>BRKX01000006.1:37248663-39748663 GCA_026008535.1 Perilla frutescens | reverse complement strand
ATCGATCCAGTTCTTTATAAATTATTCATGAGTGGGTCAACCGAGCCTTTCCAGGTTAACCCACATCCTATTTGAGTTGGGCTTCAAATTTGACGGACTTTGATCATTTAATTCGGTCCAATAGGCTTTTAATTAAGTATTTAATTAAGCTCAAAGCCTAATTAGACCATCATTAAACTCTCCATAACTTTAATTGATCATTTTGTGCCAATTATTCAACATATTCGACACTTTAGCTGCAAAACTCACAAACACGTCAAAAACACAAAAATGATAGGAAATTAAGCATAAAAGCTAGTAACTCACACAACTTATCGAAATAAAAGATATCAATTCATGTCCAAAAATTATGTAAAATACACAACTATCAATGATGAAGAAGATGGCAATAATGATTAACTTGATATAACTTGTAGTTAATTATGCATGATTTAATTTAAATTATAATGATAATGCTAACAATGTATCTATAAAAATCATATAATATATCCTTATATTATACTATTCATATAAATAACATTTGCTCATAGTTGTCTAAATACCAGGCTAAAATTTGCAACATGATTGTATACTTTAATAATAATAATAATAATACTGTTTCACATAAATATTTTTACTAAGATATACACAAAATTAAATATGTTTCTTGTACATTTAACTCTACATATTAATTGATAAGTAAACACTTGTATAATTAAAAGTCATTTGTGTAGTATATAAGTACTCGTAACCAAAATAATTCGATAACATCAATTGAAGATCTTAGAAATCTCTCAAACCCCACCTAGTGCCTCCCTCACCAGCCTCATTAGATTCAATATACAACTCATTGAGGGAACAATTTGAGGATCTTAAGAATGACATTAAAGAGTTGTTAACAAGGGAAGTTAAGAATTTTGGAGCTGATGAGCCACGTCAAATTCTACTGGATGAGCCTCCATTGTCTAACTTGTACGAGTTATATCTTGAGAAGGTTCAAAAGATAAAGGATGAAGAAGCTACAAATATTTCGGTGATTGATATTATCGACACCACCGACGATTCTACTTCTAATATATAAGTGTTATATAGCAATTATGCTATTGTTTTTGCCTAATGAAAATGCCAATTAAATTGTAATTTCATCTACAACCCAATAAAAGAATAAGTAATTATCCTTGATATAGGACTTTAATAAATTTAGTCAGGACATGTGATTCAATCAATAATAACGAGACAATTATACCAATAGAAAATACTAGTTAAATATAATAGTAAATATTTTCTGGCATGACAAAAATAATAATAAAAAAAATTAATACTAAATCATTTTAACTAAGATATCACATATTGAAAAATATTAGTTTATTTGGTTTAGATGCTTTGTTTTTAAAATCAAACTAAATTGAACTACCTATGCTTTTAATTAAATACAAATGTCAATAGTAATATGATTATTTCATTTGATACTTCATTATTATTATTTTTTATCAATTTTTTAGTGATATGTGTGTTTGGGTGTCAACATTAATTTTTAATGGCATAATTTTTATAGGATTTAAAAATTGAACCGATAAAACATTGTAGTAGTAATTTTAATAATTAATTTATAATAAATAAACTTTCTAAAATAAACTTTCCGGAATATTCTAATGTATAATGTTTTTAATATAAAAATACTAATAATAATAATAATAATAATAATAATAATTTTGACATCTTTTATAAATACAGAGAAGTTAGAGAAAACATGGATATAAATTAAAAATAAATAGAAGAAAATTTGGCACAAATTAAAGCTATTTTGGAGTGGTAATAGCAGTGAATGGCATGTATATTAATAATTACCAACATTGAGGGCTTATTTGTACCCAAAAATACTTTAGGGGCTTAATTGATCTCGAGAGCAAACATTATGGGTCATATTTGACCATTTTCTGTATTATTAAATATATAAATTTTCTTATATCTTATCTTCGTTTAATTTTCTCATAATGGACAGTAGACAATTTTTAAATATTTTTTAAAAACATTTAAATCAAATAATCATAATTTGATTAAACTTTTGAGTAATTGAAGAATTGGAGTTCAAAGTTTAATTATCTTCTAAAAACGGTTTTTGATCCATAATAATGAATTGAACCCACTAGTCAGACTATGAATTGATTAAAGCCATTAATTTAATTATCTTCTAAGAAATGTTTTTTGATTAATCAAATAATCATAAATTAGGCTAATGAGAAGTTAATTGAAGAATTGAAGTTCAATTATTAAATGTGGGAGAGAGAGAGATATCAACATAAATTAATAGAAAGGGAGAAATTTTAAATTCTCTTAAAATCAATAGTATAAAAAAGGTAATTTAATCATTTAACATAATTATTCTACATTTGTGCTGGAACAATTTATGCTAAATAGAATTATCTTTTGAAAATATACACGGTGTGAAATACAAAACGTATATAAAAAAATATAATACCCTTTGCATGTGATGTTATAAATAAGGGTGTTGCTAAATGCACTACATTTTTTACTCATCGCACTTCATCCACTAGTAGACTTCATGTTATACTCTCTGCACCACATTAAATTATTTATTTATCCTTCACTTAAAAAAATTAATTTTATAATTAATAAAAAGACAAATTGGAACAAAAGTTAAAAAAAATCTGAAGTCACACAGAGAACATAACTTGCACCAGAGCTTACACCGTCATCACCTTCTTCTCCGGAGCCACCGGCGTCCACTACTCACCGCCGCTGCCAACCTCCCCTCTCTTCTCTCAAAATCAACAATGCTCGCACGTGATATGAGCATGAAAATCCTTGAAGAATCTAATCCGAAGCTGCAAATACGTGGTCCATTTACACGACTTCGAGTAATACAATTGCAAGGATTTTTCCAAGCATTTGTATGTAAGAAGGTTGAAGATGACAAAGGAATTGAGAGCATCCCAAAGATTGCTACTTTGTTAATAATTAAAGATTGGAGATCAAGATTTGAAGAGCAATGCATGAAGAGTTGAAGTGCGAGAACCCGTCGGTATGTCCAAACTGACTAGTTTCGGTCGGTATGCCCATACCGAGTAGTTCCGACACTTGATATTTTTTATCTAGACTATAGTATTATTTTTATTTAATTTAGACTATAGAAGATCATATTTTTATTTAATTATTTGAGTAATTTTCGTCCATATTGAGATTAGGTTTGACTGGAATTGTATTTAAGGCAATTTCCTACCTTGAATAGAATTCTAGTTTAGGTATCTTCCTAGTATAGTTAGAGATCCTTTTTGGATCAATTTTTAGGCCTTTTAGGCTTATTATTTTCGTGCCCTATGGTACTTATAAATAGGGGATCTTTATTTTATTGATATTTTAGACATTATTGATTAAAATTGCTTTTGCATTCAATTTGTGTCTCAACCGTTTAAAGCTTTTGATTGTTTTCCTCGAAAATTATCATTCTTGAAGCCTAGAAAACTTTGAGTCTTACATCAAGGAAACGTTCTAATTCATATGAAGAATTAGGGTGAACTCACTACGAAGAACAACTTAGAGATTCGTTTTCGTCGTACAAGATACGCCGGGGATTAATCGGGTTGTAATTCAACAACACGAACACCAACGCCACCATCAACAACCTCCTCCACCATCATCAACTCGTCCATATCTTCATCAATCATTCAGATTCGTTTGGGTCCAAGTTCGAGTTCAATTCAAGATCCGTTCAACGTAATTCCTACCCGAACCGTAAGTTCATCTTAATTCTATCATATCCTATCTACTCTAGCCATTATAAACCCATTCATCACCATCGATTTACCTTCATCCAAGCCGTCCATAAACTCGTCCAAAACAGCCCTATTTCTATTTGGATTTGTGTTATTTTGTGTGTCATTGTCTAGGTATTTTAGTTGAGTCTTAGTCGTCTAGATAATCGAGTATAGATCCCTTACTTCACCGACGTAGTTTCTTTCCTTTGCTTCCGCTTCTTTTGTGTCTCGTTGGTCATTGAGTCCCGGGTCACATCATAAATTGGTATCAGAGACAGGTTGGTTTATATCGTTCGTGGTTCCATACTCATTTATTTGTCCCGTTTATTTTATTTGCGTTTCATCGAGTTGTAATTTAATTTCCGTATTGTTCATTGTTTAAAAAAAAGGATCAGATCGTACAAAAAAAAAGAGAAAAGAAACGATAAAAAAAAAATCGGATAAAAAAAAAGAGGTATATCCATTGTTTCCTTTTGTGTTCTATTTTATTTTGGTACCTTCCTTTTAGGTACAAATCCATAGTTGGTTATTTCCTTTTAGATTCTCTTTCTTTTAGAAAGTTTCCTTCTTAGTTTGTTTTGATTTTGGTAACTACCTTAGATATCTTATTTTATTTTTAGTTCTTTCCTTCTAGAGTCTAGTTCGATTAGGATATTTAGATTGTGTGACAATTGTGTAACACTTTCCAAATTACCTAATCTTTCTTTCCTATTTCTTTCCTTCTACCTTTGGGATTTATTTTTGGATTCCTATTCTATTTGGGAACTTCAAAAATACATCTAATTCTTTCCTTTTCTAGCTTTCTTCCATCCAAATCCTTCCAAACCTTCCATATACACTTCCTCCCTTCAAATTTTCGTCCACCATTATTAAGGGGATCGGAAATTCATCTTATTCCACATATATCATCTGTTCATACCCATATACACCATCCGGACCATACACATATGCACCCATGTACCGTTCGGTCCTTACACCATACACCACTCATACTCCGTATACCCATACACCCTATACCCCAAATTCTCACCATCTCTACCGCAACAACAACATGATCATACCTGAGTTTGAAGGTCTATACTATCCCGACATCTATTTGGATTGGGAACGCAAAGTAGATAAACTTTTTGAGTGCTATGACTTTCCCGAGAAAAAGAAAGTGCAGCTAGTTTCGTCAAAGTTAAAAGTTATGCATCAACATGGTGGGAATTACAGCAGAACCGATGCCATCGAGATCACCTTCCACCTATCGACACATGGCGTGAGTTGAAAGATTTGATGCGAAAATGCTTCATTCCAGACCACTACCAATGGGAGTTGGAGGAAAAGCTATACAAGCTTAGACAAAGAGATCGAAGTGTAAATGACTACTACAACGAAATGATTGAAGCCATGAGGCGAGCTGATGTAGAAGAATATCCAGAAGATGCCATGGATAGATTTCTAGCTGGTCTACGAAGGGCAATCCGTGAAAGAGTAGCATTGTACCGCTTTGACGAGTTAGAAGACATGGTAGAATACGCCATCCAGATAGAACAATGGCTAGAAGAACTAGAGATGAAGTCAAAGGAAGAGGTTCAAGTAGAGCCGACCATGAGTTACCAACTTGAGTCATTCGAGGAGTTTCTACATACCTATGTACCACCTACACGACCTGCATCACCAGTTCAGCCGGTCATGGATGTGTCAAGCCAAGCCAGCAACATTCAAGAGGAGATCCACGTTGAGTTACCATCTGAGATCGTTGCCATCAAAGAAGATTCTACTTTTGAGGTCACAATTTCAGTTGATGCATCTATTGAAGAACTGATCGATGTTGCAACTTGTGAGAATGTTGAAGAAGAAGAGAATGTTGTTGAAGAGCTTGATCTAGAAGAGTCGGATCAACCTTTGAGTGAAGAAGAAGAAGAAGAAATAGAGATCATTACTGCAGCCGAAGAAGTTGAAGAGTTGTTGGAGATACAACCTTGTTATGAAAAGGAGAATGATATTTGTGAGGCAATGGTTGAAGATCATGAAGAGCTCGAACAAGCTAACATGGAGGAGCTGCCGAGTTCTAACATTTTTTGTCAACCATTTTCTTGTGATGTCTTTATTTTACAGGTTGTTGAAGATGTTCCATTGGAAGTTGATGAACCACCAGATTTGATCGTGAATGCCATGACAAGGCAAACTATGGAGCTAGAGTTTCGGCCATTTGACACCAAGTGGATGTGTACGTTCATGAAGAGGTGTTTTATGCAGCTTGTGCAAAAAGAATTTGATGGCCAGTTCGTGTTTGTCTTTGATCCCGGAGCTTTGAATTCGAGGACGAATTCTTTTCAAGAGGAGGGGAATGATATGAGCATGAAAAGCCTTGAAGAATCTAATCCGAAGCTGCAAATACGTGGTCCATTTACACGACTTCGAGCAATACAATTGTAAGGATTTTTCCAAGCATTTGTATGTAAGAAGTTTGAAGATGACAAAGGAATTGAGAGCATCCCAAAGATTGCTACTTTGTTAATAATTAAATATTGGAGATCAAGATTTGAAGAGCAATGCATGAAGAGTTGAAGTGCGTGAACCCGTCGGTATGCCCAAACTGACTAGTTTCGGTCGGTATGCCCATACCGAGTAGTTCCGACACTTGATATTTTTTATCTAGACTATAGTATTATTTTCATTTAATTTAAACTATAGAAGATCAGATTTTTATTTAATTATTTGAGTAATTTTCGTCCATATTGAGATTAGGTTTGACTAGAATTGTATTTAAGGCAATTTCCTACCTTGAATAGGATTCTAGTTTAGGTATCTTCCTAGTATAGTTCGAGATTCTTTTTGGATCAATTTTTAGGCCTTTTAGGCTTATTATTTTCGTGCCCTATGGTACTTATAAATAGGGGATCTTTATTTTATTGATATTTTAGACATTATTGATTAAAATTGCTTTTGCATTCAATTTGTGTCTCAACCGTTTTAAGCTTTTGATTGTTTTTCTCGAAAATTATCATTCTTGAAGCCTAGAAAACTTTGAGTCTTACATCAAGGGAACGTTCTAATTCATACGAAGAATTAGGGTGAACTCGCTACGAAGAACAACTTAGAGATTCGTTTTCGTCGTACAAGATACGCGCGGGGATTAATCGGGTTGTAATTCAACAACACGAACACCAACGCCACCATCAACAACCTCCTCCACCATCATCAACTCGTCCATATCTTCATCAATCATTCAGATTCATTTGGGTCCAAGTTCGAGTTCAATTCAAGATCCGTTCGACGTAATTCCTACCCGAACCGTAAGTTCATCTTTATTCTATCATATCCTATCTACTCTAGCCATTCTAAACCCATTCATCAACATCGATTTACCTTCATCCAAGCCGTCCATAAACTCATCCAAAACAGCCCTATTTCTATTTGGATTTGTGTTATTTTGTGTGTCATTGTCTAGGTATTTTAGTTGAGTCTTAGTCGTCTAGATAATCGAGTATAGATCCCTTACTTCACCGACGTAGTTTCTTTCCTTTGCTTCCGCGTCTTTTGTGTCTCCTTGGTCATTGAGTCCCGGGTCACATCAGCACGCCACAGGAAAGATGAAGATTCAAAACTCAGAACTAGTTAGAAAAATACAGTTTGAATCCCGTCACAGAGTTCGAAAATTATTTCTCAAATTTTAAAGATATGTTCAAAAATATATCTTCGAATAAATTGATTATTTTTGGAAACTTGTTTTCGAATCAGACTTGATTCAATTTTTTCATCGGGAAAGAAGAGGTTGAAGACTGTTAGTGCCTTTGTGACACCAATCAGTAAATTTGGAATCAACGGTGTCACAGCACTATGTGTGTTTATCAAGAGCTCCTCATTGCTCTTGTTATAAGTGGTTAATTATCATTCATCTTTATGAAAATTCATAAATCACTTCAGTATTTGGTTTTTCCAAGTACATTTTCACTGTTCTGGACAACGTTCATCACAATGTACATGAATGTGATTTGAACTTCCTGAAGACAGCTCAAAGCAAAGAGTTTGGATTGAGCTGAGATGAAGACTGTTGTGCATGGTGCCGCAACAGAGATTGTTCAAACATGTTGTGTACTTCCAGCTAGCTTGAGTGATAGCCTGAAGACAGTGTGTGGATATATAAAAGATTCCGCTGTGCTACCTGATGTGAAGATTCAAGATCAATAATGTACATTGCAAAGTACATGGACGTCTGCATTGAAGAGAAGAATTTAAAGATCATCTATGTTCATTATAACGTTCGTAAACGTTTACATGAACATCATTTGTCCAGATTATTCTTCCAAAGATTGATAGAGCTATTGATGAGACCGGGATGAGCACTGAGGAATTGAACCCGGAGTTGCAGCTGAGAGATGGTGGCCATGCATGGACGTGCAATACATAATTAAATAAGCTCATAGACGTGCACTACATAATTAAATCAGTTTGATTTAATTATTTATGCATTAGTATAGTTTGTTTTATTTAATTTAATTAGAAGCCCAATTTTTCACAATTTGTCTAGGTGTTATTCGGCCAAAGAATTTATTTATTTTATTTTCAGTATAGTTCGAAAATACCAAGCCCAAATACTTGTTATTTTCATGTCCTAGGTTAGTATTTAATATAATTATCGACATTATCATTCTTTATACTTGTTTGAATCAAAAGTGATTGCTATTTCACTTGTCTCATATGTGCGACACACACAACACAAACCGGTTCTTGCTTAGAGTTTTTCGTTGGTACTTCAAACTGGAAATCAATTGTCTCATTCATGATATCCAGTAGTATCCGGGTTAGGCAGCCATGAAGATTACTCCATAGGCGCGTTTCGGATCCAAGTAGGTTCAAGGTTTGTTTCGGGTAAGATTCACTTCTATCTTTCATTTTCCATCATTCCACTTCATTCCAGCCACTACCACACCTCCACACATAACCCATACCATCCATAACTTCACCACTATCGTCCATACTTCACCCCAAGCCCAAATTTTAGGTTTATAATTTCTTAATCCAAAAATACGAGCCATAGATGTCTGAATTTGAACACAGAGCCATCTCCCAAAACACTCGTGCGTTTTGGCTCATTTTTGGATATGTCTTTTCTAACTCATGATTGTACCTTGTCCTAAAAGTTTAGCTTAATCTGAGTTCGTTTGCATAGGTTTCTGTCCGCATCATTATTTGGATTTTTCGAGTTAATTTGTGTTGTTTTTGGTTTAATTCTTGTTCAAATTTTATTGGATGTTTAGGTCAGATTATTTAGCATATTATTTATTACTCTTAATTCCAGTGGTTATTTAGGTTGAATCATTTTTTATAGTTGACGTTGTTTCGATTCTTAGCTTCCACAATGTATTGGCCGCATCATAGTTTTTAGTATCAGAGCCAAGTCAGTTTCTGTTGGTCGTGATTCAATCCAAATTCATATGTACACATTAGGGGAAAGAAAGAATCGATTATGTATATAAAAAAAATACAATCGGACAAAAAAAAACATCCGAAGTTTAAAAAAAATCTGATCGATCCCTAGTATGTTACCATGTGTTCTTGGTTGTTTCTTGATATTTCTTGAAGTTCTTGATTGGTTCTTGGGTGATTCTTGATTTGGTTATTGGTTGTGTTTTGTTTCTTCGTGTTGTGTCGCAAATTGTCGTCTTCGTCGACTAGTGATTGAGACATCAATTGGCAGCTGAGTATAAACTTATTTAGGAGGTCTAAATTTTGTTCATATAGTTGTATTAATAGGGGGGAGGGTCGAATTTTATTCCTAGTTCTGATTAGGATTGGATTTGTGCTTTCCTAGTTCAATTAGAATTTGGTTTTGGGACTTTTCTAGTTAGTTCTAGTTTGTTTCCTAGTTGGATTAGAGCTCACCTAGTGGTACAATTTACTTCCAAATATCATCTAATTCCCTTCCCATACTTTCATCCAGCTCCTATAATTTCCCATCCACCCTATTTCTTCATTACTGTAGCTTCCACACAAAAAAAATCAACCTTATTTCTTTATTGTCGTGAGTCTTACCTACAAGTGCAACCTATTTCGTGTTGTTTCTGTACCCCGTGGTACTTTAGAGGCCCAGTTCGAACTTTTGACTAAAGTTGGATGAGTTAGCATCAGATTCTACTGAGGAATTGAGACAAAGATATTGCAGTTGATATTGAAAAAAAAGAGTTGTTCGTACTGCTCATTCTAGCCTTATTTTTCTTGTTTAGTTGTGTTATTTAGATCTTTCTTAGCTAGAGTTGAATAGCAAGTTAAAAAAAATAGAACATCACGTTAAAAAAAAGTTGTTGATTGTTTCTTGAATTTGAGTTCGTGTTCTTTGGTTTAGAGTGTCATTGTTCTTGTTCTAGTTAAATAGAAGTTGAATAGCAGTTCTGAAAAAAAATAGGCTTTGAATCTGTTGTTCTAGACGAGTCTTTCTTGTTTAGTAGTGTTAGTGTTCTTGTTTGAGTTGTGAACAAGCTGATTGCAGTACAAAAAAAGTGTGATCATTAAAAAAAATAGCTTGAATTTTATTGAGTTCAGTTCGTTCTTAGTCATTTAGAGTGATATAGTTATTGTATTAGTTGAGTTGAGTTGTAATACAGCTTGAAAAAAAAATTGTTTGTTTCTTTTTCTTTTTTTAGTTTATTTGTTTTGCAGGTACCATGAACCCCAGAGATGGTTCTAAGTTGCATGATAAGGCACCTTTGTTGCATACTACTCCTCCAGATGTGACTTCATCGACACAACAGCATTGGGATGCCCAATATCACTATACTATACTGGAGAATAAGATTGATGACATGTTTGCCAAAATAATGGCATAGTGCGAGCTTCTGAATGCTCGAAAACCATTACCTCCACAAGTTCCAGGCCAACCGATCCAGCAAGAGGAAGCACCTCGTCAGCCTGAGGCTCGTCATCAGCCTGAAGCTCCCGCAGCCGAACCTGTCAGAGCCAATGCTAGAGCACCATCAGTTCAGCTATTCATTGATATGCCAAGTCAAGCCAGCGACATTCCATGCATATGTCATGCATGTGGTCTCAAATGTCCGAATCAACAAATCTTATTCAAATCTGAACAAGACATCATCAAATCAACCTGTGAAGAAGAGTTAGAGATGCCCCTGACTGACGCCAAATCTGAGGACATAGTAGCCGAAGTCGAGAAAGCTGAAATGGAGATCAATGTCACAATTGAGGATGCCGATATAGTTGAAAAGTTGGAGGAATTACAACTATGTTCTGAAAAAGAGATCGACATCAGTGGAGCAATGGTTGAAGATCAAAAGGAGATCGAACTAGCATGCATGGAGGAGCTGCCAAACTTGAAATCAATTGTCTCATTCATGATATCCTGTAGTATCCGGGTTAGGCAGCCACGAAGATTACTCCATAGGCGCGTTTCGGATCCAAGTAGGTTCGATGTTCGTTTCGGGTAAGATTCATTTCTATCTTTCATTTTCCATCATTTCACTTCATTCCAGCCACCAGCACACCTCCACACATACCCCATACCATCCACAACTTCACCACCATCGTCTATACTTTACCCCAAGCCCATATTTTAGGTTTACAATTCCTTGATCCAAAAATACGAGCCCTAGACTTCTGAATTTGACCACAGAGCCATCTCCCAAAACACTCATGCGTTTTGGCTCTTTTTGGATATGTTTTTCCTGACTTATGATTGTACCTTGTCCTAAAAGTTCATCTTAATCCGAGTTCGTTTGCATAGGTTTCTGTCCGCGTCATTATTTAGGTTTTTCGGGTTAATTTGTGTTGTTTTTGGTTTAATTCTTGTTCGAATTTTATTGGGTGTTTAGGTCAGATTATTTAGCATATTATTACTCTTAATTCCAGTGGTTATTTAGGTTGAATCATTTTTTATAGTTGACGTTATTTCAATTCTTAGCTTCCGCATTGTATTGGCCGCATCAACTGTTCAAGTTTACAACCAAGAGAAGAGTTCAGAGATCTATTCAGAAGCTGCCAAGAAGAGTCCAAGACTGAAGTCAAAGACAGAGTTCTATACATGGAAGAATTCCTAACATGGTTTGAGTTTGATCTCGGTTCTAAATAAGGAAAGTTTCCTTGTTTATTTCCGAATCAAATTAGGACTTCTGTTCCCTTGTTTCAGTTATCTCTTTTCATTTGTAAATAGCCAGGGGTTCAGACATGTTACACAAGCAGAGAACACACCGAATAGAAGAACTGCATATATTGTTTTAAGTGCTCTAATTGTATTGAGCCACATAGTTTCAGTAGTGTCTTAGACTAGAGATTAGTGTTCTTGTCATCATGTATTGAAACACACTTGTTCATACACTGTTAAAAGGAGTCTCGGGAGAGATTTCCTGTGGAAACTAGATAGTATAGATATCTAGGTTGTGAGGGGATCTCACAATTCAATTCAGTGAAAGAGGGTGTACGGGTAGAAAGGGTAGCGAGTGACGGGAGGTTAACTACGTGTAAAATCCTCAGTAAACGTAACACCTTAACTTTTCTGTGAACGTTGTGCAGACAGATACTTCTCACACGGGTGTGCAATTACAAAGACAATAGAGAGGTGTTGGAGGTTGTTCTCTTCTTGCTTTCTTTTTATGAATTTATTTTTTGCTTTATGAAAATTAGTGGTGGTTGGGATGGAAATTGCATGCGGTGAAGATGGATGAAAGAGCAGGCCGCGGCGGTGGCCGGTGAAGATGGGAGAACAGTGGCTGCGAACCAGGAAAGGAATATGTTATATTTTTTTCTTTTTCTTTATTTATTTATTTTATTTTTGATTTTTTATATTTTTAATTAATAAGGGTAAGTAAGTAATTTTATAATTAATTATTTTTAACTTAATTTATTTTATAATACAAAAATTAATTATTGTAGTGCAAATAACAACACCCTATAAATAAATAGTGACGAGTTTTCGAGATTGTCCAATGAAAATCTCTAATATATACTCAATCAATAATCAAGAGTACTTTCATGATGCATCAATTGTTAGATATAATTTTTTATGTGATTGCTAGATACAAATTATTTCCACTGGAAATCCCATCGCCTTTCGAAAACTAAAAAGATGATTTCAATTAATTTTCTCAAAGCAAAATTGATGTTTTGTGTGTGTGTGTGTGTAAACCAACAAACTTTATACCTTTTATAAGTTAAAAATACTTATCGCCACTCTACTTCATCACTCACCATATTTCTCTTCACAAATTTTAATTTTCTTTTCTGAAGTAGCTTCTCTTAACAAGGATTATAAAAATTATTATAATAAATTTAAGTAGTTTCGTCGTAGAGAATTAAATTCAGTTTTCTAACTACTGCTGTATTATTTATTTATTATTTTGTGTTTTTAGAGATACTAATGACAATCAGGTATTAATATCTTATTTATTTTTTTGAAACACCAAAGAGTTATTTCATTACATCAACTTCCACAACTATTGAAGAAAAGAAGAGTTCCGAGTGACTAAAGTCCTAAACCATCACCTGCAGCCGCATACTAAGCGACACATTTAGATTATATTGTAGATTTAATTTTATTTTATTATCTATTTAGATGACATTTTGAATTAAGATTTTTATCAAAATTAGGTGTTATATTTATTATCTACCAAGTTTCTTGTATATTATAATAGACGAATATTCTAAAATGTTATTAAGGACGTTGAATTTGATATAAAATTATGATATTTATGCATAATTCAGTATTTTTATGAGAATCAACAACATTATTCTTGTGTACTAATGAGCATTCTAGGAATAAACTGATCGATCATACACAGCATATCTGTATCACACTCTTTAATTATCTATTGAGCGATCAAAATTATGGACCAACCTTCCTTGCATAGTGGCAATTAGGACTATTTTGTTCTCATTAAAACTTACCTTAATTACCTTCTCTAATTCCGGTGAAGTCTTAAAAGTTCAACACCTAGATTATCATTCTATTTCAAAAAAAAAAAAAAAAGCCTAGATTATTCTTTTTTTTTTCATTGAGATATATATAGCACGGAATCTAACAGTCACATTTTTTTAAAAAAAAAAAGCACTATAATATTAAATCATAAAAGAGCTAGGTGAGCTGTCACCACTTATATAGACAAATACTTTAATTTTGATGACGAGGATTACTAGCAAGTGCCACATTTTGCTAGTTCATAGGATGAATGCGACATATCATGAAACTGAGTTGAATTAAGGGGTTAATTAAATTGTTTGTATATAAATAAGAAATCAAATAAAAAAGAGTTGCTTCTGTGAAATAAAATGCATGATAAATATGGAATCTGATGTGTCGTGCTATGACAAAATTAATACACCTACTTTTTATTGTTATGCGTTTTTAGGTGAACATAGCTATCCACTTCCACGTTTTTTAGGCAATAAAACACATTATTTCTCGATTAAAACTTTAATGGAAAAGAATCAAGTCTACTTTGGAAAATTAAATTACAATATTCTAACTTGTAAGCAGCTACATGAGTCGTTATTCTACTTTTGGTAAATTTTATTTTAATTTTGCCCCCCAACAATCCGTACTCTATGTATGCGAAGTTTTATAAAAAAATCTAAAAATTACATAATTTAGCAAATATTTATGAGATTCAAATTCGTTTGCTCTAATCCATTTTTTCTATATCAGTTGTGCCCCATTTTAAATTTATTCCACCTAATTAGAATTTATAATTATTTCTACTATTTAATTTTCAATTTTTTAGTTAATAATTAATTATTAGAGTTGATTATTTCATAATTAGGACTTGTTAACCTTTATAACAAATATTATTAAAATGATGAATTTGATAGTGGGAGTTAAAATACAAGAGTGAAATGTAAAAATTGGACTAGAGAATCTTATCCATCCCGTCAGGGCCGTCTCTAGAATTTATGAGGTCCTAGCAACTATATGTCTATCTAAAACAAATATTTCACTATATACTTATAGTTGGTATTAAATGAAAAATATTAAACACTAGTGAACAATGAAAAAATAAAATATAATCAAAACCACGTACATCAATTCATCGATAAATAATATTTTTGGAAAATAAACCCTAACTAAGTTCACACTCTTCGCACTTTTTGTTGTGCAAAAGTATCAATCAAAGCACTATATTCAAGCTCAGCTACCATTTTTTCCTCAATAGATAACATGGATCATTCAATCTATCTAGTGACTATAGAGTTTATGAGAAAGTATTTTCATTTGAATACTAAACCGGAGATACAAACTCATATAAATAATACGGATTAACCTAATCTAATCTAGAAGATCTTAACAAGATATACATGAGAGGAAAAAGGAATACTAAACCAGAGATACAAACTCATATAAATAATAAGGTTTAACCTAATCTAATCTAGAAGATCTTAACAAGATATACATGAGAGGAAAAAGGAGAAAGTTACAACCGAAAGATATTACAACAATAATTAAAAACAATATTCTAATATTAAGATTTATGTTTCTCACGCCCCATCAAGATGGACGTCGAGCAGAATCCAATCTTGGACCGTAGAGCTATTAGGCGAGAAGCTGAGATTGGTTTGGTAAGAGCGTCTGCAAGCTGATCGGCAGAGGAAATATGAGAGACACGAATGTCACCCTTCTGCACAAGGTGGCGGACAAAATGAAAGTCAATAGCTATATGATTTATGCAAGAATGAAAAACCGGGTTTGCACATAGATACATGGCGCCGACATTATCACAATACACTAGTAGTGGTGAGGGAAGTTGAATACCAAGTTCAGGAAGCAATGATCGAACCCAGACA
The DNA here is from genome assembly GCA_026008535.1 of Perilla frutescens. Classification (NCBI taxonomy): domain Eukaryota; kingdom Viridiplantae; phylum Streptophyta; class Magnoliopsida; order Lamiales; family Lamiaceae; genus Perilla; species Perilla frutescens. The sequence goes on along the minus strand of BRKX01000006.1, from coordinate 39,733,136 downwards.
ACCTCGGAAGTGGCTGAGGCAACTGCCCTGTACTAAGCTTCGGTAGAGGAGCGTGCTATAGCCTTTTGTTTCTTGGAGGACTAGGAGATGTGATACAAGCACGATAAGCATCAACAAATCAAATCCAAGGATGCCACTGAAAGGTTCAAAGATTGTCGTGTTGTTCAAGATTAAAGATTGGAGATCAAGGTTTGAAGAACAAAACATGATAGAACACAAGTACTTCAAGAGAAGAGGTCGACCTGATCATAGAGCTCGTTCACGTTGCATGGGCATGAATAAATTCGAACATGATGAGCAACCCATGAAGCTAATTAATTCAGTCCATGTTTGAATTATTAGAGCCCAAGTTTGAAGGCCCAAAGTGTTGGGTTTTATTTATCCATAGTTTAGATTTTTATTATGTTATTTTTGGTCTTTTTGATTTTTACCTTAAATAGAGTTCTAATTAAGGTAGGAATCCTTGTTAGAGTAGGAAACCTTTTTATTTTCGATTTCTTAGTATTTTTTAGTCATAATTTCGTCCATCCCTACTACTATATAAGGGGATTAGTTGTGAACTTTATTTTTTAGACGTTGCATGAAATAAAAGATTAATTTCTCAATTGTCTCACGATCCTTTGGTTGATCACCCTTTTATCAAATTCTTTTGATCTAGCAAATCATAAGTCCTATTTCAAGCTCTTTTCTATTCCATCGAGTCTAGGGGGAGTGCTATCCAACTTGGAGTATTCGAGAAATCGCGTTTCGTCTTTACCGCAAGACGGGGTTCGAGTAAGTCTACTTCTTCTACCTTTTCAATTCATCTCCATTGATCACCATCCTTCATCTACGCATATACGTACGTTTCACCATAATCCATCAATCAAAATTTGTCCATAAATCATCACCTAAATCGTTCATCGCCTATACGTGTCCAATTCGCCCTAAATAACACGTATAACCAATCTGCCCTAATCCGCCCATTTATCTATTTATTTATTTTTGTTTTATTTGGTATTGGTCTAGACTAGGTATTAAGTCTAATTCAGCCATTAATTGAGTCTTTTGTTCGTATAGTTGAGTTGTATTTTCGTTCTTTCGTTTGAGTCGTATTGATCCCTTACTTTTCCGATGTAGTTTCGATTCTAGCTTTCGCGTATATTGTCATTGTCATGTCCCATAGGTCCCGGGTCACATCATAAATTGGTATCAAGAGCCACGTCGATTTCTATCGTTCATGGTTCAATACGTCTGTTTTGTTCATTTTATTGTTTTGAGTTTTTCGAGTTGTAATATCTGAATATTCATTAAAAATTAAAAAAAAAACGAATTTGATTTTTTATTTTCTCTTTGTTTCCTACTTACTATAGATTATTTCATTTCTTATTAGATAGATTAGGTTATTTAGATTGTGTCCACACTTGTGAAACACATCCAAATTCAACCTTCCTTAGCTAGCTTTGTTCTTTCCTTATCTATTTTTCTTCCATCCCTATCCATTCCAAACCTTCCATATACTCTCCATACTCTATAATTTTCGTTCCTTACACATAAAGGGTTCGAAAAATCTGACCTACACCATATTCTACACCATACACCATCCGGACCATACACCCATGCACCCCACGGTCCATACACCATACACCCGTACACTATATACACCCAATTCTCGCCATCTCTACAGTAACAACAAATTGACCATCCCCGAGTTTGAAGGTCTATACGATCGCAATGCATACCTTGATTGGGAACGGAAAGTAGACAACGTTTTTGAGTGCTACGACTTCCCCGAGCCAAAGAAGGTCCAATTAATCTCATTGGAGTTTAAAAGCTACGTAGCAACATGGTGGGAATTACAGCAGAACCGATGCCATCGAGATCACCTTTTGTGGCACCCTCAAACGGATATAGAAGAACAGACTAACAATGTGAGCGTGCTTTGAATTTTTTTTTTCTAAAATAGAAAGAAAAGTATTGGTAAACTCGAGAAAGGATAAGATTTACTTTCATACATAATTTACATAAATATATTAAGGGAAGAAAGAGTACTCCGACGTCAAAAGAGTACAACAAGGAAGATAAAAGCTTATATACAATCAAAACGGTGAACTTCGAAGAAGTTTCACGCTTGAACAAAAACAGAGACAAAAGGTGGTGCAAAAAGCTCATAAACAAAAACCCATCAGGTCATCATCCATATACATAGACCCACATGAACTCTTGGAAACTCCACGTCCCGCACCAAGCACTTTTATGGTTCATCAAAATCACCTACAATGCATGAACTATATGAGCTAAAGCTCAGTAAGCAGAAATCATGCACGTGATCTTATATGCAACGTATAAAGAAGATACACCATGACTAGTGTTATAAAATAGTTTATCTCAAAAGAATTTTCATTGTTTAGGAACTTGGCTCCCTTCACCAGACACCAACATGAGTCATGAGCTCATAATATATTCAATATCACTTGGCCATAATGTGATTAGTGCACTCATGTGGCTCATCCTTCCTGAACCCCAAGGGACACGCCTCCGCCTGTTCCCTTTCACTACAAGAAATTATCGAATTTGAGATGGACTTTAAAGACGGACTTAAATCCGTCTCTAATAACGACAGACTAGAGACTATTTAGAGACGGACTGTGCAGTCAAGATTTTGAGTTGGAATTAAAGACGATTTAGAGACCAATTATCCCGCCAAGTTTTGGCGCCATTTGTTTTTAGAGTAATGACGGACTAGAGACCAAATATCAGTCTCTAAATTATCATTCAACTAATGACGGAAATAATCCGTCTCTAAATTAATCCAAAATATTTTTATTTTTTTTATATAAATTTAAAGACGGACTCGTGTGAGTCGCTAAGTTAATAATATATAACACTAGGCAAATTAGTTTCAATTCTTTAATTTCCCCAATTCACCAAAACGAAAAACCCTATTTCTGTCACAGACTTCCGCTCGCTCCCCGCTCTGTCGGTGACTCCGGCAGCGATTTGTCGACGATTCTCGCTCGCTGCCGGCACTCCCGCTCTTCCCTCAGTCAGTAGTTGTCGACCGCTCTTCCCTCATTCAGGATTCAGTGTTCAACCTGTAAGTGTCTCTATATTTAATTTTTCATGTAAGGTTCTTAAGGGCATTACGACGCCGAAGAGGGGAACTACGATTCAATTGATAACATAGATGATAGTGCAAGCATAAAGCATGATTCTTAGGGCATAATTTTTGAAAACATGTTAGAAATTGAAAATGCTATGATAACTTCTGCTGGGTTTTTTTGTTTTTGTTTTTTTTTACATGTTTTAGTACCTTGTTGAAATAGATAACTTCTGCTAGGTTAGTTTGTGTTAGTTTAGTCTTGTGTCAGTTAGGTCTCAAAAACATGTTAGAAATTGAAAATGCTTTAATTAGTTTGGTATTGTTGTATTATGAGGGGTGAGATCGAAAAGAAAATAAAGAGGATGTGAAGAAATCATAGTAACTGTTGGTTTTTTTGTTGTGACAGAAAACTTTTTCTATTGGCATTGCTTGGGAGACTTCTGAAGGTATAATGCTTATCTGCTCTTTCCATTTTAGTCTTTTTTTTATTAGATTTTCTTTTTCATCATTTGAGAGTGTGACTGCGATAGGGAGAGAGTTAATGCATTCTCCAATCATTTTATTCATGTATATTGTGCATTCTTTTTATTGTTTGTGAGATTATCTTTTTTGCATGGACTAGAGTGAGAATGACTTTGCACTCTGCAACATGAATTCTAGATTGTTATTGAAATCACGAGGTATGCTACACCCCCTACAGCCTACAGTAAAGCAAAAGTTGTCTACTCTTTATGTGTCAGTAAATATGTTTTTATTATATCATTTTCTCATATACACTTAATTATCTAGTTCTCCTCCCATTTTGATAATGCAATAGTATTGAAACTGTATATGTGAATCATAAGATTGCTTAGTGTGAAAAGTTAATTTTATTCTCTCTGAGAAATTGAAACTGTATATGTGAATCATAAGATTGCTTAGTGTGAATCTGCAACTCTGTATATATATCATCTTAATTCTGCTACATTTATGCATCTACTCCACCACACATAATTAATTGGACCACTCATATTTCTCTTTAATTTACCTTTTCAAACTAAATAGTGGTCTGTTCTGGTTGTTTTATGACATAAGGCTTGTTCAGTATTGAAAGCTAAGCTTCCTTGTGGTTCATGCTTGCAAGTATGGTAACTATTACTGTTTTGTGCAGAAATACTTTACTTGGGAGCCTCACTTGGAGTCTGTTGTATATGATAAATGGTGTAAGAGGGCTGCTCAGAGATATAAAGATGTTATTCATAAGATAAAGGTAAATAGTGCTCGCAAAAGGCCCGATTTCATTCCTGCGAGCGTGTGGCCAGCTTGGATTCAGTACTGGAACACTGATGAATTCAAAGAAAAATCACACAAGGCGAAGAAAAACAGACTCAGTGAGCCTGATGGGCCTGGAACGGGGATTTCTAAGCATAAAGGAGGATCGAGGTGTGCTGAAGAACACCTTATTGCAATGGTAAGTATTTTATTATTATATTTCTAGCATATTTATAACTTTATTGATTCAAATTCTGCAATTTTTGCTGTTTCATTGCAAAGGCAAAACAGAAAGGAGTTTCTCACGATGGAGTTAGCACATGGGATATTTTTTTACGGCTACACAGTGGTCGAGATGGAGAGTATACGGAAGGAAAATCAAAACGCATTGTTGTAAGTATATAAAATAAAATAACTATCTATATTTTTCTATATACTTCAACTCTAACTAAAAATAATTCAGGGGGAGGTGCGTGCACGGGTTGAAGAAATGAGTCAGAACCAATCTCTTGATAGTGTTGAACCTGATGCCAACGAGATGTCATCAATTTATCTTGATGTACTTGGAAGGACTGAGAAGAGGCGTGTCTTCGGCCTTGGAAATAGGTCACATTTGTATACTGCTTCGAGTGTAGACTCACAGAGTACATCACAAGTCAACACTAATGTGATTAGCAACTTCGAAGACCGTCTACAAAGCTTCGAGACTGAACTACGAGAGTGTCGAGAGAAATTGCAAAGAGAACGAGAGGATGGGCGTGAGGAGGGGCGTAGAGAGGCTGAACTTCGGCTCGAACTACTGTTGGAACGACAACAGCAACATATATAATGGCAGGAACAGCAGATGCAAGAAATGCAACAACAACAACAGCAACAAATGGCAATGATCGAGTCTTTACTCTCAGGACAGATGAGCGGTCAGTCACTACCTCGACGCACCCTTCCACCTAGTTAGTATGTTATGCTTGTTATTTAGATTAAACACGGACTTCTTCTATTTGGTACGAATATTTGGAGTTTTTGTAATGTTGTAGTTTTATATTTTGGATTTAATATTGCACTTTTGTACTGGATATATTTTATGGAGTTAATATTAGACTTTTGTTTGGGTTATGTTTTTTAGATTTAATTTTGGAATTTTGAAGCCACTGATTTTGGTATTCAGGTTTTTAGAAAAGAAATATAATTAAAAAAATATAAAAAATATTAGAGACGGACTTGAGACGAAATTTTCACGACAACCATTTCAAACGTTAGAGACGGAAAAGGTCAGTCTCTAAACTTAGAGACGGACTTGATACGACAATTTCCGTCTCTAATCACTGAATCGGTCTCAAAATATAGAGATGGAAAACTTCGGTCGCTACTGTTTGAGACGGACTCGAGACGGAAATTTCCGTCTCTACGATCAGACGACCACTTCACACGACCAGAAATAACGACGGAATATTCCGTCTCAAGTCCGTCTCTAAAGTTTGCGACTAATAGTTTTCCGTCGTTAAATATTTAGTGACCGCAATATTAGAGACGGACTTATTCCGTCTCTAGTCCGTTGGTAAATAATGCTAGTGACGGAATTTATTAATTTAGAGACGGAAATTTCCATCTCAAAATCGGTAATTTCTTGTAGTGTTTGATCCCACATGAAAGTCATCCCACATCAGCCACTCATCACCTCAAAGGTGCAATCGAAGTGAACCATCCTCCCTGGACCCCAAGGGACACGCCCTCTGCCTGTTCTCTTTGATCCCACATGGAAGTCATCCCACTCGAGGCACAAATATACAACACATCACAACACGGGCTGGTGGTGACCAATCCCAAACAAAACATTTTTCCCACTCTCAAAACCATTTCATGCATGCAACCTCAACAACATCTACATGTCGTGCATGCATATGCTTATGCTCATGTACAAGATATTTACTGCAAAGAAATAGAATTTCACAAGTATGTACCACATATTTATCAGATAATAAATTATAACACAATAGCAAATAATAATCACATATAATCAAATGATAATATATTCATGCATTGTAGTTGAAAATGGATTTCTACTTACCTCAATTCCAAAGCTTACGGTATCTGGAAGTTTAGAGATTGTGGTTTGTCAAGCAGATCTAATTACAATAAGTTATAAATGAGTACTAATAGAGAAAAGGTTTACTAAAAACTATCAACACAAATTTAATAGCTAGCGTTGCTGTCATTTTTTTTTAATAGCTTGTCATAATTTTGTTGTAATCTTGTAATAATAAATGATAATTATCCAAAATAAAATTACAATTGTATTAGTCCCCTTTTTTTTCCAACTCTAAGGTACTTAATTATCATTAATTACAAAAATATTCCTCACCAGCTTAATATTGCGTATTAATTAGTTCACGCTACATAATTTCTAATTGTAATTTAGACCACTTGTTAAGGAATTTGATTCATATGATATAAAATCTCATATCTGCAAGACACATAATATGTATATTATTTATTTTTCCTACTTTACACTTATATAGAGATTTATATAAATATAATATATATATATATATATATAACTAGTCCTTGTTAACTAATTAATTGGACGATTGAAAACATTAAACAAAATCCACTAACTTTTATTAATATGTAATTACAATTAACCCTGTTGTTTTAACTTAAACACAAATAAACATATTTCTTTATATATATATACACACACGTAAAGACATGTAATTAGTAAAGAATAAAATTACAAATATTAACTTATATATTAGAATTCATGATTTCTTATCTAAGTTATAATGAAAATCTAACTTCTTAATTAAATACATATACGACCAATTTTTTTTTTTAAATATCTAATTATTGCACAAAATTTATAGAAGTCGCACTTGAAATAAATTTAAGAACTAACCTCTGTCAGTGCTCTTTCTAATTCAACAAACACTTCAATTTCGTTCTATCTCTCTCTCTCTTTAGCTACCTTTGAGCAAAATTATTGTAAGTAAATAATTAGTTACGACTCACCTTACTTCATTTCTCTTATATATATATATATATATATTTACAAGTCTTATAATTATCCATGGCTAATATCCCCAATATTTGACAAGTGCCACATACGTGGACTTATGCATGTATTTCTCTCTGTCATTCCTTTTTTTTTTTCATCTTGCTCATTATTAATAATATAGGAAATGGTCAAGCAATAATATAAATCATCTAAAGCTATGTTATAAAATATAAATTTATTATTTTAATTTACAAAAGGATGCGTATGCTCACTACATGGATGTATATATATATCCAACACCTTCCACCTCTCAATTCCCTATAGATACGTGTACTAAAGATAACATAAAGAAATATTATATTTCTTTTTCTTTTCACTATCCTAATGCTTACAAGTGTAAGCAAACATATCATTATTTAATTTCTCATTTTATAATAAGATATCAATTAGCTAGCCTAATACACACACATCATATTTATTTTATCTAATGCACATATCCTGTTTTATGCTAATAAAATTTTAAAATTAGAATCTAAAAATAATTAATATAATATACATGTCAAATAAACAAATAAGTATACTCACATTGACACATATCTATGTGAATGCAATTGCATGAAATAAGCACATAATATTTATGTAAAACTTATATAAATTAAGATAAGCATTGAGTAGTGAGAGGCACGGATACCACACCTTCCACCTATCGACACATGGCGTGAGTTGAAAGATTTGATGTGGAAACGCTTCATTCCAGACCACTACCAATGGGAGTTGGAGGAAAATCTATACAAGCTTAGACAAAGAGATTGAAGTGTAAATGACTACTACAATAAAATGATTGAAGCCATGAGACGAGCTGATATAGAAGAATATCCAGAAGATACCATGGATAGATTTCTAGCTGGTCTACGAAGGGCAATCCGAGAAAAGGTAGCATTGTATCACTTCGACAAGTTGAAAGACATGGTGCAATACGCCATTGAGATAGAGAAGTGGTTGGAGAGTCTAGAGATGAGGCAAAATGAAGTGGTTCAAGTAAAGTCGAATGTAGAGTTGTCACCTAGAGCTCATCGCCAAACAGCCTCGTTTCGTTGGAGTGAACTTGAGTCATTCGAGGAGTTTCTACGTACCTATGTACCACCTACACGGCCTGCATCACCAGTTCAGCCGACTATTGTTCCGTCGAGTCTAGCATGTGATGAACAAAGCCCTATTTATTCAGTCCGTGAAGAAGAGTTAAAGTAGCCTCCGATTGACGCCAAATCCGAGGAAGAACCAGCCAAAGTCAAGGAAGAAGAAATGGAGGCCAATGATACAGTTGAGGAAGTTGAAGTAGTTGAGAAATTGATGGAGATGCAGCCTTGTTTTGAAGAGGAAAACGACATCCAAGAGGAAATGATCATAGATCATATGGAGCTCAATCAAGCTAGCATGGAGATGCAGCCGAATTCTAACATTTTTTATCAAACATTTTCTTGTGATATCTGTATTTTACAGGTTGTTGAAGTTATTCCATTGAAAGTTGAGTTTGTGCAAAGAAAGATTGATGATCCATTCGCGTTTGTCTTTGATCCCGAAGATTCGAATTATAGGACGAATTCTTTTCAAGAGGAGGGGAATGATACGAGCACGATAAGCATCAACAAATTAAATCCAAGGATGCCATTGAAAGGTTCAAAGATTTTCATGTTGTTCAAGATTAAAGATTGGAGATCAAGGTTTGAAGAACAAAACATGAAGAACACAAGTACTTGAAGAAAAGAGGTCGACGTGATCATAGAGCTCGTTCACGTTGCATGTGCATGAATAAATTCGAACATGATGAGTAGCCCATGGAATTAATTAATTCAGCCCATGTTTGAATTATTAGAGCCCAAGTTTGAAGGCCCAAAGTGTTGGGTTTTATTAATCTATAGTTTAGATTTTTATTATGTTATTTTTGGTCTTTTTGATTTTTACCTTAAATGGAGTTCTAATTAAGGTAGGAATCCTTGTTAGAGTAGGAAACGTTTTTATTTTCAATTTCTTAGTACTTTTTTAGTCATAATTTCATCCATCCCTACTACTATATAAGGGGATTAGTTGTGAACTTTATTTTTTAGACGTTGCATGAAATAAAAGATTAATTTCTCAATTGTCTCACGATCCTTTGGTTGATCACCCTTTTATCAAGTTCTTTTGATCTAGCAAATCATAAGTCCTATTTCAAGCTCTTTTCTATTCCATCGAGTCTAGGGGGAGTGCTATCCAACTTGGAGTATTCGAGAAATTGCGTTTCGTCTTCACCGCAAGACGGGGTTCGAGTAAGTCTACTTCTTCTACCTTTTCAATTCATCTCCATTTATCACCATCCTTCATCTACGCCTATACGTACGTCTCACCATAATCCATCAATCAAAATTCGTCCATAAATCATCACTTAAATCGTTCATTGCCTATACGTGTCCAATTCACCCTAAATAACACGTATAACCAATCTGCCCTAATCCACCCATTTATCTATTTATTTATTTATGTTTTATTTGGTATTGGTCTAGACTAGGTATTGAGTCTAATTCAGTCATTAATCGAGTCTTTTGTTCGTATAGTTGAGTTGTATTTTCATTCTTTCATTTGAGTCATATTGATCCCCTTACTTTTTCGACGTAGTTTCGATTCTAGCTTCCGCGTATATTGTCTTTGACGTGTCCCATAGGTCCCGGGTCACATCAAGATGGGATTGTGACCCAAAATTACAATATGAGCACTCGTGGAAGAGCGGTCATCAGGATTACCCGCTCAATCAGCATCAGAGTATGCATGAAGATGCAGAGGAGAGCCACGACGGAAGAAAAGGCCAAGATCAAGAGTGCCACTTAAATAGTGAAGAAGATGTTTCACTGCAACCCAATCATCAGAGGTAGGATGATGTATAAATTGTGATAACTTGTTAACTGCAAAAGCTATATCAGGACGAGTGAGAGTTAGGTACTGACGGCTCCCTACAGTTGAGCGATATTCTTGAGGGTCAGTGAGTGTCCTGCCCGCCGAGAGTGAGAGCGTAGGTGAGGACGCTATTGGGGACTTTACAACTTTAGCATCTAACATTTTTGTTTTTCGAAGAATATCCTCCACATATTTTCTTTGGGAGAGGAGAATTCCATCTGAATAAGAGAGAACTTCAACACCCAGAAAATATGAAAGCTGACCGACATCTTTAATAGACAATGTAGAGGCAAGTTGACGAACAACGTTATGGAGAAAGGTTGAGGAGCTTACTGTAAGAACAATGTCATCAACATAAACCAACAAGTATGCAAGAGTGTTATCTTTGTGAAAAATGAAAAGAGAAGAATCAGCTACAGATTGAAGCTGTTGTAGAGGCCCTTTTTCGCTAAAGATCTAAAACTGAGGCCCACGATCATTCAAGGTCGAGAGGTCGAGGTCTTAGAGCTGAAGTCAGGGGGTTCGAAGCCTTAATCAAGGTCAGGCAGAAGTCAGGTCGGACGACCAAGTCAATGCCCGTTCCGGGTAAGAGGAGACTCCTTCAAAATTCTAAAAGGGATAAAAGATATCCCCGAAATATCGGAAAGGGTTGAAGGCTGTAGAGGCCTCATTTCTGTAAAAGCCCAAAGCCCAGGCCCACTTCCATCTGAGGACAAAAGGTCGAAGGCATAGAGCCAGAGGTTGAAGGCATAGAATTAGAGGTCGAAGGCACAGAGCCAGAGGTCGAAGGTTTAGAGCTAGAGGTCGAAGAATCGGAATCTTATGGTTAGAAGTTGAGGAAATTCAAATTGTATACGATCGAGTTAAAAGTCCGTTGTAGATAAGAAGACCTCGTCAAAGCCTTATTAAAGATAGGGATATCCCAAGAATCTCGGAAGGTGGTTGGAAGCTCTCTATATATATCATTAGACGGAGCTTCATAAAGAGGACATAAAAAAAATCACATAACACGAGCTATACTATAACTTGGCATTCAAACACTACGCAATCATTCAATCTTATTGGTTTATTCTTCTATTTTACTGTTTTATTCGTCTATTTTCCCTAGCCTCGATTCTGACTTGAGCGTCGGAGTCCGTTCGATCATCAACCCCCCAACGGTCCTTCGGCTTCACATGTTTTCTTTGATATTGTAGGTCGCCGGAGCCCGAATCTGACGTTCGATTAACCGTAGAGTTTTTGACCTCTACAACTGTCAATTGGATAGGGTCGACCCGAAAATTTTAGGCCACTTTTTTGTAGGCCCAAGTATGCCAAAAACTCAAAGGGTTCAAGCATACATTTTATGGACCGGCCCGAGCCCCTGACCAGTGCATTTTTCAGAGAAATTAAACCATGTCCCATCCTAGCACAAAATTAGACTAGACCGGATTAATTTTCATACCTCTACAAATCATATAGAAGAGGTAAGTTATATTTGGAAACCAGATATTTGTAACCTATTATCTTAACCTAACAATATGATGAGGTCGTACATGGCATTGAAGATGAAGACCCGGAGCTGCAATTTAGAGGACATGTGAAGCGTCTAAGAGCCAAAAATCTTCAAGGATATTTACATGTATTAATTAGAAAGAAGCTTGAAGTTGGAAAAGAAGAATTCAAGTGCAGCTCGAGAATTGTCAATTTGTTGGCAATTGATGAAGAAGCCCAAGAAGGATAAAGCATGTTGAAGTTGGCGAGTAAGAGCAGCCCAAATTAATGTCCAACACGCCAACTTTGAGCCCAAATTAGTTGGGAATTATTTTATCTTAGTATAGATTTTATTTATTTGATTTTTGGTCTTTCTAGAATTACCTTAGATAGAGTTCTAGTTAAGGTAATTCTCTTATTTAATTTTCAGTCAAGAACTCTTTATTTCCCTTTGATTATTTTCGTCCCTAGCATGTATAAATAGGGATCAACTATTATTTGTGATACTTTAGACTTTGCTTGAAATTAAAAGAATTTATTTCTCATTGTCTCACCAAGAAATGCAGTTTCTTCTTCATACACGTTCTTGAGGTTTTGCACCCTTAAAGTCCTATCAAGGTTTGTTCTAGTTCATCCAAGAGCTAGGGTAAATTGCAACTTGGAGTATTCATCTATCGGTTTTCGTTCGAGCTTGCAACAGGGATCGATTGTGTTTATTCTACATCAACAATTCACACCACCAACGTCATTCAACAACCTGCCGCACGTCCACCTTCGACTCCAGCCATCGACACCAACGTTCATCATCATCACTTCATCGTGAATCATCTTCCTTAACACGTAAGAACATCTAGCCTTCATTGTCCATAGACCCTAGCCCTAATAGCCATAAATCCGCCATCCCTAAATCTGCCTAACCGTGCCTTTATCCTATTTATTTGGTATTTATGTTTTGCTTATTTGTGTCGTAATATAGGTATCCTAGGAGTCTATTTATCGAGTCTAATTTCAGTTTGATATTTGAGTCATATTCGTTGTTTAAATTCCGCACTTTGATATTTCGGCATTGTTCCCTCACAAGTCGTCGTGTGTTACATTCCTTGCGTACTTTGACGTGTGTTGATTTTGAATCCCTTGAGCTCACATCACAACATATCATGTTTGTTGTAAGAAAAAACATATAATGTTTACTAATATTATAATTCTAAAATTCTTCTTTGAAAAAACTCAAAATTTCAATGTAAAGCTAAGTAGGTAGGGATTTTAGTCAAATAATATTTATGCGTTAGGTATTAATATGATTTGTTATATTTCTTATGTTATATATATTTAGTCGATAAAGTATTGTGCAATAATAATTTGTTAGAGTGATGAAGAACATGTATGACTTTTGAGATATTACGTACTATATCAAATTTGCAGTGAATGGAACATATTGTTAGAACATTCGTTAGACATGATACTTGTTATAGCTCATGAACAAGCTCCAAATTTTTACGATTACGGTTTACTTGAATCTGAATAGTATTGATTGAATGAATGAAAATGCGTAAATTCTAGGATTACTTGAATATGAACTTTAAGTAACCATAATGTTTAATGAATGAAAATAGGTAAATAAACAACCCTTTAGATAAAATAACCTAGCACCTAAATCTTACCACAATTAGGACTCCGAAACCTAATAGGAAAATACCAAATAAATAAAATAATATCATAATCCTAAACAAGCCTAAATTATAATCTCCAATTCGTTTCATATAAGTAGAAGTATCGATGGAATTATAGTTGGCAAATAATTTTAAAAGGTATTGTGCATTATAAGCTAAATCAAATAATAATAATAATAATAATAATACGCATCATACTACATATGAAAGAAAAAAGAAGCACAAATTTAATACAGCCCGTTATTTTTGACTGGTTCCTTGACTTCCGTCATACGATTTAAACATCGAGAATTCAAGTATAATAAATTAAGAGAACTCAAAACTCACGAAATAATTAACGAATTATATATGGCTCCATAGGGCCATTGACTTTCCAGAAACAATTATTACTAACCAACTCTCAAAAGAAAATTTTAAAACATCATTAAAAATTAAAGGCGGTCAACGTGGGAGGGAAGAGGGGTATTTTCGTCAAATTGGAACAGCTTTCGCGCGTCCATACAAAGTCACGCGTCTGGGTCCCACTTCAGGAAATTGAAACCTCCACGTGTCTGTTTTCGAAGTTTCCTACTTTCTAAGGTAAGCTCTTTGCTTGCTTGCGTGTGCCCAGCTTCCACCTATTTCATAATATTGTTTTAATTTTTTATTATTTATTTTAGGGGCAAAATTCTATTTTGAAACAATCATTCGGACACAAATTTATAAGAATTCAACAAAATTAAATGACAAAAACTTTCACCAGATCATTTTACGGGTCAAATTTTATAAGATCGAGTTAAAATTTAGATTAAAACTCATATTCAATGACATGTTTATAACTTTGTTGATGTTTGATTGTATTTGAATTCAGATTGACTTGTTTTACAAATTTTGATCCAAATTTCTCAAATTAAATGACATAATTTGTACAAGATCGTTTTACGCGTTAAAATTTGTAAGATTGAGTTAAAATTTAGATTAAAACTCATATTTAATGACATATTTATAATTTTATTAGAATTTAATTGTATTTGAATTCGGATTAACTTGTCTTACAATTTTGATCCGAATTCCTCAAATTAAATTCAATTGAATGAAAGATGTTCGAACGTATACCAATTTCTATCTTCCAACTTGTTATCATATCATAAAAACACACAATCATCTTACGCCATATTAAATATAACAATATATAAAATTGTTAAGACATTTTTTTAAAAATCAAATAAAATTTTATTAATCAACTAACAACCTCAATCACTGAGAAAATCGTGAACTCAAAGACAATAATTGTGTATTCACATAATTCCCTTAAAAATCATACATCCAAATAAAAAAGGTAAACTATCCTTTATATTCCAAAACTATTTCAGTTTTTTTTAAATCTATCACAAACTAGTACTTTTATTAATTAAATGCTTAAATTATTAATAATTAATCAAATCTAACATCTAATGCATTTTCCGTGTCTGAAAATGACCAACTTAGGTCTTTGTTAATATGAACTTTTATTAAAATAAACGAGCTCACTTCAAATAGACGAGCCAACTCATTGTTTTCATTTTCATTGTGAAATATACGAGTCAACTTATTCATTATAACTAAAAAATTCACATAATAGTGCTGAAAAATATATCCGATATTACATTTGACTAGTTTTTAAATATTTTATCTAGTTAATTGACAAAACTGTTAATTTGAGATAAATTTGAAAAAGAAAACAAAGAATAGTTTGAAATATAAGTAATGGTATATCCAAAAATTCATATACAACTAACCGAGAGATGCAAGGAATCCAACACGGTAAGGATCATCTTCATCTTCAATCATGACGATCAAATAAAAAAAACAAATAATTCATAATCATATAACTCAATCTTTAAGAAAAGGGTTCATTGCAATAAAATTCATCAACTTTAACCGAATATATAATATAAATATGACTTTTAACATGATTTTTAAAATGACAATAATAGCTGAATATTTTAATTTGTAGCAAAATAGACACTTTTATATAATTTAGACGATTAAAAAATTAACATTGCACAATAAAAATTCTCATTTTCAACCCTACTAAATCAAGTTAATCAGTTCAGATGGAAAAATTATTACAACTTCATAATAATTTCGATAGCCGAAAAAAATTGTTTTGTAATTAACCCTTAAAAAAAATATCAATCTTGATATTTTGGTGTGGCTTCTATACCTTTGGCGGTGAGGGATGGTTAAACAGGCAGTTGTCCGTCACCACAAGCTGAGAGCCGGTTGCCAGTTTCTCTCTCCACCTATAAGTAGTCATTCAAGCCCACTTGTTTGCTGTTTTGGTCATCTTTCCACACGCACAAAAATCCCAAGAAAGTCCCAGAAGAAGAAAAAAAACTTAATCTTTCTGAGTTATTATTATTAATCGCCTGAAAAAAAGCTAATTTTCGAGGATTCAGATTTACAGAGTTCGATTTCTCCGAGGAAAGAAAACGTTGCCTGTCAGAACTGAGTTTGTGGTGTATGTGATTGAAGAAGATGGGAGCAGAAGCTGAGGTCGTAGTTCGAACAAACATCCCAGTTTTGGATGTGCCCTCTTCTGAACTTGTAAGATTTCTAGCTCAACTTCCTATTTTTTGTGCTTCCCTTTTGATCATGTGGCCCTTTTCTTTTTTACCATTTTTTTTTTGGTTTCATAATTTAAGCTGGCTTGTTTTTATTTCTTGTTTTACATATGCATCCTTTGAAGTAAAGGGTTTAGTTCTTGAATGGTGGAACATTTCTTTTTTATGTTAGGAAATTTTTAGGTTGCTTGTGAGTCTTGGATCTTTGTTGATGAGATTTGGAAAAAGGAATAGAAAAAGATTCTTCATAAAAATCTTCAATCTGCTGGATGGGAAAATATCTGGGAAACTCTTGGATTCCATTGAGATATTGCAAATTGAAGAATAAACTAGATTTGTTTTTTTTTGTTGAGTAGGGAATTGAATAGGGAATAACAAGTTTAATTATCGATTGCTTTTATAATGTTTCCAAATCAATAGAGGATTTAGCAGATGAGGGAATCAAGTTTTCTTTAGAGCAGAATCCATGCTTTCCAGGATACTTTATCTATGAACTCTCCTTTTTCGTCGAAAGAATTTTAGTGATCTTTGATTGAGGCCATGGTTATTTGCTGAGGTTTGACAGCATTTCTAAGCCTGAGCTGAGACAGAAATCCACAACTATTGACTGTAAATTAAGATGATCCCTAGGCACTTTTTGTGGAATTATTGGTATTGATTCTCTGATGCCTGCAGGCGTGTGTATTCAATTTAGTGTATTCATTTAAAGTGTTTGCTCACGATGCTTGTGTGTGTGTTGTTTGTTTGTTAGGATGTTAAATCTCCGGAAGCCCCTGTGCTGTATGTTCCGAGCATTCGTTCTGGTGGTTTTGCTGATATTGGTCCACGAAGATACATGGAAGACGAACACATAAGGATAGATGATCTTTCAGCACACATGGGGTCGCTCATCACTGTCCCCGAACCTAGTGCCTTCTTTGGGGTGAGTGATTTCTTGCCCTTTCATTTCTGATCCTCAGCTGATGTCGGCATGGCAGTGTCTGATTGTTGCATTTTGCAGGTATTTGATGGTCATGGAGGGCCTGAGGCTGCAGCCTATGTTAAAAAAAACGTGATGAGATTCTTTTTTGAAGATGGTGATTTCCCGCGAGCTTCAGAAGTAAGTGATGCATTCATATTGGAGGCTGAGAAATGTCTGAGGAAAGGATTTCTTCTAGCAGATATGGCCTTGGCTGATGATAGCATTGTGAGCAGTTCTTCTGGAACTACTGCTTTAACAGTTCTCATTGTTGGAAGGTATGTTTTTTTATCGTCGTTTGCTCTTCATAAGTTGGATTATAGTAATGTCAAGGTGACTGAGGATCAACACGCTTCACTTCATTCCAGGCTACTAATGGTGGCCAATGCAGGGGACTGCCGAGCAGTTCTCTGCCGGAAAGGTGAGGCAATTGACATGTCGCAAGATCACAGGCCTACCTATGCATCAGAGAGAAAGCGTGTCGAGGAATTGGGTGGATTCATCGATGATGGTTATCTCAACGGTGTTCTCTCGGTTACTCGGGCTCTGGGAGACTGGGACATGAAGCTGCCCCGAGGTTCTTCCTCGCCTCTCATAGCAGAGCCCGAATTTCGCCAGATCACTTTGACAGAGGATGATGAGTTCCTGATAATTGGATGTGATGGGATCTGGGATGTCTTGTCTAGCCAGCAAGCAGTTAGCCTAGTCCGTCGTGGCCTCAGACGACACGATGATCCCGAGCAATGCGCTAAGGACCTCGTGATGGAGGCACTTCGGCTCAACACGTTCGACAATCTGACGGTTATTATTGTTTGTTTTACATCCCTGGATCAAATGGAGCAACCATCGACACGCCAAAAGAAGCTGAGGTGCTGCAGCCTCTCAGCAGAGGCTCTGTGCAGCCTACGGAGTTTCTTGGACGGGGGCAGCAACCGTTGATCGTGCTTTTGCCCCTTTTTTACTACGAAAAACCGCCCATTTATTTGAGGGAAGGAAGCTGCTTGTGGTGGCTTCATCTGAGCAGCATTATTAGCTGTTAGCAGTTTTGTTTATTACAATTCTTCTTGTGTTTGTATCCTAATTGTTTCAGTGGTTTGGTGGATTCTAGGTTTTTGGTGTACATATAATTGGTTGGTAGATAGAATGGGTGGTGTAAGAATTTGACTTAATGTGTTGCTAGAGCATATATATAATATTTAGAAGGTAGGCGATGAAGACTTTTTTGTCTTCTCACTATCCTTCTTCGAGTTGTACTATTCTGGTGTTCACATATGATCATCCTCATAACCTAAATAAAATCTCTCTCTCTCTCTCTCTCTCTCTCTCGCGCGCGCAGGGCATGTCAATCGAGCCAGCACGCTCAGTTTCGTGTTAGTCCTATCGGGTTGTTGAAGTTATTCTCACTAATCGTAATCACAATCCCAATGAATCATGTATTTTACGTAAAAATATTTAATAATTTTATATGCATAAATTTGTTCATTTATGTGGTCTAAACTTCAAATTTTAACAAACACGCATTACATACAACATAATTTACCACTCGTTAGTTAAATAAATTATTTAAGTTTCAACAATTATATTTTTACTGATTAAATTAAATTACATCAAACATGTAAATTTCAATACCAAAATATAAAAATAAAAGATAAAAATTCGGACTAATCGGACCAAACACACTTAATTTCTGGCTATTCGGTTCGGCCACTTGAAGTTAAATTCTTTTTGTATTAAAATTATTTGGCTCTAATCCTCTTTTTCTATCGGGCTATTCGGACCAGTCTATCGGTTTCAAGAGCTGGATTAACACCCACGCACACATCAAAGTAGAAGAACAGGAGGAGGATGGTGAACTCAAGTAAATTTGTTGAAAAATGCAGTACTAAAGTGTAGGCAACACATGTAAATTGTCGATGAAACAACTGAAAACTCTATAGGGAAATAGAGTTCATCTTTACAGGTTACAGATGTATATCACAGTTCTATACAATTCAGTAACTAAGTTGTTGATTCAGTCGAATAGCTTTTAGCGAACGCTGCAAACCGTTCCAAACCACGAACGAGCAAGCTTTCAAGAAAAGGTTGCAGTGCCTAAAACAGTACAACAGCAAAGTGAAAAAAGCAGATGGTAGAAATTCTTATCCTCGTAAGCCACGAGAAGCACTTAAAATCGGAAAATGGTTTCTCGTTTCACTTTGGAAATTAAGTTCGATGAAATGGCTTTCAAGGCAGGAAGATACTTACAGATGCCACCGGAGTCAGCAGTTGAGGAACTTCATATGAAACAGTAAGCTGAAATACAAGAAAACTTAATGTGAGATTAATACATTGGTGCTTTTTGGATACATTGACCTACTTATTATAGGACCATGATGATCAACTTAGATGCAAAAATATATACGAAATAGATCGACTATAGCCATACTTCTACCGTACAAGAACCAGCACCTTTAGGGTAAAATCTTACAGCTCCCCTGCAAATAAGCAAGCAAAATCTAGTTTCAAGCATAACTCAATAGAAGACATCCTGTTCGATTTACTAGGTTTGAAGATGAATATTCCTTGAGGCACTTTGCCCTTTATCTATTTAACGGACTGTCATAAAAAGCAGCCATTGGAAATGCAGACAACATATATAACTATTCATTTGTGGTCAGCAATAGCATCTGACATGTTACTACAAGAGTAAGAAACTTTAATGTAGCTCATATATAACTATTCATTTGTGGTCAGCAATAGCATCCTATTCAGCATTTAATTTAGGAAACAATCAAGAAGGAAAATACTCGATGTAAACAACTGATCTCAAATGAGATGTTATGCAATTGATAGTGCTATAAGTACCCAAAAAAAAAAATCCCTTATCTTTTAAGCTTGAGAAGAATGGTAAATTTCAAAACCAAGAACTACTGAATGACTAGAGATTTCATACGATAAAGTGAGCGAGATAGGACACAGATGCCATGCATATATCTACTGAAACAGGATCTTGAAACTTTTTGAAAATAAGCATGCTGAATCTTATTATGCAAGATTCCTCCATCACACAATTTAAGGTACCGATTAGGAAGACCCTCAAGAGATCTCCAGTGGATTTTCTGGTTTATTATAGGCTGCAAGAAAGAAGACATAGCAACACTTGGTAAACAACAAAATAGCATTGAAGATGGTGAAATATAGACTGGGATTATCTCACTTTTCTCCTTTTAGCAGTACCTGCATATTTCGAGCGAGCCATGAAAACTCTATATCACGCCCAAATGCTTTATACTTCAGTGTCCATCTTGATAGGTCAGGTTTATCCTCCAGAATCTAAAATAGATTTAGATGCAATTACCAAAATTTAAAAACTCAATACTGGAGAAAAGTGGCTCTTAGCAAAGATCATTTAGTGAGGAAAGAATCAAGAAAGTCCATTTTCTAAACCTTTTCTTCATCACATTTAAATTCTCATTGCATCCAAAACAAATGCCTAAACAAGAACACTACCTTCCACATTTGATTGAACAAACTGCAGAATTATGCATCATCATCATCATCATCATCTAAAAAAAACCCCAAAAAAAGAAAATCAAAACTAATCGCTCACCTTTACAGATGATATGAAGGGCATCCATTGAGGAATGGCTTCACGATCAGAGTAACACTTATAAGCAACTGAAATGGGTACATCTATTTCCATCTTTACCCTGCAATACGAAATGGGACTCCACTTCTAAAATAAAAATGTAATCTTGATCACTTCAAAACCATGGCTGCAGCTCCTAATATTACCAGACTAACCAACTTCATTAAATCAAATAGCATCAAACTAAGAAACTACACCAATCAAAAGTAAACACTTTCTTGCACATTAAAAAAAATAGAAGAAGGGAAATCGATTACGTGCAATCCTGCCATTCCATGACGGGGGAGAAGGGTCGCCGGAATTTGACGCCGGTAAGGTGTTTGACATAAGTCCTGTTTGGTGGTGCATAAAATCTGCTGACGCGGAGCACTTTTTTGGCGAATGGATGAGTGGAGATTGATGGGCGGGCCTTGAGTCTTTCCGGGCCAGCTGTTGTGTGGTGGTTGATTACTGCCACCACGGCGGTTGCTGCAGCTGCCGACATCGGTGATGGGAGGAAGCGCCGCCGATCAGATGTATTTCGAGATTTTCAGACAGCCTATTATTTTTCACCGTCGTGTGTTCCAGGATTTGACTATCTGACTGTAGAATCTAGTTTGAAGTGAACTACGGTTGTCGATTCGGGTCAGCCCGCAACCAAAATGGTTATTAGCAATTCTTTGGAACACTTTTAAAAAACAACTAGCATTCCCCGGCACGATCTACGGATAAGTTATATATAGCTATTATTTTATTGGTATAAATTATAAATATGGAAGATTAAAATAAATGATATTTTTATTTGCACTATAATAATTATTTTCATACAACATTCATTTTTCACACTATACATTTTTATTATCCACACTACACAATATATCTTTTACCCTTTCCCTAAAAAAATATCATTTAATCATTATTCGAAAAAATAATAAAAAAATTGAAGAAAAGAACATCAACTGTCACCTCTACCACCTTGTAATAGCCTTGGATAAGTCTTGGCGATTTTTGTTCTTCTTTTTCCCTATGATGTAAAATATTTGTATGGATCTATCTGGGGGTGAATGGTAATAATAAAATATGAGATAAAGATGTAATCTTTGGTAGAAAAGGGAGAGTTAGATACAGAGAAAAAGAGAGGAAGATTAGAGAGAACGAGAGGGAGGCAAAAGTTGATAATTCATTTCCTATCTTGCATGGTTTTTCAGTACCGATTTATACTTTACAAAAAAGGTGGTAAGTTAACCCAAAGACAACTAGGCCTAATAATTGCAGAAAAATGGGCCGTTTCTAGGAATTAAAACAAAATAAGTAAAAAGGCCCAAAACCCTGATGTCCAACCAACCCGATACTATTCATTCTGACCCGTTGACTCTTCTTGTTCATAGGGGATCGATCAATTTAGGGCAAACCCCCCATAAAAATGCAATCTTTACTGCCCTTCCCTCGTCGACAACCACCTCGCCGTCCCCCTCTTCTTCTTTCACCTCCGTACACACAACATTGCCGCCCCCATTGGAAAGATCCTTGTCCACAAGGATAAAAGGTGGAAAATTTCTTTCTTATAAACTTCTCATCTTCCCACAAGAGCAACCTCGATCCTTCACCTTCCTCCCACCTGATGAGTAACTGGGCCACAGAGTTTTTGCCCCGAGTGATGACATGGGAATCCAGCACTTCACAAGGAGAGATGCGGAATACCCTAACATCCATGACGTCAGGTAATTTATGCAAAACTGTAGTGTCTTCCCCCACCTTCTGCTTGAGTAGTGAGATATGAAAAACAGGGTGAACCCCAGATCCCTTGGGTAGGTCTAACTTGTAGGTAACCGTTCCTATTTTCTGTAGAATAGTGTAAGGCCCATAGTAGCGTGAAGCAAGTTTCAGGTTCTTCCTCAAGGAGACTGAATTCTACCTATAGGGTTGTAATTTGATGTACACTGAATCCCCCACTTCGAAGGTCTTGTCTGTCCGAGTCTTGTCTACGTAGGCTTTCATTCTACGCTCCATAATGGTATCCTTAACTTCCCCTTGGTTGGTGTCTAGATAGGGCCCCATTGCAAGGTAAGGAGAAGCATAGCCGTAGAGGGCCTGGAATGGTATGGTCTTGATGGTTGTATGGTAGTTGGTGTTGTTAGAATTTGTTGCCTGAAAAAATGTGAATTACGGATGTAAATTGCAAAGTTAAAAGTAATGTTGAAGCCAGTGTTACCACATTGCCTTCAACATGCAGCGGAAACGTAAAAAGAACTTTACACAAAATAAGTTTTAAATCACACTCCTTACGGTGTGTGATTGCCTCAAGGCAATATTCACTATCACAAGTGAAATACAAAAACAATGCTGATGTTGTCTCGGTTCACTCCCTTGACAACACTGTATAAAACATACAGAGGACTATCCTAGCTTCACTCACTTGAATAATCACTCAAAAACAAACCTATCTAAACACATAGATAGATTATAATCAGTCACTCTAAATCTTAGACTTCTCAAAGTTGACTATCTAACCTACACACACAACTGGAATGAAAGTCTCCAGCTGATTGGGACGCTAGGCAGATGTCGAGGAAGATGTCTTGGATTTCAGAGATGACACTAGATGTAAGATTCAAAGCTTCTCACAAACCACGGTGATAACCTGCTAGCATAAATGATTTTAAGGTCTAAGGAGACCTTAAATACTCCATCCATCTTGTATTGGCAGTTGCTTCACGATCCTAGATGACTTGGACTTGAATCAATCGTCTTCCACTACCCATTGCTGAATGTGGACTTGAGATAACCGTCTTCTGCATTGCATGGCACACGTTTTTCAACATCGTGTAATAGTAGTGGTTACTCTAGTGACCAATGATCTCCTGCAACAGTTAGTGTCCAAGAAGGAGTGGGAACATCACATCCCCATGAAATCCGGAACAGATTTTGAACAAGTCAAAATCAAACATTATCTACGTTTTAAATCAAAATAAAATATTTAATAAATCCCTAAAATTGTGGAAAATGATATGTGACAAAAATCACAATTTATTCAGATTAATTTAAAATAAACTAATCCAAAATACTAGGAAAGGATAAGGTTAATGTTCCGAGTGTTATACTCGATGTGACGAGAATGGCGAACAACATTAGATACGACATTGATCACAATGTTATCAGGGAAGTGATAACATCATCTGGAACACGTCATACTCAACAATCTCCCCCTTAAGCTTATCCTTTCTGCACAAAACATAAAGCTCAATATTACATGATTAGAGCCGCAGCGGAATTCGAAACAAAAATATTGGAGTTCAAAAAATCCCCCTTAAGGTCTACTCCCCCTTAAGTTATTATCTAGTACATAATATACAAAGTTAGTGGGTATAATTCCCTATACATGATATACAAGGTTAGTGGGTATAATCCCCTGTACAGAAAAATTAGTGGGTAATTATCCCCCATACAAAAATAATTATGTTGAGAACATTCTCAACATAGCAAACAACACATATCTTAAAACATGCGAAAACAATCACAATGTTGAGATCATTCCCAACATAAAATATCACATACTATAAGTTATGTGAAAAAAATAGAATATCAATGTTGAAAGCATTATCGACATAAAAACATCACACATTAACATATGCGAACAAAATTATATATAACAAAATCATCAACTCATGCTGATGATTAAAACATCAATATCCAAGGATATCCAACCATGGATACCCATCAACAAAAATAGATATGTGTCTAGCACATAAAAAAAAACAGCAAGGATGTAAACACATCCAAAATAAAATTGTGTCCAGCACAATACATAACCATGAAATAAAATTATTTTTGACAAAGAAAATTCATATTTTCTTCTTCCCTTTTGCCTTAGCCACGGACTTTCCAGCCTTCTCCCCTTCAGCACCATCATCACCAGCAGCAGCTACATCTACTCCCCCTTTTTGTGTAGAAAGAGTTCCCCGAAGTGCTTGATGAAGCTCAACCATTGCATTGGTGAGCACTGTGGTTTGATGAATTAATGAATCCATCTGTGAGACATAGGAATTTAAGACCTGCACAGAAATTGTCATCAAGTGTGAGGAAACACTTGCTAAATCACTTCCTGAAAGAGGAGGAGAAAGTGCACTATCTGCAGCAACATCCTGAACAACATCCATTGAGGCAGCAGCTGAGCTCAGAACAGAGGTGTAAGGAAGATCAATCACACGATCTTCATTTCCTTTTGGTTTGATGATGAAGATAGTCGAGGTTTCAGTGACTATCTTCTTTTTATTGGACTTTACACCTTGTTTAATGAGAATGGCATAGATAAGGCAGGGAAAAGGTAAGATGCTGGTAGTGTTTGACTTGGCAGCAGCTTTCAGCATACAGTCGAAAATGCATTCTCCGAGATTAAAGAGGATTTTTGTCCCAAGCTTGAAGAGCAACACAGCTTGATCAACAGTGAGGACTGAAGTATTAGTGGTAGGCAACCAATTATACATAATTAATTTCTGTAAAACGGCGTAAAAGAAAGTGAGTTTTGAAGTGGAAATTTTGTTTGCCCACTTCGACACCAAACCACCAGTCACAATTGTCACGACATCATCAATAATATCCAGACTAACAACATCAGAATCACAGCCCAGACCTAAAAACTTGTTGATCACTATGGGGTTAAAACTGTAAACTTTATCCCTCACATATATTTCCCCATGTTTGCTCTTAGATATATCACCCATCTCAAAACTCAGCAACAACATTAGGTTCAAATGAAGACATAGCAGTCACAGATTTCCAGAGACCTCTTTCTTTCAAGAAAACATCCATCCCATATTTTTTAAAGCTAAGAACATCCATTTGGTTTTCAACTCTCATAGGTCGAAGGACAATAGACTGATATAGGGACTTAGCATGCTTAGAGTAAAAAGTTTTACTAAAAGCAGATAAAGCATTATGAGGGAAACCTGGAGGGTAAACTGGATCGGAGTCACCTGAGTTGACTTTATCTTTGATATCACCAGACTGTGAAAGCGAGGGAGAGACAATCTGTCTAACAGTTTCAAAAGAGACCATTTCTGGAGAAAACTCTTGAGATGTAGCTTCCTTTTTGGAATCAGAGGGGGCACCTTGCTTTCCTTTGTCTTTTGATGTTGTTCCTGAAGACACATGCTTGGCTGTAACATCAACTTCAGCTTCGGCAGTCTGAAGCTCTTCTTGATGTACAACATCAGCGATAACATCCTCATCAGCTTCCTTAGAGGATTTTTCTTGTGGATTCTCTTCTTCTTCAGACTCATCTCTTAGGGAGCGCATGGCTACCTCCTTCATTTGCAAAGTTTTTCTTGCCTTTTTGGTTGTTCCTTCACCAACTTCCTTCTTGACCTGCACCTGTTGGCTGTGAAGTCGCTTGGACTTCCGAGTAGGACCACTCTTCTTTTTCTCAGCGAGAATCTGAGTGTGTAACCCTAGATCTGCTGTTTGATTTTCAGTGGATATGTATTTAATGTTTATGATCTCCTTTTCCACCAAGTCTCTGATAAAGTGATGTCGAATGTCGATATGCTTAGTGCGTGAATGTTGAAAAGGGTTCTTGGAAATTTCAATAGCACTAGCATTATCATACAGCAAGGTTAGTGATGAGCTTGTCATGCCATAGTCCTTCAACATTTGATTCAGCCATAGCAACTGAGCACAACAACTAGCAGCTGCAACATATTCGGATTCAGCTGTTGATAAGGAGATGCAATTTTGTTTCTTGCTTGACCAAGAAACCATATTGCTCCCCAAAAAGAAACAACCACCACTTGTGCTCTTCCTATCATCAACATCACCTGCCCAATCTAAATCAATGTACCCAATGAGGCTGGTATTGGTGTCTTTGCAATATCTGATTCCAAAGTCGACTGTGCCAGCAACATATCGAATTATTCTTTTGACAGCCTTCAAGTGTGACTCATTGGGTTGAGCTTGGTATCTAGCACAAACTCCAACATTGAACATGATATCAGATCTACTGGTAGTTAAGTAGAGCAAGCTACCGATTATTCCTCTGTACATTGTTGGATCAACATTGACTCCAACATCGTCTTTGCTCAGTTTTTCAGAGGATCCCATTGATGTTTTCATGGGCTTTGCAGCTTCAAGTCCATAGCGCTTGATCAAATTTTTGGCATACTTACTTTGGGATATAAAAATCTCATCTTTGTCTTGCTTGATTTGGAGACCAAGAAAGTAGGCCAATTCGCCGACCATGCTCATCTCAAATGTGTTGCACATTGCATCAACAAACTCCCTAAGGAGATAAGAACAAGTGGATCCAAACACAATATCATCAACATAAATTTGTGCAACAGTAATGTGTTTGTGAATCCTTTTGATAAACAATGTTTTATCAACCACGCCTCTTGAAAAACCAAAGTCAATTAAAAACTCCGTAAGTCGAGCATACCAAGCTTTGGGAGCTTGTTTAAGCCCATACAAGGCCTTGTGTAGTTTCAGCACATGGTTTGGTTTTTCATGACATTCAAAGCCTTTTGGTTGTTCAACATAGGCTTCCTCATTCAAAATGCCATTCAGAAAGGCACTTTTGACATCCATTTGATGCAATGTAAACCCAATGTGGCAAGCAATGGCAAGTAGGAGATGAATAGACTCTATTCTAGCAATAGGAGCGAATGTTTCATCATAGTCTATGCCTTCTACTTGAGTATAACCTTGAGCCACTAGCCTGGCTTTGTTTCTGACCACATTACCAGACTCATCAGTCTTGTTCTTAAAAATCCATCTGGTTCCAATTACATTTTTATTTTCAGGCCTTGGAACCAATTCCCACACATTATTTCGAACAAACTGGATCAACTCATCATGCATTGCTTCTATCCAGAATTCATCTTTTAGAGCTTCTTTGACATTTTTAGGTTCAACATTGGATAGAAAGCATGAAATGGACACAAGGTTAATAACTGACTACATACAAACCTGTTTGACCAATTCAGCAACATCGGCTGAGCTCTTTGTTCTGGTTTTGACTCCTTGAGATCCATCACCGATGCTTTGGAAATTTGGGTGATCTCTTTTGATTCTCCTTCGAGGATCACGTCTTGGTTCATACTGAGCCAGTGGAAGATGGTCATCATCGCTTTCAGAGGAGGATTCTGAGTCTGGTGTTCGAGGTGATGTTGATCCCTTTGCTGAGGGAGAAGAAGCATTGGATTTGACATCAGGACTTCTCGTAGGACTTTTGGCAGTTCCACTAGGCTCCTTATCAGCAACATCTGGTTCATGGAGAAGAAATGACACATCATCTTCCTCAGATCTAGTTGCCAGGCCTGCAAGATCATCAAACACAACATTGACAGATTCTTGCACAGCTTTGGTTCTTAGGTTAAGAACACGATATGCTCTACTGTTTTGAGCATATCCCAAGAACAATCCTTTATCACTTTTAGAGTCAAACTTTCCAAGGTAGTCTCTGTCGTTTAGGATGTAACAGACACATCCAAACACATGGAAATATTTGAGATTTGGCTTTCTTTCTCTTAGAAGCTCATAAGGTGTCTCTTTTCTTCCTGATCGAAGATAGACTCTGTTCCCGATGTGACAGGCTGTGTTGACAGCTTCAGCCCATAGCTTCTTCGAAAGCCCTTTAGCCTGTAACATGGCGCATGACATTTCCTGCAGAGTTCGATTCTTTCTCTCCACTACTCCATTTTGTTCAGGAGTTTTGGGAGCTGAATACTCATTGAGTATTCCTTTCCTTTCACAAAAGTCATTGAATGCAACATTCTCAAATTCTCTTCCATGATCTGTTCTGATGAATGTTGGTGTCAAATTGCAAACACATTGTGCGGTAGAATCTTTTGAAGACTTTGAATGTTTCAGATTTTTCCTGCAGAAATTCAACCCAAGTGTATCTTGAGAAATCATCAACAATGACAAGGATGAAACTCTTACCACTCATACTCTTTGTATTGACTGGTCCCATGATGTCTATGTGTAAGAGTTGAAAACATCTTGTTGTTTGACAACCACCCAGGCTTTTGTGAGGAATTCTGGTTTGTTTTCCCTTTTGGCAGGCACCGCATACAACATCGTGATCAACATTCAGCTTTGGTAGGCCACGAACAGCATCCGACACAATTAGTTTTTTCAAATTTACCATGCTCATATGACCGAGTTTTTGATAAATCAACTTAGTTTCATCATTTACAGTCATGTTACACGTTTCATCTTTGTCAGCATGGTAGCAATTGTCAGATGCACGACTTCCGAAAATTATGCATTTGTCGTGTTTGTCAAATACTTCACAAGTATTTTTATCAAACTTGACATGCATACCATCGTCACAAAGCTGACTAATACTGATCAAATTGGCCGTCAAACCCTCGACATGCAGGACATTTTGGAGCTCAGGAAAATGTTTGACATTCAAGGTTCCTTTTCCGACAATGTTTCCTTGAGCTCCTCCTCCGTAGCTGACCCTGCCTTTGTTAGTAGTGGTGTATTCTTCAAGAAAATCCTTGTTGCCGGTCATGTGCCGAGAATATCCACTGTCAAAGTACCATGTTCCGGCAATGTTAGCTTTAGGGATGTGTACACAACATTGCAAGTGTACTTCATCTTTTTGAACTTCTTAGGATTTTTGTTCTTTAATGTTGACCCTGATGTTGTTCTCCCAGTTGCAACATCGTCATGAAATTTGAAGCAATGTGGTTTAATATGTGTAGGCTCTTGACAGTAGTGACACACATACTTTCGCACCTTTGAGCCTTTACATTGCTTCTGATCATCATCTTCAACATTGTTCCTTGTCGTTGTGCTTGAGTTGTTACCTTTCACAAATTGGATAACATTGTTGTTTGAGAAAGACATGGAAGATTTATTGGAGAATCCTAGTCCAGCACTGTTTGTCTGTCCCAATGTTAAGGCTTCATTTAGGACATTCGTTCCTTGATTCCACTTCTGAAATGTTCTTAAGGTGTCCCCCACTTCCTTCTTTAGTTTGCTGATTTCAGCATCACTCTTGGTAAGTCTAATTTCCAGACTTACAACCTTTCCTCTTAGAAACTGATTTTCTTCCATGAGAAATCTCAACTCTTTTGATTGAGTTGTCCACTGAGTGCAGACTTCATTCACAACATTGTTGAGTTCTTGAAATGAGGCAGTAGGTTGTTCTTCATGTACATCATGTTCTCTGATTTCAGAAGCCTGATTGAATTAATCCATAAGAGTCATTTTATACCAATTCATCGTATTGGGTGAAATCTCAGTAGCTTCTGCTTCAACATCTGGAAGAACTTCATCTTCAACTTCACATTTTTCAATGTCAAGTTCATCAAGTTCATCAATATCATTCAGAGCATCAATAATCTGATCATCTTCTTCCAAGACATTGATCAACAACACTCTCTGAGCTGAATCATTTTCAGCATCTGAATCATCACTGAGAACATCATTAAAATTATTTCTTTGTCTTCTTCGTGCTGTTGGACATTCATTTGAATAATGTCCATACCCAGAGCATGCTCTACATTGAACTGAATCAATGTCTTTCCCAGGTCAGCAACTTCCTTCTTGACATTTGATCTTCCAGAATTTGATGTTGATGAGGATGGAGAGTGAAACAGCCGTCAAGGTTTGATATTTGGGGGGTTTTTCTTCATGGAACGAACCAGTGAGTTGAACTTCTTTGTCAAGAGTGCAAGACTTAGATTCTCTTCCTCATTGATTTCCTGAAGACTGTTAACATCATCATGAACATCAGATGACACAATTATTGTCTAGAGAGCAATTCCCCTTGAAGTTGAGTTTGCTTTCTGATTTTGCAGGTTCATCTCAAATGTTAGTAAGATGCTGACCGCTTCACTCATACTCATGGTTCCTACATCGCGTGCTTCTTCAATTGCAGAAATTTTCATATTGAATCTTTCTGGGAGAGCTCGAAGCAACTTGCTAACCATGTTCTCATTAGATATTGGACTTCCAAGAGCGGTCGATTGATTTGAGATCTCACATAATTTTTCAGCATAAGATGAAATAGTTTCATCTTCAAACATGCGCAAATTTTCAAATATTGATGTGAGTAACCTCAGTTTGGTCTTCCTTACACTGGCAGACCCTTCACAATGTTCCTGAAGAATGGTCCATGCTTGATATGCAGTAACACAATTGCAAATCATCATGAAACATGGAACATCGACTGAAACAAAAATCGCATTCAGAGTGCAAACATTAAAATTTGAGATTATTCTCTCATCATTTGTCCATTGAGATTCTGGAGTTAACACAAAATCTCCATTCGGACCTTCCATCCTAGGAGGGCTCCATTCTTCAATAACTATCATCCATGCTCTTTCATCGATAGATTTGATGTAGATCTTCATTCGAGATTTCCACATGATATAGTTACCACCATTGCTATCTAGAGCAGGAGGACGACATTGATTAATTTGAATATCCATCATAGATTTCAAGCAACACCAGATTGAGTACTTAGTGTGTCAAGTACCGGCTCTGATACCACTTGTTAGAATTTGTTGCCTGAAACAATGTGAATTACGGATGTAAATTGCAAAGTTAAAAGTAATGTTGAAGCTAGTGTTACCACATTGCCTTCAACATGCAGTAGAAACGTAAAAAGAACTTTGCACAAAACAAGTTTTAAATCACACTCCTTACGGTGTGTGATTGCCTCAAGGCAAAATTCACTATCACAAGTAAAATACAAAAACAATGCTGATGTTGTCTCGGTTCACTCCCTTGACAACACTGCATAAAACATACAGAGGGTTATCCTAGCTTCACTCACTCGAATAATCACTCAAAAACAAACCTATCTAAACACATAGATAGATTACAATCAGTCACTCTAAATCCTAGACTTCTCAAAGTTGACTATCTAACCTACACACACAACTGGAATGAAAGTCTCCAGCTGATTGGGACATTAGGTAGATGTCGAAGAAGATGTCTTGGATTTTAGAGATGACACTAGATGCAAAATTCAGAGCTTCTTACAAACCACGGTGATAACCTGCTTGCATAAATGATTTTAAGGTCTAAGGAGACCTTAAATAGTTCCTCCATCTTGTATTGGCAGTTTCTTCACGATCCTAGATGACTTGGACTTGAATCAACCGTCTTCCACTACCCATTGCTGAATGTGGACTTGAGATAACCGTCTTCTGTATTGCATGGCACACGTTCTTCAACATCGTGCAATAGTAGCGGTTACTCCAGTGACCCATGATCTCCTGCAACAGTTAGTGTCCAAGAAGGAGTGGGAACATCACGTCCCCATGAAATCCGGAACAGATTTTGAACAAGTCAAAATCAAACATTATCGACATTTTAAATCAAAATAAAATATCTAATAAATTCCTAAAATCGTGGAAAATGAATGTGACAAAAATCACAATTTATTCAGATTAATTTAAAATAAACTAATCCAAAATACTAGGAAAGAATAAGGCTAATGTTCCGAATGTTATACTCGATGTGACGAGAATGACGAACAACATTAGATACGACATTGATCGCGATGTTATCGGGGAAGTGATAACATCATCTGGAACACATCATACTCAACAGGTGTTATATCAATGCTCAGCCAAGGCTAGCCACTTGCTCCATAGCCTAGGACAATCAGATGTTATGCACCTGAGATAGGTTTCAAGGCACTGATTTAGCCTCTCAGTTTGTCCATCAGATTGAGGATGATATGAGGATGAGAAATTTAGGGTAACCTTCAACACCTTAAAGAGTTCCTTTCAAAAATTGCTGGTGAATGCCTTGTCTCTATCTGAGACAATGCTCATTGATAGGCCATAAAGTTTATACACATGGTCCAGAAATAACTTAGCCACACCCTGAGATGTGTAGGGGTGTGACAGGGCAATGAAATGACCAAATTTGGTCATTCTGTCAATTATCACCAATACTACATCTTTTCCCAGCTGATTTGGGAAGCCTTCCACAAAATCCATGGAGATGTGACTCCAGTGTTGATCTGGAACTGGAAGGGGTTGTAGTAACCCTTGCACTGCTCTTTGATTAGGTTTGTTAAGAGAGCAAGTGTCACAACCTTTAACTAACTGTAGAACATCTTATTTTATATTAGGCCAGTAGAAACTCCTTTTTAAACGCATATAAGTACCATTAATTTCAGAGTGCCCTCCATAGGCTGAACTATGCATGATACCTAGTAGCTTGTGCCTTATCTCTCCATTTTGCCCCACAACTATTCTGCCCTTATACCTGATGACTCCCCCCTGCTAGAGAGAAATTAGGATTTGTATTGGAATCTGAGAGGAGTGAGCTCTGTAGTGGAGAGAAAAAGGTGTCACCATTATAGCT
This sequence comes from Perilla frutescens, assembly GCA_026008535.1. Taxonomy (NCBI): domain Eukaryota; kingdom Viridiplantae; phylum Streptophyta; class Magnoliopsida; order Lamiales; family Lamiaceae; genus Perilla; species Perilla frutescens. Next base: position 39,700,254 of record BRKX01000006.1, on the reverse strand, counting down.
GTCTTCTACATCTTGAGCCAATTAGGAAAAAAGGGTACTAACTGACAGGGAGTTGGTCTGATCTTTTTGCTTTCTGGAAAGAGCATCAACATCTTTATTTTCAGTCCCTTTCTTGTAGCAAATTTCATAATCAAATCCTAGTAGCTTAGTGACCCATTTTTGCTGCATAGGATTGGTAACCTTCTGATCTAACAAATGCTTTAGTGCTTGTTGATCAGTCTTGATAATAAACCTATTGCCAGATAAGTAGCGCCTCTATCTCTGGATTGCCATGAGCACTGCTATGAAGTCTCTCTCATATATAGAGAGAGCCTGGTTTCTAGGGCATAAAGCTTTGCTCATGAAGGCAAGGGGTCGGCTGCTCTGCATAAGGACTGCTCCAATTCGAACCCCACTAGCATCAGTCTCCAAAATAAAAGGTAGGGAGAAATCTGAGAGGGCTAGGACATGAGCCTATGTCATAGCCATCTTAAGATCAGAGAAAGCCTTATTTGTCTCTAGGTTCCACTTGAAACTGTTCTTCTTCAGCAGCATAGTCAAGGGTTTGCTGATGAGGCAATACTCCCTTATAAATTTCCTGTAGTAACCGGTTAGGCCTAGAAATCCCCTGAGTTGTTTCACATTCTTGGGTGTGGGCTATTTCAACATGCAGTCTATTTTAGCAGGATCAATTGCTACCTCCTCTTGGCTGATAATGTGGCCCAAGTACTCAATACTAGACTGGCCAAATACACACTTAGACCTCTTGGCAAATAGGGTATGCTCCTTTAGCAAGGTAAATACCTCTCTTAGATGTCTAATATGATCTTCCCAACTCTTACTGTATATGAGTATATCATCAAAAAAGACTATGACAAATTTCCTCAAGCACTTACCAAACACTTGATTCATGAGTGATTGGAAAGTAGTAGGAGCATTGCACAGGTCGAATGGCATCACAAGAAACTCATAGTGGCCATGATGAATGATGAATATTGTAAGGTACATGTGCTCGAGTTGTATAGAATTTGGAAATAGCCTGACCTGAGATCCACCTTAGAGAAGACTTTACACCCATTTAGCTCATCAAGTATTTTATCAATAATGGGAATAAGGTATTCATGTTTGACAGTTAAGGAATTTAGGTATCTGTAATCCATACACATCCTCCATGACCCATCTTTCTTCTTAACTAGCAGAACTGGGGAGGCAAAATGGCTTTTTCTATACTGAATAACCCCAGTCTCTAGCAACTCCTTAATTATCTTCTCTATCTCATCCTTATGCCTGTGGGGTGACCTGTAGGAGTACTGATATTTAGGTGCACTGTCAGGCTTGAGGGTGATGTGACGTTCCACTCCTCTAGGAGGAGGCAACCCTTTAGGCTATTGAAAAACAACTACATACTCATCGAGTAGACTTTGTGTTTAGTGTTTATTTGTGCTATTTTATTATAGGAATTGTGTATGTTCTGTAGGCTATTTTCAGTATTTTAGTGTGTTATGTGTCGATTTTGTGCTTTTAATCTTCACTTGTTGCTCTTATGGTGGAATATGCCAAGTTGTGCAAAACTTGAGCTTTTGTTTACAAAAGCGGGATTTTTAAGGCATAAAGGTGGCAAATTGCAAAGCTCGGAAATTGGGCTCCGGACAAATGGCCCCAAACTGAATTGGAGGCCCAACTGATGGAGAAAATTAAGAGTGGAACTAAAATTGGCAAGCCCGGAAGATGGAGCTTCGGCCCACCTCGCATGACTTGCGCCGCGCCCGCCCCTGCCCCCACGGCCGCGCAGTTCCCCTCTCAGCCAAAATAGCCCCTGCGTCCGCGCCGGCGCACATGCACACCACTGTGCGGTCGCGCGGGGTGCACTGTCCAGTTCTCCCGATCAGTTTTTGACGTTTTGATCAGTTCCTCCACCCTTCTTCCTTCAGCCCAGCTTCATTCCCTCATAATTCCTTCACATGGCCAGCTTAGGTAATGAAATAGGAGAAGACTTTTGGGCACTCTATATTAGTAGGGGATGCAGGATTTAATTACCCTAATAAGCTAGCTTTTGATTTTTGTCTCAAAATATCCCAACATAACTTCACACTAACTCCCCTCTCTCTCATCACCTCTCACTTCATCAATTCACACCCCTTCCCCATCCGATCACCTCACTCCATTCATATCACTTTTTCACTTCACTTTTGGGGGACACCATTCTTCCTCATCACCATCACCTTCTCCATTTTCTCTACACACACCATCTCTATTTTCCTCTTTACCATTTTCACTACCACCACCACCATTCATGAGAGAGATACGAGAAGAAGATAAGAGGTAAAGAATCTTGGCTTGAAGGAGGAGAAGAAGGACCCGACTCTGAGCCGTCCGCGAAAGCTAGGCTCGATAGGAGGATCTCCCTTGGTATTTTCTTTCCGGGCTTAATTTATTTGTGGGGTTTGTCCCAAAACTTTATAGACAACAAGATTGTAGAAGTTTATATTTTCTTTATCTTTGGATTTATGAAATTGACAACTTTTATGGTTCATACGTTGTTTTGGGCATGATAATGGGCTAATCCTTAAAGTAGGGGATAGATAATCGATTTGGTTTCAAATCCATACTTGTTATTGTTGTGTTCTTGTTGTTGGGATTGTGCTTATTCATGTTGAGTGCTTGATCACCACTTCGCATTGCTAGGTTTTAGATGAGACCGAGATAAGATTCTAAAACCCGACTTAGGTCCCTTTAATGTTAGGTGGATTGGGTCATATAAGCCTAAAGTGGTAATCTTGTTCGTATAATAAAGCCGATAGGGGTTTAATGGATAGACGGTGACAACAATTGAAGTTAAACCACTTGAATGGACTATTGTATGTTTAAGATTAATGAAACCAACTTTGAAACAAACTATGGGAGAAACTAGTTTAAAACAACCCTCAATTCCATGATTAGAATGTTTAGGTTTATATTTAATTTGTCAAACATGTTTGCATGCATAGCCTAGAAGATAATCGCCCATATGAAGCCTTCCTTGAGAGACACGACCCGTGTTAGCTCACCACCCTACAATCGACCCCGTCCTCTTGCGGTAGTCTGATTAGTCGAATTAGTTAGCGTATAGAAACCCGGAAAACATACTTAAAACCAAACAAAATTGGCACCGTTGCAGGGAAAGGCTTTAAGCGTATCGTTTTTTTGTGTTATATGTGCTTTTGTGTTTATTTTTGTCTTTGTGCTTTTGTGTTGTTTAGTGTTTGTGTTTTGGTGTTGTTTTGTTTGTTTAAGTATTTTTGTTTATTTCCTTGTGTTTGTGTTTAACCTTTCACCTCTTGTTCCACACGTGCGTGTGATCTCTTTTGTGTTTTTGGTTGTGTATGCTAGGGAGACGAAGTCTCAATCGGAGATTAGCTCCCGTGTTTGACAACATCAATAGACCAAGGAGGTTTGACATGTTTGCTTGGGAAGAAGAGATAGAGGCCAACCACATCAACCCCGACAGCGCCAATGCTAATGTGGCTAGGAATATGAGAGATTTCGCTCGTCCCGTGATTGGGGCGTCGACATCTTGCATAGTCCTTGGAGAGGCCGCAAGGAATTATGAGTTGAAAAACATCCATTTTAACCAACTACCATCCTTTTTTGGGATGCCGACCGAAGATGCGTTGAACTTCATCCGGGAGTTCTATGTCGTGGTTCAAATCTTTCCTCTACAAGGTTTGAATGAAGACCAATTAAAGATGAGGTGCTTTCCTTACACCTTGAAGGATCATGCCAAGACGTAGTTCATGTCACTCCCAGCCAATTCATTGGCCAATTGGAATGCCGTATACGAGAAGTTCATGGCCAAGTATTACTCCAATCAAAAGACCCAAGACTTGAGGGCTCAAATAGTAACATTTGCCCAATCTCCGAGTGAAGCGTTCTATGAAGCTTGGGATCATTTTAGAGGTCTCCAACAACAATGCCCGCACCACCATCTCGCGCCCGAGTTACTCAATCAATTCTTCTATGATGGGCTTTCACAAAACTTTCAATACATGGTGGACAATACCTCAGGAGGATACATTAGAGGCCGGACCGCCGAAGAAGTCTCAAACATTTATGAGACTATGGCCACAACTTCTCAATAAAAGAGTGCTAGGAGGAAGAGAGCTTCCGTAAATGAAGCTAACCCCAGTTATGATGTGACGAGGTAACTAGCCGAGTTGACGAGGCAAGTGGAGATGCTTCGGACCTCTGAGAGACTCCCTCAACAAGCCATGACCGTTAAGACTTGTGGAATTTGTGGAGAGTATGGTCATGGGGCTAACGTGTGTCAAAAGTTGCTCGAGCCGGAATCAAGTGAAGAAGTACATTTCCATGTCTTCAAGAGCACGTTCATGCTCTTCAAGGGTTCCAACCTAGCCAACCATATAACCCGTACTCTCAATCGTAAAATCCGGGGTGGAGAAACCATCAAAACTTCTCTTGGAGGCAACCGCAACCCTCTCAACCACCTTAACAACCGCCTCCACCTCAACAAGCCAGAGGTGGCCAAGCTCCACCTTATCTAAGGCCGCAACAATACCCGGCCCAACCAAACCAACCGCCTAGGCCAACATTGCAAGACACCTTGCAATCCTTCATTCAAGCCACCCAACAAAGGTTTGAGTCTGTTGAAGCTTCCGTGAAGTGGATCGAGACCCAAGTGGGGCAAATAACCAGAACCATTAGAGAGTTGGCCAAACAATCAAAGTCGGGCAAGTTGATAAGCCAGCCGGAGCAAGCTTAAGCCATCACCGTTCTTCGAGGAGGAAAGGTGATTGACAACAAGGTTGGAGAGCCAAGCCCAACCAAAAAAGTTGAAAAAGAAGAAGAGGCTCCCCAACAAGAGCAAGGGGAACCCGAACCAAAAATTGATGAGAAGAAAGAGCTCACAATTCACAAGGCCGCCAATCCCTACAATCCTCCAATTCCCTACCCAAGCCGGTTAAGGAATGAGAAGCAAGACAACCAATTCCAAGAGTTCTACAAGCTCTTATCAAAGGTGAATGTCAACCTTCCACTCCTTGACATCATCCGCAATGTGCCGGCCTATGTCAAATTCTTCAAAGAACTAACCTCCAAGAAGAGGAAGTTTGCGGAAGATGAGAAGATTTTTATGTCCGAAGTGGCAAGTGCAATCCTACAACAACAACTACCGCCCAAGCTCCGTGATCCAGGTAGTTTTACTCTTAAAATTGCCTTGGGAAATGGTAAAGAAGCATGTGGTATGCTAGATATAGGAGCCGGAATTAACTTGATGCCTTACTCGATTTTTAAACAATTAGAGTTAGGTAATTTAAAACTAACTAGAATGTGTCTACAATTAGCGAATAGGTTCGCGAGATATCCTAGAGGCATAATAGAAGACCTTCTAGTTAAGGTGGGTGGTTTGATTATTCCTGTTGATTTTGTTGTTTTGGATGTGGGAGATGTTCAAGAAATGGAAAAAGAACACACACTTCTTTTGGGTAGACCTTTTATGGCTACAACAAACACCTTAATTGATGTTAAGAATGGAACTTTAAAAATATCGGTGTTAGGAGAAACCATGTCCTTTTCCGTGCATGAAAATAAGGTTATTCTCGTCTCCTCATTTGAGAAAAATTGTTCTTTTATAGATGCTATTGATCTCTTGGCTAAGGAAGTTCTCTTACAGGAAATTGGCTCCACATGGAGGAGTGAAGCCTTGTCCGATGAGATAGCAATGGAAGAAGTAAGCCTCAAGTGTGGGGAGATGAGTTGGATGCTGAAGAGATGGAGATATTGCTTGGTGAAGGCATAAGCTTGATGGAAGTTTTAACCTCAACCGAAGAGGAAGTGAAGCCTTCACCCGAACTTGAGCTAAAAGAGCTCCCATCTCACCTCAAATATGTGTATCTCGATGAAGAGGAGAAGAAGCCCGTGATCATCTTTGTCGGACTTGAAAAAGATGAAGAAGACCTCTTAGTAGCGTACTAAAGAGGAATAAACAAGCCATTGGGGGGAGTCTTTCCGACATCAAAGGCATTAGCCTCTCGATGTGCATGCATCGAATCATCCTCGAAGAAGGGGCTAAGCCGGTTTGAGAAAGACAAAGACGGCTCAACCCCGTGTTAATGGAGGTCGTCAAGAAAGAGATTCTCAAGCTCCTAGCGGAAGGAATCATCTACTCAATAGCCAAAAATGAATGGGTGAGCCCGGTCCACGTGGTGCCTAAGAAGGGAGGAATCATGGTGGTAGAGAACAACAAAGGAGGGCACGTGGCTACTCGAATCACCACCGGATGGAAAATGTGCATTGACTATCAAAAGCTCAATGTGGCTACTCGAAAAGACCACTTCCTCCTTCCTTTTATTGATCAAATCCTTGATAAACTAGCTGGGCATAATTTTTATTATTTCCTTGACGGTTTATTGGATTATTTTCAGGTGGCCATAGTGCTGGAGGACCAAGCCAAGACCACATTCACATGCCCGTTTAGCACATTTGCGTGTAGGAGAATGTTGTTTAGACTATGCAATGCACCGGGCACATTTTAAAGGTGCATGTTTTCTATTTTTTTCTGAAATGATTGGTGATTTCATTTGAAGTATTCATGGATGACTTTTTCATCTTTAGGTCTTCATTTTTCGATTGTTTAGATAAGTTAGAACTTGTTTTGAAGAGATGCATTGAAAGTAGCCTTACTCTTAGTTAGAAAAGGAGTCATTTCATGGTTACTAGTGGCATAGTCCTTGGGCATATTGTTTCTAAAGAAGGAATGAGTGTAGACAAGGCTAAAGTGGACGTAATTGAAAAATTACCCCCACCCGTTAATGTGAAAGGTGTTAGAAGCTTTTTAGGCCATGCCGATTTTTACCATCAGTTTATTAAAGACTTCTCTAAAATTAGCCAACCTCTATGCAATTTACTTGCTCAAGATGTTCCTTTTGAGTTTGATGAAAAATATTTGCATGCTTTTAATACTCTTAAGGAGAAATTAATCACCGCACCTATTGTCATTCACCCCTGATTGGTCATTGCCATTCGAAATCATGTGTGATGCATCAATTTTGCTGTGGGTGCTGTTTTGGGTCAGAGTTGATAAAATTCTTTGTGTAATTTACTATGCTAGCCTTACTTTGAATATTGCTCAAGTAAATTACACCACAACTGAAAAAGAGTTGCTTTCTGTTGTGTTTTCATTGAATAAATTTAGATCCTACATCTTAGGTTCTAATGTGATTGTGTATAGTGATCATGCGGTTCTAAGGCATTTGTTGACCAAACCCCAAACTAAGCCTAGACTCATTAGGTGGATTTTGCTTTTGTAAGAATTTGATGTAGAAATCAAGGATAGAAAGAGGTGTGAAAATGTGGTAGCGGACCATCTCTCGTCTCTCTGTTGATGAAACTTTCGATATATCGCATGAGAAAGGTGTTTTTTGTGATTTATTCCCGTATGAGCATGCTCTTACGCTTAATTCTTCTCCATGGTATGCCGACATTGTTTATTATCTTGCTTGTAATAAAACGAGGACTAACCTCACCTTTCAAGAAAGGAAAAGATTTTTAGCAATGTGTAGGTACTACTTTTGGGATGATCCATACCTTTTCCACCTGGGAAAAGATGAAGTGATCCGAAAGTGTGTCCCGGAGGAGGAGCAAACCGATGTTTTGCCCTTTTGCCATGCCTCACACTGTGGTGGGCACTTTGGATGACAAAAGACGGCTCGCAAAATCTTGCAATCCGATTTGTATTGGCCTTCAATTTTTAAGGATGCTCATATATATTGTCTCTCATGTGATAAGTGCCAAAGACTTGGCAATATTGGGAGGAGAATTGTAATGCCTTAGAATTTCAACGTTGTGGTTGAAATTTTTGATGTTTGGGGTATTGATTTCATGGGTCCATTTTCTAACTCATTTAGTTTTGAATATATCCTATTAGCCACCGATTACGTGTCAAAGTGGGTTGAGGCAATCCCCACTAGGTCTTATGATGCTAATGTGGTTATCAAGTTTGTGCAGGAGCACATTTTGAGTAGGTTTGGATTCCTTTGAGCCATTATAAGTGATGGTGGAACGCACTTCACGAACAAGCTCTTCGAAAGGTTGATGAAAAAGAATGCCATGACTCACAAGGTGGCCACTCCATACTACCCTCAAACTTCCGGTCAAGTGGAGATGAGCAACAAGCAAATCCAAAATATTTTGAAGAAGACCGTGAATGTGACGAGGAAGGATTGGTCCACGCGGCTAACCAATGCTCTTTGGGCATGCCGGACGGCTTACAAGACAATCTTGGGAATGAGCCCTTACCGCCTTATGTATGGGAAAGTGTGCCATCTCCCCGTCGAGATCGAGCACAAGGCCTATTGGGCTATTAAGGCGGTAAATTTTGATCTTACTTATGCAGAAAAGGAGCGAGCCTTGCAATTGACAGAGCTCGATGAGTTGAGGAATGAAGCTTACGACAATGCGAAGATCTACAAGGACAAAGTGAAGAAGCTTCACGACAGTCGCATTGTCAAGAAGGAGCTCACTTCGGGCATGAAGGTCCTCCTTTTCAACACCCGATTAAGGCTCTTTCCGGGAAAACTCAAATCTAGATAGAGTGGGCCATTCATTGTCGAAGAAGTATTCCCGTATAGTGTGGTGACACTGAAAAATCCAGGGACAAACACCACATTCCAAGTGAATGGGCATCGAGTCAAGCCATACTTTGAAGGATGACCTCGAGAAGCCGAATTCGAGGCTTTCAAGCTCGAAGATTCTACCTAGTTACCCCGGAGGCTATGTCTAGCTTGAGACATTAAAATGAGCGCTGCATGGGACGCAACCCATGATTTTATTATTTTATGTTTGGTTTAATCTTTACAATTTATGGTATGTTTTAGTTTTTGAATTTTTGTAGTTCTATCATAGGAACAAGAAGGAGAAATGGTTGTTGGGCTGGAAAATAGTGAAAAATTGGCTAAGTGTCAAGCCCGTACCGCGGCACCTGTGTGACCGCGTGGAGTGCCTCTCGATAAAACACCCTCTGTGAGCGCGTGCCTACCCACCGGCGCGCAACCTTTCACCTCGCAAATGCAACGGTGCGAGCGCGCAGTCCGCCGCAGACGTAGCCCCTTCCTGCACCGCGCAACCACGCACTCCACCTCTCGCCGGGATACCCAGCGCGTGCGTAGCCCCTTGTGGGCACGCACCCCTCGCGATCGTGGTGGACTCCGCGACCGCGCCCTTCTCACCTATAAAAGGGGCCCAATATGAGAACTCTATTTTCACCCCCCAAATCAGTGCCGCTCAACAAGTCCCCCCAGAAAATTCACAGCTCTCTTTCATTTCACTGCTGCAAAATTGTCTAAAAATTCACCGCGCCACGCTACACTCCGCCGCTGCACCACCAAGCCCCGACCGGCGCAGCACCCGCGGGACTCCCCATGCCGCGAGCGCACTCCAGCCTCGCCCCTCTACTCTTCGCGGTCGTGTCCTAGCAGCAGCAATGCAGCAGTCGCACTCTCTCTCCCACGCTCTCTCTTAGCCGCGTTCTCTCTCTCTCACCCTTCATACTCCGGCGCGGCCTTGCCTACTCCGTCACTTCCAACAATCTCAATCTCCCACAAGCTCCGCCTCTCCTAAATGGCTCGATGCAAGAATACCACCCCAAGCAACGAGATCGAAGAAAGTGAGCCTATGGAAGTTGAAGACTACTCCGGCTAATTTGGATGCCCATTCCTCATTATCTTTCCCAATAAAGGTACACGTTACCGAGCCTTAAAGAATTTGATCTCACTGCACCTCGGTATCTAGATTGGAATTTGCTGCGTACATTGGACATTGAAACCGAGGTGTTTAAGTATCTAAAGGATTTGAAGCTTGATCAATTTGCCAAAATGAAATATGTTGCGTATAATAATTTGAGCCTGGAGTTTTTAGTGTCATTTGAGTATGATGTAAAGGCCAAGAAAAAAGATAAGCTTCAGATTTTTGAATAAAAAATACGAGATAACTTTGGGTGTGATGAAGGATTATTTTGGCTTTCCGTCAAAGGGGATAAAGGAAATTCCAGATAATTTCAACATTGTTGATGCTTGGTTTGAGCTCACAGGTTTCCACAATTCGAACTCTAAAGGGACATCGAGCATATTCATCCGAGACCCCGCCTTGTCCATTCTTCAGAAATTCCTTGCTTACAACATCAGTGGCAAGAAACAAGCCAACAAAGTAAACTCGATTGAGGTCTACCTCTTATGGTGCACAAAGACCAAGACCAAAATTTGCTCGTCCACCTTCTTGTGGGTGTCTATCCAAGGCATGATTCAAAGGAAATCAACACATCCTTCCTTCTGCGCCTTCACCTCCGCATTGGCAAACAAACTCAGGGTGACTTCAGACAATGGCTCTGCACCTGAGGGCCAAACACGAGTGCAGTAGTATGGCATTGATAGGAACGAGCTCAAACGGGCTCAAATTATCTATGATGATCGATGATTGGTACCCCAGGATAAGAGGGCTTGTGTTAAAAATTTGTTGCTCACTCAAGAAGCCACCATGCACCTGACTACTGGAGCTAGCTCCTCGTCTGCACCGCAGCAAGATCAAGAAGCAGCTTAGGAAGGCAACGAGGAAACAGAAGAATGAGAAAAACAAGCAGAAAAAGAAGAGGAGCATCCCTACCAACTGCCACCATACCCTCGCATGCACCCCACTAACGAGTATCAAATGTCGGGAGCTGATTGGAGGTCCTTCTAGGACCACTATGAGATGTCCATGGGACAGTTCCAGCAGCATTATACCAACACCATGGGACAGTTCTAACAACATTTTGATACGTCGATGGGGCAGTTCCAGCAGCTCTACACCAACACAATGGGGCAATTCCAATAATGATTTGATGACTCGATGGGTGAGTTTCGCCAAGAGCTGGGATCCCTATGCCATGATGCTGGGGAAATGCGGCAAGATATCTACAGTTATCTCGACAGGCACGATGAGAGGATGGTGGCTCTGGAGCAAAGCTGGAGCAATTGGACCCTCTTCTATCCATACTCGCAGCCTCCTCCACCATCTTATGATCCACCGGAGTAGTGAAGTTGTTTAGTGTTTTTTTTCTTATGTATTTTTATGTTCATGTGCATCGTTAACATGTTTTTATATTATTATGTTCGTAGATCTTGTATTCTAGTGTTGTTTTGTAGGAACCAGCGCATATTGTCGGTCTTCTACAAATTGTGATGTTTTCTCTCCCCTTATTTTTATTGCATCTTGTTTTTCAAACATTGAGGACAATGCATGCTTTAAGTGTGGGGGGTGAGCTCGTTATTATGATATCTTAGTTGTTTTTTGTTTTGGTATTTTGTTTGTGTTGGTATTTTGTTTTATATCATGTTGCTGGATTTTATATTTTTATGTTGAGTTTTTGTTAGATTTTATTTTGTTGAATTATGTTGCATTAGGTGTTGATTTTGGTAGTTTTAGTTATGTTGTGTAAGTTGTGATTCTCCCACCCAGTATCATGCTTCTGTCCAATTGTCAAACTTGGAATTTGGGATATGAATCTTTAAGGAATTATTTTCGAGTTGATCATGATAAATAAAGTGTTCTCGTGGTGTCACTCTAGAGCATGAATTGTCTTTTGAATGTTGATCATAATTTGATAATTTGTGTTGTGGGGTTTTGTCCTTCAAAGGATTAGGAAGCATGTTTAACCCCGTCTCATGAAGAATTATTCTCATTAAATCATTCTCTCTCTCTTTTGCATGCATATATATATAAAAAATGGAGAAGTAAAAGAAGGGGGTTAATAAGGATCTCTACTCCTCTGGTTGATTAATTCAACTATGAGTATGAGAAATCATAAAAGGACACTAGGGATTTCCTCCCTAAGGATTTAACCTTGTGAATTTTGATCCACGCCCCTCTAATCATGTTTGAATAAATGGGGTTGCATTCTGGATTCTACTCCTCTCATGTGTGTTAATTCTGTGAACATTTTGCATGATGAGTATGAGAAACAACATTGGGAAGCTCGGCTAAGCTCGATGATTTTACCTAATGATCCTTGTCCTATGTTTACATCCCCTAATGTTGTCGAAAATTTTACTTTCTAAATAAATATGGATATGATTCATGGGAATTTGGTTCAAAAGAATTGAGTCTAATGTGTTTTTCTAATTCTTGAGAGGGCAAGCCATTCACCTGATTTAATAATTATATTCACCTTCTTGATGATAAATGCTTTAGTGGGAAACCATATGACAAAATTCAATTGCATGATCACCTTCATCAATTGCTTTGTGTATGTTTTGTAGGCTATTTTCAGTATTTTAGTGTGTTATGTGTCGATTTTATGCTTTTAATCTTCACTTGTTGCTCTTATGGTGGAATATGCCAAATTGTGCAAAACTTGAGCTTTTGTTTACAAAAGTAGGATTTTTACGGCATAAAGGTGGCAAATTGTAAAGCTCGGAAATTGGGCTCCGGACTGATGGACCCAAACTGAATTGGAGGCCCAACTGATGGAGAAAATTAAGAGTGGAACTAAAATTCGCAAGCCCGGAAGATGGAGCCTCGGCCCACCTCGCACGCCCCGCGCCGCACCTACCCCTACGGCCGCGCAGTTCCACTCTCGGCCAAAATGGCCCCGCGCGCGCAGGACGCACCCCCACGGGCGCGCACCACTGCACAGTCGTGCGGGGTGCCCTGTCCAGTTCTCCCGATCAGTTTTTAACGTTTTGATCAGTTCCTCCACCCTTTTTCCTTCAGCCCAGCTTCACTCCCTCATAATTCCTTCACATGGCCAGCTTGGGTAATGAAATAGGAAAAGACTTTTGGGCACTCTAAATTAGTAGGGGATGTAGGATTTAATTACCCTAATAAGCTAGCTTTTGATTTTTGTCTCAAAATCTCCCAACATATCTTCACATTAACTCTCCTCTCTCTCATCACCTCTCACTTCATCAATTCACACCCCTTCATTATCCGATCACCTCACTCCATTCATATCACTTTTTCACTTGACTTTTTGGGGACACCATTGTCCCCCATTACCGTCATCTTCTTCATTTTCTCTACACACACCATCTCCATTTTTCACTTCACCATTTTTACTACCACCACCACCATTTAAGAGAGAGAGACGAGAAGAAGACAAGAGGCAAATAAGCTTGGCATGAAGAAGGAGAAGAAAGACCCGACTCCGAGCCATTCATGAAAGCTAGGCTCGATAGGAGGATCTCCCTTGGTATTTTTTTTTCCGAGCTTAGTTTATTTGTGGGGTTTGTCCCAAAACTTTAAAGACAACAAGATTGTAGAAGTTTATATTTTCTTTATCTTTGGATTTATGAAATGGACAACTTTTATGGTTCTTATGTTGTTTTGAGTATGATGATGGGCTAATCATTACATTAGGGAATAGATAATCGATTTGATTTCAATCCATGCTTGTTATTATTCTGTTCTTGTTGTTGGGGTTGTGCTTGTTCATGTTGAGTGCTTGATCACCTCTTCGTATTGCTAGGTTTTAGATGAGACCGAGATGAGATTCTAAAACCCGACTTAGGTCCCTTCAACGTAGGTGGATTGGGTCACATAAGCCTAAACTGTTAATCTTGTTCATATTATAAAGCCGATAGGGGTTTAATGGATAGACGGTGACAACAATTAAAGTTAAACCACTTGAAGGGACTATTATATGTTTAAGATTAATGAAACCAACTTGAAACAAGCTAGGTGAGAAACCAATGAGAGAATCTACACCCTAATGCTCTTATCATAATCTTTTCTTTCGATTTTAATCTTGCCATTATTTGTGTTTTTATTAGTTAATTTTCTTATTTAAATTTCTTAGTTTAAAACAACCCTCAATTCCATGATTAGAATGTTTAGGTTTATATTTAATTTATCAAACATGTTGCATGCATAGCCTAGAAGATAATCGCATATACGAAGTCTTTCTTGAGAGACACGACCCGTGTTAGCTCACTACCCTAAAATCGACCCCATCCTCTTGCGGGAGTCTGGTTAGTTGAATTAGTTAGCGTGTAGCAACCCGGAAAAAATACTTAAAACCAAACACCCTGTAGTTTCTTGTTCTCCTTCTGGTCAGGCTCTGCCAGGGTAACCATATAAATCTTCTCAAGTTCAGGTCTAGCTCTGGTATGCATCATCCTATATAGAGTGTGATGTGAAATCACTTAGCACTCTGTAGGAGACTTGTTGACCGGTAATTGAACTTTCTTACCCTGATATTGAATTGCTACAGTCATCTTTTCATAGTCCAGCTCAATTGGTGAACAAGCCTTGAGCCAGTCACCACCCAAAATGATATCACATTCTTCTAGTTGCAGTAGCCTCAATGAATGCTGGAGGTTGTGGCCTTGCAGATACCATTCAAATTTACCAGCCTAGAAATAGCTGGTGAGCCTCTAACCATTTACTACCTTAATACATAGGGGTAAAGCTTCCTCAATTGTATAACCAAGTTTTTTAGGAGTTGAGTCTTTGATAAAACTCAATGTACTCTCAGTGTCCAATAAGATATGTAATTGATGTCCTTGGCAAGATCCTGTGAACCTGAGAGTAGTGATGCTTGAATCTCCTTTAATGGCATTTAGGGACACCATCACTTCCTCAATGGGTAGTTCCATATCAGTCACTTGTCCTGTAGGTCCCTTTGATTCAATATAGCTAAGTTCTTGCTCTTCTTCTGTCATTATCATGTAGTTAATTCTAGCTTTGTATTTGTGGCCAGGGGTATATCTTTCATCACAATTGTAACAGAGACCCTGGTTTCTTCTTTCAGACATTTGAGCAGAGGTGAGAAACTTGACTGGTGTCCTTTGAGCCTGAGTTGGGGTGGATGAAATGGGATATGTCTGGGAAGGGTTTGGTTGGGCCATGGATTTGGCAGGTTGATTGCCCCAGTTATTGTTATAGGGTCTGCTGCCTCCCTTTAGCTTTTTGGTCAAGGCTTCTATGGTGACCATTTGGTGTCTTCCTAATTCCATTGCCTGATCTAGGGTAGTAGGGTTAAACATTTTAACTACAGATCTCAATTCCTCACTCAAACCACTTAGAAAGCTAGCTATGAAGTAGGTTTGAGAATAGGACTTGTTGCTAAATAGCTGCATGCACTCCCCTCAGTTCTTCAAGCTTTTCCACATAATCAGAAGAGTTTTGAGAGTGCCTTAATTTGTTAAATTCTACCACAATGTTGTCTCCTCTTAAATATTCAAACCTGGTAGAAACTACTTCCAGGAGTTTGAGGCCAAGTAAAATTTGAGTGCCTAGAATTGTAGGATTGGAACCAAACAGCTGCTTTATCCTCAAAATTCATTGTAGCCAGTGTTATTTTCTGATCATCTGGTATATTTGGGACCATTTTAAAGTACCCCCTGCATTTTAGCATCCAAACCCTAGGTTGGGAACCATCAAATTTAGGGAAATCTACCTTAAGAATGGGGGCAAAGATATTGTTGCCATGGTGATCTCCTACCTACCTTTCCCTGACATATGAAGGAGTTCTAGATAGAGAACCACCTTCTATAAAATTTTGGGGTGGACTACCCAGAATTGATGCACTTTCACTTTTCTCCTTACCCTTATCTTCTTTTGATAGTTGTATTTGCATTGAAGCTAAGAGATTAGAAAGGTGTTCCAACTTACCCATCATTCCTTCTTGCATATTAGCCATGGATGTGATTTGCTCATTTAGTTTTGATTCAGCTTCATCGCGTTTGAGATTATCAGCTTCTAACCGCCTCTATACTTCTTGCAGTTCCCTAAGTCTGCTGTTTTCAGCCATCTCCAAGGATCGAGTGCTTTGAATACCAACTGTAATGGCCTCGGATAAGTCCTGGCAATTTTTGTTCTTCTTTTTTCCCTATGATGTAAAATATTTGTATGGATCTATCTAGGGATGAATGTTAATAATAAAATACGATATAAAGATATAATCTTTGGTAGAAAAGGCAGAGTCAGATGCAGAGAAAAAGAGAGGAAGATTAGAGAGAACGAGAGGGAGACAAAAGTTGATAATTCATTTCCTGCCTTGCATGGTTTCTCAGTATAGATTTATACTTCACCAAAAAGGTGGTAAATTAACCCTAAGACAACTAGGCCTAATAATTACAGAAAAATGGGCCATTTCTAGGAATTAAAACAAAATAAGTAAAAAGGCCCAGAACCCTGATGTCCAACCAACCCGGTATTATTCATTCTGATCCGTTGACTCTTCTTGTTCAAAGGGGATCGATTAATTTAGGGCAAACCCCCCCTAAAAATGCAATCTTTACTGCCTATTCCCTCGTCGACAACAACCTCGCCGCCGCCCCCCTCTTCTTCTTTCACATCCGTGCACACAACACACCTCCACACCCATCTTTCTATGTTCTTCTCCAACAAGATGATGCAATAGGGAGAGAAAGAAGAGGATGAGATAAAGATGGGGACGAGGACTGAGGTGGCGCCGCTGCAGATTTGTTTACTTGCAACAAAGCATAGACTTCAGGATTTTATTCTATGAGAAAAATAAGAACTTTAAGAAGGAATTAGGTGCTGCAACACTGTAGAAAAACAATGAAAGCTTTTGATGGACCTTGTTCAGCGTTTGCTTGAACATCATCACATATTTGTTTAGTGCAGGGTCTTCTTTATCGACGAGAAAGAGAAGATGGAGAGAGGAGCGAAGAAAAAAGTGAGGAGAGAAGTTTTATTTTAAATTAATAAAAATGGGAAACAATAAAAAATATTAATTGAAGAATATTTTGGTAATGATGAGTGAATTATATAGTTCTAAAAATATGTGAGTGAAAAAAAAAAATCTTAAAGTGGGTAGTATTCACCATTGACACTGAAAAAATTATATGATTTCTTAGAATTACAGAAGATTAAATTAGCTCTATGTAAGTTTCTTATAATATAATTGTCTTAATTATAATTTAATTCTCATTGTTTGAATGTTCTAACAAAAATTACACAATGTTTTAATAATTATAATTTAATTCTCAATATTTTGATGTTTTATCACAAAAAACACAACGTTGTACTATTACAACTTAATTCTCAACGTCTGGATGTTTTAAGAGAAATGGTCCAATGTTTTTGATAAAAAAAAAATGTAATTTTGAAGTTTTCGGCAAAAATGTCATTTCACGATATAATTTGTCTAGCTTACTTGTGAGTAAATTTGTTCGAAATATATTGAAATAACATTTTTGTCAAAAACATTGTGCCATTTATGTTAAAATGTTCAAATCTTGAGAATTAAGTTCTAGAGTTTTGTTATTCTATACACCTTTATGGGCATTGACTACGTGGAAACCACGTCACTAATTTTTACTATTTTTCTTAGTTCAGTTTAGTTTTATAATTATTAATTAGGGTTTATTCCACCCAATTACTGGTAATAATTACTTTTTAGCATTTGATTTTTAAGGTTTAATTATTCTACAATTAGGTATATAATTTAAAAAAAAATAAATCAATTCACAGCAATAAATGTTAATTATAAGGATGTTTCTATATACACCACTAATTTTTTCTTATATACCACTTTTATTTTAAGTTTTATTTTTTTATATTTTTATATTTTTTTCTTTATTCACCATGCACAATCTCACTCGTATCCTTTACTAGTTAAATCATAAAACTTTAAAAAAATATATATGTATAAAAGATAATAACAAAAAAGAAATAGAAGAGTAAAGAAAAGACGATCTGTACAGCCTCCACCGACATAGACTTCCACGCCATCCCTCCTCCACACAACCGGTTGACACCGGGGTCCACCTTCGATGCCCATGACGGAAAATGGTTTTCGATTCACCATGGCTGCCGCCACCGTCCTGCAATCACACTCTACTTCACTTTCTTCAATCACAATGTTGACGGGATCTCTTCCGGCGCAACACCTTCGAGAGCAAGAGAGAAAACAACAATGACGGGGAGGGGGAGGAGGGGAGAGGATGGGAAGAAGACGACATAATTTTTTTTTAGTTTACATTTTTTTTAATTTAATGAGGATATTTAAATAATTTTATAAATAATTATTTTTAAATTATTTTATTTAGTGGTGTATAATGAAAAGATAGTGGTGTATTTAGAAACACTCAATTATAATTAATTATGTTATAATAATTTTTATTTTTGAATAAAAATTGGTGAGATGGCCGCCACGTTAACAGTGTCTGTGAGGGTGTGTAGACTAACAGAACTCTTAAATTCTAATATTAAAACGTTAAAAATTAAATTATAATTATTAAAATATTCAACTATTTTTATTAAAACTTACCAACATTCGGAATTGAATTGTGATTCACTCGCATATAATCATACATCACTATTTTTTTAAATTCAAACCATACATTTTACAAGAGAGCATCAGCTCTACATAAAGGTGCACATTTAGGTGATATCAACTTATTAAAAGTCTTTTCAGCGAAAATGAATTTCATCTTTTTTTATTTGTTTTTAACAACGTCAATGCCTAAATTATTGTACGAACAATTATTAAAAAACCTTAAAAAACTACAAAATAATAAAATGTGGAAACATAAAAAAACTAAACAACCAAACTAACAATTTTGAGGCGCAAAAATGCATTGCTCCTCGTAATTAACTGTCATTTACTTATAAATATTTAAAACATGAGAGTGCATATTTATCTAGATCAATAACACCATAAAAATTGAAAAAATAAAATAAATGTAGAGACAAGTGTTTATACAAGTAACCAACTCCTCCTGGAGGGCTGAAGCTATATAGACTACATATACTACTCTGGCCAATTCAAGGACAAAAAAGAAGAAAAAAAAAGACTAAACCATTTTCGTGAAGGCCCCTACTACCACGTTTCGAGAGCCCCGTGGAAGAAGTAAATCGGGATGTGCCTTAGAGGGTAGGGGTGAGCAGAAAACTGAAAAAAAAAAAATCGAACTGAACCCAACACACCCAACACATTTTGATTTATTATGATCAGTTCTATTGATTTCTGGTCTAGTTCGAACTTTTTTAAAATAAAATTCAATTTTCAATCCTCAGTCTGGTCAGAACAGACCGAACTTTTTTAATTAGTTATCATATATTTGTTTAGTTCTAAGTCTTTAAGAGTTTGCCTGAATGAGACTTTAGTTATTATGCTGTTTCATTCTTTAATATTATACATTAATGTTTAAAAAAAATGAAATTAAAAAAATCATATTGCTGAAAAATGTGTTAAAAAAATATCAGGAAACCAAACCGGACCTAGGCGAATTTTATCGGTTTGTTCAGTTCGGTTTCCACCCTCAATTTGGTTCGGTCTGGTCCTAAACATCGTCAATTTGGTCTATTCGATTTTAGAATTTTCGGATCGAAATAGACCGGATGCTCACCCCTATCAATGGGCGAAGGTTCGAAGCTTGCCTGAGTGCGAGAGTAGTCTGGCCAATTTAAAGATCTGAAATCAACATGAATCCACAACTAAACAGTTCATCTACAGATATACAACACATTTTTGCCTTTTCATGGTTGCTCCACAGCAGCATAATGTTGCCATGTTGATCTTCCAAAAGAGAAGGGCAAACTTATCTGGTGTAGTTAGAGAAAAATAAATGACAAAATTTTGAATTGATCAACTCACAAGTAGGAAAAGAATCATTCAGAAAGGGAATCCTGTATGCACATTCTTCTTTGAGGACTCTGCTAATCTTCTCACACATTTTGCATCTTTATACGTCGTGAGCAGTTCTTTGGCCACACTCTCGGGGTGACAAGATATAAATGCTTCGATGAATCTCTTATCCGACATCCTCAGTGATCTCAACAATAGAGGTCCCTTAATCTGAGGGACAAGTCCCATATCCTCGATTTTACATGCTACCTGGAAACGTGGTTTTAAGGCCGTCTCCAGATTGAAGTAGATCAGGAATGGGTTATGAAGTACCGCTCTGGCTGATAGCTTCATCGTACCTAGTACATATGTCATGTTTCTCTGAACTTTATCAATAGATAGTGTCAGCACAAGTGGAGAACGTCCGACAAGACCAAGATAATCATCCTCCGTAAGCTCATATCTCTCCATATCCATCACCTTCTCACGAATGGTCTCAATGCGTGATATGGCTACTATGGAAACCACATGTTTATACATCTTTGATTCCTTTGAGACTCTTGTTCTACGAATGTATTCTAGCTTCTCTTCATTCAGGTTAGTGCGTGGGATCAAAGTGGGGCGAGACAGAAGCACACATATCAAGTCTGTCTTGCTGAGGCCCAATGATTCATATATGGCAATCACAGGTTTGACTTTGTTGTGGAAGTCATAAGTCAGTAGAGAAGGATTGCGCACAATGGCCTTGACTAGGACCTCCCTTGAGCCAAACAAATCCTCCAGATATTCGAGGCGTTCGTTCAGATTGACATTGATTTTGCAGTTGAGCAAGCGGGGGCGGCAATGTACCATTTTTACAAGGTCAGTTGATTTGATGCCGAAGCGAGAAAGTATGTCAAGCTTCGACTGAAGGTTATGAGTGTCCATCTTACGTAAAGATGAACGTCGTTCAAAAATTCTGGATATGTCATTCTCACTACAACCCCATTCTCGGAAAATGTCAGCTGATTCTCTAGTTCTCTCTCCAACACCATCTAATTCTATCTCTTCTTGTAGACTTTCAAGGGAATCACAAGCTGTGGTATGAAAATGACCAGGTTCAAGAATATAAGGACACAAGCTTAAGGGGAGCAACTTAAAACATGATGGCCCGATATCATCAGTCTTCTGAAGCTTATGCAGGCCCTGAAGAAACCGAAAAAAGAATCATCTTTATATACCATCTACTGTCAATGCAAAGGGGTAATGATCTTAACTGTTGGCACAAAAGAGAATGCAGCACCAACAACCATCTCTAACATAATAACAAATTCAAGACAAAAAATTCAATGGCAAATTGGCAAATAGTGAAGACTAAAGAGAATGAAACACCACACACTGCTCTAACATAATAGCTATAAAACACAACAAAATAATCATCAGCTCAAATCGAATTTCTAAATTCCTAGTAGGATCAATGTTGTCTACTACTCCCTCAATTTCATAATAATTGATGTTTTAGGTTTTACAATAAAAATTAAGAAGTAAACAAAGAGACAAATATACCCTCTTCTCTCTCCACCACTATCAAATTTTATGGAAGAAATTTCATCCATCAAAGGTAAGTTAAAATGTAGGAGATTTTATAGTGTTTTGATAAGGGCTAAAATTGGGAGAAAGAGTGTGAAAAGGTCTAATAAAACATCAAATTTAAAACAAAATTAAAAGGCTAAAACATCAATTATTATGAATTTGAGGGAGTATGTACAATTGTTAGTAGTAAAAGGGAGGCAGAAATAACTAAATGATACCGAATTCACCATCATTTTAGACTCTCATGTTGAGGGAGCAATGCAAAAGGATTTGTTTAGTTCCTTTTCGTTTGCACAACGAAAAGACAATCTTCTTCACATTCTAGCAAAGATCTCATACATCTATAGCTGAATCAAACACAGTATACCTATATTTGAATTTTGAGCTGGCAGTAAGTACAAGAGCTAAATAAACCATAACTTTGTAATTGCCTGTTCAGCTAATTCTATTTTCCTATTCACTCCAAAAAAATCAGCATAATCTTCACTACAGATCATTGAATCATTTTTATCATCGAAAGATTATATACGATTGTGCAGATGGCATATTTCAAGCCTGATATACTCGTAAAATATTCAATATTAAAGCATTAAATTAACAGAAAAAACTCATCAACGTCAACGATTGAAAATACGGCAACATAAATAACCAAAAAAAAAAAAACGCAAAAAAGCGAACTCACTGTACATGTTTAGCGAAAAAATCAGAGGTACTGTTGCGCAAGCGGCGGTTGGCAAAAATAGCACCACCTCTTCTAGCGGCGGGCAGGAATACCATTTATTTATCAATAACTCAAATTATAACCAAATAAATCTCAGAATTTTGAACAGAGCTGCCCTTGCTGCTGTTAATTTCGGGGAAGAAGAAGAAGTATAAAAAAAAAACACAAATGGGGGTGAAAATACAAAATATAAACACACTGAAAATGAAAATGTGTTTCGACTTTTTTTGTTTTGTTTCTGTAGAAATTGGTGGACCTGCAGCCCAATAATTTTCGATACAATTTCGAAGAAATTGGCAGGGCAGCCCAATACGGCCCAATATTGCTTCCAATATATTAAAATTATTTTTATTTTGATAAATTACAATTTGATACTTCCATTTTTTACTCAATTTTTTAAAAACAAAAAACTAACTTTTTAAAATTAATTACATCGTACCCAAATTTTCAAAAAAAAAATATAAATCAAACATTTGATTACGGGCAAAAATCGTATGTAATTAACTGTATTTTAGATTTTCTATTGGATGATATTTTTACGTAGTTGGGAAATAGAAATGTTAAATATAATAAATTACATAGGATTTTTAGACTGAAAAATTGATCAAATATTAGATTTATATTTTTTTTTTTTTGAAAAAGTGGGTACTATACTGTTTTGTTGATTTTGAAAAAGTGAGTAATTTTTAAAAAGATCTCAAAATGTCGGTATTAAAGTGTAATTTATCCATTTTATTTTATAAAAGTCAGAATTGTCTCCGTTCTTTGTAGCAATAGGGAGATGAGGTTTCATTTTTAATAAAAACTACATCCGTTTCAAAATGTATTGTTGTTTGAGTGTTTTTAGTCTGTATAAAAATATTTGTAGTTTACAATATTTTAACACTCTATTTCCTAATTTTAGCCCTACAACGTATATTTTGAGAGAGAGAGAGATTTGCATTTATGTGAATAAAATTTGATGTCATATGGAGATGGATGTGTATATTAATCAAATAGGTGGTTTTGTGTGCACTAGGTACAAATTAGATGGTCAACGTGAGGTCAATATTTTGACCAAGTCAACGTGTACTGACCCGATAAACCCGCAAAAAAAATGTCAAAAATTAGTATCAATTATAACACTAAAAGTATCACTCAAAAGCCCAACAGTATCACATATATCCTTAAAAGTATAGACTGGATAAAAAAAATCGTTGAAATCAGTATCAACCGTAATACGAAAAATTATGATTCAAATTTCAAAAAGTATCACTTATTTATTTAAAAAGTATCACACCTATTTTTACTTTTTTTTTTACGAGTTGGTCTTCTGATATGCACCTAGTGCATATGAGATCAAAATATTTACATCTTAATTTTAATTAAAAATTTTAAACCAACAGGGATCAAGACCCCACAATTATTGGGATTTAGAAATAGAGTCAAGGGCTCAAGTGCCGAGTATAATTAGATATGATATTATTAATTTCTTGACTTATATGAAATTAATTATAAAAAATAGTTATCATAATTAAACATGAGGCTAAATTAGGCGGCTTACATGTGACGACAATCTGCAGGTGGAGGATTTGATCAAGAGTGATTATTCATTTCAACATGCAGGAGCGCGGAAATTGCCTAGAAGTTGGATGCATTTACGGGCAAATGCTTTAAATATCGTGAATTGAATGATTCACTTGCGCAAGATGAATCTATAATATTTTATTTTCTAGTTGGCATATTGACGAGGAACCCAAAAATGAAATAATAAACAAGACTAAGCAGGAATGTGCCATGCAATTCAATCATATGATAAATATGCAATATGTTAGATCTTAATAACTAAGATCTTCCGTTTGTAGTCCATTCTTTGAAATACTAGCAGTGTTTGTTTGTTCGTTAGTATAATGGGGTGGTAAATATCTCTCACACCCTAATATTATGGTTGCTAGTAAAATCAAAGTCCATATTATGCAATGTTTGACATGTGTTAATCATTTATATGATATTACATATCACACCCTACAGGTTGTAGGGTGTGATACTATATATAATTATTAAACAAATTCAGACTGAAATAACCTTACATGCATTTAATTAAAATATTATTAAATAATTTCCACACAGTATATGGTAAATAATTAAAAGATATTTTAGAAATTAAAATTTTATAGAGAATTTAATACATCTAACTATACAATATATTAATAATTCATATATTTTAATATACTAAAACAAACATAATATTGATATCGTATATATATGGTAAAAGATGATATTTAAGTCAAACATATCCAATTTTATATCATACCGTCTAGCAAACGAGCCTCTAAACTAGTCTGTGTACTTCGAACAATAAATTAGTTTTCCTTTGTGTTCTCAACAAACTACATATTTAAATGATTGTAAGGGCCTAAAACGAATGACCCATTTTAGATTAACTCACTACCTGCTCACTTCGACTCAGACCTTTTCAAAGAGGCCTATGAGGGAAGAAGATCAGACGTCAAGATAGCCATGGAAGGTCATTTGATATAGTAGAGGAATGGTCAACAGACCCATAAAAACAGGAGGTGGCTACGCCTTTAACTAGTGGATTGAGATAGTGAGGGTCGAAGTCAACACTACCAACTAAGGGGGGTAGTAATAGTAATCTAGTGAGACCATCTCAACTTAGGCTCAACAAAGTACGCACCCTAGGTCAAGCAACCTAGAGCAAGTGACACCTTGGAAATGAGGGTCTCACAGAGGATCATTGGGGAGTGCCTCTATGTTTGAACCCGTATTAAAGGGGAGGTGACGAATGTAGGACAGAGGGTTGGAACCTAAGACTCGATTCATTCTACATTCTCTACCACAACATACACTTGGCCACTCCACGTATCGAGTAGACCGTTGACGCGGGGTCGTTTCGCGCTCCAAAAAATTATTTATAACTCCTCTGCCCACAGCGAGCATAGCCAGCTAATGAGTACGGGGTCGACCCCATAGAGAGCTGTTGTGATTCCACCTTCTAGTAACCAGTCACAAAAGGGGGTTTTGGTGTTGTCACTACACTGAATTAAAGCTGTAAAAAGAAAGTAAAGAAAAGATCAAATAACAAAGGTTCTGGCGTTTGAACTTGAATTTGGTTTAATTATAAAACAACTCGATCATGGGCACACCGATTTTCATACATGATAAATCACCCAGTTATGAAGATCGAATTCCTCTCTACGTCTCTTCATTCATCCTTTCATTTTAGACTTAAAAGTGATTCCTCGTCAATTAAATCCCTAATCAGTCACCCACCCCTCGGTTCCCCAAAGAGATGTAAGTGAACAGACAGCAGTGTGCCCTAGATGAACCCAAATTTATTGTGTTTATCGATTCCTTGTGTGCCCACAACAACCCATTGATTCCCTTATTACTATATGAACCAACACACGATCACGATTCGCCAATTCAATTAATAGTGGTATGCCCTCTTTACCTAACGAGTGATCAGCCACATTGGGCATTTCAGACACACACTCACGTGGAACAAGGCACAAGAATCAACAGAAACCTATCATGCATTACTACACCCATTTTGGCCTCACGAGTCCAGATTTATATTCAAGTCATTTTCGTTGTTCGAACACCAGAATAAAAGGGTCTAGCCAAGCATGCTAGACATAATTAAAATAGCAAAAATGAAAGATATAATTATAAAGAAAACTTACTGAATTAATTGGCAAAAATACTCAACACGAATGTTGAGTTTAATAACATAATCCTACGTCTAAAGGCTTAAGGCCTATTGGATTTGTTTCTTGCTGCAGTGCAGTGTACGCAAAAGTAAATTGCAGAAATTAGAAATTGTAGCAATGTTTCTGACTATCCAAACTTATGTTTCCAGAAAATAAAGTAGCTTAAATAGTTACATTTCCGAATTTGAGTTTCTCCCACATGCGGGGGTCTTCACTGGAATTTCAGTCTCAGTGTGCCCATCCTGATCTGCCTGAATAACCTTCAGCTTGATCAAATCCCTATTTTTCTGGGATTGAGCTTATCTCTTTGTTACAACGTCTCTTAGAAGTCCAGCTTAACACTAACTCTTCTTCGGATATGCAGCTATCTTTCTCGTCTCTCTCCTCCAACTGAATTCTGAGTTTTCCACAAATGCCCATTCTGGCTTGTTGTCGAGTCTATTCGAGTATCTGTTATGCCCATTCTGCTTCCCGAATGTAGGATCGATGCTGAAGAAGTTCCATGTGCCTCTAAATACTATTTATAGCGACTAGATAATCATGAATAACTGGGCATAAAATGCCCCTTTCACCAGACTCGACCTCCGAAATGCCCTTTGACCTCATCATGGTTCTTTTTGACTCAAAACACAATAAAAATGACATTTATAACAAATAAAATGCCCATAAAACACGAAATAAATGGACTTATCTACTGCCAAAAAAGTCATTCCCTAATTATAACATTTTTGGCCCAATGAATTTCACAGAGATATTATTGATTGGCTCAGACTCGTTTCCACAGAGGAAAAGGCTGACTAGTACAAGCAATATCAAGACAGACCACCAGAGCAAGAATAGTAAAAAAGAACCCTAACTCTGGGACCTTTAACGACCCAGGTAGTTCTGTAAATGAATAGAGCCGCTCGTGAGCTATTCAAAGTTCGACTTGAAAAAAGCTCGTTCGAAGTTCGTTCATTTTCAAAACGAGCCGAGCTTGAGCCTCGAATCGAGCTCGATAAAATTTTCAAGCCGAGCTCGAACATATCAGTATTCGGCTCAGCCAACTCACGAACATGTTCGAGATCGAGCTTTAATCGAACATGTTCACGAACATGTTTATGAATATTATAAATAATTTAAATGGGTAAATAAAATAAGTTATTTTTTTCAAACTCGAGCTCGAATATGTAACTTAAACGAGCTTTTGTTTAGCATTCGAGCTCAGACTCATTTAGTAAATTTTTGAGCATTTCACGAACCGAGCTCGAACCGAATTCGAACATGACAAATATTTATCGAGCCGAGCTTGAACAAGAGGAAAAAAGCTCGAATCGAGCTCAAGCTTGAATATTCCTTAACAAGCCGACCTTGAGCATCAGAGTATTCGGCTTGATTCGGTTCGTTTACAGCCCTAGACCCAGGAGACAAGAACCCTAGCCAAACCCTCACAGTTGATCCACCAAGATAGTGAATCTAAGAACCCTAACACGTACAGAAACCAAGAGAAGAACAAAGATTACACAAGATTTCACAATCTCACAGATTTCACTCGAGAAAGAAGAAGTGCTATCTAGAACACATAGTAGAATGAATCAGTGTGTGAGAGTTGTACATCAATGATAGATAAGTAGGGCTTCAGCGGGTTGGGCAGGGTCTTCACTTCGATTGGGCTGAGTTGCCACCAGATATGGGCCAGGAAAAAATCAACCCAATATACACAGTTGGGCCTATTACCATATTCTCCACCTTAGGTCCATCTGTGAGATAAAGCTTGAAACAACACTTCTTGCATCATTGCCAATCCCCCTATTATGACATAATCACAAAGAAAATATCAAATTAGAGAGAATCAGACACTAAGTCTGTATTGGGGAATATTAGACCCCTTCTTTTAAGTGAAAGTCTCAAAGCACAAAGCAGTGAGAACTAATACTCCTTGATCAACAAGGTTCTTTATGCCAGGAAGCCATGAAGCTTACACTAAGGGAAAGTAACCAGGCACCCTGAAGCATACACAGCAATAGCACAGAGACAGACACATACACACACACTTGCAAGCACAAAGCAATCATAACACACAAAAGAAGAAGCATTCAACCATTATCTATATGAAGAATGCACATGCAAGAAACATGTTTTTCAACAGGCAAACATTTAGTACCCATATCAGCAGGATTGTATTATGTAGGAATTTTCTCAAGTAAAATATGCTCATTTTCAACTACATCTTTGATAAAGTGAAACCTAACATCTATATGTTTGGTTTTATCATGAAAAATAGGATTTTTACACAACTGGATAGCAGATCGACTATCTGAGAAAATAGTAACTTTATCTTTTAAGAAACCTATTTCAGATAGTACACCTTTTAACCAAATTGCTTCATTTATTGCTTCAGTGATAGCCACATACTCAGACTCAATAGTAGAAAGGGAAACAACAGGCTGAAGTTGGGACTTCCAACTAATACAAGTATTTGACTTCCTATTGTCCCTATCAGTTGCATAATGGGAATCAACATAACCACACAAAGTGACATCTTTTTCATGCTTATGAAAACTAATACCTATCTTAGTAGTGGATAACAAGTATCTGAGAAGTTATTTCAATGCCTCCTGGTGGGGTTTACCTGGATTAGACATATACCTACTCAAGTAGTTAACTGCATAGGCTATGTCAGGTCTGGTATTCACCATCAAATACATTGCAGATCCAATAGCATTAGAGTAATGTATTTTCTTCATAGCAAGCATTTCAGAGTCAGTGTTAAGACACTAATTCTTACTTAACACAAAATGAGATGCAAGAGGAACATTAACAGCTTTAGCAGCAAATATAGAAAAATTTTCAAGAATCTTTTCAACATATGAAGTTTGATTCAGCACTAAGGTGCAGGCTTTTCTATCCCTTACAATGTTCATTTCTAGGATTTTCCTAGCATCTCCTAAGTCCTTCATTTCAAAGTTTTCACTTAGACAAGTTTGAACATGAATGACAGATTTAACACAGGGACATATTATTAACATGTCATCAACATAGAGCAACAGGAACATAGGCATAGAGTTAGTATTCTTATAATACATACAATGATCAAACTTACTCCTAGCAAATTTCAAAGACTTCATACATTGATCAAATTTAATGTTCCATTGTCTAGGAGATTGCTTTAAACCATACAAGGATTTCTCCAACAAACACACATGATCAGGTTTAGAAGCATCAATAAAGCCCTCAGGTTGAGACATGTAAATAGTTTTGTCTAAATCACCATTTAAGAAAGTTGTAGTTACATCCATTTGCTTCAATTCCCAGTTAAAATGGGCTAGAGCAAGCACCATGCGCGCAATAGTAAATTTAACCACATGAGTAAATATTTCAATATAATCTACACCTTCTTTTTGAGTAAACCTTTTGCAACAAGTCTAGCTTTGTATCTCACAGATTTAAGTTCATGTTTAACTTTAAACAGCCACTTACAATCAACCACAGAGCAACCAGCAGGTTTTGGAACTAAAACCCAAATATTATTGACTTTGAGAGACCTCATTTCATTTTTCATAGTATTTAGCCAATCATTAGCCTTACCAGACTTTAAAGCTTGTTTAACAGTCTTAGGTTCATCACTAACTAGAGATTCATGGACATTGAAAGCATAATTAAACATGCAATATTCAAATTCAGAAGAATATCCTATAAATCTAACATGTTTTACAATGTTTCTTTTCCCCTATCTCTAGTAAGCTGATAGTTTTTCAAGTCAATATTTTCATTTTCATTAGCATGCTCATCAGATTCAGAAGCAGACTCATGCTCAGTTTCATCATGCATTTGTTCATCTTGGTGTTTATTCTCATGTTCAATTTCAACAGATTTATTTAGCATAGCAGGTAAAGGAATATGTTGAGTGACTACAGACTGAGACTCCACCTCAAATAAAGCATCATCAGAAGTAGAAAGTAGAAATGGGGTTGTTCACATTAGAAGTAGAGGATAAATATGGAAACTCAAATTCATTAAAGATCACATCTACTGATTGCAGTTTTGAATCTAGGTTCATCCCTAACCTACAATCTATAGCTTTTAACCCCTTCAGGATACCCTAAGAACACACACTTTCTAGCTCTTGGTTCTAATTTATCAATTTTATGATGCATAAAGGCTGAGCATCCAAACACTCTCAAATTAGAAAGATCCACGGGTTTATTTAAAAAAGCAGATTCAGGACACTTGCCATTTAAAGGAACCGAGGGTATCTATTCATAAGATAAGTAGCTGTACACAAAGCCTCACCCTAAAATTTCTTAGACAATCCAGACATAGTTCTCATGTTTCTAACTTTGTCTAGAAGAGTCCTATTCATTCTTTCAGCCACCCCATTTTGTTGGGGTGTGTAGGGAACAATTTTATGTCTCTTAATCCCATGATTAGCACACAACTGATCAAATTAGAGATTGCAGAATTTAAGACATTGTCAGTCTTATGGTTTTGATATTCCTATTTGTTTGGGTTTCAATGAAAGTTTTCCAGTTTTTAAACTTATCAAAAACATCATATTTGTTAATCATTAAGAACACCCAAACTTTTTTGGAATAATCATCAATCACAAACAAGAAAAACATCTTCCCACCATGGGTGGGAGTGCAAGCAGGTCCCCATATATCAACATGCACATATTCAAGAATATCTTTGCTTTTAAGGACATATGAGGGAGGGCTTAAATGGAATTGGAGTTTATGTTATTTTCCCAGAACACATGTATCACAAAATGGCAAATCAGAGATCACATCAGATTGCAAGTAGCCATTTTTAGACATAATTTTCAATCCCTTTTCAGAGATGTGACCAAGTCTGTTATGCCACAACACAGTATTATCATGCTTCACATTATTTGCAGAAGAGATATGCATGGTATCACATACATATAAATCACCCAGTTTATGTGCAGTGAATAAAACATTGGAGTTTTGCATTATTGACATTGCACCATTACCCCAAACACCAGTTAACCCATCTCTTTTAAGAGCACCACATGACATCAAATTGTGACCCACTCTAAGAACATGCCTTACATTTTTTAGAACATAAGTGCAGTTATCAGAAAATTTCAAACATATATTTCCAATTCCTAAAACCTCTCTTTTCATGTCATCAGCCATAAAAATATAAGAATTTTGCAGATATTTATAAGAAGAAAACAGTTGTCTATTTGGAGAAATGTGAATAGAACATCCAGAGTCTAAAAGCCACTGATTTATTTCCAAGGAGTTTGTTACAAAATTCACAGAAGATTGCACACAGAAGCCATTATGCACCATGTAACATTCACCCATATTGCCCTCCGTAGCATTATTGGCACTACCCTTAGCATTTTCTCTTGGTTTATATGGATTTTTACACTCTTTAGCATAATGACCAATTTCTTGACACCTGTAACACTTTCTAGACTTCTTGTTGGTTTTAGACTTAGGTTTCTCTTTCTCATTTTCCTTATCATTCTTTTTCTTCTTATTTTTACCCCCAGTTTTGTCCTTTTCTTTTCCCTTGCCTCTGACAAACATAGCCTTATTTCCAGAATTATTTCCCCCTTGTTTCAGATCCATTTCTTTACCTTTAAGAGCATTTATACAACATCAAGAGACAAATCATCTCTGCCATATTTAATGGCATATTTAACATCATTAAACTCTTCAGGTATGGAATTCAACAGCACAAAAGAATTATAATCATCAATATGTTTGTCACCAGAGAGCTTTAAATCTAGAATTAGTTTGTTAAACATATACAGATTCTCATCAATGTCTTTACTGAGGTAAAGTTTGAAATTAATGAACATATCAAGTAAAACCATCCTTCCAGGCAAGGAAACTTCTGTATAAACTTGATTAAGAGTATCCCACAGAGTTTTGGCAGAATTGATTTTAGTTGAATCAATAGATCCAACTTTCCTAATCACAGAATCACTCAAATTCAAGATTAAAGTAGAGTAAGCTAATTCATTCATTTCTGCCTTTTTAGCACCAGTTGTTCCATTCTGGTAAGATAAATCAACAGCTTTATACACATGTTGTTGAATTAAATCACACTTTATTTTCTGCTTCCAGATATTGAAATCACCTTTACCATTGAACACAGCCAAGCCAAAAGGAACATTAACAAAATTATTAGCCATGATTCACCAGACTACTCAGATCAAGAAAATGCACAAAAGTTTTGAAAGAACACTAGAAAAAGAATAAAAGGCAAACCACAGCGATACAAGATTGCTAATGAAAGAGCGGATGTCCCAGTTCATAATCACTCAATTTATCGATGGCGCAGAGAGTCAACACTCAATTTATTTTGAGTTCTTACGAACTCCACAGAGGTTTTACAAACCTCAAAAGGAAAAACAAGAATAGAAAAGCAAAATTGACCCAAAACTCACAATAAATAGGCAGACTTCAGGAATTTAAGAACAAGAATATCAGATATAGCAGTGGAAGAGACCACATAGACCAAGAATCACAGATACCCTAAACTACCAGAAGTCCAAGCCTATAACCGCACACAGACAACACTAGAAATGTAAAGACAGAGAGGATCAAGCTGCTTTACCTGAGCAGAGCTCTAGGAGAAGGTACTCTGACCTACCTTCCGCGTATGCGAATGCGATGATGAGACCTCAGTTGCGGGGGCTTCACAGGCGAGTCTAACCCGCTCTGATACAACTGTTGGGTATCGAGTAGAGACCGCCAAAGAAGCCATTCCCTAATTACAACATTTTTGGCCTAATGAATTTCACAGAGATATTATTGATTGGTTGAGACTCGTTTCCATAGAGGAAAAGACTGACTAGTACAAGAAATATCAAGCACAGACCACCGGAGCAAGAATGGTGAACAAGAACCCTAACTCTAGGACCTTCAATGACCCAAGAGACAAGAACCCTAGCGAAACCCTCACAGTTGATCCACCAAGATAGTGAATCTAGGAACCCTAACACGTACATAAACCAAGAGAAGAACAGAGATTACACAAGATCTCACAATCTCACAGATTTCACTCGAGGAAGAAGAAGAGCTCTCTAAACCACACATGAGAATGAATCAGTGTGTGAAAGTTGTACAACAATGATAGATAAGTAGGGTTTCAGCGGGTTGGACCAGGTCTTCAGTTCAACTGGACCGAGTTGCCACTAGATATGGGCCAGGAAAAAATCATCCCAATATACACTGTTGGGCCTATCACCACAGAAAATACACGAATTTGCTCTCTAGAATCTTTGCGAGATTCACCAATCCTAAATCTCATCTGGTTGTTTGATCTCGATTTATAGTCTTTTATCGTTATTTATCTTTTATTTATCATTTTTCTACTATTCTTCTTGATTCCGCTACTAACTCGATTATCGGAATCAATTCAATCATCAATCCCGACTGTCCATCAACTTTTACTATTTGTTTATGGTTGTTTTTATAGATTCTCCTTGCGTAAACTTCGTAACTAATTTGATTATACAGTATATCGATTTTGATCCATAATGAAATCCCATCTATTATCCTCCTATGAAAAAAAAAATCCTATTTATTATTATTGGGAAAGCTTAATGCTGTCGTGGTTCACCATCCAAGTGAAATCACATTCAATCAATCCGAATTAATTATTTACACACATCCAACGTGGATTCTCGGATCTTGTCAACTTAATATTTTATCAATAAGATCCTTCCCCAGGGGCTAGTTTTTTTATTTTAATTTTTGTAATTTCTATAGTAACAAGGAAAATATGCAATCACTACCTGAATTCTGAACATATATTCCAGATTCATTTTTGCCCAATATAGCTCGAAGACTGCGTTAGAACAACTAATTACATGTAATGAACTTGACTAAAAGACATTAATATATGGCGGGTAAAGTAATTCCTTGCCGAATTCCTTTTCGAATGACTATTTCATATTTGGTGTTTCAATTTATATTTCACCATTAAATTTATGAATTTAATAATAGATATTACAAAGATAAAAAAATTTAATCACATTTATCAATAAAAAATAAAAAATTTAAAAATTATAAATCACATTTTTTTAATAATCAACCACAATAAACATTTATTTGAAAATTAAATACTAAAAAAATAAATACAAACCATGTTGGAAAAAATCAACTTTAAAAATAAGTGTAGAATCAAAGTAAAATACAATAACTTGAAATTGATGAAAAATTGAAAGAAAAATTCATAATTTTGATCATGTGATATGAGTTGAAACACCAAATATGAAACGAAGATGTCATCTATCCGATTCTTTTTCTTTTCTTTTTTTTGTCAAGGGTAACCCGCAGCCGCTAACAAGATGAGCACTGGGTAAACCCAGTGTGGCAAGCCAGGTGTAACAGGTTCACACCTAGTGGTGTTGGTGTGTGATTGGAACTTGAGACCTTTGACCTCAAAATAACACTACTCCACCACTAGACCATCCTAAGGGAACAAATTTATTTTGGTGGACCGAAATACTTTTTTTTTTTAATTTTTTTTCACTCACACACCCAACCTAGTGATATTGAGGAGATTCAAATCCGTGATTATTAGTCTCCAAATAATTCAACTCCACTATTAGGCCATCCCTATTGGGACATCATCCATTCGATTCTTTTTTTATATACTTTTGTACAAAGTTATCGGCAAATGAAATTAGAAAGGCTCCTATATATAATGTGATGCCATATATAGAAAGGTGTCATTTTTACACGTCAATAATTTCTCGAGCTCTGAATCCTACTAAAGACCTAAGTAGTAATAATCATTCATTCATTCATCTTTTTATTATAAGGGCAGACAGCAGATCCAAGAAAACCTTATTTTCTGCAATCTAATCCGCCTTAACTTCGCACGTAGTTGAATCATCACTCATTCAACAATGTCAAAGCCAAGGTAATTAGCAACTCCATCTCAAATCTTTAATTTCAATATTTCTACTAAATTTAATTATAATTCAATCTTTAAAAATTTCCCTACAATTCTCACCATGCATAAACAAGTTTCATCTCATTTGAATCCAATCTCACAAGGTTGGATGGTAAAGTGGCGCTCATCACTGGCGCCGCCAGCGGCATCGGCGAGGCGACTGCGAGGCTTTTCGTCGAGCATGGCGCCGCCGTGGTGGTGGCCGACATACAAGACGAACTAGCTCGTGAAGTCATCGCTTCAATGAACTCCGACAAGGTGAGCTACCGCCACTGCGACGTGAGGGATGAAGACCAGGTGGAGGCCGCCGTCAGCTACACCGTCAGAAAATACGGCGGCCTCGACATCTTGTTCAGCAACGCCGGAACTCTGGGGCCGATAACGAGCATACTGGATCTCGAAATTCGAGCGTTGGACAACATTCTGGCGACGAACGTCCGCGGCGTCGCCGCCACGATCAAGCACGCCGCCCGCGCCATGGTGGAGGCGAACGTAAGGGGGTCCATCATCTGCACAGCCAGCGTGGCGGCGTGCATCGGCGGCAGCGGCCCACATGCTTACTCGGCGGCAAAATGCGCGGTGGTGGGGCTGGCGAGGTCGGCATGCGGCGAGCTGGGGAAGCACGGGATCAGAGTGAACTGCATATCGCCGTTTGGGGTGGCGACGCCGATGGTCTGCGCCGCCTACGGCGCGACGGAGGGAGAGATTGAGGCGAACAGCAGCGCGGCGGCGAACTTGAAGGGAATCGTGTTGAAGACGAAGCACATTGCGGAGGCGGCGCTGTTTCTTGCGTCGGATGAGTCGGCTTATGTCAGCGGCCAGAACTTGGCCGTTGACGGCGGCTTTGCGGCGGTGAACCACAGTTACTCTTCCAGTTCGTTTTGATCGATGCGAGGAAGAATATGCTGATCGTGGTGGAATTTTTGTGTGTGTTTTTAATTTTAATTTTGTTTTTTTTATTCTAAATTTAAAAAAAAAAAGTGATGGAATTTAAGGGTTGCGATGCATGTGGTTTTTCCTGGTAATACGCGTTTATGATTTTTTGC
This sequence comes from Perilla frutescens, assembly GCA_026008535.1. Lineage (NCBI taxonomy): Eukaryota > Viridiplantae > Streptophyta > Magnoliopsida > Lamiales > Lamiaceae > Perilla > Perilla frutescens. Next base: position 39,664,734 of record BRKX01000006.1, on the reverse strand, counting down.
TTTGAAGTTTGAATTGAGCTCCAATTCATTGAACTCAAATGGTCAACGCCTCGACTCGAGCCATTTTCCATTTTTTATTTGCTTTTCGTTTTCAATTTTAATATGATGTACTCCTATGTATTTTAGTTTTTAAAAAATAAGTTCATCGTGCACTACGTATTTTTTTAAAGGGTCAATTAATGCTTAATACCTCAAAAAAATTGCAGCTTATAACAATGATGCCCTAATTTATATTTAGTAATAATTTTATCCCAATATTTTCACTTTCATAATAATCCTATCTTTCGTAAATTTTCTGACATTTAAAAGCCAACTCACCACTCTGGAGAAGGCATGGACATGAAATATTGTTTTTTTTTCCACACAAGATGTTAAATCATGCTCGATATTATCATTATTTTGTAAAAATTGTTAAATTTTTGGTATCCGATTTGGCGATAAAATTTTAGTGGACATTCAGAACCCACATCGTTTTGCCTTATATGTATTCCGACTTGATGACTCAACTTTTAGTTGCTGGAAAAACTTTTAGAGAGTAGAATTAGTACAAAAATGAAACATTGAAGGTAAAATTGTGATAAGTCTCAAATATTACACATTTATTATTTGTATTTGTTAGTGCCATCGTTATGCACTAATACTTAGTTCGTGTTTGTATTGGCGAGATATAGAAGACAATGTGTTCCAGGGTATGTGCCTGAAGACAAAAGTTCCGCTGTGCAAGTTTTGAAGACACTCCCGGTTCAGATTTAGAGGGAGTGTGTAAAACTGTCCCAGACAGTTTTTAAATACTTGTTTTGATATATTTTGATCTGCGAAGTTTATTCAAGTGTTGTGAAGATTGCGATGATAATTATCGACCATAAACGCCAAAGAGGGAGATTGTTAGTGCCACCGTTATGCACTAAGTGTTCGTGTTGTGTTGTTGGCGAGATATGTTCAACAATATGTGCTTGGGTATGTCCCCGAAGCCATTTGTTCTGCTGTGCAAGAAAAGAAGAACAGTTGGTGAACTATTCTCTCTGATGTCCCAAACATACGCAGAGACACTTTATTTATGACAGTTTCCATACCAGAAAGATCTTGCACCCGATCAGTTTGGAAGGTCAAGATATAATTGATTGACTGCCTTTTGGTATAGATACTGCGCTGAATTTAACCCTACTACACATGGAAAGCATCTATACACGTTTGGGAAGATCACAAACTAATATTCACTTACCTATACCGACGGAAAAAGACCAACGGTGTTATTGAAGTGAAGATTATAAGAAGACCGATTTTTACAACAATCGGTAGACGACTTTTCTTAGATTCTCTTAGCATATTATTTGAGAGTCAATTTCATTTGTGTCGCATGTAATTAACTAGTAGTAGTTCCATAAACAGTTCAACGTGATAGACTAGTTTTTGAGTGTTTTGAGTGAAACATGTGAGGGGTTTTTTTAATCTATTTTGTACGCAATCTCGGGAGAGATTGTAAGTTAAAGTCGTTGGTAGTTAGAGGGAGTCTAGTGTCATGGTTGTGATGGGATCTCACAACTTTCGCTTAGTGAAGGAGCTCTTGAAGAAGAGCAAGTGACATAAGGAGGGAGTCATGTATGTGTAAAATCATTAATACACTTCATGAAGGAGTAGCAAACGAATCTTCAAGTTTAGGCGAAGTTCCCCCAGAGTAGGTTGATTAACCGAACTGGGTTACCAATCTCGTGTGTTATTTACTGCTTTCTATTTACTGTTCTTACATCTATCCTAAACATATCGTAGAATACTTGTCAAGTAGTTATCATAATACACCATTGCATGGATTATTATTTTTCAATTGGTATCAGAGCGGGTCACCTGTATTCAGGTGTGATCTTGGGTTATTAATCTGTGTATTTTGTGTTGTTTTGTCGAGATGGACATAATGAAAGAAGGAGCCTCGACGGTGCGACCCCCGCTCCTTGATGACAATAATTATACCTACTGGAAAGCTAGAATGACAGCTTTCATTCACTCAATTGATGAGCGTGCTTAGAAGATGGTGATGGAAGGGTGGAAGCCTCCCACAAAGACAAATGATAAAGGCAAAACCGTGCTGAAGCCGGAAGAAGAGTGGGGGGATGCTGAGTACCAGATCATGGCGCTAAACGCTAAAGCCATGAACGCCATCTTCTCGGCTGTAGACATGAATGGCTTCAAACTCATCTCCACCTGTGACAAAGCTAAGGATGCATGGGACATACTGCAAACCACGTTTGAAGGAACAAGTAGTGTTCGTGCATCTCGTATGCAACTGCTCACCACTAGATTTGAGAACCTCCGGATGAATGAGGCTGAAAAACTTGCTGATTTCAATGCCAAAATCTGTGATATTGCAAATGAAAGCTTTATTCTTGGAGATGCGATTTCTAAAGAGAAACTTGTGCGAAAAGTTGTGCGATCTCTGCCCAAAAGATTTGCCTACAAAGTCACGTCTATTGAAGAAGCCAAAGACGTGAGTAAGATGAAGTTACAAGAACTGATGGGATCCTTGCGAACCTTTGAAATGGGGCTGACAGATGAAGGAACAGTACAGAAGAAAAGCATAGCTTTTTAGGCAGGTTCCAGTACTGATGTGCCAAGTAATGTTCATGACAAATCCGACCTTGCAAAGTCAATAGCTATGATGTCAAAGAATTTCTCAAAGTTTGCAAAACGCTATGAGAAGTCTTCTTAATATAATTCTGACAAGAACAGGTTTTCTAAACCTCGAAGAACCAAGGATAAGGAGTCAAATGAAGATAGATATAAGGTAGTGAAGTGTCGAGAATGTGATGGTTATGGTCACTATCAAGTCGAGTATGCTAACACTCTAAAAAAGAAGAACAAGTCATATTATTCTACCTCTAGTGAAAGTGATGATCCTGATGATAGTGGAAGTGATGAAGAATGAGCAGGCAATCATATTGCTTTCATGACACACTCTGTCAAAGAGTCTGTGCCTGCATCTATTCCTGACAGTGAGGTCGAGAAAATTTCAGAATGCAGTGATGATGAAGAATGTACTGAGGAATTAGTTATGGAGGCGTATAAAAGGCTGCATTCCAGTTAGATCATGGTGGTTAAGGTCAATGAAGACCTATTAAAAGAGAATTCCAATCTCTTGAAAGAAAGAGATAATCTCTCTACTCGCCTTAATGAGTTGCAGAATGAATTGTTGCAGTCCGGAAATAGTGCTCAAGCACAGAATGGTGAACTCCTAAAGAAGCTTGTCAAAATGATGAACTCCGGATCATTTCAATTAGATGAAATTCTATCCAAAGGAAAAAGCCCTCTGGATCATACTGGGCTTGGATTTAATGGAAGTAAGACTTATGACAGATTCTGTCAAGGATAGACATCTGGAACAAAAGATTCAACAGTTCTAGAATCAAAAGCTGAGCCAAAGAACTAGCAGCAGTGAAGAAAGTCTCCTCAAAAGACACGTATTGTGTGTTATTACTGTGAAAAACCTGGTCACATTCGACCACATTACAAAAACTTCATCAATGACCTCAAAAGGATGAAAAGAAGAGATCTGTCACAATCTGATCAATTCCCAAGGAGAAACGATAGCAGGAACAGATCAAGGAACAACCACAGAAACTATGTGGTCCATACTGCTCTCAACATTCATGCAAAGAACAGTTGGTATTTTGATAGCATATGTTTACGTCACATGACCGGATATACAAGCATGCTGAATAATATTAAAAAAGATTGTTCATATCAATCTGTAACCTTTAGAGATGGTGTCAAAGGAAGAGTTTTTAGACGTGGTCAGTTGAATGTTCCTGGCATGCCTCGCTTGGAAGATGTTTTGCTCGTGGAGGTACTAAAAGCTAATTTAATTAGTATTAGTCAGTTATGTAACCAAGGTCTCTTTGTTCTCTTTACAAGAGACAAATGTCTGATCAAAGATAAAACAAGTGTTCTACTGATGGGCGGTGATAGATCGCGGGACAACTGCTATCTTCTCAATGACAAAAGGACCAATACTGTGATGAAATCAATCAACATCATTGTTGATGATCTGGAAGAACCTGCTGCCTAGATTGATGATGAGAGCCTTTATGTTACTATCCCCGTTCCTACATCTGTGCTTGACAGTCCTCGAGACAGTAACCTAATTGAAGCAAGGTCTGAGAAATAGGAGGCCTGCAAGCCATCCAAAGAAGTCCAAAAGAATGATTCTTCTTCGGACATCATTGGTGAAATAAGTGAAGAGGTCCGAACAAGAGGAGTGCGTAAGAACTATCATGGGCTGGTAGCTAATGTATGCTACACATCTACTGCTGAAGCAGAATATATTGCTGCTGGAAGTTGTACATAAGTCTTATGGATGAAGTAAATGTTGCTTGACTATGGTGTGCCACAGTCTGTGCTTAATATATTCTGTGACAACATGAGTGCCATATATTTTTTTGAGAATCCTGTTCAGCACTTTCGGACGAAGCAGATAGACATTCGTCACCTCTTTATTCGAGAAATTATTGAAGATGGATCCCTTGTCATTGAGCATGTTGCAACAGATGCCCAATTTGCTAATTTTTTCACTAAGGCACTTGAAAGTGAAAGGTGTGAAACACTTAGATTCTCCTTGGGTCTTTGTATTCTTTAAACTTCTCCTTTGAGAGAAGTATCTCTGTATAGTCTTGGTCAGTGATGTATGTACAGAGATAGTAAAATGACCAAGTGTTTCATGGTCTTTTCAAGTGTGTGCCTCCATGTGTGCTTGGCAGATACAAATACAGTTTGTAGTAGTTACTGTTTAACTACAATGACTAGTGGGCCATTGATTTTCTGGCCTAGCTTCCACTTCCCAAGGACGTGCAAATTAGATTTGATAAGGGAAGTGATCCCTATTATAGAAATTAATCTAATTATTTCCTTTTTCAAATTGTGTGGCTCTTGGAGAACTGTCAAAATCACTTGTGTTCTCTACATCTGTTCCCCCTGCCGTCGTTCCCAACAGTGATGTTGTGTCCGAGCCCGCAGAAGTCCATGCATCTGTGCCCTGCGATGCTCCTGAAATGTCTACGACTCTGTCTGAGTCAATTTCTATGACAGTTTCAGAACCCTCATCTCAATCTAGGGTTTCCGATGTTCCTTCCTCATCTCTGTTTGTGGAGCCTGCATCACTGGAATCGACGATTGCCGCCGCTACCTGTCTTGATCCCTCTTCATTTGAAGAGTTTGCTGCATTAATTAATGCATTGTTTTTTTATTTATGTGCCAGCATCTGTCGCTGACGTAACTACCTTTATGGATACTCCGGTGGTTATGATCCAAGTTCCTTTAGGAGAAGCCTCGCCGAAGGCTGCTGATGTTGTTGCTCCCATCTCCGCTCATTTTGAGAGATGAGAATTGAAGATGTTGTTGCTGTTGAGGAAAATGTTTCCTCACCTGATGTTGGATCTGTTCCATCTGTTTTGGAACAAGAATGGACGTCTTCCCAGTCCCGTGGTGTGAAGCTCAAGCTTCAATTACTTGATGAGCTAGAGAAATCCTCTGCTGCCTCTAAGAATCGTGTTGATTCTGCTGATGCTAAGCAGAACTTTGATGAAGATGAGATTTTTATATCTCAGTTGGGAACCCAAGCAAAATCCAAGTCTGCTCGATGAAAAGCTAATGCCAAGAAGGCCTCTGCCTTTACTTCTGCTCGCTATGTGACAAGAAGCATATCTGAATGTCTCCTGGGTCTGGCCTCGTCTTCTCGCCAGTCGCTGATGAAGAATGCTAGAGCTCCGACCCCTTTTGTTGAAGAGGCTGATAATGTGCCAGAGGATGTGTCAAACTGTAACAACCCGGATTTTCAGAAGGTGATTAATTAATTCCTAATTTTAATTAGGAAATATGAAGGATTTTGAGCATAATTAGGATGTTTCGATTCTTAATTGTGTTTTTAGGATTATTTTTCGTAAAATTGTATTTTTGAGAATTTTGATTCCACCTCAGTCGCAGCCAATTTTGGTCATGTTTGAAAGGTGTTGACCCAAGGAGCATGCTGGTGCTTTCGGATTTTGAATCTGAAGTCGTTTGAGTTCCCGGTGATTTAAATCGCATTTGAAGGAGTTATGAATAGTGTTTTTCCGTAAGAGCGCGATCGTTAGAAATTTGCGAAATCTCGCGTATCGGCCCGAGCCTTGATTTTTCAAGCCTATCCTATAGGAAATTTCTCAAGGAATCCATTGGCGTTCCCGGATTTTTATTCTGAGGTCAATTAAACGCTCGAGAATTTTATTTGTCCCTTGCGTGGAATAGTAACTTTATTTTTGAAAAGAGATTAAATTCTCGTTTTCCTTCAAAACGACTCGTTCTTTATTCCGAGTCAATTTGGTTCAACAGTACTCGAGCCAACGAACCTGCCGGTATTTTCAGATTTAATAAACGAGGTCATTTGGACCTCGTCATCGAATAAAGCGCCTTTAACCGAACCCGATAATTTTAAAGCAGTGTTGTTACACTGAAGTAGCTTCCCGAGGAAGCCATTTATTTTTCTATAAATAGCAGCCCTTCTCCTTTGATTTCCTCGCTCATTCCTTCTTCACCCCCATTTCTGTAGAGTAAAGAGAGAGTAGAGGGGAGCTCTCTTCGTGAGAGCACCCCTAGTGTTGAGAGAGAGCAGAGTGAGAGGGCGCCGCGGGGCGGAGGAGCGCCGCGGGGCTGGCAGGCGCCGCGGGGGCGGGCGCCGTAGGGCTGGAGGGCGCCGCGGGGGCAGGCGCCGCGGGGGAGAGGAGCGCTGCGGGGGCAAGGCAGCCCCGCGGGGGCTGAAGGGCGCCGAGGGGGCAAGGAGCCCCGCGGGGGCATGGGCGCCGCGGCGGCGCTTGGGCGCGCGGGCACGCTCGTGCTGTCCGGCAGCTCCGGCACGTTTTCTTACGGAGGCCATAAATTTCGCCTCGGTTGGAGTTACGAGGCCCATGAGTACTCAAATCGAAGCTCTTTCGATGATCCACGAGGTAGAAGTGGCCAATTGTCCGGAATCTTGATATTTCGAATCGGATTTTCCATCCCCATTTATGGAGCTCGAATAAGGTTCTAAGTCGTTGATCGACTTTCGTAAATATGAGATGAACCCCGAGGAGGCCCGAGGAAGGATTTTCAGCTCGTTGCTTCGTCTACGCACTTGTTCTTGAGGTGCTCGTCATCGAGGTGGGTGGTTTTAAACCAAGTATAAGATTTGAGCTATTAAGCTCTAGAAGCATGTTAAGGAAAGGGAAATATCCAATTAAAATATTTTATGCTCTGCCTGTTTAGTCTCTATGCAAGGAAAGGAAAGGAATAAAGTTATATGCATGATTTTGTTGAATTGTTATTTGAGTTAGATAAAGTTAAGGAAGTTGTTATAATCTAAGTGAGCTCTCAAGTATGTTTAGATATGCTAGAATTATTTTTATATAATTTATGCTAGCATGAGGTGTTTAGAATTGCTTTATTTCAATCGATGTTTATCCGCATTCATTTCCTCGCATTTGAATGTTTATGCTTCGTTAAAGCTCGTATAGTTAAGGATTAAAGATTGCCTTTTATGGTAAGTTATAAATCCCTTATAGGCCGAGATCATGCTCAATTAAAGGATTAACCTTAGACGATTGCTCTAGGCTTGGTATTGTTAGCTAAGTTAAGTAAGTAAGGAAGGTTAAGGTTAAGTAAGGAAGGAAGTTAAGGAAGGATATAGTTTCTGTTGCAAGCAGGTTATCGAGCTCAAAGAACAGTTTATTTACATTATCATGCTGTGACCTTCGTGTCACTAATGTTGAACATTTGAAAGTAAAGGGAGTCACTGCTGGGTAATCCCCTCGCATACTCAGGAGGATACTTGAGGTAACCCCTCTCTCATCCTAAGACATAAGGGTGCAGTAGACAACAGGTTTGAGCCAGGAAAGGTGCCCAGAAAGGAAGTTAAAGGTTTTGCGGGTATGGAGAGGGCTTTTGCGTTTTGCTCTCCATATGTCGCCAGTTTATAATTGGATATTCCAAAGTATATTAAAGAGTTTTCTCGTAATACCCCACTATGTACATTAGTGCTCACACCCTCTTTTTCAAATGTTTTCAGGATGAGATGCTGAGGCCGGTGATGTGCTGCTGGTGGGGTTGTCTGAGGTTTCAAGTTTGTTGCTCTATATGTTACCTGATTTATTCCGCTAAGTTTTTGCTAAGTACTCTGATATTAGTATTTAGTCTTGATTTATGTAACTTGATTCTTGATAGTAGCATGTTTTAAATGCTATGAATCCTAGTTGTCAATAAAGTCTTTGAAGCATGATCTTTTGACATACACGTCTATGCCTTTATTGATTCCGAGTTATTTGAATATTCATACCTATTGAGCATTTTGGTATCTATTCATCTTCAGTTGACTTGTGAATAAGTCTTGAATGGTTGTTATTATTGTTCGCCTACAAAGAGGCTTTTCTTTCCAAAGCATGATTCTATTCGTTCAAAGTTAATTTTATGTTGTTTTCTTGGCCCGTCCTATGATTAGGACAATAAGATATATTTGACTCCGAGCTATTTATGAGTCTTAGTTGATGTGGCCTATGATGAGGTCTTGTTTATTTGAAAAGTCATACTCCTATCATGTTTGTCTTTGAATTCTATTTAAATTTCGGTTGGCCTATGATGTGGCGTTCTTTTGATTCGATTGAATCCTTTGACCCCTTTGACTTGTTTGAACCTCTGACCCCTTTCAATCGTTGAAAACGATAGTTCTTCCAAGTCATAAAGTTGAGTCGCCTAAGTTCTTGAGGCGCTAACTTAGTTTAATTCTAAAAACACCCCCCTGGATTTCTGATTTTACGTGCTATTTTACGCACAACAACCCCATCCCCATCCTCGGGACCGGGCTATTACACAAACAGTGTAGACTCTGAATCAGTATGGTTGAGCTGTTGTTTGATTTGAAGCTTGAAAAATCTATCTATGATGTGCCTTTGTTTTTAAAGGCTGTGTTGCATGAATTTTATGCCAATCTATGCAAGCCCATCCGTGATGTGACTTCTGCACATGCTTTTTCTATTTATGTGCGTGGAAATTGGTGTTTCTTTTTCCCTGCAATGATTAATGAGTATCTGGGCTGAGAGCACTCTACGGCTCCTAAGTCTGTCCGTGACATAAATGATGTGGCAGATGAATTGATTGAAGGAAGTCGTTTGGTGTGGCCAAAAGGAAGGTCCTTGTTGGCATCTGACTTGAGTATGAAGTTTTCAATACTTCACAAGCTTGCAGCGAAGAGCTGGCATCTCGGCCAACATCGTTCTTCTGTTGGTAAGACGTTGAGAGTCTTGTTGTTCTCAATTGGAACACATGCGGTATTCAACCTTGCCTAGCTGATCTTTGATTAGGTGTGTGACCATGTTGAGTCCAAGAAAAATCAGCAGCCTATTGGTTATCCAGGAATGATTTTCAGCATCCCATCTTCTCAGTATGATGTTGTGACCTCGTAAGATGTCTACGAGACCAAGGAGCCCCCGCTCATGATCAGCCAAAAGCTATTTTCTGCGCAGCGTACTCGTGATATTCTTGCTGCAGATCCTGATACTCTGCCAATATCGTGTTCTTTGAATGGCATATTCAGTCTTTGGATCGAGAAGTTTAGGACTGTCCAGTCTCAAAAACAGGAGCTTGAGTCTTTGACGATGGATTGAAAGGGAGCCTTTGGTTTTGCCTCCTCTCTGAATACACCGCCTCCTTCTGGTGCTGACTTTAATTTTGCAGGTGCAAGTGCTGCTACCACTTCTCATCCTGCTGCTGCTGCTATGCCACCTCCTACTGGTTTTGTGCCAGAATCTATTCCAACTGTTGTTGCTGCTGGCGTACCTCCCGCCTGAAGCTTTAGCTTTTATGGTAGCCACTAAGGGGGAGAAGTGATGATAGCATGGGGAAGAAGATATTGTCTTCCATAAATGCCAAAGGGGGAGATTGTTAGCTCCATTGTTATGCACTAATGCTTAGTTCGTGTTTGTATTGGCGAGATATAGAAGACAATGTGTTCCAGGGTATGTGCCTGAAGACAAAAGTTCCGCTGTGCAAGTTTTGAAGACACTCCCGGTTCAGATTCAGGGAGAGTGTGTAAAACTGTCCTAGACAATTTTTAAATATATCGCTTGTTTTGATATATTTTGATCTGCAAAGTTTATTCAAGTGTTGTGCAGATTGCGATGATAATTGTCGACTATAAATGTCAAAGGGAGATATTGTTAGTGCCACCATTATGCACTAAGTGTTTGTATTGTGTTGTGTTGTTGGCGAGATATGTTCGACAATGTGTGCTTGGGTATGTCCCCGAAGCTATTTGTTCTGCTGTGCGAGAAAAGAAGAACAGTTGGTGAACTGTTCCCTCTGATGTCCCAGATATACCCAGGGACACTTTATTTATAGCAGTTTCCGTACCAGAAAGATCTTGTGCCCGATCAATTTGGAAGGCCAAGATATAATCGATTGACTGCCTTTTGGTGTAGATACTGTGCTGAATTTAACCCTATTACACATGGAAAGCATCTACACATGTTTGGGAAGATAACAAATCAATATTCATTTACCTATACCGGTGGAAAAAGACCAACGGTGTTATTGAAGTGATGATTATAAGAAGACCGATTTTTACAGCAATCGGTGGATGACTTTTCTTAGATTCTCTTAGCATATTATTTGAGAGTCAATTTCATTTGTGTCCCATGAAATTAACTACTAGTTGTTCCATAAACAGTTCAACGTGATGGACTAGTTTTTGAGTGTTTTGAGTGAAACACGTGAGGGGTTATTTTAATCCATTTTGTACGCAATCTCGGGAGAATTCGACCACACCTTCTTTGGATCCGTCTAAAGCACCCATGAAGTCTTATTCTGATCCAGCACCACAGTGGGATCCTAAGTACCAGTATGAAGCGCTTTCCAAGCATTTCCAAAGACAGCACTAGGTCCTATTAGATAAGATTGACAGTTTAGTGCATGCCTTTGAACGTACTAACACTCGTCTGACCATTACTCAAGCCATTTGAGGTCCAGCTAGACGCAACGAGCGTCGAGACGAGCCAGAGAAGGAACAGTATTCAGATGAGAGCTCAGAAGCCGAGTATGAGCCTCCAAAATGAGGTCGTGGCCAACCACAAGCACCTCATAGGCGTGCAGCCCACGCCGACAATTATGAAGGAGATGGAATGCTCAACAACTTCAAGATGAGCATCCCGGAGTTTGAAGGCCTTCACGACCCCAATATCTACTTAGATTGGGAGCGTAAGGTTGAGAAGATCTTTGCATGCTCTGACTTTTTAGAGGTCAAAAAGATGCCGCTAGCATGTTTAGAGTTTAGAGGCTATGCAGCCTCATGGTGGGAGATGCAGCAGGAGAGGAGGCGCAGAAATCGAAATCCACCTATTGATACTTGGAAAGAGATGAAAGGATTGATGTGAGGCCACTTCATTCCAGTCCATTACGAGAGAGAGCTTGAGAAGAAGCTCAACCAGATCAAACAAGGCACCAGATCAGTTGAAGAATACCACAAAGAGTTGGAGACTGCCTTGAACAGAGTCGGGAAACAGGAGACCTTAAATGCTACCATCATTCGGTACATTGAAGGTATGAATCCTAATATTGCTTGTGAAGTCGAGCTCAGAGACTTCAACAGTGTAGAAAGGATGGTGCAGTAAGCATCGATCATGAAAAAGCAGCTGAGAGAAGGCCACCGTCGATCACACCACAGTGCAGCCCCTACACGGCCTTCTTGGAACAAAGATACACATTCCACATCACCTTATACTCCTTCTACTGAGTCCACATGAGCCAGAGGTCAGTCCGGACCACCTGAGTGGTGTTTCGACCGTTCTACACCGCAGCACAGCCGTAGACCCGAGTCTACACCGGTGCCACCTGCAAGGCCCCCATTCCAATGGCTTAATCAGTCTAACATGATTCCTAATGCAGCCCCTAGTCGAGCCCGTGACATCCAGTGTCACAAATGCCAAGTTTGGGGTCATTTTCAGAATCAGTGTCCAAACCGGCGTGTTCTGTTCCTCAATGAACAAAATGGACTTGAATCAGCCAGTGAAGATAAAGAGGATCCATAGGCCGATGCCATCACTACAGTCGACGTCCCTGAAGTCGAGCCAGAAGATGAGGAACCCGAGTTACCTCATGTCAGCCTAGTTTCAATCCGCAGTCTAAACATCAATCGTGAAGACGAAGAGAAATCTCAGTGTGAAAACATCTTTTACACACGAGTTGCTATTAAAGATCAGACTTGTGCGATGATTATAGACAGTGGTAGCGTAATCAACGCAATCAGTCAGTTTGCTGTCGATAAGCTAGCCCTCACCACAACCAAGCATCCGAAGCCCTACAAGCTGCAATGGCTCACAGACCGCGGCTCTATACGTGTGACAGGTTAGGTACACGTTACTTTCACTAAAGGTCATTATTTTGACACTGTTTTGTGTGATGTTATTCCTATGGAGACAGCACATGTACTTTTAGGGAGACCGTGGCAGTTTGACAGACAGGCTATTCATGACGGATTGACGATCACTTACTCGATTACTTGAGATGGTCGAACCACTGTATTGAAGCCCTTAACCCCTAAAGCTGTTGTAGAGGATCAAGAAAGGATGCAAGAGAGATTCAAGCAGGAACGGGTCAAAGTAGCCGCAGCCGCTGCTCGATCTGCCGCCGTGAACGGCACTACTTCGGCCGTCTCTCCACCACCGGCCCCTACTATTCCTTCGGCCAATAAAGCCCCTAAGACACCTTCCAATGATTCATTGGTTCATGGAAAGGCATCTGGATCAGCCCCAAGTAAAGAGAAAAATCGGTCACTGTTCATCTCTGTTAAAGGCGTAGAAAAAGCACTGAAAGCAGGTTTACCTTTCGTACTTTTATCTTATAAGGACAGTGCTACTAATGATGTTTCTTTGCCTAGTGATGCGTAGCCACTTATGGAGAAGTTCGCAGACGTGTTCCCGGAAGAGATTCCAAGTGGATTACCTCCAATTTGTGGGATCGAGCACCAGATCGACTTCGTGCCAGGCTCCGTCCTGCCCAACCGACCGGCGTACCGCACCTCGCTCAAGAAGATGAAGGAGATCGATCGCCAAGTAAAAGAGCTGTTGGAGAAGAAGCAGATCCGAGAGTTGATGAGCCCTTGTGTAGTTCCAGTCATCCTAGTGCCAAAGAAGAACAACGAATGGAGGATGTGCATGGATTGCCGCGCCATCAACAAAATCACGGTGAAGTACAAATTTCCTATCCCTAGACTTGATGATATGCTAGATGAATTAAGTGGTTCAAATTTGTTTTCTAAGATAGATTTAAGGTCTGACTATTTTCAAGTTAGAATGTATGAAGGGGATGAGTGGAAAACTGGGTTTAAAACAAAATATGGTTTATATGAGTGGTTAACTATGCCTTTTGGTCTCACTAATGCACCAAGCACTTTCATGAGATTGATGAATCTTGTTTTACGTGATGTGATTGGTAAATTTGTGGTTGTATACTTTGATGATATTCTGATTTACAGTCACAGTGCACAGGCGCACATAGAACACCTTAGGCATGTATTTTACTTATTGCGTGATGCAAAATTGTATGGAAACTTGTCTAAGTGTTCGTTTTGTATCGATGAGGTCATTTTTCTAGGCTTTGTCGTCAGTTCATGAGGTATTGAGGTTGACCGTTTCAAAATCAAGGCGATTGAGGAATGGCCAACATCAAAGAACGCCTATGAGGTCCGATCCTTCCATGGATTGGCTGGGTTTTAACGCCGTTTTGTGTGGGATTTCTCCAGTATAGCCGCCCCTCTTACTGAGCTAAGTAAGAAGGACCAGAAATTTGAGTGGGGTAAGCAACAAGAGCATGCTTTTAATACTTTAAAATCATTGTTGTGTTCTGCTTCTGTTCTTTATTTACCTGATTTTACTAAGACTTTTGAGATCGAATGTGATACTTCGGGCATAGGCATTGGTGCAGTTTTAATGCAGGATCGCAGACCCATTGCATACTTCAGTAAGAAGCTGAATGGCGCCTCTCTTAGGTACTCCACGTATGATAAAGAGCTCTATGCTTTGAAGCGTGCGTTGGACACATGGCAGCACTATCTTTGGCCTAAGGAGTTTGTCATCCACACGGATCATGAAAGCTTGAAGCACTTGAAAGGGCAAAACAATCTAAACAAGAGACATGCGAGATGGGTCGAGTTCATCGAGACCTTCCCGTATGTTATCAAGTACAAGAAAAGCGAGGACAATGTGGTCGCCGATGCCCTATCTCGAAGGTACGATCTTTTAAACTTGATGCATGCCAAGATGCTAGGTTTTGAGTCCATTAAAGCATTGTACACGCATGATGAGTATTTCAGCCCCATATTTGCGTCGTGCAGTGCTAAACCTAGGTCTTATGATGGTTTTTATGTGCATGATGGTTTTTTGTTCAAAGAGTCAAAGTTATGCATCCCGGATTGTTCTATGCGTGAGCTTTTGGTGTTAGAATCGCATGCGGGGGGTTTGATGTGTCACTTTGGTGTGCATAAAACATTAAACTTGCTGCATGAACACTTCTTTTGGCCGGATATGCGTAGGGATGTAGAGAATATGTGTAGTCGTTGCATTACTTGTCGTCAAGCCAAATCCACTTCACACTCTTTTGGACTTTACACGCCATTACCTGCCCCTACAGCTCCTTGGATTGATATTTCGATGGATTTCATCTTGGGATTGCCTAGGTCTAGGTCGGGTAATGATTCAGTCTTTGTTGTTGTTGATCGGTTCTCCAAAATGACTCATTTCATTGCATGTAGGAAAACCGATGATGCTGTTTACATTGCCAACTTGTTCTTTGTTCATGTTGTTCGATTGCATGGGATTCCTCGTACTATTGTTAGTGATAGGGATTCTAAGATTTGGGACATTTTTGGCGTGTTTTGGGAGGAAAATTAGGTACTAAGTTATTATTTTCTACTGCATGTCATCCACAAACCGATTGTCAAACTGAGGTTGTGAATCATACATTAGGAGCTTTACTTAGGTCACTAATTAAGAATAATTTGAAGGAAGAGTGTTTACCATATGCTGAATTTGCTTATAATCGTGTAGTTCATTCTTCTACTAACATGTCTCCATTTGAGGTAGTTTATGGATTTAATCCACTAACTCCTACTGATTTGCTTCCTTTACCCGTTGAGCATCTAATGAGTGTTAAAGGTATGAAGCGAGCTGATTATATTCACGAGATGCATGAGAAGGTACGTGCCCGAATTGAGCACCAAGGCTCGAGAATTGCTGCTGCCCGCAATACAAGGCGCAAACGTGTAGTTTTCCAGCCCGAAAATCGTGTTTGGATTCATTTGAGTCCTGGCCATTTTCCCAATCTGAGGAAGTCTAAGTTGTCGCCTCGAGGAGACAGTCCCTTCACCGTTCTGAGCTGTTTTAATGACAATGCATACCGCATTGATCTTCCAGGTGAGTACAAGTGTTCTTCTACGTTTAATGTTGCTGATTTGTCTCTCTTTAATGCATATGAATTCGACCATGATGAGGATCCAAATTCGAGGATGAATTCTCTTCAGCAGGGGGGGAATGATGAGGCCATCCATAGCAATGAGGATCTAAACCCGGAGCTGCAATTCAAAGACCCCGTCACTCGACTACGAGCTAAGAAGTTACAAGAGTATTTGCAAGCAACAATTCGCAAGAAGCTTGAGGAAGAAGACGGCGTGCAAGGTAGCTCGAAGTTGATGACTTTGTTGATGTTGAAAGATGGAGATCAAGACATGGAGTGCAATACATGATGGAGAGGTCGTGCACGGGTGCAAGATGACGTGAACGTGTGCATGTGATGTGCATGTGAAGATCAGCTCGAGTTGTGCATGTGTGCGCGACAATCGGCACTTGATGATTTAATTAAGAGTATTGCTTTATTAGACTATAGTATTTATTTTATTTAATTTGGACTATAGTCCAAGTCAGATTTTATTGTTTAATTTGGTGTAATTTTCGTCCCCTTTGAGTCATAGTTGATTAGGTTTTATTTAAGACACAATTCTACCTTAAATATAATTCTAGTTTAGAAAGTTTCCTAGTCTAGTTCTAGTTTATTTTGGACTTGTAATTTTCGGCCCTTATCCCTATGATTTTCAGCCTTACCCTCTATTATAAATAGAGGTTCCATGCTACATTGATACTTTAGACTTTATTTGATTAATTAAGCTTTGCTTCAATATTGTCTCAACCCCATTTAAATCTTTGTGAGTTTTGATTTAAAATTCATACTCTTAGAGTTAGCAACTCTAGGTTTTATTAAAAGGAAACTCTACGATTCACATTGAGGGATTGTCGGGAACTCAAAACTTGAAGATCAACTTAAAGAATTTGGCCTTGTGTACGTTCGAGATTCAAGGCAACTTTCGGGTTGTGATTCACATCGATTTGCCACCAGCCGTATCCACCTTCGATGTCAACCAACCTCCACCGTCCGTATGCCTCAACAACATCCAACAAGTCCATCGTTCAAGCACCAAGTCATTCCAAGCCGTTTCGGATCAGATTTGCCTATACGTGTTCTTCACGACGTTTGGAGCACATATAACGTAAGTTTATCCAAAACCTTATCATATCCTATCTAGCCTAACCATTCTTCACATATATCTCACACACGACATCCCATCCTTAACACCATCCAATTCTCCCTTCAAACAACCCGTTGGTTTGGATTTTGTGTTTCTATTTGTGTGTCGTAGTCTAGGTATTTTAGTTGGTTTTAGCCGTCTAGTTAGTCTCGTATTTTTCGTGTTGTTAATTCCGCATAATTTCAGCTAGTTGTTTGAGTCTTAGAAGTCATTAGAACTTTTACATGTCGACATGCGTTCGACCTTAGCCCGGGTCACATCAGACTGTAAGTTGAAGTCGTGGATAGCTAGAGGGAGTCTAGTGTCACGGTTGTGAGAGGATCTCACAACTTTCATTTAGTGAATGAGCTCTTGAAGAAGAACAGGTGACATAATGAGGGAGTCCTGTATGTGTAAAATCATCAATACAATTCATGAAGGAGTAGCAAATGAATCTTCAAGTTTGGGCGAAGTCCCCCCAGAGTAGGTAGATTAACCGAACTGGGTTACCAATCTCGTGTGTTATTTACTGCTTTCTATTTATTGTTCTTATATCTGTCCCCAACATATTGTAGAACACTTGTTAAACAGTTATCATAATACACCATTGCACGAATCATTGTTTTTCAGTATTTCTATTTATTTGAGACTTAAATCATTATATTTTTTTAATTATTGCACGAATAATATGGAGATGGAAGGTGTGAAATACATGAATGGAATAATGTTGCAAATATGGAAGGAAAATCATCAAGATATGGAAGGAGTGATGAACTATCAGTTTTGAGCAAAGAATCGGCGATCACAATAGCTAGTATCACAATATGCCCTTAATGAGATTTAATGGATCTTAATTATTGATGAAGACAATTCGCCTATATAATGTAACCGCCCAGTCCCGAGATAGGGATTAATGAATGGGGGCGGGGTGTTATTAAGGGATTAATGAATAAGACGGAAGAATAACAAAGAAGGTTTGGGAATAAAGATATACTATTGAAAGATAGACGATGATACTCGGGTTTACTTAATTATGAAGGGAACATGCTTTAGCATATTTGAACAACACACTTTACGACTTTATAAATTGTAAGAAGAATTTATTTGAACAACACACTTTGATTTATCAAGTTCTAGACGGAAAACAACTTGAAAAGTTTACTCCAAATAACTCGGAGATAGCTTGAGGATCTTCTCAAATGAAACTTGGAAATAACTCGACGTTAGTTAAAAAAAAACAACTCGAAAGGTTCAAAAAGAGGGTTTGAAAAATAACCGAAGAATCGACGCGAAACAACACGAGAAAGGGGGTTGCGCCGCGGCGCACCCTTGCGCCGATGGGCACCCCCGCCACGGCGCTAGCGGACGCCGGCGGGCACCCCCCACCGCGGCGCACCCTTGCACTGGCGGGTGCTTGCTGGGCCGAGAGGGGTGTGGCACGGTGGCGTACCCCCCTCTCCCGTGGCCGTGGCTCTCACTTTCTCTCTCTTCCGTCTATTTTCTGGGCAACCTCTTCTGGGTTTCTTCGGTGTTCGTCGATTCTTTAGATGAACACGAAGAACACTTATAAAAATTTTAAAAAACATGCTTCAATAATTAACATGAAACGACATGCTTTAACTTAAAAAGAATTTTGACATTATAACGATAATCCTCTTTAAATATTTAGAGTAACAATGAAATTCTTAAATATAACTTGAACGAGATTTAAACAGAATAACGAGACTAGCTACACGAAATAATGATGAGAATTATAACGTCAAGAATAATACGAGCAATATAACGTAAACGTTATTATCTTGGAACTTCAATAAGAATCGAAATACAACTTTAAACAGAAGGTAAACGAGTAATAATGAAGTATACGAAGAATACGAAGAACGAAAAGCAAATGCGGAATTGAAAGACAGAAAAGAAATGGAATCGAGACCGACAAACAAGAATGGACGGGGTTATGTGCGTCGAAGGAAGGTGGCTAGCTCCGCGTCTCGTCGAGTTGCAACGGCGGCAGAGCCGCCTGCTATGACCCAACGACACTCTTAGCATATTCCCTCACCGCATCCCTTTCACGTCACTCCACTAGTCATCTTGAAGAACACTCACGAAGAACGCTTTTTACTTCGACAGAACTTTCTCGGCTTTTCTCTCAAAGCTTTCCCACTCTCTTGGAAGTGAAAATGATGTAAATGAACAAATGAAAGGTAAAGGAATGGCCCTCTATTTATAGATGTGGGGTTGGCTTCCTAGAGAAGCCACTCTAGTGCGGGTACACTGCAAAAGTTACCTCGGGTTCGGTTAAAAGCTGCTTTATTCGATGTCGAGGTCTAAATGACCTCAGACACGAAATCTAAAAATACTAGGAGGTTCGTTGGCTCGAATACTAGTGAACCAACTTGACTCGGGATGAAGACGGGATCGTCAGAAGAAAAATGAGCCAAGATTCCTTTATGGGAATTACTTTTTACTATTCACTCAGACTGACAGATTTTGCTCCCGAACGTTTTGACCTCAGAATGGAAATCCATGAATGCGAACGAATTCCTTTAGTCATTTCCTATAAGAAGGGCCTAACAGAACAAGACTCGGACCAACGAGGAGGACTTCGTAAATTTCTCAAAACACGAACACACGCAAAAGTTACTATTCATCACTGCCTTTAAATACGTTTTTCATCACTGGGAACTCAAATGACTTCAGAATAAATTCAGGAACACCGGCACACTCCTTGAGTTAAAACCTTTCTAACGAGACCAAGCTCGACCAAAACAGAGTTAAGATCAAAATTTCCGAAAATACGATTTCACCAGAAACTGACTCCTAAAGTCGTGACTAACTCCTGACCTTAATTAACTTTAATTAAATTTCTTCCTTAACTATTTAGTTACTATTAATAATTCTCTTAATCCTTATGTGAAAATCTGGGGTGTTACATTCTACCCCCTTAAAGAAATTTCATCCCGAAATTTACTAACCATGATAAGGGACATCAGGGTACTTCTTCAGTAGCTTCGATTCGAGCTCCCAGGTTGCCTCCTCTGAACCATGATGGTTCCAGATTACTTTCACAAGACTGATCTCCTTGTTCCTCAACTTATGGATCTTTTGATCCACGATGGCCTGGGGCTTTTCTTCATATGCGAAGTCCTTATTCAGGACTATCTCTTCCTTTCTAATCACGTGCTTTGGATCGAACACGTATTTCCGCAACATTGAGATATAAAAGACATCATGAACGTCACTTAGGTTGGGTGGTAAGGCCAACCTGTAGGCTACTTCATTCACCTTTTCTAAAATTTCAAAAGGTCTAATGAATCTGGGTCTTAGCTTGTTTCGTTTGCCAAAACGAACCACTCCTTTGGATGGAGATACCTTCAAGAATACTTTATCTCCGACGTCAAAGTTGAGCTTCGTTCTTCTTTCATCTGCGTAGGCCTTCTGTCTATCCTGAGCCTCCTTAATTCGTTGATGAATTAACTCAATCTTCTGGATTGCTTTCTAGACCATTTCAGGTCCAAGTATTCTTCTCTCTCCAACCTCGTCCCAATACAAGGGCGATCTACACTTCTTTCCATACAGTGCTTTATAAGGGGCCATGCCGATCGATGCTTGGTAACTGTTGTTGTATGCAAACTCTACCAACGGCAGTAACTCCTCCCAGCTACTTCCTTGATCGATCACTACTCCTCTAAGCATATCTTCTAGAATCTAGATAGTTCTCTCGGACTGGCCATCCGTTTGAGGATGAAAAGCCGTGCTGAAATTGAGCTTTGATCCCATGACTTCCTGTAGACTCTTCCAAAATCTTGACGTAAATCTCGTATCACGATCCAATGTAATCGAGACCGGCACTCCGTGCAAATGCACAATCTCTTTGACATATAACTGGGCTAATTGATCTAGCCCATCTGTCATCTTAATGGCAATAAAATGCGCGGCTTTAGATAAATGATCAATGACTACCCAAATGGCGGTATTGCCCCGCTTAGACTTTGGCAAACCTACCACAAAGTCCATATTGATGTGATCCCACTTCCATTTGGGGATTTCTAAAGATTGGAGCGGTCTAGAAGGTTTTTGATGTAAGGCCTTCACTTGCTGACAGTTCAAACACCTTTCTACGAAAGTGGCTATCTCTCTCTTCATGTTATTCCACCAGAAGTTCCTTTTGAGGTCTTGGTACATCTTGGTGCTTCCGGGATGCGCTGTATATGGCGTATCATGTGCCTCGCACATGATTTTCTCCTTTAGCTCTTCTTTTTTTAGGACACAAAGCCTTCCTTTGAATAAAAGTGCGTTGTCGGCGGCTTCCGCGAAGTCTTACGAGTTATCGGAATGCGCTTCCAGTCTTTTCTTCTCGAGAAACTCGTCTCCTTTCTGGGCTTCAATTATCCTTTGCCTTAGGTTGGGCTGAGCGATTATTGTGGCGATCTGGGGCTTGAATGGTTTCAGGTGGTGTTAGCACCTCAATTCTCAACCTCTCGAATTCCTTGCGAAGATCCTCCTGGATTTGAATGACTCCTAACTCTGATCTCTCTTTCCTACTTAGGGCATCAGCTACCATATTCACCTTTCCTGGGTGGTAGTGAATCATGCAGTCGTAATCTTTAACAAGTTCTAACCATCTTCTTTGCCTCATATTAAGATCCTTTTGCTCGAAGAAGTACTTTAGGCTCTTGTGATCTGAGAAGATCTCACATTTAGCTCTGTAGAGATAATGCCTCCAGATCTTCAGCGCATGAACAACTGCTGCTAGCTCTAAGTCGTGCGTGGGGTAGTTCTGCTCGTGATTCTTAAGCTGTCTTGAAGCATAAGCAATCACCTTTCCTCTTTGCATCAGCACGCATCCTATTCCTTTCTTGGATGCATCTGCATAAACCACAAAATCTTCATTCTCTTCTGGAATGGCCAACACTAGGGCTGTGGTTAGCATCTTCTTCAAGGTTTGGAAGCTTTTCTCGCACTCTGGTGTCCACTTGAACTTGGAGTCCTTCAGTAGTTGCGTCATGGGCTTGGATATTGACGAAAAACCTTCGATAAATCTACGATAGTATCCAGCGAGTCCTAGAAAACTTCTTATTTCATTCACCTTCCTCGGAGACTTCCAGCTGCTTACTGCTTCAATCTTAGCCAGGTCTACCTTGATTCCTTCTGCCGACACTATATGTCCTAGAAACATCACTTACTTTAGCCAAAACTCACACTTACTAAACTTAACGTAAAGCGTTTCTCTCCTTAACATTTTCAACACCACTCTTAGGTGCTCTTGGTGTTCCTCTTCGCCATTCGAATAGATGAGGATATCATCTATGAAGACTAACACAAACTTATCCAAATATGGGTGAAATACCCGGGTCATCAAATCCATGAACACGGCCGGGGCATTGGTCAAACTAAAGGGCATTACCACAAACTCGTAATGACCGTAGCAAGTCTAAAAAGCAGTTTTAGGAATATCTTCCTTTCGGATCCTCAACTGGTGATACCCAGACCTTAAGTCTATCTTGGAGAAAACCGTTGCTTCCTTAAGCTGATCAAAGAGATTGTCTATTCTTGGGAGAGAGTATCGATTCTTGATGGTCAACTTGTTCAACTCTCTATAGTCGACACACATTCTCAATATGCCATCCTTCTTCTTCACGAACAAGATTGGGGCTCCCCAAGGTGACACACTAGGTTGGATAAAACCTAGGTCTAATAACTCTTGCAGTTGAACTTTGAGTTCTTGCAACTCCTTAGGCGCCATTCTGTAGGAGGCTTTCGAGACTGGAGCGACTCCTGGTTCCAACTCGATGGCGAACTCTACTTGCCTATCTGGAGGAAGTCCTGGCAGTTCCTTCGGGAATACATCGAGGTATTCTCTTATGACTAAAACATCCTCGATTGACAGCTCTCCTTCTTTCTTCGTCAGACTAACCAAGAATGCTTGGCAGTTACTTTTCCTTACTAACTTTGCGGCTTTCAAAGTGGATATCACTAGTACTTTAGTTCCCAGCCTTGATCCGTAGATCTTTATTTTGGGTTTTCCGGGTGGTCGAAACACTACTTCCCTCTCAGGACAGCTTATGGAGGCATAAGCTGAGGCTAACCAATCCATTCCTAGGATTATATCAAAGTCCTGAATCCTTATTACGTAAAGATTTGACTTAAAGATTTCCCCTTCTATGTTCAATTCTAGGTTAGAGCAGACCTTCCTAGACATCATTCATCTTCCAGAGGGAATACTTATCTCAAGAGCATTCTCAGCAATTTCAGGTTTTATCTTCAATCTCTTACAAACAGACTCAGCTATAAACGAATGCGATGCTCCAGTATCGAAAAGAGCTAAAACAGGTGTGTCGAAAAGGATAATCATACCTGCCAGATTACCTGGGGCCTTAGCAGCTTGCTGCTGAGTGAGGGTATATGTGCGAGCCGGCTGAGGGGGCCTTTATCTCTGATTGGACCTCTGATCTCATCCTTGGTTCGGTCTTAGATTTATCCCCGGTCTTTGTCCTTGATGTCCTCCTTGTTGCAGCCTTGGTTGATTTCCAGGGAATTGTCGAAGCGGTTGCGGGTAAAGGGGTGGCTGCGGCATCTGGGATCGTCTGTTGTTTCCTTTAGGGCACTCCTTCTTGAAGTGTCCCTCTTCTCCACAGTTATAGCACCCAGTTTGGTTAGCTCGACAGGCTCCAAGGTGCGTTCTTTCGCACTTTTGACATGGCCTTGGACCAGGGTTAAGGTCAGGCTGACTGCGAGGTACCCCTAACTCTCGGCCTTGCCAGTGGGGTTTCTTTCCTCTAACACCTCTCCTTCCACCTTCTCACTTTCTCTTTCCTTTTTGATCATTTGCTGGCTGAGGAGGCTGAACTCTCTCACGAGGGAGGATGGTTTCTATGCTTAAGGCCTTGGCTAGGGTTCGAGCATAAGACATATCATCTTGCCCAGCGAGAGCTTTGCTAATCTCAGACTGAAGTCCCTTCTTGAACGTGCGTGCTTTCTTTCCGTCTGAATCCACTAGATGTGGAGCATGCCTTGACAACTGGTTGAACTCTCTGTCGTATTCCGACACCATATTTTTTCCCTGCTTCAGGTTCCAAAACTCCATTTCTTTTGCCTCTCGATAACAATCCAGGATGTACTTCTGGTATAAGTCGTGCTTGAAATCCTCCCAACTATACTCCGCCCAATGCTCAGGGGTTATTGTCCTTCGAACAGATTCCCACCAATAGTCCGCGTCATTAGTCAGCATAAAAAGAGCGCAACTTAACTTCTCTTCTTCTGAACAGGCTATGAAATCGAAAATTCACTCTCAGAAATGAATCCATTTTTCGGCATTCATTGGATCACCTAAACCGTTGAAAGATGGAGGCTTGTGTTTCAAAAACACATTTTCGGCTCTTGGACCGGGATTGGAGGCTTGCTCAGGCTCATTTTCGTCTTCGTTCTCAACTTGTCTTCTTCTTGGCGGCATTCTAAAGAACTAAATATTAGCGATGCTCGATTGAATTCGCTCAAAGTAGAAAAATGCCTTTTGATAAGGTCTTTAATTTATGCAAGGTAGATCAACGAAGGTGGAAATTTAAATGATACTAAGCATAAAGGGAAAATTGCCTCGCTATGAGGACTTTGGCATCGATAATATATAAAAAAGAGTTTTCTAGGTTACAACTGAAATAGGGCAGTCTTATAGAAAATTCACTACCATTATTTAGAGTTTAGAAAGGTTAATGCATAACTTACATATTAGAATCTAGGTTCAAGCGGATTAAACGGACATCAGATAATAGGCAGACAGACAGATGGATCAGATAATTAGGTGTTCTAACAGCAACACCTCCTACACCTTCTACTATCGCTTAATTATAGGCTGGAGCCTTCCCTTTCCCCTTGCATGGCGGCCCCACTTCCTTCTTGCCTCCCTCTTCTGGGTCTTCCTCTTCTTCTTCATCTTCAACTGTCTCTGGCACGCTGAACTTGAACGTCCTCATGTTGAAGTTCCCTTCGAGGTACTGATGGTACATACACTGCCCCAGGCTCTAAGAAACATATGCAGGGGTCCACTGGTTCATTTGAGGAGTGCAAGAAAATAGAGACTCGGTGTGATTTACAATCCGAACATTTGAGGGTCCCACTCCTGAGGCTCCTTCATCATGGGGGCGCGGTATTTGGAATCCAGGGGGACATTTGAGGGTCACCATTTGCAGTTCCAGTTCCACCACTAGAGAGGGGTTTTGCTCGGCTGCTTGCTACTCGGCTAAAGCTTGCACATTGCCATGCTCCGACACCCAACGAGCCATCAAGGCTGAGGAAAACACCGTCAGATTCCCGATTTCAGCATACGTTACGGGATCACGGGTGATGGTGCTTTGCAGGATGCGATACATTGTGGGCCTCCAAGCAGGCGGTGCATGCTCACACATTAGGATGCATGTTTCCAAGTCATATACACTCCCGGGCTCTCCTCCGTAACCGTTAGCCCAAGCCCACCTTTCCAGATACCTTGCCATGAAGGACAGCAACTGCTCATTACCGTTCCAGGTTTTCCTTCTGAACCTTTCAACTCTTTCTTGAACCGGGCGAAAAAGAGGCATGCTTTTCCTAGCAGTCATACGACGCTTAACCATCTAGAAGAGAATAACCTAATCAGTCTAGATTATAAAAGGGAGACCTAAGGTTCTCCTGAGGTCTTAAAAATGTCTAGATTTTATCTTGCATGCATAGCTCCTTTTAAAAGCAGTTGACATTTTTATAAAAATTTTGGTGCCCAAGGTCTTTAAACATACATATTTACCTTTTCGTTGAGTCAAAATGTTTGAGTATGAATTTAAACCTTTTTGGGATCGAGAAATCTTTTCACAAACTTTGCATTCTCAGAAATCGTCTTACCCGAACACCTTTTACTTGGAATTTCATTCTCATGGTTTTTCTCATATCCATAAAACATGTATGCTTGCTCAAATCTTTTCCTTTTCATGTATTCCAAAATTCAAAATCTAAAATCCAAAATCTCTATACCATCATACCTTGATTTTTGGTTGAGGATACGAGGGTGATGGTGAGTTGTGGGTTGCTGTTTTGACTTAGAACAGAATAAACTTATACACACGAAAGCTCATAACTTATCTAACAAAGAGACAGGTCTGCAGAGTTGCAAACCTGGCTCTGATACCAACTGTAATAGCCCGGTCCCGAGATAGGGATTAATGAATGGGGATGGGGTGTTATTAAGGGATTAACGAATAAGACAGAAGAATAACAAAGAAGGTCTGGGAATAAAGATATACTATTGAAAGATAGGCGATGATACTCGAGTTTACTTAATTAAGAAGGGAACATGCTTTAGCAGAATAAAACGGCTAACTAATCAAATACCAACAAGCATAGACCCATTCATAGGTCAAAGGGGATGAACAGATACCAACATGAACAAGCCTCTTCATAGGCAAAAGGAAAATATACTCGAGTAGCAGGAATAATACTGAATCTGCATCATTTATAAATAATCATGTATGGGAATTATTTTTAGGATCTTGGAAGACATAACATAGCTTAGGAATAAATACGAGTGTATCAGAGAAGCAGAAACATCATGGGATTTCAAATAAACTTATTACTATAGCAAAATAATCTTGGCAGCCAACCCACATCCACAGCCACCAACATCCTCAGCATCTCAACTTGAAAACATTTGAAAAAGAGGGGGCGTGAGCATTAATGTACTCAGTGAATTTTAATAAAACACTTTAATAAACTTCAAGATATCCAATAAGCAACTGACGGTATATGGAGAGGAAAACGCAAAAGCCCTCCCCATATCCGTAAACCTTTTCTTTTCTTTCGGCCCCATCCTGGCTCAAACTTGATGTCAACTGCA
Organism: Perilla frutescens; assembly: GCA_026008535.1. Lineage (NCBI taxonomy): Eukaryota > Viridiplantae > Streptophyta > Magnoliopsida > Lamiales > Lamiaceae > Perilla > Perilla frutescens. Next base: position 39,638,287 of record BRKX01000006.1, on the reverse strand, counting down.
CCCTTAAGCATGCCTTAGGAAATAAGAGGGATTACCTCGAATATCCTTATGAGTTTGCGAGGGAATAAACCCAGTAGTGAGTCACTTAACGATCAAGAGATCAAAGTTCTTCTGAGCTCAAATTCCTGCTTAAACAAAATGCTAAGTTCCTTCATTTCTTAATCCTTGCTAGCAAAACCAATCCTAGAGCAATCTCTAGGGAGCTAATCCTTTACTTTAGCGTGATCTCAGCCTATGAGGGGATTGTCCCTAACCTTAGAAGGCAGTCCTTAACTAATTGAAGCTTAGCAAAATAACAACATTCAAATACGATGAAAATAACGTATATAAACATGAATTGCAACTAAAGACAATTCTAATATCTCAACTAAGAAAAAACGATACTTAATAATTCTAGCATTTCTAAACATGCTCGAGAGCTCAAATATCACATATAATTTCCTTTCCTTCTTTCCTTGTACAGAGATCAATCAGGCAGAACAAAATATTTCATTGGATATCTCATTTGCCCTAACATGCTTCTAGAGCTTATTAGCTCAAACTTTTAGATAAGTATAGATTTACCCACCTCGATCACTGAGCAGAAGATGAGGCAACGAGCTGATGATCCTTCTCCGGATTCCTACGAGGCCCACTTCCTCCTACAAAAGTCGAATTATCGACTTAGCGGCCTCCATCGAAGAAAATAACCTTCTAAAGCGGGAAATAGCGATATCTAACTCAAAGACTAAAATCTAAGACTTAATTAAAGATTGCACGACTTTACGACTTTATAAATTTCAAAGAGAATTTATTTGAACAACACACTTTGATTTATCAAGTTCTAGACGGAAAACAACTTGAAAAGTTTACTCAAAATAACTCGGAGATAGCTGGAGGATCTTCTCAAATTAAACTTGGAAATAACTCAAGGTTAGTTTAAAAAAAAACAACTCAAAAGGTTCGAAAAGAGGGTACGAAAAATAATCGAAGAATCGACGCGAAACAACACGGGAAAGGGGGTTGCGCCGCGGCACACCCTTGCACCGGCAGGCACCCCCCCCGCCGCGGCGCACCCTTGCACTGGCGGGTGCTTGCTGGGCCGAGAGGGGTGTGGCGCGGTGGCACACCCCCCCTCCCCCGCGGCGGCGGCTCTCACTTTCTCTCTCTTCCGCCCATTTTCTGGGCAACCTCTTCTGGGTTTCTTCGGTGTTCGTCGATTCTTTAGATGAACACGAAGAACATGAAGAACGCTTATAAATTTTTTAAAAAACATGCTTCAATAATTAACATGAAATGGCATGCTTTAACTTAAAAAGAATTTTGGCATTATAACGATAATCCTCTTTAAATATTTATAGTATCGATAAAATTCTTAAATATAACTTGAACGGGATTTAAACGGAATAACGAGACTAGTTACACGAAATAATGATGAGAATTATAATGACAGGAATAATGCGAGCTATATAACGTAAACGTTATTATCTTGGAACTTCAATAAGAATCGAAATATAACTTTAAATGGAAGGTAAACGAGTAATAATGAAGTATATGAAGAATATAAAGAATGAAAAGTAAATGCAGAATTGAAAGACAGAAAAGAAATGGAATAAAGACCGACGAACAAGAATGGACGGGGTTAGGTGCGTCAAAGGAAGGTGTCTAGCTCGGCGTCTCGTCAAGTCGCAACGGCGGCAGAGCCACCTGCTATGACCCAACGGCGCCCCTAGCACATTCTCTCACCGCATTCCTTCCACGCCACTCCGCTCATCGTCTTGAAGAACACTCACGAAAAATGATTTTTACTTCGACAGAACTTTCTCGGCTTTTCTCTCAAAGCTTTCCCGCTCTCTTGGAGGTGAAAGGGATGTAAATGAACAAATGAAAGGTAAAGGGGTGGCCCTCTATTTGTAGATGTGGGGTTGGCTTCCTTGAGAAGCCACTCCAGTGCAGGCACACTGCAAAAGTTACCCCGGGTTCGGTTAAAAGCTGCTTTATTCGATGTCGAGGTCCAAATAACCTCAGACACGAAATCTAAAAATACTGGGAGGTTCGTTGGCTCAAATACTAGTGAACCAACTTGACTCGGGATGAAGACGGGATCGTCAGAAGAAAAATGAGCCAAGATTCTTTTTTGGGAATTACTTTTTACCATTCACTCAGACTGACAGATTTTGCTCCCGAACGTTCGATTGACCTCAGAATGGAAATCCGTGAACGTGAACGGATTCCTTGAGTCATTTCCCATAAGAGGGGCCTGATAGAACAAGACTCGGATCAACGAGAAAGATTTCGTAAATTTCTCAAAACACGAACGCATGCAAAATTTACTATTCATCCCTCCCTTTAAATACGTTTTTCATCACTGGGAACTCAAATGACTTCAGAATAAATTTCTGGGAACACCGGCACACTTCTTGAGTTAAAACCTTTCTAACGAGACTAAGCTCGACCAAAATAGAGTTATGATCAAAATTTCTGAAAATACGATTTCACCAGAAACTGACTTCTAAAGTCATGACTGACACCTGACCTTAATTAACTTTAATTCAATTTCTTCCTTAACTATTTAATTACTCTTAATAATTCTGTTAATCCTTATCTAAAAATCTGGGGTGTTACATATAAGCTTTGTGATCTCAGTTGGAAGACGCATCCGATTCTGCATCCCGTTCTTTATAGTTTTCTAGAATAATTATCTTTTAGTTTAATCATTAGTTTAATATATTTTATAATCATCACTTGTATTGTTTTTTATATGAGTGACTAAGTTATTTTCCGAAATGAAATCACATTAGTTTCTGATATGCCCATATCGTGAGATCAAATTGGTTGAGATAAATTCACACACTTGTACCTTTTAATGCTCCGAGATAGCAGTCTTATGTTCTTGAGTAATTAGTGGTGTAGTGTGCAATATACAATTGATTAGTTAATGTCTAAAACCAATTAGAATCGATGGATCTGTAATTGTCTAATTGATTTTATTAATGGTAGAATTGACTTTCTTTGTCAATGGGCATAAAGGGATATTATGGGCATACGGCTCCGTATCCCATAATATAATTGGATTTCTCTATTTCTTAAAGCTATTGATTTATTAAATTTGTTAAGGATTCTTGCAGGTTGTTAATTGATAAGAAGTCGAATAATAAGGGTTCTTTTATTATGGGCTCCGTATCCCATAATATAACTGGGTTTCTCTATTTCTTAAGGATTCTTGCAGGTTGTATTTTTATGAAGGACTTGTGCCTTTTAACAAGAGCATGATTGATGCAGCAAGTGGAGGTGCTTTGATGAACACAACTCCAGAAGAAACTATGAACTTAATATCTATCATTACTGATAATGATCAATAATTCGCAGTGGAGATAGCCGTAGAAGAGCTCAGATTGGATAGTATGTTCATGGAGATGGGCACGCGGACAATTCAACAAGGCCATGAAACCCTGAGTTATGAGCAACATGGCATACCACCACAAGACCAATATTGAGCATACTAATCCCAACCGGAACAAAGCAGATCCTTAGAAGAAATTGTTATTGAACTGGCACAAAACAACCTCGAGTTTCAACAAGAAACTCGAGCATTTCAATGAGAAACTCGACTGGAGTTTGATAATGTGCAAGCACAAATAGTGAAAATGGGTCAAGTTATTTCCAGATTGGAGACAATATCTATAGAGAGAAAGAGTTGCCTAATGTTGACAAAACAGACCATATGCCCAAGATGGTCAATATGCCCGAACATGATATTCAAGAGACATATGATATGCCCACAATTGAAGCTAAAAAATTGAGGTATGTGCTAAATCAATTAAACCTAATGTTGTACTAATTCCTCCTTTTCATGGCAAGTTTGTTGAAAATAAAATGGAACTTGAAAAAAAAAATCAAACCTCCAGTCGAAAAATTGAGTTTGAAAGCTTTTGTGGATGACACGTTTGAATGGGGATTAACCGAGAGCAAGGTTAATAACAATGCACCAGATGACAGTAATGACAATCTCAAAGATGCCGTAAGAAAATCATATGCCCGTGAGGAGACTTGGTCCATATGCCCATATGAGACATATGCATACAATTGTATACCACTTAAAGGGTGTAACAAATGGCATGGTGGAGATACCCCACCACTTGTTCTAGCATGTTTCTGATCTAATTCCATGTCTAGCCAAAGACTATAAATGAAGGCGCTACTGAGAGGTAACCCATCATGTTTTTTTTTCTCGCAACCCATCGTTTTTTTTTTCTCATTTTTGTTATTTATTTTTTATAAAAGCCCTTTCTGAATTTCACAATATTTTGTAGGTTGAATATCATAATGGGCGTTTGGATTGAATGAAAGCCATCTTCACCATATATTTCTGCAACTCTAACTCCAGTTTCTACCAAATTGAAGGACGGTTATTTCCTTTATTATTTTTTTTTCTTTTATTTTATGTTGGTATTTTTGTCGGAGTCTTGTTTAGTTTTCTTCCTTCTCTTATTTATTTGAACATGGAGGACCATGATAATTTTTAAGTGTGGGGAGGGAGAACTTCGTGTGTTTTTGTGTTTTTTATTTATTTTGAGTCAATTTAATTGCCAAAATTATGAATTTGTGGTGATTGAATTAAGATTAGAGTTGGTTATGGATCGAATGGTTGATTTTTTTTTTCTTTTCTTCACATGCTAATTGATATGATGAACTTTCAAATAGCTGAAAACCGGTGAGATTTGAGCCTTAAGAGATTGATTCACTTTAAAATCTCAATTCTTTTCGAGTGTGATTTTCTTCCCGAGTTTATTTTTCTCTAGAATTTACTTGTGTTCTTGTTCAAGACCATATTGACATTATGCGTGTATTCATATGATAAAGGCACATTTTTCTTCTTTATAGGCACTTGAAGCCTAAAGAGCCTACCCAGTTATTGATTATCACTTTGTAAGCCTTTTTTTAGCCTTAAATGATAATTTGTTCAAATACCTAAAAAATTACTCTGCTACATAGAAAATGAAACTTGTCCTTAATCATAGAAATGGCGGAGTTTGTTTATTTTGAGAAGCAGAAAAAAAAAAAAGATGTTAGGAAAAAATGGTATTTATTTGGGTACTTGCTTGTAAGAAAGAAAAGAAAAAAAAATCGGCTCATGTTGTGGGTATGAAAAGAAAAAAAATATCGATGTAAATATGACATTGTGAAATTTTGGGCATATGGGATACTAAGGCATATGAAGTCATTTGGGCATATTAAAAATTGTGTTGGTTTTTGATTGATTATTCAATTCAACGTATAACTCCACCAATTTTCTATGATTCTAGCTTCGTTCCAAAATATTTCCTACTATGTTAACCCAGGTCCATTACAACCAAAATCAAGTCCTTTTGATGATTATATGTCATATGTCTATAGTGGTGGCGAACAGAGATTGTTTGCAAACTTATGGTTGATAGCAACTTGTGGAATGATTTTATTGAGAGCAAACACATCCGGTTATTAAGCACTTGAGAGTTGTGAGATTTATGAGATTCCAATTTTCTATTTTGACTGATTAGATGAAGAATGCATTAATTTTTAGATTGAGGAATGATGGTTGATAATTTTAATTTTGATTTAATTGATTCACAAGGTTATGATTGGCAATTAAATTAGCGTCCTTTTATTTTTCGTTTATTTCTCCTTTTCTGTCTTTCTTTCATTTCTTTCTTTCTCTCCTTTTCTTGGTATTCTTCATACTTGGGGAAAGCATGAGTTTAAGTGTGGGGAGATGATAAGTCTCAAATGTTACACATTTATTATTTGTATTTCTATTTATTTGAGACTTAAATCATTATATTTTTAGTTATTGCAGGAATAATATGGAGATGGAAGGTGTGAAATACATGAATGGAATAATGTTGCAAATATGGAAGAAAAATCATCAAGATATGGAAGGAGTGAAGAACCATCGGTTTTGAGCAAGGAATCAGCGATCACAATAGCTAGTATCACGATATGCCCTTAATGAGATTTAATAGCTCTTAATTATTGATGAAGACAATTCGCCTATATAAGCTTTGTGATCTCAGTTGGAAGAGGTATCCCATTCTGCATCCGCTCTTTATAGTTTTCTAGAATAACTATCTTTTAGTGTAATCATTAGTTTAATATATTTTGTAGTCATCACTTGTATTGTTTTTTATATGAGTGACTAAGTTATTTTCCGGAATGAAATCACATTAGTTTCTGATATGCCCATATCGTGAGATCAAATTGGTTGAGACAAATTCACACACTTGTACCTTTTAATGCTCCGAGATAGCAGACTTATGTTCTCGAGTAATTAGTTGTGTAGTGTGCAATATACAATTGATTAGTTAATGTATAAAACCAATTAGAATCGATCGATCTGTAATTGTCGAATTGATTTTATTAGTGGTAGAATTGACTTTCTTTGTCAATGGGCATAAGGGGATATTATGGACATACGTAGGGATGTCAATTTAGCACAAAATTGATGGGCCGACTTTAAAAAATCGAAACAAAGGTGGGTTAGGGCCACAAATTTCTGGCCCGAAAAAATTTTTAACCGATTCGGTCCGAACCGAATAGGCCCGAAATCAAAACAAATTGGCCCAAAACCGAACGGGTTGGCCCGATTGACATCCCTGCCTATATTTCTTTAGACTAACTAGTTATTATAATTTATCATATTTTAATTTATTTAATTTATAATATTATAATATTATTATTTCTTTTAATAAATGATAAATATTTTGAAGATGGAATCAAACATGAAGTTGAAAGGGCTTCAAATATTGTTAAAGTAGAAGAAGATTGTACTTCAAATTAGATGGAATATTGTTTAGTGTCTAATTGTTTTATTTTATTGTAGTAATTTTGTCATGTTTTGCAAATTATTTTCTTGTATTTTATATTCTTAAGTGTTGATTTTGTGTTCTTATTTTCATTTATTGCTCTAATGGTGGATCAAGCCAAGTTGTACAACACTTGAGCTTTTGATTACAAAAGCATAATTTTAATGGCATTTTGGTGGGATGTGGAAAAGCCCGAAATCGAGTTCGAATGGTGAAAGGAAAAATCAAGTGCTGAGGAAAAACAAAGGTGGAGGAATTGAATTTGACTAGATTGCACTCGAAAATCAAGATGGAGAAGAAACACACAGGCACGGCTGTGCCATCATCCACGGCCGCTCGAATTGCCTCTCGGCGAAGAGCCCTGCGCGAGCGCACACTACCGCCTAGCCACCCCCGCGGGCGCGCACTCCTCCTCCACCGCCGCGCGGGGTGTGCCTTTTCTTCTCCCGATCAGTTTTTCCTCCTTTACTTTGTGCAATCCCACTCCATTTCACTCCTATCTCAAAACTGGAAATTTTATTGATGAAGACTTTTTGTGGCTATATTAGTAGTAGGAAAATAGGGATTATTTCCCCTAAGTTGCTTTTTGGATTTTTGTCCACCAAAATCCCCCTCAAATCTCCCCCAAATGTCATACATTTGATGCTCCCTTCCCATCACCTTTTCTCTCTCTCTCTCTCTCTCTCTCTCTCTCATATCTCCAATAGATTTTGGAGATATCATCATATACACACCCATTCCATCAACCATTCCACGATTCACTTCATCTTTTCCACCACTTCATCTTCCATTTTCTCTCTACACACACCACCTCCATCTCCACCATTTTCTACCCCATTTTCACCATCTCCACCTCCATTCAAGAGAAGAGAAGAAGGGAAAGACAAGAGGCAAGCAAGCTAGGTATGAAGAAGAAGACACGAGAAGAAGTCGACTCTGATCCGTCCATGGAAGCGAGGCTCGTTAGAAGGATTTCTTTTGGTATATTCTTTCTTAAACTTAGATGATTTGTGGGGGTTTGTCCCTAACTTGTGAAGAATATTGGATATTGTAGAAGTTGATATTATTTTCATTTTATTATGAGATGATGCACTTTTATGATATTTGTGTTGTTTTGAGCATGGTTATGGGCTAATCTCTCTATTAGGGGGTGGAGGATCGATTTGGTTTTGATTTATGCTTGTGATGGTTGGTTGTTGTTGTTGGAATTGTGATTATCATGTTGAGTACTTGATCACCACTTAGCATTGCTAGGCTTTAGATGAGACCGATAGGAGATTCTAAATCCCGACCAAGGTTCTTTCAACGTTAGGTGGACTAGGTTGATAAGACTAATATATTGATCTTGCTCGTATGATATAGCTGATAGAGATTTAATGGATAGATGGTGACAGTAATTGATGTTAAACTAATTGAAGGGTCTATTGTGCGTTTGAGATCAATATAACCAACTTGAAACTAACTTAATGAGAAACCACACCCTAATGCTCGTATCATAATCTTTTCCTTGATCTTGATCCTCATTGTTATTTGCATTTTATTAAGTTAAATTGCGTGTTTTAAATTCCTTAGTTAAAAACAATCTTAAATCCATGATTAGAGTGTTTAGGTTTTATTTTATTTGTAAACATGTTGTATGCATAGCCTAAAGGTAATTGCCCACACGAAGTCTTCCTTGAGAGATCGACTCGGGTTAGCTCATCGCGCCTTCAATTGACCCTGTCTAATTGCGGGTTTGGTTTGAAGTAGTTTACCGTGTTGAGTCTAAATTAGAAATAATACAAATTTGGACGTAACAAAATTTGGCGTCGTTGCCGGAAAAGGCTTTAGGCATATTGTCTTTGTAAAATGATAATCCGTGCTCTTAACGTGTAAAATCAATACTGCTTGTAAACTGTTCTATGATATGTGTGGGACAGATGCAAGAACATTAAATATAAAGCAGTAAAATATGCACGATATTGATAACCCAGTTCGGTTAACCAACCTACTCTGGGGGACTACGCCCAAACTTGAAGATTCGACTGTTACTCCTTCGTGTAGTGTATTAGGGTTCTTACACATACAGGACTCCCTCCTTATGTCGTCCATTCTTCTTCACGAACTCTTTCGCTAGCCGAAAGCTATAAGATCCCCTTACAACCGTGACACTAGACTCTTTCTAGCTACCCACGACTTCAACTTACAATCTCTCCCGAGATTGCGTACAAAACTGGAATAAAAATCCCCTCACGTGTTTCACTCGTAAACACTCAAAACTAGTCTATCACGTTGAACTATTTAATGAACAACTACTAGTTACAAAAAGACCACAAACTGATTCTAACACTAGAATCTAAACAAAATATGAGTGGTACCGATTGCTCCTCAATTCGGTCTTCATATAGGCGTCGATCTTCATCCGCCACCAACATGGTAAGTAGATTGTGGTTTGTTGCCTTCCATACGTGTGTAGATACTCTCCAAGTATATTGGGGGTTAATTCAGCATTGGATCTACACCACAAGGCAGTAAAATGAATATATCTTGACCTTCCAAACTGATTCGGCACAAGATCTTTCCAACAAGGAAACTGCCAAAAATAGAGTGTCTCTGGTTCTGTCTGGGACATACTCTGGAACAGTTTACCAACTGTTCTTTTCTTGCACAGGGGAAAATAAATCTTCGTGGGACATACCCAGGCACACATTGTCGAACATATCTCGCCAATTCAACAATACAAATACTTAGTGCATGACGGTGGCACTAACAATCTCCCCCTTTGGCGTTTATGGTCGACAATTATCATCACGATCTGCACAACACTTGAATAACCTTCTCAGATCAACAATATATCAAAAAGAGTGATATATTCGAAATCTGTCAGAGACAGTTACAAGCACACTCCCCCTGAATCTGAACTGGGAGTGCCTTCAACATGATCAGAGCATTGTTTCACAGTGTAGAACTGCATTGTCAGTCGATCAAAAAAATAGTACAGACCAACAAAAAATAAAATGGGGTAAACAACATCCTCAATAAAATATTTGTTCAGAAACCATCAAACATTAACAAAATGAGCACACGCTCAACACAACAATAGTAGCAAAAAGACCATCCTTCATCCAACCGTGGCCTTTGTTCACAAACATTCTTCTCCCCCTTAATTGTTGCCAGAAACGGCAAACACCAAACTTCAAGCCGGGGAGGCAGCAGCATCACCAACATCACCATCAGCAGCAGCATCACCAACATCACCATCAGCTAAAACAGAAGCACTTGGCACATCAAGCGGCGAGGCAAGTCCAAGGGCTCTGGCTCGGAGATTAATCAGCAAAGCCTCCAACTCCTGCTTTCTGGATTTAAATGTCCGGATGGACTTGGTCAGACACACCACTTCTCGTTCCAATGACTTTATGTGTCTATCAAAGAAAATAGATGTGACAGAAAAAGAGCTAGAAGATCTGTGTGGGATAGATGACGGCACAAATCCAGAGCGTTCATCAGCATCTCGGGCAGGGACATCCGGATCATGCTGGGATGAAAAGAGCTTGTGGCTTATAGCCAGCGGCTGCGAAACAGGAGCATACATATCATTGGCAGAAACCACATCATGCTGGGCCATTATGATGCTAAAGATGAGACCAGGATAGCCAACAGGTTGCTGGGCACGAGCAGATTCAGCATGAGCAAAAACATTCTCAAAGATAAGCAGACCAAGATTGAACTCGCTCCGAGTGCCCACTTTAAACAGCAACAAGGCCATGGGCTTGCGTACAGTAGAATCATGAGTACTGGGCAGCCAATTCCGTACATCAACCTTGTGAAGTATCAAGTACTTCACACTTAGATCAGAAGCTAACAATGCACGCCCCGAGGGCCAAACACACCAACTTCCTCCAGTCAATTCCGACACAACCTCATTCAAATCAAAGATTGACGCAGGGGCAACAACATTCTCACGACCCAAAAACTGATTAATCACCACAGGAGAGAAGGCAATCCAATAACCATGCACAAAAATAGAGAATGCATGTTCATACGAGGCATCACGAATGCGCTTAGACAGGTTGGCATAGAATTCATGTACAACAGCAGTAATGAATGGATGAGCAGAATAAGAAGAATTTTCCAATTAAAGATCATGCAACATGGTATCAACACCCGTTCTCTCTATATCAGACTTAATTAAGCAACGCTCGGAAATTAAGGAGCGACCAGAAACAATCTTGAATTGCGATTGATGAAAAGCAGAGATGAACTTACTAGAATCAAAGCCTTCAAAATCTGAATCTGATTTGTCTGGAACAGACTCAGGGACAACCTCTGCTTCATATTCAGAGGGGGAAGGAGCTCTGGCTTGCTTCATCAGCGGGCGATGATGTCCCGACAACAATCCCATCCTCTGCTCAGACACACTCCGTGTAACATGGCGAGCAGGAACAACATCAGGCTTCTTAGCACAACCTTTTTCCCAGAGGGCTTCACTGATTTGGGGGTTTTGATGAAGACCTCTTCTTAGCATCAAATTTCTTGGATTTGGGGGTTTTTGAAGAAGAAACCTTCTTCGCAGCAACCTTAGCCAACACCTTCGATTTCAAATTGGCGATAGGTGTGTCATCTTCATCATCAGACACCGGAGGAGTGACTGAAACATCTCGCAACTCCAACTTGTGTTTGGACCCGTGAGTTTTGGAGGAGGTAGCCTTTGGAGGAGGGACAGAATCATCCTCATGAACAGGAGAATCCTCATCGAGGAAGGAGATATCAATATCATCTTCACCTTGATCTTGAACAAGGGTTTCATCAGCAGCAACAGATGATACTTCACCAAGAGGAACTTGAACAGTGACAATGGGCGTGTCACTATACACAAGTGTAGCAGCAAGACTCGATGGAACTTGAGCAAACTTCAGAGCATCAAGAGATACAGCAATTTCCTCAATAGAGGTAGGCTCTACATCAACAGCAGAGACGGTGACATCATCTTCATCAGGGGCCAAGGAGACTTTAGAACCTCCAACATTCTCTATAACAACCGCAATTGAAGCATCCAAGGTTTCTGCAGACACCATAGGCGGAGATGATGGCCCTTCAGAAACCCTAGGAGAGGGTTGAACAGTGATATCTTTCTCAGACACAGACCTAGGTGACGAAACAACAGAAAGTGCCACAGAAGTTGTCATAGAAGCAAGGGCTTTGGAGGAAGAGACAGAGGGCTTCACAAAAGCAGAGACAGAGGCTATTAAAGACGAGAACACAATTGTTTGTGAAAGCTCCGCAAGCTGTCGTCGCAAGTCTTCTGTAGAAATTCTGGGTTTCTTGGCTTGAGAGGGCTTAGAAGAAACAACTTTGTCTGGCATTGAGGTTCGAACAACAAAAATCAAGCAAACACCAGAGAGAGAGAGAGAACGACTTGGAAATATTGCTGAGATTCTATCTCTTTTAAAAAAAATAAGGTTAAGACCTTAATTAGGAAATTCTAAAAGGAAATTTCCTTTACTCACTTATTCCACACATATCACCCCGCAGCTTGGTGTGGGGAAGTAGAATCGATCGTGGTGTGAAAAACAAGGCACTACTAGTCGTTAAAAAGTAACCGTTCCTCCATAGCAAAAACTGTCCAGGATAGATATTGGCACAACATTTCACAGACCATATTAACTATGGTCATTTTATACTCTCTATACATACATCACTGTCCAAGACTGTATACAGAGTCTTCTCGCAGAGGAGAAGATTATAGAACACAAAGACCCAAGGAGGATCTTAGTGTTTCAAACCTTGCACTATCAAGTGCCTTAGTGAAGATGTCCGCAAGTTGTGCCTCTGTTGCAACATAATCAATCACGAGAGATTCGTCTTCAACAAGCTCCTGAATGAAGTGGTGACGAATGTCTATGTGCTTAGTTCAAGAGTGCTGAACATGATTCTTCGAAATGTTTATTGCACTCTTATTGTCACAGTATATGGTAAGGACAGATTGTGGGACACCATAGTCAAGCAACATTTACTTCATCCACAAGAGTTGAGTACAACAACTCCCAGCAGCAATATATTCGGCTTCAGCAGTAGATAAAGAGATCGAATTCTGTTTCTTACTAAACCACGAAACCATGTTATTTCTAAGGAAGAAACATCCTCCTGAAGTACTCTTCCGATCTTCAGTACAATCAGCCCAATCTGCATCGCAAAACTCCACCAAACTAGGGTTTGTATCATAGGAAAACCAAAGTCCTAACTCAGCAGTACCCTTTATGTACTTGATTATGTTCGTGACAGATTTCAGATGACTTTATTTGAGATCAGATTGGTATCGAGCACAAACTCCCATACTGTAGCAAATGTTTGGCCTACTTGCTGTAAGATAGAGCAGACTACCAATCATACTCTGGTACAAGGTTTGCTCAATTGACACATCAGCTTCATCTTTTGACATCTTCAAAGATGTTCCCATCGGTGTTCTTTTCGAGCTGCAACTATTCATGCCAAACTTGCTGACCAAGTTCCATACATACTTAGTTTGAGACACAAAGATTCCATTATCTATTTGCTTCACTTGAAGCCCCAGAAAGAAGGGTAGTTCACCTACAAGACTCATCTCAAATTCTGAAGTCATGTCCTCCATAAATTCATCCACCATTCTGTTTGAGACAGATCCAACGATAATATCATCGACATAAATCTGGATGATGATTACATCAGATTTTTCTCTCTTGATGAAGAGAGTTCGATCAGCTCCACCACGAACATATCCTTTCTCCACTAACCAAAACATCTCCAGATAAATACCCATTCAAGAAAGCACTCTTCACGTCCATTTGGAATAATTTGAACTTCATCCAAGCAGTCATGGTAAGGAGTAAATGCACCGATTCAAGACGAGTAACTGGAGCAAAAGTTTCATCGAAATCCACACCTTCAATTTTTTCAAATTGCAAGAGTTCTTCATGCATGGCCTGAATCCATCAGTCATCTTGCAATGCCTCCTTAACATTCTTAGGCTCTATAGTTGAGGTGTGACATACATTGGCTATCAATTCATGATAGTTCTTTCGAACACCTCTTGTTTGAACTCCTTCACTCATATCACCAATGATATCTAATGTAGAGTGGTTCTTCTGAACACCTTTTGAAGGATTGTAGACATCCAATTTCTCACTTCTTACTTCTGCAGGAACACTGTGTTCCGAACTGTCCGGAACAGATGCTAGAACATGGATAGTAGCATCAACGCTTTCTTCATCAATCTGGGCAGCATATTTTTCCAGATCATGAACAACAATATTAATGGACTCCAATACAGTCTTAGTCCTTTTGTTGAAAACATGATAGGCCCGACTATTCCTCGAGTACCCAAGAAACACACATTCATCTCCTTTAGCATCAAACTTGCCAAGCTATTTTTGGTCTCGCAATATGTAACAAGTACTCCCAAAGATATGAAAGTACTTTAAGTTGGGCTTTTTCCCTTTCCACAACTCGTAGGGAGTAACTCTCATCTTGGGTCTGAAGTACACCCGATTAATAACATGTTAGGCTGTATTCAACGCTTCAGCCCAGAGTTTGTCAGGGACAGATTTCTCCTTTATCATGACTCGGCTCATTTCTTGAAGCGTCCGATTTTTCTTCTCAACAATACTCAATTTTGGAACACCAATCACAACTTCAGTTTTCATGAGTCTTTGAACATTTCGAAAACTGCTATGGCCAAGCTTTTCATGCCATAAATTTGCTTCACCAATCTGAGATCTGAAGCAAGTCCCCTTCACATTAAGGAGATAATAGTTGTCCCTCGATCTGTCCCCATCCATCAGAAGAACACTTTCTTTGTTCTTCACAAGGCATTTGTCTCGAGTAAAATGCACGTCCTCCAGGTTGGTCACACAACTGACTAATGCTAATTAAATTAGCTTCCAGACCTTCTACAAGCAGCACGTCCTCCAGGTTTGGCATCCCATGCACAATTAGGCATCCATGGCCAAGCACTCTACATTTAACATCATCTCCAAAGGTAACAGATTGATGTAAGCAATCTTTTTGAATGTTGCTCAGCATGCTAGCATCTCCGGTCATATGCCGAGAGCATCCGCTGTCAAAGTACCAGCTACATTTTGCATGAATATTGAGTGCAGTGTGAACCACATAATTTTTGTGATTGTTCCTGGATCTGTTTCGGACATTTCTTTTGGGAAACTGATTAGATTCTATAAAACCTCTTCTTTTCATCCTTCGGAGGTCATTGATCAAGTTTCTGCAATGTGGTCGAATGTGACCAGGTTTCTCACAGTAATGACACACAACACGTGTCTTTTGAGGAGACTTCCTTCGCTGCTCCTTATTTTTTGGCTCAACTCTCAACTCTGGAACTGTTAAATCTTTTGTTCCAGATAACTGTCCTTGACAGAATACGTCATTAGTATGAGCACCATTGTATCCGAGCCCAGAATGATCTTGAGGACTCTTTCCTATGGAGATAATTTCATCCAGTTGAGATGATCCGGAGTTCACCATTCTATGCTTGAGTACAATTTCTGGACTGCAACAATTCATTCTGCACCTCATTAAAGCGAGTAGAGAGATTATCTCTTTCTTTCAAGAGATTGGAATTCTCTTTTAACAGGTCTTCATTGACCTCAACCACCATGATCCAACTGGAATACAACTTCTTATACGCCTCCATAGTTGATTCCACAGAGAATTCTTCATCTTCTTCATCATCGCTGCATTCTGAAATTTTCTCGACCATACTGCCAGGAACAGATACAGGCACAAACTTTTTGACAGAGTGTGTCATGAAAGCAATATGATTTCTTACACCTTCTTCATCACTTTCACTATCATCAGGAGCATCACTTTTACTGAAGGTAGAACAATATGACTTGTTCTTCTTTTTGAGAATGTTCGCACACTCGACTTGATAGTGACCATAACCACCACATTCTCGACACTTTTCTTCTTTAAGTTTCTCTTCATTGGAATCATCATCCTTCATTTTTTGAGGTTCAAAGAACCTGTTCTTGGCAGAATAATGTTGAGATGATTTCTCAAATTGTCTTGTAAACCTGGAAAAATTCTTTGAAAGTAAAGCAATTGATTCTGCAAGGTCGGAACTGTCAGGAACATTACTTGGCACATCAGGACCAGAACCTGCCTGAAAAGCTATGCTTTTCTTCTGCACTATTTCTTCATCTGCCAGCCCCATTTCAAAGGTTCGCAAGGAGCCCATCAGCTTCTGTAACTTCATCTTGCTCACGTCTTTGGCCTCTTCAATGGCCGTGACTTTATAAACAAATCTTCTCGGCAAAGATCACAAAACCTTTCGCACAAGTTTCTCTTCAGAGATCGCATCTCTGAGTGCAAAGCTTTCATTAGCGATGTCACAAATCTTGGCATTGAAATCAGCAAGTTTTTCACCTTCATCCATGCGAAGGTTCTCAAATCTGGTGGTAAGCAGTTGCATTCGAGAGGCATGAACACTTCTAGTTCTTTCAAACGTGGTCTGCAAGATATCCCACGCATCCTTGGCTTTGTCACATGTGGATATGAGCTTGAAGACATTCATGTCAACAGCAGAGAAGATAGCATTCATGGCTTTAGCATTTAGCCTTATTACATGGAAGTCGGCATCCTCGCATTCTTCGTCCAGCTTCAGCACCACTTTTCCTTTTTCATCCTTCTTGGTGGGAAGCTTCCAGCCTTCAGTCACCATCTTCCAGGCTCGTTCATCATTGAACGTATGAAAGCCGTCATTCTAGCTTTCCAATAGGTATAATTGTTGTCATCCAGGAGCGGAGGTCGCACCGCGAGGCTCCTTCTTTCATTGTGTCCATCTCGGCAAAACAACATATAATACACGGATTAAAAACCCACGATCACACCTTAAGAAAGGTGACCTGCTCTAGTGCCAATTGTAAAATGATAATCTGTGCTCTTAACGTGTAAAATTAATACTGCTTGTAAACTGTTCTACAATATGTGTGGGACAGATGCAAGAACATAAAATATAAAGTAGTAAAATACACACGAGATTGATAACCCAGTTCGGTTAACCAAACTACTCTGGGGGGACTACGCCCAAACTTGAAGATTCGACTGTTACTCCTTTGTGTAGTGTATTAGGGTTCTTACACATACAGGACTCCCTCCTTATGTTGTCCGTTCTTCTTCACGAACTCTTTCGCTAGCTGAAAGCTGTAAGATCCCCTTACAACCGTGACACTAGACTCCTTCTAGCTACCCACGACTTCAACTTAGAATCTCTCCTGAGATTGCGTACAAAACTAGAATAAAAATCCCCTCACGTGTTTCACTCGTAAACACTCAAAACTAGTCTATCACGTTGAACTGTTTAATGAACAACTACTAGTTACAAAAACGACCACAAACTGATTCTAATACTAGAATCTAAACAAAATATGAGTGGTACCTATTGCTCCTCAATTCGGTATTCATATAGGCGTCGATCTTCATCTGCCGCCAACATGGTAAGTAGATTATGGTTTGTGGCCTTCAATACATGTGTAGATACTCTCCAAGTATATTGGGGGTTAATTCAACACTGGATATACACCACAAGATAGACTCAACCCAGACAACGCCAAACTCAACCCAGACAACGCCAATGCTAATGCGGCTAGGAATATGAGGGACTTTGCTCGTCCCGTGATAGGGGCATCGACATCATGCATAGTTCTTAGAGAGGCCGCAAGGAACTACGAGTTGAAGAACATCCACTTTAGCCAACTTCCATCCTTCTACGGGATGCCAGCCGAAGATGCGTTGAACTTCATTCGAGAGTTCTATGCCGTAGTTCAAACCTTTTCTCTACATGGTTTGAACGAAGACCAATTGAAGATGAGGTGTTTTCCTTACACCTTGAAGGATCGAGCCAAGACGTGGTTCAGATCACTCCCGGCCAACTCATTGGCTAATTGGAATGCCGTCTACGAGAAGTTCATGGCCAAGTACTACTCTAATCAAAAGACCCAAGATTTGAGAGCTCAAATTATCACCTTTGCCCAATCACCGGGTGAAGCCTTCCATGACACTTGGGATTGATTTAGAGGTCTCCAACAACAATGCCTGCACCACCACCTCGCACCCAAGTTGCTCAATCAATTCTTTTACGAGGGGCTTTCTCAGAATTTCCAATACATGGTGGACAATACTGTGGGAGGAGACATTGGAGGCCGGACCGCCGAAGAAGTCTCAAACATCTATGAAATGATGGCTATGAATTTTCAACAAAAGAGTGCTAGGGGGCAGAGAGCTTCCGTGAATGAAGCCAACCCTAGTTATGATGTAACGAGACAACTTGCTGAGTTGACAAGACAAGTAGAGATGCTTCGGACTTCCGAGAGACCACCTCATCAAGACATTGACTGTTGAAACATGTAGTATTTGTGGAGAGTATGGCCATGGAGCCAATGTGTGTCAAAAGTCGATCGAGCCGGAATTAAGTGAAGAAGCTCATTTCCATGCTCTTCAAGAGCAAGTTTATGCTCTTCAAGGATTGCAACCTCGTCAACCTTACAATCCGTACTCTCAATCATACAATCCAGGATGGAGAAACTATCCAAACTTTTCTTGGAGGTAACCTCAACAACCTCCTCAACAATCACCAAAACAACCGCCCCCACCTCAACAAGCCGGGGGTGGCCAAGCTCCACCTTATCCAAGGCCGCAACAATATCCAGCCCAACCAAACCAACCGCCTAGGCCAACATTGCAAGACACCTTGAAATCTTTCATTCAAGCCACCCAACAAAGGTTCGAATCCGTGGAAGCTTCCGTGAAGAGGATCGAGGCCCAAGTGGGCCAAATAGCCAGGAACGTTGGAGAGTTGGCCAAGCAAGCCAAGCTGGGCAAGTTGCCAAGCCAACCGGAGCAAGTTCAAACCATCACCGTCCTTAGAGGAGGCAAGGTGATCGATAACAAGGTTGGAGAATCTAGCCCAACCAAAGAAGTTGAAAAGGGAGAGAAGGCTCCTCAACAAGTACAAAAGGAGCCCGAACCAAAAGATGAAGAAGTGAAGAAGCTCGCACTCTACAAGGCCACAAATCCCTACAATCTTCCAATTCCATTTCCAAGCCTATTGAGGAATGAGAAGCAAGACACCCAATTTTAAGAGTTCTACAAGCTCTTATCAAAAGTAAATGTCAACCTTCCACTCCTTGATATCATCCGCAATGTGCCAGCCTATGTCAAGTTCTTCAAAGAACTAGCTTCCAAGAAGAGGAAGTTTGCGGAGAATGAGAAGATTGTTGTGTTCGAAGTGGTAAGTGTGATCCTACAACAAAAACTACCACCAAAGCTCTGCGATCCAGGTAGTTTTACTCTTAAAATTACTTTGGGTAATGGTAAAGATTCATGTGGCATGCTAGATCTAGGAGCCAGAATCAACTTAATGCCTTATTCGATTTATAAACAATTAGAGTTAGGTAATTTGAAACCTACTAGAATGTATCTTCAATTGGCGGATAGGTCCATGAGATATCCTGGGAAATCATAGAGGACATTCTAGTGAGGGTGGGTGGATTGATAATCCTAGTTGATTTTATTATTTTGGATGTGGGAAATGTACAAGAAACGGGCAAAGAGCACACACTTCTCATAGGTAGACCTTTCATGGCTACAACAAACACCTTGATTGATGTTAAAAATGGAACTCTAAAAATATCGGTGTTAGGTGAGACCGTGTCTTTTTCCGTCCATGAAAACAAGGCTATTCTCATCTCCTCATTTGAGGAAAATTTCTCATTTATTGATACTATTGATGCCTTGGCCAAGGAGGTTTTCTTGTAGGAAATAGGCTCCCATTAGAGGAGTGGAGCCTTGTCCGAGGAACTTGCTATGGAAGAAGCTTACCTCAAGTGTGGAGGAGATGAGTTGGATGCCGAGGAGATGGAGATTTTGTTAGGAGAATGAGTAAGCTTGATGAAATTTCTTACCTCGACCAAAGAGGAAGTGAAACACTCTCCCGAACTTGAACTCAAGGAGCTCCCATTGTAACACCCCATAATATTCCATTTGGCCACGTCACTAAACATACAATTTACTTACTTATAATGGTGTGCTTATATTTAGTTGAGCGGAAGCTAAGGTCAATTAGCTTGATAAGTTAAGGCATCATAATTCTCAATATAAATTTTTCGCAATTATAACATGCAACCTATCATATCTATTTTGTCACACAACATAGTATTAAGTAGAAGCATCGTGTAAGCTCATGCACACAATCATACAATCATCTAACCTATCAGGCTCATAGGTCTTCCACAACCTGCCCGTCTAGCACCCTAAATTAACATATATAGCATAGGGGTTCATTGACATAATTCGCACAGAGAAGGCTCCAAGGTCGAATTACCCGCCTTTAAAATGTTTTGCATAATATCAAGTTAAATACATCATAACTACAAAATAGGGCTAGTCCCAACCCCAATAATCATTGATCATAAAAACAAAAGGGGAATGATCAATGTAATATTAATAATGTGAGTGTTTCATAAGAAGAGCATGCAAAAATAAACACAAGCTTGTGGGGGTTCTCTTGTGTTCACAACGCTCCTACTCAGGCCTCAACTTCTCAACCTGAAATTCATTGAATGAATGGGGTGAGTATTTAACAACATACTTAGTGGGGAACACTGCAAACAGTTATAGCCAATTGCACAAGTGAAAATATAACATATGGAAATTCCTTTACTTTGTGGAGACTAGTCTATCCCGTAGGGGCCAAATATCATGCCTATGTTAATGAACATCTTAGCCTTGTAGGGATGCCGACAGGCTTATTATCCCCCAGGGAGGACATTAACAAGTCTATATTGATCCCTTAGGACCTCTTTTGTGGACCATGAAGGATCTTTTTGTCGACCCCGAAGGATCTCTGTATTGCCCTGAAGGGTCTCATTCATATCATCGGTCCGAAGACCCTACACACTTATACAATCAAAGCACAACAATAACTATAACTTTACAAGTGTTCACAGTTTAGAGTTACCTCACCTTATGAGACGCTTTCAAAATCCTTTCAACCTTGAAATACTCCTTTACCGTGCACAAGTTGTCCACCTCGAACTCCAATACGTCGCCTAACACCTTTAAATCTTTTTTTTTTCATTTTAGATGTCGAGTTATACAATTATTTTATAGTTTTGACCAGACACATACTATACATGCTTTAAGATTTTCCATACATATCCACATACAAAACCATGGGTATACAAGCTCATACTATGATTTTGGACTCAAAATACACATTAAAACTCTTTAAGACATTTAATCAAAAACACGTTATGTGCACCTATTTAAAGCACAAGAACAAGACTCAATTTAAATCCTTCAAACTCATAATTAACATACATTAAAATCAACTTCATACAACCATCACAACACCTTCAACTAAACACCAACATATTTAGGGGAAATTAGGGCAAAAATCCAAACCCTAGTAATAATAAACAATAGGAATCTCAATTTAACAACACATATAGTTTCAAGGATGTAAATAAACCATATGTTCAAGATATCAAGTCAAGGGGAGCAATAAAATCGAACACCCTAAAATTTGGGTATGAACCCTAGATTCAAATCAACATGGAAATGGTGCTTAATCACCAAAAAGAAAAGGTTATGAAGTTACCTTGGTTGGTGGAGGGTGATGAGAGAATCCACTCCCAAAACTTGAAGAATTTCTTGGGAGGATTTGGATAAAAATCTCCCAAGTGAAGAGAAAAATGAAGGTGAAAGAGTGAAGTGTGGTATTTAAAGTATGGAATTTACAAAATGAGACGCGGCTTGGGGGGGTCGCGCTCCAGCCAAAGAAAAAAAGCTCTCTGAAGTGGTGTCACATGACCCAAAGGGGTTACACTTCGAGGTTGTGTTGCAGACCTCTTGGCACACGGCCTGAAGGAGGTCGCGTCGCAGGCCCCTTGACACACGGCCTGGAGGAGGTGGCGCCGCAGGCTTGAAAGATCAAGATTCCAGATTATTGGCCACTTCAGATTTGTAGATTTTTGAAAGAGCTTCGATTTGAGTACTCATGGGCCTCGTGGTACTAACCGAATCGAAAGTTATGACCTCCGGTCGAAACCCTGCCGAATCTCAGCGAGACCCCCGGTGAACTCAGCGTTAGGGTGTTCAAGGTATGACAAAACAAAAATCAAATGTAATCACATTCATTATCATATAACTTAACATTTTAGTATTAATATTCAAACTGTATTATACACTCAGTATAATATCACCGTGCTATGGCGTATCAGCTCGAGTGGGACAACCTGCATTGAAACAACGACATAAAATATGAACACACCGTCATAATTAATATTCAAATAATATTAATCCAAAATCATTTACCAAAATTATAATTTATAATTTAGCAAAAGGGTCGGGGCATCACAACCTCCCCAACTTTTAAAAATTTCGACCTCGAAATTAGCCTAACATTTCTATTACATTTGGATATCGAGCTATCATATCAACTTCTTTCTCCCAAGTGGCCTCTTCAGGACCATGCCGACTCTATTGCACTTTTATTAAGGGAACCTCACGGGTTCGAAGAGTGTGAACTCTTCTATCTAATACATCACTGAGACTTCTTCATACGTCAAGTCTTGGGAAACTTGTACCGTGTCATATGAAACGACATGACTAGGGTCAGAACGTATCGTCTAAGCAACGAGCGATAGGCAGTGTCACCTATTTTCTCTAGAATCTCGAATGGTCCCACATAACATGGCTGCAACTTACCCTTCTTCCCGAATCTAACCACTCATCTCATTGGTGCAATCTTCAAGAATACCTTGTCAGCAATCTCAAAGCTCACGTCGGCATGGGATTTCTGACGATCTTAAGCTATCTTGATTCTTCTTCTTATCTTCTCAATTACTTCCACCGTCTTGTCAATGATCTCGGGACCTAAGAGTCGATGCTCTCTCACTTCATCCCAATGAATAGGAGATCTGCACTTCCTCCCGTACAATGGCTTATATGGGGCCATTCCAATCGATGCTTGGAAACTATTATTATAAGCAAACTCCACAAGTGGCAAGTGGCTCTCCCAACTTCCACCAAAATCGAGAACACATGCACGAAGCATGTCCTCCAACATCTGGATGGTCCGCTCAGATTGGCCATCTAATTGAGGACGGTACGTCGTGCTAAACCTCAACTGTGTTCCCATAGCTTCTTGCAAACTTCGCCAAAATTTGGACGTAAACCTTGTGTCACGATCTGACACTATTGACACATAAATACCGTGAAGACATACTATTTCATCAATATAAATATGAACTAATTGATCCGTGCTAAACGTCATTTTCACCGGAAGAAAATGAGCAGACTTGGTCAATCTATCGACAACAACCCAGATTGTGTGATGACCTCTAACTGACTCAGGTAATCCTACCACGAAGTCCATTGCAATGTGTTCCCACTTACACTCGGGAATATCGAGTGGATTTAACAATCCAAAAGGGCGTTGATGCTCGGCTTTCACTTGTTGACAAGTGATACATTTCGATACGAATTGGCCAATCGACCTCTTCATATTTCTCCCCCGGAAAACCATCTTCAAGTCCTTGAACATCTTCGTGCCTCCTGGGTGCACAGAATACGGAGTATTGTGTGCTTCTTCAAGGATCTCCCTTCTGAGCTCTTCATTCTTCGGCACACATAACCTTCCCTCGAAGAATAATGTGCTATCACTTGCAACGGTAAATCCCTAAAACTGCTAAAATCCCTTAAGTGGTGTTGGAAGGATCCACCACCTCTAGGTTCATCTTCTCAAACTCCTTGATTAACTGCTCTTGCTTGGTTGGAAGATAGATCTTTCGGCTTAAGGCATCGGCTACAACATTCGCCTTTCCAGGATGATATAAGATCGTACAGTCGAAATCCTTGACCAACTCTAACCATCTTATTTGACGCAAATTCGACTCCTTCTGGGTGAAGAAGTACTTCAAGCTTTTGTGGTCGGTGTAGATCTCGCACTTGCTTCCATAGAGATAATGCCTCTAGATCTTCAATGCATAAACTACACCATCCAATTCGAGATCATGCATCGGATAATTATGCTCGTGCATCTTCAACTGTCTTGATGTGTACGCCACTACCTTTCCATGCTGCATCAAAACACAACCAAGTTCTTGCTTCGAGGCATCGCTGTAGATGACAAAGACTTCAGTCCCATCAGGAATAGTCAACACTGGGACTGACATGAGACGTCGCTTTAATTCTTGAAAACTCTGCTCCCATTTCTCACTCCATTGGAACTTCTCATTCTTCCTTGTTAATTTCATCAAAGGACCTGATATCTTGGAAAATTCCTCAATGAATCTTCTATAGTAGTCTGCCAGTCCTAAGAAGCTTCAGACTTCATTAACATTCGATGGTGCCTTCCAATTGCTAACGGCTTCAACCTTCGACGGATCCACTTCGATTCCATTTGATATCACCACGTGGCCAAGGAATGCCACTCGCTCCAACCAGAACTCGCATTTTGAAAATTTCGCATACAATTCATGTTTCCTTAGCGTCTCCAATACGATTCTGAGATGCTCAGCGTGCTGCTCCTTGCTGCTTGAATAAATCAAGATGTCATCGATGAAGACTATTATGAACTAGTCGAGGTACGGATGGAACACTCAATTCATTAAGTCCATGAAGACTCCAGGCACATTGGTCAATCCAAATGGTACCACCGTGAACTCATAGTGACCATATCGCGTTCTAAATGCTGTCTTTGGGATGTCATTCTCATTAATCTTCAATTGATGATAGACGGATCTCAGGTCGATCTTTGAAAACACACCGGCTCTCTTCAGTTGATCGAACAAATCTTCGATTCTCGACAGCGGGTACTTGTTCTTGATCGTTAACCAGTTCAATTCTCTATAATCAATGCACATCCACATTGATCCATCCTTTTTCTTCACGAATAGCACAGGTGCTCCCCATGGTGAAACACTTGGTCAGATTAATTTGTTGTCAACCAACTCCTGAAGTTGAACTTTGAGCTCTTGCAACTCCTTTGGTGCCATTCTATACGGAGCTTTAGATATTGGTGCCGCATCTGGCACTAGGTCGATGGTGAACTCGATCTAATGGTCAGGAGGAATCCCTGGCAACTCGTCTGGAAATACGTCGGGAAATTCATTCACCACTGGCACATCTAACACTTAGACCTTAGTGGACTTTGACTCCACTATGCTGATGAGAAATCCTTAACAACATCTTTTCTTCAACAATTTCATTGCCTACATTGTTGTAATGATTCTCTGACTTGATCTCGTTATTGCACCATAGAAGATGAGCTTAGGCTCACCCGGAAAATCAAATTTGACCTCATGATTACGACATTGAATCATGGCATGATTCCCACTCAACCAATTCATACCTAGGATTACATCAAAATCACGCATCTCCAAGACATGGAGATCTGCTCTCAGCACTCTATCATTGATTTCTAGCTTCAGGCCATACGCCATTTTGCTAGAAGAAACTTTCCTTTCTGAAGGAATAATGATCTCTAATGATTCACCACTATCTTTGCATGAAATACCAAGCTTGGAATAGAAACTTGCAGATATAAAGGAATGCGATGCACCAGAATCGAATAATACTAAAGCTGGAACATTTGATACTCTAAGAATACCTGATATAGTATCCTCACCTGCACTAGGGTGCTTTTCCTCACTCTCCAAAGCAAACAGTCGGGGTTTCACCTTTATTTCTTGTTCATTCTTCCTCTTCAGGCAGTCATAAGACATATGGCTCGGGTCCCCACACGTAAAGCAAACCCTCTGTCCCACACGGCACTCTCCTAGATGGAACTTTTGGCATTTAGGGTAGGGAGCCCTATTGTTGTTTTCTTCTCTTGGGCCAAGCCTCTACTGTCATGACTTGTTTTGTATAGGAGCTTTCCCTTTTCCTTTGTCCTGCGGCTCCCATTTTCTCTTACCAAAAGCCTCACGTTGCCTTTAGTCCTTCAGGTCCAGCTTGAGCCCTCTCAATTACTTCGCCATAGGTTCTCAACCTTTGGCCTAACAAAATTTCTCTAATCTCGGGACACAATCCACGCTCGAAGCGTTGAGCCTTTTTTCATCCGTATCCACGATGTACGGAGCATAATAGGATGACGGTTGAACCGCCTTTCATATTCGATCACCGTCATTCCTTCTTGCCTTAGATTGAGCAATTCGGTCTCCATCTTAGTCTTGAAAGACTCGGGAAAGTATCGGGTGAGGATAAACTCTTTCAAGTCGGTCCAAACCAAAGCTTGGCGTTGCTCGGGCGTCAGAGTTCAGGAATGGGTTTCCCACCAGAAGCTCGTCTCTTCTGCAAACTGGAAGATAGCACATGAGGTCTTCTATACCTCGGTGCACTGAATGTGTTCAAAGATCCGCTCCATTTCCCGGATCTATTCCTCTGTCGCTTCAGGACCTTCACTTCCTTTAAGTCTAGATGGCCCCATTCTTCTAAACTATTCGACTACGTTGAACGTCTCTTTCTGGAACCTTGCTCCTTCAGCCACTCCTCCTCGCCCTATCTGCTGGGCCATAAGACCTTGGAGCGTCTCTAGGAAACCTCGGGCAAAATCAGGCTCGTTCTCTCGTGGTGGGGGATCATGAAGGCCACCCCCCTCAATACTTGATTCCTCTGCTTCTGGCGGAGCAAGAGCATGACGTGGCGGCATCTTATAGCTTCTAGACACACTAGCTCGTTAGGTTTGTGTTATTTTAAGGCTAATTCGAGGACTACTAAAGCACTTTTCATCATTTCATAATCAAGAAAGCACACAACTTTTAAGATTTCATTTCTTTAAAGCGTGTATCGGGAATTTAAAACATCATAGTTGATCATGAGAACAGATATATATATATATCATTCATCTATTTTGTCCAACTTTGGACCATTCTTTTCTTCTTTATCATGCTATCACGATTTATTCAACTATTTAACTTCTTTCCCGACACACTCTATACATACACCCCCATTCATATTGCTCATACCTTGAAAACCTTTTAAAAGTACATACCTTAGGATCGGAGTCAAGTGAGTAGCCATCGTGAACAACCACCCACATTTCTCATACATAAATCAAACACATGCAGAACAAGTCTACAGGAGTGTAGACCTGCTCTGATACCACTTTGTAACGCCCCAAACTACTCCGTATGGCCACGTCACTAAACATACAATTTACTTACTTATAATGGTGTGCTTATATTTAGTTGAACGGAAGCTAAGGTCAATTAGCGTGATAAGTTAAGGGATCATAATTCTCAATATAAATTTTTGACAATTATAACGTGCAACCTATCATATCTATTTTGTCACACAACATAGTATTAAGTAGAAGCATCATGTAAGCCCATCCACACAATCATACAATCATCTAACCTATTGGGCTCATAAGTCTTACACAACCCGCCCGTCTAGCACCCTAAATTAACATACATAGCATACGGGTTAATTGACATAACTCGCACATAGAAGGCTCCAAGGTTGAACGACCCGGCTTTAAAATATTTTGCATAATATCAAGTTAAATACATCATAACTACAAAATAGGGCTAGTCCCATCCCCAATAATCATTGATCCTAAAAACAAAAGGGGAATGATCAATGTAATATTAATAATGTGACTGTTTCAAAAGAAGAGCATGCAAAAATAAACACAAGCTTGTGGGGGTTCTCTTGTGTTCTCCTACTCAGGCCTCAACTCCTCAACCTGAAATTCATTGAATGAATGGGGTGAGTATTTAACAACATACTCAGTGGGGAACACTGCAAACAGTTATAGCCAATTGCACAAGTGAAAATATAACATATGGAAATTCCTGTACTTTGTGGAGACTAGTCTCAACCCCGTAGGGTCCAAACATCATGATGCCCCTGTTAATGAACATCTTAGCCCTATAGGGATGCCCTCAGGCTTATTATCCCCCAAGGAGGACATTAACAAGTCTATATCGATCCCGTAGGACCTCTTTTGTCGACCCCGATGGATCTCTTTGTCGACTCCGAAGGATCTCTGTATCGACCCCGAAGGATCTCTGTATTGTCCCGAAGGGTCTCATTCATATCATCGGTCCGAAGACCCTGCATACTTATACAATCAAAGCACAACAATAACTATAACTTTACACATGCTCACAGTTTAGAGTTACCCCACTTCATGAGACGCTTTCAAAATCATTTCAACCTTGAAATACTCCTTTGCCGTGTACAAGTTGTCCACCTCGAACCCCAATACATCGCCTAGCACCTTTAAATCCTTTTTTTTCATTTTAGACGTCGAGTTATATAATTATTTCATAATTTTGACCAACCACATGCTATACATGCTTTAAGGTTTTCCATATATATCCACATACACAACTATGGATATACAAGCTCATATTATGATTTTGGACTCAAAATACACATTAAAACTCTTTAAGACATTTAATCGAACACGTTACGTTCACCTATTTAAACCACAAGAACAACACTCAATTTAAATCATTTAAACTCATAATTTCCAATACATGAACCTCTATCCTAGGGCTCTAACATACATGAAAATCAACTTCCTATAACCATCACAACACCTCCAACCAAACACCAACATATTTACGAGAACTTAGGGCAAAAATCCAAACCCTAGTAATAATAAACCATATGAATCTTAATTTAACAACACATATAACTTCAAGGATGTAAATAAAACATATGTTCAATATATCAAGGCAAGGGGATCAAAAAAATCAAAAACCCTAAAATTTAGGTATGAACCATAGATTCAAATCAACATGGAAATAGTGATTAATCACCAAGAAGAAAAGGGTATGAAGTTAACTTGGTTGGTGGAGGGTGATGAGAGAATCCACTCCCAAAACTTGAAAAATTTCTTGGATAAAAATCGCCCAAGTGAAGAGAAAAATGAAGGTGAAAGAGTGAAGTGTGGTATTTGAAGGATGAAATTTCTGAAACGAGGCGCGGCCTAGGGGTTCGCGCTTGGAGGTCGCGCTCGAGCCAAAGAAAAATAGCTCTCTGAAGTGGTGTCACACGACCCAAAGAGGTCGCGCCTCGAGGTCGTGTTGCAGACCTCTTGGCACACGGCTTAGAGGAGGTCGCGCTTCTCGGTCACGCCGCAGGCCCCTCGGCACTCGGTCTGGAGTCGGTCACGCCACAGGTTTGAAAGATCAAGATTCCAGATGATTGGTCACCTCAGACTTGTAGATTTTTGAAAGATCTTCGATTTGAGTACTCATGGGCCTCGTGGTTCCAACCGAATCGAAAGTTATGACCTCCGGATGAAACCCTGCCGAAACTCTACGAGACCCCCGATCAACTCAGCGTTAGGATGTTCAAGGTATGGCAAAACAAAAATCAAATGTAATCACATTCATTATCATATAACTCGACATTTTAGTATTAAAATTCAAACTGTATTATACACTCAGTATAATATCATCGTGCTATGACGTATCGGCTCGAGTGGGATAATCTGCATTAAAATACGAACATACCATCATAATTAATATTCAAATAATATTAATCAAAAATTATAATTTATAATTTAGCAAAAGTGTTGGGGCATCACACCCATCTCATCTCAAATATGTGTACCTTGATGAAGGGGAAAAGAAGCCCGTGATCATCTTTGCCGGGCTTGAAAAGGAAGAAGAAGAGCTCTTGGTAGCCGTACTTAAGAGAAACAAGCAAGTTATTGGATGGAACCTTTCCGACATCAAAGGCATTAACCCCTCAATGTGCATGCATCGAAATGTACTTGAGGAAGGGGCCAAGCCGGTTAGAGAAGGATAAAGGCGGCTCAATCTCGTGTTGATGGAGGTCGTCAAGAAGGAGATTCTCAAGCTCCTAGCGGAGGAGATTATCTATCCTATAGCCGATAGTGAATGGGTGAGCCCGGTCCATGTGGTGTCTAAGAAAGGATGAATCACGGTGGTAGAAAATGATAGATGAGAGCATGTTGCTACTCGAACCACCACAGGGTGGAGAATGTGTATTAACTACCGAAAGCTCAATGCCGCCACTCGAAAAGACCATTTTCCCCTTCCTTTTATTGATCAAATCCTTGAAAAATTAGTCGGGCATAGTTTTTATTGTTTCCTTGATGGTTTATCGAGTTATTTTCAGGTGGCCATAGTGCCGGAGGACCAAGCCAAGACCACATTTGCGTGCCCGTTTGGCAATTTTGCGTGTCGGAGAATGCCGTTTGGACCATGCAATGCACCGGGCACATTTCAAAGGTGTATGTTTTCTATCTTTTCTGAAATGATTTGTGATTTCATTGAAGTATTCATGAATGATTTTTTTGTCTTTGGCTTCATTTTCCGATTGTTTGGATAAGTTAGAACTTATTTTGAAGAGATACATTGAAAGTAGCCTTACTCTTAATTGGGAAAAGAGCCATTTTATGGTTAGTAGTGGCATAGTCCTTGGTCAAGTTGTGTCGAAAGAGGGAATTAGCGTAGACAAGGCTAAGGTAGATGTAACTGAAAAAATTGCCTCCACCCGTCAATGTTAAAGGTGTTAGAAGTTTCTTAGGCCATGCCGGTTTTTACCGTCAGTTTATCAAAGACTTCTAAAAAATTAGTCAACCTCTATGCAATTTACTTGCTCAAGATGTTCCTTTTGAGTTTGATGAGAAATGTTTGCATGCTTTTAACACTCTTAAGGAGAAATTGATCACCGCACCTATTGTCATCCCCCCTAACTGGTCATTGCCTTTTGAAATCATGTGTGATGCATCAAATTCTACCGTTGGTGCCGTTTTGGGTCAACGTATTGATAAAATTATTCGTGTAATTTACTATGCTAGCCTCACCTTGAATAGTGCTCAAGTAAATTACACCGCCACTGAAAAATAATTGCTAACCGTTGTGAAAATAATTTCTAGCTGTTGTGTTTTCATTAGATAAATTTAGATCCTACATCTTAGGCTCTAAAGTGATTGGGCATAGTGATCATGCGGCTCTTAGGCATTTATTGACCAAGCCCCAAGCCAAACCTAGACTCATTAGGTTGATTTTGCTTTTACAAGAATTTGATGTAGAAATCAAGGTTAGAAAAAGGTGTGAAAATGTGGTACCGGACCATCTCTCTCGTCTTCCTGTTGATGAAACTTTCGATATATCGCATGAGAAAGGTGTTGTTTGTGATTCATTGCCGACATTGTTAATTATCTTGTTTGTGATAGAGTGAGGCCTAACCTTACCTTTCAAGAAATGAAAAGATTTTTGGCAATGTGTCGGCACTACTTTTGGGACGATCCATACCTTTTCCACTTGGGAAACGATGAGGTGATCCGAAGATATGTCCCGGAGGAGGAACAAACTGATGTCTTGGCTTTTTGCCACGCTTCTCATTGTGGTGGCCATTTCGGAGGGTAAAAGACGGCCCGAAAAATCTTGCAATCCGATTTGTATTGGCCTTTCATTTTTAAAGATTCTCATACATATTGCCTTTCATGTGATAAGTGCCAAAGACTTTGCAATATAGGGAGAAGAAATGAAATGCCGATGAATGTCAACCTTGTGGTTGAAATTTCCGATGTTTGGGGTATTGATTTCATGGGGTCATTTCCTAACTCATTTGGCTTCGAATATAACCTAGTAGTAGTCGATTATGTGTCAAAGTGGGTTAAAGCAATCTCTACTAGGTCTTGTGACGCTAATGTGGTTATCAAGTTTGTACAGGAGCACATTTTGAGTAGGTTTGGATTCCCCCGAGCTATTATAAGTGATGGTGGAACACACTTCACCAACAAGCTCTTCAAGAAGTTGATGAAAAAGAATGGTGTGACTCACAAAGTGGCTACTCCGTACCATCCTCAAACTTCCGGTCAAGTTGAGACAAGCAACAAACAAATTCAAAACATTTTGAAGAAGACCATGAATGTGACGAGGAAGGTTTGGTATACAAGGCTAACCGATGCTCTTTGAACATACCGGACGGCTTATAAGACTATCTTGGGAATGAGCCCTTACCGCATTGTGTATGGAAAGGCGTGCCATCTCCCTGTTGAGATCGAGCACAAGGCCTATTGGGCCCTTAAGGCAGTGAATTTTGATCTAACTTGTGCAGGAAAGGAACGAGCTTTACAATTGACCGAGCTCGATGAATTGAGGAATAAAGAGTATGACAATGCGAAAATCTACAAGGACAAGGTGAAGGAGCTTCACGACAAAGCATTGCCAAGAAAGAGCTAATTCCGGGCATGAAGCTCCTCCTTTTCAACACCCGTTTGAAACCCTTTCCCAGAAAGCTCAATTCTCAATGGAGTGGGCCATTCGTCATCGAAGAAATATTTCCATATGGTGTGGTGACCTTCAAAAATCCAGCGAAAAATACCATGTTCCAAGTGAATGGTCACCGAGTCAAGCCATATTTTGATGGACGACCCCGAGAAGCCGACATCGAGGTTTTCAAGCTCGATAACTCCACCTAGTTACCCAGAGACCATGTCTAGCTCGAGATGTTAAAATGAGAGGCAACACATGATTTTTCTTATTTTTATTTGTCTCAATTAATTTTTGCATATTTTGTGTGTTACGTTTCTCTTTGCGCTTTGGTGTTGTTTCACAGGGAGTGAAACAAGGGAATGCTACCTAAAATAAGGGAGGAATTTGATCAAGTTTTGGGCGCCGCCGCATAAGACCCGCCACCACTCATGACACCCCTCGGCCCAGCACCCCCGCGAGCACGCGAAGCCTTGCGGGCGCGCCGCCCAAACTCACCGCGCGAGCGCGCATGGCTGCGCGGGAGCGGCCCTCTTCTTCACCCCACGAGCACGCTGATCCGTGCGGCCGTGCATAAAACCCTTTGGTGAAGCCCCTTATGCGAGTGCACAAGGCGCGCCGGTGCGCACCCCTCTTCACCACAGACATCCCGTGGGTGTGCATACGTCCACCACCGCGGCCCCACTCACTTTATAAAAAGGGTCCAATCTGGAACCCTATTTTCTCCACGCCAGTTGCGCCGCTTCTCCCCATTTCTCCATCCAAAGCACATTTTTCTTTCCCCCAGCTCAAATTTCACAGAAACTTCAACCCAATTAGGAGCACCACTCACCCGCTTACATAGTGTCGCCGCGCCCAAGCCCGCTGCCGCATTTCCCTACCGCGCAAACCACCACCGCTGCGTATCTGCCGCCGCCGTGCCCCTCTATTTTTGCTGCAATTCTCCATCTTGCTCCAAGCTCCATTTCCATGGCTCCTAAAAGCAAAAATTCCTCTATTCTAAGAGGAGAAGTCGGCTCCGGCTCCACAAGGGAGGTGATGAACTATGCACACCAATTTGGAGCCCCGTTTCTTCTCATCTCCCTAGAAGAAAGTAAGCATTTCACGACCTTCCAAAAATTTTACATTACTTTTCCACGCTATATTGATTGGAGGTTGATGCAATCTTTGGGAATTGAGGAAAAAGTCACCAAATATCTTAAAGTTTTAAGCTTGGAAACATTTGCAAAAATGAAATTTGAAGCCTTTGATCATTTAAGTCTTGAATTTTTGGTATCTTTTGAGTATGATGAGAGGGAGCAGAAAAGGATTCATTTTCAGATGTTGGAGAATTGATATGAGATCACATTGTCCAACATGAAAGATTATTTTGGTTTTTCATCGAAGGGGATAAAAGAGCGGCCATCGAATTTCAATGTTGCAAAAGCTTGGTATGAAATCTCGGGTTTTCACAATTGGGACGCCAAGGGGACGTCGAGCAAGTATATCCAGGATCCCGTACTGTCAATGGTGCACAAATTCTTGACCTACAATGTCAGTGGAAAGGAGCAGGCCAACAAAGTAAATTCAACGGAGGTTTATCTTTTGTGGTGTGCCAAAAAAAAGAAGAAAGTTTGCCCCTCTACCTTCCTTTGGTCAGCAATCGAGGGCATGCTTCAACAAGACATCCACCCCTCTTTCTGTGCCTTCATTTCAGCATTGGTAGTGAAACTTGGGGTGCTTGAGGAAAATGGCCCGGCACCAAATGGCCAAACTCGGATTGATCACTACAACATTGACAAGGATGAGCTCAAATGAGCTCAGATTATTTATGATGAGCACCAGGTGAGACCTCGCGCTAAGAAAAATTGTGTGGAGAAGTTGAGGCTCGCACAACAGGGCACCATGCAACTTACTGGCGGCGCCGGCACCTCGTCTGCTCAACAGCATTGTTTATCAGATGAGCCCGATGAAGCAGTCAACGAGGAAGCTGAGGATGAAGAGGAGCAAGACGAAGGAGAACAAGAAGCAGCGGAGGAGGAGCACCACTTCCAGCAGCCCCCGCAGTACGGCTATCAAATGCCGCAAGCCGACTGGAGGTCCTTCCAGGACCATTTTGACACTTCCATGGGGCAATTCCAACACAACTTTCAGGAGCACTATGACTCCTCCGTGGGGCAGTTCCGGCAAGGCCTCGAGCAGACATTAGTCAACTCTATGGGGCAGTTTCAGCAGCATTTCATCTCCTCAATGGGACAGTACCGGTAGGACTACATCAACACAATGGGATGATTCTAAGAGCGTTTTGATGCCTCGATGGGTGAGTTTCGCCAGAAGCTGGGATCCCTACCCCATTATCTTGGTGATTTTAGGTAAGAAGTCAACAGCCACCTGGATAGTCACGATGAGCGAATGATGGCCTTGGAGCAAAGCTGGAACAATTGGACAATCTCCTACCCCTACCCGGAGCTTCCTCCACCACCTTATGATCTACCACAGCAGTGAAGTTATTTTGTGTTTTTCTTGTGTATTTTTGTGTTCATGTGAGTGTTTTACTATTTTCAATTTATTCATTTTGTTGTTTGTTGGTTGTATTTGTCGTGTTGTTTTGTAGGAACCAATGCCTGTTTCCTGTCTCCTATACATTGTGATGTTTTCTCTCCCCTTTAATTTTTTTTACATCTTATTTTTCATACATTGAGGATAATGCATGCTTTAAGTATGGGGGGTGAGCTCATTATGTTTATGTCTTAGTTGTGGGTTATTTTGTGTATGTAAAGTTTTTGCTAGAATTTATTGTGTTGAATTATGTTGATTATGGTGTTGATTTTAGTTGTTTTAGTAATGAAAGGTATATTGTGATTCTCCCACTTAGTATCTTGTTTTGTCCAATTGTAAAATTTTAAAAATTTTGGATATGAATCTTCAAGAAATTATTTTCAAATCGATCATGATGAATGAATTGGTTTCATGGTTTCACTCTTGAGCATGAATTGCGATGTTGATCATATTATGATAATTGGTGTTGTGGGGTCTTGCCCTTTAAATATTAAGAGGCATGTTGGGCCTCTTTTCATGAAGAATTATCCCCTTAATCATTTTTCCCCATTTATAAAAAAAGGGAGGAAAAGAGAAAAAAAAAAAAAAGAAAGGGGCAATGAGGATCTCTGCTCCTTTGGTTGATTAATTTGACTATGAGTATGGGAAACCACACAAGGACACTAAGGATTTCCTCCCTAAGGATTTTTACCTTGTGAATTTTGATCCACACCCCTTGTGTGTTTAAATAAATGGGATTGCATTCCGGATTCTACTCCTCTCATGTGTGTCGATTCTGTTAACATCTTGCATGATGAGTATAGGAAAACACATTAGGAAGCTCGACTAAGCTCGATGATCCTACCTAATGACCCTTGTCCTATGTTTGCATTCCCTATTGTTGTTAATATTTTGTTTTCTTAATAAATGTGGAAGTGATTCGTGGGGAATTAATTTCAATTGAATTAAGTCTAATGTCTTTTTCTTAGTGTTTAGAGGGCAAGCAACTCATTTGTTTGGATAATTATGCTCACTTTCTTTGATGATAAATGCTTTAGTGGGAACCATGAGACTTGATCAAATTGCATGATTGCCTTACAAATTCTTCCTTCTGCTTTATGTTTTTAATTACTTATTTGCTTGAGGACAAGCAAAAGGCTAAGTGAGGGGGAGTTGTTTAGTGTCTAATTGTTTTGTAAATTATTTTCTTGTATTTTATATTGTTTAATGTTGATTTTGTGTGTTTATTTTCATTTATTGCTCTAATTGTGGATCAAGCCAAGTTGTGCAAAACTTGAGCTTTTGATTACAAAAGCAGGATTTTAATGGCATTTTGGTGGCATGTGGAAAAGCCCGAAATCGAGTTCGAATGGTAAAAGGAAAAATCAAGTGCTGAGGAAAAACAAAGATGGAGGAATTGAATTGCACTAGATTGCACT
This sequence comes from Perilla frutescens, assembly GCA_026008535.1. Taxonomy (NCBI): domain Eukaryota; kingdom Viridiplantae; phylum Streptophyta; class Magnoliopsida; order Lamiales; family Lamiaceae; genus Perilla; species Perilla frutescens. The sequence goes on along the minus strand of BRKX01000006.1, from coordinate 39,602,269 downwards.
CGAAAATCCATATGGAGAAGAAACGCACGGGCGCGGCCGCGCCATCATCCACGGCCGCGCGAATTGCCTCTCGGTGAAGAGCCCTGTGCGAGCGCGCAAGGGCGCGCGGGCGTGCACTACCGCCTAGCCACCCTCGCGGGCGCGCACTCCCCCGCCACCGCGCGGGGTATGCCTTTTCTTCTCCCTTTCAGTTTTTCCTCCTCTACTCTGTGCAATCCCACTCCATTTCACTCTTATCTCAAAACTAGAATTTTTTTTTATGAAGACTTTTTGTGGCTATATTAGTAGTAAGAAATAGGGATTATTTCCCCTAAGTTGCTTTTTGGATTTTTGTCCCCCAAAATCCCTCTCAAATCTCCCCCAAATCTCATACATTTAATGCTCCCTTCCCATCACCTTTTCTCTCTCTCTTCTCTCTCTCTCTCTCTCTCTCTCACTCTCGATTCTCTCTCTCTCTCATATCTCTAATAGATTTTAGGGATATCATCATATACAGACCCATTCCATCAACCATTCCACGATTCACTTCATCTTCTCCACCACTTCATCTTTCATTTTCTCTCTACACACACCACCTTTATCTCCACCATTTTCTACCCCATTTTCAGCATCTCCACCTCCATTCAAGAAAGGAGGAGAAGGGAAAGACAAAAGGCAAGTAAGCTAGGGCTGAAGAAGAAGAAGACACGAGAAGAAGTCGACTCCCATCCGTCTGCGGAACCTAGGCTCGTTAGAAGGCTTTCTTTTGGTATAATCTTTCTTAAACTTAGATGATTTGTGGGGGTTTATCCCTAACTTGTGAAGAATATTGGATATTGTAGAAGTTGATATGATTTTCATTTTATTATGAGATGATGCACTTTTATGATATTTGTGTTGTTTTGAGCATGGTTATGGGCTAATCTCTCCGTTAAGAGGTGGATGATCGATTTGGTTTTGATTTATGCTTGTGATGGTTGGTTGTTGTTGTTGGAATTGTGATTATCATGTTGACTACTTGATCACTACTTAACATTGCTAGGCTTTAGATGAGACCGAGAGGAGATTCTAAATCTCGACCAAGGTTCCTTCAACGTTAGGTGGACTAGGTTCATAAGCCTAATATATTGATCTTGCTCGTATGATATAGCTGATAGAGGTTTAATGGATAGACGGTGACAGTAATTGAAGTTAAACTAATTGAAGGGTCTATTGTGCGTTTGAGATCAATATAACCAACTTGAAATAAGCTTAATAAGAAACCAATGAGAGAATCCACACCCTAATGCTCGTATCATAATCTATTCCTCGATCTTGATCCTCGTTGTTATTTGCATTTTATTAATTTAAATTGCATGTTTTAAATTCCTTAGTTAAAAACAATCTTAAATCCATGATTAGAGTGTTTAGGTTTTATTTTATTTGTAAACATGTTGCATGCATAGCCTAAAGGTAAATTACCCACACGAAGTCTTACTTGAGAGATTGACTCGGGTTAGCTCATCGCGTCTACAATTGACCCCGTCCAATTGCGCGTTTGGTTTAAAGTAGTTTACCGTATTAATCGAAACCGGAAATAATACAAATTTAGACGTAACAAATATTAAGCTATAAATAGATTTGTGGTGTAGTTTAAAATGATTATTTTTGGAAGAATAAATTATGATTGAACATTATTGTCATTTTTATGTCATTTATTTTGTTTTCTTTCATTAGATACAGTTTGATCTTAATTAAATTTTGTATTTGTCATGTTCTTTTCATTTTATCTTATTTTTCACGTATTAATTTATTTCAAGAATAAGAGATAATGATTATTTAGGAGAATTATCAAGATACAATTTATACACGTGGAAAAAAAATCATAAACATATTGGCCTGACGGGCTAGACCGAAAACCGAAGGTAAGGTTAGGGCCGAAGATTTTGAGTCCGAAGAAAATTTTAACCGAATATGCCTGAATCGAATAGGACCAAAACTGAAACGGGTTAGCCCGATCGACATCCCTAGGCATACGGCTCCGTATCCCATAATATATAACTGGGTTTCTCTATTTTTTAAAACTATTGATTTATTAAATCTGTTAAGGGTTCTTGCGGATTGTTAATTGATAAGAAGTCAAATAATAAGGGTTCTTTTATTCGATAACACTTAAGGAGAAATGAGGAATACATCAGCGGGTTCCGGTATTCCATAACTGGTTTACTTCATTATGTGAATATTATTTATGCATCAATGATCGACGTGGGCATACCATTGTGACTTTGTGATTTCATCCGGATTTATTTATTATTGATATATCTATTTCTTATTTTCAGTTTATTAGTATATTAAACTATCTCTCAAAACCCCCCAAAGTTACAGCAGAAAGAAGAATTACACCGTTCCCTGAGGATTCGACCTGTGCTTTCCACCTACTACACCTATTTGGGCATTCGGAAGATCATATTATTTTGGGCGTATGACAACAGCGCATCAAATTGCCACTAAATAGGTTTGGGTATTATTGTTATAAGTTGTAAACGTTGGTGTATTAAATACTCTCGTGTCCCATAATTGTCTTCCAACTTTCATGCAGATTAAGAAAATGTATTAAATTTTCCTACTATATTCTTACTTATTTATTGAAAATAAAATTATTATTAATTTTAAAGAATATCAAATAATGGTATATTAAGGAAAATGAAAATTTAATGCATATTAAATAAAAGAAATGGACTATAATTTTGGAACGGCCAAAAAATGAAATAGATGCTACAATTATGGGACTATGAAGTATAATTTACCTTTAAAAAATAAGTTTATCGTGATTAAAAAAAGGGTTAAAAATTTATTTGGGAAAAAATATAGTAATATTGATGTAGGCAAGTAGGATTTAAAACATAATAGTTATGTGGGCAATCTGTACTTATTTTACACAATCCCCACTAATGGTGTCCACAAAATCAGAATTTTGTCAGGTCGGTACTTATATCTGCAAAAGGTTGCTTGTAACTGCCAAAGGAATATTAATTTATTTTAGGGTTTGAAATCAATGCACAACCATGCACCATGTCTTCTTCATCTATTTCCTTTCTCTTTTGCCAAACAATTGAAAAAAAAAATTTCACGGAGCTGCATCTCTCTCTATCGAAACTTCTCGTCGTTTGAAATCCACGCATCGTCAGGTGAAAACTCTCTCCCTCTCTCTCTCGCTCCCTTTTCACATGTGATACTTTGTGATCTCTCCATTTTTCTTTGCGTATCTGTCACACCCACCCCAATAAAATAAATGTAAAACATAGAGTAATGTAACAATGTGGGTGAGTCGTATCTTTTTAAAATAAATGGAATATGTATTATCTATTAAAAATCATTAATGTTAAAAATTTAGATTAACATGTGGTGCATGTACTGTGATCGATAAATATAAAGTATAATTTACTAAAGAGTGTAAAGAAATAAGTGCTCTCTTTGCAGAAATAATTCTAAGAATATAAAGATATATTTGAAATCAAACCTATGAGATCTAAGTAGAAAATATAACAAAAGAAACCCTTGCCCTCCTCACAGGGCGTCATCCATGTATACACTTCTCAAGACTTGTCAGAGCTCTAAGCATTCAAGCATCTATGCACCACACATTATCACTTTCACCTATAATGCACGAACTACATGAGCTAAAACTCAGTAAGTAGAAATCATGCGCATGCATGATCACTAGCAATCATAACACGTGCAAGACACAGCACCACCACAAACATAAATGCTCATGAATAAAATCTGTTAATGCTATCTCAAAAGCATTTTCAACGTTTAGGAACTTGGCTCCCTTCACCAGACACCAACATGAGTCATGAGCTCATAATATAATCAATATCAATTGGTTAAAATGTGATTAGTGCACTCATGTGGCTCATGCTCCTGGACCCCAAGAGACACGCCCCCTGCCTGTTTCCTTTGATCCCACATGAAAGTCATCCCACAACAGCCACTCATCACCTCAAAGGTGTAGTCGAAGTGGACCATACTCCCTGGACCCCAAGGGACACACCCCCTGCCTGTTCCCTTTGATCCCATATGGAAGTCATCTCACTCGAGGCACAAATATACAACACATCACAGCACGGGCTGGTGGTGACCAATCCCAAACAAAACATTTTCTCTCTCCAAAAATCATTTCGTGCATGCAACCTCAACAATATCTACATGACGTGCACGCATATGCTCGTGGTCATGTACAAGATATTTAATACAAGATAATACAATATTACAAGTATATTACATCACATAATCATACAATACAACATAATAATATATAATAAATAATAAACACATATAATCAAATAATAATATGTTCATGCATTGTAGTTGCAGATGGATTTCTACTTACCTCGAATCTAAAGCTTATAGTATTTGAAATCCTAAAACCGTATTTTCTCAATAAATTCTATCCAACACATACAAATAATCAATATATACATATAAAGGTTACTAAAACATAATGACAAATAATATTGTATTATTCTATAATTCAATTCTATTTTTATCAACAATAAACAATCCCATCTACTTAAAGCTGCCACTGATGCACTAAGAGATGTAAAATAGTTAATTAAAATTATAATCATCAATATAAAATTTTAATTGATGATCAAGATGATAAATCATGTGTCCAAATTGCTAAACAATCATTCTCGGTGCTAATACATGTTATATATATATATATATAGTTGTTCTATAACTTATTAACATTTTTAAATCTCTAGCTGCTCACACATAAGTTTTATGCTACGTACACATATATATACAAACACACAATTAATATTGTTGGATTATGTATACAATCTATTTATTATGAAATATAAATATAATTTTTTTTATCTTAGTTATAATTAATGAAAATACTCAAAAATATTAAATGGAATTAAATTATATACGATAAACCATATTTCATTCAAGTATAGATTAACAATTGTAAATTATAAATTACATGATGTTCTGCACCAAAATAATATCATGGAACAATAGAGATTCACTAAATAAAACATTAATCTAATTTAGACATTTATTGAGTAAAGAATTAAATTAACACAAATTAAGTGATTGAATCACAAATCTTAAAGCATATGATTTTATTCTTAGTCAATAAACATTTACTTTGTTATATTTTTTTAGCTAATTATACTGGAGGCATAAGAATTAATTTGCTCTTAATATTTAAAATGAAAGCACTAACCTTGTCTTCGTTTTCTCATCGCTCGTCAACTCGTATATATTTCATTTATTTATACACACCACTATGACTATAATTTGATTAGTAAGTCCTATATTAGCCATGTGTAAGTTACGTGGAATGTTATCATTTTATTCCATTTTCTTTAATTTATCTTATGTATATATATTCTATATATATTTACTTTTAAATAACTCTCATTAGTCTAGTAGTTATAGGCATACGTGTTTACTCAATTATTTGCCACCTTTAAAGCTAGCTAGATATTTTTTTAATACATATCTATGTTTATCTATATCAACACTTGTTACTTTTAAACATTAAACTGACCATCTACTATATAAATATGTAACTCTAATGATAATAGGATGAGGAGTATAACAACTCATGTCTTGGGAACAATCTTAATATTCACATTTATTAAATTAACGTTTCTAATAAAATAAAATAAACTATATCAAAATTATACGAGGACATGAACTCACATAAATCAATACATATAAAAACACACACATATAAGCAATTATATTCACCATGAATATACAATAAGAGGCTCCGGTATTACAGCATCAGATGCCATAGCCGAGACACTGGAGATGGAACGCCGACCTAGACCACCGCCGGAGACATCTTCGTCTTCTTTAGTAGGTTTCAAATTTCCTGTCGATTAATTTTCAAATTAATCGTATCATTGTAATTGTAGCAACTTATGTTAGAAATTATCTATTGTATATTTAACAAATGTTTACAATATTAATCGTAGCATTATTATGGTGTTAGATAGAATCAGAACACTAATTGTAGCCCATAAATTTGTATCATAGCTATTTGTTAGTGTTATTCGTGACATCAATCAAAGAAACTTGTTTCAGATTGGAACAATGGTGTCACATGACACTATATTTGTTTATCAAGAGCTCTACATTGCACTTGCTATAGTGATTTAATCGTCACTCATCTGTATGGCATTTGATAATCACTTTAGTATTTGATTTTTCCAAGTACCTTACTTACTGTTCTGGACAATATTCATAAAGGTGTACATGAACATGATATGAACTTCCTGAAGACAGATCATGCTAGGAGTTTTGGATTGAGCTGAGAAGAACACTGTTGTGCGTCGTGCCACAACAAAGATTGTTCAACATGCTGAGCACTGCCATTTAGCTTGAGTGATAGTCTGAAATCAACCTGTGAACATACAAGATATTCTGATGTGCTACCTGAAGAGAAGATTCTAGATCAACAATGCTCATTACAACAGACATGAACATCTGCATGAAAAGAAGACTCAAGATCAACAATGTTCATAATAATGTTCATGAACATTTACATGAACATTCCTTATCCATGTTATTCTTCCAAGATTAATGATTTGAAAGAAACTTAGCTGATTAAATGACGCATGCATCTCAACCATCTAACTGGACTAATGATTTTTGATCAAGCGGCTGAGATCTGAGGGTTTGAAAATCTGAGTAGTTGCCATAAATAGCAAAATATTTTGCCAGAAGATTTGCTATTTATATCCCTCAGAAAATTCATCTCTTTATACTTTAATGCTGAGTATAGAGACTTAAATGACAACTCAGATAAACAGTAAGCTTATTTTGAAATTTTAACGATAACTTTTTCAAAAAATAAGCTTTAAGGAATAGAGAGTAGAGAGGCTTATCAAGGAGGATTGATCATGCAGCTGATGATGGGAGGGACTTTGAGCTCGAGGTGTCAGTTTCTTGCTAAACTGATGATGTTGTCTTTAACTGATTTGATCAGTTTTGTTGAGCAGCTGCTAATTGACTTTTCCTCAGTTTACTTTTCTTGAGTGGTCAGACGGGGCTAGCTTCTCCGCTTTCTCTAGAGTTGTTAGACCTTTTTCCTTTTGGAAGATAAACTGATAGTGTCCTAAAAAGCATCAGTTCTAGCTGCAGTCTCAGCATGTTGAAGTTGCTTCAGATCAACTGTTGAGTTAGTCAGCTTCAAGGTGGTCAGCTCTTTAATTCCTCTACAGGATGAGCTGGACTGATTTACCATCAGTTTTGCAGCTCTTGAGCAAGACTTGATAAGAGGAGTAACATAGCCTCTGGATAAGAGATCTGGAGAAGTGGCAGTATCTTCATCGTCTTTTGCTCCATTATGTCCACGGTGTTGACTCCTTAAGGTTACCACAATTTGAGTATGAGATAGATCTTGATCTATCTTTTCAGTGGTACCCGCAGCTTGTAAATAAGCCTCTTCCAACTAAATTGGATCAAGATTCAGTTGTAGGCAACATCGATCGACTGGATTGTTGACAAACTGATTTTCAGTTGCAACTCTTTGCGATTTCAAGCTGGCTTCAACATCACCTAGCATGGCCTTAGCTGGAATGTTGTTATCAAGTCGATGCTTCATAATCTACTGGACTTGCACAATAGTTGGAGGAAATGGATTTGAACCTCCAATCCATTTAATACTCCAAGTCTCTTCACGTTACCAAAAGCTCATGGCATGAAAGGTAGTTGTTTGAACAACTGGTTGTCTTGCTTGGCAACATAAGTGAAGTGAGTGAGAAGGAGATTCGTTACATCCTTCTGAGCACTCTTGACAGCATATTAACCATTGTAGAAGGTGTGAATATTGTCTTCAGTCAGCTACAGAGGAGGGCAGACTCTCCTAAAGTAATGAGCTCCATAATTTGGATGAGGAATTCTGATTAATTGAATGAGCTCATCTGGATCAGTGCAGGGCTTGAAGTCAACTGATGATCCATTTTTAGAGTGTGGAGAGGGAACTTCATTGGCAGCTGAACTGCTTGAAGTTGTATTGCCAGATTTGGCTTTATATCTCCTCTTCTTCTTGAGTGACTGAGATGTGCTTTTCCTTTCTTGGGAATCCAGTCAGATATGAGGATTGGTAGCACATCATCATTTGGAAGATTCAGCATATCTTCCAGGAGCTTGCCCATTCTTAGAACAAGTCCTACCTTGGACTCAAATTTCCTAGTCTTCTTTGAGTCGGCAGCTTTGATGACTTGATACTTGAATTGGGAGAAGACAAACTTTGCTCAATTAGCTTCCAATCCTTCAACAAGGTATATCATTACCTTGTATCTTTCTTGAGTCAATTGACTCAAGCTTCCAATGGCACCGAACATCATTTTGTTCGTGATATCGAGCATAACTCCATACTCGGGCTTCAGATCAGTTTTAGCTATTGTAAAACTGAATTGCTTGGAGCATGTTGAAGCACGCCATTCTTTCCAGTATGGTTTAGTTGAATCTTTCAGATCTTGAACCCTGGAGCCTTTTCTGGGAAGTTGAAAGATTTTTGCAATCTTTCTTTCAGTGATTTGAAGTTTCTTTCTTTGAATCACTAATTATATAACCTTCCCATCTGCAATGACCTTTTCTTGAAGCAAGAACTCACTTACCAAGTCTTGTCTGAAGAATCTTGGAGGAGTTTCAAGGTAGTGCAGAATTCCGGTCTTGTGAAGATTGACCAGAAGAAAAAGGATTGTTTGATTCCTTAAGAATCAATTGAAATTTCTGTCTTTCCAAAAATTTATCTTTCATCATTTGCTCTTTGAAATAAGTAAGAGCTTTGGATGATTCAACCATTTTTGAAAACTTTTGGCTGAGTTTAAATTGAAGCTCTTGAGAGAGAGAGAATACTTTTTTGAAAGATAATTTCTTGAAGAGTATGAATTGCTTCTTCTGATGTTGTATTCTCTTAAAATATTTGAGCAAGGGGATTTACGAGTGAGGATAGAGACTCATAAATTTGTTGTTTGAAAGAATTAAATGCCCCTTGTCGTTTTCTTTTGGCTTTTGATTTTGAGCTCAGGACCAATGGTCAGAAATTAATAAGTACTGACATAAGCATTTATTTAAACCAAAAGATTTTTATTTATGAAAATATTTAAGAAATAAACTGATTTACAAGAAGTTTTCCTAAGGCGTCTAATCAGCTGACTTCTGAAGCCTTCAGGTCTTCTTGCGTTAAGTTTTTCTTTTTCTTTACAGTTCTGGAGCTGTCTGAGATGCTTTCACTTGAAGAATATTTTGAGTCTTCACTTTTAGAACAAGCTTCCAGTTTTATGATGGAATCAGAGAGCTGTTTTACCTGTTCATTCATGCACGTGATCAGTGCTTGGATTGAGGCTTTTCTTGACCACTACCTTTTTACTTGTTGGGCTCTGAGCTGAGTCTCTTCTGCAGTCGGCGGATGCTCTCCGGTCAAGCGATCAATTTTCAGCTGATGCTTTGCAGTCTGATGTCCTACAGTTGGCTTGCCAACTGATTCAGACTGTATTGGAGAGGTATTTTTCCTTTCAGTTGGACTCTTCCTGGAGTCCTCTCCGCCCTTATCTCCTTCTCCTGAGGATTGGTATCTCTCAACAGCAAGGATGACGTCATCAGAGTCATGAGTTGATTGAACTATTGACTTGATGACCTTTGCTTTTCATTTTCCTTTTGCTGCTGGAGTGGAGGGGGTCAGCTTCTTCCTCAATCGTGGTCATGGCTCTCTGATAGTTAGTGGAGGTAGTGCTCATTCTGTTATTTTTGGAACAAAATCATCAGGATCAACTGGCTGATGATTTGTTTCCTCCGCCATCAAGTCGGGAAGCAGCTTTTCTAGGATGAAGCTGATTCGATTGATGTAGTACATCTTTTGTGAAAAGCACAAGCTGTTTTTTGTCTCCCTTTCCACTATGTCGACAAACCTTTTCAGCTGCTTGAAGAGAAATGATGCCCAGTCTATTCCTCTGGTTTCCCAAATGGCGTTGCAGATTTTATATTTTATCTCTGACATTTCATCATGTCCTTCGCACGATCCTACCATCATCTGTGTGGCCATAGCTGCCAACACCTGAAATTCCTTTTGGAATCTAGATGTTCGATGGTTAATCTGGAAATTTTCTGTAGTTAACTAATGCCATCTTAGGTCAGTTCTCATCTTCAGCTGGAGTGCTTCTCTTCACTCCTTCTTTTGGCTGATCATCATCCTCCTTTGAAGTTAGTTCGAGCAATCCCAGTTAGATGCACAACTCTACAAATCTAGCTTGTGGCAATGGCTTGGTGAAGATATCGGCTATCTGCTTTTCCGTGTTGACATATTTGATGCATATGTCTTTCTTCTCGATGTGATCTCTGATGAAGTGGTGCTTGATATCAATGTGTTACATCCTTGATTGCAATACTGGATTTTGAGATATTGCAATAACACTATTGTTATCACAGTAGATTGGAACTTCTTCAGTCTCCACCTTGTAATCTTTGAGTTGTTGCTTCATCTATAGGATTTGAGCACAACAGCTTCCAGCAGCTACATACTCGGCTTCAGTTGTTGACGTGGCAACTGAGTACTGCTTTTTGCTAAACCAGGATATCAGTTTGTTCCCAAGAAACTGACATGTTCCACTGGTGCTTTTTCTGTCGATCTTGGATCCTCCGAAGTCTGAGTTTGAGTAGCCGGTTAGACTCAAGCTATTATCTCTAGGATACCATAATCCAAGATTTATGGTTCCCTTGAGGTACTTCATGATCCTCTTCGTTGCTTCGAGATGACTTTTCTTAGGGTTGGCTTGGAACCTTGCAAACAGTCTGACTTAGTAGGAGATGTCTGGTCAGCTGGCGGTCAGGTAGAGAAGGGATCTAATGATTCTTCTATAGTGCGTCTGGCTGACTGATTTTTCTTCTTCATCTAGGGTCAGCTGCACTAATGTATTTATTGGAATCTTGAGAGATTTTCCCTTATCGGTTCCAAACTTCTTGACAAGCTCTTTAGTGTATTTGGCTTGACTGATGAAGATTCCGTCTTCCAGCTGCTTCACTTGGAGTCCTAGGAATAATGTCATTTCTCCCATCATGCTCATCTCGAATTCGCTTTGCATCAGTTGAGCGAATCGAGTGTAGAGATCATTACTCTTGGATTAAAAAATTATGTTATCCACATAAATTTGAACCATCAGGATCTCAACTGATCATTCTATTCTAAATAGAGTGCGATCAATGACTCCTTTCTAAAATCTATTCTTCAGCAAGAATGTTGTAAGGGTTTCATACTAACCTCTTGGGGCCTACTTCAGGCCATATATACATCCTCCTTGAGCATCCCTTGCAAAAATGCACTTTTCACGTCCATTTGATAGACTGTAAAATTGTTGTGGGCTGCATAGGTGAGGAACAATCTGATGGCCTCCAATCTTGCAACTAGTGTGAATATCTCATCAAAGTCGATTCCTTCACTTTGAGAGTACCATTTGGCTACCAGTCTGGCCTTGTTCCTTGTGATCACGCCAATTTATTATGAAATACCCACTTAGTCCCAATGACTTTTTGGGTTTTCAGCCTCTCAACAAGAAACCACACGTCATTTCTTGTGAACTGGTTTAGCTCTTCTTGCATCACCATAATCCAGTCTGAGTCTTCAAGCACTTCCTTGATGTTGGTTGGTTCCATATGCGAGATGAAGCATGTGAAGAGTGCATGCTCCGTTGACCTTCTGGTCTGGACTCTGCTTCTTGGATCACCAACAATTTTGTCGACTGGATGGCTTCAGAGCCTGGGGGAATTATGGCTTCTGCTGCACCTTCAATTAGTTCATCAGTTGCTCCTTCAACTGATTCTTCGGCTGTTCCATCAGCTAATTCTTCAGCCGGTCCATCAGCTGTTGTCTTGGCTCCGGCTTGTTTTTCATTTTCATTGATTCTTCCCCCTGTTTCAGTTATATGGTTTGAGGTTTCACCACAGTTTGTGTCCTCATTGACCAAGTTATCTTCAACTGGTCTAGAATCAATTTCAATATCATCCTCTAGTGAAGCTTGAAACTGCTTTGGAACAATGTGATCAACATAGTCCAGGAGGCTTTCACTAGGCAGTGCTTGCTCTGATGTGCAGTTTTTCTTTTTGTTTATGTACTCATCAGCAAGCTCATCAAATACCACATAACATGTTACTTCCACAACTAGTGTTCTTTCGTTGAACACTCTGTAAGCTTGTAAATGCGGGGCATTATAGCCGAGAAAGATCCCCTCATCATCTTTGGCACTGAAAGCATTTAGCTGGGATTTACCATTATTGTGGATATAACATTTGTAGCTAAATATCTTAAAGTATGAGATAGAAGGCTTACGACCCTTGAACAGCTCGTAGGGAGTTTTGTCATGGGTGATGACTATGGCACTTCTGTTTTGTGTGTGGCAGGCTGTGTCAATTGCCTCTGCCCAATAACATTTGGCTATGTTGGCATTTGCTACCATTGCTCTTGTTGCCTCCTTTAGAGTGCGATTTCTCCTTTCAGCTACGCCATTTAGTTGAGGAGTTCTTGCAGCAGAGTCTTCGTGAGTGTGTAGCGCCCCGAACTACTCCGTTTGGCCACGTCACTTAACATATAATTTACTTACTCATTTTGGTGTGCTTATTTTAAATCGAGCGGAAGCTATGGTCAAGTTTCATTATGATAAATGAAATAATATTTCCCATTACAAATTTTTCACAAATATAACATACAACCTAACGAATCTAATTTGTCACACAACATAATATTTAATGGAAGCATTGCATAGGCCCATCCATATGAATCATACAATCGTCTAACCTATCGGGCTCATAGGTTGTCATAACCCGTCCGTCTAGCGCCCTAAATCACCATATATAATATAGGGTCAACAACATACTTCACACATAGAAGGCTCCAAGGTCGAACAACCTGCTTTTAAAATGTTTTGCATAATGTCAAGTTATATACATCATTACTACAAAATACGGCTAGTCCCATCCCCAATAATCATCGATCATAAACAAAAGAGAGTGATCAATGAAATAATAATAATATGAGTATTTTCAAAAGAAGAGCATGCAAAAATATAAACACAAGCTTGTGGGGGTTCTCTTGTGTTCACAACGCCCCTACTCGGGCCTCGACTCCTCAATCTGAAATTCATTAAATGAATGGGGTGAGTATTTAACAACATACTCAATGGGGAACACTGTAAACAGTTATAGCCAATTGCACATGTGAAAATATAACATATGGATATTTCTTTACTTTTAAGGAGACTAGCCTCAACCCCGTAGGGCCCAAACATCATGATGCCCCCGTTAATGAACGTCTTTATCCCTGTATGGATGCCCGCATGCTTATTATCTCCTAGAGAGGATATTAAAGAGTCTATTATCGATGCCGTAGGACCTCTTTGTCGACCCCGAAGGATCTCTGTTATCTCTGTTATCTTTGGTCCGAAGACCCTTCATATCGTTACGATCAAAGCACAACAATAACTATAACTTTACACGTGTTCACAGTTTAGAGTTACCCCATCTTATGAGACGCTTTCAAATCCTTTCAACCTTTAAAATACTTCTTAGCCGTGCACAAGTCGTCCACCTCGAACTCCAATACGTCACCAAGCACCTTTCAATTCCCTTTTTCATTTTAGATGTCGAGTTATTCAATTAAATCATAATTTGACCAAACACATGCTATAATTTGCTTTAAGGTCTTCTTACATATCCATATATACAATCATGGATATACAAACTCATAATATGATTTTGGACTCAAAATACACATTAAAGCTCTTTGAAGCATTTAATCGAACAAATTACGTGCACACATTCAAACCACATGATCATGACTCAATTTAAATCTTTTAAACCCAATATTTCAAATACAAATACCTTCATCTAAGGGCTCTAGCATACATGAAAATCAACTCCACACAACCATCAGAACACCTCCAACCAAACACCAACAATTTAAGGGGAAAATATGGTAAAAATCATATCTTTAGCAACAATGAACCATAGGAATTCAATATAACTTCACATATAGTTTCAATGGAGTAAATAAACCATATGTTTAAGATATCAAAGCATGAGGATCATTAGAATCGAAAAACCCCAAATTTGGATGTAAACCCTAGGTTTGATTTAACACGAAATTGGTGTTTAATCACCAAAAGAAGAGGTATGGAGTTACTTTAGTTGATGGATGATGATAAGAGAATCCTCTCCCAAAGCTTGAAGAACTCCTTGAGAGAATTTGGGAAGAAATCGTCCAAGTGATGAAGAAAATGAAGAGAAATAAGTGAAGTGTTGTATTTAAAGATTGGAATTTCCGAAACGAGGCACGACCTAGGGGGTCGCGTTTACAAGTCGCGCTTGAGCCGAAGAAAAATGGCTCTCTGAAGCTGGTGACACGAGAGCAAAATGTCACGTTTCTCACTCGCGTTGCAGACCTCTCAGAACGCGACTTAAAGTGGGTCGCGCTTCCCGGTCGCTTCTAGACTGTAGATTTTTGAAAGAACTTTGATTTGAGTACTCATGGGCCTCGTGGTTCCAACCAAGTCAAAAGTTATGACCTCCGGACGAAACCCTACCGAAACTCAGCGAGACCCTCGATTTATGCTATTTTCGAAAACACATACAATACACAACTTGAATTTTCAAAACATATTTACTACTCTTTTAATGCACACACCGAAATTACATAAAATTAAGGTATGACAAATCATAAAATTAAACGCAATTATAATCATTCCTTAACACATAACTCGACATTTTAGTATTAAAAATTCAAACTGTATTATATACTCAGTATAATACCACTGAGTGCTAAGACGTATCGGCTCGAGTGGAACAACCTACAATATAACAATGGCATAATACAAATATACTCACATGATTAATATCCAAACAATATTAATCCAAAATCATTTACTAAAATTATAATTTATAATTTATCAAAAGGGTCGGGGTATCACAATCTCCCCAACTTTTAAAAAATTTCATCCTCGAAATTAGCCTAACATTTCTGTTACATTTGGATATCGAGCTATGATCTCAACCTCTTTCTTCCAAGTAGCCTCTTCCGGTCCGTGGCGACTCCATTGCACTTTTATTAAAGGAACCTCACGGGTTCGAAGAGTGTGAACTCTTCTATCTAACACAGCAACTGGGACCTCTTCATACGATAAGTCCTTGGAAACTTGGACCGTGTCATATGAGATGACATGACTAGGGTCAGACACATATCATCTAAGCAACGACACATGAAAAACATCGTGCACACCCGTCAAATCCGGAGGTAGTGCTAGGCGATAGGCAACATATCACCTATTTTCTCTAAAATCTCGAACGGTCCCACATAACGTGGCTACAACTTACCCTTCTTTCCAAATCTAACCACTCCTCTCATTGGTGCCATTCCAATCGATGCTTGGAAACTGTTATTATAAGCAAACTCCACAAGTGGCAAGTGGCTCTCCTAACTTCCACCAAAATCGAGAACACATGCACGAAGCATGTCCTCCAATGTCTGAATAGTCCGCTTAGATTGACCATCAGATTGAGGATGGTACCCAGTGCTAAATCTCAACTGTGTTCCCATAGCTTCTTGCATACTTCGCCAAAATTTGGACGTAAACTTTGTCTCACGATCTGACACTATCGACACAGGTATGCCGTGAAGATGTACTATCTCATCGATATAAATCTGAGCTAATCGATCCATGCTAAATGTCATTTTCACCGGAAGAAAATGAGCAGACTTGGTCAACCTATCTACAACAACCCAGATTGCATGATGACCTCTAACTGATCGAGGTAATCCTACAACGAAATCTATTGCAATGTGCTCCCACTTCCATTCGGGAATCTAGAGTGAATTTAACAATCCAGAAGGGCGTTGATGCTCGGCTTTCACTTGTTGACAAGTGATACACTTCGATATGAATTGGCCAATTAACCACTTCATATTTCTCCACAAGAAAAACATCTTCAAGTCCTTAAACATCTTCGTGCCTCCTGGGTGCACAGAATACGGAGTATTGTGTGCTTCTTCAAGGATCTCCCTTCTGAGCTTTTCATTGTTCGGCACACACAACCTTCTCTCGAAGAATAATGTGCCATCATTTGCAACGGTAAAACCATGAATAGAACCCTCTAATGCTCTTTTCTTCATCTTGCATAAGAAAGGATCGTCGGCTTGTGCTTCACGAACTTGATCACAAATTAGTGGTCGAACCACTAAGGCTGCTAAAATCCCTTGAGTGGTGTTGGAAGGATCCACCACCTCTAAATCCATCTTCTCAAACTCCTTGATCAACTGCTCTTGCTTGGTTGGAAGATAGATCTTCCGGCTTAAGGCATCAGCTACAACATTCGCCTTTCCAGGCTGATATAAAATTATACAGTCGTAATCCTTCACCAACTCTAACCATCTTCTTTGGCGTAAATTCAACTTCTTTTGGGTGAAGAAGTACTTCAAGCTTTTGTGATCGGTGTAGATCACGCACTTGCTCCCATGGAGATAGTGTCTCCAAATCTTCAATGCATAAACCACTACTGCTAACTCGAGATCATGCGTCGGATAATTATGCTCGTGCACCTTCAACTGTCTTGATGTGTACGCCACTACCTTTTCATATTGCATCAAAACACAACCAAGTCCTTGCTTCGAGGCGTCGCTGTAGATGACAAAGCCTTCAGTCCTATTAGGAATAGTCAACACTGGGGCTGATAGAAGACGTTGCTTCAATTCTTGAAAACTCTGCTCACACTTCTCACTCCATTGGAACTTCTCATTCTTCCTTGCCCATCTCATCAAAGGACCCGATATCTTGGAAAACCCTTCAATAAATCTTCCATAGTAGCCTGCCAATCCCAAGAAGCTTCGGACTTCATTAACATTTGATGGCGTCTTCCAATTGCTAACAGCTTCCACCTTCGATGGCTCTACTTCGATTCCATTTGATGTCACCACGTGGCCAAGGAATGCCGCTCGTTCTAACCAGAACTCACATTTTGAAAACTTTGCATGCAACTCTTCTTTCCTTAGCGTCTCCAATACGATTCTGAGATGCTTAGCATGCTACTCCTTGCTTCTTGAATAAATCAAGATATTATCGATGAAAACTATTACAAATTGGTCGAGGTACAGATTGAACACTCGATTCATCAAGTCCATGAAGACTCCAGGCGCATTGGTCAATCCAAAAGGTACCACCATGAACTCATAGTGACCATATTGCGTTCTAAATGCCATCTTTGGGATGTCACTCTCCTTGATCTTCAATTGATGATAGCCGGACTTCAAGTCGATCTTTGAAAACACACCGGCTCCCTTCAGTCGATCGAACAAATCTTTAATTCTTGGCAGCGAATACTTATTCTTGATCGTTAATCAGTTCAACTCTCTATAATCAATGCACATCCGCATGGATCCATCCTTTTTCTTCACGAATAGCACAGGTGCTCCCCATGGTGAAACACTTGGTCGGATTAATTTGTTGTCAAGCAACTCCTGAAGTTGAACATTGAGCTCTTGCAACTCTTTTGGCGCCATTCTATATGGGGCTTTAGATATTGGTGTCGCACCTGGCACTAGGTCGATGGTGAACCCGATCTGGCGGTCAGGAGGAATCCCTGGCAACTCATCTGGAAACACATCGGGAAATTCATTCACCACTGGCACGTCTGACACTTGGACTTTAGCGGAATTTGACTCCACTATGCTGACGAGGAATTCTTGGCACCCTCTCTTCTTTAACAACTTCATTGCCTTCATTGCTGTGATAAGTCTCTGCGTTGATCTCGCTCTTGCACCATAAAAGATTAACTTAGGCTCTCCTAGAAAATCAAATTCAACCTCACAATCACGACATCGAATCGTGGCATGATTCCCACTCAACCAATCTTAGTTGATCGTGACAACAGATACATTTCATTAATCTTTATTGTTCAACTTCGGACCATTCTTTTCTTCTTTATCATGCTATCACGATTATTCAACTCTTTAACTTCTTTAACTTCTTTCCCGACACACTCTATAATACACACCCCCATTTCATATTACTCATACTTGAAAATCTTTAAAAGTACATACCTTAGGATCGGAGTCAAGCCGATTAGCCGTCGTGAACAACCACCCACATTTCTCATACATAAATCAAACACATACAGAACAAGTCTATAGGAGCGTAGACCTGCTCTGATACTAATTTGTAGCACCCCAAACTACTACGTTTGGCCACGTCTTAACATACAATTTACTTACTCATTTTGGTGTGCTTATTTTAAATCGAGCGGAAGCTAAGGTCAAGTTTCATTATGAGGAATGAAATCATATTTCCCACTACAAATTTTTCACAAATATAACATACAACCTAACGAATCTAATTTGTCACACAACATAGTATTTAATGGAAGCATTGCATAGGCTCATCCATATGAATCTTACAATCATCTAACCTATCGGGCTCATAGATTGTCATAACCCACCTGTCTAGCACCCTAAATCATCATATATAATATAGGGTCAACAACATACTTCACACATAGAAGGCTCCAAGGTCGAACTGTAACACCCTAAATTTCTTAAAGTGTTAAACTGATTTTTATTTATTTTAAATGGTTGATTTTAATTGATGCGGAAATGTGAGTCATTTTTTTTTTAAATTATAAAATAATAATCTAACTTAATTAGTCAATGCATTTGAGTAAAGAAATAAATACTTGAATTTAATAGAATAAAATTCTACTTGACCAATTAAAATAGCAATGCTACTGAAATATTTTTATTTGAAAAGTTTATCATAAGTTCTAAAAATAAAATAAGATAAAAGACAATAGCATGAGTGGATGTCTAAGAACCAACATGATCCATGAAACACTGAATTATTAATAATTGTCTTAAATAAAATTTGACTAATGCAAGCAGAAGAAATGGAAATTGACTTGACTTGTCATTTGATCTCCCACACGCCACCATATTTAGTTACCTGAAAATGTTAATGAGGGGTGAGCATATATAAAATATACTCAGTGTGGGAAATTATGCAGAGATTTGCCCAAGTTAATAAAACAGCAGCACACATATAACTGATACTGAAAACTGATAGTACCTTAGTACCGAAACATGATAGTACATTAGTACTAATTGAATTGCATAGCGATATTGACATTTGTGAACAAATACTGAGAGCCAAATAATGAATGAGCATATAGTCCAAAAGCTCATAGATAGTAACATGATATACGGCAAACACGTGATATTAAAATGGGCAAAAATATAAATCCACAGTGTATAAAATAAATAAATCCCACACCTTAACTGAACTGATGAACTTCGAGTCAAACACTAACAGTAACTTATTGTCTTAGTCGCGCCGCACCTAGAATGCCATGATAAAGAACCTTATAAATGCATGCTTAACTTTAAAAGTAGGCTAAACTAAATTTAAAACTTGAAATGATATAATAAAATGTCTCTGATCCTTGAATGAGATTTTTTTTTTTTTTTAAAGAAAATTATACATACAAATCTGAAGTATAGTTTAAACAAATAACGAAAAATTAAAAGCTCTGATTGGAATCTGATTCCGTCCAATTATAAAAACTAATTAACTTTTCAAATTAATTAAGTTCCCAACACAAATAAAATTGATATTATTCGGAAACAATAATTTATAAAATAATTAATACTTTAACTAACAAACTTTAATATTATAATTTAAAAGTTAAACCCAAAGCTCAAAAATTTATCTATAATACGCCACTTATTAGAGTTGTGAGCATGTATATTACTATGAAATCCCAAATTAAATGAACATCTACCATTATAACTTAACTTACGACTTATAAAATTAGTTCCCAAAAGACCTTTGATTCATTAACTGTCCTAGAATCCTTACTATGACAACTCAATGTTTCCCAATTAAAAGAATATTAATCAACTGTAAACAAAAATTATAATAAATAAAATGATTAAGACGACTCCCATCTAATCTCTACATTGTTAACCAAGGACTAAACCCATATAAAATAAATTTGCCAATCCATTGAATAAATATATTTATTATTATGGAAAAGAAAAGAAAAAAAACCGAAAACATTTAGAATATTTTCAATGCATTTGATTGATTGTTTCTTCTTAAAGTAAGACATGTAATTAAAACATTAATCCATTCCCTCAACTGATTCCCTTCTCTGACCTTGTTATTTTAACATTATAATATGGCCGACTAACAAATCTTCAATAGCTTTATATCATAACTTAATAAATAAAGTAAATAGGACCCATTTCACCCAACATCTCTACGATTCGCATGAGAATGATCATTAGAAGTACATGATCTATATTTTTTTTTTATGATTAATTAAAATATATGTATTTTACATGTTTAAAAGAAATCACAAATCTCATTTGAGTAACACGTATAACCATTCTATTACTTTATCGTATAATTATTTTTTTAACAGAAATATAGGAACTCCTGTAAGTATAAAAATCAAGAGTTGACAACACTTTACCTTTTGATTGAAATCGATCCTAAGCTTTGATGTTCAGATTTTTTTTCAGAATTGAGATTTTGAGATGTGATCGGGAAAATAGGGTTTAGAAAAGATACAGAACCATTTATACAAAATATTAGGGTTCTTTAGCTACCAAAAATAATAGGATTTTAATTTGGAACAAGTCTTGTAGGATTTCATATATTAAAAGGAATAGGAGAAATGAAAGTTATTACTTAATTAAATTGTTGACTCAAATTATTTTTCCTATTTAGGAATCCTTGACATACGGTTCTTTGAAATGGAAAAGATAAGAAAATATATCTTTAATAATTTTTTTTTAAAGCTTGTAATTCTCGTAAATGAATGCATGCATATGATCAACTGGGAACACATAGTTAAATGACATAATTATAAGAATAATTGAACCTTAACAAATGTGTACACATATATACACAAGCCTCTTATAATTTTTTTTTTCTAAATTTATGAAAAATGATTTTCTATATTATTTTAATAAATAAATCTTAATTCACTAAACTAAATTGAATATATATATATATATATATATATATCTAGGGGTGCAACCTAGACTGTATCATAACTCGAACATTTAAAATTCACAAATTTTGATAAATCACATAATTGAAGATAAATATTTTATTTAGACAGTGATTGGAAAAACGGGCTATTACACGAACGACCCGCCTTTAAAATGTTTTGTATAATGTCAAGTTATATACATCATGACTACAAAATAGGGCTAGTCTCATCCCCAATAATCATCGATCATAAACAAAAGTGAGTGATCAATGAAATAATAATAATAATAATATGAGTTTTTTCAAAAGAAGATCATGCAAAAAGATAAACACAAGCTTGTGGGGGTTCTCTTGTGTTCACTACGCTCCTACTCGGGCCTCGACTCCTCAACCTGAAATTCATTAAATGAATGGGGTGAGTATTTAACAACATACTCAGTGGGGAACACTGTAAATAGTTATAGCCAATTGTACAAGTGAAAATATAACACATGGATACTTCTTTACTTTTGTTGAGACTAGCCTCAACTCCATAAGGCCCAAACATCATTATGCCCCCGTTAATGAACGTGTTTATCCATGTAGGGATGCCGCGGGCTTATTAACCCCCAGGGAGGACATTAACGAGTCTATTATCGATCCCGTAGGACCTCTTTCTTGACCCCGAAGGATCTCTGTTATCTCTGGTCCGAAAACCCTTCATATCTATACAATCAAAGCACAATAATAACTATAACGTTACACGTGGTCATAGTTTAGAGTTAACCCACCTTATGAGACGCTTTCAAATCCTTTCAACATTTGAAATACTTCTTAGCCGTGCAAAAGTCGTCCACCTCGAACTCCAATACGTCACCAAGCACCTTTCAATTCCCTTTTTCATTTTAGATGTCGAGTTATTCAATTAAATCATAATTTGACCAAACACATGCTATAATTTGCTTTAAGGTCTTCTTACATATCCATATATACAATCATGGATATACAAACTCATAATATGATTTTGGACTCAAAATACACATTAAAGCTCTTTGAAGCATTTAATCGAACAAATTACGTGCACACATTCAAACCACATGATCATGACTCAATTTAAATCTTTTAAACCCAATATTTCAAATACAAATACCTTCATCTAAGGGCTCTAGCATACATGAAAATCAACTCCACACAACCATCAGAACACCTCCAACCAAACACCAACAATTTAAGGGGAAAATATGGTAAAAATCATATCTTTAGCAACAATGAACCATAGGAATTCAATATAACTTCACATATAGTTTCAATGGAGTAAATAAACCATATGTTTAAGATATCAAAGCATGAGGATCATTAGAATCGAAAAACCCCAAATTTGGATGTAAACCCTAGATTCGATTTAACACGAAATTGGTGTTTAATCACCAAAAGAAGAGGTATGGAGTTACCTTAGTTGATGGATGATGATAAGAGAATCTTTTCCCAAAGCTTGAAGAATTCCTTATGAGAATTTGGGAAGAAATTGTCCATGTGATGAAGAAAATGAAGGGAAATAAGTGAAGTGTGGTATTTAAAGATTGAAATTTTCGAAACGGGGCACGACCTAGGGGGGATCGCGTTTACAGGTTGCGCTTGAACCGAAGAAAAATGGCTCTCTCAAGCTAGTGACATGCGACCAAAATGTCGCGTTTCTTACTCGCGTTGCAGACCTCTCAGAACGCGACTCGAAGGGGTTCGCATTTCCCGGTCGCACCTAAATTGTAGATTTTTGAAAGAGCTTCGATTTGAGTACTCATGGGCCTCGTGGTTCCAACCGAGTCGAAAGTTATAACCTCTGGACGAAACCCTATCGAAACTCAGCGAGACCCTCAATTTATGCTATTTTCGAAAACAAATACAATACACAACTTGAATTTTCAAAACATATTTACTACTCATTTAATGCACACACCAAAATTACATAAAATTAAGGTATGGAAAATCATAAAATTAAACGCAATTACAATCATTCCTTAACACATAACTCCACATTTTAGTATTAAAAATTCAAACTGTATTATATACTCAGTATAATACCACTGTGTGCTAAGATGTATCGGCTCGAGTGGAACAACCTGTAATATAACAATGGCATAATACAAACATACTCACATGATTAATATCCAAACAATATTAATCCAAAATCATTTACTAAAATTATAATTTATAATTTAGCAAAAGGGTCGGGGTATCACAGAGTGATTCCCAGTTCACTCGGGAACTTGATCATTTGTTGATTGACAAATCAGTTCCATTATCGGATCTTATCCTTTAAACTGATTTTCCCTTGTCAGTCTATAATCTTCTGATCAATGTTGATAGCTTTTGAAAAGTCTCATCTTTACTTCTCAGGAACTCCACCCAGGTATACTCTGAGTAGTCATCTACTACTACAAGTGTAAACTTCTTACCTCCAGGGGTTGGTGGCTTCACAGGTCCAAACAGGTCCATGTGTAGCAACTGGAGAATTTCAATTGTTCCTTGAGGATGACTTTTGTTTTTGAATGACAACTTCACCTGTTTCCCTTTCTGGCATGGTCCGCAGACATCATTTTTCTTGTAGATCTCTTTGGAAAGCCCATCAACTAACTCCTTCTTGGATAGCCGATTAACCAGTCAACAACATACATATTGCCATTTCTTACTCTAGTTAGGAGTATGGCTCCAGTTGACTTGTCTCTGATGTCACATGAGCTATTGCTGAAGTCGACTGAGTACCCATTATCACAAAGCTGACTGATGCTCAGCAATTTGTGCTTCAGTCCTTCAACATGTGACATGCCATTCATGACAACTTTTTCTTTGATCATGAACCCTTCTCTAATGGTTCGGCTCTTTGAGTTATCTCTAAAAGTGACTAGTGGTCCCTTAAACTCTTTATAACCGTCGAGATCATTCTTATCTCCGGTCATATGTTTTGAGCACCCGCTATCCAGATACCAAGTATCTTTGACCTTTTTCTTGGATAGGATGCTATTTCCCTACAAAGTAAAAGTCAGGTTTTAGGTACCAGCATAATATCAGGTCCTGAGAGGTTAATCAAGTGTTTGGGAATCCACATTTGCCACACTTTTGGCTATCCTTTTCCAAGAGATCCTTCAGAATTAGATCTCTGGATCAGCATTGGACTTCTTGTAACTCTTCGACTGAGAGTTGAGTCATATGATCTATACCTCCGATGAGATTTAGGATAGAAGACTTCAACTAATATCCTCTCATCTTTCTGACCTTGATGCTCTCTATTTTGGCCGATTTCTTCAGACCTTTTAACTCTAAGGATTTTGGCCTTTATGATATGGCCAATTGGTAAACCAGTTGTAATTGGGATTGAATCTTGATTCATCCCTTGATTTTAAAAACTCATTGTACTGGGTTGTAAGGTCACTTGGAGTGAACTCCTTCAGAGAGATTGAATTATGCTGTCGTGCATGATACAATCTTGTTTGTACATTTCCTTTGGGGTTTGAAGAACTCCTAGATTGAAATATATTGGAGGAGTTTCTAGATCGTTGAACTAATAGCCTGTTTTGAGCTGATGCCTTTGTATGAAAGGTTGGCCTTGGGTGAACTTCAGGTCTCAGTTGAACTGATGATCTGGAATGGAATGAAGGCCTTTGAAAATTCCACCTTTGATGAGCTTTAGATTTTGATGAGCTGATCTGTGTTGAACTGGTGGCTTTGATTGAGCACCTAGCCTTTGAAAGACCGACTGTCTTCGAGTTGCCCTTCTTGATTGATCAGTCTGATCTTTGGGCTGAGCTTGAGGAGTTTCCAAGATGCCCTTGTCTTTAGCCTCCTCAACTGGGGGGACTGAGCTGGTCTTGTGAATCCTTTTAGGATTCCAGATTCACAACTTTGTACAACTGTCTTGCCCTTCTCTGCGGTAGTGTACTTACTATATCCCAGTCCTGGGCTCCCAGCTTCAATTCTCTGATGACTCAAGATTTCATCTAGAGTCTGGGATCCTTTCTTGAACTTGAGGGTTAGTTCCTCTTTTTCAAGAATTTCTAGCTTAAGCTGCTCATTCTCAGCTTCCAGTTCAGCATTTCTCAGCTTCAGCTGATCCATTCTATTGACTGAGCATCAAGACTTTTCAGTCTTTCGTTTTCAATACTTAGCTCATCAACTTTGCTTCTTGGCTCATCATTTTCACCCTTCAGTTCAATAAGCATACTTGATACATAAGCTATCTGATCTTCTAGGATTCTTAATTGTTCATCCAGTTCATTCCTAGAGATCGAAACTTCATGTATGTCATAGAAAGAGGTTATTGAATCTGACATACTAACCTCTTCATCATTGTCGACCATGAGACATAGTAGAGCTTCATCATCGGAGCTATAGCCGTCTGAGTCGATTCCAGATGGGTAGTCTGAATCATTAAGCATGGCATTTTCAGAATTTGCGATCATTGCTTTCCTCTTGGTCTTCTTATATTCAGGAAGCTCTGGACACTCGTATCTATAGTGTCCTTGCTTATGGCAGTGGAAACATTCTTCTATGTTCCTGTTTGCCATCCTGAATTGTTTAGCTGGTCGATCAGCTGGCTGCTGGTTCCTCTCTCCCTTAGCAGCTTCATCAGCTTGGGGTTGAGCTGATTGTTGATCTCTGACTTTTCTAAGCTTCTCCAGCAATCTTATCATTAACTGGATTTGCTCCTTTATATCCTTAATCAGGATCTTCTTTTTGTCGGCTGACTCTCTTCTTCGATCAATCACCGATTTCCCTAGATTCTCTCTAACGGGCGAGCCTCTTGGTTGGAAGTTGTTTCTTCCATAGGCTTCTCAGAACCGATTTCTTTCAAGATAGAAAGAAGCATCATGAGAGGAGGAAGTGGATGCTTCCCTCTTTCGGTTCAGGCTGTACTCATGAGCTTTGAGAGATTCAAATAACTCTCTGGGAGTAATGTTATTTAAGTCTCTCGACTCTTTAATAGCAATAACTTTCATATCTCATTCATCTGTGAGATTATCAAGAACTTTTGAGTTCATCTCGCTGTTGGGATAATTTCTTCCCAGATTGTTCATCTCGCTTATGATGCCAAGAAATCTTGTTTCTAGGCTCGAGATGCTTTCTTCTGGCTGCATTTTGAAAGACTCATACTTGTCAACTGCCAGCTGGAGCTTGTTTCCTTTGATGGTCTCGGACTCTTTGCATAGATCTGCAAGCAAGTCCCAAATGTCCTTCGCTGTTCTGCAGTTTTAAATGTCTTTCATGCTATCCTCATCTAAAGTTTGAAAAAGTGCCGCCTGAGCAACAAACTCTAGATTCTTTAACTTCTTCTCTTCACCCGTGAGAATATGAGTTGGTTTTGGGATCCTGGCCGGTTGGTTGACATCCATGACGTGGGCTTCGTTGTCAATCATAATAATGATTGGACTGTCTTCGATCACCTCCCACATATTCTCATGTATGGAGCATAGATGAGCTTTCATCCTCCTGCTCCAATTGTCATAGTTCTCAACTGAAAAGAGAGGTAGCTTATGGTTTCCCATAGCTTTAAAGGTTAGCACAAATAAACAGATCTAATTCAAATGATCTGTAGAAACGGCTGATCCTTAGAATCAACCGCTCGGATACCACCTGTTGGTCCCGGTGCGAGTCTATGTCAGTTTAGAGGGGAAGGTGAATAAACTGACTTCAAAACTTTAAACTAATGCGGAATAGATAGGGCCCTGACTCGCTTTCAATATTTTATCTGTGCTTTTTTAATCAATTGAGAAAGCCTGACTGAAGCTTAGCTGGTGAGCTGATCGGTTAGAACTGATAGCTTGAAGACTGAGCTTAGCTTGTCAGTACAGCCTGTATGTGTGAAGGTGTGTAGTTTAAGAACATACAGAGCTGAAAGCAATAAGAACAGCACACACAAGACTTTATAGAGGTTCGAAGCTTTCTGCTTCTACGTCCTCTCTTCCTTCCGTAGAAGGGCAATCCACTATGCAAGTGTAAAGTTTCTTTATTACAATTACACAGTGAAGAATTCTTATTGGACCTGAAAATGGCACTCTTCAACCCGAGCGCAGTCTCTTTTCCAACTGTTGTTGTCCCGGAAGAACGGACCCGTCAGCACACGCTCCTCCTTAGTCGGTTTCTGGGTCGACAGCTCACACTTACCGATCCCAACTGCTCGCTGAGACTTTAGGTGCTATTGTCCGTCTTTATACAATTTTAGATCTCGCTCGATCTTCAAGAAGGCAGTCTTGAATCTATTATCAACCTGGAATGGTCCTTTAGCTTGACCTGAGTGGTTGATCTTTGAGGGACTGAACTGAGAAGCTTTGCTCTTGCTGGAATTCTGCGTCAGCTTAGCGGCTAGCTTTAGACTTGAAGCACGCCTTCTCAGTTGAGACGTTTCGCACTTAAAAATATTAAGCTTTGAGTTGTGGAGAGGGAGAAAGAAAAGCTCGTTCTGCAAAATAGAAAAAGTTAGATTGGCGAAATTCTCTTTTTTTAAGATTGAGTTCACTCTCTTTTAAATAGATGAGTGATATTTTGACCGTTGTGATTGGTGAATATCCTGAATTCACCGGCAGTATTTTAATGACTGTAGCCATTTGAAGCTCTTAATGAACTAGCCGTTTGACTTTAATGACCTTTACTCCAAGATCATCAGGATCTTTTAAAGATTTCCTGTCAAGATCTTCATTGACTGGTTATCAGAGAGAGCAGGTGATTCGGCTATCAGTTTTGGATATTCAGCTGATGGCCTTTCAGCTATCTCGGCTTTCAGCTCTGAGATTGTCCAGTTGGCAGATCCTCAGTTACCTTGAGCTTTAGTCCTAATATGGTCCAGTTTAGCTGACTTGGCAGCTTAGCTTCAAAAAGCTTTCAGTTCTGGACTATCAGTTGGCTACTTGCTTGAGCTTTTTTCTCCTTGAACTGATCTATGGTCAGTTCAGTATTGGCTCAAAGCTTTTTAGAGCTTTCTTCCATCTAACTGATCTTTGATCAGTTTAGGGTTAGTAGCCCTTTGTAACTGACTGATCTTTGATCAGTTTAGTTTCAGCTTTCAAGCTGGCTCTGTTCTCATCAGTCTGTCTTAGCTTGCTGCTAGGACTGATGATTACTTATCTATGGATCCCTACCAGTCTCCAAAGTTCTTTTCCCCCCTTATAGCTTTTCTTAAACTTTGAAGAGTTGACTCTGACTGGTCTGATCAAGGCAACCTTTTAAGCTGGTTGACCATGCTTCAAGATAGCTGTCTCTCATTTCAGCTAGACTGATGTCTGAAGTTTTACTTGGTCATTACCTCGATTTCCAGCTTTTCATAACCTGTAGTTTTTCATTAAATCATTACACATGTTTGACATTTCATCACAACCATCAGTTAGGATTTTCCCAATAATTTTTCTAACAGGAAGTGTACGACTCTCCGTAAGATAGAGCTTAAGTTCACACAGATGAGGATGGTCAGACACATCATACTCAACTCGATTCTACATATGATAGATTCCCACGGCCATCAACAACGATTCAATCAAGGCCATTATGTCATTCTCTTGTTGTTGTTGTTCTTCTTCTTCTTCAACTTCTTGTTCTTCTTTTTCATGCAGGAAGTCGTCGCCATATTCAAGATTACCTGGTAGTATTATGGGAAGTAGGGGACATATGATCATCTCTACTCGGATTTCTGACTTCTGTGTTAGATGGCCTGACTCCGGCACTGCTCAAATATCTCGTAACCACATACACGACCATCTCGATGGTCTGTTCGTGAAGTAGATCGAGCAAATTTTCATCGTCTTGCAAAGAAGCCCTAATTAGTCTTCCAGTGTTGGTGCTCGTCAAGTAAAATAACTGATACTCCACCGTGCTCGGATCAGTTTGTAACAATTTGTGTACCTCCCTCACCAGTGAGCTAAAACACAATTTTTCGGCTGACATCGCCACAAGTTGCTCATCACCATCTACGTATTCTGATCTCACGCGTCACTATGTCGTACAATAATGCGACGTCTAACCATCTGCATTTTTTGCTACGATTAATTTTTAAAATTGCCATGATTAATTTTAAAAAAAGCTACGACTAATTAAAAAAATGCTGCGATTAATTAAAGAAATGCCACGATTAATTTTAAAAAAAGCTATGACTAATTAAAAAGGCTACACTAATTAAAAAATTCTATGATTAATTAAAAAAATGCAACAATTAATTTCAAAACTAGCTACGATTAATTAAACAATTGCCAAGATTAATTAAAACAATGATACAATTAATTAAGCAATGGCTACGATTAATTTTAAAAATTGCAATGATTAATTAAATAATTGCTACGATTAATTTAAAAAAATGCCACAACTAATTCAAAAAAGCTATGACTAATTAAAAAAAATGATGCGATTAATTAAAGAAATGCCACGATTAATTTTAAAAAAAGCTACGACTAATTAAAAAATGCTACGATTAATGATTAATTTTAAAACTAGCTTCGATTAATTAAACAATTACCAAGATTAATTAAAATAATGATACGATTAGTTAATCAATGTCTACGATTAATTTTAAAAAAATCTACGAATAATTAAATAGATGCTATGATTAGATTTAAAAGCTACGATTAAATTTATAATTTAATCGTGACTTTGCTACCATTAAATTTCAAAGCTACGATTACATTTCTAAATTTCTACGATTATATTTTAAAGGCCACGATTAATGTAATTAAGGCTATGATTAACTAAACATTGTTACAATTAATTTATTCAAGGCTATAATGATAAACTAATGCTATGATTACTTAGTTATACCTATGTAATGCCCCAATTTCACTTTTAATATAAAAAAAATCACGTTATCCATATTTTTCATTAATAAAATGTTGTACTTGAAAATACAGCAGAAGTTTTCAAATTATAAAATTGACATTTTATACATAAAAAAATAAAGTTAAAATAAATTAAATCTTTAATCATGTTTGACCACTTGACCACCATCATCACATCTTGCTCGCTACGGATCGCCCGAAACAAAAACTGAAAAGATAAGTAGTTTTAGGGTGAGCACTACTGACTCAGTAGGGAGTGTCCAATTATTCAAGTTATATATAATACAGAACAATATGCGAATAGTAAAGATGTTCAGTTTGTAGACCAAACCATGTAGCCCGAAGGCTCTATGTGATAGCTCGAAAGCTCTTTGTGTAGTCCGAAGGCTTTGCATGATAGCCCGAATGCTCTTGCTATGATGTGACATCACATATATTCAGGGAAACATATAGAGAAAATAACATGGATAAATTCAACGTAAAATACCACCTTGACTTTGACCTCAATATTAACCGATTAAGTCATGCGCCCCTATAAATTAATTATCTTAAATTAATACATGAATAACATGATACGAAAAAACAATGCACTAGACTAAACAATTATGCAACATGATGCATGATTAAATAATACTAATTAATTACCATAATATTTATGTGAAAATACATGATCTTGAATTAAATAATGCATTGCCAAATATTACAACTAACTTGCCGAGCAATCTACGTGTATAAATATATATAATATGATGTGATTTTTCTTAGAAAAACAATGATTAATATAGTAATAGTACCATATGTGTATATACGTGAATTATGAATGCACTTATAAATAATCTATGTTATATAAACAATTAAAAAATTATAATAACGCATGCCATATAATGATTCTAGCCCAAATTTTGGCCCAATTCTCTTCCAGCCCAACAATAAAGAAAAGATAGTTCTCTCCCTTTCTCTCTTCGTTTCTTTTTTATGGGAACAACACCACAACAACAAACAATCATCTCTCTCTCCACCGTTCTTACCTCTTCACCTCCTTATGTGAAACCTTACTCTGCTGACTTCCATCGTCTCCACCATGGAAATGCGCCGTCAAGATGGGCTGCACCCAACACCGTAAGAGTAGCCTCAAACTTCTACTGTTGCTATTACTGAGTCCATTTATTTCGCATTTTTCTAGGCATTTTAGTCGCTCAAAATGTCCTTTTTAATGTCTTTGTATCAGAAAAGAACCAGGAAAGTGGTTTGGGCATGACATGAGTGAAATCTGGCAAAAGAGGCGTTTTAGCCTTCAATTTAACTAAAATGGATGAAATAGGCATATCAGATAAAAATCAACCTAAGCAGAAGATGTCGTGCCCACAGTATTGGTGCAAATTCAGAAGAGGCGGTGAAGAGGGCACATGCAGAAAAATCAGGATTCCGTTGGTTAGAGATAAAGATGGTCGATCTGATAAATTTTGAATTCATTTAGAGTGGATAAAGACTACTGAAGGGATCAACATTAAAAGAAGAGATAAAATCCCTGAAATATCGGGATCAGCCCAACAACCTTTAAGATAAAGCTTATCCAGCCAGAGTCCAGTGGGGCACACGAGATTCTTGCAGACAGTTGAAGATCCCCATTTGTGGGGAATTCGTATTTGATCATTGTACTCCTTTAAATACTAGTTTGATAGTTAGAAAACATACAGATTTTCATACCATATACATTTTGTACATTTATTTTCGTATTTAGTTTAGTTTTAACGTTGCTTTAGCAGCAAGACAATCTGGGGCCCTATGCCTAGAGCTGTCAAAATGGGCCTGACCTGTTGGGACGAACCAAACCCGCCAAAAAATTAGCAGGTTGGGTTGCTATTTAAGAGGCCCAAAAAAAGGTGGGGCCAGATGGGCCAACACAAACGGGCATCGGGTTTATCGGGTCAGGCCTATGACGGGGCGGGCTAGCCCGCATGTATTTTTTTAAATAAAAAATAGGAACTTTAAAGATAATTACTAATGTTTTCTAACCCTAGCACACAGTAATAGTAGTAATCTCATTCTATTCACATTCAGTCGTGCCGCTCAGGCACTCACCTAAATTGAATTCAGATTTCATTTCACCACCCACCACAGATTCCATCTCCTCCAACCTCCGTCACCGCGCCACCGCCGCACTAGAATCACAACCGCTAGACATCTCAGCTGCAACTCCAACTCACCCCCGCATCTTCATCTCTGTTGCAGACTCTATCTCGCCCAGGTAAGATTCTTCAGCTGTATTATTTAGCAATTTTGGCAGCCATTAGTCGTCCTTCATTCTGCCATATATTTTCAAATGCTTCTGTGAAATTAGAATGATTTATCTATCTGTTCTGGATATGATCCTGACCTCATCAGTTCTATTTGCCTAAAGCTTATGTGAAATTACTATGATGTGTTTTTTCATAGTTTCTAAATTTCGAGTCACTCAGCTCCTACATATATTCATATGCACTAAATGCATCTTCAAATATATGCATATATAGATATATACTATATTATGTATGTAATATGTAGAAAATAAATTGTGATTTAATTTATGTTTATGATTACAGAATAAAAGAATGGAGTTTATGGAGTCTAAGTCTACCCCTAGCCCTATGACCCCCATCCCTATGAATTTAGATGGAGATAGAATAACTAAAGAAGGTGCTTCAAAGAACAAAGAATTTTCTAATGTTTGGAACTATTTTGAAAAGAAAGGGAAGACTGCAAATGGTGTTGAAAGAGTTGAATACAAGGATGTAATAATAGGTATAAATGTCGGTAGAAAAGCTTACGGAACTTCAACATTGAGGCGCCATGTGGAAAGATGTAAGAAAATTAAGTATGAGAATGTAGGTCAAATGATTTTTGATAGTGAAGGAAAGTTACGATCTAGGAAAATTGATCAAAAGATTGCTCGTGGTTTGCTAGCTGCTGCTGCTGTTAAACATGATTTGCCATTCTCTTTTGTCGAGTATGATGGGATTAAAAGTTTGATGAAATATTTAAATTCTGAAGTTTGTTGTATTTCTAGAAATACTTTGATTTCTGATATTGCAAAAATGTACATGGATGAGAAAAAAAAACTCAAGCAATTATTAACCAATGTTCGTAGTAGGATTTGCTTGACTTCAGATTATTGGATTGCATACACTGGTGAAGGTTATATTTGTTTGACAACACACTTTATTTATGATAATTGAAAACTTCATAGTAAGATACTTAATTTTGTTCGCATGTCTTCTCCATATTCTGGTGTAGAATTGGCTGCAAAATTATTTGGATGTTTAAAGGATTGGGGAATTAAGAAAAAGGTTTTTTCATTGACATTGGATAATGCTACTAGTAATAACAACATGCAATTTATTTTGAAAGAACAACTTTCTTTGCATGATAGTTTGTTATGTGGTGGTGAGTTTTTCCACATTCGTTGTTCTGCCCATATATTGAATCTCATTATTGGAAAAATGTTTGAAAATTACTACTAGTGCTTTGTCTAAAATTAGAGATTCTGTAAAGTATGTGAAAGGATCAGAAAGTAGGATGAAAAAGTTTCAAGAATGTGTGGTAGAGGTTGGGAATATTGACACAAGTATTGGTTTAAGGTTGGATATGGCTACTCGATGGAATTTAGCATACTTGATGTTGGATATCGCCATCAAATACAAGAAGGTCTTTGTTTCTCTTCAATTGAATGATAGGAATTATAAATATTGTCCTTCAGCTCTAGAGTGGAATAAAGCAGAAAATATTTGTGAGTTCCTTGAACCATTTTATGATACAACTAACCTGATGTCTGGTTCAACTTATCCCACATCCAACTTGTATTTTATGCAAGTTTGGAAAATTTAACGTTTGTTGCAAGAGTATTTGTTGGATGAAGATTTGGTGATGAAGAATGTGTGTGTTGGCATGATGAAGAAATTTGATAAATATTGAAGTGAGTATAGCTTAATACTTGCATTTGGTGCTATTCTTGATCCACAGATAAAAATTTCCTTGTTTGAATATTTTTACTCCATAGTGGTAGTAGATGAGGCTAAATGTAAAGAGAAGTCTTAACTAGTGAAGACAAAGCTGCTTAAGCTTTTTGAGAATTATGATGTTTCTAAAAATCATTGTTCATCACGCAACATATCTTATTCCAAATTTGCATCGATACAAAGTGAAGGAGTGTCCAAAAGTGGTGGCAAAAGAATGTATGAGGTGAGTATTTAAACAATATTTGTTTCATTTCTTGCATTTTATTGTTCATTAATATTTTTATCTTATAATATACCTCAATTGATGTAGGAAATCGTATCTTATGAAAGTCAAACTGTTACAAAAGCTGGAAAATCTGAATTAGATATCTATTTGGAGGTGTCAAAACTTGAATTTGCATTTAATAATGACTTGAATGTTTTGGAGTACTGGAAGAATAATCAACATCGTTTCCCATCTCTTGCTTTGATGGCTGCTGATGTGTTATCCATTCCTATTACTACTGTTGCCTCAGAGTCGACATTTTCAATTGGTTCTCGTGTTCTCACCAAGTATAGGAGTTGTACTCTTCCTGATAAAGTGCAAGCTCTTATTTGCACTCGCAATTGGTTACATGGTTATTCTTGTGATAAGTTATAATATTATGATTTAATTTATATTGAATATAAATTTAATGTTTGTCATTTGTGTTTACTTTTCAGATGTCGAAGAAGATACTCTGATGAATAAGACATTGGGATTAAATGTTAAGTATGCCAACTGTTGTTGAACTTGAAAATGATGAGGAGAATGAAGATGATCAACAAGACGATGAAGATGTTTTAGCCATTTGAATTGTTCACTTGTTGATGCCTTGTTGGATGGAATGTGTTTTAAACTTACTTCATGTTGTTGCTGCCTTGTTGAACTGGTGTTGCTGCCTTGAATGTGTTTTAATTTTTAAACTTACTTTATGCTACTGATGTTTAGTTGTTGGCACTTGCTGCCTTGTTGAATTGTTGTTAAATTTTATGTTTATTGGCTACTACTGCCTTGTTGAACTGTTGTTGAATGAATCTTATGTTTATTACTTTATAGACTCATGTTTATTTACACATCAACAATTGCCAAGCAGATTAAGTAATTATTTAAGTAATTATAAAGCAGATTAATGAATTATAAAAAAAATCTCTAGGCTGGCACGTTAACTCATGGCCCGCGGTAGGGAGTAGGTCGGGCTGGGCATTTTGAGGCCCATCGTATTTTCGCCCCACTCCGCCCCGCCTAAAGACGGGCTTTTGAGGCCCGCGGCCCGTCCCACCCCGTAAGCCCGTTTTGACAGCTCTACTTATGCCCATAGGAAGTAAGAAGCTATTTTATGTTCAACGTTGGTGTTGAGCATGTTTTTATTCAATTCTAGTAAGTTTTTTCTAATTATCATGTCTTTATTTTATGTCTTTACAATTCCATCTAGCATGAGTGGCTAGATTTATATTCCAGGTTGAACAAAGATGAAGATTTA
This sequence comes from Perilla frutescens, assembly GCA_026008535.1. Taxonomy (NCBI): domain Eukaryota; kingdom Viridiplantae; phylum Streptophyta; class Magnoliopsida; order Lamiales; family Lamiaceae; genus Perilla; species Perilla frutescens. The sequence goes on along the minus strand of BRKX01000006.1, from coordinate 39,566,972 downwards.
ACACACATTTAAAACTGGCGAGGCCATGAATGAGTTTCTGCCAACTTTTGTTCCTATGCTAGAAAATAGCGTGTTTAATATGACTAATGTGGCTGATCACTCTTTAATCGTAGGGGCATTCTAAGGCTAAATATAACAACCCATTTCTACATGATTTAGATTATTTAATTATTTAATTTCTTTAGATTGGAGTTTTAATTTATTTGGTAATGTTCGATAATATTAGATGGATTTGAAGGAGTCCGAAATTGGGCCCCTAATATGATAAATATATGGAATTAAAATTTGAGTTTTAAAAATTTACTCTTGAGCCTTGTAACGCTTTTGAGTCCCGTTCACACAGATAAGGCTTATTTCTATTTTTTTTTTGTTATTCACTATTTTTTTGAAGGGTTATTGGATAAATTTAAAAAAAAAACTAATTAAATAGGATAGGAATGAGTTTTTCTTTAATCACTATTAGCTGTACACGTCAGTGCCTGTACAACAAAGTTAGAATCACACTTGTCATTCTCTTGCTAATCAAATTCCATGGATATCTCAGTGTTTTTAACACTAAAACAGCTATTTTTACCCAATTAATACACGACCCTCTTCGATTGGAATTCATATTTTAGAACAAATTCACATCTGTTTTAGAAAGAATCGATTGCTTAACTCTTCAAATCACAAGTGTTGCAGCAAATTCAATCATTTTCGGTAAGTTTTCAAATTCAATCCTTTCCTAAATTTAACATCCACCAATTTCTCCAAAATTTAACAATCTGTTCACATCACCAAACACATGAAGTGAGAATTCATGTTTTCACACTACACAATCATCAATTCTCCAAATTCTATAAACTAGTTCACCAAATCATATTTTCCAAACAAAACTTCACCAACCTCGGCAAGAAATAACCAATTCTTGTTTCAAACCTATAGAACACACAATATTTCTCTATTCTTTTTCATCAAATACGTTTTAAACATTATAGTTAATAACCTTATTGAAATCAGAAAGAGTGAAAAATAAAATATAAATAAATAGAAATAGAGAGAGAGGTCGTCGGGCTGGGTTTGGCATAGGAGAGCCTCTTTGCTCGGTTGAGTTCGAGCCACAGCTGGGGGTGGACTCATGTTGAAGGCACATCAGTCGGGCTAGAGAGTTGGGTTGAATCGAGAAGAGTTGAAGCAGGGGTGTGTAGCGTCATTGTCTCGGTTGTGGGTTTGTGTCGAACCTTTAAGCATTCAGTCAGGTCTGTATTGTTGAGACAGGGTAGTCGAGTTCACGATGGGTTTGGGGTCGTTGCTAAAACCGAGTTGTGTCGGGTCATCATCGTCGATCTGTGACTGGCGTCGTTGATTGGGCAACGATGCTTGCTTGCCGAAGTCGGGTAGAAGAGAAAGAAGAGAGAGAGAGAGAGAGAGAGAGAGAGAGGGATTTGGTTCTTCAATTTGGGAAAACTTGATATCGTGTGATTTGAGAAGAAAGAAATCAAAGAAGATCAGAGATGGAGAAAAGTAAGGGATTTAGAATTTTAATTTGGGGGAATTGACTTTCTCTTACTTGTTCTTTGTTAAGACTTGGAGAGAATTACGAGATGGAGAGATAGATGTGTGAGGTGCTGGGCTTTGGGCTTTCTAATCTTGGTCTAATATCTCATTTAATAGTCCATGAATTCTAAATAGCTAATTAAAAGTTCGATTCCATAATTTAAACTATGTTCCAATATATATATGTATATATATATTATGTAAATTTTGATTAATTCCATAAATATCTCTGAAATTTTACAATTAGTTCAGAACTATGTTTACTAATTATTTTACCATAAAATTTCTAAATTTTTGATTTATCCTAATCTTTTAAATTTTAAACTTAAAATCTGCTCACAACTTTTTAAATTATTTTTTTTAAGGCTCATAAGTTAATTTTCAGATTTAATGAAATTAAAAATTGGCCCAAATGATTTATTTGAAATTATTGTGATACTAGGTGCGGCGCAATTAGGATACTTATCCACTTTGTGATTCTATGCTCAATTATACGTGCTCATTATTATGTGAAATTATTATCTTTGAAATAAAAGTATATGATATATGTTTTTTGAGATAGAAATATTTTTAATCCAACTTGAATTATCGTGGATGGAATTTGGATAAAAATCGCGTTTCGTACGCACCAGAATAATGTAACGCACGTACCGAGAGCGTGGCTTACACAACAAAGAGAATATGTCCTGTGCACAGTTCAAGAGGTATTCTAGAATCAGAAGAAAAGTATCCTAAATCCATTATTCCTACGATTTATTTCAGTTGGATAAATAAAAATATATGCTCATGGTCCCCCACCACTGAGTACGTTTTAAGAGTGCTCACCCCACATTTTTAAATATTTTCAGATCAATGATTTTAGAGCGGCGTGAAGGAAATGGGGGTGAATCTTCTCTAAACGTTTCGGTTACTTGTCCTTAACTTTTGCACTTGTATCTTATAGTAAACTATTTTGAATTTAGTATTTTGTGTTTGTTAGTGGTGTTTGCTAACTTAAAGTAGTGGTTGAATTTTATGATTTTACGAATGTTCCAAGTTTAAATTTTATATTTTAGAACTTATGAGTTACTTTTCAAAATTATCTAGGATTATTTTGGAGTTTATGAAATGTGGGTATTTTTTTATCTAATAATTTAAATTTCTGAAAATATAAATATTGTAGTCTATTTTTCTACTTAGAATTTCTAGCATAATTATAAAAAAAAAAAATATTCGAACTGCTATTTTTGTTAATAAATTCCCGCTTTAAAGAATAGAAAGATGAACATTTTAAATTATAGAATTTAGGTTGTTACACTAAAAGAATTAATGAATCGTGATTTTGTGTTAATTTGATAGTAGTTGGGAACTTGGTGGGTTGTTGTGGGCACACGAGGAATCAGTAAACACAATAAATTTGGGTTCGTCTAGAGGCACAATGCGTCCTATCATTTACATCTCTTAGGGGAACCGGGAGACAGGTGGTAGGTTAGGGATTTAATCGACGATGAATCACTTTTAAATCTAAACTGAAAGGATCAATGAGGACATTCCGTGAGGAATTCGAACTCAATAACTAGGTGATTCAATCATATAGGAAAATCGGTGTGCCCATGATCGAGGGAGTGTGAGTTAGATTGGAATCTTGTTCAATCCCGGAACCTTTTGTTATTTGGTATTCCTTTTAGTTTATTTTGAAGATTTAAATTTCGTTGTTGTGACCACGGTACCAAACCCCCATTTGTGTTGGTGACCTGAAAGTAAGATCGGATCAGCTCTCTGTGGGATCGACCCTTACTCATAGCTAGCTACGCTCACTGTGGGCACAAGAGCATACAGATTTATTTTGAGCGCGAAACAACCGTGCATCACTACCGACCGGTGCCACTGGAACTGCATTAGGATAGCAGCCGCATCTCTGAAGGTTGGAGAACAGCTGCTGCATCTTAGCATTGTTGTTGAAGCCGGAAGTTATTGTTGCTACCATAACTACCATTCTCTTCACCCTCAACCCTTCCCCCATGCACATGCTATGCTTAAACAAGACTTAAAAGGAGAGAATAATTCCATACCTTTAATGAAATACTTCTTCAAGACTTGGAGGAAATATATTATTTCTCGTTTCTTTTGGGTGAGAAATAGAACCGATATGAGCCTCTATTTATAATGGTAGATTAGGTTTAGGGCTAGTTTCATAGCTATTAAGAGAAAAGGTTGATAAGATTAAATTAGTGATAAGTCTTGGAGAGTTTGAGAGAAAGATGAAAGCTCTTGAAGTAAATATCATGGGAAAGAAGAAAAAATTCTTGGGCTCAAACTTAGGGTCCAATATTAGATCACATGGGCTTGAATAACTTGGGCTAAACATGCTAACTACTTATAATTTAAGTGGCTCTCAAATAAATAAAATTTCATATGCATGCATGCTCATGACAAAAAAAAAATACATTGTAATTAATACATGCTTAAATATTTATTAAACTTACTTAGGCGTGACTTATTAGACTTAAACAATTAATATCACACATAAAATCAAATATTTTTAGAAAAAAAATGTAGCAATTTAAATGTTAGAAAACCGGATCGCTATAGCCTAGGATTAAACCTTTTCATAATTTTAAACCTTATCTCAATTCAATCAAAGATACGATTTATTATAAATAAGACTAAAGTTCATATACAAAAGCCTACGAGATAAATAGAAAATAATTTCATAAAAACGAGACATTACAAAATGTACTTTTCAAAATGGAAAATTATTTGCACTAATTTCTTCTTGAAGAATAATCTTGTACATGCCTTGCTCAAAATTTTCTTCCTCTTTGCACATGTCTTGCTCAAATTTCTCTTCACGAATTTTTGCTTTTGGTTTTTTACTCAAATTTTTTTTATGTGTGTATTATGTCGGGTATTAGTGTCTATTTATTTATAAAATTTACCTACCCTTCTTACACAACAATAAATATGGTCAACCAATTTCTACCTTTGATGCTCTTTATTTAATGAAACTACTAACTACCTCTCTTACACAAGACATAATGCATTCAATTGAAGTAGTGAACTAGTTGAAAGTACTATTCATCGAAAAATTAATCAAAACCTTCATCATAATTTAATTGTACCCATACGATTAACTTTTAAGATTAATCATACATTGTTAAAAAATAACCGTAGCTTTTTAAAAATTATTAATAGCTTTGTTAATAAAATAATCCTAACTTTTGAAAATAATCATAGTTTTGTTAAAAAAAATCGTAGTTTTGTTAAAAAATAATCGTAACTTTTAAAAAATTATACATTTGTTAAAAAATAATCGTAGCTTTTAAAATTAATTTACTCATAGAATTAATTTATAAAATTAATCGTTGCTTTTTTAATCATAACATTTTCACAATTAATCATTGTTTTTTAATAGTTTAATTTCTAATTGTAGCATTAATCGTTATTTTTTTAATCATATAATTTTTACAATTAATCGTAGCTTTTTAATTGTGTATTGTTAAAAGATGTTCGTAGCATTTTTCATAAATAATCCTAGCATATGATTAACTTTAAAAATTAATCATGGCTATTTATACCTAATCATACCATTTTAAAAAATAATCGTACCCATTCTAAATCGAAAATATTTGGACTCACATACAATATATATATATATATAAAGTTTTTGTGTAGTTAATATTAAATGTTAAAGTACACTTACCCAATGATTGGGTGTGGGGACAAATGTGTCATAGAGGTATTTGAGATATTTACACTCCAAATTACCCACAAAACTCCATATTTTTAAAAGTTACTTTTTTTTTTCTCAATCTCTATTTACTTTTGCCCCTTTTTATCTATTTACACTTTAAAAAATGGGTAATTAGAGTTCAAAGAATTGGAGCCAATTACTAACAAAATACGTGAGCCCAATAAACACAAACTACATTGGCAGGCCCAATACAAGAATCCGGGTCTACAATAACAAAATAACAAGGTTTGGGTCCGGCCCATCTTTTTTATATATTTTATAGGAGAAAATTGCATTTTTGGTCCCGTAGGACATGGTCCCATTGGAAAATAGTCCTAATACTTTAACTTTTGGTCCCAAAAGAAAAAAAATCAAGCACAGGTGGTCCTGTAAAATTATATTGAAGCACTTTTAGTCCCATGTTTTGCAAATTCCGTCAAATATTAACGGGAATACTTAAATCACGTCAGATACATATGATTGTTTAATGAAAATAATAAAAAAAAGTTAAAAAATTGAAAATACAAAAGATAAAAAGACAAAAGACAAGATAATTGTTTGACTTCGTAAAGAAACAAACACATATTACTTGAAAGCTTCATCCCCAATTATACCCTAATTTCTTCCCAAAAAAAATCACAGACTTCAACCTTTATTTCTCCCAAAATTGATCTCTACCCTGGACTCTATATCGTGATGTTGCGGAGGAAGCACTTGGTGCAGTCACCACATCCAGATTATTGTAAGTTTTCCCATCTCTGTATCTAGTTTTGATATAAATGAGTTGGATTTGAAAAAATTATTTGCAATCTTTGTTTGCGACTTGTTTGTTTGAGTAGTCGCTAGTGACAATTTGTAATGGAGAAACCATGGGTGTTACTTTTGTCAAGGCCTCAATACTGCATCATGTATATATCCTTCTCCAATCAGACATACGTAAGCTTTTTTCGTTGCCTCTATTTCTACAATTCCCAAATTAAACTCACACCAACTCCCACCTCAACCGGCCTCTCGATCTTTTTATTTATTACAGTTTCACTATTACCCTTTTTTATTTCTTAATTGCTTCTCCCAATTTAGTCTTTGAAGTGGCAGTACGTATCATTTCCTTGAAATGCCTTTTAAGTAAATTTCAAAGTGATTACACTTTATTTGTATTTCGAGTAGATGTGGAGTTGTGTATATCCATCACCAGAGCCCTTCAACCTCAAATTGTTTAGTAATTATATATTCAGATTCAAGGGAAATATTTTTTACAATTTATAGTGAATTTTATAGTGTGCCTATGCACACAATTAGTGTTCGACATAAATTAGAATAGCTTAATTTATTGCTACTTTTGTTTTACGGATTTTTGTTAATTATTGTATTTTATCTTAAAGTAAAAAAAATAAAAATATTGTGGGCATCTTTAACTGCTACCCTGTTAAATTTTCTTATATATCTTTCTACTGTGAGGGGATATATTTCTGCAAAACTCTTTCTAGTCAGTGATCTAGTTCAACTGAATTCATTTATTTTTTATTGTTAGGTGGCAATGATTTTTTTGTATACAATGAAGATTAAGCATGATGGAATGGCGATTGATGATTTGGGTAATATTGAGTATATAGAAGTGACAATGAGTGCATTTGATTTTGTTGATAAACGTAAGTGGTCATGGAAGTACCTAAATATTTTATGTGAACAATTAGGGTACTTGGGGTCAAATAAATTCTATAGAATAGATGAAGATGATAATAGGATGAAGAAGGTTGATTGTGAGTATGATACGTGGTTGATGATAAGAGGTGCGACGGAATCTAGAGAGTTTACATTATATTTGGAGGCTAAATATTCAATGATTCATAATAATGAAGAAGAGATTGAGGGGGAGGTAGTGTATCTTAATGAGCATGATGTAGTTGGAAGTGAGCATGATGTACCTATTGGAAGCTCTGAAACTGTAGATCATAATATCTAACCTTTTGAAGGCTCAAAAAGTGAAGATGATGATTACATATTCAAGGAAGATAGTTGTGATGAACTTCTTGATGGCATTATTTTTAATGAGAATATTAATAAAGATGTTGAATTGGTAGGCATAAAAGAGGGGGTGAACGATGAAGAGAGCTCAGACTCAAGTGATGTGGCAGACGATCATAGTAATGAGAGTGATTTTGTTAGTGTAGGTTCTGAGAATGATGAGAGAGATGACAATGTACTCAATGAAAGAGCAACATCTCAAAATCCTACATTTCTATTGAGGCAGAGTTTCAGCACCAAGCTTTTGTTCAAGAATGTTGTTGACAACTACTCCGTTAAGATAGAAAGACCTAGCAAGTTTGTTAAAAATGATGCTAGAAGGATATATGCAAGGTGTAAAAAGAAAGATGAAGGGTGTGGTTGGCATATAAATGCTCTTAAAGTGAAAAATGAAGAATCCTTTCAGATAAGAGAAATGGATCTAACACACACATGTGTAAGGGTGTACCATGTGGATAATGCAAATTCAAGATGGCTAGCACAAAAATTTGAAAAATCATTTCGGTGTGATCCGAAGAAGAGTGTGAAGGGTTTTAGGAACTCCGCAATTGCTGAGCTTGGTGTTTATATATCACCTTATCAAGCTTATAGAGTGAGACAGAAGGCACTAACACTCATAGAAGGTAGCACCACCGAGCAATATTCTAAGTTATGGGATTATGCATAGACTTTGAGATAGAAGAATCCGGCTCTACTATCATTCTTCAAGTAGATGATACACCTTCTAGAAAAAATTTCAAAAGATTATATGTATGCCTTGCAGCTGTCAAGAATGGTTTCATGTCAGGATGTAGGCCATTAATCGGTGTTGATGGCTGCCATTTGAGAGGGCAGTGTGCAGGTGTTCTCTTGACCACCGTGTGTATGGATCCTAACAATGATCCATACCCTTTGGCCTATGCAGTAGTTGGTGTTGAAAATAAAGAATCTTGGGAGTGGTTCTTACAACTATTAAAGGAAGATTTGTTGCAGGAAAGAGAAGATGTATACACTTTTATGTCAGACAAGCAGAAGGGGTTGATTGGGGCATTTGAAAGGTATTGCCGGGGGTGGAAAATATATTTTGTGTCAGACACTTACATGGAAATATGAAGAGGGCTAGATTCAGAGGTGATGCGTTCAAGAAATTATTGTAGAAAGCTGCAAATGCCACTACTATTGAAGCTTTTAATAGAAGCATGGTTGAAATTGAAAAGATTGATAAAAAATATTTGGAGTGGCTACAACGGGTAAATCAGCCACAGAATGGTCAAAATCACACTTCTCCATTTTTGGAAAGTGTGATATATTGGTGAATAATGTGTGCGAACAGTTCAATACATGCTTATTAGATGCTAGGGAGAAACCCATACTGACTATGTTAGAGTGGATAAGGGAGTATATGATGTCAAGACTCCAAAAAAATAGAGATAGGGCTGAAAAAAAGTGGAAAGGAAGGAAAATTTGTGGACGGATAAGAATGATAGTTGGGAAGAATATGGAATCATCCTCAGATTGTGTTCCCATAAAGTCTAATGAATACAACTATGAGATATCAAGCTTTGATGGAAGAAGATATGCAGTTAACTTGGAGGCCCACACTTGTGATTGTAGAAGATGGGAATTATCTGGAATACCATGTAAACATGCCATTAGTGCAATTTGTGCCCAAGGATATGATCCCAAAGACTACGTGCATAAATGTTATTCGGTGGAAACATATGTTGCAGTTTATGCCCATGCTATTACTCCAATGAATGGAGATGAATTATGGCAAAAAAGGGGCTATGTCCCACCACTTCCACCCGTGTTTGGCAAAAAGAAAAAGGGTATGCCTCAAAAGGAGAGAAGATTTTATGCCAATGAAGATCTAAAGAAAAAGAAGAATAATGGTAATCTTCAGAAAATGACCAAATAAAAAATTTAAAGTTACTTGCCAGCTTTGTGGAGAAGAGGGTCATAATCGGGTCGGATGTTAATGGAGAAAAGTGAGTACTTATTATACCTGAACTTAGCAATATATTTATTCAAGCAATATATTTATTTAATTTTTTGATCCTGTGTTGATATGTTCATGAGGGAAGTGATGTTTCTGAACTTGAAGAAATAACCCAACCCGACTATCCTAATTTGACCCAAGAAAATGAGAGCATGGAATATATCAATGAGTTTATATATGACAGAGTAGGTTATTTTGATCCAAATTATATCCTATATTTTACACTGTTAATATATATTACTATTTATTCATGTGTGATTGGTTAATTTTATAGGAGAGTGAGAAGACTGAACATTCATGTACCACAAAAAGACCAACAACTAGGCAAGGAAGACAAATGCTTGTAAGTAATTGTTAGAGAAATATTTTATATGTTGAATTAATTATGATTAACGCTCTACTCTTTAGGCCAGGAAAAGAGCCAAGGCTACTAAGTTTGCTACCAAAGATTCAAGAGATGATGTGAATCAAGAAATGTCGGCACCATATTCTATTTCCAACTTAATCAATGCTACACAATCAAGGCAGATAGGTGTTCAAATTAGGACTCCTCCTTCTATGAGCTTCCATCCACATCATTTTATTGGGGGCCCTTCATCCGTTGTTGGTGCAAGCAAGGGTAAAGAACAAGAATCTATGAAAGTGTTTACTCAAGGAGGAAAAAAATTTGTGACCTTATCTAGCTTGAGAGCTACTTCACATAAGGGAAGAGGTGCAATTAAGGTCCTGGAAATATATAATTGTTATGATTAGGAATTTATTTGTCTAGCTTGGGGCTGTTTTTTGCTTATTTTGGACAATTAAACTATGAATTGTTACTCATTAGAAACATACATTTTTTTGATGTTTTGTCTGTTGAACTTTGACAATGAAGCAAGTATATTTTTTTTACAGATGAAGCATGCAAATTTTTTTATGTTTTCTCAGCTTGAACTTTGAAGATAATACAGCCATATTTTATTTTTCATGTTTTTGAAGATATGTAATCGTATTTTTTTTATGTTAACAGTGCAAATTTATGTGATTGGAAATAAATATTTGTTTGGGGTCAAAAATGCATTTTTTATGGGATTAAAAGTGAATATCATTTTAATGGAAAAAGTTACAGTAGGACCATCTGTGCTTGATTTTTTTCTTTTGGGACCAAAAGTGAAAGTATTGGGACTATTTCCCAATGGGACCATGTCCTACGGGATCAAAAATGCATTTTTTTTGTATTTGATAGAGTAAATTACACCTTGATACCAATATTTTAGACATTTTTTAAAAATGAATAAATTTTTCAAAATTAATAAAAGAGTATCCATTTTTTTCAAAAAAAAATTGCAAATATAGTATTTAATCAATTTTATGCCCTGAAACTGTACATAATTAATTGTATTTTAATATACATATTTCATCGGCCACGTAGAAAAATTCATCCAAACAATAAATATTAATTACAATCAATTACATATGTTTTTCAGGCGTAAAAATTATTAGATGTTAAATTTTCAAATTTTTTGAAAAAGTAAATACAATTTTGTTAATTTTAAAAAGTAAGAAATTTTTCAAAAAGTACAAAAATGTAGGTGTTAAGTATTTTAATATTTAATTGAAATGAATATTTTCAAATTAAAAAATTTATTGCCAAATAATCTTTAACTAATGATATATTTTAATAAACATGTAAAGAAAGTAGATCTTAAAAAAATGTTTCATAGCAAAATGAACTAAAATGCAACTTTCTTATGTTAGATTATTGTTGTTGTTGTTTTTATTATTATTATTATTATTATTATAGAGAAATTCTAAACACAACCTCCATTTTACTCTTGGCTTCGATGGTATGGACGAAGCATTATAAATCTGGGGTGGTGAGTTGGAATTCATCACTCGATTATTTCTTCCTTATCTTATATGGGTTTTAAGTTAGGGGGTTATGGGGTAAAAGAATACATTCAAAATTTATTTTAATTATTTTTAAATGTGGGGGCCATAAGAGTAAAACGGGGACTATGTTTAGAAATTGCCTTTAACAAATATTTTCCAATCTTTCTCCAGTCAAAACAAACTAGGGTTGAATTAGAAATTCAAAATTTTACGAATTAGATTTCATATTTATTAAATGGATATTAACTTTAAATTAATAATGAATTATGATTGAATTGCATTATTTATTTGTTTTATTTTTTATTTGAAACTATTGGTGTATATTGTGAAGTTATTTAATAAATTATATATTGTGAAGTTATCATTTTATTAATTCGTCACTTGAATTATAATTTCTACATCAAATAATTAGTATTAATTATTATTCCAAATTTTATGCTGGCCATAACCAATTAAATTTCAATTAACGAATTAGTTTAGAAAAGAATTCAATTCAAATTTTATTTTATTCATGTTATTATTTTCAATCATTTATTTGAATGAAAACAACATTCTTTTCTATTTAATTTCGGGAAGAGGAAGAAAAACAGGGGCGTAAAATGATCCTAAAATGATATCGTTTCACTAGAAAAATAATGAATAAATGAAAATGGTGTCGTTTCACAAACACACCTATAGAAAAAAGTAATTAAATGCATCAATATTGACATTCATCTCATTTTCAATGTTCTTTCTTTGCGACATGAATAAATATGAAGTACGAACAGTTTCCGCTTCGCCCCCAAAGAAATTTTTTTGAATCCACCACTATCCACAACAATGTTAATCAAATTTGTGAACACGCTTGAGAGTTTGCAGAAATATAGTTAAGATTTTTATCCAAAACAACTAACTCTTGTAATGTTGGCTATATAGGCTATATAATTATAAATGATTTATCATAAAAAAAAAGATACAGTAAGGTTTTGGTTTTGCATAGATGATTTTCGTTGTCCTTCTACAAGTTCCAATGTCGATCGCTATCCTTCAGTTTTTCTATCAATAAACCCCCCTTAATTAGAAGTTTCTTAAATCAGTCCCATTTTCCAACCCAAAATAATTGGTATTTGTGTTTTGGTTTTGTAAGTGCTAATTGATTTTTGAAGCATTACTATATTTGTTGTGTGAGCTGAAGATTTTGATGGTGAAAAGTGAAAATAGAATTTAGATTTTAGGTTTAGCTTGAATGATTGAATGTTGATAGTGTTAGGATTTTGTTAATGAGCAATGACAAAAATAATAAGAATATGTGATATTTAAATTATTTCAAAATTATTTGCTTAAGAGTTGTGCATGTGAGATTATGAATTCTGAGAGTTGAAACCTTTTGATTCACTAATTTTTTTTTTTGCAAAAATTTACATGCACTAGATGTATATAAATTTATATCAGATGATCAATGTTTTTGACCGGGTCAACGCGCGTTGACCCAGTCAACCCCTAAAAAAGAAAAATGGTAAAATAAGTGATACTTTTTAATGATATAGATGATACTTTTTGAATTTTGAGTGATACTTTTTAGTGTTACGGTTGATACTAATTTTGACGGTTTTTTTATTTATTTTGGTCGATACTTTTTAAAGATACAAGTGATACTTTTGGACTTTTGAGTGATACTTTTTAGTATTACGATTGATACTGATTTTGAAGGATTTTTTTTAATTTGACTGGGTCAACGCGCATTTTTCGGTGTTGACCGATCAATGCGTTGATCCGGTCAATGCGCCTGATGGTGCACTTAGTGCACACAAGTGCTTTTTTTTTGGTAGATAAGAATATCTAATTAAAGGGGTGGTAAAATTTTAAGTGTTGGAACTAAATGGTGAAATAGTCATTTTCTATTAATATTAATAATTAATAAATTAGCGGACACGGTAAAAAGTAAAACGGGAATTGTGTTTGGAATTTTCCATTATTATACCTTCCGCTAATTAATTGCTAATTAGAAGCCATAAATCACGATTAATTCATTTAACTGCTTGCGTTAAACAACCCACAAATTCGACCATTCACTTGTCATTTATTACACTGAGAATTTGTTAAAACCATTCAAACAATAAAGTCCAACAAAATAAACGAAAAACTATACAAATTATTGTAAGAGAACTATGTCCATGATTACCCGTATGCAAAATAATACTCCATCTGTCACATTTATATAGACCGATTGATTTTTTCTCTTAAATTAAGAAAATTATTGGAAAAAATAATTAAACAAATAAAATACATAATAATATATTCATATTTATTTATTTGATAATAAATTAATAATTAATGTAAATATATTAAATATAAATATATATATTAGTAAATGAGCTAAATAAATATAGAAATAAGCCTCTATATTGACACATAAAAAATAAGTCTATGTGAATGAATCGAAAGGAGAATATTGGAAATTGGTAATTTTTTTTAAAAATTATTCTGAAGACTGATTACGATTTACAATTGTGATATTTAAGATTGGACCTGGTTAATAGATTCGTGTGAAATTTCTTATTTCAAATTGTTTTGTCATGACCAAGCCCAAGAGTTTTTAGTTGCAACTTACAATTTGAGGATATTTGTAACGATTTTGTTAATACTACTAGAATGACCTACCGTGCGATGCACGGATAAGAAATGTATAATAGTTATAATATTGTTTAAGAAATTATAAATATGAACGCAAATAAAATTAAATATTTAAATTAAAATCTATATAACAATTTTCAAAATATTGCATATGTTAAAGATAAGTGTTTATTAGTCCCCTCCGATAACCTATATATATATTAAAGCAAAATCGTAGGGGTAAAATTGTCATAAAAATAAATCAGTCAAAACTTTGTTAAAATAAAATTATTTGCCGAAAATTAATGCAAGCATGTTTGTAGTCGAGTTGGTTGAGGTGTGTGGTTGCACCCGCAAGGAATGTGGGTTTGATTCCTCATGTCAGCGCGCACACAGAGCAATTTTTATATTTTTCAATTTGATTCCCTCCCACCGCACCTCTCATTCAATTTTTAACTTTTTACATTTTTTAAATAAAAAAATATCACCAAAACATTCATGAATAATAATTAATAACCATTCACATCTTTAATTTTTTTATATTATCTAAGTAAAAAATATCATTAAAACTTAATAAAATTTTCATTGAAAATATTTACATTTTTAATTTTTTAATTATACTACTACTTATGGTGTAAACAATCATATTTTTAACTTTTTTTAAATAAATAAAAAATATCCAAAACATGCATTGATAACCATTAACAACCATTCACATTTTTAACCTTTAGTTTTATTAAATCTAAAATATCACCAAAACATAACAAAATATGCCCATGGAAATTATTTAGATTTTATTTTTTAAATGCTAATACTACTATGGTGTAAATATTCACACTGTTAACTTTTTAGATTTTGTTAAATAAAAAACATTGATAATCAAAACATGAATAGATAACAATTAACAATCATTCATATTTTTAATATTTTAGATTTTTTTTAAAAACCCACCAAAACATAAAAATGTTCATAGAAAATATTTGAATTTTCAATTTTTTTTAAATTCTAATACTACTTTTGATGTAATCAAATGACTTGTTGTTGTAGTTGTTATTGTTGTTATTGTTGTTGTTGTTGTTGTTGTTGTTGTTGTTGTTGTTGTTGTTGTTGTTGTTCTTCTTCTTCTTCTTCTTCTTCTTCTTCTTCTTCTTCTTCTTCTTCTTATTATTATTATTATTATTATTATTATTATTATTATTATTATTATTATTATTATTATTATTATTATTATTATTCATCATCATCATCATCATCATCATCATCATCATCATCTTCTTCTTCTTCTTCTTCTTCTTCTTCTTCTTCTTCTTCTTCTTCTTCTTCTTCTTCTTCTTCTTCTTCTTCTTCTTCTTCTTCTTATTATTATTATTATTATTATTATTATTATTATTATTATTATTATTATTATTATTATTATTATTATTATGGCATGAAATATATTTAATATGTTAAATATATAAAATAAAAAATTTATCTATTGAAAAATAATATTACCATGTGGTACGTGTTCATACGCAATAAGTATATATAAATCTCCAATTGATCCAGTTTAAAACATAAAAAAACATTCTAAACATGTTGATGAATATATTTAAAAAATTAAAAATATAATGTTATATATATTGTAAACTTTCATTTGATATATTTATAATTATTTCTTATTCTATACCAATACTATTACAACTAACATTTCAAATATCATCAAACTTTAAACCTAAAATGCGTAGATCGATTTTTGTACATCGTACGGGAGATATACTAGTATTGTCTAAAAGAAACATATTTCAGATTCAAAATCTACCGTTCCGACGCTCCCTTTCTTCAACTTAAAATGAAAATGATATGTTTTTATTATATTTTTTTGGTTTATTAGTTTTTTAGTATATCGGTTTCTATTTATGAAAATATGACGATTTGGATGAGAAAAATGAAAATAAATTATAGAACCTTGTTGATTACTTATTTTATTTTGTTATTAATTTTAATAATTTTGTTGTATCGTTAAACTTAGTAATCAATATTAAATTCACTACAAGAATTCATCGAGCTAGCGACGGAAATTTCCGTCGGTAATCCAAGATTTTCCGTCGTTAATTCGAGATAACGACGGATTACCGACGGAAATTCACCGTCGTTATTCTGTTTGTTGGCAATAAATATTAACGACGGATATCGTCCGTCGTTATCTGTAACGACGGCCATAACGACGGATATGGTCTGTCGTTAACTCTTATGTCGTCTACAGTCGTTACCTTTTACGACGGACGTAACGACGGACTCGGTCCGTCGTTAATAATTAAAAATAAATTAAAATTAAAAAACCGATTAATATAACGACGGACTCCGTCCGTCGTTAATAATTAAAAATAAATTAAAATTAAAAAACCGATTAATATAACGACGGACTCTGTCCGTCGTTAATAAATAAAAATAAATTAAAATTAAAAACGGATTAATGTAACGACGGACAGTCCGTCGTTAATAAATAAAAATAAATAAAAAATAAAAATAATTTTTTTTTATTAATTTCTGTTTTTTATTAATTTTGTTTTTTTTTTTTTGTAATTTAGATTATTGTTTGTAAATAAATTATGGAAAAATTGTAATAAATATATATAAAATCTCCAATACAATACATAAAGTGTAATATAATATAATAAAGAGTGTATAAAATACAAGTAATAATAGTGTCAAGATGAAGATGGAGGAGGGCCCCTAAACTGCGCCCGCATCAGCTCGAACATCTCGGCCTGCTGGCGCAGCATCTCTTGCTGCTGATCGATCTTCTCCTGCTGGGCTTGGAGAAGCGCTGCCTGTGCGTCCATCTTCTCCTGGAGAGCCGCCTGCTGGGCATCCATCTTCTCCTGGAGAGCCCTGATGGCAGCCTGAGTGTTGGGCTGTTGAGGAGCTGCAGATGAGACGCTAGGAGCTGAATAACTCCTAGATCGACTGCCGAGCCCAAACACTCGATTCTCCTTCGAGTGTCGTAGGGCAGCGTCCACGTATACGGCGCTCATGTCCACGGGTGGTGGCGCCTCATCTGTGCCAGGAGTCGGCTGGCTCAACTCCTCAACCCGAGCCAATACATCAGCCTATTCACAAAATCGAAAAAGAATGATTAAATATTTAATTTCTATGTTATTAATAAATTTATAAATATTGATAAATTAACTTATAGCTATACGGGCAGACTTCCCATCTGTGTGGGATCCATTGGCATTGTCGTGCAGCCTCCTGAATGTCTCCCACGCCACGTTATTGGGCTGCACGCCCTTCTCCTTAGCCTATTAATTGGATAGAGATGTTAGCACAAACATATTAAAAAAAAAATATTAATTTTATTGCATACCAAAGCTGCAGCATGCGCAACTACACTCCGAGAGCCTCCTCGATGCTTCATAATGCCTGTGCCAGGACCATCGGGCTCAGTCAGACGATTCTTCGATGCGATCGCTAACTTCTTCTTGAAGGCATCACTGTCCCAGTACGCCTTGAAGCCCTCCCACATCTCAGGAGGCATGAATGGAGGGAAGCCCTTGATCCTATCCTTCTTGAAGGTATGGACCATGTCCCTGTATCTCTGAGGAGCCCTGAGCTCCCATGCTGCCCAAATGGCATCCTCCAAAGTGGGATCCCAAAACCACTCCTTCTGCAAGATATTGAGAACATGTGAAAATACTAAACTTATATAACATTTTAAAATATATGTATATAATAATAAGATATCCGGAACTCCTCCCTATATGTCTGCCTCCTCTCAAGGGGCACCATCTTCCAGGTGTAGGCACCCGGGTGCAAAAACCTCTTGAAGCTCTGTGTGATGGTGGCTGAGACGGGATAACTGGGCATCAATTGGCTTCCAAATGTAAAAAACAATAAATATATTAGAATATTACAGTTATTAAAATAATAATCTGTAAAAAAATATTCAAAACTATCTAATTCAACATACCCATCCTGGAGCCAACAACGACGTCGACCCTGCGCATCAACATCGGGCAATGACGATCCATGTAGTGAGATATCGCCAACTGGACCGCTTAGGCCCACATATGATGATGATGAACCTCCAGCTGAGATAGTACCGCCTCCCTGCATCTGCAAATCCATATTAAGTTTAGTTTATGAAGTTAGCAAATTGCAACGGTACTAAGTACTTGAATAAGAAAACATCTATATATATCAAATAAGACCAACCACACTAATCATCTATGTCATCATCATCACTTATACTGTCATCTGATAAATCGTTCTCTGGTTCTATATCTTCTTCATCATCTTCTTCTTCTTCTTGAATGTCTATTACCCCACCATCTGGATGATTTGGTATAGGATCGTCATCTATTGTGAGGGTATGCAAACCATCAAATTCATCCTCTTGAAAGGCTGAGGTTATGATTGTATTATCATCCTCTGATGGTACTTCAACATTAGATCGAGCCTTTATTTTGCAGACCGCCCACCAATCACTTCGAGAGCGATTTAAAGTTGGGTATTCATAGTAATACACTTGGATTGCTTGTTTAGCAAGCACAAATGGATCAGATTCTAAATACTTACGCTTATGATTTATAGAAACCATTTTGTAGTCAGGATGTACATTTGTTCCTTGTGTTGATGTATCAAACCACTCACATTTAAACAACATTGTCTTCTTAATAGGTAGACCAGCGTATTCCAACTCAATCACCTCCATCAATCGCCCGTAATATTCAGTGCGTGTCCCTTTAATGCAGACTCCACTATTTATTGTAGCTCGCTGTGAGCCGTGGGCAATTGTGTGAAATTTGTACCCGTTAATAAAGTACACAGGGTAGACATTAACGGAACGTGAAGGCCCACTTGAAAGATCACGCATGATCTTGTTGACATTATTAGTTGGTTCTTGTGCCTGTTACAATAGAAAACTTCATACAATGTTACAGTTGCTCATGTATACTTACATTAAGGTTTTCGGATATCATATACTTACATATTTGGCGAACCAGCTCGCAAATTCTTTATCCATTCGTTTTTCAATATCTTCCATTGAGATATTCGAGCACGATACTTTCAATTGTTCAACGAACACACTTCAAAAAATTAAGCATGGATTAGAATTTGGTGAAATAACACTAACACATTTTAAATAGTTCACATGCTCACGTTGTGTACGGTTCAACTTCTGGACAATTAAGCAACACGTAAATCTGTGCTGCAGCATACTCGTTCTCCGTCAAATATTTTTTTGACATTCTTCTAGATGGTCGACCGTGCTGCTTGAAAATCGACAGATTTGTTGCACTGTCATCTTGTGCGTCTCCAATACCTTCATAATTACGAGACATGTTTCTATGTCTCGTTTTTACAAAATCTTTAAAATAATACGAACAGAAGGTCGAAGCTTCTTCCACCAAATAAGCATTACAGATTGAGCCCTCAACTCTTGCTTTGTTTCGGACGTTGTTTTTCAACTTCCTCAAGTACCGTTCAAATGGATACATCCATCGATACTGTACAGGCCCAGCAAGTCTAGCTTCATCAGCCAAGTGGACAGGTAGATGCTCCATTGAGTCAAAGAAACTTGGTGGAAAAATGCGTTCAAGTTTACACAATATGATTGGAATACTTTCATGCAACCGACACACATCATCAACAATGATACTTCTGGCTGTCAAATCCTTGAAGAATAAACTCAATTCCGTGATTGCCTTCCAAACATTGGAAGGGAGAAGTTCAGCAAATGCAATCGGGATAAGACGTTGCATGAACACGTGGCAGTCATGGCTTTTCATGCCAAACATTTTCAATTTTCTCATATCCACGCATCTGCTCATGTTGGACACGTACCCATCTGGAAATTTCAACTCTCGAACCCATTCAAATAAGATGTTCTTCCCTTTCTTGTCCAACGTATAACAAGCCTTTGGATACTTGCCTGTGGACTCGTTCCGTTTTAGCTCTGGTCTTGAACAATACATATTCAACTCTTGTCTAGATTTGGAGGTATCTTTTGTCTTCTCCTGCACATTCAACACAGTATTGAATAGATTATCAAACTCATTCTTTTCAATGTGCATGACATCCAGATTATGACGAATCAACAGTGAGCTCCAGTATGGAAGATCCCAAAAGATACTTTTCTTTTTCCACCCGCAACCTTTGGAAATTGTCACATTATCATTATTCTCTGTGACTTTTTGAAGACCCAATGCTTCAATGCGAGCCAGAATTTCGTGTCCCGATCTCATCTCTGGAGGTCCTCCATTCACCACTTTGTTTTTTAAGAATGTTTTTTTATTTTTTCGGAAAGGGTGGTTTGCAGGTAAGAATTTACGATGGTTATCAAACCATGATTGTTTACCACTGCATGATAAGGTGAAGGTGTCAGTGGACTCCATACAGTGTGGACATGCCAATCTTCCAGCAGTGCTCCAACCAGATAACATGGAGTAAGCGGGAAAATCACTAATTGTCCATATCAATGCTGCTCGCATCTGAAAATTCTGTTTCAATGAAACATCATATATAGGCACACCAACCTCCCACAATTGAATCAATTCAGATATCAAAGGTTGTAAAAATACATCCAACTTCTCTTTTGGATTACGTGGCCCTGGTACTAATACAGTTAGGAACATGTACTGCTCTTTCATATACATCCATGGAGGTAAATTATACGGTGTAATGATGACAGGCCACGAAGAATACTGTTGTCCTGATTGCCCAAATGGTTGGAACCCATCAGTAGATAAACCCAATCTAACATTACGTGCTTTAGAAGCAAATTGAGGAAAAATTGTGTTCAGATGTTTCCATGCAGGAGAGTCTGCTGGATGTCGCATTACTCCGTCATCAACAGATGATGTATGCCACCGCATATCCTTTGCTGTTGCATTAGATGCATACATCCTCTGTAACCTCGGAGTGAGTGGAAAATAATACATCTTTATGTGTGCAACAGTGGTCTTCTGTCTTTTTTGCGAACGGCGACTCATTTCTTTGAAACGGGGATGACCACAGAATTTGCATTCAGTCAATTCACTATCAGCAGCCCAATAGATCATACAGTTGTTGAAACAACAATCGATCTTCTCAACAGGTAGCCCCATACCCCATAGTAATTTCTTTGTGGTGTAGAAATTATCAGTTACCAAATTGTTCTCAGGAACAATCTCTTTCATTAATTGAGTTAGCTGATCAAAACATCTCTCTGACATGTTATTCTCAGATTTCATGTTCAGCAGACGAGCAACGAGTGACAATTGAGAATGGTTCTGACAACCCGGCCACAATTCTTTGTCTGCGGCCCTCAACATATCATAAAATCGTTGCGCTTCTGGATTTGAGGCCTCCTCGGTATGATCATCGACATTGATGTTCATATGCGGACCAGCAGCATCCATTACCATGTTCTGGTATGTATTCACTCCATCCTGACCACCCAAATTCTGATCGGTGTCCGGATGCACCCGTTGTTCACCTTGATAAATCCATACACGATAATTGTGCACAAATCCTTTCTTTGCCACGTGTAGTCTAAAGGTAGACGGCGTTTGGAATGGAATGTTCTTACACTTACGACATGGACACTTAATCTTGTCTACACTCATGAAGGACGGTTGATGGCAGGAAAACTCGATGAAAGCATTTAGTCCATTAAGGAAGTCCGGATTCAAAGCACCATTCTGAAGGTATCGCCGGTACATCCATTCACGATCTAGACTCATTGTAGAAGGTCAATTTCTAGAATTTTTGATCGTAAAATACGCACTGATTATCATTCAATTAAAAATAAAATAATTCATTTAAAAAATAGCGCTGAATTTTTAAAAAATTTCGGCAGCACCTATGTGAATTTCCTAGTCCCAAGTTCTGGACTCTACGCTAATTGATCTATGTTCTTCTAATCGATTCAAAACAATAATACCAAGAAAAACCAACAATTCAGTAAAGAGGGATCCAGGGGCCCTCATCCCAAACAAAAACCAACAATTCAATAAAGAGGGATTCAGGGGCCCTCATCCCAAACAAAAACCAACAATTCAATAAAGAGGGATCCAGGGGCCCTCATCCCATTTAACATAATTGACATACTCAGCATAATAAATCCATACATAACATACTTAGCCTAAATTTCCCAAATAAATTTAACATAATTAATTGACATCTAAATGCATAAATAACATACTTAGCATGCTAATTGCCTAAATAACAAACTTAATTAGCCTAAATTTGCCAAATAAATTTAACATAATTAAATGACATATAATTGCAAAAAAAAATACTTAGCATGCTAATTGCGTAAATAACATACTTAGCCTAAATAACATACTTAGCATAAATCGACAAAATAAATTGACAAAATAAATTGATATATGTTCTTCTATTTTTTAAATTGACAAAATAAATTGACATAAATTGACAAAATAAATTGACAACATTAATATATTTAACATGCATATTACAAGATTTAGTAATGCATATTGAAATCATAAAAACATTACTTACCTTTGTAATATATATGAATCTACTTGATAAATTCCTCAATTTGATGTTTGAACCTCAAAATAGCTCTTCTAACTACAACATAATTACAAGAAAAAAAAAATTAATCAACCACACACATACACACACACACACACACATATACATTATTAACACACACAAAATGAAACACTAACTTAAACTAATCTACCATATAATTTGTACAATTTAAAATATAAACCTAATCTAACCTAAACTAACAACTAACATATAATTAACCTAACCTAATCTAACCTAACCTAAACAAACACATAATTAATCCAAATTAAAATATAAACACCTAATATACACTAAACTAACAATATAATTAACATATAATTAACCTAACCTAATCTAACCTAACCTAAATAAACACATAATTAATTCAAATTAATTATCAAAAAAACCTAATCTAACCTAAACTAACAAATAACATATAATTAACCTAGCCTAATCTAACCTAACCTAAACAAACACATAATTAATCCAAATTAAAATATAAACACATAATATACACTAAACTAACAATTAACATATAATTAACCTAATAAGATCTAACCTAACCTAAATAAACACCAAAAATCACACACACACAAATCTGAAATATATATATATATATATACACACACACACACACACATATCTGAAATATATACACACACACACACACACAAATCTGAAATATATATATATATATATATAGACAGCGAGAGAGAGAGAGAGAGGCCCACCGCTGGGGTTGCTCATCGTCGCCGCCGCTGCTTGCCACCGCCGCCGCTGCTCGCCACCGCCGCTGCTCGTCGGTAGAGTTGAGAGAGAGGGAGAGGGTGTATATATATATATATATATATATATATATATATATCTATACAGACAGAGAGAGAGATGGATGGATGGGTGGGTGGGTTCTGCTCGTCGCCGCCGCGCTCGTCGCCGCCTTCGTGTTCGCCGGTCGTCGTCGCTAGGGTGGATGGGTCAGGGGGTGGGGTGGGCTCGATCGGGAATTAGGGCTGCGAAAATGAACATTCCGCGCCCGATTCAATCTAATTAATCGATTTTTTACGACGGACTTAACGACGGCATCAGTCCGTCGTTAATATTAAAAAATAAATAAAAAATAAAAAACTAAAAACTTAACGACGGTATCCGTCCGTCGTTAATATTAAAAAATAAATAAAAAATAAAAACCTAAAAACTTAACAACGGACTAAGTCCGTCGTTACATATTAAAATTAAAAGAAAATTAATTAAAAATTATAACGACGGATACACACCGTCGTTAATATTAAAAAATAAATAAGAAATTAAAATCCGTAAATATAACGACGGAATATGTCCATCGTTAAACATTAAAATTAAAAGAAAAATATTTTAAAAAATATAACGACAGATTATATCCGTCGTTAGTATTAAAAAATAAATAAAAAACAAAAATCTGTAAATTTAACGACGGAATAGGTCCGTCGTTACATTTAACGACAATAATTCCGTCGTAAGTCCGTCGTGAAACGACGACGGAAACGTTCCGTCGTTAATCCGTCGCTAAATGACGACCCGAATTTTGTCCGTCGGAAATTCCGTCGGTAAATCGTGAATTTCTTGTAGTGATTTTCATTAAATCATATATAACTTACTATTTATTTTCAACTTAAAAATGTTGCTCTTAATTTTCGATCTACCAATCACTATAAATCAAATTTTAACCTAAACTTATATCTTCATCCCCCAACCAATCTTACTGAACAAATTATTGTTATAAGTGCGTAACTAATTAATTATTATTGTGACGCTAGTATTAAAACTTAACTTGACATCTAAATGAATTGTATAGAAAACTTAACTTGACATCAATACTAATGATTACAAAAAAAAAACTTGTGAATATATTTTAACTGATACAAACTATAATATAAACCAACAAAAATAAAGTTCAATATATAAAAATTGGATTGCTTTATTATATTATTTTTTTAACCAAATAAAATTATTGGACATAAAAGAGTAAATAGAAGCAAATTTAACAGAAAGAACAAAACCCTAAAGTCAACACATCATATGTAGCATATTAGAAACAATTAAATCTTGAAAATTAGAATTCATGCAATAACTATTAATTTTAGAATTATCAATAATTGAATTGAAAATATAATAGAAGAATTGCAATATGGAGAGAAATATTGGCAAAAATAACTTGTAATTAAAACATTAGCTTAAAAAAATCATTGAAGGGCCGAAAATATTACTTGGCTAGGTCCATTGTTGTTTCTTACACTTGCACTATTCAGCAATTGACGAAAGTTAATAACGAACACTATTTGCTACAATTTTTTATTTTAATTTTTTTTGTAAAATTAAAAAATAGATGCACGATTGAATGTAAAGTGACAACATATTTAGTGTGAATCATTAAAATACATGTTACACTTATATCAATTAACTCGAGCAAGTTGAAAAACTATAATAAGTGGATGTTTTGACATAGATTAGAAAACATTAATAATTTGAGCAATCGTCTCAGACGAAAGGGTGCAAGATATATATGTTGACTTTTAGAATGGAAAAACATGCTACAAAAACAATAAAATATATAACAAATAAAACATTCAAATAAATATTTTTTACTGGCATCGACCAACTTTATAGGATGACCATTTATCGTTAATTCTCGCTCATCAAAAATTATTTCGACCTTGCCTATAATTGTAAAACCCCAGATTTTCAAAGTTTATTTATAAAATTAAAGAAATTTAATCGGAGCCTAGATAAGGATATTTTGGTAGTTAACCGCGATTTTAGGGTCGTTTTTCATGAAATCGTCTTTTCGAGAATTTCGATCCGAGCTTAGTTATAGCCAATTTTGATTGCGTTTGGAAGGCGTTGACCCAAGGAGCATGCCGGTGCTTTCGGATTTTGAATCTGACCAGTGATTTAAAACGCGTTTAAAGAAGTTATGAATAGTGTTTTTCCGTAAGAGCGTGATCGTTAGAAATTTATGAAATCTCGTGTGTTGACCCGATCCTTGTTCTTTCAAGCCTATCCTATTGGAAATTTCTCAAAGAATCCGTTGGCGTTCCTGGATTTTCATTCTGAAGTCAATTGAACGCTCGGGAATTTTATTTGTCCCTTGTGTGGAATAGTAACTTTATTTTTGAAAAGAGAATATTTTCTCATTTTCCTTCAAAAGACTCGTTCTTTACCCCGAGTCAAGTTGGTTCAATAGTACTCGAGCCAATGAACATGGTGGTATTTTCAGATTTCATGAATGAGGTCATTTGGACCTCGCCATCGAATAAAGCGTCTTTTAACCGAACCCGATATTTTTAAAGCAGTATTGTTGCACTGCAGCAGCTTCTCGAGGAAGCCTTGATTTTTCCCTATAAATAGAGCTCCTCCCCCTCCCTTATTTCTCACTTATTTTCATTTCTTCACCCCCATTTCTTGAGAGAGAGAGATTGAGGAGCGCTCTTCGTGAGCGCACCTCACAGTTGAGAGAGGAGCAGAGAAGGGAGCGCGGCGGTGGAGGTCCCCGCGGCGGTGCAGGAGCCCCCTCGGCCAAGGAGGTGTGCGGGCGAGCAAGGGGGCCGCCGGCGCGCAAGGAGGGCTGCTGCGGCGCAGGGGGCCGCTGGCGCGCATCCCCCCCTCCACGGTGCATAGGGGCCGCCGACGTGCATCCCCCCGCGGCGGCGCATGGGCAGGTGCGGCAGCTCCGGCATGTTTTCATCTGGAGGCCATAAATTTCATCTCGGTTGGAACCACGAGACCCATGAGTACTCAAATCAAAGATCTTTCGAAGACCTACGACGTAGTAGTGGCCGATCGTCCAGAGTCTTAATCGCTTGAGTCAGAAATTCCATCCCCATTTTTGGTAATTTTGAGCGTTTAAATCGTTTAAATTCTCGTGTTTTAAGTTATAGTTATGGGGCGGGTGTTTAGATACCATTCCGATTTCTTGTTAGGGTTTAGGGTTTAGGGTTTTCGAGCGTTTAAATCGTTTAAATTCTCGTGTTTTAAGTTATAGTTATGGGGCGGGTGTTTAGATATCATTCCGATTTCTTGTTAGGATCTCGAATAAGGTTGCTAATTCATTGATCGACTTTCATAAAGAGGAGGTGAACTCCCAGGAGGCCCGATGAAAGATTTTTGGCTCGTTGCTTCGTCTACGTGCTCGTTATCAAGATATTCGTCATAGAGGTGGGTAATTCTAAACCAAATATATGGTTTGAGCTAGTAAGCTCCAGAAGCATGATAGGGCAAAGGTAAAATATCCAATAAAAGTATTTTATGCTTCGCTTGTTTAGTCTCTATACAAGGAAAGGAAAGGAATGAAGGAAGTTTTACGCATGATTATGTTAGATTGTTATTTGAGTTTGATAAAGTAAATGAAGTTATTATAAGTTAAGTGAGCTCTCAAGCATGTTTAGATATGCTAAAATTGTTTATATACAATTTATGCTAGCATGAGATGTTTAGAATTGCTTTAATTTCAATCGATATTTATCTGCATTCATTTTCTCGTATTGGAATGTTGGATTTTGCTAAAGCTTATTTAGCTAAGTATTGTATTTTTAGCGGAAGTTTATAAATCCCTCATAGGCCGAGTTCTTGCTTAATTAAAGAATTAGCCTTAGACGATTGCTCTAGGCTTGGTTTTGTTAGCTAAGTTCAGGAGAAGGTTAAGGTTAAGTAAGGAAGGTTAAGGTTAAGTAAAGAGGAATTTAAGGAAGGATATAGTTTCTTTTGTAAGCAGGTTATTGAGCTCAAAGAACAGTTTAATTGCATTATCATGTTGTGATCTTCGTGTCACTAAAGTTGAATCTTGATTAATGGGAGTCACTGCTGGGTAATCCCCTCACATACTCGGGATGATATTTGAGGTAACCCCTCTTCTATCTGAAAGCAAGCCTAAGGGTACAGTAGACAACAGGTTGGAGCCAGGAAAGGCGTCAGGAAAAGAAGTAAAAGGTTTTGCGGATATGGAGAGGGCTTTTGCGATTTCCTCTTCATATGTCGTTAGTTTATAATTGAATATTTCTAAAGTTTATCAAGAGTTTTCTCATAAAACCCCACTGAGTACATTAGTACTCACACCCTCTTTTTCAAAATGTTTTCAGGTTGAGATGCTGAGGCCGGTGATGTGCTGATGGTGGGGTTATCTGAGGTTTCCAAATTTGTTGCTCTATATGGTTACATATTTTCTCCCGCTATGTTTCTGCTAAGTACTCTGATGTTAGTATTTAGTCTTGATATGTGTAACTTGATTCTTGATAGTAGCATGTTTTAAATGCTATGATTCCTAAATATCAATAAAGTCTTAAAGTCTTTGAAGCATGTTCTTTTGACATACCAGTATTCCTTTATTGATTCCAAGATATTTGAAAAGTCTTACTGTTGAACATATTGGTATCCGTTCTTTTTTAGTTGACTTATGAATAAGTTTTGCATGCTTGTTGTTGTTGTTCGCCTATGAAGAGGCTTTTCTTTCCAAGCATGATTCTGCTCATCTCTAGTTAGTCTTAAGTTATATTCCTTGCTTTCGTCCTATGGATTGGACAATATGATTTACTTGACTCCGACCTGTTAATGGGTCTTAGTTGATGTGACCTATGATGAGGTCTTGTTTATTTAAAGAGTCAAATCCCTATCTGTTTGTCATTGGATTCTTTTTAAATTTCAGTTGGCCTAAGATATGGCGTTCTTTTGACTCGATTGAATTCTTTGACCCCTTTGACCCAATTGAACCCTTTGACCCTTATTGATTCGTTGAAAACAATAGTTATTCCAAGTTATAAAGTTAAGTTGCCTAAGTTCTTGAGGTGCTAACTTAGTTTAATTCTAAAAACACCCCCTGGATTTCCGATTAATCTACCTATTTTTCATGTTATTTTACGCACAACAACCCCGTCCCCATCCTCGGGACCGGGCTGTTACAATAATATATGGTAAAATAAAATAGGTTAATATGCATCAATGTACTGGAACATAATAAAATGGAATCGCATTATTTAAAAATATTTAAATAATACCAAATAACATACTTTCATATGATTGTGCGGGGTTCATTAGCATGGAGAAATGACGAAAATCAAACATATATGATTGAAAAGTCGGATCATCAGGGATATGGACTGCTCAAGTATTAGATGAAGAAAAAAAAATAAACACACATGGTGTTGTTTTGTGGCACATCGTATTGTTTTACATTTCGAAATACAAAAACGCATACAATTTACCTTTTTTGGAGTTCGATGTGTGCAAGATTTTCTCTGTGAATGTTCCGATGGATCTGGTCACCTTGGCGATCATGAAAAACTAACTCATAAGTTGAATTATTCGTCTTGTATCTTTCATATCCGGGCTATTTATGTGCATGAACAACCCGCAACTTCAAAATCAAATCTGCCCGAGAAGAGCCCATCTTTTAAACGTGATTAATCAAATTGTAAACGGGGACTATGGAAAGAAAATATAACAAAATAATTTTGAATATTGGCAATAAAACACGAAACATAATTATATGAAAGTTCGTAGATAAAAAATAAATGATAATTTAAATTTTAGAGAAGTATGTATATCTGATATATTGATATCAGATATAAGGAGAACCTTTAATTATAGAAAAAATAAATTATTTATTAGAAATCATGAAACTAAATTGATCGGTTTATTGTTTTCATAGGTCACATTTGTGCAACACAATATTATGGGGATATGTATAACATATATACACCATAATTAATATTTAATTATGATCAGGATATCTATGTAAATCATTTCCATAGTTGATAGGGATATGCATATAAATCGTTTCCACAATTCATTGATTCACAATATTGGTACGCAATATTTAAGCTGATATCTATGCAATATATATGTTAATTGTACGCCACTATATATATCTAACATTACAAGTAAAATAAAAATTTTATGTGATTGTAGATATTGTTAATTTTATGCAGACAACTTGCATAGTATATATTAAAATCTTATATGATAACATTTTTATATTTATGGAAAATATTTATATTTAATAATTTACAAAGAAAATAAAAAATATTTTAATATAAAAAAAAGAATTTTCAATTTTGGAAATGTACAAAAGGGCGGGGAAATCGTACAATTTTTTTATTTCCGGATGCGGAGTCATTATTATATATTATATAGATAATTAATGTTCAGTATGGCAATTTTTAAGGTGAAAATTGTATTGTTAGGTAAGAAATAGAAGTATGTAGTTCTATGAGCAATTCTTCATGAATTTACACAAAAGTCCGTATAACCTATATAATATATAATATGAAAATTATCAATACAAGACCTTAAAGATGATTTAACTATCGATATGGAACCTAAAAGATTGATTCCATCGATTTAAGGTTTCAAAATTTAACGGTGTTAAAACTACATTCAATAGAAAGTGATGTGGCCGTTAAATATCCACATTATTTTTATCATATACTAAATTAAGCAAAAATAAACACAAATTTACCTTAATTAAATTACACAAAGGGTTTTATTAAATTCTATCAAATAAAAATCACCGCTTTCCGCTGTGCGGGTCTCATTATTCTAGTTTGAAATTCAACTTTGTTTGTTTAATTAATTAAATTTTATTGTATTTGTAATTCCTTATTATGATTTTAATTCCATGACCAACTATTAAATCGTATTGAAATATTTAATAAATTAATTAATGTTAATTTTATTCTCTCTCTAGATCTCTTTTTTAAAATAATCATTTTCCCATCAAAATTGAGAAGTAAAAAACGAACTACATCAATTTATTATTGTTATGGGAAACCCAAAAAAAAAAATACAATTACATACTGAATTTAATTTAAATGTTGAATTTAATTTAAACATCTAAGGATCTCTTATTGAATTAAGTAGATATTGAATTGACAAAATTTAACAAAGCCTTCTATTTAATTCAATAAAGGTAATTAATGTAAATTTGTGTTTATTTTTATTTAATATAATTTAAGATAAGAATGATATGGATATTTAACAACTACATCACGATGGAGTTTTAACACCATTAAATCTTCAAATATTAAATCGATAGTTTTATTTCTTTCAAGTCTTAAATCGATAAAATCTATTTTTCAGGCTCTATATTGATGGATAAACCATCTTTTGGGCATTTGATAATTCTCCTATTTAATAACAAGACCGTGGATATAAATAGAAATCTACATTCTCCCGCCTAAATTAGATTTTCATTTATATAAATTATAAATATGTATGTATAATTTGTGAATAAATTTAAATCCACAATTTGAGAAGTAATAGCTGTAATTTCCTTATAATTAATTAGCCGCATTAATATCTGATTGATTACACGATGAAAAATTATTTTTTTCTATAATTATATAGATTTTCTTATATATCCAAAATTCATCCTTATGTATCAATATATCTTAATGAAATATATACATCCATTTAATGTTTTATGTATGTCTTTATATTTATATCAATTTCAATAATTTATTCTATATATTTATAACAAAATAAGAATGTAATTAATTCCTACACAAAGACACATGGTTGTTAATTATATGCATATATATTAATTATACTATATAATCTATATCTATATAATACTCATTCCGTGTTGATAAGTGGTATTTTTGCACAATATTTTGAGGTTGAAATGAAGTGAATTGAAGAGTTGTGCATGTACTTTAACCCAAATTGCACTTTTAACCTCCCGATTTGAAAGTTTTGTTTGATTGAGTTTCACAGGAAATGGATAATGAATCAGTGCATTTTTGAGTGATCCAATGCCATGAGAAGATAGAAAATCGAATAAGGAATGTGTTGCAAGTTGAATCTCCCCAATCGGATAAGAAACGAGGGAGAACGGAGCAAAACCGTGAAAGGTGTCAGTACAGAACCGGAGGCGCGAGTCATAGCGTGAGTTGCAATGCAATTTTGGGCACGACCGGTCTGCTCAACACAGAGACATGTTTTTCTTCGATCGGGGCGCGATCGAGCCCGTGTCGCCCCCCAACCCAGCTTTTCAGATCTGTGCGGCTCTTTTCCTTTTTATTTGTTTTTTCTCTCCATTTTCTCCTTTTTATAAATATCTAGATTCTAATTCTGATTCTGGTCTCAACTAGAAGTCTCCTTCTTCTGTGCCTACAAGATTATCCGGCAACTTAGTTTCAATGAACGACTACCATTAGGTCAAAATCTAATATTTCTTAGCTATGAAGTAAATCTTATAATATCTATTATCTTAATACGCAGCACCCGGGTCATCAAAATATTTTGACTTTTAAGGGAACTTTACTCATGGAATTTTATAAAGAAAAACTCTTTAGGAAGTTTTGGCATACGGGATGGTCAAATCCATATTCTAAAGTCAACTTGATACAAGTAAATTCATACCGCAAGATCCGCCCATTGGAAAAATATGAAACTTTAAATAAAAATACTATATTTTGACACGGAACAACTTTTGAGCTTAAAAACACAATAAGGCTATCCATGAAGCATAGATTTGACAAAGACTACAATTTAATATTCAGATACCCAAAATATACCCGAAATTAAAAAGTGACAACATGGAAAATGTATTTGAATATACACAGAACGTAAATCCTTAAAGACACTTTTTGATCTGGTGACCTGAAAGAGTCACCGATTTGAAGCATGGTGGTGACTTTTAGCAGTGATTATGATGGTTTTCCATCGTGATCGTCCATCGTGTCATCATTTATGTTGGTCCCGGGCGAGTCGGTATCAGTTTAGAGAGGGAGGGGATGAATAAACTGATTCAAATACTTTTACTTTAGATGCGGAAAATAGGGCCCTTTGACTCGCTTGAAGAAACTTATCTATGCACAAACTTGATAATCAGTTGAGATAGTTTGAGTGCAGCTTGTGTGATGTTGTGTGCAGTTAGAGATATGCAATGATCAATAAGTATAGCACACAAGAGATTTATAGAGGTTCGAAGTCTCAAACTTCTACGTCCTCTCTTCCTTCCGCAGAAGGGCAACTTCACTATATAACTTGAGTTCCTTTACAAATTACACAATGAAGGACACTTGGCTGAACCTGGTAACTGCTCGCTACCTCAGCTGGTCGACGACTCACACTTGAATTCCCTAACTGCTCGCTAGGAAGGTAGGTGCTATTGTCGTCTTTACAAGGTTTTATATCTCTTTCGATTTTTAAGAGGTTAGTCTTGAACAAGGGGATATCAGCTGATGTGCTCCTTTGATTGAGCTGAGTAGTTGATCTTGAATAGCTGAAAACTGAGAAGGCTGTCCTGGCTGGTTCGTCAACAGCTGGCTGGATGTCTTGATTCAGTGAATTCTTCTTCTCAGTTTGACTTTCGCAGTTTCTATCAAACGTTGCACTTGAGCTTGAGTGGGAGGGAGAAAGAAAAACTCTGCTTGTATATGCGAAGGTTGGCAAGAGGTTATGTTTGTGAAAAAAATTTAAAACTCTGATTCACCTGTCTTTTATAGAGGAGTGATTTTATGATCGTTGATCTCCATTGTCCATTTGATCAGTGGCTCTGTTGGCTCATCAACGGCAGGAGATCTTAAATGATAGCTTGGATCATTTGGTTGAAGTAGCCGTTACTCTGCCAATCGATCTTCATTAAATTCCTGGATCTTTGCAGGAGCATTTATTCCAAGATATGCTGATTTAAGCAATACACTCCAGGAGTCTTCTGGCTTCAGTTCTCTTGGCAGTTTGGAATTTCAGTTGGCAGTTTTGGATTTCTCAGCTTAGTTGTAGTATCATCCCAGCTGGCAGTTCTGAGCTTGTCAGCTGAGTCTGGCTATCGCTCCAGTTGGCAGTTCTGGGCTTATCAGCTGAGTCTGCCTGTTGCTCCAGTTGGCAGTTCTGGACTTATCAGCTGAGTCTTGCTATCGCTCCAGTTGACAGTTCTAGGCTTATCAGCTGAGATTGGCTATCGCTCCAGTTGGCAGTTCTAGGCTTATCAGCTGAGATTGGTCATTGCTCCAGTTGGCAGTTCTAGGCTTGTCAGCTGAGATTGGCCATTGCTCCAGTTGGCAGTTCTGGGCTTATCATCTGAGATTGGTCATTGCTCCAGTTGGCAGTTCTGGGTTTGTCAGCTGAGATTGACCATTGCTCCAGTTGGCAGTTCAGGGCTTATCAGCTGAGATTGGCCATCGCTCTAGTTAGCAGTTCTAGGCTTATCAGCTGAGATTGGTCATTGCTCCAGTTGGCAGTTCTGGGCTTGTCAGCTGAGATTGACCATTGCTCCAGTTGGCTACTGTCAGTCTCTGGCATAAACTGATATTCTATCAGCTTCTTCAATCTTTGGTCAACTCTTTTCTCCCTCAGTTCAGCTGACTCGATTGTCATCTTGCTTTGATCGGTATGATTCTTCAGCCAAGTTGAACTTTAGACTGGATGACGTGTCTTTCAACTTGTGGGTCATTCTTCAGAATGGTTGACTTTGACTCTTCTAGAGTTTTTCTTCGATGATGCCCTGGGCTGATCAGCTTTGATCTACAGCTTGAATTTTGGTCATTTTTCATAAATAATTTTGACATCTCATCAAAACCTGATCTAGGGGTTCCTTGATAGTTTTTCCTAACAATTTTCCCCTTTTTGATGATGTCAAAACTTTGTTGATGATGATGGAAAAACTGCAAGTGTAGCAAATGCATTAAATAGAATCTTTTAGTCAGTGCACATTCGTAGCATATTGAGACAAATTGGCTCATGATTTTTATTCAGTTATTAGAGCATTTGTCATTCATGCTTATCATTTAGATATCAGAGCATGTCATATTCGCAGCATGTTAGTTTTAAAAGCAATTTGGGCTTCTTCATGCTTCTCATTCAAGTATCAGAGCATGACTGAAGTATTAGGGCATAATGAATTATGTCAAACTATTCAAGCTTGAAGCAAAATCAAGATCAAAACTTGTATTATATATTCATTTTAAGGCATAACTTCAAGAGATTCTAGAGTTAGTAGTTAAGAGTACTAATCTACTTCCTGAATGTAGCTCCGATTGCTCTTTTTCCTTCTGCTCGATTCTCCTCTTCCTTGGATTCTTTGTAGTGTCCATGCTTCCCCCTGAAGCTAATCTTCCCCCTCATGATGAATTTCTCTGAATTTGGTCCCAAAGAGTCATGCATCCATCATATTGTCCATCTTCCCCCCTTTTGGCATCATCCAAAAGGTGAAGAGGATCACATGATGGTAATGACAAATTTGGCAGAAAAGTGAAGGCGGTTGCCAAATTGTCATCATGAGCTGCAGGAACTGAAGATATTTGCATGGGCGGAGAAAGCCATAGGTGCGTCGTTTTTCACCAAAAATAAATGTCCCGACAATCAGTCGGTAAGCCCTTACTGCAGAGTACAGCGGCGAGCAGGATTGTCTCCCAAGGGACGGACGAGAATTACTCCTTATTTCCAATCTGTATAACCAAACTTCAAACGGGGGTTTTAAGATTTTTAAACTGAATTTAACGAAAGCAATAATTAAATTAAATACACAAATACGCAGAACGGATTCTAACAGTTATTAAAGAGATATCCCGGATTCCAACCAACTCCACTCTAGCTCAATTAACCGATCCTTGATGCAAAGATTAATTTAATCAGCTCATGCAAACCAGTTATAATCGCTGAAGACACTTACTGACACGACCTAATTTCTCCATAATTTCTCGATAACCAGGAAGACACTTCACCAATTATTTCCCTAATCGACTGACAACCGTAAGAGACACTATATAGGTTTAATGAGCCGACAACATTTAATTCTAGAGAAACCCGATTCAAATCTAACTGACTCTGACACAGAACAGTTGAGACTCGACTGTTATTCCCCTGGCTCTGAAGAACCGTTTTACCACTAATTAAACTTAAACCACAATTACGGATGGCCGGTTTAATTGGCTACTAATTAATTCTGGATTACTAAATATTTGCAACTACCTAGCAAAACCAAAACAATTAAACGACACGAAAATTAAGAACAACAGATACATGCAATCGATTAAATGATAAAACAGTTAGATCTCACGATTTAGTCGGCTAGAGCTTCGTTAAGTTGTCACCCGAGATATGATCAAACTTAGCTGGAACTCATAATTAAACTTGATCGCATAAAATTATTGAAAGCTTGAACACGATGAAGTAGAAAAGAAAGAAATATGGAACTGAATAAAATCGCGTCGCTGCGTTCTTTCGATCGTTCTGGATTCTGAATTGTTCGATTCTAATTAAAAGAGATCCTAATATATCTAATATCCATAAAAGAGTTTATCTTAACTAGGAAATAAAATCTATAGCTATCTAAACTAGGTAAGTTGACTAAAAAGACTCCTTAGGGTTGTGGACTTCTTTGTAGCCGCCTCCAAGCAATTCCCGAGCTGTAATTCACATCTAGGCCCACTGGAAATCTCAAAACGCATAGATCGGCCCAGTTCCAATCGTCAAAGCCCACGAACTGCGCCCAGAATTTGTTAGCTCCTGCAGTATGCCCTTACTGACTGCGACTTCAAATCTCTTCACATCAAAATGCGCAGCTTTAGTCTAGAATCTCGACTCTTTCTTCACTATGAGGCTAGCTACCTGCATTCAACTTAAAAGACACTCCTTCCCACAAAATAGAGCAATAGGGTAATTACATAGCAATAATAGACATGAAATAGACCCCAAAACTTAGGAAAATATGGTCCAATCAAACTACCCCACACTAAGACATTGCTCGTCCTCGAGCACACTCAAACACAAAACACACAAAAAGATTTTAAAGATTCAAATGCAAATAGTGACTGCTCTTGATCAGAAATAGTAGAAGTCCAGGCTGTCATGTAACCAACCACATACCACAAACTAATTTTGTTTCATTAACCAGTGTATACTCTTCATTCGAGTTAGGATTGTGCACCTCGATCCAGCCTCACCAAAGATTCTCTCAAAAATCACTCAAAACAAGGGTAACATGGGAAGAATTCACTCAGTCAAGATTGGATACTTTCAACATAGAATTGCCCTTATGTCAAAACATGCATCAATTCAATCAAGTTATTCACAAATCAAAAGGACTTTTCATTTGGGCTGTAATGTGGCTAGGGTCAGAGGTAGGAGAGTTTTGGGATGAGTGGCTATAATAAGGAAAACATGCAAGTGTGTCAAAATTCATAAACAGTTGCAATGTTCAACAATCGGGCTCAAGTGCTTCAATGTATTTCATGTATAGCTTTGCTAAACCTCCTGCCCTACCACTCTTTTTTTTTTGTTTTCTTGTTTTCTGTCTCTTTTTTTCTTTTCTTTTTTTGTTTTTTTTTCTTTTTTTTTATATTTCAAACATATCAGTAGGGTAGGGGAAATTTTCCTTTTTGCACTTTTTAATCTCTTCTGCAGCTCCAAAAAGTATAGTAACACTTGCACATTCTTCCCAGGGTGACAAAACAGGCTGAAGGAATGAAAGGCTACGGCTCATTGAGTTATGGTTTTCAAAAAAACTAGGAATTGTGGCTCAAAAGGGCTTACTAGGGGATAATGCAAGGGTAGGATAATTTCAAGCCAAAATGAGGTGAGTTCCTAGCTGCCTTTATCATTTTCATGAATACACTCAACAATCAAACAAGCATGGCATTTAGGCAATTCAAGTATCAAGCAATCCTAATCTGACACACACATCCAAAGAACTTCGAGCTGTAATAAAGATATTTCAATTTTTTTTTTCAATGCTCAAGGCTCAAAACTCACGTATATGGGCTATCAAAAGTGATCAAAATGCACATCCATCATTCTCAAATACATCCAAGAAACACATGATTTAATTCCACAAAAACAACCACCAAACAATCCAGTCAAACCAACATAACAGCCCGTTCTCCTTCTACATCTAATCTCAAACAGTCACACACGTGCATTCAAAACAAAAAATAAGACTACAGACAGGCTCGGTACAAACTAAGCATGAGCATGAGTGTCCCCACCCCACACTTAGAATGGGACAGTGTCCACACTGTAAAAGAAAACAACACACGATGCGGGGAAGATGGCGGTGGTGAAACGGTAGACGCTGGAGCGGGATTAGCGGCGGTTGGAGAGGGTTGAACGTCGGCCGACGCTGTCTGGGAAGAGTCGGTGGCGATGACACGGCGGTTAGGGCAGCCGGCGGTTGATTTGCTGCGAATCCGGCATGGTGGTGATGAGGATGACGATCGCGGTGGCGACGAAGCACGAGGGGGTGTTGTGGCGGCAGAAGGTGAGGGAGATGGGGTAAGTACCAGTCCGGCAGGCTTTGGCGGCGGCGAGGGGTCTCGAGGGGAAGTAGAAGGGCCGGCGGAAAGTTTGCGCTTCTTGGTGGCGACGGCGAGGGCTCGGCAGCGTGTGCGAGGCGGGGAAGGGATGCCGGCAGTGTGGGCTTCCGGCAGAGGCTGTGGTGGTGTGGCGGCGGGCTTGGAGGCTTTTTTCTTGGCCATGATGGGAGGTCCGTTGAGGAGAGGCGGTTGGGAAGTTGAAAGGACGCGGGAGTTCTACAAGCAGTAAAAAAGGAATAAGTGCTGTAACAATTCAAATTGGGGGGAAGGGGTTAAATTAAATCAAATTAGGGCTAAGGGCAAAATCCCCCAAATATAATTATGGAAATTGCATCGTAGCCCTCCCTTACTTAGAACAAATGCAGTGATACCCCTTACCCCACACTTAGAATTGAAGCAACCTACACTTAGATGTAGTAGCATAAATCTGCCGAGCTCCTCTCTTTATTTTGTTTTTTTTTCTCTTTTTTTATTATTGCATAGAAAAGAACTAAAAGGTACTAAAATAATAAAAAGACTTAAATGAAAACAATAAATAAATGGAATAGGAAGGGAAAGGAAATCGGGTTGCCTCCCGAGAAGTGCCGTTGGTTAATGTCGTAGGCTCGACAGGAGGAAAGTGATCATGAAGTGATTTCCGGGGTGACCAAGTCGACCCCATCAAATGGCTGTGAATCCAGTCCAGCAAGAAATGGCTTTAACAACTGTCCATTGACTGTGAGAATTTTATTCGTAGACAAGCTGCGAATCTCCACTGCGCCATGAGGGCTTACTCGAACAACTTCATATGGGCCCGTCCAACGGGACTTCAACTTGCCCGGCATGAGTCGGAGATGAGCATTAAACAACAGGACTTGCTGGCCAACTTCAAAACTTTTCCTCCGAATATATTTGTCATGCAAGAATTTTGTGCGCTCTTTGTAGGACCGAGCGTGATCATAAGCTTCCAAACGAATTTCCTCAAGTTCTTGCAATTGGTACTTTCTCTCGAACCCGGTGAATTGTGGATCAAGGCAGCACTGTTTTACTGCCCAGAAGGCGCGGTGTTCCAATTCTACAGGAAGATGGCACTACTTGCCAAAAATTAAGCGGTAAGGGGACATGCCAATCGGTGACTTGTATGCTGTGCGGTATGCCCATACTGCATCATCCAGGTGCAGGCTCCAGTCCTTCCTGTTAGGACTGACGGTTTTCTCTAAAATGTTCTTGATTTCTCGATTCGAAACTTCGGCCTGTCCATTAGACTGTGGGTGATAAGCTGTAGCAACTCGATGATGGACCCCATATTTCTTGAACAAGGCTTCCAATGTTCGATTGCAGAAGTGAGTGCCTTGGTCACTAATTATGGCGCGAGGAACACCAAATCGTTGGAAGATTTGAGTTTTCAGAAACTTAGCCACCACTTTGGAATCATTGGTCGGGGTAGCTTGAACTTCAACCCATTTGGAGACATAATCGACGGCCAAAAGAATGTATGATTTGCCGAAGCAGCTCGGAAAAAGACCCATGAAGTCCATGCCCCATACATCAAAAATCTCACATACCAAGATCGGCACTTAAGGCATCTCATTTCTGGAGGAAATATTACCAAGGCGTTGGCAACGATCACAAGTCTTGCAGAAAAGGTAAGCATCTTTGAAAATCGATTCCCAATAAAACCCACAGTCGAGGATTTTACGAGCTGTCCGCTTTGGTCCAAAGTGTCCTCCACAGGCATGAGCATGGCAAAACTCGAGAATCGACTGGATCTCGTCATCCGGAATGCAGCGTCGAATGACTTGATCAGCACATGTTTTCCATAAGTAAGGCTCGTCCCAAATGAAGTACTTAGCTTGGCTTTTCAACTTATTCTTCTTTGCTGATTCAGTTCCTGTTGGGAACATCCCAGTGGCGAGATAGTTTACCAAATCAGCATACCAAGGGGTTGCACTGGCTGCGGCCAGTAATAGCTCGTCAGGGAAGTCATCCGGTATGGGCATACCGTTGGACTGTGTAATCAGTCTGCTCAGATGGTTAGCAACATTATTTTCAGCGCCCTTTTGTATCCTTTATTTCCAGATCAAATTCTTGCAAAAGAAGTATCCAACGAATCAGACGAGGCTTGGACTCCTTTTTGGACAGCAAATACTTCAAAGCGGCATGATCTGTATATACCACAACTTTGGATCCCACAATATAAGACCGAAACTTATCACAAGCGAAAACGACAGCTAAGAGCTCCTTCTCCGTGGTAGTGTAATTGCATTGGGCTGGGTTAAGAGTCTTGGAAGCGTAATAGATGACATGGCTCTGCTTCCCACTCTTTTGTCCAAGTACAGCTCCAACCGCGAAGTCATTAGCGTCGCACATGAGCTCAAAAGGAAGGCCCCATTGGGGTGGCTGGATGATTGGTGCAGAAGTAAGTTTTGCCTTCAAAATATCGAACGCCTCCTTGCATTGGTCATCAAAGAGGAATGGAGCATCTTTTTGCAGCAACTTGGTCATAGGCTGGGCGATTTTGGAGAAGTCTTGAATGAAGCACCGGTAGAATCCGGCATGCCCTACAAAAGCACGTATCTCTTTCTCATTAGAAGGATAAGGAAGCTTCACGATTAAATCAACTTTTGCTCGATCGACTTCGATTCCCTTTGCAGAAATGACATGGCAAAGCACAATGCCTTGTTGCACCATAAAATGACATTTCTCGAAATTCAACATCAAATCAGTCTCGACACACCTTTGAAGGACTTTATCCAGGTGCTCGATGCATTGCTCGAAAGAATCTCCATGAACTGTAAAATCATCCATAAAAATCTCGATGCAGCGCTCGATCAAGTTAGAAAAAATGCTCATCATGCATCGTTGGAAGGTGCCGGGAGCGTTACACAATCCAAATGGCATCTTGCGGCAGGCAAACGTTCCAAATGGGCAGGTAAAAGTCGTCTTTTCTTGGTCCTCTTGGGCGACAAAAATCTGGAAGTAGCCCGAGTATCCGTCGAGGAAACAAAAGAACGATTTTCTTGCTAAGCGTTCCAGCATCTCATCGATGAACGGCAAAGGGAAATGATCTTTGCGTGTAGCATCATTTAGTTTCCTAAAATCGATGCACATGCGCCACCCAGTTTGCAACCGCATCGGAATCAACTCATTGTTCTCATTCTTCACAAGCTGAAAACCAGATTTCTTAGGGACAACGTGCATTGGACTGACCCATTCACTGTCGGAAATTGGGTAAATGATCCCAAGCTGGAGCAGCTTGAGTATCTCTTGGAGAACCACTTCTTTCATCACCGGGTTCAATTTTCTCTGTGGATCCCGAGAAGGCTTGCAATCTGGCTCAAGGAATATCCGGTGCATGCAAATGTCTGGACTAATCCCCTTGATATCAGCCAATGTCCAACCTATGGCGCCTTGATGCTTTTTCAGAATTTCGACCAATCGGTTTTCTTGATCGGAGGAAAGATCCTTGCTGATGATAACAAGCAGTGTGTCGTCCTTTCCCAGATAAGCATATTTCAAATGCTCAGGCAGAATCTTCAACTCCAGAACTGGGGATTTCACGTGTGATGGCAATATCGGCTCTGTAGCCGTCGGTAAGGGCATACGACCTGGTATGTTCCTTGCAGGAAATTCCTCGGTGGCATACCGCTGTTGGATAATATCTCGAATTGCCTCTTCTTCTTCTGAACTCGTAATTTTGTCAGAAACTCCACCAAAAAGTACCCGCTCAAGTGTGTCCTCCCTGAAATTACACTCAACAAACTCGTCAACTAGAGAATTAACAACATCAACCATATACAAAGCTTCAGGGTCCTCGACATGTTTCATAGCCTCAAAGATGTTAAATGTGACTATGTCCCCATCAAATTCAAAACTCAGCATGCCTTTATCAACATCTATCTTAGTTCGTGCTGTTTTCATAAATGGACAACCTAACAAAATAAAAGGCGTATGAGCAGACAGAGAATCATTCATATCAACAATATAAAAATCCACAGGAAAAATCAAATCATTGACCTTAACAAGAACATCCTCTACAACACCTTGGGGATAAGCATTAGATCTATCGGCCAATTGAATTATGACTCGGGTATCCTTCATGGGACCTAACTGCAGATCTTTGTACGTAGACAGAGGCATGACATTGATGGATGCACCTAAGTCTAACATAACACTATCGACCTTCTTACTCCTAATGATGCAAGGGATAGTGAACATACCTGGGTCTCGGCATTTCTGTGGTAACTTTCATTGAATAACGGCAGACACATTCTCACCAACTGTGATTCTTGCGTCCTTCCCATACCTTATCTTCTTTGCACAGAGCTCTTTCAAGAATTTGGCGTATCTGGGATCTTGTTTGATCGCATCAAGCAATGGGAGATTGATCTCCACTTTCTTGAACAACTCGAGGATCTCCTTGTCATTATCATCCTTCTTATGCTTTGCCAACCTAGAAGGAAAATGGGCTGCATGAATAGGATTAGAAAGTTTAGATGGTTCACGTACCTCAGTAGGGGCATCCTGAGCAACAACTTGCTTGTCTTCAGCTTTCATACTGCCTTCAGCATCGGCAGTATGCCCATACTGCTGAGTGTTCTGCTTCTTTGGCTCAACTGCAACTAACTCTTTTCCACTCCTAAGTGCGACTGCACTGACATTGCCTCTGGGATTCTGTTCAGTCTGGGATGGGAGCTTCCCTTGATTCCCTTGCATCTTGTTCATCTGTGTGGCAAGTTGGGTAATTTGTGTGCCCATACTACCTAGAGCTGCTTGGGTTTCTTGCTGGAACGCCTTTTGACTTTGTGCCAAATTGTTCACCAGAGCACTGCTTTGCTCGAGACATTTCATGATATCGCTCATACTGGGAACAACCTTGTCAGTATGGGCATACTGACTGTCTCTTGGGGGTCTCGGGGGTAAATCTCCAGCTACAGGTTGATCGCCAGGTTGTTTCCATCTGAAATTGGGGTGATCTCTCCAGCCCGGATTGTAAGTGTTGGAGTAAGGGTCATTGTTCCTCCTTCTCCTAAAATTATCTCCTCGTGGAGCATCATAGTACATCCCCTTGAGCGCATCTTGTTGTGCATCACCCGAACCATAGCAAGCTTGTTCGGTGGCCGACTTGTGTAATGTGGGACACTTATCAGAAAAGTGTCCATCATCTAAACATACTCCACAGTGAGAGCCCATTGTTTGTGCAACAGCTAGGCGACGAACCAAAGAGGTGAGTGCATCAATTTTCTCAGTTACTCCAGAACTTTCGGCTCGATCAATGGCTTTCACTGGTCTGTGTCGCCCCTCATCTTCATCATCATACTGCTGTCCTCCGGACACCATATCCATGATCAGTTGCTTTGCTTCTGCCAAAGTTTTGTTGGTGAGTGAACCTCCACTAGCAGCATCAACAATTTTTCTATCAAATGTCGACATGCCACGATAGAAATAATTGGTGAATAACTGATAGTCAGTGAAGCCATGGTCTAGACATCTTCGGCATAACTGTTGAAACCTCGCCCAATAATCAGCCAAACTTTCATTCGGCTTCTGCTTGATGCTACTAATGGCCATTCGCAGATTTGCAGCTCTAGTTTCTGGAAAAATTTACGCAGAAACTGTTCTTCCATCTCATCCCAAGTGGTGATCAAACCTGGTGGAAGATCAAATAGCCATTCCCTTGCCCGTCCATGCAATGTGTGTGAAAAAGTTAACAAGCGAAGATTGTTGGCCTTGAAGCCTTGAGGACGCAAGGTAGAGCAAACCCAATCAAACTCTGCTAAGTGCGTGTGTGCACTTTCTCCAGGGGCATCGCTAAACTTGGGTAATACTTGTATGAAACCCGGTCGTATCTCTGCATTATGAGCGATATTTGGCAGAACGATGCAGATAGGTCGGTTGTTTCGATGACGACCAAGCTCTCGAATCAAAGGAGCAGGTGCATCCGCATCGGCTCTCACTATGACTCGATTTTCTTCTTGATTGGCAGGTGGTTCCTGGTTGTTGCGTGGATTTGTATTTTCTGCCATGTTGAACAGCTGTTGAAGACTGTCGCACCCGCCCCAATAAAATAAATGTAAAATATAAAATAATGTAAAAATTAGGGTGAGGTGTTTCTTCTAAAAATATAAATATGTATTTTCATTAAAAAGTGTTAAACTTAAAAATTTAGGTTAACATGTGGTGCATTTAAAGTTATAAATAATTATAAAAATATAATTTACTAAAGAATGTAAAGAAATCATTGCTCACTTTGTAGAAACAATATAATTCTAAGAATATACAAATAAATTTGAATTCAAACCTACGATATCTAAGCAGCAAATTAAAATATAATAATATAAACTCTTGCCCTCCTCACAGGTCGTCATCCATGTATACACTTCTCAGGACTTGTCAGAGCTTTCAGCATGCATGCATCGATGCACCACACGTTATCACTTTCA
This sequence comes from Perilla frutescens, assembly GCA_026008535.1. Lineage (NCBI taxonomy): Eukaryota > Viridiplantae > Streptophyta > Magnoliopsida > Lamiales > Lamiaceae > Perilla > Perilla frutescens. The sequence continues at coordinate 39,523,046 of BRKX01000006.1, read as the reverse complement.
TCTACAATACATGAACTACATGAGCTAAAGCTCAGTAAGCAGAAATCATGAACATGCATGTTCACTGGCAGTCACAACACGTGCAAGACACATCATACCACAAACGTGAAATGCTCGTGTATAAAATCCTTTCATGCCATCTCAAAAGCATTTTCAACGTTTAGGAACTTGGCTCCCTTCACCAGACACCAACATGAGTCATGAGCTCATAATATAATCAATATTCACTTGGCCAAATTGTGATTAGTGCACTCATGTGGCTCATCCTTCCTGGACCCAAGGGACACGCCCCCTGCCTGTTCCCTTTGATCCCACATGAAAGTCATCCCACATCAGCCACTCATCACCTCAAAGGTGCAGTCGAAGTGGACCATCCTCCCTGGACCCCAAGGGACACACCCCCTACCTGTTCCCTTTGATCCCACATGGAAGTCATCCCACTCGAGGCACAAATATCAACACAGTACAACACGTGCTGGTGGTGACCAATCCCAAACAAAACATTTTCTTTCTCTCTCTCAAAACCATTTCATGCATGCAACCTCGATAATATCTACATGACGTGCATGCATATGCTCGTGCTCATGTACAAGATATTCAATGCAAGATAATACAATATCACAAGTATATCATATCACATAATCATACAATATAACACAATAATATATAATAAATAGTAAACACATATAGTCAAATGATACTATCTTCATGTATTGTAGTTGAGGATGGATTTATACTTACCTTGAGTCCCGGCATACAGTATTTGAGATCCTAGATCAGGTTCTTCCTCAATATTGTGTAACTGATAACTAACAATATTATAATTACTAATTAAGCACTTGTTCTAAAGTAATGAAATTTACTTTCTGAATTCATTAAAACTCTTGGTTCATGATCACCTCTTATCTTAATTAAACATCTTTATTCTTCTTCACATATAGTAATACAATTGAGTATATTTAATATATGTAAAACATAATTTATTAATACATGAAACCATATAGCTGGAACCATATCTCTCTTACTTGACTTATTTTGATATTAAATATATATTTATATATACAAAAATATAAATATATTTAGATGCTCCAAACACAATTTCATTGATTTATTATTTTACTAGCATATTACTATATCTAGATGCCATTAGTCGCCGCAACAAAGATGCATTTAATTTGTCCAACTACTTATATTATTTACTATTTAAAGCATCAATAAATAATGAAATGGTATTCATATAAGTCACGCTTTAGTGAGAAAGGATGTTGCTTACTGTAAACTTTTCAAATAATTATAATCCATTCATAATTGGATAAATTAGAATTTCCATATATTCAAATATATTAGCAATTAATTGATCTACCAATTAATTAAATGATCCAATTTTAATTACTTAATCGTTCTTATTTTATTATAGTTTCAAGTCACAATAAATCTTAAATAACCATATATATTTCTAATTGAAATCATGTTCCACCTATAATTAATTATTATGAAATTAATCAACATCAAATATAAATTACCATATAACTAACAATTTGAGCTCTCTGTATTATAAACTATATTTGAGGAATTAGATCATTTTAATATCTAATATATACTAATTATTTTATCAAGCTACGAAAAGAATTAACTAAAATTGCGATTATATACTTGACTAATTTGTACCTTTAGTATTTGAGTTTTAAGCCATGCTTCCTTGTTTTATTTTTATCTCAACCTTTCTTATGAGACTTCTGAGATTGTATATGTATAGTTGTATATAAATATGGATATATATATATATATATATATAAACACAAATACCTAAGCTTCATGAATTGATAACCAAATTCCTTACACCTATCACACAATTAAGATTACGTGTAAGCTCAAGGAATTGTTTTGTTTTTCTTTTTTTTTTTTTCATCTAATCTAATTCTTACATGTGTTAGTGTATCAATATTATACAATGTATCATTTTATAATATCATTATTATCTAAACTTGGGTATATCTATATTTGCGTGGGTGTGTGTATCTTATATATTACATAAATTCACTTTTATAAACAAATAGATATAGTCACATTGACACATATCTATGTAAATGCAATTGGCATGAAAATAAGCACATAATAATTATATATAAAATATGTAAAAATAACAATTGAGTAGTGAGAGGCATGGTTATTACATTTCCCCCTTCTTATAAAAATTTCGTCCTCGAAATTTTGTTCTTTTATTATGATTCCAATACGTGTTTTATCTTGTGTCATCCTTCATTGACCATACCTTCTCCAAACATTATTCTTACGTATGCATTCATGTCTTAAATTAAAGCACTAATAAGTATAATTGTATCAATAAATGCAAATCTCTATCTTTTTTTTTTTTACGAAATAAAAATATATGTATCCTTTTTTTTTAATTTCCTTATAATGAAATGAAAAATTTGCTAAAGAGGTTTCCTAATCCCACTTCTAAGTGTTAACAAATTATTTAACTCCATCTCTTGATGCCAAGAAATACAGTGTAAATTAATCACAACGAATATAGTAAATTTGAATTATTATTAAAGTATAGAATGATTGGAACGAATACTTAATCGTGTATGCGGGTGATAAGTTCCAAATATTTTGACTATAAAAATAAAAATAAAAAAATAGTTAACTATAATCAAACGATAAACTTAGGAATTTCGCTAGTATCAAAATCATAAACCAATAATAATTCCATGCACCTATCTCTTTTTTTTTTTTTTTATAGTAGTTTAATTGGGCAAACCACCCTCGTTACTCACACATATATAAATTCACTTACTTGATAAACAAGAAATATAAAGATAACATAGTACTGTTCTAGTTTGTAGGTTTCAATACCAATATCCAACAATATTCATAATAAATTGAGATAGGAATCCCTTGCTTAACCACTGTATAGTAGTCACTTTTTTTTCAAACCTACCACGTATACCTCAATTATAAACATGACACAAAGTGGTTCAATATATAAAAAAAATTCATTTTTATTTTCTAACTATTGATACACTTTCTACTGCATAAGCAACTCACAATTACATAGCACAAAGCACATCTAACAAATTTTAGAATAAATAAGAAAAATAATCATTTAAATGTTATGACTAATATCAAAACACACGTTTACCAAATTATACCTCACCACATGGTATAAAATTTAAAACGTTCCAAGCATGATTTACAGAATTCACATTGCTTATTACGTCATTAGCAAGGTTACTCTCCGCAAGTTCTGAGCTTGTATATATGGACAGTCTACAGAATCATAACCTCGCTCTGATACGACTCTGTCACACCCGTCCCAATAAAATAAATGTAAAATATAAAGTAATGTAAAAATTAGGGTGAGGTGTTTCTTCTAAAAATATAAATATGTATTTTCATTAAAAAGTGTTAAATTTAAAAATTTAGGTTAACATGTGGTGCATTTAAAGTTATAAATAATTATAAAAATATAATTTACTAAAGAATGTAAAGAAATCATTGCTCACTTTGTAGAAACAATATAATTCTATGAATATACAAATAAATTTGAATTCAAACCTACGATATCTAAGCAGCAAATTAAAATATAATAATATAAACTCTTGCCCTCCTCACAGGTCGTCATCCATGTATACACTTCTCAGGACTTGTCAGAGCTTTCAGCATGCATGCATCGATGCACCACACGTTATCACTTTCATCTACAATACATGAACTACATGAGCTAAAGCTCAGTAAGCAGAAATCATGCACATGCATGTTCACTGGCAGTCACAACACATGCAAGACACATCATACCACAAACGTGAAATGCTCGTGTATAAAATCCTTTAATTCCATCTCAAAAGCATTTTCAACGTTTAGGAACTTGGCTCCCTTGACCAGACACCAACATGAGTCATGAGCTCATAATATAATCAATATTCACTTGGCCAAATTGTGATTAGTGCACTCATGTGGCTCATCCTTCCTGGACCCCAAGGGACACGCCCCCTGCCTGTTCCCTTTGATCCCACATGAAAGTCATCCCACATCAGCCACTCATCACCTCAAAGGTGCAGTCGAAGTGGACCATCCTCCCTGGACCCCAAGGGACACGCCTCCTGCCTGTTCCCTTTGATCCCACATGGAAGTCATCCCACTCGAGGCACAAATATCAATACAACACAACACGGGCTGGTGGTGACCAATCCCAAACAAAACATTTTCTCTCTCTCTCTCAAAACCATTTCATGCATGCAACCTCGATAATATCTACATGACGTGCATGCATATGCTCGTGCTCATGTACAAGATATTCAATGCAAGATAATACAATATCACAAGTATATCATATCACATAATCATACGATATAACACAATAATATATAATAAATAGTAAATACATATAGTCAAATGATACTATGTTCATGCATTGTAGTTGAGGATGGATTTCTACTTACCTTGAGTCCCAACATACAGTATTTGAGATCCTAGATCAGGTTCTTCCTCAATATTGTGTAACTGATAACTAACAATATTATAATTACTAATTAAGCACTTGTTCTAAAGTAATGAAATTTACTTTCTGAATCCATTAAAACTCTTGGTTCATGATCACCTCTTATCTTAATTAAACATCTTTATTCTTCTTCACATATAGTAATACAATTGAGTATATTTAATATATGTAAAACATAATTTATTAATACATGAAACAATATAGCTGGAACCATATCTCTCTTACTTGACTTATTTTGATATTAAATATATATTTATATATACAAAAATATAAATATATTTAGATGCTCCAAACACAATTTCATTGATTTATTATTTTACTAGCATATTACTATATCTAGATGCCATTAGTCGCCGCTAGGGGTGGCACGGTAAGGTATACCTTACTTTTTTCCCCATACCTTTACCTTACCTTACTTGTACGGTATGGAGAAAATCCATACCTTACCTTACTTGTTCGGTATACCTTCCAACGGTATACCTTAAGGTCGGTATGAAACAAATGGCATACCTTTGTCGTACCTTTAGTTCGGTATACCTTACCGACATCGGTATACCTTATCATTCCATTATCATCCTTTGATATATCATATATCTCATATATTTACTTAAAATATATGAAACATTCCTAATAACGATCAAAATTCAACAAAATAAAATAAATATTGTAAATTATTTACTTAGAAATCGTAAGAATTATTTACTAAGTATATGCTAACAAAGAACACACTTAGCATTACAATGCATTAAATATAGCATAAGATTAATTATAAGTGTTAATAATGTAAATTTACTAGAGATTTATAAATGTATAACATATTTACTAGTATTATATATCAATCATATTTTTATAATTAATATACATTGTATAAAAATATTATAAACTTACTAAATATTACAAATTTGAAATCTTTTACTTAGAAATTGTAAGAATTATTTACTAAGTATTAATTAAGAACACGTTTAATTCTCATTACTATGCATTAAGTATAACATAAGATTAATTATGAGTGTTAGATATTTACATATATATAATATATCATATTTACTAAGTATTATATATCAAGTATCTATAATTCATATATACATATATTTATATAATATCACAAATATACCGGTATATACCGTTACAACGGTATACGCCGATCTAACGGTATATACCGCATCTACGGTATATACCGGTACAACGGTATGTGCCGAATTAACGGTATATACCTTAAAAATTCAGCATACCGTCGGTATCGGTATACGCCGATATACCTCGGTTTTTAAAATTCTATACCGTTACCTTACCGAAAAATCTCGGTACGGTATCATACCTTACCGAAAATACCGGTATACCTTAAAGTTCGATATTCCGGTATTTTTTTCGGTACGGTAAGTACGGTATAACGGTATGACGGTATTTTTCCCCAGCCCTAGTCGCCGCAACAAAGATGCATTTAATTTGTCCAACTACTTATATTGTTTACTATTTAAAGCATCACTAAATAATGAAATGGTATTCATATAAGTCACGCTTTAGTGAGAAAGGATCTTGCTTACTGTAAACTTTTCAAATAATTATAATCCATTCATAATTGGATAAATTAGAATTTCCATATATTCAAATATATTAGCAATTAATTGACCTACCAATTAATTAAATGATCCAATTTTAATTACTTAATCGTTCTTATTTTATTATAGTTTCAAGTCACAATAAATCTTAAATAACCATATATATTTCTAATTGAAATCATGTTCCACCTATAATTAATTATTATGAAATTAATCAACATCAAATATAAATTACCATATAACTAACAATTTGAGCTCTCTGTATTATAAACTATATTTGAGGAATTAGATCATTTTAATATCTAATATATACTAATTATTTTATCAAGCTACGAAAAGAATTAACTAAAATTGTGATTATATACTTGACTAATTTGTACCTTTAGTATTTGAGTTTTTGGCCATGCTTCCTTGTTTTAATTTTATCTCAACCTTTCTTATGAGACTTGTGAGATTGTATATGTATAGTTGTATATAAATATGGATATATATATATATATATAAACACAAATACCTAAGCTTCATGAATTGATAACCAAATTCCTTACACCTATCACACAATTAAGATTACGTGTAAGCTCAAGGAATTGTTTTGTTTTTCTTTTTTTTTCATCTAATCTAATTCTTACATGTGTTAGTGTATCAATATTATACAATGTATCCTTTTATAATATCATTATTATCTAAACTTGGATATATCTATATTTGCGTGGGTGTGTGTATCTTATATATTACATAAATTCACTTTTATAAACAAATAGATATAGTCACATTGACACATATCTATGTAAATGCAATTGGCATGAAAATAAGCACATAATAATTATATATAAAATATGTAAAAATAACAATTGAGTAGTGAGAGGCATGGTTATTACAAAGACCGAGATCTCATTGTTCAGATTCGAAAGCCTTTCGAGCTTCTCGAGCAGTCTTCCTCAACCGATGTAACCTTCTTTCTGGCTCTGGATCGTATACTAATTCTTCTTCCTGAGAGGAGCGGGTCATGCACCAGAAAGATCAAAAATAAAGTAAAAACACAAACTGAAAAACAAGAGTAATCGCTGCTTAGAACCAGTCCCCGGCAACGACGCCAAAATTTGGTGCGTCGTTTTTCACCAAAAATAAATGTCCCGACAATCAGTCGGTAAGCCCTTACTGCAGAGTACAGCGGCGAGCAGGATCGTCTCCCAAGGGACTGGTGAGAATTACTCCTTATTTCCAATCTGTATAACCAAACTTCAAACGGGGGTTTTAAGATTTTTAAACAGAATTTAACGAAAGAAATAATTAAATTAAATACACAAATACGTAGAGAACGGATTCTAACAGTTATGAAAGAGATATCCCGGATTCCAACCAACTCCACTCTAGCTCAATTAACCGATCCTTGATGCAAAGATTAATTTAATCAGCTCATGCAAACCAGTTATAATCGCCGAAGACACTTACTGACACGACCTAATTTCTCCATAATTTCTCGATAACCAGGAAGACACTTCACCAATTATTTCCCTAATCGACTGACAACCGTAAGAGACACTCTATAGGTTTAATGAGCCGACAACATTTAATTCTAGAGAAACCCGATTCAAATCTAACTGACTCTGACACAGGACAGTTGAGACTCGACTGTTATTCCCCTGGCTCTGAAGAACCGTTTTACCACTAATTAAACTTAAACCACAATTACGGATGGCCGGTTTAATTGGCTACTAATTAATTCTGGATTACTAAATATTTGCAACTACCTAGCAAAACCAAAACAATTAAACGACATGAAAATTAAGAACAACAGATACATGCAATCGATTAAATGATAAAGCAGTTAGATCTCACGATTTAGTCGGCTAGAGCTTCGTTAAGTTGTCACCCGAGATATGATCGAACTTAGCCGGAACTCATAATTAAACTTGATCGCATAAAATTATTGAAAGCTTGAACACGATGAAGTAGAAAAGAAAGAAATATGGAACTGAATAAAATCACGTCGCTGCGTTCTTTCGATCGTTTTGGATTCTGAATTGTTCGATTCTAATTAAAAGAGATCCTAATATATCTAATATCCATAAAAGAGTTTATCTTAATTAGGAAATAAAATCTATAGCTATCTAAACTAGGTAAGTTGACCAAAAAGACTCCTTAGGGTTGTGGACTTCTTTGTAGCCGCCTCCAAGCAATTCCTGAGCTGTAATTCACGTCTAGGCCCACTAAAAATCTCAAAAAGCATGGATCGGCCCAGTTCCAATCGTCAAAGCCCACGAACTGCGCCCATAATTTGTTAGCTCCTGCAGTATGCCCTTACTGACTGCGACTTCAAATCTCTTCACATCAAAATGCGCAGCTTTAGTCTAGAATCTCGACTCTTTCTTCACTATGAGGCTAGCTACCTGCATTCAACTCAAAAGACACTCCTTCCTACAAAATAGAGCAATAGGGTAATTACATAGCAATAATAGACATGAAATAAACCCCAAAACTTAGGAAAATATGGTCCAATCAGCCATGCATAGGCATCTTCAGTTGGCATGAACTGACCTGAATCAGAGATATCTTGATCTCTGAAGCTCATGGGGGCCAAGCTAGTGAAGATTTCATCAGTTGAAGGGAGTGGTGGATCGCTAATGACGAGTGCGCACGAGAAGTTGGTTGGTTCATTATCGGGGAGAGGGTCATCGGCGAGTATACCAAGCTGGAGTCGTTTGATCATCAAATCCATGATCTCCGAAAGCGTTGGAAGCGAAGAAAATGGATGATTCATCCAGTTTCGACTCCATGATCCCTCTCTGATCCAGAAGGCTGAGCCACGGGTATGGATGAGGTGAAACATAGTTGACTCATCCAGTTGAAAGCGCCAAATATGATACTGCAAGTACTGCCGTAATTGCGCGAAGAGGGAGGAGTCGGAGTCCTCAATGAGATCAAAGCAGCTTCGGAGCTGCTGGTCTAGAACCTCTTCAAAATCAACCTTAATATAGTCGTTTTGGACTAAAGGTGGAGGTTGGGAGCTGGCTGATATTGTGGGTTGATCACTCAGCCTTAAAAGAGATACACTCTCCAGCATCAGTTCTGTTTCATCAGTGGAGCTGTCGGTTCCTTCTAAGGGTGCCTTTCAACGATCTAAGCTGGAAGGCCCTTGTGGGTGTGAGCGCTTTGGGATCGAATGACAATATATTGTGGGGAGCATGTCCCGTCTTCCAAGCAGTTCGCCAATTGGTATGACCTCATCAAACTGGCTTTGTATGATGTGGCTTATGCGGTTCATAAAGCCGACTCTTTCTCGGAATGTGCCAATTGATGGATCAAACATTGCTCGCTCGACGTTGGCTCTTAGTTGCACCAGGATGTATGAAGCCCAGTCGGCTTGACATCCAAAGTAGAGGGCTGCAGTGATATGAGCCTTGATCTCGGAGAGATGAACGATCTCAAAGTTGCCATGAATAATATGGCTGGTGATATCCAGAAGCTGGATGATATCACTTTGCAAGCTCTCATTTAATCTGTGTGAACTGTCGTTATGGTGTACATGGGGAAGCTTCCAGATTTTCCATAACTCATGTTTGGATGGCAGATTTAGGTTCATCACATCTGCACCTGTGCTAGGGTGGTGTAGAGTTGATATCATCGTGTCCTTTATGACTGTGATCACCTGATTCTTTACTGTGGAGATGATGTCGTCGCCGTTGATAGTTGCATTATAATAGAACTCGGCGACATACTCAGGTATGTTCTTGACCGGCAATTGTGTCAAGAAGGGAAGCAATCCAGTCGCTGCCAATGGTCGATAAATCTATTGAAAGATATCCGGGCCAAGACGTGCATTTAGCATCTCCAGATTTAGAGACTTGTCCTTTCTCATTTTGCGTTCAAGAGCTTTAATGTCCACCATGGAAAATGGAGGCTTCATTTCTGCAAAAGAAAGATATTCAGTTTTAGAAATGTAAGAGTGTAGATGAGTGAGGGAAGGCTTAGCAATAGATCGAGTAAGAGAGAGAGAGAGATTTTTAGGTGATCGGAGCCTTCATCTCTTTGCTCATATTTATGCATCTTATGCATGCCAGAATCGAGAGTACTCGATGGCTTTTCTTAGCTGATCAGCCATCCGATTTGATGGTTGATTAGCTGAATTAATGATGTATGTACCTCAGTCGTTCATCGGTTAAATGACTTTATGATCGTGTGGCTGGGATGAAGTCATTTTGAAAATGAGATAGTTGCCATAAATAGTGAAATATTTTCTGCAGATCTTTCTATTTATAGCGCAATAAAATATATTTTCTTTACCTATTTGAAGTGTTGGTTTTAAGATCCATGCAGAGATATTAATGACAACATTGTGATATTGAGCCCGATTTTCAAATTCTAACTGTTGACATATAATATAAGATATTTCATGATCTCAACGATAATAAAATAGTTAAGGTAAGCTTTTGAAATTAAAAAAAACTTATCCTTAGTCAGTTGGGATACAGTCCAACTGACTGATGATGTGGCAGTTGGTTGAGCAGTTGAGTTTTTGATACTCAGTTGTCATTGCTAAGCTGGCTGCAGTTGAGGCTTGCAACTGAATTGATCAGTCAGTATGATCAGTTGCTCGGCTTTGTTGTCGACAATTTCCGCTTCTTGAAGGGCCTAGCTAGACTAGCTGCACTGCTTTCTTTAGATGCAGTTTTGTGCGTTGATGGTCCAGGCCTTTCCGTCTTCTTAGCTTGGCGAAGATGAATCTGGATCTCAACTGACGAGCTCTTCATCTTTTGACTAAGGGAGTGTGAGATTCCCTTTGGTGATGACCATAACTGATCATTTTTATTAGTCAACTGCGCACCTTTTGAATCTGAAGTGAGCAGTGGAGTCACGTAGCTTTTGGATAGGAGATTTGGTGACGTGGCAGTGTCTTCATCGTCACTCTCTCTTGCATCATTATGCCTTGTATTCCTTTAAAAAGCTATGACTGCAGTGTGGGATAGGTGGGGTTCTATCCTTGGGTCAGCAGATGAGGTTCGTTGTGAAGGCTCAGCTGATTGACTTGATAGATTATCAAAGTTCAACTGATGATAAAGTGAGTCAGTTGGGCAGTTGACTGGTTGACCTGCAGTTCTAACTGCTTGAAACATGAATCTGGATTTGAATTCGGCCAGTAAGGCGGTTGGTGGAATCTTGTTGACCATCCGGTGATTCATGATGTGCTGAACTTGCACAATGGTTGGAGGGAATGGATTTGACGATCCTATCCATTTGATGCTCCAAGTTTCTTCTCTTTGCCAGAAGCTCATGCCATGAAAGACAGTTAGCAAGAAGTGAGACTGGATAGACATAGAATGTCTCCAGTTGTACCAATAGAAGTATCGGTGAAGTTGTTTAAACAACTCTTGATCACGTTGTGTAACAACAGTGAAGTGAGTGAGAAGGAGATTGGTCACTTCCTGTTGTGCACTTTTGACTGCATATTCACCACTGTAGAAAGTGCGAATATTCTCTTCAGTCAGCTGGAGCGGAGGGCATGTGCCTCTGAAGTAGTCTGCTCCATAGTTTGGATGGGGTATTCCGATGAATGGAATAAGCTCATCTAGATCAGAGCAAACCTGGAAATCAACTGGTGATCCGTTCTTTGATTTTGGAGAGTGAACAGCATTGGCAGTTGACTTGCTCGAACTTTGGTTGCTCATCTTGGCCTTTTCTTTTCTCTTCTTCTTCAGGGACTGTAGATGAGCAGTTCCTTTCTTGGGGATCTAGTCGGAGATCAGAACCGGTAGTGATTCATCATTTGTGAGCTTCAGCAGGTCTTCAAGCATTTTGCTCATCCTTAGAACAAGTCCTACCTTGGACTCAAACTTGCCAAACTTCTTTGAGTCTGCAGCCTTGATGACTTGATGCTTGAATTGTTGAAAGACAAATTCTGCCCAGTTTGCTTGTCTTTCTTCAGCAAGGTGAATCATAACCTTGTATCTCTCTTGAGTGAGTTGACTTAGACTGCCAATTGCTCCGAACATCATTTTGTTCGTTCTATCAAGTAGAACTCCATGCTCAAGCTTGAGATCAGTTTTAGCGGTGGTAAAACTGAATTGCTTGTTGCAGGTTGAGGCATTCCAGTCTCTCCAGTGCGACTCTGCCGATTCCTTTAGATCTTGAACGGATAAGCCTTCTTGCGGGAGTTGAAATACTTCAGCAATTGTTTTCTCATTGATGTGTAACATCCTTCCTTGAGCCACTGAAGATATCATCTTCCCATCTGCAGATAATTTTGCTTGAAGCAAAAATTCACTCACCAAATTTTGTCTAAAGAATTTTGGTGGTGTTTCTAGGTAGTGAAGAACTCCTGTTTTGTGAAGATTTGACAGAAGAATTGGATTCTTTGATTCATCAAGAATCAATTGAAATTTCTGTCTGTCAAGGAATTCATCTCTCATAAGTTGGCTTTTGAAGGAGTTTGAAGATCTGGATAATTCGGCCATCTTTGAGTTTGGCTGAAGTTTTGGAGTATTCAAGATCTTTTTAGAGAGAAAGAGATTTTTAGATCTTTTTGGAGGAGTAGGCTTTTTGAGAGGCTTGAGAGAGAGAGGCTTTTATGAGTGTGTGGACAGGCTCATAGATATGATGGTTGAAATGGTACTAGCCTCTGATCTCTTTTGGTCGTTGGCAATTAATGACCTTGACACGTATCATTGATTTGCAGCGGTCAAAAATTTCAAAATAAATGTAAAGCTTGACATTTATTTGAAAATAGAAAGAAATAAACTTTTATAAATATAATCAAAAGATAATTACAACTGATTAACAAGAAGTGTACTTAAGGCTTTTCTAATCATGTTTTAAGAGTGATCAGCCTCTAGTCCTTCTTGTGATCAATTTTTCTTCTTTTGGCCAGCGGCTCGGTGGGCTCCTCATCTTCATCCTCGGTGCTGCTAGCTGACTCAGTTTCAGTGAACTGGAGTCTCTGTTGGGCTTGCAGCTGCTTGATTTTCTCGGTATGTAGTTTAACCTGTTGCTGCAGGGAATCAATCAGTTCAACATAATGTGGAGGGAGCTGGACGATGGAACTGCTGGGTTGAGCCATGAACTGGACCGCTCTAGAATCTGCTTCCTCCCCTTCTTCAGTTCCAACAAGTTCCTCGCAAGGAACTGTGTGCGAAATCTCATCTGTCTCCATAGCGATGATCTCATCATAAATTGACTCTGATGAGGTTTCTGGTACAACAGTTTAAGCGATAGGTTGGAGTGCTCTTTGTATTGGATCAATGTACATAGTTATAGCAAGTGTACCTTGATATGTGGATTGGTCAGTCTCTTGAGCTATCTGATCAGCTGACTGGTCATGCTCAGCTGTCTTCAGAGTTGACTCGAGGAAAGGAGCAATTTGTGCTTCAGTTTGCTCCTCGGGCAGTTGAGTCTCTTCAGTTGGTTCTTTTAGCTCTTCATCAACTGGGAGATCTGGTAGAGTGGGGGATTTGAGCATTTCCTCAAATTCCAGATCGCTAACTGTGCGCTCATCAGCAGCTGGCTCTTCAGGTGAGTCATCCAGAAGATTGATGATGACATCATCTGGGTGAGGGGTTTCTTCAAATGTTAACTGCCTGGCCACAGATGTTATGGCAGTTTGCCTTGTGTTATGAACTGCAGAAGATTCAGCCCTTTGATGACTTCTCTGGACTTCTTGGTTGAACAGCTCCTGCCCTTCATTAAGCTGCTCCCGTCTGAATTTTAGCAGTTCATTGAGCATTCAGTGTTGTTGAACTTGAGGGGCCTTCCATTGTTGCTGCTCAGCTTGAGTTCGTCGAGGTGGCAGTCTGATGTTAGCCCAGATAAGCAAGTCATTCATTGCTTCCACCAGAGTTTGCTTAGCAGGACGTGGGTGGTTCCTTCGAATGTCAAGCATTTTTCTCAATGTGATGATTGGATTTTGCTCTGGAGTCTCCTGTCCAGCCCAATCAATACTCCATCTTTCTTCCCTTCTCTAGAAGCTCATCCCATGCAGTGTAGTTAAAAGAAAATGGGCTTCAGAGTTGAAGCAGTGCCTCTAAAGGTACCAGTAAGCATACCTTTTTAGAGCTTCATACAGATTAGGAAGTCCAATCACATCCTCGATGAAGTTCTCAGCTATAAACCTTTGGACTTGTTCATCAGCCCAGCATTTGATAATTTCAGCTCTTGATAGAGCTCTGATGTTCTCTTCTGTCTCTTCCATCGGCGGGCAGGCAGTTCTGAAGAAGTCTGCTCTAGAATCCTTTGGGGGAACTCCTCTGTACGGAACTATATTATCATTCTCGACTGGCATAATATCAATTATTTTGATGTTGCAAGGAGGCAGTTGAGGAGGAGGTGGAGGCCCTGACTTCTTCTTCTTCTTCTTCTTCTTTCCTTTTGTTTGAACTGCTAAGGGCTTCTTCTTCGGCTTTCCAGTTCTTTCCTTGAACTGAACTGGTCTTGTAGATATTACTTCTTCTGGTGAATCAATTAGTGATCCAAAGCGAACTTGGCGCAGAGGTTTCTTCTGGCGGAGTTTCAACTGCAATCTCCTTGCCCTTTCTTCTTGATGACTCCTCAGTTTTCTTGGAGGAAGCAGCAGTTAGCTGACTGCTTTTGAAGGATATTGGTTTTGCAGCTGGCTACCTTTTTCCAATTACTGGTATAAAATCCATTTTGTCAACCATAAGTGTGTCGGTTTCCTCATGCATGGAGTCAAAGACGTTCTCCAATATCATGCTGATTCTACTTGGATAACACATCTTTTGTTTGAACTCAGTTGGTAAGACATTTGGTTTCCAGTTCTTCTCCACAATGTCAACATACTTCTTTAATTGCTCGAAGAAGTATTGAGCCCAGTTGATGTCGATCCCTCTGATGATCGCCGCACAAATTTTGTACTTGTGCTCCGACATTTCTGAGTGGCTTCCAGTTGTCCCGGTGATCATCCTAGCAGCAACTGAGGCCAAAATCCTGTATTCTTCTTGAAGACTAGACATGAGTGTACTGCTTTTGTACACATCCAAGCATTCCTACCGCTTCCACTGGAGGTAGGCTTCCTTTTGATCCACTTGAACATCTTGTAGTCGTGTTCCGGTGGTTGGCAGTTTGAACAATCTTCCGAGCAGTTCTGGAGTTACAATCAGTTCTACTCCATGAACTTCCGTCTCGATTCTGTCATCATAACCTCTTGAGTTTAAATAAAACTCAACCACAGCCTCTGGATATATTTTTGAAGGATACTCTTCTGTGAAGCTCTTCAACCCACTGTCTTTTGACTTTGCAATTAGTGAGTTGCAGAGAGCGGAGTTTGAGCACTTTTCTCTGTAAGCGCATATATCCAGAAACTTATCTCTGTAGAGGTTTCTTTGAAATCCTTGTGAGGAATAACCAGTTCTTCTGAAGTTGAAGTTTTGTCGAACAACTGGTGCGCGTCTGTCAGCCATGGAGTTTTTTGTTTGATATGAATAAACAGGAAGGGGTAAACTGGCTTTGACTGAAGTTAGGAACTGAGTGTTTTTACTTTTAAGATTTCTTCGGAACAGTTTAGAAAATTAGAGAATGAAAGATGCTTGAATTCTTTTACTGTGATCGAGAATGGTAAAAGTAAAAATGAACATTCAGCCATCCCTTTTATAGAGTATGAGGGGGTTCATCCAACGGTTGCGACTCTTGGTCTCCCTAAATTCAACGGTCGGATTAGATCAATCGACCCGTCGATTGGCTTTTCATTTCTATCCATTAGGAATTAAGGAGGAGAGAGAAGGATGGTTCAAGGGTAACATTTGGATGACATGTGTTTTTACCATTTCTACTATTTGAGACTTTTGAACTTATCTCTTCTCTTCAGCAGTTTCTCCTTGGCTTGAAAATTGATTACGTCATCAGTTGAGTTTGGCCATAACTGATGGTTTGTCTGTTGATCAGTTCCAACTGGGATGTCTTCTCATCAGTTCCTGATTGATCTTAACTGCTCAGTTCTTCAAACAGCTGCTTCTTAGTTCAGCTGTTCTCCTTCAGCTGGTCCTCGAGCTGATATCTCTTTTTGAGTTTACTTCAGTTCCTATGACTTTTTCGTCAGTTGGATCAATTTGCAGCTCGTATGTTCTGCATAACTGACTAGATTATCAGTTTGAATTACTGAACTGATGATTCAGTTGAACTGCTAGGGTAAACTGATCATTTTCAGTTTGCTTATTTCTCAGCAGCTTCTTGCATATACTTCAAATTGGTGGATTATGTGGCGAACTGATCAGTTTTTCATCTTTTTGACTCAATTTCTTTCTTCAGCTGGAGTGGTTCCTTGGCCTTTTTCTTCCAGTTCATCATCTTCATCCTGTGATGCTAGCTTCAGCAGTCCCAATTGTATGCATAGCTCCATAAACCTTGCTTCAGGCAACGGTTTGGTGAAGATGTCGGCTATCTACTTCTCAGTATTGACATATTTGATGCATATGTCTTTATTCTCGATGTGATCTCTGATGAAGTGGTGGCTTATGTCAATGTGCTTAGTTCTTGAATGTAGAACTGGATTCTGAGATATCGCGATTGTACTATTATTGTCACAGTAGATAGGCACTTCTTCAGTTGTCACAGCTACATACTCTGCTTCAGTTGTTGACGTGGCAACTGAGTACTGCTTCTTGCTAAACCAGGATATCAGTTTGCTTCCAAGAAACTGACATGTTCCACTGGTGCTTTTTCTGTCAATCATGCATCCACCAAAGTCTGAGTCTGAATATCCAATTAAACTCAAACTGTCATCTCTAGGATACCATAATCCAAGATTTATGGTTCCTTTGAGATATTTGAAAATTCTCTTAGCTGCTTCAAGATGACTTTTCTTTGGATTGGATTGAAACCGTGCACATAGGCCGACTGAATATGAGATGTCTGGCTGACTGGCTGTTAAGTAAAGTAGGGACCCAATGATTCCTCTGTAGTAAGTTTGGCTAACTGATTCTCCTTTTTCATCAAGATTTAGTTGAACTGATGTGTTCATTGGAACCTTGAGAGTTTTTCCTTTACTTACTCCAAACTTCTTGACTAGCTCCTTGGTGTACTTCGCCTGGTTGATGTGAATTCCATCGTTCAGCTGCTTTACTTGGAGTCCTAGGAAGAATGTCATTTCTCCCATCATGCTCATCTCGAATTCGCTTTGCATCAGTTGAGCGAACCGTGTGCATAGATCTTTGCTCTTGATCCAAAAATTATATCATCCATATAAATTTGAACCATTAAGATCTCAGTTAATCATTCTATTCGGAATAGAGTCCGATCAATGACTCCTTTTTGAAACCCGTTTTTCAGCAAGAATGTTGTTAGAGTTTCATACCATGCTCTTGGAGCTTGCTTCAGTCAGTAGAGAGCCTTTTTCAGTTTGAAGACTTGATCACCAATTTCAAAGCCTGGCGGTTGCTCGACATACACGTCCTCCTTCAGCATTCCTTGAAGAAAAGCACTCTTGACATCCATTTGGTAGACTGTGAAGTTAAAGTGAGCTGCATAGGCTAGGAACAGTCTGATGGCTTCCAATCTTGCAACTGGCGCAAATGTCTCATCAAAGTCGATTCCTTCACTTTGTGAATAACCTTTGGCTACCAGTCTAGCCTTGTTCCTTGTGATCACTCCTTGTTCATCCAGTTTGTTGCGAAACACCCATTTTGTGCCAAAGACCTTCTGGGTTTTTGGCCTATCCACAAGAAACCATACGTCATTTCGTGTGAACTGGTTCAGTTATTCTTGCATAGCCATGATCCAGTCTAAATCTTCTAAGGCTTCCTTGACGTTTGTTGGTTCAGTTTGAGAGATAAAGCATGTGAATAATGCATGCTCAGTTGATCCTCTAGTCTGAACTCGACTTCTTGGATCAACAACTATCTTGTCAGTTGGATGGCTTCGGAGCCACTTGGGTAATATGGCTTCAGCTGGGTCCTTAGCTGGTTCTTCTGTGATGACGTCATCAGTTGCTCGTTCATCAGTTGGCTCGGCATTCTCATTATTTCTTCCTCCTGCTTCAGTTGTGGGGTTTGCGGTCTCAGCACGATTTGTGTCTTCATTGACCAAGTTGTTTTCAACTGGTTTAGTGCCAGTTTCATTGCCTTCTTCTAATGAAACTTTAAATCGCTATGGAACAATGTGATCCACATAGTCCTGCGAATTTTCAGTTTCACTAAGTAGTACTTGAAATGATGTATCTATAGTTTCTTTGTTCCTATACTCATTAGCAAATTCATCAAATACCACATGACATGTTATTTCCATAACAAGAGTTCGTTTATTGAACACTCTATAAGTCTGTGCATGAGGAGAGTTATACCCAAGAAATATTCCCTCATCAGCTTTAGCACTAAAAGCTTTCAATTGAGTCTTGCCATTATTGTGAATATAACATTTACAGCCAAATATTTTAAAATATGAGATACAAGGCTTACGACCCTTGTACAGTTCATAAGGTGTCTTGTCATGGGCTGTTACAATGGCACTTCGATTTTGAGTATGGCAAGTTGTGTTAACTGCTTCAGCCCAGTACCCTTCAGCTATGTTGGCATCAGCTATCATCGCGCGAGCTGCTTCCTTTAGTGTTCGGTTACGCCTTTCAGCTACACCATTTTGTTGTGGAGTTCTTGCAGCTGAATGTTCATGAGTGATTCCAAGCTGGTTGAGGAAGTTGATCATGTGTTGATTCACAAATTCGGTTCCATTTTCGGAGCGAATCCTTTGGATTGATCTTTCCTTCTCAGTTTGTAGTCTTCTGATCAGCACCGTGAGCTTGTCATATGTTTCATCTTTGCTCCTCAAGAATTCCACCCATGTATATCTTGAGTAATCATCAACTACTACAAGAGTGAATCTTTTGCCTTTTGGAGTTTGAGGTCTAACTGGACCAAACAAATCCATGTGCAGCAGTTGAAGACAGTCAGTTGTTCCTGGTGGGTGATTCTTATTCTTGAAGGATGACTTCACTTGCTTCCCTTTTTGACATGGTCCGCATACACCTGTTTTCTTGTATATCTCATTGGGAAGCCCCTCAACTAGCTCTTTCTTTCCTAGGTAGTTGATTGTTTTGAAGTTGAGGTGGTTCAGTTGATGATGCCATAGCCAGCTTGCTTCAGTTGATCATTTTGAGAGAAAGCAAGCTTCTGAGTAGCCGGTTGACCAGTCAACAATGTACATGTTGCCTCTCCTGATGTCGGTTAGCAAGATTACTCCAGTTGACTTGTCTCTTATGTTGCAGGAGTTTTTGGTGAAGTCAACTGAGTAGCCATTGTCGCACAACTAGCTGATGCTGAGTAATTTGTGCTTTAGTCCATCCACGTGGGAGACTCCATTTATAACTACTTTTCCATTGACAACGAACCCTTCTCCAATGGTTCGGCTTTTGGAATTGTCTCCAAATGTGATGAGTGGACCTTTGATTTCTTCATACCCATCGAGATCTTCTCTGTCTCCGGTCATGTGCTTGGAGCACCCGCTATCTAGATACCAAATGTCTTTGGTTTTTCTCATAGATAGGATGCTTTTGTCCTGTAAAGAAAAGGATTAGCATTTAGAGACCCGTTTCATATCGAGTCATTTTTATACATTAAGCCTTTTGGAATCCAGACTTGCTAAAATTTTGGCTTCTTATCACTTAAAGAGTCAACTGACTTAGATCGTTTCATCAATTTCGACTCTCTTTCAACTCTCCTTGAGTCGGTTGAATGGTACCTGCGCCGAAAGTTAGTAGGATAAAACACTTCAACTAGCACACAGTTATTTTGAGATTTTTGGGCTCTTCGATCAGGCCAATGTCTTGTATGTTTCCAGTTCATTGGATTGAACCCTTTTGGATCAGCTCTTGGTTCATTTCTGGAGTCCAAATATTCATCATAATGATGATAGGGTTGAAATGTTTTTCTTTGATCTCTCCTAGAAGTGCTTTGATTGAACTGCTTAGCAGGGTAGGTTTGAGATCTAAACTGGTCTATCTTTTCATAGTGAACTGATCTGCCAGTTTGCCTTGAGGGCGTTTTATACTGAGCTTGTGGCCTTTGTTGAACTGGAGGCTTTGGACAGTGGACTGACTTGAGTGAACTGATGGTCTTGGCTGAGAACTGGGCTTTAGTTGACCGGGTGTTTTAGATTGGTAGAACTGACCAAACTTTTTAGGCTGGGTCTGGGGATTTTTCAATATTCCCTTTCCTTTGTTTGACTCAGCTAGTTGATCCTGAGATATCGTGAACCCTTTTAGGATACCCTTGTCACTAGGTTGAGCAACTGCTTTTCCCTTTTCTAGGGCAGTGAACTTGCTATATCCTAGCCCTGAGCTGTCAGTTCCAGTTCTTTGATGACTGAGTATTTCATCTAGAGTTTGAGATCCCTTTTTGAACTTTAGGTTTACCTTTTCTTTTTCAAGGATCTCTTGCTTGAGTTTTTTATTTTCTTTCTCTAGATCAGCAGTTCTTAGTTTCAATTCCTCAAATTCTATAAGCTGTGATTCAAGATACTCTAGTCTTTCATGATCAATGCTCAGTTTCCTAACCTTGTTTCTCAGTTCATCATTTTCATCTTTCAGTTCAACATGCAAACAAGAGATTGAAGCTAATTGGTCTTCTAGCATCATAAGTTTCACATCAAGCTCATTACTAGAGACAGTTGCTTCATTGATATGGTAAAAAGAAGTTTGAGAGTCAGCTGTACTAACCTCTTCATCATGGTCAGCCATGAGGCAGAATAATGCTTCATCATCATCTGAGCTGTAGCCGTCAGAATCGATTCCAGAAGGATAGTCTGAATCATCCAGCACAGCATTCTCGAGATTTGCAACCATTGCTTTTCTTTTGAAGAAGTCTTCGAGGAGTTCTAGACATTCGAACCTGTAATGTCCTTGTTTATGACAATGAAAGCATTCTCCAAGATTGCGATTGCCACTCCTGAATGGTTCAGCTGGTTGGTAGGCTTTTTCAACTTTTGGGATTTCATCAATCTGAGGTGAAACTGATTGTTTATCCCGAGCTCTCTTCAACTTTTCGAGCAACTTGGTAACTGATTGAATCTGATCATTGATGTCCTCAGTTAGATTTTCTTTCTTTTCAGTTGCCTCCCTTTTCCGTTCAGTTGAAGATCCACCTTGGTTTTCTTTGGCTGGTGAGCTCCTAGGTCGGAAGCTGTTTCTTCCTCGACCGTCTCTAAACCTGGGCCTTTCGCCATAGAAAGCTGCGTCTTGAGCTAATGATGTCGACGCTTCTCTTTTTCAGTTTAGACTGTACTCATGAACTTTAAGAGAACCAAATAGTTCCCTTGGAGTGATGTTGTTTAGGTTTCTTGACTCCTTTGTAGCTATCACTTTCATATCTCATTCGTCAGTGAGATTATCCAATATTTTGGAATTCATCTCTGAATTGGGATAACTTCTTCCAAGATTGTTCATCTCACTGATGATGCCTAGAAATCTAGTTTCAAGGCTTGAGATGGACTCTTCTGCCTGCATTTTGAAGGGTTCATACCTGTCAACCGCCAGTTGGAGCTTGTTTCCTTTTATAGCTTTGGACTCTCTGCAAAGATATGCTAGTAGGTCCTATATTTCTTTGGCAGTTGTGCAATTCTTAGTATCCTTCATACGATCTTCATCTAGAGTTTGGAATAATGTAGCTTGGGCACCGAACTCTAGATTCTTCAACTTCTTCTCTTCATTAGTGAGAAGATTAGTTGGCTTCGGGATCCTTGCTGGTTGATTGATATCAACTATGTGAGCATCATTGTCCATCATGATGATGATTGGACCTTCTTCAATGACTTCCCACATATTCTCATGAATTGAGCAGAGATGAGCTTTCATTCTCCTGCTCCAATTATCATAGTTCTCAACTGAAAACAAAGGTAGCTTATGGTTTCCCATAGCTGGAATGTTAGCATAGATAATTAGATCTGATTCAATTGATCTGCAGAAATGGTTGATCCTTAGTCACAACCGCTCTGATACCACTTGTCGGTCCCGGGCGAGTCGATATCAGTTTAGAGGGGGGATGAATAAACTAATTCAAAAACTTTTACTTTAGATGCGGAAAATAGGGCCCTTTGACTCGCTTGAAGAAACTTATCTGTGCACCAACTTGATAATCAGTTGAGACAGTTTGAGTGCAGCTTGTGTGATGTTGTGTGCAGTTAGAGATATGCAATGATCAATAAGTACAGCACACAAGAGATTTATAGAGGTTCGAAGTCTCAAACTTGTACGTCCTCTCTTCCTTCCGCAGAAGGGCAACTTCACTATATAACTTGTGTTCCTTTACAGATTACACAATGAAGGACAGTTGGCTGAACCTGGTAACTGCTTGCTACCTCAGCTGGTCGACGGCTCACACTTGAAGTCCCTAACTGCTCGCTAGGAAGGTAGGTGCTATTGTCATCTTTACAAGGTTTTAGATCTCTTTCGATCTTCAAGAGGTTAGTCTTGAACAAGGGGATATCAACTGATGTGCTCCTTTGATTGAGCTGAGTAGTTGATCTTGAATAGCTGAAAACTGAGAAGGCTGCTCTGGCTGGTTCGTCAACAGCAGGCTGGATGTCTTGATTCAGTGAATTCTTCTTCTCAGTTTGACTTTCGCAGTTTCTATCAAACGTTGCACTTGAGCTTGAGTGGGAGGGAGAAAGAAAAGCTCTGTTTGTATATGCGAAGGTTGGCAAGAGGTTATGTTTGCGAAAAAAATTTAAAACTCTGATTCACCCGTCTTTTATAGAGGAGTGATTTTATAACCGTTGAGCTTCATTGTCCATTTGATCAGTGGCTCTGTTGGCTCATCAACGGCAGGAGATCTTAAATGATAGCTTAGATTATTTGGTTGAAGTAGCCGTTACTTTGCCAATCGATCTTCATTAAATTCCAGGATCTTTATAGGAGCATTTATTCCAAGATATGCTGATTTAAGCAATACACTCCAGGAGTCTTCTGGCTTCAGTTCTCTTAGAAGTTTGTAATTTCAGTTGGCAGTTTTGGATTTCTCAGCTTAGTTGCAGTATCGTCCCAACAGGCAGTTCTGAGCTTGTCAGCTGAGTCTGGCTATCGCTCCAGTTGGCAGTTCTGGGCTTATCAGCTGAGTTTGCCTGTTGCTCCAGTTGGCAGTTCTGGACTTATCAGCTGAGTCTTGCTATCGCTCCAGTTGGCAGTTCTGGGCTTATCAGTTGACATTGGCATCGCTCCAGTTGGCAGTTCTGGGCTTATCAGCTGAGATTGGCCATCGCTCCAGTTAGCAGTTTTGGGCTTATCAGCTGAGATTGGTCATTACTCCAGTTGGCAGTTCTGGGCTTGTCAGCTGAGATTGGCCATCGCTCCAGTTGGCAGTTCTGAGCTTATCAACTGAGATTGGTCATTGCTCCAGTTGGCAGTTCTGGGCTTGTCAGCTGAGATTGACCATTGCTCCAGTTGGCAGTTCAGGGCTTATCAGCATAGATTGGCCATCGCTCCAGTTTGCAGTTCTGGGCTTATCAGCTGAGATTGGTCATTGCTCCAGCTGGCAGTTCTGGGCTTGTCAGCTGAGATTGACCATTGCTCCAGTTGACTACTGTCAGTCTCTGGCATAAACTGATATTCTATCAGCTTCTTCAATCTTTGGTCAACTCCTTTCTCCCTCAGTTCAGCTGAGTCGATTGTCAGCTTGCTTTGATCAGTATGATTCCTCAGCCAAGTTGAACTTTAGACTGGATGACGTGTCTTTCAACTTGTGGGTCATTCTTTAGATTGGTTGACTTTGACTCTTCTAGAGTTCTTCTTCGATGATGCCCTGGGCTGATCAGCTTCGATCTACAGCTTGAATTTTGGTCAGTTTTTCATAAATAATTTTGACATCTCATCAAAACTTGATCTAGGGGTTCATTGATAGTTTTTCCTAAAAATTTCAATCACGTATTCATGATCTACACATTGACACCTTCTGATACGACCAACAATAAGCGAAAACAAAGATCGAAACATACGCCAACTTTAACTGTGATTCAACCCAAAAATTCCTACTGAAATAACACCTAAATATGATCACATAAACTATCTTAGACTCAAAAATTAATTAGAAAACGAATTGAACAAGAACTAACACAAAAACAGCACAAATTATCCCGAAAACACCTAATAGTGATGCGACTGAAAACCTAAGCAACTGGAGTCGGATTAAGCTCCAATTTTTATAGAAGGCACAATCTGTAGAGATTAAAAATATATCCAAAAATCAGCTCAAACGCACATTTAGGTTGGAAGATCGAATGGTGGAAATTTCAGGACCTGATTTAGGGTTTTTAGACCTAAAAATGTTTAGTTAAGGCTATGAACGGATGTGTGACGACTTCAGGGATGAAGGTGATGATATTGAGATGTTATGGACATGAGTGGAGGCTGTGGAGGTGGTGATTGGTGTGGTGGTGATGGAATCAAAAGATAGAAGATGAATCTTACCCGAAACGAACCCTGAATTGATGAGAACTCAGAACGCGCCTATGGAGAAATCTTCAATGGCCAGCTAACCCGGATACTACAAGATATCATGAACGAGACAAAAGATTTCATGTCTGGAATCGCCAGAACCAAACTCTACCAGAAAAACCGATGTTGTGTGAGATAAGAGAATAGCGTAAAAGCTCTATTTTTCATTTAATCAAGTCTCAGAAACATCAAAAATGAAAATACCCTAAATAATTAACCTAGGGAATGAAAATTAAAGTGTCTAGGGCCTAGAATTCGAACTGGGCTAATTAAAACTACTACTGGGTCCAATATCACTTAAACAGATTGTGATAATTGGACCTGCTAAATAAATAAAACCACAACTGAAATAATAGATTGGAAATAAAATAAAATAACTAATTAAATCAGCAAGGAACAACTTTGCCATGGCTTCAATCAAGCTCCTCGATGCTTAATAAAGTCACCAACTTAGACTGCTTGAAATCAGTTCCATCATCTTCCAACTTCTTTCCAACATAGCACTGGAAGTAATCTTACAGCTTCTTGGCTCTTAAT
The DNA here is from genome assembly GCA_026008535.1 of Perilla frutescens. NCBI lineage: Eukaryota > Viridiplantae > Streptophyta > Magnoliopsida > Lamiales > Lamiaceae > Perilla > Perilla frutescens. The sequence continues at coordinate 39,498,031 of BRKX01000006.1, read as the reverse complement.
CTCGTCAATGGACCTCTCAGCTGCAACTCCGGATTCAAATCCTCAGTGCTTGTCTCGATCTCATCACCTTCAAAATGACTACTTCAGAATTGAAATAGGAAACTAGAGTCGTACCTTTTCTAGAAGCTGCTCGGTATTTCGATTTTGAAAATGAATGAAAAATAAAACATTAGGCTCCTATTTATAGAGGAAAAGTAAATAGGATAATAACGAATAAAAGAAAGAGGATAATGATGGAATAGGATAATGATGGAAAAAGATTAGGATAATTATGAATAGGATAATATTTTAAAAAAGAAATTGGATAATGACGGATGTGCCTTGTTATCCAAATCTATTACCTTTCATCTTAAAATTGTGTCAAGTGTTCATTTGAACTCGAAATTAGAAAATTCAAAGTTCGGCATGATGCTTGAAACTTTTTCTATCAACCCGTGAAAAAAAAAACAAAACATTTTTTTAAATTAATTTTTTACCAAATTAAATTTAACAGATTTCCCTGACTGCAATTTTCCTTTATTTGAGTCCTTTAAGGACCAACTTCTTTTCTTGATTACCCTCAGGTAACATAAGTCGAATAAAACCTTCTAAAATATTTCGAGATATTACATTCTACCTTTCTTAAAAAAAATTTGTCCCGAAATTTACGTACCTTTATAGGGTAAATCAGGGTACAACTCATTGATTCTGCTTTCAAGCTCCCAGGTAGCTTCCTCTTTCTCAAGGTTATTCCATAGGACTTTCACCAGTGATATTTGTTTGTTTTGTAATTCTTGGACCCTCGGTCAAGAATAGCCTCTGGTCTTGCTTCATAAGAAAAATCTTAGTTCAGGACTATTGATAAGTCCATTTATTTTGTGATTTTATGGGCATTTTATTCGTTATAAATGTCCTTTTTCGTATGTTTTTAGTAAAAAAGAACCAGGATTAGGTCAGGGGGCATTGCGGAGGTCAAGTCTGGTGAAAGGGGCATTTTATGCCCTGTTATTCAAGCAAAATCCAGGCTTAAGATTCAACCAGAGGCACATGGGACTTCTTTCAGTACTCATCATACATTCGGGTGGCGGAATGGGCATATCAAAGATTGATGAGGCTGACTGCAAGATACCGTGCCCACTTTGCTCGTGCAGACTTGACAACAATGGGGCTGGGCTAGGTCAAATGCTAGAAACTCGGGATCAGGTGAAGAGAGAGAGACGATAAGGATAGATACATCATCCGAAGAAGAATTGGAGGAGGACTGGACTCTGGGAGGCGTTACAAAGAAGAGATAAACCCAATCCCTAAAAAATAAGGATTTGGTTAACTTGCGCTTATCCAGTCAGATCAGCGAGGGCACGCCAGCTCCGGAAACCCAGCTTGTTGGGGAGTCTCTAATTCGGAAATGTAACTATTTAATCTCCATTTTAATACTGGAAACATGAGTTTTTTGGCAGTCAGAAATATTGATACATTTTACTTTCGTGCATTTTTATTTTCATACGCTGCTTGGCAGCAAGAAACAATTCCAATTGGCCTTAAGCCTTTGGACTTAGGAGTATGTTTCAATCTCAACGTTTATGTTGAGTGTTTTTTAGTATAAATTTCAGTAAGTTTCTTTTATAATTATGTCCTTCATTTTTGCAAATTTTATTATGTCTAGCATGCTTGGCTAGACTTTTCATTCTGGTGTTTGAACAATGGAAATGGTTTGAATATTATTATGGACTCGTGAGGCCAAAATGGGCATAATAATGCATGATAGGTTTATGTTGATTCTTGTGCCTAGTTCCACGTGAGTGTTTATCTGTAATGCCCAATGTGGCTAATCACTCATTAGGTAGAGAGGTCATACCACCATTAATTGAATTTGCGAATCGTAACTGTGTGTCGGTTCATATAGTAATAAGGGAATCAATAGGTTGTTGTGGGCACACGAAGAATCGGTAAACACAACAGATTTGGGTTCGTCTAGGGCACACTGTTGTTTGTTCACTTACATCTCTTTGGGGAACCGGGGGTTAGGTGACTGATTAGGGATTTAACTGACGAGGAATTGTTTTTAAGTCTATACTGAAAGGATGAATGAGGAGACGCAGAGAGGAATCCGGTCTCTATAACTAGATAATTTATCATGTATGAAAATTAGTGTGCCCATGATCGAGTGGATATATATTTAAACCAAATTCAAGTTCAAATGCCAGAACCTTTATTATTTGATTTGTCTTTCAATTTTCTTTTTGCAGATTTAATTTTCAGTAGTGACAACAAACCAAAACCCCCCATTTTATGATTGGTTACTTGAAGATGGAATCATAATAGCTCTCTGTGGGATCGACCCGTACTCATTAGCTGGCTACGCTCGCTATGGGCACAGGAGTTATAAATTCATTTTGAGCGCAAAACAACCGCGTGTCAAAATTGGCGCCGTTGCCGGGGAGCTGGTTTCTAGTGATTTTATCTTCCACGATTGGTGAGCCTGGAAGTTGATGCCCAAGGGGTCTTCAGAGGAGACTCTATTGTACGATCCAGAGATAGAGAAGACTTTGAGGAAAAACAGGGCAGCAGCGAAGAGGGCACGCCAAGCCACAAATAGACCTCGTGAGCCCACACCACCACCAGAAGATCAAGAAGATCAAGGAGACAAAGGGCACGAGGAGGAAGGACAGTTTGAGAATGGCCACAACATCAATATGGCCACAAATGGAAATACCACGAATGGCAACGCGGACGATAACAGGACTTTAAGGTAGTTGGTTTTCCCGACCAACATGAATCTGCGCCCGATGGGCATTATACTCCTAGCTGTGACCCAGAACTGGGATATTCATGCAAACTTTATCCAGGTCTTGCCGAAGTTTCACGGAATGCCCAGAGAGGATCCACAAAGACACTTGCAAGATTTTGAGATGGTTTACCAGACTCAACCATCCGACCATGGACGAGAAGAGTATGTGCGGTTGGTCTCGTTCCCTTTCACCCTTCAAGATGGGGTACGGGACTGGCTGTACACATTACCCACTGGGGCTGTGACCACATGGAGACAACTTCAGCAGAAGGTTTTGGAGAAATATTTCCCAACATCCAGAGTGCAAGAAATGAGAAGAATGATAGGGAGCCTGAAGATGGGAACTAACGAGAGTTTCTATGACTATTGGGGAAGATTCCAGACGATGTTGGCGAAATGCCCACAGCACCAGATTACTGAACACGACTTGATTCAGTATTTTGTCGGAGGATTGAGACCACATGAGAGGACGATCGTGAATACCTCATGTGGAGGATCTATTTTGAACAAACAGCCTGTTGAAGCATTCAGAATTCTCACAGAAATGGCTGAAGACAACCAAGACTTTAGGGGAGAGGGCATTCGGGTTGTAAGCGAATCAGAAAGGGCACCGGAACAAGACAGCAGGATCAATAGATTGTGCGACAAGATCGAAAAAATCTTGTTAGGTGCAAGTATGGCGAAGAAGGCCAGACCTTGTGGGATATGCAAAATCATATCTCATTTCACTGATGAATGCCCTACTCTACAAGACGAAATGGAAGAAGTGAATGCTATAGGTGGCCAGAATGGGCATTCCAGAAGATATGATCCCCATTCCCAGACTTATAATCCCGGCTGGAGAGACCATGAAAATTTTAGATGGAGAAGACCAGAGGATGGGCATCCTGCACGCCCATTACCGCCACCGGAAGAAAAGAGAAAGTACAAGTTGGAGGATCTTGTGTTTACCATGGCTGAGGAGAATGAAAATTTTAAGCAAGAGACTCGAGCTGGTCTCTCGCATATGAGCAAGCAAATCAATCAGTTAGCTCAGGCCATGAACAAGATGGTGGAGAAAAATGGGAAGCTGCCTTCCCAAGTTGAGAATCTGAGAGAGCAGGTAAATGCAGTGGCTCTGAGGAGTGGAAAAGAACTTCTAGAGATGGTCAGGCCAGTAGAAGAGGAGAACAATGTGCCCTTGGAGGAAGAGGTGGAAAAAATTCCCACAGAGGACGAGACACAAGAAGCTGAACAAGAAGATACTTTGCCCATTCTAGAAGTTAAGCAGCCTGCTAAAGTGCACATTCCAGTACAACGGAAGCCTCCCTTTTCCAGGGAGATTGGCACAGAATAGGAAAGAAGAAGAAACCAGAGAGATGCTAAAAGTATTCAGCAAAGTGGAGATCAATATTCCACTAATTGAGGCAATCAAACAAGTGTCGCGGTATGCCTGGTTTCTAAAGGAGCTTTGTATCAGAAAGGTGCGATTCAATGATGATGCAAGGTTCCTAGTTGGAGAGAATATATCGGCTGTGATACAGAAAAAATTACCCAAGAAATGTGATGATCCAAGGATGTTCATGATTCCTTATATCATAGGAAACAAGAAAGTGGAGAAAGCCATGCTGGATTTGGGGGAATTAATCAATGTAATGCCTCTGTCGGTGTTCAAAGAACTAAAAATTGGACCTCTGAAGGAGACCCGTGTGGTCATTCAGCTTGCTGACAGGTCTAATGTATATCCAGAAGGCCTTATTGAAGATGTATTGGTCAAGGTAGACGAGCTTATTTTCCTAGCAGATTTGTATGTGCTTGACATGGGCACAGCGACTTCAAATTCGTCAGTATTATTGCTGGAAAGACCTTTCATGAAGACAACTCGAACCAAGATTGATGTGGATAAGGGCACACTAACGTGTGAGTTTGATGGGGAAACAGTGACGTTCAATATTTTTGAAACATTAAAACACCCCCCAGATTCAGAGAATTACAGTTTTGTGAATACCTTCCGTCACCCGAATCGATCTACCCTATCCATGGTGAGCAACAGGGAGCCATTGGAATGGGCATTGTGGGATGGATTGACTGATCAGGATGCCCTGGAGGAGGATGATGACATAAGGAATCGAATTATGATGTTGTACTCATTGGAAGAAATGGCAGACGGATGTATAGACTATGGTGTGCCCATTTGGAGAGATAATGATAGGGTGATACCTTCCATTATCAAAGCACCCACGCTGGACTGAAGACATTACCAGGCCATTTAAAATATGCCTACTTGGGGGATAATGAGACTCTCCCAGTGATAGTTAGTGCGGGGTTGAGTCGAGCTGATGAAGACCGCCTATTGAGATTGCTGAGATTGTAAAGGGCATTAGCCCAGCGGTTTGCATGCACAAGATTCTGTTGGAGGATGATGCAAAGCCCGTTCGTGATCAACAAAGAAAACTCAATCCAGTGATGAAGGAGGTGGTGCTGAAGGAGATAATTAAGCTATTGGACCAGGGCATTATATACCCTATTTCAGATAGCAAGTGGGTCAGTCCAATTCATGTTGTGCCCAAAAAGTCGGGCATTCAAGTAGTAAAAAATAAGAAGGGAGAGCTTGTGCCCACACGACTGCAAACTGGCTGGAGAGTTTGCATTGACTACCGGAAGCTTAACACGGTCACACGGAATGATCATTTCCCACTTCCGTTCATTGACCAGATGTTAGAGAGACTCGCAGGAAACAAGTTTTTTTGTTTCTTGGATGGATACTAAGGATACATGCAGATTGCAGTGAGTCAAGAGGACCAGGAGAAAACAACATTCACGTTCTCATTCGGCACATTTACATATCGTAGAATGCCCTTTGGCCTCTGCAATGCTCCTGGCACATTTCAGCGATGTATGATGAGTATATTCTCTGATTTGCTCGAGAACTGCATTGAAGTGTTCATGGGTGATTTCACGGTATATGGAAGCTGCTTTGATCGTTGTTTAGATAATCTGGAGAAGGTGTTGCAGCACTGTGTGGACAAATGCCTAGTCTTGAACTACGAAAAATGTCATTTTATGGTCAGAGAGGGCATTGTACTAGGCCATGTGATTTCTGAGAGGGGCATTGAGGTCGATAAAGCCAAAGTGGACATAATAGAAAAATTACTATATCCCACGTCAGTAAAGCAAGTGAGAGGATTCCTGGGGCACGCTGGATTCTACAGGAGATTTATTAAAGATTTTGTAAAAATTACCCAACCTATTACTCACTTATTGCAACAAGATGTTCCTTTTGAATTCGATGAAGAGTGTAAGAAGTCATTCAATTTCTTGAAAAAACAACTGGTCACAGCACCGGTTATTCAACCACCAGATTAGGGAATGCCCTTTAAGATTATGTGTGACGCTAGTGGCTACGCTGTGGGCGTTGTACTAGGTCAGAAGAGAGGAAAGGAAAGCCATGTAATTTACTATGCCTGCAAAACTCTGAATGGGGCACAATGTAATTACACCACTACTGAAAAAGAACTATTGGCAGTAGTGTTTGCATTCGAGAAGTGTCGGTCTTATCTCTTGGGGGCAAAGAGCATTGTTTACACAGATCACGATGCCCTAAGGTACTTGATGGCCAAGAAGGAGACAAAGCCGAGACTAATTAGATAGATCCTGCTCTTGCAGGAGTTTGATGTCAAGATAAAGGATAAGAGTGGAGCACAAAACTTGGTAGCCGACCATCTGAGCCGAGTGCCTAATGAAAAAAGCGATGGGATGCCCATTACAGATCATTTTCCTGATGAGCATTTGTACTCAGCACAGGGCACACTGGAGCCCTGGTATGAGGATATAGTAAATTTTTTGGAATCTGGACAGCTACCAATTGGGTACTCATGGTACCAAAAGAATAAATTGAGGCAATAAAGCAAGTTCTATGCCTGGGACACTCCTATTCTGTGGAGGAGATGTGCTGATCAAATCATAAGAAGATGTGTCCCAGATCATGAAATTAAGGAGATTTTGAAGCATTGTCACAATTATGCTTGCGGGTGGCATTTCGGACCAAACCGAACAACAAGAAGAATTCTGGACTGTGGGTTCTTTTGGCCCACAATTTTCAAATATGCCCATTACGTTTGCAAAAGGTGTGACCAATGCCAGAGGGTTGGGAACATCACAAGAAGAAATGAGATGCCCATGACACCTATCATACCAGTGGAAATTTTCGATGTTTGGGGAATGGATTTTATGGGACCCCTTGCAAATTCCAAGGGAAACCATTACATTATCTTGGCAGTTGATTATGTCTCCAAATGGATGGAGGCAAAGGCCACTCCTACCAATGATGCAAGGGTAGTGGCTGCATTTCTGAAATCCCACATTTTTAGCTGGTTTGGTGTGCCCAGGTCCATCATCAGTGATCAAGGAACCCACTTTTGCAACGAAACGATGGAAAGGCTATTGAAAAAATATGGAGTAAATCATAGAGTCACAACAGCCTATCATCCACAAGGAAATGGCCAAGCTGAAGTCTCAAATCGAGAAATTAAAGACATCCTTGGGAAGGTAGTGAATCCAAGTCGGAAGGACTGGAGTGTTCATTTGGATGATGCCTTGTGGGCATACCAAACGACATTCAAGACTCCAATTGGGATGTCCCCATACCGAATGCTATTTGGGAAGTGTTATCATCTGCCAGTCGAGCTGGAACACAAGGCACGATGGGCACTTCAGAAGTTGAACATGGATAAGGATACAGCTGGGCATTTCAGAATATTTCAGATTCAGGAGCTAGAAGAAATGAGAATGGAAGCCTATGATAATGTTGTGCTTTACAAGGAAAAGATAAAAAGGTTTTCTGATCAAGTGATTAGAAGAAAGAGATTCTTCCTGGGACAGCGAGTTCTTTTGTACCATTCAAGATTTAAGTTGATGGGAGGACGTCTGAGGACCAACTGGGTTCGTCCATTTGAAGTCTATGCAGAATGCCCTAATGGGGCAGTTGAACTCAAAAATCCTGAAACTGGAAGGCAATTCAAAGTAAATGGCCATCGTCTCAAACCATACCTAGGGCATTCTAATCGGGATGCTAGAGTGGTCTGGCTTGGGGAGCCCATTTACACCTAAGCAGGGATTTTGTCATGCCCACGATAATAAATGGGGCGCTACTGAGAGGCAGCCCAGGTTTTTAATTGCTTTATTTTGTTTTTATTTTAATTAAATAAAGTTTCTAGTTAATTAAACTAGATTAGAGGCAATTTTACGCTTGTTTTTGAATAAGTATGTGATCTACAGGTTAAGATAAGGAGAGAGAAACAAAGGATAAAGATAAATCCCGAAAAATTAAGGATTCTGAAGCGGGGCATTTTGAAGAGATAAAGTTCGTTCCGATTTTTCAGGGCATAAGGCTTATCCGTTGATGTGGGCATACTGATTTAAATAAATCTTTGGAAATTCGAAGAGTCACGGTCACATCAGGAACAGTAACCCACTTTAATAAAATGACAACCCCACAAAATCTTCACTTTCACTTTCATTCTTTTCAGAAAAAAAAAATTCAAAGTTTTCTCTCCTCTCCCTCACCAAACCCTAAAGCATTCTTCTGTAAATTTTCAAGCTTCAACAATGGTGAATACACGTGGTAAGAAGCTGGTGCCAAAAACAGGAGCCAAGGGCAAGCTGGAGTTCGACACTCCAGTAACTTCTGCAGAGCCCACCCCAGCTAAGGTGGTGAAGAAAAAGGCTGCAAAGCCTAAGGAAAAAGCTACACCTGCCACGACCACCTTGAGCAAACCGGCAAAAGAAACTCCGCCGGGGAAGAAGCCTGTAGCTGAAGCCAGTTATGCTATACCATCGCAAGAGGAACATGCTGAAGATGACACAACTATGGGTGGAACACAAGAAGAAGAGGAAGTGGCCACGGAGCCCATACCAGAGCCTGTAAAAATAGCCTCTAAAAACGCGAAATCAACGAACACGAAGAACAGTTGAAGAACACGTTGAAGGAACCCAGAAGAAGAGAGAGAGAAAAGAGAAGGAGAGAGAGAGCCCCGCGGGGGGGTGGGCACCGCCGCACCACACCCCCCTCGGCCGCACCCCAGCCCGCCAGAGGCTGGGAGCCCACCGGGGCTAGGTGGCCCGCCGGGGCAAGGTAGCCCCGCGACGTCCCCCCTCTTCTCCATATTGTTTCTGTTTCATTCGCCGTTCTTTTCGGCTACTCCCGTACCCCTTCTTTCTGATCTTTTCGAGTCTTTTAAATTATGCTACTTTCAAGCCATATTCAAGTTTAAATTATAGTAAGGTGTTCAAGTTAATTTCAATTTATTTCGATAAGATATTCGAGTTATTTTCCGTCTAAAATTTAGAGATCGAGTCGAGAAGTTCCTTAAATAAAATAAATCCTTCTCGAATCCTTATTAAGTCAAAGTCGTGCTATCCATGTTAAATCCTAGCTAAGGAAATATTAGTTGAGTATTATTTAATATCAGGTTATTAGAAATCTTCGAAGGAGATCGCTAAGTCGACGATTCGACTTTTGTAGGAGGAATCGAGCCTCGAAGAAATACTAATGAAAACCACCAGCTCATTGCCTCGACTTCTATTCCGTAATCAAGGTGGGTAAATCTATACTCATCTAAAGGTTGAGCTAATAAGCTCTAGAAGCATTTTAGGGCAAATGAGATATCCAATAAAGTATTTTTGCTCAGCCTGATTGATCTCTGTACAAGGAAGGAAGAAAGGAAGATATTATGTTTTACTTGAGCTCTCAAAGCATGTTTAGAAAGTATAGAGCTACCAAAAGTATCGTTTATGCTTAGCATGAGATGTATAGAATTATCTTTAAGCTCCGAATCATATTTGTTTACGTTCTTTTCCTGCAATTCAATGTTTATGCTTGATTAGCTCTCAAAACTAAGAATTAAGGTTTGCCTTGTTAGGGTAGAATTAAACCCTTTGTAGGCCGAGAACATGTAGAATTAAAGGATTAGCATTAGACATTGTTCTAAGCTATGTATTGCTAGCAAGGATAAGAAAAGAAGGAACCTAGTTTTTCACTTAAGCAGGATTTGAGCTCGGAACCATTAAGGGAGTCACTACTGGGTTTCTCCCTCGCAAACTCATTCGGATATTTGAGATAACCCCTCTTCTATCCTATGGCATGCCTAAGAGTACAGTTGACGTCAGGTTTGAGCCAAGATGGACCCAAAGGAAAAGAAAAGCTTTTACGGATATGGAGAGGGCTTTAGCGTTTTGTTCTCCATATACCGTCAGATGATTGTTGGATATCTTGAAGTTTATTAAAGTGTTTTATTAAAACCCACTGAGTACATTAGTGTTCATGCCCCCTCTTTTTCAAATGTTTTCAGGTTGAGATGCTGAGGATGTTGGTGGTTGTGGATGTGGGTTGGCTGCCAAGACTGTTTTGCTATTATTTAATATTTCCTTGAAATCCCACTATGTGATCTGCTACTCTGATACACTCTTTCTAATTCCGTTGTTAAAGTCTTATTATGATTGTCAAGATTCTATGAATAATCTCCCAGACACAATTATTTAAGTATAAGATGCATACTAAGTTCTATTCTACTACCCAAGTATGATTTCCTTTCGTCCAATCAATGTACTTGCATGTATTATTAACTATCGTCATCTAAGCTGATTGGTAACCGTCTATCCGATTTATTTACCGTCTAGTAAAAGTAAACATGAGTATCCCCGTCTAATCCCCAAAGGCATATCTCGACTGTCAAATAATCCTGTTAATCTTCCATTTTACCTCATTAACCCTTTAATGACACCTTGTCCCCATTCATAAACCCCTATCTCGGGACCGGGCTGTTACAGTTGGTATCAGAGACAGGTTTGCAAAAATGTAGGCCTGTCTTTGTTTGAATTGAGTTAAGTATATATATATGTGTATGCATAAGTTGTTCTTTGATAAGTGAAAGCAGCAACCCATAGCTCGCCATCACCCTCGTATCTTCAACAAAAAATAAAGGTGTGATAGTATAGAAATTCTGGATTCTGGATTTTGATTTTTGGAATACACAGGAAAGGAAAAGATTTGAGCAAGCATACCTGTTTTATGTATAAGAGAAAAACCGTGAGAATGAAATTCCAAGTAAAAGGTGTTCGGGTAAGACGATCTCTGAGAATGAAAAGTTTGTGAAAGATTTCTCGATCCCAAAAGGTTTACATTTGTACTCAAAAATTTTGACTCAACGAAAAGGTAAACTTATACGTTAAAAACCATGAGCATCGAAAATTTTCTTATAAAAACGTCAACTGCTTCAAAAGGAACTGTGCATGCAAGATAAAATCTAGATGATAGTATGATCTCAGGAGAACCTTAGGTCTCCCTTTTATAATCTATGCTGATTAAGCTATTCTCTTCTAGATAGTTAAGCGCCGTATGACTGCTAGGAAGAGCGTGCCTCTTTTTCGCCCGGTTCAAGAAAGAGTTGAAAGGTTCAGACAAGAAACTTGGGACGGTAATGAACAATTGTTGTCCTTCATGGCAAGGTATCTAGAAAGGTGGGCCTGGGCTAATGGTTACGGAGGAGAGCCTAGAAGTGTATCTGACTTGGAGACCTGTATTCGCATGTGCGAGCACGCACCGCCCGCTTGGAGGCCTACAATGTACCGCATCTTACAGAGCACTATCACCCGTGATCCCGTAACATATGCTGAAATCGAGAATCTGACGGAATTCTCCTCAGCCTTAATGGCTCGTTGGGTAACGGAGTATGGCCACGTGCAAGCTTTAGCCGAGCAGCAAGCAACCGAGCAAAAGCCCTCTCTCGTGGTAGAACTAAAACTGCAACGGGCAACTCTCAACAGTCCCCCTGGATTCCAAGCACCTCGTCCTCAACATGAAGGAGCCTTATGAGCGGGACCCTCAAATGTCCGGGTCGTGAACCACCCCGAGTCCCTATTTTCTTGCACTCCTCAAATGAACCAGTGGACCCCTGCTTACGCTTCTCAGAGTCTGGGGCAATGTATGTCCCATCAGTACCCCAAAGGGAATGTTCACATGAGAACGTTCAAGTTCAGCGTGCCCGAGACAGTTGAAGATGAGGAAGACCAGGAAGGAGGAGGCGAAGAGGAAGTAGGGTCACCTTGCAAGGGAAAGGGAAAGGCTCCAACCTACAATTAAAGTCGTAGTAGGAGGTGTTGCTATTAGAACACCTAGTTATCTAATCCATCTGTTTGTCTATCTGTTATGTAATATCCACTTTAACCAAGACTCTAATATATAATTAATGCTTTAGATTTCCTAAACTCTAAGGTGGCAGTGAATTTTCCAATAGACTGCCATATCTCGATGTAACCAATAACCTATTCTATCGATGCCAAAAGTCCTCTTAATGAGGTAATTTTCCCATTATGTGTGAATCACGTTTAAATTTCCACCTTCTTTGATCTATCTTAATTTAAAGACCTTATCAAAAGGCATCCTTGCAAATGCGCGAATTCAATCAAGTGTCGCTAATATCTAGTTCTTTCGGATGCCGCCCCGAAGACGTCAAGCTGAGAATGAAGATGAAAATGAACCCGAACAAGCTCCAAACCCCGGACCAAGAGCCGAAAGTGTGTTTCTCAAACACAACCCTCCATCATTTAATGGTTTAGGAGATCCAATGGACGCTGAGAAATGGGTTCGCTCCTTAGAACGAATTTTCGATTTCATAGCCTGTTCAGAAGAGGAGAAGTTAAACTGTGCTCTTTTTATGCTGACGGATGATGCGGACTACTGGTGGGAGTCCGTTCGAAGAACCATAACCCCAGATCAATGGGAAGACTATAGTTTGGAAGATTTCAAGCATGATCTGTACCAGAAGTATATCCCGGATTGTTATCGAGAGGCAAAGGAGATGGAGTTCTGGAATCTAAAGCAAGGGAACAAGACAGTGTCAGAATATGATAGAGAAATTCAACCAATTGTCAAGGTATGCTCCGCATCTAGTGGACACAGACGGGAAGAAAGCACACAAGTTCAAGAAAGGACTCCGATCCGAAATTGGCATAGCCCTCGCTGGGCAAGAAGACATGTCCTATGCTCGAACCTTAGCCAAAGCATTGAACATAGAGGCCATCCTCCCTCGAGAGAAAATTCAACCCTCTCAGTCATCCAATGATCCAAAGGGAAAAATGAAGTGGGAAGGAGGAAGAAGAGATGACAGAGGAAACAAACCCCACTGGCAAAGCCGAGAGTCGGGGGTGCCTCGAAGTCAGCCTGGCAACGCCCCTAGCTTTAGGCCGTGTCAAAGGTGCAGAAGAATGCATCCTGGAGTCTGCCGAGCAAATCTAACTGGGTGCTACAACTGTGGTGAAGAGGGGCACTTCAAGAGAGAGTGTCCTAAAGGAAACAACAGACAATCTCAAACACCACAACAACCCCTGTACCCTCAACCACTTCAGCAACTTCCTGGAAACCAGCTAAGACTGCAGCAAGGAGGACCTCAGGGTCAAAGACTAGGAATGAACCCAAGACCGAACCAAGGACGAGATCAAAGGTCCAACCAAGGACAGAGGCCGACTCAGCTAGCTCGTACTTATGCTCTCAATCAGCAGCAAGCTGCTAAGGCCCCAGGTAATCTAGCAGGTATGATTACCCTCTTCGAGACGCCAGTTTTAGCTCTCTTCGATACTGGAGCATCGCATTCGTTTATAGTTGAGTCTGTTTGTAAGAAACTGAAGATAAAACCCGAGAATGCTGAGAATGCTCTTGAGATAAGTATCCCCTCTGGAAAGAAAATGATGTCTAGGAAGATCTGCTCTAACCTAGAATGGAACATAGAAGGGGAAAAATTTAAGTCAAATCTTTATGTGATAAAGATTCAGGACTTCGACATAATCCTAGGAATGGATTGGTTAACCTCAGCTTATGCTTCCATAAGCTGCCCTGAGATAGAAGTAGTGTTTCGACCACCCGGGAAACCCGAGGTGAAGATTTACGGATCAAGGCTGGGAACCGAAATCCCAGTGATATCCGTCCGGAAGGCCACTAAGATGATAAGGAAGAAAAATTGCCAAGCCTTTTTAGTTAATCTAATAAGAAAGGAGGAAGGAGAGCTTTCCATCGAAGACGTTCCAGTCGTAAGAGAATACCCCGACGTATTTCCAAAGGAGCTGCACGGACTGCCCCCGGACAAGCAAGTGGAATTCACTATCAAATTGGAACCAGGAGCCGCCCCAGTTTCTAAAGCGCCCTACAGAATAGCGCCTAAGGAGTTGCAAGAACTCAAGGTTCAACTGCAAGAGTTGCTAGACCTAGGTTTTATCCAACCTAGTGTGTCGCCTTGGGGGGCTCCAATTTTGTTTGTAAAGAAGAAGGATGGTACATTGAGAATGTGCATCGACTACAGAAAGCTCAATAAGCTAACCATCAAGAATCGATATCCTCTCCCAAGAATAAATGATCTTTTCGATCAGCTCAAGGGAGCAAGCGTCTTCTCCAAGATAGACTTAAGATCTAGGTACCATCAGTTGAAGATCCGAAAGGAAGATGTCCCTAAAACCGCTTTTAGAACTCGCTATGGGCATTACGAGTTTGTGGTAATGCCATTCGGATTAACCAACTCTCCAGCAGTGTTCATGGATTTAATGAACCGATTTTTTCACCCGTATCTGGATACGTTTGTCCTAGTTTTCATAGATGACATTCTTGTCTATTCCAAGGATAAAGAAGAACATTAGGAGCACCTAAGAGTAATTCTGGAGACGTTAAGAAGAGAAAAGCTTTATGCTAAATTCAGCAAGTCTGAGTTTTAGCTCAAAGAGGTTGTGTTTTTAGGTCACATAGTCTCAGTAGAAGGAATCAAAGTAGATCCAGCCAAGATTGAAGCTGTAAGCAACTGGAAGTCTCCAAGAAGCGTGAACGAAATAAGAAGTTTTCTAGTACTCGCTGGATACTATCGCAGATTCATTGAAGGATTCTCGACTATATCCAAACCTATAACGCGATTGCTAAAGAAGGACTCCAAGTTCAAATGGACACCTGAGTGTGAAGAAAGTTTTCAAACCTTGAAGAAGATGCTAACCACAGCCCCTATGTTAGCCATTCCGGAAGGGAATGAAAATTTCATGATTTACGCCGACGCATCGAGGAAAGGATTAGGATGCGTGCTAATGCAAAGAGGAAAGGTGATTTTTTATGTTTCCAGACAGCTTAAGAATCACGAGCAGAACTACCCGACGCATGACTTGGAGCTAGCAGCTGTCGTTTATGCACTGAAAATCTGGAGGCACTACCTCTACGGAGCCAAGTGTGAGATCTTCTCAGATCACAAGAGCTTGAAGTATTTCTTCGAGCAAAAGGATCTTAACATGAGGCAAAGAAGATGGCTAAAACTCGTGAAAGACTATGACTGCACGATTCACTACCACCCAGGTAAGGCCAATGTGGTAGCAGATGCCCTAAGTAGGAAGGAGAAGGCAGAGTTAGAACTCATCCTAGCTAAGGAGGATCTTCATAAAGAATTCGAGAAGTTAAGAATTGAGGTGTTAACACTACCCGAGACTATTCAAGCTCAAGTTGCCATGATAGTCGCTCAGCCCGACCTAAGGTAAAGGATAATTGAAGCCCAGAAAGGAGATGAGTTTCTCGAAAAGAAAAGGTTAGAAGCACGATCTGATAGCTCGCAAGATTTCGCGGAAGCCGCCGACAACGCGCTCTTATTCAAAGGAAGACTGTGCGTGCCATGCAAGGAAGAACTAAAATAGGAAATCATGTGCGAAGCACATGACACGCCCTACACAGCACATCCCGGAAGCACCAAGATGTACCAAGACCTCAAGAGAAATTTCTGGTGGAACAGCATGAAGAGAGAAATAGCCGCCTTCGTGGAAAGGTGCTTAAACTGCCAACAAGTGAAAGCCTTGCATCAAAAACCTTCTGGTTTGCTTCAACCCTTGGAAATCCCTGAATGGAAGTGGGATCATATCAATATGGACTTTGTCGTAAGATTGCCAAAGTCTAAGCGGGGGAATACCGCTATTTGGGTAATCGTGGATCGATTATCTAAATCAGCACATTTTGTTGCTGTTAAGATGACGGACGGACTAGATCAATTAGCCCAGTTGTATGTTAAGGAAGTTGTGCTCCTGCACGGAGTGCCAGTCTCAATTACATCGGACCGTGATTCAAGATTTACATCAAGATTCTGGAGGAGCCTACAGGATGCAATGGGATCAAAGCTCAATTTCAGCACGGCATTCCATCCTCAAACGGATGGTCAGTCCGAAAGGACTATCCAGATTCTAGAAGACATGCTCAGAGGAGTCGTCATCGATCAAGGAGGCAATTGGGAAGAGTTGTTGCCTTTGGTAGAATTTGCCTACAACAACAGCTACCAGTCATCAATTGGCATGGCCCCTTATGAAGCCCTTTACGGAAAGAAGTGTAGATCGCCCCTGTATTGGGACGAAGTTGGAGAAAGAAAGATACTTGGACCCGAGATGGTCCAGGAAGCTGTCCAAAAGATCGAGCTTATTCGTCAACGCATCAAAGAAGCTCAGGATAGACAGAAGGCTTATGCAAATGAGAGGAGGACGGAGCTCAGTTTCGACGTTGGAGATAAAGTGTTTTTGAAGGTGTCTCCATCAAAAGGAATAATTCGTTTTGGCAAACGAAGCAAATTAAGGCCAGATTTATCGGACCTTTTGAGATCTTAGAAAAGGTGAATGAAGTAGCCTACAGGTTGGCCTTACCACCCAACCTGAGTAACGTGCATGATGTTTTTCACGTTTCCATGTTACAAAAATACGTGTTCTATCCAAAGCACGTGATTAGCAAGGAAGAGATAGTCCTGAATGAGGACTTAGCCTATGAAGAAAAGCATCAAGCCATCGTAGATCGAAAGATTCAGAAGTTAAGAAATAAGGAGATCGATCTGGTAAAAGTAATCTGGAACCACCATGGCTCAGAGGAAGCAACTTGGGAGCTTGAATCCGAACTGCTCAAGAAGTACCCTGATATTGCTTATCATGGTTAGTAAATTTCGGGATGAAATTTTTTTTAAGGGGATTAGGATGTAATACCCTGGATTTTTGAATAAGGTTTAGAGAGTTGTTAATCTTAGTTAATTAATTAAAGAAGGAATTTAATTAAGGTTAGCTATGATTGGATGTCAGTCACGACTTTTGGAGTCAGTTTTCGTAAAGATCGTCTTTTCGGAAAATATAATCTTAATTCTTTTATTGCCATTTATGGTCTTTTTAGAAAGGTTTTGACTCAAGGAGTACACCGGTATTTTCAGATTTCAAATCTGAGGTCATTTGAGTTCCCGGTGATGGAAAACGTGTTTGAAAAGGGAAATGAATAGTAACTTTTGCGTGCGTTCGTGTTTTGAGAAATTTACTAAATCCTCCTCGTTTATGCAAGTTTAGTTCTGTCAGGCCCCTCTTTTGGGAGAAGACTCAAGGATTCCGTTGGCGTTCACGGATTGTCATTCTGAGGTCAATCGAATGCTCGGGAGCCAAATCTATCAGTCTGAGTGAATAGTAAAAAGTAATTCCAAAAAGGGAATCTTTGCTCGTCTTTCTTCTGACGAACTCGTCTTCTTCATGAATCGAGTTGGTTCATTAGTGTTCGAGCCAACGAGTCTCTCGGTATTTTTAGATTTCGTGTCTGAAGTCATTTGGACCTCGACATCGAATAAAGCAGCTTTTAACCAAACCCGGGGTAGCTTTTGCAGTATTCCCGCACAGCAATGGCTTCCAAGGGAAGCCAAAGCTTCTCCTATATATAGGGGACCACCCCCTTTAGCATTTCTTGCTCATTTACTCTTTCCCTTCACTTCTAAATCGAGAGGGTGAAAAGCTTTGAAAGCCGAGAAGGTTCTGTCGAAGTAAAAAGCGTTCTTCGTGAGTGTTCTTCAAGAGACGAGCGGAGTGGCATGGAAGGGATGCAGCGAGGGAATGTGCTAGGGGCGCCGTTGAAATCGTAGCAGGCGGCTCTGCCGCCGTTGCGACTTGACGAGACGCCGAGCTAACCACATTCTTTCGACGCACCTGACCCCGTCCATTCTTGTTCGTCGGTCTCGATTCTATTTTTTTTTCATCTCTAAATTCCGCATTTAATTTATGTTCTTCACGTTTTTCGTGTTCTTCATTATTGCTCGTCTAAAAGTTGCATTTCAATTTTTGTTGAAATTCCAAGTTAATGACGTGTATGTTATATTTCTTATTCTAATACCGTTATTGTTATTCTAAGAAAATTAGCCTCGTTATTCCGTTAAAATTCCGTTCAAGCTACATTTAACGATTTTGTCATTAATCTAATTTAAAGGATGATTATCGTGCTTATGCCATTGTAATGCTAAAATTCTTTTTAAGTTAAAAGCATATTGTTGCATGTTAAATTCAAGTGCGTTATTTTTATAAAAATTCGGGTTAATTGTTCTTCGTGTTCGTCGAAGAAATCAACGAACACGAAGAACAGTTGAAGAACACGTTGAAGGAACCCAGAAGAAGAGAGAGAGAAAAGAGAAGGAGAGAGAGAGCCCGCGCCCCAGCCCGCTGGGGGCGGGGAGCCCGCCGGGGCTAGGCGGACCCGCGGCGGCGGGTGGCCTGCCGGGGCAAGGTAGCCCCGCGGCGTCCCCCCCTCTTCTCCATGTTGTTTCTGTTTCATTCGCCATTCTTTTCGGCTACTCCCGTACCCCTTCTTTCTGATCTTTTCGAGTCTTTTAAATTATGCTACTTTCAAGCCATATTCAAGTTTAAATTATAGTAAGGTGTTCAAGTTAATTTCAATTTATTTCGATAAGATATTCGAGTTATTTTCCGTCTAAAATTTAGAGATGGAGTCGAGAAGTTCCTTAAATAAAATAAATCCTTCTCGAATCCTTATTAAGTCAAAGTCGTGCTATCCATGTTAAATTCTAGCTAAGGAAATATTAGTTGAGTATTATTTAATATCAGGTTATTAGAAATCTTCGAAGGAGATCGCTAAGTCGACGATTCGACTTTTGTAGGAGGAATCGAGCCTCGGAGAAATACTAAGGAAAACCACCAGCTCATTGCCTCAACTTCCGTTCCGTAATCAAGGTGGGTAAATCTATACTCATCTAAAGTTTGAGCTAATAAGCTCTAGAAGCATTTTAGGGCAAATGAGATATCCAATAAAGTATTTTTGCTCAGCCTGATTGATCTCTGTACAAGGAAGGAAGAAAGGAAGATATTATGTTTTACTTGAGCTCTCAAAGCATGTTTAGAAATAATAGAGCTACCAAAAGTATCGTTTATGCTTAGCATGAGATGTATAGAATTATCTTTAAGCTCCGAATCATATTTGTTTACATTCGTTTCCTACAATTCAATGTTTATGCTTGATTAGCTCTCAGAACTAAGAATTAAGGTTTGCCTTGTTAGTGTAGCATTAAACCCTTTGTAGGCCGAGAACATGTAGAATTAAAGGATTAGCATTAGACATTGTTCTAAGCTTGGTATTGCTAGCAAGGATAAGAAAAGAAGGAACCTAGTTTTTCACTTAAGCAGGATTTGAGCTCGGAACCATTAAGGGAGTCACTGCTGGGTTTCTCCCTCGCAAACTCGTTCGGATATTTGAGGTAACCCCTCTTCTATCCTATGGCATGCCTAAGAGTACAGTTGACGTCAGGTTTGAGCCAAGATGGACCCAAAGGAAAAGAAAAGCTTTTACGGATATGGAGAGGGCTTTAGCGTTTTGTTCTCCATATACCGTCAGATGATTGTTGGATATCTTGAAGTTTATTAAAGTGTTTTATTAAAACCCACTGAGTACATTAATGCTCATGCCCCCTCTTTTTCAAATGTTTTCAGGTTGAGATGCTGAGGATGTTGGTGGTTGTGGATGTGGGTTGGCTGCCAAGACTGTTTTGCTATTATTTAATATTTCCTTGAAATCCCACTATGTGATCTGCTACTCTGATACGCTCTTTCTAATTCCGTTGTTAAAGTCTTATTATGATTGTCAAGATTCTATGAATAATCTCCCAGACACAATTATTTAAGTATAAGATGCATACTAAGTTCTATTCTACTACCCAAGTATGATTTCCTTTTGTCCAATCAATGTACTTGCATGTATTATTAACTATCGTCATCCAAGCTGATTGGTGACCGTCTATCCGATTTATTTACCGTCTAGTAAAAGTAAACCAGAGTATCCCCGTCTAATCCCCAAAGGCATATCTCGACTGTCAAATAATCCTGTTAATCTTTCATTTTACCTCATTAACCCTTTAATGACACCCTGTCCCCATTCATAAACCCCTATCTCGGGACCGGGCTGTTACATATGAATTTTAAAATTCTGGGTATAAGTTTTTCTATGTCTGCTGACGATCTGAATATGATGTTGGGTATCGTATCATACTTGGGCCTCCAGGAGGAGGAGTCTGAAGATGCCGTGACTGCTGTGCCCGACTCTGCTGAGGGAGTTGAGGTAAAATGGACTGAGGTTGGGGATGGCTCCACTTATCAAAGTGGAGCCACAAAAGGCTATTGTCTGAACAATGAAGCCTTGAGATTCTGCCATAGGGTGCTTGTCTATAGTTTCTTTGGTAGGAAGGATAGCTCTAGTTCCATAACAAATCAGGAGCTTTTTATTCTCTGGTGCATGGTAAAAAAGATTAAAATCAATTTTGGCTCTGTGGCCATTGCACATTTCAGGGAAATCAAAACACACCCCAAGCATAGAATCTCTTGTGCCCAGCTTATCACCCAAATTGCTGTTAGGTCTAGGTTGTTGGATTTAAGCACCACTGATCTAGTCTCTTTGCCCATGGAATTCTTTGATATTTCTTGTTTGAAAAGAATGCAGGATGTGGTTGATGACGAGGATTGCAAGCTTGTTTTCTTTGTGCCGAGGGCAAACCCCTCGAGCCTTCTGATGATTGCAGGTACATCCAGGAAGCCACAAGTAGGGAGGGCACAGCAAGGGAGCATCCGGTCACGGTGATTTTGAAGAAATTAGAAGCGTTGGAGAATGCCCAGTCCCAGACAGAGGAGAAACTAGACCGCATTGAGACAGCCCTGAAAGCCTATTTCAAACACGTTGGGTTCTTATACCCAAAGCCCTCATCTGATTAAATCCTGGTTCTTTCTTTTTTTAGATTAGGTTTTGTTTATTTTTGTTTCCTTTTGTTTTTTTGTGTTGTTTGTGTGTCGCCCTTGTTCACCCACTTTGCCTAGTGCAAAGTGTGTGGGTGGAGGCATTCCAGTTTATATGTTGATGTTTTTATGTTGAGTCTGTTTTAACACTTTGCCTAGTGCAAAGTGTGTAGGTGGCTAGTTGAGTCAAGCATGCTTTCTGTGAAGTCTATGTGGCCATTGCATTTGATATGTTCAACATTTAACTGCTTTATATAAAAAACCAGCATGTCCGCATGAGATAGGGATGACGAATGAGTTTAGCATGCCCTGGGAGAATTGAGCCTAAATGTTGTATGCCCATTTCACAGCTTTCTTTACTTCATGTGCGAACGAGTATGTGCTTAGAAATTCTAGAACTTGCTACTGTTCTACGTTTAAGCTTGGGAAATGTTGATGCATAAGTAGATGATTTAGGCCGTCTTTTGCTGAGCTACTAAAAATAAGACTATGCCCACCAATGACACAGCCTTGCAACCCCTTTGAGCTTTTGAAATACCCTGGCAGATTTTCTTGTTTGGGATGATAAAATATATAGCTAGGGCATTACAAGAACCTTGAAAAAAAAGAAGAGGGGGTTAAGGCAGAATTGTTGGGGGATATTTGTAAAAAGGCCAGAAAAGATAGGGGAATAGAAAAAAAGAAAAAGAAAAAAGAATAATAAAATAAAAAAAAAGAAAAAAAAGAGAAATAAATTCCCCTAATCTTAAGTGTTCAGAGTGCCTAAAAGTAAAGAAATGACCTATTATCTGAACAGGGCACAGCAGGGTAGTGAGTTAGAAAAAATAGGGGGGTTGTACAGAAATAAAACCCCACCTACATGAAATGCCCACTGTAGCCGAAAAAAGCCCTATTGATACTTATGCATCTACAGTTTCTGGAGATTGATAATAGAACTTTAGCAAGCTTATGGGATGACTAAGTACATAATTGCATTGATCTGAGTGTATACATTGAGCCTAAACACTGAGTGAAGAGAGTTTGTGAGGATGACCACGCTGAACTCATTTTTGACCTATTTTTGGTATGCTGATACCTTGCAGTGTTGTTGGAATATTGATTGTGATGTGCCCACACAGATTAGCAGTTTGCATGCTTTGTTTTGAGTCTGTTCTTTTTGCCTTTTTTTTGTTTTTCTGGACGCATTGCATCCCATGCTTGAGGACAATCATGTCTAAAGTGTGTGGGTGTGATAAGTCGATTTATTTTGTGATTTTATGGGCATTTTATTCGTTATAAATGTCCTTTTTCGTGTGTTTTGAGTAAAAAAGAACCAGGATGAGGTCAGGGGGCATTGCGGAGGTCAAGTCTGGTGAAAGGGGCATTTTATGCCCGGTTATTCAAGCAAAATCCAGGCTTAAGATTCAACCAGAGGCACAGAGGACTTCTTTCAGTACTCATCCTACATTCAAGTGGCGGAATGGGCATATCAGAGATGGATGAGGCTGACTGCAAGATGCCATGCCCACTTTGCTCGTGTAGACTTGACAACAATGGGGTTGGGCTAGGTCGAATGCAAGAACCCGGGATCAATTGAAGAGAGAGAGATGAGAAGGATAGATACATCATCCGAAGAAGAGTTGGAGGAGGACTGGACTCTGGGAGGCGTTGCAAAGAAGAGATAAACCCAATCCCTAAAAAATAGGGATTTGGTTAACTTGTGCTTATCCAGTCAGATCAGCGAGGGCACGCTAGCTCCGAAAATCCAGTGAAGACCCCAGCTTGTTGGGGAGTCTCTGATTCGGAAATGTAACTATTTAATCTCCATTTTAATTATGGAAACAAGAGTTTTTTGGCAGTCAGAAACATTGATACATTTTACTTTCGTGCATTTTTATTTTTGTACGCTGCTTGTCAGCAAGAAACAATTCAAATTGGCCTTAAACCTTTGGACTTAGGAGTATGTTTCAATCTCAACATTTATGTTGAGTGTTTTTTAGTATAAATTTCAGTTAGTTTCTTTTATAATTATGTCCTTCATTTCTGCAAATTTAATTATGTCTAGCATGCTTGGCTAGACTTTTCATTCTGGAGTTTGAACAACAGAAATGGTTTGAATATAAATCTGGACTCGTGAGGCCAAAATGGGCATAGTAATGCATGATATGTTTATGTTGATTCTTGTGCCTAGTTCCACGTGAGTGTATGTCTGAAATGCCCAATGTGGCTGATTACTCATTAGGTAGAGAGGGCACACCACCATTCATTGAATTGGCGAATCGTGACTGTGTGTCGGTTCATATAGTAATAAGGGAATCAATAGGTTGTTGTGGGCACATGAGGAATCGGTAAACACAATAGATCTGGGTTCGTCTAGGGCACACTGCTGCTTGTTCACTTACATCTCTTTAGGGAACCGGGGGGTGGGTGACTAATTAGGGATTTAACTGACGAGGAATTGCTTTTAAGTCTATACTAAAAGGATGAATGAGGAGACGCAGAGAGTAATCCGGTCTCCATAACTAGATGATTTATCATGTATGAAAATTAGTGTGCCCATGATCGAGTGGATATATATTTAAACCAAATTCAAGTTCAAATGCCAGAACCTTTATTATTTGATATTGTCTTTCAATTTTCTTTTTGCAGATTTAATTTCCAGTAGTGACAACAAACCAAAACCCCCCATTTTATGATTGGTTACTTGAAGATGGAATCACAACAGCTCTCTGTGGGATCGACCCGTACTCATTAGCTGGCTATGCTCGCTGTGGGCACAGGAGTTATAAATTCATTTCGAGCGCAAAACGACCGCGTATCAACTATCTCCTCATTCTTTATAATGTGCTTAGGATCTAACTTACACTTCCTCAACATTAAGACATTAATCACGTTATGAACCTTTGCTAGAATCAGCAATATGACTAGTTTATAAGCTATCTCATCATTCATAGCTAAAACTCTATTTATCTCGAGTCGTAAATCTTACTAAGACGTATACTCTGCCTTGGTCCACTTTAACTTGATGCGCATAACTCTTCATACGTTCTTCTCTGCAACTTTCTTCGAATATTCTTTTACATCATCCTTTGAGTCGAGAAAAGAGAGAGAGGGAGAGAGAGAGAGAGAGAGAGAGAGAATAGATATCGATGTACTTGAATCAAAGCATTTTATCTCGATCATCATGTACGTCCCCTCGAACTTGATACATCCAGTCTCGAACTCGTCCTTGCTCCTCGATCAAAAATGTATAGAGACAGGTGTAGCGAGAACGGATCTATCTATCGCGATTCTTCATAGACATTCGAAATTCTCCCAACATGCTCCTCAAATACATATACACGCGAACTGCATTTCCTAGAAATCCATATAACTCAAGCTATCTAAAAAAATATACTTATCCACTCTAAATTCTTTCTACGTTCAATTCTACAAGGCACTACATAATTATTCCCACCTTTTTAGTCAATCTGTTCTTTATAATCATTCATCAGATTCTCGGTTGAACCGAAATCTAGATGTCACAAACATCCCATTAAAACCATAGGTGAACTACAACCTTGCCGTGAACCCTCTTTTATGTAGGATTCAATCCAAACATGACATAACACATTCTTTTGAAATTTCACATCATAACAGATTAACACATTTCAGTGGAACTAATCCATGTGGGCTCATAATCTTAAACGTGAAAAAGCACTTAACCAAACTATGTTCCACAAGAATCTTAACAATCATCAACTTAAAATCCAATCTATGTGAATAAGTCACAGCTAGCTATGTTCATCTACATTCTCAATCAAATCATTCTATGTTCGCATTCCATCTGCATAAGCATTCTGGGTTCCTATCACTTTCATGTGAACTCAACAAAATAAGAACACAACTAACCAAAGTACGCAGACTAACAAGATCGAACACACGTCGGAACAAGTAAGGATTCAATACCAACAACTCAAACAAATAGAATATCATAGTAAATGCAGAAATAATCAACAGATGACTCGATTAATATGCTGACTTAGACTCAACCACATAGACACATATACAACCTAGATTATGACTCAACTAAATAAAACACACACAAATAAATAGATAGATAGGCGAATTGGGATAGATTGGTTATACGCGTTAATTAGGGCAAATTGAGCATGTATAACTTAGAACTGATATATGGACGAATTATAGGGTGAATTATGACTATATTATGGACGATGGGATGAGGGTGAGGCGTGCATAATGTATAGTTGGAATATGGTGATCGATGGAGATGAATTGAAAAGGTAGAAGAAGATTACTTACTCGAACCCCGTCCTGCGGTGAAGATGAAACGCAATTTCTCGTACTCTTCGATTGGCAGCAACTCCCCCTAGACTCAATGGACTAGAAAAAGCTTGAATTAAGACTATAAATTTGCTAGATCAATAGAATGTTAAAAGGGTGATCAACCGATGGATCTTGAGACAAAATGAATAAAAGCTTTAATAATTCATGCAATGTCTAACTTTAAAATAACATAATGTTCTCCTATATATACTAACATAACCCACAAAATTCTAAGGCCTAAATAACATGATAAGGCCGAAAATCTAGAGCCCTAGTCAAACTAAGATTGTTTCCTTAATTAAAATCTATTTTTAAGGAAAAATCCAAAAAATCAAAAATAAGATAATAAAAATTCTAAACTAGATAAAATAAAACCAATTGGACTTGGGCCCATTAATTAACGTGTTGGACTAATTCTTGAATGAATCCACACGCCAACTTCAACTGCAATAAGTCAGTATGCCCATACCGACTGACTTCATGCCTTAGTCTTCTTGGTCTTCAATTGTCAACACCGTGACAACTCTCGGGCTGCATTTATCTTCTTGCTCTCCAACTTCGAACTTCCTTCTAATCAACACTTGTAAATATTATTGAAGCTTCTTAGCATGAAGTCAGGTAACTGGACCTCTCAACTGCAGCTCGACATCTTCTTCATCATTGTTGCTTGGCTCAGTCTCATCATCCCTCCCCCCCCCCCCCCCCGCTGAAAAGAATTCATCCTCGAATTCACAGGATCCTCATGCTCGAACTCATCTGCAGAAAAAGGGGAAAGATCAGCAACATTAAATGTAGATGAACGCTTATACTCACTGGGTAAATCAATGCGATATGCATTGTCATTGTCACAGCTCAGAACGATGAACGGTCTATCTCCTCTAGGCATCAACTTGGATTTTCGTAGGTTAAGAAAATGACCCGGACTCAGATGAATCCAAACTCGATCCCCAGGCTGGAAAACCACTTTCTTACGTCGAACATTACGTTGGGCAGTCGTGCGAACGCCGGCTTACTCGATGCGCATCCGATGTAATAGCCCGGTCCCGAGATAGGGGTTTATGAATGGGGACAGAGTGTCATTAAAGGGTTAATGAGATAAAATGGAAGATTAATTAGGGTGGTTTTACAGTCGAGATATGCTTTTGGGGATTAGACGGGGATACTCGGATTCACTTTTGCTAAACGGTTAATTAAACGGACAGACGGATACCATTCAACATAGATGACGATGGTTAATAATACATACAAGCCCATTGATAGACGAAAGGAAATCATACTCGGGTAGTAGAAGTAGAACTTAGTATGCATCTTATACTCAAATAATTATGTCTAGGAGATTATTCATATAGTCTTGATAATCATAATGGGACTTAAAACGGAATTAGAAAGAGTGTATCAGAGTAGCAGATCACATAGTGGGATTTCAAGGAAATATTAGATAATAGCAAAACAGTCTTAGCAGCCAACCCACATCCACAGCCACCAACATCCTCAGCATCTCAACCTGTAAAACATTTGAAAAAGAGGGGGCATGAGCACTAATGTACTCAGTGGGTTTTAGTAAAACACTTTAATAAACTTCAAGATATTCAATAATCAACTGACGGTATATGGAGAGCAAAACGCTAAAGCCCTCTCCATATCCGCAAAAAAAAATTTCTTGTTTCTTTGGGCCCATCTTTGCTCAAACCTGACGTCAACTGTACCCTTAGGCATGCCATAGGATAGAAGAGGGGTTACCTCAAATATCCGAACGAGTTTGCGAGGAAAAACCCCAACAGTGACTCCCTTAATAGTTTTAAGCTCAAATCCTGCTTAAGTGGAAAGCTAAGTTCCTTTCTTTCTTACCCTTGCTAGCAATAACAAGCTAAGAACAATGTCTAAAGCTAATTCTTTAATACTACATGATCTCGGCCTACAAGGATTTAATGCTACCCTATAAGGCAAACCTTAATTCTTAGTTCTTCGAGCTTAACAAGCATAAACATCAAATTACAGGAGAAGAACGTAAACAAGTACGAATCGAAACTAAGATAATTCTAAAGATCTCCTGCTGAGCATAAACAATACTTTAGTAGTTATATCATTTCTAAACATGCTTGAGAGCTCAAGTAAAACATAATATCTTCCTTTCTTCCTTCCTTGTACAGAGATCAATCAGGCTGAGCAAAAATACTTTATTGGATATCTCATTTGTCCTAACATGCTTCTAGAGCTTATTAGCTCAAACTTTAGATAAGTATAGATTTACCCACCTTGATTACGGGACGGAAGATGAGGCAACGAGCTGGTGGTCTCCTTTAGTATTCCTCCGAGGCTCAATTCCTCCTACAAAAGTCGAATCATCGACTTAGCGGCCTCTTTCGAAGATTTCTAATAACATGATATTAAATAATACTCAACTAATACTCCCTTAGCTAGGACATAACATGGATAGCACGACTTTGACTTAATAAGGGTTCGAGAATGATTTATTTTATTTAAGGAACTTCTCGACTCGATCTCTAAATTTTTAGACGGAAAAATAACTTGATTAGCTTATTCGAAATAAATTGAAATTAACTTGAATACCTTACTATAATTTAAATTTGAATATGGCTTGAAAGTAACATAATTTAGAAGACTCGAAAAGATCGGAAAGGGGGTACGGAAATAGCCGAAAAGAAACGGCGAACAAAACAACACGGAGAAGGGGGGGCTGCCTTGCCCCGGCGGGCTAGGCGCGGCCGAGGGAGGTGTGGCGCGGCCGAGGGGGGTGTGGCGCGGGGACGCACCCCCCCACCCCCGCCCCGCGGGGCTTCTTTTTATTCTCTCTCTCTCTCTTCAACTAGGTTTCTTTCAACTGGGTTCTTCAACTGAGTTCTTCGTGTTCGTTGATTTCTTCGACGAACACGAAGAACATGAAGAACAACTAACCTGAAATTTTATAGAAATAACGTACTTGAATTTAACATGCAACAACATGCTTTAACTTAAAAAGTATTTTGGCATTATAACGGCATAAACACGATAATCCTCCTTTAATAATTAGAATAATGACAAAATCGTTAAATGTGGCTTGAACGGAATTTAACGGAATAAACAAGGCTAATCTTCTTAGAATAATAATAACGGAAGTAGAATGAGAAATATAACATACGCGTTATTAACTTGGAATTTCAACAAAAATCGAAATATAAATTTTAGACGAGCAATAATGAAGAACGTGAAGAACGTAAAGAACGGAAAGTAAATGTGGAATTTAAAGATGAAGAAGAAATGGAATCGAGACCGACGAATAAGAATGGACGGGGTCAGGTGCGTCGAACGAATGTGGTTAGCTCAGCGTCTCGTCGAGTCGCAACGGCGGTAGAGCCGCCTACTACGATTTCAACGGCGCCCCTAGCACATTTCCTCACCGCATCCCTTCCGCGCCACTCCACTCGTCGTCTTGAAGAACACTCACGAAGAACGCTTTTTATTTTGACAGAACCTTCTCGGTTTTCAAAGCTTTTCACCCTCTCGATTTAGAAGTGAAGTGAATGTGAAATGAGCAAGGAATGCCAAAGGGCTGGTCCCCTATTTATAGGAAAAGCTTTGGCTTCCCTTGGAAGCCATTGCTATGCGGGAATACTGCAAAAGCTACCCCGGGTTCGGTTAAAAGCTCCTTTATTCGATGTCGAGGTCCAAATGATTTCAGACACGAAGTCTAAAAATACAGAGAGACTCGTTGGCTCGAACACTAGTGAATGAACTCGATTTGTGAAGAAGACGGGGTCTTCAGAAGAAAGACGAGCAAAGATTCCCTTTTTGGAATTACTTTTTACTATTCACTCAGACTGACAGATTCGGCTCCCGAGCGTTCGATTGACCTCAGAATGATAATGCGTGAACGCCAACGGAATCCTTGAGTCATTTCCCATAAGAGGGGCCTGACAGAACTGAACTTGGATAAACGAGGAGGATTTCGTAAATTTCTCAAAACACGAATGCACGCAAAAGTTACTATTCATTTCCCTTTTAAATACGTTTTCCATCACCGGGAATTCAAATGACCTCAGATTTAGAATCCGAAAACACCGGTGTACTCCTTGAGTTAAAACCTTTCTAAAGAAACTATAAATGGCAATAAAAGAATTAAGGTTAAATTTTCCAAAAAGACGATCCTTACGAAAACTGACTCCAAAAGTCGTGACTGACATCCAACTATAGCTAACCTTAATTAAATTCCTTCTTTAATTAATTAATTAATATTAACAATTCTCTAAACCTTATTCAAAAATCTGGGGTATTACATCCGAACCTTCTCATGCATCTCTCGCACATAATCAGCTCTCTTTGTACCTTTAACACTTGTTATATGCTCAACAGGTAAAGGCGTTAGATCAGTGGGGGTTAAAGGATTAAAACTGTAAACAACTTCAAATGGGGACATATTTGTAGAAGAATGAACAACACGATTGTATGCAAATTCAGCAAAAGGCAAACAATCTTCCCATGATTTCAAGTTGTTTTTAACCAAAGAACGTAGCAAAGTACCTAAGGTTCTATTCACTACCTCCATTTGACCATCGGTCTGTGGATGACATGCAGTAGAGAAAAGTAACTTAGTACCTAGCTTACCCCATAAAACTCGTGAGAAATGTGCTAAAAATTTAGAATCCCTATCACTCACAATCATTCTAGGAATTCCATGCAAACGCACAACATGCACAAAGAATAAGTTGGCGACATGAACAACATCATCAGTTTTACGGCATGCAATGAAGTGTGCCATCTTGGAAAACCGATCAACCACAACAAAAATGGCATCCTTACCTGATCTTGTCCGCGGCAATCCAAAGATAAAGTCCATGGACAGATCAATCCAAGGTGAAGACGGTGCAGGTAATGGTGTGTACAAACCAAATGGATGGGAAGTAGATTTCGACTTCCTACATGTAATGCATCTACTACACACATTCTCAATATCATGCTTCATATGCGGCCAGAAAAAATGTTCATGCAACAAGTTCAATGTTTTTGACACACCAAAGTGACCCATTAAACCTCCCGCATGCGATTCTAAAACTAGCAAGTCACGCATAGAAGACTTAGGTATGCATAACTGGGAACCCTTGAAAAGAAAACCATCATGCATATAAAAACCATCATAAGCACGAGATTTTGAGCAACATACAGCATATATAGGTACGAAAAACTCATCACACGCATACAACTCCTTCAATGCTTCAAATCCCAACATCTTAGCATGCATTAGGTTCAAGAGAACATACCTTCGAGATAAAGCATCAGCGACAATATTATCCTCACCTTTCTTATACTTGATGACGTAAGGAAAGGACTCGATGAATTCTACCCAACGTGCATGTCGCTTGTTCAGATTTTGCTGGCCCTTTAAATGCTTCAAGCTTTCATGGTCCATGTGAATCACGAACTCCTTAGGCCATAGGTAGTGTTGCGACGTCTCTAAAGCTCTCTTGAGTGCATACAGCTCCTTATCATACGCCGAGTACTTTAAGGCTACATCATTGAGCTTTTCACTGAAAAAGGCTACTGGACGTTTCTTCTGCATCAAAACAGCTCCAATACCTTTGTCCGAGGTATCACATAGATAGATTACAACAAGTCACTCTAAATTCTAGACTCTCAAAGATGACTATCTGACCTACACACACAACTGGAATGAATCTCTCCAGATGATTGGGACGCTAGGCCGACGTCGGGGAAGATGTCTTGGATCTTAGAGACGATACTAGATGCAAGATTCAGAGCTTCTCACAAACCACGGTGATAACCTGTTGCATAAGTGATTTTAAGATCTAAAGAGACCTTAAATACTTCCTCTATCTCGTCTTAGCAGTTGTTTCATGATCCCAAGTGACTTAGTCTTGAATCAATCGTCTTCCACTTCCCATTGCTGTAGTGGACTTGAGATAACCGTCTTTTACCTTGCGAAGCACATGTTCTTCAACATTATGTAGAAGTGGCAATTACTCCAGTGACTCACGATCTCCTGCAGCGGTTAGTGTCAAAGACAGAGTGGGAACATCACGTCTCTATAAAACCAGAATAGATTTTGACAAAGTCAAAATCAAATATAATCCATGATTTAATCAGTAATAAATTATCCAATAAATACCAAAATATGTGGAAAATCATATGTGATAAAAATCACAATTTATTCAGATTAATTTAAAATAAATTAATCTAAAATACTAGGAAATGATAAGATTAACATTCCGAGTGTTATACTCGATGTGACGAGAATAACGGAACATCATTAGATACGACATTGACTTCGATGTTATCAAATAAAGTGATAACATCATATGAACTCCATCATTCTCAACAAAATCAAATCTATGAGCTCGTATCATTGAAGCACAACAACAATACGAATTCCTTAGAAATACAACAGAAGGCCAATACCAATGATAACCAGGGGTTACAATAATAGATAATCATGCATTCATGTTTGTAAGCAGACTATGCGCACATCAGAATGAGGATCTGAAGAATGAAATTTTTAAAGAAGCTCATTATACGCCCTATATAGCACATCCAGGAGGCACAAAGATATATCGGGACTTGAAATAAACTTTCTGGTGGAAAGACATGAAAAGGGATATTGAAACTTTTATGGAACGATGCTTGACTTGCCAACAAGTAAAGGTGGAACATCAGCAAAAAGCTGGACCTTTGCATTCACTCAAAATTCTTGAATGGAAATGGGAACACATCACCATGGGTTTTGTGGTAGGGTTACTAAACACGCTATGCAACAATCAGGTAGTATAGGTTGTTGTAGACTGACTGACTAAGTCAACACATTTTTTGCCAGTAAGGATGACACTATGGCTATATAAATTAGCTCAAATCTATGTAAAGAAAATTGTTCATTTACATGAAGTTCCCATGTCAATAACCTCTGATCGAGATAGTTGATTTACATCAAAATTTTGGAGAAGCTTATAAGAGGCAATGGGAACCATATTGAACTTCAACACAATATTTCACTCTCAAATTAATAGAAAGTTAGAAACAACAATTCAAATCCTAGAAGATATGCTTAGAGTTGTAATCCTAGATCAAGGTGGAACTTGGGAAGTTTACTTGCCATTGGTAGAGTTTGCGTACAATAACAACTACCAAGCTACCATTGGAATGGCACCTTATGAGGCATTATATGGTCGGAAGTGTATATCATCTCTCTACTAGGATGAAGTCGGTGAAAAAAAAATTAGGACCCGAAATGGTACGAACCGCAGAAAAAGCTGCCAACACAATTAGAGGGAGGATTAAAGAAGCTCAATAAAGACAAAAATCATATGCGGATAAATGTCGAAGGGATTTAAAGTTTGAAATTGGTGATAAGGTTTTTCTTTAGTTATCTCCATCTCGAGGGATAGTTCATTTTGGTAAGAGGTGGAAACTAAGACCACTGTTTATCAGACCATATGAAATCCTTGATCGAATTGGGAAGGTTGCTTATAAGCTCATTTTACCACCAAAATTAGGTAGAATACATGACGTGTTTTACATGTTGATCCTTCGAAAATATGTGTCTAACCCAAGTCATACAATTCATGATGAAGACATAGAAGTGACTAACCTTACTTATCAAGAAGTACCAGAAGCGATCCTTGATTGTAAAAATCCATAAGTTGCGAAATAAAGAACTAATGTTCGTAAAGGTTAAGTGGAGCTATCATGGAAAAGATGAAGCTACATGGGAAATAGAGAATGAGATCATGGAACAATACCTTAACTTACCATTTACAGGTATGTGAATTTTGGGATTAAATTCTTTTAAGGGGGTAGGGATGTAATACCCTAAAACATTGATATTGGACTGTATTAAGCTTGGGCTAGTTTGTCTATATAAATAGAATTAACTATTAAAAATCCCAACCTAAACTAGTGGACTGAGCTCAAATTTAAAAGAGGAGGCACAAACCCAACTGAATTTCAGCTTTGGTTTTTAGTGCAATACAATAAGAATATAAATACCATTTTCTTACCTTAAGGAATTCATTTTTCACTTTAATCTGAAGGTATTTATCTCTCCTATCTCATTATGCCTCTCTATGGTGATTTCTGGCAAGGTGGTCGGAGATGGAGTGCAGCTGCCGGACCACTATCGCCATCGTCGGAACTTTCAACTCCGGCCAAAATTTTTCCAAAATTGGATTTTTAAGTTCTCTTTTCATTTTAAATGCAATGGTGCAAGTTTTGCAAGGAAAGAAGGGTTGTAATGGCCGGAAAAAGGCCACATGGCCGCAAGTCAGTGGTTTTTCGACAACTTTTTCGGTGGCCAGATTCAACATGCAATCACACCAACGTTCTCCTGTCTTCTTCCTCTATCATTTTCCCTATTTTATTTTAAGGTCTAAGATGTTTTGAAGGTCAAAATCCGAGTTTAAACTCCAAAAATTTTAATATTTGAAAAATCTCTAATTCTCCACTTTTATTTAATTTATGTGTTCTTTTGATGTTTTTACCTTTTGGGAAAAGACATTTTATTTATTTATTTATATACATACAAGTTTAGATATTGAAGGAGTTACATGTAAAGAAATATGGAAAGAAAATAAAAAGATTGATGCATGTGTGTGAGATGTTGACCGACGGCTTAGAGGAGCAAGAGAGAGAGTTTTGGTTATCATTTTATTTCTTTCTGGGGTTGCTGCATGTGTGCAGTGGATAGAGAAATTGATTGTAGATTTTGCTTGAGTGTGTTATAATGTGAGCAGTGATAAAGAGAGGGTGAGAGAATTTGATTGGTTCTCTTTTTGAAAAAAATAAATAAATTAATAACTAAGGATGTGCATATGTGTGCAGTAAACGGAAATGGACTATTAAGAGAGAGAAACCTTTACTCTATTTTTACAAACGGTATCGTGCAGTAGAGAGAGAGAGATCTTGATGTAAAATTATCACTATTGTTATATGTGTAGATAAGGGTGGGTCGGTACGATATACCAAAAATTTCAAGTCGTACCGTATACCGTACTGAAATTTTGATATCGAAAAATTTCATACCGTTCTCGTACCGAAACTTTCAGTATACCGAAGTTCGGTGTACCGAAGTTTCAGTATACGCCATAACAGATATTGATACAGTACCGATATTTTCGGTATACCGTACCGTATTGATATTATACGGTATACTGAAAATACCGAACTTCTAAGGTATACCGAACTTTCACAGTATATCGAAAATACCAAAATTTTAAGGTATACTAAAAATACCGATTTTTACATGTCGTACCGATCCGAATTCTACAAATAAAAATATAAAAATTCATGTCTCAACAATCAAAATACCAACACCAAACAAGTTTAATAGTTCATGTCTTAACAACCAAATTTCAAATATATATATATATATATATATATATAATTTTACTAAATGAAATAACATAGCAACTTGATGTTGAGTGGCAACTTGAAATTTTCAAAATCACAAGAAACTTGCAAAATTAAAAATTAATTAAATTACATTTTTTTAGAATATTAAAGTTGAAATAAATTTACATATACATTGATAATATTACTTTTTAAAAGACACCAAAGACTAAATGTAGTACGGAGAAATGGTTTGAGAACGTTCTTGATTCACAGTTGCATTAACATTGATCGCCCGATATCTCTGTGCAATGTGACCAATAAAATCATCACGAAGATTCTGACTACACGTTTGGCCCCGTTCTTGCCTGCCGTGTTAGCTCCGAATCAGAGTGGCTTTGTCAAGGGTCGGTTGCTCAGCGATAATGTCTTGCTTGCATAGGAGATAATTTGTTATCTTCACGTCAGTCGTGAGATCCCAAATATTGCTCTGAAGCTTGAGATGGTGAAAGCTTATGATAGAGTGCAGTGGCCTTTTCTTCTGGGCGTTCTTCGGCACATGGGATTTCCATCGATGTGGATTGATATGATTAGCAGATGCATCAGAGATTGCTGGTTCTCAGTACTTGTGAATGGGGACCGGTTGGTTTCTTCTTTTTTCTCGGGGTTTGCGACAGGAAGATCCTCTCTCTCCATCTTTGTTTGTGTTGGTTGCTGATTATTTGTCGAGGATTTTGGATCGTTTGATTTGTGGGGACCCTGATATAGTGTTCAAGACGTTGAAGTGGGGCTTTCCAGTGTCTCACCTCTCATATGTTGATGATATTATTATCTTCACGAGAGCTTCGCCGGTCTGTTTAGAAAGGTTGATGGAGTGTCCGGAGCATTATGTGGCGATCTCGGGTCAGCTTGTGAATCGGGAGAAAAGTAGCTTCTATATTACTGAGAAGTTTGCTCTGACCTGACCATGGCAGATTCAGTTGGTTTGTGGGTATCAGCGTGGTTTGTTGCCTTTCACTTATCTGGGCGTCCTGATTTACAGAGGTTTTCTAAAGGGCGATGTGGTGTGCTCCCGCAGCATATGTATAAGCACCAACTCTAGTTCTTAGATCGAGCTATGTACATCCTCATTACGTGCCACCTGATCTGCATACTGCAGCTCCCGCAGGTTGGATGGTCATGCAGCCAGCACCTGCGCCTACACCAGCTTCCATTTCAGTTCAAGCTCCAATTCCAGCTCCAACTTCTGCACCTGTGCTTATTCTCCATCCACATGCACATATCAATGGGTGGTTGGTTGAGGATGATGATTAGGATTCTGAGGAGGATTTCGAGGAGAATTCTGAGGAGGATGTCGATGGTTTCATTGTTTTCTGAGTTTAGAGGTCATCACTTTTTATCTATATAGTCTTAGTACTATGTATATTTTTTGCTAAGGAGTATATAAGGTCGTTTTGAATTAAAATTTCTTTTTATACGTCGCTTTGTGAGGTAGGTTTGTATTTTGCCTAGTATATAACTCCTTGATGGGTAGTTTATGATTATCAGACTGCTAGGCAGTCAAATATGATATATTCTTGTATTCAAGAGTCCTTTATTCAAAATGTGCCAGAAAACATTTTAGGAAAAATAATTTAGCCCACCATTTTGAATGTATAATTTAATGTTCCATTCAACATGTGATAAATATGTATTATCGATTTTTATTTAGGGGAAAATAATAATTTTAACTGCTTAAACAAATTAAAATATGAGAACTCAAATATAAAAAAAAAATATGAAATTCATGCCTAGATTTTTCATTAACGGGTTTGTTGGAATCTGGATAAAAGTCCAACAATCCTTGCCGAAGTCTGATGACGGAATGATGAAGATGTCAAGAAATAAAAGAGAACATATCATTTATAATGTTTGGTTAGCCTATGAGTATTGTTGAATTATAAAATTTTGAAACAAGTGTATTTAATTCATGTGTATAAAAATATGTGTTGGTGTGTGAGAAAAATATGTGTTTTTAATGGGTATTATTAACTTCCATCTCCCTGTCAGTAAAACGAGCAAAAAAAGAATCAACTTAAAACATTTAAAATAGTTAAAATATTAATTTGGACCAATAATGTAAACATTGACTAAAACGCGCAAATAAGAAATATGGAACAATATTCACTTTTTTCCTTGACAGAAAGATGGCGAATGACTAACATAGTACTTTCAAGTAGCATAAATTATTTAATTTAATAAAAGTACTATTATTGTTAATTCATACTATAAACATGGATTGTTTTTGTAATTCCATCTATTTATATTTATTTAATTATATTTTGTTTCTAATTTTCATTAATGATTTTAATTGCGGAAGTCTTATGTGTGATCATGTTATGGGTCATAATCTGTAGGATGGTCAAGACTCAGATCCAAACATGATCAAACACCAACAAAATTACAAATGTAACATTAAATATGAGTTTGAATCTAAATTTTCACTCATCTTATATATTTTGATCCGTAAGAATATTTCACACAATTTTTTTATCATTTAATTTTATACCATCTCCACCTCATAATTATTCAACTAGATTACTTAAATTTAATCTTCTGAATGAACATTATGCGTTTTCACATTTTTTTTCTAATAGTTGGTTTCTTGATTAACTATTTTAATTTTAAGTATGATATTTCAATAAAAATAATAATTATATGTATCTCATACGTGCAAAGCGCGGATGAAATGCTAATAGATTAAAAAATCATTCCGAAATCTAAAAAGAATGTATAAAGTAGCACTTTGTATTTAATTTGTATATATGTAATCACATAAAAAAATTAAAAAAAAATACCTCTCTCTCATCTCTCTTGCACTTCTCTCATTGGAAGCACGTAACCAATTAAATTTGAAAAATCACCCCTCTCCCTCTCCCTCTCCCTCTCCCTCTCCCAATAAATAAGATTAATCAAACATCCAATATAATTAATATTCAACTGTGCTTCATAATTCAAATAAATTCAATGTCCCAGGAGTATTAAAAATTCTTCATAATTAAATAGGCAACCAAAAGAAACATGATTTAGCTAAGATAAAAGAAACAAATAAATTCTGAAGGGTGTAATTGGATTTTAATCTTGTTTAAATTTTGCGATTCATGCCCTATCTTCAAGAACCCGTTTCTAAACCTCTTTCTATTTCTAAAATTGGCAGAATATTGATGGATTGCCCTAGAATTTCAAACAAGGGCCTATATTTATAGTAGGACAATAATTTGAGTGATAAAATAAACCCAAAATAGGATTAAAATGGAACAAAATACGAAAATCATTGCACTCGTGCCCCAGAGTCGCATTGGAGAGTCGGAAAACAACAATTGAAGCACGACGAAGAGCCAGTCGCGCTGGCGGCTCTTGGTATAGGGGGTTGAGCCTTGGGGGTCACGACTTGTATGGTTGCACCACGGGCTTGTAGCTAAGCCATTCGATGTCGAACGTGCTTTCCTCGTCTCGTCTTCGCCCGATCTGGGTCCAAATCGACTCCCTTTTCATTTCTTTGACTTAAAAATGCTTTAAACGCAGAATTTGATATCAATTTCCCTACGACATCAAATGGGAAATAATTCTTCCAAAACAATGGTTCAATTGACAAAAGAAGATCAAAGCACACACTCAATCAATGCATTTCAATCATTTTATCCTCAATGATTGGTGCAAAAATATCAATCATCAATAACGTCATATAGCCATCGATAATATCAAAACACAAGAAAAAACATTGAATTAATTAAAGTTCTTAAATTGTTCTAAACTAACGTTATTTAATTTTACTAATGTTAATATTGTAATCGATAAACTAACGTTCGTCCCGGTTGGGATGACCTAGTGATAGAGTGAGGTTGCTTGGAGATCAAATATCATGGATTCGAATCTGCTCAATACTATAGATCGGGATACGTGAGTAAAAAAAAACTAACGTTCTTTTATTCTACTAAAATATTGAGAAACTAACATTATTTAATTTTTGAACTTAACTAGCATTAATTAATTCAAGTTGATTTCTAACGTTAATTCTAAAGTTTAATTCTAAGGTATTTATCAACTAAATTAACGTTATTTAGATTAAATTAACGTTAATTTATTATTATAAACTAAAGTTAATTATTTAATTTCTGAACTAACGTTATTTATAAACAACTAAACTAACGCTATTAAATTTATAAACCAAACTAATGCTATTCAAGTTATCAACTAAACTAAACAAACAAACCTTTATTTAGGCTAGAGTAATTTAACATAAAGTTTAAACCCTTGCAATTAAGTTCTACAAATACTGTTAGTTTTTAAGCCATTTTTAACTTTAATTTTCACCATAAAATGCAATATTAAACGTTAATAACCCCTCTCCCCCACCCCAAAAAAAAGAAAGTATAATGATTAAAGCAATACTTAATAACAACGTTAGTTCCTATTACATGTTCAAAAAATAAAGTAAGTTTTAGAGTGACATTTTAAACTTTTAATATATATATAGGGAATGAATCAAATGTAAACCATTTCCTAGTGTGTAAATTGTAAACCAATCTATCACCACACATTCAATAAAAATCGGCGCTTCAGATTTAATCAAACATACGGTGGCATTTTTGTTATTTTCGCTACTTTTTTCAGCCTATGAGGGTATTTTCGTCTGTTTGTTGAAAAAAAACTAATGTCATGCTGACTCAGCATCTAAAAAAATTCTTAAAAACTTCGAATGATCATAACTTGCTCGTTTTTTATCGAATTAACGCAAATAATATATCAAATTAAAGCTCTTTTAATCCTCTTTCATTTAAGATCAGTAAAGCATATGTTTATTTGGAAAAATATGGATAAAAAATACAAAAGTTTCATTTTTCACGCGTATTCAAGCTCAGAATACTTCGTTAGCATACGGCATATGTTTCGTTAGCATATGACAAATGTTTCGTCAGCATCAGTTATATTGCGATAAAGATTTATTTAATTGTAATTAGGCATGCTTCGTTAGCATATAAAAAATGTTTCATTAGCATATGACAAATGCTTCATTAGCATATGCCAAATATTTCATTAGCATCGACTATATTATTGTAAATATTTATTACATTTCAATTAATATATGCCTCACTGACATCAATTATATTGTTATAAATGTTTATTTAATCTCAATTAGGATGTGTTTCATTAGCATATAACCAATAATTCATTAGTATCAATTATATTCACAATGATCAATACATTAATGCATTAAGAGATTTTTTATATGAGAATGCTAATGCACTACTAACGTTAGCATTGACATATGCAAACTAAAATATTATAATAATGCTAATGTAGTATAATTATATCTGATAATAGAATCATACGTGTTTAATGTTGCATGTATATTATTAATTTATAACATCCATCTTAATTAAGCATGATTCGTTAGTATATGACAGATGATTCGCTAGCATCATGATTAGTTATATTGCTATCACATCAATTTTAGAGTTTAACAATTTAATTTTATTGAATTTTATCATTTGTTGTTGTTAGCATTGTCGTATGCTAACCAAAGTATTATGTAATGCTAAAGAAATGTTATACGCAATGCTAGCAAAATAATAATGTTGTGGATTAAAGCCAAATAATGCAACTAACAACCTTCAATCAAACAAATATAACTTTGTCCACGATTCATATTTTTTTGGAATTATTTTTTATTGAAAATTAGGCTTGGCTAGCTTTCCAACCATATAAAAGTTGTCATTTAATAATTTCCTAACAAAATCAGTTTTGTGTTTAAAGTTAGGAGTTGTGCATGAAATAATTCTACTTCGTTAGCATATGATTATATATTCGTCAGTATATGATTGTGTCTCTGTTAGCCCGAGTCCTGGAAGTCTGATTTTTTTTTTTTTTTAATTTTAACCTAAACGCAAAAATTACCAAAATGCCACCGCGGTTTTTAAAGTTCCCGTTATTTACAGGAATGCCACCGCTCATTTGACTAAATCTTGACCATTGGATTTTGATGGATGTGTGGTTGGAGATTGATTTACAGTTTACACACCAGGGATGGTTTACACCAGAACCATTCCCGACTTATATATATAAAGGAATAGTTATACATTATTTAGTGTAACACCCAGAAAAATATAGTATTTAAATTTAATATATAGAAGAAAATTCTCCACCATAGTTGTTGAACATCTAAGTTAAAATTAGAATTTATATTATAAAAATAGAAATTAATGAGATCATTTTGGTACCAAGATCATCCAAATTGAACTTCCTTTAACCTCCCAATGAAATTTATTTCATTAAACAATTTGAAATTAATTTATTCCTGAAAAACAGTAATCCGTGCTTCTACATTTTTAGTTAACTCCTTAAAAACTGTTCTGTGATATGTGTGGGATAGATGCAAGAACATAAAATAACAAAGCAGTAAAAACGCACAAGATGATAATCCAGTTCGGTTCAACCAACCTACTCTGGGGGGATTGCTCCCAAACTTGAAGATTTGACTGGTACTCCTTCGAAGAGTATATTAAGGATCTTACACATACAAGCCTCCCGCCTTATGTCGCTCATTCTTCTCCTCGAACTCTTTCGTTAGCCGAAAGTTGTGAGATCCCCTCACAACCGTGACACTAGACTCCCTCTAGCTACCCACGACTTCAACTTACAATCTCTCCTGAGATTGCGTATAAAACTGGAATAAAAAATCCCCTCACGTGTTTCACTCGTAAACACTCAAGACTAGTCTATCACGTTGAACGTTTTAAAGAACAACTACTAGTTACAACAAAATGACCACAAACTGATTCTAACACTAGAATCTAAACAAAATATCAGTGGTACTGATTGCTCCTCAATTCGGTCTTCATATAGGCGTCGATCTCCATCCGCCGCCAATATGGTATATGGATTGTGGTTTGTGGCCTTCCATACGTGTGTAGATACTCTCCATGTGTAGAGGCGTTAATTCAGCACTGGATCTACACCACAAGGCAGTAAAACGAATTAATCTTGACCTTCCAAACTCGTTCGGCGCAAGATATTTCCAACATGGAAACTGCCATAAATAGAGTGTCCCTGGTTCTGTCTTGGACATACTCTGGAACATTTCACCAACTGTTCTTTCTTTTCTTGCACAGCGGAAAACAAATCTTCGTGGGACATACCCAGGCACACATTGTCGAACATATCTCGCCAATTCAACAACACAAAACTTAGTGCATGACGATGGCACTAACAATCTCCCTCTTTGGCGTTTATGGTCGGCAATTATCATCACGATCTGCACAACACTTGAATAAACTTCGCAGATCAACAATATATCAAAATGAGTGATATATTCAAAAACTGTCAGAGACAGTTACAACCACACTCCCCCTGAATCTGAACTGGGAGTGTCTTCATCACGATCAGAGCATTGTTTCGCAGTGTAGAACTGCATTGTCAGTTGATCAAAAATAAAGTACAGACCAATAAAAAATAAAGTGGGGTAAAACAGCATCCCCAATAAATTGTTTGTTCAGAAAACATCAAGTATAAAAGAATGAGCACACGCTCATCATAGCAGCATCAACAAAAGACCATCTTTCTTCCAACCGTGGCCTTTGTGCACCAACATTCTTCTCCCCCTTAATTGTTGCCAGAAACGGCAAACACCAAACTTCAGACCGAGGAGGCAGCAGCATCATCATCATCGGCATCAGCAACAGCCGGCGTATCAGCAGCAGGAATAGAGAAAGCACTCGGCACATCAAGCGGTGAGGCAAGGCCAAGGGCTCGGGCCCAGAGATCAAACAGCAAGGCCTCCAACTTCTATTTCCTAGTCTTGAAAGTCCGAATGGACTTGCTCAGAAACACAACTTCACGCTCCAGAGACTTGATATGCCTGTCAAAGAAAACAGAAATGACAGCAAAAGAAGCAGCAGATCTATCTGGGACAGATGGTGGCACAGGTCTCGAGCTTTCATTAGCATCGCGGGCAGGAACATCCGGAGCATGCTGAGACGAAAACAACTTATGGCTGATTGACAGCGGCTGCGCAACAGGCGCATACACATCATTTGCAGAAACAACATCACGCTGGGCCATGATGATGCTGAAGATTAAGCCAGGATATCCAACAGGTTGCTGGCTACGAGTTGATTCGGCATGAGGAAAAACGTTCTCAAAGATCAGCAGGCCAAGATTAAACTCACTCCGAGTGCCTACTTTGAACAGCAACAAGGCCATGGACTTGCCAACAGTAGAATCATGAGTACTGGGCAACCAATTCCTAACAACAACCTTGTGAAGTATTGAGTACTTCACACTCAAATCAGATGCCAACAACGCACGCCCCGAGGGCCAAACCACCCGACTTCCTCCAGTCAATTCCAACACAACTTCATTCAGATCAAACACAGGCGCAGGAGCAACTAGGTTCTCACGACCCAAAAAATTATTGATCACAGCAGGGAAAAAAGCAATCCAATGACCCCGCACAAACACAGAAAAAGCATGTTCATAGGACGCATCACGCATACGCTTGGACAAGTTTGCATAAAATTCATGCACAACAGCAGCAATAAAAGGAGGAGCACAAAAAGCAGATTTCTCTAATCGGAGATCATGCAACAACGAGTCAACACCCGTTTCCTCTAAATCAGACTTAACCAAACAACGCTCAGAAATCAACGAGCGACCAACAACAATCTTGAATTGATTTTGGTGGAGAGCAGAGATAAACTTACTTGAATCAAAGACCTCAGAATCAGAATCTGATCTGTCTGGCACAGACTCAGGGACATCCTCTGCTTCTTCATCAGAGGGGGAAGGTGCTCTGGCTTGCTTCATCAGCGGGCGACGACGACCCGACATCAATCCCATCCTCTGCTCAGACACACTTCGTGTCACACGGCGAGCAGGAACAACCTCAGGCTTCTTAGAAACATCCTTTTTCCCAGCAGGCTTCCCAGATTTGGGGGGTTTTGATGAAGACCCCTTCTTTGCAGCAACCTTCTTAGGGGTTTGTGAAGAAGAACCCTTCTTCGCAGCAACCTTGGCCAACACTTTGGATTTCAATTTGGCAATGGGCGTGTCATCTTCATCATCAGACACCGGATCATCTCTTACCTCCATCTTGCGTTTGGACCTGTGAGTTTTGGTGGAGGTAGCCTTTGGAGGAGGGACAGACTCATCCTCATGAACAGGAGACTCCTCATCGAGAAAGGAGATATCAACATCATCATCACCTTGATCATGAACAAGGTTTCCAGCAGCAGCAATAGGTGAAACTTCACCAAGAGGAACTTGAACTGTGACAACGGGCGTGTCACTAAACACCAGAACAGTAGCAGAAAGAGACAGCGCTTGAACAAATTTCAGAGCATCAAGAGATGCGGCAAATTCTTCAATCGAGGTAGGTTCTTCGCCAACAACAACGGCGACAACATCATCAACAACAGAAGCCATGGAGACTTCATTTCCTCCAACATTCTCAACAACAGCTGCAATTGAAGCATCCACAGTTTCCGCAGACACCATGGACGGAGAGAATTGATCTTCAGAAACCCTAGGAGAGGGTTGAGCAACGAGATCTGTCTCAGACACAGATCGAGGTGGAAAATCAGTAGAAGGTGCCACAGAGGTTGGCACAGAAGCAATAGCTTCAGAGGAAACAACAGATGGCTTCACAGAGACAGAGGCAATTGAAGACGAAAACACAATTGGTTGAGAAAGCTCCGCGAGCTATCGTCGCAAGTCTTCAATAGAAATTCTGGGTTTCTTCACTTGAGAGGGCTTAGAAGAAACATCTTTGTCCGCCATTAGAGTTTGAACAACAAAGATTCAAACACTCACCACAGAGAGAGAATAGCTTGGAAATTTTGCAACGATTCTGTCTCTTTTGAAAAATAAGGTTAGGACCTTAATTAGGAAACTCTAAACAGGAAATTTCCTTAACTCACTTATTCCTCACACATCACCCCGCAGCTTGGTATGGAGAAGTGGAATCGATCGTGGTGTGAAAATCAAGGCACTACTAGCCGTTAAAAAGTAACCGTTCAACCAAAGCAGAAACTGTCCGAGACAGATATTGGCACAACACTTTCAGACCATATAAACCATGGTCATTTTATACTCTCTATACATACATCACTGACCAAGACCGTATAGAGAGTCTTCTCACAATGGAGAAGTTTAGAGAATACAAAGACCCAAGGAGGATCTTAGTGTTTCAAACCTTCTGCTATCAAGTGCCTTTGTAAAGATGTCCGCAAGCTGGGCATCTGTTCCAACATATTCGATCACAA
This sequence comes from Perilla frutescens, assembly GCA_026008535.1. Classification (NCBI taxonomy): domain Eukaryota; kingdom Viridiplantae; phylum Streptophyta; class Magnoliopsida; order Lamiales; family Lamiaceae; genus Perilla; species Perilla frutescens. The sequence goes on along the minus strand of BRKX01000006.1, from coordinate 39,453,271 downwards.
GGGATCCATCTTCAACAAGCTCCCGGATGAAGTGGTGACGAATGTCTATGTGCTTTGTACGAGAGTGTTGAACTAGATTTTTCGAAATGTTTATCGCACTCATATTGTCACAGTATATGGTAAGGACAGACTGTGGGACACCATAGTCATGTAGCATTTGTTTCATCCACAAAAGTTGAGTGCAGCAACTTCCAGCAGTGATATATTCAGCTTCGGCAGTAGATAGCGGGATAGAATTCTGTTTCTTGCTGAACCATGACACCATGTTATTTCTAAGGAAGAAACATCCTCCAGAGGTACTCTTCCTATCTTCAGTACATCCTGCCCAATCTGCATCGCAAAACCCCACCAAACTAGGGTTTGTATCATAGGAAAACCAAAGTCCCAACTCAGAAGTACCCTTTATGTACTTGATTATGTGCTTGACAGATTTCAATTGACTTTCTTTGGGTTCAGATTGGTAGCGGGCATAAACTCCCACGCTGTAACAAATGTCTGGCCTACTTGCTGTAAGGTAGAGCAGACTCTCAATCATACTCTGGTACAAGGTTTGTTCAATGGCAACACCAGCTTCATCTTTTGACATCTTTGAAGATGTCCCCATCGGAGTTCTTTTCGGACTGCAACTTTCCAATCCAAATTTGTTGATTAAGTTCTTTGCATATTTCGATTGAGATACAAAGATTCCATCATCTTTTTGCTTCACTTGAAGCCCCAGAAAGTAGGTTAGTTCACCTACAAGACTCATCTTAAATTCGGAAGTCATGTCCTTCACGAAGTCTTTTACCATTCTGTCCGAGACAGATCCAAAGACAATATCATCCACATAAATCTGAACGATGATCACGTCAGATTTTTCTCTCTTAATGAAGAGAGTTCTATCAGCACCACCTCGAACGTACCCTTTCTCCAGAAGGTATTTGGTAAGTCATTCGTACCAAGCTCGTGGAGCTTGTTTGAGACTGTAGAGGGCCTTCTTTAGTTTGTACACATACTCAGGATGGTATAGGTTTTCAAAGCGTTTGGGTTGGCTTACAAACACATCTCCAGACAAGTAACCATTTAGGAAGGCACTCTTCATATCCATTTGGTACAATTTAAACTTCATCCATGCAGCCATGGCAAGGAGCAACCTGACAGATTCAAGACGAGTAACAGGAGCGAACGTCTCATCAAAATCCACACCTTCAACTTGTGAATATCCTTGTGCCACAAGTCTCGCCTTGTTTCTGGTTATGTTCCCTTCTTCATCGGTTTTATTCTTGAAGATCCACTTCGTGCCGATCATATTAACACCTTTAGGACATGGAACCAACTCCCATACTTCATTTCTTTCAAACTGCAAGAGCTCTTCTTGCATGGCATGAATCCACCTATCATCTTGTAATGCCTCTTTAACGTTCTCGGGCTCAGTTATAGAAGTATAGCACACATTTGCAATCAACTCACGATAGTTCTTTTGAACTCCTCTAGTTCTAACTCCTTCACTCACATCACCAATGATGTTTGCTGCAGAATGATGCTTCTGCACACCTTTTGAAGGTTTGAGGCTATCCAGATTCTCATTCCTTAACTCAGCTTGATCATGATGTTCTGAACTGTCTGGAACAGAAGCTGACACAGGAGTTGTAACTTCAACAGTTTCCTCATCAATCTGGGCAATAGGTTCTTCCAGATCATCTACAACAATATTGATGGACTCCAGCACCGTCTTGGTCCTCTTGTTGAACACACGATAGGCCAGACTATTTCTCGAATATCCAAAAAAAATGCATTCATCTTCTTTGGCATCAAACTTGCCAAGCTGCTCTCGGTCCCTCAACATATAACAAGTACTTCCGAATATGTGAAAGTACTTTAAGTTTGGTTTCTTCCCTTTCCACAGCTCGTAGGGAGTAACTCTTGTCTTGGGTCTGAAGTACACCCGATTAATAACATGACATGCTGTATTCACAGCTTCAGCCCATAGATTGTCAGGGACAGATTTTGCCTTCAACATGACTCGGCTCATTTCTTGAAGAGTCCGATTTTTCCTCTCAACAACACCATTTTGTTGAGGCGCTTTTGGTGCAGAAAACTCCTGAGCAATACCTTTTTCTTCACAAAAATATTTGAAGTAAGCATTATCAAATTCACGACCATGATCACTTCGAATTCTCATCACAGCTATTGCCTTCTCCACTTCAAGCTTGAGACAAAGATTTTTGAACGTCTCAAAAGTTTTTCCCTTATCTCTAAGGAACTCCACCCAAGTGAATCGTGTGAAGTCATCCACACACACAAAAATAAACCTCTTCCGTCCAATACTTTCAGTTTGAACAGGCCCCATCAAATCCATATGCAACAGCTCCAAGGCTTTTGAGGTGGTAATCTTCTTAACAGATTTATGTGATGTATGAATCTATTTTCCCACTTGACATGGCCCACAAATTTTGCTACGATCAATATCAAACTTCGGGACTCCATTCACAGCTTCTGTCTTCAAGAGTCGCTGCATGTTTCTGTAACTCACATGGTCGAGCTTTTCATGCCATATGTTTGCTTCATCAAGTTGAGTTCTGAAGCAATTACCTTTCATGTTGAGAAGGTAACAATTGTCCCTTGATCTGTCTCCATCCATCAGCAGCACACATTCTTTGTTCTTCACAAGACATTTGTCTCTAGTAAAATGAACCAAGAGACCTTGATCGCAGAGTTGACTTATGCTAATTCAGTTAGCTTTCAGTCCTTCAACAAGCAGAAAATCCTCCAAGTTGGGCATCCCTTCAACATTTAGATGACCACGGCCGAGAACTCTTCCCTTAACACCATCTCCAAACGTAACGGATTGATAAGAACAATCCTCTTGAATATTCTTCAACATACTGGCATCTCCAGTCATGTGTCGCGAGCATCCGCTGTCAAAGTACCAGCTGCTCTTTGCGTGAATATTGAGGGCGGTGTGAACAACATAGTTCCTGTGACTATTCCAGGATCTGTTCCGCACAGATTGTCTTCTGAAATTTAGGTCATTCTAAGATCGACCTTTCCTTCTCATTCTTCTGAGATCATTGATATAGTACCTACAATATGGTCGAATGTGACCAGGTTTTCCACAATAGTGGCAAACAACTCCATTCTTTCGAGGCTGTGACTTTTGAGGCTGTGGCTGCTTGATCTCAGATTTAAATTCAGGTTCTGGAACATATTCATCGTGCTTTCCAGATGTTTGTCCTTGACAGAAACGATCAGAAAACTTCCCACCAGTGTATCCAAGACCTGTATGGTCCTGCGGACTTTTTCCTTTAGAAAGGATGTCATCGAGCTGAGATGATCTAGAATTCATCATCTTAACAAGCTTCTTAAGATGAAGCAGTTCACCATTCTGAGAGTGAGAATTGTTTCTGGACTGTTGAAGGTCATTCTGCAATTCACTGAGGCGTGTGGACAAACTATCTCTTTCTTTAATGAGATCACCATTCTCTTTCATCAGCCCTTCATTGACTTTAACCACCATGATCCAGCTCTCATGAAGCTTTTTGTAAGCTTCTATAGTAGACTCTTCAGTGAATTCTTCATCATCACTGCATTCTGAAACATTGTCATTATGTCTGTCAGGGACAGAGTTAGACACAGGTTCTTGGTTAGAATGTGTCATGAAAGCAATATGGTTGCTCACGCATTCTTCATCACTCCCACTATCATTTGGATCATCACTTTCACTAAGAGTGGAACTGTAGGATTTATTCTTCTTCTTTAAGGTGTTAGCACATTCAGCTTGATAGTGCCCAAGACCACCACATTCTCTACACTTGACCTCCTTCTGTTTATCTTCAATGAAATCTTCATCTTTAGATCTCCGAGGTTTGGAGAATCTGTTCTTGACAGAATTATTCTGTGAAGGCTTCTCATAACGTTTGACAAATTTTGAGAAGTTCTTTGTCAGAAGGGCAATTGACTCATCCAGATCATTTTTGTCAGGGACATTACTTGGACCATCAGAACTGGAGCCGGCTTGAAAAGCTATGCTTTTCTTCTAAATTGTCTCTTCATCTGTGAGACCCATTTCAAAAGTCCTTAGGGACCCCATCAGCTCCTGTAACTTCATCTTGCTCACGTCCTTGGCCTCTTCTATCGCCGTGACTTTATATGCGAATCTCTTGGGAAGAGATCGCAAAACTTTCCTCACAAGTTTCTCCTCAGGGATGGCATCACCAAGTGCAAAGCTTTCATTAGCTATGTCACAAATCTTGGCATTGAAATCAGGAAGCTTTTCACCTTCATCCATTCGAAGGTTTTCAAATCTGGTAGTGAGGAGTTGCATACGAGATGCACGAACACTGCTTGTTCCTTCGAAAGCAGTTTGAAGGATATCCCATGCATCCTTTGCCTTGTCACATGTGGAGATGAGTTTGAACACGTTCATGTTCACTGCAGAAAAAATGGCGTTCATGGCTTTAGCATTTAGCCCCATGATCAGATAATCAGCATCGTCAAACTCTTCTTCTGGCTTCAGCACCGCTTTGCCTTTCTCATCCTTCTTGATAGGAGGCTTCCACCCTTCAGTCACCATCTTCCAAGCACGCTCATCAATTGAGCGAATGAAAGCTGTCATACGAGCTTTCCAATAAGCATAATTATTGCCATCAAGGAGCGGAGGTCGCACCATCGAGGCTCCTTCTTTCATCAAGTCCATCTCGGCAAAAACAACACAATAACACGGATTAATACCCCAAGATCAACCCTGAATATAGGCAACCCGCTCTGGTGCCAATTGAAAAATAGTAATCCGTGCTTCTACGTTTTTAGTTAACTCCTTAAAAACTGTTCTGTGATATGTGTGGGACAGATGCAAGAACATAAAATAACAAAGCAGTAAAAACGCACGAGATGATAACCCAGTTCGGTTCAACCAACCTACTCTGGGGGGATTGCTCCCAAACTTGAAGATTCGACTGGTACTCCTTCGAAGAGTATATTAAGGATCTTACACATACAAGCCTCCCGCCTTATGTCGCCCGTTCTTCTCCTCGAACTCTTTCGCTAGCCGAAAGTTGTGAGATCCCCTCACAACCGTGACACTAGACTCCCTCTAGCTACCCACGACTTCAACTTACAATCTCTCCCGAGATTGCGTATAAAACTGGAATAAAAAATCCCCTCACGTGTTTCACTCGTAAACACTCAAGACTAGTCTATCACGTTGAACATTTTAATGAACAACTACTAGTTACAACAAAACGACCACAAACTGATTCTAACACTAGAATCTAAACAAAATATCAGTGGTACCGATTGCTCCTCAATTCGGTCTTCATATAGGCGTCGATCTCCATCCGCCGCCAATATGGTATATGGATTGTGGTTTGTGGCCTTCCATACGTGTGTAGATACTCTCCATGTGTAGAAGGGTTAATTCAGCACTGGATCTACACCACAAGGCAGTAAAATGAATTAATCTTGACCTTCCAAACTCGTTCGGCGCAAGATCTTTCCAACATGGAAACTGCCATAAATAGAGTGTCCCTGGTTCTGTCTGGGACATACTCTGGAACAGTTCACCAACTGTTCTTTCTTTTCTTGCACAGCGGAAAATAAATCTTCGTGGGACATACCCAGACACACATTGTCGAACATATCTCGCCAATTCAACAACACAAAATTTAGTGCATGATGATGGCACTAACAATTCCTTCAAGCCCAACTTTATAAATTCAAGCCCTATTAACTACTCACTTTTGGGCCCATCCAATTTCGTCAATTCCAACCATTTAACATATATATCAACTGTTGGTCGAATCCATTAGGAGAATCCATGAGAGAGTAGTTATAAATTTATATCATTGATTGTGCATGTTATTCATTTGGATAAGTTTAAAATTCTACCTATCATAATTTGTCATTTGAAAGATGTTTAATAAAGATTAGTCTTAAGGTTGAAACACACGTGTAGACATATGTGTATTAACTATCTATATTATATATATATATAAGTATATACTTATATAGTATATAAAGGAAGATTGATTAAGGGATAATAAGAAGAAGAAAAAAAAGAGAAGAAGCGAGTGAAGTAAAAAAAATAAAGAAAAAGAAGAAGAAGAAGAAGAAGAAGAAGAAGAAGAAGAAGAAGAAGAAGAAGAAGAAGAAGAAGAAGAAGAAGAAGAAGAAGAAGAAGGTAAGTTTCTTTGCAACAAAGTTTATTTTTTTTATCTCGAATTAATTTTCAATTAATTCGATTGTTCAAATTTTATAATCTTTAAGATGTTCTAGACCTCTTGTTACAAACTTTATTTTCTTGATTTGAAATTTTAATCCCATGTTATTTAATTTTCAAATTTGGCCCATAAAGCTTTCAAATAAGCCCAACTCTCAATTTCATTTTCCCAATCTAAGTGTAGTTCGCTGGAAGAAATTAAATTTTTAATGATGCATTTAAGTTGCATAATTTACTAAAATTATGTTATGGCCTAAAATAAATTCTAGAAATTTCAATTCACATCGAGTTAAACTAAGATTGATAGTCATCAAAATAAATTCAATTCACCATCCATATCCATTCAATTTGATCCAAGAAGTTCGATGAATTCTCAATCAGGGTCACTAAGTTGATCTATTCCGTCAAATGCGCATTATTCGCCCATTTGACTCCATTTCTATTCCAAATGATCCTAATACATAGAAAATTCCTACTTAAGATATGTATGACCTGAGTTATTATTTCATTGGCCTATATTAGAATTCTAAATTAGTAATTTCAATTTTGTAGGTCGAGACGATCGAGAAGCATAGTAGCATCACATAAAAATATCACCGCACTTTGAGATCATTCAGGTGGATTTTTCTATAACTCGCAATTATGTTTTGAATTCGTCCATGAAAAGCATGTTAAATGTTTTAGTAGCATTGTTTACGCAATGATTGATCATCATCTAACCCACTCCAACAGCTCATCATCAACCAGCTTGATCTCTAGGTCTTGAAAATATTTGAAAATATTTTGAGACTTCATGCACAGAGAAATTCTGAATTACAAGCATAGGCAGTTTACTTTGTGACTTAATGTCTAGATAAGTAATGTAAAGTATTCATGTGATCACATTGGGTCTTTCATCCAATGAAAAAGAGTAAACTTTGTTATAAAGTATGTTTATGATTGACTTTAAAGCATGAAATATGTCTTGGACAAATATTAATGCCCACTGAGTGTTTTCTGGCACTCAGCCCAAATATTTTCAAATATTTTCAAGACCTAGAGATCAAGCTGGTTGATGATGAGCTGTTGGAGTGGGTTAGATGGTTGACTCTTGTATGGTTTTTGCTTAAAACCATCTTTAAAGTTATGTTTGTATGTTAAATATTAAATGCTTCCGTTGGTACTCTGCAAACCTTTTAAGTTTGAAAATTGTTGACCCTAATGGTCAATTTTTGATTGTATATACAGATATTTTGAATGTATATAAGGGTTGGTCGTGGTGTTTTTAAATGTGTGGCCTGATTGGCTATGTATATTGCTTGTTGATAGGTCATAATTTAGTTATGTGTGAGTTAGTGATTTCGAAAAGCCTTGTTGAAAGTTGACTTTGAAAGCACCTGAGTGTGTGGTTTGAACATTGAGGTGCTGCCCGTTTATAAATTATTTATAAAGTTAATTTAATTTCTTGAAAAATATTTATCACGTAAGCATGTATGTATGTCTTTTGGTGACGTTTTGGTACTATTAGGACTGGGGCGTTACATTTAGTAAGTGCAGTTTTCACGCGAAAACCACATACTATATTTAACAATAAATTTATTTTAATTTTAATATTAAGATTAAGATAGTATTAATTGTATTAGTGTTATAACTAATTATTGATATCATCTTAATATATATATATATATATATAAATAGTTTATGTATATTAAGATAATTAATGGATGTTGGATTTTTTAAATAGTATTTATATTTGATTTTTAATTCTATTTTGTGCAAGTTGTGTACATGTATTATTATTATTATTATTATTATTATTATTATTATTATTATTGTATGTATTGAATTGTATTGTGATATGATATTCTTTTGGAAGATTTTATAGCATAGTTATGTAATGTTAGTAGTTTTTTATGTAATGTCACATTTTCACTAAAAGTCTTTACATTATATGTTAATCAAATTATGATTTAGTTTTAATCAATATTTTTTAAACTATAAATTATTTAACCGTAATTTTGAATTATTACTACAAATAATAATTACAAAATTAAATATTCAATAAATAGTTCATGATAAAGAGATTTGTATGTTTATATATTTGTTTAAAATATGACATTTGTTATAAATAAAATGATAATTGAACAATAATAAAATTTAGACTACTTGAAATATTGATTTGTAACTTATGTTGTTTATTCTTATAAATATTGTAAACTTGATAAATAAATGCCTATAAAAATTATATTTTACATAAAATATAACTATATAAAAAAATATAAATATAAATATGTTTGAATGATTATAGAAAAATGATCATTAAATTTGTCAGAAAAATTATATATGCACGAATATATTATATAGAAATGATCTATAACAAAAAAAGTGAGAATTTATAAATGGAATTTAGTCTTTTTTTCTCTTTTTAAAAATAAATAGTTATTTTACTATATCATCTATATAAATTATATTTTGAATTCAATATATTTTTCATATATTTTAAACATACACGTAATATATATATATATATATATATATATTTAACTATGATTTTTTTTATTTGAACTTATAAAAATATTTTAAAATTTATTAAATATTATAAAACGTTTCTCGTGTATCGCATAAGAGATATACTACTTAGTTAAAGTACAGGTAACATGTACAGGTATTAGTAGTTAAGTACTCAAAGGGTATGAAAACAGATACGAGTATTTTTTTTAAAACGGAGTACGAGAACACGTACCATGGTACCCTACCCATACCCTACCCATTGTCATCCTTAATATTAATAATTTTTTACTTATTAACGATATGCCATTTTTAAAACTATACGTGATATTCTTCATATGTATTGGGTGTGAATTTGGGAAAATTTTTGCCCATCTAGATAATATCTAAACACCATTGAAATACGTCAGGAACTTTGTTTAAAAAACGAATGGCATGACATAATCTTAATAGTATTAGGATACTTGTAACACCCTAAATTCTACAATTTAAAATATTAATTACTCTTTCTATTCTTTAAAGCGGAATAAAGTAAGCAAATAAAATAAACTGGTTTTTTTTTCTTTTCTAAGACAATCACGCTAGAAAACTGAAGTAGGAAAATGAAGCATAGTATAAACTTCAAAATTTTTGTTTGAAATACCTATGTTTTTTTTCAAATAGCCTACGATAAAATTCTAATTCATTTCAAAAGAAAATTTATAAGTTCTAAAATATAAAATTCATACTCGACACAGTGATAGAACTTTAATATTCAACTATTTCTTTAAGTTAGTCTAAAAACACTAAACAAACACAAAATGTCAAATTCAAAATAATTTACTTTAGGCAACAAAGTTCAAAAGATCAAGTTAAGTAACCAAGATGTCTTGAGGAAATCCACCCCCATTTCCTTCATGCCGCTCCAAGCTCATTGACTTGAAAATATTTAAAAATGTGGGGTGAGCACTCTTAAAACGTACTCAGAGGTGGGAAATCATGAACATTTCTTTCTATTTATCCAAATGAAATAAATCGAAGGAATTAATGGATTTAGGGTACTCTTCTTCTGATTCTAGAATACATCTTGAACTGTGCACAGGACATATTTTGGTGCGTACAAAATGCTTCTGTGTGTATAAAACGCTAATCTGTGCGTACAAAGCGCTATCCACATTCCATCCATGATAATTCAAGTTGGATTAAAAACAATTCTATCTCAAAAAGCATATATATCATATACTTTTATTTCAAATATAATAAAAACACCCACCTAAGAATAAGGAGCACATAAAATTGAGTAGACAATCACAAAGTGGACGAGGGTCCTAATTGCGCCGCACCTAGTGTAAAAATAATTTCAAATAAATCTGAAAATAAGAAATTTATGGGTTTATTTAATCAATTTATGAAGTTTTGGGCAAGATATTAATTTCTAAAAAGTTATATTTTTAAATAAATGTATTCCAAAGTTTATAAACTTCCAGGGTCCTTTTTCTGAATTCTAAATATTAATGATGAAGGGATCATGATGCAAATAACTTAATTGCAATTAAACCCCTCACCTCCTTCTCTAAAATTACGACAACACATAATTGGAAATTCAAATCCCTTAATCAACTTCCTCTCTTCCTTCTTTCGTTCACTCTCACCCCCCTCTCTCTACTTAAGAAATCCCCAAATTAGAAATGGTTGCGCATAAATCCCTAAATCCCAATTTCATCTCCTCCTCTCTCTTTATCATCTTCTACGATTAGACTACCCTCATCATCCTTCTCTCTTCTTCTCGACTCCGGCGAGCTCACTGCTGCCCGCCGACAACCGATGACAAATGACTCAAACAGCCAATGTTGGTCCCGGTGCGAGCATTTGTAAGTTTAGAGGGGGTGAATAAACTAACTTCAAAAACTTTTAAGACAGGTTGCAGAATAGATAGGGCCCTGACTCGCTTTAGTGATTTATCTGTGCTGACTGATCAGTTGAGAGAGGCTGATAGAGGCTTAGCTGATGAGCTGATCAGTTTAGAACTGATAGCTTGAAGACGTGGCTAAAGCTTGTCAGTTCAGTCTGTGTGTGTGAATGAATGTGTGCAGTTCAATAATTTGCAAAACTGTAAGACAGTAAGAACAGCACACACAGAGCTTTATAGAGGTTCGAAGCTTTTCACTTCTACGTCCTCTCTTCCTTCCACAGAAGGGCAATCCACTATGCAAGTGTAAAGTTTCTTTATTACAATTACACAGTGAAGAAATTATGTTGGACCTGAAAACGGCACACTTCAAACCGAGCGCGGCCTCCTTTCTAACTGTTGTTGTCCCGAAAGAACGGACCCATCGGTACACGCTCCTCTTCAGCTGATTTTTGGGTCGACAACTCACACATACCAGTCTCAACTGCTCGCTGAGACTTTAGGTGCTATTGTCTGTCTTTATACGATTTTAGATCTCGCTCGATCTTCAAGAAGGTAGTCTTGAAACTGTTATCAACCTGGAATGCTCCTTTCTCTTTGAGCTGGGTGGTTGATCTTTGAGGGACTGAACTAAGAAGTTTTGCTCTTGCTGGAATTCTGCATCAGCTTAGTAGCTTGCTTTGAAATTGAAGCACACCTTCTCAGTTTAAGACTTTTCGCACTTTGAGAATCTTGAGCTTTGAGCTATAGAGAGAGAGAAAGAAATAGCTCATTTTCTACAAAAATAGCAAAGTTAGATTGGCGAAAGCTTTCTTGGCCAAAATTGATTTCACCCTCTTTAAATAGATGAGTGAATTTTGACTGTTATGATTGGTGATGTTTAGAAATCACCGGTGGCATTTTAATGCCTGTAGCCATTTGAAGCTTCTTTTAATGAACTAGCCGTTTTGACTTTTAAAATTCTCTGCTCTAAGATCATCAGGATCTTTCAAAGATTTCATGTTGAGATCTTCATTAACTGCTTGTCAATAGGAGCAGGCGATTCGGCTATCAGTTCTTAGACATTCAGCTGACGGGCTCTCAGTTGTTTCGGCTTTCAGCTCTGAGATAGTCCAGTCGACAGATTTTCAACTGCCTTGAGCTCCTGTCATGATATAGTCTAGTTCGGCTGACTCATCAGCTGAGCTTAAGAGCCTTCATTTCTAGACTTATTAGTTGGCTACTTGCTTGAGCTTTTTCTCTCTAACTGAACTATGGTCAGTTGAATAAAGAGTCAAAGCATTTAGAACTGTTTTACCAGTAAACTGATCTTTGATCAGTTTAGGATTAGCTCTGACTAATCACTTGATTAGATCAGTTTTAGCTTTCAAGCTGACTCTGTTCATCAGTCTATCTTGGCTTCTCGCTAAGACTGTTGACTAACTTATCCGATGATGCCTACCAGTTTCCAAAGTTCTCTTTCCCCTTTACAGCTTATCTCAAGCTTTGAAGAGTTTACTCTGACTGGTCTGATCAGACAACCTGTAAGTTAGTTGACCATACTTCTAAATAGATGTCTCTCATCTTAGCTCGAAGTCTTACTTGGTCATTATCATTGATTTCCAGCTTATCATAACCTGTAGTTTTTCATTAAATCATCACACATATTTTGACATTTAATCAAAACCATCATTTGGGATTTTCGTAACAATTTTCCTAACAATTTCCCCCTTTTGATGATGTCAAAACCAGTTGATTTGTTGATGGAAAAATTGTGCAAGGTTATCATTCATGAATAAGCATCTGAACCTGTACCAGTTCTGGTAACGAGGCTGAAAGTTAGACTATGTTCAAAAGAACAGTCTTAGATGCTGGTAGCTATTCAAAGCTAATATTCATGAGTATCAATGCTTTGATATAATCATCAGAGCTTTGATAAAAGGATGAGCACCGGAGTAATGGAGCATACATTAATATGTGAGCTCAATGAGTTTTATCTGTGAGGTATCAGAGTTTTGCTGATTGAAAAATATAGCTAAAATGACCTTCAGATATCTGAGTACTCGTTTGGTCAGCTTAAAAAACTTTAAGAGTTTCAGTTCTAAACACAGCTCAATTCTGATTATCATGCAGATTTTTCAAATTTTTAGAGCACATGGAAAGCCTTAAGCTATTCAAAGGGACAGACAACATGATCAGAATAATTTGTATTATAAACAAAGAGCATGTTTTAGAAACTGATTGAGCACAGAAGATGAAGAATTTTAGGAAGTAAAAAAGAGAGAGAATATCAAGACTTGACATTTAACTTCTTTCTTCAGTTGGAATTGTTCACCACTCAGTTTCGTCTTCTTTTGCTCGATTCTCCTTTCTCAAACTTGCAGGGAGAGATATTGGGTATGCTGTGGATACCCCATTCTTGCTGTTGTTTTAGCTGAGCATTCTCCCAAGTCCAATAGTATTCTTGAGCTGGGCATTGCTCAAGTTGGACTTCTCCCTCACGAATAGCTTTCCCCTGATGGGTAGCTTCCCCCTCGTGAGTAGCTTCCCCCTGAGAAGCAGCTTGTCTCTAAAGCTGTACCTCTCTTTGGACTTCTCTTTGGATCTCATCCCAAAGAGTTATATCACCCTACCAGTAATCATATGCTAGAACATATGGTTTTTCATCATCAACATATCCTTCCTCCTTTTTGGCATCATCCAAAAGGGCGAGTTGATGGAATTCATAATGAGGCAGTGATAACTGTGGCAAAGGAGAGAAATATGTGGCCAGCAAGTTGTTGGTGAAGTAGGGAGCTTGGGGTGCAAGCATAGAAGCGGACAACCATGCATAAGACTCATCTGTCGTCATCAGCTGGTCAAGATCTAGAAGAGAGAGTGGATCTTGCTAAAGAGAAGAAGCTGATGCGATTTCAAGAAGTGGCTCGTCCGGAATGGTAATGATGGCATCCTCTTGAAGAGGAGTTGTGGACGAGTTGGAGGGCTCATGTTTAGGAAGGGGTGCATCATGAGGCATCGAGGTTTGAAACCTCTTAATCATGGAATCCATGATTTCTGGGACTAATGGAGGCATATTGAGTGGATAGTTCATCCAACTGCGGCCCCATTTACCTTCCTCTATCCAATATGAGTAGCCTCGCTTGTCTGCCATCATTAGCATGGTGGCATCATCCACCTGGTATCTCCAGAGGTGATACTGGAGATATCTTCGAAGATGTTCAAAGAGAAAAGGACTATGTTCCTTTATTCGACCAAAACAACTCTCCAGTTGTTGGTCAAGGCTTGCATTGAAGCCTTCTTCCAGAGATTCTGGGGCAGCGACAAAAGGAGGTTTGCTGGTTGTAGGTGCAGTGGACTCGTCACTTGTAGAAGTGTAGGAGTCACTGTCAGTTAAAAACTAACATGCGTCAGCTGGAGGATCATAGTAAAGGAGCGGCTGCTTACCTTTAGCTGGGTTGTGGTCCTCCATGAGCTGGAGTCTCGACTTCCTAGGGCGGCCAGTTATATTCCGATATCATCGGTGAATATAGACTGTAGGAAGGAGATCTTGTCTGGTGAGAATGTATCCACCAGGGACTGCTCCGAGTTGCTCCGCGATGACATGACTGAATCGATTTGTAAATCCTAACTTAGCTTTAAATATGCCAGAGGTTAGATCGATCTCAGCATGCTTCACTCAAAGCTGTGCCAATATATAGGATGCCCAATCAGCCTTGCATCCATAGTATATTGCAGCCATAAGATGAGAGGTGGTATCATTGAACTGAGCGTTGGTGATGCTACTTAGAAATATGTGCATCACTATGTCCAGAATTTGGACCATGGTTGGAGAAAGACTATCTTTCAAGTTATTTGAGAAGTCTTTGTGATCAACGTGTGGACGTTTCCAATCGTTCCACAGCTCCAACTTTGAAGGAAATGCTAGTTCAAAAACCTTTGGGCCATGGCCGGGAAGCTGGAATAGTTCGGTTAGCACATCTTTGTTGATGATGATAACCTGATCTCGGACAACAGAAATGATGTTTTGTCCTGAGATTTTCGCGTGATAGTAGAACTCGGCTACTAGGAAAAAATGCTTCCTTATGGGCTGTGTTGTCATAAATGACAAGAGCCCGCATGTCTCAACAAGTGGAAGATCATGCTGGTCTTCTCACGACTGATTTGAGCTTAAAGAAATGCTCAATCAATGACCTTATCCATTTTGAGCTGCTTGATAAGAAGCTCTATATTCATCGACTGGAATGAATAAGACATCCTTCGATGATATGAGAAGAGAAGGAAATGGGCTATGGATAAGTGAGAAGACAAGGAGAAGGAATGAAAAATGTTTTTCAGAGAATAGTTATCTCTATTGCTGCTGATTTTCATTCATCTTCTCTACTCCTTTTAAAGGCAGTAAGTTTGCAGGCATTAAACCAAAGCAATCGAGTGCTTACTGGCTGATCAGCTATCTGATTTGAAAGAAATTTAGCTGAATAAATGATGCATGCATCTCAGCCGTCCACTTGGATAATGCTTTTTTAATCAAGCGGCTGAGATCTGAGGATTTGAAAATCTGAGTAATTGCCATAAATAGCACAATATTTTTCCAGAAGATTTGCTATTTATATACCTTAGAAAATTCATCTCTTTATACTTTAATGCTGAGAATAGAGACTTTAACGGCAACTCAGATGAACAGTAAGCTTATTTTGAAATGTTAATGTTCACTTTTTCAAAAAAAATAAGCTATGAGGAATAGAGAGTAGAGAAGTTTATCGAAGAGGATTGATCAGGCAGCTGATGAGAGGCGGGGCTTAAGGGCTCGAGGCGTCAGTTTCCTGCTGAACTGATGATATCACCTTTAACTGATCGAATCAGTTTTGTTGAGCAGCTGTTGATTGACTTTTTGTCAATTTCCTCTTCTTGAGAGGTCGTATGGGACTAGCTTCACTACTTTCTTTAGAGCTATTGGACTGTTTCCTTTTGGAAGCTGAACTGGAGATGTCCTAAGAAGGATCAGTTCTGACTTGAGTATCAGCATGCTGAAGTTGCTGAAGAGCAACTGCTGAGGTAGTCAGCTTCAAGGAGGTCGCTCTTTAATTCCTCTGCAAGATGAGCTGGACTGATTTATCATCAGTTTGGCAGCTCTAGAGCAAGACTTGATAAGAGGAGTAACATATCCTTTGGACAATAGATCTGGAGATTTGGCAGTGCCTTTATCATCTTTGTCTTTATTCTGCCCAAAATGTGACCTCCTTGGGGTTACCACTACTCAATTATGAGAGAGATCTTTGTCTATCTCTTCAGTGGTGCCCACAGCTTGTAGATGTGCCTTTTCGTACTAAACTGGATCAAGATTCAGTTGTAGGCAATATATATCGATTGGAGTGTTAGCAAGCTGGTTTTCAGTTGCAACTCCTTGTGATCTCAAGCTGGCTTGAACATCAATTAGTGGGGTCTTAGCTGGAATTTTGTTATCAAGTCGATGCTTCATAATCCGCTAGACTTGCACAATATTTGGAGAAAATGGATTTGATGCTCTAATCCATTTGATGCTCCAAGTCTCTTCACGTTGCCAAAAGCTCATGCCATGAAAGGCTGTAAGCAAGAAATTTGACTGGATTGACATTGAATGTCTCCAATTGTACTAGTAAAAGTACTGGTGCAGTTGTTTGAACAGCTGATTGTCTTGCTCGGCAACATACATGAAGTGAGTGAGAAGGAGATTCATTACATCCTTCTAAGCACTCTTGACTTCATACTCGCTCTATAGAAAGTGTGAATATTGTCTTCAGTCAGTTAGAGAGGAGGGCAGGCTCTCCTGAAGTACTCAGCTCCATAGTTTGGATGGGGAATTCCAATGAAGGGAATGAGCTCATCCGGATCAGTACAGGGTTTAAAATCCACAGATGATCTATTTTTCGAGTGACGAGAGGGAACTTCATTGGCATTTGAACTGCTTGAAGTTGTATGGCTAGATTTTGCTTTAGATCTCCTCTTCTTCTTGAGTGACTGAAGATGTGCTTTCCCTCTCTTGGGAATCCAGTCAGATATGAGGATTGGCAGTGCGTCATCATTTGGAAGATTCAGCATATCTTCCAGGAGCTTGCTCATTCATAGAATAAGTCCTACTCTGGACTCAAATTTGTCAGTTCTTTTTCAGTCGGCTGTTTTGATGACTTGATGCTTAAATTGGGAGAAGACAAATTCTGCCCGATTAGCTTCCAATCCTTCTACAAGGTGTATCATTACCTTGTATCTTTCTTGAGTCAACTGACTCAAGCTTCCAATGGCGCCGAACATTATTTTGTTCGTAATATCGAGCATGACTCCATACTCGGGCTTCAAATCAGCTTTGGCTGTGGTAAAGCTGAATTACTTGGAGCAATGTGAAGCACGCCATTCTTTCCAGTATGGTTCAGCTGAATCTTTCAGATCTTGAACCCTTGAGCCTTTTCTGGGAAGTTGAAAGATGTCTGCAATCTTTTTGAAGTTTTCTTCCTTGAATCACTGATTGTATGACCTTCCCATCTGCAGTGACCTTTACGTGAATCAAGAACTCACTTACCAAGTTTTGTCTAAAGAACCTTGGAGGAGTTTCTAGGTAGTGCAGGATTCCAGTCTTGTGAAGATTGACCAGAAGAAAAGGACTGTTTGATTCTTGAAGAATCACTTGAAATTTCTGTCTTTCCAGAAATTTATCTCTCATCATTTGCTCTTTGAAGGAGGTAAGAGCTTTTGAAGCTTCAGCCATTTTGAAAAAAAAATGGCTGAATTTGAATTGAATTTTTCTTTTCTGGAGAGAGAGAGAGAGAGAAAGAGAGAGAGAGAGAACACACTCCTTTTTTTTAAAAACAAAAGAACAAGAATTCTCTTGAGAGACTGCTTTGAAAGAAAGCAGTGATTGTTGAGTGTGTTGTTGTATTGTATACTCAAAATTTTGGCAAAGGGGTTTTTATGAGTGAGAGAGAGACTCATAAATGTGATGGTTGAAAGAATTAAATTCCCTTTGTCATTTTCTTTTGACTTTTGATTTTGAGCTTCGGACCAACGGTCAAAATAATAAATTCTGATAAAAGCAAGTAATTGAGCCAAAATATTTTTATTAAGCAAATACTTTGAAAATAAACTGATTTACAAGAAGTTTCCTAAGGCATCTAGTCAGCTGACTTCTAAAGCCTTCAGATCTCATTGCTATCAGTCTTTCTTTTCTTGGAAATGGGCTTTTTGGAACTGTTTGATTTTCTTTATGAAGTTCCTCTTTAGAAGTTTTGAGTCCAGTATGAGCTTGAAGTCCCTGAATCGACTCAGATAGCAGTCTTACCTGATCTTGCAGTTGTTTGATCAGCTTTTCACAATGAGTAAAGGATTGAATTGATGAACAACTGGGTAGGGCGTTCGACTGAATGTCGTTAGTTGTCTTGGCTCTTGAATCTGCCATAGGCTTCTCTTTGGTCTCTTTCATCTCTTGTGATGAGTTCTTTGGCTGAGTTGATTCAGAGTTTCTCTGAGCCTTCCCTTCAATAGACTCAGTTTGGACTGGCACTCCAGTAGTCTTTTTGACTTAGCTTGATTCAGCTTGCCCTTTCTCTTTTTGATCCAATGAAGTAAGTATGGGAGGTTCTTCATCTGAGTCAGATGATTCTATTTTTATTAGTTCAATCATCTTTGCCTTCCCTTTTTCAAGAATCTCTAGGTTCTTAGTTGATTTATGTCGGGTTTGATATTCTCTGATTTGGTATTGGTAGCTCTATTGATCGTTTAATTGATCTTGGCAGAAAGTCATCTGGATCAACTTCTTCGACTATGGTCTCCTCCATCATTAACTCTGGAAGCTGATTTTCCAGAATTAAACTGACTCTATATAGAAAGCACATCTTTTGAGGAAATTTCTTGTCACTGACAATTTTTGCTTCGACGATTTCCACATATTTCCTGAACTGATCAAAGAAGTGTTGTGCCCAGTATATCTTCATTTCATTGTAAATAGCCTTGCAAATTTGGTATCTGGGCACTGTCATTTCTAACAGACTTCCTATTGCTCTGGTGAGCATCTTGGCAGCAATCATAGCCAACACTTGATATTCCTCCTTGAACTTGCTCATCATGTGATTGTTATGATACTCTTGAGTGATTGACTTCTTCTTCCACTCATTGTAATGTAGTTCAGGATTTACCCACACATCCTCAATTTTCTTGCCACCAGTTGGAATTTTGAAGATTTTTTGAAGAATCATTGGAGTGATGGAGACTTCTCTTCCTCTTACTTCCGTAATGATCACCTGAGAACCTTCTTTGCACTATGATCTCAGAAAGAACTCTGCCACAGCTTCAGGATAGACTTTTGAGGGAGCTTTCTCAGTGAAGGTTTTTAGCTTGGCTTTCTTTACTAATGTGAGGATTAGTTCACATAGCTCAGAGTTACCACAGGCTTCTCTGAAGTTCATAGGGTGGAGAAATTTGTCATGGTATAGATCCTTTCTAAACATCGTGGAATCTTCTCCAGAAATTTTGAAGTTATACTTTCTGCGATGTTTATTAGCAGAGAATTGAGCCATTACGGGTGAATTTTGAGAGGATTTGAGAGATTTTGAGGGAGATGTAGCTTTTGGTAAGTTTTGGAAAGGATGATTGTTTGAGTTCTGTGGTCAGCTGTGTGAGGGATTTAAGAGAAACAGCTAACTTATTTATAGACTCGGGGAATTGGTGAATCCAACGATAATAAGAAATTTGATTGCAAATCAAAATCGAACGGTTCCGATTAATCCGTTGATTTTAATTTCATATTTATCCGTTAAGATTAATGAGGAGAGATAGAGTGGGTCCAATGGTAATATTTGAGAGACACGTCATTTTACTGTTCGGTAATAAATTCAATTTGAATTTATCTGATTTTAGGCTCTCCTCCTGTCTCCACGTGGCATTTGAGCTGTTGATGTCATCAGTTGCTTCCTCCACTGATGATATTCTTGGCTTGGAGTGATTAGTTCCAGCTGGAGTCTCTTCAGCTTTGACTCCTTGTCAGCTTAAACTGACTCCTTCAGCTTTGCTCAGTTTAAGCTTGTCAGCTGTTTCCATCAGCTGACGCTTTGCCTTCATTAGTCAGTTTTAGAATTCAACTGCTCTCATTAGTTGAATATGACCGATTCGAGAACTGATGTCTTCTACAATCAGTTTACTCATTTTCAACAGCTTTCTTACAGCATTTTGCCATTCTCTTTAGAACTAATGTGGGCTCTATCAATTCAATCTCCAAAGCTTGCAAAACTGATGACCTTTTGAGTCAGTTCTCATTATCAAGAAGAGTGCTCTTCTTCACTCCTTCTACTGGATGATCATCATCTTCTTTTGAAACTAGTTTGAGCAATCCTAATTAGATGCATAGCTCAACAAATCTAGCTTCTGGCAATGGCTTGGTGAAGATATCAGCTATCTGTTTCTCCGTGTCACATATTTGATGCATATGTCTTTCTTTTCAATATGATCTCTGATGAAGTGGTGCCTAATATCAATGTGCTTCGTCCTTGAATGCAATACTAGATTTTGAGATATTGCAATAGCACTATTGTTATCACAGTAGATTGGCACTTCTTCAGTCTTCACCTTGTAATCCTTGAGATGTTTCTTCATCCATAAGATCTGACCACAGCAACTTCCAGCAGCTATATATTCGGCTTCAGTTGTTGACGTGGCAACTGAGTGCTACTTCTTGCTAAACCAGGATATCAATTTGTTTCCCAAAAACTGACGTGTTCCATTAGTGCTCTTTCGACCGATTTTGCATCCTCCGAAGTCTGAGTCTGAGTAGTCGGTTAGACTCAAGCTGTCATCTCTGGGATACCATAATCTAAGATTTATAGTTCCTTTGAGATACTTCATAATCCTCTTTGCTGCTTCAAGATGACTTTTCTTCGGATTGGCTTGGAACCTTGCACACAATCCGACTGAATAGAAGATATCTGGTCGGCTGGCTATTAGGTAGAGAAGGAATCTAATGATTCCTATGTAGTGTGTTTGGCTGACTAATTCTCCTTCTTCATCGAGGGTCAGCTGCACTGATGTATTCATTGGAATTTTGAGAGCTTTTTCTTTGTCGGTTCCAAACTTCTTGACGAGCTCCTTGGTATATTTAGCTTGGCTGATGAAGATTCCGTCTTCCAGCTGCTTCACTTGGAGTCCTAGGAAGAGTGTCATTTCTCCCATCATGCTCATCTCGAATTCACTTTGCATCAGTTGTGCGAATCGATTACAGAGATCTTTGCTCTTGGATCCACATATTATATCATCCACATAAATTTGAACCATCAAGATCTTAGTTGATTGTTCTATTCTGAATATAGTACAATCAACGACTCCTTTCTGAAACCCATTCTTTAGCAAGAATGTTGTGAGGGTTTCATACCAAGCTCTTGGTGCCTGCTTCAAACCATACAAGGCTTTCTTATGCTTGTAGACTTGGTCTCCGATTTCAAAGCCTGGAGGTTGTTCTACATATACATCGTCCTTGAGCATCCCTTACAAGAGTGCACTTTTCATGTCCATTTGATAGACCGTGAAATTATTGTGAGCTGCATAGACGAGGAACAATCTGATGGCCTCCAATCTTGCAGCTGGTGCGAATGTCTCATCAAAGTTAATCCCTTCACTTTGTGAGTAACCTTTGGCTACCAGTCTGGCCTTGTTCCTTGTGATCATACCTTGTTCATCTAGTTTGTTAAGAAAGACCCATTTAGTCCCTAGGACTTTTTGAGTTTTTGGCCTATCAACAAGAAACCATATGTCATTTCTTGTGAACTGGTTCAGCTCTTCTTGCATTGCTATAATCTAGTCTGAATCTTCAAGTGCTTCTTTTATGTTGGCTGGTTCCATCTGTGAGATGAAGCATGTGAAGAGTGCATGCTCCATTGACCCTATGGTCTGGACTCTGCTTCTTGGATCCCTAATAATTTTGTCGACTGGATGGCTTCGGAGCCATTTGGGAATGGTTGCTTCCTCTGCTCGCTTAGCTGCTTCATCTGTTGTTCCAGCAACTGATCCTTTAGCTTCTTTATCAGTTGATTCTTCAGTTGCTCATTTGGTTGTTGTATCAGCACCGGCTTGTTCTTCATTTTCACTGATTCTTCCCCATGTTTCGACTGTGGGGTTTGAGGTTTCCTGATAGCTTGTATCCTCAGTGACCAGGCTATCTTCAACCGGTCTTGAATCAGTTTCTATGCCATCTTCTAGTGATACTTCAAACTTCTCTGGGATAATGTGATCAACATAGTCCAGCAGGTTTTCACTAGGTAGCGTTTGCTCTGATGTACAATTTTTCTTTTCGTTTCTGTACTCATTGGCAAGCTCATCAAATACCACATGACATGTTACTTCCACAACCAGTGTCTTTTTATTGAACACTCTGTAAGCTTGAGAATGAGGGGCATTATAGCCAAGAAAGACTCCCTTATCAGCTTTGGCACTGAAAGCTTTCAGCTGGGATTTGCCATTGTTGTGGATATAATATTTGCAGCCAAATATCTTAAAGTAAGAGATAGAAGGCTTACGACCCTTGAAGAGCTCATAGGGTGTTTTGTCATGGGCAATGATGATGGCACTTCTATTCTGTGTGTGGCAGGCTCTGTTAGTTGTCTCTGCCCAATAGCATTCGGCTATGTTGACATCTGCTACCATTGCTCTGGCTGCCTCTTTTAGCGTGCGCTTTCTCCTTTCAGCTACGCCATTTTGTTGAGTAGTTCTTACAGCATAGTGTTCATGAGTGATTCCTAGTTCACTCAGAAACTTGATCATTTGTTGATTAACAAATTCAGTTCCGTTGTCAGATCTTATCCTTTGAACTGATTTCCCTTTGTCAGTTTGTAGTCTTCTGATCAGTGTTGATAGCTTCTCAAAAGTTTCATCCTTACTTCTCAGGAACTCCACCCAGGTATATCTTGAGTAGTCATCTACTACTACAAGTGTAAGCTTTTTACCTCTGGGGGTTGGTGGTTTCACAGGTCCAAACAGGTCCATGTGAAGTAACTGAAGTATGTCAATTGTTCTTGGAGGATGGCTTTTATTTTTGAATGACGACTTCACCTGCTTCCCTTTCTGGTATGGTCCGTAGACGCCAATTTTCTTGTAGATTTCCTTGGAAAGCCCATCAACTAGCTCCTTCTTAGCCAGGTAGTTGATGGTTTTGAAGTTGAGATGGTTAAGTCGTCGATGCCATAGCCAGCTTGCTTCAGTTGATCCTTTAGAGAGAAAGCAAGCTTCTGAATAGCCAGTTGACCAGTCAACTACATACATGTTGCCATTTCTTACTCCAGTCAGGAGTATGGCTCCAATTGACTTGTCTCTGATGTCACATGAGCTATTGCTGAAGTCGACTGAGTATCCATTATCATAAAGCTGACTGATACTCAGCAGTTTGTGCCTCAGTCCTTCAACATATGACACGCCATTCACGACAACTTTTTCTTTGACCACAAACCCTTCTCCAATGGTTCGGCTCTTCGAGTTGTCTCTAAAGGTGACTAGTGGTCCCTTAACCTCTTTATAATCGTCAAGATCATTCTTATCTCCGGTCATATATTTTGAGCACCCGCTATCCAGATACCATGTATCTTTAACCTTTTTCTTGGATAGGATGTCATTTCCTTGCAAAGCAAGAATCAGGGTTTAGGTACCCGTATGATATCGGGTCCTGAGAGGTTAACCAAGTGTTTGCGAATCCACATATGCCACGCTTTAAGCTTTTCGTTTCCATGAGATCCTTGAGAATTGGATCTCTGGATATGCATTGGACTTCTTGTGACTCTTCGATTGAGAGTCGAGTCCAGTGATCTATACCTCCGATGAGATTCATGATAGAAGACTTCAACTAATATCCTCTCATCTTGTGACCTTAATGCTCCTTATCTTGGCCAATTTCGTCTGACCTTTTGACTCTGAGCTTTTTGGCCTTTGTGGTATGGCCAATCTGCAAACCAGTTATAATGAGGATTGAATCTTACTTCATCCCTTGAGTTTAAAAACTCATTATACTGGATTGCAAAGTCACTTGGAGGGAACTCTTCCAGAGAGATTGGATTATGCTGTCTTGCATGATACAATCTCAAGTGTTCACTCCTTCTGGGATTTGAAGAACTCCCAAGTTGAAGTGTACTAGTTGAGTTTCTAGATCGTTGAACTGATTACCTAATTTGAGTTGATGCTCTTGTCTGAGTGACTAGTCTTGGGTGAACTTCAGGTCTTGGTTGAACTGATGAGCTGAAATAATGTGGAGGCTTTCGAGTTTCGCCTCTGATGAGCTTTGGATTTTGATCTAGCAGTAGATCTGGATTGCTAAGCTGATCGATGTTGAACTGGTGGCTTTGACTGAGCACTAAGCCTTTGAAAGACCGACTGTCTTCGAGTTGCCCCTCTCGAATGATCAGTTCGATCTCTGGGCTGAGTTTGAGGAGTTTCAAGGATGCCCTTGCCTTTTGACTCCTCAACTGGGGGGCTGAGCAGGTCTTGTGAATCCTCTTAGGACTCCAGATTCACAGCTCTATACAACTTTCTTACCTTTCTCTGCGACAGTGTACTTACTATATCCCGGCCCTGGGCTCCTAGATTCAGTTCTCTGATGACTCAAGATTTCATTAAGAGTCTAGGATTCCTTCTTGAATTTGAGAGATAGTTCTTCTCTTTCAAGAATTTTTTTTGCTTGAGCTGCTCATTCTTAGCTTCCAGTTCTGCATTTCTCAACCTCAGCTGATCCATTTATGTTGACTGAGCATCAAGACTTTTTAGTCTTTCATTTTCAACACTTAGCTCATCAACTCTTCTTCTTAGCTCATCGTTTTCACCCTTCAGTTCAATATGCGTACTTAATACATAAGCTAACTGATCTTCTAGGATTTTAACTGTTCATCCAGTTCATTCCTAGAGATCGATGCTTCATGTATATGATAGAATGAGGTTATTGAGTCAGCTTGACTAATCTCTTCTTCGTTGTGGGCCATGAGGCATAGTAAAGCTTCATCATCGGAGCTGTAGCCGTCTGAGTCGATTCCAGATGGGTAGTCTGAATCGTCAAACACGACATTCTCAAAGTTTGTGATCATTGCTTTCCTTTTGAAGAAGCTTCTCCTCACTTTGGCCTTTTTATCTTCAGCAAGCTTTGGACACTCGTATCTGTAGTGTCCTTGCTTGTGGCAGTGGAAACATTCCTCTATGTTCCTGTTTGCCACCCTGAATTGTTCAGCTGGACAATCAGCTGGCTGCTGGTTCCTCTCACCTTTAGTAGCTTCATCAGCTTGGGGTTGAGCTGATTGTTGATCTCTGACCTTTCTTAGCTTCTCTACCAATCTTATCATTGACTGGATTTGCTCATTCAAGTCTTCAGTCAGGATCTCCTTTTTATCAGTTGACTATCTTTTTCGATCAGTCATCGATCCCCCTGGATTCTCTCTAACAGGCGAGCCTCTTGGTCGGAAGTTGTTTCTTCCGCGGGCTTCTCTGAATCGATTTGTTTCAGCATAGAAAGAAGCATCATGAGAAGAGGAAGTGGATGCTTCTCTCTTTCGATTCAGGCTGTACTCATGAGATTTGAGAGATCCAAACAACTCTCTAGGAGTAATGCTATTCAAGTCTCTCGACTCTTTAGTAGCAATTACTTTCATATCCCACTCATCAGTGAGATTATCAAGAAGTTTCGAGTTCATCTCACTGTTGGGATAGTTTTTTCCCAGGTTATTCATCTCGCTTATGATGCCAAGAAATCTTGTTTCTAAGCTCGAGATGCTTTCATCCGGCTGCATTTTGAAAGACTTATATTTATCAACTGCCAGCTGGAGCTTGTTTTCTTTAATGGCTTCGGACTCTTTGCATAGATCTGCAAGAAGATCCCAAATCTCCTTCGTTATTCTGCAGTTCTTTGTGTCTTTCATACGATCCTCATCTAGAGTTTGAAAAAGTGCTGCTTGAGCAACAAACTCTAGATTTTTCAACTTCTTCTCTTCACCCATGAGAAGATGAGTTGGTTTTGGGATCCTGACCGATTGGTTGACATCCATAATGTGGGCTTCATTGTCCATCATTATGATGATTGGACCGTCTTCAATCACCTCCCACATATTCTCATGGATGAAGCATAGATGAGCTTTCATTCTTCTGCTCCAATTGCCATAGTTCTCAACAGAAAAGAGAGGTAGCTTATGGTTTCCCATAGCTAGAACTGTTAGCATAGATAAACAGATCTGATTCAAATGATCTGCAGAAACAGCTGATCCTTAGAATCAACTGCTCTGATACCACTTGTTGGTCCTGGTGCGAGCCTTTGTCAGTTTAGAGGGGGGGTGAATAAACTGACTTCAAAAACTTTTAAGACAGGTTGCGGAATAGATAGGGCCCTGACTCGCTTTAGTGATTTATCTGTGCTGACTGATCAGTTGAGAGAGGCTGACAGAGGCTTAGCTGGTGAGCTGATCAGTTTAGAACTGATAGCTTGAAAACGTGGCTGAAGCTTGTCAGTTCAGTTTGTGTGTGAATGTGTGCAGTTGAATAACTTGCAAAACTGTAAGACAGTAAAAACAGCACACACAGAGCTTTATAGAGGTTCGAAGCTTCTCGCTTCTACGTCCTCTCTTCCTTCCGCAGAAAGGCAATCCACTATGCAAGTGTAAAGTTTCTTTATTACAATTACATAGTGAAGAAATTCTATTGGACTTGAAAACGGCACCCTTCAAACCGAGCGCGGCCTCCTTTCCAACTGTTGCTATCCCGGAAGAACGGACCCATCAGTACACGCTCCTCCTCAGCCGGTTTCTGGGTTGACAGCTCACACTAACCGGTCTCAACTGCTCGCTGAGACTTTAGGTGCTATTGTCCATCTTTACACGATTTTAGATCTCGCTCGATCTTCAAGAAGACAGTCTTGAAACTGTTATCAACCTGGAATGCTCCTTTCTCTTTGAGCTGGGTGGTTGATCTTTGAGGGCCTGAACTGAGAAGTTTTGCTCTTGCTAGAATTCTGCATCAGCTTAGCGGCTTGCTTTGAAATTAAAGCACGCTTTCTCAGTTTAAGACTTTTCGCACTTTGAGAATCTTGAGCTTTGAGCTGTAGAGAGAGAGAGAGAGAAAAATAGCTCGTTTTCTGCAAAAATAGCAAAGTTAGATTGGCGAAAGTCTTCTTGGCCAAAATTGATTTCACCCTCTTTAAATAGATGAGTGAATTTTGACCGTTATGATTGGTGATGTTTAGAAATCACCGGTGGCATTTTAATGCCTGTAGCCGTTTGAATCTTCTTTTAATGAACTAGCCGTTTTGACTTTTAAAATTCTCTTAAGATCATCAGGATCTTTCAAAGATTTCATGTTGAGATCTTCATTAACTGCTTGTCAGTAGGAGCAGGCAATTCGGCTATCAGTTCTTGGACATTCAACTGACGGGCTCTCAGCTGTCTCGGCTTTCAGCTCTGAGATAGTCCAGTCGACAGATCTTCAGCTGCCTTAAGCTTCTGTCATGATATAGTCTAGTTCGGCTGACTCATCAGCTGAGCTTAAGAGCCTTCATTTCTAGACTTATCAGTTGGCTACTTGCTTGAGATTTTTCTCTCTAACTGAACTATGGTCAGTTGAATAAAGACTCAAATCATTTAGAATTGTTTTACCAGTAAATTGATCTTTAATCAGTTTAGGGTTAGCTCTGACTGATATCTTGATTGGATCAATTTTAGCTTTTAAGCTGATTCTGTTCATCAGTCTATCTTTGCTTCTCGCTAAGACTGTTGACTAACTCATCTGAGGATGCCTACCAGTCTCCAAAGTTCTCTTCCCCTTTACAGCTTATCTCAAGCTTTGAAGAGTTTACTCTGACTGGTCTGATCAGACAACCTATAAGCTGGTTGACAATGCTTCTAAATAGTTATCTCTCATCTCAGCTCGAAGTCTTACTTGGTCATTGTCATTGATTTCCAGCTTATCATAACCTGTAGTTTTTCATTAAATCATCACACATATTTTGACATTTCATCAAAACCATCATTTGGGATTTTCCCAACAATTTTTCTAACAGCCAAGAACCACCGTGGCCCAGGCAAACCTCACCATGACCTAAGCCCCAGCCAACAACGTCTCTCCCCTGATTCGACTCCCATGACAGTTGAACCTTGACAGAGGACTCTACCCGACTCAACGACCAGACTCGACTCAGTCCAACTTCCTAGCCCCACTAATGTGATTTCAACGAGAGTCTAGCCCCTAGCTGCGACTCGAACTTAATGGAACAAAGAGGCTCCTACTCCAAACCCAGCCTAGTCACTTCCTCTCTCTTTTATTTTTCTGAACTTTTATAATTTAGTTTCTAAATGCTTAGAAATGCTTAGTCTTGATGGGATGATGTTGAGTGATAAAGCATGTTTGGAGTTTTATGCTGGTGAATTGTGATGTCGGAATTAGCAAGTTTGTAATGAATGCTCTGATTTCGACTACACACGCAAACTACTTCAAACTGGACCCGCAAGAGGACGGGGTCGATTGTAGGGTGATGAGCTAACTCGGGTCGTGTCTCTCAAGAAAAGCTTAATATGGGCGATTACCTTTCTACACTATGATTGTTAACATGCACATGAATTTAAATATGAACCTAAACATTCTAAACAAGGGCTGGATGATTTGTCTAAATTACCAATTTTAAAGCAAGTAAAATTATCTAGCAACACAAACAATAGAAAAGATTGATGAAAAGATTATGAGAAGAGCATTAGGGTGTAGATTCTCTCATTGGTTTCTCTCCTAGCTTGCTTCAAATTGATTATGTTAATCCTAGACGTACAATAGACCCCTTCAAGTGGCTTAACTTCATTTACTGTGACCATCAATTCGCTAAACCCCTATCGGCTATATCATACGAACAAGATTAACAATTAGGCTTACATAACCCGGTTCACCTAATGTTGAAGGAACCTAGATCGGGCTATAGAATCTCCTCTCGGTCTCATCTAGAGCCTAGGAATGCTAAGTAGTGATCAAGTACTCAACATTAACAAGCACAATTCCAACAACAAGAAATCAACTATCACAAGCATGGATTGAAACCAAATTGATTATCTACCCCCTAATGTAAGGAACTAGCCTCTCATCATGCTCAAAACAACACAAGACTCATAAAAGCTCACCATTTCATCAATCGAAAGATAAATAAAATGCAAACTTCTACAATATTTGTTGTCTTGAGAGTTTTGGGACAATCCCCACAAATAAGCTAAGTTAAGGAAAGAAATACCAAAGGTGAAGGTCTTCGTGCAAGCCTAGCTTCCACGGATGGCTTGGAGTTGGACCTTTCTTCTCGTGCCTCTTCGTTGAGCTTAAGCTTCTTACCTCTTTTTCTCCTCTTTTCTTCCTCTTTGGAACCGTGATGGTAAAGTGAAGTGTAGAATGAAGATGAATGAGAGTGAATGCTGAAGCGTGTGTGTGGAAAGAAGTTATCAAGATGAAATGTATCCGGATGAGTGATGGAGAATGGTTGATGGATGGGGATTATTTGGTTGATGAAAAGAGAGAATAAGGGGTGTAGTTATTAGGGGTAATTAATCCCAAACTCCTCATACTCCTCTAGGCTTCCAAAAGTCTTTGCCTCTTAATTATCCAGCTGGCCAAGTGGATGGAAAATATTGAAGATCGGAGCCTCGGTTCACAGTTGAAATTGATTGAGGGGAGCAAAACTGATCGCGGCATGAAAACTGATCAAGGGGGGGCTGGACTGACCGTTCCGCACCGGCGGCGTGCCCCGCACTCGTGGGCAGTCGAGTGCTCACGGGGGTGCTGCGTTGTGAGCACTGCCCCGCGGTCGCGGGGGTCTCCGCGCCAACGAGGCATGTCAGTTTCAGTTTTGGCTTTCTTCAGTCGAGCTTTCTGTCTCCAGTTTCGACGCTTCAGCTAAGCTCCTTCAGTTGCAGCTCCAGTTTGCTTTTTTCAACTGGATCTTAGCTCCCCAGTTGTGCCTCCAGCTCATCTCTCCAATTCATCAACTATGATCCAATTCTTCAGCTGCAGCTCTAGTTCAGCTCGCAGTCCTTGGCTCCAGCTCCGAACCTTCAGTTTGGGGTGCCATTTTGGCTCCGCCATCAATTTGGTCCTTCAGCTTGACTCAAGAGCTGGAGCTTTTCCTTGGAGCTTCGCATCCTTGCCATTTTATGCCCTAAAATCCTGCTTTTTTAGACAAAAGCTCAAGTTTTGCATAAATCTGGCATATTCCTCCATAAGAGCAAAAGTGAAGATAAAAGCATAAAATTCACACAAAAACACGTGAAATAAACATATTAAAGATACAAAATTCCTACAATAAAATAGTACAAATAAACACCCATCACGTAGAGAGGTGAAGGTTGAAAATAAACCACTATAATTGGCAGAAATATATAAGTATATGCTTGAATCTTTTGGATATGATGTGCAGAGAAATAGATGATAATTTGATCTTGGTTTTGGTTGTTGAAAAAATGAGTCAGGGGACTAGTTTAAGGAATTGGGAAACTTGGTGATTGTGTGTAAATAAAAGGAGGAAGAATTTCAATTGAACTTTATTTGTTGATATGTGATCAATGAATTTAAACAAAATCATGATTTCTTGTTTTCTTATACTTTATTCTAAATTTCTGAAGGAGATTGAAATCAGATGCTAGATAGCATGTTAGCTGCGAAAATGAATTTATCAAACTCATCATCATTCAAATTGAATATGCGAGAAGGTACCTGAATTGTGTTTTGAAGTCTTGCTTGAATAAGGAGTCGAAATTCTCTTAAAAAATAAAGGTGTTGAAATTGTGAGTTTTTGAAGAAGAGTGTATCGGTCCGTTTTGTATAAATATAGGAGCAGGAATCTTCTGGGTAGGATGATGATAAGAATAAGATCATAGCAAAAGTCGATAAACTTTAATTATAATATTAATTTCCAGAAAAAAGGATAAATATAAGAATAAGAGAAATATTTTTTTTTGTAATCTTACATTTATCCTTAAAATAAAATAAATTCTTTTGATTTCAAAAGCAAATAAGAATTAAATTTCAAAATATTTAACTAGCCCATATAATAATTCTTCTAAGGTCAAAGCTTAAATTCTAAAATTTCTTTTCTAAACTAAGGGCGCAATGTCGGACTCACTTAAGTCCATCTAACTCTATCGAGCAATTTCAAATAAAGTAAAACTTGATTTCAAATCAATCAAATAATTTCAATAATTAAAATCACATAGAAGTGGGTTGTTACAATCCTACCCACTTAAAAAAAAAAATCATCCTCGAAATTTATCTTATCAGGTTGTCCTAACTATAGGTACTTAGCTAGGATCTAGTCCTTGAATTCTCAAATCAATTCTTCCTTTCCTTGTCTACTCCACTAGACTCTAATTAGCGAGACGTGTTGATTTGTCTACTCATGTATCTTTCTATCGTGAATGACAATATGTTTCTCTTCATAGGATCGACTTTTCAAAACCACTTTGTCTCCCGCCGTAAAATACAAATATTCCTTCTTTTGTTGGTGCACGATCTTTGTGGATCTTAATCAAATTTAATGTTGTCTCTAATCTTCTCCACTGCTTCAACTGTTCCTTCGATAATCTCAGGGCCTAATATTTATTTTTATTTTCTCCAACTTCATCCCAATGCGTCAATGATCTGCATTTCCGTCCGTATAGCGCCTCATACAGAGCCATGTCAATGTTAAAGTGGAAACTGTTGTTATAAGCAAATTCCACTGGTAGTAAATGCATCCCAACTACCCACTAAATTCATGACACAAGTTTGTAACATATCTTCCAATGTTTGTATAGCTTTTCTAATTGGCCATCTGTTTGATGGTGATATGCCATTGAAAATTTTAGCTTCATGTCTAAAATTGCATGTAAGCTCATCCAAAATCTTGATGTGAATTGGGGATCTCTGTCTAATATTTTGGACACTAGGACCCCATGCAGTCGGACTATTTCTCGAATGTATAAATGAGCGAATTGATCCGTGGTGAACGTCATTCTTATAGGTAAACAATGAGCTAATTTTGTCAATCGATCAACTATAACCCAAATCGCATCATTATTCTTTATGGTCTTAGGATGTCTTACCATAAAGTTCATTATAATATTCTCCAACTTCCATTCTAGTATCTCCAAAGGATTCAGCAATCCTGATGGTCTCTAGTGCTTCGTCTTTATTTGTTGTCAAGCTAAACATCGAGCAATGTAATTCGCAATTGATCTTTTCATGTCAAACCACCAAAAACTTCTGTTTAAGTCTTGATACATCTTAATACTTCCAAGATGGGCCGTGTAAGGCGTTCGATGTGCCTTGTCCAAGATTTCTTTTATTATTTCATTGTTTGGCACACAAATTATGCCCTTAAAAAGTAGAGTCCCACATGTTGATATCGTGAATCCCTTAAAATCATCTGACACTTCTCTTTCTTGCATCTTTTCTGGAAAATATTTCCCTTTGTGCAACTCTAATTCAATCTCTACCTATTGCTGCAATTATAGTATTAGCTTCTTCTGGCATGGCCACAATCTCGAGACTCAACTTCTCAAAATCCTTTATCAACTCTTCTTACTGTGTGGTTCCTTTCATAAGATTCACCTTCTTTTGACTGAGTACGTCAGTGACAACGTTAGCCTTTCCGGAGTGATACATGACCGTGCAATCGTAGTCTTTAACTAGTTCCAACCACCTTCTTTGCCTCATATTCAATTTCTTCTGAGTGAAGAAACATTTAAGACTTTTATGATCCGTGTAAATTTCACCTTTACCTCCCTAGAGATAATGTCTCCAAATCTTCAATGTATATACAACATCAACTAATTATAAATCATGAGTGGGATAATTTAACTCATGAGGCTTTGATTATCTAGAGACATAAGCAATAACCTTTCCCTATTTCATCAAGATATATTCTAGTCCTTGTTTTGATGCATCACTGTATATCATGAATCTCTTAAACCTATTAGCGGTGGTCAATACTGGGGCTATTATCAGTCTCCGTTTCAGCTCCTAAAAACTCTTCTCGCATTTTTTTTCTGACCAATTAAAAGGGACCTCTTTTTGTGTCGGTAAATGTTCCGGTTATTCTGGAGAAACCTTCGATGAACCTATGGTATCATTCTACCAATCCTAGAAAAATCCTTACATCTCCCACATTGGGTAGATGACTCCAATTGCTGACAGCTTTTACCTTTATCGAATCTATATCATTACCTTCAATGATCACCACATGTTTAAGAAATAATATCTGATCCAGCCAAAATTCACACTTCTTGAACTTAGCGTACGATTTCTCTTTCCTTAAAAGTTTCCATCACAACTCTCAAGTGTGCCTCGTGTTGCTCTTTATCCTTTCAGTAACCAAAATGCCATCAATGAACACAAAGACAGCAAATTTCATTATGAGTCTAGCACCAATGGGCACTCCTAAAGCACGTGCTTAATTAAACAAAATAATTGTTGGGTATGTGTTGGCCCATTTGCTGTGGCCCATTACCTGTTGGGCCTTCACCTCTCATTTATGTTGGTCCGTTGACTGCCGCCCACTACTGTTGATTCCCTTGCACCCTCTCGGCTCCTTGTTTCATTAATAGAAGCCTGAGACTTCACTGTTCATCATCCTCATAATCTCTCTCTCTCTCTCTCTCTCTCTGAGTGTTCTTCTCTACTTCTTGCGATCCCTTGAATCAAACTTTGGCTTGAGAGCTTTGTGCTCCTACTGATCCTTGCTTACGGTCCCAGTTCGTCTGGATTCCTACGTGGTCTCCTCGTGTGAGTAGCCTGGGATAGCTAGGGTTCAGTCATGGGTTCGCCAGAAGTTTGAGCCCTGTGAGAGGTTGTGTGGTCTGCCGTTCTTTGCCTTTCCGGTCTCGGTGTGTGCTTTGGTCACTGTTTGGAGGAGCTTTGGTCTCAGGTAACCCTGAGCCTTGTCACACTGCCCTTCCTACTTGATTCTCAGTCCCTTGAGGGACGTACGGACCGTCTGCCGGCGGCGGAAAGCAAGCGGTGTAACCTCCGGGAGCCTGATACCCTACAATAATGTTATTAATTAATTATCGATTAAATCAAATCAAATAATGTTATAAACTAAACAAATTAAATATATTGTCACCAAAGAATTATTAATTTTACATGCTATAAATTGACATTATATATTGTCTTTATTTCATTTTTACTATTCTACAACTATACGTTCACGTAAAGATGATGAAAAGTACTATTAAATGATGAAAAGACGAAATCTTGAACTTAAAAAAGTCGAAATGGTCCATTCGAAGTCTTAATGAAAATAATAAAAAAAAACTAAAATAATAATAATTGCTAAGTGCCAAAATTCAAATCAATATCTAAATTTCTTCAGCTACGGTTAATTGTTAACATCAATCTGCTCACAGTCACATTATTCGCAAAACTGTCCCCATTTTCCAGATTTTTCCCCCACCTACTCCGCCACTCTCCTCCGGCGTTTCGCGCTTCATTTCAGCGGCGGCTTGCAGTAAAGGTGTAGCAGAAATGGATGATTTCAGCGGGAATCTGGCGGCGCCGGGAGTTGAATACTGGTTGCGGTGGCAGGTACCGGTATGCGCGCTCATAATCGTGATCCCGACGGCCGTCGCTGCCAGCCTCCTCCGCAAGAGGAGCGGCGCAGGCGATCCACTTAAGCCGGTGGATCTGTGGGCTCCGTGCTGGCGGAATCTCCATCCTCGATGGCTTCTCCTCTACCGCGCTTTCGCCTTTGTTGCTATGGCTTACTTGCTCTACCAGACCGTTGCCGCATTTGGATTCTTCGTCTTCTTCTTCTACACTCAGTAACTCTCTCTCTCTCTCTCTCCAATTTTGGTAGCATTAGCTTGATCTTGTGCGACTGGTTTTCCAGGTGGACTTTTGCATTGGTGATGATCTACTTTGCGGTTCGTACAACATCAATCCTCCATTGATTGGCTTTTGAATTAGTGATTAATTTGCATATTTTGTTATAGGGTTTGAACTTGCTCTGTTGCAGATTGCTACTGTGGTCTCAATTCGAGGATGTAGGATTCACGCAAGGATTGGGGAGAAGGATAATTTTCTGGAAAAGGATTCGAAAGAGAAGTTAGAAGTTGACTTGAAGCTTCGATTTCTGGATAATCTCCTGCAGATTGTTTATCAGGTTACCCTAATCCATCTTCACTGGTTTTGCTTCTAATTTATATGTCAAAAAAGATGATGTGATGTTCCACACACCATAATTAGGCGATACAATTCTCCAATACATTGTTATAAAGAGCTAGAACTAGAATTCGATAGTTGTCTGTTATCCAATTAGGCACCGTTTGGTTCCGATAATGAAATAGATAAGATTGATATGATTAAGTAGAACTGCACCATTCATATAAAAATAAGTCATCATGTGGATTGCATGATTGAGATTTTGATGGTTTAGGATACATGGTTAATATTTTGTTTGCATTCAATAATTGTAATTAAAATGTGGGAGAATATCTAAATTGCTCTCTACTTAAGGTTTTCATTATTAATTTAAACATAGAAAATTTGGTTGCTAACACTGCTCAATTTGTTATTCAGACATCTGCAGGTGCTTCTATGCTCACAGATATCGTGTTTTGGTGTCTTTTGCTTCCCTTTATGACGGGTGAAAATTTCCAGCTTACTCTGGTCTGCATTCTCTTTCAGCCTCTCTAGCTACACCTTCTATTCATTAATCAAGAACCAATTTCACTAATGATTTAGATGTCATTATACACTGCAGTTGATCGCGGGCATGCATTCCGTTAATGCTGTCTTTCTCGTTCTCGAGTCTGCCCTCAATCGCATGGTGAGTTAGTTTCCTAGTCCCATTTCCATTTCTTCATGCTATGAGACGGAATAATTGAACGGTGCTTTAATCATCCGAGCTAATCGAACACATCTCCATGTTTCAGCCATTTACTTGGTTTGGTATTGTCTACTTCGTGTTCTGGAGTTGCTCCTACGTTGTGTTCCAGTGGGTTCTTCATGCTTGTTGTTTCTCATGGTAATACAAAACACACTACTTCATCAGAATTCCAAAATCATATATCTCTAGAAAGACTTTTGTCAAGTATTTAGAGTTTGCCATGCAGGTGGCCATACCCTTTTCTTGATCTTTCGACTCCATGGGCACCTCTATGGTAAGAATAGTTATCGAAATAAAAGTATTAACATCTTGTTATATGTAACGTTACGTTTCCATTACCAGGTATCTGGGTCTGGCGTTGGTACACATCCCCTTCTATGGAGTGTATGTATTGCTTACAAAAGCAAAACATGCTGCTTTCTCGAGTGCATTCCCCCATTCATTTGTGAGGTTAAAATCAGTTCTAAATTAACCAACACACCCAGGGTTTACATGTCGAATATTGTCCAAAATTGATTATTCTAACCCAGAGTTTACATGTCGAATATTGTCCAAAATTGACTATTCTAACGCACATAATGGAAGGAATTTAAATGTGGTTTGCAGGTTCCCGGAGAAGAAAGAAGCTTAGGATTTGGAAGCTTTTGATGATTTGAACAGAAAATTTGAATAAGAAATTTCTATGGTCGTGGAAGTAATTCATTATGCGTGTAGTGACATTTTGCTCATTTTTCTATCAATTAAGCACTTTCTTTCATAAATATTTAGAACAGTATTTCCAAGTTACGATATCTCATCAAACAAACAAAAATATTAGCTGGCGAAATGTGAATTTTTTTATATCAAAATGTGTGGCTAATACTGCTCTAAGTTTTCCTATAAATATCGATCAAGATTGCTCAATTACTAGTAGGGTATGGATAAGGATATCCACAGCGAATATAGGAAACTACAATAAAAAAATTCTTCAATTCAATCTAAATAAAACAGAAGCACAATTAACATTAAACTAAATTTAAAATTTAAATTGCAGCATCATAACAATACTTAAACCAAAATCCATAAAACCAGAAATCTAAACAACTGTCAAAACGAAAAAAGCGTTCAAAAACGAGAATTCAACATATAAAAACCTCTCACAAAACCGAACTGACGAAAACTCAATCGCCGCCGGCCTTATTGTAGACATAGGTCAAGCCACACTTACCGCAGTAGTGCCTGTCGAAGTGGTTGGCCATGAAAGTTCCGGCGCCGCACTCGGCGTTGGGGCACTCCTTCCTCAGCCTCTGCACCTTTCCGGAATCATCGACCTTGTAGAACTGGAGCACGGCGAGCTTCACCTTCTTCTTCTTGTGCTTGATCTTCTTCGGTTTGGTGTAGGTCTTCTTCTTTCGCTTCTTCGCACCACCGCGGAGGCGGAGGACGAGGTGGAGCGTCGACTCCTTCTGGATGTTGTAGTCGGCGAGGGTGCGACCATCCTCGAGCTGTTTTCCGGCGAAGATGAGGCGCTGCTGGTCCGGCGGGATGCCTTCCTTGTCCTGGATCTTAGCCTTCACGTTGTCGATCGTGTCGGAGGATTCCACCTCCAGGGTGATAGTCTTACCCGTTAGGGTTTTGACGAAGATCTGCATCTTCGCGGTGGAGGAGAAGCGGTGGTTAGGGTTTGGGAGGGGATGAAATGAGACTGCGGGAGGGGAGAATGGCGGAGGCACAGCTTATATAGATTAGGGTTTTGTGGGAAGGGGGGTTTTATTTTAATTGGGTAGGCTTTGTTTTCGGGGCTTCAATTCGGCCCATTGAGAATTCAATTCGTTTGTAATTGGTGAAGTGTAAATTGCTAGATAAATTATCATTTTTTTACTACTATGGATAAACTTGATTGATTACATCACCACATTTTAATTTTAATGGGATTAAGTATCTTTAAGTATGATATGACAAACATCCCGATAGAGATGGTCTAGTGGTGGAGTGAGATTGCTTGAGAATCAAAAATGTGTGAGTTAAAAAAAAAAAGTATGATATGACAAACGACACTGTTTTTGTTCTATAATTTTTATTTTTTGAGAAAATATTTTTTATATAATTTTTATTTCTAAGAGATAATTCTTTTTGTGATTTTTCTTCAATTGCGATTTATTTTTTAGAAACAAATATTATAATATAAGAAGACTTTCTAAAAAAATGAAAAAAGGACTGTGTTTGTTAGACCTGACAATTCGTATTTTGTGTTGATACGAGAACAACATGATATAATAAAATCAAATATTTTTTCCTTATCATGTTCTTAACATGTTAGCATACTAACGAGTTCTTATCATGTTAACAGATTATCAAGTTAACAGATATATTTAGTAAAATTGATACGAAACACAACACAATATGATAATTTCAGATCATTCTCGTGTTGACACGAATATGATAAGTACAAACACTAAATTGTTATTTTTGTGTGTCCTAACGTGGACCAACCACGTCATAAGTATATGATCGGACAAATTGAAGATGTTCACTTCCTTCAATTCAAATTGAAACATAATTTTATAATTGACTAAATTTAAATATGATGTGTAATTTATATAATTTTTAAAATATTGGAAAGATGGTGATTTATGTGCAATTAACCCATTGATAAAAGACATACTTTTTCACTATAAAAAACCCCCACAAAACTTAGGAGGCAACGATTTATAAAAACGTTACTTATTACTTGCAAAATCAGTTGTAGTGTAGGGTTTAAGGCAAAGCAGGGAAAAATGGCAACTCACTGCAAATTCTGGCTCCCCAAGAAGAGGAGATTTTGTGCTAATTCCCCTCTCCTTGATTCTCCGTAAGGCCTCTCTCTCTCTCTCTCTCTCTTGATTCTTTGAATATTCTATGCTGATGAATGATAATAACTTGATTTGAATGGTCTAGATTCTGCGGGAACCACACGCAGAGGTCTGATGCAGAGTGGGTTCCATGCCCAATTGACCCTTCTCAGTAATCCCGTTCTTACCTCCTATAATTTTGCAGTGCTTATGTATTTTTTTTTTCTTTTGAGTGATAACTTTGCTTGTTTGATAGCTCCGTGCTTGAGGAAAATCTCGAGAGTCACTTAAATAGATGCCCGTTGCTGAAACAAACGCAGTCCCTCTCGCGTCAACCTTTCTATCTGAAGGGAATTAATGCTGGAACAGAAGATGATGAGCAAGAAGAAGAAAAAGAAGATAAATGTTCACCTAAAGATTCTACTTTTACCTCGGAGATGAAAAGGAATGCCGTCTACGCGATGTCTGTGCCCAGATTCTTGGACTTGATTGCTAAGATCAAGTCTGCACATGCATCCCTATGCAGCACAATTCCTGATTCTTACATGATTCCTGAAGCTTGTAGCATTTGGACCAATAGAGAAGTTGACAAGTAATGGAAAAAAGTTCGCATCTTTATATATTTTTTAGTGCATAAGCAGTTTCAGTTGGACTTTATGTAAGTGTTTATTGGTTTCAGGAAGCTTCCTTATAAGGAGAAACATGTTCTACAGCAGGCATCAATCCTTGGGAATTTAGAAAATTTTGGGGTGTTAAAAGAATCTTGTTTGAATTCTGGTGCAACAAGGGAGCAGTGTGATTCTAAGAGAGAGTTAGAGAGGGATACTGATGTTTCTGCAGTGGTCGAGTTTGGTGCTGGAAGAGGGTATTTGACACAGATGCTTGCGGATTGTTATGGGATCACGAAGGTGTTATTGGTGGAACGGAAGTCGTATAAGTTGAAAGTTAGTGTCTAAACCATTTTTGTGCATCCCTTTCTTTGAATGAACTTTTTCTTTCGTATATATGGTACTTTGCATTAGGAATCATGAATTCAGCTATGACGATGTCTTTGTGCTTCAGTAGTATTTTCTACCCAGATGCACTGTTCTAATTTGTTTGAATTCTAACTGCTGCTCCTTAGGCTGATCGAAGTTTGCGACAGAAAGAGAGCTTAGTGTTGGAGAGGTTGAGAATTGACAGTAAGTTCTCCAAATCTTTATTCTTCCTAATGTTTGACACCATCTTTTATTTTTGTTTTTTATTTTTTCATTTTCTTTTTATGCTGGGAATGAATGATAGACTACTTTAAATGCATGTACTAAAGTAGCTCTATTTGTGCTCGAAGTCATTCAGGAAACTTTGACTGAAAGATATGTTTTTATGCAGACAATTCACTCTATTAACTTAGCTTCCGATTATGCAGAACACAGTGTTCTTTTAGTAAATTTCTTTTTTTTTTGTAGTTACCAGAGTTTATAGCATGAATGTCTTGCACTAGGATTTGATATTATGCTTTGAGCTGGAAAAATAACTTAAATTGGAGTTTGTGGTTGATAATTGATGGGTCATTGCAAAGGCTAAATCGAGAAGATGATGTAAAACTATGGGTAGCTTAGTGCTAAATCCCTTGACCGTCTTTATAACTTTTGCATAGTGCCACTACAACTGTAGCGGGAGAAAGAATGGATTAGGCAGTGAAGGAGGTGATGGCTAATGAGAGTGGTCATCGAGCTCTAGAGCGGTATTGAGTTCCTGTTGTTTATGTATTCTTATTAAGTTGCCTAGAACCTTTAAATGTAAAAAAAGCTGCCACAGCATCATAGAATTAGATTCGCAACGTAGTTCCACTTCCATATAAGAGCCCTGGTCGCCAATGGAAGAATCTAAACCATTTAATCTAGTATTGTATCACTGGCCTTTGTATCATTATATAAGATGTGTGGGTTTGTGGCATTACGCGTTAAAATAACAGTGGAAGTACTTTGATTAAGATCTGGAATAGTTTCTCAAGTGGAGCATGGTAGGGCCTAAATGCCATTTTGTCACAATACCAAAAGTCAATCTTAATCGTGTACATTTATGCCATACAGATTTTGTTGATTCTGAGAAATGTATAGCATGTGGGATGTGGCCAAGAATGTCATAATATCTTTGGCTCCTGTCTGAAAGTGTCTAAACTTGATTTGATCTTGACATACTTGATACTTGTAGTCGAGGATCTGAATTTGAATGCCGTAGAATCATTAAAAGGTTTCGGCTACATTGCAATTGGCAAACATCTTTGCGGGCCTGCTACTGGTAATTGATTTTTTTTTTTCAATTTGGGTTATTTCAATAGAGATTGGCTTATAACATACATTGCAACTTTGGTCCAGATATGACCTTAAGATGCTGCATTCGCCAACAATCCAATGAAAATGCAGCTGTTCAGTCTCAAGCAAGTTGTAACTTGAGAGGCTTAGCTATTGCTACTTGTTGCCATCATCTTTGCCAGTGGAAAAGCTATATAAGTAATTATTGAAACTAATATTTTATCGTTTCTGTGAACAATGGAGCTATAGGAAAATTTCTGAGTTATTCTGTCCTGCAGGTAAGAAATACATATCTGATATGGGATTCACGAAGGAAGATTTCCATGCAATATCCTGGTTTACCAGCTGGGCAGTCGATGCAGATCATGGCTCGGATTTTCCGGTCATGGATTTCTCTGCTCAACTTGAGATCATGTAATGCAAGTCGCTCTTCTACGTTGTGTTTTGTACTTGTGCAATGGCCTAGCCATTTTAGATTTCCATAAAGCATATTTGGATGAGGCTGCTCCACAAATATCTTTTCATTTGTCAATATTTATGTATTGTGTGCTCATGATGTAACTTTCCGTTTATCATGATCTAGGACTGAGAAGAAAGAGTTCTTGCTCGACTCAGAATTGTGCAGAGTTGAAGAAATAGTGAAAAGCATGCAGCCCATTGATCGTGCAGTGTTGGGCTTTATGTGCAAGGATATCATTGATGCAGCGAGACTGATGTGGGTGAAGGCGCAAGGTCTAAAATCCGAGCTTGTCAAGTACGTTCCTATTACCATTTCTCCTGAAAATCGAGTGTTGATTGCCAAGTAAAATGTTCGTATGTGGCATAGGTGCTCGACCATTTTCACTATCTTCGCATTATATGATTATAAAAAGTTTCACTTGGCTAATCCATAGGAGCTGGTTTGTTAAATTATTTGTTGTCTCACCGAGCCTATAGCTCGATTAGGAGATTCTGTAGCCATTTAAAAAAAAAAAAATCCCTCAAGTGTTTGAATTTGCTTCAATCAGTGGTGCAAACTGCAATCTCCACAGTTGAAATTTTTCATTGCAATTTTTATTTCATCATTTATTTATCTTGTTTGTTTTTCGATCGTTGGTGGGAACTGAATACAGGTTGTTGCATTTGCAGCAAGGCGTAATTGCTTTTTGTTAAATTTTAGGATAGTTTTGCCACTGGTAGATTGCAGTGGTCTGAGTGGAGAGGAGAATATAAAAACTACTACATTTTGCATCTATGCAGAGACTAAACTTTTTTTTTTTTTCAGTGGATGCAGAGACTCAATCTAACTCGTGTATAGTAATATATAGGGAAAATTACATTTTGATACCTATATTTTGGACTCTTTTTAAAAAATAACTCACCTTTTCAAAATTAATAAAACAGTACTTTATTTTTAAAATACAAATTTTACATTTGATTAATTTTCAAGCCCGAAAATCTTATGTAATTAATTGTATTTAAATATTTCTATCTACTCTATTATGTAAAAAAAAAAATCTTCTAATCATTAAATTTTAAAATACAATCAATTATGTTTGAGTTTCATGTCGTAAAATTGAACAAATATTAAATCTGCAAGATTTTTGAAAAAATGGGTACTATTTCGTTAATTTTGAAAATTTGAATTATTTTTTAAGTGAGCTCAAAATATAAGTATCAAAGTATAATTTACCCTCCCCCAACACACACATATATACATATACATTTACATATACATATACATATATATGTATGTACGCACGTACGTATGTATGGTGAATTATTAATTTAGGATCTGAAAGATAGAGTAATTATCAATCCATAACCTAAAAAATGAATATTAAATCTACAAGATTTTTGAAAAAGTGAGTACTATTTCGTTAATTTTGAAAATTTGAATTATTTTTTAAGTGGGCTCAAAATATAAGTATCAAGTGTAATTTACTCCTCCCCACACACACATATACATATGTGTATGTACGTACGTATGTATGGAGAATTATTAATTCAGGACCTGAAAAATAGAGTAATTATCAATCCATAACATGAAAAATGAATATTATCGATTCTGGACCCGAAAAATCTAAAATTATCGATTTAAGACCTCAATATTTAATAGTGTTAAAAGGTTATCCAACATATGCTTATGTGGCCGTTTAGTGACATTGTCATCTAGACATGTCATTTATTAATATAAATAAAAAATAAAAATTTAATATAAGATAATATAATATAGGTTTGGGTTCAGGTGAGAAATATTTGTTGGTGTGAAGAATGAGAAAATGCTTTTCTTATTGTAATTTATTGTTTAATAGGTGTAATTTTATTGCATAATTATTTTCTCCCACGTGTGCAATGAAATTATAGCAATTAAATAATAAAGTATTTAAGCAATAAAATATAATATGATAAGCATTTTTCTCATTTCATGAAATTTTATTCTCCTTCCATTATCTCTCTCTTTCTCACGCACAACGCACAAAATATTCATCAAACATCTGGAAGCCTTCCATATTTCCAGATAGGAGCAAGGAGTGAAAGTTGAATGCAACCTCCATTAACAATACTGGTCATGCGGTGCATTTTCGTTGCTATTTGAGGGAAATTCTTACTATCCTTGGAGTACTATCCAAGTGACACAATAAGTCTACTTGAGAGTGTCACAATAAACTTATTGTGCCACTTGAGATAGTACCCTCAAGGGTAGGCGAGAATTTCTCCTAATTTGACCAGAAGTGTGGTGTATTCTGAGATCTTTTAAATAATTTATCCGGTAAAGATTGCTTAAAATTAGTCTATGCACAGACGGGAGACAAATTTTTACTAGACTATGAGATTTCATAATATTAGATTGCATTATATGTTTATTTAATAAATGACATGTTTGGA
The DNA here is from genome assembly GCA_026008535.1 of Perilla frutescens. Lineage (NCBI taxonomy): Eukaryota > Viridiplantae > Streptophyta > Magnoliopsida > Lamiales > Lamiaceae > Perilla > Perilla frutescens. The sequence goes on along the minus strand of BRKX01000006.1, from coordinate 39,409,899 downwards.
TAACATGATTACTAAACTGACACGTCATGTTCCGTTGGATGCAGTCTTTTAACACTGTAAAGTATTGATGTTCTGAATTGATGGGCGCTTACATAAGGCGCCTTGGGGAGAAATAATCGGTTGGTTCGATCAAGAACCGACTGAAATTTGTGAAACCGAATGCACCGACAACTAGGTGGATGCTTGGCCGATCACTGACCGAAATGGGCGGACCATCGAACCGACCAATCAGTCGGTTTTCGCCGGTAATTGAGAATAAATGGGTGAAAAAATTTGGTCCAATTTTTTCAATCTAACAATTCCACCTCCGACCTTTCAATTCCAACCTCCAATACTAAACAACTATAATCTGTAAATTATCTATCGTAATCCGTAAACGATCAATCCAACTCCAACATTCAAAAATCAAAATATGTTGCTGCAGTTGCCAAGAGGGAGGTCGAAGTCACTAGTTGTGACTCGCGAGAGCGAGAGAATGAATGTGAGAACTTGAGAATCGAGAAGTGTGAGAACTTGAGACAATGAGAGAGGGCGAGGGAGAGGGAGAGAAGAATAGATTTGAGAAGTGAGAACATATTGATCGGTCGGTCACTGAAGACACTGAACCGATCGAACCCGATTGGGTCGATCGGTGCAATCGGGGCGGACGGGTGCATGCTCACCCCTAAAGACGCTTGGTCATTTACCCGGAGTTAGCTTCGTCGTTTGAGCTGTGTGTGGAAAACTAGCTGCAATTTCTTTCAAGCTGGGGAGAAGTTGGAAGAAACCGCGTTGGAAGCTCCTTTAATTGAGTTGAGCTTCAATCAAATTAGTCCAATAACTGTCAAGCTCATTGACTCATGAGCCTATCGCATGATTATAAACTTAATTTTAGCTGCTTCTTTTTTTCCCCTTAGTGAAACTAAGATTTTAGATTATAAAATTTTAATACAAAAAATAAAATTGAGCAAGTTGGAATATTTAGTCAAGTTAGAGCTCAAACCATTACTTGGCTCGTCTAGATAATCAATGCAGTTTTCTAAAATGAAATGAGGACTGCTGCAACCTAAATAAGTCACTGGTGCAAATTTCATTTTCTTGAACTTCCAACATCAACATTCCCCACAATTGTAATCACAAGTAGTTCAAAAATCACATTTGATCCACAGTGGTTCATCAAACTGTCCCTTCAACACATCTCCATTTTGACCCGTCAAATGCAATCGGGAAAAGTCGAGCTCATCACACATGACTTTCGGGTGCCACGCTGGCACCCCATTCTCGTACCCATTCCATGTCAGCCTCCGCAAGCCGGTCCCATCCAACCTCACCACGTACAAGTCCCCATACGGCTGGTACTGATTCGGCAGCGCAACCGGCTCCACCGTCACTCCGCCCAAGTTCGCTGTGAACAGCAGCCACTCCCCATTGGGGCTGAAGCAAACATGGTTCAACCTCTCTCTCTCCTCCTCAAACCCCGCCACTCCGAATCTCCGAACACCGGTTCCATCCGGCCGTACCAGGTATATTCCGAACACACTCGGATCATCCGGGTTGTGCCGGTTTGAAGAGAATGCGATCAACTTCCCGTCAGGCGACCAAGTCGGCATTGTATCAATCCACGGCCCTTCTGTCAGCCGTCGGATTTCACCGTCGAATTCGCCATTGACTGCGTCAACGATGTAGAGATTCTTGTGTCCATCACGCCCCGATCGAAAAACGATGGATTTCCCATCGGGAGAGCAAGATGGGAAGGCATTGTTGCCGGTGCCTTGTTTGGTGAGAATCTTGATATCTGCATCGATTTCATCACGATCATTTGGAAGAAGTGATGGATCAAACGTCACTCGAGCAATCTGCACATTTGCTCTCATAGATTCAAAGACAGGACCGATTGACGTGAAGATCACATTGTTATCAGCGGGGCTCCAAGCATTGCCGAAGGCAGTTCGATTCTTGAACAATGTCCACCTCTTTGAGCCGTCGGATTTGATGATCTTGATGCCGGAATTCCCATCGAAATCACGATTGAGCGCAATGAAATCCCCACAAGGGGAGAAGGCTGGGAACGAGCCATTGAGCCTGAGCATTCGAAGCCCTTTTACTGGACTCGTCACTGGTTCAAGGTGTGGAATGGTTGCCTCGCCCGCGGCGGCTCCCTCCCCTCTGAAGCGATGATAGCCGAGAAAAGTAGCTCCCGGTGAAACAAAAGGATTGTAATGGTGGAAATTAGGGCTGATCACCTCAGTCACGGGATAGAATTTCTGAGATTCTGTATCAAAAATCTCAATGTGGCGACAATTCTTTCCCTTCCGCCTCGTCGCGACGGCGATTTTCGCGCTATTAGGCACTGCTGCAGGGGTGAAGCAGTGGAGCCCCGGCGGCGTGATACGAACCGCGGCGGAGGCTGCAAAATCATCAGAAAAATCAGCTCTAAAAATGCTCCACCATCCATCATCAGCTCGGCGATGGAAATATAGCGCGGAATTGCCGGACCAAGTAGGCCAGCCGCCGTGCTCGGACACCAGAAAACGCTTTCTCGAATCAGAATCACTAAAAACAACAATATCTGTATTAAGATCATGAAACTCGCCGCCCCACCGTCCCGGTCCATAGGAGGCGACGGCGATGAGCTTCCCGGATTGAGAGATGGCGGGGCTATAATCCACAGAGCCGTACGGCGTTAGCCGCGCGGCCGTCTTGTCACCGAGCGCCGCCGCGTAAAGGGCCGACCAGCTCGTGAACGGCTTACCGGGGGGTTCGTGGGCGGAGATGAAGTAGAGACGGCCGTTCTTGACGGCGGGGCGGTCATGGAAGAGACTCTCCGCCGCGGTATGGAGCTGTTCGGGATGGGGATCGCCGCTTCGGTTGAGGAAAATCCGAGCCGACCCTGTTCTCTCAGAGAGGTAAACAATCGTTTTGTTGTCATCCACGAACTGACCGTTGAAGTTGATGGATATGCCGTCGGTGAGGCGGTGCTCCGAGAAACTGCCGTCGGCGAGGGAGTCATCCGGTGGCAGATGGACGGAGAATATATCAAAGCCGTAGTTGGGTCGGCCAACGGTGGAGAAGACTATGGTACCAGTTGGCGACATACTGTGTCTGTGTAGAGAGAGGAGAGAGAGAGTGTGTCGACCGAACAAAATGGGCAAGAAAGAAATCAATATAATATCTTTATCGGTTTGTGGATATAATTGAGAAATTAATTGCTCCTACACTAAATGTAAACGTACCCCGTAAGATTCTGGTACGAGTAAATAGGTAATTTTTTTTTCTTGATTAATGAGTTATTAACACGCATAGACAGGTAAATAAATTAAAATGTTAATTGTCAAATAAGTAGCCCACTTTCCACATTTTGCAAATCAAACACCATATTTTTCAACTTGAATGAGATTTTGATTAAGTCATTAAACATTCCCAAATTTTCCATAATATCTCATAAACATGTATCAAACGGTTTTGTTTTTGTTATTTTTTTCTTTTTCTTTTATCTTTTTGAAACAAACAATTGCATGAAAATGGTTTTTCTTAAAAAAAAAAATAACAAAAACAATGATGTTGGTTCTAACGTGGCTTATAAACTTAACATATCGCACTTAAATTGCCTGAGAAATTAAGAATGTTTAATTTCATTTAAATTGATAAACATGATATTATAATTGATTAAGTTTAAATGTGATGTTTAATTTATAAAAAGGTGGAAAATTGATAATTTATCTAGCAATTAATATAACTGTAAATTGAATGAGTCGGATATATATATTTTTTTAACATTAACATTCTCTATCTCGAACTCAACGGTACATTAGTCCAGTCGAGTTTGAATTTAGAATAACTCGAGCATAACGAGCTCACAAGCTTACCAAGGGATTATAAACCTTTTCTTATATTAATGAAATTAAGATAGGTTTGAGATTTTATAATTTTAATAAAAAAATGGAGAATTATGAATTAATTAAGACGCGAAAGATATTTTATCTATTAATATAGATCTCAAATGATGAATTTTATCGATTAAAGACTTGAAAGATCTAAAACTATCGGTTTAAGATTTGGACATTTAACGGTGTTAAAATTTTATCCATCAGAAGGCGATGTGACCGTTGAATACACAGGTCAATCTACACATCATTTTTACCCTAAATTAAATCAAACAAAAAAACACAAATTTAATTACATCAATTAATTAAATTAAGTAGATGATTTTATTTAATTTTGTAAATTCAATCACTCTCTCCAAGCTCTTCAGAACAAAGGCAAATACTTGCATGTACAAGGTGCATATAAGCTTTATTTCAGATGGGCAAGTCAAATTCGCGGGTCAACCCGCAAAAAAAAATCCCAGAAAATCAGTATCAGCAGTAACACTAAAAAGTATCACTCAAAATTCGAAAAGTATCACATGTATCATTAAAAAGTAAGGCATCTGCTACTTATCTTATACTAGTTTATTTAGTTCAAATTGTAATTTTTTCCATTCCAATTAATGTATAGAGTTTAGGAACTCATGATTTTTTTTAGGGTTCATGGTTTTTTTAGGAATTTATTTTGTATTTTTTAGGGGTTTATTTTATTTATTTTTTAGGGTTTTTTAAGAGTTCATTTTGTATTTTTAGATTTTTTTTCGGGGGGGGGGGGGGGGTAGGTGTTTATTTTGTGTTTTTTTAAGATTTATTAATTCCATTTTAGGATATAAATTCATATTCATTTCAAATAAATTAAATCAATTTACTTTAATTTTAACGTTCACTAATTTTATTTTAGGACATAAAATTTTGGGGAAGAAAACAAAAAGGAAAAACTGAAAATCGAAAAAAATATGGAAACAAAAAAAATTCCCTAAAAAAAAAATGACGGGCATATAACGCCGTCTGAAATAAAGTGCACATATATGTGCACCTTAGGTAGATAAGTGGTCCTCTGGAACAAATTCCTTCACCGATTTTCAATTTGCAATTTAGGACAGAAATTCAGGAAGTAGATGAGCGTGTTTCTCAACTAGTGTTAAAGTTGAAATTTATATTTCTAATTAAACTACACCGTGGGCTCACTTTCTCAATTCTCATGTCACAACCACGAGCATCGATCATCAAATTATTTTCTCATAATTACAAACTAGACATCAAAATTACAATTTAGCTCCTTATTTCCCAGTGCCAAAATATTGATAATCAATTTTAATTGTGTATCTCATTGGAGAACCTTCTTCCGTACGTACGTCTTGAACTCGTTTTCTACATCGTAATTGTTGCTGCTCTTGCTCTCGCGATCGATCGTATGCTATTCTATATCACTCGTCTGCTCTCTTTCCTTGATTGAATGATTTAGTGAGAGCATTATACCCAAAAAAATAATTCTTGCTTAATATTAATTAATACAAGTGTTTACACAAATTAACATTAATTAACTTTGAGGGAAAACTAGAGTTTCATCCCAATAATTTTTGGAAAAGACGTAGAGGTTGATTGTTGCAAAGAATAGCACCCATCTCTTCTTCTCCAATTCGTACCCATGGAAATATTAAGACTATTAATTACATTTATTTGAGTAGTTCCATTTTTTGAATCTAAATCAAGCATAATGAGAAGTGCTACGTAAAATAACGCATTTTAGAATTCTAGGATTGACAATGAAATAAATATATGAGCTTGAGACATTAAGGTAAATACAAATGTATATAAGAAGATAATGTAGAATATATGTTAGTATAATAGAAATTGCCTTCTCATAATTGAAACGATCGACAATTGCACTCATTCATTGAATTTTTTTGTTTATTGATATTATTTCACTTATTTTGGTTAAATGAAATTAAATATTAACTTGTTCGTTGCAATTGTCATATTATATTGTACATCCTTGAGTGAAAATATCGAGAATTAGTTATACGTTCTGTAAAATCATTCTAGTTTTCATCAATTCTTTATGAGAAAACTACAGGATCTTGAAATCAATGATTCTCACATAATCACATAATTGATAAAATATTGCGTACCTTTCTCCATGATTAAATCTGAGATGCACCGTTGAGTTTCTTGAGAAGAACAGTAAACCGATGTTTCACCTCCTTGATGTTTCTTTCTATTCTCTATCGTACGTGATGGTTAGGTTGTAGAGAATACCTTTTATATCAGGAAGTGGACCCAGTTTTACAGTAATGGGCTGTTATTCCCCATAAATCCACTATTCCCATCAAATAGCGGATATAATAAAACTGCTCCATATTAACCCGGATATAATTTAGTCCATAATTAATTGATTATTTATTTATTAGTCATTGGTAAGTTACATAACTTTACATGAGACATAAATAATCTTACACGTTCATGAAGTTGCAGATGATCCAAGGCCAAAAGTCAGACTGAAGTATTTATAATTAGAGGAAGCATTTTCATTCTATAACTAATATGCACGAGAAGTCGGATTTAATGCAAGAATACTCAATAGCAAGAAGAATAAGGTAACTAATGAAATTATTTGAAAATAAATTGTTTGCTTTAAAGAAGATAAAACTGATGAGTCTCGTTCAAAGAAACAAGTAAGAAGTGGTGAGCCAAAAATGGTGATAAGTCTCGCTCAAAGAAACAAGTAAAAAGTGGTGAGCCCAAAAATGGTAAGAGCTCGCGGCAAGACTTTCCACTTCAAGCTGTCATAGACACGGTTGTAGGCTACAGAATTAAAGGAGGAATTGGAACTAGTGGCGATGAATTGGAGGAGATTAAAGAAAGTTGCAGTCTTGATTTGGGCGAATTGAATCCAGGATCTGAAATGGAATCAAGTGCGGCGGATCCGGGTCATTTAGGTGGATCAGAAACCAGTGCAAGAAATTAAATTGGGCCGCAGCAACTTACTACTTGGGCTTAGTATTTAATATTTATGTTTCAATTAAAAGCCCATTTGTTTGGCTTAAATATTTCATGTTATGTTTAGCATATGGTTGGTGTTAGGGTTACTGTGGTCCCAGACTATACATATGTTTCTCAACCTATGAAATGAAGGCAAGCAAAATATTATCTCAATCGTCTCTCTCTTATTTCTTCTTAATCCTCCTCCTTTTCTTCTATTCACCCTCCTCTTTTCTATCAATCAAGATTGCATTTTTATTATTGAAAATGTACTCCAGCACATTAAATTACAAGATAGGTAGAGGGAAAACAAAAAAGAGAAGGGATACAACAAGTTCCATAACATTTGGTATCTCAGAGCCTAGGTTCTGGGAAATGGCTGAGGGCACCAGGCTACGTGACCTGCAAGAGACTCAGAAACAAATGGATCAAGCTCTTCTAGCTAAGGCAAGTAAGAGAGAAGCGGCAGAGATCAACCTGCAAGAGAAAATTACCACTGTTAATTCTGATATGAAGAATTACATGATTGGAATGGATGGTAAGATGGATAACTTGGCAAAAACGTTGTGCTCTATCCAGCTTCAGCTATCCAACTGGGAAAAAGGGAAGCAAGTGAATGGAGGGAGCTCAATTCTAGGAGAACCACCATCTATCGGCCGGAGTGAAAGTAGTCATCCCATGCCTACTCCAATCAACCACAACAGGAATATTGTGGGATTCCAAGGTACGAATAGCACACCACATTTTCCTAAGCTCGATTTTCCAAAATTTGATGGCGATCAACCTAGGGCATGGATTTTAAAATGCCAAAGCTATTTTAAAATGGTACCTAACATTCCTGATGAACAAAGGGTGAACCTCGCAACTATGCACTTTGAAGGGAAGGCCTCACAATGGTATCAAAATTCCTCACTCAGGGGTGGTGATGTAACCTGGGATCAGTTCTTAGATATTATCTCGGCAAGGTTTGAAGAGTTAAAAGACGCAAAGGTTATTTCAGAATTCAACAAACTCAAACATACTGGTTCCTATTCTGATTATGTGGATAGATTTGAGGAGCTATGGGCTTGTATGCTACTGATTGGTAAAGGGAGCTTTTCTGAAGAGTATTTTATTGCCAGTTTTATTAGTGGTTTGGGTGAAGAAATTCAATCCCTAATACACATGTTTAAACCCTCCACCCTTAGCCATGCCATAGAATTGGGGCAGCAACAGATCATTAACTTGGAATCCATGTCCAAGAAGTTTAGAGCCAGTTCCAAGCCTAATTCCAACAACACCTACAAGAGAGAAGGGAACTAGTCCTCTTCAGGTCAGAGGGCACAACCACCTACAAGCAAAGCTCCATTTAAGTTGCTTATAGCTGCTGAGATGGCAGCAAGAAGAGAGAAGTGTTTATGCTATAATTGTGATGAGTTTTTTTACCCCTGGTCATAGGTGCAAGAACAAGATATCATATATGATACTGTGTGATGATGAAGATTCAACTCAGGACCAGTGTACAGCTCTGGGTAAGGAAGAATTGAATGAAGCAGACACCACTATCAATGCTGTAGAGGTGCAAATGGCATTGAATGTAATATCAGGGGAAGGAGGCATTACCACAATGAGAGTAATGGGACAGACAGGTGAACAGAAACTCCACATATTGATAGATTCTGGAAGCACACTTAGCTTTATTAGAGACTCTACTGCAGAGGCACTAGGCTGCAAAATTGAACCTACCAGACCTATTGTGGTAAGGTGTAGCGCCCCGGTCCCAAAAGACCGTGGAAATAGACGCCACGGGGATTGGAATTAAGAAGCGGGAAAGAAAGGGGGTAACCTGATTAACAAAATCTCAACAGAAGATTCAGAATAATCAAACATGTTGTATAATAATATATACCTATTCATAACACCAAGATCAGAGCTCTTAGTGTTTAAGAAAATGATAGATATTACAAGTGCGGAGACTTCATTATCAACAGAATACTTAACAAAAAGTGACAATGTGAAAATACGTAAACAACAAAAGCCCATTTCTCAGCATCGTCACATCCACGCGCCAGCCTACTAACCTGAAAATATTTGAAAATATTTGGGCTGAGTACTAGTGCACTCAGTGGGCAAGTTTTTACAATTCAAGTTATGCAAATCATTTTGTTAAAGTAATCTATCTGTGTTCATGCAGGTAGTGAAGCTTAGGAGGTTTTAAAATTGAAAGCAACCTAAGTTCACCAAAACATTTTATCGTGAAGCGCTTAAGAGTATAACCAGTCACTGCCCGCAACCCAAACTACATCACCAGCGCATAATGTTGAGTATGGCCATAGTATACCCAAAAGAGTATTACCAATAAGTGTTTCATTTTAGTCTCACCGACAAGGAGTAGGGCGGGACAAATAATGCATGCATACTGTAGCTACTCATATTGACACAGCGCTGGTATATGAGACTCCGACAACATACAGTAGCACGTAAATATTTAACACAGATAGTTACATATGCAATTTTAACAAAGCAAAACTTAATAACTCGAAAAATACAATTTGCAAAGATATAATATAACCCACCTGGATAGAAGATAACTCTCAAATTCTAGGTTGGTTCTGCTAAAATTCTGCCACTTCTTCTAGTCCTACAACAACCGACATTGACTTAGTTTAACTAAAGGGTCCATATTATAATTTAATATTTATTTGTTCAAATCTATTATTTACTTAGACATTTAAAATAATTATTTTTCGAAGATATAAACTTTAATTCACTAATTACTTTTGGTACATAATTAAATCAATTGCCTTAACTAAAAGAAATATAAATCAATAGTGTTTGGTGATTATATACAAATGATAAGATATATATATATGTGTATATATATTTATATATATCGGAAATATAACTCTGTTATGTTGGTATAAAATTAAAAACAAATTAAAATAACTTCCTACACTTTTTAATTTTTACTCGAAAATTAAATTATATGAAATATGAGTTATTACATTGGTGTATGAGTACTTGAAATGCTTTAAGTAAAATAAATCGCGAAATAAGCATTTACCTTAAGCTTGGATGCAAATTGGTTATTATAGTATATATATAGTGTAGAATTCTTTTTCTTTGCAAATCGTAATTGAAAGCCTAGCTAAACAATTGCTACATTGTTTTTAAACTTAATAATTTGATAAAGCATGACTCAACACTTGATTGTTTCTACTTAAGACACATCACCTTGGTTATTCAATGTGATGGCACGTATGTGTAAGAAAAACCATGACAAATCAATTTTCAATATACAAATACTTATATATATATACGTAATAATATTTTTTTATTATTATATATAAATAAATAAATGTTATACACACACACACACACACACACACACATATATATATATATATTCGCTTCTTTTTTATGCACATTTATGTATTTCTCATAATAAATCTATTAGACTAAAAAAAGTATATAATTAATCAAATTAAGTTCATATCTAGGGTTCTAAAATAAATACAAGATTGTTCTAAGGGTATTTCTAACACACTCAATGGGCACATGTCACCTAAAAATGTGACCTAGAAGGATCCGTTTTCTTCCCTAGATTATCCTTATGGTTAGCATATGCTATATTTTTTTTTTATACTAAAAAGTTTTGGATATTACACTTAACATAACTATTAGATTTATATTCCTAACTAAATTTAGATAATAAAATTTTCGGGGTATTACATAAGGGTTGCCAATGGACACAGGATGGTGAGTTCCACCAGAGTTAAAGGGTTCAAATGGATTATGCAGGAGCATCAATTTACTTATTCCCCCAGGATATTGTCTACTGAGGGCTGTGATATGATTCTTGGAGGAGACTGGCTTAAAAGTTGCACCCCAATTGAACTTGATTATGATCGAATGACATTTACAGTGAACTAGTTGGGCAAAAGAATTAAGATCCAAGCTATGAGTACAGCAGTTGACTGCCAGTACCTATCTGCACACACCTTATATCAGCTAATCCATCACACCTATCCCTCTCCAATAGATGAAGTATTCTGGATCAGTATGAAAAGGGAGAACACTAGTGACAACAATCAACAGCTGAAGGATCTTTTGGAGGATTTTCAAGATATCTTTGTGGAACCTCAAGGGTTACCACCTAGTAGAGGGGTTGAGCATCAGATAACTCTTAAACCTGGGAGCTCTCCCAAACACCAATATCCCTACAGGGTGTCACACAACCAAAAAGATGAAATAGAGAGAATTGTTTAGGAATTATTGGTTAGTGGGATGATACAGAACAGTAAGAGTCCTTTTGCTTCCCCTGTTCTTTTGGTCAAAAAGAAAGATGGCACGTGGAGGATGTGTGTGGACTATAGATACCTAAATGGGCTTACTATTAAGTATGATTACCCAATTCCTATCATAGATGAATTGTTGGATGAGCTACATGGGGCCATGCATTTTTCTAAAATTGATCTTCGGTCAGGATATTTCCAGATTCTAATGAAGCCTGAGCATAGGTATCTCATAGCTTTTAGCACAACAATGGGCAATATGAATTCCTAGTGATGCCATTTGGTCTCTGTAATGCACCTGCCACCTTTCAGTCCTTGATGAACCAGGTTTTCAGAGCTAAATTGAGAAAATCAGTTTTGGTTTTTTTTTTATGATATACTAGTTTATAGTGCAAGCTGGGAGGAACATTTGGGTCACCTGAAGGAAGTTCTTACTATTCTCAGGCAATACAAACTCTATGCTAAACAGAGCAAGTGCCACTTTGGCCAAAGGGAGATTGCATATCTGGGCCATATTATCTCAGAGAAGGGTGTAGCTACTGATCCAGCTAAGATAGCCAGCATGACCAACTGGCCAATCCCAGCCAACATCAAGCAATTAAGGGGATTCTTAGGCCTCACTGGGTACTATAGGAAATTTGTAAAGGGCTATGGGATGCTCAGCAAGCCACTGACCTCACTCTTGAAGAAGGAAGCTTTCAAGTGGAATGATGAAGCAACCAAGGCTTTTGAAATCCTAAAAGAGGCAATGACAACCACTCCAGTGCTAGCCTTGCCAGACTTTACATTGTCATTCATCTTGGAAACTGATGCTAGTGGCCAAGGGGTAGGGGCTGTACTCATGCAGCTACAAAGGCTCATCTCCTACATGAGAAAAACTCTAAGCATGAAGAATCAACTACTGTCAGTGCATGAAAGTGAATTCCTAGCAGTATTAATGGCAGTCCAAAAATGGAGGCACTACCTGCAAGGCCACAAGTTCATTATCAGGACTGATCAACAGGCTTTGAAGCACCTTCTTGATCAAAAGATTATGACTCCTATGCAGCAAAAATGGATCACAAAACTACTGGGATTAAACTACGAGATTGAGTACAAAAAAGGGAGTGAAAACAAAGTTGCAGACGTCTTATTAAGGAAGCACTCTATAGAGGATGAATGTTGTTCTATCACTATAGCTATACCTACCTGGGTAAAGCAAGTTTCAGATAGCTACAGGGATGACCTACACTTCACCACCATATTTAAGTCTAAGCTAAAGGATAATTCTTCTCACACAGACGTTGAGATTTTGGGAGATCTAATGAAGTATAAAGGTAGGCTTGCAGTTGGTAATGGGGCTGGGGTGAGGACTCTCTTACTGCAAGAAATGCACAACTCTCCTTATGGGGGTCACTCTGGGATCTTTGGTACATATATGAGGCTCAAGAGGTAGTTCTATTGGCTAAAAATGAAAGAGGATGTAGCAAAATGGGTTAACTGCTGCCCTACTTACAACACCAGCAAATCACAAGTGGGTTCATATCCAGGGTTATTGCAACCCCTATCAGTTCCAGACCAAGCTTGGACTCACATTTCTATAGATTTTGTTGAGGGCCTACCAACATCATTCAAGAAAAATGTTATCTTGGTAGTGGTGGATAGGTTAACTAAGTATGGACATTTCATACCCCTATCACACCCCTACACAGCCCAATCTGTGGCCAAGGTCTTCTTAGACACTGTGTATAGGCTCCATGGGCAGCCTTTGAGTATGGTAATAGACAGAGATAAGGTGTTCACTAGTGGGTTTTGGAAGGAACTGTTCAAGTTGATGGGTACATCCCTAGACATGAGTTCAGCCTATCATCCTCAGTCCGATGGTCAAACTGAGAGGTTGAACCAGTGTTTGGAAACCTACCTTAGGTGTATGGTACAACACCAGCCCAAGCAGTGGGCCAGATGGTTACCTCCAGCTGAATATTGGTACAATACCAATTATCATTCCAGTTTAAAGGCTACACCTTTTCAAGCCTTATATGGCTTCCCCCCACCACAACACTCACTCCACACCTATTTTCCTTCTATGAATACTGAGGCCAGAGAACTAATGGTAGAAAGGCAGCAGCTAATCTTAGAACTAAAGGCAAATCTAATCGCTGCCCAGAACTGGATTAAGGTGTATGCAGATCTTAAGAGGACAGAAAGGGAGTTTGAAGTGGGAGACTACATCTATCTTAAGCTTCAACCATTCAGGCAGAGCTCTGTGGCTTTTCACAAAAATATGAAACTTTCTACAAAATACTACGGGCCTTACAGAATTATTGAAAGAGTTGGTAAGGTGGCATATCGCCTGGAATTACCTGATGGGGCCAAAATCCACCCCGTTATTCATGTGTCCCTGCTGAAGAAAGTGCTGGGGAAGGATGTGATACCCGCTGCAACTCTTCCCTCACATGACAAAGAGGGGATCTTCATGGTGTTACCCAGTTCTCCAATAGCAGAGAGGGTTATCTGGAGGGGATGTACTAAGGTGCTGCAAAATTTGGTTTCTTGGGAAGTTTCTGGAATGGATCTAACTTCGTGGGAAGATGCTAAGTTTCTGAATCGAGTTTTTCGAAGGCTTGATCCTTGTGGGCAAGGATCTTCGAAAGGAAAGGGTATTGTCATGGACACGGCTGTAGGCTACAGAATTAAAGGAGGAATTGGAACTAGTGGCGATGAATTGGAGGAGATTGAAGAAAATTGCAGTCTTGATTTGGGCGAATTAAATCCAGGATCTGAAATGGAATCAAGGGCGGTGGATTCGGGTCATTTGGGTGGATCAGAAGCCAGTGCAAGAAATTAAATTGGGCCGCAGCAACTTACTACTTGGGCTTAGTATTTAATATTTATGTTTCAATTAAAAGCCCATTTGTTTGGCTTAAATATTTCATGTTATGTTTAGCATATGGTTGGTGTTAGGGTTACTGTGGTCCCAGACTATATATATGTTTCTCAACCTATGAAATGAAGGCAAGCAAAATATTATCTCAATCGTCTCTCCCTTATTTCTTCTTAATCCTTCTCCTTTTATTCTATTCACCCTCCTCTTTTCTATCAATCAAGATTGCATTTTTATTATTGAAAATTGTACTCCAGCACATTAAATTACAAGATAGGTAGAGGGAAAACAAAAAAGAGAAGGGATACAACAAGTTCCATAACATAAGCCAACAAACTGTGGTGCTAAAGTGAGTGCCGCGCAAGACTTCAAGTTCAGTTTCATCGTCAGAAAAGAAAGAAAATTCCATACCAATTCCCTTCATAAGGAGGGCATATCCATGTATGGGAAAATCTTGAATAGAAAATTGATGGTGGATAGGGCTAATCAGACTGGAGCTCTCTTGTTTGGAATGGAGGGATGTTTAAGAATTCCTTTGTTTGATAGTAGGCCTGGGAACGCCCTTTTTAGGGGACAAGCTACCTGAGACAAGTAGCTAGTTGACTGTAGGTTAGAACTGATTGGAAGGTAAATATTTCTCTTATCATGCAATAAACTGGACTTGATTGGATTATTAGTGTTTTTTTTTTTGGAAGCTCATAATCATGCACTTTCTAATCCTTCAAAAGTGCATTTGCTACGTTCACATTGTAGTGTTTCATTTGTAAAGAGAGCACCAACTCAACAATTTTTAAAGTTAATTAATATACCAACTTGTCAGTAAATGCGATTACTGGAGTTAGAGTATGATGAACTTAAATATAATGCGTATGATGCACTGAAAAGGAATATTAGAAACCTTGAAAAATAACAAAGAGATGAACAAAATGGTATTGACGCTGACACTTTGATTGAGTTCTTTTCATTTGAAAAAAAAAGAAGAATTTAACATTTTTCTTTGGTTATGAGATTTATTCAAATTTCACTACAAGAAAAACGCACATACACCACAGTTTTTACCCGTGGTCTATCCGATTTCAGGACTGTGGTCTTAGTCTGTAATACCCGGATCTCTCACTATTCAATAATCATCTAGATATATGTTTTATATAAGTCTTACGTGCTTATTATTTTTATTTTAATTGCACTTATATCGGTATATGTATCAACATAATTTAATTATTTCTAAATTTAAAGCTCTATTTAAAAAAAGTGGATATAGGTTATAACTAGAATGCGTACATGCCTATATGTATATACATATATGTATGTATATATTTAAGTCTAAAAAATATTATTGTTATTATAAAAGGATATATATTACATATATAATATTGATATATCTATTAACACATGTACACATTAGCTAAATGAAAAAGAAAAACAAAAATTCCTTATTTTTACTAAGGAATTGGTGATCAATTATGATCACTATGCTAGGATAAATATTATATATATATAGGTGATATTTTAAGTTAAAAATTAAATAAAGATTAGTGAAGAGGGTCGAAAACTTAAAAGCGAGAAGGTATGAAATTCATGCCAGATGTTTATTTAGTTGTTTAACTCTTCTTATTGTTAGATTAAATAATTAGATCTATGAACGGTTTTATTCTATAAATTAAGGTGGTGGTTTAACTTAAAGAACGTGATTTACTCTAGATATAGGGTTATTTATAATTAAAAACTTTTATAGCATGTACGTATAGGTAGGTATATATATGGGAACATATTTGTTTCAATGAATTCTTATTTAATTTTTTACTAATTCATGATTAATACTTGATAGATTACAGATTAAGTTTGTGAATTAGTTAATTAATCCAAAATATTTAACTCAATTAATAATAAAATTGGATTAAAAATGTATTATTAGTATATAGATACATATGATCATAGAGATTATAATATCGGGTGAAAATGAGTTTGTTCCATCTAGTTTTAGATTTTTTTAACATATGATTCAAAATTGAATTTTGTTCCATACTTTAGGATTTAACTAAATGACAATATTAAATTGGTGTGAAATACTTTGTTATAATTACATAATTTTGAGTTGTCGAGAAAACTTAGCAAAATTCTAATTTTAGTAATATATGAAAATTGAGATAGTTATGATTTATTTATCGGAGTGAAATCATGGGATATACAGGTGATAATATATTTTGATATTAGATTTAGAGTTTATAATAATTAGCAAATTCTTATATTAACTTTTGGCTTATCTATGATTTATCTTAATTAGATTCTCTAGAGAAAGGACATTTTAAGATTTCCAAATATCGTAAGCTTTGGACTCGAGATAAGTAGAAATTCATCTGCAACTATAATGCATGAACATATTATTATTTGACTATATGTGTTTACTATTTATTATGTATTATTTATTATTGTGTTATATTGTATGAATATGTGATGTAATATACTTGTGGTATTGTATTTCTTTGCATTAAATATCTTGTACATGAGTACAAGCATATGCATGCACGTCATGTAGATATTGTCGAGGTTGCATGCATGAAATGGTTTTGAGAGAGAGAAAATGCTTTGTTTGGGATTGGTCACCACCAGCCCGTGTTGTGCTGTGTTGATATTTGTGCCTCGAGTGGGATGACTTCCATGTGGGATCAAAGGGAACAGGCAGGGGGCGTGTCCCTTGGGGTCCAGGGAGGATGGTCCACTTCGACTGCACCTTTGAGGCGATGAGTGGCTGATCTGGGATGACTTTCATGTGGGATCAAAGGGAACAGGCAAGGGGCGTGTCCCTTGGGGTCCAGGATGGATAAGCCACATGAGTGCACTAATCACATTCTGGCCAAGTGATATTGATTATATTATGAGCTCATGACTCATGTTGGTGTCTGGTGAAGGGAGCCAAGTTCCTAAACGTTAAAAATGCTTTTGAGATGGCATGAAAGGATTTTATACACGAGTATTTCACATTTGTGGTGTGTTGTGTCTTGCACGTGTTGTGATGCCAGTGAACATGCATGTGCATGATTTCTGCTTATTGAGCTTTAGCTCATGTAGTTCATGCATTGTAGGTGAAAATGATAACGTGTGGTGCCTCGATGCATGAATATTTAAAGCTCTGACAAGTCCTGAGAAGTGTATACATGGATAACGACCTGTGAGGAGGGCAAGGGCTTATATTATTATATTTTAATTTGCTGCTTAGATATCATAGGTTTGAATTCAAATTTATTTGTATATTCTTAGAATTGTTTCTACAAAGAAAGCAATGATTTCTTTATACTCTTTAGTAAATTATATATTTTTTATAATTATTTATAACTTTAAATGCACCACATGTTAACCTAAATTTTTAAGTTTAACACTTTTTTATGAAAATACATATTTATATTTTTAGAAGAGACACCTCACCCTAATTTTTACATTACTTTATATTTTACATTCATTTTATTGGGGTGGGTGTGACATAGTCACTGTTGTAAATTTTGCACGCACATAGACCACAGTTTGAAACCATCGTTACATTACCACGGTTCAACAAATATGGTGAATAACATGAAAATTGTGGTGATATCTGTGTTTAAACCACAGTTCTAACACAAAATCGTTGTCACATTACCACGGTTAAATATAACCGTGGTAAAAATTGTTGTCACATTACTATAGTTTGATTGAACCGTGGTGAAATCTGTTGTCATTTTACTATAGTTAATTCCAATCGTCGAGAAAACCGTGGTTAATTTACAATGTTTTTTTTTTGTTAACTGTGGTAATTTTTTTATTTTTTTTTAATAATTATTTTTTTATATTTTCAAATTATAGTGACAATTTCGTATTCCATTATTGAACCAGTATAAACCAAAATTCAAAAATATTTATATAAAACATAAGCATAAAAAATACAAGCTTCATCCAATATTCAAAATACAAGCTTTCCAAAACTATAATATACTTATAAGGCTGCAAAAGATCTACAATAAATATAAATTCATGTCCAAACAACTATATATTTAAAGTTCAATACTACCCTTAGGCAATGTTTGGTAGTCTGTATAAAGGCATATTAGTAAAGGTATCCAGCAACAACCGTGTGTTTGGTAGCCATTATTCATTCACGCGAGGTCCAGTACTAACGCGAGGTCCGGGGTGTAATTTACTGATTCGGCTAGATAATGTATCCGACGCCCCCTCGGATACAGTTCTAGCGTTGAACAGTAATCTCGATAACAAAAATTTCGGATATAATTACCCTTTCAAAATCATTCAAAAAGCTAAAAACATATATGCCCGCCCATTTCTTTAGAAATCTGAAAATTTTCTATCGTGTTCTTCGAAACTAACACCTTGGACATCGAGTGGAAAAATCCATACAAGTTATGCAACTGAGATAACCACAACATTATAATCACATCATTAGAAATAAACCTCCAATTATAGCATCAACATTTCAAACATATTAAATGTGAAAAATAGAGTGCAAACTATTCTGTAATTCTAAAATAAATTAATTATAACTAACTACAAACCTAAATTACCTTGCATTAAGATCTTATATATAATGAAGCACGCAATTCACCCATTCCATACGAACTTCATCAATATCCTCAGGTAAATACTTCTCTTTCTTAAACTATTAAAAACAAAAAAAAATGAAAAAAATGTAAAACTTGCTTTCTTTATTAACAAATAATGATAAATAAACCAAATAATTACCAATGATCTTAGTGAAATTGAACCACTTCCTTAAAGCCCTTCGACGATTTCTTTCATGAATCGCAATACATAAAATCCACATTACTTGGAATCGGGTTGACGAGGAGCCTATGTAAAAAAAAATTAGTAGCTAAGATATAATTATACAATACCTAATAATATCAAATGAACATACCTTTTATGATTTTCCAAGTTGGTTGTTTTTTGCTCTTCTTTCCCAAACTTGCATTGAACAAATTTATTGCCCTTCATAACAGAGTATGCACATGACAGATTCAGCAATAGAAAATGTACCTACAAAATATAAGAGCACAACAAGAGCCTGCACATTAGAAAACGAATAATAATGAGGTGTATGCTTACTTTCTTAGAGCAGCATATGCTTCAGCCTTCTTCAGAGGATACCCAGTAGAATAGAAGACAATCAAGCAATCACATATAGGCCATCTACAATTCAAAGAAACAAAAATTGTCAACTAGGTGAATAATTAACCATTTACATGAAGTTATTTAAAAGAATCCAAAGAACTAACGTAGACAATAAAATAAAATAAACACTGCCTCAACATCGAAAATTATTAGGGGAAAAAAACACTCACCTTTCAATAGGCTCTTCAAGTATTACCTTGTCCCCGAAATGTACAATCTACAACCATATCATCATCAAGAAGACATTATACAAAAATCAATAAACAAAGAGTAACCAAAATCGAACAGACAAATTTGTTCACAAACTGAGCTTGTCTTTTATGACAAACAGAGCAACAGCTGCACAAATGCAACAAACTAGCTAATCTTAATTCAAGAGTACTCTGTGTACAAAAAAAAATATTGGGGAATTTAGTTCTAACTGCAACAAATTGGTAATAGTAAACACCAAAAATCAGATTAATTAATTATAATTGCAACAAAAAATTTGAAAACTCAAAATTGATTAAAACCATACGAAAAACTAGACCTCACACAAGTTGCTTCACTTTCCAACGGCTTAAGCATGGCGGGAGAGGGAGATGAAAGCGGAATTAAAACTAGATGCTTAGGCGACAACTTTAATTTCGCACAACCTTCTCCTCTTTTTGGTTGCTCGGCAAGACGATAGCAGATCTACGGTGAAAAATTGAACCAAGCAACTCCAATTCTAATTTGTTCAAAGTGAGAGTAAAAGAGAGAAATAGATGAAAATTTCAAATTGAGCAATTGAAGAATGGCCCACCGCTGGTGAGAGAAATAGTTAGGGTTCTTTTTCTAATTTCCGCTCTTAGTTGTTTTTTTGTTAAATTATAAAATAAAAAATAGAAAAGTGTATTTTAATTACCACAGTTTTAGTTGTCTGTGGTTGAAAACCCACATACACCACAGTCGGAAAATAGTCGTGGTGATATTTCTAGAAAAAAGCGCTCATATACCACGGTTTTAATAAAAACCGTGGTAATTATGTATATTACTACAGTTTTAACCAAAAACCGTGGTTAATTGAATGTGGTGTATGTGCATTTTTCTTGTAGTGAAATATAAGTTTAGAATGTGTTTTTGGGTGGATCTTACATCAAAGATGGCATGTAGTGTTTTTGGTGATGCTGTCGTGTTTGATTCTACATATAATACCAATAAATATGGAAGGATTTTTGCACCATTCATATGAGAAGATTGAATCTTTTAATTTATTTCTTAATAAGTGGATGGAAGTGATAACCTCGTGATTTATTGCATGCATAAAATGATAAGTTTTGCATAATTTTCTATATTTTGTGCAATGTCACGTGTTTGTTTGTTGTGAATAGATTTAATGTCATTTTTGGTGTGAACTTCAAATGAGCTTGGAAAGAGCCTAGAAAGATAGGAAATTAAGTAAGGAATACGCTGTAAAAAGAATCGGGTCAATCGAACAAGAAAAACGGGTGAGAACGAAGCAAAATAGTAAGAGGCTGCCTAGTACCAACCGGACTCGCGACCGCGGTCGTTAATCCACTCGTGAATCACCTTCTGGACATCTTTCTGCACACTCGCTATTGGGGGGTCTGCCTTTGATTTATTCGTGACCCACTCGGAAATTGTGACATGGTCACGAAAAATCTGCCATCTGGATGCCATGTGGACTCGCTACTGACTTGGTCGCGAATGATGCTTGGGAGTTAGATTTTGACCTATTTTGGCTCATTCTTTTTTTTCGACTGGGATACTTCTTACACTATATATAAAAAACTTATTTTAGCCACTTATTTTTAAACATATAAATTTTAGCCATTTTGGATAAAAATACCCCCGCACCTACGCGTTCGCTGAACTCAGTGCGCAGGTCCACGCGCTTGTCGGCAGCCCCGCACCTGCGCACTGGACTCAGTGCGCAGGTGCGCGCGCAAGGGTATTATGGTAAAGTTGGACAAAATAATAATATTTTAAAAAAATGGCTAATTTTTATTTTTATTTTTTTTGACTGGCTACTTTACCATATTGTCACTATATATATATATATATATATCCTCAAGCACGAAAATTAGGGCACAAATCCTACCATAACATCAAAAATCACAACAATACACACTATATTCCTGTCCTAAGAACAGAAATTGAAAAGCAAGAGAAGAACAAATTGAAGATCAAGACCAAGATTCATCTTCCGAGTTTAATGTGTTTTTGTTCATTAATTATGTTTTTCCTTGGATTATTTTTAGTTACTTATTCAATTATGAGTGGGAAGATACTTTAGTATTCTAGAATTTGACAGTAGTTGATTTTGAAATACAATGGATATTTGATTATACGATTTTGATTTTTTTTTTATTCTCTAAGTTCTTAATAAATTATAATAAATTAAAAAAAAATTAGCACAGGAAATGATGCCATAGAAAATTGCACAGGGATCTGGTGTAACTTTGTCTACGGTGAAGTGAATAATAAATCGAGCAGTCATTTTTTTATGTGTGGACTTTTGGTCTAAGTTTTATGCATTATCTCGTGAGAAAAGGCTAATGACCAAATTTTCATGAGGACATTCAGTAGCCATCAAGCCATTATATATATTCCTCCAGAAAGAGGAGAAACTTATTCATACTATAAAATATAATTATTCATTTCTTTTCTGTTTTTCGAGAATTTGTAATTATCCTTTTCATTACGTCTACTTTGTATCGTGGCAAGATTTTGTATTGTGTAGCATACTTCCATCTTTTTCCTTCAACTATTGCCGAATTTTTTATTCCGAAATAAGATATATCACATAATACTTCTCTACTGCTTTGGGGGGGGGCGGGGGCGGGGGGCAGGGGGTTAATTCAGCGATTATTTTGTTTGAATTTAAAGTTGTGCTCTCGCATAGCAAAATGAGTCGGATAGTTGGTCCACTTGCTCTTTTATTTTTTTTCTGGCCCAATATTGCTTCTCTTGGAACACCTTGGTATTCAAGGCCATCTTCAACCAATATTGCTTACAGTCCGAATCGTCTGAATTCCCCTTTGGGTCTTCTCGAGTGAGTTGCCCGGATATCAGGGTTGGGAAAGGTGTTCTTGAGTGAGTTCTGGGTTCTATCTGCCTTCTGCTATGATCTCTGTGATTTTTTGAGGTTCTGTGGCTGTTCTCTGCTGTTTTTGATGGTCTATATCTATTTGATTCCTATTTTTTGTGTTCTTTCTGTGATCTTGGTGGAATCTGAGTGGAACTCTGCGTTTTTTGAGTTCCTGTGAACTGACTCTAGCTATTGAGTCAGCTATCTTTGGCTGAATCAAGTGTGGGATTGTCCTGAGTGACCCCTTGCTCCACAGATAAATCTGTGCTGAGAACTGGGCTAGCCTCAGCAATTTATTCCCCGGAGAACTTGATTTCAGTGTTTTGGAGTTTATCTCCTGGCTTTCTAAGTGTTCTGTTGTGTTTTTTGGCCTTTTGGGCACCTCTAAGTCCTTCCTTCTGTGTTTTCTGGTGTTTAGTTCCCTTTCTGGTGTCATTGGCTTTGTTGGGATGTGGCCTCTGCTTTCTGCATTGAAATCTTGGTGTGCTTTGGCATCTGTACTTGCTCTGCATCATGAATAACCTTCATATGGTTCCCTTTAATGGTAAAGATGATTTTCAAGATTGGAAAACAAAAATTGAGTGCATTTTGGTCAAAGAAAAGGTTAATAAAGCTATTTTGACTAAAATCAATAAATCTGTGGATGATGAAAAACTGCATGAATTAAATGATAGTGCTAGAGCCACCATTAGGGATGGCAATCGGGTACGATGGGCGCAGATAGTGGCTATCCATGCCCGTACCCACGAGCGAAGGCCGTACCCGCCACCCGACCCGCGACGGGTACCTTCCACCACCCACACCAGACACTCACGGATACCCGTCACTCGTCAGGTACCCACCAACCCGCCACACGCGAACCAGAATTTAAATCTAAATTAATGACAAATTTAACACAAATAAAAAATTCACCACAAATCACATTGTTCAAATCCACATATTTCATCAAAGTTCAAATCCATAAATCACAATCACAAAGTTCAAATCCACAGTTAATATCCAAATTCATCAACTAAAATTCAAATTTCAAATTTAAAATCTAATAAAGTTATATCATTCCAAGTCCACGGTTGAAATAGAACAATTTTCCTTCAACTCTTGTTCTTCTTCGTCTTCAAGACATGTCCAAAAACTTCCATTCTTTCCTTAACCTATGAAATAAGCAATTATTTACATTAGAAATTGAACATTACCTAGAAATGAGATTAATTGTAATTACAAATTTACAGACCTTCAAGTTGGTTTCGAAGCCAATCTTGACAACACATTAATGCTTCTAATAGATTTGGTGTGAGACGGCTACGATGTTCACTTAGAACCCCCCCCCCCCCGCTAGTGCTAAAAGCTTATTCCGAAGCCACTGTGGTTATTGGGATAACAAAGATATCACGAGCTATGAGGCGAAGTGTAGGATAATGTGTCTCAGTCACATTATCCTGCATAATGAAATCTTGTATGTGAACATGAATAATAACATAAATTCTCATCATGGCTTCAATAAACCCTTAAATCCGGAGAATCCTAGTGTGCTTGCTGCAGAAAGGCATAGAAGAGATATGCAACTAGGGCAAAATCAACATCTAAATCAGGATTATGTTCATAACCATGCCCATGCATCAAATTATGCTCATAATCATGCTCATGCATCTAATTATGCTCCCAATCATGCTCAGAATCATAATTTTGATCAGAAACCAAGAAAAGCATGCTGGAATTGTGGAAAACCAGGCCATTTCTCCAATAGATGCAAAATGCCTAAAAAGAACAAGGGTTATGTGAATTATGAGCCAAAATAGCATGCAAATAATGTGTATGATAATGATGATGGTATCTATATGATACATGATGCTTATGATTTCCAATTTATAAATTATACAAATGTTGTCTCTAAGAGTGTGCACAATGATGGGTGTACATTTCATGTTACTCCTCATACACACATGTTTCACAATCTTTATTATATAAATTATGGGTATGTTGCATTAGCTGATGGACAAAATTGTGAAATCCTTGGAAGAGGAGATATATGCCTAAAATTTGAAAATAGAAGTTTCCTTACCCTAAAAGATGTCAGATATGTTCCAAAATTGAAATTTAATTTACTATATGTGTCCAAAATTGCTGATAACATGTTGGATGGATCTGTGAACTATCAGAGATTCAAATTTGAAAAGGATTCCATGTTGTATTTCAATGCTCCTAGAAAAAGGGACCTATATGTTGTGCATGCTGAATCTGTGCCTTTACCTGCTCTCATGTTGTGCATGATGATAAGACTGCATTATGGCATGCTAAACTAGGGCATATGAGCAACAAAGGTCTTGAAATATTAAATAAAGCAGGTGCTTTTGGGAATGATAAAGTGTCAAGCATGCTATTTTGTGAATCTTGTCTGATGGGAAAACATCATAAATTGCCTTTTCCTATTTCTATTCCATATCCTAGAAAACATGTTAGTTTTGAAATTCTTGAGTATCTTCATGCTGATGTCTGGGGCCCTGCCAAGGAGCCCACTCATGGTGGAAATGTTTTCTTCTTATCTGTGATTGATGACTTCTCAAAAAAAACTTGGGTCTTTCTAATGAAAAATAAATCTGAAGTTTTTCAAAAATTCTCTAAATGGGATGTTGAGATTTAAAACCAGACTAAGAAGAAAATTAAGTGTCTCAGAACTGACAATGGTCTTGAATTTTACAACTATGCTATGAATAATTGGTGCTCAAATAGAGGTATAAAGAGGCATAAATCTGTTCCCTATAATCCACAACAAAATGGGGTTGCAGAAAGAATGAATAGAACTCTCCTTGAGAGAGTTAGGAGTCTGTTATCTGCTTCTGGACTTGATAAACCATTCTGGGGGGAAGCCTTAATAACTGCATGTTATTTAATCAATAGATCTCCCTCTGTTCCCTTACTTGGTAAGCCGTCTGAATCTGTGTTCTGGAATAAACTTGTATGCTTGTTCAATTTAAGAATTTTTGGTTGTGCTGCTTATGTTCATCAGAAATTGAGTAAGCTTGAACCTAGGGCAAGAAAATGCATCTTCCTTGGATATCCTGAAGGGGTTAAGGGCTATGGACTCTGGGATAAGGGAGTTCCTGGGTTTAAAACTTGTATAAGCAGGGATGTTACATTTAATGAACTTGATTTCCCTTGTTTACTTGAATCCTCACAGTCTGATGCTCCAAGTGAGGTGGAGAACATACATAACATCTTGTTTCCTCCTGTTGCTCCTAGTAAGGTGGATGTTTCTACTCATGTGCATCCTGAAGTGTTGAATAATGAAACTGAAATTGATCATGTGCTTCATGAAACTAATATGCAGAACAATAATGATACCTTGCATGAACTTGTGGTTGATGATATTGATGTGAATGATTCTGCTTCTAATAATGGATCTGGTAATGAACCTTCTGATAATATGATTGTGTCTGATACTGAGACAAGTTCTAATCCTGAAAATGAGCCTGAAAATGTTTCTGAATATGTACCTGAATCTGAAAATCTGGATAATTATCAGCTTGCTAGAGACAGACCTAGAAGAAATGTGAGAGTACCTGCAAGATATGATGGTTATAACTTGTCTTTATATGCTTTTAATGTTTTTAGTAATGTGAATAAGATTGAACCTAATACATATAAAGAGGCTGTGAGCTCTTCTGAATCTGACAAATGGATTGTTGCTATGAGAAGTGAAATAAAATCATTGCATGATAACAATACATGGGTGCTTGTTGAAAA
Organism: Perilla frutescens; assembly: GCA_026008535.1. Taxonomy (NCBI): domain Eukaryota; kingdom Viridiplantae; phylum Streptophyta; class Magnoliopsida; order Lamiales; family Lamiaceae; genus Perilla; species Perilla frutescens. The sequence continues at coordinate 39,383,967 of BRKX01000006.1, read as the reverse complement.
ACCTGAAAATTGTTTTGTGGTTGAATGCAAATGGTTGTATAAGATTAAGCAAGAAATTGATAATGTCAGATATAAGGCTAGACTTGTTGCTAAGGGCTTCACTCAGAAAGAGGACATAGACTACAATGAAATATTTGCTCCTGTGGTAAAATTCACAAATGTGAGAATAATGCTTGTCTTGACTGCTCACTTTGATTGGGAACTCAAACAGATGGATGTTACAACTGCATTCCTGCATGGTGAACTTGAAAATAATATATACATGCATCAGCCAGAAGGCTTCATTAATGAATCTCATCTTAATCATGTCTGCTTATTAAAAAAAGTCCCTTTATGGTTTAAAACAATCCGCAAGCTAGGCAATGGAACATTAAATTTGACAAGTGCATGCAAAGTATGAATTTTACCAGAAGTAAATTTGATCATTGTTTATACTATATACAATCCAATGTGTCTATGTTCCTTCTTCTCTATGTGGATGATATGCTATTAATTAGCCCCTGTTTGAAAATTGTCAAGTATGTTCAGTTCTGTTTATGTGCTAACTTTGACATGAAAGACCTTGGTGATGCTAGAAAAATATTGGGTATGAGCATAGACAGAAATATGAAGAATCACACACTTGTTTTGCACCAAACTACCTATATTGATCAAGTGTTGAAAAAATTTAATATGGAAAACTGTAAGCCTGTGTCTGTGCCTCTTGCATCTCATTTCATGCTGAGTAAAGATCAATCCCCTAAAAGTGAATCTGAGATAAATGATATGCAAGGTGTTCCTTATGCAAATGCCATAGGTTCTGTGATGTATTTAATGATTAGCACAAGGCCTGATATTGCTTATGTTGTTTCATGTTTAAGTAGATATATGGTTAATCCCGGTCTGCCTCATTGGGAAGCCTTGAAATGGCTTCTGAGATATCTGAAATCCACTATGTCTAGTGGTTTGATTTTTTCTAAGTCTGCTGATGGTGTGAAATGTGTGGGATATGTTGACTCAAATGATGCAAATGATAGGGATCAGAGAAAGTCAACAACTTCTTATGTGTTTACTTTATGTGGTGCTTGCATAAGCTGGAAATCTCAACTGCAGAGTATTGTTGCTTTGTCCTCTACTGAGTCTGAATACATTGCTACAACTGAGGCTGTGAAAGAAGCTATTTGGCTTCATGGTGTCTTATCTGAAATTAAATTCATTGATGATAAACCTCTGTTATACTGTGACAGCCAATCTGCTATTCAATTATGCAAGAACCCTGTGTTTCATGACAGGACAAAATACATTGATGTAAGATTTCACTTCATCAGAGACATTGTTGAAAAAGGTGATGTGTTACTTGATAAGATCCCCTCAGAGTTTAACCCTGCAGATATGGGCACCAAGTGCTTACTAGTTGCAAAGCTGATGGCCTACAAGAGATCCTTGAACATGGATCTGGGTTGAACTATGAGGGATGATGTATATTCTGGGTCTTATGCCTGAATACTTGACCTGCCTCAGAGGGCAATCTAAATAATGGTTATTTCCCTTCTGTTGGTACTTTGCTAGGTTGTAACTTGTTCAAAGAAGGTCATTGAATGACTGGAGACTTGTTACTGAAATTGGGTTGGTCTCTTGTGCTGAGACTGGATTAATGCACATAGCATTTATTCCTCCTTCTCTTGCCTTGTCTGTGTTATAAGCTAAAGAGTAAAAATAAGGCAATGATGATAATCTCATTTACTGGCACGTGTTTTCCATGGTGACAGACAAGACCAAATGGGCCAAAGGTGGACATGTGGATAGTTGGCCCACTTGCTCTTTTATTTTTTTCTGGCCCAATATTAATTCTCACCCCCACTTATTTTATTCTGGCCCAATCCCTGTCCTAAGCCCAGCTGCTAAACCTAGCCCAATACCCGGTACCTCCCATATATATCACTTAACCCTAATCTTCCTAAATTATAACCCTAATCACTCTACAAAAGTTGCGCCGCTCCCCCCCCCTTCTCCTTCAAGCCTCACATTAGCAACATTAACCATAATTAGCTTCCTTGAGTGAGTTCTGCCTGTTTTTCTGTGTCTCTGGCCGGATTCCTGTCTGTGGTCTCCTGTTTGGCCTGTGAGTTGAAAAGGCAGAGTGTTACTGTGAGCTGAGCTATCCTATGAGAGTTTCAAGCCTATCGTTTCACCATTCCCTTGTGGTCTGGGTCTGATCAGTCGCCGGAAACACCATAGCCGCCGTCCGTGGGAAAATCTGAGCCCATTTGTGTCCTCAGGACACATTTTCCCACTCTTCAAAATCTCTATTTTATTTTATCTCTGTGTTTCTTCTACTTAGATCTTTAGATCTCTGTGTTCCTGTCTTATTCAAGCATAGATCTAACTGTTTGTTTGGCTTCTAAGTGCAGAACTGGTCCCTTGAAACCAAGCCTGTGAAGATAACCCTGAAAATCTGCAAGATCTTGACTCTGACGCTTGTCAGGCTACTTGAGCAGCCGTGAGGTGAATCGGAGGGGTCGGAAAGCAAGAGGTAAATCCCCAACCGAACCCGATACCACAACAGTAGCATTCACACGAGACATGCACTGAACACTTGTCCAACATGTTCAACAACAAATAAATAAATAAATTCGTATCAATTGTATACAATTGCATTTTTTTTAATTTTTTTTTCAAACAAGTGGGACAAGTGTGCGATGCAAGTACATGTCGGCATTACCTCTAATATTGTATTATATAATTTTCTGATAATAAAGTGACTCAAAAAAAATTGGAGAAATTAAATGTGCATGTACGAGCGGACAAGTCCAAGTACAATTGCTTTGCATATATTAAAATCAAGTTATATATTCACTCTTATCAAAAAATGATTTGTTGTCCACTAGAATCTGCTTGCTGATCACGTTTTTGTTGTTTATAATTATAAGTGACATTATCCTTACAATATGTGAACGAATAACATTAGAATGTATTAACCGTAATCTGAAAAGTATCGGTCATCTGTTTAATTATTTGATGTATGTGAGTTTATTTTATCTCAATTAGAAATATATCTGATTATTATAATTAATTAATCTCAATTAAAATATATATTTAATTCAAAAGGATTAATTGTGGAGGGCAGTGTACGTATAGTATGCGCCCGATGCTGCTGGGTGCGTGCACCGAACATGATGTCAGATCAAAAACATTAATTAATTCATTTTAATTTTATAGTTCACTAATTTCATTTTAAATATATATTTATTTTGAAAAAATTAATAGCCCAAGTGCTAACACTAGGCAAGTGCACCGCCTGAGCCGTTGACGACTCAATACTTTTATTTTTAGAATATACTTTTTGAAAAAGAAAAACTCAGAAAATAAAAAAAAAGAAAAAGAAAAAAACGAAAGAAAGAAAAATGAATTGAGGATGTTGGTAGGTGACACCATTCCTTACGCATTTCACTAATGCAAACACTTGACACTTGCACTTTAAATTAGTTTCATGATCACGTCCGTAGTTGAAAACAGTTCAAATTTTATATCGCACGTTTTCATGTTTTACTTTGGGTTTCACTATTAAATTGACAATTTTAATAATATTTATTATAAAATAAAATTAAATATAACATAAATAATTATAGTCAACATTTATCTACAAAAAAAAAAGAATTTTAAAAATTATAAAAATTAATTTTAAAATAATCAACCATAACAATAAATTATTAATTGAAAACTGAAAATTAAATATTAAAAAATAATTATAAACTTTAATTGGATGAGGTGAGCCCTAAAAAACAATCTTATAATTAGACTAAATTAAAAAAATTACAAGAGAAAATTATAATTTGAAAGTGTAATACATGAAAATTCATATGAGTAGAGAGTGTGCAAATTGGCGACTTCATTACTAAATCTATCCACGAAGATATCATATTCAATTGTTGATTTCCGTATTCATCTAATTTTCTTCATCTATATATATACATAAAGTTCCAAGGAATTTTCTTCATCTATCTTCATATTAGCAGTATTTGCAAATATGGAACCAACTGGCACAATACTCTTCAACTCCGTTGGTCGAGCCTTTTACTGCTTCGACATATTCTCCGTGGAGCTTGATGGTCGGACTTTGTCGGAGCACCGCCTCACTGACGGTGTATCCATCAATTTCAACGGCCAATTTGTTGATGAGCACGAAACTCTTGTTTACATCTCTGAGAGAACCGGCTCTGCCCGCATTTTCTTAGATCGAACTGGAAATACTGATCCGGAACAACTCCATTCCCCACCGGAAAGCCTCTTCCACGACCGCCCCGTGATCAAAAACGGCCGTCTGTACTTCATTTCAGCCCATCAACGGCCGGAGAAGCACTTCACGAGCTGGTCGGCACTTTACTCGACCAAGCTCGATGACAAGACCAAGACCATCGAGCGGGTAACTCCTTACGGCTCAGTGGATTACAGCCCCTCCGTCTCTCCGTCAGGGAAGCTGGTCGCCGTGGCTTCCTACGGCTCGAGGGCTTGGGGTGGCGAATTTCACGAAATCCTGACGGATATCGTGGTTTTTCCGGAATCCGATCCAACCAACCGTGTTGTCTTCTGCCAGCACGGCGGGTGGCCTAGTTGGTGGAGTGATTGGTCTCTGTATTTCCACCGACAAGCAGAGGATGGATGGTGGAGCATTTTCAGAGCTGATTTGCCTCATGATTTTGCATCATCTGCTACAATTTCATCGCCGGTAATCAATCCAGTTCGTGTAACCCCTCCAGGCCTCCACTGCTTCACGCCGGCGGCCATGCACGGCGGCAAAAGAATCACGGTGGCGACGAGGCGGAGGGGAAAGAATTACCGCCACATTGAGATTTTCGATACCGAGTCTCAGAAATTCTATCCCGTGACTGAGCTGCTCAACCCCAATTTCCACCATTACAACCCTTTTGTTTCTCCAGAAGCTACATTTCTCGGCTACCATCGCTTCAGAGGCGGCGCCGGAAACTCGAAGATTCCACTCGAACCAGTGAATAGTCCAGTAAAAGGGCTTCGCACTATCAGGCTAATAGGCTCTTTCCCGGCCCTCTCCCCTTCCGGCGATCTCATCGCAATGAACATCGATTTCAATGAGAATCCCGGCCTCAAAATTGTGAAATCTGATGGCTCGAAGATGTGGACATTGTTCAAGAATCGAACTAGCTTTTACAATTCATGGAGCCCTGCTGATAATAACGTGATCTTCACATCAATCGGGCCGATTTTTGAGTCACCGAGAACTCCTGTACAGATTGCTCGAGTCACATTCAATCCAACACATCTGTCGCTCGATTGCAGCGAAATCCATGCAGATATCAAGATCCTCACCGCAGAAGACACCGGCAACAACGCCTTCCCGTCGAGCTCACCTGACGGGAAGTCCGTTGTGTTCCGATCAGGACGATCGGGACACAAGAATTTATACATAGTTGATGCGATCGAAGGGGAGTTCGAGGGTGAAATCCGACGGCTGACTGAAGGGCCGTGGATCGACACGATGCCAAACTGGTCTGCCGACGGTAAACTGATCGCTTTCTCATCAAACCGGCACGATCCCGATAATGTGGAAGCGTTTGGGATCTATTTGATCGAGCCAGATGGAAAAGGGCTTCGAAGAGTTGAAGTGGCGGGGTTTGAGCTTAAGAGAGAGAGGTTGAACCATGTTTGCTTCAGCTGTGATGGAGAGTGGTTGGTTTTCACGGCGAATTTGGGCGGAGTGACGGCGGAGCCGGTGGCGCTCCCCAACCATTTCCAGCCCTATGGGGACCTGTACATGGTGAGGTTGGACGGCACCGGTTTGCGGAGGCTTAGTTTCGGTGGATATGAGGATGGGACGCCCGCGTGGTGTCCCGAAATCATGCGTGATAAGCTCGACTTTTCTCGATTCTCTCAAGATGAGGTGGAGGGTCAGTTTGACGACCTCTTGTGGATGAAATGTGATTTTTGATCTGCTGCTTGTTAGTTGATTGGAGCATGAGTGACGTGTGTGTGTTCATGCAATTTGAAATAAAAAGGTTTTGTATTTGTTAGTGTAATGATCTCTCAAATGTGGTTACGTGCAGCTTTAACATATATTTGATCAGTTGGAAACGTGAAATAATTGAGTCATTCTCGTGTGACCGCCAATTTCCCTTTTTCTTTCCTTCCTCCCCTAGATGTATCCTAATAAAATTATTGAATCCTTAAGTGCTAACGTACGGACACCACATCACTCGTTAATTACTTTTCTTTAAATAAATAAATATTATAAAATGAAATTAGTGAATTTCTAAAGTTAAAATGAATTAATTTGATTTTTTTTATCTGAATGTTCACATAGTACACCCGGCCGCTGATAAATATGGCTTTTACATGCATTTGAGTAGTTCTATGGCTCATATTTGTAGAGTAATGCATGCGTTTGTTGAGTTTTTATGCTAGTTTTGAGTTTCTGTGTGCTATTTGATGTTTTGGTGTTTCTTGTGCAAGTTTGAGCTGAATTTGAGATTTATCCAAGATCCAATTCAAGGAGGAAAGTTGCTAGAAAGATAGATGATCAAGAGAGGGTCGCAACGCAACTTGAATCGGGTCAATCGGACGAGAAACGAGGGAGAACGGAGCAAAACGGCGGAGCGTGTCGGAGGCATGCGCGCTGGCCGGACCATGCTGTCCAACGGCACGGCCCGTGCCATGAAACAAGCAAGTTTTGAGTCTCGGTATCAACGGCACGGTCCGTGCCGTCACACGGCACACACGGCACGGACCGTGCCCATGACGTACCTTGGAATGCGTGTTTTGATGCACGGCACGGCCCGTGCCGCCTTGTTCTGAAATTTGGTGTTTTGGCTTCCCTTTTGGACGATTTTGACAGACATTCATTCATTATTTTAGAGTTCTCTTTTTATTTTTTACTTTCGAGGTTTGCTGTGAACATTCAACATTGAAGAATTCAAGTTTTAATCAACGAATGGTCATTTCGATTTTTCTAATCTATCGCATATTTATATTATGTTTATGATTATTCTTAGTTCTATTATTTATATGGTTTTAATTATGCGTGAGTAGTCTTCTATTAATTCTAGGGTTTGCAAAGCATGATTGAAGCTATGTATTTAATTTAATCTTGTTATTTTTCCCTTCCGATTATTGTGTTCAATTGTTCAAGAGCTTTTGATTTCATGCTTATTTATAGATCATAATTGATGCATGCTAGCTAGTTAATTTGAGTCCTGATCGAAATAATTAATTAGTGGGATTAATTGAATAATTTAATACACGTTCTAAGGAATCTGTAGGGGAATTTAAATCTGTGGTTCTATCGAGAGTTAGTAAATTAACCTAGAGACGAAAGTAATAGGTTGTTTGTTAATCTGCTTCTACCTTGAGACCTGGCGGAGATAGGTAGATATATTTCTGATTCCTCACCTTTAATCGGATTAAAATTGGAAAAGATTAGGATTAAATTGAATCATAGTGGATACATGTGTGCTGCATTCCCTAAGATCAATATTTCATTAATTGTTTGAGTTTGATTATTTGCTTAGTTTATTTACTTGTGTTTATTTGGTTCTAGTTCTATTCTTTTATTTTATTTAAATTCGTGCCTAGTTTTAGTAAAGTCATATATTGGTAGCCTGGATAATAGAGAGTTGTTAGCTTAGTACTCAATATTATCAAATATTCAGTTCCTGTGGATACGATACTTGATTTGCTTGCTATATTGCATTCTCCTGTGTTAGTTGCAGTTTAGTGCATAATAAATAGTGCATCAGCCGCTTGATGCTAACTCGTGATCTTGTGGATTGCGCTTGATAATTAATTTTTCGAATTAAATATAAAGTATAATTGATATTAATAAACTATAATTGAGGTAAAATAAAAGTTTCTTGGAAAAAAAAAATGCCAGCACGTGAAATGGGCTAAGGACTGATTTGGGTGAATTTTGTCCGTCTTACAGATTTCGATCCTGCAACATCCTGATTGCATAGAACCGAGTTATCACTAAATATATATGTATTGTCATGCTTGCATAAAGACTGACTTTTAAAATTAATAAATGAGAACTTTAAAAAGATAATAATATTATACAACATGATGATTCATAAATATTTTGCACACACTAAATGACGTGTAAAATCCAAGATGATTTCAAAGATTGACTTGTACTTTAGCAAATAAACACTTCACAAATGATAGTCAATCCAATTGATGTAATTTAAAACTTTCGCTGACATGGCTATTCATACATTTCAACATTTAAACATAACTAGTATTTCTCCTGTGCGATGCACAAATAATTATTATTTTTTTAGATTATAGAAAGATCGAATTGAAATATTTCCAACGTAACGATTTTATAAATAACAATATATAGTTGTCCATGATTATAGAACATTTGGTTTCTTTGAATACCTGACATGTATAAAAAAATTTAATTATTTAGTTATTTTAAATGATGAAATTGAAATAGAAAAAATAACAAATTATTATTATTATTATTATTATTTATTATTATTATTATAGTGCAATATAAATGAAAGCTATTTTTTAGGCGACAAATGTAAAGTATTACAAATCATCCATCTATGCATAAAAGAATAAAATTTAAAATTCTACAAATCTCAAATTTTCAAATAAAAATAATAATAAATAAAATTGTAAAAATTTGTTAAAATACAACGGTTGTAATATAAACTGTCGTGGAAAATGAAAAAAAAAATAATAAAAAAAATTTACAACAATAAATGTTAATACTGTTGTCTATTAATTAGAAATTATTGTCTAAGGCAAAATGTGTAATAGACAACGATTTACACCAGAACTATTGTCTATTATTCAAAAACTGTTGTCTAAGACAAAATGTGCAATAGACAACGGTTTACACCAGAACTGTTGTCTATCACACGATTTTGCCTTAATATATATATAGATAGATAGATATAGATAATCAAGTCAAACGCGGTCAATGATCAATTATTTAAACCTAATAATACGCTCACAAACGTTCAAATATACTTTAACGCTCTTGGGTGTTCAAAACTTCTTGGAACTTAACGAAAATATAAATACATCAATAATGTGTGTAGTTAAACATAAATATACAAGTTCATTCAAAGAAATATATTTATTAACTCTGAATTTAACCACGCCAACCATTTTAACCCCATCAAGCCTGTCCACCAATGTCTTCAGATGAAAAACATTAAAAACATAGGGCCGAGTGCTAGAAAACACTGTGTGAATAGTATCGTTCAAGTTTTAAACATATTGATAATACTATACCATGTTATCGAAATTTATCTCATTTAATTTGAAGGCATCGTATGTCTAAAGAATGTATTTTTAAGACATGTTATTACTTTTACAAATACGAAGTTAGGTTTTCGACCCACGACATGTGGGCAAGCAAATACAAGTGTTACTAAAGTAAATGAAATTTTCGTCCCTCAGAGAAGAAATAATCCAAGAAAATTTCAAGGACTAATAGCTTATACAGTTATACTATTAAGAGCCAATTGAACAAGTACGTAGAAGAGTTATGTTTTCGATAAACCTTTCAAGATTCTAAGGGGGTGAGGACATAATTAATAGCCCGAAAATTTATAAGATTGGACTTTTTATAAGTTTAATAACGTCTACATAGAGTTGGGTTCCACAAGGAACCACATTCTAAGTGAGAATCGAGAATCAATCTGAGTCATAGATTCGGTATATTTGGACGGCCTAGATCTGCTCCAGATTTTAAAAAACGCGGTGACAATCTTATAATAACGTCCAACTTCGCTGCCCCTGAATCTTAGTAAGGGTAAAATCGGAAAATATATGAATACTCAGAATTTACGTGTATATTTTTTAATTTAGAGTTTTAGCACTGTCATGGCCTTTTTTAGCACTGTTATGACCTTTTTTAGCATTGTCATGACTTATTTTAGCATAATTCTTTTTTAGCATTAGCATAAAAAAATGTCATCGATATTGTAAAAAAACCACGAACAAACACTGTTACATGTTGAATTATCAATATATAAATACTCAGAATTTACGTGTATATTTTTCAATTTAGAGTTTTAGCACTGTCATTTCTTATTTTAGCACTGTCATGGCCCTTTTTAGCACTGTCATGACTTATTTTAGCATGACTCTTATTTAGCATTAGCATAAAAAAATGTCATCGACATTATAAAAAAAACCACGAACAAACACTGTTACATGTTGAATTATCAATATATGAATACTCAGAATATACGTGTATATTTTTCAATTTAGAGTTTTAGCACTGTCATTTCCTATTTTAGCACTGTCATTTCATATTTTAGCACTGCCATGGCTTTTTTTAGCATTGTCATGACTTATTTTAGCATGACTTTTTTTTTAGCATTAGCATAAAAAAATGTCATCGACATTATAAAAAAAACCACAAACAAATACTGTTACATGTTGAATTATCAATATATGAATACTCAGAATTTAGGAGTTTTATCAGATTTTAGCCCGACCTTTCAAGTAATTCACAAAAATGTCCTGAACTTTTATAAATAACAATTTAATACACGACCTTTTGAATTTATAAGAATCTAACCTGAAATTAATTTTCGGGCTTTTAATCCCCAACGTATATCTTTTTACATACGATCTGGAGTGAGATATAATTTTATTTGATCAATTGACGTGGCACAAATATTTTCTACGCCAGTAAAAAATTCAGAAAAAAGATATACGATGGCAACTAAAAGCTCAAAAATTAATTCGAGGCTAGATTTGTTGTATATTCAAAGGTCAGGTATTAAATTGTTATTTATAAAAAGTCAGGACATTTTTGTGAATTACTTGAAAGGTCGGGCTAAAATCTGATAATACCCCCAGAATTTACGTATATATTTTTCAATTTAGAGTTTTAACACTGTCATTTCCTATTTTAGCACTGTCATGGTCTTTTTTAGCACTGTCGTGATTTATTTTAGTAGAATTCCTAAATTACAAAAATACCCTTATTAGTTCATTAAAAAGTCACTAATATTACAAATATGTCACCGCGTTTTTTTCAATCTTGGGACAGATCTTGGCCATCAATATAAGAGCGATCTGTGGCTAAAATTGATTCTCAATTCTCACATGGGTGTGTGTGGTTCTCACATGATTCCATCCCTGTATACACACACACACACACATATATATATATATATATGTATATTTAGTAGAGACCCGTTTTATAAAATCGGGACGTTAGAGATCCTTTAAACCATCTAATATAACTGTTTGTTAATTTTGATTGGTTTTCATTCGGATTCATTTGATTGAAGACGCACAAATAAAAAATTGATTTTGAACAACACTTGATTAATTAATCTTGATTTCATGCATCAGTGGAAATGTTCTGCTTTACTGTAATTTATGGAAGCAAATTATTGATCAATTTCTCCTAAGACAAACCACAAACTTCATCAATCCCATATCTATATCATTTACCTAAAAATAATAATAAAGTATATATCATTTCTCGCAGGAACAAAAAATGGAAGCACACGGTCCCGATGAGGATAATCTAGTGGTAGAGGAGATTGATTGGAGATCAAAGGTTACGGATTCGAATCTTCTCAATATCACTGTGTCGGATATGTGAGTGAAAAAAAAAGGGCACACGCGGCACAAAAAAAAAACTGATTTGTTATTTCTTTTAAAAAGGTTTAAAATATATTAATTTACTAGGCAGTCAAATTCAAATTAAACTTAATCAACACAAAAAAAAAAAGCAAGAAGAAGTGTATCAATCTAGCTTATGTTGCTTCAATAATAGTTTAATTAGTTATTTTATATTTGCAATGACATTATTATATTTTTATTATTTTTTATGTTTTACAATTACCAATTTACCATAGTGCGCCTTTGTAAATGATTTTTTTCGTGAATGTGATTTCTGTAACGTTGTAAATCCATCACAACCTTTTGCAATTTGTATTTTGTACCTTTTCATGCTTTTAATTTTCTGTAAATTTACATAATTTATTATGTTTTCATTCTATGGATTTTTTTTTTTAAAATTTGGTCAATTCCTGACTCTCCATTGCTTTAGATATTCTTTTGGAAATCTAACTATGCTAAATAAATTAGGACATATCCACCTGTATCATGCATTCATGTGTAAGTGGCACAATTGTCATGGCAGATATTCTTGCAATTATTTTTGGTGTATCTGTATTATATTGAAAATCAGTTCAACCCTATTTCTATTTTCTCTGATTTAATTTTATTACCATTATTCGTATTTTAATTTGTATTGGGATATCGCGGATGATCCCTGATGAAGCAGGGACGGCCTTATATTTCGAGGGCACATGACGAAACGGAAAAAAGAAGGGTCCTAATTATTTTTTACTAGCATTAATTTTTCTCCATTATTATTTTCATAATCATGAATCTTGAGAAAGTGTATAATTACAAATATACAAAACAAAAAAAAAAAGTATCGAATAATTTATTTCAAAATGTGTAATGATAATTTATTTGAGGTTTACAAGGAATCTGAGATCACTAATTTTCCTGGAACTATTTCTATGAATGATATTTTCAACATTCTAGAAGTTATTGGAAATATTTTTTATTGTAAATTTGTAATAATTTAATAGGGTAAATATACCAGACAAAATTAAAAGTAATTATTCAATAAAGAAAATGTTATGACTAAACAAATACGTACATATTTGACAAGCAAGGTATATTAGTATATATGAGTCACGATTAGAATTCTGAAGCAAGGTAAAAATTATATTTTTAAAAATGGAATTACATGTATGTGTGCGCGCGCGCGCATATATAAAATATGGGGGAACCCATGGGCGTTGCCCATGTTTGTCATCCATCAAGGTCGACCTTGTCCTAAGGAGCTTGTGTTGAGTTTTTTCATACTTATAGATCTGTGATTAAAGCGGTTCATTATTTAGCATAACACGATGTGCATTTATCTAATCAGTACTGTAGGTGGCGAAATTTTACAATATTATAAATAATATTTTTATTGATTTTAATATATTTATTTAGTTTTGGAATCATATCAAATCCAAAATTAGATAAAATATTTAAATAATAAAGATATTATTATATGATAAACATCAAGTTCTTTGGAAACAAGTAAATATCTTTTAAGATATATATCAATTTCCAATAGCCAATGAGATAGTGTTACATCAGCTCTAGATCTCTCTTCCCACAACTATAAATAGGGGCCTCCATATCAGTTGAAAATCACACCAGAAGTCATTTGAAGAGTTCAAGAATTTGAGAACTTCCATAAGTGAAATTCTCAAAGATATTCAAGGCGTTCTTCACCAAAATCATCCCGAAGATGGCGTTTGATCCACAAGCAAGACTATTTGAAGAGTTCAAGAATTTGAGAACTTCCATAAGTGAAATTCTCAAAGATATTCAAGGCGTTCTTGTGACATTCAAAGGCGTTATTCACCAAATTCATCCGGAAGACGACGTTTGATCCATAAGCAAGGCAGTCAAAGGCGTTCTTCATCAAATTCATTTCGAAATTAGCGTTTGATCCGGAAACAAGGCGTCGACCATCCGAGTTAATGTTATCAAGACTAAAGATCAAGCCAAAGAAGATCGAGGATACAAATCTTCCCCGAAAACTTCAAAGGCCAAGTTCAAACAACAATCCCGAGAAAATCAAAGAGACAAATTTACTTCAAAGATTTCAAAGACCGTTTGAAAATCAAGTTTTGAAGAGAAGAATCAGAGGAAAAATAGAGATTGGATCCGTATAATATATTTTGATCCGAAAATCATCTGAATTGTACACATTTTATGTTTTATCAAATTAAATACAAAAATTTATGTTACAAATTTTGGCACGCCCGGTGGGACAATCTTTATCTCTCATCTCTTCTCTTCGCCAATTTTCTCAAGCATCAAGATGTCTACAATTTTGGAAGAGTAAATTGCAAATTTGACGAAGCTTGCCGAAGGAATTGCCAAGCGGATACAAGAACGGGATGCTCAAATCTTGAAGCTGAACAAAGAATGGGTTGTTGATTTTGGTGGCAAGTAAGTGAATGAAGATACTGAAACTGAGATATCTACAAAGCTACATGCCAACAAAAGTGGAAAATCTACAGCCAAAGAAATTGAAATTTCATCTGATGGCTCAATACAAGTTGATCAACTCAAAAATTTCATACTGAAGACAATTAAAGACAAGTCTGGAGAGAGCCATAAATCACTCTGGACTTACAACAAGCCATATACTCCAAGAATTGACAACTTAAAGATGACAGATGGCTACCAGCCGCCAAAGTTTCAACAATTTGATGGCAAAGGAAATCCAAGACAACATGTGACTCACTTTGTAGAGACCTGTAATGATGCTGGGACATACAAAGATCACTTGGTGAAGCAATTCGTTCGTTCTTTAAAAGACAACGTATTTGATTGGTATACCAATTTGGAGCCAAATTCAATTGATAGTTAGGGGCAACTGGAGAAAGAATTCCTAAACCGCTTCTACAGTACTCGAAGGACGGTTAGCTTGGTTGAACTCACAAATACAAACCAACAAAAAGAAGAGTCTGTCATTGACTACATCAACCGTTGGAGAAACTTAAGCCTGAATTGCAAAGATCAATTATCAGAAACTTCAGCAATTGAAATGTGCATCCAAGGCATGTGTTGGGGTCTTCGATATATTTTGAAAGGGATTCAACCAAAAACTTTCAAGGAATTGGCCACTAGAGCTTACGACATGGAGTTAAGCATGGCCGCAAATAGAGTTGAAGAACTATCGATGCAAAAGCCTCACAATTTTGAAGAAGAGCAAGAAACAAATGATGGGGGAAAACCTTTTGAGGAATCCCCAAGTGAAGAAGAAGAAGAAGAAGCAGCTATAAATCTTGTCATTGGCCTATTCAAATCTTCCAATACATGTCATAGTCCATAAAATTCAAACGCTCCTTGATAAGAGCCTAAACTATCTTCAATGCTCCTTGATAAGAGCCTAAACTATCTAAAGTCTTCAAAATGGGCAACGCTCCTTGATAAGAGCCTAAACTATCTTCAATGCTCCTTGATAAGAGCCTAAACTATCTAAAGTCTTCAAAATGGGCAACGCTCCTTGATAAGAGCCTAAACTATCTTCGAAACTCCTTGATAAGAGCTTAAACTATCTTCCAATGCTCCTTGATAAGAGCCAAAACTAACTTTCAAAGCTCCTTGATAAGAGCCAAAACTATCTAAACTCTTCAAGAAATACCAAGACTCCTTGACACGAGTATAAAATGTCTATAAATTCAAATTCAAATCCAAGATTCATTGACACGAGTATAAAAGGTCTACAAATTCAAATTCAAGACTCATTGACACGAGTATAAAAAGTCTACAAATTCAAATTCAAGACTCCTTGACACGAGTATAAAATGTCTACAAATCCAAATTCAAATCCAAGTACTCACGGACACGAGTATAAAAGGTCTACAAAGTCCAAATTCAAGTTGAAGGCTCCTCGATATGAGCATAAACTATCCAAGTTCAAGAAAAAGCTCCTTGATATGAGCATAAACTATCCAAGTTCAAGAAAGCTCCCTAATACGAGCATAAACTATCTAAATTCAAATCCAAATTGAAGGCTCCTTGATACGAGTATAAACTATCTAATAAATTCAAATTGAAGAACTCTTGAATATGAGTATAAACTATTCAAGAACTCCTTGACACGAGTATAAACTATCTAATAAATTCAAGTTCAAGACTCCTTGATACGAGTTTAAACTATCTAATCAATTTTCGAGACTCGTTCATTTCAAACGACAAGTCGTCAATGAACAAGTCTCGAGGGGGCATTTGTAGGTGGCGAAATTTTACAATATTATAAATAATATTTTTATTGATTTTAATATATTTATTTAGTTTTGGAATCATATCAAATCCAAAATTAGATAAAATATTTAAATAATAAAGATATTATTATATGATAAACATCAAGTTCTTTGGAAACAAGTAAATATCTTTCAAGATATATATCAATTTCCAATAGCCAATGAGATAGTGTTACATCAGCTCTAGATCTCTCTTCCCACAACTATAAATAGGGGCCTCCATATCAGTTGAAAATCACACCAGAAGTTATTTGAAGAGTTCAAGAATTTGAGAACTTCCATAAGTGAAATTCTCAAAGATATTCAAGGCGTTCTTCACCAAAATCATCCCGAAGACGGCGTTTGATCCACAAGCAAGACTATTTGAAGAGTTCAAGAATTTGAGAACTTCCATAAGTGAAATTCTCAAAGATATTCAAGGCGTTCTTGTGACATTCAAAGGCGTTATTCACCAAATTCATCCGGAAGACGACGTTTGATCCATAAGCAAGGCAGTCAAAGGCGTTCTTCATCAAATTCATTTCGAAATTAGAGTTTGATCCGAAAACAAGGCGTCGACCATCCGAGTTAACGTTATCAAGACTAAAGATCAAGTTAAAGAAGATCGAGGATACAAATCTTCCCCGAAAACTTCAAAGGTCAAGTTCAAACAACAATTCCGAGAAAATCAAAGAGACAAATTTACTTTAAAGATTTCAAAGACCGTTTGAAAATCAAGTTTTGAAGAGAAGAATCAGAGGAAAAATAGAGATTGAATCCGTATAATATATTTTGATCCGAAAATCATCTGAATTGTACACATTTTGTGTTTTATCAAATTAAATACAAAAATTTGTGTTATAAGTACATTTATCTAATCAGTACGCTGAATGATAACTCTTCGGATTGGCTTTTTAAATGTTGTTTCTGTTGATGTTGTTTGAGTTAATCTTCATTTTCAAAAAATAAAAATAAAAATACTGACTAAATTTCTATAATTGGCCAAATTTGACCAAGGGTCATTTCATTATTTATACTTGATGAACAAGTCTTTCTTTTAGCCTCATCAAACATCATCATTTTTCTATCGTGTGGAAACATATACCAAGTACAATAATTGAGAATAATATTTGTTTTTTCAGATACCTACAATCGGCACTTTGTAGATTAGCATAAGGTGTTTTATCTTAAAAAATATTCCAAGAATTCGAATTCACGATTACCATCATGTTAGATGTTCTATATTTTTTTATCATACCACGTCATAAAACTATATATGTATTGATAAATATAAATATACATGTGTATATAAATATAAAATATTGAAACAATATATATGGTTGAGTTACTTGCCGATGAATTCTACAATAATTTATTATATGTTTTCATTCTATGGAAAATATGTTTAAATTTTGTGGATTCCCGATTTTTTATTGCTTTTGATATTCAATATCTGTATATCTAACTATGCTAAAATAGATTACGACGTCCACTTATATCATGTAAGTGGCACAATTGTCATGGCAGAAACTTCTGATTTTTGGTATCTTTGTATTGACAATCAGTTCAACCACATTTCTATTTTCTCTGATTTCATTACCCGCATTCGTATTTTTTTTTTTTTTTGTCGTCGAGCGCATTGAGTAAATTCCACCCCTATGTAATAACCTATAAATCTACACAGGAGAGATAAACCACACTTTTTTTTTGTCGTCGAGCGCATTGAGTAAATTCCGCCCCTGTGTAATAACCTGTAAATCTACACAGGAGAGATAAACCACACTTGGCAAATCAGGTGTGACAGACTCACACCTAGTGGTGTTGGTGGTGGACTGGAGGGTGGAACTTGAGACCTTTGACCTCAAGAAACACCACTCCACCACTAAGTCATCCCCAAGGGGACACCTCTATTCATATGTTGTATATATATTGAGATGTTGTGGATGATCTGCCCAAGGACGGACGCAGTAATTTTGATTTGAGGGGGCGAAAAACAGTTATAATGCGTGCGCGCGACACTCACACACACACACACACACATATTTACACGTAACTACTTATCTCAATTAAAATAAAACTATATTTATTTAACATTTTCGCATCATAAGTCGTACTTTACATTTTTTTCATAATTTTAAATTTATCTATGATTGACTCAGCATTAAAAGTCTCGACAATTTCTTTCTCAATATACATTGGGGAATGTAAAACCTTAATTAAATTTATTGCAAAACTCCAACAAAAATTAATAAAAAATAACTTAAATGCACAATTTGAGCATAATGACGCACTGTTATATTATAAGTAAATTAAGAAACCATAAAACATAAATAAAATCATAACATTAAAGTCTTGAAGCATTCAGTCTCAAATCCATAAATATAAAAAAATACCTAAAATATAATGAAATAAATTTAAAATATTAATATGAATAAATAAGGGGAAATATAACAATAAAATGAACTTACACATGCAAATAGTAAAGCAGCAATATAAACAAAATGAAAATACTTTTTGAATTTGAAAATAAAATTATTTATTTAGCATTATATTATTTTGGGCCTCTCACTACATCAATTATAAAATCCATATGGACAATACTTAGATATTAATAAATCAAATATCCAAAAATATTAATACGAGGGGAGGCAAAAATATTATAATAATTATATAGCATATATATACTTATTTTTTTTTATAAAATTTGATGGGGGTGGCTGCCCCACCTAGGTTCGTCGTTGGATCTTCCAGGAGCTTCTATTAGAATTTGTTTTTTTCATTCTTATAGATCTGTGACTAAAGCGGCTCATTATTTAGAGTAGAGATCCTATAGTCCTAACTAAATGTGTGTACCAACATTAAAATTATATATTATTAATAATATTTTTTATAAAAATAAAATTTATTATATTATAACTGCTCATAATTAATATTTATTGTTAAAAATTATTATTTTTTTAAATATTATATACCATAAGTTTGGAATAATCAACTCTAAAAATTAATTATATTTACTAAAAAAAATAAATATTAAAAAATAATTATAAATTCTAATTGGTTGGAATAAACCCTAAATAATAATGTGAAATTATATTGATCCAAAAGAAATTAAAATTGAAGAACAAAATGAAAGAAAAAGTAATATTTTTGAGGTTTGGTACACAATTAGCACACACAAATTAAGACTAGAGGATGTCAAGTGCATTATTTAGCACAAACTGTGCATTTATATAGTCAGTTCTAGGGATGAAAATAGGTCAAGTAGAGCGTGATGAGAAAATTCTTTGTATCAATTTTTAATTCGAATCATGTGCAAATGAACACAGTGTAGCAAGCAGTGAAATGAGCCGAACCATAAGGAATTAAAGTGATTAATGAGAATACAAGCATTGTTAATCAAAATCTTCTCACTATTTAAACAATCGAAAGTCCAAGTTTAATTAATATTCCACTTTTAAAAACAATAAAACTAAAATTGAAGTAAACATAAACACCAAGAAATTCATCAAATAAAGGTTTACATGATCAAAAGGGTCATAGGGTGTTAATTCTTAAATGAAGATGCTCTCAGAAACCACTCAAAACACACATACTCTCCCTTCTTTAGCAAAATTTAGATAAAGTTAATCTAAGCACTTTCTCAAGCTACTTAAATCTTTGGATTAGAGCTAAAATCCCTATCTCTAGTGGATAATTAGCAAACTAGCTTACTTATGCTCCAAATCATATGCATCTTCCTAATTACTTACTATTGTAACGACCTAGATCTTTTTAAAATTGGTTGTTACCTTTTTATAAAATGTGGTTCGAAAATATTATTTATTATTGCATGTTAATTTAAAATATTTTATTGCGTTCCTATAAGTCACGCCTATATTATTATTATTATTATTATTATTATTATTATTATTATTATTATTATTATTATTATTATTATTATTATTATTATTATTATTGATCTTAGTGGATTTTTTTATATCTTTTAAAGTTAAACCTTTTATTTAAAGAGCTCCATATTTTTGAAACTATTACAAAGTATCATTGCATTGAATAATTATTTGAAATTGTAAAATGATTATTTATTTATTTATTTCATTTTAAACTAAATGGGTTTTATATTTTTAAAAGAGTGTAACAATTATTTTAGTTATCTCTCATAACCTAACAATTAGTTCAATTATTTTAGTATACTTCAAAACTCAAATCTATTCTTTTAAGAGCTCATTAATCATTTTGATAGAAAATGTGACTTTTTAATTTTAATCTTCATGTAAATTTATGAAATGTGAAATGAGAAATTATAAAATATCTTTTGCATTAACTTACATCTTTCATCTTCTTAAATAAAATTAATTTTTTTATTTAATTGAAAACCTTTCATTGCTCTAAATTTCACTATAAAAAGAGGCTTTGTGTTTCATTGTTAACACATTAAAAGTAATTTTATTTCTAGCTTTTCAAAGAGGTAAAATACATATGCATGTGCATTACATTGGGAAAGGGGTTTGAGTGAGTTTGCGGGAGAAGGAAGTTCCGGCGGTGGTGACTGCGGGCGGCAGTGGCGGTGGTGCCACCTTTGTGCTTCGGCATGAAGAAATAGAGATGAGAAGAGATAAGATATGGATAAGAGGCTGCTTGGATTTATTTTGTGTGTGTGTGTGTGTGTGTGTGTGTGTGTGAGAGAGAGAGAGAGAGAGAGAGAGAGAGAGAGAGATTGCTTACTTGCTAGGGTTCTAGTTGTTAGGGGAGATGGAAGGATGGAGTGAGAAAAATGAATTAAATCAATATAGTGAATAAGTGGGTTGGTAGATGAATCGATGATGTGGAATTAAGTAAAGGAATAAGAGTTGGGTTTGTGCATTCTTTTTAAATAAAGTACATGCATAATTATTTTAAAATTTCAAATTATATTATTTTATTAAATCATAGTGTTCATGAAAATTATTTTAAACTTATTATAATGATTTATTTATATTTGTAACAGCCCGGTCCCTAGGCGGTCATTTTTAATGAGGACGGGGTGTTAGGCGTAAAAACAGCAGGGAAAATTGGAATTCCAAGGGGGGTGTTTCTAAAACCGTACTAAGTTAGCGCCTCAAAAATCTAGGCAACTTAACTTTATGACTTGGAAGAACGATCGTTTTCAATAAATCAAAGGGGTCAAATGATTCAATCGAGTTAAAGGAACGCCATATCAAAGACCAATCGAAATTTAAACAGAATTCAATGACAAACAGATAGGAATTTGACTCTTTAAATAGACAAGACTTCTTCATAGGTCACAACAGCTAAGACCCATTAATAGGTCGGAGTCAAATAAATCATAATATCCCATTCATAGGACGAAACAAGGAACAACTCAAGTTTAATTGGAAACGAGCAGAATCATGCTTGAAAGAAAAAGCCTCTTCATAGGCGAACAACAATAACAAGCATGCGAGACTTATTTACAGGTCAACTGAGAGTGAATAGATACCAAAATGCTTCAACAAATACGTCTTTTAAGATAGCTCAGAATCAATAAAGAATTAAATGGGTATGTCAAAAGAACTTGCTTCTACTTCTCAAAGACTTTATTGATAATTAGAATCGTAGCATTTAAGACATGCTATTATCAAGAATTAAGTTGCATATATCGAGACTAAATACTAGATGTTAGAGTACTTAGAAGAAACATAGCAGAAGAAAATCATGTAACCATAAAGAGCAATAACTTTGGAAACTTAGACAACTCAGGCAACCCCACCAGTAGCACATCACCAACCTCCGTATCTTAACCTGAAAATATTTAAAAAAGAGGGCGTGAACACTAATATACTCAGTGGGGTTTTATGAGAAAACTTCTTTGATAAACTTTAGAAATATCCAATTAACAATTGGCGGTATATGGAGAGCAAAACGTAAAAGCCCTCTCCATATCCGCAAAACCTTTTACTTTCTTTCCCTGGCGCCTTTCCTGAGTTAAACCTGATGTCTACTGCACCCTTAGACCTTCTTTCGGATAGAAGAGGGGTTACCTCAACTATCCTCCTGAGTATGCGAGGGGATTACCCAGCAGTTGACTCCCTTTACTTATCAAATGATAAACTTTAATGACACAAATGTCACAACATGATAATGCAATAAAACTATTCTTTGAGCTCAATAACATGCTTAACAAGAATTGAATCATAACATTCAATATCAAAATCTTAACCTTGAATCCTTAATACTTAATCCTCAACCTTGAATTCTCACATTCAAACCTTAATATCAAAGCCTCAAAACTTAATCATGCTTAGCATAAATCATAACCTAGATTATTCGGTATTTATTTTCACCTAAACTGCAAGTGTACAGCGAGGCTTATAGGATAGCGGTGAACAAGGTCGTATCCACATGGATTTAATAATTAATCTACTAGTTATTTTAATTTAACTTCCTGCAGTTATCTAGACTACCAATCATGATTGAATTTAACTAATTAAAAACTAAAATTAATAAATGAACTAAATTACCACTGAAGAAATCAACACGGAAAATCAAACACTGAAGAAAAAGACGCATTCTAGGATTGGATACTCATTATTTAATCCATTCTCTTAATCAATTCATTTAGTGTCTATGTTGGGATTTAAATCATGCTAGAACAATCACTCATGTATTCTAAACCTTCTCTCGAAGCGCCTAGATTATAGATCACACAATAAATATTAACGTGTCCGTTCAATACCTATTATGCAACTCCTAATGGTTCCAAAGATTTATTATTCTCTAAATTAATCGCAACTCTCTCGAGTGATATTGACCAACCAGTTAATTATTCCAGATCTTGTGTTAAAACTCATCTCTCGAATTATGGATTAACACATCAGATTGCATCATTTAGTGATCAAGTAAATAATACAGAGAAAAGCAGGAATAATCAAAACATAATCAAATAATAGACACCAAATAAAATGAATTAAAAGAACTTCATAAATAACTCATAATCCAACCCTAGGATACTAGGGTTTTAGCTATCCATAGTAAAATAAATAACCAAAGTAATCCACAAAGAAAACATTGTATTTCTAAAAACAGAGTAAATAAAACCAGGAGATTTTATTATGGCTTTGGTCTTGAACACTATTGAATCCTTTGGTCTTGTTCTTCGCATCTTCTTTTCTCTACAACAAATCTCTGGTGGCAACTTTTGGGTAGGTGGAATTGTATGGAATTTTGTGCATCAAACCCTTAAATACCAAGTTTAAAAAAGCCCAAAAATAGGTCAAAAATCGGATAGGCCCGCTCGACTCGCGACCAGGGTGCCTGCGACTCGGGTTGCAAATTCACGTGGCATGACGTGGCGTGACGTGGCATAAAATTCGCGACCAACCTCAAAATTCGCAACCAGGTTGCGAATAAAACAAAGGAGAACCCGGCCCCTGTCGCGACCATGCAGAAAAAGGGAAAAAGTGTGATTCGTGACCAGACTTGCGACCCTCAGGGTCGCGAAGTCCGATCGCGGGTATTTTCCGCATCCGGCAGCCTCTCACTGTTTTACTTCGTTCTCACTCGTTTCTTGTCCGATTGACCCGATTATTTTTGCAACGTGTTTTTAACTTGATTTCCTATCTTTCTAGGGTCTTCCCAAGGTCATTTGAAGTTCACACCAAAAATGACATTAATTCCTTTCACAATGAACAAACACGCGACAATGCACAAAACATAGAAACTATGCAAACTCAACACTTCATGCATGCAATGCCAATCAAATACCACTCAAATGTACCTCAAAATACATGCAAAATGTGAGGTTATCATAGATTGAATCATCTAGATTGCATTCCTTAATAAAGACTATAACCTTAATACCACAAGGGAATACTATGATCAACCTACAAGGCCTAACATTCATTAACAATAATATCGATACAATACTTAACTTATGATCATGATCGTCTATACCTTATATAAATCAACTATAAGATATCACAACATATCAAAACATCATTTACTTAATCAAGAGCTCAAATAACAATTTATATAATCATATTATAACTTCCTTTTTTCCTTTCTTTGTACAGAGATCAATCAGGCAGAGCAAAATATTTAGTTGGATATTTATCTCGCCCTATCATGCTTCTAGAGCTTATTAGCTCAAACCATAGCTTTGGTTTAGAATCACTCACCTCGATGACGAGCACGTGGATGAAGCCACGAGCCAAAAATCCTTTCTCGGTTCTCCTAGGGGCTCACATCTTCCTACAAAAGCCGAATCATCTACTTAGCGGCCTCTTTCGAAGAATTCTAACATCTAACGAGAATTCAAACAACACCTAACTTTCCTCCCTTAACTAGGACTTAAACACAGATGGCACGACTATAGAACCTTTATAAAATACGAGGGTTTGAAATACTCGAGATAAGAATACAGTTAGAGGCAAAACATGGTGGCGGAGGCCTTGCACGGGCCGTGCAAGCATAGCATGGGCCGTGCTAATTATTGAGACGAGAATCAAAATGCCCAGATTTTCGACACGGGCCGTGCTAGCATAGCACAGTCCGTGTTATCCTTGCACGGTCCGTGCTAGCTCTCTAGAAACTTGCCGAGAGCTTTGCACGGGCCATGCAATCCTTGCACAGTCCGTGCACTCTCACGAACCTCAAAATCTTTCGATCGAGGCGTTACTCGGTCGTCTCTCCCTTTCCTCGACGTTTTAAACTTAAAAACAAGGCTTGAAACATTTACGATGATTTCTTAAAGATATGACTTTACAAAATGATAATCGAAAGTAACCGAATTAAAACTTCAACAAGATCGATATTTGCCCAACACTTGAAGAATATAGAAATGAGCATGCTTAATCTTAAAATCGACATTATAACGGAATAAACATGACTATCCTCCTTTGATCACTTAGAAATAATGATGAAATCTGAATACGAAACTTAAACGGAACTTCAACGAAATAAACAAGACTAACAATGAGGAATAATAACGAGAACATAATAATGAGAATATGATAATGAAAGACAATAATGAAAGATGGAATGAAATGCGAAATTAAAACAAGAATGAAATAGGGTCCGAAGCCGACGAACAAGAATGGACGGAGTCGAATGCGTCGAAGGAAGGTGGCTAGCTCGGCATCTCGTCGAGCCACAACGGTGGCTCTACCGCCTGATACAACCCGACGGCGCCCCTAGCACCTTTCCCCACCGCATCTCTTCCACGCCACTCCGCTCATCGCCTCAGAGGAACACTCACGAAGAATGCTCTTCGCTCGACTCAAGCTCTCTCGACTTTTCCCTCACTTTCTCTCTCAAGATTTGAAGAGTAGAGAATGGATTTGGTGTGGAAAATGAATGGAGGGGAGTGCTCTATTTATAGGGGTGAGATTGGCTTCCCTTGGAAGCCATTGCAGTGCAACAATATTGCAAAAGTTACTCCGGGTTCGGTTAAATGCTGCTTTATGTTAGGGTTTTTTTGAATTAAACCACCGCAGGATCTCTTTGGTTGTTCTTTAATCCTAATGTCATGTATGTCATATATTTATGCATCTCATATGTTTTAATAAACCGAGTTCAATTAAACATGCAATCCGATTTTCGGTTCTACTGAAAACGGAAACATAGAATATCGAAAGACACTTACAAATAAATGTCGGGTTGAGGACAAGATTAAAGGTCTAATCTTGCTATTGTGTATGATGTAAACGGAGCCCCACACAGTGCTATTCAACTTCTCGATCTTCTGTTGTATTCCCGGACTGTATCTAGATTCAGAGTGGGTTGAAATCTACTAGATAGGTATGGATACTGTGGAAATAAAGAGAACACAAGAGGAGCTGATTTGTAACCTTATAAATTTCGTCCCCCAACTCCTTATTTATAAGGGGGTTGGCAAAATTAATAGTGTCCCAACCCTACTGGGTTTGGGCCTCTATCTCTTTTTCCATCTCCAGTCCATTAAAGTCATATTGGCTACAACAGGGATCTAGAAGAATATTAAATTGACCTGCTAATTTATTTAATTTTCAATATTCAATAAACTTAGGATATTATTAAATAAATTAAGTATTACTTTTATTCCACTAAAGAAGTAATGCTGACTTACCAATTTAATACATATTTCTGAATATGCTTTCTCCTTTAGTTCAGCCATTCCCGTGTTCAAGATCTACTGTTCATTAATTAATTATGTAAGCCTCTGACAGCTATAATTAATTAATATCTAAAACTTTGAGTAGTACCACACAAGATTTATTCATGTACGGAATAAATTCCACATGTAGGGTTTCACATGAACTTGTGTTTCCTCAAGAGAACATCATCAACCTGACGCACCAGGACACAGTGCTTATATATATTGCACGACACATCATATATTGAAATGCTATTACCCAAGATATCGAGTTTATTGATTCTATCAAAGAATCTCACCCATTGATAAATCAAAGCAATCAACAAAGCATATATATGTTCGCTAATAAATATAAGTTAAGAACCTCAACTCTATGGATCGTTATTCTCTCACTAATAGGGTCAGAATAGAGAACAATATCCTATCGTGATCCTCATCAATACACTAACACGTGTATTAGAATAATCAATTAGTCAAGACAAACTAATTATCAGATTATTCTACGGTGTACCGATGGTGTATTCATGATCATCTAAGCCGTGAGCCTTTTAATACAATACAAGGATCTGATGATATGATCTTACCGTTGTTCACCCACACCATATCATCTACAATGTAAGTATATGAAATATGCATAAACAATAATATAAATGTAAACAGTGACTGCAATAAGATTCAATCTATATCATCATATCATCAGAAAAGTATACAAAGACAAGTCTTCAAGTATACAAAACTAACACTTTATTCGATGTCGAGGTCCAAATGACCTCAGACACGAAATCTGAAAATACTGGGAGACTCGTTGGCTCGAGTACTATTGAAACAACCTGACTCGGGATGAAGAACAGATCGTCAGAAGAAAGATGAGCCAAGATTCCTTTTTCAGAATTACTTTTTACTATTTAATAGGACTGACAGATTTTGCTCCCGAGCGTTCGATTGACCTCAGAATGGAAATCCATGAAAGGGAATGGATTCCTTGAGTCATTTTCCATAAGAGAGGCTTGACAGAACAAGACTCAGATTAACGAGGAGGATTTCGTAAATTTTTCAAATCACGAACACACGCAAAAGTTACTATTCATAAATCCTTTAAATCGATTTTCATCACCGGGACCTCAAATGACTTCAGAATAAAATTTTGAAATTACCGGCACACTCCTTGAGTCAATACCTTTCTAACAAGATTAAAATCGGCCATAACAGAGTTAAGATCAAAATTTTTGAAAAGACGATTTCACGTAAAGTCGTGACTGACATCTGACTTCACTTAAACCTTATAAAAATCTCTTCCTTAACTTCTTAATTATGCTTAAGAATTCTCTAAATCTTATTCGAAAATCTGGGGTGTTACAATATTTATCTAATTATTTATTTATTTATTTATTATATTTTATGTTAATGTTTATATATTTAATTTATTAATAGGAAGCGCGTGGACTAATTAACCCGTATTATTTTTAACGTCAAGTTCAAGTCAAGGCTAAGGTGGGAAATACGATGTGATGCACATTATTATTTATCCTTGTTATGCTCTTATGTATGTTTACAATTATTAACTTACGGGTTACAAGAATTATTATTGGCCGACGAGCTGCATATGTCCCGATATATTATTAGCCGCGGACTACCCATATTATAATTTATTATAATTGTATAGCTTGGATACATGTGTTCACCACTGAGTCAATAGCACTCACCCCAAAGCTATTATTTATTTCAGGTTGACGATTTACTCGAGCGATGTGCGCGGTGACGTATGATGATGGATTTTAAAGAGATTTTATTATTTAGCTTCCGCTGTATTAAACTTGAATATTTTTATATTTCAATAAAAGTGGCGTCCTTTATTTCTTTATTGCTATTATTTTATTTAATGAAAATTGGGGCGTGACAACTATTCTCTCGACGAAATCACAAGTAATTGAGTTCATAAATCAAACACCCATGAAAAATGATTTTTCTCAAAACACATTCAACACAAACTTAAACCCTAATAGAGGTCAACCCATATAATTTAAACAACTAGCACCATGATCTATGAGAAAAAGGGAGAGAGAATACATTAATTAAGCAATTAGATCAAACACTCATCATTTAAATAATAAACATCCTAGAACATGGGAAATTAGCCACTCATGCTCAACATAAACAAAACAAAATCAAAAGATGAAATCATGGATAAAAGTTAGGATTAAATCTGAAATAATGTACAAAACTTCAAATCCTTCTTCAATCCAAGCCTTCCAAAAACTCTTCAACTCTCAATACTCAATCTCTCTAACTTTGGATAACAAAAAGGGCTTCTCCCCAAATTTTGAAATTTTCAAACCTTAAATACTAGGGCAAAAATGTACTATTAAAAATAATTCTAAAATACCTAAAAATACAAAAATTCATGAAAAGGTGACTGGGCAGTGGGCACGCATCAGGGTCGGTCGTGCCCGTCAATCGCCTCCTCAATTGCGCCCGATCAAGGCTTTTTTGCTCCGCTGAGTCAGAATGTCACTCGCGCCACCCATTGGCTAAGCCAGAGCGTGGCTCATGCCCGCACTCGAGTCGCGCCTTCCAGCGTGCACACGATTCCGATTGGCTTTTGTCATCTATTTTGCTCTATTTTCGATCTGAAAAGCGCAATCCTAAATTAGGAGACGTTTAGTGCTACATTAAGCAAACTACGATCCAAAACAACTAGAACAAAATAAAAACTACCTAGTTAAGCATTAGAAACTTAATAAAATGATAGCAAAAATCTCATATGTCAGAGCCAGACTTTGGCTTGGAATGCTAGAACCTATCTTAATAAAGAAAGGACTAGACCTGACCTATTTAACTATGCTAGCTGGGCCTGAAGCTTTTGAAAACTTATTAAAAATAAATTTTATATTTTTTATAAAAAGAATATACATATACAAAGAGTTTTTTCAAACAATAAATCAAATTAAGAATTTTTAAATATAAATATTTCTTCTTGTTAAAATATAAAAAATAATAATTATTATAATCTAATTATTTAACTAACAAATTGTATTAATAATTAAATTTTAAAAAATCATTTATTTTTTATTAATTTAATAAATATGTTGACCTATTAGGTTTGATGGGCTTTTATAAAAGTTTAAGTCTGACATATTTATGTAAAGAGGCTTCGTAAAGGGTTTCGTTGTTGTCTATTTAATAAATAAATCAGGCCTAATGTAGAATCCTATCGAGTAACCTAACCTTATCTATTTCAATCCGTAGTCAATTCTTATGGAATGCTACTAATAAAATGATAGCAAAAATCTCATATGTCAGAGCGAGACTTTGGCTTGGAATGCTAGAACCTATCTTAATAAAGAAAGGACTAGACCTGACCTATTTAACTATGCTAGCTGGGCCTGAAACTTTTGAAAACTTATTAAAAATAAATTTTATATTTTTATAAAAAGAATATACATATACAAAGAGTTTTTCAAACAATAAATCAAATTAAGAATTTTTAAATATAAATATTTCTTCTTGTTAAAATATAAAAAATAATATTTATTATAATCTAATTATTTAACTAACAAATTATATTAATAATTAAATTTTAAAAAATTATTTATTTTTTATTAATTTAATAAATATGTTGACCTATTAGGTTTGATGGGCTTTTATAAAAGTTTAAGTTTGACATATTTATGTAAAGAGGCTTCGTAAAGGATTTCGTTGTGGTCTATTTAATAAATAAATAAATCAGGCCTAATGTAGAATCCTATCGAGTAATCTAACCTTATTTATTTCAATCCGTAGTCAATTCTTATGGAATGCTAACTTTTCGGATTAACTATTAAATGTTGTTTCTCTGGATGATAGTTTGAGTTTTATGAATATTTCTTCATTTTTCAAAAAATAAAAATAATAACTTTCTCATAATTGGCCAAATTTGACCGGGGTCCCTTTGATTTGTTATACTTGATGAGCAAGTCTTTCTTTTAGCCTCCTCAGAGATCACCGCTTTCCTATCGTGTGGAAACATGATACCAAGAACAATAATTGAGAATAGTATTTGTTTTTTCAGATACCTACTTTGTAGATTTGCATAAGGTATTTTAACCTAAAAAAATATTCGAAGAATTCGAATTCACCACTACCATCATGAAATTATATATGTGTTGATAAGTAAAATATAGAGTATTCTTACTCTACACACTTTATACGAGCATCCTTTGTGGGAATTGCTTATGGGAAATAAAATATAATTAAGGATTATAAAATTAAACTAAATAAAAAAAATAGTAATGAAACTGCCACATATTCAATGTCCACAAGGAAAAAATCTATGCTATATATCCCATAAGGTACTATCCACAATCACGAGGATTGTGACATGCGGTAATTTTGATATAATTTTAATCAAGTCTAATTTATTTGAAAAAAAAAAGAACACTCACAATTATCACATATCACAATTTTTATGGTTGTGGATAGTAGTAGTACCTCATGGGATAACATGGAATTTCCCGCTCACAAGACTTACACATATAAGATGTGTAGGATATCATTTATCTATAAATATATATTGAAACAATATATATGCATGGTTGAGTTACTGGCATGCCCATGAATCCTAGCTATAATTTTTTAGCATTTATCTTAGAATTATGTTCATTTAACATAATTTTTTTGGTTAATACTATATAATATGCCAAACTTTCAACAATATTTTAATTTTATCCAAACTGTTACAAAATTATAATTTATATCCCATCATTTTTCTTTTGTTTTTAATTCTATACATCCCAAAATTTCAATTTCAACAACTAATATATATGTGACGTGGCTTGTTGAAAACTTATGTGATATTTACGTACATACAATATAATCACATGGAAATGTCATATTCACATGACTTGAACGCCCTTGTTCCTTTACTTTACATGAGTTAGAAAAAAAAGAATGAAATTTAATTCTAAAGAAAGCATGAATAAGGCACATGGAATTTCCTGTTACACTTTTCGTGTTACACTTCGTATTACATTTTCAAATTACGTGTTTTTCTTGTATTTTTTTTCTTCAATTTTATTTTTCTGTGATTTAGTTTAATTTTATGATTATTTTTAGGGTTCACTCCACCCAATTAGGGTTTATAATTATTTCTAATATTTAATTTTCAATTTTCAATTAATAATTCATTATTATGGTTGATTTTTTCAAAATTACATTTTTTAATCTTATTAATTCATTTTTTTGTTGATAAATGTTGACTATGATTATTTATGTTATAATTAATTTTTATTTTATAATAAATATTATTAAAATCACAAATTTAATAATGAAACACGGAGTGAAATACGAAATAGTGTAACAGGAAATTTCAACCCTGAACAAGGAGCATAGATGAATAAATATTTTTTTTCCCTCACTAAAACACACGGATGATACGGATGATACTTTTCGAATTTTTTTCCCTCACTAAAACCCTGAACAAGTATAAAATAACTAGCAGACCCCTTACTTTTTAATGATACGGATGATACTTTTCGAATTTTTGATGATACTTTTTAGTGAGACTGTTGATACTAATTTTACCGTTTTTTTTCACTTTTTGGCAGGTTGACCCGCGTTGACCGGGTCAAAGTGCGGGTTTGACCCGACCCGTCTGAAATAGTGTTATTTACAGCTGTTGCATGGAAGTTTTTACCATATTCGGAAACATATATTAACGAAGATCATTGTGTAAAATAGAGAAATATGAGGTCCAAAACCCACGGCTTCCTCTCCCCCCCAACTAAAATAACGAAAAAACACATAAAACTCTCATGCCACCTATTTCTTTATACAATTCCTTATTATTTTTTTTTTAATATTTTGGTGTTATCAAGGTCATACGTGTGTTTGTCAAAGCGAATAAATCAAAGTATTATAACAAAAATAAAAACATTTATTTGGCTGTAGATAAAAAGATTAATAGAACCTAATTTGTAGCACTTTCTTTTTTTTGAGGAATAAAACTATTATTATATTCGGTAAATGGTATTCTACTTAATTTTTTATTTTGTCTAAATTGTTTTTGGTATAAAAAAAAGTTTTATTAATTTAGGTGGCAGTTTGAAAACTCTCTCCCCTTTCACCCCCTCACATTCACACAGATCATCACACCAGAAACCCTAGAAAAAATTATACACAATCCAAATACCATTTACGAATATTTAACCGATTCGGATACAAATTAGCACCCCAATTCGAATTTGGATTTCTAAAATTTCGGTCTACAAACCCCAGATTTGTTTTCTTCTCGACGCATTCGATTTGGGTGAGATTTAGCTGTAATGGACGATAGCTGCGCTGTTTGTGCGGAAAGCTTGGAGTGGGTGGCTTACGGTGCCTGCGGCCACAAGGATGTTTGCTCTACCTGCGTGGCTCGCCTCCGATTCATCTGTAATGAACGCCGCTGCTGTATTTGCAAGACCGAAATCTCCGTCGTTTTTGTGACCAAGGTTATCATGTGAATTTGATCTTCTGTGTGAAGCTTGATTGGACTTGGATGCACTTTCACTGATCGCCTTCTGTTTGAAGGGTGTAGAAATTATTAGCCATATTTGATGTGCAGTTCGAGGGTTTCTGGATAGAACTATGACTTGGGTTGTTTGTATACTGATCAATGATTGCACTATTGCATTGACACAGTCTCTAATTATATCTCAATGTATTTGGATCAGGCCTTGGGAGACTATACAAAGACAATCAGTGACTTCTCGCTGTTGCCCTCTGAAGTGAGAGAGGGAAAAGTGGGACAGTACTGGTATCATGAAGATACACAGGCCTTTTTCGATGATTCGGATCATTACAAGATGATCAAGGCCATGTGCAGGCTTTCCTGTAGTGAGTGTGATAAAATGGAAGACCAGCCTGATGGTGGTTCCAGGAGAAGAGCGAGGTTTAGGAACATTGATCAGCTAAAGGGTCATTTGTTTCACATGCATAGGTTGTACATGTGCTACCTGTGCTTGGAGGGAAGAAAGGTGAAATATGGCCCGCAATCTTCCTTCTTTGTGCATTTGTATTTGATTTTTTGTTCTTTTAAGTTTTTTGTTGTTTATAGGTAAAATATGATGTGTTTTTATCTTCTATCATGATTGCATTATGCATAAACCTGACTTTTTAGACTTCGACAATTTAAAATGAGCAGAATGGTGAATGGATTGGTGGAAGTTTAATAGTCTAAGAAACACATCCTTACAACTAGCTTGTGAGTTCAGAGTTGCTTTCCTTTTGTGATGCACATTGGCTGACTAGTAGTGAAAATATATTTTTGACGATGGTTTCTAGTTATGTGTAGTTGCATTTGACAATAACTGGTGGGTAGATTGGTGACTAGTCGGGACTTGCTTTCCCTGCTGTACTTGAGGATACAGTTGGTTGCACAATTCAGGATATACCATAATGGTATTCTCATACTCTGGTAAAGTCGCCCCTGGAAATTGGTGTTTCCAGTAGTGGGATGATAGAACTTATCTGATGTGATGCTCCAGTAACTACAGCTTTAAGTTTAACCCTGGTCTCATGGATAGTATAATGGCAATTTGGGTCGTCTTTTGAAGTAACTCTGTACCTGCAGTGTTGTTGACTAGTGGCGTGTATTTTTGATGATTTCTAACAGCAGAAGCAATTGCTCAATTAAAGTAGATGCTGGAGCATACAGAAGAGTTAGAAGCTAGGCGGAGCCTCCATAGGGGGTGGGGGTTAAAATTTCAAAAAATTATATCAACTTATATTTGTTATATAAATGCTGATTTTCATTTTATCTTTTATCACCCATGTTATATGAATCCTGATTTTCATTTTATCATTTATCCCCCAAAATTATATCCTCAATTTAGTTCATTAAGATGCAACTACCTGACATGATGCTCTTAGATTACTACTATTTGAAACTACATTATGCTCTTGGTTTCGCAGGTTTTCATTTGTGAGCAAAAGTTGTACACAAAACCACAACTGACTCAGCATATGAAGACTGGTGATTCAGAGGTGGATGGAACTGAAAGTGAAAGAGGTGGCTTCTCAGGACATCCCATGTGTGGATTTTGCCAGACGTCATTTTATGGGGAACATGAAATTTATACACACATGTCAACTGAACATTATACTTGTCATATATGTCAAAGGTAGTCCTTTAAATTTATATTGTAAATAAGAGGAAATTTGACTGGCATGCATATTGAATGAGCAATAATGTCATGTTTTATGTGCAGGCAGCAGCAGCATCCAGGACAACATGATTACTTCAAGAATTATGATGACTTGGAGGTAGAACATTTTCTATTACTATTTTACATTGAGTTTTCCTTACTATTCTAAATGACTCAATTGGTCTCAGATGCACTTTCGTGGAGAACATTTCCTATGCGAGGATGACAGTTGTCTTGCCAAAAAGTTCATTGTCTTCCAGTCTGAAGGTGAACTGAAGGTAAGTTATTGTGCTTATGCTGTTAAAATGAACGTATTCTGCATTTATTATACTATTTTCTCTTTGTTGAGCCCTGTTCTTTTACATGCTTATATCTCAGAGACATAATGCTTTGGAGCATGGAGGGCGTATGTCCCGTTCACAGCGTAGTGCTGCTCTTCAGGTATATTTATCAAACTATGACCCATACAAATAGTTACTTTATCATATTAGCCATATTCCTTTGCCGGATGTTTTCTGGGGACCTGCTGGAGTTGTCGGGGTATGGGTAGGAGGATAAGGTTGCTTCTGCTCATTTATAGTCTATCCCTTTCATATGGAACCACTGTCTATATTCGTTAACTTTCTCCATTGATGGCATTATTATGTTTCCATATGGTCTGCAATTTTTATAGATACCTACCAGCTTTCGATATAGTCGAAGCAGTGAACAAGAGAATCGTCGTGGAAGAGGACGCGTCTTTCGCCGTGATATTGCGGATAGTGAAATTGCTTTGGCCATCCAAGCAAGTTTTGAGACAGCAAGTGCTGCACCATCCAGTAGTCGGGCTCGTACTGATCATGGATACGTTACTGATGTTGAGTCACTTATTTCACCTCTGGAATCTATAGCTACCACAGACTCTGATCCACCATCAAGATACCGTCAGGCCTTGTCTCAAAGTTCAATGAGTGGAACGCTGGGAGACTCTTCCTTTCCTCCCCTGGCAGCGGGTCCTGGAAGTAACCAACAGAGTTCTCAAACTGATGCTCTCTCCGCCAGGAGAACTATGGCTGCTCATCTGCGCCGCCAGAGCAAGAATGAGGTGAACTCCTCAAGCTCTGCTCCTGCTTGGCCAGCAGTTAGTCGTAAACCAGTACAGTCAGTCGTGAGCCGCCAAGCCAAAAAAAAGGCAAACTCCTCTAGCTCATCTCCTGCTTGGCCAGCAGGAAGTCGTACACCTGCACAACCAGTCATAGCTTCTCATGCATGGCCTGCAGTAAATGCTATTTCTGGATCAGTATCTAGTTCGGGACAGAGCAGAGTAGTTCCAGAAATTGAACCTGTGCCACCTAGTCATTCAACTTCTTCTCAGATTCACCCACCGCCAGTTGCCACTACATCGTTTGCCGGTTCTTTGATGTCATCGAGGGCTTCTGGAAGCACAAATAGATTGAGTCATTCTTCATCAGCCCCTAGTCTATCTGAACGCAAGTCTTTTGAGTCTTCAATTACTGATTTTCCTCCAGTTTCAGCAGCCCAGACACGCAAGTCAGCCACCGATGACCAAGCTCTTGGGAATGCAGAAGATGTTCAAACATCAAACAAATCTCTAGTGGACAAAATGCGTGCTGCTCTAGGATTTGATGAAGAAAAATTCACTGCTTTTAAAGACGTATCTGGTGAATACCGCCGAGGTTCAATTGATGTTGAGACATACCTAGCACACGTAGATCAGTTTGGTTTGTCTCATCTCGTTCTTGAGTTGGCTAGGCTCCTGCCTAATGCTCAGAAACAGAAAGAGCTGATAGATGCTTACAATCTTCATATGGCATTCAGTGCTTCAAGAGAAAATGGTTGGAGTAATGGCATAAAAGATGGTAATGGCTCCAAAAAAGGCAAAGGCAAAGGCAAGTCCGTAGATTCTGGCAACAGCACCGTTAAAAACAATTTAGCTGATAATGTTATAAATGCTGTAAAAGAGCTACAGTCAAGCTACAAGGCTTCAGAAGAAGAGGTTGAAGTGCTGTCGAAGGATGGATATCGAAGTGCCAGGGGGAAATCAGCTATAGAATCTGGTGGACCTAGTGAATCAACAAAACCAAAAGGCCAGATTGAGTCATTTTCTGCTGGTGGTGGAACTAATCAAAGTCCGGCCAACGGCAGTGGGAAAGGTAAGCAACGGAAGAAAACATCGAAGTTTCATAGGGTCCGTCTTGGTGATGGCTCCGTTGCAGCTCTGTTGGATCTGAAACATACCGACCCTGATCCAGATTCCGACCCTGATGCAGCTTCATCAAATGGGCCAGATAATCCTACTGGAAGTGTACCCGTTCGAGGTGTTTGGAGAAACGGTGGGGGTCAGAAGTTATTGTCGACGAAGTCAGGGGTGAAAAAGTGAGTCCGAACGAGGCAGCAGCAGCAGGTTGATAATTTTTGTGAAGACCAAGATCAAGTATATCGATGATGTTGATTGTATTTTGTTCCATGTTGGATTGGATTGGATTGGCTTGGGCTTTTTGAGCATCTCCATTGGTTTTTGCACAAAGCAGTTTTTCGGAGATTTCAACCTAGTCCCGATATTTTGAGGTAGTGAGATGCGATGATAATTGTTTCCCATATTACATATATATACTGATCATCAAAACAAATGTTATTGTTCGCTCTTCTTTTCCTATTATTCGATGAGGCTAATGTTAATTTATTAATTCAAGCAGGCGTCAATTAAAATAAAATTCTACTCCTTGCAATTGGTTACACATTTTCAGTTACATGTCTCCCTTTCTCTTTTCTTGTACTATGGTACAATGAACTTATATACTGCTCAAATGTGAAATACGATTAAATACACAAATTCTACATGATTTGTTTAGACATTGACTTCAAAAATTTGTAATTAATGCACGAACTTGCATTTTTTTTTTTTGCAAAATAAATGTCCTCATTTTTTTTCTTGTGAGCGGAAAATTGACTTGGCAAAAATATATGGTGTTGTGTTT
Source organism: Perilla frutescens (assembly GCA_026008535.1). Lineage (NCBI taxonomy): Eukaryota > Viridiplantae > Streptophyta > Magnoliopsida > Lamiales > Lamiaceae > Perilla > Perilla frutescens. The sequence continues at coordinate 39,346,895 of BRKX01000006.1, read as the reverse complement.
AGGTGGAAAATATTTTCACATTATCACAAAATGACATCATTTTGTATCTGAAAACAAATTAAAAAGTAAATTTTTTAAAATTGAATATTTTTCCTTTATTTCGTCATTTCGACACAAACGGCATTTTTATGTGATGGGGTAGAAAATATTTCCCATATTATTATAAAATGATATGATTTCTGTGCTATATGAGTTCCGTTTGTGTTTATTTTGCAAAATTAATGCACGTTTGTGTTTTAATTGTAAAATTTTAAAGTTTGTATCTGAATTGCAAATCATGTCAAAGATTGTGTATTTAATCCAAAAAAAAATTGTGTTCTTTTGTACCTCCAATTTTTCTCACAAGAAATTTTTTCTACAATAAGACACATTAAAATTTAAACTGCGCCCTATTAATCGTCTAAAAATTTTTCACAAAAGTTAATAAGACGTTTTGATCTAACATAATAAGTTACAAAAGATAATAGGACGATTATAAACGCACGTCGTATAAGATCCAAAGGTCATATGAATATATTATGCCACCTAGATATAGTGAAAAAATGGACCAAATTAATTGTGATGTTATGGTAACTCTACTCACCTGATTTTTTTCCCCAAATATTAGAGAGAAATGAAAGTGAAAGAGTATGGGTTAGAAATTCTAACATATTCTTTATTTTTCTTTTTTATTGAATTGGAGCATATTCTTAATTTTCTTTTATCAATAATGTAACACTTATATTATATCATGCATAAACGATAAAGAATAATTAAATTCAACTTCTACTAAAAAAACTAATTAAATGCAGCTGCACAATTTTCTCCAGAATACGATTTTGGCGATTTTTTTTTTATTATTTAAAAACCAAATAAAAGCAAAAAAAAAAAAAAAAAAAGAGTAGAGAATTAATTATCAATCATTTTTGAGAACAAATACATGACCAAGTTCAAATCCCACTATCGGCCTTTATTGCAATTTGTCTCTCGTGTGCAATTACAGACTATTGTGCTTTACCTAGGCTTCTTATATATTTTAACAAAGCTTTCAATATTATTAAATAGGGACGGCAATAGAAACAAAGATTCACTTTGTAGGATTGATAACTTTATAATTAGTCATTTGTTGAAAAATGAGATTGAAAGAGTTTTATTCATTAAATATCGTCCGTGAATTTACTGCATTTGCTACAACAACAATGCAATGTTTGTGTGTATTTATAGAGATACAAAAGCTTTCTCGAAACAAGAATATAATATAAACTCTCTTTGCAGTGATGATATATATGAACATAAAATGGAACCCAAAATTGGATTCTTCCTTTTACTTTACGTTTGTTTAAATTCTAAAGACTATTCAAAAGCATTTGTTGCATAATATTAATGTCATTAATTAGCTCAAGCTCATATGAGTTCAAGACTATTTCTTTTCTTTTTTATTAAGAGATGACCCTTTAGATGTACTTAAAAATGATTTATAATAAAAAAATACCGTTTTTAAAGTGTGTGATATTATGAAACTAATTTTAACTTTTGCCTTTTAAAGTAAGTGAAAGATAAATGAAAGAGGTGCACTTGCGTGTAGTACCTCTTATTTCCAGCAATTTCAGGTGGGCACGTGGCCCCACGCAGGTATGCCACGTGGCACCCACACGCCCGTTTTTTTTTTTTTTGCGATTTTTTAATTTTTTTTATACCTGTTTTTATCATACTTGATACATTTTTTTTTACCACATGGTAATTTTTATTGTAGTTGGAATGATGATAGTATTAATCTTAGGTTGATACCTGTCTTTATCGTACTTGATATTTTTCTTCTTACCACATGGTACTTTTTATTTTACCGAACTCGTGTTTTGCTTTCCTTTGCAAATTCTTGGAATGATGATTGTTTTAGATTAATATCAACACATACAATATAAAAACTGAGAAAAAAATCAGAATTTGAACTAAATAAATTAGTATAAAATAACTAGCAGATCCCTTACTTTTTAATGATACAGATGGTACTTTTTAAATGTTTTGTGATACTTTTTAATAGAAAAGTTGGTACTCACTTTGGATAGTTTTTTTTTTATTTATGGGTTGACCCAGTCAAAGTGAGTTGACCCGCGTTGACTGGGTCAAAGCGCGAATTGACCCATATTGACCGACCCCTCTTATATAGTGTTATTTGCATTATGATGCATGCAAGTGTTTGCCTAAAAGAAAAAGTAATCGAAGAGCATTGTATATCAATTTGAGTTGTCTTTCATATTCGTCGTCCATTTGACATGTCATTCATAAATTTTTTAAATGCGCCCAATGTTATGCAACAAAATTAGCTAGTTCACCGTTGGATTCCTTTATCCACGTGTCTAGTTATCATATATGTATATAGGGGCAGATTTGAGTGAGACCGTCTCATGTATGAGACGGTCAATACTCACATGCGGGGATCATTATTTATGCGTGAAGCATCATTAACTCACATGTGAGTATCATTATTTATGGGTGAAGTATCATTAACTCACATGTATAATTATTTATGGGTGAAGTATCATTATTTATGAGTGAAGTATCATTAACTCACATGTATTGATCCGTCTCACGTATGAGACTGTTTCATACAAGTTTTTATCACATATATATATATATATATATATATATATATATATATATATATATATACACACACTAGTCAAATATATATATCAAAAGAATTAAATCTCAAGCCAAATATATCAAAAATAGTGTGCAATAACAAATGATGTTCCCTAATAGTATAAAATCCCAATAATCTAGCTATAAATTAAGGAAATTATTGTATGTAAAAAAACTTATTTTCTTCTCAAATTTTTGAAACAGAACAATGATAAATTTATCAAATAAATAAAATTTATTATATGTAAGATTTTTTTATAATTTATAGTACATAAAAAACAGAGTATTTTGGAGTTCGATTCACAACGTAACAAAACTAAAATTAAACGCTAAAAGAAGTTTCATAAACAATTAATTTACGAGTTCCGGTCGGGATGACCTAGTGGTGGAGTGAGGTTGCTTGGAGACCAAAGGTCACGGTTCGAATCTCCTCAATACCACAGGCGGCTGTGTGAGTAAAACAAAATAAATTAATCTAGGATTGGCCTTACTTGACATCATACCTATAAGGCTATAATAAACAAGTTTTAATTAATTAATTTTAAGTAATAAATAATAAAGCGGACAATAATGCAATTTGAATAAGGAAATAACTTGATATATATGAGTTTTTTTTTTTAATAATTTGAATTTTTAATCCAATGTATACATAATTCCCTTGTGTACTACATGTGCCAAAAAATAATTTTGTTCAAATATTTCTATAACATTGGTTAAAATTAGAATAATATTTATGCGCATTTGATAAGTAATGAAACAATATTTTTTTTAAGATACACAATATTTTGAAATTAAATAGAATGTCCATTAAAATATTTACATATGTGCATGGTTCATATTTATGTATACAACCCGTTCACTTCAATAGTATTGATGTGGAGACATATTAATATTTTTGACTAAACAATCATTATGTATTTATATTATAAATATGAAACAATAAGAATACTAAAATATACATGAAGCTATATAATAATTTTTTTTTTCAAATTTTACATTTATTTTGTATAAAATACAAAACTATATATAATTAAATACAAAATCATGTAGATATATCATGATATAACTAATTTTTCTATCAACAATTTTAATTTTATGGATTCAAATTGTATAATGAAAAAGATAATATAGATGATATCCAAGGTATACAAATAACATAAAATAAATAGAGTTACCATGAACTATGAAACATGTTACAGTTTTGTATAGAGAATTCCATAATGTGATTCAACATGATTGAACTTCATATACTACATGTGGTTTGGTAAAGCTGATAAATGGATTATGCAAACAAAATACCAATCATCAATCTCCTCTGCCAATATAACTAATGAATTTGTTAGCTAGCTTCTTCACGTTGATTCAAATTCAAATTTTATTTTATCGATGTCTTACAACAATATAAGCTAATCTTGTTGTTGTCAAGATAGAAGACCTCACATATCTTGATGGATGAAATATGGACAATTTCTTTTTGCTAAATTGAAAAATGGAGCATATAGATTGTTTGGTATATGTAAATTTTGCGAACGATATCAATATAAATTACATAAGCGAAAGAAAACTCACACGAATACACAAAAAATAGTAAAAAATGGAACATATATAATGATATATCAATATGTAATTATCACAAGAAAGATTGTGTATCATTACCATTTAGATCTCATTAGTGACACCACCATATGTAATTTATACGTATGGGATATTCATCTTAAAGGCTAAATAATGTTATGATTACCATAATTACTGTGTTAGAATTCATATAAATGACATAATTAACGTGACTGAATAATCAATCTTTACCTATAATAAAAAAATATTAGCCACAAAATTATATGTTTGTTGCAAACATAGATTTCTTTTCCTTAATTCATGTAAGATATATAATTCACGTAACATGTATTGATGTGATCTCAAGATGTCGAGAACACACGATAAACAAAGTAAGCAATAGGAACGTAACACACGATGACTTGTAAGGATTCAATACCAACGAATTAACTAGACTCAATAAATCAAAGTATGCGGAAATAACAACTAATATACGTGCAATATGGCTACAATATGACTCGATAATAAACTGTTTAGGACTCGACTATAAGCTAAAATTAGACTTGATAAATTAGACACTTAGATTACCTAGATTATGACACAATCAAGTAAAAACACAATACCAGATATATGCAAGAAATCGGCTAAGGCAGATTATAGGGCTGGATGAATTAGGGTACGATATTATGGCTAGGGTTTAAGGATAAATTATGGAAGATCTTACGTGATAAGTATGAAGATGGAAACGTTAAGATGATGATGATGATGAATGGATGAAGGACAGACGGTGTAGATGATGGCAGATGTACGGCAGGTTGTGAAATCGGCTGAGAAATGGTGTCAGCCATATGAACAGTCTCAGGCACATCAGCTGGAATGGACTGAGGAGTTTGCAAGCAACTATTTCAACTGCAGAGAATGGTCAAACAATACTTCCAGACAAGATTTCAAACACGTGCAAAGTGTGTGCGTTTTTCTATACGTGCAAAGTGGGTGCATTTTTTCTAGTGTAATATATACTCTAATACGTTTATTTGTTAATAAATAGGGCGTCAACTACCTTCATCTATTTAGAATCAATATATTAATACGATTATTTGAATTCTATATGGTAGATGATGAAAAACATGTGTTGTCTTTCAATGATATTTATAAATGCTAAACAATGAATGACATTTAATAAAAATTCCGGAGTATATTTAGATTGTAAAAATTCCGAAGTATATTTAGATTATGAATTGAAAACGACACATGAAAATTAATGTGTATGTATGTGTGTGTGTATGTTTGGTGAAAACATTGTAATTATTAAAAGTCATGTTAAAAATTATGTCAAATTAAATTTGATTTCATCCTAATTGATTAGACAAGATTTCAAACACGTGCAAAGTGTGTGCATTTTTCTAGTGTAATATATACTCTAATACGTTTATTTATTAATAAATAGCGTGTCAACTAACTTCATCTATTTAGAATCAATATATTAATACAATTGTTTGAATTCTACGGGATAGATGATGAAAAGCATGTGTTGTCTTTCAATGATATTTATAAATGCTAAACAATGAATGACAATTAATAAAAATTCCGGAGTTTATTTAGATTGTAAAATAGGAGGAAAATACTCCTATAATTATCATCTAGTTTAAAAAACAGCACAAATAGATTTATTAGCTTATTATTATTTAAAAATAAATAAAAGAAAAAAGTAGAGAATTAATTATCAAGCATTCTTGAGAACAGATATGTGACTAAGTTTGAATCCCACCAATATCTTTTAGTGCGATTTGTCTCTAATATGCACTTACTTATAAACTACCACAATTTACATAAGCTTCCCATATGTTTTAACAATTTTTCAATGTTAAATATGAGACTCAAATAGAAATAATTAAAGATTCTCTTTGTAAGGTTCATAACTTAATAATTAGGCATTTGTTAAAAAATGAGAGAAAGAGTAGGAAAATTGAATTATTCATTAAATATCGTACGTGAAGTTACTATATTTATTACAATAATGATAATGCAATGTTGGCATATATCTACAAGGATACGAAAGCTTTCAAGAGTATTTGTATTATTCATTAAGTTTGGTATCAACGCGAACAATTAGTTAAACAAAAGCTATTTGTGCCTAACTTAATTTGTACATATTAAGATTTTGTTTGAATATAATTAACTTTGATCTCAATGAGTTGTTATTTAAATTCTAACATTCATACACTCAAAGGATCAGTGACTAAATGCTCCCCCCCCCCTCTCTCTCTCTATATATATATATATATCTCAAAATAATAATCTAACAATTGATGGCACATGCATCTAGAATATCTCCATATCAGTTTTAATTTTAGGAGTAAAAATTCTTTGCATGGATGCGATATTCACATGCTAGCTAGCACATAATAGGTCTATAGGCACGTATAATTCCTTGGACGTGAATTTATTGTATTTACTACAACAATGATAATGCAATGTTGGCATGTAAATATCCACAAGGATGTCAAAGCTTGTAAGAATAGAATATTCTTTATACATAGAACCACTTTCTTTTATACATATATGCATAACTACTATATAGTCGATTTATATATTTTTTACAATGATACAAAGCGTCAAGTTGAGAAAAGTAGAATTTGTCAAGAAAATAGTAAATCATTCAAAGCCCGGTAAAAAATTGGGCCAAATAAATTGTGATAGTCAATTCACCTATTTATTTGGACAAAAGTATAATAGTTACAAAGATGTGATGAAAGTGAAAGACTGACCTAGGTAGTTAGGAATTTGTACACATCATTATCATAAGAAAAATAATTTCTCGAAATAAAAAAAGGTAAATAACACTTATATCTTAAATATTGAGTAGCTAATTATGAAAACATACATGAGCTTTAACTCAATTTACAATTTAGACACAAGCTTAATGTGTCTAATTTTAGGTATGAGCATCATATATAATAATTGAAAACATTAGAAAGAAACAAAGGAAAGGTAACTGCAGCTGAGATCATTATATCAACTTGAACAATTAAGATTTTGTGTCAACGCGAACAATTAGTTAAACAAAAGGTATATGTGTCTAACTTCATATTAATCTTTTGTTTGAATATAGTTAACTTTGATCTTAATCATGATTAAGATCAAAGTTAACTATATTCAAACAAAAGCTTAATTAAGTTGTTGAAGCTTCTTGTACGTCTCTTATCTAATTCAAATTCAAACATTCAGGATAAACAAAAAATAGTGCAAATATCTAACAATTGATGGCCCATGCATGTATCCATACCCTAATTTTAATTTTTCCACCTTTGTTGGAGCACTTGTGTGGAACTCAAAATCTATAGAAAAACACGTTTAGAATCAATATATTAATATGATATAGTTATTTATCAAAGGGTAAATTGTCCATTATTTATCAAAGAGAATCACTTCTCTTTTACGATATTTGTTTTCCATTCCAAAATAAAGATACAACTTGGTGAAAGCAAGGGAAAAGCCTTTATGCCCATAGTTAGATGAGATGACCTTTTTTTTGTTGAGAAAAGAAAAGAGCTTCCACTAGAAAATCTCTAGCTCATTTACTGTCTTTAGATATCTGTCTGAAGCTGCAGGGAAAAATAAGCTAAGCATAAACTCTTTAGCTCCCCCGATCTCCCTGACTTCATGCTAAGCATAAACTCTCTAGCTCCCCCGATCTCCCTAACTTCATCCTCTCTCTCTCTCTCTCTCTCTCTCTCTCTCTCTTGTTCTGTCACACATACATAAATTTATTTCATAATAAATTTTATTATAATCATAAATTTGATAGCGAAACACAGAAAGGTGTAATGGAAAATTTGAACCGCTATGTTGAGATCGATAAAATCATCTATTGCATTTGCACAATATATTTTTTTAATGTTTTTATTCATTTTTTCTTCGATTTCAATTTTTTGTATTTTATTTTAATTTTACACTTGTTGTTTATGGTTCATTCTAACCCAATTAGAGTTTATTGTGATTTTTAATATTTAATTCTTCAAGTAATCAATTAATATAACTAAAATAGAAAGTTACTTGATGTGTGCTCTTTGTGTCGTGTCTTATAACAAGAACATACATTATATGAATAATACAAGGAAATTTTAATTTATAATAGCAAAATTGTTGCCAATTAATTACTTGCTCGATCGGTCGCTTGAATTCTTTCTGTATGCAATGAAATGGATGAAAACTTGATATATTTGTTTGCCCAAACTCTACATTATATAAGAGATAAATGTGAATGAAATAAATGCAAGGAATTATATATGCCTATATACCTATAATTAATTATGCGCTAGCTAGCATAATAACATGTGATGTTACAGAATATTGCATGTAAATAATTAATTTATGGATGCTAGATATATGCATGGGCTATCAATTAATTCTGCACCCCGATTTTCGATATTTGCACTATTTTTTGATAGAGAATATGTATATATAAAACAAGCATTTACTCATTGCTTCATAATTTATTTTGTCACTATCAATGAGTAGTCCAAAAGAGACAATTATAGACAATATATATATATATATGTGTGTGTGTGTGTGTGTGTTGTGAATTGACAATTGAGTATGTGGTGTTTAAATATTCGATATTATTCTTAAATTGGATTCTTCTAGCCTTATCAGTCAAATGTTTAATTAGTTAATTTTGACTATCTGAATTATTCAAATGTTTAATTAATTAATTTTGATTATTTGAAGAGTGTGAATGATCAAATAAAAGTAAATACTGTATGAATGATATTAATTCAAATAAGAAATACACAATTCATGGAAGTTCCTTACAACATGTTTTTATCTTGCTTCATAGTGAAATCAAGTAGAGCTAGCGTAAGCACTCATTCATTGTTTCATCGAGCACATAGTTTGCGACATATTAATGTAGAAAGAATTATAAATACAATAATTTATTCAGGGGAAAAATCTACCGAATTGTAATGTGTTACAGTATTATATGTGAATGAGATAAATAAAACTCTTAAAAAAATGGAACTTGAACTTTTCATTGATTTGAATGGACAACTTAATTTTTTGGGTGGCTTTTCTAATCTTTCCGATTTGTAAATATGCTTTATATTTATCTTCTAAAATTAGTTGTTGTTCTCTTCTTATTAGTTAGGCAAAAACTTATTTTTCTATTTTCTATTTCTTACTTTGTAAATGAGTATAAATGATTCACGTACATATGGATAATGATAAAGTTTGTATAGGAAATTTCCTCGGAAGCTAAATCAAAATATCGACACATCACATGCATCAAGATTGGATATTTGAAAACTGTAAAAATCTATTATAGATTAGATACCAATCTTTTTATACATTAAGAGCTTCTCCAAGAGTGGCGGACGGCTCGGTAAATGCTAGAATACAGTGCAAAAATATAAATTGGATTCCTCCAACAGCACACCTCTCGTCTCTCTAGTTTGGTGGAATGTGAACAGTGTCTCGGTTAAATAACCGAGACACTGTTCATCACGGTAGCAATTTTTTTTTTCTTTCAATGTTTATATGGTGTGTGGCAGCTGATGTTTTTCTTTCTCTTTTTTTTTTCTTTCTTTCTTTTATTATATAATTGTGGTAATATATTTGGTTAATTTTGTATATTTTGTATTAAATTTTTTATTTTATGTTTTAAAATATAAAATATATAATTAATAAAAATAGAATTACATACATATTTAACAATACAAAATCACAAATATATTATAATAAACAATACAAAATCATAAATATATTACAATAAACAATACAAATACATAATTAATAAAAATACAAACATAATACAATAAGAATAAAATATTAAAAATACAACATAATATTTTTATCAAATCATATTCAATTAAATAGTTCGATAAAAAAATCCGATAAAAAAATTAAATCAATAGTAAAGAGTATAAAAAGAGAATATTCCATTGTAGGGTGAAATATAGAGTGATGCTGTTGGAGATGAAAATTAAAAATCTGTAACTTTAACTGTAGTGTAGTGTAGAGTTAACTGTATTCTGGTGAAAACTGTTGGAGATGGCCTAACCAAAATTAAAAAATCGATTCGAATTAATTAGATTACGTTTGATTAAATTTTTATTTTATTATATTTTATTTTTGAAGTTCAATTATGATTCTAAGCTCAAAATGAAAGAATAATTGGTTATAATTCTCGACCTAGCAACCTTGTTCAAGAATGGTTAATTGGTCATAATTGGCTATTTAAAATTTTTTTTATTTTAATTTTATTCTGATTCAATTAATTCGTGACTAAATTAATCTTAAATTTAATTGTACCATGCCTATATCAATCTCCGTATATTATGAAATTTCACACATATATCTTGTCATATTTACCAATCACACGCGGTTGTTCAAAAAATAAATTACACAACATTCAAAATTTCCTAGACCGGTGCAAACACCTTTTGTGAAAATAAAATTCAATCTTTACTCAAGTGATGAATTGAATTTATCATATAGCGTAACCAATTTACACATATATCTATGTATTTTAGTTTTTTCAAATTAATATACAAAATTTTCTTATATCAATGGTGGACATGTTAAGTACTTCTCTATTATTACTGTAGTTTACATTACCACGTAATCAATTTAGCTCCCTCTCCAATGAGTATGGAATTGTTGATAAATTTTGTTGCGTTATATTTTGTTTTTGCATCCATATTGATTACGTTATGAACTAATAATTGATGTTGTTAATTGCTATAAAAGTAAAGGCTCGCAGCCAAATTCATTTGTTAGGCTGTAATACCAAATAAATAATTTTCACTTCTATCATCAGTATGCATGAACTACTTTTTTGTGGAGGCAATTAATTATATGAACTTAAATTCGTTAGAATACAATTTTTTTTTTATCATTATAAAAAAATTAAAAAATTAATTAGTTAAGCAAAAGGTATTTGTGTCTAACTTCATATTAAGCTTTTAAGATCAAAGTTACTTATATTCAAACAAAAGCTTAATTAAGTTGTTGAAGGTTCTTGTACGTCTCTTATCTAATTCAAATTCAAACATTCAGGACAAACCAAAGATAGTGCAAATATCTAACAATTGATGGCCTATGCATGTATCCATACCCCAGTTTTAATTTTTCCACCTTTGTTGGAGCACCTGTGTGGAACCCAAAATCTATAGAAAAACACCTTTAGAATCAATATATTAATATGATATAATTATTTATCAAAGTGTAAATTCTCCATTATTTATCAAAGAGAATCACTTCTCTTTTAAGATATTTGTTTTCCATTGCAAAGTAAAAATACAACTCGATGAAAGTAAGGGAAAAGCCTTTATGCCCATAGTTAGATGAGATGAGTTTTTTTTTTTTTTTTTTTTTTTGTTGAGAAAAGGAAAGAGCTTCCACAAGAAAATCTCTAGCTCATTTACTGTCTTTATATATCTGTCTGAAGCTACAGGGATAAATAAGCTAGGCATAAACTCTCTAGCTTCCTCGATCGACTTCGTGCTCTCTCTCTTTCTCCCCCTCCCTCTCTCTTGATCTCTCACACATACAAAAATTTATTTCATAATAAATTTTATTATAATCATAAATTTGATCGCGAAACACGAAAAAGTACAATGGAAAATTTGAACTTCTATGTTGAGATCGATAAAATCATCTATTGCATTTACACAATATATTTTTTTAATGTCTTTCTTCATTTTTTCTTCGATTTCAATTTCTTGTATTTTATTTTTATTTTATACTTGTTTTTTATGGTTCATTCTATCCAATTAGAGTTTATTGTGATTTTTAATATTTAATTCTTCAAGTAATCAATTAATATAACTAAAATAGAAAGTTACTTGATGTGTGCTCTTTGTATCATGTCTTATAACAAGAACATACATTATATGAATAATTCAAGAAAATTTTAATTTATAATAGCAAAATTGTTGCCAATTAATTACTTGCTCGATCGGTCGCTTGAATTCTTTCTGTATGCAATGAAATGGATGAAAACATTAGTATCTAAAGTGCAAATTGCCCATTATTTACCTTCTAAATATTTTGTCCAAAAAAATCCACAAAATTGATTTATAGAGTTGCTTCTGGGAACCAATCGACTACCAAAATGGGGAAAAAAAAGAAAAAGAAAAAAGTGCATTTCACCTCTTAGGTGTTATCCTTGGAAATTTATTTCACTTTTGTTCTTTAACATTCATCACAAAGTTATACACATAATTCAGTTTCATTAGGAAAAGTTTATAAAATAATTTTAGATATAGTCTAAAACAGAAATAGAAACGAAGATTCCATTTGGATGGTTGATAACTTTGTAATTAGGCATTTGTTAAAAAATGAGTGGGAAGAGTTGGGGCTAATGGCATTCATTAAATGTAGTGAATAATTTACTGTATTTATTAGAACAACAACATTACAACAAAGACATTCCCTGCCTCTGTATAGTGAACCCCACCCTAACTTATACACGAGACAATCCCAGCCTGTAGGGGCACACATTGTGTCCTGTACTCTCGCACTTGATGTGCATATCGACATTGTAAGGCTGGCAACCATAACCGCAACACACCATTAACGGCTCCTTGAAGCCTGCACGTTAAACAATAATTATAAGTCCATCAGTTGTCGAGACAATTTCATGTATAATAGATATATATTTCATAATTGATCTCACCATATGTGGAAGGGACAATAATAAGGTCGTACTTGATGGAGTATATATCGACAAATACAATTGTAGAGTTCTCCATCTTAAACCGCAACTGTTGGCAAAGGCAATCCAACTCCGAATTGAAAAAAATTTCACTTCTTTCATGTCTGAGACGCATCCATACTCATCCAATGCTTCAGATGCACTACAGTTTGCTAGCGGCGTAGGCAATCACCCAAGGGGTTCGGTTCCATGAACTTAGAATTTTCCTCCTCCGAAATAGTAGATGGTCTGAAGAAAGATAGAAAGATTATGAATTAATAATGACACATGAAACTTAATGTGTGTGTGTGTGTGTCTGTCTGTTTGGTGAAAAAAATATAATTATTAAAAGTCATGTGAAAAATTATGTCAAATTAAATTTGATTTCATCCTAATCGGTTAGACAACATTTCAAACACGTGCAAAGTGTTGCGTTTTTCTATACATGCAAAGTGTGTGCATTTTTCTAGTGTAATATATAATCTAATACGTTTATTTATTAATAAATAACGTGTCAACTACCTTTATCTATTTAGAATCAATATATTAATACGATTGTTTGAATTCCATGGGGTAGATGATGAAAAGCATGTGTTGTCTTTCAATGATATTTATAAATGCTAAACAATGAATGACATTAATAAAAATTCCAGAGTATATTTAGATTGTAAAATAGGAAGAGTTTGGGCCAATGGCATTCATTAAATGTAGTGAATAATTTACTGTATTTATTAGAACAACAACATTCCAACAAAGGCATTCCCTGCATTTGTATAGTGAACCCCGTCCTAACTTATATGCGAGACAATCCGAGCCTGTAGGGGCACACATTGTGTCCTGTACTCTCACACTTGATGTGCAGATCGACATTGTAAGGCTAGCCACCATAACCGCAACACGCCATTAACAGCTCCTTGAAGCCTGGACGTTAAACAATAATTATAAGTCCATTGGTTGTGAGACAATTTCACGTATAAGATATATATATATATATATATATATATATATATATATATTTGATAGATCTCACCATATGTGGAAGAGACAATAATAATGTCGTACTTGATGGAGTAAATATCCACAAATACGATTGTGGAGTTCTCCATCTTAAACCGCAACTGTTGGCAAAGGCGATCCAACTCCGAATTGAACAAAATTTCCACTCCTTTCATGTCTTAGACGCAGCCATACTCATCTAATGCTTCAGATGCACTGCTGTTTGCTAGTTGCGTAGGCAATCACCCAAGGGGTTCGTTTCCATGCACTCAGAATTTTCCTCCTCCGAAATAGTAGATGGTCTGAAGAAAGATACAAACATTATGAATTAAAAATGACACATGAAACTTAATGTGTATGTATGTGTGTGTGTGTGTGGGTATGTTTGGTGAAAAAATTACAATTGTTAAAAGTCATGTGAAAAATTATGTCAAACTAAATTTGATTTCATCCTAATCGGTTAGAGAAGATTTCAAACACGTGCAAAGTGTGTGCGTCTATCTATACGTGCAAAGTGCGTGCATTTTTCTAGTGTAATATATACTCTAATACTTTTATTTGTTAATAAATAGCATGTCAACTACATTCATCTATTTAGAATCTATATATTAATACGATTGTTTGAATTCTATGAGGTAGATGATGAAAAGCATGTGTTGTCTTTCAATGATATTTATAAATGCTAAACAATGAATGACATTTAATAAAAATTCCGGAATATATTTAGATTATAAAAATTTTAGAGTATATTTAGATTATGAATTTAAAACGACACATGAAACTTAATGTGTATGTATGTGTGTGTGTGTATATATGTTTGGTGAAAAAATTGTAATTATTAAAAGTCATGTGAAAAATTATGTCAAATTAACTTTGATTTCATCCTAATCGGTTAGACAAGATTTCAAACACGTGCAAAGTGTGTGCGTTTTTCTATACGTTCAAAGTGTGTGCATTTTTCTAGTGTAATATATACTCTAATATGTTTATTTATTAATAAATAGCGTGTCAACTACCTTAATCTATTTAGAATCTATATATTAATACGATTGTTTGAATTCTATGTGGTAGATGATGAAAAGCATGTGTTGTCTTTCAATGATATTTATAAATGCTAAACAATGAATCGCATTTAATAAAAATTCCGGAGTATATTTAGATTGTAAAATTCCGGAGTATATTTAGATTATGAATGGAAAACGACACATGAAACTTAATGTGTATGTAAGTGTGTGTTTGTGTGTGTATATGATTGGTGAAGAAATTGTAATTATTAAAAGTCATGTGAAAACTAATGTCAAATTAAATTTGATTTCATCTAATCGGTTAGACAATATTTCAAACATGTAGCGCCCCGATCCCGAAAGATCGTGAAAATGGACGCCACGGGGGTGGGAATTAAGAAGCCGGAAAGAAATGAGGTAATTAAATTAATAACGGGGTGTTAATCCAAAAGGATTAATGTTTGGAATAAAATTTAACAACCGAGTATGCCAAAGATAGGTTATGCCTTCCGGAAAATTAGATAGCATAACCTCTGTAACTAGAGCGAATCCCCGTTTATAATGGCTTATAAGAGAAGAATGGAAGTTGTAACAATTCAATAAGCCCTTTCATAGGCCAAACGGAAACAAATAACCAGATACCAACAATCAATAGACCCATTCATAGGTCGACAAAAGAAACAGACACCAATATGCTGAACAAATGAAGCCCTTCCATAGGTCAAAATGAATGATCAAATAGATATAACGAAAGACGGGCTTCCTCCCCTTGGAATAATTATGTAGCTAAGCATATGATACATGTTAACTAGGAAGTCAACAAATGTTCAGAATCAGAGAAGCATAATCATATCAACAAAATACCAAGATCAGAGTTCTTAGCATTTAGCAAAAGAATACCATAAGTGCGAAAGCTCAATTCTTAACAGAATACTAACAAAAAGGGACAACGGAAAAATATGTAAATCATAATAGCCCAAATCTCAGCCTCGTCACCTCCACGCTCCAGCCTACTGACCTGAAAATGTTTGAAAAGATTTGGGCTGACTACTAATGCACTCAGTGGGCAAGTTCTCACAATTTAAGTTATGCAAATCATTTTATAAAAGTAATCTATCCGTGTCCATGCAGGTAGTGAAGCTTAGGAGGTTTAAAAGTTGGAAGCAACCTAAGTTCACCAAAATATTTTATCATGAAGCACTTAAGAGTATAACTCGTCACTGCCCGCAACCCAAACTACATCACCAGCGCATAACGTTGAGTATGGCCATAGTATACCCAAAGAGTATAACCAATAAGTGTTTCATTTTAGTCTCACCGACAAGGAGTAGGGCAGGAGAAATAATGCATGCATACTGTAGCTACTCACATTGACACAACGCTGGTTTATGAGACTCCGACAACATACAGTAGCATGTAAATATTTAACACAGATAGTCACATATGCAATTTTAGCAAAGCGGAGCTTAATAACTCGAAAGATACAATTTGCAAAGATATAGTAGTATAACCCACCTTTCTCGGGATTCTGAAAAGCTAACTCCTGAAGAATCAACCCTGATACTCTTTCTCTAGCTCAGCTAGTACTACAGAAGGTAAACTTTAACTTAGGATAAACGCTATATTTGGAAATTAATCTACTATAAGCGGAGCTATAATTAATTCTATTCTATTCTAAAATAGATTGCGCGACTCTAGAGACCTCGAATAATTTCGACGAAGAAGGAAATAATTCCAAAACGTTATTCTTGCTTTACTGGGATCAACTGATTTAACAAAGGTCTCTTTCCAAAACTTGTCATTTATCCAAAGTTTACCAAATCTACGCCACGACACTTTTTAACCGCTCGAAATTATAAAAAAATATTCAGGGATGATACTATACATGCCGAGAGTAAAGAATGAGAATTTTAGAATTTTTCGATAACACGTGCTCTCGAAAATAAAATAACTGCTTAAATTAAATAATCGATATTATACAAAACTCATCTGAAAATTACGAAATTCGACGGGAGCATAGGAAATATTATTTCGAGCAACTTTCGAGAAGAAACTTTTTTGATTTGACGACCAAAAATGGGTGAAACGGGCCAAAAACCGAAACTAATCGATAATAATATTGACAAATTTTAGCTGAAAATGTATCGGTCTCAATCGAGCTCGATACTCGTTGAATTTTCGCTCAAAAGTAATATTTTTGATAGTGCAGAAAATAAGGAATTTAATGGTGTAATCAGATCAAAGATCGGACGGCTAGAACATAAATTCGAACTGGGCAGATTTATAATATAATATTCGGATCCGGATTTCAAACGGCGAGAAATCAAAAATCTATTCCGGTTAACTACAAGATCCAAATGATCAAAGACTATTTATAAAAAGAAGATTTCTAATACGACTATCCAGGAAGAGTAGATCTGAGATTGACATAAAATGACAACGGGGAAAAATACCGAAAACTCACAACATCAAAAATCAGGATCGGTAGAATTAAAGATAATCGAAATATAAGCATATTTAGAACTTGAAATTTCTAAATTCATCGGTCCGAATGACCAGAATCGGAGAAAGTACCTTCTTCGAGGAATTGGCGGCGGTCACGATGATTTTCCATCGTGATCATCCTTCGTGTCATCATTTCAATCATGTATTCGTGATCTACGCGTTGACACCTTCAAAATGACTATTTCAAAATTGAAATAGGAAATTAGAGTCGTACATTCTCTAGAAGCTGCTCGGCGTTTCGATTTTGAAAATGAATGAAAAATGAAACCTTAAACTCCTATTTATAGAGGAAAAATAAATAGAATAATAATGAATAAAAGAAAGAGGATAATGATGGAAAAAGAATAGGATAATTACGAATAAGATAATCTTTCGAAAAAGAAATTGGATAATGACGGATGTGTCTTTTTCTATTAAATTTATTATTTTCCAACTTAAAGTTGTGCCAAGAGTTCATTTGAACTCGAAATTAGAAAATTCAAAGTTTGGCGCGATGCTCGAAATTTTTTTCTATCAACCCGAGAAAAATATTAGAACATATTTTTAAATCAATTTACAATTTAAACACAAGCTTAATGTGATACCCCGACCCCTTTTGCTAAATTATAAATTATAATTTTAGTAAATAATTTCGAATTAATATTGTTGAATATTAATCATGTGAGTATGTTTGTATGTTATGCCGTTGTTTTATTGCAGGTTGTCTCACTCGAGCCGATATGTCATAGCAAATGATGTTATACTGAGTGTATAACACAGTTTGAATTTTAATACTAAAGTGTCGAGTTATATGATAATGAATGAATGTTATTGCATTGAATTTTGTTTGCCAAAACCTTGAACACCCTAACGCTGAGTTGATCGGGGGTCTCGCTGTGTATGTATGTGTGTGTGTATGTGTATTTGTTTGATGAAAAAATTGTAATTATTAAAAGTCATGTGAAAAATTATGTCAAATTAAATTTGATTTCATCCTAATCAGTTACATAAGATTTTAAACACATGCAAAGTGTGTGCATTTTTCTATACGTGCATTTTTCTAGTGTAATATATACTCTAATACGTTTTTTTATTAATAAATAGCGTGTCAACTACCTTCATCTATTTAGAATCTATATATTAATACGATTGTTTGAATTCTATGGGGTAGATGATGAAAATCATGTGTTGTCTTTCAATGATATTTGTAAATGCTAAACAATGAATGACATTTAATAAAAATTCCGGAGTATATTTAGATTTTAAAATTCTGGAGTATATTTATATTATGAATTGAAAATGATAAATGAAACTTAATATGTATGTGTGTGTGTGTGTGTGTGTGTGTATGTTTGGTGGAAAAATGGTAATTATTAAAAGTCATATGAAAAATTATGTCAAATTAAATTTGATTTCATCCTAATCGGTTAGATAAAATTTCGAACACGTGCAAAGTGTGTGCGTTTTTCTATACGTGCAAAGTGCGTGCATTTTTCTAGTGTAATATATACTCTAATACGTTTATTTGTTAATAAATAGCGTGTTAACTACCTTCATCTATTCAGAATCTATATATTAATACGATTGTTTGAATTCTATGGGGTAGATGATGAAAAGCATGTGTTGTCTTTCAATGATATTTATAAATGCTAAACAATGAATGACATTAATAAAAATTCCAGAGTATATTTAGATTGTAAAAATTCCGAAGTATATTTAGATTATGAATTGAAAACGACACATGAAAATTAATGTGTATGTATGTGTGTGTGTATGTTTGGTGAAAACATTGTAATTATTAAAAGTCATGTGAAAAATTATGTCAAATTAAATTTGATTTCATCCTAATTGATTAGACAAGATTTCAAACACGTTGAAAGTGTGTGCATTTTTCTAGTATAATATATACTCTAATACGTTTATTTATTAATAAATAGCGTGTCAACTAACTTCATCTATTTAGAATCAATATATTAATACAATTGTTTGAATTCTATGGGATAGATGATGAAAAGCATGTGTCGTCTTTCAATTATATTTATAAATGCTAAACAATGAATGTCAATTAATAAAAATTTCGAAGTATATTTAGATTCGGGGGTTCAGGGGGTGAAGCGCCCCGATGGGGGGCTAGGGGGCAATGCCCCCTGCTTTTTCGGTGTGTATTAAAAGTGTTTTGAAAATCTAAGTTGTGTTAAATGGAGTTGAAAATGTCCGGGAATCAAAGTAGAATCGGGGGTTGATTGGGCCACGCCGCGCGCCCGCAGGGTAGTGCGCGGCCGCGGGAGGCTGTGCGCCTGTGGGGCGTGGGTGAGGCGCGCGCCCGCGGGGTGTGCGCGCTCGCGGGGATCTTGGGCCGAGATCCCCCTCGCGCGGTCGCGGGAGGCCCGCGGTCGCGCGGGTCCGGGGACTTTCCTACCTATAAATACCACACTTGTTCATTTCTTCCTCATTTCATTCTATTTGGGCGATTTTCCTCCCCCTTCTCTCTACAAATTCTTGAACTTTTGGAGTGGATCCTTCCATCATCCTCCATCAACTAAGGTAACTTCATACCTCTTCATCTTGGTGATTTAAACACTCATTCCTTGTTGAATCAAACCTAGGGTTTGTTATCTAAAATTAGAATTTTCACTTTTATTGATCCTCTTGCCTTGATATCTTGAACATATGGTTTATTTACCTCCTTGAGGCTATATGTGAAGTTATATCGAATTCCTATGGTTCATTATTGCTAGGGTTTGGAATTCTTCCCTAATTTCCCTTTGTTTTGTTGATAATTGTATGGAGATGTTATGAGGGTTGTATGGGGTTGAGTTTCATGTATGTTAGAGCCCTAGGGTGAAGGTGTTTGTATTTGAAATGTTGGGTCTAAAGGATTTACAATGAGTTATGAGCATGTGGTTTAAATGTGTGCCCGTAACGTGTTCGATCAAATGCTTCAAAGAGCTTTAATGTGTGTTTTGAGTCCAAAATCATATTATGAGTTGGTATATCCAAAGTTATGTATATGGATATGTATGAAGTCCTTAAAGTAAAGTATAGCATGAGTTGGGTTAAAGTTATGATTTAATTGTATGACTCGACATCTAAAATGAAAAGGGGATTAAAAGGTGCTAGGTGACGTGTTGGGGCTCGAGGAGGACAACTTGTGCATGACCAAGAAGTATTACAAAGGTTGAGAAATTGTGAAAGCATCTCAGAAGGTGGGGTAACTCTAAACTGTGAACACGTGTAAGGTTATAGTTACTGTTGTGCTTTGATTGTATATGTATGAAGGGTCTTCGGATCGGTGAATAAAAGAGATCCTTCGGGGCAGAGATCCTTTGGGATCGAATATAGACCTATTAATGTCCTCCCTGGGGGGTAGTATGTCTGCAGGCATCCCTACAGGGCCAAAGATGTTCATTAACGGGGGCATCATGATGTTTAGACCCTACGGGGTTGAGACTAGTCTCTACAAAGTAAAGAAAAGTCCATATGTTATATTTTCACTTGTGCAATTAGCTATAACTGTTTACAGTGTTCCCCATTGAGTATGTTGTTAAATACTCACCCCATTCATTCAATGAATTTTAGGTTGAGGAGTCGGAGCCCGAGTAAGAGTGTTGTGAACACAAGAGAACCCCACAAGCTTGTGTTTATCTTTTGCATGCTCTTCTTTTGAGAATACTTACATTATTATCATTATTACATTGATCACTCCTTTTGCTTTATGATCAATGATTATTGGGGATGGGAATAGCCCGATCTTTTGTAGGTCATGATGTATATAACTTGATATTATGCAAAAACAATTTAAAGGCGGGTCGTTCGACCTTGAAGCCTATTACGTGTGAAGTATGTTGTTGACCTTATATTTTGCATGTTGATTTAGGATGCTAGACGGACGGGTTATAACAACCCATGAGCCCGATAAGTTAGACGATTGCATGGTTTATGTGGATGGGCTTGTTCAATGCTTCCGTTAGATAATATATTGTGTGATAGTGTAGATTCAATAGATTGCATGCTAATTCGCGAAAATTTACATTGAGAATTATGACGTCATGCCTAGTCATGCTTTTTGACCTAAGCTTCCGCTCATTTTATTATAAGTGCATAAAATTTAAGTAAGTAAATGGTATGTTAAGTGACGTGGCCAAACAGAGTAGTTTGGGGCGTTACACTTAATGTGTCTAATTTTAGGTATGAGCATCAGATAAAATAATTGAAAACATTAGAAAGCAACAAAGGAAAGGTAACTAGAGCTGAGATCATTATATCAACTTGAACAATTAAGATTTTGTATCAATGCGAACAATTAGTTAAACAAAAGGTATTTGTGTCTAACTTCATATTAAGCTTTTGTTTGAATATATTTAACTTTGATCTTAATCATGATTAAGATCAAAGTTAACTATATTCAAACAAAAGCTTAATTAAGTTGTTGAAGCTTCTTGTACATCTCTTATCTAATTCAAATTCAAACATTCAGGATAAACAAAAAATAGTGCGAATATCTAACAATTGATGGCCCATGCATGTATCCATACCTCAGTTTTAATTTTTCCACCTTTGTTGGAGCACCTGTGTGGAACCCAAAATTTATAGAAAAACACGTTTAGAATCAATATATTAATATGATATAATTATTTATCAAAGTGTAAATTGCCCTTTATTTATCAAAGAGAATCACTTCTCTTTTAAGATATTTGTTTTCCATTGAAAATAAAGATACAACTTGATGAAAGCAAGGGAAAAGCCTTTATGCCCATAGTTAGATGAGATTACCTTTTTTTTGTTGAGAAAAGGAAAGAGCTTCCACGAGAAAATCTCTAGCTCATTTACTGTCTTTAGATATCTGTCTGAAGCTGCAGGGGAAAAATAAGCTAAGCATAAACTCTCTAGCTTCCCCGATCTCCCTGACTTCGTGCTCTCTCTCTTTCTCCCCCTCTCTCTCCCTTGATCTCTCACACATACAGAAATTTATTTCATAATAAATTTTATTATAATCATAAATTTAATAGCGAAACACAGAAAAGTGCAATGGAAAATTTGAACCGCTATGTTGAGATCGATAAAATCATCTATTGCATTTGCACAATATATTTTTTTAATGTTTTTCTTCATTTTTTCTTTGATTTCAATTTTTTGTATTTTATTTTAATTTTACACTTGTTGTTTATGGTTCATTCTACCCAATTAGAGTTTATTGTGATTTTTAATATTTAATTCTTCAAGTAATCAATTAATATAACTAAAATAGAAATTTACTTGAAGTGTGCTCTTTGTGTCGTGTCTTATAACAAGAACATACATTATATGAATAATACAAGGAAATTTTAATTTATAATAGCAAAATTGTTACCAATTAATTACTTGCTCGATCGGTCGCTTGAATTCTTTCTGTATGCAATGAAATAGATGAAAACTTGATATATTTGTTTGACCAAACTCTACGTTGTATAAGAGATAAACGAGAATGAAATAAATGCAAGGAATTATATATGCCTATAAACCTAGCATAATAGCATGTGATGTTACCGAATATTACATGCAAATAATTAATTTATGGATGCTAGATATATGCATGGGCTATCAATTAATTCTGCACTCCGATTTTGGATATTTGCACTATTTTTTGATAGAGAATATGTATATATAAAACAAGCATTTACTCATTGCTTCATAATTTGTTTTGTCACTATCAATGAGTAGTCCAAAAGAGACAATTATAGACAATATATATATATGTGTGTGTGTGTGTGTGTGTGTGTGTATGTGTGTGTGTGTGTGTTGTGAATTGACATTTGAGTATGTGGTGTTTAAATATTCGATATGATTCTTAAATTAGATTCTTCTAGCCTTATTATTCAAATGTTTAATTAGTTAATTTTGATTATCTGAATTATTCAAATGTTTAATTAATTAATTTTGATTATTTGAAGAATGTGAATGATCAAATAAAAGTAAATACTTTATGAATGATATTAATTCAAATAAGAAATACACAATTCATGGAAGTTCCTTACGACATGTTTTTATCTTGCTTCATAGTGAAATCAAGTAGAGCTAGCGTAAGTACTCATTCATTGTTTCATCAAGCACATAGTTTGCGACATTTTAATGTAGAAAGAATTATAAATACGATAATTTATTCAGAGGAAAAATGTACCGAATTGTAATGTGTTACAGTATTACATGTGAATGAGATAAATAAAACTCTTAAAAAAATGGAACTTGAACTATTCATTGATTTGAATGGATTACTTAATTTTTTGGGTGGCTTTTCTAATCATTCCGATTTGTAAACATGCTTTATATTTATCTTCTAAAATTAGTTGTTGTTCTCTTCTTATTAGTGTGATACCCCGACCCTTTTTGCTAAATTATAAATTATAATTTTGGAAAATGATGTTGAATTAATATTGTTTGAATATTAATTATGATGGTATGTTCGTATTTTATGCCGTTGTTTCAGTGCAGGTTGTCCCACTCGAGCTGATACGTCATAACACGGTTATAATATACTGAGTGTATAATATTGGTTGAACTTTCAATACAAAAATGTCGAGTTATATGATAGTGAATGAATGTGATTGTATTTAATTTTAGGTTGCCATACCTTGAGCACCCTAACGTTGAGTTGATCAGGGGTCTCGCTAAGTTTCGGTAGGGTTTCGTCCAGAGGTTATAACGTTTGGCTCGGTTGGAACCACGAGGCCCATGAGTACTCAAATCGAAGCTCTTTCAAAAATCTACATGTCTAAACTGGCCAATCATCTAAAATATTGATCTTTAGAGTGGCTTGAGGCGCGACCTCAGTCAGGCCGTGTGCCGAGGGGCCTGCGGCGCGACCAAGAGGCGCGAGCTCCTCCAGGCCGTGTGCCAAGAGGTCTGCAACACAACCTCGAGGCGCGACCAATTGGGTCGCGTGGCACCACTTCAGAGAGCTATTTTTCTTTATCTCGAGCGTGACCTCCGAGCGCGACCCCTCCTAGGCCGCGCCCTGTTTCGGAAATTCCATCCTATAAATACCACACTTCACTCATTCCTCTTTGTTTTCTTCATCTACTTGGGCGATTTCCTCCCAAATTCTCTCAAGAAATTCTTCAATTTTTGGAGTGGATTCTCTCATCATCATCATACATCAACCAAGGTAACTTCATACCTCTTCTTCTTGGTGATTAAGCATCATTTTCATGTTGATTGAAATCTAGGGTTCATACCCAAAATTTAGGGTTTTCAATTTCATTGATCCCCTTGCCTTGATATCTTGAACATATGGTTTATTTACCTCCTTGAAGATATATGTGAAGTTATATCGAATTCCTATGGTTCATTGTTGCTAGAGTTGGAATTTTTGCCCTAATTTTCCCTTGTTTTGTTGATGTTGGTTGGAGGTGTTGTGATTGTTGTATAAAGTTGATTTTCATCTATGTTAGAGCCCTAGGATAAAGGTTCATGTATATGAAATTTTGAGTTTAAAGGATTTAAATTGAATCATGATCATATGGTTTAAATGAGTGCACGTAACGTGTTCGATTAAATGTCTCAAAGAGTTTTAATGTGTATTTTGAGTCCAAAATCATAGTATGAGCTTGTATATGCATGGTTGTGTATGTGGATATGTATGTAAACCTTAAGACATGTAAATCATGGGTTTGGTCGAAATTATGAAATAATTATATAACTCGATGTCTAAAATGAAAAAGGGGATTAAAGGTGCTAGGCGACGTATTGGGGCTCGAGGTGGACAACTTGTGCATGAGAAAAGAGTATTTCAAGGTTGAAGGATTTTTAAAGCGTCTCATAATGTCACGACCCCAAATTAATATCTGATTAATTCAAAGTGTGACTGGCACGACTCGACCCCAATGGAGGATGGATCAAGACGTGAACGGGAAATAATTAAATAAGGAAGTGAACTACTATCTTCCAGAATTGATATTTTGGTCTGAGAGCTCTAATTTCCGATTGATTTTAAGTACTCACAAATAACTGAATAATAATAGTACTCAAATGATTATCGAGTTATGGGGCTCGTCCAGAACAAAAGCTGAAATGTTGGACCTGTGATATAACTGAGTTGCAGAAGCAAAAGAAAGACAATAGTAATAATAATAATAACACAAGGTCATCTGAGCCTTGTACTAAAAGAACTCTACTCTCAGCACTTCTCCCTTCCACACCAGCTCAACCTGCACATTTAAAAACAAACATGCAGGGCTGAGTACAAGGGTACTCAGTGAACACATTGCCAAAAATATTTACTGAATTGAACATTGATTTTCTTGTCATGCATCTGAGTAAATACACAGGGGTTTTATCTAAAAAGGCCCTATGTTTTACTAAATCACTTTATGTTTTTGAGCATTCTTTTCTGTTGTATGATCATCCATATCCCACTGAAAGTCGAGGAATAGCTCCGCTCAGCCTTTTTCCTCGAACGCTTAACATAACTAAATGTCGAAGAATAGCTCCGCTAAGCCTTTTCCACGAACATTTAGCATCGTCGATGTCTTAGTCAGGAATAGCTCCGCCCAGCCTTTCCCTCTTCCTAATATCACCGACCCAAGTGTACACTAACCTCGGTTAACACGCTAAGTTAGCACGAGGCCCGATCGATTTAAGAGTTAGAAAGCCCCTTGCGAGCTAACTAAATACGAATAAGGATATCATACAAAACAAAATATTTTATGCATGATAATAATTTATTTGCATCAGAATAATTAACTGCGGGTGAGTGAAAACTCAAATCATTATTTGGACTAAGAGTCCGTTGAAAAGAAAGCCCACCTTTCACCGATGTTTTAGCACAATAGCAAAATGCTCCTTCTCGCACTTTATCTCGCATTGGACGGCTTGCCTTCAAAGAGTTAATATAAAACTGAGTACGTTGAACCAAATACGTTGTTTGGACTCAACATGAAGTTGAAGGCCTATTAGGGTCTAGTATCTGTTCTAGATTTTTCTTAGCTTAAGGGTTGATCTCGACCCTAGCTCTTAAACATCTTAAGACACACATCTTCATCATTTAAGGTATCAAAATACCTCAACATCCAACACAACTTGATACTAGAACCAAGGTCAACATTTAAGCTTATAAACTGATAACACTCTGCACATCACCCATCTTTCAAGAATTTTCTGCTTTGACTCGCTAAGGTACAAGTGATGTGCCCTATACCTCTAGAAAGCCATGGAAGTATAGAATTTTACAGAATTTACAGTGACTTAAGAAGATTAGTAATGAAAAAGTTATACACAATTTACTGAAAGGTGGCAGAACTGCCAGAATTTCCGAAAGAAAATCACATGACCTAACTTTGACAATTTTTCATAATTTTCTCAGAACGAATTAGAAAATGAGACATATACC
Source organism: Perilla frutescens (assembly GCA_026008535.1). Taxonomy (NCBI): domain Eukaryota; kingdom Viridiplantae; phylum Streptophyta; class Magnoliopsida; order Lamiales; family Lamiaceae; genus Perilla; species Perilla frutescens. Next base: position 39,320,173 of record BRKX01000006.1, on the reverse strand, counting down.
ATTGGAAAGCCATTTAAGTCTAGTTTTCGGTAAAATTTACGACGGCTCAATACGGTGTCTAATGAGGGAGTTATGCTCGTTTTACTGAAGGGTGGCGCAACTGCCGAACCAAGCTGCGCAGCGCGCCATCTGCGCGAAATCCAAACAAACTCCGAATCAGTCAGCTGATTTCCAGAACTGACCAGTCAACTGGTTCCCAGAACTGATCAGTCAGCTGACTTCCAGAACTGACCATTCAACTGATTCCCAGAACTGATCAGTCAGCTGATTACCAGAACTGATCAGTCAGCTGGTTCCCATAACTGATCAGTCAGCTGATTACCAGAACTGATCAGTCAGCTGGTTCCCAGAACTGATCAATCAGCTGGTTACCAGAAATGATCAGTCAGCTGGTTCCTAGAACTGATCAGTTAGCTGATTCCCAGAACTGATCAATCAGCTGGTTACCAGAACTGATCAGTCAGCTGGTTCCCAGAACTGATCAGTCAGCCGACCAGAACTGATCAGTCAGCTGGTTTGCAGAACTGATCAGTCAGCTGATTCCCAGAACTGATCAATCAGCTGATCAGTCCAACATATTAGTTTATCCCCCAAAACTGATTCTTCAACTGATTCACTTCATCAGTCAACTGATGAGCTTCAGTTCGGAACTGATTAGCCTAAGCTAGGACTGATTTATTTCAGTTCAAATACCAAGCTTTCATCACCTCAAAACATCTCAAACTGGACTACACATGCTTGCACATAACCAACTAATTTTCTAAACATTAACGTCATTTAAAACACCAAAAATCCACACATATACTTCTTAAGCTTAGATCTGAAAATATATGATTATATATAGCTCATGATTTTCGAAAATACCTTTCAAAACAACAATGGAGTGAAGATGAAATGAGCTTGAATGGGATTGACGATGGAAGAAGAAGGCTAGAACAAGTGACTGCAACTTCACTCTCCTTCTCTCTTCCTTTGAAAACCGAAAATGGCGGTGGTTGTTCTTGTTGCTCTCTTTTTATTTCTCTCTCTCTCTCTTTCAAAAATGTGCACAAGAAATGAAGATGAAAAGATGAAATGGAGACGAAGTAAAAGAAGTTGGCTGCTATTTCATCTCCATCGCTCTCTCGAAAACTTGGTGAAGAAGATGAAATGAAGAGGTGTATGGAAGATGATGAAGTGAGGCTACTTTTTCTTTTTCTCTCTCTCAACTTTTGGTGTAGAGAATGAAATGAACAGGTGGATCCTTGAAGTATAGCTCGGGTCCCTCATCTGCCAAAATCACTTTGTATTATGGCTTGGCTATTGGGGAAAGAAAAAAAAACGTGGGGGCATGGGGTGAGGTGAGGAGAAATGCATGCCTTGGCTTGACTAATCAACTACCCGGTTCAAATACCGATTGTTCGACTATCGTGATATTTTCCGTCTTCAGAAAAATCCCGAACTTAAACCGATATTGCTAGAAATAATTCACTTTCTTTGAAACAATAAATTATCTAAAATTATTTGGTTTTAAAATACCACTTCGAAATACTGGTTTTAATTTCTCGACCATTAAAACATCCGAACTAGAGAATATCAAATTCTCTCGGATTTTAGATCACCCTGTTTAAATTATTTGAATTTAAACACTAATGACTGGAGAATATCTGATTCTTCTAGTCCTAAAAATATTTATCGGAATGTCTAATTCACGATAAACACACACCGCAAATTTAAAAGAATATGAATTGAATTTATCTGAAATTGCAATTTCGGCTTTCTATAACTAAAAAGAGGATTAAACCCTAACTGAAATTAATAATTCACCTATGGGAATTAATTGATCTTGAATTCCATGGAACCTAACGGATACTTTCGACCCTAATCTGACTGAAAATTACTATACTAAATAGTAATTGCAACAATTTACTGCAATTAAGCAGTAATTAATTTACAGGGTATTACATTCCACCCCTCTTAAAATAATTTTCGTTCCGAAATTAACATAGCTTAGAGAAATAATTCTGGGTATTTTGCTTTCATCTTATCCTCGAGTTCCCATGTCGCTTCTTCCTGACAATGGTGACTCTACATGATCTTAACTAGAGGAATAGACTTGCTCCTCAACTCCTGGACCTTTCGATCCAAAATGGCTTCTGGTCTCTCTTCATAAGTTAGATCTGGATCTAACTCAATCTCACTGTGCTGGATTACATGCTTGGGATCATACACGTATTTTCTTAACTGAGAGATATGAAACACGTTATGAACATTACCAAAACTGGGTGGTAATGCCAATCTGTATGCCACTGCGCCTATTCGCTCAAGGATCTCGTAAGGTCCTATAAAACGTGGTCGTAACTTTCCTTTTACGCCGAATCTTATTATCCCCTTGGAAGGAGATACTTTCAGAAAAACCTTGTCTCCTACTGCAAAATGTAAATCTTTACGACGATTGTCCGCATATGACTTCTGCCGACTCTGGGCTTCTTGAATCCCCTGACGGATTTTTCTAACAATTTCAATCATTTCTGACACTGAGTCTGGCCTAAGAATCCTTCGTTCACCCACTTCATCCCAATAAAGTGGTGATCGACACTTTCGCCCATACAACGCTTCGTAAGGCGCCATGTTAATGGTTGCTTGATAACTATTGTTATAAGCGAACTCAATCAACGCTAATATTTCCTCCCAGCTTTCACCCCTGTCTAGGACCACGGTTCTCAACATGTCCTCTAATGTTTGGATGGTCCTTCCGGACTATCTGTAATACCCATGCCTCTCACTACTCAATTGTTATTATTATGTCCTTATTTTTCCAATTGTATTTATATAGATATATCTGTCAATGTGATTATATCTATTTGTTTATTTGTTATATATATTATATTTATTATTATTCTAGATTTAAAGTTGAATTTATATAATAAATAGGACACACACATACCCACACAAATATAGATATATGTAAGTTTAGATAATAATATTATTATAAAGGGATAAATCATATATTGATATGTAAGAATTAGATTAGATTAAAAAAAAAAAGGGTTGAGGTGGCATGATGTAAGGCAAATGATATCATAGGCGGTGCCACTAATCCAAAACTGAAGATATATATATGTCTAGCTCATTAGTGTACAAAGATTATAAGATATGGGTTTATAACCTTATGAAAGGAGTTTAAAAAGAAAGAAAAATAACGAGAGAGAGAGAGAAATGGAGCTCGATCAAAACAGAAGGTATCATCAAATTTATATCATAATATGTAATCTTACTTTTAATTCTTTTAATTCTAGAGATTATAATATAATTACCCTATGAATTTAATTATGTAGTTATGTTAATAAAATTATTAAAATAATATAAAGAACTTGAATTGTTGATGCTTGATGACGATTAAGTGGTACACATAATTAACCAACTAATTATTTTATGTGTGTTAAGTTAATATCTAATAGACTTGGATTACTATTTTGAATATAAGTTATATTTGAGCTCGTCACCTATTTGGATATGTGTAGGTTTTAATATTTAGGGCTTATTAAGCCATGAATTAGCTATTACTATTAATTTTAAGATTACTACAAGTAGGAACCTTCCCTTATTTAAATATGCATGTGTAAATATCATCTAATGAATTAAAATGATTTAGTGGGTAAATAACATTATTTATATGGTTTTATAGTTAGCATATATATGTTAATTTGTTACCGTGTCCGACTGAGATATCCTCTTTAGGGAAAAATAAATGAATACAAATATAAGTAATAATTTGAAATATGATTATACAGATTTCAGTTTACGGAAAATTACAGGATTATGAAGAATTCGTTACTACTGTTATTCAATTTAGATAACTAGTATAATCAGTAGTTAGGGTAGAATTAGTCAAGATTTTTAATTTATTAATGCAATGTGTATTAGTATATTGTTAACAAGAATAAATAAATATTGTTAGTCTGATTCCATTTTATTTGAAATTGTTAAAAGATTTGTATGTTAATATTACTATGGTCTATTGTAATTAGATTTTCTTGAGCAAGCACACAATTTAGGATTTCAATACTATAAGCTTTGGACCCAAGGTAAGTAGAAATCCATCCTCAACTACAATGCATGAACATAGTATTATTTGATAATACATGTTTATTATTTATTATTGTGTTATTGTATAATTGTGTGATGTAATATGTTTGTGATATTGTATTATCTTGCATTAAATATCTTGTACATGAGCACGAGCATATGCATGCACGTCATGTAGATACTGTCGAGGTTGCATGCATTAAATGGTTTTGAGAGAGAAAATGTTTTGTTTGGGATTGGTCACCACCAGCCCGGGTTGTGTTGTGTTGATATTTGTGCCTCGAGTGGGATGACTTCCATGTGGGATCAAAGGGAACAGGCAGGGGGCGTGTCCCTTGGGGTCCAGGGAGGATGGTCCACTTCGACTGCACCTTTGAGGTGATGAGTGGCTGATGTGGGATGACTTTCATGTGGGATCAAAGGGAACAGGCAGGGGGCGTGTCCCTTGGGGTCCAGGAAGGATGAGCCACATGAGTGCACTAATCACAATTTGGCCAAGTGAATATTGATTATATTATGAGCTCATGACTCATGTTGGTGTCTGGTGAAGGGAGCCAAGTTCCAAACGATGAAAATGCTTTCGAGATGGCATAAAATGATTTTACTCACGAGCATTTGACATTTGTGGTGGTGTTGTGTGTTACACATGTGATGTGTCTGTCAGTGGACATGCATGAGCATGATTTCTGCTTACTGAGCTTTAGCTTATGTAGTTCATGCATTGTAGGTGAAAGTGATAAAGTGTGGTGCATCAATGCATGGATGATTAGAGCTCTGACAAGTTCTGAGAAGTGTATACATGGATGACGACCTGTGAGGAGGGCAAGGCCTTATATTATTATATTTTAATTTGCTGCTTCGATGTTATAAGTTTGGATTCAAATTTATTTGTATATTCTTAGAATTGTTTCTACAAAGTGAGCAATGATTTCTTTACATTCTTTAGTAAATTATATTTTTATAATTATCGATCATTTTAAATGCACCACATGTTAACCTAAATTTTTAAGTTTAACACTTTTAATGAAAATACATATTTATATTTTTAGAAGAGACACCTCACCTAAATTTTTACATTACTTTATATTTTACATTTATTTTATTGGGGCGGGTGTTACAGAGTGGTATCAGAGCGTAGTTATGATTCTGTAGACTGTCCATGTATACAAGCTCAGAACTTGTAAAGAGTAACCTTGGTAAGTGACACAATTTGCAATGTCAATTTTGTGAATTATGCTTTGAAAATATTTAAAATTCCTGTCATCTGGTGTTCATAATTTGATAGAATCAAGATTTATTATAAATCTTTGCATTAATAGAATTATTTTGCTCGGCATGCTAAGAGTTTGTTGTCACGAATTTTCGGCTACCCATATAATTTGATGTACTTAATATTGGACTTTCCTAGTACCTTATGATAAATCTTTGACATTACCTGAATATTTTTTTTTTAAATATCTAATCTTAATAATACTATTGGAAGAATGTGTCCTGGTTAAAAAAAAAAATTATTAAATAAAATTTCGAGGACGAAATTTTTATAAGAAGGGGAGAATGTAATACCCATGCCTCTCACTACTCAATTGTTATTATTATGTCCTTATTTTTCCAATTGTATTTATATAGATATATCTGTCAATGTGATTATATCTATTTGTTTATTTGTTATATATATTATATTTATTATTATTCTAGATTTAAAGTTGAATTTATATAATAAATAGGACACACACATACCCACACAAATATAGATATATGTAAGTTTAGATAATAATATTATTATAAAGGGATAAATCATATATTGATATGTAAGAATTAGATTAGATTAAAAAAAAAAAGGGTTGAGGTGGCATGATGTAAGGCAAATGATATCATAGGCGGTGCCACTAATCCAAAACTGAAGATATATATATGTCTAGCTCATTAGTGTACAAAGATTATAAGATATGGGTTTATAACCTTATGAAAGGAGTTTAAAAAGAAAGAAAAATAACGAGAGAGAGAGAGAAATGGAGCTCGATCAAAACAGAAGGTATCATCAAATTTATATCATAATATGTAATCTTACTTTTAATTCTTTTAATTCTAGAGATTATAATATAATTACCCTATGAATTTAATTATGTAGTTATGTTAATAAAATTATTAAAATAATATAAAGAACTTGAATTGTTGATGCTTGATGACGATTAAGTGGTACACATAATTAACCAACTAATTATTTTATGTGTGTTAAGTTAATATCTAATAGACTTGGATTACTATTTTGAATATAAGTTATATTTGAGCTCGTCACCTATTTGGATATGTGTAGGTTTTAATATTTAGGGCTTATTAAGCCATGAATTAGCTATTACTATTAATTTTAAGATTACTACAAGTAGGAACCTTCCCTTATTTAAATATGCATGTGTAAATATCATCTAATGAATTAAAATGATTTAGTGGGTAAATAACATTATTTATATGGTTTTATAGTTAGCATATATATGTTAATTTGTTACCGTGTCCGACTGAGATATCCTCTTTAGGGAAAAATAAATGAATACAAATATAAGTAATAATTTGAAATATGATTATACAGATTTCAGTTTACGGAAAATTACAGGATTATGAAGAATTCGTTACTACTGTTATTCAATTTAGATAACTAGTATAATCAGTAGTTAGGGTAGAATTAGTCAAGATTTTTAATTTATTAATGCAATGTGTATTAGTATATTGTTAACAAGAATAAATAAATATTGTTAGTCTGATTCCATTTTATTTGAAATTGTTAAAAGATTTGTATGTTAATATTACTATGGTCTATTGTAATTAGATTTTCTTGAGCAAGCACACAATTTAGGATTTCAATACTATAAGCTTTGGACCCAAGGTAAGTAGAAATCCATCCTCAACTACAATGCATGAACATAGTATTATTTGATAATACATGTTTATTATTTATTATTGTGTTATTGTATAATTGTGTGATGTAATATGTTTGTGATATTGTATTATCTTGCATTAAATATCTTGTACATGAGCACGAGCATATGCATGCACGTCATGTAGATACTGTCGAGGTTGCATGCATTAAATGGTTTTGAGAGAGAAAATGTTTTGTTTGGGATTGGTCACCACCAGCCCGGGTTGTGTTGTGTTGATATTTGTGCCTCGAGTGGGATGACTTCCATGTGGGATCAAAGGGAACAGGCAGGGGGCGTGTCCCTTGGGGTCCAGGGAGGATGGTCCACTTCGACTGCACCTTTGAGGTGATGAGTGGCTGATGTGGGATGACTTTCATGTGGGATCAAAGGGAACAGGCAGGGGGCGTGTCCCTTGGGGTCCAGGAAGGATGAGCCACATGAGTGCACTAATCACAATTTGGCCAAGTGAATATTGATTATATTATGAGCTCATGACTCATGTTGGTGTCTGGTGAAGGGAGCCAAGTTCCAAACGATGAAAATGCTTTCGAGATGGCATAAAATGATTTTACTCACGAGCATTTGACATTTGTGGTGGTGTTGTGTGTTACACATGTGATGTGTCTGTCAGTGGACATGCATGAGCATGATTTCTGCTTACTGAGCTTTAGCTTATGTAGTTCATGCATTGTAGGTGAAAGTGATAAAGTGTGGTGCATCAATGCATGGATGATTAGAGCTCTGACAAGTTCTGAGAAGTGTATACATGGATGACGACCTGTGAGGAGGGCAAGGCCTTATATTATTATATTTTAATTTGCTGCTTCGATGTTATAAGTTTGGATTCAAATTTATTTGTATATTCTTAGAATTGTTTCTACAAAGTGAGCAATGATTTCTTTACATTCTTTAGTAAATTATATTTTTATAATTATCGATCATTTTAAATGCACCACATGTTAACCTAAATTTTTAAGTTTAACACTTTTAATGAAAATACATATTTATATTTTTAGAAGAGACACCTCACCTAAATTTTTACATTACTTTATATTTTACATTTATTTTATTGGGGCGGGTGTTACACTATCCATCCGTTTGTGGGTGAAACGTTGTACTGAAATTGAGTTGAGTTCCCATTTCCTTCTGCAAGCTAATCCAAAATCTCGAGGTAAACTTTGAATCTCTGTTCGATGTTATCGACATCAAAACACCATGAAGGCGTACAATCTCTCTGACATAAATCTGGGCTAGCTTATTCGAGCCATCCGTAACGCGGATCGGAAGGAAATGAGCTGACTTTGTGAGCCTATCAATAATGACCCATATGGCCGTATTCCCTCATCTTGACTTAGGTAGGCCTGTCACAAAATCCATCGCTATGTGTTCCCACTTCCACTCGGGAATCTCTAACGGTTGTAGCGCACCATAAGGCCTTTGGTGCAATGCCTTAACTTGTTGACATGACAAGCATCGCTCAACATAGGAAGCTATGTCCCGTTTCATTCATTCCCACCAGAATTTCTGCTTCAAATCCTGATACATTTTCGTACTTCTCGGGTATGCTGTATACGGAGTATCGTGAGCCTCGCTCATGATCTCGTTTCTAAGCTCAACACAGGGTGGAACACACATCCTATCTTCATAAAGGATAGCATTATCTGATGCTTCCTTGAAGCTTTCTGTTTTTTCCGATCTGATCTTCAAGTGCATCTCTTCCATGGTTTGATCTTTTCTCTGTGCCTCAATTATATTTTCTCGGAGATCTGGTATAGCTACTAATGTTGCCACACGACATACAATCATCCCAGGTGGGTAAACCACCTCTAGCTGTAAACTTTCAAAATCCCTGATGAGTTTCTCCTCCTGAGTGAGGAGAAAACCCAACCTGCTTGTTTTACGACTCAAGGCATCCGCTACCACATTAGCCTTGCCTGGGTGGTAACTGATTCCACAGTCGTAGTGCTTTACTAATTCGAGCCATCTGCGCTGTCTCATATTTAATCCTTCTGCTCGAAAAAGTACTTCAGACTCTTGTGATCGGTGAAAATTTCACACTTAACTCCGTATAGGTGGTGTCTCCAGATTTTCAAGGCATGCACTATTGCTGCTAACTCTAAGTCATGCGTAGGATAATTCAACTCATGAATTCTCAACTGCCTGGACGCATACGCTATGACTTTACCTTCTTGCATTAGGACACAACCTAATTCATTCTTCGAAGCATCCGTGTAAATCACAAATTCTTTATCACTAACTGGAATGGCTAACACTGGAGCAGTTGTTAATCTTTTCTTAAGCTCCTGAAAACTGGCTTCATATTCTTCTGACCACTGGTACTTGATTTCCTTTCTTAACAATTGAGTCATTGGCCTCGCTATCTTGGAGAATCCTTCTATGAATCTCCTATAGTATCCAGCTAATCCCAAGAAACTTCTGATTTCATTAGGAGTAGTTGAAGACTTCCATTCTTGTACTGCCTCTGCTTTAGAGAGGTCCACTTTGATTCCTTCTGCTGACACAATGTGCCCAAGAAATATTACTTCATTCAGCCAAAATTCGCACTTACTGAATTTGGCGTAAAGCCTTTCTTTTCTTAGTGTTTCTAACACTGTCCTCAGATGTTCTGCATGATCTGATTCATTCTTGGAATAGATGAGAATATCATCTATGAATACAAGGACAAACTTATCTAAGAATGGATGAAACACCTTATTCATGAGATCCATGAATACTGCTGGGGCATTTGTCAATCCGAACGGCATTACCGTAAACTCGTAATGATCATACCGGGTTCGGAAAGCTGTCTTGGGTATATCTTCTGACTTGATCTTTAACTGATGATACCCAGACCTTAGGTCAATTTTTTGAGAATATACTTGCCCCCTTGAGCTGATCAAAAAGATCATCAATCCTTGGCAACGGATACTTGTTCTTCAATGTCAGCTTATTCAGCTCACGGTAATCTATGCACATCCTCAATGTGCCATCCTTCTTCTTCACAAACAGGATTGGTGCTCCCCATGGTGACGCACTAGGTCGGATAAAACCTAGGTCTAATAACTCTTGAAGTTGAATCTTGAGTTCTTGCAACTCTTTTGGGGCCATCCTGTATAGAGCTTTTGAAATCGGAGCCGCTCCCGGTTCCAAATCTATTGCAAACTTGACTTGCCGGTTCGGTGGCAATCCTGGCAATTCTTCTATAAAAACGTCTGCAAACTCTTGCACAACTGGAACATCTTCCATTGTCCTCTCTATATCATCTATCTTGTTTAGATAAACCAGGAAAGCTTGATTTCCTCTCTTGATCATCTTCTTGGCCTGCAGTGATGAAATCATTGGAGTGAACTTTCCCATTTCTATGCCGTGAAAACTTGTTGGCTTTTCTCCTGGAACTTGGAATGATATCTTCCTTTCGCTGCATAGCATCGTGGCATGATTTTCTGACAACCAATCCATTCCTAGGATTACGTCGGTATCCCACATCGGTAGGACACTAAGATTATCAGCCTTAATCCTAGTTGTTCCCAAGTCTATTTCTATGTTCGAGCAAATATGAGTCGTAGTCATGGTTCCGCCAGTTGGTGTTAAAATCTTTTTCTTATGACTAGCTTGTTCAGTTTTAAGCTCTAACTTTTCACAGCATGCTGATGAAATAAAGGAGTGCGATGCTCCAGTATCAAATAAAACAACTAAAGGCATGCCATGAAGTTTGCCCATACCTGCAAGATTACCTTTCTGGTTCCCTTTCCCGGAGGAACTGGGGTTCATTACATAAGACCTGGGATTTCCTTGCTCCATCTGCCTTTGTTGTTGTTGTTGGGGTTGCTGACTCTGTTGCTTTGATGCCTGCAGGGCCTTTAGCTGTTGAGGGTTTCGTCCCTGTTGTGCCTTCGAGCATTGCCTCGCATAGTGACCTTCCTGGCCACAGTTATAGCAACTTGTGTTTCTGCCCTGACACATGCCTTGGTGGTGTTTGTTGCACCTTGGGCATAGAGGAATGCTGGGTTGTGATGGTGCAATTCTTTCTTGAGTAGGAGCACTCTTCTGGCCCTGCTGCTTATTTCCCGACCAAGGCTTTCTGTAATCTTGGTTCCTGTTCTGGTTATCTCCATCATTCCACTTTCTCTTTCCTTGGAAGTTTTGTGATGGAGTTCTGGTTGGTACTAGTGCTGAAGTAGGTATTGGAGTTGATACTGGGGCCTTTCTTTCTTCAGGCATTACTGCCTCGATATCCAATGCCCTATTCAACGACTGGGCGTAGGTTAGGTCTTCCCGACTTGCCAAAGACATGGCAATCTCATGCCTCAGTCCTGATATGAACTTAGATGCCATCTTCTCGTCAGTATCTACCTGAAGAGGTGCATATCATGATAACTCATAGAATACTCGCTCGTACTCTGTGACGGACATCTTCCCCTATTTCAGAGTATGAAACTCTGCTTCCTTCTTAACTCTGAACGTCTTAGGAATGTATTTGTCGTAGAATCCAGTTTTGAACTGGTCCCATGTGTAAGCATCAAGCTGCTCCGGAGTCATGGTCCTCCTTCTAGACTCCCACCAGAAATCTGCAGATGTGGTTAACTGGAATTGTATACAGGAGAGTCGCTCCTGGTTATCACAGCGGAGGAAATTAAAAATCCACTCCATTGCTCGGATCCACGCCTCAGCATCGGCCGGGGTTCCTGCCCCATCAAACGATGGAGGGTTCTGTCGCAGAAAAAGCTCCTCAATTCTGCGCTGTGGAGGTGGGGGAGGTGTCTGCTCTCTTTGTTCATCGTGTTCTTCTTGTTGTTCTTCATCCACTCTTTCCTGTCTTCCTTGCCTTGGAGGTCTCCCTCTAGGCCTATTTTGTCTTACGGGATTTGCATTCGCATTTCTTCCTCGTGCTGCTCTGGGTGGTACCATTCTGCAAATTATAATTTCAATTTATAATTAATAATTAGGCCACTGCCCACTACTGTATACTAACTTATGCTTTAACTAATTCTGAACATATCTTGAGCATGCAAAATGCGTTGAAACTTTGAAGCATAATCAACAACCGTTCTAGTCTTATATATATATATATATACATCAGGAAAATCGCCTCCAACGAGGTCTTACAATTACATTTCCTAATGCATGGGTTCTGCAAAAACTAGCCATACCTGGACGACAGAATGCTTACAAGCTACGCATTCTTATCTCAAAAGGTGGGAATACCTAAGTCCTAAGAATGGCCCTCTAGGGAACACATTCAACTACATAACAAAATAGATAATCGTCCTGATACAAAATACACTATCATAGCACAAAATCTAAACTAGTCAGACGAGCTACTGGTCGACCGACCATCCTGGATCCTCTGAGGGCCATCTCCCTTCTCTGGCTACGAATCCTCCGAGGTATCCTCCTTTGACTCCTCCCCAACTGCCAGTACCAAACGGTCTGCAGCTGCTGCACCTTCCTCCTCTGCTCTCTGGAAGCGCACCTCGCGCACAATCTCTATGGCCCTCTCCGGAGAATCTATCACTGTCTGGCGCTTCCTGGGAGGAAGCTTATCATCTGCATCTCTCGAGACTGCTCACCTCACTCGTGAGGGTCCAGCCTCCTCATCATTCCTACATCCCTGATGTGGTAGGAGATCAGCGTCCACATGTACTGCTGGCTCTGGAGGTGGTGCTACCTGTACTGTGAAAACGGGAGGAACAAGACGGTCATAAACTCCCCTAGATGGCTCATTCCTGAGAAGATAGCCATGCATCTGAGCATATGGGCCTGGAGGAGGTACACACTGAGTAAGGTACTGATGCATGAGTAGGGCGATAAACTCAGGCAAATTCGTCATCAGCTCAAAAGTTTGAGAGTGCTGGCATATGTAATAGTATGAGGCCTCTGTCGCCCATCCACGCCATAACTGTGGAAGCACTCTAAGCAGGCGATGAATACCCTCCACATCACTGAGCCTCACATGCAACCATAGCTCGTGATAGCGTGACAAGAACCCTGCTAGGGTCTCCCCGGTCTCTGGCTCACAAGTCCTGAACCAAAAGGTATACTGTGCTACGGATATCGAATGGGGTACACTCTTCCGTGCCGTATATCTCTGTCCCGCCATCTGAAATATAAAGGAGAATCTTCGGGAGAAACTCATTTATATAGGCACGCCTAAAAAAATACGCATACAACCGTATTATGACTTGAATATTCTTAACTCCTTTGAACATTCCCGACCAACTCTCAAAACATCTTCTGGAAAATCCTGAACTCTTAAACTCTATTTCAAGGCGCTAACTTGAAATAGAAAACTTCTGGCTACTTTTCAAGTTTCTAACTTGAAAACTCTGAACTTACTATTTGAGATGCTGACTCAAATACTGAAGTTTTACCTCGAGACACTAACTCGAGATATAAATTTTTGACGTTACCCGTTTTGAGACACTGACTCGAAAAGTAAAATATCTGATAGATCTAGTTCGAGACGCTGACTCGAACTAAAATTTTCAAGATTCTATCTTGAAGGTTCCTGGACTGATTTATTTGAGATGCTGACTCAAAATAAATTCGGCTCGAGGTTTCAAAACGCTAATTCGCAAACCTTACTCAAACGAGGACTTGATGTACCAGCTACTGAAACGGGAATTCCTGATCATCATGCCTCCTGAAACTGGATCTTCTTCTGATACTTGTCGTTTTCCTTCAAGTTCTTGGACTTGTCGAATTTCTTCATCAGGTTCCAATGGCTGAATCTTTACTTAGTAAAAGTTAACTTAAAGGGAACTAAGGCAATCTAGATTCCTCTAAATTCCTCTACGTTCTTTGAGGCTTAAATTCATGAAGCAACCTGACTTATCTGAAGTTTGATCGTGTAAAAGCCCGACTTATCTAAAGTCTGACTTAATGGAACTTTGTAATTATCTAAATTGCACTGCTGCAATCTGGCAACCTTGGGTGCCTACTTAACTGTTACATCATGAGCTTGCCTCAATAAAACAAAAATAATTGAAACTCTTTTAAACATAAAGGACTTTCAAAAACTTTTTCTGATGCAAAACTTTTGCCAATATCTGATTGGTCTTATCATGCCATTATCTGAATGGTCTTACTAAAAATTTTGCCAACATCTGGATGGCCTGATCTGAATACTTTTATAAAAATATCACCATTTATCTAAATGGCTTAACTGAAAATTTTTATAACTTTGCTATTATCTGAATAGCCTAAACTGAAAGATTTTCAAAATCTTGCCATTATCTGAATGGCCTGAACCGAAAGATTCTCACAATCTTGCCATTATCCGAATGGCCTGCTTGAATATTGTAATTTTGATAATCACATACCTTTCTTTCTTTGGTTGAGACTGATGTGAGGGAGTGCTGAGAGTTGTTAACTGATCACTGAACAGTCTAAGGAACAATCTTAGACTTAGCTAAAAGAAATTAGAGCTCAAAGCAAAAACAACCTGGCTCTGATACCACTCTGTCATGACCCCAAATTAATATCTGATTAATTCAAAGTGTGACTAGCATGACTCGACCCCAATGGAGAATGGATCAAGACGCGGAATGGAAATAATTAAATAAGGAAGTGAACTACTATCTTCCAGAATCGATATTTTGGTCTGAGAACTCTAATTCCCGACTGATTTTAAGTACTCACAAATGACTGAATAATAATAGTACTCAAATGATTATCGAGTTATGGGGTTCATCCAGAACAAAAGCTGAAATATTGGACTTGTGATATAACTGAGTTGCGGAAGCAAAAGAAAGACAATAGTAATAATAATAATAACACAAGGTCATCTGAGCCTTGTACTAAAAGAACTCCACTCTCAGCACTTCTCCCTTCCACACCAGCTCAACTTGCACATTTAAAAACAAACAAGCAGGGCTGAGTACAAGGGTACTCAGTGAACACATTGCCAAAAATATTTACTGAATTGAACACTGATTTTCTTGCCATGCATCTGAGTAAACACACATGGGTTTTATCTAAAAAGGCCCTATGTTTTACTAAATCACTTTATGTTTTTGAGCGCTCTTTTCTGTTGTATGATCATCCATATCCCACTGAAAGTCGAGGAATAGCTCCGCTCAGCCTTTTCCACGAACGTCAAGGAATAGCTCCACTCAGCCTTTTCCCTCGAACGCTTAACATAACTAAATGTCGAAGAATAGCTCCGCTCAGCCTTTTCCACGAACATTTAGCATCGTCGATGTCTTAGTCAGGAATAGTTCCGCTCAGCCTTTCCCTCTTCCTAATATCACCGACCCAAGTGTACACTAACCTCGGTTAACACGCTAAGTTAGCCGAGGCCTGATCGATTTAAGAGTTAGAAAGCCCCTTGCGAGCTAACTAAATACGGATAAGGATATCATACAAAACAAAACATTTTATGCATGACAATAATTTATTTGCATCAGAATAATTAACTGCGGGTGAGTGAAAACTCAAATCATTATTTGGACTAAGAGTCCGTTGAAAAGAAAGCCCACCTTTCACCGATGTTTTAGCACAGCAGCAAAATGCTCCTTCTCGCGCTTTATCTCGCACTGGACGGCTTGCCTTCAAAGAGTTAATATAAAACTGTGT
Organism: Perilla frutescens; assembly: GCA_026008535.1. Lineage (NCBI taxonomy): Eukaryota > Viridiplantae > Streptophyta > Magnoliopsida > Lamiales > Lamiaceae > Perilla > Perilla frutescens. The sequence goes on along the minus strand of BRKX01000006.1, from coordinate 39,304,616 downwards.
ACGTTGAACCAAATACGTTGTATGGACTCAATATGAAGTTGAAGGCCTATTAAGGTCTAGTATCCGTTCTAGATTTTTCTTAGCTTAAAGGTCTAGTATCTTGATCATTTAAGGTATCAAAATGCCTCAACATCCAACACAACTTGATACTAGAACCAAGGTCAACATTTAAGCTAATAAACTAATAACACTCTGCACATCACCCATCTTTACAGAATTTTCTACTTTGACTCGCTAAGGTGCAGGTGATGTGCCCTATACCTCTGGAAAGCCACAGAAGTATAGAATTTTACAGAATTTACAGTGACTCAAGAAGATTAGTAATGAAAAAGTTATACCCGATTTACTGAAAGGTGGTAGAACTGCCAGAATTTCCGAAAGAAAATCACGTGACCTAACTTTCACAATTTTTCATAATTTTCTCAGAACGAATTAGAAAATGAGACATATACCATTGGAATGCCACTTAAGTCTAGTTTCCAGCAAAATTTACGACGGCTCAATACGATGTCTAACGAGGGAGTTATGCTCGTTTTACTGAAGGGTGGCAAAACTGCCGAACCAAGCTGCGCAGCGCGCCGTCTGCGCGAACTCCAAACAAACTCCGAATCAGTCAGCTGATTTCTAGAATTGATCAGTCAAATGGTTCCCAGAACTGATCAGTCAGCTGATTCCCAAAACTGATCAGTCAGCTGGTTCCCAGAACTAATTAGTCAGCTAATTTCCAGAACTGATCAATCAGCTGGTTCCCAGAACTGATCAGTTAGCTGGTTCCCAGAACTGATCAGTCAGTTGATTCCCAGAACTGATTAATCAGCTGGTTACTAGAACTGATCAGTCAGCTAGTTCCCAGAACTGATCAGTCAGCTGGTTACCATAACTGATCAGTCAGCTGATTCCCAGAACTGATCAATCAGCTGATCAGTCCAACATATTAGTTTTTTCCCCAAAACTGATTCTTCAACTGATTCACTTCATCAGTCAACTGATGAGCTTCAGTCCGGAACTGATTAGCCTAAGCTAGGACTAATTTATTTTAGTTCAAATACCAAGCTTTCATCACCTCAAAACATCTCAAACTGGACTAGACATGCTTGCACATAACCAACTAATTTTCTAAATATTGACGTCATTTAAAACACCAAAAATCCACACATATACTTCTTAAGCTTAGATCTGAAAATATATGATTATATATAGCTCATGATATTCGAAAATACCTTTCAAAACAACAATGGAGTAAAGATGAAAGGAGCTTGAATGGGGTTGACGATGGAAGAAGAAGGCTGGAACAAGTGACTGCAACTTCACTCTCCTTCTCTCTTCCTTTGAAAACCAAAAATGGCGGTGGTTGTTCTTGTTGCTCTCTTTTTATTTCTCTCTTTCTCTTTCAAAAATGTGCACAAGAAATGAAGATGAAAAGATGGAATGGAGATGAAGTAGAAGAAGTTGGCTGCTATTTCATCTCCATCACTCTCTCAAAAACTTGGTGAAGAAGATGAAATGAAAAGGTGTGTGGAAGATGATGAAATGAGGCTACTTTGCCTTTTTCTCTCTCTCAACTTTTGGTGTAGAGAATGAAATGAAGAGGTGGATCCTTGAAGTATAGCTCGGGTCCCTCATCTGCCAAAATCACTTTGTAGTATGGATTGGCTATTGGGGAAAGGAAAAAAAATGTGGGGGCATGTGGTGAGGTAAGGAGAAATGCATGCCTTGGCTTGACTAATCAACTACCCGGTTCAAATACCGATTGTTCGACTATCGTGATATTTTCCGTCTTCAGAAAAATCCCGAACTTAAACCGATATTGCTAAAAATAATTCACTTTCTTTGAAACAATAAATTATCTAAAATTATTTGGTTTTAAAATACCACTTCGAAATACTGGTTTTAATTTCTCGACCATTAAAACATCCGAACTAGAGAATATGAAATTCTCTCGGATTTTAGATCACCCTGTTCAAATTATCTGAATTTAAACACTAATGACTGGAGAATATCTGATTCTCCTAGTCCTAAAAATATTTATCGGAATGTCTAATTCACGATAAACACACACCGCAAATTTAAAAGAATAGGAATTGAATTTATCTGAAATTGCAATTCCGACTTTCCATAACTAAAAAGAGGATTAAACCCTAACTGAAATAATTAATTCACCTATGGGAATTAATTGATCTTGAATTCCATGGAACCTAACGGATACTTTCGACCCTAATCTGACTGGAAATTACTCTACTAAATAGTAATTGCAACAATTTACTGCAATTAAACAGTAATTAATTTATGGGGTATTACACATAAGGTGGGTAACTCTAAACTGTGACCACATGTAAGGTTATAGTTATTGTTGTCCTTTGACTGTATAAGTATGAAGGGTTTTCGGACCGGGTATAAGAATGAGACCCTTCGGGCAAAACAGAGACCCTTCGGGGTCGACAAAGAGATCTTTCGGGGTCGATAAAGAGGTCCTTCGGGATCGATATAAACTTGTTAATGTCCTCCCTGGAGGATAATAAGCCTGCTGGCATCCCTACAGGGATAAAGACGTTCATTAACAAGGGTATCATGATGTTTGGGCCCTACCGGGTTGAGGCTAGTCTCCACAAAAGTAAAGAAGTATCCATATGTTATATTTTCACTTGTGCAATTGGCTATAACTGTTTGCAGTGTTCCCCACTGAGTATGTTGTTAAATACTCATCCCATTCATTTAATGAATTTCAGGTTGAGGAGTTGAGGCATGGGTAGGAGCGTTGTGAACACAAGAGAACCCCCACAAACTTGTGTTTACTTTTGCATGCTCTTCTTTTAAAATACTCTTATTATCACTATTTCATTGATCACTCTCTTTTTGTCTTTATGATCAATGATTATTGGGGATGAGACTAGCCCTATTTTGTAGTTATGATATATTTAACTTGATATTATGCAAAACATTTTGAAGGCGGGTCGTTCGACCTTGGAGCCTTCTATGTGTGAAGTATGTTGTTGAACTCTATATTATGTATGTTAATTTAGGGTGCTAGACGGGAGGGTTGTGTCAAACCTATGAACCCGATATGTTAGATGACTGTGTGATTGATATGGATGGGCTTATGCAATGCTTCCATTAAATACTATGTTTTGTGACAAATTAGATCTGATAGGTTGTATGTTATAATTGCGAAAATTTTACACAGAGAATTATGATATTGTGCCTTATCATGCTAATTGACCTTGGCTTCCGCTCAATTAAATATAAGAAACACAATTATAAGTGAGTAAATTGTATGTTAAGTGACGTGGCCAAACATAGTAGTTTGGGGCATTACAAAGTGGTATCAGAGCGGGTCTATGCTCCTGTAGACTTATTTATGTATGTGTTTGGTTTGTGTATGAGAAATGTAGGTGGTTTTTTCACGATGGCTACTCGGCTTGACTCCGATCCTAAGGTATGTACTTTTAAAGGTTTTCAAGCGTGAGCAATATGAATGGGGGTGTATGAATAGTGTGTTGGGAAAGAAGTTAAAGAGTTAAATAGATTGTGATAGCATGATAAAGAAGAAAAGAATGGTCCGAAGTTGGACAATATAGATGAATGAAATGTATATGTTGTCACGATCAGCTATGATGTTTTAAATTCCCGATACACGCTTTAAAGAAGTGAAATCTTGGAAGTTGTGTGCTTTCTTGATTATGAAATGATGAAAAGTGCTTTAGTAGTCCTTGAATTAGCTTTAAGAATGACATTAACCTAACGAGCTAGTGTGCTTAAAAGCTTTAGGATGCCTCCGCATCGTGCTTCTACTCCGCAAGAAGCAGATGAATCAAGTAATGAGGGGGGTGGTCTCCATGATCTCCCACCATGAGAGAACGGGCCCGACTTTGCCCGAGGTTTCCTTGAGACGCTCCAAGGTCTCATGGCCCAGCAGATGGGGCGAGGAGGAATAGCTGAAGGAGTAAGGCTCCAAAAAGAGGCGTTCGACGTAGTCGAACAGTTTAGAAGGATGGGGCCATCTAGGCTTAAAGGAAGTGAAGGTCTAGAAACGACAGAGGAATGGATCCGGGAAATGGAGTGGATCTTCGAGCACATCCAGTGCACAGAGGTGCAGAAAGCCTCTTGCGCTATCTTTCAGTTTGCAGAAGAGGTGAGCTTCTGGTGGGAAACCCATTCCCGAACTCTGATGCTCGAGCAACGCCAAGCTTTGGTGTGGACCGACTTGAAAGATTTGATCCTCACCTAATACTTTTCTGAGTCTTTCAAGACTAAGATGGAGACCAAATTCCTCAACTTAAGGTAAGGTGGAATGACTGTGATTGAATATGAAAGGCGATTCAACCGTCTCTCTCGTTATGCTCCGTACATCGTGGATACGGATGAAAAGAAAGCTCGACGCTTCGAGCGTGGGTTGTGTCCTGAAATTACATGAATTCTTTTGGGCCAAAGGTTGAGAACCTATGGTGAAGTAATTGAGAGAGCCCAAGCTATCTCTCATGGGCTCCAGTTGGATCAAAAGGACCAAAGGCAGCGTGAGGCCTTTGGCAAGAGGAAATGGGAGCCGCAGGACAAAGGAAAAGGGAAAGCTCCTATACAAAACAAGCTGTGGCAGCAGAGGCCAGGCCCACAGAGAGGAAACAATGATAGGGCTCCTTGCCCTAAATGCCAAAAGTTTCATCTAGTAGAGTACCGTGCGGGGCAGAGGGTCTGCTTTACATGTGGGGACCCGAGCCACATGTCCTATGACTGCCCGAAGAGGAAGAAGGAGCAAGAAAGAAAGGTGAAGCCCCGACTGTTTGCTTTGGAGGGTGAGGAAAAGAATCCGAGTGCAGGTGAGGATACTATGTCAGGTATTCTTAGAGTATCAGATTGTAATACCCTAAAAACATTGTTAATTGGATTTTATTAGGTTTGGCCAAATTAATTAGAATTATAAGAATTTAAATGTTAAAGGGACAATGTAGGCAAATGGGCTGTTTTTTAAAAGGGTAAGCAGGCCTAGATTAAAAAAAATGTGGTAATGGGCCTTTTATCCCAACCTAATTAAATATAAGTACATGTTTAATTCCGAAAAATATCATTCTTCTTCTTCACTCTAAAGGTGATTCCTCTTCTCCTTCTTCTTCCACCTTCTCAGTGATTTCTGGCAGGGTGGCCGGAGACGGAGCGCTGCCGAGCGCCGCCGCCGTCGGAATTTTCAATTCCGGTCAAATTTCACCGAAAACCCATTTTTCAACTCTTTTTTGTTTCTTAAGTACTTTGGAACATGTTTTGTGAGGAGATGAAGGCTGTAATGGCCGGAAAAGGGCCTCTATGGCCGCAAGTCGGAGTTTTTCCGGTGGCCGGATCCAACATGCAATCACACCAATGAATTCCTCTCATCTTCCTCTACCTTTCTCTTTATTTTATTTTAAAGATCTATGGTGTTTTGAAGGCCAAAATTCAAGTTTAAACCTAAAAGATCATAAAATATGGGAAATACCATTCTCTTCCATTCTTTCTATTTTTATGTTTATTGTAAGAGAGAAACTGTTTTATATAAATTTTAAATACATATGAGTTGATGCATGTTAAAAAGATTATGTTGAAAGGAAAAAAAAACATTAAACTTAAGTATTTATGTGTACAGTGGTCGGCAACCTTAAAATAAAACTAATGAAGTTTGCTAAAATTTGGAATTCTCTACTGTCATTATTTGTATAATTCTGTTTTGAAGGGAGAAAGAAGATGTGAGAATTAATATATGTATGTGGAAAGAGAAAGCTATGTCTTGACTTTGATATTTAAATTGGATTTAAATACACGTAATAGTACAGATTGTTTGGGGAAGAGTAAGAGTGAGATAATTTTTATCTTGAAATTTGTTAAAGGGTATAGTTACAGTAGAGTGAGAGAACATTCTATTTTCTCTATATATATATATGAAAGGAATGATATGTACATAGGTATATATATGTATCGATATGTGCATGTGTGTGTTTGACAAAAAGGTTAAAGGAAAGTACAAAAGTTATATCAAGAAAATTGTTTGTGTAGGCAGTTTGTTTGTATGTATATGTGTGTAGAGGGATTGATCAAATAATTATTTTTATCTTTCCCAAATGATGATGTTTAAAAGAGAGAGAAATATTGGTTGATTTTCAAAAAGTGTATACACATATTTTGAGAAAGTAAACACACTTTTCCATTCTGCATTGATTCAAAAGAGAGAGAAAGGGAGTTAATTTGGCTTTGATAATAAATGTCAGTGCATGTGTGTGCTGTGATCGAGAGAGTGAAAATGGAGAGAGGAAATTGTTGCAACTATATATATACGTATATATATATTAACTAAAGCAATAGTAGTTTGTATTGGAAGAAGAAATGATGAGAGTTGACTTGGTATACTAAAAAGGGGTTGTGCAGATTTGAATTTGGAATGAGAGAGGAAATGGATTGATGTTGTTTGATTAAAGTATTAGTTAATTTGAGTATATATAGGTAGTTGCTCTTGTACAGAAAGTTGTGTATTAATCTATCTTCTCTTTTAATCTACTCGTCTCTTATTTTTTAATTACTCAAGGCAAATAGACAAATTATGGAAAAGAAATTTATAAAGTTATATCAAAATTGTTCCAATTAATTCTTAATATAATAGTGAAAAGTTTAAAATTTTATCCTAAGGGTCTATTCCAAAAATATCATATAATCGATTAAAATTCCAAATGTATCTATTGGAATATTGTTTATATCCATTCAACTCTTCAAACATACCCGTTTCGGCCCAAAAGTTCCGAGAATTCATTCCCTAGGCCAAAACTTATTTCATGTTATAAATTAAGGCCTAGCATGGTGCTAATAGGATTTCTCATTTTGTCGGCTCAAACCCGAGACCTCAGACATAGGAGGATCAACAGACTAGTCGGTTAAAGCTTCAGCTATACATTAGCTACAAGGTGGGTTTTGCTACTAAAACCTTTACGAACATGTTTTAAGTGCTTTCATCCATGCTAAAATGAATTGAGTTTTTGCTCAACATGAATATAATGTTTTTGCTCTTCATGGATATGATTTGACCAGCATGATGAATTTAGGTATTGTCAATTATATTGAAAGATAGTTATGTGATCACATAGGGTCTGTCTCTACGCATGATTAATTGAGCGCATTGATCTCAAATGAATGATAAATTGTTTGGCCACATGAGATGAAAAATGTTTATATGTGCTTGGACGAACATGATAAGCATGCCCACTGAGTGTTTTCTAGCACTCAGCCCACGTTTTTAAAAGGTTTTTCAGGTACAAAGTGATGGAGGCTGCTGACGTGGACACATGTTTTTGTTTTATTTTGGACTGTGTCGTTATTATGTAGTTTGAATTTTGAATATTGACTATAGTCAATATTGGAACATGTTATGCTTCCGCTACTATTTTGGATAATATTAAAATATCCTAAAACTCTTATTTTATTCCGACGCTATTTTGGACTTTGAAAATAGTAGACTGTCAACGTTGACTAGTCGTAAATTGAACTTGCATGTGATTGGTTGTTTGAATAGTCTTCTCGAGTCGTGATTGGTTGGTTTTAAAATTTGAGAATACTTATTGTATAAATATTTCTTCTAAATACGCAATTTTTGTAAAATTAGGAATTCTATTTTAAACTTTTGTTAGGATCTTAATTTTCTGGAATTGGGGTGTTACAGTATGGTATCAGAGCGGGTCTACGAATTTGTAGGCCTGCGGTGTAAATTTTTGGGAACATTTTCGGGAAAAAAATGTGCGTCATGTGTGATGTTTTATTTGACCCTATGTCCTACGTCCACGTCATGCCCGCCATCACAGGTATAAAAGTTTTATATTTTCTAATTATAAGAAAAGTATGACACGAGCCATTTGGCAAGCATGTGTAAAATTTTTTTTCATGAAGTGATTCTATTTTAAATGAGTATGATATGTGTACTTATTCTTCTATGATCTTGAACCTAGAAGAATTTAGTAGAACATAGTATGCCATTAAGTTCATTCTCAATAGTATGAACTATAAGATGACCTCTAAACATTATTTAGAGAACAAGTTGAATATTAGATTGACATTAAGTTCCCTTGCAGATGGCATACCCTAGTCACGGACCCAGGATGAGGGCGGGATACATTTCTGCGCCAGCTTTGCGTCAGATGGAGTATCGAGAGTATGTTTGCCACCCGACGGACAGTAAAGGCTGGCACATCACTCGTATGACAGATATGTGGATGGATATAGGTGACGTACTAGCTGGAGTCACAAGTTGGGAGGCGGCCAACCGCCTGATACGTACTCTACCAGCTAAGTGGGTTCCCTACGCTACTCAGGTATTGGGGATCTATACGGAGAGTCACTCAACGACTCTTCAGTATATTTCGGATTATCCGAGCTTCTCATCACATCTCTAACAGAGATGGGCGATGTGGCGTCCTCCTCCAGCATATGTGCAGACACCAGTTTTGGTTCTTGGACCGAGCTATATACATCCTCATTACGCGCTACCTCATCTACCTGCTCTAGCTCCAACGGGGTGCATGGCCATACAGCCAGCACCTGCGCCTGCACCGGTACCGGCACCAGTCTGAGCACCAGCTCCCATTCCAGTCCGAGCTCCAGTCCCAGTTCCAGACCCAGTGCCAATATGAGTTCCAGCTCCTGCACTTGCTCATATTCTTCACCCATAGGCGCATAGCAATGGGTGGTTGGTTGAGGATGATGATGAGAATTCCGAGGAGGATTCTGAGGAGGACCCGGAGGAGGATGTCGATGGTCCTGCTGCTTCCTGAGTCTAGATGATAGCACCTTTTGTCTGTATAGTCTTAGTAGTATGTATTTTTGTTTAGGAGTTTAGCATGCCTTTTTGAGTTAGAAATTCTTTTTGTACGCCACCCTGTGAGGTAGGTTTGTATTTGGCCTAGCATGTAACTCTTTGATGGATGTCCATGATGACCTGACGGCTAGACAGTCAAGTATGATATATTGTTGTATTCAAGAGTCCTCTTTTGGAGGCACATTTTGTGGATATATAATGATGACTTTATGTTAAAGAAATGATAACGATATTAACAAAACTTGTTTTATAATGTAATGTCAATACATGACTAATTCTTGTATAAAATATGTATGCGATTAGGATGCTGCCAAGAAGACGCCAAGCACCGGTAGAAAATCAAAATCAAAATGATATAGGTCAAGTTGTTGAGCAATTTAGACATTATCAGCCACAAAATTTCAGTGGTCAAGGAGAACCGCTTGAGGCCGATCAATGGTTGCGTAAAATCGAATGAATATTTAATCATATTGGATTTGAAGATGCACATCGTGTTTCATGTGCTGTCTTCCAACTCACTGAAGATGCTGACTATTGGTCGAAAGCTCACACTAGACCAATGACACCCGAGCAAATAGCTGCTCTCACTTGGGAAGAATTTAAACAAGCTGTGATGGAAAAATACATACCAAGCTGCTATCGTGAGCGCAAAGAAAATGAGTTTAGTTACCTCAAGCAAAGAAACCTGACGGTGGATGAATATGATAAGAAATTTAATCAACTATCTCAATACGCACCTCAGTTGGCTGATACTAATGAAAAGAAGGCACTTCGTTTCAGAAGAGGGTTGAGAGCTGAAATTGCCATTTCTATTACTGGACGAGGGACTGCTACTTATGCAGAGACACTCGAACGGGCTCAAGATATCAAGTCACTACTCTTGTCTGAGGAGAGAAAGAATAACAACTCAAAAGCAAAGAGGAAATTTGAGAATAGGGGCCAGTGGGAAAATAAAAATGATAAACAAGTAAGGGTCGGACCAGGACCTAACTCAGGAGGACAGTACCAGGGAAGACCCGCTTGCCAAACTTGTGGCAAAGGACACAGTGGACCATGTCTTTTCAAGAAAGATGCTTGCTTCAGGTGCAAACAACCAGGCCATCATGCTAACAACTGTCCTAGAGATCGGGGCAATCAGGGAAATTGTCCAGGGAACTATGGAGGAAACAATCCTATTCCTCCAAGGAACTATCCGAGGAATAATCCGGGGAACACTGCAGGACAACAACAACCAAGGAATGTATGAGCTTTTGGCATGAATTAACAGCAAGCAGCACGGGAACCTGGAAACATGACAGGTATGATTAAAATTCATGAGATTCCAATACTTGCTCTTTTTGATACTGGAGCCACGCATTCTTTTATATCTGTAAGAGTTTTTGGGAAGTTGGGAATTTGTGGTGACATCATGAGTGATTGTTTGGAGGTAAGTATACCATCAGGAAGAACATTGGTTACCAATAAAATTTGTTCTGAGTTAGAGTTAAAACTTAATGACTAGAATGTTAAAGCGAATTTGCACATTCTTGAGATGAATGATTTCGTGGAAATCCTAGGAATGGATTGGCTTAGGGATAATCATGCTATAATAAGATGCTATGAGAAGGAGATAACACTCCAACCACCGGGAAGAAACAAGTTTACCTTTTTCAGAGCACGGGTCGAATCCATGATACCCGTAATATCAGCTTGGAAGGCGATGAAGATGATAAAAAAGAAAGAACATCAAGCTTTTCTAGTAAGCTTGGTAGGGGTAAAACCAAAGATGTGCTCATTGATGATGTTCCCGTTGTTCAAGAGTTTAAAGACGTATTCACTGATGATTTGCCAGGACTAGCTCCCGACAGACAAGTAGAATTTACAATCGATCTTATTCCTGGAGCTGCACCTGTTTCTAGAGCGCCATATCGAATGTCACCTAAGGAACTTCAAGAGTTAAAAGTCCAACTTCAAGAGTTACTGGAAAAGAAATTTATTCAACCCAGTGTTTCACCATGGGGAGCTCCAGTTCTGTTCGTAAAGAAAAAAGATGGATCGCTTCGCATGTGTATTGACTACCGAGAGCTGAACTAATTGACAGTCAAGAACAAATATCCTCTGCCCAGAATTGATGATTTGTTTGATCAATTGAAAGGAGCCAAGGTCTTCTCAAAGATAGATTTGAGATCTGGTTATCATCAGCTGAAAGTCAAGAAAGAAGATGTACCCAAGACGGCTTTTCGAACACGATATGGTCATTATGAATTCGTAGTTGTTAGTGCCACCGTCATGCACTAAGTATTTGTGCTGTTGTATTGGCAAGATATGTTCGACAATGTGTGCCTGGGTATGTCCCACGAAGATTTGTTTTCTGCTGTGCAAGAAAATAAAGAACAGTTGGCGAGCTGTTCCAGAGTTTGTCCCAGACAGAACCAGGGACACTCTATTTAAGGCAGTTTCCTTGTTGGAAAGATCTTGCGCCAGACGAGTTTGGAAGGTCAAGATTAATTTATTTTACTGCCTTGTTGTGTAGATCCAGTGCTGAATTAACCCCTCTACACATGGAGAGTATCTACACACGTATGGAAGGCCACAAACCACAATCCACATACCATATTGGCGGCGGATGGAGATCGGTGCCTATATGAAGACCGAATTGAGGAGCAATCGGTACCACTGATATTTTGTTTAGATTCTAGTGTTAGAATCAGTTTGTGGTCATTTTTATAACTAGTAGTTGTTCATTAAAACGTTCAATGTGATAGACTAGTTTTGAGAGTTTACGAGTGAAACACGTGAGGGGATTTTTATTCCGGTTTTATACGCAATCTCGAGAGAGATTGTAAGTTGAAGTCGTGGGTAGCTAGAGGGAGTCTAGTGTCACGGTTGTGAGGGGATCTTACAACTTTCGGCTAGCGAAAGAGTTCGAGGAGAAGAACGGGTGACATAAGGCGGGAGGCTTGTATGTGTAAGATCCTTAATACACTATTCGAAGGAGTACCAGTCGAATCTTCAAGTTTGGGAGCAATCCCCCCAAAGTAGGTTGGTTGAACCGAACTGGGTTATCATCTCGTGCATTTTTACTGCTTTGTTATTTTTTGTTCTTGCATCTGTCCCACACATATCACAGAACAGTTTTTAAGCAGTTAACTAAAAATGTATAAGCACGGATTACTGTTTTTTAACTGGCACCAGAGCGGGTTGTCTGTATTCAGGGTTGATCTTGGGGTATTAATCCGTGGTATTGTGTTGTTTTTGCCGAGATGGACTCAATGAAAGAAGGAGCCTCGACAGTGCGACCTCCGCTATTTGATGGCAATAACTATGCCTATTGGAAAGCTCGTATGACAGCCTTCATTCACTCAATTGATGAGCGTGCCTGGAAGATGGTGACTGAAGGGTGGAAGCCTCCTATCAAGAAGGATGAGAAATGCAAAACGGTGCTAAAGCCAGAAGAAGAGTTTGACGATACTGATTATCAGATCATGGGGCTGAATGCTAAAGCCATGAACGCCATTTTCTCTGCAGTGGACATGAACATGTTCAAACTCATCTCCATGTGTGACAAGGCAAAGGATGCATGGGACATCCTTCAAACTACTTTCGAAGGAACAAGCAGTGTTCGTGCATCTCGTATGCAACTCCTCACTACCAGATTTGAAAACCTCGAATGGATGAAGGTGAAAAGCTTGCTGGTTTCAATGCCAAGATTTGTGACATAGCTAATGAAAGCTTTGCACTTGGTGATGCCATCTCTGAGGAGAAACTTGTGAGGAAAGTTCTGCGATCTCTTCCCAAGAGATTCGCATATAAAGTCACGGCGATAGAAGAGGCCAAGGACGTGAGCAAGATGAAGTTACAGGAGCTGATGGGGTCCCTGAGGACTTTTGAAATGGGTCTAACAGATGAAGAGACAGTTCAGAAGAAAAGCATAGCTTTTCAAGCCGGCTCCAGTTCTGGTGTTCCAAGTAATGTCCCTGACAAAAATGATCTGGCTGAGTCAATTGCCCTTTTGACAAAGAATTTCTCAAAATTTGTCAAACGTTATGAAAAGCCTTCACAGAATAATTCTGTCAAGAATAGATTATCCAAACCTCGGAGATCTAAAGATGAAGATTTCATTGAAGATAAACAGAAGGAGGTCAAGTGTAGAGAATGTGGTGGTCTTGGACACTATCAAGCTGAATGTGCTAACACCTTAAAAAGGAAGAATAAATCCTACAGTTCCACTCTTAGTGAAAGTGATGATCCAGATGATAGTGGGAGTGATGAAGAATGCGTGAGCAACCATATTACTTTCATGACACATTCTAACAAAGAACCTGTGTCTAATTCTGTCTCTGACAGACATAATGACAATGTTTCTGAATGCAGTGATGATGAAGAATTCACGGAAGAGTCTGCCATAGAAGCTTACAAAAAGCTTCATGAGAGCTGGATCATGGTGGTTAAAGTTAATGAAGGGCTGATGAAAGAGAATGGTGATCTCATTAAAGAGAGAGATTGTTTGTCCACGCGACTCAGTGAATTGCAGAATGATCTTCAACAGTCCAGAAACAATTCTCACTCTCAGAATGATGAACTGCTTTATCTAAAGAAACTTGTCAAGATGATGAACTCTGGATCATCTCAGCTCGATGACATTCTTTCTAAAGGAAAATGTCCGCAGGACCATACAGGTCTTGGATACACTGGTGGGAAGTTTTCCAATCGTTTCTGTCAAGGACAAACATCTGGAAAGCATGATGAATCTGTTCCAGAACCTGAATTTAAATCAGAGATCAAGTAGCCACAACCTCAAAAGTCACAGCCTCGAAAGAATGGAGTTGTCTGCCACTATTGTGGAAAACCTGGTCACATTCGACCATACTGTAGGTACTACGTCAATGATCTCAGAAGAATGAGGAGGAAAGGTCGATCTCAGAATGACCTGAATTTCAGAAGACAATCTGTGTGGAACAGATCCTGGAACAGTCACAGGAACTATGTTGTTCACACTGTCCTCAATATTCACGCAAAGAGCGGCTGGTACTTTGACAGCGGATGCTTACGACACATGACTGGAGATGCCAGTATGTTGAAGAATATCCAAAAGGATTGTTCTTATCAATCCGTTACTTTTGGAGATGGTGTTAAGGGAAGAGTTCTTGGCCGTGGTCATCTAAATGTTGAAGGGATGCCCAACTTGGAGGATGTTTTGTTTGTTGAAGGACTAAAAGCTAACTTAATTAGCATAAGTCAACTCTGCGATCAAGGTCTCTTGGTTCATTTTACTAGAGACAAATGTCTTGTGAAGAACAAAGAATGTGTGCTGCTGATGGTTGGAGACAGATCAAGGGACAATTGTTACTTTCTCAACATAAAAGGTAATTACTTTAGAACTCAACTTGATGAAGCAAACATATGGCATGAAAAGCTTGGCCATGTGAGTTACAGAAACATGCAGCGTCTTTTGAAGACAGAAGCTGTGAATGGAGTCCCGAAGTTTGATATTGATCGTAGCAAAATTTGTGGGCCATGTCAAGTGGGAAAACAGATTCATACATCACATAAATCTGTTAAGATGATTACCACCTCAAAAGCTTTGGAGCTGTTGCATATGGACTTGATGGGGCCTGTTCAAACTGAAAGTATTGGATGGAAGAAGTTTATTTTTGTGTGTGTGGATGACTTTACACGATTCACTTGGGTGGAGTTTCTTAGAGATAAGGGAGAAACTTTTGAGACGTTCAAAAATCTGTGTCTCAAGCTCGAAGTGGAGAAGGCAACAACTGTGATGAGAATTCGAAGTGATCATGGTCGTGAATTTGAAAATGCTTACTTCAAATATTTTTGTGAAGAAAAAGGTATTGCTCAGGAGTTTTCTACACCAAAAACGCCTCAATAAAATGGTGTTGTTGAGAGGAAAAATCGGACTCTTCAAGAAATGAGCCGAGTCATGTTGAAGGCAAAATCTGTCCCTGATAATCTATGGGCTGAAGCTGTGAATACAGCATGTCATGTTATTAATCGGGTGTATTTCAGACCCAAAACAAGAGTTACTCCCTACGAGCTATGGGAAGGGAAGAAATCAAACTTAAAGTACTTTCACATCTTCGGAAGTACTTGTTATATGTTGAGAGACCGAGAGCAGCTTGGCAAGTTTGATGCCAAAGGAGATGAATGCATTTTTCTCAGATATTCGAGAAATAGTCGTGCCTATTGTGTGTTCAACAAGAGGACCAAGACGGTGATGGAGTCCATCAATATTGTTGTAGATGATCTGGAAGAACCTATTGCCCAGATTGATGAGGAAACTGTTGAAGTCACAATGCCTGTGCCAGTTTCTGTTCCAGATAGTTCGGAACATCATGATCAAGCTGAGTTGAGGAACAAGAATCTGGATAGCTTCAAACCTTCAAAAGGTGTGCAGAAGCATCATTCTGCAGCAGACATCATTGGTGATGTGAGTGAAGGAGTTAGAACCAGAGGAGTTCGAAAGAACTATCGTGAGATGATTGCAAATGTCTGCTATACTTCTACAACTGAGCCAAAGAACATTAAAAAGGCATTACAAGATGATCGATGGATTCATGACATGCAAGAAGAGCTCTTGCAGTTTGAAAGAAATAAAGTATGGGATTTGGTTCCATGTCCTAAAGGTGTTAATGTGATCGGCACGAAGTGGATCTTCAAGAATAAAACCGATGAAGAAGGGAATATTATCAGAAATGAGGTGAGACTTGTGGCACAAGGATATTCACAAGTTGAAGGTGTGGATTTTGACGAGACGTTCGCTCCTATTACTCGTCTTGAATCTATCAGGTTGCTCCTTGCCATGGCTGCATGGATGAAGTTTAAATTGTACCAAATGGATGTGAAGAGTGCCTTCTTAAATGGGTACTTGTCTGGAGATGTGTTTGTAAGCCAACCCAAAGGCCTTGAAGACCCATACCATCCTGAGTTTGTGTACAAACTGAAGAAGGCTCTCTACGGTCTCAAACAAGCTCCACGAGCTTGGTACGAACGACTTACCAAATGCCTTCTAGAGAAAGGGTACGTTCGTGGTGGTGCTGATAGAACTCTCTTCATCAAGAGAGAAAAATCTGACGTTATCATCATTCAGATTTATGTGGATGATATTGTCTTTGGATCTGTCTCGGACAGAATGGTGAAAGACTTCGTGAAGGACATGACTTCCGAATTTGAGATGAGTCTTGTAGGAGAACTAACCTACTTTCTGGGGCTTCAAGTGAAGCAACAGGATGATGGAATCTTTGTGTCTCAAACGAAATATGCAAAGAACTTAATCAACAAATTTGGCTTGGAGAGTTGCAGCCCGAAAAGAACTCCGATGGGGACATCTTCAAAGATGTCAAAAGATGAAGCTGGTGTTGCTATTGAGCAAATCTTGTATCGGAGTATGATTGGAAGTCTTCTGTACCTTACAGCAAGTAGGCACTACCAAAAAAACTCTCATACATAACACTTCATACATAACGGATATTTTAAAAATCCGTTATCTATGAGCGCATTTTTGGTATAGATAACGGATATTTCAAAAATCCGTTACGAGAGAAGTGTTATCTCCGATCATATATAACGTTTTCGAGTCTTGCGTTATCTGTGAGTGTTACATATTGTTCACAATTATAACGCTTATTTGGTACCGTTATGTGTTGTGTTATGTTTAAACACATTATATAACGGTAAAATTAACCGTTATGAATATTGGTTATGTATATGTGTTATTTATTATTTTTTAATTCAAAATTAAATTATATACATCAAAAAATTTCGAAATATATATCTTTCCCGCTGCCCTCTTCACGAGCTTCTTCCATTTTTTTCACAATTCCCTCTGTTTTTTCGAATTCCTATAATTTCCCTCAATTTCACTATTTTGCTGTATAATTCATACACAACCCCAAAAATTGAGCCTCTATTTTAGGGTTTCGATTTTGTTCCTCTTTTTTTCCTCGTTCTCCCAAATCTCCAGCACTAATTTTATGAACAGTCGAACAGTTAAGAAGGAGATGATTAACGGCAGCAGTCGGATTGCTCGAAGTATTACACAGAACGTCGGCGAAGCACAAGGTACAACCGATGACAGGGAAGCTAACAACACTGTTGTTAAGAGAAGGGTTCGCTGGTCGAAGTACCTCAATTGCAAGAACCGACTATGCGGTAAAGTTTTAAGTTTGTGATTTTTGATTTTCTTCAACTTTAGTTCAGCAATTTCTGGCCGAGATGGCAATCTCCAATTGTGGGGTTTCTTTATTTCTTTTCCTTTTTTGGGTGTATAACAGTTGTTTAGATGTTTGGGAATTAATAGTATCATATGCATTAATTTGCTTCCTCTTTGTTGGTCTATTTATGTGTTTACTGTGTAGTGTAGAGCTCACAAAATTTTTGTCAAGCTTGAAATATGAAGAACTTGGTCATTTTTTAGTTTAATTTTTTGAAGTAACTCGGTGATTAACTTTGATTTGGTGTTTTTCTATTCATTCTGTCTCTTTGTACCTGGTTATGAGTATGATGAGCTGCTTTTTTAGTATGATTATATTTCTTGCAAAATATAGAATCTTTGTCAGGAAAATCTGTAGTGAAAAATGTAGTTATCATGTTATTGAGAGAAATATGAGGTTTTCAATGTTGGTTTATTGATTAAAATGGTCTAATTGAACTGTTGAATTTGAATTTTTGTCTGTTCTGTGTTGTTTTACTTTTTATTCTTTTGATTCATTCGTTATCAATAAAAATATTTATGTATGGGGTGTGTGGTACCTTGAAATTGCTATTCTGTAGGTTCATAATATGTAGTGAAGTAATAAAGTTCTTAACTTTTTGTCATGGAGGTTGGGATACACTTGTGAATTGAGTCATTTGAATTCAATTTGGTTTTATGCCATTTTGACGAATTACTGGTTGATGAGTCAGTTGGAAGAGGGAAATCGAATGGAACATTTACAAGCACAGAAATGCCGGATGCGGCTAGAAAATTTAGAATGTGCAGAACTGGAAAATATGTCTGAGTGGAATAGCCGATTGAAGAGGATACTTGTTGATTACATGTTGCGGATGTCATATTATGATACTGCTATAAAGCTTGCAGAGAACAACAACATTCAGGTGATATTTATCATATTGCTTTATCCTTGGGGTGTTTGCTTGTGTGCAGTTAGAGAGATATGCTACTCTTTTCTCCAATTCAGATGAATGGCTTGGTTATCTTACCTTTGTCAACTTATTTTTTTCTGGATTGGTTCCAATTTTCTCCTTCCATTAATCGTCGAGAGATGAGAGATGATTTATGCTCTTGCGCCTGGTGTTGGCTAAACAGCATCCACACGTATATAATAAAATAGAAATTTCGGCATGTTATGAAGATTTGGCTTTGATAACTGGTTTAGATAGGGGAAAAAGATGTTATTTGTGAATTTTGTCTAGTTGTTCCTTCATGGGCCTCATAGTCCTGTCATTTCTCCTGTATGCCATCATTCTAATTCAAAATGACAATGCTGTCATCCTAAAGAGATGTTTTCTATCTTAGCAGGATCTTGTTGATATAGATGTGTTTCTTGAAGCTAAAAGGTTATTGATGCTCTTCAAAAGAAGGAGGTTGGCCCTGCTCTAGCCTGGTGTGCTGACAACAAATCTAGGCTAAAGAAATCAAAGGTTAATTATGCTTACCTGTCTTCTCCACCTTCTTTGTTTTCTTATAGCAGAATACAATGTCTGAGTTGGTACAGATATATTATTTCTCCATAAATCTGAAATCTCACTGGTAAATATCTGGCAAAACACAGCACATTTTCATTTCAGCATGGAAAAAAAAAATTGAATGTTATGTCTTTTCATCTTTAGCTTAGTTTCAAGCACCCATTTAGCTGAAGGAGTTGGCATTTCTATATACAACTAAAAGGAGAAGATAGGTAAAATAATTAAAAAAGGGAAAACAGCCATATAAAATTGAAGTAATGGACCTTATCCAATCTTTAAAGGCTGTGTCGCCACTTTTTAAAAATTGATTAGTTATGTTGTTAAATACCTGTGATCGACTGTTTAAAATGCTCTACCATGTGTCCTTTACTATGTGCTAGTTGAAGGAATTACTACAAAAACTTTCATTTGAAGAACATGACGCTCTACTTGTTGCTGCAATCTCTAAAAGTTTGTGCTAGAGGAAACAAGTAAACAAGAAAAGTTTGCATTCATGCTGTCCTAATCTGCTGTGTTTTGGACTGTTGCAAGACCATATTGAATTGTTTAAAACTTTATCAAGATCTCAGCAGTGGCATATGTATTCATTTATAAAATCATGGAAAACTAAATTTTATAGGTTAACCATCATTTGTATAATTGTATCCCAGTATAGGCAATCTGCTTCATAGCTTCGCTTGTGAATATAATTATGTCCGATAAGCTTATATTGAATGATGTCTTGATATGCTACCTGCAGGTATGGCACCACCTACTAACCAGTCAGATAAAAACCCCAATGTCAAGAAGTCACAACCGCCTCTTAATAAGAGGATACTCTCTTCCCTGTCTAGGAAAACCATGGCTGCTCATCCTTGGCACGATCTTGAGATAGGTATGTGTCTTTACTTCTATCATATTATAATTATATCAAATAACACAAAAGCATTTAATGTTCTTTCCTACTTGTCAATGCAGGACCTGGAGCTCCAATGGTCTTCAACTGTGTAAGGATATATCTTTCCGTTTTGTTGACCATTTCATTCGTGAAACTGAGTAACAACATATTCATATCATATGATTTCTCCTAGAAACTTGCGTATGTCTTGACAAGACTTACAAGGCTGTTAGTTCAAAGCATACTAACTTGACTGAAAGAACTCTTTTTCATTATGCCTATCTGATTTGTGTTTCTAGTTTTTGATACACCAAATGTTCAAGCAAGAACCAGAAGGATAACATGATTTAATGTGGTCAACAAAGTTATGCTTCATTTTAGTGTCTGAAAATTATCTAGTCACTGCTTCTCTGTATGTTGTTCCTTTGTGTGACCTTTCAGCATTATATTATAATTACATTTCATAGGGATAATTAATTGGGATTTACCTGATTTAAGTTGCTCTGCCTAGCTCTTTCCACATGTAATCTCAGATTCTGAGTAATGTGTGGGACAGTTACTATCAGATTGTCATTTTTTCTGCATTGCTAATACATACACTTTTGATTTTCATGAATTCTGCAGGTGGTTGAAATAAGCAAGAGAAGTAAGGTGAAATATGAACTTGACAAGAAAACTGGTCTAATCAAGGTATAAAGCTTATGGACTTGTAAGAAAATTCAAATTGATTACCAAATTATTAATTATGATTGCACATGCAGGTTGATCGTGTTCTTTACTCATCTGTTGTCTACCCTCATAATTACGGCTTCATCCCTCGTACTCTTTGCGAAGACAGTGACCCAATGGATGTATTGGTCATTATGCAGGTAATTCTGTCAAATAGATTCTAAAGTTTTAGTGCTGAGAATGATACAGCTAAATTGTGCAGTCGCTTTACATTGTGTGCTTCTGGTATATTACCCTTCAAGAATTATAACACGCTTATTAGATCTTAATAGCTATGTGAGTACGTGACTATCCATGCATGCATTTTTTTTGTTCTACCCAAATGACACTGAAATTCAAGGCTTTGAGCATGCATTGTAAAATTTATTTAGGTTCTTCCTATTTAATTTGTGCATGTCTTTAATGTCCATATTTTGTGTATGCACTTTGATAATTTCAATTGTCTCTTAAAAGGTTTGATAACTTTTACAGGTCTGAACCTGGTCACTGTTTATCTATCGTGCATGCTTTCATATAAATTTTAAAGATAATAAAGCACTAACGATATGTATTTGTGCTTCTCCAATGCTGTCTTCAATTTTCTAATGAAGTTAGAATACAACCATTTCTTTGTTATTTAGCTAGATGACCATTTCTCTCGTCCTCTGAAAGAATTTGTCTCCCTCTGTTTGAAGAAGAATCCAGCAGAGGTAGCTTCTATGAACTTCTATCCATTTTCCACTTGTATATGCTTGTTGGCAGTGTTGGAGAACTCGATATATCTAATAATTTCTTGAGCAATATATTTTATGTCATCTTAATTGAGATTGGGTTGTTGTTGAGTATTGTGTTGATTAATTGTTATCACTTACTTCTCCAACTGCGGCAGGTTTATAGTTGAGCAGTTGAGTTGAATGGGCGCCTCTCAATCACCGAAAAAGTTGTTCCAATCAAAATGGCTAGCTAGCTAGTTGTAATATATATGTTATCTTTGTTTTGACATTAGTACGGTATAAACATGTGTAGAATGTTGATTATATTCGGATGAATGTATGAATATTTTTTGAATTAGATATACGATGATTTATGGGAATTTCAGTTATTTTTATTATTTTGGAATTATTTTAATTGTTGAAAATCTATAAGACCGTTATGTATAAGATCTAAAGATAACGAAAGTTAAAAATATTTAATAACGGTAAAATTCTGTTATGTATCAAAACATGCATAACGTAAAAAAGTGTTATCTAAATTACAAACAACGTTATGTATTAATCCATGTGGTATATTTTATAACGGAGAAAAATGAATTTTCATAACCGTAAAAACCGTTATATATAACAGTAATAGATCATGCAATGAAGAGTGTTATGTATGAAAAAAAAACCATTATGTAAACATTCATAGATAACGGAGATAGTTAAACTTTCATAACGGAAGAAACCATTATGTATGAGAGTTATAGATAACGTAATATCTGATGTCATGTTTGTTGCTACAACCATTATGTTTAATAACATAGATAACGGATATTATTCCGTTATGTATGAGCGCAGCATAGATAACACCAGTATATATAACAGTGCTTTTTTCACATACATAACGGATAAAATCCGTTATCTATGAGCGTTTTTTTGGTAGTGAGGCCAGACATATGTTACAGCATGGGAGTTTGTGCTCGCTACCAATCTGAACCCAAAGAAAGTCACTTGAAATCTGTTAAGCACATAATCAAGTACATAAAGGGTACTTCTGAGTTGGGAACTTGGTTTTCCTATGATACGAACCCTAGTTTGGTGGGGTTTTGCGATGCAGATTGGGCAGAATGTACTGAAGATAGGAAGAGTACCTCAGGAAGATGTTTCTTCCTTGGAAATAAGATGGTGTCATGGTGCAGCAAGAAACAGAATTCTATCTCGCTTTCTATAGCCGAGGCAGAATATATTGCAGCTGGAAGTTGCTGTACTCAACTTTTGTGGATGAAACAAATGCTACATGACTATGGTGTCCTACAGTCTATCCTTACCATATACTGTGACAATATGAGTGCGATAAACATTTCAAAAAATCCAGTTCAGCACTCTCGTACAAAGCACATAGACATTCATCACCACTTCATCCGGGAGCTTGTTGAAGACGGATCTCTTGTGATCGAATATGTTGGAACAGATGCCCAGCTTGCGGACATCTTTACAAAGGCACTTGATAGTAGAAGGTTTGAAAGACTAAGATCCTCCTTGGGTCTTTGTGTTCTCTAAACTTCTCCGTTGTGAGAAGACTCTCTATACAGTCTTGGTCAGTGATGTATGTATAGAGAGTATAAAATGACCATGGTTAATATGGTCTGTAAGTGTTGTGCCAATATCTGTCTCGGACAGTTTCTACTTTGGACGAACGGTTACTTTTCAACGGCTAGTAGTGCCTTGATTTTCACACCACGATCGATTCCACTTCTCCACACCTAGCTGCGGGGTGATGTGTGAGGAATAAGTGAGTTAAGGAAATTTCCTGTTTAGAGTTTCCTAATTAAGGTCCTAACCTTATTTTTCAAAAGAGACAGAATCGTTGCAAAATTTCCAAGCCGTTCTCTCTCTGTGGTGTGTGTTTGAATTTTTGTTGTTCAAACTCTAATGGCGGACAAAGTTGTTTCTTCTAAGCCCTCTCAAGCGAAGAAACCCAGAATTTCTACTGAAGACTTGCGACGATAACTTGCGGAGCTTTCTCAACCCATTATGTTTTCATCTTCAATTGCCTCTGTCTCTGTGAAGCCATCTGTTGCTTCCTCTGAAGCTCTTGCTTCTGTGCCAACTTCTGTGGCACCTTCTACTAATTTGCCGCCTCGATCTGTGTCTGAGACAGATCTCGATGTTCAATCCTCTCCTAGGGTTTCTGAAGTGCCATCCTCTCCGCCCATGGTGTCTGCGGAAATTTTGGATGCTTCAATTGCAGCTGCTATAGAGACTGTTGGAGGAAATGAAGTCTCCATGGCTTCTGTTGAAGATGATGTTGCCGCCGTTTTTGTTGGCGAAGAACCCACCTCAATTGAGGAATTTGCTGCATCTCTTGATGCCCTGAAATTTATTCAAGCTCTGTCTCTTTCTGCTGCTGACCCGGTGTATAGTGACACACCCATTGTCACGGTTCAAGTTCCTCTTGGTGAAGTATCACCTGTTGCTGCTGCTGAAACCCTTGTTCATGATCAAAGTAAAGATGACATTGATATCTCCTTCCTCGATGAGGAGTCTCCTGCTCATGAGGATGAGTCTATCCCTCCTTCAAAAGCTATCTCTTCTAAAACTCGCGGGTCCAAACGCAAGTTGGAGTTGCGTGATGATCCAGTCACTCATCCGGTGTCTGATGATGAGGATGACACGCCCATTCCAAAGTTGAAATCCAAAGTGTTGGCCAAGGTTGCTGCGAAGAAGGGTTCTTCTTCACAAACCCCCAAATCTAAGAAAGTTGCTGCTAAGAAGGGGTCTTCGTCAAAACCCCCAAAATCAGTGAAGCCTGTTGGGAAAAAGACTGTGCCTAAGAAGCCTGAGGTTGTTCCTACTCGCCGTGTTACATGGAGTGTGTCGGAGCAGAGGATGGGGTTGATGTCGGGTCGTCATCGTCCGCTGATGAAGCAAGCCAGAGTACCTTTCCCCTCTGATGAAGAAGCAGAGGATGTCCCTGAGTCTGTGCCAGACAGATCAGATTCTGATTCTGAGGTCTTTGATTTAAGTAAGTTTATCTCTGCCCTCCACCAAAATCAATTCAAGATTATTGCTGGTCGCTCGTTGATTACTGAGTGTTGTTTGGCTAAGACTGATATTGAAGGAACTGGTGTTGATTCTCTGTTACATGATCTCTGGTTAGAGAAATATGCTTATTCTGCTCCTCCTTTTATTGTTGCTGTTGTGCATGAATTTTATGCAAACTTGTCTAAGTGTATGCGTGATGCTTCCTATGAGCATGATTTTCTGTGTTTGTGCGGGGTTATTGGATTGCTTTTTCCCCTGCTGTGATTAATGAGTTTTTGGGTCGTGAGAATCTTGTTGCTCCTATGCCCGTGTTTGATCTGAATGAGGTTGTGTCGGAATTGACTGGGGGAAGTCGGGTGGTTTGGCCCTCGGGGCGTGCGCTGTTGGCGTCTGATCTGAGTGTGAAGTACTCAATACTTCACAAGGTTGCTATTCGGAATTGGCTGCCCAGTACTCATGACTCTACTGTTGGCAAGTCCATGGCTTTGTTGGTGTTCAAAGTAGGCACTCGAAGTGAATTTAATCTTGGCCTGCTGATCTTTGAGAACGTCTTTGTTCATACCGAATCGACTCGTACCCAGCAACCTGTTGGCTATCCTAGCCTAATCTTCAGCATCATTATGACCCAGCATGATGTTGTTTCTACAAATGATGTGTATGCGCCTGTTGCGCAGCCACTGTCAATCAGCCATAAGTTGTTTTCGTCCCAGCGTGCTCCGGATGTTCCTTCCTACGATGCTGATGAAAGCTCGATATCTGTGCCAACATCTGTCCCAGACAAATCTGCTGCTTCTTTTGCTGTCACTTCTATTTTCTTTGACAGGCATATCAAGTCTCTGGAGCGTGAAGTTGTGTTTCTGAACAAGTCCATTCGGACTTTCAAGACCAGAAAACAGGATTTGGAGACCTTGTTGATTGATCTCTGGGCCCGAGCCCTTGGCCTTGCCTCGCCGCTTGACGTGCCGAGTGCTTCCTCTGTTCCTGCTGCTGATAAGCCGGCTGCTGCTGATGCCGATGATGATGATGATACTGCTGCCTCCCCGGCCTGAAGTTTGGTGTTTGCCGTTTCTGGCAACAATTAAGGGGGAGAAGAATGTTGGTGAACAAAGGCCATAGTTGGATGAATGATGGCCTTTTGCTGCTGCTGCTATGTTGAGCGTGTGCTCATTTTTTATGTGTGATAATTTCTGAACGAACAATTTTTTTGGGGATGTTGTTTTACCCCATTTTATTTTTTGTTGGTTTGTACTATATTTTTGATCGACTGACAATGCAGTTCTACACTGTGAAAACATTGCTCTGATCGTGTTGAAGGCACTCCCAGTTCAGATTCAGGGGGAGTGTGATTGTAACTATCTCAGACAGTTTTTGAATATATCAATCATTTTGATATATTCTTGATCTGCGAAGGTTATTCAAGTGTTGTGTAGATCAAGATGATAATTGCCGACCATAAACGCCAAAGGGGGAGATTGTTAGTGCCACCGTTATGCACTAAGTATTTGTGTTGTTGTATTGGCGAGATATGTTCGACAATGTGTGCCTGGGTATGTCCCACGAAGGTTTGTTTTCCGCTGTGCAAGAAAAGAAAGAACAGTTGGCGAACTATTCGAGAGTTTGTCCCAGACAGAACCAGGGACACTCTATTTATGACAGTTTCTTTGTTGGAAAGATCTTGCGCCAAACGAGTTTGGAAGGTCAAGATTAATTCTTTTTACTGTCTTGTGGTGTAGATCCAGTGCTGAATTAACCTCTCTACACATGGAGAGTATCTACACACGTATAGAAGGCCACAAACCACAATCCACATACCATATTGGTGGCGGATGGAGATCGACGCCTATATGAAGACCGAATTGAGGAGCAATCGGTACCACTAATATTTTGTTTAGATTCTAGTGTTAGAATCAGTTTGTGGTCATTTTTGTAACTAGTAGTTGTTCATTAAAACGTTCAACGTGATACACTAGTTTTGAGAGTTTACGAGTGAAACACGTGAGGGGATTTTTATTCCAGTTTTATACGCAATCTCGGGAGAGATTGTAAGTTGAAGTCGTGGGTAGCTAGAGGGAGTCTAGTGTCCCGGTTGTGAGGGGATCTTACAACTTTCGGCTAGTGAAAGAGTTCGAGGAGAAGAACGGACGACATAAGGCGGGAGGCTTGTATGTGTAAGATCCTTAATACACTCTTCAAAGGAGTACCGGTTGAATCTTCAAGTTTGGGAGCAATCCCCCCAGAGTAGGTTGGTTGAACCGAACTGGGTTATCATCTCGTGCGTTTTTACTGCTTTGTTATTTTTTGTTCTTGCATCTGTCCCACACATATCACAGAACAATTTTTAAGCAGTTAACTAAAAACATATAAGCACGGATTACTGTTTTTCAGTAGTAATGCCTTTTGGTTTAAGCAATGCTCCAACTGTGTTCATGGATCTAATGAATCGAGTATTTCATCCTTATCTCGATAAGTTTGTGTTAGTGTTCATTGACGATGTGTTGATATACTCTCAAGACGAGAAGCAACATGATGAACATCTAAGACACTACAGGAAATCTCGGGAATTCCTGCGGACGATTCCCGCTGGAATAGTTGTTTTTTCCGCAGGAATTTTGAGATTCCTGCGGAAATTCCTGCGTGCACGGTCCGCAGGAAAAGTGGCCGATGGAATTGGTTAATTCCTGCGACATTCCGGCGGCTGGAGTGATTCCTGCGGACGGATTCCTGCTGATTTTAGCCCGCAGGAATGTCCTGTTCGGGCCCGGGTTGGATCTTGCGGCTTAAAGCCCGCAGGAATCGGTCGATGGAATAGGCATTTAGGGTTATGGATTTTGAATTCCTGCGGGTGAATTTCCGCAGAAATCAACTGATGGAATATATAATTTGTATTACGGATTTCTTTTCGTAAATTAGACCTGTTCATTTTTTAAAATGCAATCAAAATCTAAAATCCATCATATAATCCACAAACCATTAAATAATTCATCACAACCATCAAATATTTCATTACAAACTATCAATTATCCATTACAAACAATAAAAAAGTTTCCATCAAAATCATCCAAATACATAGAATAAATGTATCAAACTACCACCATCAAATTCGTCAAAATACTAGCAACAAATCCATCAATAGTTCATCATATCCAACCTACCTAAAAACCAGTAATATAAATATACATATTATCTTAACAAATGCACAGGCAATTAGGCTAAGCCTGGAATGACATCTCACTCAAGTAGGTTGTTTTATGTATTTTAGCAACAATGAGACAGGATAGATAACTAGGAGTAAACATGGATTCGGAAAAATTTGGTTGTGTCTCATATTTACATACTCCACTCCACCTAAAGCTGGATAATGATAAAAGTACCCAATTGAAACCTGTGACATTAAATAACAAAAGAAATCAAGGTTAAGAAATACCTCTAACTATTTTACAAAAGAACCTCATAGACTGGAATTAACTAAGTTTCCATGAATCATTTACAAAAGAAAGAAGTTGCAATAAAGTACATAGGACAATGGCATATCAGTAGAGAAACATATGAAGATCTATTGAGATACCTAGACCATTCATTGAAACAAGTTTTCCTCAAGCTCATAGGCAATTATTGAATCTAATATCTTTTTAAAGACAACAAAGAAATGTTCCCTCTCATTAGTGATATCAAACCCACATATAGTTTATAGAATTTTCAACAATATCATAATGATTTGCGCCAGCTAAAGCATACCCCCATCACGGTGTCTGATAGAGTTGAGGACTTGTTGATAAATAACCCATCTTCATCATCAACAAAAAGATCTGAAAAAAGAAGCAGATACAGAGAACCAGCAGCCATAACAACGACATGGAAAGAGGATACCCCCCTGCACAACAGTAGCTAAAGAAGTACCTAAAGAAAATGCGTTTAATGGCAACTAAAGAACGTATCATTACATCACCAAGAAGCACTACCTATTATTTCATTCAAGCTTTTCTTTGTTGACAAGCCTTTGGGCTTGACTTTAGGCCAAAAGCAAGGTGGTGGGGTGGTCATCACTATAAGTATTCTATATCTATAGTTCTATTTTACCCACATTTGAAATTGATAGGCAGAATTAAAACCTTCAACTAGATTAACCACATAACTCAATTCAAAACTGATAATCACACACACACACACACACAGATAGATACATAGATAGATATCATTACCTCCATGAAGTTGGTGAATTTGGGATCCCTATTCACAACAAATCGATGAACCTGCAATAAACAATGCCAACAAAAAACCCTCAAGATTCACACGGACTAACATAAATTAGAAAGAGAGTCAGAAAATTGATTTCAAAGGTGAGGGCTCGAGAAATCATCGGCGCCGAGGTTGATTGTTAATTAGAAATAGAGATAGAGGTCGTCGAGCTGGGTTTGGTGCATGAGAGCCTCTTTGCTCGGTTGAGTTCGGCACATCAGTCGGGCTAGGGAGTTGGGTAGCGTCGTTGTCTCGGCTGCAGGTCTGTGTCGAACCCGTAGGCATTCAGTTGGGTCTATATTGCTGAGGCAGGGAAGTTGAGTTCATATCGAGTTTGGGGTCATTGCCAGAACCGGGTCTGCTTCGGGTCGTCGTTTTCAATCTGTGAGTTGCATCGTTGATTGAAACGGTGATGCTTGCTTGCCGGAGTTGGGTAGAAGAGATAAAAAGAGAGATAGAGATGAATTAGGTTCTTCAATTCGGGAGAACTAGATTTTGAAAAGAGACGGCGAGCTCAATTGTTAGGGCAAAAATGAGAGGGAGAATTGGGTTGAAAATTTTGGGGGAAATTATGTTCAAATTAGAATATAAGGAAATTCAAAGCCCGAATAATAATTAGAGCGGGATATGCCGCTGAAATCCTCACAGGAATAAAAATTAATTCCAGCGGGTGTCGGTCCCCGAAGGAAAAACACGCTGGAAAATAGGTGATTCGATAAGAAATTCCAGCGGGTATGTCAACCGCAGGAATACCCGCTGGAATATCACTAAAATTCCAGCGGATTTTGGGGACACAAGAATATGCCGCAAGAATTAGTGAGATTTCTTGTAGTGAGAGTAGTACTGGAAGTACTAAGAACAGATCAACTTTATGCCAAGTTCAGCAAGTTCGAATTCTGGTTAGATGAAGTTGTATTCTTAGGACATATCATTTCGTCACAAGACATCATGGTAGATCCTTCTAAGGTGGAAGCCGTGAGTGATTGGAAATCTCCAACCAGTGTAGGAGAAGTTCATAGTTTCTTAGGCCTAGCTGGATATTACAGATGATTCATACAAGGATTTTCCAAGATTGCAAAACCAATGACTCAACTGTTAAAGAAAGGAGTGAAATATTAATGGACAAAAGATTGTGAAGAGAGTTTTCAAGAACTCAAGAGGAGATTGGTTACTGCTCCGGTGCTAACCGTACCAGATGGAACGAAAGGATTTGTTGTCTACACTGACACATCTAAGTTAGGTTTAGGATGTTTCCTGATGCAAAATGGTAAGGTCATTGCTTATGCATCACGACAATTAAGACCTCATGAAATCAATTATCCTACTCATGACCTAGAATTAGCTGCCATGGTTCACCCGTTGAAAATTTGGAGACACCACCTTTATGGAGGAAAATGCGAAATCTACACAGATCACAGGAGTTTGAAATACTTCTTCGAACAAAAGGAACTCAACATGAGACAAACGAAATGGTTGGAATTAGTAAAGGACTATGATTGTACCATTCTCTATCACCCTGGAAAGGCAAATGTTGTAGCAGATACATTGAGTAGGAAAAGCAGATCGACACCAGAGTGTGCCCTCACTTAACAGGATCAACTGATTAAGGATTTTGCTAAGTTGAATTTGGAAGTGATTATACCTCCAGAAAGTACGGAAGCTCGAATTGCGGCTTTAGTAGTAAAATCAAATCTGCGAACTCCTATCATTGAAGCACAACAACAAGATGAATTTCTTAGAAAAATGCGACAGAAAGCCAATACCAGTGATAACCAAGGATTTACAATGATGGATAATCATGCACTCACGTTTAGTAGTAGGCTATGTGTTCCCCAGAGTGAAGATCTGAAGAATGAAATTTTGAAGGAAGCTCATTATGCGCTCTATACAGCACACCCGAGAGGCACAAAGATGTATCGGGACTTAAAAGAAACTTTCTGGTGGAGAGAAATGAAAAGAGACATTGCAACTTTTTTGGAACGATGCTTGATTTGCCAACAAGTGAAAGCGGAACATCAGCGACCAGCTGGACCCTTACATTCACTCGAAATCCCTGAATGGAAATGAGAACACATCACCATCGATTTTGTGGTAGGGTTACCAAAGACGTTACACAACAATCAGCCAGTATGGGTTATTGTAGACCGACTGACTAAGTCCGCGCATTTTCTGCCAGTAAGGATGACTCTAAGGCTAGACAAGTTAGCTCAAATTTATGTCAAAGAAATTATCCAGTTACATGGAGTTCCCGTGTCAATAACTTCTGATCGTGATACTCGATTTACATCAATGTTTTGGGGAAGCTTACAAAAGGCGATGGGAACTAGATTGAACT
Source organism: Perilla frutescens (assembly GCA_026008535.1). Classification (NCBI taxonomy): domain Eukaryota; kingdom Viridiplantae; phylum Streptophyta; class Magnoliopsida; order Lamiales; family Lamiaceae; genus Perilla; species Perilla frutescens. The sequence goes on along the minus strand of BRKX01000006.1, from coordinate 39,274,221 downwards.
TCAGCACATCATTTAACCCTCAAACTGATGGACAATCAGAAAGAACAATTCAAATCCTAGAAGATATGCTCAGAGCTGTAGTCATGGATCAAGGTGGAAGTTGGGAAGATTATTTACCATTGGTAGAATTTGTATACAATAACAGCTACCAAGCTACCATTGGAATGGCACCTTATGAGGACTTATACGGTCGAAAGTGTAGATCACCTCTCTACTGGGATGAAGTCGGGAAAAAGAAAATTTTAGGACCCGAAATGGTACGAACCACAGAGGAAGCTGCCAACAAAATAAGAGGGAGGATTAAAGAAGCTCAAGATAGACAAAATCATATGCAGATAAATGCCGAAGGGATTTACAATTTGAAATTGGTGATAAGGTTTTTCTTAAGTTATCCCCGTCTCGAGGGATATTTCGATTTGGCAAGAGGGGAAAATTAAGACCTCGATTTATCGGACCATATGAAATCCTTGATCGAATTAGGCCAGTCACTTATAGACTTGCTTTACCACCAAAATTAGGTGGAATACATGACGTGTTTCATGTATCAATGCTTTAAAAATATGTGCTTGACCCAAGTCATACAATTCATGATGAAGATATAGAAGTGAACTTAGATCTGACTTATCAAGAAGTACCAGAGGCGATCCTTGATCGTAAAATTCATAAGTTACGAAATAAAGAACTAATGTTAGTCAAGGTTCAATGGAGCCGTCATGGAAAAGATGAAGCTACATGGGAAACAGAGAGTGAGATCATGGAACGGTACCCTAACTTACTATTTACAGGTATGTGAATTTCGGGATGAAATTCTTTTAAGGGGGTAGGGATGTAATACCCTAAAAACATTGTTAATTGGATTTTATTAGGTTTGGGCCAAATTAATTAGAATTATAAGAATTTAAATGTTAAAGGGACAATGTACGCAAATGGGCTATTTTTTAAAAGGGTTGAGCAGGCCCAGATTTAAAAAAATGTAGTAATGGGCCTTTTAGCCCAACCTAGTTAAATATAAGTACATGTTTAATTCAGAAAAATATCATTCTTCTTCTTCACTCTAAAGGTGATTCCTATTCTCCTTCTTCTTCCACCTTCTAAGTGATTTCCGGCAGGGTGGCCGGAGGCGGAGCGCCGCCGCCGGACCACCGTCCACCGCCACCGAAATTTTCAATTCCGGTCAAATTTCACCAAAAACCCATTTTTCAACTCCTTTTTGTTTCTTAAGTACTTTGGAACATGTTTTGTGAGGAGATGAAGGCTGTAATGGCCGGAAAAGGGCCTCCATGGCCGCAAGTCGGAGTATTTCCAGCGACTTTTTCCGGTGGCCGGATCCAACATGCAATCACACCAACGAATTCCTCTCATCTTTCTCTACCTTTCTCTTTATTTTATTTTAAAGATCTATGGTGTTTTGAAGGCCAAAATTCAAGTTTAAACCTAAACGATCATAAAATATGGGAAACACCCTTCTCTTCCATTCTTTCTATTTTTATGTTTATTGTAAGAGAGAAACTGTTTTATATAAATTTTAAATACATATGAGTTGATGCATGTGTAAAAAGATTATGTTGAAAGGAAAAAAAACATTAAACTTAAGTATTTGTGTGCACAGTGGTCGGCAACCTTAAAATAAAACTAATGAAGTTTGCTAAAATTTGGAATTCTCCTTTACTGTAATTATTTGTATAATTCTGTTTTGAAGGGAGAGAGAAGATGTGAGAATTAATATATGTATTTGGAAAGAGAAAGCTATGTCTTAACCTTGATATTTAAATTGGATTTAAATACACGTAATAGTACAGATTGTTTGGGGAAGAGTAAGAGTGAGATAATTTTTATCTTGAAATTTGTTAAAGGGTGTAGTTACAATAGAGTGAGAGAACATTCTATTTTCTTTATATATATATGAAAGGAATGATATGTACATAGGTATATATATATATATATATATATCGATATGTGCATGTGTGTGTTTGACAAAAAGGTTAAAGGAAAGTACAAAAGTTATATCAAGAAAATTGTTTGTGCAGGCAGTTTGTTTGTATGTATATGTGTGTAGAGGGATTGATCATTTATTTATTTTTATCTTTCCCAAATGATGATGTTTAAAAGAGAGAGAAATATTGGTTGATTTTCAAAAAGTGTATACACATATTTTGAGAAAGTAAACACACTTTTCCATTCTGCATTGATTCAAAAGAGAGAGAAAGAGAGTTAATTTAGCCTTGATAATAAATGTCAGTGCATGTGTGTGCTGTGATCGAGAGAGTGAAAATGGAGAGAGGAAATTATTGCAACTATATATATACGTATATATATATATATTAACTAAAGCAATAGTAGTTTGTATTGGAAGAAGAAATGATGAGAGTTGACTTGGTATACTAAAAAGGGGTTGTGCAGATATGAATTTGGAATGAGAGAGGAAATGGATTGATGTTGTTTGATTAAAGTATTAATTAATTTGAGTATATATAGGTAGTTGCTCTTGTACAGAAAGTTGTGTATTAATCTATCTTCTCTTTAATCTACTTGTCTCTTATGTTTTAATTACTCAAGGCAAATAGAGAAATTATAGAAAAGAAATTTATAAAGTTATATCAAAATTGTTCCAATTAATTCTTAATATAATAATGAAAATTTTAAAATTTTATCCTAAGGGTCTATTCCAAAAATATCATATAATCGATTAAAATTCTGAATGTATCTATTGGAATATTGTTTATATCCATTCAACTCTTCAAACATACCCGTTTTGGCCCAAAAGTTCCGACAATTCATTCCCTAGGCCCAAACTTATTTCATGTTATAAATTAAGGCCTAGCATGGTGCTAATAGGATTTCTCATTTTGTAGGCTCAAACCCGAGACCTCAGACATAGGAGGATCAGCAGGCTAGTCGGTTAAAGCTTCAGCTATACATTAGCTACAAGGTGGGTTTTGCTACTAAAACCTTTACGAACATGTTTTAAGTGCTTTCGTCCATGCTAAAATGAATTGAGTTTTTGCTCAACATGAATATAATGTTTTCGCTCTTCGTGGATATGATTTGACCTGCATGATGAATTCAGGCATTGTTAATTATATTGAAAGATAGTTATGTGATCACATAGGGTCTTTCTCCACGCATGATTAATTGAGCGCATTGATCTCAAATGAATAATAAATTATTTGGCCACATGAGATGAAAAATGTTTATATGTGTTTGGACGAACATGGTAAGCATGCCCACTGAGTGTTTTCTAGCACTCAGCCCATGTTTTTAAAAGGTTTTTTAGGTACAAAGTGATGGAGGCTGCTGACGTGGACACATGGTTTTTGTTTTATTTTGGACTGTGTTGTTATTATGTAGTTTGAATTTTGAATATTGACTATGGTCAATATTGGAACATGTTATGCTTCTGCTACTATTTTGGATAATATTAAAATATCCTAAAACTCTTATTCTATTCCTACGCTATTTTGGACTTTTAAAATAGTAGACTGTCAATGTTGACTAGTTGTAAATTGAACTTGCATGTGATTGGCTGTTTGAATAATCTTCTCGAGTCGTGATTGGTTGGTTTTAAACTTTGAGAATACTTATTGTATAAATATTTCTTCTAAATACGTAATTTTTGTAAAATTAAGAATTCTATTTTAAACTTTTGTTAGCATCTTAATTCTCCGGAATTGGGGTGTTACATAGATGTTCCAGCTTTAGTGTTATTCGATTCAGGTGCATCACATTCCTTTATATCTGCAAGTTTCTGTTCCAAGCTTGGTATTTCATGCAAAGATAGTGATTAATTGTTAGAGATCAATATTCCTTCGGGAAAGAAAGTTTCTTCTAGCAAGATGGCATATGGCCTGAAGCTAGAAATCAATGATAGAGTGCTGAGAGCAGATCTCCATGTCTTGGAGATGCGTGATTTTGACGTAATCCTAGGTATGGATTGGTTGAGTGGGAATCATGCCACGATTCGATGTCGTGATCGCGAGGTCGAATTCAATTTTTCGGATGAGCCTAAGCTAGTCTTCCATGGTTCAAGAACGAGGTCAACTCAGAGAATCATTATAGCAATGAAGGCAATGAAGTTGTTGAGGAAAAGAGGATGTCAGGGATTTCTCATTAGCATAGTGGAGTCAAGCTCCACTAAAGTGCAAGTGTGAGACGTGCTAGTGGTGAATGAATTTCCCGACATATTTCCAGACGAGTTTTCAGGGATTCCTTATGAACTCGTCAAATATCAATCTAGTACCAAGTGCGGCACCAATATCTAAAGCTCCGTATAGAATGGCGCCAAAGGAGTTGCAAGAGCTCAAAGTTCAACTTCAGGAGTTGCTTGACAACAAGTTGATCCGACCAAGTATTTCACCATGGGGAACACCTGTATTATTCATGAAGAAAAAGGATGGATCAATGCGAATGTGTATTGCTTATAGAGAATTGAACCGGTTAATGATTAAGAACAAGGACCCGCTGCCGAGAATTAAAGATTTGTTCGATCAACTGAAGGGAGCCGGTATGTTTTTGAAGATCGACTTGAGATCTGGCTATCATCAATTGAAGATCAAGGAGAGTGACATCCCAAAGATGACATTTAGAACGCGATATGGTCATTATGAGTTCACGGTGGTACCTTTTAGATTGACCAATGCGCTTGGAGTTTTCATGGACTTGATGAATCGAGTGTTCCATCCGTACCTCGATGAGTTCGTAATAGTCTTCATCGATGATATCTTGATTTATTCAAGAAGTACGGAGCAGCATGCTGAGCATCTCAGAATCGTATTGGAGACGCTAAGGAAAGAAGAGTTATATATGAAATTTTCAAAGTGCGAGTTCTGGTTAGAACGAGTGGCATTCTTTGGCCACGTGGTGACATCAAATGGAATCGAGGTAGATCTGTCGAAGGTGGAAGCTGTTAGCAATTGGAAGATGCCAACGAATGTTAATGAAGTCCGAAGCTTTCTAGGACTAGCAGGTTACTATAGAAGATTCATCGAGGAGTTTTCCAAGATATCAGGTCCTTTGACGAAGTTGACGAGGAGGGATGAGAAGTTCCAATAGAGTGAGAAGTGTGAGCAGAGTTTTAAAGAATTAAAGTGGCGTCTCGTGTCAGCCCCAGTGTTGACTATCCCTGATGGGATGGAAGGCTTTGTCATCTACAGTGACGCCTCGAAGCAAGGACTTGGTTGTATTTTGATGCAATATGGAAAGGTAGTGGCATACGCATCAAGACAGTTGAAGATGCACGAGCATAATTATCCGACACATGATCTCGAATCAGCAGCCATGGTCTATGCATTGAAGATCTGGAGGCATTATCTCTATGGGAGCAAGTGCAAGATCTATACTGACCACAAAAGCTTGAAGTACTTCTTCACGCAGAAGGAGTTGAATTTTCGTCAAAGAAGATGGTTAGAGTTGGTGAAGGATTTCGACTGTATGATCCTATATCATCCTGGAAAGGCGAATGTTGTAGCTGATGCCTTAAGCTGAAAGATCTATCTTCCAACCAAGCAAGAGCAGTTGATCAAGGAGTTTGAGATAATGAACTTAGAGGTGGTGGATCCTTCCAACACCACTCAAGGGATTTTAGCAGCCTTAGTGGTTCGACCACTAATTCGTGATCAAGTTGACGATCCTTTCTTATGCAAAATGAAGAAAAGAGCATTGGAGGGTTCTATGCAAGGATTTATCATTGCAAGTGATGGAACACTATTCTTCAAGGGAAGGTTGTGTGTGCCGAAGAATGAAGAGCTCAGAAGGGAGATTCTTGAAGAAACACATAATACTCCGTATTCTGTGCACCTAGGAGGCACAAAGATGTTCAAGGACTTGAAGATGGTTTTCTGGTGGAGAAATATGAAGAGGTCGATTGGCCAATTCATATCAAAGTATATCACTTGTCAACAAGTGAAAGCTGAGCATCAACGCTCTTCAGGATTGTTGAATCCACTCGAGATTCCCGAGTGGAAGTGGGAGCACATTGCAATGGACTTCGTGGTAGGATTACCTCTGTCAGTTAGAGGTCATCAGGCAATCTGGGTTATTGTCGATAGGTTAACTAAGTCTGCTAATTTTCTTCCGGTGAAAATGATATTTAGCATGGATCGATTAGCTCAGATTTATATCGGCAAGATAGTACGTCTTCACGGCATTCCTGTGTCGATAGTGTCAGATCGTGACACAAGGTTTACGTCAAAATTTTGGAAAAGTCTGCAAGAAGCTATGGGAACAGAGTTGAGGTTTAGCACGGCGTACCATCCTCAATCAGATGGTCAATCTGAGCGGACCATCCAGACGTTGGAGGACATGCTTCATGCATGTGTTCTTGATTTTGGTGGAAGTTGGGAGAGCCACTTGCCACTTGTGGAGTTTGCTTATAATAATAGTTTCCAAACATCGATTGGAATGGCCCCGTACGAGACATTGTATGGGAGGAAGTGCAGATCTCCTATTCATTGGGATGAAGTGGGAGAGCGTCGACTCTTAGGTCCCGAGATCGTTGAGAAGACGGTGGAAGTAATTGAGAAGATAAGAAGAAGAATCAAGGTAGCTCAAGATCGTTAGAAATCCTATACCGACGTGAAGAGAAAAGACGTGAGCTTTAAGATTGGTGACAAGGTATTCTTGAAGATTGCACCAATGAGAGGAGTAGTTAGATTTGGGAAGAAGGGTAAGTTGCAGCCACGTTATGTAGGACCATTCGAGATTCTAGAGAAAATAGGTGATGTTGCTTATCACCTAGCGCTACCTCCGGATTTGGTGGGAGTGCACGATGTTTTCCATGTGTTGTTGCTCAGACGATACGTGTCTGACCTTAGTCATGTCATTTCTTATGATACAGTGCAAGTTTCACAAGACTTGACATATGAAGAAGTCCCAATTGCTGTGTTAGATAGAAGAGTTCACACTCTTCGAACCCGTGAGGTTCCTTTAATAAAAGTCTAATGGAGTCGGCATGGACCCGAAGAGGCCACTTGGGAGAAAGAAGTTGATATTATAGCTCGATAACCAAATGTAACAGAAATGTTAGGCTAATTTCGAGGATGAAATTTTTAAAAGTTGGGGAGATTGTGATACCCCGACCCTTACCCTTTTTGCTAAATTATAAATTATAATTTTGGAAAATGATGTTAAATTAATATTGTTTGAATATTAATTATGATGGTATGTTCATATTTTATGTCGTTGTTTCAGTGCAGGTTGTCCCACTCGAACTGATACATCATAGCACGGTTATATTATACTAAGTGTATAATATTGGTTGAACTTTCAATACAAAAATGTCGAGTTATATGATAGTGAATGAATGTGATTGTATTTAATTTTAGTTTTCCATGCCTTGAGCACCCTAATGCTGAGTTGATCGGGGGTCTCGCTAAGTTTCGGCAGGGTTTCGTCCAGAGGTCATAACTTTTGACTCGGTTGGAACCACGAGGCCCATGAGTACTCAAATCGAAGCTCTTTCAAAAATCTACAAGTCTAAAGTGTCCAATCATCTAAAATATTGATCTTTCGAGTGGCTTGAGGCTCGACCATGAGGCGCGACCTCCTCCAGGCCGTGTGCCAAGAGGTCTGTACCACGATCTTGAGGCGCGACCAGTTGGGTCGCATGGCACCACTTTAGAGAGCTATTTTTCTTTGTCTTGAGCGTGATCTCCGAGCGCGACCCCTCCTAGGCCGCGCCCTGTTTCGGAAATTTCATCCTATAAATACCACACTTCACTCATTCCTCTTCGTTTTCTTCATCTACTTGGGCGATTTCCTCCCAAATTCTCTCAAGAAATTATTCAAGTTTTGGAGTGGATTCTCTCATCATCATAATCATCATACATCAACCAAGGTAACTTCATACCTCTTCTTCTTGGTGATTAAGCACCATTTTCATGTTGATTGAAATCTAGGGTTCATACCCAAAATTTAGGGTTTTCAATTTCATTGATCCCCTTGCCTTGATATCTTGAACACATGGTTTATTTTCCTCCTTGAAGCTATATGTGAAGTTATATCGAATTCCTATGGTTCATTGTTGCTAGAGTTGGAATTTTTGCCCTAATTTTCCCTAGAGGTGTTGTGATTGTTGTATGAAGTTGATTTTCATCTATGTTAGAGCCCTATGATAGAGGTTCATGTATATGAAATTGTGAGTTTAAAGGATTTAAATTGAATCATGATCATGTGGTTTAAATGAGTGCACGTAACATGTTCGATTAAATGTCTCAAAGAGTTTTAATGTGTATTTTGAGTCCAAAATCATAATATGAGCTTATATATCTATGGTTGTGTATGTGGATATGTATGTAAACTTTAAGGTATGTAAAGCATGGGTTTGGTCGAAATTATGGAATAATTATATAACTCGATGTCTAAAATGAAAAAGGGGATTAAAGGTGCTAGGCGACGTATTGGGGCTCGAGGTGGACAACTTGTGCACGGTAAAGGACTATTTCAAGGTTGAAAGGATTTTTAAAGCGTCTCATAAGGTGGGGTAATTCTAAACTGTGAACACGTGTAAGGTTATAGTTATTGTTGTGCTTTGATTGTATAAGTATGAAGGGTCTTCGGACCGGTTATAAGAATGAGACCCTTCGGGGTCGACAAAGAGATCATTTGAGGTCGATAAAGAGGTCCTTCGGAATCGATATAGACTTGTTAATGTCTTCCCTAGGGGATAACAAGCCTGCGGACATCCCTATAGGGATAAAGACGTACATTAACAGGGGCATCATGATGTTTGGGCCCTACGGGGTTAAGGCTAGTCTCCACAAATGTAAAGAAGTATCCATATGCTATATTTTCACTTGTGCAATTGGCTATAACTGTTTACAGTGTTCCCCACTGAGTATGTTGTTAAATACTCACCCCATTCATTTAATGAATTTCAGGTTGAGGAGTTAAGGCATGGGTATGAGCGTTGTGAACACAAGAGAACCCCCACAAGCTTGTGTTTATTTTTGCATGCTCTTCTTTTGAAATACTCTTATTATCACTATTTCATTGATCACTCTCCTTTTGTCTTTATGATCAATGATTATTGGGGATGAGACTAGCCCTATTTTGTAGTTATGATATATTTAACTTGATATTATGCAAAACATTTTGAAGGCGGGTCATTCGACCTTGGAGCCTTCTATGTGTGAAGTATGGTGTTGAACTCTATATTATGTATGTTAATTTAGGGTGCTAGATGGGCGGGTTGTGTCAAACCTATGAGCCCCATAGGTTAGATGACTGTATAATTGATATGGATGGGCTTATGCAATGCTTCCATTAAATCCTATGTTGTGTGACAAATTAGATCTGATAGGTTGTATGTTATAATTGTGAAAAATTTACATGGAGAATTATGATATTGTGCCTTATCATGCTAATTGACCTTGGCTTCCGCTCAATTAAATATAAGAAACACAATTATAAGTGAGTAAATTGTATGTTAAGTGACGTGGCCAAACGGAGTAGTTTGGGGCGTTACAATTAGTTAGGCAAAACCTTATTTTTCTATTTTCTATTTCTTACTTTGTAAGTGAGTATAAATGATTGACGTACATATCGATAATGATAAATTTTGTATAGGAAATTTCCTCGGAAGCTAAATCAAACTATCGACACATCACATGCATCAAGATTGGATATTTGAAAACTGTACAAATCTATTATAGATCAGTTACCAATCTTTTTATACATTAACCTAAATTAAAAAGTCGATTCGAATTAATTAGATTACGTTTGATTGAATTTTTATTTTACTTTATTTTATTTTTGAAGTTCAATTATGATTCTAAGCTCAAAATGAAAGAATAATTGGTTATAATTCTCGACCTAGCAATCTTGTTCAAGAATGGTTAATTGGTCATAATTGGCTATTTAAAAAAAAATTATTTTAATTTTATTGTGATCCAATTAATTCGTGACTAAATTAATCTTAAATTTAATTGTACGATGCCTATATCAATCACCGTATATTATGAAATTTCACACATATATCTTGTCATATTTACCAATCACGCGCGGTTGTTCAAAAAATAAATTACACAACATTCAAAATTTCCTAGACTGGTGCAAACACCTATTGTGAAAATCAAATTCAATCTTTACTCAAGTGATGAATTGAATTTATCATATAGCGTAACTAATTTACACATATATCTATGTATTTTAGTTTTTTCAAATTAATATAGAAAATTTTCTTATATCAATGGTGGACATGTTAAGTGCTTCTCTATTATTACTGTAGTTTACATTACCACGTAATCACTTTAGCTCCCTCTCCAATAAATATGGAATTGTTGATAGATTTTGTTGCATTATATTTTGTTTTTTTGCATCCATATTGATTACATTATGAACTAATAATTGATGTTGTTAATTGCTATAAAAGTAAAGGCTCGCAGCCAAATACATTTGTTAGGCTGTAATACCAATCAAATAATTTTCACCTCTATCATCAGTATGCATGAACTACTTTTTTATGGAGACAATTAATTATATGAACTTAAATTCGTTAGATTATAATATTTTTTTTACCTTTATAAAAAATTTAAAAAATTAATTTGTTAAGCGAAAGGTATTTGTGTCTAACTTCCTATTAACCTTTTGTTTGAATATAATTAACTTTGATCTTAATCATGATTAAGATCAAAGTTAATTATATTCAAACAAAAGCTTAATTAAGTTGTTGAAGCTTCTAGTACGTCTCTTATCTAATTCAAATTCAAACATTCAAGACAAACAAACAAAAGTGCAAATATCTAACAATTGATGGCCCATGCATGTATCCATACCCCAGTTTTAATTTTTCCACCTTTGTTGGAGCACCTGTGTGTAACCCAAAATCTATAGAAAAACACGTTTAGAATCAATATATTAATATGATATAATTATTTATCAAAGTGTAAATTGCCCATTATTTACCAAAGACAATCACTTCTCTTTTAAGATATTTATTTTCCATTACAAAATAAAGATACAACTTGAAGAAAGTAAGGGAAAACCCTTTATGCCCATAGTTAGATGAGATGAGCTTTTTTTTTGTTGAGAAAAGGAAAGAGCTTTCACAAGAAAATCTATAGCTCATTTACTGTCTTTAGATATCTGTCGGAAGCTACAGGGATAAATAAGCTAAGCATAAACTCTCTAGCTCCCTCAATCGACTTCGTGCTCTCTCTCTTTCTCCCCCTCCCTCTCTCTTGATCTCTCACACATACAAAAATTTATTTCATAATAAATTTTATTCCAATCATAAATTTGATAGCGAAACACGGAAAAGTGCAATGGGAAATTTGAACTGCTATGTTGAGATCGATAAAATCATCTATTGCATTTGCACAATATATTTTTTTAATGTTTTTCTTCGATTTCAATTTCTTGCATTTTATTTTTATTTTATACTTGTTGTTTATGGTTCATTCTATCCAAGTAGAGTTTATTGTGATTTTTAATATTTAATTCTTCAATTAATGAATTAATATAACTAAAATAGAAAGTTACTTGATGTAACGCCCTAAACTACTCCGTTTGGCCACGTCATTTAACATACAATTTACTTACTTATAATTGTGTTTCTTTTGTTTAATCGAGCGGAAGCTAAGATCAATTAGCATGATAAGGCACAATATCATAATTCTCCATGTAAATTTTTCACAATTATAATATACAATCTATCGGATCTACATTGTCACACATCATATTATCAAACGGAAGCATTGCATAAGCCCATCCACATCAACCATGCAATCGTCTAATGTGTTAGGCTCATAGGTTTACACAACCCGCCCATCTAGTACCCTAAATTCATAAACATAATATAGGGTTCAACAACATACTTCACACATAGAAGGCTCCAAGGTCGAACGACCCGCCTTTAAATTGTTTTACATAATATCAAGTTATATACATCATGGCCTACAAAAGATCGGGCTATTCCCATCCCCAATAATCATTGATCATAAAGAAAAAAGAATGATCAATGTAATAATAATAATAATGTGAGTATTTTCAAAAGAAGAGCATGCAAAAGATAAACACAAGCTTGTGGGGTTCTCTTGTGTTCACAACGCTCCTACTCAGGCCTTGACTCCTCAACCTGAAATTTATTAAATAAATGGGGTGAGTATTGAACAACATACTCAGTGGGGAACACTGTAAATAGTTATAGCCAATTGCACAAGTGAAAATATAACATATGGATACTTCTTTTCATTGTGGAGGCTAGCCTCAACTCCGTAGGGTCCAAACATCATGATGCCCCCATTAATGAACATCTTTATCCCTGTAGGGATGCCCGCAGACATACTACCCCCCAGAGAGGACATTAATGAGTCTATTATCGATCCCGAAGGATCTCTGTTCTACCCCGAAGGGTCTCTTTGTCGACCCCGAAGGATCTCTGTTATCTCTGGTCCGAAGACCTTTCATATCTATACATTCAAAGCACAACATTAACTATAACCTTACACGTGTTCACAGTTTAGAGTTACCCCACCTTATAAGACGCTTTAAGTTCCTTTCAACCTTGAAATACTCCTTTGCCGCTCACAAGTTGTCCACCTCGAGCCACAACACGTCACCTAGCACCTTTTAATCCTCTTTTCATTTTAGATGTCGAGTTATACAATTAAATCATAATTTAGACCAAACTCATGCTATACTTTGCTTTAAAGATTTCATACATATCCTTATACACAACCATGGATATACAAGCTCACAATATGAATTTGGACTCATAATATGAATTAAAACTCTTTGAAACATTTAATCGAACACGTACGTGCACCCATTTAAACCACATGAACAAGACTCAATTTAAATCCTTTAAACCCAATATTTCAAATGCAAACACCTTCATCCTAGGGCTCTAACATACATGAAAATCAACTCCATAAAGGCATCACAACACCTCCAACCAAACATCAACAAAACAAGGGGAAATTAGGGCAAAAATCCAAACCCTAGCAACAATGAACCATAGGAATTCGATATAACTTCACATATAGATTCAAGTAGGTAAATAAACCATATGTTCAAGATATCAAGACAAGAAGATCAACAAAATCGAAGAACCCTAATTTTTGGGTCACAAACCCTAGGTTTGATTCAACAAGAAATGAGTGTTTAATCCCTAAGAAGAAGAGGTATAGAGGTTACCTTAGTTGATGGATGATGATGGAAGAATCTACTCCAAAAGATGAAGAGTTTCTTGAGAGAGTTGAGAGAAAAATCGCCCAAATGGAAGAGAAGAAATGAGGAGAAAATGAATAAGTGTTGTATTTATAGGTAGAAAAATCCCCGGACCTGCACGACCGCGCAGTCCCCGCGACCGCGCAACCATGCTCTCGGCCAACGCTCCCCGCGAGCGCGCAGCCTTGCGCCGGCGCGCGCCTCTCGCCTGCCCCGCGAGGGCGCAACCTCCCGTGGCCGCGCACGACCCCGCGGGCGCGCGACATGCCCAATTCAACCCCTATTCTATTTCGACTCCCGGTAATTTCCAACCCCTCTTAACATGACTTAGATTTTCGAAACACTTTTAATATTTACCGAAAAAGCGAGACCCCCGATCAACTCAGCGTTAGGGTGTTCAAGGTATGACAAAACAAAATTAAATACAATAACATTCATCCTTTAACACATAACTCGACACTTTTGTATTAAAAATTTAAACTGTGTTATACACTCAGTATAACATCACTGTGCTATGACGTATCAGCTCGAGTGGGACAACCAGCAATAAAACAACGGCATAATACATACAAACCATCATAATTAGTATTCAAACAATATTAATTCAAAATCATTTACAAATATTATGATTTATAATTTAGCAAAAGGATCGGGGTATCACACTTGATGTGTGCTCTTTGTGTCGTGTCTTATAACAAGAACATACATTATATGAATAATACAATGAAATTTTAATTTATAATAGGAAAATTGTTACCAATTAATTACTTGCATGATCGGTTGCGTGAATTCTTTCTGTATGCAATGAAATGGATGAAAACATTAGTATCTAAACTGCAAATTGCCCATTATTTACCTCCTAACTCTTTTCTCCAAAAAAATCCACAAAATTGATTTACATAGTTGCTTCTAGGAACCAATCGACTACCAAAATGGGGGAAAAAAAGAAAAAGAAAAAAGTGAATTTCACCTCTTAGGTGTTATCCTTGGAAATTTATTTCATTTTTGTTCTTTAACATTCGTCACAAAATCATACACATAATTCTGTTTCATTAGGAAAAGTTTATAAAATAATTTGGAAAATTTTAGATATAGTCTAAAACTGAAATAGAAACGAAGATTCCATTTGGATGGTTGATAACTTTGTAATTAGGCATTTGTTGAAAAATGAGAGGGAAGAGTTGGGATCAATGGCATTCATTAAATGTAGTGAATAATTTACTGTATTTATTAGAGCAACAACATTACAACAAAGACATTCTCTGCCTCTGTATAGTGAACCCCGCCCTAACTTATACGCGAGACAATCCCAGCCTGTAGGGGCACTGTAGCGTCCCGATCCCGAAAGATCATGGAAATGGACGCCACGGGGGTGGGAATTAAGAAGCGGAAAAGAAATGGGGTAATTAGATTAATGACGGGGTGTTAATCCAAAAGGATTAATGTTTGGAATAAAATTTAACAACCAAGTATGCCAAAGATAGGTTATGCCTTCTGGAAAATTAGACATCATAACCTCTGTAACTAGAGTGAATCCCCATTTATAACGGCTTATAAGAGAAGAATAGAGGCTGTAACAATTCAATAAGCCCTTTCATAGGTCAAACGAAAACAAATAAACAGATACCAACAATCAATAGACTCATTCATAGGCCGACAAAAGAAACAGACACCAATATACTGAACAAATTATGCCCTTCCATAGGCCAAAATGAATGATCAAATAGATATAACGAAAGACGGGCTTCCTCCCCGGGAATAATTATATAGCTAAGCATATGATACGTGTTAACTAGGAAGTCAACAAATGTTCAGAATCAGAGAAGCAGAATCATATCAATAAAATACCAAGATCAGAGTTCTTAGCATTTAGGAAAAGAATATCATGTGTGCGGAAGCTCAATTCTTAACAGAATACTAATAAAAAGAGACGACAACAAAAAAATATGTAAATCATAATAGCCCATATCTCAGCCTTGTCACCTCCACGCTCCAGCCTACTGACCTAAAAATATTTGGAAATATTTGGGCTGAGTACTAATGCACTCAGTGGGCAAGTTCTCATAATTTAAGTTATGCAAATCATTTTGTTAAAGTAATCTATCTGTGTTCATGCAGGTAGTGAAGCTTAGGAGGTTTAAAAGTTGGAAGCAACCTAAGTTCACCAAAACATTTTATCGTGAAGCGCTTAAGAGTATAACCCGTCACTGCCCGCAACCCAAACTACATCACCAGCGCATAACGTTGAGTATGGCCATAGTATACCCAAAGAGTATAACCAATAAGTGTTTCATTTTAGTCTCACCGACAAGGAGTAGGACAGGACAAATAATGCATGCATACTATAGCTACTCACAGTGACACAGCGCTGGTATATGAGACTCCGACAACATACAGTAGCACGTAAATATTTAACATAGATAGTCACATATGCAATTTTAGCAAAGCAGAGCTTAATAACTCAAAAGATACAATTTGCAAAGATAGTATAGTATAACCCACCTTTCTCGGGATTCTGAAAAGCTAACTCCTGAAGAATCAACCCTGATGATTTCTCTAGCTCAGCTGGTACTACCGAAGGTAAACTTCAACTCAGGATAATCGCTATATTTTCGGGAATTAATCTACTATAAACGAAACTATTATTAATTCTATTCTATTCTAAAATAGATTGCGCGACTCTAGAGACCTTGAATAATTTCGACGAAGAAGGAAATAAATTCTAAAACGTTATTCTTACTTTACTGGGATCAACTGATTTGACAGAGGTCTCTTTCCAAAACTTGTCATTTATCCAAATTTTACCAGCTCTACACCATAATACTTTTTAACCGCTCGGAAATTACGAAAATATTCAGGGATGATACTATATATGCCAAGACTAAAGAATGAGAATTTTAGAATTTTTCGATAATACATGCTCTCGGTATAAAAATAACTGTCTACTTTAAATAATCAAAATTATTCAAAACTCGCAACGAGATCGCGAAACTTGGCAGGCTTATAGGAAATAATATTTGGAGCAACTTTCGAGAAGAAACATTTTCGATTTGACGACCCAAAATGGGTGAAACGGGAGTTTCGGTAACAATATTCATAGATTTTAGGTGAAAATGTATCGGTCTCGATTGAGCTCGATACTCATTAGATTTTCGCTCAAAAGTACAATTTTTGATAGTGCAGAAAATAAGGAATTTGATGGTGCAATCAGATCAAAGATCCGACTGCTAGAACATAAATTCGAACTGGGCAGATTTATAATATAATATTCGGATCCGGATTTCAAACGACGAGAAATCAAAAATCTGTTCCGGTTAACTACAAGATCCAAATGATCAAAGACTATTTATAAAAAGAAGATTTCTAATACGACTATCCAGGAAGAGTAGATCTGAGATTTAAATTAAATGAAAACGGGAAAAAATACCGAAAACTCACAACATCAAAAATCAAAATCGGTAGAATTAAAGATAATCAAAATATAAGCATATTTAGAACTTGAAATTTCTAAATTCATCGGTCCGAATGACCAGAATCGGAGAAAGTACCTTCTCCGAGGAATTGGCGGCGGTCACGATGATTTTCCATCGTGATCATCCTTCGTGTCATCATTTCAATCATGTATTCGTGATCTATGCATTGACACCTTCAAAATGACTATTTCAGAATTGAAATAGGAAACTAGAGTCGTACATTCTCTGGAAGCTGCTCGGCATTTCGATTTTGAAAATGAATGAAAAATGAAACCTTAAACTCCTATTTATAGAGGAAAAATAAATAGGATAATAACGAATAAAAGAAAGAGGATAATGATGGAAAAAGAAAAGGATAATTACGAATAAGATAATCTTTTGAAAAATAAATTGGATAATGACGGATGTGCCTTTTTCTATTAAATTTATTATTTTTCAACTTAAAGTTGTGCCAAGAGTTCATTTGAACTCGAAATTTGAAATTTCAAAGGTTGGCACGATTCTTGAAATATTTTCTATCAACGCGAGAAAAATATCATAACATATTTTTAAGGCAATTTTTGACCAAATTAGATTTAACAGATTTCCCTGGCTGCGATTTTCCTTTATTTGAGTCCTTTAAGGACCCAACTTATTTTCTAACTTACCAGAGGGTAACATAAGTTGAATAAAATCTTCTAAAATATTTCGGGGTATTACAGGCACACATTGTGTCCTGTACAGTCGCACTTGATATGCAGATCGACATTGTAAGGCCGGCCACCATAACCGCAACACGCCATTAACAGCTCCTTGAAGCCTGCACATTAAACAATAATTATAAGTCCATCGGTTGTCGAGACAATTTCATATAGAATAGATATATATTTGATAATTGATCTCACCATATGTGGAAGAGACAATAATAAGGTCGTACTTGATGGAGTAAATATCCACAAATACGATTGTAGAGTTCTCCATCTTAAACCGTAACTGTTGGTAAAGGTGATCCAACTCCGAATTGAAAAAAAAAATTCCACTTCTTTCATATCTGAGACGCATCTATACTCATCAAATGCTTCAGATGCACTATAGTTTGCTAGTTTCGTAGGTAATTACCCAAGGGGTTCGGTTCCATGAACTTAGAATTTTTCTTCTCCGAAATAGTAGATGGTCTGAAGAAAGATAGAAAGATTATGAATTGATAACGACACATGAAACTTTATGTGTATGTATGTGTGTGTGTGTGTGTGTGTGTATGTTTGGTGAAAAAATTATAATTATTAAAAGTCATGTGAAAAATTATGTCAAATTAAATTTGATTTCATCATAATCGGTTAGACAAGATTTCAAACACGTGCAAAGTGTGTGCGTTTTTCTATACGTGCAAAATACGTGCATTTTTCTAGTGTAATATATACTCTAATGCATTTATTTGTTAATAAATAGCATGTCAACTACCTTTATCTATTTAGAATCAATATATTAACATGATTGTTTGAATTCTATGGGGTAGATAATGAAAAGCATGTGTTGTCTTTCAATGATATTTATAAATGCTAAACAGTGAATGTCATTCATAAAATTTGCAAGTATCTTTAGATTGTAAAATAGGAAGAGTTGGGGCCAATGGCATTCATTAAATGTAGTGAATAATTTACTGTATTTATTAGAACAATAACATTGCAACAAAGGCATTCCCTGCACTTGTATAGTGAACCCCATCCTAACTTATACGCGAGACAATCCCAGCCTGTAGGGTTACACATTGTGTCCTGTACTCTCACACTTGATGTGCAGATCGACATTGTAAGACTGGCCACCATAACTGCAACACGCCATTAATGGCTCCTTGAAGCCTGCACGTTAAGCAATAATTATAAGTCCATTTGTTGTTGAGACAATTTAACATATAAGAGATATATATTTGATAGATCTCACCATATGTGGAAGAGATAATAATAATGTCGTACTTGATGGAGTAAATATCCACAAATATGATTCTGGAGTTCTCCATCTTAAACCACAACTGTTGGCTAAGGCGATCCAACTCCGAATTGAAAAAAAATTCCACTTCTTTCATGTCTTAGACGCAGCCATACTCATCCAATGCTTCAGATGCACTGCTGTTTGCTTGCTGCACAGGCAATCACCTAAGGGGTTCGGTTCCATGCACTCAGAAGTTTCCTCCTCCGAAATAGTAGATGGTCCAAAGAAAGATATAAAGATTATGAATTGAAAATGACACATGAAACTTAATGTGTATGTATGTGTGCGTGTGTGTTTGGGGGGGGGGGTATGTTTGGTGAAAAATTGTAATTATTAAAAGTCACGAGAAAAATTATGTCAAATTAAATTTGATTTCATCCTAATCGGTTAGACAAGACTCAAACACATGCAAAGTGTGTGCGTTTATCTATATGTGCAAAGTGCGTGCATTTTTATAGTATAATATATACTCTAATACTTTTATTTGTTAATATATAGCGTGTCAACTACATTCATCTATTTAGAATCTATATATTAATACGATTGTTTGAATTCTATGTGGTAGATGATGAAAAGCATGTGTTGTCTTTCAATGATATTTCTAAATGCTAAGCAATGAATGGCATTTAATAAAAATTCCGGAGTATATTTAGATTATGAATTGAAAACGACACATGAAACTTAATGTGTATGTGTGTGTGTGTGTGTTTGGTGAAAAAATTGTAATTATTAAAAGTCGTGTGAAAACTTATGTCAAATTAAATTTGATTTCATCCTAATCGGTTAGACAATATTTCAAACACATGTAAAGTGTGTGCATTTTTCTAGTGCAATGTATACTATAATACGTTTATTTGTTAATAAATAGCGTGTCAACTACCCTCATCTATTTAGAATCAATATATTAATACGATTTTTTATATTCTATGGGATAGATGATGAAAAGCATGTGTTGTCTTGCAATGATATTTATAAATGCTAAACAATGAATGACGTTTAATGAAAATTCTGGATTATATTTAGATTGTTAAATTCCGGAGTATATTTAGATTATGAATTGAAAACGACACATGAAACCTAATGTGTATGTATGTGTGTGTGCATGTGTATATGTTTGGTGAAAAAATTATAATTATTAGAAGTCATGTGAAAAATTATATCAAATTTAATTTGATTTCATCCTAATCGGTTAGACAAGATTTCAAAAACGTGCAAAGTGTGTGCGTTTTTCTATACGTGCAAAGTATGTGCAATTTTTTAGTGTAATATATACTCTAATACGTTTATTTGTTAATAAATAGCGTGTCAACTACCTTTATCTATTTAGAATCTATATCTTAATACGATTGTTTGAATTCTATGGGGTAGATGATGAAAAGCATGTATTGTCTTTCAATGATATTTATAAATGCGAAACAATGAAAGGAATTTAATAAAAATTCCGGAGTATATTTAGATTGTAAAAATTCCGGAGTATATTTAGATTATGAATTGAAAACGACACATGAAACTTAATGTGTATGTATGTGTGTGTGTGTATATGTGTTTGGTGAAAAAATTGCAATTATTAAAAGTAATGTTAAAAATTATGTCAAATTAAATTTGATTTCATCCTAATCATTTAGATAAGATTTCAAACACGTGCGAAGTGTGTGCGTTTTTCTATACGTGCAAAGTGCGTGCATTTTTCTAGTGTAATATATACTCTAATACGTTTATTTGTTAATAAATAGCGTGTTAAATACCTTTATCTATTTAGAATCTATATATTAATACGATTGTTTGAATTCTATGGGGTAGATGATGAAAAGCATGTGTTGTCTTTCAATGATATTTGTAAATGCTAAACAATGAATGGCATTTAATAAAAATTCCGGAGTATATTTAGATTGTAAAATTCCGGAGTATATTTAGATTATGAATTGAAATCGATACATGAAACTTAATGTGTATGTATGTGTGTGTGTGTGTGTGTGTGTGTATGTTTGGTGAAAAATTTGTAATTATTAAAATTCATGTCAAAAATTATGTCAAATTAAATTTGATTTCATCCTGATCGGTTAGACAAGATTTCAAACACGTGCAAAGTGTCTGCGTTTTTCTATACGTGCAAAGTGCGTGCATTTTTCTAGTGTAATATATACTCTAATATGTTTATTTATTAATAAATAGCATGTCAACTACCTTCGTCTATTTAGAATCAATATATTAATACGATTGTTTGAATTCTATGGGGTAGATGATGAAAAGTATGTGCAGTCTTTCAATGATATTTATAAATGCTAAACAATGAATGGCGTTTAATAAAAATTCCGGAGTATATTTAGATTGTAAAAATTCCGGAGTATATTTAGATTATAAATTGAAAACGACACATGAAACTTAATGTGTATGTATGTGTGGGTGTGTGTGTATATGTTTGGTGAAAAAATTATAATTATTAAAAGTCATGTGAAAAATTATGTCAAATTAAATTTCATTTCATCCTAATCGGTTAGACAAGATTTCAAACACGTGCAAAGTGTGTGCGTTTTTCTATACGTGCAAAGTGCGTGCGTTTTTCTACTGTAATATATACTCTAATAGGTTTATTTGTTAATAAATAGTGTGTCAACTACCTTCATCTATTTAGAATCTATATGTTAATGCGATTGTTTGAATTCTATGAGGTAGATGATGAAAAGCATGTGTTGTCTTTCAATGATATTTATAAATGCTAAACAATGAATGGCATTTAATAAAAATTCCGGAGTATATTTAGATTATGAATTGAAAATTACACATGAAACTTAATGTGTATGTATGTGTGTGTGTGAGTGTGTTTGGTCAAAAAATTATAATTATTAAAAGTTATGTGAAAAATTTATGTCAAATTAAATTTGATTTCATCCTAATCGGTTAGACAAGATTTCAAACACGTGCAAAGTGTGTGCGTTTTTCTATACGTGCAAAGTGCGTGCATTTTTTTAGTGTAATATATATTCTAATGCGGTTATTTGTTAATAAATAGCGTGTCAACTACCTTCATCTATTTAGAATCAATATATTAATATGATTGTTTCAATTCTATGGATGAAAACTTAATATATTTGTTTGCCCAAACTCTACGTTATATAAGAGATAAATGCGAATGAAATAAATGCAAGGAATTATATATGTCTATAAACCTATTATTAATTATGCGCTAGCTAGCATAATAGCATGTGATGTTACGGAATATTACATGCAAATAATTAATTTATGGATGCTAGATATATGCATAGGCTATCAATTAAATCTGCACTCAGATTTTCGATATTTGCACTATTTTTTTATAGAGAATATGTATATATAAAACAAGCATTTACTCATTGCTTCAGAATTTGTTTTGTCACTATCAATGAGTAGTCCAAAAGAGATAATTATAGACAATATATATATATATATGTGTGTGTGTGTGTGTTGTGAATTGACATTTGAGTATTTGGTGTTTAAATATTCGATATGATTCTTAAATTGGATTCTTCTAGCCTTATTATTCGAATGTTTAATTAGTTAATTTTGATTATCTGAATTATTCAAATGTTTAATTAATTAATTTTGATTATTTGAAGAGTGTGAATGATCAAATAAAAGTAAATACTGTATGAATGGTATTAATTCAAATAAGAAATACACAATTCATGGAAGTTCCTTACGACATGTTTTTATCTTGCTTCGTAGTGAAATCAAGTAGAGCTAGCGTAAGCACTTATTCATTGTTTCATCGAGCACATAGTTTGCGACATTTTAATGTAGAAAGAATTATAAATACGATAATTTATTAAGAGGAAAAATGTACCGAATTGTAATGTGTTACAGTATTACATGTGAATGAGATAAATAAAACTCTTAAAAAAATGGAACTTGAACTTTTCATTGATTTGAATGGACAACTTAATTTTTTGGGTGGCTTTTCTAATCATTCCGATTTGTAAATATGCTTTATATTTATTTTCTAAAATTAGTTGTTGTTCTCTTCTTATTAGTTAGGCAAAAACTTATTTTTCTATTTTCTATTTCTTACTTTGTAAGTGAGTATAAATGATTTATGTACATATGGATAATGATAAAGTTTGTATAGAAAATTTCCTCGCAAGCTAAATCAAAATATCGACACATCACATGCATTAAGATTGGATATTTGAAAACTGTAAAAATCTATTATAGATCAGTTACCAATGTTTTTATACGCTAACCGAAATTTAAAAATCGATTCGAATTAATTAGATTACGTTTGATTGAATTTTTATTTTATTTTATTTTATTTTTGAAGTTCAATTATGATTCTAAGCTCAAAATGAAAGAATAATTGGTTATAATTCTCGACCTAGCAACCTTGTTCAAGAATGGTTAATTTGTCATAATTGGCTATTTAAAAAAAAACTTTATTTTAATTTTATTCTGATTCAATTAATTCGTGACTAAATCAATCTTAAATTTAGTTGTACCATGCCTATATCAATCTCCGTATATTATAAAATGTCACACATATATCTTGTCATATTTACCAATCACGCGCGGTTGTTCAAAAAATAAACTACACATCATTCAAAATTTCCTAGACTGGTGCAAACACCTTTTGTGAAAATCAAATTCAATCTTTACTCAAGTGATGAATTGAATTTATCATATAGTGTAACTAATTTACACATATATCTATGTATTTTAGTTTTTTCAAATTAATATACAAAATTTTCTTTTATCAATTGTGGACACGTTAAGTGCTTCTCTATTATTACTGTAGTTTACATTACGACGTAATCACGTTAGCTCCCTCTCCAATGAGTATGGAATTGTTGATAGATTTTGTTGCATTATATTTTGTTTTTGCATCCATATTGATTACGTTATGAACTAATAATTGATGTTGTTAATTGCTATAAAAGTAAAGTCTCACAGCCAAATACATTTGTTAGGCTGTAATACCAAATAAATAATTTTCACCTCATATCATCAGTACGCATGAACTACTTTTTTGTGGAGGCAATTAATTATATGAACTTAAATTCGTTAGATTTTAATATTTTTTTACCATTATAAAAAAATTGAAAAATTAATTAGATAAAAAGATAAATTAATTTATGGACCAAATTTCTGCATAGTTTGATTTACACCTTTTCCCTAGATACATGTAATGGCCCAATCAGAGAAGCAGTTCCTCGACATAAGAATTAAAATTCAAAATTAAATCTGCTATTTTCCCATTTTTATACAGGGGAAGTAATAATTTAGGGAATAACTATTTGCACTACCAATATTACTCTTTGTACTTCATCTTCTTTATGCACTTCATTTTTTACTCTTTGCACCACATTATATTACATATCCACCCTTCATTAAAAAATTATTTTGATTTTATAAAAAAAACTCTTATTCCCTAAATTATCGCCGCTGCCACCCTCCTCCTTACCACTGCTACCAACCACCAACCTCCTCTCTTCCTCCGCCTCCCAGCTTCCCCTCCATCACCCAACAACCACCAATCTCTTCTCTCCCTCTATCGGCAAACAAGTGAAACAACTGAGCGTTGTTTTACTCCCACTGCCATCCACCACCACAACCCATCACCTCCTTCGCAAGTCTGTTAGGAAAATTTAGCAAAAATTTGTTCAAACATTTCTTTTCGAAAACTTTGCAATGAGTTCAAAACTAATTTTCAAACAAGTTAAGGACGTTCAAAACTTGTTTTCGAATCTATTGTTCAAAAATTCTTGTTCGAATATCGTTATAGACGTTCGATAATTATTTTTTGAATGTATAAAGATGGTTTGAAAAATTATTTTTGAATCAGTGGTGTAACAACCCACTTCTACTTGAATTAAATTAATTACATTATTTGATTGCTTTAAAATTCAATTTTAATTTATTTGATAATATTAGATATGATTAGTTGGACTTGAGGGAGTACGAAATTGCGCCCCTAATATTAGAAATATTTGGAATTGATATTTAGGTTTTAAAAATGTACTCTTAAACTTTATTATGATCACAAGTCTTTTTTTATTAATATTTTTTGAAGGTTTATTGGATAATTTTAAGAAAAATTATTAAATAGCATAGGGATGAGTGTTCATTCTTCCTTCAATAGTTGTACACGTATATGTATAATTGCTTATTCAGCAAAATCAGGAAAACAGATTTGTCCTTCTCTTTATTAACCACATCCTATGAATTCATATCTCTTTATTTTAACATAAAAGAGAGGCCTTACCCAACACTACTCCAAGCTCTGCAACTAGAATTCCAGTTTTACAGCAAAATTCACCCATTTTATTAGGATTTAACTACAGCAAATTCGACCCTTTTGGGTAAGTTTATTTTTATCACGACCCCACATTAATATCTAATTAATGCGACTTGTGACTGGTACGAATCGACCCCAATGAAGGATGGATCAAGGCGTAAACTGGAAATAATTAAATAAGGAAGTGAACTATTATATTCCAGGATTGATATTTTGGTCTAAGAACTCTAATTCCAAATTGATTTCAAGTACACACAAATGACTGAATAATAATAGTACTCAAATGATTATCGAGTTATGGGACTCATCCAGAACAAAAGCTGAAATGTTGGACTTGTGATATAACTGAGTTGCGGAAGCAAAAGAAAGACAATAATAATAATAATACAAGGTCATCTGAGCCTTGTACCAAAAAGAACTCCACTCTCAACATTTCTCCCTTCCACACCAGCTCAACTTACACATTTAAAAACAAACATGCAGGGCTGAGTACAAGGGTACTCAGTGAACACGTTGCCAAAAATATTTCTGAACTGAAAACTCATTTTCTTGTCATGCATCTAAGTAAACACACAGGGGTTTTATCTAAAAAGGCCCTATATTTTACTAAATTACTTTCTGTCTTTGAGCGCTCTTTTCTGTTGTATGATCATCCATATCTGAACTAAAAGTTGAGGAATAGCTCCGCTCAACCTTTTCCAAGACTGCCGAGGAATAGCTCCGCTAAACCTTTTCCACGGACGCTTGACTTTAACGGTGTCTTAGTCAGGAATAGCTCCGCTCAGCCTTTCCCTCTTCCTAATATCGCCGACCTTATGTGTACACTAACCTCGGTTAACACGCTAAGTTAGCACGAGGCCCGATCGATTTAAGAGTTAGAAAGCCCCTTGCGAGCTAACTAAATACATATAGGATATCATACAAAATAAAATATTTTATGCATGACAATAATTTATTTGTATCAAAATAAGTAATTGTGGGTGAATAAAAACTCAAATAATTATTTGGACTAAAAGTCCGCTTGCAAAAAGAAAGCCCACCTTTCACCGAGGTTTTAACACTTGAACTGCAGCAAAAGTTCCTCATCGTATTTATCTTGCACTGGACAACTCGCCTTCATAGAGTTAACATAAACTGAGTACGTTGAACCAAAGAACGTTGTTTGGACTCAACATGAAATTGAAGGCCTATTAGGGTCTAGTATCCGTTCTAAATTTTCTCTTACTTAAGGGTTAATCTTGACCCTAGTTCTTAACCATCTAAAGACATACATTGACATCATTTAAGGTATTAAAAATACCTCAACATCCATCGCAAGTCGATTCTAAAAACAAGATCAACCTTAAGCTTAGATTAAACAACATTCTGCACAACGATCAACTTTGCAGAATTTTCTATTTTGACTCGCTAGGGTGCAGGGGACAAGCTATATACCGTTGGAAAGCCACGGAAGTCTAGTTTTTGAAAAAATTTACTGTAACTCAAGATGATAACTAACGAAAAAGTAATACCCGATTCACTGGAAGGTGGCAGAACTGTGATGGATTTCCGAAACAGAACACATGACCTGACTTTTCTGATTTTTCACAATCGACTCAGTACGAATTAGAAACTGAGAGTTATACCGTTGGAAATCCACTTCAGTCTAGTTTCGGGCAAAATTTACAGTGACTCAATCCGACATCTAACGCGGGAGTTATGCTCGTTTTACCGAAGAGTGGCAAATCTGCCGACCCGCGCGCGCGAAATACGCGAACTCAAGCCAAACTTCACAAGCCTTTCTATATGTTCGAAATCATGCATTTAACACATCAAACTTCATGATTATCCACATGCTTTGAACACCAAAGATATAACAACATGCTACATAGATATCTCAACAAGTTTTGCAACATAAACCAACTCATTTCTACCATCTAATATGCTTCAAAAACTCAAGATATGATTTCCAACCCAACGCCAAACATATATATATATATATATAACTCATGTAAATTGGAAATATATGTCTATATAACTCATGGTTTTCGAAATACCTCTCAAAATAAAAATGTAGAAGAGTTGGAAGAAGCTTGAAGGAGATGTCACGACTGGACGAAGCTTCCAAGACGACGCCAGAAATGAAACGGTGAAGAACGGTTGGAACAAGCTTGAGCTCTTCTCAATAATAGCTTCAACTTCTTGCTTCTCTCACTCTCTCTCTCTCTCTCTCTCTCTCCTTCTCTCTTAAAGAAAATGGAAGAAGAAGATGGTGTGGTGCTAGAGTTGATCTTTCTCTCTCTCGATAATTTGTGTGCAATGGAGATGAAAAGATGGAATGGAGGTGAAGTAAAAGAAGCTGGCTGCTGTTTTCACCCTCTCTCTCTCAATAGTTTTGAAAAAAAAAGTGAATGGAAGATGATGAAGGGTGGTGAAGGAGAAGCAAGGGAGAGTGGCTGTTTGGTATCTCTCTCTCTTGAAAATCTTGTGGAGAAAATTAGAAGGATTATGTTTGTTAAGATTTTTTTTTCTTCCATAATATATATACATATAATACCTATATATCTATATTTTTCTTGATTTGGGGGACAAGGAAACGTGGAAGGGCATGGGGAGAGGTGAGGGGGATGGCATGACCTCCCATCCTTGGGAGTTGACTAAAAATACCCAGTTTAAATACCGGCTATTCGATTATCGTGATATTTTTCGTCTCCGGAAAAATCCCGAACTAAACCGATATTGCTAAATTAATTCACTTACTTCACAATAATCATTTATCTATAATTATTGGATAAAAATTACCGATTTTATAACCTCGATTTTTAAAATATTAGAACTAGAGAATAATTAAATTCTCTCTATTTAAAATACTCTGATTAAATTATCTGAATTTAAATACTAAATGAATGGAGAATATATGATTCTCCCATTCCTGAACTAAATTATCGGAATGTCTAATTCACGATAACACACCGCTATTTAAAAGAATAGGAATCCAATTTATCTGGAATTATGATTTTGGCTTTCTATACTGAAAATGGAATTAAAATCCCATTGAAATTATTAACGGATACTTATGACCCTAATCTGCTGAAAATTACTTTACTAAATAGTAATTTCAACAATTAACTGTAATTAAGCAGTAATTAATTTATGGGGTATTACAATTTTTAATTCAATCTTCTGTATTTGTTACACACCATTAATCTCAACATATTTTCTAAATTTCAATTAACTAAAAACCATGAATTCATGCCTCTGTAGACTATCAACTCATACCTCATAATATATCAATACAACACCAAAATAAGAACTACCCTCAATTTGATTTCCCCGAGACCAATTTCAACACATCATATTCCTATCAAATTCCTTCTCACCAACACACATATACACATGGTTTTGCATGTAGAAACTAACATTATAGGAAAAAAATTAAGAAAATAGAAGAAAAGAAAGGAAGAAAGTGAGTCGGGGTTGTGGTGGTTAAGACGGGTTTGAGTCGCAGCAGTCGGGCTAGACATTTGGGTTGAATCGAGTCATGTCATTGAGTCAAGCAGAGATCCCTCATCGGAGTTGGAACTGTCGTGGGAGTCGAAGCAGGGGAGAGACGTCGTTGGCTGGGGCTTCGGTCGCAGCGAGGCTTGCCTGGGCTACGGTGGTTCCTGGCTACTTGAGTCAGTTGTCATCGGTCGTCAGCGGGCAGCGGTGGCTTGCCGGAGTCAAGAAGAAGAGAGATGGGTGAGGGTAGTCGAGTCGGCGAAGATGATAGGGAAAGAAGATGAAAAGAAATTGAGATTTAGGGATTTCTATTTTTTCCCCATTTTCAGTAGTACAGAGAGAAGAGAGAGAGAGTGAGAGTGAATGAGAGAAGCCAGAGAGAGAAAGTTGATTAAGGGATTTGGACTTCCAACTGTGTGTTGTCGTCATTTTAAGAGAAAGGAGGTGAGGGGATTAAATTGTAATTAAGTTGTTTACATTATGATCCATTAATATTAGTTTTTTTTTTAAATTATAAAATGACCCCAAAATGTTTATTATCTTCAGAATTTAGTTCATAAATCTTTCTAAGTATAAAATTTAGTCTGTACACTTTTATTTAAATTTTCTATTTTATCCATAACTCATAAATTAATTGTTTAGGATCATAAATCTTAGATTTTCGATTCATTAAAAATTATAATTGACTTAAATGATTTATTTGAAATTATTTTGATACTAGGTGCGGCACAATTAGAACCCTCGTCTACTTTGAGGTTCTCTACTCAATTTTACATACTCTTTATTCTCAGGTGGGTAAAATTATTATTTGCGAAATAAAAGTATATGATATATGCTTTTTCAGTCAGAAATACCTTTAATCCAACTTGAATTATAGTGGATGGAATATGGATAGCGTTTTATACGCATCATATCGGAATAAAGTTTCATACGCATAGAAGCGTTTCACCAGAATATGTCATGTACACAGTTCAAGATGTATTCTAGAATCATAAGAAGAGTACCCTAAATCCATTATTCCTGCGATTTATTTTAGTTGGATAAATAGAAAGAAATGCCTATAATCCCCACCACTGAGTACGTTTTAAGAGTGCTTACCCCACATTTTTAAATGTTTTCAGGTCAATAAGCTTGGAGCTGCGTGAAAGAAATGGGGGTCGACTTTCTTTAGACGTTTTGATTATTTAACTTAAACTCTTAGACTTGCTGCTTAAAATAAATTATTTTAAGCTTGATATTTTGTGTTTGTTTAGTGTTTTCGGACTAACTTAAAATAAAAGGAAAAAGGAAAGGGTATTTAAATAATTTATTGTTAATTATTTAATTTTGAATTAATTTTAATTGTGGTGTATTAAAATAAATGAGTTGTGTATTTAGAAACACCTTTAATTTATTTATCGTATCTCAATGATATTTGTAATGATCCTACTGGGAAGATCTATTAACTCGGATATAACAATGTATTTTTTGTACTTTTCAGTTAATAAATATTGAAACTTTGATAGAATATAATAGAATAACATAGGGAGTCAGAAGAGACGAGGAAGAGAGAATTGAGAAAAAAAGCAATTTGGATAAACTTTTATTCCGTACCATTTCATTTCCGCAACCTTAAATACAAAAGGTGAGGGACCAGTAGTACGAAATTGCAAATAATAATAATAATTTGCAAACCACCTTATCTCAATTTCTACTTGTGAAATAATTCATTTAATTGAAATAACATGAAATAAGGGTAAATACACATAAACATGGATCCACTCATCCCACGATAAATGTGCGTCTGAGATTAAATAACTGAACCGTTGGATCTTCAGCAAATGACAACCATCCCTTAGCTTTATGACACTCATCAGATATAGAGTTTTTCCCTCAATTCTTCATTCACGATCTCACCTTGAACCAAGACTTCAACTTTACTCCTATCCTCGAATTTTCTATCTGTATTCATGACAATATTATTATATTTTGGTAAAAGGTTAGTTACTAAAAAAGTATGGACTTTAATAACTTCACATATAATTATGTCAAAGTTCATTTATTTTTTTCATAATTAAAGATTGGAATGGTTAATAAGGGGCAGTAGAAATAGAAACCCATTAGCACTAGGAATCCTCAAATGAAAAAAAAAGAAGAAAAAAAGAATAAAAAATGTCCATAATTGTTTAGCCCCTTTAGCTACCATTGATAGCTACAAACAAATCTTGAAGGAGCAATGAGTCAACGCTAATTTTTCCATACACTAGGTGTGCATCAGACGGTTAACGCACGTTGATGTGAGCAAACCGCAAAAAAAAAATAGTGACATATGACCACGCGTTGACTCGATCAAATCGTAAAAAAAAAATAGCGACGTACATGATACTTTTTGAATTTTGAGTGATATTTTTTAGTGTAACGATTCATACTGATTTTAATGATTTTTTTTTCTAGCCGATACTTTTTATTTATACATGTGATACTTTTGAATTTTTGAATTATAATTTTTAGCATTATGATTAATACTAATATTGACATTTTTTTATTTTATTTTTGTTCGTTAACCAGTGTTGACCATTTAATATGCACATGAGTAAATGATCCTATCTATATATCTATACCCATTGGCCCTTGTCAGAAAATAGTGCAAATATAAAAAATTGAAGCGCATAATTAACAATTGACAGGACATATGCATCTCTATTGAAAATT
Source organism: Perilla frutescens (assembly GCA_026008535.1). NCBI lineage: Eukaryota > Viridiplantae > Streptophyta > Magnoliopsida > Lamiales > Lamiaceae > Perilla > Perilla frutescens. The sequence continues at coordinate 39,243,180 of BRKX01000006.1, read as the reverse complement.
GGAGTGGTGTTACCATATGTATGTACATAGAGAAATTGCTTAAAATCAGTTGTAGGGTTAACTGCTTGGCTAATGAAGAGTTGATGAGCTAGGGTAGTTATCTGTGGTTACAACTGATTTGCCACGTGAGATTAGCGGTTAAAGGCAGTTCTCTATAGTGAAGAATAAATATCTTAATCAGCAGCTGAGAAGAGAAAAAAGAGAGAAAAGAAGTAAGAAGAAAGAAAAGAAGCCTGCAGCGAGAGAGAGAAGAATCTGAGAGAAAATTCATGTGATACATCTCAGTTTCATCAGATTGTGTATATTCATTCTTGTTCTCGAGTGAGTTTATAGTGAGGCATTGTAATCTTTGTGTTACAAATCAATAAAGAAGCAAACTCTTTCTCAAGTGGATGTAGATCTATCAAGATCGAACCACTATAATTCCATGTGTTCATAGTTCTTGTTTTGATTGTTCTTGATTGCTGTTATGAAGTATTGCTTGAATCCAACAATTGGTGCCGTTTGTGGGAAAAGAAAATGGCCAATCATGAATGGGATCGATGTTGTTCCATGTTGAGAAGATAACAGACAAGATTGACTTTGGGCTATAGAAGATGAAGGTTAAAGCTCTCCTAATCCAACAAGGATTAGGTGCTACTTTGAAGAAGGAAGAAACAAGTGACAAAGGCAAAGAAAAGGCTAAGGATCTTGTCCAGATCAGAGAGAAAGTTCACAGCCTGATCATCCTTTGTCAAGGGAACAAAGCTCTGAGGGAAGTTTCCAAAGAGAAGACTGCCATTGCTGTCTCGGAGAAGCTTGAGAATCTATACAATCTGAAAACTCTTGCAAACAAATTGTATATGAAGCAGAAACTGTTCTCATTCAAAATGATAGATGACAAATCTACCTTGAAGCAAGTGGATGAGTTTAACAAACTCCTGGATGATCTGGAGAATGTTGAAGTGAAGCTCGAAGAAAAAGATAAAGCCTTGCTGTTGTTGTCTGCACTACCAAAATCTTTTAAAAATTTCAAAGAGACTCTACTGTTTGGTAGTGGAGATACTATCACTCTGGAAGAAGTGCAGATAGCTCTCAAGTGTAAAGATCTACATAAAACAACATATAATGGAATCTCTCAATCTAATGGAGAAGGTCTACATAACAAGAAGAACAACTCTAAAGGCCAACATAAGAAACCCTCCTCCAAGGGTAATCACAATGCTGAAAAGAAGATAAATGAAGCACCAAGAAATCCAGATCTGAACTGCTTTCATTGCCAAGAATAAGGCCACTTCAAGAAGTAATGTCCTAAGTGGCAAGAAATGATGGCCAAATATGCAGCTGAAGATGCCAAGAAAGCCCATAAAAGTCAAGCAAATCAAGTAAGCAAAGACACTGGTTATGAATTATGTGATTCTCCATGTGTTACAACTGAAGAGGTTGGTACATAATGGGTTTCGAACTCAAGCGGTAGCTTCAACATGACTCCAATAAAAGAATGGTTTTCAAGCCTGAAGATGATCAATGGAGGCATTGTGCTTCTTGGAAATGATCAGGTATGCAAAGTAATGAGAATTGGATCAGTGAAGATTAGAATGCATGATGGTGTAATTAGGTCTGTAAGCAATGTCAAATATGTACCAGAGCTGAGAAGAAATCTCATATCTCTTGCTCTGTTTGATACAAAGGGAGAATGACTGTATCAAAAGAAGGAAAAATTGTGATTGAAGGGAAGAAGAAGAATGAGCTCTATTTCCTGGTTGGCAGAACTATTTCTGCATAAGCTCACCATTTCTCAACTAGTGATTACACCTACTTATGGCACAGTAGGCTTGCTCATATAGATGATAAGGGCTGGAAGGAACTTTCTAGGCAAGGTTTGCTCATGGGAGATAAGATCAGTAAGCTGCAGGTGTGTGAACACTGCATCTATGGCAAGGTAAGGAGGTAAAAATTTACCACAACAACTCACAGCACCACAGGCATATTGGAATATGCTCATTCAGATCTCTGGGGTCTAGCTAAGGTTCTTACAAAAGGTGGAGGCAAGTTCTTCATGTCTATCATAGATTATTATTCCAGAAAGGTTTGGATCTATATCTTGAAGTTAAAGGATGAAGCATTTGGAAGATTCAAAGAATGAGTTGCTGCTGTTGAAAACAAAACAGGAAAGAGGCTTAAGGCATTCAGAATAGACAATGGCCTTGAGATTCTCTCTGAGGAATTCATGACATTTTGAAAAGAAAGAGGAGTAACAAGGCATAGGACTATTCCTGGAACCCCACAACAGAATGTGGTGGAGAATTGTTGAATCTAGCTCATGATTCAATGATCATCTAATATCAAAAGTATTTTTGATCAACGGGTTGTGATCTAGAGTAGCATGGAAGTTTCATGCACATGCATGTATAGAGAAATTGCTTAAAATCAGTTGTAAGGTTAACTGCTCGGCTATTGGAGAGTTGATGAGCTAGGGTAGTTATCTGCGGTTATAACTGGTTTGCCACGTGAGATTAGCAGTTAAAGGCAGTTGTCTATAGTGAAGAATAAATAGCTTAATCAGCAGTTGAGATTAGGCAGATCAGAAAAATGAGAGAAAATAAGTAAGAAGAAAGAAAAGAAGCCTGTAGCGAGAGAGAGAAGAATCTGAGAGAAAATTCATATGATACATCTCAGTTTCATCAGATTGTATATATTGATTCTTGTTCTTGAGTGAGTTTACAGTGTGGCATTGTAATCTTTATGTTACAAATCAATAAAGAAGCAAACTCTTTATCAAGTGGACGTATATCTTTCAAGATCGAACCGCTATAATTCCATGTGTTCATAGTTCTTGTTTTGATTGTTCTTGATTGCTGCTGTGAAGTATTGCTTGAGTCCAACAAGTTAAAAAAACAAAAGTCTAACTTTGTATTAAGCTTTTGCTTGAATATAATTAACTTTCACTACAAGAAAATCATTAAATAGCGACGAAAATTTCTGTCGCCTGATGGACAAATTCCATCATTAATTTAACGGGCGACGGAATGGCGATAGAGATTCTCCATCTCGTTATTTTAGTCACCAAAAAATTAAGGTGATGGAATATTCCGTCATCCCGTGTGGTGATGGACTTAACGACGGAATATTCCGCCGCCTTCAACTGTTGTCATTTTCGGTTGTGGAATCGAGACGACGACTGAGGCGACGGAAACCAGTCTGTCACCTTTTTTATTTATTTTTATTTTTTTAATTTGAGTATTTTTCAGTTTTGTTTTTATTTTTTTTATTATTTGTTTGTACCCAAATATATATAATAAAATATCATAAAATTAATATATATATATATATATAAATATAATTGTACATAATTTAAATATAAATAAATAAATATTCAAAAATACAACTACAACTACTCCGTGGATCCATCATCCTGCTTGCCGAATCCACTACCAGACCCTCCGGATCCTCCAGCACCACCCGGCTGCTGGCTGAGAAGGCGCTCAAGCAGGGACTCCATCCTGGCCTACTTCTCCAGCACCTGCTGCACAGTCGCCTGCTGGGCACTCAGCTTCTCCTCTATCTATGCCTGCTTCTGCGACTGCATCTCAGCCAGTCTTGTATTGAGCTCTGCCTGGTTGTACAGTGAGCCAAAGCCCAGGCTGGCTGACGAGGAGGATCCTCCAACTGCAGTGGTAGGGCGATGAACGGCAGGGGCCATGTTCCCCAGCCCGATAGCGCGCCCCTTCCTGTCAGGCGCGACCACTTGGCCGTAAATCTCGCCCATGTTCGGCTCCTTGCCGTCCGCTATCCACTCAGCGACCAAGGCGTCACACTTCTCCTACATTTATCAAAATATTAGTAAATTATATATATATATATATATATATATATATTTATATATATATATGTTAGTGCCACTGTTATGCACTAAGTGTTCGTGTTGTTTTGTTGGCGAGATATGTTCGATAATGTGTGCTTGGGTATGTCCCTGAAGCTATTCATTCCGCTGTGCGAGAAAAGAAGAACAGTTGGTAAACTGTTCCCTCTGATCTCCCAGACAGAACCAGGGACACATTTATATGGCAGTTTCTATAAATAGAAGATCTTGAGCGGATCCATTCAGGGAAGGTAAAAGTTATTCGATTGACTGCCTTGTGGAGTAGATACCGAGCTGCAAATAACCCTCCTATCCAAGGAAAGTATCTACACACATTTGGGAATATTACAAACCATCAATCCACTTGCCATATTGCCGACAGTGAAGATCGACGTCAATATTGAAGTGAAGACTATATGAAGGCCGATTCTTTAGAACAATCGGTGGACGACTTGTTATATTCTCGTGCATATTTTTTAGAGTCATTGTGGTTTGTGTCCCATATAATTTACTAATAGTTGTTTCTTAAAACAGTTCAACATGATAGACTAGTTTTGAGTATTTTTGAGTGAAACACGTGAGGGGTTTTTTAATACCTGTTTTGTACGCAATCTCAGGAGAGATTGTAAGTTGAAGTCGTGGGTAGCTAGAGGGAGTCTAGTGTCACGGTTGTAAGGAGATCTTACAGCTTTCGGCTAGCGAAAGAGTTCGTGGAGAAGAACGGGCGACATAGGGAGGGAGTCCTGTATGTGTAAGAACCCTAATACACTTCATGAAGGAGTAACAGTCGAATCTTCAAGTTTGGGCGAAGTCCCCCCAGAGTAGGTTGGTTAACCGAACTGGGTTATCAATCTCGTGCGTTATTTACTGCTTTCTATTTTATGTTCTTACATCTGTCCCACATATATCGTAGAATAGTTTACAAACAGTATTGATTAAACACATTAAGAGCACGGATTATCATTTTTTAATTGGCACCAGAGCAGGTCACCTTTCTTAAGGTGTGATCGTGGGTTTTTTAATCCGTGTATTTTGTGTTTTTTTGCCGAGATGGACACAATGAAAGAAGGAGCCTCGACGGTGAGACCTCCGCTCCTGGATGGCAACAATTATGCTTACTGAAAAGCTAGAATGAGAGCTTTCATTCATTTGATTGATGAACGGTCCTAGAAGAACGTGACTGAAGGCTGGAAGCCTCCCACCAAGAAGGATGATAAAGGCAAAGTGGTGCTGAAGCCGGAAGAAGAATGGGAGGATGCCGACTACCATGTCATGGGGCTGAATGCTAAAGCCATGGACGCTATCTTCTCTGCTGTTGACATGAATGTCTTTAAGCTTATATCCACCTGCGATAAAGCCAAGGATGCATGGGATATCTTGCAGACCACATTTGAAGGAACAAGCAGTGTTCGTGCCTCTCGAATGCAACTGCTTACCACCAGATTTGAGAACCTTCGGATGGATAAAGGTAAAAAACTTGTTGATTTCAATGCCAAGATTTGCAACATCGCTAATGAAAGCTTTGTGCTCGGAGATGCGATCTTTGAAGAGAAATTTGTGAGAAAGGTTTTGCGATCTCTGTCTAGAAGATTCACTTATAAAGTCACGGCCATTGAAGAGGCCAAAGACGTGATCAAGATGAAGTTACAGGAGCTGATGGGGTCTCTACAAACATTTGAAATGGGGCTAACAGATGATGAGATAATGCAAAAGAAAAGCATAGCTTTTCAGGCAGACTCCAGTTCTGATGTGCTAAATAATGTCCCTGACAAAACTGATCTTGTCGAGACATTGCTATGCTGTCGAAGAACTTCTCAAGATTTGCCAAACGCTATGAGAAGTCCTCACAAAACAATTCTGGCGAAAACAAGGTTTTTAACCCTCGGAGATCAAAAGATGAAGACTCAAACGAAGACAAGCATAAAGATGTCAAGTGTAGAGAGTGTGGTGGTTTTGGTTACTACCAAGCCGAGTGTGCCAATACTCTTAAAAAGAAGAACAAATCTTACTGTTCTACTCTCAGTGAGAGTGATGATGCTGATGATAGCGGAAGTGATGAAGAATGTGTGAGCAATCATATTGCTTTCATGACACAGTCTGCTAAAGAAACTGTGTCTGAATCTGTTCCTGACAGTCCGGATGACAAGGTGTCTGAATGCAGTGATGATGAAGAATTCACTGAAGAGTCTGCCATGGAAGCTTATAAAAAAATTCACGCTAGTTCAAGCCAATGAAAGACTGATAAAAGAGAATGCAGATCTCTTGAAAGAAAGAGATAATCTCTCCACTCATCTCAAGGAAGTGCAAAGTGACTTGATGCAGTCCAGGAACAATAGTCATTCTCAGACCGGTGAGCTTCAACATCTGAAGAAGCTTGTGAAGATGATGAACTCTGGATCATCTCAGCTGAATGAGATTCTTTCCAAGGAAAAAAACCCTCAGGATCATTATGGGCTCGGTTACAATGGTGGTCATACTTATGACGGATTCTGTCAAGGACAAACCTCTAGAACAAAAGATTCGACAGTTTCAAAATTGAAAGGTGAGCTAAAGAACAAGCAGCAGTGAAAGAAGTCACCTCAAAAGGCATGTGTTGTGTGTCATTACTGTGAGAAATCTGGTCACATTCGACCACATTGCAGAAACTTTATCAATGACCTCCAAAGAATGAAAAGAAGGAGTTTTGCAGAATCTGATTAGTTTCCCAGAAGAAATGTCTGGAACAGATCCAGGATCAACCACATAAATTATGTGGTTCTTACTGCCGTCAATATGCATGCAAAAAATAGCTGGTACTTTGACAACGGATGCTCTCCATATATGACTGGAGATGTTAGCATGCTGAGCAACATTGAAAAAGATTGCTCATATCAAACGGTTACCTTTGGAGATGGTGTTAAAGGTAGAGTGCTTGGCCGTGGATGTCTCAATGTTCATGGAATGCCCAACCTGGAAGACGTGCTACTTATAGAAGGACTAAAAGCTAATCTAATTAGTATTAGTCCATTGTGTGACCAAGGTCTCTTGGTGCATTTCACTAGAGATAAATGCCTTGTCAAGAACAAAGAAAAGTGTTCTTCTGATGGACGGCGACAGATCGAGGGACAACTGTTATCTCCTTAACATGAAGGGGACTTGCTTCAGATCTCAGATTTGTGAAGCAAATTTATGGCATGAAAAGCTTGGCCATATCAGTTTTCGAAACCTTCAGTGACTCATGAAGACTGAAGCTGTGATTGGTGTTCCAAAATTGAGTATTGATCGGGGAAAAGTCTACGGACCATGTCAAGTTGGAAAATAGATTCACACTTCTCATAAATATGTTAAAAAGATCACCACTTCAAACCCCTTGGAGCTGTTGCATATGGACTTGATGGGACCTGTCCAAATTGAAAGTGTCGGATGGAAAAAGTTCATATTTGTTTATGTAGATGACTACATGAGATTCACATGGGTGGAGTTCCTAAGAGATACGGGAGAGACCTTTGAGACGTTCAAGAAGTTGTATCTCAAGCTTGAAGTGGAGAAAGGAGGTAATGTTGTGAGAATAAGAAGTGATCATGGTCGTGAGTTTGAAAATGCCTTCTTCAGATATTTCTGTGAAGAAAGAGGAATTGATCAAGAGTTCTCTGCACCAAAAACACCTCAACAAAACGGTGTTGTTGAGAGGAAAAATCAGACACTTCAAGAGATGAGCCGAGTCATGATCAAGGCAAAATCTGTCTCTGACAACCTCTGGGCTAAAGCGGTGAATACAACCTGTCATGTTATTAATCATGTGTACTTCAGACCCAAGACGAGAGTTACTCCCTACGAGTTGTGGAAAGGGAAAAAGCCAAACTTAAAGTACTTTCATATCTTCGGAAGTACTTGCTACATGTTGAGTGATGAAGCCATGCAAGGCATTGAAGGCCTTGAACCCGAGCTGCAATTCAAAGGTCCAATGACGCGACTTCGAGTAAAGAAATTGTAAGGTTATCTACTAGTGTTGATTCGCAAAAAGTTTGAAGAATTGGAAGATGCAAAAGACAGCCATATGTTAGTTAATTTATTAACTAATGAAGATCAAGATCACACCATGGAGAATATAACTTGAAGAGTTGAAGAAGAGAGCAAGAAGAAGTGCACGTGTGCATGAAGAAGTCGACGTGCATGGAGCTGTTTTTCGGCCTTTAGTCCAATTAATTAAGGGTTGATTTTTATCTAGACTATAGTATTTATTTAATTAATTTAGACTATAGTTTAGATCAGTTTTTAATTGATTTTAAGTGTAATTTTCGTTCTTAATAGTATAGGTTTGACTAGAATTGTATTTAAGGCAATTTCCAACCTTGAATAGAATTCTAGTTTAGGTATTTCTATAGTATAGTTAGAGATCCTTTTGGATCAGATTTTTAGGCCTTTTTATTAGTTATTTTCGTGCATAATAGGCCCTATAAATAGGGGAACCATGTGACTTTGATATTTTAGACATTATTGATTAAAATTGCTTTTGCATTCAATTTGTGTCTCAACCGTTTAAAGCTTTTTATTATTTTCTATCGAAAATCATCATTCTTGAAGCCTAGCAATTTCAAGTCTTATTCCAAGGGAATATTCTAATTCACACGAGTAATTAGGGTGAACTCGCTACCGAGGAGTAACTTTGAGATTCATTTTCATTGTACAAGATACGCCGGGGATTAATCGGGTTGCAAATCACAACACCTCCATCGTCCAGCCACCATCATCGACTTCCTACACCTCCATCAACGTCTATGACACTCCCAAGCCATCAAGACCTGATTGTGTGTTGATCATCAAGGTTTCGGTTCCGTTCGCGCCCAATTCATCGTGTTCGTCATCAATACCGTAAGTACTTCATAGCCTTAACATACCCTATCTACTCAAGCCCTTCTAAACCCACCAAACACCTTCTAACCGTCCCATATTCCTCCCTCAAACCATCGTCCCAATTCAGCCTCCTTTCCATTGGATTTGTGTATTATTTTTGTGTCATCGTCTAGGTATCGTAATTAGGCGTAGATTGGTTCGTACATCCATTTGAGATGTATTTTCATTTATTTCAGATTAGTTATCTTATTTGAGTCATTAGAGTAGGATTGAGTCCTTCCAAAGTTGGCGTGTTCGATTCTATAAGTCTTCCGCATGTTCTCGTATCCTGTACAAATTGTCCGAGTTACACCATTGAGAGACCGAGAGCAGCTTGACAAGTTTGATACCAAAGGAGATGAATGTATGTTTCTTGGGTACTCAAGGAATAGTCAGGCCTACCGTGTTTTCAACAAAAGGACCAAAACTGTGATGGAGTCCATTAATATTGTTGTTGATGATCTGGAAGAATCTGCTGCCCAGATTGATGAAAAAAGCGTTGATGCTACTATCTATGTTCCAGCATCAGTGCCAGATAGTTCGGAACACATTATCCCGACAGAAGAAATTAGTGAGAAACTGGACGTTTCCAAACCTTCCAAAGGTGTTCAGAAGAATCACTCTGCATCCGATATCATCGGTGATATGAGTGAAGCGGTTCGAGCAAGAGGAGTTCGAAAGAACTATCGTGAATTGATAACCAATGTGTGCTACACCTCAACTGTGGAGCCCAAGAATGTCAAGGAGGCATTGCAAGATGACCGATGGATTCAAGCCATGCAAGAAGAGCTCTTGCAATTTGAAAGAAATGAAGTGTGGGATCTTGTTCCAAGACCTGAAGATGTTAATGTTATCGGCACAAAGTGGATCTTCAAGAGTAAAACCGATGAAGAAGTGAACATAACCGGAAATAAGGCAAGACTTGTTACCCAAGGTTATTCCCAAGTTGAAGGTATGGATTTCACCGAGACTTTTGCTCCAGTTATTCATCTTGAATCGGTGCGTTTGCTCCTTACCATGGCTGCTTGGATGAAGTTCAAATTATTCCAAATGGACGTGAAGAGTGCCTTCTTGAATGGGTACTTGTCTGGAGACGTGTTTATCAGTCAACCCAAAGGCTTTGAAGACCCGTACCATCCCGAGTATGTGTGCAAACTAAAGAAGGCCCTCTACAGCCTCAAGCAAGCTCCTCGAGCTTGGTACGAATGGCTAACCAAATTACTTCTGGAGAAAGGATACATTCGTGGTGGAGCTGATAGAACTTTCTTCATCAAGAGAGAAAAATCTGATGTAATCATCGTCCAGATTTATGTCGATGATATTATCTTTAGATCTGTCTCAGACAGAATGGTGAACGAGTTTGTGAAGGACATGACTTCTGAATTTGAGATGAGTCTTGTAGGTGAACTGACCTACTTTCTGGGGCTTCAAGTGAAGCAAAAGGATGACAGGATCTTTGTTTCAAAAACAAAGTATGCAAGGAACTTGATCAGCAAGTTTGGTATGGATAGTTGTAGCCCGAAAAGAACACCGATGGGAACAACTCTAAAGTTGTCAAAAGATGAAGCCGATGTGTCTATTGAGAAAATCTTATACTGGAGTATGATTGGCAGTCTGCTCTACGTTACTACAAGTAGGCCAGACATTTGCTACAGCGTGGGAGTTTGTGCTCAGTACCAATCTGATCCCAAAGAAAGTCATTTGAAATCTGTCAAGAACATAATCAAATACATAAAAGGTACTACTGAGTTAGGACTTTGGTTTTCCTATGATACAAACCCTAGTTTGGTGGGGATTTTGTGATGCAGATTGGGCTGGTTGTACTGAAGATCGGAAGAGTACTTCTGGAGGATGTTTCTTCCTTGCAAAAAACATGGTTTCATGGTTTAGCAAGAAGCAGAATTCAATCTCACTATCTACTGCTGAAGCGGAATATATTACCGCTGGAAGTTTTTGTACTCAACTTCTTTGGATGAAGCAAATGCTGCTTGACTATGGTGTGCCACAATCTGTCCTTACCATCTTCTGTGACAACATGAATGCAATAAACATTTCGAAGAATCTTATTCAGCACTCACGAACAAAACACATAGATATTCATCACCATTTCATCCGTGAACTTATCGAAGATGGATCACTTGTGATTGATTATGTTGGAACTGATGCCCAACTTGTGGATATCTTTACGAAGCCACTTGAAACTGCAAGGTTTGAAACACTTAGATCCTCTTTGGGTCTCTATGTTCTCTAAACTTCTCATCTGAAGAGAAGCCTCTTTGTACTGTCTTAGTCAGTGTTGTGTGTACAGAGAGAGTAAAATGACCAAGTTGGTGTGGTCGATGCAGTGTGTGCCGAAGTATGTCTCAGACAGATGTTGGGACAATTTGAACAGTTATTTCTCAACGGCTAGTGGATCCTTATTTCCCGCACCGAGTTCGGTTCTACTTCCCAAGAACGAGCAGAGGGTGCTATTTATGGGATGTGACAGTTATGGGAATTTCCTTTTTAAATTCTCTAATTATGGGCTTAAATCTACTGTTCAAATTTTTGAAGGCAATGGATTTTTTTTTTCAAAATTCTACTCAAGCCTTTCTTTTGAATTTCCTACTCTCAAGACTCTTCCTTCTCAGAAATCAATGTCGAACAAATCTGAGTCTACCAAGCTCTCTCTATTCAAGAAGCCCAAAATTTCTACGCAAGAATTATGGCGAAAATTAGGCGAGCTCTCAAAACCGTTGGTGTTTGCTCCCTTTGGATCATCTGTCCCTGCCTCGGAATAGCCGGTTAAACCATTCCTGATGTCTCTACTTCTGTGCCTCTTTCTGTGGCACCATCTATCGAAGCTGTTGTTGGATCTGTGTTTGAGACAGATGTTGTGGTTCCTCTCACTTCTAGGGTTTCTGTGTAACCTCCCTCACCGCCTCTGGAGAATGCTGAAATGGTTGAAGCTTTGATCGCCTCCATCATAGACGATGTATCTGTCTCAATTGAGGAGTTTGCAGCATTAATTAATGCATTGAAGTTTGTGCAAGAACTGTCTGTTCTCGTCGCCACTCTGTTGGTTAGTGACTCACCTATAGTCACCATTCAAGTGCCGATCGGTGAAGTTTCACCCCCTGTTGCTGTTGAAACCCTTATCTAAGGGAAAGGCAAAGAACATGTTGACATCTCTTTCTTGGATGATGATTCACCTGTGACTGAGTCTGGATCTGTCCCATCTTTAGCGAAAGCTCGCGGGACCAAACGCAAGCTGGAGTTGCGTGATATGCCAATCACCCCTCCGGTGTCTGATGATGAAGATGACATGACTATTGCCAATCTCAAATCCAAGGTTCTGGCGAAAGTTTCTGCGAAGAAAAAGCCTCATTCTGAAACCCCTAAGTCTAAGAAGGTTGCTGCAAAGAAGGGGTCTTCATCCAAAGCCTCCCAAATCAGTGAAGGCTTCTGGTAAAAAGGCTCCAGCTAGGAAGCCTGATGTTGTGTCTACTCGCCGTGTACACAGAGTTTGTCTAAGTACAGAATGGAATTGGTGTTGGGTCGTCGCCGTCCGTTGATGATGCAAGCCAGAGCGCCTCCTCCATCTGATGAAGAAGAAGCTGATGTCACTGCAGATGTCCCTGACAGATCTAATTCCGAATCTGAAGCATATGATTCGAGTAAGTTTCTCTCTGCTTTTCACCAAAGTCAATATAGGTTGGTTGTTGGTCGCTCCTTCGTGTCTGAGCGCAAGTTGATTAAGTCGGATGTTAAAGGAACTGGTGTAATTGAAATCTCGCATAATTTGAGATTAGAGAAGTCTACCTATACTGCTCCACCTTTTGTTGCTGCAATTGTGCATGAATTTTATGCCAATTTATCAAAGTCTATTCGTGATGCTTCGGATGAGCACGCTTTTGCAGTTTTTGTGCGGGGTCATTGGATACCCTTTTCGCTGTCTGTGATAAATGCTTACTTTGGTCGTGAGCATGTGGTTGCTCCTGCTCCTGTGTTTAAGTTGGATGAAGTTGTTGTCGAGTTGACTGGAGGCAGTTGTTGTGCGTGGCCATCAGACCATTCCTTACTTGCATCTGATTTGAGCGTGAAGTATTCAATACTTCACAAGATTGCAGTTCACAATTGGATCCCCAGCACATATAACTCGACAATTGGGAAGCCCCTTGGATTGTTATTGTTTAAATTTAGAACTCGGATGGAGTTCAACCTTGGCCAGCTCATCTTTGAGCATGTTGTGGCCCATGCAGAGTCTTCCCAGAATCAACAACCGATTGGCTTTCCTGGAATGATTTTCAGCTTGATCATGGATGTGCACAATGTGGTGTATGCAGAAGATGTATATGAGCCGGAGGCGCTGCCGCTCATAATCAGCCAGAAGTTGTTTTTGTCCTAGCATGCCCAGGATATTCCTGCCAGAGAAGAAGTTGGTGGCTCTGGAAGTGTGCCACCTTCGGTCCCTCACAGATCTGCTCCTGCTTTGTCTGTCACTTCTGTTTTCTTTGATAGGCACATAAAGTCTCTGGAGCGTGAAGTGCAGACGCTGAAGAAGTCTTTCAGGACCTTCAAGACTCGAGAACAGGAGTTGGAGTCTCTTCTGGTTGAACTTCGAGCTCGAGTTCTTGGCCTTGCCTCACCCTTTGATGCTGCTACAGCCGGACCCTCTGCTGATCCGCCTTCCACCGCTGATGCTGCACCTGTCGATGTTGATGCAGATGATGATGCCTCCCCGCATTGACAGCTTTTGCCATTTTTGGCAACAATTAAAGGGGACAAGAAGACGGAGTTTGGAAGAAAGGGAGAGTGAAGGTCAAGCTCCACTACTGCTGTCTGCTATCTGTCCGCTACCTAGTGCTGATAAGAGCTTGTGTGCTCTTTGTTTTTTTGCTGAACACTTTTATTTTGGGAAGTGTGTTGGTCTGTAATTATTTTGACCTACCAAACAATGCAGTCTTGACTGCGAAAACATTGTTCGTGATGTTAAAGGTACTCCCAGATCAGACTCAGGGGGAGTGTTCTTGGAACTGTCCTAGAAAGTTTTTAAATATATCAATTGTTTTGATATATTTTTGATCTGAGAAGTTCATTCAAGTGTTGTGCAAATTGAGATGATAATTGTCGACCATAAATGCCAAATGGGGAGATTGTTAGGCCACTGTTATGCACTAAGTGTTCGTGTTGTTTTGTTGGCTAGATATGTTCGACAATGTGTGCTTGGGTATGTCCCTAAAGCTATTCATTCCGCTGTGCGAGAAATGAAGAACAGTTAGCAAATTGTTCCCTCTGATGTCCCAGACAGAACTAGGGACACATTTATATGGTAGTTTCCATAAATAGAATATCTTGCGCGGATCCGTTCAGGGAAGGCAAGAGCTGTTCGATTGACTGCCTTGTGGAGTAGATACCGAGCTGCAAATAACCCTCCTATCCAAGGAAAGTATCTACACACATTTAGGAAGATTACAAACCATCAATCCACTTGCCATATTACCGACGATGAAGATCGACGTCAATCCATGTTTGGGTTTAGATTCTCGTGTAAATTTTTTAGAGTCATTGTGTTTTGTGTCCCATGCAATTTACTTGTAGTTGTTCCTTAAAACAGTTCAACGTGATAGACTAGTTTTGAGTGGTTTTGAGTGAAATACGTGAGGGGTTTTTTAATGCCTGTTTTGTACGCAATCTCGGGAGAGATTGTAAGTTGAAGTCGTGGGTAGATACAGGGAGTCTAGCTCACGCCTGAGGTAGGTCTAATAGCATACCTCCCACTCGGACAGGTGCTGCTCTCTAGCCTGATTCAACAAAATAAAATGAAATCAATTAGAAAATGTTAATTTTTTATATTATAAACTTGAATAATTATTATAACTTGTACTAGATCGTGCATATGATCCACGGCTGATCTGGCACCTGCATGGTGAGTCTGGCTGGATGATCCTGGTCCATCAGGCTCTGTCAGGCGGCTCCTCTTAGCCACTCGAGCCTTCTCCTGAGTGTCCTCCAGCCAGGCCAGTCCTCCTAGTGCACAAAATCAGGCCTCTTGCCGGCCCGCTGGTAGTCATCCTTCTTCATGTGGTGCACCATGTCCTTGTACCGATCCTGGCACTTCTTCCAGAACAGCGGAAGAACCTCCTCATCAGGATAAGACCACCTAAACTCCTTATGTATTAACACATAAATAAACAACTGCGTTAGTGATAATATTAGACAAAACAAAATGCATATATATATATATATATATATATCAATTTTTTACCTTGAACTCCCCCCAATACAACATCCTCCTCTTCACGGGCACCTTCTTCCAAGCGAAACCCGTAGGATGCATGTACCTCTTGAAGATAGCTGTAATTGCCCTCGAACCAATTCATGACTCTGAAAATGCAAATTATATTAAATTATAATAAACATAAAGTAAATTAAATAAATATATTGATATATAGATCAACATACCTGTCCCAGCCCCTCAGTCTCGAGCTCAAGCTCCCGTCTCGAGTCAATTGTATGGGACTAATCAACCTAAGCATCGGTCCTATCCTGACTGACACTATCATCAATGGGACCGCCAACGGATCCTATAAATGATATAGCTCAGAATCGAGCCCCATTAATCCACCACCGCTAGTCATTTGATAAAAACTTACACATTTTCAGTGTACAATTTACACTAGGGTTTCGATTCATACTTGCCTAAATTATAAAAGTAATCAGGAAAAAATTCAGCAATATAATGACGTGAAACTATATTTTGACCAAGTCATTGACGTAACATTTACTTATATTCTGAAACTAGCTAGCAGATACCAAACACCAGAGGGATCCAGGGGCCCTCGTCCCAATATAAATATGAACAATTAAATTAGAGGGATCCAGGGACCCTCATCCCATTTAACTAACATGCTTTAAAAAAATTCAACTAACATGCTTTCATAAATTCAAATAACACACATGCTTTAAATAAAGTGGTAATTTATAAGTATATTAGTGAGGTATATTAATTTGGCACTCAAAAATTTACATATCAATTGTTTTAGGATTTTCTTTAATTTTCTATTTGATTTTTTAATTTATTTTAATGTAATTTAATTTTATATTGTTATTTAGATTTATCCTACCAAATTATGATTTATTATAATTTTTAGTATTTATTTTTCAAATAATCAATTTTTTTGTTTTTCTTTTTAGTGTTTTACTTCAAAATATATCAAATAAATTATTTATTGATTAAGAAATAATAATAATAATAATAATAATAATAATAATAATAATAATAATAATAATAATAATAATATACATGTGTGTGTGTGTGTGAATATTAATATAATATTTACACAAAATATAATATTAAGTGAATTTTGCTAGAAATTAAATGCAATACGATTGTATATAAAAAAAATGTTATAATATATATCAAATATGAAACTAAGAAATCAAACACAAAGACCTTAGTCATTTTTAACACTTGTCGTCTAAATGTAGACCACCGAACCACGTATATCTTTTGTATCGTGGTTTTCCCCTCCATTCTAATTTCTAATAATTTAAAATTCATTCAATTCAATTCAATCACAAAACTGTTGTACATATTGATTTAATTTATAGTTTTGATTTGTATATGGAGATAACAATGCGTAACATTTCCATCATTTCACGATCAAACACCACATTAAACCACAAAAATTCCAAATTCAAATATAGGAATTTATTCAAAAATAAGAACAATAAATACATAAATCTGAAAAATTAATTCAGTTCAAATGTTCAATTAGCATAACCTCCATCAAAAAACCAAAATGTATTTCTCTGCTCTCGATCTGCCTTTCATTTTTTTTTCAGTCAACTCTCGATCTGCCTTTCAATTAACATAAATATATACATTTTTCAATTAACCTGTTATATTACTATGATTCAAAAGCCCTAAATCTCTAACCTCATGATCATCAAAAAAATTCTAAATTTTGAAGGAAAAAAAATTGAATCGAAAGAGAGTGAGTGAGGGTAATTCACAGCCTGAATTACAACTATATAGGGTAACTCAAAGCCTGAATTGATTAATTTGTAAAAACAAATATATATTCGACAGAAAAAGATGAGCAATGAAATGTAGTGGCAGTGGCGTTGAGCAAAGAGAGGGAGAGAGGGGGACTTACCTCATCGGTGGCGTAGGTGGTGGATGTGGTGGTTGTGGTGGCGGAGGCGGTGGCTGCGGTGGCAGAGGAGGCGGATGTTGCAACGGAAGAGAGGGAGATAGGGCAGAGAGAAACAGGGGGGGAGAGAGAGATGGGGGAAACGGCGGGTGGGGGGAACCGGCAGGGAGCGGAGGGAATCAGCGGGGGGAACCGGTGGGTGGGGGGGACGGCGGCGTGGTTGAGAGAGAGAGAGAGAGAGATAGGGATTGCAATTTTGATTTTGAGGAAGAAAGCCGGGATCCTGCCGTTCTTTTTTTTAAAAAAAAATTAAAATTAAAATAAGGCGACGAAATTATTCCGTTACCTTATTTTTGTATCATTAAAATTAATAAAAAAATAAAATAAAAAATGAAAGACGATGGAAATTGTCCATCGCCCCATTTGGCGACAGCTAGTTATTGCTAATTCCGTCGCCTATCATGGCATAACTAGTCCGTCGCCCGTTTTGACGGAATACATTCCGTTGCTATTTCCGTTGCCTTGAACTAATTTTCTTGTAGTGTTTGATATTAATCATGATTAAGTTCAAAGTTAATTATATTCAAATAAAAGCTTAATTAAGTTGTTGAAGCTTCTTGTACGTCTCTTATCTAATTCAAATTCAAACATTCAGGACAAACCAAACTCGAGTAAATGCATCTCTCTCTCTCTCTAAAATAGTGCAAATATCTAATAATTGATGGTCCATGCATCTAGCATCCATAACCGAGTTTTAATTTTTCCACTTTTGTTGGTGCACCACTAGGGAACCCAAAATCTACTTTTATCTGTTTAGAATCAGTAAATTAATACGATATAACTATTTATCAAAGTGCAAATTGCCCCTTATTTATCAAAGATAATCACTTCTCTTTTAAGATATTTGTTTTTCATTGTAAAAAGAAGATGTAACTTGATGAAAGCAAGGGAAAAGCCTTTATGCCCATAGTTAGACGAGATGACTTTTTTTTATTGAGAGGAAAAGAGCTTCCACAAGAAAATCTCTAGCTCGTGTATTATCTTTATATACCAGTTTGAAGCTGTAGGGAAAAATGTTAGAATTTGTTGCCTGAAACAATGTGAATTTCGGATGTAAATAGCAAAGTTAAATGAAATGTTGAAGCTAGTATTACCACATTGCCTTCAACATGCGGCGGAAACGTAAACTGAACTTTGCATAAAATAAATTTTAAATCACACTCCTTACGGTGTGTGATTGCCTCAAGGCGAAATTCACTATCATAAGTGATAAACAAAAATAATGCTGATGTTGTCTCGGTTCACTCCCTTGACAACACTGCATAAAACATACAGAGGACTATCCTAGCTTCACTCACTCGAATAATCACTCAAACAAACCTATCTAAACACATAGATAGATTACAACAAGTCACTCTAAATCATAGACTCTCAAAGTTGACTATCTAACCTATACACACAACTAAAATGAAAGTCTCCAGCTGATTGGGACGCTAGGCAGATGTTGGAGAAGATGTCTTGGATTTCAGAGACGACACTAGATGCAAGATTCAGAGCTTCTCACAAACCATGGTGATAACCTGCTTGCATAAATGATTTGAAGGTCTAAGGGACCTTAAATACTTCCTTCATCTTGTCTTGGTAGTTGCTTCATGATCCTAGATGACAGGGACTTGAATCAACCGATTTCCACTACCGATTGCTGAAGTGGACTTCAGATAACCGTCTTCTGCATTGTGTGGCACATGTTCTTCAATATCGTACAATAGTAGCGGTTACTCCAGTGGCACATGTTCACCTGCAACGGTTAGTGTTCAATGGAGAGTGGGAACATCATGTCCCCTACAAATCTGGAACAGATTTTGAACAAGTCAAAATCAACATTATCCAAGATATAATTCGTAATAAAATATCCAATAAATCCCTAAATACATGGAAAATAAAATGTGATAAATATCACAATATATTCAGATTAATTTAAAATAATTTAATCCAAAATACTAGGAAAGGATAAGATTAATAATTCGAGTGTTATACTCGATGTGACGAGAATGACGGAACATGATTAGATACGACATTGATTGCGATTTTATCAAACGAAGTGATAACATAATCTGGAACACATCAAACTCAACAATCTCCCCCTTAAGCTTACCCTTTCTGCACAAAACATAAAGCTCAATATATCTATGATTAGAGTCGCAGCAGAATACGAAAACAAAAATATTGGAGTTTAAAAACTCCCACTTAATGTTTGCTCCCTCTTAAATTATTATTTGTAAAAAAAAATACAAAGTTAGTGGGTATAATTCCCTATACAGTACCATACAATGTTGAGAACATTCTCAACATATCAATCATCACATATTAAAAACACGTGAACACAATCATGATGTTGAAATCATTTTCAACACAAAACATCACATGCTATAAATTATGTGAGAAACAGAATATCAATGTTGAAATCATTCCCAACAAAAACATAACACCTATGAAATATGAGAATAGAAATATATATAGCAAAATCATCAATTAACACTAATGATTAACAATATAATTATCCAAGGATATCCAACCGTGGATACCCAACAACAAAAAATATATGTGTCCAGCACATCAAAAGTAAACAAGGATGTAAACACATCCAAAACAAACTTGTGTCCAGCACAATACATAAACATGAAATTAAATTATTTTTGATAGAGAAAATTTCAAATTTTCTTTTTGCCCTTCTCCTTGGCTACGGACTTCCCAGCCTTCTCAGGTTCAACAACCCCAACATCTTCATCAACACTAGCACCAACACCAGCTACATCTACTCCCCCTTTTTATGTAGAAAGAGTTCCTCAAAGTGCTTGATGAAGCTCAATCATTGCATTGGTGAGCACTGTGCTTTGATGAATCATTGAATCCATCTGTGATATATAGAAGTTTAAAACCTGCACAGAAATTGTCATCAAGTGCAAGGAAGCACTTGCTATATCACTTTCTGAAAGAGGAGGAGAGAGTGCACTATCTGCAGCAACATCCTGCTCAACATCCCTTGATACAGCAGTTGAACTTCGACCAAAGGTATAAGAGAGATTGATCGCACCATCTTCATTCCCTTTAGGCTTGATGATAGAGATAGTTGAGGTTTCAGTAACTATCTTATTTCTTATTTGGCTTCACACCTTGGTCAACCAGGATGACATAAATGAGATAGGGAAAAGGTATGATACTGGTGGTGTTTGATTTTGCAGCAGCCTTCAGCATATAGTCAAAAATATATTCTCCGAGGTTGAAGGAGATTTTTGTTCCAAGCTTGAAGAGCAAGAATGCTTGATCCACAGTAAGACCAGAAGAGTTGATGGTAGGTAATCAATTACACACAGTTAATTTGTGTAAAACAGAATAAAATAAAGTGAGCTTAGAAGTGGAGAGCTTGTTAGTTCACTTTGTTACCCGACCACCAGTGACAGTCGACACCGCATCATCAATTAAATCAAGGCTAACAACACAGAATCATTGCCAAGACCTAAAAACTTGTTAATGATCAAGGGGTTAAGTGAATAGATCTTATCCATCATATAAACCTCCCCATACTTGCTCTTAGTTTTATCACCCATTTAAGGAGACATGTTTGCATAATATTCAGCTACAACATCAGGCTCAAAAGAAGACAATGCAGTGACAGATTTTCAGAGACCCCTCTCTTTCAAGAAAACATCCATGCCATATTTTTTAAAACTAAGCACATCTATTTACTTTTCGACACGTGTGGGATGAAGAACAATAGTTTTATGAAGCAATTTAGCATGTTGAGAGTAGAATGTCTTGTTGAATGCTGAGGAAACATCATAGGGTAAACCTGGAGGATAGACAGGTTCAGAGTCAGCAGAATTCGCATCGTCTTTGACATCGGCTGAATGAGTGAGGAATGGAGAGACTATCTCTTTGGCTGTGCCAGATGAGACCGTCTCTTGTGAGGATGCAGGGGAAGAACCTTTCTTTTTAGGGCCAGAAACAGCGCCCTTTTTCCCTTTTGATGTTTGTCCTGAAGATGCAAGCTTTTCAGGAATATTGACTTCTGGCATAGTAGGGAGAGACTTCTCTTGTTGTTCAACATCGGCTTCCACATCATCAACAACTTTATCTAGGAGAGATTTCAGGGGGATTCTCCTCTTCATCGGACTCATCGTTTAGGGGCCTCACTGGTTTTTCCTCCATTTTTAGAGTTCTCCTTGCCTTTTTTTGCTCGAATCCTCACCGGCCTCTTCCTTGAGAGACCCTTGTTGGCCGTGAAGTTGTTTAGACTTCCGGGTAGGGTAATTTTTCTTCTTCTCGGCTAAAGCTCTAATGTGTAACCCTAGATCTGGATCAATAGGGTTTTCTTCTTCTCCTAGAATGACTTCCTAGATTGGAGTAGGGTTTAGCACCAACGTAGAGCTAGGAGCAGCAGTTTCCTCCATAGAAGCATCTGCATGTTCAGCCGGAGGAGATGAGGGTTTTTCGGACTCCGATTTGGGTCCTTCTGGAGTGAGTTCGGCTGTTGCAGTTACTGCGGGAGTGGATGTGGTGGAAGGAGTGTCAGCTGATGTTCCAGCAGGACCAGAGGTAGAAGATGGTGTGCCCATAGTTTTCTCGAACAACTGTTTTATCATCTCATACATTACTGATAACTCTTTGGGATCCGTCATTGATAATCTGTAAAAAGATTGAAGAAATGAGAAACCAAGAGTGGGAGATGAAAAGGCTTCCAGAAGGAAAGAGTGAGAGGAATAAAAAAAATAATTCCAAAAATAAGTAGATATAGCTCCCACCCTCAAAAATCGGAACTGCCCAATTGTCACATCACCCACTTTTTGATAAAAAAATTTAAATAATTTAAGGTTAGTAGGGATACACCATATCAAAATGAGTCCTTATTATAAAAATTCAAAAAGTGAATCTTTGTGGGCCCGAAAATATTTTCTGTGTTCTCTTATTAATGAATAAAATAAAGAAACGAAAACCATACACAAAAAATAATATAATTCTAAGCATATATTTTCTGAAGGATATGGTTTCTCTGCAATCTTGGCCACAACATCAGCTACAATAATGAAGAACAATGAATGAAATACACACAATTTTCTATAATTTACCTTTTAGGGTCATGGGCATTTCATTCACAAACTCATATTCAAAATTTCAAGTAGTTGATTTTGTTAAATTAAGAGCAGATCAACCATATTTTCATTAAGTAAGCTTTGAATTATAATTATAAGAAATACTAAAGTAAAATAAGATAAACAACTGATGTTGATAGAAAAACAAACTCACACCGAGTTCAACATCAGTAAACAAAAAAAACTAATTAAACTGAACACATTCCAAGAGAGTTTCTCAAGGCAGAAAATCTCTCGAAATCAAGGGGCTTGATAAAAATATCCGCTGTTTGATTCTCAGTGGATATATACTTGATGTTTATGATCTCCTTTTCCACCAAGTCTCTGATGAAATGATGTCGAATGTCGATATGCTTAGTGCGTGAATGTTGAACAGGGTTTCTTGAAAATTTCAATAACATTTGCATTATCACATAGCAGGGTAAGTGATGAGTTTGTCATGCCATAGTCCTCCAACATTTGGTTCAGCCATACCAACTGAGCACAACAACTAGCAGCTGCAACATATTCAGATTCAGCTGTTGATAAGGAGATGCAATTTTGTTTCTTGCGTAACCAAGAAACCATATTGCTCCCTAAAAAGAAGCAACCTCCACTTGTGCTCTTCCTATCATCAACATCGCCTGACCAATCTGAATCACTGTATCCAATAAGGCTGGTGTTTGTATCTTTACAATACCTGATTCCAAAGTTGACTATACCATCAACATATCGAATTATTCTTTTGACAGCCTTCAAGTGAGACTCCATGGGTTGAGCTTGGTATCTAGCACATACTCCAACATTGAACATGATATCAGGTCTGCTAGCAGTCAAGTAGAGCAAGCTTCCAATCATTCCTCTATACATTATTGGGTCAACATTGACTCCAACATCGCCTTTGCTAAGTTTTTCAGAGGATCCCATTGGTGTCTTCATAGGTTTTGCAGCTTCAAGTCCGAAGTGCTTAATCAGATTTTTGGCATACTTGCTTTGGGATATAAAAATCCCATCTTTATCTTGCTTGATTTGGAGACCAAGAAAGTAGGCCAATTTACTGACCATGCTCATTTCAAATGTGCTGCACATTGCATCAATAAACTCACTGAGGAGGTTAGAACAAGTAGATCCAAACACAATATCATCAACGTAGATTTGTGCAACTGTGATGTGTTTGTGAATCCTTTTGATAAATAATGCTTTATCAGCCACCCCTCTTGAGAAACCAAAGTCAATTAAAAACTCCGTAAGACGAGCATACCAAGCTCTAGGAGCTTGTTTAAGCCCATACAAAGTCTTGTGTAATTTCAGCACATGGTTTGGTTTTTCATGACATTCAAAGCCTTTTGGTTGTTCAGCATAGGCTTCCTCATTCAAAATGCCATTCAGAAAGGCACTTTCGACATCCATTTGATACAATGTAAACCCAATGTGGCAAGTAATGTCAAGTAGGAGATGGATAGACTCTATTCTAGCAACAGGAGCGAATGTTTTATCATAGTCTATGCCTTCTACTTGAGTATAACCTTGAGCCACTAGCCTGGCTTTGTTTCTAACCACATTACTAGACTCATCAATCTTGTTCTTAAAAATCCATTTGGTTCCAATTACATTTTTATTTTCAGGCCTTGGAACCAATTCCCACACATTATTTCGAACAAACTGAATCAGCTCATCATGCATTGCTTCTACCCAGAATTCATCTTTTAGTGCTTCTTTGACATTTTTAGGTTCAACACTGGATAGAAAGCATGAAATGGACACAAGGTTAATAACTGATGACATGCACACATGTTTGACCAATTCAGCAACATCGGCAGAGCAACATGTGACAGGCTGTGTTAATAGCTTCAGCCCACAGCTTCTATGAAAGTCCTTTAGCCTGTAACATTGCACATGATATTTCCTACAGAGTTCGATTCTTTCTCTCCACTACTCCATTTTTTTCTGGAGTTTTGGGAGCTGAATACTCATGAAGTATTCATTTCCTTTCAGAAAAGTCATCGAATGCAGCATTCTCAAATTCTCTTCCATGATCTGTTCTTACGCATGCAATGTTGGTGTCAAATTGTAGACACATTGTGTTGCAGAATATTTTGAAGACTTTGAACGTTTCAGATTTTTCTTGCAGAAATTCAACCCAAGTATACCTTGAGAAATCATCAACAATGACAAGGATGAAACTCTGACCACTCATGCTCTTTGTATCGACTGGTCCCATGATGTCCATGTGTAAGAGTTGAAAACATCTTATTGTTTGACAACCACCCAGGCTTTTCTGAGGAATTCTGGTTTGTTTTCCCTTTTGGCAGGCACCACATACAACATAGTGATCAACATTCATCTTTGGTAGGCCGCGAACAGCATCCGACACAATCATCTTTTTCAAATTTACCATGCTCACATGACCGAGTTTTTGATGAATCAACTTTGTTTCATCATTTACAGTCATGTTGCAGGTTTCATCTTTGTCAGCATGGTAGCAATTATCAGATGCACGACTACCAAACATTAGGCATTTGTCGTGTTTGTCAAACACTTCACAAGTGTTTTTATCAACCTTGATATGCATACCATCGTCACACAGCTGACTGATACTGATCAAATTGGCCGTTAATCCCTCAACATGTAGGACATTCTGGAACTTAGGAAAATGTTTAACATTCAAGGTACCTTTTCTGACAATGTTTCCTTGAGCTCATCCTCCATAGCTGACCTTGCCTTTGTTGGTAGTGGTGTATTCTTCAAGAAATTTCTTATTGTCGGTCATGCATCGAGAACATCCACTATCAAAGTACCATGTTCCAGAAATGTTAGCCTTCAAGGATGTGTACACAACATTGCAGGTCTACTTCATCTTTTTAGACTTCTTAGGATTTTTGTTCTTTGATGTGGTCCCTGATGTTGTTCTCTCAGTAACAACATCATCATGAAATCTGAAGCAATGTGGTTTGATATGTCCAGGCTATTGGAGAATCCCAATCCAGCTCTATCTGTCTGTCCTAATGTTAAGGCTTCATTTAGGACATTCATTCCTTGATTCCACTTCTGAAATGTTCTTGAGATGTCCTCCACTTCTTTCTTTAGTTTGTCGATTTCAGCATCACTCCTGGTAAGTCTAATTTCCAGACTTACAACCTTTCCTCTAAGAAACTGATTTTCTTCCATGAGAAATCTCAGCTCTTTTGATTGAGTTATCCATTAAGTGCAGACTTCATTCACAACATTGTTAAGCTCTTGAAGGGAGGCAGTAGGTCTTTCTTCATATGGATCATTCTCTCTGATTTCGGAAGCATGATTGAACTCATCCAGAAGCTTCTGCTTCAACATCTAGAAGAACTTCATCTTCAACTTCACATTTTTGTCAATGTCAAGTTCGTCAAGTTCATCAATATCATTCAGAGCACCAATAATTTGATCATCTTCTTCCATGACATTGATAAACAACACTCTCTGATTTGAATCATTTTCAGTATCAGAATCATCACTAAGGACAACATTAAAATTGTTTCTTTCTCTTCTTCGTGCTGTTGGACATTCATTAGAGTAATGTCCATACCCAGAGCATGCTCTACATTGAACTGAATCAATGTCTTTACCACTGTCAGCAACTTCTTTCTTGACATTTGATCTTCCAGAATTTGATGTTGATGAGGATGAAGAGTCAAACAACCACCGAGGTTTGATGTTTGGAGGGCTTTTCTTCATGGACCGGATGAGTGAGTTGAATTTCCTTGTTAAGAGTGTGACACTCAGCTTTTCTTCCTCATTGATTTTCTGAAGACCGTCAACATCATCATGAACATCAGATGACACAGTTGTTGTCTGGAGAGCAATTCCCTTTGAAGTTGAGTTTGCTTTTTGGTTTTGTAGGTTCATTTCAAATGTTAGCATGATGCTGACCACTTCACTCATGCTCATGGTTCCCATATCATGGGCTTCCTCAATTGTAGAAATTTTCATATTGAATCTTTCTGAGAGAGTTCGAAGCAACTTGCTAACCATGTTCTCATTGGAAATTAGACTCCCAAGAGCGGTCAATTGATTTCAGATCTCACACAATTTTTCAGCATAAAATGAAATAGTTTCATCTTCAAGCATACGTAAATTTTCAAACTTGGATGTAAGCTGTAACGCCCCAAACTACTCCGTTTGGCCACGTCACTAACATACAATTTACTTACATATTTTTGTGTGTTTATAATAAAATGAGCGGAAGCTTAGGTCAAAGAGCATGACTAGGCATGACGTCATAATTCTCAATGTAAAATTTTCACGAATTAGCATGCAATCTATTGAATCTAAGCTATCACACAATATTTTATCAAATGGAAGCATTGAACAAGCCCATCCACATAAACCATGCAATCGTCTAACTTATCGGGCTTATAGGTTGTCATAACCCGCCCGTCTAACATCCTAAATCAACATGCAAAGTATAGGGTCAATAATATACTTCATACGTAATAGGCTCCAAGGTCGAACGACCCGCCTTTAAATTGTTGCACAATATCAAGTTATATACATCATAACCTACAAAAGATCGGGCTATTCCCATCCCCAATAATCATTGATCATAAAGCAAAAAGAGTGATCAATGTAATGATAACAATAATAATAATAATAGTAATATGAGTATTTCAAAAGAAGAGCATTCAAAAGATAAACACAAGCTTGTGGGGTTCTCTTGTGTTCACAACGCTCCTACTCGGGCCTCGACTCCTCAACCTGAAATTCATTGAATGAATGGGGTGAGTATTTAACAACATACTCAGTGGGGAACACTGTAAACAGTTATAGCTAATTGTACAAGTGAAAATATAATATATGGACTTTTCTTTACTTTGTGGAGACTAGTCTCAACCCCGTAGGGTCTAAACATCATGATGCCCCCGTTAATGAACATCTTTGGCCCTATTGGGATGCCCGCAGACATACTACCCCCCAGGGAGGACATTAACAGGTCTATATTCGATCACAAGGATCTCTGCCCCGAAGGGTCTCTTTGTCGACCCCGAAGGATCTCTTTCATTCACCGGTCCGAAGACCCTTCATATTTATGCCATCAAAGAACAACAATAACTATAACATTACACGTGTTCACAGTTTAGAGTTACCCCACCTTATGAGACACTTTTGAAATCCTTTTAATCTTGATATACTTCTTGGCCGTGCACAAGTTGTCCTCCTTGAGCTCCAACACGTCACCTAGCACCTTTTATTCTCTTTTCATTTTAGACGTCGAGTTATTCAATTAAATCATAATTTAGACCAAACCCATGCCATACTTTGCTTTAAAGTCTCCATACATATCCATATACATAACCTTGGATATACCAACTCATAATATGATTTTGGACTCGAAATACACATTAAAACTCTTTGAAGCATTTGATCGAACATGTTACGGGCACACATTTAAACCACATGCTCATAACTCATTTTAAATCCTTTAGACCCAACATTTCAAATACAAACACCTTCACCCTAGGGCTCTAACATACATGAAAATCAACCCCAAACCATCAACACAACACCTCCAAACAATTATCAACAAAACAAAGGGAAATTAGGGCAAAAACCCAAACCCTAGCAACAATGAACCATAGGAATTCGATATAACTTCACATATAGCCTCAAGGAGGTAAATGAACCATATGTTCGAGACATCAAAGCAAGAAGATCAACAAAAATCCAAAATCCTCAAAATTGGATAACAAACCCTAGTTTCCAAAACAACAAGAAATGGGTGTTTAATACCCAAGAAGGAGAGGTGTAGAGGTTACCTTTGTTGATGGATGATGATGGATTACACTTCAAAAGTTGAAGAATTTTGAGAGAGAAAAGAGGAGAAAATCGCCCCCTCTCTTCGTTGAAAGGAATGAGGAAGAAATGAACAAGTGTTGTATTTATAGGTAGAAAATCCCCGGACCCGCGCGACCGCACAATCCCCGCGACCGCGCGACCATGCTCTCGGCCCATGCTCCCCCGCGAGCACGCACACTCTGCAGGCGCGCGCCTCGCCCACGCCCTGCGGGCGCGCAGTCTCCCGCGACCGCGCACGGCCCCGCGGGTGCGCGGCGTGCCCCCTCTAACCCCGCTTCTATTTTGACTCCCGGACATTTTTAACTCCATTTTAAAAACGACTTAGATTTTCGAAACACTCTTAATACACACCAAAAAAGCAGGGGTGTTCAAGGTTTTGGCAAATAAAATTCAATGCAATAACATTCATCCATTATCATATAACTCGACACTTTTAGTATTAAAACTCAAACTGTGTTATACACTTAGTATAACATCACTGTACTATGACGTATCGGCTCCAGTGGAACAACCTGCAATAAAACAACGGCACAACATACAAACATACTCACATGATTAATATTCAACAATATTAATTCGAAATCATTTACTAAAATTATAATTTATAATTTAGCAAAAAGGGTTGGGGTATCACATAAGCAGTCTTAGTTTGGTCTTTCTCACACTGGCAGACCCTTCACAATGTTCCTGAAGAATGGTCCATGCTTGATATGCAGTAACACAGTTGCAAATCATCTTGAAGCATGGAACATCAACTGAAAAAAAAAATAACATTCAGAGCGCGAGCATTAAAATTTGAAATTATTCTCTCATCATTTGTCCATTGGGATTCTGGTGTTAACACAAAATCCCCATTTGGACCTTTCATCCTAGGAGGACTCCATTCTTCAATGACTTCCATCCATACTCTTTCATCGATAGATTTGATGTAAATCTTCATTCGAGATTTCCACATGACATAGTTACTACCATTGCTATCTAGAGCAGGGGGACGATATTGATTAATCTAAATATCCATCACGGATTTCAAGCAACACTGGATCGAGTACTTAGTATGTTAAGTACCGGCTCTGATACCACTTGTTAGAATTTGTTGCCTGAAACAATGTGAATTTCGGATGTAAATAGCAAAGTTAAATAAAATGTTGAAGCTAGTGTTACCACATTGCCTTCAAAATGCAGCGGAAATGTAAGCTGAACTTTGCACAAAATAAATTTTAAATCACACTCCTTACGGTGTGTGATTGCCTCAAGACGAAATTCACTATCATAAGTGACAAATAAAAACAATGCTAATGTTGTCTCAGTTCACTCCCTTGACAACACTGCATAAAACATACAAAGGACTATCCTAGCTTCACTCACTCGAATAATCACTCAAACAAACCTATCTAAACACATAGATAGATTACAACAAGTCACTCTAAATCCTAGACTCTCAAAGTTGACTATCTAACCTACACACACAACTGGAATGAAAGTCTCCAGCTGATTGGGATGCTAGGAAGATGTCGGAGAAGATGTCTTGGATTTCAGAGATGACACTAGATGCAAGATTCAGAGCTTCTCACAAACCACGGTGATAACCTGCTTGCATAAATGATTTTAAGGTCTAGAGAGACCTTAAATACTTCCTTCATCTTGTCTTGACACTTGCTTCACGATCCTAGATGACTTGGACTTGAATCAACCACTTTCCACTACCCATTGCTGAAGTGGACTTGAGATAACCGTCTTCTGCATTGCGTGGCACACGTTCTTCAATATCGTGCAATAGTAGCGGTAACTTCAGTGACCCACGTTCACCTGCAACGGTTAGTGTCCAATGGAGAGGGGGAACATCACGTCCCCTAAAAATACGGAACATATTTTGAACAAGTCAAAATCAACATTATCCACGATTTAATTCATAATAAAATATCCAATAAATCCCTAAATACGTGAAAAATAAAATGTGATAAATATCACAATATATTCAGATTAATTTAAAATAAATTAATCCAAAATACTAGGAAAGCATAAGATTAGTAATTCAAGTGTTATACTCGATATAACGAGAATGACGGAACATCATTAGATACGACATTGATTGCGATGTTATCAAACGAAGTGATAACATCATCTGGAACACATCTTACTCAACAAAAAATAATCTAAGCATAACCTCTCTAGCTCCCTCGATCTCTCTGACTTCGAGTTCTCTCTCTCTCTCTCTCTCTCTCTCTCTCTCTCTTACACACACATGCATAAATTTATTTTATAATAATTGTTATTATAATAATAAATTTGATAGTGAAAACGAAAAATGGCAATAGGAAATTTGAACCACTATGTTGAGATCGATAAAATCGTCTATTGCATTTGCACAATAGAATTTTTTTTAAAGTTTTTTCTTCATTTTTATTCAATTTCAATTTCTTGTACTTTAATTTAATTTTGCACTATTTTTTATGATTTATCCTACCCAATTAGAGTTCATTGTGATTTTTAATATTTAATTTTTCAAGTAATCAATTAATAACTAAAATTGAAAGCTAGTTGATGTTTATTTTTCGTGTCGTGTCTTATAACAAGAACATACAAGAAAATTTTAATACATTAACAATTCTCTACTACTACATTTATAATATAGCAAAAATTTTGCAAGCAATTCTTCCAATTAATTACTTGCTCGATCGGTCGCTTGAGTTCTTTCTGTATGCAATGAAATGGATGGAAATTTGATATATTTATTTGTCCATACTCTACCTTATATTAGAGATGAATGCAAATGAAATAAATGCAAGGAATTATATATGTCTATAAGCTTATAATTAATTATGAGCTAGCTAGCATAATAGCATGTGATGTTACAGAATATTGCATGCAAATAATTAATTTATGGATGCTAGATATATGCATGGGCTATCAATTAATTCTGCATTCCCATTCTATTTGCTCTATTTTCTGAATATGTATATATAAAACAAGCATTTACTCATTACTTCAAATTTGTTTTGTCACTATCAATGAGTAGTCCAAAAGAGACAATTATAGAGAGAAAATTTCACTTTTGGTCCCATAGGACACACCTCAGTTCGATTTTGGTCCCGATACTATTATTTTTGGTCCCAAACAGAGAAAATATCGATTTTGGTCCCGCTTTTGGCCTAAAAATCAGGGGATCAAAATTGATAATCTTAAACCTATGGGACTAAAATTGAGCGATTTTTTTTTAAAATGACCAAAATTGATAGTATCGGGACCAAAATCGAACTGAAGTGTATCCAATGGGACCAAAAGTGAAATTTTCTCCAATTATAGACTATATATATATATATATAGAGAGAGAGAGAGAGTGAGAGAGAGAGAGAGATGAGAGTTCTTTTGTGAATCATATCCTAGTGTGTTAAATATGAATTGATCTCACCCATTGAATATTGTTAGATCTACGTTTATGATTTATTTTGTTTTTTGGTAGAAAGGACACATTTGTCATTTTTTTCATATTCATAGTTATTAATTATAGTTATACCAAACATTAGGCATTTGTCGTGTTTGTCAAACACTTCACAAGTGTTTTTATCAACCTTGATATGCATACCATCGTCACACAGCTGACTGATACGGATCAAATTGGCCGTTAATCCCTCAACATGTAGGACATTCTGGAACTTAGGAAAATGTTTAACATTCAAGGTACCTTTTCTGACAATGTTTCCTTGAGCTCATCCTCCATAGCTGACCTTGCCTTTGTTGGTAGTGGTGTATTCTTCAAGAAATTTCTTATTGTCGGTCATGCATCGAGAACATCCACTATCAAAGTACCATGTTCCAGAAATGTTAGCCTTCAAGGATGTGTACACAACATTGCAGGTCTACTTCATCTTTTTAGACTTCTTAGGATTTTTGTTCTTTGATGTGGTCCCTGATGTTGTTCTCTCAGTAACAACATCATCATGAAATCTGAAGCAATGTGGTTTGATATGTCCAGGCTATTGGAGAATCCCAATCCAGCTCTATCTGTCTGTCCTAATGTTAAGGCTTCATTTAGGACATTCATTCCTTGATTCCACTTCTGAAATGTTCTTGAGATGTCCTCCACTTCTTTCTTTAGTTTGTCGATTTCAGCATCACTCCTGGTAAGTCTAATTTCCAGACTTACAACCTTTCCTCTAAGAAACTGATTTTCTTCCATGAGAAATCTCAGCTCTTTTGATTGAGTTATCCATTAAGTGCAGACTTCATTCACAACATTGTTAAGCTCTTGAAGGGAGGCAGTAGGTCTTTCTTCATATGGATCATTCTCTCTGATTTCGGAAGCATGATTGAACTCATCCAGAAGCTTCTGCTTCAACATCTAGAAGAACTTCATCTTCAACTTCACATTTTTGTCAATGTCAAGTTCGTCAAGTTCATCAATATCATTCAGAGCACCAATAATTTGATCATCTTCTTCCATGACATTGATAAACAACACTCTCTGATTTGAATCATTTTCAGTATCAGAATCATCACTAAGGACAACATTAAAATTGTTTCTTTCTCTTCTTCGTGCTGTTGGACATTCATTAGAGTAATGTCCATACCCAGAGCATGCTCTACATTGAACTGAATCAATGTCTTTACCACTGTCAGCAACTTCTTTCTTGACATTTGATCTTCCAGAATTTGATGTTGATGAGGATGAAGAGTCAAACAACCACCGAGGTTTGATGTTTGGAGGGCTTTTCTTCATGGACCGGATGAGTGAGTTGAATTTCCTTGTTAAGAGTGTGACACTCAGCTTTTCTTCCTCATTGATTTTCTGAAGACCGTCAACATCATCATGAACATCAGATGACACAGTTGTTGTCTGGAGAGCAATTCCCTTTGAAGTTGAGTTTGCTTTTTGGTTTTGTAGGTTCATTTCAAATGTTAGCATGATGCTGACCACTTCACTCATGCTCATGGTTCCCATATCATGGGCTTCCTCAATTGTAGAAATTTTCATATTGAATCTTTCTGAGAGAGTTCGAAGCAACTTGCTAACCATGTTCTCATTGGAAATTAGACTCCCAAGAGCGGTCAATTGATTTCAGATCTCACACAATTTTTCAGCATAAAATGAAATAGTTTCATCTTCAAGCATACGTAAATTTTCAAACTTGGATGTAAGCTGTAACGCCCCAAACTACTCCGTTTGGCCACGTCACTAACATACAATTTACTTACATATTTTTGTGTGTTTATAATAAAATGAGCGGAAGCTTAGGTCAAAGAGCATGACTAGGCATGACGTCATAATTCTCAATGTAAAATTTTCACGAATTAGCATGCAATCTATTGAATCTAAGCTATCACACAATATTTTATCAAATGGAAGCATTGAACAAGCCCATCCACATAAACCATGCAATCGTCTAACTTATCGGGCTTATAGGTTGTCATAACCCGCCCGTCTAACATCCTAAATCAACATGCAAAGTATAGGGTCAATAATATACTTCATACGTAATAGGCTCCAAGGTCGAACGACCCGCCTTTAAATTGTTGCACAATATCAAGTTATATACATCATAACCTACAAAAGATCGGGCTATTCCCATCCCCAATAATCATTGATCATAAAGCAAAAAGAGTGATCAATGTAATGATAACAATAATAATAATAATAGTAATATGAGTATTTCAAAAGAAGAGCATTCAAAAGATAAACACAAGCTTGTGGGGTTCTCTTGTGTTCACAACGCTCCTACTCGGGCCTCGACTCCTCAACCTGAAATTCATTGAATGAATGGGGTGAGTATTTAACAACATACTTAGTGGGGAACACTGTAAACAGTTATAGCTAATTGTACAAGTGAAAATATAATATATGGACTTTTCTTTACTTTGTGGAGACTAGTCTCAACCCCGTAGGGTCTAAACATCATGATGCCCCCGTTAATGAACATCTTTGGCCCTATTGGGATGCCCGCAGACATACTACCCCCCAGGGAGGACATTAACAGGTCTATATTCGATCACAAGGATCTCTGCCCCGAAGGGTCTCTTTGTCGACCCCGAAGGATCTCTTTCATTCACCGGTCCGAAGACCCTTCATATTTATGCCATCAAAGCACAACAATAACTATAACATTACACGTGTTCACAGTTTAGAGTTACCCCACCTTATGAGACGCTTTTGAAATCCTTTTAATCTTGATATACTTCTTGGCCGTGCACAAGTTGTCCTCCTCGAGCTCCAACACGTCACCTAGCACCTTTTATTCTCTTTTCATTTTAGACGTCGAGTTATTCAATTAAATCATAATTTAGACCAAACCCATGCCATACTTTGCTTTAAAGTCTCCATACATATCCATATACATAACCTTGGATATACCAACTCATAATATGATTTTGGACTCGAAATACACATTAAAACTCTTTGAAGCATTTGATCGAACATGTTACGGGCACACATTTAAACCACATGCTCATAACTCATTTTAAATCCTTTAGACCCAACATTTCAAATACAAACACCTTCACCCTAGGGCTCTAACATACATGAAAATCAACCCCAAACCATCAACACAACACCTCCAAACAATTATCA
The DNA here is from genome assembly GCA_026008535.1 of Perilla frutescens. Lineage (NCBI taxonomy): Eukaryota > Viridiplantae > Streptophyta > Magnoliopsida > Lamiales > Lamiaceae > Perilla > Perilla frutescens. The sequence goes on along the minus strand of BRKX01000006.1, from coordinate 39,208,812 downwards.
ACAAAACAAAGGGAAATTAGGGCAAAAACCCAAACCCTAGCAACAATGAACCATAGGAATTCGATATAACTTCACATATAGCCTCAAGGAGGTAAATGAACCATATGTTCGAGACATCAAAGCAAGAAGATCAACAAAAATCCAAAATCCTCAAAATTGGATAACAAACCCTAGTTTCCAAAACAACAAGAAATGGGTGTTTAATACCCAAGAAGGAGAGGTGTAGAGGTTACCTTTGTTGATGGATGATGATGGATTACACTTCAAAAGTTGAAGAATTTTGAGAGAGAAAAGAGGAGAAAATCGCCCCCTCTCTTCGTTGAAAGGAATGAGGAAGAAATGAACAAGTGTTGTATTTATAGGTAGAAAATCCCCGGACCCGCGCGACCGCACAATCCCCGCGACCGCGCGACCATGCTCTCGGCCCATGCTCCCCCGCGAGCACGCACACTCTGCAGGCGCGCGCCTCGCCCACGCCCTGCGGGCGCGCAGTCTCCGGCGACCGCGCACGGCCCCGCGGGTGCGCGGCGTGCCCCCTTCAACCCCGCTTCTATTTTGACTCCCGGACATTTTTAACTCCATTTTAAAAACGACTTAGATTTTCGAAACACTCTTAATACACACCAAAAAAGCAGGGGTGTTCAAGGTTTTGGCAAATAAAATTCAATGCAATAACATTCATCCATTATCATATAACTCGACACTTTTAGTATTAAAACTCAAACTGTGTTATACACTTAGTATAACATCACTGTACTATGACGTATCGGCTCCAGTGGAACAACCTGCAATAAAACAACGGCACAACATACAAACATACTCACATGATTAATATTCAACAATATTAATTCGAAATCATTTACTAAAATTATAATTTATAATTTAGCAAAAAGGGTTGGGGTATCACATAAGCAGTCTTAGTTTGGTCTTTCTCACACTGGCAGACCCTTCACAATGTTCCTGAAGAATGGTCCATGCTTGATATGCAGTAACACAGTTGCAAATCATCTTGAAGCATGGAACATCAACTGAAAAAAAAAAATAACATTCAGAGCGCGAGCATTAAAATTTGAAATTATTCTCTCATCATTTGTCCATTGGGATTCTGGTGTTAACACAAAATCCCCATTTGGACCTTTCATCCTAGGAGGACTCCATTCTTCAATGACTTCCATCCATACTCTTTCATCGATAGATTTGATGTAAATCTTCATTCGAGATTTCCACATGACATAGTTACTACCATTGCTATCTAGAGCAGGGGGACGATATTGATTAATCTAAATATCCATCACGGATTTCAAGCAACACTGGATCGAGTACTTAGTATGTTAAGTACCGGCTCTGATACCACTTGTTAGAATTTGTTGCCTGAAACAATGTGAATTTCGGATGTAAATAGCAAAGTTAAATAAAATGTTGAAGCTAGTGTTACCACATTGCCTTCAACATGCAGCGGAAATGTAAGCTGAACTTTGCACAAAATAAATTTTAAATCACACTCCTTACGGTGTGTGATTGCCTCAAGACGAAATTCACTATCATAAGTGACAAATAAAAACAATGCTAATGTTGTCTCAGTTCACTCCCTTGACAACACTGCATAAAACATACAAAGGACTATCCTAGCTTCACTCACTCGAATAATCACTCAAACAAACCTATCTAAACACATAGATAGATTACAACAAGTCACTCTAAATCCTAGACTCTCAAAGTTGACTATCTAACCTACACACACAACTGGAATGAAAGTCTCCAGCTGATTGGGATGCTAGGCAGATGTCGGAGAAGATGTCTTGGATTTCAGAGATGACACTAGATGCAAGATTCAGAGCTTCTCACAAACCACGGTGATAACCTGCTTGCATAAATGATTTTAAGGTCTAGAGAGACCTTAAATACTTCCTTCATCTTGTCTTGACACTTGCTTCACGATCCTAGATGACTTGGACTTGAATCAACCACTTTCCACTACCCATTGCTGAAGTGGACTTGAGATAACCGTCTTCTGCATTGCGTGGCACACGTTCTTCAATATCGTGCAATAGTAGCGGTAACTTCAGTGACCCACGTTCACCTGCAACGGTTAGTGTCCAATGGAGAGGGGGAACATCACGTCCCCTAAAAATACGGAACATATTTTGAACAAGTCAAAATCAACATTATCCACGATTTAATTCATAATAAAATATCCAATAAATCCCTAAATACGTGAAAAATAAAATGTGATAAATATCACAATATATTCAGATTAATTTAAAATAAATTAATCCAAAATACTAGGAAAGCATAAGATTAGTAATTCAAGTGTTATACTCGATATAACGAGAATGACGGAACATCATTAGATACGACATTGATTGCGATGTTATCAAACGAAGTGATAACATCATCTGGAACACATCTTACTCAACAAAAAATAATCTAAGCATAACCTCTCTAGCTCCCTCGATCTCTCTGACTTCGAGTTCTCTCTCTCTCTCTCTCTCTCTCTCTCTTACACACACATGCATAAATTTATTTTATAATAATTGTTATTATAATAATAAATTTGATAGTGAAACACGAAAAATGGCAATAGGAAATTTGAACCACTATGTTGAGATCGATAAAATCGTCTATTGCATTTGCACAATAGAATTTTTTTTAAAGTTTTTTCTTCATTTTTATTCAATTTCAATTTCTTGTACTTTAATTTAATTTTGCACTATTTTTTATGATTTATCCTACCCAATTAGAGTTCATTGTGATTTTTAATATTTAATTTTTCAAGTAATCAATTAATAACTAAAATTGAAAGCTAGTTGATGTTTATTTTTCGTGTCGTGTCTTATAACAAGAACATACAAGAAAATTTTAATACATTAACAATTCTCTACTACTACATTTATAATATAGCAAAAATTTTGCAAGCAATTCTTCCAATTAATTACTTGCTCGATCGGTCGCTTGAGTTCTTTCTGTATGCAATGAAATGGATGGAAATTTGATATATTTATTTGTCCATACTCTACCTTATATTAGAGATGAATGCAAATGAAATAAATGCAAGGAATTATATATGTCTATAAGCTTATAATTAATTATGAGCTAGCTAGCATAATAGCATGTGATGTTACAGAATATTGCATGCAAATAATTAATTTATGGATGCTAGATATATGCATGGGCTATCAATTAATTCTGCATTCCCATTCTATTTGCTCTATTTTCTGAATATGTATATATAAAACAAGCATTTACTCATTACTTCAAATTTGTTTTGTCACTATCAATGAGTAGTCCAAAAGAGACAATTATAGAGAGAAAATTTCACTTTTGGTCCCATAGGACACACCTCAGTTCGATTTTGGTCCCGATACTATTATTTTTGGTCCCAAACAGAGAAAATATCGATTTTGGTCCCGCTTTTGGCCTAAAAATCAGGGGATCAAAATTGATAATCTTAAACCTATGGGACTAAAATTGAGCGATTTTTTTTTAAAATGACCAAAATTGATAGTATCGGGACCAAAATCGAACTGAAGTGTATCCAATGGGACCAAAAGTGAAATTTTCTCCAATTATAGACTATATATATATATATATATATATATATATATATAGAGAGAGAGAGAGAGAGAGAAAGAGAGAGAGAGATGAGAGTTCTTTTGTGAATCATATCCTAGTGTGTTAAATATGAATTGATCTCACCCATTGAATATTGTTAGATCTACGTTTATAATTTATTTTGTTTTTTGGTAGAAAGGACACATTTGTCATTTTTGTCATATTCATAGTTATTAATTATAGTTATACTATAATCATGTTTCATCTATTATTATATGTCGATTTCATTGTGGATGTATTTTACATTAATCTTAAATTTTCTAATCCTAATATCAATAAGCTTTTCAACTGCAATTTGTTAAAAATATTGTAATTCTAAATCATTCGAATCAACATATTAAATTTATTTAATTAATTGAGATCACAATCGTTGAATGCTTGATTAGTGTCTTCATCATATTATAAAATAAGTATCCTTTTATCTTTGATTTTTTTTTCTACGTAAATTTCTAATTAATTAATCCATAAGCAATGTGTTGAATATTCAATATACAATCATATGGTATTTTTTAAATTTCAAATGCATTACATGATATTTTTTAACTTTCGGATGATATGATTGTACAAATTATAAGGAATAATATTGAATATTCACTATACATTAATATGCTCATTTTTAAATTTCAAATCCATTTACATGCTATCATTTAAAGATGCTATTTTTTAAATTCTAGATGTTATCTTGTTAAATTTAGATGCTATTTTTTAAATTCATGCTATTTTAAAAATTCCAAATGCTATTTTTTAATTAAATATCCGATGCAATGGTGTACTTCTTGCAAAAATTGTTGACTAACTAATCCATAATACTATTGCATGTGTTTTTAATGCTAATACACGATATGATTATACCATAATTTCCATAACCAATAATGTTTCATGTACATTCATATGATATTTTTTAAATTTTAAATGTATTCACATGTTCTTTTTCTAAATTTAAGAGGCTATTGTTTAAATTTCGGATGCTATTCTTTAAAAACTCGAAGTACTTTTTTTAAAAACTACTAATTTATTAATTCATAATACTTTTTAATATCTTTGTAATGCTATTATATATGAAATGATTATAAAATAACATTCATAAACAATAATATTGATTGTTTAATGTACATTAAAGTGCTTGTTTTTAAATATGAAATGCTTTCACATGCTATTTTTTAAATTCCACATGCTATTTTCATAAGATCCAGGCGCTTTTTAAGCATCAGGTATTTTTGTAGGGTTTATTGAATCTTGATCAATATATAGAATCATAAAAAATATGGAAATAATGTTTGATGATGATATTCAACGAATCCTTACCATAAACCTATCTATGTAAAATTAAATCTTCATTTTTGGGTAGTTGGGGGTTACAAATGATTAATAAATTCTCATAATGAATATGCAAACAAAACGGATTGATTCTCAAACCACAATAATGATAAATACATCTTTGCCCTTTCACATAAAGATATAACAATTTTCCACAAATTTATCCAAACCAATCTAGACCATCCAAATTATTATATTAATGACTCGGATTAATTCATATTTAACATCTAGGAATTACTTACACCCTAACCCTACCCTATATATATATATATATATTGTGAATTGACATTTGAGTATGTGGTGTATAAATATTCGATATGATTCTTAAATTGGATTCTTCTAGCCTTATTATTCAAATGTTTAATTAGTTAATTTTGATTATTTGAATTATTCAAATGTTTAATTCATTAATTTTGATTATTTGAAGAGTGTGAATAATCAAATAAAAATAAATTCTGTATGAATGATATTAATTCAAATAAGAAATACACAATTCATGGAAGTTCCTTATGACATGTTTTTATCTTGCTTCGTAGTGAAAACAAGTAGAGCTAGCGTAAGCACTCATTCAGTGTTTTATCGAACACATAGTTTGCAATATTTTAGTGTAGAAAGAATTATAAATACGATAATTTATTCTGAGGAAAAATGCATCGAATTATAATGTGTTACAGTATTACATGTGAATGACATAAATAAAACTCTTAAAAAAAATTGAACTTTGTTGGCCTTCTCGATAATTCATGTTTTTGTGCTTCTTAATAAAATATTAGTATTTGTTTGTAAAAAAAAATGGAACTTGAATTTTTCATTGATTTGAATGGACAACTTAATTTTTGGGGTGGCTTTTCTAATCATTCTGACCTGTAAATGTGCTTTATATTTATCTTCAAAAATTAGTTGTTGTTCTCTTCTTATTAGTTAGGCAAAAACGTGTTTTTCTATTTTCCATTTCTTATTTTGTAAGTGAGTATAAATGATTCACTTACATATGGATAATGATAAAGTTTGTATAGGAAATTTCCTCGCAAGCTAAATCAAAATATTGACACATCACATACATCAAGACTGGATATTTGGAGACTGTAAAAATCTATTATAGATCAGTTTCCATTCTTTTTGTACATTAAGTAAAATTAAAAAAATCGATTCGAATTAATTAGATTACGTACTTTTGATTGGATTTTTATTTTATTTTATTTTTGAAGTTCAATTATGATTCTAAGCTCAAAATGAATGAATGATTGGTTAGAATTCTCAACCTAGCAACCTTGTTCAAGAATGATTAATCGGTCATAATTCGCTAATTTTTTTTTAAAAAAAACTTTATTTTAATTTTATTTTGATCCAATTAATTCATGACTAAATTAATTATAAATTTAATTGTACCATGCTGTAGCGCTCCGGTCCCGAAAAACTATGGAAATAAACGCCACGGGGGTTGGAATTAAAAAGCGGGAAAGAAAGGGGTAATTTAAGTAACAAAATCTCAACAGAAGACTCAAAATATCCAAATATGATTTTTAATACATATACTGATCCAAAACACCAAGATCGGGATTCTTAGTACTTTAACAAAAGAGTAGCAGAAGTGCGGAAGCTTATTTCCCAAAAGAATATTAACAAAAGGAGATAATGGAAAATAGGTAAATAATAAAAGTCCATCTCTCAGCATCGTCATATCCACGCGCCAACTTACTGACCTGAAAATATTTGAAAAGATTTGGGCTGAGTACTAATGCACTCAGTGGGCAAATTTTCACAATTCAAGTTATGGAAATCATTTTCTAAAAGTAATCTATCTATGTCCATGCAGGTAGTGAAGCTTAGGAGATTTTAAAATTGAAAGCAACCTAAGTTCACCAAAATATTTTATCGTGAAGCGCTTAAGAGTATCACTAGTCACTACCCGCAACCCGTACTACATCACCAACATGTAAAGTTGAGTAAGTATATCCAATGAGTGTAACCAATAAGTGTTTCATTTTAGTCTCACCGACAAGGAGTAGGGCATGACGAATAATGCATGCATACTGTAGCTACTCACATTGACAAAACGCTGGTTTGTGAGACTCTGACAACATACAGTAGCACGTAAATATTTAACACAGATAGTCACATATGCAATTTTAGCAAAGTAGAGCTTAATAACTCGAAATATACAATTTCCAAAGATATAGTATAGCCCACCTGAATATAAGATAAGCTTTCAAATTCTGGGTTGGTTTTGCTCAGGTTCTGCTAGCTCTTCTAGGCCTACAATAACCAACCTTGGCTTAGTTTAGCTAAAATGATGCTATTAAAATTCAATCCCTAAGCTTCCTTTTAATATTTAATTTTTGAATTCTATTATTTATTTACACATTTTAAATAATAATTATAAACATTAATTTACTAATTATTACTATTAGTACATAACTAAATCCATTGCCACAACTAAAATAAATATAACATAAGAACATTACGGTAAATCTTATAATTTTACAAATTATGACATCAACCTATGTATTGTATTCAAGATTAAATTAAGGTTCCCTATTTCAATATTTAGAAATTATAACAATTGTTTAATAGTTCCAATATGTAAAAGCTTAATACAATTAAACTTATATTCATATTACTAATTCTAATCCACTAGAAAAATTACTTAATATCATAAAGTGATACTTATTTAAGTTATTTTATCATGAATAACAATTAGAAAAAATTATGAAGGGCCAATAAATACAATTCTACCGATCCAAAATTTATTCATATTAAATTAGTAACATTAAAATCAAATCCTCAAAATACTAACTTAATTAGATATTACACACACATACGAAACTAGATTTAAACACTAACCTTAGACCAGCTACCAATTTTTCTCAATTGATGAGGATTTACGGTTGTGGGGGTAATGAATTTCTCATAATTGATTAAAGATGGAAGTCCATTTTCGAAACCATTTCATTTAATAAAGTTATATCTAATAGCTTATATATTTAATATTCTTATTATTCAACTACACGTGTACATCTAAATTTTCATACACAGATACGCTCATCATTTGCAAATACACGTATATTCATATATGATAAGTACAATTCATTTCCTTATTTTTTTTCTTTTTATCTATCTAAATAATGCATATCATAATATAGTTATCCTATAGCTAGTATATTAATTGTCTTGTAGCTATACATATATACTTATATAATTTAATTAGTTCCAAAATAAAAATAATAATATTTTAGATAGAATTGAAATATATTAATATATATAATTGGAGAACCATTAAGTAAATAAAATATACTTAGATAATCATTAAATAATAAAAAAAAATTTAATTTCATAAGAACATAGCTTAAAGATATAATAGCTAAAGAAATTGTTATTAATATTTTTTTTTCCAAAGCTATTGAATTAAGCATAAGATCGAGTGAGGCATAGAAGAAAGAAAACTATTTGGATTCCTACTATATTTCTTTTATACACAATATTTTCATTGAAACAATACCTTAAGCATTACTCATCATCCTACTAACTCATCCTCAAGCCACATCACCCTACATATTCCTCCTTAAGACACATGTGTGTGTGTGTGTGTGTAAATATCGGAGAAACAACAAGTGGTAATAAATATATATATTATATTTAAATTGTCTATACATATTACATATTAAAATATTATTTCTATCTTCATTGCAAGTGTATGTGTGTGTATATATATATACACACGTTTACTACTATTTTTTTTCCCAATTATATAAATAATTAGATGGTACATTTTTTAGAACTAATATGTATATAGTTGTTTGCAATCAAAATCACGCTTAATCTATTTGAACTCAATAACTAAATTTCTATTTAATCAAATTAAGTTCATATCCAGGATTCTAATATGAAAATGGTCTCGGGCGGTATTTCTAACACACTCAATGGGCACACTTCACTTAAAAATGGGACCTAGCTACAAGACTTCATTTTCTTCCCTTGGTTACTCTTAAGGGTAGCATAGACTATTCTTTTAATGCTAAAAAGTTTTGGATATTACACTTATTCTAACTACTAGATTTATATTCCTAATTAAATTTAGATGATAAAATTTTGGGGTATTACACGCCTTCCCCCCTTAAAAGAATTTCGTCCCGAAAATCACGTGCCTTGGAATATTTTCAAATTCTGACATTGCTTTTGTTAGATCATGATGATTACATTGTGCAAGAACCAATGGAATTTGCTTATTTCTTAGGACTTGAACTTTTCTATCAAGAATTTCATTGGGTTTGTCTTCGTACGTCATGTCAGAACGTAGAACTCACTTTCTTTGATAATGTGTTCCGGTTCAAATACTCATTTCCTGAGCATTGCCACGTGCTACACATCATGAACTTGTGATAGGTCCGGTGGCAGAGCTAATTGGTAAGAAATCTCATCAATTCTTTCTAGTATTTCGAATAGCCTTATAAATCTTGGTTTCAACTTATCCCATTTTTCTGAATCTCACAACACCTCGTGTTGGAGATACCTTTAAGAAGAGTTTTTCACTAATAATTGTAGGTCCGTTTTACGCTTGTCTGTATAAGCCTTCTGTCTGCTTTTTACTTCTTTCATTCTCATTCGAATTCGGTCGATTATCTCGACAGTAGTCAGTACAATCTCTGGACCTAATATTTTCCTTTCTCCAACTTCGTCCTAGTATAGGGGTGATCTGCATTTGCAACTATGCAAGGTTTCATATGGTGTCATCTTTATATTTTATTGATAACTATTGTTATACGCAAACTCTACCAAGGATAAAACGTCTTCCCAGCTGGTATTTCCGTCCAATACAACTCCACGGAGCATATCTTCCAAAATTTGTATCGTTCTCTCTGATTGGCCATCTGTTTGGAAATGAAAAGTGGTACTGAAGCTCAGATTCGTTCTATTTGCTTCCTAGAAACTCCTCTAGTACCTTGATATAATTAAAACGAGTATCACGATCTGACGTGATAGAAATTGGAATTTCATGCAAATGAACAATTTCTTTTACATAAACATGTGCTAATTTGCTTAACTCCGCTGTTGTTTTGATCGGCACGAAATGTGATGCTTTCTTTAATCGATCCATGATGACCCACACTATTGAGTTCTCTTTCACTGATCTTGTTATGCCTACCACAAAATCCATCATTATATACTCCAATTACCACTCTGGAATTTCCAACAGCTGCAATAAACCTGAAGGTCATTGATGTACGACTTTCACTTGATGACATGTTACACATCTCTATACAAATGCTACTATCTCTCTTTTCATATTATTCTACCAGAGATATGTTTTCGAGTCCTAGAAGGATCAATCCTTGATTCAGGATCAATATAACCACTTTTGGAATTAATATAATATTTACTTTAATTTAATAGGAGCTTTATTCTTTTTACTTCGAATAGGAATGCACAATACTCGTGTCTAAAATCAAACATGACTCGATAGTAGGTTCTTAAAATATTTTTCAATTAACTTGAAATGAATCCAATGAAAAAAATTAACGGCTTAAAACAGAGAAGTAAATTTGAAAAATCATAGAAAAATCAATTCAAATTTGATCAAGACACAATCAGCAGCCACGCATTTGACGTGAAGAAACCTACAAATGGTCAGAAGGAGTCGAAGACAGATTTCGATCACCCTAGCCTAAAATTGGTTGGAAAGGCAACTGTTGTTGTTTACCGAACATATTGATCAACAAGAAGTTTAGGGCTCGATCGAACTCGATACTCAATAGATTTTCAATCAAAAGTAGAATTTTTCATAGTATGGAAGACAAGAATTTTGATGAAACAAATGGTTCAATAATACGATAGATACAACAACTGGAAATGATCAAGGAATATATCATTTTTAATATAGATGAAATATACCAGAAAATATTGTGGTTTTGGGAAAAATTATAGCTTGGATTCAGAGGATCAAATGATATCCGATCTTAGATCGGATATAAGGGATTGAAAGAATGCAAAGAGGAGTTGCTATACATAAAAAATTAAGTCCATACCACGGAGGAAATGAAGAAAAACAACCTTTCAAGTTGCACTCGCAACACAATGATTTATGTGGCAGATTTGACGTATCGATTTATGACGTGCCTTTGATAGACCAAATGATATCATATTGATGATTCGAGACTTGTTATGAGAAGCTTGAAGTGCTAGGTTTACAATGACGTAAATCGGGAGAAGAAATGGCTGGATTAATAGAAAAAGATGTCGTAATGGGACTGCAACACAACTCGGTGACCAGCAACACCACTGAGATTCTAGGCCCATTTTCTCAACTTTTCGGGCACCGGTTGGAAACAACATCAAAACAAACTTTGTTTTATTATGACAAAGAAAAGTGTGTATAAAGTTTCAAAATTTTCTCAACAGATTTCATTCCTAAAAGATTGAAAGAAAGATCAATATTTGGGGAGGAGAGGGCTGAGATTATAGAGAGAGGATAAATGAGTGATGCTTCATTATGCTTGTTTATTATTTTCATGGTTGAGGATGTTCAACTACCCCCACCCCTGACATGTGTGGTGACACATAGAGCAAGATGAGGTTGAGTGGTGGCAATCAATTTGTGATGTATTTTAATATATGGTATTGAATTGAAATAGAGAACGAATAAAATTCTGTTGGAAAATCAAATGAACTCTGTTTTTAATGAAATTAGCGATCACGATTATAGAAGGATTTGTGACTCCTAGTCAAAGACGAAATCAATTTGGAGTTAGACATAAAGCGATATAATTTTATTTTAGGGATGAAAAGATGGTCTTTCAATAATTAGCTAGAACACACAAGATTCAATGAACGTCAAAATGATGAATGGAAAAGACTAATGAAAATGTCTTGTCACGAGGAACAAGATACGTGATCGAGAAATATTTAGAGGACAACATGATTTTAAGAATAAAATTGAGTCAACTTTGGGATTCGTTTTCTCGATATTTGGAATTTTCAATAATCATTTCAAAGAAATCTATAAACAACACAAGTTTTCTATATGGTCGGAGTAATTCACAGATTTATTTTGGGACGGGGTGTTACATTCCACCCCTTTAAAACAAAACTTGAGTGGTCTCCCTTGTTTTCAAGTTCCTATGTTGCTTGATCTTGATGGTTCTATCTAGCGAGGCTCCTATCGTATGTTATATGTGCACGCAAGATCAACTCGCCATTCTTGAGCACGTAGTTCGGGACAAACATATAATTCATTAGGACCGATACATTTAACATATCATGCACCCCTTATTTTCACCGCGCTTCTCTCATTACCGATAGATAATTGTAGAACATTTTTTCAGCTTGTGGTCTCATCTAAGAAGACTCCTTGAAGCATGTATCCTTTATTTTTTATCGTTCATTCAATTTAGCCATTCATTTGCGTGTGAAGTTCAATTTGTATCCATAGCTTTGTGACTAAATGTCGATGTGAATTACATTTCTCAATCTGGCGTGATTGAGATGAATATCCCATGTAGATGCACCATAATTTATACGTATAGCTACCCTAGCTTGTCGACTCCATCTCTATCTTGATTGGTATGATATATTGTTGCCCACGAAAATCTCTTGTTTCACTGTAAAATATTCGAGTATTTTTTCCCTTTTTTTTCTGCTCATAGCACCTGTTCCCTCGTTAGTTTCCTAAGATGGTAGATTCTGATTTCTTCTTGCACGTGACATCAAAATAGACTTATCAAAGAAAGACAACACTAGATCTACAAAAAGTACCAAGTTGACCTAATAACAAATTGTCAAACTTGATCCAACAATATCATACAATTGCCTATATCCATCGCATGTTCATCACCATCCATCTGCTCATTGCCCAGGCTTCTAATGATAAAGTTCGAACACAATGCATGCAAAATACATCAGCAACAACTTCAAATGATGTGCCAAAGTCTTCCATGAACTCGTTATCGCTTGTTGAGTAAATTTTATAATCGCATCTCCACAAGTAGTGATAAAAGGTAGTGATCAATCTACCTCAATATCTCGCTCAAGTCACAATTCTGATGTTGAACTTTGTTTGTAGCGGCCATCATCGTCTAGTATATCTACCCACAAAAATTCTCAATCTCTGTATAGATCGTTAAGCTACATTTTTTTTAAATATTTTATTACTTAAGATGTCCATCTTTCTAGCACTATGGAAAACTCTTAGTCAACCTTAACACAACCTCAATCTTGACTCCCATAGAGTAAGTTATTTTTCCAATAAACTCGAATATTGAATCGATTTCTTTCTTGGTATACTTATACAATCTTGTAATCCGCTCATCAATCGTGATGTACGTGTGGCAGTTTTTTTGAGCCATAAGTTTATATTCAGTCATGAAAATGAAACGTCTCCTCATTCAAACTATGTTCTGAGCAATCTCATAAGTGTTTACAAGTTTAGCCTAAGTTCAGCAACTATGGGCTAAGTTAATCTTACGTTAACAAGATTTTAAGCTTTCGTACTCATTTCAGAGTATATACATCAAACACTTTTCAGCTATGACATCTTACAGCATGCATTCTGCACGTTCCCAACATAACAAGCATGCACAAGGCATAGATAAACAAGTTCATACATATATGTAATCAACATAGTTTTTCGACAGAAACCAGTCTGCTCACAGACATATTTCAAAACCATTATTATAATACCCCACATCTTGATTACTATTTAATTACAGTTAAGCGTGTGATTACTGCATAAGTACAGTAATTTCCACTCAGATTATGATCGAAAGTATCTGTTAAGTTCCATTGAATCCAAGGTCAATTAATTCCCATAGATGGCTCAATTATTTTCCTTTCAGGTGGATTATATTCCCTTAACAGTATGGAAAGCCGGAATTGTAATTTCAGATAAATTCGATTCCTATTCTTTTAAATTACGGTGTGTGTTTATCGTGACTCGGATATTTTGATAAATATTTTTAGGATTGGGAGAATCAGATATTCTCTGGTCATTCAGTGTTTAAATTCAGATAATTTAAACAGGGCGATTTAAAAGCCGAGAGAATTAGATATTCTCTAGTTCGGATTTTTTTATGGTCGAAAAAAATTTAAAACCAATATTTCGAAGTGGTATTTTAAAAACAAGTAATTTTAGATAAATTATCGTTTTAAAATAAGTGAATTATTTCATCAAGTTCGGGATTTTTCCAGAGACGAAAAATATCACAATAACCGAACAACCGGTATTTAAACCGGGTATTTTTCTTAGTCAACCCAAGGCATGGGAGGCCATGCCTCCCCTCACCTCTCCCATGCCTTTCCCATGTCACTCTTATCCCCAAAATAGTAAGTTGATGTATATGTATAGTATAGAGAGAGAGATAATTCATTTCACCATTTCATCCCCATTTGCTAACAAGTTTCGAGAGTGAGAAAGACCAAACAAGCTATTCTATCTTGTTGCTCCTTCACCAACCTTTCATCATCTTCCATTCCCTTCTTTTTCTACACAAAATATTCAAGAGAAAGAGAGAGTAGAAATGCAGCAACTCTCATTTCATCCTCACTCCATTTCACCTTCATTTTGACGCAAGAAGTCGATCGAGAGAGAAAGTGCAACTATGTAGCATTTCATTCCACACCTTCATCCTCACCTCTGCGTGAGAAACCAAGAGAGAGCCAGAGTGTAGATGCGGCCATTGTTGAGGAGAACTCCATCTCATTGCTGCCGTTCTTCACCGTTGTCTTTCCGGCGTTGTCATTGGAAGCTTCGTTTCCATCATTCCATCTTCTTCAAGCTTCTTTTAACTTTCCTCCATTGTCATTTTGAGAGGTATTTTGAAAACCATGAAGTTATATATATATATATAGGTTTGATGTTGTATTGGAAATTATGTCTTAAGTTTTGAAGCATGTTAGATGGTAGAAATGAGTTGGTTTATGTTGCAAAACTTGTTGAGATATTATGAAGCATGTTGTTGTGTCTTTTGTGTTCAAAGTATGTTACATGTTTATGGGTTCAATAGTACTTAAAAGCATGTTTGAGATAAGGTTGATGTGTTAAAATGCATGATTTCAGTAATATAGAAAGGTTTGTGAAGTTTGGTGTCGAGTTTATGGATGTTGTGAAGTGGTTTGAGTTCACGCATTCGCGCGCACGGGTGGGCAGATTTGCCACCTTTCAGTAAAACTAGCATAACTTTCTAGTTAGGCATCATATTGAGTCACCGTAAATTTTTTCATAAACTATACTTAAGTAGCTTTCCAATGGTATAGGTCTCAGTCTTTAATTCGTCCTGAGTCGATTGTGAAACATCGGCAAAGTTAGGTCATGTGTTCTGTTTCGGAAATTTGTGGCAGTTATGCCACCTTCCAGTGAATCGGGTATCACTTTTTCATTAGTTGTCATCTTCAGTCACCGTAAATTTTTCTGGAAATTGGACTTCCGTAGCTTTCCAATGGTATATGGCTTGTCCCCTGCACCCTAGCGAGTCAAAACAGAAAATTCTGCAAAGTTGACCGTATGCAGAATATTGTTTAATCTAAGCTTAATGTTGATGTATGGCTTTAGATGGTTAAGAACTAGGGTCGAGATTAACCCTTAAGCAAGAGAAAATTTAGAATGGATACTAGACCCTAATAGGTGTTAGGAAAAACTATCAAGGAACCCCTAGATCAAGTTTTGATGACATGTCAAAATTATTTATGAAAAACTGACCAAAGTTCAAGCTGTAGATCGAAGCTGACCAGCCAGGGCATCATCAAAAAGAGAACTCAAGAAGAGTCAAAGTCAACCGATCTGAAGAATGGCCCACAAGTTGAAAGACACGACATCCAGTCCAAGTTCAACTAAGCTGAGGAATCATACCAGTCAAAACAAGCTGACAACCAAGTCAGCTGAGCTGAAGGAGAAAAGAGTTGACTGAAGAATCTGATAAAGCATCAGTTTAAGCTTGAAACTGACATTATCCAACTGGAGTGATAGCCAATCTCAGCTGATAAGCCCAGAACTGCCAACTGGAGCGATGGACAATCTCAGCTGATAAGCTCAGAACTACCAACTGGAGCGATAGCCGGACTCAGCTGATAAGCTCAGAACTGCCAACTGGAGCGATAGCCGGACTCAGCTGATAAGCTCAGAACTGCCAACTGGAGCGATAGCCGGACTCGGCTGATAAGCTCAGAATTGTCAACTGGAGCGATAGCCGGACTCACCTGATAAGCTCAGAACTACCAACTGGAGCGATGGCCAATCCCAGCTGATAAGCTCAGAACTGCCAACTGGAGCGATAGCCGGACTCAGCTGATAAGCTCAGAATTACCAACTGGAGCAAGAGCCAGACTCAGTTGATAAGATCAGAATTGTCAACTGGAGCGATAGCCGGACTCAGCTGATAAGCTCAGAACTGCCAACTGGAGCGATAGCCAGACTCAGCTCACAAGCTCAGAACTGCCAACTGGAGCAATAGCCAGACTCAGCTGATAAGCGCAGAACTGCCAGCTGGGACGATAACCTAACTGAGCTGAGAAATCCAAAACTGCCAATTGAAATTCCAAACTACCAAGAGAGCTGAAGCAAGAAGACTCCTGGAATGTATTGCTTAAATCAGCGTATCTTGGAATAAATGCTCCTTCAAAGATCCTGGAACTTAATGAAGATCGATTGGCAGAGTAATGGCTACTTCAACCAAATGATCCAAGCGATCATTTAAGACCACCTGCCATTGATGAGCCAACAGAGCCACTGATCAATGGACAATGGAACTCAACGGTCAAAAAATCACTCCTCTATAAAAGATGGGTGAATCAGAGTTTTAAACACTCTTCGCAACCACAACTTCTTGCCAACCTTCGCATATACTAGCAAAGAGCTTTTCTTTCTCCCTCCCACCCAAGCTCAAGTGCAACATTTGATAGAAACTACAAAAGTCAAACTGAAAAGAAGAATTCATTGAATCAAGATACCCTACGAGCTGTTGACGATCCAGCCAGGGCAGCCTTCTCAGTTTCAGCTATTTAACGATCAACTACTTAGCTCAATCAAAGGAGCACATCAGTTGATACCCCCTGTTCAAGACTCACCTCTTGAAGATCGAAAGAGATCTAAAACCTGGTAAAGACGACAATAGCACCTGTCTTCCTAGCGAGCAGTTAGGGACTTCAAGTATGAGCCGTCGACCAGCTGAAGTAGTGAGCAGTTACCAGATTCAGCCAACTATCCTTCATTGTGTAATTTGTAAAGAAACTCAAGTTATATAGTGAAGTTGCCCTTCTGCGGAAGGAAGAGAGGACGTAGAAGTTTGAAACTTCGAACCTTTATAAATTGCTTGTGTACTGTACTATACTGATCATTGCATATCTCTGAACTGCATACAATATCACACAAGCTGCACTCAAACTGTCTTAACTGATTATCAAGTTCGTGCATAGATAAGTTTCATCAAGCGAGTCAAAGGGCCCTGTTATTCCGCATCTAAAGTAAAAGTTTTTGAATCAGTTTATTCACCCCCCCTCTAAACTGATACCGACATGCCCGGGACCAACAAGTGGTATCAGAGCGGTTGATTCTAAGGATCAGCCGTTTCTGCAGATCAACTGAATCAGATCTACTTATCTGTGCTAACATTCCAGCTATGGGAAACTATAAGCTACCTTTGTTTTCAGTTGAGAACTATGATAACTGGAGCAGGAGAATGAAGATGCATCTCTGCTCAATTCATGAGAATATGTGGGAAGTCATTGAAGAAGGTCCAATCATCATCATGATGGACAATGATGCTCACATAGTTGATATCAATCAGTCGGCAAGGATCCCGAAGCCAACTAATCTTCTCACCAATGAAGAGAAGAAGTTGAAGAATCTAGAGTTCGTTACTCAAGCTGTATTATTCCAAACTCTAGATGAAGATCGTATGAAGGATACAAAGAACTGCACAACTACCAAAGAGATATGGGACCTACTAGCAGATCTTTACAGAGAGTCCGAAGCCATAAAAGGAAACAAGCTCCAACTGGCAGTTGACAGGTATGAATCCTTCAAAATGAAGGCAGAAGAGTCCATCTCAAGCCTTGAAGCTAGATTTCTAGGCATCATCAGTGAGATGAACAACCTCGGGAGAAGTTATCCCAATTCAGAGATGAATTCCAAAATACTGGATAATCTCACTGACGAATGGGATATGAAAGTGATAGCTATAAAGGAGTCAAGAAACCTAAACAACATCACTCCAAGGGAACTATTTCGTTCTCTTAAAGCTCATGAGTACAGTCTAAACCGAAAAAGAGAAGCGTCGACATCATCAGCTCAAGACGCAGCTTTCTATGGTGAAAGGACCAGGTTTAGAGACGCTCGAGGAAGAAATAACTTCTGACCTAGGAGCTCACCAGCCAAAGAAAACCAAGGCGGATCTTCAACTGAATGAAAAGGGGAGGCAACTGAAAAGAAGAAGAATCTAACTGATGACATTAATGATCAGATCCAATCAGTTACCAAGTTGCTAGAAAAGTTGAAGAGAGCTTGGGATAAACAATCAATTTCACCTCAGACTGATGAAATCCCAAAAGTTGAAAAAGCTTACCAACCAGCTGAACGGCCAGCGGAACCATTCAGGAGTGGCAATCGCAATCTTGGAGAGTGTTTTGATTATCATAAACAAGGACATTACAGGTTTGAATGTCCAGAACTCCCCGAAGACAAGAAAGCCAAGGTAAAAAGAAGCTTTTTCAAAAGAAAAGCAATGGTCGCAAGTCTCGAGAATGCTGTGCTGGATGATTCAGAGTATCCTTCTGGAATTGATTCTGACGGCTACAGCTCAGATGATGATGAAGCATTATTCTGCCTCATGGCTGACCATGATGAAGAGGTCAGTACATCTGACTCTCAAACTTCTTTTTATCATATAAATGAAGCAACTGTCTCTAGTAATGAACTTGACGTGAAACTTATGATGCTAGAAGACCAATTAGCTTCAATCTCATGTTTGCATGTTGAACTGAAAGATGAAAATGATGAACTGAGAAACAAGGTCAGGAAACTGAGCATTGATCATGAAAGATTAAATTATCTTGAATCTCAGTTTATAGAATTTGAAAAATTGAAACTGAAAACTGCTGATCTAGAGGAAGAAAATCAAAAACTCAAGCAAGAGATCCTTGAAAAAGAAAAGGTAAACCTAAAGTTCAAAAAGGGATCTCAGACTCTAGATGAAATACTCAATCATCAAAGAACTGGAACTGGCAACTAAGGGCTAGGATATAGCAAGTTCACTGTCCTATAAAAGGGAAAAGCAGTTGCTCAACCCAGTGATAAGGGAATCCTAAAAGGGTTCACGAGATCTCAGAATCAGCCAGCTGAGTCAAACAAAGGAAAATGAATATTGAAAAATTCCCAGACTCAGTCTAGACAATTTGGTCATTTCTACCAAATGAGAATGATAATAATGCTGAAAATGAGAATGATAATGTTTATGTCAAAAATCAGAATGAGAATGTGGAAAATATGAGTGCTGAAAATGTAATTACTATAGAGAATTAGAATGAAAATGTGGAAAATGAGGAAAATATAGAGGATAGTTACATTGATATATATGATCCAAGAAAGTGGGATGGTCCTGATGCTAAAATGAATGATTTATTAGTGAAAAAGAGTCCTAAAAGAGATTTAACTATTGTAAAAGGTCCAAAAACCAAATTCCTATGCGATTTAATGTTAACTTGTATACTAGAGTTTTATCAAATAGAGAAAGAGTTGATGGAGAATGACTTGTTTATTCGAAAGAGTTTAATATAGTCTTTTATTTTTGTTGTAATTAAAAATGGACATGGTAAAGGTTCCTTAGCAAATGAAGGTTTTATGGGTTAGGCACCATTGGCTTAAGATTTAGAGAATATGAGACAAGTATGAACCATGTGAAAAATATGACCACTTGGTATGATTTACGTTTAAGGTTTCACAATAATCAAATTATTGATAAAGTGACTCAAAGAGAAATAGATAATGAAAAAGATCACTGGAAATCAGTTTTGCTAAGAATTATTTCAATGATAAAAAATTTAGGTAAACATAATTTAGCGTTTCATGGAACTAACATTTTTTTCATTTTAGGGCCTAATTTTTATTATTTACATAGAGCCTACAAAATAATTGAGACAGCCCCACGTTCTGGCTTTTGTTCGAACTAAAGTGAAGGGATTCAAAAAATATATTTTCGAACCATATCTTATCCATTGAAGATATACGAACTGAGATTTTCCAACCTAGTTTTAGGCGAGAGAGTCAGAGAGATTTTTTTTAGGAAGAGGAACTATTTTTTTTCAAATCTAGTATTGATTTGTGTGTATGCTTTTGTTTGTCGCTTTAGTTGCACTGAAATTGTGTGTAAAAGTGCGGAGATCGTATTTGTTGCGTCGCTAGGTTGGCGGAGGGGAAGGGGAAGGTTGGGGAAGAAGAAGGGGAGGCGGTGAAAGTTTGGGGGACGAAGGGGAAAATATTTTTTTTATTACTTTTGAATTGATTTTTTAATTTATTTTAAAAATATGATTTTAAAGTAGAGTAAAGATAATACTTATTCTGATGTGTACAAAAAAGATGTGAAAAAATAAAAATGATGTGTAATGTATAAAATAAAAGTGGCGTTTAAAGAAAAATTAATTGTTTATTTAGAAACACTCTTTGAGGTGGTTTTCAACCAATATTCCACCGGAATAATTATATAATTATGGAAGCCGGCATTCTTTCATTATTAAGCAAAACAATCATTAATGTCAATGGACTCATAGAAATAAATTTTGTTCACTTCTTTAAAGAAAAATAAAAATAAGGAAATAAAAGATGAACATAGATTCCGCGTCTGCTTCATCATAGCAGAGTAGTATATTCTTGTCAATTATTCTTTCCCTTCACATTTTGTAGTACAAATTGCATTTTTCGAAGAAATATTAATTTTCTCATTATCACGTGTACTTGGGTCATGTACTGATATACGTACCTAGAAATATTATTTAATACACATGATTTGAACACTTTCGTTAGTACTTTGTAATATAAATGCAACGCGATTGTCTTGATTTACAATAATAATTACTTGCATAAATACTTATATTTAGAATATTTACATTTATGTCTTTTTACCTTGGTCCCCAGACTTAAAATTGAAGTAAAGTAGGTTCACATTTCACAAGCTATCCACGTCGCCTTAATTTTGCATTACGGCTTTGACCTTTGAATAGGTTACCCAGCATTACATTACTAGGAGTCTAAGGGGATGTATTAGATAGAGAGTTTGTAGGATTTTTTTAGATTTTTAAAATTCGAGTGTATTCAATTTAAACTTTTAAAAGTTTAAAAAATTCAGAGGTATTCAACACAGATTTTAAAATATCGTAAAAAATCCAGATGTATTCAAAACTCCATAGATTTTAAAATGTTAGTGATTCCATTGAATTTCACCTCAAAATCACCTAAAAAATACAAATGATCAAATCCGACCTGTTCGGAAAATTGTTGGGAAAATCCCAATTGATTGTTTTGATGAGATGTCAAAATATGTGTGATGATTTAATGAAAAACTGCAGGATATGATAAGCTGGAAATCAATAACAATGACCAAGTAAGACTTCGAGCAGATATGAGAGACAGCTATTAAGAAGCATGGTCAACCAACTTACAGGTTACCTGATCAGACCAGTCAGAGTAAACTCTTCAAAGCTTGAGATAAGCTGTAAAGGGGGAAGAGAACTTTGAAGACTGGTAGGTATCCTCGGATGAGTTAGTCAACAGTCTTAGCAAAAAGCCAGGATAGACTGATGAACAGAGTCAGCTTGAAAGCTAAAACTGATCCAATCAAGAGATTAGTCAGAGTTGGCCCTAAACTGATCAAAGATCAGTTTACTGGTAAAACAGCTCTAAATGCTTTGAGTCTTTATTCAACTGACCTTAGTTTAGTTAGAGAGCAAAAGCTCAAGCAAGTAGCCAACTGATAAGTCTAGAAATGAAAGCTCTTAAGCTCAACCGATGAGTCAGCCGAACTAGACTATATCATGAAAGAAGCTCAAGGCAGCTGAAGATCTGCCAACTGGACTATCTCAGAGCGAAAAGCCGAGACAGTTGAGAGCCCATCAACTGAATATCCAAGAACTGATAGCCGAATCGCCTGCTCTTACTAACAAGTAGTTAATCAAGATCTCAACAAGAAATCTTTAAAATATCCTGATGATCTTAGAGCAGAGAAATTTAAAAGTCAAAACGACTAGTTCATTAAAAGAAGTTTCAAACGGCTACAGCCATTAAAAATGCCACCGGTGATCTCTAAACATCACCAACCATAACGGTCAAAATTCAATCATCTATTTATAGAGGGTGAAATCAATTTTGGCCACGAAGACTTTCGTCAATCTAACGTTGCTATTTGTGCAGAAAACGAGCTATTTCTTTCTCTCTCTCTACAACTCAAAGCTCAAGATTCTCAACGTGCGAAAAGTCTTAAACTGAGAAGGCGTGCTTCAAGTTCAAAACAAGCTGCTAAGCTGACGCAGAATTCCAGCAAGAGCAAAACTTCTCAGTTCTGTCCCTTAAAGATCAACCACCCAGCTCAAGAGAAATGAGCATTCCAGGTTGATAACAGTTTCAAGACTGCCTTCTTGAAGATCGAGCGAGATCTAAAATCATGTAAAGATGAGCAATAGCACCTAAAGTCTCAGCGAGCAGTTGAGACCGATAAGTGTGACCTGTCGACCCAGAAACCGGTTGAGGAGGAGCGTGTACCGACGGGTCCCTTCTTCCGAGACAGCAACAGTTGGAAAGGAGTCCGCGCTCAGTTTGAAGGGTGCCATTTTCAGGTCCAACAGGATTTCTTCACTGTGTAATTGTAATAAAGTAACTTTACACTTGCATAGTGGATTGCCCTTCTACGGAAGGAAGAAAGGACGTAGAAGCGAGAAGCTTTGAACCTCTATAAAGCTCTGTGTGTGATGTTCTTACTATCTTATAGTTTTGCAAGTTATTCAACTGCACACATTTATACACACAGACTGAACTGACAAGCTTCAGCCACATCTTCAAGCTATCAGTTCCAAACTGATCAGCTCACCAGCTAAGCTTTTGTCAGTCTCTCTCAACTGATCAGTCAGCACAGATAAATCACAAAAGCGAGTCAGGGCCCCATCTATTCTGCATTCTGTCTTGAATGTTTTTGAAGTCTGTTTATTCACCCCCTCTAAACTGACAAAGGCTCGCACCGGGACCAACAAGTGGTATCAGAGCAGTTGATTATAAGGATCAGCTATTTTTGCAGATCATTTGAATCAGATCTGTTTATATGTGCTAACTGTTTTAGCTATGGGAAACCATAAGCTACCTCTCTTTTCAGTTGAGAACTACAACAATTAGAGCAGAAGGATGAAAGCTCATCTATGCTCCATCTATGAGAATATGTAGGGGTGATTGAAGACGATTCAATCATCATAATGATGGACAATAAAGCCCATATCATGGATGTTAAGCAACCGGCCATGATCCCAAAACCAACTCATCTTCTCACGGGTGAAGAGAAGAAGTTGAAAAATCTAGAGTTTGTTGCTTGAGCAACACTTTTTCAAACTCTAGATAAGGATCGCATGAAAGACACAAAGAACTGCAGAACAGCGAAGGAGATTTGGGACCTTCTTGCAGATCTATACAAAGAGTCCGAAGCCATCAAAGGAAACAAGCTCCGGCTGACAGTTGATAAATATGAGTCTTTCAAAATGCAGCCGGATGAAAGCATCTCGAGCCTAGAAACAAGATTTCTTGGCAGCATAAGCGAGATGAACAATCTGGGAAGAAACTATCCTAACAGTGAGATGAACTTGAAAGTTCTTAATAATCTCACTGATGAGTGGGATATGAAAGTAATTGCTACTAAAGAGTCGAGAGACTTGAACAGCATTACTCCTAGAGAGTTTTTTGGATCTCTCAAAGCTCATGAGTACAGCCTGAATCGAAAGAGAGTCGATTGAGAAAAGCCCGCGGAAGAAACAACTTCCGACCAAGAGGTTCGTCTGTCAGAGAGAATCCAGGGGGATCGCTGACTGATCGAAGAAGAGAGTCAACCGATAAAAAGGAGATCCTGACTGAAGACTTGAATGAGCAAATCCAGTCAATGATAAGATTGCCGGAAAAGCTAAGAAAAGTCAGAGATCAACAATCAGCTCAATCCCAAGCTGATGAAGCTGCTAAAGGTGAGATGAACCAGCAGCCAGCTGATCATCCAACTGAACAATTCAGGGTGATAAATAGGAACATAGAGGAATGTTTTCATTCCCACAAGCAAGGACACTATAGATACGAGTGTCCAGAGCTTCATGAAGACAAAAAGGCCAAAGTGAGGAGAAGCTTCTTCAAAAGAAAAGCAATGATCGCAAACTCTGAGAATGTCGTGCTTGACGATTGAGACTACCCATCTGAAATCAATTCAGACGGCTACAACTCCGATAATGAAGCTTTACTGTGCCTCATGGCCGACAATGAAGAAGAGGTTAGTCAAGTTGACTTAATAACCTCATTCTATCATATACATGAAGCATCAATCTCTAGGAATGAACTAGATGAATAGTTAAAAATCCTAGAAGATCAATTAGCTTATGTATCAAGTATGCATATTGAACTGAAGGGTGAAAATGATGAGATAAGAAGTAGAGTTGTTGAGCTTAGTGCTGAAAATGAAAGACTAAAAAGTCTTGATGCTCAGTCAATAGAAATGGATCAACTAAGGCTGAGAAATGCAGAATTGGAAGCTGAGAATGAGCAGCTCAAGCAAAAAATTCTTGAAAGAGAGGAATTATCTCTCAAATTCAAGAAGGGATCCTAGGCTCTTGATGAAATCTTGAGTCATCAGAGAACTGAATCTGGGAGCCCAGGGCTGGGATATAGCAAGTACATTGCTGCAGAGAAGGGCAAGGTAGTTGTACAGAGCTGTGAATCTAGAGTCCTGAGAGGATTCACAAGACCAGCTCAGTCCCCCACAGTCGAGGAGTCAAAAGGTAAGGGCATCTTTGAAACTCCTCAAACTTAGCCCAGAGATCAGATTGATCATTCGAGAGGGGCAACTCAAAGACAGTCAGTCTTTCAAAGGCTTGGTTCTCAATCAAAGCCACCAGCTCAACATCGATCAGCTCAGCAATCCACATCTATTGCTAGATCAAATCCCAAAGCTCATCAGAGGCCAATTCCTCGAAAGCCTTCTCATTATTCCAGGTCATTAGTTCAACCAAGACCTGAAGCTCACCCAAGGCCAGTTGCTCAGACAAGAGCATCAGCTCAAAGCAGGCCATCAGTTCAACGATCTAGAAACTCAACCAGTACATTTCAATCTGGGAGTTCTTGAAATCCTAGAAGGAATGAACACTTGAGATTGTATCATGCAAGACAGCATAATTCAATCTCTCTGGAAGTGTTCCCTCCAAGTGACTTTGCAACCCAGTACAATGAGTTTCTAAACTTAAGGGATGAAGCAAGATTCAATCCCCATTACAACTGGTTTGCAAATTGGCCATATCACAAAGGCTAAAAAGCTCAAAGTCAAAAGGTCAGACGAAATTGGCCAAGACAAGGAGCATTAACGTCACAAGATGAGAGGATATTAGTTGAAGTCTACTATCCTGATTCTCATCGGAGGTATAGATCACTGTACTCGAGTCTCAATAGAAGAGTCACAAGCAGTCCAATGCATATCCAGAGATCCAATTCTGAAGAAGCTCTTGGAAATGAAAAGCCAAAAACATGGCATATATGGATTCCAAAACACCTGATTAAACTCTCAGGACCCGATATCATGCGGGTACCTAAACCCTGACTCTTGCTTTTCAGAAAAAGAGCATCCTATCCAAGAAAAGGGTCAAAGATACTTGGTATCTGGATAGC
The DNA here is from genome assembly GCA_026008535.1 of Perilla frutescens. NCBI lineage: Eukaryota > Viridiplantae > Streptophyta > Magnoliopsida > Lamiales > Lamiaceae > Perilla > Perilla frutescens. Next base: position 39,183,017 of record BRKX01000006.1, on the reverse strand, counting down.
GGGTGCTCAAAACATATGACCAGAGATAAGAATGATCTTGACGGTTATAAAGAGGTTAAGGGACCACTAGTCACCTTTAGAGATAACTCGAAGAGCCGAACCATTGAAGAAGGGTTCGTGGTCAAAGGAAAAGTTGTCGTGAATGGCGTGTCACATGTTGAAGGACTGAGGCACAAAATGCTGAGCATCAGTCAGCTTTGTGACAATGGGTATTCAGTCGACTTCAGCAATAGCTCATGTGATATCAGAGATAAGTCAACTGGAGCCATACTCCTAACTGGAGTAAGAAAAGGCAACATGTACGTAGTTGACTGGTCAACTGGCTATTCAGAAGCTTGCTTTCTCTCCAAAGGATCAATTGAAGCAAGCTGGCTGTGGCATCGACGACTGAACCATCTCCATTTCAAAACCATCAACTACCTGGCCAAGAAGGAGCTAGTTGATGGGATTCCCAAAGAAATCTAGAAGAAAACTGGCATCTGCGGACCATGCCAGAAAGAGAAGCAGGTGAAGTCGTCATTCAAAAACAAAAGCCATCCTCCAGGACCAACTGACATTCTTCAGTTACTTCACATGGATCTGTTTGGACCTGTGAAACCACCAATCCCCAAAGATAAAAAGTTTACACTTGTAGTAGTAGATGACTACTCTAGATATACCTGGGTGGAGTTCCTGAGAAATAAGGATGAGACTTTTGAGAAGCTATCAACACTGATCAGAAGGCTGCAGACTGACAAAGGAAAATCAGTTCAAAGGATAAGATCCAACAACGAAACTGAATTTGTCAATCAGCAAATGATCAAGTTTCTGAGTGAACTGGGAATCACTCACGAACACTCTACTGCAAGAACTCCTCAACAAAATGGCGTAGCAGAAAGGAGAAATCGCACGCTAAAGGAGGCAGCCAGAGCAATGGTAGTAGATGCCAACATAACCGAATGCTATTGGGCAGAAGCAGTCAGCACAGCCTGCCACACACAGAACAGAAGTGCCATCGTCATCGCCCATGACAAAATACCGTATGAGCTCTTCAAGGGTCGTAAGCCTTCTATCTCTTACTTTTAGATATTTGGCTGCAAATGTTATATCCACAACAATGGTAAATCCCAGCTGAAAGCTTTCAGTGCCAAAGCTGATGAGGGAATCTTTCTCGGCTATAATGCCCCTTATTCTCAAGCTTATAGAGTGTTCAATAAAAGGACATTGGTTGTGGAAGTAACATGTCATGTGGTATTTGATGAGTTTGCCAATGAGTACAGAAAAAAAAAGGAAGAATTGTACATCAGGACAAGCACTACCTAGTGAAAATCTGTTGAACTATGTTGATCACATTATCCCAGAGCATTTTGAAGTATCACTAAAAGATGGCATTGAAACTGATTCAAGACCGGTTGAAGATAACCTAGTCACTAAGGATAGAAGCCGTCAGGAAACCTCAAACCCCATAGTCAAAATGGAGGAAAGAATCAGTGAAAATGAAGAACAAGTCGGTGCTAATACAGCAGCCGAAGAAGCAGCTGAAGAATCAACTGATAAAGAAGCCGAAGGATCAGTTGCTGAAACAACTGATGAAGCAGCTAAGCAAGCAGAAGAAGCAACCATTCCCAAATGGCTCTGAAGCCATCCAGTCGACAAAATTGTTCGGGATCCAAGAAGTAGAGTACAGACCAGAGAGTCAACGGAGCATGCACTCTTCACATGCTTCATCTCACAGATGGAACCAGCCAAGATAAAAGAAGCACTTGAAGATTCAGACTGGATTATAGCAATGCAAGAATAGCTGAACCAGTTCACAAGAAATGACGTATGGTTTCTTATTGATAGGCCAAAAACTCAAAAAGTTATCGGGACTAAATGGGTTTTTCGCAACAAGCTGGATGAACAAGGCACGATTACAAGGAACAAGGCCAGACTATTAGCCAAAGGGTACTCACAAAGTGAAGGGATTGAATTTGATGAGACATTCGCACCAGTTGCAAGATTGGAGGCCATCAGACTGTTCCTCGCCTATACAGCTCACAACAATTTCACTGTCTATCAAATGGACGTGAAAAGTGCATTCTTACAAGGGATGCTCAAGGAGGATATATATGTAGAGTAACCTCCAGGCTTCGAAATCAGAGACCAAGTCTACAAGCTGAAGAAAGCCCTGTATGGTCTGAATCAGGCACCGAGAGCTTGGTATGAAACCCTCACAACATTCTTGCTGAAGAATTGGTTTTAGAAAAGAGTCATTAATCGTACTTTATTCAGAATAGAACGATCAACTGAGATCTTGATGGTTCAAATTTATGTGGATGACATAATATTTGGATCCAAGAGCAAAGATCTCTGCAATCGATTCGCACAACTGATGCAAAGCGAATTCAAAATGAGCATGATGGGAGAAATGACATTCTTCTTAGGACTCCAAGTGAAGCAGCTGGAAGACGGAATCTTCATCAGCCAAGCAAAATATACCAAGGTGGTCGTCAAGAAATTTGGAACCGACAAGGGAAAAGCTCTCAAAATTCCAATGAATATATCAGTGCAGCTGACCCTCGATAAAGAAGGAGAATCAGTCAGCCAAATGCACTACAGAGGAATCATTGGATCCCTTCTCTACCTGATAGCAAGCCGACCAGATATCTCCTATTCAGTCGGACTGTGTGCAAGGTTCCAAGCCAATCCGAAGAAAAGTCATCTTGAAGCATCTAAGAGGATCATGAAGTACCTTAAGGGAACTATAAATCTTGGATTATGGTATCCCAGAGATGATAGCTTGAGTCTAACCAGATACTCAGACTCAGATTTCGGAGGATACAAAATTGATCGAAAGAGCACCAGTGGGACATGTAATACCCGGATCTCTCACTATTCAATAATCATCTAGATATATGTTTTATATAAGTCTTACGTGCTTATTATTTTTATTTTAATTGCACTTATATCGGTATATGTATCAACATAATTTAATTATTTCTAAATTTAAAGCTCTATTTAAAAAAAGTGGATATAGGTTATAACTAGAATGCGTACATGCCTATATGTATATACATATATGTATGTATATATTTAAGTCTAAAAAATATTATTGTTATTATAAACGGATATATATTACATATATAATATTGATATATCTATTAACACATGTACACATTAGCTAAAATGAAAAAGAAAAACAAAAATTCCTTATTTTTACACGTAGCCATAGTAGTGTGATATCTGTAAGGAATTGGTGATCAATTATGATCACTATGCTAGGATAAATATTATATATATATAGGTGATATTTTAAGTTAAAAATTAAATAAAGATTAGTGAAGAGGGTCGAAAACTTAAAAGCGAGAAGGTATGAAATTCATGCCAGATGTTTATTTAGTTGTTTAACTCTTCTTATTGTTAGATTAAATAATTAGTTATATGAACGGTTTTATTCTATAAATTAAGGTGGTGGTTTAACTTAAAGAACGTGATTTACTCTAGATATAGGGTTATTTATAATTAAAAACTTATATAGCATGTACGTATAGGTAGGTATATATATGGGAACATATTTGTTTCAATGAATTCTTATTTAATTTTTTACTAATTCATGATTAATACTTGATAGATTACAGATTAAGTTTGTGAATTAGTTAATTAATCCAAAATATTTAACTCAATTAATAATAAAATTGGATTAAAAATGTATCATTAGTATATAGATACATATGATCATAGAGATTATAATATCGGGTGAAAATGAGTTTGTTCCATCTAGTTTTAGATTTTTTTAACATATGATTCAAAATTGAATTTTGTTCCATACTTTAGGATTTAACTAAATGACAATATTAAATTGGTGTGAAATACTTTGTTATAATTACATAATTTTGAGTTGTCGAGAAAACTTAGCAAAATTCTAATTTTAGTAATATATGAAAATTGAGATAGTTATGATTTATTTATCGGAGTGAAATCATGGGATATACAGGTGATAATATATTTTGATATTAGATTTAGAGTTTATAATAATTAGCAAATTCTTATATTAACTTTTGGCTTATCTATGATTTATCTTAATTAGATTCTCTAGAGAAAGGACATTTTAAGATTTCCAAATATCGTAAGCTTTGGACTCGAGGTAAGTAGAAATTCATCTGCAACTATAATGCATGAACATATTATTATTTGACTATATGTGTTTACTATTTATTATGTATTATTTATTATTGTGTTATATTGTATGAATATGTGATGTAATAGACTTGTGGTATTGTATTTCTTTGCGTTAAATATCTTGTACATGAGCACAAACATATGCATGCACGTCATGTAGATATTGTCGAGGTTGCATGCATGAAATCGTTTTGAGAGAGAGAAAATGTTTTGTTTGGGATTGGTCACCACCAGCCCGTGTTGTGCTGTGTTGATATTTGTGCCTCGAGTGGGATGACTTCCATGTGGGATCAAAGGGAACAGGCAGGGGGCGTGTCCCTTGGGGTCCAGGGAGGATGGTCTACTTCGACTGCACCTTTGAGGTGATGAGTGGCTGATGTGGGATGACTTTCATGTGGGATCAAAGGGAACAGGCAAGGGGCATGTCCCTTGGGGTCCAGGATGGATGAGCCACATGAGTGCACTAATCACATTCTGGCCAAGTCATATTGATTATATTATGAGCTCATGACTCATGTTGGTGTCTGGTGAAGGGAGCCAAGTTCCTAAACGTTAAAAATGCTTTTGAGATGGCATGAAAGGATTTTATACACGAGCATTTCACATTTGTGGTGTGTTGTGTCTTGCACGTGTTGTGATGCCAGTGAACATGCATGTGCATGATTTCTGCTTATTGAGCTTTAGCTCATGTAGTTCATGCATTGTAGGTGAAAATGATAACGTGTGGTGCCTCGATGCATGAATATTTAAAGCTCTGACAAGTCCTGAGAAGTGTATACATGGATGACGACCTGTGAGGAGGGCAAGGGCTTATATTATTATATTTTAATTTGCTGCTTAGATATCATAGGTTTGAATTCAAATTTATTTGTATATTCTTAGAATTGTTTCTACAAAGAAAGCAATGATTTCTTTATACTCTTTAGTAAATTATATATTTTTTATAATTATTTATAACTTTAAATGCACCACATGTTAACCTAAATTTTTAAGTTTAACACTTTTTTATGAAAATACATATTTATATTTATAGAAGAGAAACCTCACCCTAATTTTTACATTACTTTATATTTTACATTCATTTTATTGGGGTGGGTGTGACAGGACATGTCAGTTTTTGGGAAACAAACTGATATCCTGGTTTAGCAAGAAACAGCACTCAGTTGCCACATTAACAACTGAAGCTGAATATTTAGCTGCTGGAAGTTGCTGTGCTCAGATCTTGTGGATGAAGCAACAGCTCAAGGATTACAAGATGAAGACTGAAGAAGTGTCAATCTACTGTGATAACAATAGTGCTATTGCAATATCTCAAAATCCAGTATTGCATTCAAGGACGAAGCACATTGATATCAGGTACCACTTCATCAGAGATCATATCGAAAAGAAAGACATATGCATCAGATATGTCAACATGGAGAAACAGATAGCCGATATCTTCACCAAGCCATTGCCAGAAGCTAGATTTGTTGAGCTATGCATTCAATTGGGATTGCTCGAACTAGCTTCAAAATAAGATGATGATACTCCAGCAGAAGGAGTGAAGAAGAGCACTCTTGCTCATGATCAGAACTGACACAAGAGGGCATCAGTTTTGCAAGCTTTGAAGCTTAAACTAATGGAACCCACATCAGTCCTGAAGAAAATGGCAAAAGGCTATAAGAAAGCTGTTGAAAATGAGTGGACTGATCGCAGAAGGCATCAGTCCTCAAATCAGTCATATTCAACTGATGAGAGCAGTTGAATTCTAAGAACTGACTGATGAAGGCAAAGCTTCAGTTGATGGAGACAGCTGACAAGCTTAAAATGAGCAAAGCTGAAGGATGAAGCCCAGTTCCCAGCCAAGACCATCAGTTCACTTAAGTCAATCCACTCGTCCAAAGCCTACAGTTCAACAAAGGCCACCAGCTCAGTATAAAATGCCCTCAAGGCAAACTGGCAGATCAGTTCATTATGAAAACATAGACCAGTTTAGATCTCAAGCCTACCCTGCTAAGCAGTTTAATCAAAGCACTTCTAGGAGAGATCAAACAAAATCATTTCAACCCTATCATCATTACAATGAATATCTGGATTCAAGAAATGAACCAAGAGTTGATCCAAAAGGGTTCAATCCAATGAACTGGAAACACACAAGGCATTGGCCTGACAGAAGAGTTCAAAAAACTCGAAATAATCGTGTGCTAGTTGAATTGTTTTATCCCACTAACTTTCAATGCAGGTACCATTCAACTGACTCAAGGCGAGTTGAAAGAGAGTCGAAACTGATGAAACGATCCAAATCAGTTGACTCTTTGAGTAATAAGAAGCCAAAAGTTTGGCAACTCTGGATTCCAAAAGGCTTAATGTATAAAAAAGGACCCGATATGAAACGGGTCCCTAAATGCTAATCATTTTCTCTGTAGGAGAAGAGCATCAAAGACATTTGGTATCTAGATAGCGGGTGCTCCAAGCACATGACTGGAGAAAAAGAAGATCTCGACGGTTATGAAGAAATCAAAGGTCTACTCGTCACATTTGGAGACAATTCCAAAAGCCGAACCATTGGAGAAGGGTTCGTTGTCAAAGGAAAAGTAGTTGTGTATGGAGTCTCCCACGTGGATGGACTAAAGCACAAATTACTCAGCATCAGCCAACTGTGCGACAATGGCTACTCAGTTGACTTCACCAAAAACTCCTGCAACATAAGCGACAAGTCAACTGGAGTAATTTTGCTAACCGGCATCAAGAGAAGCAACATTTACATTGTTGACTGGTCAATCGGCTACTCAGAAGCTTGCTTTCTCTCGAAAGGATCAACTGAAACAAGCTGGCTATGGCATCGACGACTGAACCACCTTAACTTCAAAACAATCAACTACCTAGGAAAGAAAGAGTTAGTTGAGGGGCTTCCCAAGGAGATATACAAGAAAACAGGTGTATGTGGACCATGTCAAAAAGGAAAGCAGGTGAAGTCATCCTTCAAGAATAAGAATCATCCACCAAGAACTACTGACTGTCTTCAACTACTACACATGGATTTGTTTGGTCCAGTTAGACCTCAAACTCCAAAAGGCAAAAGATTCAATCTTGTAGTAGTTGATGATTACTCAAGATATACATGGATGGAATTATTGAGGAGCAAAGATGAAACATATGACAAGCTCACGACGCTGATCAGAAGACTACAAACTGAGAAGGAAAGATCAGTTTAAAGGATTCACTCCGACAATGGAACTGAATTTGTAAATCAACACATGATCAGCTTCCTCAATCAGCTTGGAATCACTCATGAACACTCAGCTGCAAGAACTCCACAACAAAATGGTGTAGCTGAACGGCGCAATCAAACACTAAAGGAAGTAACTCGAGTGATGATAGCTGATGCCAACATAGCTGAAGGGTACTGGGCTGAAGCAGTCAACACAGCTTGCCATACTCAAAATCAAAGTGCCAATGTAGCAGCCCATGACAAGACACCTTATGAACTGTACAAGGGTCATAAGCCTTCTGATACGATCCTAGCCGGGGTGCCAATAGTCGAGTTCGAGCATTCGGAGAAGCTGACGCAAGTGGCAGCGCGAGAGTTGGCGCGAGTGAACCAGTCGCGCCAGAGACGTGTTTGGCTTTGGACGGAGCGCGAGTTACAGCACGGGTGGTGGTGCGAGTGAGCCGGCCACGGCCGCAACGTGTCCTGACCTGGGCCTGGCACGATCTACAGTGCGACCCGGGGCGCGAGTGAGCCCGATTCGTACCTATTTGGACTGTTGTGGATTTATTCCGATTTCTACTTATTTATTTCCTTTTCAGATTAGGTTTTGACTTTTAGGGTTGTTTTATTTTGCCCACTTATATAAGGGCCTGCATTATATTTCATTATACAGATTTTTGATTTATTACACTTGAGAATTCTCTCTGGAGATTTTTATTGAACCGTGTGTCGTGTTCATCCGACTTATGAAACAGTAATTCACAACTGTTTGTGGCGTCTTCCATTTTTCATCCAAGGTTCTTATTTCCAATCATAGCTAGGTTATAGGTTTCATATACCTATAGTTCATCCGTGTTGAGAAGTTCTGGTTGAGGATTCCGTCTTTGGCAATCTGATACAAGTCCTGGGGTCCCGAGGTTCGCATCAAGTGGTATCCAGAGCCAGGTTGTATCAGGTTCCATTTATCATTTAATTTCTGTAATTTAAATTCTCGCCTATAGTTATAAAAAAATAGACGATATCAACATAAAAAAAGTGAAAAGTCGCTGATTAAAAAAAAAGAGTAAAAAGGCGGGGAAATTTTCTGCATTTTTGTTACGTTTTATTTGGTTATTTGGGTTCTCGAGAGCTTATATATCATCCATAGAAAAATCGAAAAATTTTCGCGAAATTTCAAAAATTTTCGAATTTTTGATAGTGAATTTTGGGCAATTTTGTGGTGTTGATATACTTTGCTTGGGAAGCTATATTTTGGTGTTTGGAGTATATTGAACATTGTTGGTGGTAGTGGTTAAAAAAAAAGGACAAAAAAAAATGTCCAAAACTGCAGGAACGGGAGGTGATGTAGATAAAGATCTAGATCCTAAAAACATGATGGAGGCCATACAACAACAACTGGGGAAGTTATTTAAGACCGAGATGGCTGCATTGACAAAAAGACTTCACCACATGAAAGCCTCAATACAAGAGCAGACTGACCGTGGTGATAGATGAGGAGGATGTCGAGGAGCTCAAATGGAGGCTAGACGTTACCCGCATGTAGAGAGGGAGAGAAGGAAGTACTATGAAACCGAGTTTGAAGACTATGATGAAGACGATCGATACTCGGTTAGTGGGGGATGGAGAAATAGGAGAAAGCAGAATCGGACGGATGATCGTCTTGGCAATATCAAGATGAACATTCCTTCTTTTCAGGGAAAGAATGATCCAGCCCTATACTTGGAGTGGGAGTAGAGAGTTGAGATGATATTCGATTGCCATGAATATTCCGAGTTGAAGAAGGTCCAGTTAGCAGCTGTTGAGTTCTCTGATTACGCTATCGTGTGGTGGGATCAGTTGAGGTCCACTAGGCGGCGTAATGGAGAGCGGCCAATAGAGTATTGGGCATATATGAAGGCAATTATGAGGTGACGTTTTGTGCCTAGCTACTACTACCGAGAGTTGTATAACAAGTTGCAAAGCTTAAGGAATGGTGCAAGCAGTGTTGATGAGTATTTTAAAGAGATGGAGATATCAATGATCCGAGCTAATGTGGAGGAGGATCCGGAAGCTACTATGGCAAGATTCTTAACGGGTCTGCATAGGGAGATTCGGGAGATAGTGGAGCTGCAGCATTATGTTGAGTTGGAAGATATAGTACACATGGCCATTAAGGTAGAAGACCAACTCAAGAGAAGGGAGGCTACAACCGTTCAAATTCCTTTACCTGGAAATCAAATCCAAACACTGGTACTTCATCATGGAAGTCGAACCAAGGAAGTAAGGAAGATTGGAGGCTACCGACTAAACCAAATGTTGAAGCACCCACCAATGAGTCCAGTTCCAAAAATCGGGATATCAAGTGCTTCAAGTGTCAGGGAAGAGGACACATAGCCAATCAGTGTCCGAATCAAAGGATGATGTTGCTGCGGGATAATGGAGAAATTGTGACTGATGAGGAAGAAGTTGATCCTGAGATGCCGGCGTTGGAGGAAGAAATTGGCGAAGAGTATGTAGCACCACCAGCACTCACGTTGGTCACAAGAAAGTCACTGAATCTGCACATCAAATGTGTGGATGAAGAGCAGCGGGAGAATCTATTTCATACTAGATGCCACATCCATGATAAGGTATGTAGTGTGGTAATAGATGGTGGAAGTTAAACTAATGTGGCTAGTGTGGGTCTGGTAATAAAGTTAGGATTATCTGTCCTAAAGCATCCGAAACCATATAAGTTACAGTGGTTGAATGACAGTGGGGAAACCAAGGTGAACAAGCAAGTGAGGGTGCCATTCCGGATTGGAAAATATGAAGATGAGGTATTATGTGATGTGGTACAAATGCAGGCGGGGCATTTATTGTTGGGACGTCCGTGGCAGTATGATAGACATGTGGAGCATAATGGTTTCTCAAACAAATATTCCTTTGTGCACAAGCAGCGGACAGTGACACTTGTTCCTTTGACACCATCTCAAGTATTTGAGGATCAAGTAGCACTGCAAAAAGAGGCAGACCAAATGAAGACAAAAGGCGAACAATCGAAGAGATAAAGGAGTGGGCGAGATTTCATACAACATTCCTGTTTTGCCCGACCAAGCCAGTTCCAAGGGAATCAAGAGACCGAGCTGCATAATAATCTTACACATCTTGTTTTCTATAATGTCGTGTCCTTACAGGTTGACAAGGGAGTTTTCCTTGAGTTGTCACTAAAGAAATTGCTTGAACTTTCAAAGCAATCAAGGATACACATGGCGGATGTATGGTCGAGAAAGGTGAAGTGGCGAGCTCGTGTTGATCAAGATCCGGATTTGAGGACATATCCCTTCCAAGAGAAGGGAAATGATACGATCCTAGCCGGGGGGCCAATAGTCGAGTTCGAGCATTCGGAGAAGCTGACGCGAGTGGCGGCGTGAGAGTTGGCGCGAGTGAACCAGTCATGCCAGAGACGTGTTTGGCTTTGGACGGAGCGCGAGTTACAGCGCGGGTGGTGGTGCGAGTGAGCCGGTCACGGCCGCAACGTGTCCTGACCTGGGCCTGGCGCGATCTACAGTGCGACCCGGGGCGCGAGTGAGCCCGATTCGCGCCTATTTGGACTGTTGCGGATTTATTCCGATTTCTACTTATTTATTTCCTTTTTAGATTAGGTTTTGACTTTTAGGGTTGTTTTATTTTGCCCACCTATATAAGGGCCTGCATTATATTTCATTAGACAGATTTTTGATTTATTAAACTTGAGAATTCTCTCTAGAGATTTTTATTGAACCGTGTGTCGTGTTCATCCGACTTATCAAACAGTAATTCACAACTGTTTGTGGCATCTTCGATTTTCATCCAAGGTTCTTATTTCGAATCATAGCTGGGTTATAGGTTTCATATACCTATAGTTCATCTGTGTTGAGAAGTTCGGGTCGAGGATTCCGTCTCTGGCAATCTGATACAAGTCCTGGGGTCCCGAGGTTCGCATCACCTTTTATCTCATATTTTAAAATATTTGGATATAAATGTTATATTCACAATAATGGCAAGACTTAATTGAAAGCTTTTAGTGCTAAAGCTGATGACGGAATATTTCTTGGGTATAACTCTCTTCATGCACAAGCTTATAGAGTGTTCAACAAACGAACTCATGTTGTGGAAATAACATGTCATGTGGTATTTGATGAATTTGCTAATGAGTACAGGTACAAAGAAAGTATAGACACATCAGTTCAAGTACCACCTAGTGAAACTAAAAATTTGCAGGACTATGTCGATCACATTGTTCCAGAGCGGTTTGAAGTTTCATTAGAAGAAGGCAATGAAACTGGTAGTAAACCAGACGAGAATAGCATGGTCAATGAGAACACAAATCGTGCTGAGACCGCAAACCCCACAACTGAAGCAATGGGAAGAAATGATGAGAATGTCGAGCTAACTGATGAAAGGGCAACTGATGACATCATCACAGAAGAGCCAGCTGGAGACTCAGCTGAGGCCATATTGCCCAAGTGGCTCCGAAGCCATCCAACTGACAAGATAGTTGGTGATCCAAGAAGTCGAGTCCAGACCAGAGGATCAACCGAGCATGCATTATTCACATGCTTCATCTCTCAAACTGAACCAGCAAACATCAAAGAAGCCTTAGAAGATTCAGACTGGATCATGGCTATGCAGAAAGAACTGAACCAGTTCACACGAAATGACGTATGGTTTCTTATTGATAGGCCAAAAACCCAGAAGGTCATTGGGACAAAATGGGTGTTTCGCAACAAACTGGATGAACAACGAGTGATCACAAGGAACAAGGCTAGACTGGTAGCCAAAGGTTACCCACAAAGTGAAGGAATCGACTTTGATGAGACATTTGCACCAGTTGCAAGATTAGAAGCCATCAGACTGTTTCTAGCCTATGCAGCTCACTTCAACTTCACAGTCTACCAAATTGATGTCAAGAGTGCTTTTCTTCAAGGAATGCTCAAGGAGGACGTGTATGTCGAGCAACCTCCAGGCTTTGAAATTGGTGATCAAGTCTTCAAACTTAAAAAGGCCCTCTACGGATTAAAACAAGCTCCAAGAGCGTGGTATGAAACTCTAACAACATTCTTGCTGAAAAATGGGTTTCAAAAAGGAGTCATTAATCGAACTCTATTCCAAATAGAACGATCAACTGAGATCTTAATGGTTCAAATTTATGTGGATGACATAATTTTTGGATCAAAGAGCAAAGATCTATGCACACGGTTTGCTCAACTGATGCAAAATGAATTTGAGATGAGCATGATGGGAGAAATGACATTCTTCCTATGACTCCAAGTGAAGCAGCTGAAAGATGGAATTCATATCAGCCAGACGAAGTACACCAAGGAGCTAGTTAAGAAGTTTAGAGTAAGTAAAGGAAAAACTCTCAAGGTTCCAATGAACACATCAGTTCAACTAACTCTTGATGAAGAAGGAGAATCAGTTAGCCAAACTTACTACAGAGGAATCATTGGGTCCTTACTTTACTTAACAGCCAGCCGGCCAGACATCTCTATTCAGTCGGTCTATGTGCGCGGTTTCAAGCCAATCCAAAGAAAAGTCATCTTGAAGCAGCTAAGAGAATTATCAAATATCTCAAAGGAACCATAAATCTTGGATTATGGTATCCAAGAGATGACAGTTTGAGTTTAATTGGATATTCAGACTCAGACTTTGGTGGATGCAAGATTGACAGAAAAAGCACCAGTGGAACATGTCAGTTTCTTGGAAGCAAACTGATATCCTGGTTTAGCAAGAAGCAGCACTTAGTTGCCACGTCAACAACTGAAGCAGAGTATATAGCTGCTGGAAGCTGCTGTGCTCAAATATTCTGGATGAAACAACAGTTGAAGGATTACAAAGTTGAAACTGAAGAAGTGCCTATCTACTGTGACAATAATAGTGCAATTGCGATATCTCAGAATCCAGTTCTACATTCAAGAACTAAGCACATTGACATAAGGCATCACTTCATCAGAGATCACATCGAGAAGAAAGACATATGCATCAAATATGTCAATACTGAGAAGCAGATAGCTGACATCTTTACCAAACCATTGCCTGAAGCAAGGTTTATAGAGCTATGTATACAGTTGGGATTGCTGGAGCTAGCATCACAGGATGAAGATGATGAACCGGAAGAAAAATGCCAAGGGACCACTCCAGTTGAAGAGAGAAACTGAATCAAAAGGACATGAAACTGATCAGTTGGCCACATAATCCATCAGTTTGAAGTATATGCAAGAAGCTGCTAAGAAATAAGTAAACTGGAAATGATCAGTTTACCCTATCAGTTCAATTGAATCATTAGTTCAGTCGCTCAGACTGATGATCCAATCAGTTATGCAGAACATACAAGCTGCAAATTGATCAAACTGACGAAGAAGTCATAGGAACTGAAGTAAACTGAAAAAGAGATATCAGTTCAAGGACCAGCTGAAGGAGAACAGCTGAACTGAGAAGCAGCTGAATGAAGATCTAAGCAGTCAAGACAAGTGAGGAACTGATGAGGAGACATCCCAGTTGGAACTGTTCAACCGAAAAACCATCAGTTACGGACAAAGCCAACTGATGACGTAATCAGTTTCAAGCCAAGGAGAAACTACTGAAGAGAAAAGATAAGTTCAAAAGTCTCAATAGTGGAAACGGTAAAAACACGTGTCATCCAAATGTTACCATTGAATAGTCTTTCTCTCTCCTCATTTATCCCCAACGGATAGAAATTAAAAGCCAATCGACGGGTCGATTGATCTAATCCAACCGTTGAAGTTGGGCATTCGAAGAGTCGTAACTGTTGGATGAACCCCTTCATATTCTATAAAAGGGATAGCTAAATTTTCATTTTTACTTTTACCAATCTCAAGCATAGTAAAGAATCCGAGCATCTTTCATTCTTTAATTCTCGAAACTGTTCCGAAGAACACTCAAAAGCAAAAACATCCAGTTCATAACTTCAGTCGAAGCCATTTCATCCCTTTTTGATCATTCATCTCAAACAAACAGTCTATGGCTGACAGACGTGCACCAGTTGTTCGAGAAAACTTCAACTTTAGAAGAACTGGTGATTCTTCACAAGGATTCCAAAGAAATCTCTACAGAGATAAATTCCTGGATATAGGCGCATACAGAGAAAAGTGCTCAGACTCCGCTCTCTGCAACGCACTGATCACAAAGATAAATGAAAGTGGGTTGAAAAGCTTCACGGAAGAGTATCCAATGAAAATTTACCCAGAGGATGTGGTTGAGTTTTATTTAAACTCAAGAGGCTACGATAACAGAATCGAGACTGAAGTTTGTGGAGTCGAACTGATCGTCACTCTAGAACTGCTCGGGAGATTGTTCGAACTGCCAACCACCGGAACACGACTGCAAGATGTTCAAGTGGATCAAGAGGAAGCCTACCACCAGTGGAAGCGGGAGGAATGCTTAGATGCATACAAAAGCAGTACACTCATGTCTCTTCTTCAAGAAGAATATATGATTCTAGCCTCAGTTACTACTAGAATGATCACTGGAACAACTGGAAGCCACTCAGAAATGTCGGAGCAAAAGTACAAGATATGTGCGGTGATCATCAGAGGTATCGACATCAACTGGGCTCAATACTTCTTTGAGCAAATAAGGAAGTATGTTGATATTGTGGAGAAGAACTGGTTACCAACTGAGTTCTACCAAAAGATGTGCTATCCAAGCAGAATCAGCATCATACTGGAGAAAATCTTTGACTCCATGGCAGAGGAGACCGACACACTGATGATCGGCAAACTGGATTTTATACCAGTTACCGGAAAGAGGCAGCCAGCTGCAAAACCAATATCCATCAAAAGCAGCCAGCCAACTACTGCTTTCTCAAAGAAAGCTGAGGAGTCATTAAGGAGAAAAGGCAAGGAGATTGCATTTGAAACTCCACAAGAAGACTCTGATTCAGACGACAACATCCCAATAAGCCAGATGTTGGGAAGCTCAATTAAAGCGAAGCCTCTGCGCCAAGTTCGCTTTGGATCACTGATTGATTCACCAGAAGAAGTGATATCTACCAGACCAGTTCAGTTCAAGGAAAGAACTAGGAAGCCGAAGAAGAAGCCCTCGGCAGTTCAAACAAAAGGAAAGAAGAAGAAGAAGAAGTCAGGGCCTCCACCTCCTCCTCAACTGCCTCCCCGTAACATCAAGATAATTGATGTTATGCCAGTTGAAAATGACGACATAGTGCCCTACAGAGGAGTTCCCCCAAAGGACTCAGGAGCCAACTTCTTCAGAACCACTTGCCCGCCAATGGAAGAAACCGAAGAGAACATTAGAGCTCTATCAAGAGCTAAAATCATCAAGTGCTAGGCTAATGAACAAGTTCAAAAGTTCATAGCCGAGAACTTTATCGAGGACGTGACTAGAATTCCCACTCTGTATGAAGCTTTAACAAGGTATGTCTATTGGTACCTTTGGAGACATTGCTTCCACTTTGAAGCCCACTTTCTCCTAACTACTATACATGGGATGAGCTTCTGGAGAAGGGAAGAAAGATGGAGCATGGAATGGGTTGGGCAGGAGTCCCCAGAGCAAAATCCAGTCATCATTATGGAGACAGAAGAAATTTCGCACACAGTTCCTTGCGATGAACTTGTTGGAACTGAAGAAGGAGAGGAAGCGGACTCAAGAGCAATCCAGTTCATGGCTCAACCCAGCAGTTCCATAGTCCAGCTCCCTCCACATTATGTGGAACTGATTGATTCCCTGCAGCAGCAGGTTAAACTGCATACTGAGCAAATCAAGCAGCTGCAAGCACAACAGAGACTCCAGTTCGCTGAAACTGAGTCAGCTAGCAGCACCGAGGATGAAGATGAGGAGCCCACCGAACCGCTGGCCAAGAGAAGAAAATCTGATCACAAGAAGGACTAGAGGCTGATCAAAATTTAAACATGATTAGGAAAGCCTCTCTCTCTCTCAAGCCTCTAAAAAAAAAGGTCTCCTCCTCCTAAAAATCTCAAAACATCTTTCTCTCTCAAAAGATCTTGAATTTTCCAAAATATCAGCCAACCGAAAAGATGGCCGAATTATCCAGATCTTCAAATTCCTTCAAAACCCAACTCATGAGAGATAAATTCTTTGACAAACAGAAATTTCAATTGATTCTTGATGAATCAAAGAATCCAATCCTTCTGTCAAATCTTCACAAAACAGGAGTTCTTCACTATCTGGAAACACCACCAAAATTCTTTAGACAAAATTTGGTGAGTGAATTTTTGCTTCAAGCAAAATTATCTGCAGATGGAAAGATGATATCTTCAGTGATTCAAGGAAGGATGTTACACATCAATGAGAAAACAGTTGCTGAAGTATTTCAACTTCCACAAGAAGGCTCATCCGTTCAAGATCTAAAGGAATCTGCAGAGTCACACTGGAGAGACTGGAAAGCTTCAACCTGCAACAACCAATTCAGTTTTACCAACGCTAAAACTGATCTCAAGCCCGAATATGGAGTTCTATTTGACATAACGAACAAGATGATGTTCGGAGCAATTAGAAGTCTAAGCCAACTCACCCAAGAGAGATACAAGGTCATGATTCACCTTGCTGAAGGAAGACAAACAAACTGGGTAGAATTTGTCTTTCAACAAATCAAGCATCAAGTCATCAAGGCTACAGACTCAAAGAAGTCTGGCAAATTTGAGTCCAAGGTCGGACTTGTTCTAAGGATGAGCAAAATGCTTGAAGATCTACTGAATCTTCCAAGTGATGAATCACTACCGGTTCTAATCTCTGACTGGATCCCCAAGAAAGGAACTGCTCGTCTATAGTTCCTGAAGAAGAAAAGAAGAGGCAAGGCCAAGATGAGCAACCAGAGTTCGAGCAACTCAACTGCCAACGCTGTTCACTATCCCAAATCAAAGAACGGATCACCAGTTGATTTCCAGGTTTGTTCTGATCCAGAAGAGCTTATTCTATTCATTGGAATTCCCCACCCAAACTATGGAGCAGACTATTTCAGAGGCACACGCCCTCCGCTCCAGCTGACTGAAGAGAATATTCGCACTTTCTACAGTGGTGAATATGCAGTCAAAAGTGCACAAAAGGAAGTGACCAATCTCCTTCTCACTCACTTCACCATTGTTGCACAACAAGATCAAGAGTTGTTTAAACAACTTCACCGATATTTCTATTGGTACAACTGGCGACATTCTATGTCTATCTAGTCGCATTTCTTGCTAACTGCCTTTCATGGCATGAGCTTCTGGCAAAGAGAAGAAACTTGGAGCATCAAATGGATAGGATCATCAAATCCATTCCCTCTAACCATTGTGCAAGTTCAGCACATCATGAATCACCGGATGGTTAACAAGATTCCAGCAACCGCCTTACTGGCCGAATTCAAATCCAGATTCATGTTTCAAGCAGTTGGCACTGCAGGTCAACCAGTCAACTGCCCAACTGACTCACTTTGTCGTCAGCTGAACTTTGATAATCTATCAAGTCAGTCAGCTGAGCCATCTTGACGAACTCCATCTGCTGTCAAAAGGATAGAACCCCACCTATCTCACACTGCAGTCATAGCTTCTCAAAGGAATACAAGGCACAATGATGCAAGAGACAGTGACGATGAAGATACTGCCACGTCACCAAATCTTCTATCCAAAAGCTATGTGACTCCACTGCTCACGTCAGGCTCAAAAGGTGCGTAGTTGACCAAGAAAAATGATCAGTTTCGATCATCGCCAAAGGGAATTTCACACTTCCTTCGTCAAAGGATGAAGAGCTCGTCAGTTGAGATCCAGCTTCACCTTCGCCAAGCCAAGAAGACAGAAAGGCTTGCACCATCCATACACAAAACTGCATCTAAAGAAAGCAATGCAGCTATTCCAGCTAGGCCTTTCAAGAAGCGGAAATTGTCTACAGAAAAGCCGAGCAACTGATCAAACCGACTGATCAATTCAGTTGCAGCCTCAACTGCAGCCAGCTCAGCAATGAAAACTGAGTATCAAAACTCAACTGTTCAGCCAACCGCCACGTCATCAATCAGTTGGACTGTATCCCAACTGACTAAGGATAAGTCTTTTTAAATTCAAAAGCTTACCTTAACTATATTATTACCGTTGCGATTATGAAATATCTCATATTATATGTCAACGGTTACAATTTGAAAATCGGGCTCTATATCACAAAGTTGTCATTAATATATCTGCATGGATCTTAAACCAACCCTTCAAAGATGCGAAGAAAATATATTTTAATGAGCTATAAATAGAAAGATATGCAGAAAATATTTCGCTATTTATGACAACTACCCCATTTTCAAAATGGCTACATCTCAACCACACGATCATAAAGTCACTTAACCGTTAAACGGCTGAGATACATGCTTCATTTATTCAGCTAATCAACCATCAAATCGGATGGCTGATCAGCTAAGAAAAGCAATCGAGTACTCTCGATTCTTGCATGCAAAAATGCATAAATATGAGTAAAGAGATAAAGTCTCCGATCATCTGAAAATCTCTCTCTTATTCGATCTTTTGCTAAGCCTTCCCTCACTCATCGAAACTATTGTATCTCTAAACTGAATATCATACTTTTGCAGAAATGAAGACTCCGTTTCCTATGGTGAATATTAAAGCTCTAGAGCGCAAAATGAGAAAGGATAAATCTCTAAATCTAGAGATGCTAAATGCACATATTGGTCCTGATGTCTTTCAACAGATTTATCGACCATTGGCGGTGACTGGATTGCTTCCCTTCTTGACACAGTTGCCGGTCAAGAACATACCTGCTTATGTCGCCGAGTTCTACTACAATGCAACTATCAACGGTGACAACATCATCTCCACCGTAAAGAATTAGGTGATCACGGACACAAAGGACACGATGATGTCCACTCTTCACCTCTCCGGCAAAGGCCCAGACGTAATGGACCTAAATCTGCCATCCAAACATGAGTTATGGGAAACCTGGAAGCTTCCTCACGTGTGCCACCACGTCAGTTCGCACAGATTAAAAGAGAGCTTGCAAAGTGATATCATCCAACTTCTGGATATCACCAGTCATATTATCCATGGCAACTTTGAGATCATCCATCTCTCCGAGATCAAGGCTCATCTCACAGCCGCTCTCTACTTTGGATGTCAAGCCGACTGGGCTTCCTACATCCTTACGCAACTGAGAGCCAACGTCGAGCGAGCGGCGTATGATCCGTCAACTGGCATATTGCGAGAAAGAGTCGGCTTTATGAATCGTATAAGCCACATCATACAAAGCCAGTTTGATGAGATCATACCAACTGGCGAACTACTTGGAAGATGGGACATGCTTCCCACAATCTACTGCCATCAGATCCTGAGGCGTCCACACCCACAAGGGCCTTCCAACTCAGATCATGAAAAGGCACCCTTGGAGGCAACCGTCAGCTCCACTGACGAAAGAGAGCTGATGTTGGAGAGTGCATCTCTTTTAAGGCTGAGTGATCAGCCCACAATATCAGTTAGCTCCCAACCTCCACCTTTAGTCCAAAGCGACTATATTGAGGTTGATTTTGAAGCGGTTCTAGACCACCAGCTCCGAAGCTGCTTTGGTCTCATTGAGGACACAGATTCCACCTCATCCACACCCGTGGCTCCGCCTTCTAGATCAGCGAGAGAAAGGAGTCGAAACTGGATGAATCATCCACTCTCCTCACCTGCAATGCTCTCGGAGATCATGGATTCGATGCTCAAGTGACTCCAGCTCGGTATACCCGCCGATACCCCTCTCCCCGACAATGAATCAGCCAACTCCTCGTGCACACCCTTTGTTGGTGATCCACCCCTTCCTTCAACTGATGAGATCTTCACCAGCTTGGCTCCCATGAACTTCAGAGAGCAAGACATCTCTGATCACGGTCAGTTCATGCCAACTGAAGATGTCTATGCATGGCTTTCTCCGCCCATGCCCATTCCTTCAGTTTTCTCAGCTCATGATGACAATTTGGAAACCGCCTTTACTTTTCTGTGAAATTTGTCATTTCCATCATGCAATCCACTTCACCTTTTGGATGATGCCAAAAAGAGGGAAGATGGACAGTATGATGATGGATGCATGACTCTTTGGGATCAAATTCAAAGAGAAATTCATCATGAGAGGGAAGATCAGCTTCAGGGGGAAGCATGGACACTACAAGGAGTCCACGAAAGAGGAGAATCGAGCAGAAGGATAAGGAGAAATTGGAGCAACATTCAGGAAGTAGATTAGTAGTCTTAACTACTAACTCTTGAAATTATGCCTTAAAATGAATATATAATACAAGTTTTGATATGATTTTACTTCAAGCTTGAATGTTTTAACATAATTCTCTATGCTCTAATACTTCAGTCATGCTTTGATACTTGAATGAGAAGCATGAATAAGCCCAAATTGCTCTTAAAATTGACATGCTCTGATATTTGAATGATAAAGCATGAATGACAAATGCTCTAATAATTGAATGAAAATCATGAGTTAATTTGTCTCAATATGCTATGAATGTGACATGCTCTGATATTTGAATGATAAGCATGAATGAAAAATGCTCTAATAATTGAATGAAAATCATGAGTTAATTTGTCTCAATATGCTATGAATGTGCACTGACTGTAAGATTCTATTTAAAGCATTCGCTACATTTGCAGTTTTTCCATTATCATCTTCAAAGTTTTGACATCATCAAAAAGGGGAAAAATGTTAGAAAAAACTATCAAGGAACCCCTAGATCAGGTTTTGATGAGATGTCAAAATTATTTATGAAAAGCTGACCAAAGTTCAAGCTGTAGATCGAAGCTGACCAGCCCAGGGCATCTTCAAAAGGAGAACTCAAGAAGAGTCAAAGTCAACCGATCTGAAGAATGGCCCACAAGTTGAAAGACACGACATCCAGTCCAAGTTCAACTAAGCTGAGGAATTATACCAGTCAAAACAAGCTGACAACCAAGTCAGCTGAGCTGAGGGAGAAAAGAGTTGACTGAAGAATCTGATAAAGCATCAGTTTAAGCTTGAAACTGACAGTATCCAACTAGAGCAATAGCCAATCTCAGCTGATAAGCCCAGAACTGCCAACTAGAGCAATGGCCAATCTCAGCTGATAAGCTCAGAACTGCCAACTGGAGCGATAGCCGGACTCAGCTGATAAGCTCAGAATTGTCAACTGGAGCGATAGCCGGACTCAGCTGATAAGCTCAGAACTGCGAACTGGAGCGATGGCCAATCTCAACTGATAAGCTCAGAACTGCCAACTGGAGCGATAGCCGGACTCAGCTGATAAGCTCAGAACTGCCAATTGGAACGATAACCGGACTCAGCTGATAAGCTCAGAATTGTCAACTGGAGTGATAGCCGGACTCAGCTGATAAGCTCAGAACTGCCAACTGGAGCGATTGCCAGACTCAGCTGACAAGCTCAGAACTGCCAACTGGAGCGATAGCCAGACTTACCTGATAAGCGCAGAACTGTCAGCTGGGACGATAACCTAACTGAGCTGAGAAATCCAAAACTACTAATTGAAATTCCAAACTGCCAAGAGAGCTAAAGCTAGAAGACTCCTGAAATGTATTGCTTAAATTAGCGTATCTTGGAATAAATGCTCCTTCAAAGATCCTGGAACTTAATGAAGATCGATTGGCAGAGTAACGGCTACTTCAACCAAATGATCCAAGCAATCATTTAAGACCACCTGCCATTGATGAGCCAACAGAGCCACTGATCAATGTACAATGGAACTCAACGGTTATAAAATCACTCCTCTATAAAAGACGGGTGAATCAGAGTTTTAAACACTCTTCGCAACCACAACTTCTTGCCAACCTTCACATATACTAGCAAAGAGCTTTTCTTTCTCCCTCCCACCCAAGCTCAAGTGCAACATTTGATAGAAAATACGAAAGTCAAACTGAGAAGAAGAATTCACTAAATCAAGATACCCAGCCAGCTGTTGACGATCCAGCCAGGGCAGCCTTCTCAGTTTAAGCTATTTAACGATCAACTACTCAGCTCAATCAAAGGAACACATCAGTTGATACCCCCTATTCAAGACTCACCTCTTGAAGATCGAAAGAGATCTAAAACTTTATAAAGACGACAATAGCACCTACCTTCCTAGCGAGCAGTTAGGGACTTCAAGTGTGAGCCGTCGACCAGCTAAGGTAGCAAATAGTTACCAGGTTCAGCCAACTGTCATTCATTGTGTAATTTGTAAAGAAACTCAAGTTATATAGTGAAGTTGCCCTTCTGCGGAAGGAAGAGAGGACGTAGAAGTTTGAAACTTCGAACCTCTATAAATTACTTGTGTGCTGTCATATACTGATCATTGCATATCTCTGAACTGCACACAATATCACACAAGCTGCACTCAAACTGTCTCAACTGATTATCAAGTTTGTGCATAGATAAGTTTCATCAAGCGAGTCAAAGGGCCCTGTTATTCCGCATCTAAAGTAAAAGTTTTTGAATCAGTTTATTCACCCCCGCCTCCAAACTGATACCGACTCGCCCAGGACCAACAATAGGCCTTCAATTTCATGTTGATTCCAAACAACATTCTTTGGTTCAACGTACTCAGTTTTCTGTTAACTCTATAAAGGCGAGCTATCCAGAGCAAGATAAAGTACGAGGAGGAACTTTTGCTGCAGTTCAAGTCTTAAAACCTCGATGAAAGGTGGGCTTTCTTTTCAACGGACTCTTAGTCCAAGTAATGATTTGAGTTTTTACTCACCAACAGTTATCTATTTCTGATGCAAATAAGTTATTGTTATGCATAAAATGTTTTGTTTTATATGATATCCTTATCTGTATTTAGTTAGCTCGCAAGTGGATTTCTAACTCTTAAATCGATCGGACCTCTTGCTAACTTAGCATGTTAACCGAGGTTAGTGTACACTTAATTCGGTGATATTTGGAAGAGGAAAAGGTTGAGCGGAGCTATTTCTGACTAAGACATCAACGATGCTAAATATCCATAGAAAAGGCTGATCGGAGCTATTCCTCGGAGTTTAGTTCAGATATGTATTCATGGAAAAGCCTTTAGCCGAGCTATTCCTTGACGTCCTTGGAAAAGGCTTAAGCGGAGCTATTCCTCGGCATTCAGTTTGGATATGGATGATCATACAACAGAAAAGCGAGCATAAAGACAGAAAATGATTTAGTAAAACATAGGGCCTTTTCAGATAAAACCCCTGTGTGTTTACTCGGATGCATGATAATAAAACCAATTTTTATAAACGATCATAATATCAGATATATTATGATATTTTTGACAATGTGTTCACTGAGTATACTTGTACTC
Source organism: Perilla frutescens (assembly GCA_026008535.1). Taxonomy (NCBI): domain Eukaryota; kingdom Viridiplantae; phylum Streptophyta; class Magnoliopsida; order Lamiales; family Lamiaceae; genus Perilla; species Perilla frutescens. Next base: position 39,159,438 of record BRKX01000006.1, on the reverse strand, counting down.
AGCCATGCATGTTTGTTTTTAAATGTGCAAGTTGAATGTTGATGGTGCAGGGTGAAGTGCTGAGAAAGAAAGTTGTTTTATACAGGACTCAGAATATTTCCTGTATTTTGTTATGTTATATTGCTTCCGCAAATTAAGTCTAATCGAGTCAAGTCTTCAGAATGTCTTGAACTCGCTGATACCTCTTTGTTATTCTAAAGTATATATTTATTCAGTTATATTTTGAGAAATGAAAGTCGGTTCAGAATTTGAGTTCACAGCAAATATCGTTCCTGGAATACAGTAGTTCATTCCTTTATTTAAATAAAATTCCGGTTCGCGCTTTGATCCATCCTTCATTAGGATCGAGTCGTGCCAGTACCACTTTGTATTAATCAGATATTAATTTGGGGTCGTGACAGAGTGGTATCAGAGCGCGTGTTTTTGCTCTGAGCTCTAAGTTCTTTCAATTAAGTCTAAGATTGTTCCTTAGACTATTCAGTGATCAGTTAACAACCTCCAGCACTCCCTCACATCAGGCTCAACCAAAGAAAGGTATGTAATTGTCAAATTTCAGTATTCAAGCAGGCCATTTAGATAATGACAAGATTTTGAAAATCTTTGAGTTCAGGCTATTCAGATAATAGAAAAATTATAAAAATTTTCAGTTAAGCCATTTAGATAATGGTGAAATTTTTATAAAAGTATTCAGATCAGGCCATCCAGATATTAGGAAATTTTTTATAAAAACATTTAGTTCAGGCCCCAAAGGGTGGCGAAATTTTGTAAGACCATTTAGATAATAGCATGGTAAGACCAATCTGATATTGGCAAAAGTGTTGCATCAGAAAAAGTTTACGAAAGCCCTTTTATGTTTAAAAAGAGTTTCAATGATTTTTATTTCGTTGAGGCAAGCTCACGATGTAACAATTAAGCAGGCACCCGAGGTTGCTAGATTTCAGTAATGCAGTTTAGATAATTGCAAAGTTCAATTGAGTCGGACTTTAGATAAGTCGGGTTTTACACAATCAGACTTCAGATAAGTCAGGTTGTTTCATGAATTTAAGCATCAGAGAACATAGAGGAATTTAGAGGACTCTAGATTGCCTTAGTTCCCTTTAAGTTGGCTTTCATTTAAGTAAATAATCAGTCAGTGGAACCTAATAAAGAAATTCAGCAAGTCCAAGAACTTGAAGGAAAAAGACAAGTTTCAGAAGCAGATCCAATTTCAGGAGGCATGATGATCAAGGATTCTAGTTCTAGTAGCTGATGCATCAAGTCCTCGTTTCATTAAGGTTTGCGACTCAGCGTTTCGAAACCTCGAGCCGAATTTATTTTGAGTTAGCGTCTCAAAATAAATTGGTCCAGGAATCTTCAAGACAGAATCTTGAAAATTTTAGTTCGAGTCAACATCTCGAACTAGATCCTTCAGAAATCTTACCTTTCGAGTCAGCATCTCGAAAATGATAACCTCAAGAATTTTTTTTCTCAAGTTAGCGTCTCAAGGTAGAACTTCAATATTTTGAGTCAGCGTCTCAAATAGTAGGTTCAGAGTTTTCAAGTTAGAAACTTGAAAAGTAGTCGGGAGATTTCTATTTCAAGTTAGTGCCTTGAAATAAAGTTTAAGAGTGCAAGATTTTCCAGCAGAAGTTTCGAAAGTCGGTTAGGGAGTCATAGTGCCGTTGTATGTGTGTGTTCAGACGTGCCTATATAAATGAGTTTCTCATGAGAATCCTTCTTTATATTTCAGATGGTGGGACTGAGATGTACGGTACGGATGAGTGTACCCCATCTGATATCTATAGCAAAGTATACCATTTAGTTCAGGACCTGTGAGCCAGAGAGCGGGGAGACCTTAGCAGGGTTCTTTTCACGCTACCACGAGCTATGGTTGCATGCGAGGCTCAGTGATATGGAGGGTATCCATCGCCTACTTAGAGTGCTTCCACAGTTGTGACGTGGATGCGTGATAGAGGCCTCATACTATTACACATGCCAGCACTCTCAGACTTTTGAGCTGATGGCGAATTTGCCTGAGTTTATCACCCTACTCATGCATCAGTACCTTACTCAGCGTGTACCTCCTCCAGGCCCATATGCTCAGATGCACAGCTATCTTCTCAGGGATGAGCCACCTAGGGGAGTTTACGACCGTCTTATTCCTCCCGTTTTCATAGCATGGGTAGCACCACCTCCGAAGCCAGAAGTACACGTGGACACTGATCTCCTACCACATCAGGGATGCAGGAATGATGACGAGGTTGGACCCTCGCGAGTGAGGCAAGCAGTCTCGAGAGATGCAGATGATGAGCTTCCTTCCAAGAAGCGCCAGGCAGTGATAGGTTCTCTGGAGAGGACCATAGAGGTTGTGCACTGCCAGAGAGCAGAGGAGGGAGGTGCAGCAGCTACAGACATTCTGGTACTGGTAGTTAGGGAGGAGTCAGAGGAAGATCCCTTGGAGGATCCGCCGTCGGAGGAGGGAGATGGCCCTCAGAGGATTCAGGATGGTCGGTCGACCAGTAGCTCATCTGACTAGTTTAGCTTTTGTGCTATGATAGTGTATTTTGTATCAGGACGACTATATATTTTGTTATGTACATTTTGGTAGTTGAATGTGTTCCCTAGAGGACCATTCTTAGGACTTAGGTATTCCCACCTTTTGAGACAGGAATGTGTAGCTTGTAAGCATTCTGTCGTCCATGCATGACTGGTTTTTGCAGAACCCATGCATTAGGAAATGTACTTGTAAGACCTTGTTGGAGGCGATTTTCCTGATGTGTGTGTATATATATATATAAGACTAGAAGGGTTCTTGATTATACTTCAGATTTACAATGCGTTTTGCATGCTCAAGATATGTTAAGGATCAGTTAAAGCATGAGTTATTATACAGCAGTGGGCAGTGGCCTAATTATTAATTATAAATTGAAATTATAATTTGTAGAATGGTACCACCCAGAGCAGAACCAGGAAGAAATGCGAATGTGAATCCCGTAAGACAAAATAGGCCTAGAGGGAGACCTCTAAGGCAAGGAAGACAGGAAAGAGTGGAGGAAGAACAACAAGAAGGACACGAGGAGCAAAGAGAACAGACACTTCCCCCACCTCCACAGCGCAGAATTGAGGAGTTTTTTCTGCAACAGAACCCTCCATCATTTGATGGAGTAGGAACCCCAGTCGATGCTGAGGCGTGGATCCGAGCGATGGAGCGGATTTTCAATTTCCTCAGCTGTGATAACCAGGAGCGACTCTCCTGTGTAGAATTCCAGTTAACCAGATCTGAGGATTTCTGGTGGGAGTCTAGAAGGAGAACCATGACTCCGGAGCAGCTTGATGCTTACACGTGGGATCAGTTCAAAACTGGATTCTACGACAAATACATTCCTATGATGTTCAGAGTCAAGAAGGAAGCAGAGTTTCATACTCTGAAATAAGGGAAGATGTCCGTCATAAAGTACGAGTGACTATTCTGTGAGTTGTCACGGTATGCACCTCTTTAGGTAGATACTGACGAGAAGATGGCATCTAAGTTCAGATCAGGACTGAGGCATGAGATTGCCATGTCTTTGGCAAGTCGGGAAGACCTAACCTATGCGGAGTCGTTGAATAGGGCATTGGACATCGAGACAGTAATGACTGAAGAAAGAAAGGCCTCAGTATCAGCTCCAATACCTACAGGAAGCCTTGGCAGGGAAATAGGCAGCAGGGCCAGTAGGGTACCCCTGCTTAGGGAAGAACTGCACCATCACAACCCAACATTCATCTATGCCCAATGTGCAACAAAATCCACTAGGACATGTGTCAAGCTGGCAACACAGAGTTTCTATAACTGTGGCAAGGAGGGTCACTATGCGAGGCATTGTCCGAAGGCACAACAGGGACGGAACCCTCAACAGCTGAAAGCCCTGCAAGCATTGGGTCAACAGAGTCAGCAACCCCAGCAACAACAATATCAGCAACAACAGCAGAGGCAGATGTAGCAAGGAAATCCCAGGTTTTATGCAATTAATCCCAGTTCCTCCGGGAAAGGGAAGCAGAAAGGTAATCTTGCAGGTATGGGCAAACTTCATGGCATGCCTTTAGTTATTTTATTTGATACTAGAGCATCCCACTCCTTTATTTCATCAGCATGCTGTGATAAGTTAGAGCTTAAAACTGAATGAGCTAGTCATAAGAAAAAGATTTTAACACCAACTGGCGGAACCATGACTACGACTCATGTTTGCTCGAACATAGAAATAGACTTGGGAACACCTAGGATTAAGGCTGATAATCTTAGTGTCCTACCGATGTGGGATACCGACGTAATCCTAGGAATGGATTAGTTGTCAGAAAATCATGCCATGATCCTATGCAGCGAAAGGAAGATATCATTCCAAGTTCCAGGAAAAGAGCCAACAAGTTTTCACGGCATAGAGATAGGAAAGTTCACTCCAATGATTTCAGCACTGCAGGCCAAGAAGATGATCAAGAGAGGAAATCAAGCTTTTCTGGTTTATCTAGACAAGATAGATGATATAAAGAGAAAAATGGAAGATATTTCAGTTGTGCAAGACTTTACAGACGTTTTTCCAGAGGAATTACCTGGATTGCCACCGAATCAGCAAGTCGAGTTCGTAATAGATTTGGAACCGGAAGCAGGCCCGATTTCAAAATCTCCGTACAGGATGGCCCCAAAAGAGTTGCAAGAGCTCAAGATTCAGCTTCAGGAATTATTGGACCTAGGTTTCATCCGACCTAGTGCGTCACCATTGGGAGCACCAGTCCTATTTGTGAAGAAAAAGGATGGCACATTGAGGATGTGCATAGATTACCGTGAGCTGAATAAGCTGACATTGAAGAACAAGTATCCTTTGCCAATGATTGATGATCTTTTTGATCAGCTCAAGGGGGCAAGTGTATTCTCAAAAATTGACCTAAGGTTTGGGTATCATCAGTTAAAGATCAAGTCAGAAGATATACCCAAGACAGCTTTTCAAACCCGGTATGGTCATTACGAGTTTACGGTAATACCGTTCGGATTGACAAATGCCCCAACAGTATTCATGGATCTCATGAATAGGGTGTTTCATCCATTTTTAGATAAGTTTGTCCTTGTGTTCATAGATGATATTCTCATCTATTCTAAGAATAAATCAGATCATGCAGAGCATCTGAGGGCAGTGTTAGAAACACTAAGAAAAGAAAGGCTTTACGCCTAATTCAATAAGTGCGAATTTTGGCTGAAGGAAGTAATGTTCCTTGGGCACATTATGTCAGCAGAAGGAATCAAAGTGGACCCCTCTAAAGTAGACACAGTACAAGAATGGAAGTCTCCAACTACTCCTAACGAAATCAGAAGTTTCTTAGGATTATCTGGATACTATAGGAGATTCATAGAATGATTCTCCAAGATAGTTAGGCCAATGACGCAATTGCTAAGAAAGGGAATCAAGTACCAGTGGTTAGAAGAATGTTAAGCCAGTTTCCAGGAGCTTAAGAAGAGATTAACCACTGCTCCAGTGTTAGCTATCCCAGTTAGTGGTAAAGAATTTGTGATCTACACGGATGCTTCGAAGAATGGATTAGGATGTGTCCTAATGCAGGAAGGCAGAGTCATAGTGTATGCGTCCAGACAGCTAAGAATTCATGAGTTGAATTATCCTACGCATGACTTAGAGTTAGCAGCAATAGTGCATGCCTTGAAAATCTGGAGACACCACCTATACGGAGTTAGGTATGAGATTTTCACAGATCACAAGAGTCTAAAGTATTTTTTCGAGCAGAAGGATTTGAATATGAGACAGCGCAGATGGCTTGAATTAGTAAAGGACTATGACTGTGGAATCAATTACCACCCAAGTAAAGCTAATGTGTTTGCAGATGCCTTAAGTCGTAAACCAAGCAGGTTGGGTTTTCTCCTCAGTCAGGAGGAGAAACTCATCAGGGATTTTGAAAACTTACAGATGGAGGTGGTTTACCCACCTGAGACGATTGTATCTCGTATTGCAACTTTAGTAGCAGTACCAGATCTTCGAGAAAACATAATTGAGGCACAGAGAAAAGATCAAGCCATGGAAAAGATGCGTTTGAAGATCAGATCAGGAAAAACAGAAAGTTTCAAGGAAGCATCAGATAATGCTATCCTTTATGAAGACAGGATATGTGTTCCACCCTGTGTTGAGCTCAGAAATGACATCATGAGCGAGGCTCACGATACTCCGTATACAGCAAACCCAGGAAGTACAAAAATGTATCAGGATTTGAAGTAGAAATTCTGGTGGGAAGGAATGAAACGGGACGTAGCTTCCTATGTTGAGCAATGTTTATCGTGTCAACAAGTTAAGGCATTGTACCAAAGGCCTTACGGTGCGCTTCAACCATTAGAGATTCCCGAGTGGAAGTGGGAACACATAGCGATGGATTTTGTGACAGGCCTACCCAAGTCAAGACGAGGGAATACGGCCATATGGGTCATTATTGACAGGCTCACAAAATCAGCTTATTTCCTTCCGATCCGAGTTACGGATGGATCGAATAAGCTAGCTCAGATTTATGTTAGAGAGATTGTACGCCTTCATGGTGTTCCGGTGTTGATAACATCGGACAGAGATTCAAATTTTACCTCAAGATTTTGGATTACCTTGCAGAAGGAGCTGGGAACTCAACTCAATTTCAGTACAGGATTTCACCTACAGATAGATGGTCAATCCGAAAGGACAATACAGACATTAGAGGACATGTTGAGAACAGTGGTCCTAGACAGGGGTGGAAGCTGGGAGGAAATATTAGCATTTATTGAGTTCGCCTATAACAATAGTTATCTAGCAACTATCAATATGGAGCCATACAAAGTTTTGTACGGATGAAAGTGCAGATCACCACTTTATTGGGTGAAGTTGGTGAAAGAAGGATTCTTGGGCTAGACTCGGTGTCGGAAATGATTGAAATTGTCAGAAAAATCCGTCAGAGGATTCAAGAAGCCCAGATTCGGTAGAACTCATATGCGGACAATCGCCGTACAGATTTACAATTTGCAGCAGGAGACAAGGTCTTTCTGAAAGTATCTCCTTCTAAGGGGATAGTAAGATTCAGCGTAAAAGGGAAGTTACGACCACATTTTGTAGGACCTTACGAGATCTTTGAGCGAATAGGCGCAGTGGCGTACAGATTGGCATTACCACCTAGTTTTGGTAATGTTCATAACGTATTTCATGTTTCTCAGTTAATGAAATACGTATATGATCCCAAGCACGTGATTCAGCACAGTGAAATTGAGTTAGACTCAGATCTAACTTATGAAGAGAGACCAGAAGCCATTTTGGATCGAAAGGTTCAAGAGTTGAGGAACAAGTCTATTCATCTAGTTAAGATCTTGTGGAGTCACCATGGTCAGGAAGAAGCGACATGGGAACTCGAGGATAAGATGAAAGCAAAGTACCAAGAATTGTTTCTATAAGGTATGTAAATTTCGAGATGAAATTTATTTTAAGGGGGGTGGAATGTAATACCCCGTATCTTGATTACTGTTTAATTACAGTTAAGTGCGTCATTACTGTACAAGTACAGTAATTTCAAGTCAGATTAGGGTCGAAAGTATCCGTTAAGTTCCATTGAATCCAAGTTCAATTAATTCCCATAGATGGCTCAATTATTTTCCTTTCAGTTGGATTATATTCCCTTAATAGTATGAAAAGCCGGAATTGTAATTTCAGATAAATTCGATTTCTATTCTTTTAAATTACGGTGTGTGTTTATCGTGACTCAGATATTCCGATAAATATTTTTAGGACTGGGAGAATCTTATATTCTTTGGTCATTCAGTGTTTAAATTCAGATAATTTAAACAGGGCGATTTAAAAGTCGAGAGAATTAGATATTCTCTAGTTCGTATGTTTTTGTGGTCGAAAAAAAAATTAAAACCAGTATTTCGAAGTGGTATTTTAAAACCAAGTAATTTCAGATAAATTATCATTTTAAAATAAGTGAATTATTTCATCAAGTTCGGGATTTTTCCAGAGACGGAAAATATCACAGTAACTGAACAATCGGTATTTAAACCGGGTATTTTTCTTAGTCAACCCAAGGCATGGGAGGCCATGCCTCCACTCACCTCTCCCATGCCTTTCCCACGTCACTCTTGTCCCCAAAATAGTAAGTTGATGTATATGTATAGTATAGAGAGAGAGATAATTCATTTCACCATTTCATCCCATTTGCTAACAAGTTTTGAGAGTGAGAAAGACTAAACAAGCTGCTCTATCTTGTTGCTCCTTCACCAACCTTTCATCATCTTCCATTCCCTTCTTTTTCTACACAAAATATTCAAGAGAGAGAGAGAGAGTAGAAACATAGCAACTCTCATTTCATCCTCACTCCATTTCACCTTCATTTTGACGCAAGAAGACGATCGAGAGAGAGAGAGTGCAACTATGTAGCATTTCATTCCACCTCTTCATCCTCACCTCTGCGTGAGAAACTGAGACAGAGTCGGAGTGTAGCTACAGCCATTGTTGAGGAGAACTCCATCTCGTTGCAGCCATTCTTCACCGTTGTGTTTCCGGCGTCGTCGTTGGAAGCTTCGTTTCCATCGTTCCATCTTCTTCAAGCTTCTTTTAACTTTCCTCCATTGTCATTTTGAGAGGTATTTCGAAAATCATGAAGTTATATATATATATATATAGGTTTGATGTTGTATTGAAAATCGTGTCTTAAGTTTTGAAGCATGTTAGATGGTAGAAATGAGTTGGTTTATGTTGCAAAACTTGTTGAGATATAATGAAGCATGTTGTTGTGTCTTTTGTGTTCAAAGTATGTTACATGTTAATGGCTTCAATAGTACTTAAAAGCATGTTTGAGATGAGGTTGATGTGTTAAAATGCATGATTTCAGTAATATAGAAAGGTTTGTGAAGTTTGGTGTCGAGTTTATGGCTGTTGTGAAGTGGTTTCAGTTCGCGCATTCGCGCGCGCGGGTCGGCAGATTTGCCACCCTTCAGTAAAACGAGCATAACTTTCTCGTTAGGCGTCATATTGAGTCACCGTAAATTTTTCCATAAACTAGACTTAAGTAGCTTTCCAATGGTATAGGTCTAAGTCTCTAATTCGTCCTGAGTCGATTGTGAAAAATCGGCAAAGTCAGGTTATGTGTTCTATTTCGGAAATTCGTGGCAGTTCTGCCACCTTCCAGTGAATCAGGTATAAATTTTTCATTAGTTATCATCTTGAGTCACCATAAATTTTTCCATAAACTAGACTTAAGTGGTTTTCAAATGGTATAGGTCTTTGTCTATAATTCGTCCTGAGTCGATTGTGAAAAATCGGCAAACTCAGGTCATGTGTTCTGTTTCGGAAATTCGTGGCAGTTCTGCTACCTTCTAGTGAAACGGGTATAACTTTTTCATTAGTTATCATCTTGAGTTACCATAAATTTTATAAAAAACTAGACTTCCGTGGCTTTCCAACGGTGTATGGCTTGTCCCCTGCACCATAGCGAGTCAAAACAGAAAATTCTGCAAAGTTGACCGTGTGCAGAATATTGTTTAATCTAAGCATAATGTTGATCTTATTTTTGGAATCGACTTGTGATGGATGTTGAGGTATTTTTAATACCTTAAATGATGTCGATGTATATCTTTAGATGGTTAAGAACTCGGGTCGAGATTAACCCTTAAGCATGAGAAAATTTAGAACGGATACTAGACCCTAATAGGCCTTCAATTTCATGTTGAGTCCAAACAACGTTCTTTGGTTCAACGTACTCAGTTTTATGTTAACTCTATGAAGGCGAGCTGTCCAGAGCAAGATAAAGTACGAGGAGGAACTTTTGCTGCTGTTCAAGTGTTAAAACCTCAGTGAAAGGTGAGCTTTCTTTTCAACGGACTCTTAGTCCAAGTAATGATTTGAATTTTTACTCACCAACAGTTATCTATTTCTGATGCAAATAAGTTATTGTCATGCATAAAATGTTTTATTTTATATGATATCCTTATCTTTATTTAGTTAGCTCGTAAGGGGCTTTCTAACTTTTAAATCGATCGGGCCTCGTGCAAACTTAGCGTGTTAACCGAGGTTAGTGTACACTTAAGTCGGTGATATTAGGAAGAGAAAAAGGCTGAGCAGAGCTATTCCTGACTAAGACATCAACGATGCTAAATGTCCATAGAAAAGGCTGAGCAGAGCTATTCCTCGGAGTTTAGTTCAGATATGTATTCATGGAAAAGGCTTTAGCGGAGCTATTCCTCGACGTCCTTGGAAATGGCTTAAGCGGAGCTATTCCTCGGTATTAAGTTTGGATATGGATGATCATATAATAGAAAAGCGCGCGCAAAGACAGAAAATGATTTAGTAAAACATAGGGCCTTTTCAGATAAAACCCCTATGTGTTTACTCGGATGCATGATAATAAAACTAATTTTTATAAATGATCATAACATCAAATATATTATGATATTTTTGGCAATATGTGCACTGAGTATACTTGTACTCAGCCCTGCATGTTTGTTTTTAAATGTGCAGGTTGAGTGTTGATGGTGCATGGTGAAGTGCTGAGAAAGAAAGTTGTTTTGTACAGGACTCAGAATATTTCCTGTATTTTGTTATGTTATATTGCTTCCGCTAATTAAGTCTAATCGAGTCAAGTCTTCAGAATGTCTTGAACTCACTGATACCTCTTTGTTATTCTAAAGTATATATTTATTCATTTATATTTTGAGAAATGAAAGTCGGTTCAGAATTTAAGTTCACAGCAAATATCGTTCCTAGAATACATTAGTTCATTCCTTTATTTAAATAAAATTCTGGTTCGCGCCTTGATTCATCCTTCATTGGGATTGAGTCGTGTCAGTCACACTTCGTATTAATCAGATATTAATTTGGGGTCGTGACAAGCATGCTATCATTATAGAAATAGAGTATGCAATCGGCGCAATTAATCAGAGTATGCAATCAACATAAAAATCAGTCTTTCAAGGAATTCCCATCAACACGGCGAATCCTAATCTTTTGTTTCCAGACAGACTTAACATTTCAACAAATAATGTAAACTTTTAAAAACTAAAATCCGCATAAAAACATGTGTACCTTTTATGCTGTTGTGTGAGTGACTAGCTGAGAGCTTATATAATATCACACGGGAATTTAATAAAAAATAAAATAAGTTGACCTAGCAGGTCTGCAGAGTTGCAAAGCTGCTCTGATACCACTTTGTAGCGCCCCGATCCCGAAAGACCGTGGAAATGGACGCCACGGGGGTTGGAATTAAGAAGCGGGAAGGGGTAATTTAAGTAACATAATCTCAACAGAAGACTCAAAATATTCAAATATGATTTTTAATACATATACTGATCCAAAACACCAAGATCGGGATTTCTAGTATTTTAACAAAATAGTAGCATAAGTGCGGAAGCTTATTTCCCAAAAGAATATTAACAAAAGGAGATAATGGGAAATAGGTAAATAATAAAAGCCCATCTCTCAGCATCGTCACATCCACGCGCCAACCTACTGACCTGAAAATATTTGAAAAGATTTGGGCTAAGTACTAATGCACTCAGTGGGCAAATTTTCACAATTCAAGTTATGCAAATCATTTTCTAAAAGTAATCTATCTGTGTCCATGCAGGTAGTGAAGCTTAGGAGGTTTTAAAGTTGAAAGCAACCTAAGTTCGCCAAAATATTTTATCGTGAAGCGCTTAAGAGTATCACCAGTCACTATCCGCAACCCGTACTACATCACCAATGTGTAAAGTTGAGTATGGCCAAAGTATACACAATGTGTGTAAATAATAAGTGTTTCATTTTAGTCTCACCGACAAGGAGTAGGGCATGACGAATAATGCATGCATACTGTAGCTACTCACATTGACACAACACTAGTTTATGAGACTCCGACAACATACAATAGCACGTAAATATTTAACACAGTTAGTCAAATATGCAATTTTAGTAAAGCATAGCTTAATAACTCGAAAGATACAATTTGCAAAGATATAGTATAGCCCACCTGAACAGAAGATAAGCTTTCAAATTTTGGGTTGGTTTTGCTCGGGTTCTGTTAGCTCTTCTAGGCCTACATGATAACCAGCATTGGCTTAGTTTAGCTTAAAGGATCCTATTAAAATTCAATCCCTAAGCTACCTTTTAATATTTAATTTTTGAATTCTATTATTTATGTACACATTTTAAATAATAATTATAAACTTTAATTTACTAATTATTACTATTAGTACATAACTAAATCCATTGCCACAACTAAAATAAATATAACATAAGAACATTACGGTAAATCTTATAATTTTACAAATTATGACATCAACCTATATATTGTATTCAAGATTAAATTAAGGTTCCCTATTTCAATATTTAGAAATTATAACAATTGTTTAATAGTTCCAATATGTAAAAGCTTAATACAATTAAACTTATATTCATATTACTAATTCTAATCCACTATAAAAATTACTTAATATCATAAAGTGATACTTATTTAAGTTATTTTATCATGAATAACAATTAGAAAAAATTATGAAGTGCCAATAAACATAATTCTACCGATCCAAAATTTATTCATATTAAATTAGTAACATTAAAATCAAATCCTCAAAATACTAACTTAATTAGATATTACACACACATACGAAACTAGATTTAAACACTAGCTTAGACTAGCTGCCAATTTTTCTCAATTGATGAGAATTTACGGTTGTGGGGGTAATGAATTTCTCATAATTGATTAAAGATGGAAGTCGATTTTCGAAACCATTTCATTTAATAAAGTTATATCTAATAGCTTATATATTTATTATTCTTATTATTCAACTACACGTGTACATCTAAATTTTCATACACAGATACACTCATCACTTGCAAGTATACGTATATTCATATATGACAAGTACAATTCATTACCCTATTTTTTTTCTTTTTATCTATCTAAATAATGCATATCATAATATAGTTATCCTATAGCTAGTATATTAATTGCCTCGTAGCTATACATATATACTTATATAATTTAACTAGTTCCCAAATAAAAATAATAATATTTTAGATAGAATTGAAATATATTAATATATGTAATTGGAGAACCATTAAGTAAATAAAATATACTTAGATAATCATTAAATAATAAAAAATATATATATAATTTCATAAGAACATACCTTAAAGATATAATAGCTAAAGAAACTGTTATTAATATTTTTTTTTTTGCAAAGTTATTGAATTATGCATAAGATCGAGTGAGGCATAGAAGAAAGAAAACTATTTGGATTCCTACTATATTTCTTTTATACACAATATTTTCATTGAAACAATCCCTTAAGCATTACTCATCATCCTACTAACCCCTCCTCAAGCCACATCAACCTACATATTCCTCCTTAAGACACGTGTGTGTGTGTGTGTTTATATATATATAAATATTGGAGAAACAAGTGGTAATAAATATATATATTATATTTAAATTTTCTATACATATTACATATTAAAATATTATTTCTATCTTCATTGCAAGTGTATGTGTTTGTGTGTGTTTGTGTGTCTACGTTTACTACTATTTTTTTTTTCAATTATATAAATAATTAGATGGTACATTTTTTAGAACTTATATGTATATATTTGTTTGCAATCAAAATCACGCTTAATCTATTTGAACTCAATAACTAAATTTTTAATTAATCAAATTAAGTTCATATTCAGGATTCTAATATGAAAATGGTCTCGGGCGGTATTTCTAACACATTCAATGGGCACACTTCACTTAAAAATGGGACCTAGCTACAAGGCTTCATTTTCTTCCATTGGTTACTCTTAAGGGTAGCATAAACTATTCTTTTAATGCTGAAAAGTTTTGGATATTACACTTATTCTAACTATTAGATTTATATTCCTAATTAAATTTAGATGATAAAATTTTGGGGTATTACATATGCCTATGTCAATCACCGTATATTATAAAATTTCACACATATATCTTGTTATATTTATCAATCACGCACGGTTGTTCAAAAAATAAATTACACAACATTCAAAGTTTCCTAGACTGGTGCAAACACCTTTTGTGAAAATCAAATTCAATCTTTACTCAAGTGATTAATTGAATTTATCATACAACATAACTAATTTACACATGAGAAGCTCTTGCGTGCAGGAGGTGTGTATGTGCGCCTATATCAGACGGCGCGTGGGCGTCACGCGCCCATCTATGTTTTTTTTTTTGCTGGTGAATTTTTTAATTTTTTTTCCGATTTTCTATATTTTTTAAATTTTTCCCAACAAAATCTATACCCTAAAATAAAATTAGTGAATCCTAAAATTAAATCGATTTGATATAATTTATTTGAAATAAAATTAAATTTATACCCAAAAATGAAATTAATAAATACTAAAAAAGCACAAAATAAAACCCTAAAAACACCCCCCAAAAATCCTAAAAAACACAATAAACAACCCTAAAAACACCGCCCAAAAAACCCAAAAAAACACAATAAAAACACTAAAAACACCTCCTAAAAAATCTTAAAAAACACAAAATAAACCCCTAAAAACACCCCCAAAAAAACCCTAAAACACACAAAATAAACCCCTAAAAACACCCATAAAATTCCTAAGAAAAGTGGCAGACCCCTCACTATTTAATGATACAGGTGATATTTTTTCAATTTTGAGTGATACTTTTTAATGTTATTGTTAATACTGATTTTACCGTTTTTTTTTGTTGGTTGACCCTCGTTGACCTAGGTCAAAACGGGTTGACCCGCGAATTTGATTCGTCCGCCTGAAATAAGACTTATATGCACCATGTGCATGCAAATATTTGCCTTTACACATATTTAGTGTTTATTTGTGATGTTTTCTTATATGGATTGTATGTCTTTGGTGCGTGTGTTTTCTTATCTTCATGTGTTGTTTTAGGGTTTATAGCTTCATATTTGATCCCTTGGTGTGTTATGTCAGTGTTGCGTAGACTTTGAGCTTTTACTCCAAAAGCAGGTATTTTATAGCACAAAAGGTGAAAAATCGGAAACCCAGCTGAAGAGGGCAAACTGAGGACCACAACTGAGGACATACCAAATTGAAGCTCCAGAATGATGGCTAAAAAAGCACAAAATAAAATCCTAAAAATAGCCCCCAAAAACCCAAAAAAATACAATAAATAACCCTAAAAACACCGCCCAAAAAACCCTAAAAAACACAATAAAAACCCTAAAAACACCTCCCAAAAACTCCTAAAAAACACAAAATAAACCCCTAAAAGCACCCCCAGAAAAACCCTAAAACACACAAAATTAAACCCTTAAAAACACCCATAAAATTCCTAAGAGAAGTGGCAGACCCCTTAATATTTAATGATACAGGTGAAACTTTTCAAATTTTGAGTAATACTTTTTAATGTTACTGTTAATACTAATTTTACCGTTTTTTTTTTGTTCGTTGACCCTCGTTGACCTAGGTCAAAGTGTGTTGACCAGCGAATTTGACCCGCCCGCCTGAAATAAGACTTATATGCACCTTGTGCATGCAAATATTTGCCTTTACAAATGTTTTAGTGTTTATTTGTGATGTTTTCTTATATGGATTGTATGTCTTTTGTGCGTGTGTTTTCTTATCTTCATGTTGTTTTAGTGTTTGTAGCTTCATATTTGATCCCTTGGTGTGTTATGCCAGTGTTGCGTAGACTTTGAGCTTTTACTCCAAAAGCAGGTATTTTATGGCATGAAAGGTGAAAAATCGGAAGCCCAGCTGAAGAGGGCAAACTGAGGACCACAACTGAGGACATACCAAATTGAAGCTCCAAAATGATGGCTAAAAAAGCACAAAATAAAACCCTAAAAACACCCCCCAAAAACCCTAAAAACAAAAATAAAAAACCCTAAAAGCACCACCCAAAAAACCCTAAAAAACACAATAAAAACCCTAAAAACATCTCCCAAAAAATCCTAAAAAACACAAAATAAACCCCTAAAAGCACCCCCAAAAAACCCTAAAACACTCAAAATAAACCCCTTAAAACACCCATAAAATTCCTAAGATAAGTGGCAGACCCCTTACTATTTAATGATACAGGTGATACTTTTCGAATTTTGAGTGATACTTTTTAATGTTACTGTTAATACTGATTTTACCATTTTTTTTGTCGGTTGACCCTCGTTGACCTAGGTCAAAGCGGATTGACCCGCGAATTTGATATGCACGCCTGAAATAAGACTTATATGCACCTTGTGCATGCAAATATTTGCCTTTACACATCTTTAGTGTTTATTTGTGATGTTTTCTTATATGGATTGTATGTCTTATGTGCGTGTGTTTTCTTATCTTCATGTTGTTTTAGTGTTTATAGCTTCATATTTGATCCTTTGGTGTGTTATGCCAGTGTTGCGTAGACTTTGAGCTTTTACTCCAAAAGCAGGTATTTTATGGCATGAAAGGTGAAAAATCGGAAGCCCAGCTGAAGAGGGCAAACTGAGGACCACAACTGAGGACATACCAAATTGAAGCTCCAAAATGATGGCTAAAAAAGCACAAAATAAAACCTTAAAAACACCCCCCGAAAACCCTAAAAACACAATAAAAAAACCCTAAAAACACCGTCCAAAAAACCCTAAAAAACACAATAAAAACTCTAAAAACACCTCCCAAAAAATTCCTAAAAAACACAAAATTAACCCCTAAAAGCACCCCCAACAAAACCCTAAAACACACAAAATAAACCCACAAAAACACCCATAAAATTCCTAAGATAAGTGGCAGACCCCTTACTATTTAATGATACATGTGATACTTTTTGAATTTTGAGTGATACTTTTTAATGTTACTGTTAATATTGATTTTACCATTTTTTATGCTGGTTAATCCTCGTTGACCTAGGTCAAAGTCGGTTGACCCGCGAATTTGATCCGTCCGCCTGAAATAAGACTTATATGCACCTTGTGCATGCAAATATTTAGTTTTACACATGTTTAGTGTTTATTTGTGATGTTTTCTTATATGGATTGTATGTCTTTTGTGCGTGTGTTTTCTTATCTTCATGTTGTTTTAGTGTTTATAGCTTCATATTTGATCCTTTGGTGTGTTATGCCAGTGTTGCGTAGACTTTGAGCTTTTACTCTAAAAGCGGGTATTTTATGGCACAAAAGATGAAAAACCGGAAGCCCAGCTGAAGAGGGCAAACTGAGGACCACAACTGAGGACGTACCAAATTGAAGCTCCAAAATGATGGCCAACTGGTGGTCAAGATGCCAAACTGATGACCAATTAGAGCCAACTGAAGTGCCAACTGATTTCATCGGCTGAATATCAGAACTGAAGGCTCTGACTGAAGGAGCTGGATCATAACCTCTAGCCCACAATCGGAGCAGAACCTCCCGCCGACATGGAACCGAGCGCAAACCAAGCCCAACTACTGCGGGTAACCCAGCCACCACTCGGGGGGCCTCTTGGGCCAAAAGACCCCACAAGCGCGGAGTGTGTTACAGGCGTGGGATCCCATGCCCCACCAGCGCGGGGTGCTCCGCCGGTGCGAGATTTTTCAGTTTCCACTTCAGTTAACGTTGTAACCTCCAGTTTTGCTATTCCAAACCGACACTACTATCCAACTGCTGGGCAGAGTTTTTGTCTTATTCGAGGACATTCTCGGCATTTCTTGATGAGTCACTGTATATATTGGCAGGTTTCTTTTTGGTATTTGGTTCTTAACTCTCCATCAACTCTCAACCACCAACCATCCACATTCAATTCACACGGAGAGAGAAGGAGAGATTATCCTCCTATAAATGGACCAGAGAGAAGAAAAAAGAAGAAAGGCTCCCAGAGAGGATGACCTCCCAACTAGTTTGAGGGGGTGAGACCCTCAGACCAATTTGGAAGGGTCCGTTCCATTCAGTCCATCATCTTCACCACATAAGAAAAAGAGAGAGAGATGATCTGTTTAGGGGACGTGACACCCTCAAATCGATCAGTTGAGAGAAGAGAAAGTTGGAAACCAGTTGAGGACCAGAGAGAGATAGAGATCATCAGTTTGAGAGACGTGAGACCCTCAAACTAATCAGCTTGGAGCTTTGGAGAAGTTGGAGCAGAGAGAGAAAAGGCACATAAGAGGGGGTCCAAGCTCGAGTTGAGGTGGAAGTTAGGCTTACTCGAAGATCTCCATTTCTTTGGTATTTTCCCCTTCAGTTTCAGTTTCTCATGGGGATTTGTCCCAAACCTTGTCGAGATAAACAAGATTTATGTAAGTTTGTATTTTATTTATCTTTGGTACTTGCAATAAAGAACTTATGTGATTCTTATGTTGTCTCGCTCGATTAGGGGCTAATTCCACACAATAGGGTAGATAATCAATTTAGTTTTAATCATTGCTTGTGATTGTTGATTTTCCGTCGATTGAACTGAGCTTATTTATGTTGGGTACTTGATCAATATTCAACATTGCTAGGTAATAGATGAGACCGAGAGGAGATTCTATTGCCCGACTAGGTTCTTTCGTTATCTTAATCATATAATTTAGCCAGTGGGGGTTTAATGGATTGATAGTGACAGTAAATGAAGTTAAGCCTCTTGAAGGAGTCTATTGTATGCTTAAGAAGTGTTAATCTTACTCGTATAATCTAGACGATAAGGGCTAAATGGATTAGTGGTGAGAGTAAATGAAGTTAATCCTCTTGAAGGAGTCTATTGTACGTTTAAAGGTAACCAAATCAACTTGATTCGAGTGAGGAGAGAAACTAAGAAGAGAATCTATGCCCTAATGTCCGTATATATTAGTTTAGTTCATTTTATTTGTTTGCTTGTTTACTTTCTTGTCTTTCTCTCGCTTTGGTTTAGTAGATTTTAGTTTAATCTCCTCAACCCCTATTTAGAATGTTTACGCTCATATTTATTTTCATGTGTCTAACACGAGAGGAACAAATCGCCCTGTTAAGCTTTTCTCAAGAGACACGACTCGAGTTAACTCACCGCCCTACAATCGACCCCGTCATCTTGCGGGTCCAGTTCGTAGTTCTTGCGTGTGTGGTTGAGCCGGAAGACAATCAACACATATATCTATGTATTTTAGTTTTTTCAAATTAATATAGAAAATTTTCTCATATCAATGGTGGACACGTCAAGTGCTTCTCTATTATGACTGTAGTTTACATTACCACGTAATCATTTTAGCTCCCTCTCAAATGGGTATGGAATTGTTGATGGATTTTGTTGCGTTATATATTTTGTCTTTGCAACCATATTGATTACGTTATGAACTAATAATTGATGTGGCTATAAAAGTAAAAATGACGAACTTGTATGCAAATTTTTGATCAATCATGACAGGCTTGGAGCCAAATACATTTGTCAGGTTGCTAAATAAATAATTTTCACCTCATATCTCAGTATGCACGAACTACTTTATTATGGAGGCAATTAATTATATGAACTTAAATTCGTTAGATTATGATGTCTTTTTTACCATTATAAAAAAATTAAAAAATTCATTAGATGAAAAGATAAATTAATTTATCGACCAAATTTTTGCATAATTTGATGTTGTAAATATATCTAATAGATATATATGATATGAGTGATGTCCAAGTTACTAACTCTAAAACCCTATCCCTTGTACTATTATATATAGAGGCATTTGGTCCTCATATTGAATACATACAATTGATATTCTCTCTCTTCTCTCTCTAGTTTACAACACGCTATCAGTACGATTGTTCTATCCTCTCCTTCAATTCTAGAAGTCCATCGATCTTAGAAGGTACATTTTTTTACATCATGTTTATTGGCTTTAATATATTATGTCTGTTTTTCTTATTGTTATAATAATCGGTCTTTTCCGATTTAATCTTGGAAAATTAAACATTGATGTTATTTGAGTAGCACAAGTAATATTCATGAAGAATATTACATTCAAGATCATAAATTGATGCTATTAAAGTAGCACAAGTAATATTCTTGAAGAATATTACATGCTCTAAATAAATTAAACATGTGGATAATATATCCTTGATTCTTTGTGCAGAATTGCACAAATGGCAAACATCATTGAAGGCTCCGGAAGAGCTTGTATCATTTTACCAAATGATACTAAATTAGATATTGAAAATGCCCTGTATTCTAGTAAGTCTAAAAAAAACTTACTAAGTTTCAAGGATATCCGCTATAATGGATACCACATCGAGACTATATCAGAAGGTGGAAAAGAATATCTCTGCATAAATTCTTTTGTATCCGGCCATAAGTGAACAAAAGAAAAATTATCAACACTACCTTCTGGGATGTATTACACGTTCATAAAGGTAATTGGGACAAATCATGTCATGAACCCGAAGTTCAATGACACAAAAGGCTTTATGCTTTGGCATGATAGGCTTGGACATCCTGGAGCAACTATGATGCGCCGAATAATCAAAATTCATATGGGAACAACATGAAGAATCAAAAGATTCTTATGAAAAATGAATTCTCATGTGATGCTTGTACACAAGGCAAGTTACTCATTAGAACTTCATATACGAAGGTTAATATTGAATCTCCATCTTTCTTAGAGAGAATTCAAGGAGATATTTGTGGACCTATACATCCACCATGTGGCCCTTTTCGATACTTTATGGTATTGATTAATGCTTCTTCTAGATGGTCACATGTATGATTACTTTCTACTAGAAATGCAGCATTTACTAGACTACTTGCTCAAATTATAAAATTACAAGCTCAATTTCCAGACAATTCAATTAAAAGAATTCATCTTGATAATGTTAGTGAGTTTACATCTCAAGCAATTGAAAACTATTGTATGGATATTGGAATTGAGATTGAACATTCAGTCGCTCATGTTCACACTCAAAATGGTTTAGCAGAATCGTTTATTAAACGTCTTCAACTTATTGCTAGACCGTTACTTATGAAGTCAAAACTCTCAACTACTGCATGGGGTCATGCCATATTACATGTGGCAATATTAGTTCATATTAGACCATCGGCCAACCATGAATACTCCCCAATGTAAATTATTTTTGGTCGAGAACCAGATGTTTCTCACTTACGAACTTTTGGTTGTGCGGTTCAAGTCCCAATTGCACCCCCACAATGAACAAAAATGGGTCCCCAATGAAGGCTTGGGATATATGTTGGATTTGATTCACCTTCGATTATAAGGTATATTGAACCTTTAACGGGTGATTTATTTACTGCACGTTTTGCAGATTGTCATTTTGATAAAATGACATTTCCAACATTAGGTGGAACGAATCTACATCCAGAAAAGCACTAGGAAATATCTCGGAATGAAAAAAGCTTGTCACATTTTGATTCTCGAACTAATCAATGTGAACAAGAAGTTGAAAAGATTATTCATTTGTAAAAGATTACAAACCAACTTCCTGATACTTTTGTAGATACAAGAAAAGTGACACAATCTCACATACATGCTGCAAATACTCCAGCCAAAATTGATGTCCCTGAAGGACAAATAGCTTTGGCAGCAAATGAGTCTAAAATTCGTCAAAAATGCGGTCGACCAGTTGGTTCCAAAGATTCTATGCCTAGGAAAAGAAAGGGGCAAGATGGAAACTAAACAATGACGAAAATGATTAATCAATCAAATGAAAGTGATGTAATTCCTGAGGAATTACAAGTATCTGAAAATCATGAGATCTCAATAAATTATTTATCTTCCAATCAGATATTGGAGAGAGAACATATCATTGTAGATGATATATTCGCCTTTCATATAGATCATCAAATTTTAAATGAGGATGCTGAACCAAAATCTGTTACAGAATGTAAACAGAAAAATGATTGGCCAATGTGGAAAAGAGCTATGGAAAGGGAATTAAATTCCTGTGATAACCGGAAAGTATTTGGACCTATAGTCCTAACTTCGGAATCGGAAACCCCTGTTGGATATAGATGGATATTCGTTAGAAAGAGAAACGAGAAAAATGAAGTTACGAGATATAGAGCAAGACTCGTAGCGCAAGGTTTCTCTCAAAGACCAGGAATTGATTATGAGGAAACATACTCTCCAGTAATAGATGCGATTACTTTCAGATTTCTGATTAGTCTGGTTGTGTCACAAAGGCTTGCTATGCGCCTTATGGTTGTAGTAACTGCCTATCTATATGGGTCATTAGATATATATGAAAATCCCTGAAGGATTTAAAATGCCTGAAGCATTAAAGTTAAAACCCAAAAGCATATTTTTGATTAAACTGCAAAAATCATTGTATGGGCTGAAACAGTCTGGCCGTATATGGTATAATAGACTGAGTGAGTATCTGTTGAAAGAAGGCTATAAGAATGATGAAATCTGCCCTTGTGTTTTCATAAAGAAAATTGAAAGTGGATTTGCAATTATAGCAGTTTATGTTGATGATTTGAATTTAATTGGGACTCCTGAAGAGCTCAATAAAACTGCTGAATATTTGAAGAAAGAATTTGAGATGAAAGATTTAGGAAAGACAAAATTTTATCTTGGTTTGCAAATTGAACGTGTCCGAGGAGGAACATTTATTCACCGATCCACATATACAGAAAAAGTTTTAAAACGCTTTTACATGGATAATGCACATCCATTAGCATCACCAATGGTCGTTAGATCTCTTGATATGAAGAAAGATCCATTCCGACTTATTGAAGATGGTGAAACGATACTTGGTCCTGAAGTACCATATCTAAGTGCAATTGGAGCATTAACTTATCTGGCTAATTATACTAGACCAGATATAGCTTTTTCTGTAAATCTTCTCGCAAGATATAGCGTTGCACCCACTTTGAGACATTGGAATGGTGTTAAGCACATTCTACGTTATCTGAAGGGTACCATAGACCTTGGATTATATTATTCATAAAATTCTGATTCTTTTCTGGTAGGGTATTCGGATACAGGATTTTTATCTGATCCACATCAAGCCAAGTCCAAAACTGGCTATGTTTTCACATGTGGTGGAACTGCTATATCATGGAAGTCTGTGAAGCAAACTTTGACTGCAATATCCTCAAATCATTCTGAAATCATTGCAATCCATGAAACAAATCGAGAGTGTGTATGGTTGAGAAATATGACAAGTCACATCCAAGAGTCGTGCGGACTAGCTTCATCAAAGATCAATCCAACTATTTTGTATGAAGACAATGCTGTTTGCATCGCGCAACTCAAAGAAGGATACATTAAAGGTGATAGGACGAAGCACATTTCTCCCAAGTTATTCTACACACACGATCTCCAAAAGAGTGGCGATATCAACGTTCAACAAATTCACTCAAGTGACAATTTGGCAGACTTATTCACAAAGGCATTACCAACATCAACATTCAGAAAGTTGGTACACAAGATCGGCATGCGCTGACTCAAATATCTACAGTGATCTCAAGATCAGGGGGAGCAGTTGTACTCTTTTTCCTTCGACTAGATTTTTTTCCCACTGGGTTTTTCTAGCAAGGTTTTAATGAGGCAACATTTGTTTTAGAAATTTGTCACTCAAGGGGGAGTGTTGTAAATATATCTAATAAATATATATGATATGAGTGATGGCCAAGTTACTAACTCTAAAACCCTATCCCTTGTACTATTATATATAGAGGCATTTGGTCCTCATATTGAATATATACAATTGATATTCTCTCTCTAGTTTATAACAATTTACACGTTTTCCCTAATAAATACATGTAATGGCCCAATCAAAGAAGCATAAATTCCACGACAAGAGAATTAAAATTCAAAATTAAATCTACTATCGTTTCCCATTTTCATATAGACCGCACACCCAAACAAAGATTTATTTATAGCAAATTGATTAGGTTGTTATTTCGTATATATTTTAGGTCGTTTTTGGTATGTTTTCAGTGTTACTCACCCCTTGGTCAAGTTTTGTGGAAGAATTTGTGTCTTGTGGTTGATTTCAGGTGGTTGACATGGAAGTGGAGACAATGGCATTGTTTTGAAGGGTTTTGACGCAATTGGATTGAAGAAAAGCTGGAGAGTATGGAACCAGTCGGTATGGGCATACCGACTGATGGATTATGCAAGTATTTGGGCTGGAGATAGTGGATATGCACCAGCTTTGGGCCTAGACGCAAATTACATTTTTTTTATTACTTTTGGACTTTATTTTTATTATTTTCCTAGTTGGATTAGGATTAGGATGATTTTTAATTAATTAAGGATTTGGATAAAAAGACTTCTAGATAGAGTAGGACTCTATCCATTGCAGTATAGATTAATTCCAGACACTGAGAGACACTAGGAACGGATTTTTCTCTGCAGATTTCACAATTTAATTTCATTCTTTCTTTCTTTCTTCATCGTTCTTTCTATTAATTAATTTTTGAAGTGCCAATCCAATTATGAATTCAAGCTAAACCCGTTCTATTCCGGTGAAGATTAACGAAGCCCTGGCGTAATTATACTGTGAGATCTAATTGTTCTTTTTATTTTGATTAATTGCATGTATCTGTGATTCTCTATGTTTAAAGTCGTTAATTGTTTCGTATCTGTTAGGTAGGTGCACATATTTAGTAGATCGGAATTAATTAGTAGCCAATTGAACTGGCCATCCGTAATTGAGTTTAATTAGTGGTACAATGATTCTTCAGAATCGAGGGAAGAACGGTCTTAATTCAACGGTCCTGTGTTAGAGTCTGTTGGTTTTGAATCGGGTTTCTCTAGTGTCTAATGCTGTCGGCTCATTAAATCTACAGAGTGTCTCTTACGATTGTCAGTCGATTAGGGAAATAATTGATGAAGTGTCTTCCTGATTATCGAGAAACTAAGGAGAAATTAGGCTGCGTTAGTAAGTGTGTTTGGTGGCTATAACTGGTTTGCATACATTAATTGGAATTATCTTTGTATCGAGGATCGGAATAATTAAGCTAGGGTGGAGTTAATTGGAAGTCGGAATACCTTTTATCTGTGAAGGAACTACTCTCTGGTTTATTTGCTTTATTTTAGTTTTTACATTATAACAACAAATTTCGTGTGGAAAGTTTGGCTACTGCAGGCTGAAAGTGTGGAATAATTCTCGCCGATCCTTTGGGAGACGATCTTGCTCGTCACTGTTTTGGGTAGTGTGGGCATACTGACTGCTGGTCATATTATTTTTGGTGTAAAACAACGCACTGAATTTTGGCGTCGTTGCCGGAGATCGGTTTTTAAGCAGTGATTATTCTAATATTTTCAGTTTGCTATTTCTTTTTATTTTGTTTTGCTTTTACAGTGCATGACTCGATCCTCACAAAAAGGAAAGTTAGTTTTTGATCCAGAGCCGGAGAGAACTTTACAAAAGTTGAGAAAAGCTGCCAGAGAGTCTAAAGAGGCTTCCGAATCTGATCTGGGAGCATTTGATCTTGATCAATTGTTCGAGAAAAACATGGCCAACAATGGAAATCGAGCCCTCCAAAATGTACCTGAGCGTAAACCTCGAATCAGGGAGTTGGGTCGCCACAGAAAAATCGACCCATTTGCATCATGCTACCTCCGATTGCAAATAATTCTGAGATACGACCTGGTTTCATTCAGGTTTTGCCTAAATTCAGCGATCTACCTGGAGAAAGTGCACATAAGCACTTAGCTGAATTTGATCTAGTCTGCTCTCCTCTTCGTCCTCAAGGTTTTTCTGCTGATAATCTGAGGCTACTAACTTTTTCTCATACTTTGCAAGACATGGCTAGAGATTGGCTATTTGATCTTCCATCTGGTTCGATCACCACTTGGGATGAACTGGAAGGACAATTCCTGCGCAAATTCTTCCCGAAGTCCAGAGCTGCAAACCTAAGAATGGCGATTAGCAGCATTAAAAAGAAGCAGAAGGAGAGTTTAGCTGACTACTAGGAGAGATTCCAACAGTTGTGCCGCAAATGTCCAGACCATGATTTCTCTGAATATCATATGCTCACTAACTACTTTTACCGTGGTATGTCTACTTTTGACAGGAAAATTATTGATGCAACTAGTGGGGGATCGCTTACCAACAAGACGCTGGCCGATGCCAAGCAACTTATCATTGACATGGTCTCTGGAGGTCAACAGTATGAAGCTGAGGATGATGATAGGTATCAACCTGTGAAGGGGATTGAGCGAGCTGAGAGCTCCGGTGTCAATGAGAAGATCGATGCTCTGACTTCTCTGGTTCGAGGTGTAGCTGTGGCGCAAGCTCAAACTATCCGCTGTGGAGTCTGCTCGGAGAATGGCCATTTCACTGATGCTTGTCCTACCTTGCAAAATTCTCCAACCAAGCAAGCATACTATGGGTCTGATGATGCGCAGCAAGATGCCCTGAGACGGAGGAATTATGACTCGTACTCAAATACCTACAACCCAGGCTGGAGAGACCACCCAAATTTCAGTTGCAGATAGCCCGATCAAAAAGTACCCGGAGTTTTACCATAGAGGCAGCCGCAGGGTGGTCAATATGGGCATACCGACATGTCTACGCCCAGTATGAGAGAAATCATGAAGTGTTTGGATCAGAACAGTGCACTTGTTAATAGTCTGGCGCAGAGCCAGAAAGCCTTCCAGCAAGAGACGCAATCCGCTCTAGGGAGTATGGGCACACACATCACCCAACTTGTCACTCAAATGAACAAGATGCAGGTGAATCAGGGCAAACTCCCATCCCAAACTGAAATGAATCCATAAGGGCATGTTTATGCTATCACTTTGAGAAGTGGGAAGGAGTTAGCTGAGTTAGAGGCTAAGAAGAAAGAAAAGGAGCAGGATGGGCATACTGTAGAGCCAAAAAGCAACACCAGAGAAGATGACAAACCAACTGCCGAACTCACTCCACCTAAGGTCAGTGTTGAATCTAAAATTTCTAACCCTCTGATTGTAGCTCCTTTTCCTTCCAGGTTGGTGCAAAATAAGAAGGAGGATAAGAAGATCCTCGAGTTATTCAAGAAGGTAGAAATTAATTTGCCTTTGATTGATGCCATCAAGCAAGTTCCCAGGTACGCAAAATTTTTGAAAGAACTCTATGCTAAAAAGATAAGATATGGGAAAGATGCGAGGATTAAAGTGGGTGAAAATGTTTCTGCTGTCATTCAAAGGAAATTACCACAAAAATGTAGGGATCCTGGTATGTTTACTATTCCTTGCATTATTGGAAGTAAGACGGTTGAGAGAGTTATGCTAGATTTAGGCGCATCCATAAATGTTATGCCTTTATCCATGTATAAAGATTTGCAGTTAGGACCTATGAAAGAAACTCGTGTTGTCATTCAGTTAACCGATAGGTCTCATGCATATCCTCGAGGTGTGGTAGAAGATGTTCTTGTTAAGGTTAATGATTTGATTTTTCCTGTGGACTTCTACATTGTTGACATGGATGACTCCTTTTCTGCACATAGATCATTGATCCTGCTAGGACGTCCTTTCATGAAAACTGCAAGAACAAAGATTGATGTTGATAAAGGCATGCTTAGCTTTGAATTCGATGGTGAGATTGTTAGATTTAATATTTTTGAAACTATTAATCATGCTGAAGACCCTGAAGCTTTGTATGTGATTAATATTGTTGACCTGTTAGTTGATGATTTTGTTGAGAATCATTTTAGGGAAGATAAGTTGAAACAGGTATTTTTCGGTGGACTGACTGAAACTGCTGCATTAACAAAGGAAGATGAGGATATTTGAGATGACATCATGCAGTTGTATGCTACCAGTGAGTTCCCAACTTGGAATCTGATGAGCCGTATGCCCTTACCGACCAACTCAGAACCGATTTTACCATCTCATGTGAAGGCCCCCGCACTGGAGTTGAAGGGGCAAGAAGCAAGGTTGGTCGAGCTTTTGAATAAGCATAAAGGTGTGAGGATGGAGACAACTACTTTCGACAGGGGTAGATCTGCTACCTCCAAAATTGTCTAATGATCGAGTTCTACTTGTGTCGAGCCTCAGGCGTTAAATAAGGGCGCTTCTCGGGAGGCAACCCGAGCTTTTATCATTTTATTTCATTTTTCTTATTTCATTTAGTTGCTTATTTGTTTTCGTTTAATAAAAAAACAAAAGAGAAAGTGCAGGGCTTTCTTCAGGCTCCTCCCATGATCCTACCCTTGCCAAGCTCAAGGAGCTATTTGATCATCATACGCTGAGCTGGGCGATTAAGCTGGATTGTCGGATTGAAAGTAGGCTTGATGCTCTCGGTGACCGTCTCGCTGTTGTTGAACAGGTCGCCAACAATTTCTCCAGATCCGCCTCTCCCCGAATGCCATAGTTTGCCTCTTCTACCCTCTGTTCTTATTTTCATTTTATGCTTTTCTGTGGTTATTTAGTGTCACTCCCCTCTTTTGCACAGTGAGGACACTATGTTGTCTAAGTGTGGGGAGGAGAGTTTATGTTTGTGGTTTTGGTGTGTCAAATCATTGGCTTACTTGAGATGGATTGCATGATAAGAAAGAGTATGATATGAGATTGGTCTTGAGTGGATTGTTTGTCTCTTGTGCACATGCTTGTATGTATTCTTGAATGAGGAAATATGCAAAATTTAATCAAAATTTTTGAAGCTTTCTATATTGTGAGAATTGAGCCTGATGAGCATTATATATGAGAAAGCTCAATTTATTTTCTTGCTGAGTGTATTGTACTTGAATGTTGGATTTCTGATTTGCCCAGTTGCCATAGTCACACCACTTTTGAGTTTCTTTGCATGAAAATGATTAAGGCATTTAGGATTACCCATTGCTTTGGCTTAAAAAATTATCCATTCCCTTAATTATCCATTAGTGAACCCGTTGTGCCTAATCCATTATTTTTATTATAAATAGCCACTAAATAATTAAGCTTTAGCCTTTTGACCTGCTCTTGTCCCCTGAAAACATGTAAGTGTGTTTTATGTTGAAATGTGTTTAAGGTCTGCTTGAAGATATTGGTGTTGGAGAGTTGACGAATGTGTACATGTCTCTATTCTATTCCAAAAAAAAAGAGTTAAGAAAAAAAAAAAGAGATAAAAAGAGAAAAAAGTAAGGAATAGAACGAGAATGGAAAAAATGGGCTATGCTTAATTGATATCATTTATTCTGTTGCCCTGTATTATTGGAAACCAGCACTCAATTGGTTTTTGTTGATTTATTTGGGAAGTTGCAGACGAACTTGGATAATGTATTTGATATGCTTACATGTTTTCAATTATTTGAGCCATTTTATCCTTTTTATCCTACCTATGCACCCTAGCCTCGTTACAATCCATGCAAAAAGACCTTCTGATTTGTGTATAGATCTCATTTGCATGGTAGAGATTTTGACAAATGGGCAAATTTATGCTTGAAAGCATGAAGTCACGATTGTGTGATTAAATTATGTCCTTATTATCTTTTGAGAGAACTTGAGCGAATCTTGGAGAGGCAGGATTGGTTTTGCATGTTTTTGACTTGAATGAAAAGCATGTGTACAGTTTTATGAAACAAGAGATTGGTTTGTGGACTGTGAATGATTGTATCTTACTTCCGACTTTGATTGTTTTCTATTGAAGGTTGCCAATGATTGTCTTGTCATCTTTGAGTTCTTTTTGAGTCTGTCTTTTGTTTAAGTATTGCTCAAGGACGAGCATTGTCTACTTGTGGGGGGGTTTGCTTAGGTTATTATTTGTATATATTTTAGGTCGTTTTTGGTATGTTTTTCAGTGTTACTCACCCCTTGGTCAAGTTTTGTGGAAGAATTTGTGTCTTGTGGTTGATTTCAGGTGGTTGACATGGAAGTGGAGATAATGATATTGATTTGAAGGGTTTTGACGCAATTGGATTGAAGAAAAGCTGGAGAGTATGGAACCAGTCGGTATGGGCATACCGACTGATGGATTATGCAAGTATTTGGGCTGGAGATAGTGGATATGCACCAACTTTGGGCCTGGACGAAAATTACATTTTTTTTATTACTTTTGGACTTTATTTTTATTATTTTCCTAGTTGGATTAGGATTAGAATGCTTTTTAATTAATTAATTAAGGATTTGGATAAAAAGACTTCTAGATAGAGTAGGACTCTATCCATTGAAGTATAGATTAATTCCAGACACTGAGAGACGCTAAGAACAGATTTTTCTCTGCAGATTTCACAATTCAATTTCATTATTTCCTTCTTTCTTTCTTCATCGTTCTTTCAATTAATTAATTTTTGAAGTGCCAACCCAATTATGAATTCAAGCTAAACGCGTTCTATTCCGGTGAAGATTAACGAAGCCCTTATATAATTATATTGTGAGATCTAATTGTTCTTTTTATTTTGATTAATTGCATGTATCTGTAATTCTCTGTGTTTAAAGTCGTTAATTGTTTCGTCTCTGCTAGGTAGGGGCACATATTTAGTAGATCGAAATTAATTAGTAGCCAATTAAACCGACCATCTGTAATTGTGGTTTAAGTTTAATTAGTGGTACAACGATTCTTCAGAATCGAGGGAAGAACAGTCTTAATTCAACGGTCCTGTGTCAGAGTCTGTTGATTTTGAATTGGGTTTCTCTAGTGTCTAATGTTGTTGGCTCATTAAATCTATAGAGTGTCTCTTACGGTTGTCAGTCGATTAGGGAAATAATTGGTGAAGTGTCTTCCTGATTATCGAGAAACTAAGGAGAAATTAGGCTGCGTCAGTAAGTGTCTTCGGTGGCTATAACTGGTTTGCATACATTAATTGGAATTATCTTTGTATCGAGGATCGGAATAATTAAGCTAGGGTAGAGTTCATTGGAAGCCAGAATACCTTTTATCTGTGAAGGAACTACTCTCTGGTTTATTTGCTTTATTTTAGTTTTTACATTATAACAACAAAATTCATGTGGAAAGTTTGGTTACTGCAGGCTGAAAGTGTGGAATAATTCTCGTCGATCCTTTGAAAGACGATCTTACTCGTCACTGTTCTGGATAGTGTGGGAATATCGACTGCTGATCGGATTATTTTTGGTGTAAAACGACGCATCACAAATACACATCACTTGGAATTTAAAAACAAGCCAAATAATGAAAAGAATTAACTAGAGGAAGTGATAATTTTAATACTATTCATCGAACTAGAGTAGTGACAAATTAATACACGTGTATAATTTTATTTATATAATATTTGTGAGATTGCAAAAGATCTTATAGCACATAAAACCAAACACAGAGAAAATAATAGTAGTTACACATTTTGTGGTGGGGTATACTATCTAATTAGGCTTTCTCAATGAACATTTGGATGAAGAGTTGATATAGACAAGTACGAGAATATATGATATATTAATGGATGTAATCCAATTTAATTAGTGTTTAATTTCCTACTCAATGAATAAAATATATATTTGGACGAGGAGTTGATATACTCCATCCGTCTATAATTGTAATTGATTGTTCCTTTATTAGAATGTTCCAAAATTATAGTCTTATTTTTGAATTATTATTGAATTAAAATTTTCTTTTACAAATATTGTATAATATAGTATGGAGGAGAATTATTAAGTAGAAAATTAAATAAGAGCAATATAAGATATATAATTGCATATGAATTATGTATTTCTAATACATTTCTTAATCGCTGTAAAATTGAGAAATGATCTAACCATCAAATTTAATTCAACCTAATTTTCCACATTGCTTTTAATATTTACTATTTTTTTACCAAACATCTTTTTTCTAGTACACACATTTTATATTCTTCAAAGAAGATATGAATTGACAAGCTAATTGTCTAGAAACAAAAGCCAATTAAACTTAGAAACAGTTACCTTAAAATTGAGAAATGATCTAACCATCAAATTTAATTCAACCTAATTTTCCACATTGCTTTTAATATTTACTATTTTTTTACGAAACATCTTTTTTCTAGTACACAAATTTTATATTCTTCAAAGAAGATATGAATTGACAAGTTAATTGCCTAGAAACAAAAGCCAATTAAAGTTAGATACAATTACCTTAAATGAGAAATGATCTAACCATCAAATTTAATTCAACCTAATTTTCCACATTGCTTTTAATATTTACTATTTTTTTACCAAACATCTTTTTTCTAGTACACACATTTTATATTCTTCAAAGAAGATATGAATTGACAAGTTAATTGTCTAGAAACAAAAGCCAATTAAAGTTAGAAACAATTACCTTAAAATTGAGAAATGATCTAACCATCAAATTTAATTCAACCTAATTTTCCACATTGCTTTTAATATTTACTATTTTTTTACGAAACATCTTTTTTCTAGTACACAAATTTTATATTCTTCAAAGAAGATATGAATTGACAAGTTAATTGCCTAGAAACAAAAGCCAATTAAAGTTAGATACAATTACCTTAAAATTGAGAAATGATCTAACCATCAAATTTAATTCAACCTAATTTTCCACATTGCTTTTAATATTTACTATTTTTTTACCAAACATCTTTTTTCTAGTACACACATTTTATATTCTTCAAAGAATATATGAATTGACAAGTTAATTGTCTAGAAACAAAAGCCAATTAAAGTTAAATACAATTACCTTAATGTATGGAAAATTTATACTCCATGCACCGAAAAAAATACATTTTAGAGCATACGAACTCCTTCATCATAATTTAATTTGGCCTTACTCTTTGATTTTCATATGATATTTAATTTGTGATTGGGTGGGGGGTGGTGGGGGGTAAATATAGACACGAGCATTTACTCATTGCTCCTTCAAAATTTGTTTGTCAATATAAATGGTAGCTGATGACTGATGAGTCTTGAGTAGGGCTGTGCAAACGGTTGGTCCGGTCCAGGATCGGACCGACAAGGTAGGACTGAATGAACTGAGCGAAATTTTTTTACTGACCGGACCGATCAAATAAAATTGTAGCACCGGACAAAAGACTGACTGAATTTTTCGGTCGGTCCGATCGAATTTTTTGTGTTTTTTTTTCTTCCTAAATTTTAATCTATTCTTCAATCTATTCCACACTTTATACGATTACTTTTTAAGTTTATTGTTTAGAAATATTATGAATATGATATAATATTACTATAAATGTGAATATTAATAGTAATACACTAATACATATAATTAAATATCTAATATATATATATATATGTATGTATATTAATGTAAACCTCACTTGGTCGGTCTGGTTCGTCCGTTTTCAATTTTCCCAGGACAGGACCGACCAAAAAAAAATTCGGTCCATTTAAATTATGACCAGACCGACCAAATAGTATGTAAAAATCGATCGAACGTCCTAATTTTCGTTTGGCCCTGCACGGTCGGTCCTTGCACAACTCTAGTCCAGAGAGCTAATTGTAGACATTTTTTATATCACTTTCTTTTCTCTTTTTATTTGTGTATGTGGAAGAATGATTATTAAAACAAATTGGATTCTACAAGCCCTTATTATTTAAATGTTTAATTGAGAAAAAATATATATGAATTTTGACGCTAATTGTAGACATTTTTTATATCACTTTCTTTTCTCTTTTTATTTGTGTATGTGGAAGAATGATTATTAAAACAAATTGGATTCTACAGGCCCTTATTATTTAAATGTTTAATTGAGAAAAAATATATATGAATTTTGACACAATTTGTAACGTCAATTCTTTTTTTTTTTTTTTTGTAATCAACCCCAAGACTATAATATATATATATATATATATAATTGAGATACAATTAATAAAAAAATTGAAACTTTTTCATATTTTCCGGGCTAATTCGTGGTGGAGGCTACGAAGCTTATACATACATAATTATTAATTATGACATTTGTAATACATAGATGTTAGGTTGTGGAATTAATTAATGTGTATGAAAGTAAAAAGTTGTAAGCAAAAAGTTTTGTTGAATGCAGAATCTTTTTTAGAGTACATGGATTAGAAAAATTTAAATTAAAATATGTTTGAGAGCATTTATTAATTAATTTTACATATAACTTATAAGTACATAACTTAAAAAGGTATTTAAGTTCTCAAATTAATAATAATTAAATAATAATAGTCATTCATATGTAAAATTCATTATTTTTAATAAGGCTTGAAAGTCGTAAAATTTTTCATATTGGTATTAATTATGTATTTTAGAAAATAAGTCAGCCGATTTTGAAAAACAAATATGAATTATTGAGTTATTGAGTTATAATTTAAGTATTGTATACTAAGTACATAATAGTATAGTATGTATTCTACGGGATGAGATCCTCTATTTCAAATTTGGTGTTCCAACATGTATTCCACGATCAAATTTATAAGTTTAATAATAGATATTACAAAAGTAGAAATTAATTATAACATGATTAATCTAGTCACATTTATCGACAAAAAATTGGAATTTTAAAATTATAAATCATATTTTTAAAATAATCAACCATAATAATCTTTGTTTTTTTTGAAAATTAAATACTAAAAAATAATTATAAACCCTAATTGAGCGGGTGAACCCTAAAAATAATCATAAAATTAAATTAAAACATAATAATTTAAAATTGACGAAAAAAATGGAAGAAAAATTTATAAATTTGATCATGCAACACAGGATGGAACATCAAATTTGAAATAGAGGATGCCCATCATCTAAATTACACTCCAAAACTTTAACTAAAGGCCGTACATTATTAACATTTATAAATATAAATATCAATACCATAATTAAGAATGGAAAATATAGTTTAAATAGACACCCCTCCCCCCTCCCAAACAATTGAAACACGGAGAAAAATAAAGAAAATATGATTAAATAGAAAAGGGGAAAAGTCACAAAAAAGAAATGAAAACCCAGGCTGCAGCAGTCGATCCTGTGCGGAATAAAGAACAGAAGGCTTCAATGATAACACGGAAAGAAGTGTTTTCAATTCGTATTAGGAAGTTATTATAACGGTTCTTTCGAGTTAAGGATTTTTTAAAATTTATCAAGGATTAAGGTCCAATTTAGTCCCACAACTATATCTAAAATCTCACTTTGGTCCTGGAACAAAATTTCGGACCAGATAAGTCCCTATAATTTTTAAAATGTATCAAATTCATCCAACCGTTAATCCTTAAACTATTTGCTGTTAACACCGCTATTAAAGTCGCGGAGAGAGAAAAATCCCAACTTTTATTTTTTCTTGGTAGTTAGGGTTCGACATAAAAAAACATCAACTTCAATTTCTTAATGAGATTTTTGAATTCACATCCAACACAGCAGAAATTGGCAACGACAGTTCGTGTTGGTGGTCCTCGAGTCGTAATCGTATTCCCCACTTGTCGGGTTCAA
Organism: Perilla frutescens; assembly: GCA_026008535.1. Lineage (NCBI taxonomy): Eukaryota > Viridiplantae > Streptophyta > Magnoliopsida > Lamiales > Lamiaceae > Perilla > Perilla frutescens. The sequence goes on along the minus strand of BRKX01000006.1, from coordinate 39,124,337 downwards.
TTCCGACCAAAAAGGTAAGAGTTTTGTTTTTTAATCGTTTAAGCTTGTAATTTCATTTTCTAGGTCGTGTCAATTCTCTGCCAAAGCGGAGCAAAAAGTCTCCTCTTTCACACCTTTCAATCCCATAAACGCATAACACACAACGGAAATTTGATTCTAGGGTTTAATTCATACCAACTGAAGGTCTGTTTCTTTCAAACTTTCCATTTCCTTTTTTTTCTTTTTTTTGGGATTCTTAATCTTCACTCTGTTTGCAGCTTGAAATTTTATGCTTTCATTGATTGATTTTATCTTCTTTTTTTTGGCTTGATTTTCACTCTTTAGAGATGAACCTCTTTTTTCCATCTCCGCTTAAATTACTTGGTTTTGGCATTTGGGATTTCTGTTGATTCAATGTACTTGGAATTATTAAAAATATTTTTTTTACTGTTTTTACTTCTTTTTTCCCTCTCATGTTTTGCTGGAATTTGCTCCTTCTAGTTTTGGGAACTAGGGTTTTAAATAATTAATCTTAATTGTTTGGGTTGTTGTTGAGGGGGGTGAGGTGATGGAGGAGGTTGAAAAGGCAAATATTGCAGCTTTAGAGAGTTGTCATAGAGTTATTAACATCTTAAACCAACCCCAAGATCAAAATTTGCGTAGAAATTTAGTGGAATAACAGGGGAGGCTGTGCACAAATTCAAGAAAATTGTCTCTCTCCTCAACTCAAGCTGTGGCCATGCTAGAGTGAGAAAGAGCAAGAAAATCCATACTCCTTTCCCTCCAAACATATTCCTTGAAGTTTGGTTGATTTCAATTAATTTCTATTGTTTCTAATGTTTACTTAATTTTTGCAACTACAATCTATTATTATATCTTTTACTTTGGGAAAAGAGTTCCACTATTGACTTAATATCGAATATTATAAATTCTAATTAAGTTATGCAGTATGTTTATGTTTAATTAAGTTATACTTGAATATGTTCAATTCAGTTATAAAAAGCATGCTTAATAAAAGTATATATAGGCTGTTGATTTTGTAATTTTAGATGATTTTAATTTTGAATATTTTATTTGAAATGTTATGTTTCTAGGCTTTCATTCATTTCAATCTTAATCATTTTTGTAATTTTTTTTACGTTGAACTAATGGGTATCATTGTTTCTAGGTTTGGGGGTGTTTTTAGTGCTTCACTGTAGATGGAGAGGGTTAATGTGATTTACCATTATAAGGGTAGATGGATGCATATTCCGGAGTTAGCATACATTGAGGGTGATAGTAAATTCATTGAAAATGTTGACATTGATTATCTATCATTTACTCACACGCTTAAAGCTTACAAGGAAGAATTTGGGGTGTGGGGTGTTAAAAAATTGTGTTATGTGAAACCTGGAATAGCATTAGCAAGTGGGCAGCTCAATGTGATTGAAAATGATGATGGGATTAAAAAACTTACAGAATTGATAAATCTGAGTTGAGTTCCCATCCCACTGATACTTTGCGCATTTACCCATTAAGTAATGGTGGTAGTACAACAGTTGTAGGTACTGGAAATGATTATGATCAGTTAATAAATGACATAATCAATGAGTTGGTAGTTGAAAAACATATTCAGTCTAATGATGAGAGGGAGAGGATTATGGAAACTAATGACGGGGAAACTGGTGGACAACATAGGCAACCTATTGATAAGGGCAAAGAGGTTATGCAAACTGATGATGGTGAAACTTTTGTTGAGGATAATGTGGACTTAGATTCTGAGGAAGATGAGCTTGATATTAATTCAGAGGCTATAACTATCCAGTTGATTAACCAGAGTAAGAGAAATGTAAAGTATGATATAGATGATAACAATCCACATTTCATATTAGGCATGTCATTTAAGAATGCAGTTGAGGCTAGACTTGCAATTAGAAGATACAGTGTTGCCAAATGTACTCCTCTGAAGATCAAACCAAATGATTCTGAGAGACTTAGAGCCAAGTGCAAAATACAAGGATGCCCATTTCATTTGTACATTTCCAAAGATGGGAACACTGGGGCTATGATTGTGAGGAGGATTGAGGGTGAACACAACTGTTTGAGAGATGGCAATAATAGTCTAGCATCTGCTAAGTTTCTTGCACTTGAATTTAAGGATAAAATTTATACAAACCCAAGAACATCTGTGAAAGAGATAATTGCTGATGCTGAGAAAAGAATGAAATTATATGTTTCTAAATCAAAAGGGAAGAGGGCTAAAAGAATTGTGATGCATGAGTTGGATGGTAGTTTTAAGGCTGAATTTGCAAACATAGGGGCCTATGCAGCAAAGATCAAAGAAGAAAACCCTGGAACAACTGTTGAATTGGAAATATGTGAAGAATCTTTGAGGAATGAAGGCAAGTTTGTGTTCAAAAGAATTTTTTTTTGCTTTGATGCTTTGAAAAGAGGTTGGAGAGCAGGTTGCAGGCCAATCATAGGCCTAGATGGTGCTCATCTTAAGGGTATTGTTAGTGGTCAGGTGTTGGCTGCTATTGGACAAGATGGGAATGACTAACTCTACCCAGTTGCATGGGCTGTCATTGGAACAGAGAATAAGGATAACTGGGGCTGGTTTTTGCAAATCTTGATTAAGGAACTTCAAATTGAGGATGGAGGAAGGAGACTAACCATAGTGTCTGATATGCAAAAGGTTAGTGCCATTAATTTTGTTTAAATATTTTATCATGCAGCTTCTAATTATTCAATTTGATGCAGGGTTTGGTGCATGCAGTGTCTGATATACTGCCTCATGTTGAGCATAGGTATTGTGCTAGACACGTATATGCCAATTGGAGCAAAAAGTGGCGTGGAGAGGAATTGAAGAAGAGATTTTGGTGTTGTGCTTGGAGCAGTTTTAAAGAAGAGTTTGATGATAATTTGAAAATGTTAGGGGATATTAGCAAGAAAGCAGCTGAAGACTTTGTGGCATATAATCCAGGTACATTTTGTAGGACTTTTTTCAGTTTTAGAAGTAAGTCTCATATGGTTGACAATAATATCACCGAGAGCTTTAATTCAAGTATAGTAGATGCTAGATATAAACCTATTGTGTCGATGCTTGATGAAATGAGGCTTAGTGCCATGAAGAGGTTGGCAACTAATAAGTTATTGTCTGATACCTGGATAATGGATTGGAGTCCAGCTTGTTTAAAATCATACCAATCAAATTTGGAGCTTGCATTTGGGTGTAAAGTGATGTTTAATGGAGATAATGGATATGAGATTGGGGATGGGGATGATAGGCATAAAGTGTTTCTGGATAGGTTTATTTGTACGTGCAGGTTATGGGAACTTACTGGCATTCCATGCTCACATGCAATTTGTGCCATTAAACATGCCAAGCAAGACCCCAAAGCATTTATCTCAAACTGGTATCACAAGTTAACATATATGGCATCATATGAGCATGTAATTGAACCAATGGCAGGAAAATTGATGGGGAGCTATAATGGTTTTGAAAAAGTAGAGCCACCACCCATAGTTAAATCAGCAGGAAAGCCAAGAAAGAATAGGATTAGAGCAGTTAATGAAAATAGGAGAGGGAATACTAGTGGGGTACTTGGTAAGAAAGGAGTTGTGATGAGTTGCTCAATTTGTCATGGAATAGGACACAATCGTGCTAGATGCCCTAACAAGAACTCACAGGTATCACAATGTACTCAGTTAAACACCATCTATGTTTTAGTGTTCTGACTTACTTTGCAATTTGTTTTAACACTATCTGTTTTGTAGAGTTCATGCATGTCCTCTGCTAGTAATCAAAAAACTCACCCAAGATGTACCAAGAAGAAATCATTTGGGACTGCAAGCGAGTCTCTATCTCAAGTATCATCTGCAAATCCAAGTGCATCCATGTGCCAGCCATCATCTGCTCAGTCATCTGGAGCTGCAAAAGGCATCAAGAAGAATAAAAGAACCACTGGCCTTGGAATCCTTATTGATGAAAATTTTGGAAATATGATACTTAATGTGAGTATTTTTCTTAAGCTTGGAATTCTTTTCTAAACATACTTGATTTTCACTTGCTTCTTTCATTAACTGTAATGATTTGTTTTTCTCAATTTAAATGTAGCCTGGCTTCCCTTCTGAAAGATTGGTGTTACAAAATGATCCTATTGCTAGCCAAGCTCTGAGCTCAGATCCGGATGTTAATGTGAGGTACCCGATTCCTAATGAGAAGGAGATTAGACAAACAATGCAGTCTTCAAGAGTTCTAATGAGCAGTGGCAATAGACAAATTGCTTTCACTGGGGATGGATCAAATTCAATTGCTCCTGATCAACTCCCTTTCAAACCACCAGGCTTGAAATGGAAAGGAAAGAGATCAATCACTGCAACACAACTTCAAAATGAAAGGGATAAGAAGAGGGCTAAGAAAGGGGACACTAACAAATCTTAGCTGGATGTAGCCTGACCTTTTGTTTATCTTTTGTACATCTTTTGTAGCTTGAAAAACAAGTTAATACTTAGCATGGGCTTTGATTGTTCTTTTGTACATCTTCTTCCTACTTAGGCGGCCTCTTTTGTGGCATATGTGGAAAACAATGATGCTGGCAGTCTATATTTTGAATGAAATTAAATGCTTGTGTTATATTATGACTACATCTAATGTTCATTGTGAGTATCCATTACATGTTTTTTGCATGATCTATTACATCTAGCAGAAGCAAAAGTTGCTGAAATGTAGTTTATTGCATATGTGTAGATGTTCATGCTAACAGTAATCCTGAAAAATTGTGAACAATATATATATTAGTGTTTTTCATGAAATGAAATGAAATCCCCGAATTTGCACTTCAATTTGGGGTTTTTTAACCTAAAATAACACATTTAACGCCGTTAATAACGGTGTTAACGGCAAATAGTTTGAGGATTAACCAGGATGAATTTGATACATTTTAAAAAATTTAGGGACTCATTTGGCCCGAAATTTTGTTCCAGGACCAAAATGAGATTTCAGACATAGTTGTAGGACTAAATTGAACCTTAACCCATTTATCAATTTAGCACTCACAGTCTTGCCTTAAATATTATAACGGTTCTTTGACATATTTGATAAGAGAAAAGGTCTCCTACGTGCAAGATTTTTCTTTTCTGTGTGCAAGCTAATCCTATGTTTTTAGTTAATATAATAGAGTGGTTTTCAAGAATAATATATATATTAATATATATATATATATATATATATATCCGGTAATACACTTGGCATGACAGAGAACATATATTCAACTGTACATTAATAGTTCAAATTGTTTGAGAAAATAACAGATAGATTGGTAACAAATCATAGCTAGGTGACAATAACTAACATAAGCTAATTCATTTTGAATAGCAAGCTATTACAATTTACAACCCAGAGAAGAAGTGCATGACTGCAGCAACTAGTGAGCAGAGTGTTCCTTCTTCTAGAAAAATCAACAAATTAAATGTGACAAGCATCCATCGAAAGAGAAGAATGGTGAAAATCAGGGGATTTTCAGAAATGGGACTTGTATAAAAATCCTCCTTGAATAATTTGAATTTCTTCTCCTCAAGGCTCAAGCAAGAAGTCACTCATAAAGAGATCTAACCAGGGAGAGGTGATGAAAGTTTTCCCAGCAATCTGTTTAATTTCATCAAATGTATAGCTATAATTATATCTGCAAATAAAATATTGAATTCATTTACAAGAAAACATTACCTGATGAGTCTTGTCAATGATCAGCTATTTTAAGAATCACAATGTCCCTAAACAGCAAGCAAGCTAGTCACAAAACACATGCAGAGTAGAAAGATTTAGCTTTGCAGAGGTAGTCCAATCTTGAAACCATATAGCATAATTCTCATTAAAAACACATCATTCAAATCCATTCATATATACATACTCTGCTTCAAACTAATTATTTAAATTATTTTGACATTAATGCATATCCTAGCTACGCGCAGAAAAAGTGCAAGTCCAACGGTGGCGACGAATACGTCGTAGACAAAATCTGAGCAGCAACAATGGAATTGGCTGCCTCTGTATACTGAGTCCCATCCCAGCTGATGTACAGCGGCTTCTCGTCTCCACAAATGTTATGCCCTGCATCCCGACAGCTGATGTGCCAGTCGAAGTTGTAAGGAGGCCCTCCATAGCCGCAGCACGCCATCAGAGGCCGCTCAAAGCCTATTCATCATCCACAAACATACATACATTCATTCATTCCTGATCATCTCGAAATGGCAAATACGGATAAAAGAGTATGTATGTAGTGCTAACCGTATGAGGCAGAATTCGCAACTAAATCATACTTGATTGAGTAGACATCGACGTACACGATTGTGGAATGACTGAGCTCCAAGCGCAGCTGCTGGCAGAGAATGTCGAGCTCTGAGTTGAATTTAATGGCAGCCTCGTTCATGAAGGCGAGGCAGCCATATTCGTCGAGTTCGAAAGGGTTGGAATTTCTTTTGCCAAGTTGTTCAGGCAGGCAACCCAAGGGTCCAATGTTGTGAACCCAAAAGTTCTTCCCACCTCCGAGGTTGTGAATAAGCTGATCATGGCATTCTTGAAAAAAAATTAACTTGAAATCAAATATATACAAGATATATAATATATATACAAGCTAGTTAAGGTACCTGCATGGCATTCTTTATGCTTGAGATGGCGGGAGGGATGAATTGAAGAACTTTCTCGATGTTATAGTTAGAGGCATTAAATTCTTCAATTAAATCGACCTGCCCTATATCAAAGGTGTAAAGGGCATTGGCAAAATCTTCTGCTCCAAGGAAGTTGCCGTCACCTTCAGCGGAGAGCTCGGTGGAGCGATTGAAGAGGTAACTGAACTGGTGCACTTGAACATCCAAACTAAACGGATTGTTGCTGTCGTTCTGGAATGCACGAGAGCCGCTCATCGCGAAATTCGCTCCCATCCTGAAATAGTTGGTCGGCTCCATGTATGGAGTCAGAAAACTTCTACTCAGATTCTGGCCTGATGATGATGATGATGAAGATGATGATGTTAAAATTCCAGAAATGATTGAAATATTAACAAATTAATAATTAAATATTTATATCACAACTTACAGAGGAAGTCGAGGATGAGGCGACCGTCGCAGCGACGACCGGTATCCTCATGGAAGTAGCTCCTCCCGTCCGGATACCCGTATTCTACACCCATTAGAAGAGAGAATCCGCCGGTGTCGGAGTTCCCATCTCCGAAGTTGAAAATTGTAGGTTTCTGGTTGCAGCCATCACTGCAGACCAGAGAGAGAAAGAGAAAGAGTGAAACCACCAGAGTTTTTTGCCAAGAAGCCATTATTTCTTTTTGCAGTACGTCAACTTGGAATGCTGCTAAGTACCAGGATTGAATAGAGAGTAAACCGCCTGTCAACAGGAAGGGGAAAAAAAAAGAGTCTATTTCAGATCTTACGCGTATTAATCCTTTAATTTATTTCGCTTTTATTCTTTAAAGTGAGTCACTAGTCAATAGTAATTATTTGGAGAACTTTGGATATATCTGAAACTAAAATAGTTAAGGAGATTTTTTGGAGTCTTGATAACTTTGTAATTAGGCAATTTTTATAAAATGAGTAGGAAAAAGTTGGGCAATTGCATTCGTTAAATATAGTCAATTTACTGTATTTATTACAACAGCAATAATGCAACGCTTGTGTGTATGTGGATATGAGCTTAAAATGGAACCCAAAATTAGAATTTTCCACTTATGTTGCTGCACTAGTATGGAACCCAAAGTCTACATTCACCTATTTAGAATCTCTCTCTCTCTCTCTCTCTCTCTCTCTCTCTCTCTCTCTCTCTCTCTCTCTACATATATATATATATGTGTGTGTGTGTAATTGTTTAAATAATATGGAGTAGGTGAAAAACATGTCTTGTCTTTCAATGATATTTATAAGGGAGAAATTTTAAAGTAACCAAATTAAAGTTGTAATATTCTTTTCTGACCAAGAATTTTGAAGTATTCTTTTCTAACCAAACAGATATGTAAAAGTCTAATTTGCCCTTTGTAAATATTTGAAAAAGTCAAAGAGGACAGACTTGCTAGAATGTGAATATAGGAATACAATTGCAACGTCTTACATGTTGATTTTCAAACACAATTATTTAAATTCAAAACATAATCATTCATGTTGTGTTTTCTATAAATTATTTTTAATTTTATTCGAATATAGACAAAATGAATTAAATATAGTTTAATTAGTTTTTCTTCGATTAGGATTTCAACGTTGTAATTGAACTAATTTCAATTTAATTAGTCTTTAATTATGATATAATTAGAATTAAATTTTCATATTTAATCTTTTAATAATTTGGAATTAACTTTCATATTTAATCTTTTAATTGAACTAATTACAATATAATTAGTTTTCGATTAGATCTTTTATTTAAGCTTAGCGTTTGAGAGGTTGAGCTAAAACGTTTGATTAAATTTTTTTAATTCTCTTAAATTGGTGAAGATGTATTTCTTAAATTGCTTGTTCACGACCTAAATTATGGATGTTGAAACAATTACAATTTTGAACGTATTATTTTCAAAATTGAAATATTCTCACTTGATAACTAGAAATGAATAATACGGCTATATCTATACTCGTGTTAAATGGAACATATTGTTATCGCGTTTTTACTCCAAAAAAAATTACAATTACAATTTTCATAAATTGTATAAATTGATTCACATAACTCATGAAGAAAATTTAATTCGAATTCACGATACACAAAATAAAAAAAAAGGGGGTCGAGCACCGTGTAGTGCACGGTGGACCGTGTACTACACGGTTCTCGATCGTGTACTACACAGTGCTCTACCCAGATTTTTTTTAACAATATTCCGATTCATTTTTCGCAATAATCCCATTCATACAGGCAAAATCAATCCAATTCACAATTCAAATACACATACCCATACATGATTTAACTAATTAATTGAAGAAATTGGACTAATTAACAAGAAAATAGAGAATTTAAAACCTACCTCTTCATCCATTGTTTCCGAGCAAAGCAAGGGTCGGGTACGGCGGCGGAACTTCAACACACACAGTGGTCGCGGGGCATCGTCACAGGTCGTCGGTGGCGGCGACGGAACTTCTTCACGGCGTCGTGAGGCACGGCGAGGTTGAATGCGGCAAAGATCGATCGGGAATCTCGCAGCGTGGTCGATTGGCCGTGTACAAACTTGAAGCCACCGTGTAGTTTTTTGGGAGCAAAGGCCGTGTAGAATTGTGGGAGAATTTTTGGGTGTGGAGGCCGTGTAAAAAGGTTGCCCCCAGCCGTGTATAATTTTTTCTCAGCAAACGCCGTGTTCAATGTTTAAGGGAAAGTGTCGTGTACATTCCAAAGCAACTGCCGTGTTGGAATTTTTAGATTCAAATTTTAGGTTAGTTTTTGGAATTAATTATTAGCCGTGTAGAATTGTAGTAGCCCGTGTTCAATTCAAGACAAACTGGGCCCACATTTTACTAAGGGTATTATGGGAACCGAAAATTTGTTTGGTTAGAAAAGAATGATCTGAAATGTTTGGTTAGAAAGAATTTTACAAGATAAATTTGGCTAGAAACATATATTCACACTATTTATAAATGCTAAACAACGTAGCAACCTTTGATTAAAATTAATATTTCTCCCGTGCGATACACGAAAAATATTTTAAAAAATAAGATGTCATTTTTAAAATTTTGTGGGGATGAAATCAATATACACTTAAAGAAGATATTTGTGTATAGTTAGGACAAAAAAATAAAAATAAAATTTAGGAAATGAAAGAAAATGTACATTAAAAAAAAAAACTGAAGGACTATTTTAAGGGACATTCTTTTTACTTAAATTTAAGATCATAGAGTAAATAATTATAAGATTTTTCTTTACACTAAATAAAATATAGACAACAAAAGATTGATTGTTTTGTTAAGTGTATGAAATTATTCTTTTCGGATAATCATGTATCTAACACAATAGAAAAAATAATATATGATTTATACATGTAAAGATTTAGTAGATGTAAAACTTTGATCTAATTCTGTTAAAAATAAAATAAAATTCATCTCAATTATAAGCCCCACACACGCACGATTATGTAAAGTGATAAAAATACTAAAACTCAAAAAAAGGATACTAAAAATACTACAAAATGTCTCACATCTTAATATTATTTACATATATGAGGATGGTAAAGATATTGGATAAATAAAAAAGAACAACAAAAGGTATATATTATGGGGTGATCTCTTGTACACTTTGTGTACAATAAATTTAGCATTAGGCGGGCGCGTGGGGGCCACGCGCCCGTCAATATTTTTTTTTTCTGGCAGATTTTTTTTTTTTTTTTTCTATTTTGTCTTTTTATTTTCTTATCAAAAATTTATATCCTAAAGTAAAGTTAGTGAATCCTAAAGTTCAAATAAATTGATTTAATTTATTTTGTAAAATGGAATTAATAAATCCTAAAAAATACAAAATAAACTCCTAAAAACACACCTTAAAAAATACAAAATAAACTCCTAAAACACCCCCTAAAAACACAAAATAAACCCTTAAAAACACCCCCCAAAAAACATAAAATAAACCTCTTAAAACATCCCCCAAAAAAACACAAAATAAACCCCCTAAAAACACCTAAAAAAAATACTAAACCCTAAAAAACACCCTCAAAAAATTTTTAAAAAAATTAAAAAAACATTACACCCTAAACCCCAAACCCCTAATCTCTAAACATTAATTGAGATGAAATAAATCATAATTTGAATTAAAGAAACTCGTATATGACAAGTTGCAAGCCCAATACTTTTTATGGTTACGGGTGATACTTTTTGTACTTCGGAATGATACTTTTCAGTGTTAAGAATGATGCTATTTCTGGTGAACTTTTTTTTTTTGGGGCGGGGTGGGTCGGGTCAGGGTTGACGCGCGCGTTGACCCGCCCTGTCTGATGGTCTGATTTTAGTTTTCAAAGCCTGATAAGAGACTTTGTGATATCTTATTGATAGGTAAAAAAACATACTTAATAAATTAAAAAATTAAAAACATAAAAACTCATTGATGAAATACAATAGTTATAGTTGAAATGCATTAAAAATAATCATAAATATTAAGGATGTTGGCTCATTAAAAAAACAACAAAAAATATATACTATTAATAGGTAATAAAACATACTTAATAAATTTAAAAAAATTGTAAACATAAAAACTCATTGAAGAAATACAATAATTATAATTGAAATGCGTTAACAAATAATCATAAACATAAAAGTACTCACTATTCAATAATTAAATAAATATAATTTATTACAATTGAAACACATTAAAAAAATTATAAATATGCAGACCGCAAACATCATGATTAGAACCTAGACAACATTACACAACATGGTCTTTAAGGAAGCTAATCATAAGCAGATATATATGCATATTTTGACATGAAATTTATTTATAAAGTAAATTTCTACTGATGGTTATCATCTATAATTTTACCTCTATAATTTTGTTTTAATATATGTATAGATTTAGGAGTGTATATTTAGATGGTAAATAGGAGGAAAATGCTCCTATATATATTTTATCATCTAATTAAATAGTGCAGATATTGAAAACTAAAGAGAATACATGTTAACAATTATATAAATATTGATCATCAAAAAAATGTCATTGTTCTCTTTTTTATGAGGCCATGCCAAGGATTGAAGATGATAATCCAGAGCTGCAACTAAGTGGACCAATCACAAGGCTTAGAGCAAAGAAATTACAAGGCTATTTCCAAGCCTATTGCGACGCAAGCTAGAGGAAGAAGAGATCGTGCAATGCAGCCCTAGATGGATTGCCATATTGTCTATTGAAGATGAAGATGATCAAGGCATAAAGAACATCAGTGCATGGAGAGAGAGAGAGAGAGAGGGGGGGGACGTGTGCATGAAATTCACGTCAACTTTGCATGAATAATTTCGAACATGTTTGGATCAACCATGTTAATTAAATTAGAAGCCCATGTCTGAAATATTAGAGTCCAAGTTTGAAGGCCCAAAGTTGTTGGGTTTAATTTTATCCATAGTAATTAGATTTTTATTATTTAATTTTTGATCTTTTTGGAACTACCTTAAATAGAGTTCTAATTAAGGTAGGAATCCTAATTAGAATAGGAATTCTATTTGATTTTGATTTCTCTTGTTTTAGGACTAGGATTTTCAATCCCCATGATTATAAATAGGGATCATATTATGACTTTAATTCTTTAGACATTATTGAAGATTTTTGTCTTTGCATCCAATTGTGTCTCAACCCTTGATATCTTTTATTAGTTTTAATTCGAAAACTTACACTCTTAGAAGCTAGCAACTTTTAAGTTTTATTTCAAAGTCCCGTTCTAATTCACTAGTGGGATTAGAGTTGGATTGCTATCGAGAAGAATTCAAGTGGTGTTCGTTTTGTGAAGTAATCTTCACTTGGTGTGCACTCCGATTTCGACTCTGCTACCTATCATCATCCGTCGTCGATCATCATCAACTTTTAACCGCCGAATCACCTTCGTCCATATCACAAGTCGCCGCCAACTAATCCAAGTATCAACACCATCGAGATTCATCTACATCATCCTCATACGTAAGTTATTCACAACTCTAGCATACCCTATCTACTCCATCCTTTCTAACCTATTCCATTCCATCTCATACATCCTTATACATGCCCAACATCCCATCCTCATAGCCGATCCTATACAGCCTCTTCACTACAAGATTAGGTTGTGTCTTATCTTGTGTTGAGTCATAATCTAGGTGATTTAATCGTATACTCATTGAGTCTATTCAGATCGTCCAAGTCATGTCTTTAATTTCTTAGTTTATTCGAGTCTAGTGAATCCTTACTTGTCGACTTGTGTTCGATCTTGATTATCTATACATCAAGTTGTTGTGTCCTACACCGGGTCACATCACTTTTTTCTTCCAAATTACTTCAATACCGTCACGTCACTTTCTAGCAAACACGTCACATTGATAAGAGTTCTCCAACATATATGATTGATTTCTTAGAGGACAAATGAACGAGGCGTGGGGGTATATACCATGGTTATGGTTTTAGATATTGCGAACTAATTAAGGGGCAAAAAAAATCTAATCATATAAATATTTATATTTTATAAAATATTGGGGGTGGGGGTGTGTGTGTGTGATTATTTCAGTAAAAAAAAAAAAGAACATCGTTGATAAATAATAATCTAGAGTTATAATTTATATATATATATATATATATATATAGAATATTTCATTGTATTATTCATATCAATTATTTAAAACTGGCTACTGAGAATTTTGGAACATATGGGACAACTCGATTCTCTTCTCAGGCTCAACCAAAGGAAATGGTGGGAACGGACGAGCATCTTTAATTAGTGTAAAACTCTCTTGCATTTAGGGATGACAATAGGTAACGGACCTTATGGGTACCCGCAAAAATTATCCACGATGGATAGGGTAATTACCCACTTAATGGGTATGGGCACGGGCACGGGTAATTACCCACAAATTTTGACGGGTGCGGATATGGGTACCTTAGTACCCAACCCGCCCCATACCCATATATAATAATAATAATAATAATAATAATATTATTATTATTATTATTATTATTACATTGTATGTATTAAATTGTACTGTGATATGATATTATTTGTTGAAAATTTCATGGCATTATTATGTTTGTAGTTTTTTTTATGAAATGTTACATTTTCATGAAGGGTCTTTGTATTATATTTTAATCGAATTATGATTTAGTTTTAATCGATATTTTTAAAATTATAAATTATTTAATCATAATTTTGAATTATTTAATACAAATAATATTTTCTAAATAAATATTTAATAAATAGTTTGTGATAAAGAAATTTGTATGTTTATATATTTTATTTTTCATTTATGACCCTTGTTATAACTTATAACTAAAGTGAAAATTGAACTAATTGAAATATTAATTTGTAACTTATGTTATTTATTCTTACACATACACACACACATATTGTAAACTTGATAAATAAACTATTATAAAGATTACATCTTACATAAAATAATATTTATTTTTAAAACATATATGATAAAAAAAATACAAATATAAGTATGTTTGAATGATTATAAAAAAAATGTCATTAAATTCATTAGAAAAGATATTATTAATTTTATGTCACTATGAGATGCTCATCAATATATGTACATTAAAAAATATTTATTTATTATATATGCACAAACATATTATAGATAAATAATCTATAATAAAAAAGTTAGAATTTATAAACATAATTTAATCTTTTTTATCTCTTTTTAAAAATAAATAGTTATTTTACTCCATCATTTATATGAATTATATATCGTATTCAATATATTTTTCATATATTTAAAGTATACACATAATATATATATATATATATATATATATATATTTAACTACGATTTTTTTTTATTGTAACTTATAAAAATATTTTAAAATTTATTAAATAATATAAAACATTTATCGTGAATCGCATAAAAAATAGTTAAAATACGGGTAACGTGTACGGGTATGGGTAGTTAAGTATCCAAAGGGTACGGGGACGGGCATAAAAGTTGATACCCAGCGGGTATAGGAATGGGTACGGATATTTTTTCAAAATGTGGGTATGGAGACAGGTATCGTAGTACCCTACCCATATCCTACCCATTGCCATTCCTGCTTGCATTGATGATAAGTTGATTATATATACAAAGATGATCAATGCCAGTACTGCGAAAAATAAATTACGTGCCAGCCCATATTATGAGAAATCTAGGTATGAGAAATATTGATAGGTTAAATTGGTGATTTTTTTTTAGCATGTGTTTCGTATTAATTGTGAGAGCATTCTTATGTAGCTCGTGGATATATGGGAAATCAATAAAAAAGATGACATGTATGATTTGAATTTATTGAATTCATAATAAATATAAAGTAAATTAAAGTATAACCTGCTAATTACTAATATTGAAACTTCTATATGCATTGATTTTGGTATTTTTGCACTTATATAAGATAGTGAAATTAATACTTCTATATAGTGTTCGTTGCCCAAAGTCAATGATTTAGCCCCGTTTGACAGAAATCCTCAATCAACAAATTATTAAAAAAAAATCCTTTAATAATGCCCAAATTTTCACTTTCATAAACATTGTACAAACTAACATCTATTACAAATGTCATAATAATCAGATGCTCAACTCGTAGACTCCTCAACGAACTGGCCCGCGAAAAAATTTCAATTTCTTTATTGTATCTCAATATTGATATTATTCATGTCTTTTGGATATATAAAGGTTAATTACTAAAAAATGGAGTTTGGCCATACAAATTGTGACAAAATTCATGTATTTTTTTCGTAATTGAAATTTTGAATAATAAAGGCTTATGGAATCCAATTTGTTTTAAAAAAAAATATCGCATATTAAAATATATCTTCTATATACTCAACTGCAAAAAGAAAAATATAGATTATATTTAATTCGAAAAACATAATCATCAAGAATGCGTGGGCTTGTGTACTGCGTGAGTCACGATATCAAAAAAATAAATTTATTCACTTTAATTTTAGAATTCACTAATTCCATTCAGAATAAATTTATTTCGAAAATCATTAATTGTTGTGTGCAGTGTACGAGCTCACACATTAACGTCGAACTAGTTTAATGCGCGAATCGTGAGATTCAAATATTTATGAAACAAAAAATAGTATGCATGTGAGAGGCCAACCACACTAAACGACTTTCGTTGGATGGACTAA
This sequence comes from Perilla frutescens, assembly GCA_026008535.1. NCBI lineage: Eukaryota > Viridiplantae > Streptophyta > Magnoliopsida > Lamiales > Lamiaceae > Perilla > Perilla frutescens. The sequence continues at coordinate 39,108,582 of BRKX01000006.1, read as the reverse complement.
AAATACCAGAGCCAACCTTATCTTCCTCCGCTTTAGATCAGATCTCATGTGCCTTTCCGTGTTATATTATGTGTGCCATAATTATTCATTTAATGATTATTTAAATATATCCGGATTGGGGAAAGATGAGCTTTAAACAAAAAAAAAATTTAACTAAAACATAATACATTTAAAATGAAAAATTAAAAAAAAAAAACGTTTTTGACATATAGAATAGAACCTCAGTCTGCAATGATTTTGGCACGTACGGGGTGGCTGATATATTAATGCATTAATACCTCATGATAATTCTTTGATATTTATTTAGTTAGATAAGACAAAAGTGTTTCATGCATTTAATATTCTTCTTCTGTTAGTGCAATTAAGCTAATCTAGTCAAAAAATATAGAGCCCCGATTTTTGTTTTGTATTCAGAATATTTCTTTATACATAATTGTTAATTTTCTTTTATATATATAAGCATAACCACTAATCAATTCATATATACTTTAAAGGATATACATCGTCACATTAAGAAAAGGGGGAATTTGTCAAAAAATAGCATATGAAAGATTAGGCCAAAGAAATTGTGATGGTCAGTTCACCTAATTAGCTGGACAAAAATATAATGATTGCAAAGATTTGAAGAAAGTGAAAGATAAATCTAGTTAGGAATTTTTACATATCATTATCATAAGAAAAATAAATTTCTAGAAATGAAAAAGGTAAATAACAGTTATAAATTAAGTACGGAGTTAATAATGAGAGAATGAACTTTAACACAATTTCAATCGTTGTTATTGCAACACAATTTTACATTGTTTTACAATGAGTGGCTAGTAAAACAAATTTGTTGTCTTATAATTATATTTATATAACCAAAGATGGACGCAAGAATTTTAGTTTGGAGGAGGCCAAATGTGAAAATTTTAACTTGTGGTTGTGGGGGCGAAAAATAGCAATACAATGAAAATAATATTATATTTACATAATAAATTATAATAATATTATATATATCTATATATAATAAATTAGCTGGTGTGTTCAAGATCATTTAAACCGTGAGCCTTTTAATACAATACAAGGATCCAATGATATGATCTTATCGTGTGTTCTCCCACACCATATCATCTACAATGTAAGTATAATGAACATGCACGAAAATATATAACAATTTAAATGTAAACAGTGACTGCAATAGTATTCAATCTACATCATCATATAATATCATCAGAAACGTATACAAAGATAAGTCTTCCAGTATACAAGACTAACAATCTCTCACTTTTACTTGAAGCATGTCTTTCAAGCATAAAAACTAACTGGCTAACTCTCCAACACTAAACTAAATCTCAAACGGCGCCTCCGGGTCTGCATCTCACTCCCATTTTCTCCACATGACCTTCAAAGGTCTTAGCTAGAAGGCTCTTCGTGAATGGATCAGCTAGATTGTCCTCCGATGCAATCTTGACCACTGTCACATCTCCTCTCTTAATGATTTCTCGTGTAAAATGGTACTTCCTTTCTATGTATTTACTTGCCTTATGGGCTCTGGCCTTCGAATTTGCCACTGCACTAGAATTATCACAGTATATCGTGATACTTTTAGGTAAATCAGGAGCCACGCTTAAGTCCAATAGGAAGCTCCGTAGCCAGACAACTTCCTTTACAGCCTCAGAGTGTTTAGTGTCTATTTGTGTTGTTTTACCTATGTGGATTGTATGTCTTTTGTGCTTGTGTTTTCTTATTTTCATGTTGTTTTAGTGTTTATACCTTCATATTTGATCCCTTGGTGTATTATGCCTGTGTTGCGTACACTTTGAGCTTTTGCTCCAAAAGTAGGCATTTTATGGCACAAAGGTGAAAAAAACTGGAAGCCCAGCTGAAGAGGGAAAACTGAAGACCACAATAGAGGACACACCCAAACTAAACTCCAAACTGATGCCCAACTAGGTCCCAACTGATGGCCAAGATGCCAACTGATGGCCAAACTGAGCCCCCAACTGATGGTGACTCCAGCTAAACATGGAGAAACCAACTGAAAAGCCAACTGAAGCAGCCAGCTGGAGAGTCCAACTGAAGAAGCTAGCTGGAGAGAGTGAAACTGGAGACTTCAAAGCAAGGGCTAAAGCTGGAACAAAAGCTGAAGACGGAAGCTGGAACTGTAGCTGGAGTAGCTCTGCTGGTGCGGGGTAGAACCCACGGCAGAGACGTCCCACGCGCGAGACATGCTGCCCCGCCGGCACGGGGCAACCTTTCGATCAGTTCGGCCCACCTTTTCGATCAGTTCCAGCTGCGTTTCTCGGGAGTTTTGATCTTTATGCCCTCCAACTGCCTTGCCAGCTAGGAGAATTAAATACGGAGATTTTTGGAGCTATGAGTAGGAGTAGTTGGGGAACAATCTACCATCGATCAATAAATCCACCTTTTGCTCTTGCTCTCCATCAACTCTCAATCACCGCATTCAATTCATGCGGAGAGAGAATGAGAGAATGTTTCCCTATTTATGGAGTAGAGAAAAGCAAAAAGGGAGAGGCTCTCAGAGGGGAAAAGAAGACTCCCAAAGGAAGAACCTACCAACTAGTCTAAGAGACGTGACACGCTCAGACCAGTTGGAAGGGTCCGCTCCATTCACTCCATCATTTCCACCACATAAGAAAGGGAGAGTATCAGTTTGGGGAACGTGACACCCTCAAACTGATCCGTTGAGAGAAGAGGAAGTTGGCAACCAGTTGGAGAGCTTGGCACCATGGGTCACCAACTGGAGAGGAGCTTGGGAAGAAAAAGGGGGTAGAGGAGCTGAAGCTAAGGAGGAAGAAGAAGAAGAAGAAGAAGAAGAAGAAGAAGAAGAAGAAGAAGAAGAAGAAGAAGAAGAAGAAGAAGAAGAAGAAGAGGGGTCGAAGCTCAAACCGTCCGCGGAAGTTAAGCTTGTTCGAGGATCCCTATTTCTTGGTATTCTTTTATTAGTTTTATCTTATTTGTGGGTAAATATTTGTCTTAAAACTATCGAGATAAACAAGATTTATATAAGTTTGTATTTTATTTATCTTTGGTATTTTCATTAAAGAACTTATGTGATTCTTGTTTGTTGTCTCACATGATGATGGGCTAATTCCATACATTAGGGGGTAGATAATCGATTCGATTTTGATCCTTGCTTATTTGTAGTGGGCAGCTACAATTTGTTATGTAAAATTTTGAATTGTAATTAATTGTAATAGAAAAGGAAGAAGAAGAAGTAGAGAAAGGGGATGAAGATAGAACGTACAGGAATGAGTTGAGGCTAAATCTTTCTTATCTCATTAATTTCGCCAAATGAGTTTATATATGCACTCATATTGGTCTCCACAACATTACATAATGAAACCCTAGTAGTACTATAGATTAAAATTAAAACTTAGTTATGCAAATATAAAAAAGAACTACAATTTCATAATTCAGCCACTATTTCCGGCCTATCCCAAATTCAAGCCCAATTCCACCGAACCCGCTGCAAAGCCCAAATCTGAATTAACCCGATCCGCTTCCACTTCATATGAAATAACTCGATCCTTCTCAATCGATCTCCCCTCTTTCAACAAATTTGAAACATTTAAGATTCTATTTTGCTTCATTTCTGAGCACCCTTCTTCAATCTTCAATCGATCCATAACAATACCCCCGCTTTGAATTGATTCTCGTCCCTGAGAATCTAAAGGTGGGAATTTGCTGCTAAGGAAGGAGTCATCTTCTCAGGTATGTAGGTCGGGGTCAGAGCTATGCCAGAGTATCAGTGTCTGGTGGATGGAGCGACCGCCTCTGGTCACCACGCGGTGGGCAATTGAGTCTACTGGGAAGATGATGAATTGCCCGTCTAGATCTATTCCCGGATGTAACGCCCTGGTCCCGAAAAGGATAATAAATGGAGGACGGGGGTGTCACTTAAAAAGAATAGGATTTGGAATAATTATTAGTTAAATAAAATAATTGTTGGAAACAAGAATAGGTTTTATTCCCCAGAAATTTGGGCAGCATGACCTCTGTAACTAGAACAAGTCCCCATTTTATAACGGCTTATAAGAATACAATTGGAACGGCACAGAAACCAACAAGTCTGTACATGGGTAGAACAAGGTGATAAACAGATACCAACAATGAAAGATCTATTTATCTTAAGACTAGTCCCATCCAAAGAACAAAAGTAGAATAGCAGATAAAACCAATTCATAAGTCGACTGGAAGTAAACAGATACCAACATGAAATCAGGTCTGACCTTTTTAATAGGTCGAAGTTAATAAAGGGATAATTGGTATGGCAAAAGGACGGGGTTTCCTCCCCTCAAGACTTTATTTAATAAATAGACTTCATATATTCATAGCATATTAGACATGCTATCATCAAGTATCATGTATCGAATAACAAGACTAAATACTAGATATCAGAGTATTCAGTAGAAACATAGCGGAAGCAAATAATATAACCAGATAGAGCAGCAAATATGATGCTCAGACAACCCCACCAACAGCACATCACCGGCCTCAGTATCTCAACCTGAAAATATTTTGAAAAGAGCTGGGTGTGAGTACTAATGCACTCAGTGGGTAATTTTGAACTCAATTTTGAAAATAAGAAATATCCAAAATAATACACAACATATAGGAAGAAAAACACGAAAGCCCTTCCCATATCTGCAAACCGTTTTCTTCTTCTTTGGGATCCATTTTGCTCAGTCTGTCGTCTACTACACTATATAGCATGCCGCTGGTAGGAAAAGAGAGGGGTTACCTCGCTAATCTAAGGAGAGTATACCAGGGGTTACCTAGCATTGACATAGAGTATGCTAGGGATCGCCTAGCAGTGACTCCTTATAGTGACATCCCGTCACGGTGTATGTGCGGGGTTACCTCACAGTGACACCTTTAGTGAAAATCATCAGAGCTGCAAGGGGGTACAGTCCTGCCTATGTACAATAATTACATGCACTACAAAATCCAAGATTCTAGCACAAGTTTATTACAGCTAAGTTTAACATCATCTTATAACATCTCATAAAACTTAGCAATTAAATCATAGCTTAATCATGCTTATACAACTATTCCACAAGTATTCTCATATCCTAGTCACAGTATCCCAACAATATTCCAATAATATTCTAACAATATTTCAACCGTATCTCAGTAATATCCTATTCCATAGCGTAAGAATATTCTATAATTCCTCCTATAACAGCGACGTTAAACAGATAGAGCATAAAATATTTATTTGGATATTTCTAAGTTATTTATCATGCTTCTAAAGAGTTATTACTCTTAAATTGTATTTATTCTTTAAAATAAACCCACCTCGCTGACGAGCAGGTGGCGAACAACAACTTCGGGAACATCATCTTCTCTCCTAGCAGGTTCTGCGGATCCTACAAGGGTCGATCTTCGACTCAGAACGAGTACTATATTTTTCGGAAATTAATCTACTATAATTGGAGCTATTATTAAATTTTATTCTTTTCAAAAATATATTACATGACTCTAGAGACCTCGTGTGCATTTAACTCTGACCGGAATAAACTTCAAAATGTTATTTTTTATTTATTGGAACTAAAAGATTTGACAGAGGTCACTTTTCATAATAATCGATTTTTATCAGATTTGTACCAGGACACTTTTTAATCATTCAAAAATTATGAAAATATTCAGGGACGATCCTATACATTCCAAAACTATAATCTAAGAGTTTTAGAATTTTTTCAATAATACATGCTTCCGGTACAAAAATAAATGTTTAAATTAAATAATCGAGATTTTTCAAAACTCGTCCAATAATTAGGAAATATTATTTCGAGTAACTTACGTGAACAAACTTTTTCGATTTGACGACTCGAAAGGGCCAAAATTGAGGAAAAAGGTGACTGATCAATGATGCTTATATTTTCTGTTTTCCGGCGTTTTCGCCGGTTTCCGGCCGTCGGATTGAAACGAGTTCAACATACGAAATGTAGTATACATTTAAATACACGACATACTAAAATTTGGGCTAAAAAGGACGAGAAATGGACCGAGACAAGGGCCGCGCAATGTGGCAGAAACATCGCCATTTTCCGGCGACATGGCTGCAGTTCCGGCGACGGTGGCGGCGCTTCGGCACGGCAGTGGTGGCGGCAGGGTGGTGGCTGGGCAGATGCAGCTCCAGCTCTCTCTCTCTCACACTCTTTCTTTCTTTCTTTCTTTCTTTTTCTTTCTTCAATCTCTCTCTCTAGAATAGATAAGGGGAATGGATGGATGGTAAATCAACGAGGGGATCTGTTACATAGAAAGTTTTTTGGATATTTTAAGATATAATATTGATAAAATTCTTTTTGGTCTCGATCTAAAAGTCGCTTTATTTTATTGGGAGTTCAATTGATCTCGCATTATAAATCTAAAATACCGGGAGATTCATTGGATTATTTTCTATTGAATCAATTCAAAATGGGATGCCGAAGATGTTATCTGATAATCGAACGAGAAAATATTCCTTTTCAAAATAATTAGAAATCACATTTATTTTACCAAAAATATTGTCGGAAATTCGTTTGACCTCTGATTGAAAATATGAGAACACCGGCGGGTTCCTTGGTTCGTTTCCTATCGGAAAACTCTGACTAGTCAAGTCTCGAGACGTCGCAAATATTTCCGATTAAATTAAAAATTACTATACATGTCCTCTTTGACTGTTGGGACTTTGATTGACCTCGAATTAAAATTTTTAAAAGTATCATTGAAATTTTCGGGTCATTCTATTTCCACGAAAATCATTATTGACCACATGTCAAAAATATTTAAACTATATATTTTTTTTCCAATTTAAATAACACCTAATGTCGCGTCTTTTATCCGTTTTACTTTATTTTAGCTCCAATAAATTTCTATAGTCTTCTAAATAAATTTTAGAAAACTTTTAACTATAATCCGAAAATACAGGGTGTTACATCCTACCCTCCTTAAAAAGAAATTTATCCCGAAATTTACTAATCTTGAAATGGAGTGTCGGGATACTTCTTGATCAATTCTGACTTCAACTCCCATGTTGATTCTTCCAAACGATGATGGTTTCATGGTACCTTCGTTAAGCTAATCACTTGATTCTTCAGACTCTGGGTCTTCTGATCAAGAATGGCCTGCAACCTTTCGTCATACACTGAATCGTTATTTAGCATCATATCTTCTTTTTGGTCACGTGTTTGAGGATCAAACACGTACTTTCTCAGCATCAAGGCGTGGAACACGTCATTCAGGTTGGTGGGGGGGGGAAGGCCAATCTATAAACTAGTTCGTGAATCATCTCAAGGATTTCAAAAGGTCCAGGAAATTCGGGCCTTGACCGATTTCGAAAGATACATTCGATCGTGGACACCTCTGGAAGATCTTATCGGCTATCTCAATGCTCAAATCCTTTCTTCTATTGTTTGCAATGAATCTTTATTTATCTTGAGTTTCATTTATCCCTTTTCTAATTGAATTGATCTTCTCAGCTATTTAAGGAACAATTTCCAGTTCAAGCATCGTTCTTTCCATAACCTCGTCCTAATTCAAAGACGATCTTCACTTCTTTCCATTAATTAATTCGTAAGGCGCGATGCCAATTGAGGATTGACAACTATCATTGTATGCGAATTTTACCTATGCTAGCAATTCCTTTTACTCTCTCCCTGAGCTGTGACTACACTCTGAACACGCCTTCCACTACTTGCATAGTCTTTTTGGATTGTCTATCTATTTGAGGATGACACGTCTTACTAGCAATCATACGAAACGAGTTCAGCATACGAAATGTAGTATACATTTAAATACACGATATATTAAAATTTGGGCTAAAAAGGACGAGAAATGGACCGAGACGAGGGCCGCGCAATGTGGCAGCAACATCGCCATTTTCCGGCGACGGTGGCGGCGCTCTGGCACGGCAGCGGTGGCGGCAGGGTGGTGGTTGGGCAGATGCAGCTCCAGCTCTCTCTCTCTCTCTCTCACACACACACACTCTTTCTTTTTTTCTTTCTTTCTTTTTCTTTCTTCATTCTCTCTCTCTAGAATAGATAAGGGGAATGGATGGATGGTAAATCAACGAGGGGGTCTGTTAAATAGAAAGTTTTTTGGATATTTTAGGATATAATATTGATAAAATTCTTTTTGGTCTCGATCTAAAAGTCGCTTTATTTTATTGGAAGTTCAATTGATCTCGCATTATAAATCTAAAATACCGGCAGATTCATTGGATTATTTTCTATTGAATCAATTCAAAATGGTATGCCGAAGATATTATTTGATAATCGAACGAGAAAATATTCCTTTTCAAAATAATTAGAAATCACCATTTATTTATCAAAAATATTGTCGGAAATTCGTTTTACCTCTGATTGAAAATATGAGAACACCGGCCGGTTCCTCGGTTCGTTTCCTATTCGAAAACTCTGACTAGTCAAGTTTCGAGACGTCGCAAATATTTCCGATTAAATTAAAAATTTCTATTCATGTTCTCTTTGACTGTTGGGACTTTGATTGACCTCGAATTAAAATTTTTAAAAGTATCATTGAAATTTTCGGGTCATTCTATTTCCACGAAAATGATTATTGACCACAAGTCAAAAATATTTAAACTATATATTTTTTTCCAATTTAAATAACACCTAAAGTCGCGTCTTTTATCCGTTTTACTTTATTTTAGCTCCAATAAATTTCTATAGTCTTCTAAATAAATTTTAGAAAACTTTTAACTATAATCCGAAAATACGAGGTGTTACATCCTACCCTCAAAAAAAATTTCATCCCGAAATTTACTAATCTTGAAATGAAGTGTCGGGATACTTCTTGATCAATTCTGACTTCAACTCCCATGTTGATTCTTCCAAACCATGATGGTTTCATGGTACCTTCAATAAGCTAATCACTAGATTCTTCAGACTCTAGGTCTTCTGATCAAGAATGGCCTGCAACCTTTCGTCATACACTGAATCGTTATTTAGCATCATATCTTCTTTTCTGGTCACGTGTTTTAGGATCAAACACGTACTTTCTCAGCATCAAGACGTGGAACACGTCATTCAGGTTGGGGGAGGGAGAAGGCCAACCTATAAAATAGTTTATTAATCATCTCAAGGATTTCAAAAGGTCCAGGAAATTCAGGCCTTGACCTATTTCGAAAGATACCTTCGATCGTGGACACCTCTGGAAGATCTTATAGGCTATCTTAATGCTCAAATCCTTTCTTCTATTGTTTGCAACGAATCTTTAATTATCTTGAGCTTCATTTATCCCTTTTCTAATTAAATTGATCTTCTCAGCTATTTCAGGAACAATTTCCAGTTCAAGCATCGTTCTTTCCATAACCTCGTCCTAATTCGAAGACGATCGTCACTTTTTTCCATTAATTAACTCGTAAGGCGCGATGCCAATCGAGGATTGACAACTATCATTGTAAGCGAATTTTACCTATGCTAGCAATTCCTTTTACTCTCTCCCTGAGCTGTGACTACACTCTGAACACACCTTCCACTACTTGCATAGTCTTTTTGGATTGTCTATCTATTTGAGGATGACACGTCTTACTAGCAATCATCTTAGTACTCATAGCTTCTTGCAAGCTTTCCAAAATTGAGAGGTCAATTTTTTTTACCGCTATGAAGTACGATTCCTTTGATAATCGATCCACAATGACCCAAATAGTGGTGTTTCCGTAAGTTGACTTTGGTATACCGACCACAAAGTCCATTTTAATGTGGTTCTACTCCTATTCTTAATTTCCAAGGGTTGTAACAACCCTGAGGATTTCTGGTGCGAGGCTTTAACTTGTTGATAGCTCATCATTCTATGTTCGCCTATATCTTTCTTTTCGTGTCGTTCCACCGGAAATTACCCTTCAGATCTTTGTATAGCTTAGTGCTTTCTCGAATAAGCTATGTACAGAGTGTCGTGTGCTTTGCTCATGAATTCTTCATTCATTTCTTCTTTGTTGGCATGCACACTCTTTCTTTGTAAGGTAAGGCATTATCTGGTGCCTCGGTCAAATTCTTAGGATCTAGATCAGGCTACTAGTCTCTTCTTCTCGAGATGTGCATCTCCCCTTTGCAGTGATCTTTTCTTCAAAGTTCCAAGCAGATCCAATACTTGAATCCTTAACTTACCGAACTTTCCAAGGAGTTCTCCTTCTTGAGTCAGGTCATAACTTACGTCAACTCTATTCTTGCGATTGAGAGCGTCAACTATCACATTGGCCTTGCTTGAATCGAACAATCATGACCCTTTGACTAATTCTAACCACCTTCCTTGCCTTATATCTAAATTCTTCTAGTTAAAAGCAATATTTGAGACTCTTTTAATCTGCATAATCTCATACTTAGCTCCATCCAGGTAGTGTCTCCAAATTTTCAATGCGTATACAACTGCAGCGATCTCCAATTCATGAGTGGGACAGTCCTGCTTCTGATCTATCACTGTCAGGTTGAATATACAATCATTTTGCCTTTCTGCATCAGCACGCACCCTAATCCCATCTTTACGCACAAGTATAAACCACAAAATTCTTGTTCCCTTCGGGATTTTCCCACACCGAGGTGGTGGTTGACTTCTCTTTTAGAGTTTGGAAATTCTCTTGTAATTCATTTGACCATGTACTCGGTTCCTTTCTTGAGTAGGGACGTCATGGGCTTAGATATCTTTGATAATCCTTCTATGAATCCCCAATAGTCCTAAAAATTTTCTTATCTCGTCACGTTCCTTGGTGATTTTCATTTTCTCACAATCTCTATCTTAATCGGGTCTACCTTAATTTCTTCATCCGATATTATATGTCCTAAAAATATTTCTTCCTCCAGCCAAAATTCACACTTGCTGAATTTAGCATACATTAAGTTTCTTCTTAGTGTTTCCAACACTATCCTTAAATCTTCTTGATGCTCTTCTTCTTCCTTACATATACCAAAATATCATTTATGAACACCAACAAAACCTTATATCCAAATAGAGATAGAATACCTTGTCTATTAAATCCATAAATATTGTTGGAGCATTTATTAATCCACATGGCATTACCGTGAACTTATAGTGACCATAATGAGTTCAAACTGAAGTCTTCGGAATATCATCATTCCTTATCTTTAACTGATGGTAGCCTAACTTTAGGTCTATCGTCGAGAGTACACTTACTCTCTTTCGTTGATCAAGGAGGTCATCTACACTTATGAGAGGATATCGATCCTTAATACTTAACTTATTCAGCTCCATGCAATCAATGTACATCCTTGATGTGCCATCCTTCTACTTCATGAATAAGATCAGGGTTCTCTATGAAGACACGCTGGGTTCCTAAGTCCAACAACTCTTGAAGTTGTACTTTGCTCTTGCGTCTCCTCTGGCATCCTCGTTACAAATAAGTCTGTCTTGAAGGTTTCATCACATCTCTTATTCCCAAATTTAAGCAATTCACCTTTATCCTAAGGAATAACTTATTAATTAGGCATTCTTAGCTTTATCCTGCTTTTAATCCCAGCTACTGAAGGTGACCTTAATTTCTAGCATGGTCGTGACCGCAGGTCCTTCATTCTTTTTTCTTACTCTATAAATCATTGCGATAAAAGATTTTAAGTGCCTTCCAAATTTCACGAACCTTCTTGCTACTTGGTCCGGTGAAGCGTGTCTTGGTAGTCCTATGATCAAGCTCAGTTATTGCTCTCGAAATAAAGAATGCACTCCTGGAATAACTCATCTTCGAAATATCCCCTATTGAACTTTTCTTATCTCCTCATGATTATTGCTCATCTAACTGTCTCTCATTGGCGGCCAACATCTTCTGAAATCATGAAGAAGATATATTGCGCTTGTCTTTGTCTATTCAAGCTATAACGTAAAGATTTGCTATAGGGAATGAACCCACTTTCTGGCATTCATTGCATCGCCTAGTCCACTAAAATGGGAGGGTTCTGATCTTAAATAACATTACTAGCACCGGTTCAAACCTTGTTCCTTCAATAAAGATTTTGACTACCCATTTTCAGGAAAACATACAGGAAGATCATCTCTATTACATTTTCTATTCGAAGGCTTAAACACTCGGATTTTAGATGTACAAGTAAAAGAGAAACGAATGCCTCCAAATGAGGACTTTAGCTGAATCATAACTTCTCATGGGGCAATTTAGGAAATCATGGAATTTAATAAATATTAGGCTTTATAATCATAATAAGGACATTTATCACTTTAGAAGCGAAGATGAACAAATGTGCTAAAATGCCAAGAAAAGTTAAGGCACATCTAGGAAGAACAATTAGCGAGCCATTTTGCAAGTGCCATTTTGAATAAGAAATCATTATTGAAAGGATTAACTTTAGAGATTTTCAAGCGTAATTCGCGAATCAATTTAGCAATTTGGAGCACATTTTGGGCCAAATAAATTTTTTCCAAGTATGAAGATCTTGGATTTATGCCCACAAGATATTCTCAAAATAGATGGCTGTAGAAAAGGACATAAATCATAATGAAAGAATTTTCCTCTTTATGAAGGCTTTTAATCACAAGAAGCTTCCAGAACATGAAGTCTTTGTAGGAATAACAAAAGGAATTAACACATAGTGAATGAAAACCACAGTTTCCAGAAAAATAAATCAATATGGTCTGACCAAACAATGTCATTACCAACCATTAATAGAAAAAGAATCTCAAGTAAGGGATGACGGACTTTTGAAGGAGGATTAATTAAGGAATATATGAACAATTGAGTGGATATATCGATGGGTTAACAAATATTCAAAATATTCTAACAGGTTACTATTTTTATCGGTTTGACCTATCAACAACAGGTGTAATCATCTTCCATGACTCTCCCTGAAAAGTCATCCTCTCTTATCCTAAGTACACTGCTATCAAAGAATGAAATATCATGAGTCGGCTGAACTATTACTAGCTTCTCTGAGTGAAGGACACGATAAACTGGAGATTTACTTCTTAACCACAAGAAGGGTATGAAAGAAACTAACCTAAATAAACTCGAAAGAGTCTAACTTTAACATTTTCCTGGGACTCAAAACAATACTTGGCAAAGGGCCTTTAGAGGTACATATGGTCGAGTTGCAGTCGAGGTGGTTATCTCTTTCTCTGCCCACAAGCATCAGTGTTTTGAATATGTGCCATATCTTGGCTTGCTGGGCCATCCAATACGTCGCGAGAGCTTTCGTAATGTAGAATAAACTCTCATCCCTTGGCTGATGTGATTGGATCACAAGATACATTTTGTCCGAAAAAGTTGATCTTAGATTTTTCATACTGCAGTAGGTCCCACGTCTGATAATTGTCCTTTAAATTAATTATTCTTCAATCATTTATGGCTTGAGACCAACATTTGAAAACTTGGGATTTGCAATAGCATCTCTTCATTTCCAATTTGCTGAGATTGTAGAATGCATCAACCTTCTCAAAGAGCCTCGTGGCAAGTTCGTCATTTTTCAATAATCCTCTAGGCTTAGCCATTATAGAGGATATCTTAATCAGTCTAGGTTCTTCAGAACGTAAATGGGAGACCTAAAATTCTCCTTAGTTCAAGCTCACTATAGTCTATGTTCTCACTACATTCTTGTATCTATAATTAAGAGCAGTAGACCAATTCTTATCCAAAGAGAAGGTTTATAAATAACCATTCAAACTTTTATATTAAACACATTTGTTTTCCTTCTCTTTTTTTTTATACACCAAAGTTTTCGAAGTCTATAGGAAATAATTGTAACATCCTAGAATTTCAGAATACTTTAGTGAGTTTTCTAAATTTATTTAGAAGACTAAAGAAAATAATTGGAGCTAAAATAAAGTAAAACAGATGTAAGTCGCGACCTTTTCGTGTATTTGATGTGAAAATCGATTATGAGATTTTGCATTTACCGCCGGAAGATAGTCAATATTGGTCTTTTTTCGAATGTAACGATCTAAAGGAAGTTGTTGGTGCTTTCAGAATTTTATTCTGACCTCTACAGGAGTCCTGTAATTAAAAATCGTAAAGGGAAAACCTGTGAATAGTAATTTCTACAAGCGTTCGTGATTCGAAAAATTTACGAAATCCTCCTCATTGATCCGAGACTTGTTCTAACAAGCCTATCGTATAGGAAATGACCCAAGGAATTTATTCGCGTTTACGGATTGCCAATCTGAGGTCAATCGAACGCTCAGGAGCAAAATCTGCCAGTCAAAATGAATAGTAAAAGTAATTTTTGAAAGGGAATCTTTCTTCATTTTTCTTCAGACGACTTCCTCATCATCCCGAGTTGGGTTGGTTCAATAGTACTCGAGCCAACGAGTCTTCCGGTATTTTCAGATTTTTTGTCGGAGGTCATTTGGACCTCGCCATTAAATAAAGCAACTTTTATTGAATCCGGAAATCACTTTATCAGTATTTTATATCCGAAAAAGTCATACCAGCCCTGCCCCAACTTTTCCTATAAATAGGAGGGGGGAGAGCTCATTTTCTTTGCTCATCTCTCTCTCTCTTTTCTTCTCTTTCTCTCTCTAGTTCGTGTTGACGAACGAGAGAAACCCGGGCCTACGCCGAGTAAATCGCGCATGCGGGCCCATGTTAAGTTTTATTTGGGGGGAGGGGTGCTGCTGCTGCGGGAGCAGCTATCAAGCGCCGGAAGGCTGCCGGAGAGCCGCCGCCGCCGCTGCCGTGGATGGCCGGAATTGCCGTCGTCGTGCCGCCGTCGCACCGCCGCTTCGGATGTCTCGTTTCGGTCCATTTCTCTTTCTTTATAGTTGAAATTTTAATATGTTGTGTGTTTTAAATAGTGCTTCATTTCGTATGTTGAGTGCGTTGTCGTTCGGTGGCCGAAAACCGGCGAAAACGCCAGAAAACGTGAAAAATAAAGGGGTGCCGATCAGTTTCTATTTTTGCCCGTTTTCACCCATTTCGGATTGTCAAATCGAAAACGTTTTTTCTGTAAAGTTGCTCGAAAAATTATTTTCTATAGGACTGCCAAGTTTCGTAATTTTCCGATAAGTTTTGATTAAAGTCGATTATTTTAATCAGGCGATTATTTTTATAATTAAAGCATGTGATTTCAGAAAATTCCAAAAATTGTTTAGTTTAATAAAGATATATGTGGGGTCATGCCTGATTATTTTCGTAATTTTTGGACAAGTAAAAAGTGCAATCGAGGTTTGCTGTGTAAAATTGGATTAAAATGACAAGTTACGGAAAGTTACCTCTGTCAAATCTTTTAGTCTCATTAAATCAGAAATTATATTTTGGAATTTATTTCCTTATGTGTTGAAGTTGTACGAGGTCTCTAGAGTCGCGCATTATTAGTTGAAATATAATTAAAGTGAATAAAAGCTCCAATTAAATTAAAGTCGAGTTCTGAAAATTAGAGTAGCAGTCCTAAAATAAGGTTTGACCTTGTAGGACTTGTTGAGCCGGTCAGAGAAGCTGATGGATGAGTATCGAGAAGTTTGATCACCTGAGTTGGTCTAATCAAGGTGGGTTTATTTGCAAAACCTATCTATATTTGAGTTATTAACTCATAAATGTGATAGTCATAGTTAGAATATCCAAATAAAATATTTGAGAAATTATCTGCTCAAGTCTCTGCTAGAGTAATAGTTTTATATTGTTGTATAATTAATGAGAACATAGTATTATACTGATTGAGAACATAGATTATGCTGTGCCATAATTATTGAGAACATAGATTATGCTTTGCCATAATTATTGAGAACATAGATTATGCTTCATCATAATTATCGAGAATATAGATTATGATTTATCATAATTAGCGAATATAGATTATGCTTTGACATAATTAAATAGAACAAATTATGCTTTGTCATAACTAAAGTCTATGGGGTAAAAGTTAAGGTGTAGAGTTCAAAGTTCATAGTTTATAGATTAAGGTTATAATTTATATTTAAAGTCTAAAAGTCATAGTTTAAAGTTACAGTATATTAAATGTTTATTGTGTATTGATTATACTTGTGTATAATGAGTTGTGCTTTTTAGCTTGTGCTTTTAGTATTAAACTCAAGTTATAGAATGATTACCGTTTAAGAAATAAGAAACATAATTGAACTAAGTTGCTAGAGGAATTAAAGGTTAGCCTAGTTGCTATATTTAGAGGATGACGTAGTTTCTATGCTTATGTTATATTATGCGCTTTATAGAGAACATAGATCAAAGGATAGGCAAGAAATGTGATTCTTGCAGTTGTGATGTTAATCACTAAAGGTGTCACTGTGAGGCAACCCATGCACATACACGTGATTTGAGCATCACTATAAGGAGTCAATGCTAGGTAACCCCTGGTATACTCAGGGTCAATGCTAGGTGATCCCTGGTACACTCTTCTCGGATTAGCGAGGTAACCCCTCCCTTTTCCTATCAGCGACATGTCATAGAGTGCAGTAGACGACAGAAAGAGCTACAGGGTACCAAAGAGAAGTAAAAGGTTTGCAGAAATGGGAAGGGCTTTCGCGTTTTGCTTTCCATTATCTGTGTTTATATTTTGGATATTCTGTTACAGTTTTTATTAAAGATTGAGTTAAAAGTTTAACCCACTGAGTGCTTTAGTACTCACACTCAAAATATTTTCAAAATGTTTTTCACAGGTTGAGATGCTGGAGGTGATGGCTCGATGTATTGTTGTGGGTTGATCGTGCCTTGCTGTCTCATTCAGACTAATGTATTGCTCATGAGTATGTTGTTATGTGATACAATATTACTCCATTGTTTTTCGCTTAAACTCTGATACAGTTGCCCCATAGTATGATTGCATGCTATGTTTTATTTTTGGGCTTATCTGAATTGTATTCTTTATTGAATTGTGATAATAAAGTCCCACTTCTTTTCATAAATCCAAGCATGTTTCATTACAGTTTTCGACCTATGAGTTGGTGATATTTAGTTAAGTCTTGGATTTTGTTTATTTTCCAGTTGACCTATGAATGGGTCTTATCTTGATTAATTGCTTCTGTCCTATGAATGGGACATAAAATAGTTTATTTACCTCTGACCTATTGATGGGTCTTAGTTGTTGTTACCTATGGAGAGGTCTTGTTTATTTGAAGAGTCGGAATCCTATCTATTAATTGTTGGATTCTGTTTGAATTTGATTAGCCAACGAATAGGCATTCCTTCAACTTGTTTGAACCCTTTGACCCCTTTGATTTGTTGAAAATAATAAGTTCTTCCTAATCATAAAGTTATGTTGCCTAAGTTTTTGAGGCGCTAACTTAGTTTAATTCTAGAAACACCCTCCTGGATTTCCAATTTTTCGTGTTATTTTACGCACAACAACCCCGTCCCCATCCTCGGGACCGGGCAGTTACAATAATATTTTGAGCAAACTCTTGTTTTCACTTGTTGTTTGGGCTGATCCATAAAGACTTCAATTTTATAAGCATTTGACCTATATCTTATCCAAAAGATTTTTCTTAGGTCCATAAAAGTTTCTCAATAAATGACATTCAATCATCATTTTTTTTAAATTGACTACCTTTACTTTGCTCATTTTTTTCCTTGTCAACATGTATTTCGAAATTTATAACAATATAATTAAATAATTTACTTTGCCATACCTTTAAACTTTGTTGAAGATGCGAGGCGATGATGAGTTGTGGGTCGCTGAGTGGGTTTTTTAGAACAAAATTGAACTCAGATAGAAACACAGTAATGTAGACAAATAAAGAGACAGGTCTGCAGAATTGTAAGTCTGCTCTAATAACATTCTGTAACACCCGAAAATGATAATAAATGGAGGACGGGGGTGTCACTTAAAAAGAATAGGATTTGGAATAATTATTAGTTAAATAAAATAATTGTTGGAAACAAGAATAGGTTATATTCCCCAGAAATTTGGGCAGCATGACCTCTGTAACTAGAACAAGTCTCCATTTTATAACGGCTTATAAGAATACAATTGGAACGACACAGAAACCAACAAGTCCGTACATGGGTAGAACAAAGTGATAAACAGATACCAACAATTAAAGATCTATTTATCTTAAGACTAGTCCCATCCAAAGGACAAAAGTAGAATAGCAGATAAAACCAATTCATAAGTCGACTGGAAGTAAACAGATACCAACATCAAATCAGGTCTGACCTTTTTAATAGGTCGAAGTCAATAAAGGGATAATTGGTTGGCAAAAGGACGGGGTTTCCTCCCCTCAAGACTTTATTTAATAAATAGACATCATATATTCATAGTATATTAGACATGCTATCATCAAGTATCATGTATCGAATATCAAGACTAAATACTAGATATCAGAGTATTCAGCAGAAACATAGCGGAAGCAAATAGTATAACCAGATAGAGCAGCAAATAGGATGCTCAGACAACCCCACCAACAGCACATCAACGACCTTAGCATCTCAACCTGAAAATATTTTGAAAAGAGCTGGGTGTGAGTACTAATGCACTCAGTGGGTAATTTTGAACTCAATTTTGCAAATAAGAAATATCCAAAATAATACACAACATATAGGAAGCAAAACGCGAAAGCCCTTCCCATATCTGCAAACCTTTTTCTTCTTCTTTGGGATCCATTTTTCTCAGTCTGTCGTCTACTACACTATATAACATGCCGCTGGTAGGAAAAGGGAGGGGTTACCTCACTAATCCGAGGAGAGTATACCAAGGGTTACCTAGCATTGAATCTGAGTATGCTAGGGATCGCCTAGCAGTGACTCCTTATAGTGACATTCGGTCACAGTGTATGTGCGGGGTTACCTCACAGTGACACCTTTAGTGAAAATCATCACAGCTGCAAGGGTGTACAGTCCTGCCTATGTTCAATAATTACTTGCACTACAAAATCCAAGATTCTAGCACAAGCCTATCACAGCTAAGTTTAACATCATCTTATAACATCTCATAAAACTTAGCAATTAAATCATAGCTTAATCATGCTTATACAACTATTCCACAAGTATTCTCATATCCTAGTCACAGTATCCCAACAATATTCCAATAATATTCAAACAATATTTCAACCGTATCTCAATAATATTCTATTCCATAGCGTAAGAATATTCTATAATTCCTCCTATAACAGCGACGTTAAACAGATAGAGCATAAAATATTTATTTGGATATTTCTAAGTTATCTATCATGCTTCTAAAGAGTTATTACACTTAAATTGTATTTATTCTTTAAAATAAACCTACCTCGCTGACGAGCAGGTGGCGACACAACAACTTCGGGAACATCATCTTCTCTCCTAGCAGGTTCTGCGGATCCTACAAGGGTCGATCTTCGACTCAGAAAGACTATTATATTTTTCCGAAATTAATCTACTATAATTGGAGCTATTATTAAATTTTATTCTTTTCAAAAATATATTACATAACTCTAGAGACCTCGTATGCATTTAACGCTGAAGGGAATAAATTCCAAAATATTATTTTTGATTTATTGGAACTAAAAGATTTGACAGAGGTCACTTTTCATAACTTGCCATTTTAATCGATTTTTATCAGATTTGTACCAGGACACTTTTTAACTGTTCAAAAATTACGAAAATATTCAGGGACGATTCTATACATTCCAAGACTATAATCTAAGAGTTTTAGAATTTTTTCAATAATACATACTTCCGGTACAAAAATAACTGTTTAAATTAAATAATCGAGATTTTTCAAAACTCGTCCAAAAATTACGAAATTCGACGGGCATATAAGAAATATTATTTCAAGCAACTTACGTGAACAAACTTTTTCGATTTGATGACCCGAAATGGCCGAAATTGAGGAAAAACGTGACTGATCGATGATGCTTATATTTTCTGTTTTCCAGCATTTTCGCCGGTTTCCGGCCCTCAGATTGAAATGAGTTCAACATACGAAATGTAGTATACATTTAGATACACGACATATTAAAATTTGGACTAAAAAGGATGAGAAATGGACCGAGACGAGGGCCGCGCATTGTGGCAGCAACATCGCCATTTTCCGGCGACATGGCTGCAGCTCCGGCGACGGTGGCGGCGCTCCGGCACGGCAGCGGTGGCGGCAGGGTGGTGGCTGGGCAGAGGCAGCTCCAGCTCTCTCTCTCTCTCACACACACACTCTTTCTTTCTTTCGTTTTCTTTCTTCAATCTCTCTCTCTAGAATAGATAAGGGGAATGGATGGATGGTAAATCAACGAGGGGGTCTATTATATAGAAAGTGTTTTGGATATTTTAAGATATAATATTGATAAAATTCTTTTTGGTCTCGATCTAAAAGTCACTTTATTTTATTGGGAGTTCAATTGATCTCGCATTATAAATCTAAAATACCGGGAGATTCATTGGATTATTTTCTATTGAATTAATTGAAAATGGTATGCCGAAGATGTTATTTGATAATCGAATGAGAAAATATTCCTTTTAAAAATAATTAGAAATCACCATTTATTTTACTAAAAATATTGTTGGAAATTCGTTTGACCTCTGATTGAACATATGAGAACACCGGCGGGTTCCTTGGTTCGTTTCCTATTTGAAAACTCTGACTAGTCAAGTTTCGAGACGTCGCAAATATTCCCGATTAAATTAAAAATTACTATTCATGTCCTCTTTGACTGTTGGGACTTTGATTGACCTTGAATTAAAATTTTTAAAAGTATCATTGAAATTTTCGGGTCATTCTATTTCCACGAAAATCATTATTGACCACATGTCAAAAATATTTAAACTATATATTTTTTTCCAATTTAAATAACACCTAAAGTCGCGTCTTTTATCCGTTTTACTTTATTTTAGCTCCAATAAATTTCTATAGTCTTCTAAATAAATTTTAGAAAACTTTTAACTATAATCCGAAAATACGGGGTGTTACACCGGAAGCTCCTGCAAAGGTACAACCTTCTTCCGAATATGCTTTTTGAGTAGGGAGACATGAACAATTGGATGGATCTTTAAATTTGGAGGGAGATCTAGCTTATAAGCAACTATACTCACTTTCTCTAGAACAACATAAGGGCCATTGAACTTAGAAGAGAGCTTTAGGTTCCTCCTTAGGGCTATAGAGTGTTGCCGGAATGGCTGTAGCTTGAGATAGATGAGGTCGCCCACCTCAAAACTCCTATCCTGTCGTTTGCGGTCTACAAACCATTTCATACGTGACTGGGCCTGTATGAGGTTCTCCCTGAGATCCTAGACCATCTGTTGCCTTCGGTTAAGGAAGTCTGTAACCTCAGTATTGTTGGAATCCAAATATGGGGTGACTGACAATGTAAGAGGTGGGACTCCATATAGGGCTTGATAAGGTGTGCTCTTGAGACTTGTCTGGAAATTGGTGTTGTACCAATATTCAGCTAAGGAAAACCACTGTAGCCATTGCCTAGGATTGGTGCTCACCATCCACCTCAAATAATTTACCAAACACTGGTTTAGTCTTTCAGTTTGTCCATCAGATTGAAGATGGTATGCTGAGACATATCCAGTTTAACTGCGACCCCAATAAAATAAATATAAAATAAAAAGTAATGTAAAAATGTGGGTGAGTCACCTCTTTGTAAAATATAAGCATGTACTTTTCCATTAAAAAGTGTTGAACATTAAAAATTTAGGTTAACATGTGGTGCATGTACAGTGGTCAGTAATTATAAATTATAACTTAAAGAGTATGAAGAAATTATTACTTTCTTTGTAGAAAATATTCTAAGAATATCCAGATAAATTTGAATTCAAACCTACGATATCTAAGCAGAAAAATTAAATATAATATTATAAGCCCTTACCCTCCTCACAGGTCGTCATCCATGTATACACTTCTCAGGACTTGTCGGAGCTGCAAGCATTCATGCGTTGATGCACCACATGTTATCACTTTCACCTACAATGCATGAACTACATGAGCTAAAGCTCAGTAAACAAAAATCATGCACATGCATGTTCACTGGCATCACAACACGTGTAAGACACAACACACCACAAATGTGAAATGCTCGTGTATAAAATCCGTTCATGCCATCTCAAAAGCATTTTTAACGTTTAAGAACTTGGCTCCCTTCACCAGACACCAACAAGAGTCATGAGCTCATAGTATAGTCAATATCACTTGGCCAGAATGTGATTAGTTCACTCATGTGGCTCATCATTCCTGGACTCCAAGGAACACGCCCCCTGCCTGTTCCCTTTGATTCCACATGAAAGTCATCCCACATCAGCCACTCATCACCTCAAAGGTGCAGTCGAAGTGGACCATCCTCCCTGGACCCCAAGGGACACGCCCCCTGCCTGTTCCCTTTGATCCCACATGGAAGTCATCCCACTCGAGGCACAAATATCAACACAGCATAACACGGGCTGGTGGTGACCAATCCCAAATAAAATATTTTCTCTCTCTCAAAATCATTTCATGCATGCAACCTCGATAACATCTACATGACGTGCATGCATATGCTCGTGCTCATGTACAAGATATTTAATTTAAAGAAATACAATAACACAAGTATATTGCATCACACAATCATACAATATAACACAATTGTAACGACCCACTTTACGTAATTTGAATTATTTTAAATTGCTTAATTGCTTGGAATTGAATTTTAATTTATTTTAATTGTTGGTTCTCGATAAAATTAGACGAACTTGCGTGATATTGCGCCCCTAGTATAGAAGAGAAATTTTAGAATTTAAATTTGGGTCTTAGAATTATTATTTTGAGCTTGTTTAAAGCATTTTCAAACTTATTTCGAAATAGAAAGTATATTTATTTTATTGGGTTTGGGATAGTATATTTATTTTATTGGATTTTCTTTAAGAATCTAGAACTTGGATCTAAAAGTGTCCCATTGACCATTGTGATGAATCTTGCTAGAGAAGCTTAGCAAAACTTGTAAGGGAAGCCTCTAAAAACAAAAATAAATATCATTTTATGCTCATCAACATCACCTAGAAGCTTCATCATTGATGTTCACATAAACAAAATATCTCCACACTCAATACTCCAAACCTCTCGGACTAAATTTCAAGATCTCAAAACAAATTCCACAAAATTCTTGCAAGGATTCAAAATGCCAAGTTCTTCCTCCTCATAGATCTGCAAAAGTTCGGTCAATTCAGTAAGTTCTCCAATTTTATTCTGTATTATTTTCTTATATTTAAAGACCAAAAGTTGAACTAAGTTTCTCTTTCCCAGATCCATTTGCCACCCAATTTACACTAAAATCATACAATACCAATTTTAATTGCGGAGCTCAAATTCATGTTTCAAATTCTTAGATTTATTAGTATTTCAAATTTTACCAAATAATTATGAACTAGAATAGAGATGCATTCTAATTAACAAAATCATCACATATCACGACTTTGCACAAGAATTATTGCAATCATCAATTCATAACATTCATAGCCACCCACATCATATCTTCAAGCTTAATTCTACAACGACGACTACCTCAGCCTAATCAGTACCACAATCAATTTGATTTTCATAAGATCAATTTCATCACCTGCACACACATTTCTTCATTTCAAGAACATTTAGAAAATAAACTAACAGATTTCGGAAAATAGCTAGGAATTAAGAAATTAAAGAAATAGGAGAAGAAGGGGGAGGCTTCTGGGTTGTTGGTCTCGGTTAGCTGGTTGGGTTATTGTCGAGTCTGCGTTGAGTCGTGGGTACAGAGTGTCGAAGCAGGGGAGAGTGGTTTTGTTGAGCTCGGGTTGCGTCGAGTCAGGTCTCGGGCAGGTTGTGGCTGAGGTATGTGCTTCATCGGTCAGCTATCGGCGTTGGTTTGAGCACCGATGGTGTCGATTCGAGCCTCGTCATTGAGTCGGGTTGGCGTGAGGGTGTGTATGTGCATCTTCGAGTCTGTGGCTTTTGTGTCTTCATGGTGGTCGTGGTTTCAGTCGGGTCGCCGGGGGAGGAGATCTCACCGGATACTGGTAGAAGATAGATAGAGAGAGAGAGAGAGAGAGAGAGAGAGAGTTAGGGATTTATGGTTCTTCAATTTGGGGGAAATGACAGACGTGATTTTTAGAGAGAAGGGGGAGAGGGTTTAATTGCAAATAAATTATTTCCATTTTGGAACAATTAGTTTTCAAATTAGGAAAATGACCCTAGGAAGTTTATGAACTCTAAATTTAGTCCTATGTACATATTTCAGAAATTCCGAATCTGCCTAGAAACTTTTCAGAACTTAACTTTTGTCTTAGAACTTCATAAATTGATTAAATTAGCCCATAAAATTCTAATTTTAAGATTTATTAAAATTAAAAATTGGCCCAAATTATTTTAATTAAAATTATTTATTTTGATATTGGGTGCGGCGCAATTAGGACCCTCATCCATTGAGTGACTGCTCAATTTTTACGTGCTTTTTATTCTCAGGTGGGTAAATCTCTGCTTTAAACTTGTGTTTTGAAATGGGTCATATTATTTATGAAAGTATATGTTATGTATGATTTTTTTGAGAAAGAGAAATCATTTTTTTAATCCACTGAATTTGTCGTGAACGGGATTTGGATAGCATTTTATAGCATAGAATAGCATTTCGTACGCACCAAAAAGTGTAACGCACGCACCGAGAGCGTGGCTTACATAATAGAAGAGGTATGTCCTGTGCACAGTGTGATATATCCGAAAAGAAGAAGAAGAAGTACCCTAAATCCATTATTCCTGCGATTTAAATTCAGTTGGATAAATAGAAAGAAATGCCCATGATCCCCCACCACTAAGTACGTTTTAAGAGTACTCACCCCCATATTTTTAATGTTTTCAGGTCAGTGAGCTTGGAGCATCGTGAAGGAAATGGGGTGGCTTCGCTTTTGATGTTTTGGATATTTAACTTGAATATTTGGGATTTACTGGTTAAGTAACCTATTTTGAGTTTAAAACTTTGTGGCTAATGACTTTTGAACTAACTTAAACCAGTAGCTAAATATTATGATTTTGTCTATTATGAATTTTATGATCTAGAACTTATATATTTTATTTTTCTAACTTAGAAATTAAATTATGTTTATAAAGAAAAATTAAATTATGAATTTTAACATAAGCAGATATTTTCTTTTAAATGTTGCAATTCATTTTTCTTTCATATAGAATTTCTAGCATGAAAATAGAAAAAAAAAAATTACCTGAATTATTATTGTTTTTAATTATTTTTCCGCTTTAAAGAATAGAAAGAGTAACATTTTAAATTAAAGAATTTAGGGTGTGACAACAATAATAAATAATAAATTATAAACACATAGTCAAATGATACTATGTTCATGCATTGTAGTTGAGGATGGATTTCTACTTACCTTGAGTCTGTAGCTTATGCTACCTGAAATCCTAGACCAAAACACTTTCTCAATAAAGTCTATTCAAAATATATTTCAAAATTCAATACACAAATTATGAAACAAAATAGAGATAGCTATTTACATACAATTAACCTTTCTAATCAAGTGGATTATTCTCTACTCAATTCATTCGCTTACAATTAGAAATCTAAACATTATCATTTAGTAACTTTATTTTGGTTACTGAACCAACTATTTAGATGCTTACTTTATAATTCTTTAATAATAATAATAATAATAATAATAATAATAATAATAATAAATATGAACTGCGATAAATTAATTAAACTTATCACTAATCAAACATCTGCACTTGCTTTTATAATAGCTAATCTTATTACATAATGAGAATCAATTATAAATTCTTCCATTCAAATATACATAGTCTAATTAATCAAAATAAAAGCATATTATTCTCGTAAATTCAACCAAAGGCAATATGGGATTAAAAACTTTTAATACAATTAATAATAGAATTATCTTATTTAATTAAGCATGCTTCTGATGTGTTTTTTTTTTAATAACATAAGATTTATAATGAGATCCATTTTATATAATAAATTCGCAATATAATATACTCCAATCATTCATATCTTTATGACGAATTTTACACATTAAGAAATATAAATTAATCAAAACACTAACCTTCAAATGCAAACTTTCCTCAACATCATCGAATTGGTTTTTGGGTGAAAACTATTTATCTTAATTAATTAAGAATGGTATAAAAATGAACCCACATCTCATATATCCCTTAAAGTTACTATATAACATGCAAACTCATTAATCTTTTTGACGGACAGGTGTACTCACTATTTAAATACATATAACCACCACATTCCACCTATCAATTTTCCATAGTTACGTGTAATTAAGATAACATAGTAAATTTTATTTTTCTTTTGTTTTTCCACTAATCTTAGCTTACATTTGTATCCAAATATATCATTATAATAATCAATTAATTAGACTGACGGACAGGTGTACTCACTATTTAAATACATATAACCACCACATTCCACCTATCAATTTTCCATAGTTACGTGTAATTAAGATAACATAGTAAATTTTATTTTTCTTTTGTTTTTCCACTAATCTTAGCTTACATTTGTATCCAAATATATCATTATAATAATCAATTAATTAGACTAAGATATATATTATGTATACACACGTATTTATTTTTCTATTTATTATATATGTATACATACACATATATATATATATATCCTCTTTTATGTTAATATAACTTTAAATCTAGAAATCATTAACTTATATAAAATAAACTATATGAAATAAACAAAAGGCATAGTTAAGTTGACACGTGTCCTATATAAAAGTAATTAGTTTGTAAATAAACATATATGAGATATAACATGTAAATTGAAAATGTTAGTGAGTTGTGAAAGGCTCGGGTATTACAAGATACCCCTTCTTGTGTTATACTATGTCCCAGATACTCAACCTTAGCTTCTCCAAAACTGCATTTGCTCCTCTTAGCATAGAGCTTGTTAAGCCTGAGTAAAGTTAGAACAATCCTTACATGTTTTAAATGATCCTCCCAATTGTTGTTGTAGATGAGGATATCATCAAAAAAACTAGTACAAACATCCTTAGCTACTCCTTGAATGTTTGATTCACGAGTGATTCGAAGGTAGCTGAGGCATTACTCAAGCCAAAGGGCATCATAACAAACTCAAAGTGTCCATGGTGTGTGCTAAAGGCAGTTAAATATCTGTCTTGTGGCCTCACCAGAATTTGGAAATAACCTGACCTGAAGTCAATCTTGGCGAAGTACTTAGCACCATGTAGCTCATCCAATAACTCATCTATCATTGGAATGGGATACTCATGTTTGACAGTAATAGAATTCAGGTATCTGTAGTCTACATAGATCCTCCATGTTTGATCCTTTTTCTTCACCAAAATAACTGGTGAAGCAAAAGAGCTTCTACTGTATTGGATGAGTCCAGATTCTAGCAGTTCTGTGACAATTCTCTCAATCTCATTCTTATGGTAGTGGGATGTTCTGTAGGGGTGCTGATGCCTTGGTGTACTACTAGGTTTGAGTGTGATGTGGTGTTCTACTCCTCTGCTAGGTGGAAGCTCATTAGGTTCTTCGAAAACATCTTTGATTTCCTCTAGTAGTCCTCCCATGCCAGAGTCAGCTACTGAGTTCAGGTTCTGTAGCCTGATATAGAATATCTCCTCCAACTCATCCCTATTGCTAGAATGTAGCAGCTTGTATAGGGAATGCCTAGAGATCATCTCAAAATCCACTTGGGATTTTGCAGCCTGAAGCTTAATCTTTTTTCTCTTTTAAGTGACTGTGAAGGTCATGTTCTTGTAGTCCAATTCTATTGTAGTACAGGACATGAGCCAATCCCCTCCCAAGATCAAGTCATATCCCTCAGTCTGTAGAACTCTTAAGGAATAAACAAAATGATGGCCCTGCATATCCCAACTAAACCATGTGGCCTGTTCCTCACTGATAAGCTTTTGGCCATTAGCTACTTTGACCAACAATGGGTTAGCCCTTTCCAGTGAACATCCCAGTTTCCTTGTTGTGGTTTCTTGAATAAAACTCAGAGTACTCCCAGTATCAATCAAAATCTGCAGCTCTTGCCCATCAACCATTCATGTGACCCTAAGTGTAGTAACACCCTCAGCCCCAGATATGGCATTGATTGATATTTGGGCCTCCTCCATATTAGATTCCTCCTTATCAGGAGGAAGACACTCTTCCAGAGGAACTTGGCTAGAGTGCATGTGGGTGAGCTACTCTTCTTGACTCATGATCATATAATGAATTATATTCTTGCACCTGTGATCAATAACATATGGCTCATCACAATTAAAACACAAGCCATTTTCTCTTCTAGCAACCATTTCAACTGCAGTGAGGAGCTTAGTGGGAGGCTTATGTGTTGGGAAAAACTGCCTAGTAGGGGTAGCAGTCCCTGTGTCAGTCTTCCTGTAAATAGATGGCTAATTAGGATGTGTTTTCATGGGTGGTTTCAGCCTCTATAGTCTGTAGCTGATTCTTACCCAGCTCAATCACCTGTTGCAAGGATGTAGGGTTGAACATATTAATTGCAGCTTGGAGATCCTCACTCAGTCTACTTATAAAATTAGCCATAAAGTAGCCTTCAGAATAATCAGAGTGATTGAATAACAGCATACGGGCCCTCAATTCTTTAAATCTCTCTACATAATCATCATAAGATCCCTGATGTTTGAGCTTGTTGAATTCTATGATGATTTTTGTTTCCTTCAACTCCTGAAACCGAGCAGAAACTACTTATAGAAATTGATTCTAGGATAGATCCCTAAACTTATAGCTATGATTCTGAAACCATTGCTCTGCCTTACCCTTAAAATTTAATGAAGCCAATACCATCTTTTGGGAGTCTGGAACATTAGGAACCAACTGGTAATACTGGTTGCATTTCAAGATCCAAGAACGGGGTTGATTACCATCAAATCTTGGAAATTCTATTTTAGGGATGGGGTTTTTAACCTGCATATGCGTGGGATCTACAATAACCTTGGTTCCAGAGTCAGCTGGGTACTGGCTGTGAGACCGACTCTCAGCTGTCAGGGGAGAAGGTAGAGCTCCCAAAATAGATTGACCCTCTTATGTAACTTTGCCCTTCGATAGATTTGAAAACTGAAATTGTATATTGTTTAGTGTGTGAGTAAGATTATCATGCATTTGTGTAGTGATTTCTCCTAATTGCTCCTGTATTTTTAGTTCTACTGCATCTCTTTTGGTGGATTCCGTAAGCAATACTTGATCCATTCTTTTTTGTGCTTCTTGCAGTTCTTTCAAGCGAGTGCCTTCAGTTATGATTCCAGGAACGTGGCTCTGAGATACCACTTATAGTGGGCAGCTATAATTTGTTATGTAAAATGTTGAATATTAATTGATTGTAATAGAAAAGGAAGAAGAAGAAGTAGAGAAAGGGGATGAAGATAGAATGTAGAGGAGGGAGTTGAGGCTAAATCTTTCTTATCTCATTAATTTCGCCGAATGAGTTTATATATGCACTCATATTGGTCCCCACAACATTACAAAATGAAACCTAGTAGTACCATAGATTAAAATTAAAACTTAGTTCTGCAAATATAAAAAAGAACTACAATTTCATAATTCAGCCACTATTTTCGGCCCATCCCAAATTCAAGCCCAATTCCACCGAACCCGCTGCAAAGCCCAAATCTGAATTAACCCGATCCACTTCCGATTCAGATGAAATAACCTGATCCTCCTCAATCGATCTCCCCTCTTTCAATAAATCTGAAACATTCAAGATTCCATTTTTCTTCATTTCCGAGCACCCTTCTTCAATCTTCAATCTTCAATCGATCCATAACATTATTATTGTTGATTTCTTGTTGATTGAATTGTGCTTGTTTATGTTGGATACTTGATCACTACTTAGCATTACTAAGCTTTAGATGAGACTGAGAGGAGATTCTATAGCTCGACTTAGGTTCTCTCAATATTAGATGGACTGGGTACATAAGCCTAATTGTTAATCTTATTCGTATAATATAGCTGATGTGGGTTTAATGGATTGACAATGACAGTAAATGAAGTTAAGCCTCTTGAAGGAGTCTATTCTATGTCTAGGATTAATGAAATCAACTTGAATCGAGCTAGGAGAAAAACCGAGGAGAGAATCTACACCCTTATGCTCGTATATATTATTTTAGTTTATTTGTTTTCTTATTTACTTTCTTGTCTTTCTTTTTCTTTTGTTTAGTAGTTTTTAGTTTAATTTCCTCAATCTCTGATTTAGAATGTTTAGGATTGTATTTATTTTCATGTGTGTAACACGAGAGGGACAAATCACCCTGTTAAGCTTTTCTTGAGAGACATGACTCGGGTTCGCTCACTGCCCTACAATCAACCCCGTCCTCTTGCGGGTTCGGTTCGAAATTTCTGCATATGAGGTCTAAACCGGAACCAAAAAATTGGCACCGTATATCTATGACACATTGTGCAGTGTCTGGTGGTACCTCTTCTTGTACCATTACTGTAGGATTCGAACCCTCTCCTTCAAGCTCCTCAAGGATGATTTTACTCCTTGGCTTGTGGTTTATCACATAGTCTTCTTCTAAGAATCAAGCATTAGTGCTAACAATGATCTTCTGATCCTTAGGACTATAAAATAAACCACCTTTCATGCCCTTAGGGTATCCAAGGATGATTTTACTCATTAGCTTGTGGTTTATCACATAGTCTTCTTCTAAGAATCAAGCATTAGTGCTAACAATGATCTTCTAATCCTTAGGACTATAAAATAAACCACCTTTCATCCCCTTAGGGTATCCAACAAACAGTCTAACATTCGTACGTGGCATCAGCTTGTCAGCATCCTTATCCAGCACGTGTACTTGGCTACCCCAAATTTAAAAGTGGCCCAAACTAGGTTTTCGCCCAGTCCAGAGTTCTGTGGGTGTAGCAGGAACTGATTTTGATAGAACCGTATTAAAAATGTAAGCTGATATAACCAGGACATATCCCCAGAATGAAATGGAAAACTCTGAATAGCTCATCCTCGATCTAACCATCTCTAATAAACTTATGTTCCTTCTTTCTGGTACGTTGTTTTATTGTGGTGTGCCAGGCGCAATCAACTGGGACGTAATCCAATTCTCTGCTAAGTAGTCCCTAAATTTGCTTGAGAGGTACTCACCAACATGATCAGAATGCAGTGACTTGATACTTCTACCTATTTATTTCTCCGCTTCCACCCTGAATTCTTTAAATTTCTCAAAACATTACGACTTGTGGCGTAGCATGTATATGTATCCATACCTTAAGTAATCATCAATAAGTGTGATAAAATACTCATACACACCTTGAACTGGAACTGACATAGGGCCACACAAGTCAGAGTGAATTAAATCTAACACCTCTTCAGATCTATTCCCTTTAGACTTAAAAGGATGCTTGGTCATTTTACCCTCCAAATAGGATTTGCACAAAGGGAACGATTCCAGGACCAGTGATGTAGTGCCCCGAACCTTTTTGTATATATTTAATTGTAATCATAGACTATGGGAGTCGCGTCATTTTAAAATTTCCATAATTCAGTAGTTTAACCGAACTTGCGATGTGTCGTATCGATGATAATCGAAATATATTTTAAATATGAGTATTAATCGATTTATCGATTTATGTCACTTGGCGTATTTAAAATATTTGAGAAAATATGTTTAATCTACGATTTTAAAATCAATGAATTATTTCATCCGTTTTGGTCCAATTTGGGATTTTTCCGGAGACGGAAAATATCACGATAACCGAACAATCGGTGTTTAAACCGGGTATTTTTCTTGGTCAACCCAAGGCATGGGAGGCCATGCCTTCCCCTCACCTTTCCCCATGCTTCCCCAAGTCACTTTTGTCCCCCAAATTGTAAATGGATATGTATGCATAGTATAGAGAGAGAGTGCTTCACTTCATCATTTTCCATTCACTTCTTCTTGTTCTTCTTGTTCTTCTTCTTCTTCTTCTTCTTCTTCTTCTTCTTCTTCTTCTTCTTCTTCTTCTTCTTCTTCTTCATTTCCACACAAATTTTTGAGAGAAAGTAAGGCAACGACTTCAAGTTGGAGCCATAATCAAAGCTTCATCCAACCATCTTCAACCTCCTAAAGCTTCTCTCCATTGTTGTTCAAAGGTATTTTTGAAAATGATGATATATTTAAACTTAAGAATTATATGTGTGGATTTTGATGTTTCAAATGATATTTGATGATTTAGAAATTAATTGGTTATATGCAAGCATGTTAGTTGAGTTTTGAGATGTGTTTTCATGTGGTGAAAGCTTGTGAATCGAGTATGATGATTGTTATGGAATTTTTTTTGGGTTCGCGCATTCGCGCTCGCGGGTCGACAGTTTTGCCACCCGTCGGTAAAACGAGCATAACTCCCTCGTTATACGTCGGATTGAGACACTGTAAATTTTGCCGGAAACTAGACTTCATTGGCTTTCCAATGGTATAGGTCTCAATCTCTAATTATTTCTGAGTAAATTATGAAAAATCGGCAAAGTCAGGTCATGTGTTTTTCTTTCGGAAATTCATGACAGATTTGCTACCTTCCATTAAATCGGCTATAACTTTTTCGTTAGTTATCGTATTGAGTCACCGAAAAGTGTTCCAGAAACTAGACTTAAGTGGCTTTCTAATGGTATGGGGCCCAGCCCCTAATTCCTCCTGAGTAAATTTTGATAAATCATCAAAGTCAGTTGTTGTGCAGATTGCTCAACAAATTTTCAATTTTCAAATCGCCCTTGTTTGAAATCGGTTTTAAAAGGATATTTTAACTCCTTGAATGATGCCAAGGAGTGTCATTATCAGTTAGTAGCTAGGGTTGTGAGGAACCTTGAACTAAGATCGGTTTTGACGATGGATTTAAATTATGTCGTTTATAATCACACACCAAGTGTTCGATTTATGCTCGAATGAGATAAATGTATTTTAAAAGGGTCGTTTTGTTTTAATAAACTCCCATAGGTCTATGATATTGTTGAGTCTCATTTATGTGAATTAGTATTGTTGAGATTTGAACCATTATTGATTGTCGGGGTAGGCAATTGCTAAGCTATTAAGGTTTAGTTTGGGTCGGTTTAACCGACGAGCATGTGAAACTATGTAATTGCGATAGTCTTGACCTCGTGAAGGTTCTAAGATGAATTTTGATACTTGTAGATCATTTGCCATAATACGTAATCATTGTGGTGTTGCTCGATTCTGTAGAAACTGAAAAGCTTCGACTATTATAGTCAAAAGGTTGGCGTATACTATCTTTCTCAAAATGCTATGTTTGAGTTATTAAGCTCGTTTTGAAACAAATGTGCATATATGATTATCTGTGTAAAATGATTCGTTCTGCTTGCTGTGGTTGTCGGAGTCTCATATACCAGCGCTGTGTCAATGTGAGTAGCTACAGTCTTGCTTGGTTTGAGTCGCACCCAATACCTTGCTGTTCTCAGCTAAAACAACTTTTAATTACCTTGAGGGTTTACTCGGTAATTGCGCATGACGATGTAGTGGTGGTTGCGGGTGTCGTACTTAGCTCACTTCAGGGTTTACTGGTGAGCGGGTCCATTTCAGGGATTACTGATGGATCAAGGTTCACTCCAGGGTTTACTGGTGAACACATTCATGTAAAATGTTTTGATGAACTTAGATGCATTTCCCTTTACAAAACCTTCTAAGATTCATCTGCATACTCACAGATAATTATTTTATCAAATGCTTTTGATAACTCGATTTTCTCAGAAAACCCACTGAGTACATTAGTTCTCAGCCCAAATATTTTCTCAAATGTTTTCAGGACAATGAGCTGGAGCGTGAAGACGATGAGCTGTGATGGGGCTTATATGTGTACTTTTGTAGCTAACTCGTTGTCTTGGCTCGTCTTAACCCCTGATCATCGTACTATTTCTTTTGATATTTCTTAGCTTCCGCAAAAGCAAAAACTTATGTTGGATATATATATAACTCTGAATTTGTTACGATGATCGTATTCTATTATTGAACTAATTTGGAATTGTTCCTTGAGAATTATCCTCGAAATCCCCTTTCTTTCCCCTCTTCTAAATTCCCACCCCCGTGGCACTCATTTCCACAGTCTTTCAGGACCGGGGCGCTACAGATTGGTATCAGAGCAGGTCTGCAACTCTGCAGCCTGCTGGGTCATCTTGTTTGTTCTCTTGTTGAGTCTTTAGTTATTATTTCATAAGCCATCAGCTCGTCTCTCACGCAACAGCAAAGGTACGCATGTTTTTATGGGTTTGAAATATCAAATAATTGACAACTATGAGATGCGTTGTTTATTTGGGTATCATAAAATGATTCATTGTTATTTGGATACAATTGTGAGTTATGTGGTTATATACTGGCGGTTTAACCGTATATATGTTTGATAATGGTGGTTTAACCATAAATGTGATTATATACTGGCGGTTTAGCCGTATATATGTTTGATGCCGGCGGTTTAGCCATATATGTGATTGTATACTAGCGGTTTAGCCATATACATGTGTTAGATACCAGCAGGAAAGCTGAATGATGCTTTAAAATTGGCGAATAAGCTGAAACTTGTATTGTATATTGGCGGGGAGGTCATATACATGATACTATGTTGGCAAGTTAGCCACATTTGTGTTTAATTTTGACGAGGGAGTCAAATATGTTTAAATTTGGTGGGTGAGCCATTTTTATGATTATATGGGCATGAGCGCCATTTGTGCGTATTCATGTTGGTATGTGGGCCATATACGTTTAACTGTTGGTAGAGATGCCATGATTCTTGGATTCTGTATGACGTGACCTCTTAAAAATTTCAAAATGATTTTATGGGCGGGGAGGCCCTAATGATTCGATCCATGTTATTATGTATTTTGATTGTTGGAATCTGATTATTGGTACGCTCGGATAGAGCAGTATGGTATGACTTAGAGAACATAGATGAATCTAGCCTATAGTTGCTGAACATAGGCCGTCTTATGAGACTTCTTGATTCATTAAGCATGTATCGGTCTAGATCATGCGTGTTTGGGATCAACGGAGAGGTTGTACCCAAGAGATTCTTTATTGAACAATTGAATGGCGATATGTAATGATCTTTATGATCATGATTCTTATTGGAACTCGGTTAGTGCAGGATGCCTCCGAGGGGAAGAAGACCGAGAAATGTTAATCTAGCGATGCCAGAGGTGCCGGTGGAGCCGCCGGTCCAAGGACCACGAATCGAAATTGAATTTTGACATCATAATCCCCCGGTGTTCAATGGGGAAGGTGACCCACTCGCGGCTGAGAGATGGATCCGTGCCTTGGAGAAAATCTTTGAATTTCTCCAATGTGATGACAAGGGAAAGATAACCTGTGCACTATACCAGCTAGTAGATGATGCTGGCTTCTGGTGGGAGTCAGTAAGCTGAATGATTCCCGATGATGAGTGGGAGATATTCACTTGGGAGGATTTCAAGTCCATTCTGTACCAGAAATACATTCCAACTCACTATCAGCACCAGAAGGCGAACGAGTTCTGGAATCTGAAACAAGGTAGAGGTTTTGTGGCCGACTACGACCTGAAATTTAATAGACTGTCGAGGTATGCGCCTCAGACAGTAGATACTGAAGAGAAACGAATTGAAAAGTTCCGTATGGGACTGAGGCCTGAGATCGGGATTGCTCTAGTCGGGAAGGACGGAGCTAATTATGGCCAATTTTTGAGCTGGGCACTGAGCATTGAGGCAATGCAGGGAGCCTCGAAGGGGTCGGCGTCTCATCCGCCTATGACTGACCCTAAGGGAAAGCGAAAATGGGAAGGTCCTCAGCATGGGCACCAGAAAAAGAGTTTCCAGCCCAATTATCAGGACGGAGGAGGCTATGGACAAAGGCCGGCTGGCCAAGGGAATGCGGCAGCGGGACCTCAGGGCTACCAAGGTTATGCACCGTAGTGTGCCATCTGCCACAAACACCATTTTGGAAAGTGCCTTACATGCTATCGTTGTGGCCAACCGGGTCACTTTGCTAATCGGTGTCAGCAGAAGTCGGAAGCGCCAGACCAGAGAAAATAGGGACCATAGGAAGGAGGTGGTCGAGGCAATGGCAACAACCGGGGCAACCAGAGGCCTCAGTAAAACCAGAACCAGAATCAGAGGGCACCTCAACAGGCCCGAGCATATGCGCTGAATCAGCAGGAGGCTGCCGGGAATCCTGGAAACTTGGCAGGTATGATCAATATGTGTGATGTAGCTGTGCTTGCCTTGTTTGATACTGGAGCTTCACATTCATTCATCTCTAGAAGTGTCTGTAGGCGTATGAATCTTGAACCTGAGTTAGCAAAAGAACCTTTATCCGTAAGCATTCCTTCAGGGCGAACGCTTTTATCTGATTGCATGTGCCAGAACCTAGATGTGCTTATAGGTGAAAAGAGTTTCACTGTCAGTCTTTACGTACTTGAGATACGAGACTTCGATATTATTTTCGGTATGGACTGGCTGACCAAAGAATATGCTACGATTCGATGCCAAGAAAGGGAGATTATATTCCAAAAGCCGGGTGGGGCCGAGACAAAGTTTTATGGAACAAGAATGGGAAGCGCGATCCCGATCATATCAATGCTGAAAGCGTTGAAGATGATTCAAAAGGGCAAGTGTCGAGCATTCTTAGCGCACTTATCGAGCAAGAAGGAGGAGGAGCTGACAGTTGATCAAGTGCCGGTGGTACGAGAGTACTATGACGTATTTCCAAAAGAGTTGCCGGGATTGCCACCAGACAGACAGGTGGATTTCACCATCGAGCTATAACCAGGAGCAGCGCCGATGTCCAAAGCGCCATATCGTTTAGCTCCGAAGGAGTTAGAGGAATTGAAGGTGCAACTAGAGGAACTATTGGAACTGGGTTTCATAAGACCTAGTGTTTCGCCTTGGGGAGCACCGATCCTATTCGTCAAAAAGAAGGACGGTTCGATGAGGATGTGCATCGACTACCGCGAGTTGAATAAGTTAACCGTGAAGAACAAATATCTGCTTCCAAGGATTGATGATCTCTTTGATCAGTTATCTGGTGCAAGAGTATTGTCCAAGATCGATCTACGATCTGGATATCACCAAGTCAAGGTGAGAGAAGAAGACATACCCAAGACCGCGTTTCGAACAAGGTATGGCCACTACGAGTTTCTAGTGTTGCCATTTGGTCTAACCAATGCTCCTGCAGTCTTCATGGATTTGATGAATCGAGTTTTTCACGAGCATTTGGACAAATTCGTGCTGGTCTTCATCGATGATATTTTAATTTACTCGAAAAGTGAGAAGGAGCACGAGGAACACTTGAGAATAGTGTTAGAAACACTAAGAAGGGAGAAACTTTACGCAAAGTTCAACAAGTGTGAATTTTGGCTCCAGGAAGTGATGTTCCTCGGACACATCGTGTCAGCAGGAGGAATCAAAGTAGACCCTGCAAAGATCGAAGCGGTAGAAAGATGGAAATCACCAGCAAATGTTCATGAGATAAGAAGTTTCCTCGGATTGGCAGGATACTATCGAAAGTTTATCAAGGACTTCTCGAAGATAGCGAGGCCGATGACTCAACTTCTGAGGAAAAAGGTCAAGTTTGAGTGGACTGATGCATGTGAGCAGAGTTTCCAAGAACTCAAAAAGAGATTGACCACTACACCAGTCTTAACGCTGCCAGAAGGAGTAGAAGGCTTTGTAATCTATACAGACGCGTCTAAGTTAGGCTTGGGCTGCGTGTTGATGCAGAATGGAAAGGTGGTAGCCTATGCTTCTCGTCAGTTGAGACCGCATGAGTTAAACTACCCAACCCATGATTTGGAGCTTGCCGCAGTCGTGCATGCTCTCAAAATCTGGAGGCATTACCTCTATGGGGTAAAATGTGAAATCTACACCGACCACAAAAGCTTGAAGTATATCTTCGAGCAAAAGGAGTTGAACATGAGGTAAAGACGCTAGTTAGAGTTGGTGAAGGACTACGACTGCACAATTCATTACCACTCGGGCAAGGCAAACATGGTTGCAGATGCCTTGAGCAGATACGGGCCAGGGGTATCTGACGGTCACATCTCAGATATGAAAGAACTCGTACGGGAAATTGAGAAACTAGAGTTAGAGGTGGTGGTTGCACCCGACTCTACGACAAGTACGATAGCTACAGTGATAGCTAAACCTGAACTGCGAGCAAGAATCGTTGAAGCACAACCAAAAGATGATAAGTTGGAGAAAATCTGACAGAAGATCAAGAGTGGTGAACCAAGAGAGTTCAAGGAAGCCGATGACGGAACATTGATGTTTCGTGATCGACTGTGTGTTCCAAATGTTGACGAATTAAAGTTGGAGATTATGAGGGAAGCTCATAGTACTCCATATGTTGCCCATCCCGGGAGTACAAAAATGTATAAAGATCTGAAGCAGAGTTTTTGATGGAGCAACATGAAACGTGAAATAGCAACATTTGTGCAAAGATGCTTGACGTGCCAACAAGTGAAAGCCATTCCTCAACGACCTTTGGGTTTGTTGCAACCTTTAGAGATCCCTGAATGGAAATGGGAGCATATCACGATGGATTTCGTGGTTGGTTTACCGAGATCGGTAAAAGGGAACACGGTAGTCTGGGTTGTCGTGGATCGACTGACAAAGTCAGCGTATTTTATTCCAATAAAGTCCACGACAGATTTGAGCAGGCTAGCTCAAATCTATGTGACAGACATTGTTAGATTGCACGGGATTCCAGTTTCTATCACGTCGGATCGTGATACCCGATTCACGTCAGGATTTTGGAAAAGCCTTCAAGAGGCGATGGGCATGAGACTAAATTTCAGCACAGCATTTCATCCTCAGACTGATGGCCAATCAGAAAGAACAATTCAAATTCTAGAAGACATGCTTCGAGGAGTTGTGCTTGATGGAAACACCAGTTGGGAGGACATGTTGCCGTTGGTAGAGTTCGCGTATAACAATAGTTATCAATCCACCATCAAAATGGCACCATACGAGGCTTTGTATGGACGCAAATGTCGATCGCCCTTATAATGGGATGAGGTTGGAGAACGCAGAATTTTGGGGCCAGAAATTGTGCAAATGACCATTGAAAAGATCGATCAAATCCGAGCGAGGATGAAAGAAGCACAAGATCGTCACAAGGCTTATGCTGACAAAAGAAGGACCGACTTGCAATTTCAAGTTGGTGATAAGGTGTTTTTGAAGATATCTCCAACACGTGGTGTTGTGAGATTTGGGAAACGTGGCAAGTTGCGACCAAGATTTATTGGTCCATTTGAAATTCTGCAAAGAATTGGTGAGGTTTCTTATCGGCTTGCATTGCCGCCGAATCTATCCCAAGCACATGACGTTTATCATGTATCAATGCTAAGAAAATACGTGTTCGATCCTGAACACGTGATTCGAGATGATAATTTTGTATTGCAACCTGACATGTCGTACGAAGAGAAGCCGCGCATGATTATCGACCGGAAGGTCCAAGTCTTGAGAAACAAGGAGATTTCATTGGTGCTTGTGCAATGGAATCACCATGACCGAAACGAGGCAACATGGGAGCTTGAGAGCTCGATGAAACTGAAGTATCCCGAGATGTTTCAGGACGCTTGAATTTCGGGATGAAATTCCTTTTAAGGAGGAGAGTATGTAGTGCCCCGAACCTTTTTGTATATATTTAATTGTAATCATAGACTATGGGAGTCGCGTCATTTTAAAATTTCCGTAATTCGGTAGTTTAACCGAACTTGCGATGTGTCGTATCGATGATAATCGAAATATATTTTAAATATGAGTATTAATCGATTTATTGATTTATGTCACTTGGCGTATTTAAAATATTTGAGAAAATATGTTTAATCTACGGTTTTAAAATCAATGAATTATTTCATCCGTTTTGGTCCAATTTGGGATTTTTCCGGAGACGGAAAATATCACGATAACCGAACAATCGGTATTTAAACCGGGTATTTTTCTTGGTCAACCCAAGGCATGGGAGGCCATGCCTTCCACTCACCTTTCCCCATGCTTCCCCACGTCACTTTTGTCCCCCAAATTGTAAATGGATATGTATGCATAGTATAGAGAGAGAGTGCTTCACTTCATCATTTTCCATTCACTTCTTCTTCTTCTTCTTCTTCTTCTTCACACAAATTTTTGAGAGAAAGTAAGGCAAGGACTTCAAGTTGGAGCCATAATCAAAGCTTCATCCAACCATCTTCAACCTCCTAAAGCTTCTCTCCATTGTTGTTCAAAGGTATTTTTGAAAATGATGATATATTTAAACTTAAGAATTATATGTGTGGATTTTGATGTTTCAAATGATGTTTGATGATTTAGAAATGAATTGGTCATATGCAAGCATATTAGTTGAGTTTTGAGATGTGTTTTCATGTGGTGAAAGCTTGTGAATCGAGTATGATGATTGTTATGGAATTTTGTTTGGGTTCGCGCATTCGCGCTCGCGGGTCGACAGTTTTACCACCCGTCGGTAAAACGAGCATAACTCCCTCGTTATACGTCGGATTGAGACACCGTAAATTTTTCCGGAAACTAGACTTCATTGTATTTCCAATGGTATAGGT
This sequence comes from Perilla frutescens, assembly GCA_026008535.1. Lineage (NCBI taxonomy): Eukaryota > Viridiplantae > Streptophyta > Magnoliopsida > Lamiales > Lamiaceae > Perilla > Perilla frutescens. Next base: position 39,068,212 of record BRKX01000006.1, on the reverse strand, counting down.
CTCAATCTCTAATTATTTCTGAGTAAATTATGAAAAATCGACAAAGTCAGGTCATGTGTTTCTCTTTCGGAAATTCATGACAGATTTGCTACCTTCCAGTAAATCGGCTATAACTTTTTCGTTAGTTATCGCATTGAGTCACCGAAAAGTGTTCCAGAAACTAGACTTAAGTGGCTTTCTAAGGGTATAGGGTCCAGCCCCTAATTCTTCCTGAGTAAATTTTGATAAATCATCAAAGTCAGTTGTTGTGCAGATTGCTCAACAAATTTTCCGTTTTCAAATCGCCCTTGTTTGAAATCGGTTTTAAAAGGATATTTTAACTCCTTGAATGATGCCAAGGGTCATTATCAGTTAGTAGCTAGGGTTGTGAGGAACCTTGAACTAAGATCGGTTTTGATGATGGATTTAAATTATGTCTTTTATAATCGCACGCCAAGTGTTCGATTTATGCTCGAATGAGATAAATGTGTTTTAAAAGGGTCGTTTTGTTTTAATAAACTCCCATAGGTCTATGATGTTGCTGAGTCTCATTTATGTGAATTAGTATTATTGAGATTTGAACCATTATTGATTGTCGGGGTAGGCAATTGCTAAGCTATTAAGGCTTAGTTTGGGTCGGTTTAACCGACGAGCATGTGAAACTATGTAATTGCGATAGTCTTGACCTCGTGAAGGTTCTAAGATGAATTTTGATACTTATAGATCATTTACCGTAATACGTAATCATTGTGGTGTTGCTCGATTCCGTAGAAACTGAAAAGCTTCGACTATTATAGTCAAAAGTTGGGCGTATACTATCTTTCTCAAAATGCTATGTTTGAGTTATTAAGCTCGTTTTGAAACAAATGTGCATATATGATTATCTGTGTAAAATGATTCGTTCTGCTTGCTGTGGTTGTCGGAGTCTCATATACCAGCACTGTGTCAATGTGAGTAGCTACAGTCTTGCTTGGTTTGAGTCGCACCCAATACCTTGCTGTTCTCAGCTAAAACAACTTTTAATTACCTTGAGGGTTTACTCGGTAATTGCGCATGACGATGTAGTGGTGGTTGCGGGTGTCGCACTTAGCTCACTTCAGGGTTTACTGGTGAGCGGGTCCATTTCAGGGTTTACTGATGGATCAAGGTTCACTCCAGGGTTTACTGGTGAACACATTCATGTAAAACATTTTGATGAACTTAGATGCATTTCCCTTTACAAAACCTTCTAAGATTCATCTGCATACTCACAGATAATTATTTTATCAAATGCTTTTGATAACTCGATTTTCTCAGAAAACCCACTGAGTACATTAGTACTCAGCCCAAATATTTTCTCAAATGTTTTCAGGACAATGAGCTGGAGCATGAAGACGATGAGCTGTGATGGGGCTTATATGTGTACTTTTGTAGCTAACCCGTTGTCTTGGCTCGTCTTAACCCCTGATCATCGTACTATTTCTTTTGATATTTCTTAGCTTCCGCAAAAGTAAAAACTCATGTTGGATATATATATAACTCTGAATTTGTTACGATGATCGTATTCTATTATTGAACTAATTTGGAATTGTTCCTTGAGAATTATCCTCGAAATCCCCTTTCTTTCCCCTCTTCTAAATCCCCACCCCCGTGGCGCTCATTTCCACGGTCTTTCGGGACCGGGGCGCTACAAGTGAAGACAAAGGTCCATTGTTTACTAGTCTTTGTATCCTCTTAAGGTTGATATGGCCTAGCCTTAGATGCCAAAGATAGGTTTGATTCAGTTCCGAAGGTTGTTTTCGCTTATTAGAGTTTGTAATCGATGTATTCAATAATTACTTTTACGTAGTGTTTTGCAAAGGATTAAGTAAATAAAGATATCCATCCAATGTACCAGAATAGATAAAACGTTTACCATTTGTGATAACAACTTTGCTATGAAAAGAAACTGAATACCCATTCAAAAATAATTTTGAAACTAAAATAAGGTTTCGCCTAAAATTCAGCACATAAAGATAGTCTTTCAAAACTAAAATCCTATCAGTACTAAAAGATAAGGTAACGTCTCCCACTGCAACTACCGTCACTTTCGTAGTATTACCCATGTAGATGGTGATCTCGCTATCACTTAGCTGCCTTTTTACTAGGAACCCCCTATAAAGGCATACAAACATGATCAGTAGCTCCAGTATCCACTACCCATGACTAAGTAGAATAAGTAGCTAAACATGTTTCAACAATGAGAGTGTGAGACATACCCTTCATCCTCTTGTTCGGACACATCACCTTCTAGTGACCCGACTGGCTGCACTTGAAGTACTTTGTCTTCGACTTGAATTCCTCTGGAGGAATATTTACATTGGCCTTCTTAACCTTAGGCGCCACATTTTCAGCCTTTTTTGATGCGTTCCTCTTTTTCTTTTTAACCCCTGAAGAAGACACCATATTTTCAGCTATGTGCGCTTTCGAGTTTCTCCTTTGGAGTAACTCAGCTGCCTGAAGATCCATGAAAAATTCAGATAAGGTAGTATCATTCTTTATCATGTTGAAGTTCAATCTGAACTACTCAAACTTCGATGACAGACTCTGGAGCACGATATTAATATGAGATTTGGCATCCAGATCTCCACCTAGGGTTTCAATCTCAGCTAGATAACCCATCATCATAAGAATGTGATCCCTTACAGGTGTGGAGTCATCCATTCTCGCACTCATTAAGTTTTTCATGGCCAAGTACCGTGCCGAGCGATTCTGGTATCCGAAGAGCACCTTAAGATTGAACATTATGTCATAAGAAGTCTTCATTGACTGATGTTGATGTGGCAGCACATTTGACATGGAAGCCAAGATGTAACAGCTCGCCATCTCATCAGACTTAACCCACTTATCATAAGCTAACATTTGCGCTTCACCAGAATTCTCATCCAGCTTTTGAGGACATTCCTCTTCAAGCATGTATTTGTGTCCCTCAGCAGTTAGGAGGACGTTAAAGTTACGAATCTAGTCATTACAGTTTGCACCGATTAACTCGTTTTCTTTAAGAATTGAGGAGAGGTTGGAGAGTGCCACGATGATATAGAATAACTGAAAAATAAACATGCAGTAAAGTTACAAACTTTAGGATAATAACATATAATCAAAAAACTTAAAAAATTACATGTATATCCACCGACATTTTTAAAAATGTTTCTTATAAGCCACGTTAGTGTGGACATTTATAAAATTCATTTTTAAACAGGTTAATTAACCTTAAATTTACCTTGCAGTCAAGTTTCCTTATGACAAGTAAATTAATTGTCGAAAACCAACTCAGTTGTGTAACCTTCTAATTAATAAGCCACATTAATGTGGATATTTATTAATAAATTAAACCTTAAGTGTGCACACCATCAACTTCATTCCAAGCACACTATTTCAAACTCACTTCTCCAGTTGGAGGAGTCAATTTCATTTTAATAGTGTTCTATAGTTATCTATTTATGAGGTTTAATTTCTAGAGAATCCAGTGATATGACACATCTGTTATGGAGGATGTTAGTGCCATCATTATGAACTAATGTTTGGTTCATGTTTGTATTGGTGAGATATAGAAGACAATGTGTTCCAGGGTATGTGCCTGAAGACAAAAGTTCCACTGTGCAAGTTTTGAAGAACAGTTGGTGAACTGTTCGTTCTGAGGTTCCTGACAGACCCATGAACAATTTAACTATGGCAGTTTCCATTCCGGAAAGATCTTGCACCCGATCAGTTTGGAAGGTCAAGATATAATCGTTTGACTGCCTTTTGGTGTAGATACCGCTCTGAAATTAACCCTACTACACATGGAAAGTATCTACACAAGTTTGGAAGGATCACAAGTCAATATTCACTTATTTGAGAGTCAATTTTGTTTGGGATCCATATATATTAACTAGTAGTTGTTCGATAAACAGTTCAACGTGATAGACTAGTTCATGAGTGTTTTGAGTGAAACACGTGAGGGGTGGTTTTAATCTATTTTGTACGCAATCTCGGGACAGATTTTAAGTTGAAGTCGTGGGTAGCTAGAGGGAGTCTAGTGTCACAGTTGTGAGGAGATCTTATAGCTTTCGTTTAGTGAAAGAGTTTGTGAAGAAGAACGGATGGCATAAGGAGTGAGTCATGTATGTGTAATAGCCTAATTACACTTCATGAATGAGTAACAAACGGATCTTAAAATTTGGGTGAAGTCCCCCCCCCAGAGTAGGTTGATTAACCAAACTGGGTTACCAATCTCGTGCGTATTTTAACTGCTTTCTATTCACTGTTCTTACGTCTGTTCCCAACATATCGTAGAACACTTATGTGCAGTTTGTGTAAATCACACTTAGCACAGATTGTTGTTTTTCAATTGGCACCAGAGTGGGTCACCAGTTATACAGGTGTGATCTTGGGATTTTAATCCATTTTTTTTGTCTTTGTTTTGCCGAGATGGACACGATGCAAGAAGGAGCATCAACGGTTCGACCTCCGCTCCTTGATGGTAATAATTATGCCTACTAGAAAACTAGGATGACTGCGTTCATTCATTCGATTGATGAACGTGCTTGGAAGATGGTGACTGAAGGATGTAAGCCACCCACAAAGAAGGATGAAAAAGATAAAATTGTGATGAAGCCTGAAGAAGAGTGGGACAATGATGACTACCAGATGATGGGGCTGAATGCTAAAGCCATGAATGCTATCTTCTCGGCTGTTAATATGAACGTCGTCTTCAAACTCATCTCCACCTATGACAAAGCTAAGGATACGTGGGACATTCTCCAGACCACCTATGAGGGAAAAGCAGTGTTCGTGCCTCACGGATGCAATAACTCACTACCAGATTCGAGAATCTTAGGATGGATGAGGCTGAAACACTTGCTGATTTTAATGCTAAAATCTATGATATTGCAAATGAAAGTTTTGCCCTTGGAGATGCTATTTCTGAAGAAAAACTTGTCCGAAAAGTTCTTTGGTCCCTGCCTAATATATTTTTCTACAAAGTCACGGCTATTGAAGAAGCCAAAGACGTGAGTAAGATGAAGCTGCAAGAGCTGATGGGGTCGTTGCGAACTTTTGAAATGGGTCTGACAGAAGAAGAAACTGTGCAGAAGAAAAGCATTGCTTTTCAGGCTGGTTCCAGTACTGATGTTCCCAGCAATGTTCCTGATAAAGCTGATCTTGCAGAGTCAATTGCTTTGCTGACTAAAAATTTCTTAAAGTTTGCAAAACGGTATGAGAAGTCTTCTCAAAATAATGTTGGGAAGAACAGGTTTTCTAAACCTCGAAGAACCAAGGATGATGAGTTAAATGAAGACAGAGATAAGGAAGTGAAGTACAGAGAATACAGTGGCTTTGGTTATTACCAAGCTGAGTGTGCTAACACGCTCAAAAAAAGAAGAAGAAGTCATATTGTTCTACTCTTAGTGAAAGTGATGATCCTGATGATAGTGGAAGTGATGAAGAATGTGTAAGCAATCATATTGCTTTCATGACACACGCTGTCAAAGAATCTGTGCCTGCATCTATTCCTGACAATGAGGTGGAGAAAATTTCTGAATACAGCGATGATGAAGATTTTACTGAGGAATCTGCTATGGAGGCGTATAAGAAGCTGCATTCCAGTTTTATCATGGTGGTCAAAGTCAATAAAGACTTGATGAAAGAGAATTCCAATCTTTTAAAAGAAAAGGATAATCTCTCTACTCGCCTCAATGAGTTGCAGGATGATCTGTTGCGTTCTCGGAACAATTTGAATACTCAAACTGGTGAACTTCTACATCTAAAGAAGCTGGTCAAAATGATGAACTATAGCATATCTCAGCTAGATGACATTCTTTCCAAGGGAAAGAGTCCTCAAGATCATACTGGGCTCGGATTTAATGATGGTCATTCCTATGACAAATTCTATCAAGGACAGTCTTCTGGAACAAAAGATACAATTGTCCCAGAATAAATTTTTGAGCCAAAGAACAGGCAGCAGCAGTGAATAAAGTCTCCTCAAAAGACACGTGTTGTGTGTCACTACTGTGAGAAACCTAGTCACATTCGACCACACTGTAGAAACTACATCAATGACCTCAGAAGGATGAAAAGAAGGGTTCTTTTTCAATCTGATAAGTTCCCTAGAAGAGATATCAATAGGAATAGATCAAGGAACAACCACAGAAATTATGTGGTTCACACTGCTCTCAACATTCATGCAAAGAGCAGTTGGTATTTTGATAGTGGATGTTCGCGTCATATGACTGGAGATACTAGCATGCTGATCAACATTCAAAAAGATTGTTCTTATCAATCTGTTACCTTTAGAAATGGTGTCAAAGGAAGAGTGCTTGGGCAAGGTCAATTGAATGTTCATGGAATGCCCAATTTGGAAGATGTGCTGCTTGTGGAAGGACTAAAGGCTAATTTAATTAGCATTAATCAACTATGCGACTAAAGTCTCTTGGTGAATTTTACAAGAGATAAGTGCCTGGTCAAGAATAAAGAAAGTGTTCTCCTGATGGACGGGAACAGATCACAGGACAATTTTTACCTTCTAAACATGAAGGAAACTTGCTTCAGAACCCCACTATGTGAAGCAAATCTATGGCATGAAAAGCTTGGCCATATTAGTTTTCGAAATCTCCTGAGACTTATGAAGACTAAAGCTGTGATTGGTGTTCCAAGTCTAAGTATTGATCGTGGAAAGGTGTGTGGCCCATGTCAAGTTGGGAAAAAGATCCATACCTCTCATAAGTCTGTCAAGAAGATTACTACTTCAAATGCCTTGGATTTATTACACATGGACTTGATGGGGATTGTCCAAACCGAAAGCATTGGACAGAAGAAATTTATCTTTGTGTGTGTAGATACTACACCAGATTCACATGGGTTAAGTTCCTAAGAGACAAGGCGGAGATTTTTGAGACGTTCAAAAAACTTTACCTCAAGCTTGAAATGGAGAAATGAAGTAACATGGTAAGAATTAGAAGTGACCATGGACATGAATTTGAAAATGATTTCTTCAAAACATTCTGTGAAGAAAAAGGAATTGGTTAGGAGTTTTCTGCCCCTAAAAGACCTCAACAAAATGGTGTGGTTGAGAGGAAAAATCGAACTCTTCAAGAAATGAGTCGAGTAATGATGAAGGCTAAATCTGTTCCTGACAATCTCTGGGCTGAAGCTGTGAACACGGCTTTCCATGTTATAAATCGGGTGTACTTCAGACCCAAGACAAGGACTACTCCCTATAAGCTGTGGAAAGGGAAGAAGCCTAACATAAAATACTTTCATATCTTTGAAAGTATTTGTTACATGCTAAGGGATGGAGAATATCTTGGCAAATTTGATGCCAAAGGAGATGAATGCATTTTCCTTGGATATTCAAGAAATAGCCGTGCATACCGTTTCTTCAACAAAAGGACAAATACTGTTATGAAATCAATCAACATAGTGGTTGATGATCTGGAAGAACCTGCTACCCAGATTGATGATGAGAGCCTTGATGTTACTATCCCTGTTCCTGCATCTGTGCCTGGTAGTTCGCAAGACAGTAATCTGACTGAAGCAAGGTATGAAAAACAGGGTGTCTACAAACCTTCGAGAGGAGTCCAGAAAAACCATTCTGCTTCAGATATCATTGGAGAAATGAGTGAAGGTGTCCGAATTAGAGGAGCTCGTAAGAACTTTCATGAGCTGATTGCGAATGTTTGCTACACATCCACTGTTGAACCCAAGAATGTTAAAGAGGCTTTGAAGGATGATAAGAGGATTCAAGCCATGCAAGAAGAACTCCTACAATTTGAAAGAAATGAAGTTTGGGATCTTGTTCCCAAGTTGCCCAAGGATATTCCCAAGTTGAGGGAATTGATTTCGACGAGACAGTTCCTCCTGTCACTCATCTCAAATCTGTCCGATTGTTTCTTGCCATGACTATGTAGATGAAGTTCAAGTTGTACCAAATGGACGTAAAGAGTGCCATCTTAAATGGGTACTTAACTAGAGATGTGTTTGTTAGCCAACCCAAAGGCTTTAAAGACCCTCACCATCCTAAGTCTGTTTACAAACTGAAAAATGCCCTTTACAGTCTCAAACAAGCTCCACGAGCTTAGTATGAATGACTAACCAAGTTCCTTCTAGAGGAAGGATATGTTTGTGGTGGAGCCGACAGAACTCTCTTCATCAAGAGAGAAAAATCTGATGTGATCATCGTTCAGATCTATGTCAATGACATTGTCTTTGGATCTGTGTCAAACAGAATGATGGACGAGTTTGTCAAGTATATGTCATCTGAGTTTGGAATGCGTTTAGTAGGAGAGCTAACCTACTTTTTGGGGCTTCAAGTGAAGCAAAAAGATGATGGGATCTTTGTTTCTCAAACAAAGTATGCAAGAAACTTAATAAGCAAGTTCGGTTTGGAAAGTTGCAGCACGAACAGAACACCCATGGGAACATCCCTTAAGATATAGAAAGATGAAGCTGGGGTGTCCATTGAGCAAACATTGTACTGAAGTATGATTGGTAGTCTGCTCTACCTTACTGCAAGTAGGCCAGACATCTGCTACAGTGTTGGAGTGTATGCTCGGTACCAATCTGATCCCAAAGAGAGCCATCTGAAAGCTGTCAAGAACATAATCAAGTAAATAAAAGGTACTGCTGAGTTGGGACTTGGGTTTTCATATGATACAAACCCTAGCCTGATGGGGTTTTGTGATGCAGATTGGGCTGGTTGCAATGAAGATCAGAAAAGCGCTTCAAGATGATGCTTTTTCCTTGGAAACAACATGGTTTCGTGGTTCAGTAAGAAACAGAATTCGATCTCTCTATCTACTGTTGAAGGAGAATATATTGCGGTTGGAAGTTTTTGTACACAACTCTTGTGGATGAAGCAGATGCTGCTTGACTATGGTGTGCCACAGTCTGTTCTTATCATATTCTGTGACAATATGAGTGCCATAAATATTTCAAAGAATCTTGTCCAACACTCTTGGACAAAACATATAGATATCTGCCACCACTTCATACGTGAGCTGGTTGAAGATGGATCTCTTGTAATTGAGTATGTTGCAACAGAAGCTCAACTTGCAGATATTTTCACTAAGGCACTTGATAGTGTCAGGTTTGAAACACTTAGATCCTCCTTGGGTGTTTATGTTCTTTAAACTACTCCTCTGAGAGAAGTATCTCTGTACAGTCTTGGTCAATGATGTATGTACAGAGATAGTAAAAATGACCAAGTGATTCATGGTCTTTTCATGTATGTTCCTGGAAGTGTGCTTGACAGTCTCAAGCATTCTCTGAACGGTTTCCACAACGGCTAGTGGACCCTCGTCTTTCACGCCCAGCTCATTTCTACTCCTTAAGGACATGCAGTATGTGATGATTATGAATTTAACGGTTATTTTTGGGAATTTTGTTAATGAAATTTTTTAATTAAGGGTGAAAGTTCAATTTTTGAATCTGTTCAAGGCATTCAACACTTTTTCGAAATTTCCTTGCTAAGCTGCTCTCAAACCTCTTTGCTCTAAAGCTGTTTTCTCTCCAGAATTCAATGGTAGACAAGTCCAGCTCTTCCAAACCATCCTTGTTCAAGAAGCTGAAGATCAATACTGCTGATTTGTGGAAAGCGCTAGATGAATTCTCCAAACCCCTGATTTTCTCTCAATCTGTTCCAGCGACAACTGGTCTAGAATCGGTGGTTCATGCAACCACAGATGTTCCTCCATCTGTGTCTTCTCCAGTATCTCATCCCAGTTCTCTTACTGGTTCTGTTGCTGCAACACTCGAGGAACCCCCAATTGTTCCTAGGGTTTCCGATGAGCCGTCTTCACCTCCCTTAGAAATGAATGAAGCTATTGAAGCTTCAATTGATGCCGCTATCCATGATGAGTCATCATCGGTCGATGAATTTGCTACCTCCATCGATGCTACGAGGCTTGTTACTGATCCGGTTACTTTATCTTTCGTTCCTGCTCATTCTTGTGACTTGCCGGTAGTCACTATTCAGGTTCCTCTAGGAGCTGGTTCTCCTACTGTTGTTTTAAACCCTGTTGCCCAGTCTGAAGAGATAATAGTTGATGCTACTGCTGACCTTGAAGTTGTCGATGATGATGAGACTTCTTGTCCAGTCTCAGACTCTGTTCCTCCTGTTGATCAAGGAGTTCCCCCTTCTCGCTCACGCGGTGTTAAAAGAAAGCTGCAGCTCACAGATGACCCTAAAGAAACCCCTGCTGCCGAGGCTAACTCTGATAATTATGAGAACCCCATTACTCATCTTAAGATACGTGTTCTGGAGAAGCTATCTCAGAAGAAGGGTCAGTCCTCCAAGGCTGCCAAGAAAGCTCCTGCCTCAAAGAAATCCTCCAAGAAAGTTGCTGTTTCAAAGGGTTCTTCTAAAAAGACCTCTGCCAAGAAATCAGCTTCAAAATCTGCTTCCGCCGCTGTCTCTGCTTGAAGAGTCACTCGGAGTGAGTTCGAGCATCTTATGGGTCTGGTCTTAGGGTCTCGGAGACCACTGATGAAGAATACAAGGGCCCCCTCTCCTTTAGTCGAAGAAGTAGAAACTATGCCAAAGGATGTCTCTGATAGTTCTGATCTTGAATCAGATTCTTATGATTCTAGCAAGTTTCTTTCTGCTTTTCATCAATCATTAATTAAATTAGTGGTTGGATGCTCGCTTGTTACTGAGCATAAATTGGTGGAGTTTGATATTGAGGGTACTGGGGTCGCTCAATTGTTACATGATTCTCTTCTTGATAAGTCTGCTTATTCTGCTCCCGCATATGTTCTGGCTATTGTTCATGAATTTTATGTAAATCTACTTAAGTCGATTAGGGATGTCACATCTGATCATGCTCTTCTGCTTTTGTTCATAGAGTTTGGATTAATTTTTCTCCTACTGTGATCAATTTTTATCTGGGACGAGCACATTCTGTTGCTCCTGAATATGTCCCTGACTTGGATGATGTTGCTGTGGAATTGACGGGAGGTAGTAGGCTGGTTTGGCCTAAGGGGAGAGCCTTGATGGTCTCTGACCTGAGTGTGAAGTACTTAATTCTTCACAAAATTGCAGTAAAAAACTAGCTTCCAAGCAAGCATAGATCAACCTTGGGGAAGACGTTGGTCATTCTGCTTTTCAGAGTTGGAACACAGGAGGTGTTCAACTCAGGGCAGGTCATATTTGACCATGTGGTTTCCCATGCAGTGTCCCGCAGGATCCAGCAGCCTCTGGATATCCGGGTCTGATATTCTCAATTATCATGAATCAGTATGACGTTCTTACTGCAGAAGATATCTTTGCACCGAAGGAACCTCTGTTGGTGATTAGCCACAAGCTTTTCTCGGCCCAACATGCTTATGATATTCCAGCCGATGACATTGCTCAAGAACCTGCTGTTGAACCTGCATCTGTTCCCCGCAGATTTGCTCCTAATCTATCTGTCAATGCTGTGTTTTTTGACAGGCACATCCAATCTCTGGAGCGAGAGGTGCTCTTTCTAAATAAAGCCATCTGGACCTGTCGAACTCGAAGACAGGAGTTGGAGTCCTGGATGATGGATCTGAAAGCCCGTGCTCTTAGGTTTCTCTCTCCGCTCGATATGCCAGGATCATCTACTGCTGGTGGACCCCCTGATGCTGCTCCTGATGATGCTGCCCAGCCAACCTCCACCGCTGTCCCTGGATTTATTCCAGATGATGCCGATGCCTCCCTACTTTGACCTCTTTACCTTTATGGCAGATATTAAGGGGGAGAAGAATCTAATGGTTCATGCATAATGAATGATGAAGAAAGAGCGCATATGCTCTTTTTAAAACTTTGGTTTTTGTTTTATCAAACAATATTTTGGTTTGGGACGCTTGTGTGCCCATTTTATTTGTTTTGGTCTGTATAATTCCTAACAATGCAGCTCTGCCTGCGAAAACTTTTGTTCGTGGTTGTTTGGTGATAAAATCTCCAGCCCAGATTGAGGGGGAGTTCGTGGTGAAAACTGTTCCTGACAGTTTTTATAAATATCACGTTTTGATATTTTTTCTAATCTGCAGAGTTTATTAATGAGAAGTGCAGATTAAGAGTTATTGTCTTCCATAAACGCCAAAGGGGGAGATTGTTAGTGTCATCGTTATGTACTAATGTTTGGTTCATGTTTATATTGGCGAGATATAGAAGACAATGTGTTCCAGGGTATGTGAACTGTTCCACTGTGCAAGTTTTGAAAAACAGTTGGTGAACTGTTCGCTCTGATGTTCCTGACAGACCCAGGAACAGTTTAATTATGGTAGTTTCCATTTCGGAAAGATTTTGCACCCGATCAGTTTGGAAGGTCAAGATATAATCATTTGATTGCCTTTTGGTATAGATACCGCGCTGAAATTAACCCTACTACACATGGAAAGTATCTACACAAGTTTGGAAGGATCACAAGTTAATATTCACTTACCTACATCGGTGTAAATATCCAACGGTGTCTTTTGAAGTGAAGACTATTTGAAGACCGATTAATGCAACAATCGATGGTGAACTTTTTAGATTCTCTTAGCATTTTATTTGAGAGTCAATTTCATTTATGATCCATATGTATTAACTAGTAGTTGTTCGATAAACAGTTCAACGTGATAGACAAGTTCATGAGTGTTTTGAGTGAAACACGTGAGGGATGGTTTTAATCTATTTTGTACGCAATCTTGGGAGAGATTGTAAGTTGAAGTCGTGGGTAGCTAGAGGGAGTCTAGTGTCACGGTTGTGAGGGGATCTCATAGCTTTCGTTTAGTGAAAGAGTTCGTGAAGAAGAACGTGTGGTATAAGGAGGGAGTCATGTATGTGTAATAGCCTAATTACACTTCATGAAGGAGTAATAAATGGATCTTCAAATTTGGGTGAAGTCCCCCTCCTGAGTAGGTTGATTAACCGAACTGGGTTACCAATCTCGTGCATATTTTAACTACTTTCTATTCACTATTCTTATGTCTATTCCCAACATATATTAGAACACTTGTGCGCAGTTTATGTAAATCACACTTAGCACGGATTGTTATTTTTCAGAGGAAGATCTATTGTCAACGCGCATGCCCATCACTCTCAATTTAAACCAGATTAATGGAGACCGTTTGAGATTACTACATACTTTGGTATGAATCTATCCCACTTAGTTATTTATGTTTAAGGTTTCATTTTATCCCATTTTAAAAACATACAAACATCACATAAAATGATAAACATACATTGCATGCTTCAAACAACATAATAAGCAAAATAAAACCAACTATCATGGCTTATATCTCATGTTGATTGATTAGATAAAATTGAAAAGTCTGATCCGGAAACTAGGGCTTCATCATCGCCCCCATCGCCGCGCCTCGCCGAAACCCTAGCTCTGATTAGGGTTTCAATGCGTAAGTCGGGATGTCTTTCATTCTTGGGCTGCACTACTTTGCTTTTTTGAGTCGATCTTCAATCTCTATTCAATATAGAATATCTATTTCTAAAAGAAAAATCCTAATATTTCTAGAATAAAAATACAACTCTAAGACTTTAGTGATTTTTCAAAATCACTACTAGGTCTAACAATTTTATTTTTCCTATTACATTAAAACAACATAATAAAATAACATGCCTAGACCTAATCCATGAATTTTCTCATGTATAAAAATCACGTAGCCAAATCGGCATACGGCCAATCATACATTCAACATTAAATTAAAAGATGCATCACATAACTTGGAGTCATGATAGTTGGTACAACCTGCAAACAAATTAGTCTACAAATCCAACAATCACAATTATATGATTAACATAAAATTACATATGATATCCATACATGATATATAATTTTTGAAAATGACAATTAGTTAAATTAATAAAATAAAAAATTACCACAAGATGGAATTTGAAAATTAAAATAATTATCTACCAAATTAAATCTTGTAATACTCGAAAATACCATAAGTATAAATCTGGAAATTAATTAAAATTATCTATCAAATTATTAATTAATTTTCGATTAAAATCCTAATTAAATAATATTTGGAAATTTTGATATAGATCAAAAATCTATTCCAAATAATTAACTAGGATCGAAAATTACCAAAATTAAAATTTGAAAATTTGATCCACTTTAAATTCTTTCCAAATTTAAATTCTATTTTCAACCATATCTAAATTAGAATTAATTAATTTATGATATACACCAAAAATTAATTTTCCAATTCTTATCTAAAAGATTTTCGAAAAATACAGGAATTAAAATATGGAAATTTGATCAACTTCAAACACTTACAAAATTTAAATTCTATTTTCAAATCTTTTTGGATTAGAATTTGATAACTATTGATATACATAAAAAATTACCTTATCCAATTCTTATCTACAGGAAAGTCTACCCTACCTGTGCGGGTACTACCCGAAGTGCCCTCATAGGTCTATTGGGACACTTCAAAGTGTCCTAATACATCTATTAGGACACTTTGAAGTGTGTATTAGGACACTTTGAAGTGTCCCAATAGACCTATGAGGGCACTTCGGGTAGTACCCGCACAGGTAGGGTAGAAATTCCCCTTATCTACATAGAATTCGAAAATTACAAGAAATTAAAATCAGGAAATTTTATCCACTTCAAACACTTTCTAAATTTTGATATACACCAAAAATTACCATATCCAATTCTAAAACACCCAAATTTTCGAAACACCTATCAAATAAATCTGAAAATTTAATTTTCATCAAAAACTTCTCCAAATTAATTTGGTAGGGCCGAAAATTAACAAGAAAGAATAGGAAATTTAAACATCAAATTTTCAAAAAATTTGATGATCAAATTTTCGAACATACACGTAATTAAATCTGAAAATTTTAATATCATCAAAAACTATTCCAAATTTATTAAGATGTAGGTCAAAAATTACATTGACTTCAAAACTAGAATTTTCAATACACACCAAAAATTCATTCAAGTTTTGAATACCATAATTTCAAAACAAATGAGCTATTAAATCAGAAAATTTAAACACCATAAATTTATCAACATATTTAAACATGCAATTCAAAATCATGCTTGGATTAAATCTAGAACAGTGCCAAAATCCGCTCTGATACCATTTATTAGGATTTTTTCGAATTAAACCACCGCAGGATCTATTGGTTGTTCATTAATCCATAGTCATGTAAAACATATTTTTACGCAGCTCATATGTATTTAATTAACCGAGTTTAATTAACATGCAATCCGGTTTTTGATTCTACTAAAAAGGGAAACATGGAATACCGAAAAACGTCTTACAAATAAACGTCGGGTTGAGGATAAGATTACAGGTCTAATCTTGCTGTTGAGAAGGTGTATGATCGGCTCCCCTTGATGCTATTCTACTCCAAGATCTTTTGTTGTATTCCCGGACTATATTTTAGATACATGGTGGGTTGTAATCTACTGAGACGAGTGTGGATTCAGTGGAGATCAAGAAGACAAAAGATGGCTGAATTATTATATTAAAATTTTCATCCCCCTCCTCTATATTTATAGAGAGGTGGGCGAAAAGATATCTCCAATATCACTTATGGAGATTCCAGATAGATGATGCCACCATGTTGCACATGGCGGACAAATGAGGCTACTCATATTGGATAGAAGAGGGACAATGGAGTCAGAGTTGGATGAACTATCCACTCAATTCACATCCATCTCTTCCTGATATCATGGATTCCATGATAAAGAGGTTTCAAACCTCGGTGCCTCATGATGCACCCTACCCAAATCATGAGCCCTCGAATTCATCCACAATTCCTCTCCAAGAGGATTTATCATTCACCCTCTCGGATGAGCCACTTCTCGAACTCGCATCAGATTCTACCACCAGGCAAGATCTCTTCTTTCTACCTAATATTGACCAACTGATGTCGACTGAGGAGTCCTGTGTATGGCTACCCACTCTCATGCTTGCACCCAAGCTCCCCAAATCACCGACAATTTGCTGGCAACTTCTTTCTCACTTCTGCCACAGTTATCACTGCCAAACCATGATTTCCATCAGCTCGCCTTTTGGATGATGCCAAAAAGGAGGAAGGATATGCTGATGATTGAAAAGAATGTAGAATAGCACATGATGGAAACTGGCAAGGTGATCTAACACTTTGGATTGAAATCCAAAGAGAGGTACAGCTTCAGAGAAAGGCTACCTTTCTGAGGGAAGCTATCCATCATGGGAAAGTTTAGAATGAGCAATGGCAAGCTCAAAATGGCATTTGGACTTCAGAAAATGCCCAGCTGGATCAATAGCAACATTCGAGTATCCAAAGTATACCGAGCATCTCTTTCTGCAAATGGGAGAAGGGAGAATCGAGCAAAAGAAGAAAGAACTAAATGGTGAACAGTTCCTATTGAAGAAGGAAGTAAAATATCAGCTCTTGATATCCTCTCTCTGTTACTTCCTTAAATTTCTTCATCTTCTTTGCTCAGTCAGTCTCTAAACATGCTCTTGTTAATAATACAAGCGTATTCTAATCATGCTTATATGCCTTTCTGAATAGCTTAATGCTTTCAATGAGCTCTGATAATTAAACAAAATCTGCATGAAAATCAGAATTGAGCTGCTTTAGAACTGAAACATTTGAAGCTTCTTCAAGCTGTGCAAATGAGTATTAAAATATCTTAAGGCTACTGAAGCTGCAACTCTTGTTAGCAGAAACCCTGATACCTGAAAGATAAAACTCGTTAAGCTCAAATGTTACTTCTGCTTAAAGCTCCAATATTCATCTATATATTTTCTTCTTGTTCAAAGCTCTGATATCTATGTTAAATCCTTGACACTCATGAATGTCAAAATTTGTAAGCTTTTTAAAGCTATAAGTGCCCAAGACTGTTCTTAGAAACATGGTTTGATATAAGCTTTGATACCAAATACGGGTACAAGCTTAGATATTCATTCATGAAAGATAACCTCATGCAGTTTTCCATCATCAAAACAACTGGTTTTTACATCATCAAAAAGGGGAAAATTATTGGGAAAGTTGAGGAAAAAACCCAACTGATGGTTTTGATGAAAAGTCAAAACATATTTGATGATCTTTATGAGAAACTGCAGGTTATTTGAAGCTTTAAATCAGGGGCAATGACTAAGTAAGACTTCAGACAAAGTCCAGCTGAAATAAGAAGTAAGTTGTCTTGAAGCATGGTCAACCAGCTCAGAGGTTGCCTTGATCAGACCAGTCAGAGTCAACTCAAGGCTTTAAAAGCTAGAGCGGAAAGAGAACTTCGGAGACTGATAGGCATCCACAGATGAGTAACCATTAGTCTAGCTGAAAGCAAAGAAAGACTGATGAGAGTGGAGCCAGCTTGAAAAGCTGAAGCTGACCTGATCAAGAATCAGTGAGCCAATCATAAAACCGATCAAACATCAATTTGCTGGGAGAAAGCTCAAAAAGCTTTAAGCCCATGCTGAACTGACCTACGATTAGTTGAATGAAAGAAAAGCTCAAACGATCAGCCAACTGGTAGTCTAGAACTGAAAGCTTTTTAAAAGCTTAGATGCCAAGGCAGCTTTACTGGACTCATCCAAAACTAAAGCTTAAGGCAGCTGAAGAACTGCCAACTTGACAATCTCAGAGCTGGAAGCCGAGATAGCTGAAAGCCCATCAGCTGAATGTCAAAAATTGATAGCCGAAACATCTGTTCTCTCTGACAAGCAGTCAATGAAGATCTTGACAGGAAATCTTGAAAAGATCCTGATGATCTTTGAGCAGAAGTCATTAAAGTCAAACGACTAGTTCATTTAAAACTTCAAATGGCTACAAACATTAAACTGCCACCGGTGAATTCAACAGATTCACCAACCACAACGGTCAAAATATCACTTATCTATAAAAAGAGAGTGAACATAATTTTGATCAAGACTTTTTTGCCAATCTAACTTTTGTTATCGTGTAGATATTGAGCTCTCTTCTTTCTCCCTCTCCACAGTTCAGAGCTTGAACCTCTTAAGTGCGAAAAGTCCCAACTGAGAAGGCATGCTTCAAGTCTCAAGCAAGCAGCTAGCTGACGAAGAATTCCAGCCAGAGCAAAGCTTCTCAGTTCAGTCCTTCAAAGATTAACCACTCAGCTCAAGATTAAAGGAGCACTCCAGGTTGATAACAGGTGCAAGACTGCATTCTTGAAGATTGAGCAAGATTTAAAATCATGAAAACACGGGCAATAGCACCTATAGTCTCAGCGAGCAGTTGAGACCGGTAAGTGTGAGCTGTCGACCCAGAAACCGGCTGAGGAGGAGCGTGTACCGACAGGTCCGTTCTTCCAAGACATCAACAGTTTAAAAAGAGGCCGGGCTCGGTTTGAAGGGTGCCATTTTCAGGTCCAACAAAATTTCTTCACTATGTATTTATAATAAAGAAACTTTACTCTTACATAGTGGATTGCCCTTCTGCGGAAGGAAGAGAGGATGTAGAAGCAGGAAACTTCAAACCTCTATAAGTCTTGTGTGTGTTGTACTTATAGCCTTAAACTTTGCATGTTCTTCAACTGCACAGTCTAGCACACAAGCTGCATTGACAAGGTAAGCTGACTTCTCAAGCTATCAGTCTTAACTGATCAGCTCATCAACTAAGCACCAAGTCAAGTTAACACTCTTAACTAAATAGTGCACAGATAAAAATATTGAAAGAGAGTCAGGGCCCTAAACATTCTGCAATCAGTTTAAGTTTTTGATGTAAGTTTATTCATCCTCTCTCTAAACTGACATAGACTCGTACCGGGACCAATATGGAGGCAATTAATTATATGAACTTAAATTCGTTAGGTTATAATTGATAAACGATAATCCGTGTTATACGTGTTTTAGTTATCTGCTTAAAATCTGTTCTATGATATGTGTGGGACAGATGCAAGGACATAAAAGAATAAATCAGTAAAAATGCACGACATGGTAACCCAGTTCGGTTCAAACAACCTACTCTGGGGGGATTGCTCCCAAACTTGAAGTTTCGACTGTTACTCCTTCGAAGAGTGTATTAGGGTTCTTACACATACAAGCCTCCCACCTTATGTCGCCTGTTCTTCTCCATGAACTCTTTCCCTAGCCGAAAGTTGTAAGATCCCCTCACAACTGTGACATCAGACTCCCTCTAGCTACCCACGACTTCAAATTACAATCTCTTCCGAGATTGCATACAAAACAGATATAAAAATCCCCTCACGTGTTGTAAGACCCTGAAAAATATAGTATTATTTTATAGCTAGAAATTTTATGAAATTAGAACCCAAATCATTATGGCTAGTTAATTATGGGCTTAGAGGCACAGTAAGACTAAGAAAAGTCTCAACCTTAGTTGAGCATCTAAGTTAAAATTAGAATTTATATTATAAAAGTAGACGTTATTGGGATCGTTTTGATATCAAGATCGTCTAAATCGGACTTCATTTGAGTTTCCAATGAAATTTAATTCATGTGATAATTTGAGCCAAATTTATTATACCATGACCACTACTATAAATTCAAATCTAAGTAATCAATTCACTCTCAGCCAATTTAAGCTCATCTTCAGCCTATTAGATTAAACTCATTCTAATTGTTTAACTTTGATGTATGGTTATTTATTTGCAAGACTAGTAATATGGATAAATATTCCAAACTTTCACCAACTAATTGTTACCATTTGGAATTGGCTTGGTAAGATTAGTGTAATTGGGCTAAGTACACATGTGAGTGTGTGTGTAATATTGGATTGCTAAATAAAAAGAAAAGGTATAATAATAAATAATAATAATAATAATAATAATAAATAAAATTAAATTAAATTTCTAAACTAATATAAATTAAACAATTGGCAATTGATTTGATGCCATTAGTGTACATATATCTATAGTACACGTGTGTGTGTGGTGAGTTTGTGTATATATACATATACACACACATATATATATATATAAGTTGGGGGGTTAGTTAAATCAAAAGCAAAGCAGAAAAAAAACACGAGAAAGAAAAAGAAAATCGAAGAAGAAAAATAGGAACAAAAAAAAAGAAGAAAGAAAAGAAAGGTAAGTTTTTACCCTCCCATGTTTCTTTAATTCAATGATATTTGATCTATTTAATTTCGAATTTGGTTATAAAATATTAAATGAATTTATTTTTTTTAAATTCATATTTTATTTAGTTATAGTTTAATACGTGAAAATTAAATTATGATTTTTAGAAATCATGATTTAGTCCTAGAAGTAAAATATTGTATATTGCTCAAAATAAATTTTAAAAATTCACTTCTATGTGTTAAATCAAGCTTTTTAGTTATTGAATTCAGTTCAATTCATCTTTATTCCCATTCAATTCTATCTGTGAAGTCCGATAAATCCTCAAATAGAATCACTAACTTGATTCAATCCGTCAAATGCGTATTATTCGCCCATTTGACTCCATTTATATTCCAAACGATCCAAAGACATAGGAAATTCCTACTTAAGTTATTTATGATCTAAGTTATTACCTTATTGACCTATCTGAGGATTCTAAGTTAGAAATTTTAATTTGTATAGGTCGAGACGATCGAGAAGCATAATAGCATCGCATAAAAATTATTCTGCACTTTGAGATTATCCAGGTGGGTTTTTCTATAACTCACAACTATGTTTTAAATTCGTCCATGAAAAGTATGTTAAATGTTTTAATAACAATGTTTACGCAATGATTGGATGTGTTGAGACTTCATGCATAGAGGAATTCCGACTTACAAGCAAGACGGTCTACTTTGAGGCTAAATGTCTGGATAAGTAACCGTAAAGTATCAAGTCATTACATAGGGTCTCTCATCCAATGAAGAAGAGTAAACTTTGTTATAAAGAATGTTCATGGTTATTTTCCATGATTTATGCAGTATAACAATTTTAAAGCATGAAAGTTTGTCTTAGACGAATGTTAATGCCCACTGAGTGTTTTCTGGCACTCATCCCAAATATTTTCAAATGTTTTCAGGTCCTGGAGATCGAGCTGCTTGATGACGTGTTGCTGGATTGGGTTTTGATGGTTAACCCTTATGTGGTTTTTTCTTTAAAACCATCTTTAAACTTATGTTTGTTTGTTAAATATTAAATGCTTCCGTTGATACCCTGCAAAACTTTTAAGTTTGAAAGTTCCTGACCTCAGTGGTCAATTTTTTATTGTATATATAAATAATTTGAATGTATATAAGGGTTGGCTGTGAAGTTTTCGAATGTGTGGCCTGATTGGCTATTTATATTGTTTATTGACAGGTCATAATTTGGTTATGTGTGTGTTAGTGATTTCGAAAAGCCTTGTTGAAAGTTGACTTTGAGAACGCCTAAGTGCGTGGTTTGAACATTTTTAAGTTGAGGTCCTGCCCATTTACAAATTATTTATAAAATTAAATTATTATTTTTGAAAATTATTTATCACGTAAGCATGTACGTATGTTTTTGGTGACGTCTTGGTCCTAGTGGGACTGGGGCGTTACACGTGTTTTGCTCGAAAACACTCAAAACTAGTCTGTCACGTTGAACTGTTTAATGAACAACTACTAGTTATAATGACCACAAATGAAATGAATCTCAAACAATCTATCAAGAGAATCTAAACAATATATGAGTGGTACTGATTACTCCTCAATTCGGCCTTCATATAGACGACTCTTCAACCTTGGCGTCGATCTCCTTCCGCCGCCAACATGGTAAGAGAATTGATGGTTTGTGATCTTCTAAATGTATGTAGATGCTTTCCATGTGCAGTAGGGTTAATTCTACACGAAATATACACCACAAGGCAGTAAAATGAATTTATCTTGACCTTCCAAACTTGTTCGGTGCAAGATCTTTCCAACATGGAAACTACCATAAATAGAGTGTCCCTGGTTCTCTCTGGGACATAATCTATAACAGTTCACCAACTATTCTTCTTTTCTTGCACAGCGGAAAACAGACTTCTCGGGACATACCCAGGCATACATTGTCGAACATATCTCGCCAATACAACAACACTAATACTTAGTGCATAATTGTGGCACTAACAATCTCCCCCTTTGGCATTTATGGTTGACAATTATCATCACGATCAGCACAACACTTGAAAAAACATCACAGATCAAAATATATCAAAAAGTACGATATATTTAAAAACTGTAAGGGATAGTTTCAAGCACACTCCCCCTTAACTTGTTCTGGGAGTGTCTTCATCATGATCAGAGCATTGTTTCGCAGTGTAAAACTACATTGTCAGTTGATCAAATAATAATACAGAACAACAAAAATAAAATGAGCACACGCTCACAACAGCAGCAGCAAAGGCAATTCACCAACATCGGCCTTCATTCACCATCCTTCTTCTCCCCCTAAATTGTTGCCAAAAATGACAAACAACAACCATCAAACCGGGGAGGCAGTAACATCATCAGCAACAGCAGGTTCACCAGCAGCTAGGACAGTAGAAGCACTCGGCACCTCAAGCGGTGAGGTAAGACCAAGGGCTCTGGCACAGAGATCAATCAGCAAAGACTCCAGCTCCTGCTTCCTAGTTTTGAAGGTCCAAATGGACTTGCTCAGAAACACCACTTCACGCTCCAGAGACTTTATATGCCTGTCAAAGAAAACAGAGGTGACAGGAAAGGAAGCAGCAGATCTGTCTGGGGCAGATGATGGCACAGGTCCAGAGCTTTCATCAGCATGTCGGGCAGGAACATTCGGAGCATGCTGGGATGAGAAGAGTTTGTGGCTGATCATCAGCAGCTGTGCTACAGGTGCATAGAAATCATTCGCAGAAACCACAACATGCTGGGCCATGATGATGCTGAAGATCAGTCCAGGATAGCCAACTGATTGCTGGGCACGACCCGAACAACTATCCTGTGAAGGATCGAATACTTCACACTTAAATCTGAAGCTAACAAAGCGCGGCCAGGTGGCCAAACACATCGACTCCCCCAGTCAACTCAGACACCACCTCATTCATATAAAAAACCGGCGCAGAAAAAACCACATTTTCACGGCCCAAAAATGCATTGATAACAGACGGGGAAAAGGCAATTCAATGACCCCTCACAAATACAGAAAAAACATGTTCATATGAAGCATCACGCAGACGTTTAGACAGGTTTGCATAAAACTCATGGACTACGGCAGCAATATATAGAGGTGTAGAAAAAGTAGATTTCTCTAAGCGAAGATCATGCAACAAAGTATCAACACCCGTCCCCTCTACATCTGACTTAATCAAACAACACTCGGAAACTAACGAGTGACCAACAACCAACTTGAATTTCTTTTGATGCAAAGCAGAGATAAACCTACTTGAATCAAAATCTTAAAAATTAGAGTCAGATCTGTCCGAGACATCCACGGGGACACTTTCAGGCTCATCCTCAGAGGGCGGTGGAGCACTTGCCATTTTCATTAATGGCCTTCGTCTCCCAGAGACCAAGCCAGTCTTCTGCGCAGATACACTTCTAGTCACACGACGAGGAACAACATGTGTCTTTTTCGCATGAGCCTTATTCTTAGCACTCTTCTTTGCAGAGGGCTTTCAAAGTTTGGGGGCAATATAGGACTTCCCTTTCTTCTGAGGCAATTTTGAGAGCGCCTTTGTTTTCAGATTCGCCAAGAGAATGTGGTCATCATCTTCGGATGGAACTCCTTCATCCCTTAAAACCAACTTGCGCTTTGTTCCATGGCGGCTATCAGGCTGCTTGGAGCTAAGAGGGACAGATTCTGTCTCAGAGGATTCAAGAAAGGAGACATTGACATTGTCATCATCCTCTTCAACTTCATCATGAATATTCTCAACATCTGGCGGAGAAACCTTACTAAGAGGAACTTGAATGGTGACGACTGGGGCGTCACAACCGACAGGAGCACCGGAAAGAACAGACGGTGCTTGAACAACCTTCAAGGCATCAATTTCCTTGGCAAATTCAGCAGCAGAGGCAGAGAAATCACCTTCATCGGGCCCCAAGAAGACTTCAGCATCTCCAATAGTCTCTATTGCGGCCACAATTGAAGCATCCATAGTTTCCGTAGTCACCATGGGTGGAGAGGATGGCTCTTCAGAAACTCTAGAGGAGGGTTGAACAGTGAGATCTGTCTCAGACACAGATCTGGGCGGCAAAGCAGTGGGAAGTGCCACAGATGTAGGCACAGAAGCAGGGGCTTCGGAGGTAGAGATAGATGGGTTCACAGGAGCAGGGACAGAGGAACTCAAAGTAGAAAACACAATTGGTTGAGATAACTTAGCCAGTTGGCGCCGCAAATCCTCTGTGGAGATTCTGGGTTTCTTGGCTTGAGATGATTTAGAGGAAACTGATTTGTCCGCCATTGAATTCGAACAACAAAATTCAAGCAAGTACCAGGAGCAAAAGAACAACTTTGGATGAAAAAAAGTTTTCAGAGATTTTGTTTCCTTCTGAAAAATAATAAAATAAAGTGTAGACCTTGATTAGGAAATTCTAGATGGAAATTTCCTTAACTCACCCATCCCACAAACACCACCCTGCTGATCGATATGGGGAAGTGTAATTGATCATGGCGTGAAAGACAAGGCACTACTAGCCGTTAAAAAGTAACCGTTCCTTCATAGCAAAACTGTCAGAGATAGATATTGGAACAACACTAACAGACCATATTGACCATGGTCATTTTATACTCTCTATACATACATTACTGACCAAGACTGTATAGAGAGTCTTCTCTCAGCGGAGAAGTTTTAGAGAACACAAAGACCCAAGGAGGATCTTAGTGTTTCAAACCTTGTACTATCAAGTGCCTTAGGGAAGATGTCTGCAAGCTGGGCATCTGTTCCAACATATTCAATCATAAGTGATCCGTCTTCAACAAGCTCCTGGATGAAGTGGTGAATATCTATGTGCTTTGTACGTGAGTGTTGAACAGGATTCTTCAAAATATTTATCGCACTCATATTGTCACAGTATATGGTAAGGACAGACTGTGGGACATCATAGTCATGCAACATCTGCTTCATCCACAAGAGTTGAGTACAACAACTCCCAACAACAATATATTCTGTCTCAGCAGTAGAAAGTGAGATAGAATTCTGCTTCTTGCTAAACCATGAGACCATGATATTTCCAAGGAAGAAACATCCTCCAGAGGTACTCTTCCGATCTTCAGTACATTCGGCCCAATCTGCATCGCAAAACCCTACCAAACTAGGGTTTGTATCATAGTAAAACTAAAGTCCTGACTCAGCAGTACCTTTTATGTACTTGATTATGTGCTTGACAGATTTCAAGTGACTTTCTTTGAGATCAGATTGGTACCGAGCAGAAACTTCAATGCTATAACAGATATCTGATCGACTTGCAGTTAGGTAAAGCAAGCTACCGATCATGCTTCGGTATAAGGTCTGCTCAATGGACACTCCAGCTACATCTTTTGTCAACTTCAAGTGGGTTCCCATGGGTGTCCTATTTAGGCTGCAACTTTCCATGCCAAATTTAGTGATCAAATTCCTTGCATACTTTGTTTGGGACACAAAGATGCCATCATCCTTTTGCTTTACTTGAAGCCCCAGAAAATAGGTCATCTCACCAACCAAGCTCATCTCGAACTCAGATGTCATGTCTTTGACAAACTCATTCACCAATCTGTCTTGTTTCTGGTTATGTTCCCTTCTTCATCGGTTTTATTCTCGAAGATCCACTTTGTCCCGATCACATTTACACCTTTAAGACATGGAACCAAATCCCATACTTCATTTCTTTCAAACTACAAGAGCTCTTCTTGCATGGCATGAATCCATCGATCATCTGGTAAAGCCTATTTAACATTCTTATGCTCAGTTGTAAAAGTGTAGCAGACATTTGCTATCATCTCACGATTGTTCTTTTGAACTCCTCTCGTTCTAACTCCTTCACTCACATCACCAATGATGTCTGCTACAGAATGATGTTTCTGCACACCTTTTGAAGGTTTGTAACCATCTAGTTTTTCATTCCTTACCCCATCCTGGTTATTGTGCTCCGAACTGTCTAGCACAGAAGTTGGCACATGAATGGTGACATCAACACTTTCCTCATCAATCTGGACAACAGGTTCTTCCAGATCATCTAAAACAATGTTAATAGACTCCATCACCGTGTTGGTCCTTTTGTTGAAGACTCTATAGGCATGGCTATTCCTTGAGTAGCCAAGAAAAATATATTTATCTCCTTTGGCATCAAACTTGCCAAGTTGCTCTCGGTCTCTCAACATGTAGCAAGTACTTCCGAAGATATGAAAGTACTTTAAGTTTGGTTTCATCCCTTTCCACAGCTCGTGGGGAGTAACTCTCTTCTTGGGTCTGAAATACACCCGATTGATAACATGACATGCTGTGTTCACAGCTTCAGCCCATAGGTTGTCAAGGACAGATTTTGCCTTCATCATGACTCGGCTCATCTCTTGAAGCGTTTGATTTTTCCTCTCAACAACACCATTTTGTTGAGGTGTTTTTGGTGCAGAGAACGCCTGAGCAATACCTCTTTCTTCACAAAAACATTTGAAGAAAGTATTTTTAAATTCACAACCATGATCACTTCGAATTCTCACCACAGCAGTTCCTTTTATCCACTTCAAGTTTGAGACATGATTTTTTGAATGTTTCAAAGGTTTCTTCCTTATCTCTAAGGAACTCAATCCACGTGAATCGAATGAAGTCATCCATGCACACAAAAATGAACTTCTTCCGTCCAATACTTTCAGTTTGAACAGGCTCCATCAAATCCATATGCATCAGCTCCAAGGTATTTGAAATGGTAATCTTCTTGACAGATTTATGAGAAGTGTGAATCTGTTTTCCCACTTTCCACGGTCCACAAACTTTGCCACGATCAATATTCAACTTCGGGACTCCAACCACGGCATCAGTCTTCATGAGACATTACATGTTTCTATAACTAATATGGCCAAGTTTTCATGCCATATGTTCGCTTCACCAAGCTGAGTTCTGAAGCAATATCCTTTCATCTTGAGAAGGTAACAATTATCCCTAGATTTGTCTCCTTTCATGTTGAGAAGCTAATTAGATTAGCTTTTAGTCCTTCGACCAGAAGAACATCCTCCAAGTTGGGCATCCCTTCAACATTTAGAAGACCATGGCCAAGCACTCTTCCTTTGACACCGTCTCCAAAAGTAATGGATTGATAAGAACAATTCTTTTGAATATTCATCAACATACTGGCATCTCTAGTCATGTGCCGTGAGCATCCGCTATCAAAGTACCAGCTGCTCTTTACATGGATATTGAGGGCAATGTGAACCACATAGTTCCTGTGATTGTTTCAGGATCTGTTCCTCACATTTCTTCTTCTGGAATTAAGGTCATTCTGAGATAGGTCTTTCCTCCTCATTCTTCTGAGATCATTGATGCAGTTCTTATAGTGTGGTCGAATGTGACCATGCTTTTCACAGTAGTGACACATAATACGCATCTTTCGAGGTTGTGACTTTGGCAACTGCCGAGTCTGTGACTGTTTGTTCTCAGGTTCAGCTTCAAATTCAGGAACTGGTTCATCATGCGTTCCAGATGTTTGTCCTGAATAGAATCGGTCATACACCTTCTCACCGTTGTAACCAAGACCAGTATGATCCTGAGGAGGTTTTCCTTTAGCAATGATTTCATCGAGCTGATATGATCCAGAATTCATCATCTTGACGAGCTTCTTCAGATATTGCAGTTCACCATTTTGAGAGAGCGTGTTATTTTTGGATTGCTGAAGGTCATTCTGCAGTTCACTGAGGCACATGGATAAGTTATATCTTTCTTTTATAAGATCAGCATTTTCTTTCAGCAGCCCTTCATTGACTTCTACCACTATGATCCAGCTTTCATGAAGCTTTTTGTATGCTTCTATAGCCGATTCTTTAGTAACTCATCATCATCACTGCATTCAGATACCTTGTCATCCTGACTGTTAGGAACAGATTTAGACACGGGTTCTTTGGTAGACTGTATCATGAAAGCAATATGATTGCTCACACATTCTTCATCACTCCCACTATCATCTGGATCATAACTTTAACTCAGAGTGGAACAGTAGGATTTATTCTTCTTCGTGAGAGTGTTAGCACACTCAGCTTGAAAGTGCCCGAGGCCACCACATTCCCTGCACTTCACATCTTTGTGTTTTTGTTCACTAAGATCTTCATCTTTTGATCTCCAAGATTTAGAAAACTTGTTCTTTCCAGGATTTTTTTGTGAAGATTTCTCATAGCGTTTGACAAATTTCGAGAAATTCTTTATCAGCAAAGCAATTGACTCAGCCAGATCATGTTTGTCTAGGATAGAATTTGGCACATCAGAACTTGAGCCTGCCTGAAAAGCTATGCTTTTCTTCTGTATTCCCTCATCATATGTCAGTCCCATTTCAAAAGTACGCAGAGACCCTATCAACTCATGTAGCTTCATCTTGCTCACGTCTTTGGCTTCTTCAATCACTGTGACTTTGTAAGCGAATCTTTTAGGCAGAGATCGCAACACTTTCCGCACAAGTTTCTCCTCAGTGATTGCATCACCAAGCGCAAAGCTTTCGTTAGCAATGTCACAAATTTTGGCATTGAAATCAGCAAGTTTTTCCCCTTTGTCCATACGGAGGTTCTCAAATCTGGTGGTGAGAAGTTGCATGCGAGATGCACGAACACTACTTGTTCCTTCGAATGTGGTCTGCAGGATATCCCACGTATCCTTGGCCTTGTCATAGGTGGAGATGAGCTTGAAGACATTCATGTCAACAACAGAGAAGATGACATTCATGGCTTTAGCATTTAGCCCCATGATCTGATACTCAACATCCCCCCATTCTTCTTCAGGCTTCATCACAGATTTGCCTTTATCATCCGTTTTTATGGGAGGCTTCTACCCTTCAGTCACCATCTTCCAGGCACTCTCATCAATTGAGCAAATGAAATCCGTCATTCTAGCTTTCCAATAGGCATAGTTGTTGCCATCAAGGAGCGAAGGTCGCACCGTCGAGGCTCCTTCTTTCATCGAATCCATCTCGGCAATCCAACACAAAAAACACGGATTAATACCCCAATCAACCCTGAATACAGTCAACCCGCTCTGGTGCCAATTGACAAACGATAATCTGTGCTATACGTGTTTTAGTTATCTGCTTAAAATCTGTTCTATGATATGTGTGGGACAGATACAAGAACATAAAAGAATAAAGCAGTAAAAACGCGCGAGATGGTAACTCAGTTCAGTTCAAACAACCTACTTTGGGGGGATTGCTCCCAAACTTGAAGTTTCGACTGTTACTCCTTCGAAGAGTGTATTAGGGTTCTTACACATACAAGCCTCCCACCTTATGTCGCCCGTTCTTCTCCACGAACTCTTTCACTAGCTGAAAGTTGTAAGATCCCCTCACAACTGTGACACTAGACTCCCTCTAGCTACCCACGACTTCAACTTACAATCTCTCCTGAGATTGCGTACAAAACAGATATAAAAATCCCCTTATGTGTTTCACTCGAAAACACTCAAAACTAGTCTATCACGTTGAACTGTTTAATGAACAAATATTAGTTATAATGACCACAAACAAAATGACTCTCAAACAATCTATCAAGAGGATCTAAACAATATATGAGTGGCACCGATTGCTCCTCAATTCGGCCTCCATATAGACGACTCTTCAACCTTGGCGTCGATCTCCTTCCACCGCCAACATGGTAAGAGAATTGATGGTTTGTGATCTTCCAAATGTGTGCAGATGCTTTCCATGTGTAGTAGGGTTAATTCTGCACGGAATCTACACCACAAGGCAGTAAAACGAATTTATCTTGACCTTCCAAACTTGTTTGGCGTAAGATCTTTCCAACATGGAAACTGCCATAAATACAGTGTCCCTGGTTCTGTTTGGGAAAAAATCTGGAACAGTTCACCAACTGTTCTTGTTTTCTTGCACAGCGGAAAACAGGCTTCTTGGGACATACTCAGGCACACATTGTCGAACATATCTCGCCAATACAACAACACAAATACTTAGTGCATAATTGTGGCACTAACAATAATATCTTTTTTACCATTATAAAAAAAAATTAAAAAATTCATTAGATGAAAAAATAAATTAATTTATCGACCAAATTTCCGCATAATTTGAATTACTCGTTTTCCCTAATAAATACATGTAATGGCCCAATCAAAGAAGGATTAATTCCACGACAAGAGAATTAAAATTCAAAATTAAATCTACTATCGTTTCCCATTTTCATATAGACCGCACACCCAAACAAAGATTTATTTATAGCAAATACACATCATTTGGAATTGAAAAACAAGCCAAATAATGAAAAGAATTAAATTAGAGGAAGTGATAATTTTGATACTATTCATCGAACTAGAGTAGTGACAAATTAATACACGTCTATAATTTTATTTATATAATATTTGTGAGATTGCAAAAGATCTTATAGCACATAAAACCAAACACAGAGAAACTAATAATAGTTACACATTTTGTGGTGGGGTATACTATCTACTTAGGCTTTCTCAATTTAACATTTGGATGAAGAGTTGATATAGACAAGTACGAGAATATATGATATATTAATGGATGTAATCCAATTTAATTAATGTTTAATTTCCTACTCAATGAATAAAATATAAATTTGGACGAGGAGTTGATATACTCCATCCGTCGTATAATTGTAATTGATTGTTCCTTTATTAAAATGTTCCAAAATTATAGTCTTATTTTTTAATCATTATTGTATTAAAATATTCTTTTACAAATATTGTATAATATAGTATGGAGGAGAATTATTGAGTAGAAAATTAAATAAGAGCAATATAAGATATATAATTGCATATGAATTATGTATTTCCAATACATTTCTTAATCGGTGTAGAATTGAGAAACGATCTAACCATCAAATTTAATTCAACCTAATTTTCCACATTGCTTTTAATATTTACTATTTTTTACCAAACATCTTTTTTCTAGTACACACATTTTATATTCTTCAAAGAAGATATGAATTGACAAGTTAATTGTCTAGAAACAAAAGCCAATTAAAGTTAGATACAATTACCTTAAAATTGAGAAATGATCTAACCATCAAATTTAATTCAACATAATTTTCCACATTGCTTTTAATATTTACTATTTTTTTAAAAAACATCTTTTTTCTAGTACACAAATTTTATATTCTTCAAAGAAGATATGAATTGACAAGTTAATTGCCTAGAAACAAAAGCCAATTAAAGTTAGATACAATTACCTTAAAATTGAGAAATGAACTAACCATCAAATTTAATTCAACCAGATTATTGCTTTTAATATTTACTATTTTTTTACCAAACATCTTTTTTCTAGTACACACATTTTATATTCATCAAAGAAGATATGAATTGACAAGTTAATTGTCTAGAAACAAAAGCCAATGAAAGTTAGATACAATTACCTTAATGTATGGAAAAAATATACTCCATGCACCGAAAAAAATACATTTTAGAACATACGAACTCCTTCATCATAATTTAATTTGGCCTTACTCTTTGATTTTCATATGATATTTAATTTGTGATTGGGTGGGGGGGTGGTGGGGGGTAAATATAGATACGAGCATTTACTCATTGCTCCTTCAAAATTTGTTTGTCAATATCAATGGTAGCTGATGACTGATGAGTCTTGAGTTGTGCAAACGGTTGGTCCGGTCCTGGATCGGACCAACAAGGTAGGACTGAATGAATTGAGCGAAATTCTTTTACTGATCGAACAGATCAAATAAAATTGTAGGACCGGATCGAACACTGACTGAATTTTTTCGGTCGATCCGATACAATTAATAAAAAAATTGAATTTTTTTCATATTTTCCGGGCTAATTCGTTGTGGAGGCTACGAAGCTTATACGTACATATATAATCATTAAGTATGACATTTGTAATACATAGATGTTAGGTTGTGGAATTAATTAATGTGTATGAAAGTAAAAGGTTGTAAGCAAAAAGTCTTGTTGAATGCAGAATATTTTTTAGAGTACATGGATTTGAAAATTTTAAATTAAAATATGTTTGAGAGCATTTATTAATTAATTTTACATATATATAACTTATAAGTGCATAACTTAAAAAGGTATTTAAGTTCTCAAATTAATAATAATTAAATAATAATATTCATTCATATGTAAAATTCATTATTTTTAATAAGGCTTGAAAGTCCTAAAATTTTTCATATTGGTATTAATTATGTATTTTAGAAAATAAGTCAGCCGATTTCAAAAACAAATAGGAATTATTGAGTTGTTTAGTTATAGTTTAAGTATTGTATACTAAGTACATAATAGTATAGTATGGATTCTATGGGATGAGATCCTCTATTTTAAATTTGGTGTTCCAACCTGTATTATCAAATTTATAAGTTTAATAATAGATATTAATTAATCTAAATACTATTCGTCCTCTATTTCTAATTGATGAATGGATTTAAATTTAGAGTTAATAAAAATCTATTCAAATTCTCATATACTTTTTGTAAACTTGATAGTGATAGAATATCTATTTTTCTGAACTAATAGGACATATAATTGACTCGGTTGATTAAATAGTTCAAAAAACAAAAATTGTTATTGTAAAATAAACATATAGTAAAATAAATCAAATAGAACCATACGAGAAAAAATATTTTCAAAAATATTATGGCTCGAGTGGCTTGA
This sequence comes from Perilla frutescens, assembly GCA_026008535.1. Lineage (NCBI taxonomy): Eukaryota > Viridiplantae > Streptophyta > Magnoliopsida > Lamiales > Lamiaceae > Perilla > Perilla frutescens. The sequence continues at coordinate 39,035,641 of BRKX01000006.1, read as the reverse complement.
GTAGATGATGTGAAGGAAAAAAAAAAGTGAAAATTAATAGACATAACATGTACGTTAACAGAAAGGACAATCAAAGCTAATTTTAAAAGTAGAGGGGATAATTAAGTCAAATAATCAATGAACGAAAATTAGAACCCCAGAGGTAAGTCGAGAGGACTATTTCCCCTTATCCTATTAATCAATAAATATATAGAAAATTAAAGGGAGAAAATTTAAAGTAATCAAAATCAAGTTGAAAAATTCTTTTTTAGTCAAGAATTCTAAACTTTTCTTTTGTAACCAAACATAAGTCTAAATGTCTAATTTATCCTTAATAATTTTTTTTAAACTCAAAAATTGCGGCTCAAAAATGTTGGCCCTATTCACGACAATTTTGTAATTTGTAAACACGTGCTCTAAAACAAAAAAAAAGGCTGTGAACGCGGTATTTGGCCGTGAACAACACAGTCCAAAACCCAAAAAAATTTGGCCATGAACTCCGAAACCAAAATAAATTTATTTTTTCCCGAATATTTCCTTTTTTTTTAATTAAGACGTCGATTTCACTTTTTTTTTCATTTATTCATTTCAACTGTCACAGTGGTGGGTAGTTGAATTTTAACTGACATGCTCACAATCGTGTAGTTAGATTTTAAATGAAATGCAGTAAATGTAATACACCAAACAAGTATAATAGATGTTGACTAAGCAAAAATTTGCATTTCGATTCTATTATACTCTTTGGTCAAAAAATTTGGGAGCAATTTTGGTTTCAATTGGGGACGAGAAAATCCAAAAGCCAAAAATACTACAAGGTATGTTCCATTTTTTTTTTACGGTTTAATTTGTTTAAATATTATTGTGTATGGAAAAAAATTGTAAAGTATGTTCCAATCTTTTTTTTATGGTTTAATTTGTTTAAATATTATTATGTATGGAAAAATATTTGCAAAGAATCCTAATCGTTGTTTCAAATGTGATAATCCGAAACATTATATTTCGTGTAGGAAAAATTTGTATGTCTTAATGTGATGATCCGAAATATTAGGCTATGAATACATTTTTTTTATTGTTATTGAAAGATGTTCTTTACCTGTTGTCAATAAAAAAAATAAAAAAAGAGAGATTAAAAGAAAAAAAATGAAACAAAATGAATTTAAAAAAAAATAAAATTAGTTCACGGTTGTAAACCGTGTAGAACACGGCTTACAACCGTGTCCACGGTGGTGGACCGTGTAGTTCACGGTCACCACTTAATTTTTTTTTTTAATGAATGAAGACTTAATGAGATGTTTCTTGATCTGCAGATGGCTTGGCAATGTATAGTTGTACAACACAGTGGTAGATTAGAGAGATTGGTGTACTTAGATAGTGAAGATCAAATTATGCACCTTCCATTCAATCAGTCCATCCTTAAACTCTCGAACCATATCAACATCAACATGTGCTACAATCTGTAGTATATCTACAATACTAGACACATAATTCTTCAAATATAAATTAATCGAATATGTCACATTCTACAGCGCCTCTCTCTTCCACTCCTAGTGAGCCTAGTATTTTCAACCAAAATTTTAATGTTTAATAAATAAACAAAACTAATGCATTAACATAGTTACCTAAATTAATTAGCAACTAAATATTACCATATTAATTCATATGTAAACACAACAAGTTAACTAAATATAGACTAATGCTATACAAAATTGTTTTACTATATTTAATTTGATTAAATGAAAATTATTTTTATGGTTTTTGTAACATTAATTAATTAGGGTTGTAAATATAAAGATTAGTTACTTTGTCCTTCAGTAATTATTATTTAATTAATTTGAAAATATAATATGTTCTTCAATTACGATTTTATTACTTTTTGAATAGAATATAGGAATATAATTGCAATGTTTTTCATGATGGTTTTCAAAAATAATTTAAGATTATAAATCAATTAGTTCTTCAATTATTAAATAATCCATATTTAAGTTTAATATGTTCTTGAATTTGGACTTAATTAACTTTTCAATTATGATATAATTGCATTTTTAATTCGGATTTAATTAGGACTGAGCAAATGGAGCTGATTGAGCTAACTAGGATTTCAATTACGATATAATCAAAAAAATTTAATTAGGATTGAGCAAATTGAGCTAAATAGGATTTAATTAGGATTTCAATTACGATATAATCAAAAAATTTAATTAGGATTGAGCAAATGGAGCTAATTGAGCTAACTAGGATTTCAATTATGATATAATCAAAAAAATTAATTAGGATTGAGCAAATTGAGCTAAATAGGATTTAATTAGGATTTCAATTACGATATAATCAAAAAATTTAATTAGGATTGAACAAATGGAGCTAATTGAGCTAAATAGGATTTAATTAGGATTTCAATTACGATATAATGAAAAAAATTAATTAGGATTGAGCAAATGGATATTTTTTTTTCTCGAAATCACATAGTAAATTAAGTTCACGGTAGTTCACTCATTCAATTCAACCTATTCAATTCAATTCAATTCACGGTAGTCGTCAACCGTGAAGTACACCCATTCAATTCATTTCACGGTCAAAACTCAATCCAATTAACAATTCAATACAAAACTCAATTCAATTCACAATCAAAATCCAAATACCCACTAATTAATTGAATGAAATTATAGTAATTAATAAGAAATAGATGAATTAAAAACCTATGTGTTGAGGATCTACCATTTCCCGCTTTCCAAGATGGCGGCGCAGGGGATGTCGGTGGCGCAGGGAATGTCGGCGGCATAGGCAGGGTTCTTCTCGACGTCGGCGGCGCAAGCGTGGTTCACGGCGCAGTGAAGTTTGAAGAAGAATAAGAAGAAGAAGAATAAGAAAATGGTTCTTGATCGTGAAGTTTGAAGAATAATAAGAGTAGAAAAGATTGTTTGAAGAAGAAGAAGAACCGTGAATTCAGCTGTGAACTTTATTCATCTCACCCATGAAGTGTGAATTAGAAGAAGTGAACAGTATTCATCTCACCCATGAAGTGTGAATTAGAAGAACCGTGAAGATTTTTTATTTTTATTTAACACCCACCCGTGATGTTTTAATTAGAAGAATAAATTGACCGGGTCCCACATCACAGTGAGGGTATTTTGCTGAAGCATAAATTATTTGGTTAAAAAATAAGAGTTTACAGTTCATGGTTAGAAAATAATTTTAAAACTTTAAAATGGTTAGAAAGATGTATTCACACAAAATTAAAATACTTGATAATTATTAGAACTCAAACTTATGTATACATTGGTTGTGGTAATATTTTTGCAGTTGAAGATAGTGTATTAATACCTTTAGGTAATTCCTTTGGGACCAAACTCAATAATTTAACAAAAATTTGGCATAAAAAAAAGAAATATTTCTAAAATTAATTTGTATTTTATCATCCACGCTCTTCAATTTAATTCAAATTTATTCCTTGACTTGACAAAATTAAGCTTAAGCATGACTTGTTTTCATTTGTTTCGAATGTATACCTGCTCATAGCCCATAGGCACATATAATTCATTTTCATATATATGGGAAAACATAAACAAAGCGAATGGGTAGATTTGTACAATAAATTCATAATTTTCTTAAATTGGTTGAACACCTACAAATACAAAATGTTGAAATTATAACAAGATCCACCTTAAAAGGCATGAAGTACTATATCTTTTCGCGCATCCAACTAAACATTTTTATTATGGAAAAAAGCAAGTTTATAATCTAACAAAATTCATATATTAATTAATTACCTGCATTAAAAACTAGCTAGTTACCAAATGAAAATATATAAATTGGCCATTAATTTGTATCAGACAATATTCATGTATGAGTATTATCTAAATGATGTTGACCCGTTAGGTGATATGACTATAAAAAATAATTGAGAGAAAATAAAAATTTTAACCATGAACAAATGTATTGCCAAACCCCACTTATTACCTAGAAGATGCAAACATGAAAAACTCGTTAAACCAAATAATTGAGTAATTCCACGCTGAAAAAGTCCACTTTAATTTTTCGATGGAAACCAAATATGATATATGAAAGTTATATAAAATTATATGCATGCTTAACTAAGAAATGTGAACCAAACATAAAGAAAATATAGGTCCCGGTGGGGATGGTCTAGTGGTGGAGTGAGGTTGCTTAGATATCAAAGGTTAAGAATTCGAATATCCTCAATATCACATATCAGATGTTTAAGTGTGTTTGTGTGTGTGTGTGTATATATGTATATAATTATATATAAATATAATTATTAATTAATAAAGATATGCACTGAAATATTTGCATATGTAGCAATAGAGCTTCGTACAGATAACTAAATTATATATTAAGTTACATATATATTAATTAATCATATATAATGTCCAATGTTATGATATGTAGAATGGATATATGATAAATTAAGTGCAAATTCAAAGTAAATTGGTCCAGAACTTTATTTATCTTTTCAATTCGTCCAATTTTTTTTCATCTGATTGTACATGCAAAACATTATAATCTAACTAGGATTTCAATTATGATATAATCAAAAAATTTAATTAGGATTTAGCAAATGGAGCTAATTGAGCTAAATATGATTTAATTAGGATTTTCAATTATGATATAATCAAAACATTTAATTAGGATTGAGCAAATGTAGCTAATTGAGCTAAATAGGATTTAATTAGGATTTCAATTACGATATAATAAAAAAAATAATTAGGATTGAGCAAATGGAGCTAATTGAGCTAACTAGGATTTAATTAGGATTTCAATCATGATATAATCAAAAAAAATTCGAGTAGGATTTCAACCTACACATTGAGCTAATTAGGATTTAATTATTTATAAATTATGATATAATAACTTTTTTAATACGTATTTAATTAGGATTTAATTAAGATTGTGCATAATGGTGCTAATTCAGCTAACTAGGATTTAATTAAGATTTCAATTATGATATAATAAAAAAATATTCTGGAAAATTAAAAATAAAAATAAGGGATGTCGAGTATGTTCTTCAATTAGGAGTTAATTAGGATTTCAATTCAATTATAATCGAAAAATATAAAAAAATAAAATTTTGGTGAGAACACAGTCGGGAACCAATTATAATCGAAAAAATAAAATAAAATAAAAATTTAGACCGAGAACACAGTTGGGAACGGTGAAGTTCACGGTGAACCACCGTGAAGTTCTCGATTCCCGACAATGTTCCCGGCTAATTTTTTTTCTCGAAATCACATAATAAATCAAGTTCATGGTAGTTAACCCATTCAATTCCACCCATTCAATTTAATTTAATTCAATTCAGTTCGCGTTAGTCGTCGACCGTGAAGTTCACCCATTCAATTCAATTCACAGTCAAAACTCAATCCAATTAACAATTCAATACGGACTCAATTCAATTCACAATCAAAATCCAAATACCCATACATAAATTAACTAATTAATTGAATGAAATTATAGTAATTAACAAGAAATAGACGAATTAAAAACCTACGTGTTGAAGATCCACCATTTCCGTGTTTTTGAGATGGTGGCACAAGGAATATTGGCGGTGCATAGAATGTCGGCGGTATAGGCAGGGTTCCTCTCGACGTCGGCAGTGCAAGCGTGGTTCACAGCGCAGTGAAGTTTGAAGATAAAGAAGAAGAAAATGGTTCTTGACCATGAAGTTTGAAGAATAATAAGATCAGCGAAGATTGTTTGAAGAATAAGAAGAATCGTGAATTCAGCCTTGAACTTTATTCATCGCACGCGTACAGTGTGAATTAGAAGAAGTGAACAATATTCATCTCACCCGTGAAGTGTGAAGTGTGAATTAGAAGAATCGTGAAGATTTTTTATTTTTATTCCACACCCACCCGTGAAGTTTTAATTAGAAGAATAAATTGATCGGGTCCCACATCACAGTAAGGGTATTTTGCTGAAGCAAAAATTATTTGGTTAAAAAATAAGAGTTTACAGTTCATGGTTAGAAAAGAATTTTAAAACTTTAAAATGATTAGAAAGATGTATTCACACAAAATTAAAATACTTGATAATTATTAGAACTCAAACTTATGCATACATTGGTTGTGGCAATATTTTTGCAGTTGAAAATAGTGCATTAATACCTTTAGGTAATTCCTTTGGGACCAAACTCAATAATTTAACAAAAATTTAGCATAAAAAAAAGAAATATTTCTAAAATTAATTTGTATTTTATCATCCACGCTCTTCAATTTAATTCAAATTTTTTCCTTGACTTGACAAAATTAAGCTTAAGCATGACTCGTTTTCATTTGTTTCGAATGTATACCTGCTCATAGCCCATAGGCACATATAATTCATTTTCATATATATGGGAAAACATAAACAAAGCGAATGGGTAGATTTGTACAATAAATTCATAATTTTCTTAAATTGGTTGAACACCTACAAATGCAAGATGTTGAAATTATCACAAGATCCACCTTAAAAGGCATGAAGTACTATACCTTTTTGCGTGTCCAACTAAACATTTTTACTATGGAAAAAAGCAAGTTTAGAATCTAACAAAATTCATATAATTAATTACCTGCATTAATAACTAGCTAGTTACCAAATGAAAATAAATTGGCCAATAATTTGTATCAGACCATATTCATGATTGAGTACTATCTAAATGATGTTGACCCGTTAGGTGATTTGACTATAAAAAATAATTGAGGGAAAATGAAAATTTTAACCGTGAACAAATGTATTGCCAAACCCTACTTATTACCTAGAAGATGCAAACATGAAAAACTCATTAAAGCAAATAATTGAGTAATTCCACGCTGAAAAAGTGCAACTTAAATTTTTTGATGGAAATCTAATGTGATATATGAAAGTTATATAAAATTATATGCATGCTTAACTAAGAAAGGTGAACCAAACAAAAAGAAAATATAGGTCCCGGTGAAAATGGTCTAGTGGTGGAGTGAGATTGCTTGGAGATTAAATTTCACGAATTCGAATCTCCTTAATATCACGGACCAGATGTTTGAGTGTGTGTGTATATATATAATTATTAATTAATAAAGATATCCACTGAAATGTTTACATATGTAGCAATAGAGCTTTGTATAGATAACTAAATTATATATTAAGTTACATATATATTAATTAGTCATATATAATGTCCAATGTTATGATATGTAGAATGGATATATGATAAATTAAGTGCAAATTCAGAGTAAATTGGTCCAGAAATTTATTTATCTTTTCAATTCGTCCAATTTTTTTTCTTCTAATTGTACATGCAAAACATTATAATCTAACTATGATTTCAATTACGATATAATCAAAAAATTAATTAGGATTTAGCAAATGGAGCTAATTGAGCTAAATATGATTTAATTAGGATTTTCAATTACGATATAATCAAAACATTTAATTAGGATTGAGCAAATGGACCTAATTGAGCTTAATAGGATTTAATTAGGATTTCCATTACGATATAATCAAAAAAATTAATTAGAATTGAGCAAATGGAGCTAATTGAGCTAACTAGGATTTAATTAGAATTTTAATTACAATATAATAAAAAAAAATCAAGTAGGGTTTCAACCTGCACATTGAGCTAATTAGGATTTAATTATTTTTCAATTATGATATAATAACTTTTTAATACGTATTTAATTAAGATTGTTCAACATGATGCTAATTCATCTAACTAGGATTTAATTAGGGTATTAATTATGATATAATAAAAAAAACTGGAAAATTAAAAATAAAATTAGGGGTGTCGGGTATGTTCTTCAATTAGGATTTAATTAGAATTTCAATTCAATTATGTTGGTCCCGGTGCGAGTCTATGTTAGTTTAGAGGGAGGTGAATAAACTGACTTCAAAATCTTAAACTGATTGCGGAATGTTTAGGGCTCTGACCCGCTTTCGATATTTTATATGTGCTCTATTCAGTTGAGAGGGAGAGCTTGACTTAGAGCTTAGCTGGTGAGCTGATCAGTTAGGACTGATAGCTTGAGGAGTCAGCTTAGCTTGTCAGTGCAGTTTGTGTGCTAGAGTGTGCAGTTGAAGAACATGTAAAGATTAAAGCAATAAGTACAGCACACACAACACTTATAGAGGTTCGAAGCTTCCTGCTTCTACGTCCTCTCTTCCTTCCGTACAAGGGCAATCCACTATGCAAGAGTAAAGTTTCTTTATTACAATTACACAGTAAAGAAATTTTGTTGGACCTGAAAACGGCACCCTTCAAACCGAGCACGACCTCTTTTCCAATTGTTGCTGTCCCAGAAGAACAGACCTGTCGGTACACGCTCCTTCTCAGCCTGTTTCTGGGTCGACAACTCACACTTACCGGTCCCAACTGCTCGTTGAGACTTTAGGTGCTATTGGCCATCTTTTCACAATTTTAGATCTTGCTCGATCTTCAAGAATACAGTCTTGAAACTGGTATCAACTGATATGCTCCTTTGCACGTCTGCGTTTGAGCTGGGTAGTTGATCTCTGAAGGACTGAACTGAGAAGCTTTGCTCTGGCTGGAATTCTTCGTCAGCTAGCTGCTTGCTTGAGACTTGAAGAATGCCTTCTCAGTTGGGACTTTTCGCACTTAAGAGGTTTAAGCTTTGAGCTGTGGAGAGGGAGAAAGAAGAGCTCAATATCTGCAAGATAGCAAAAGTTAAATTGGCGAAAGTTTTGATCAAAATTGTATTCACTCTTTTTTTATAGATGAGTGATATTTTGACCGTTGTGATTGGTGAATCTGTTCAATTCACCGGTGGCAGTTTAATGCATGTAGCCATTTGAAGTTTTAAATGAACTAGCCGTTTGACTTTAATAACTTCTGCTTAAAGATCATCAGGATCTTTTCAAGATTTCCTGTTAAGATCTTCATTAACTGCTTGTCAGAGAAAGCAGGTATTTCGGCTATCAGTTTTGGACATTCGGCTGATGGGCTTTAAGCTATCTCGGCTTTTAGCCCTGAGATTGTCCAGTTGGCAGTTCCTCAGCTGCCTGAAGCTCTAGTTCTGGATTAGTCTAGTAAAGCTGCCTTGGCAACTTAGCTTTAAAATAGTTTCAGTTTTGGACTGCCAGTCCGCTGATTGTTTGAGCTTTTCTTTCATTGAACTGATCGTAGGTCAGTTCAATATTGGCTCAAAGCTCTTTGAGCTTTTCTCCTAGCAAACTGATCTTTAATCAGTTTTTAGGGCTGGCTAACTGATTTCTGATTAGTTCAGCTTCAGCTTTTCAAGCTGGCTCCGCTAACATCAGTCTTTCTTGACTTTCAACTAGACTAATGGTTACTCATCTGTGGATGCCTACCAGTCTCCAAAGTTCTGTTCCCCCTCAAGCTTTTTAAGCTTTGAAAAGTCAACTCTGACTGGTCTGACCAAGACAACCATTAAGCTGGTCAATCGTGCTTCAGTACAGCTGACTCTCGTTTCAGCTAGACTTTTGTCTGAAGTCTTACTCGATCATTGCCCTTGATTTCCAGCTTTAAATAACCTGCAGTTTCTCATTAATATCATCAAATATGTTTTTGACATTTCATCAAAACCATCAGTTGGATTTTTCCAACAATTTTCCCAACATTTCTCCCTTTTTGATGATGTTAAAACCAGTTGTTTTAATGATGGAAAACTACATGAGGTTATCTTTCATGAATGAACATATAAGCTTGTACCCGTACTTGGTATCAACGCTTATATCAGACCATGTTCTTAAGAATAGTCTTGGACACTTATATCTTTAAAACGATTATAAGTTTTTATATTCATGAGTGTCAGGGCTTTGGCATAGGTGTCAGAGCTTTGAAAAATGATAGATAAGTATCAGAGCTTTAAACGGAGATAACATTTGAGCTTAACGAGTTTTATCTTTCGGGCATCAGGGTTTTTTGCTGTCAAAAATTGTAGCTTAAGTGCCCTTAAGATATTTTAATACTCGTTCATATAACTTGAGGAAGCTTCAAATATTTCAGTTCTAAAGCAGCTCAATTCTGATTATCATGCAGATTTTGTTTAATTTTCAGAGCACATAGAAAGCATTAAGCTATTTAAAAAGATATATCAACATGATCAAAATATATTTATATTATTAACAAAGAGCATGTTTAAGAGACTACTTAAGCAACGAAGATGAAGAAATTTAAGGAAGTAACAAAGAGAGAGAATATCAAGAACTAGTATTTTAACTTCTTTCTTCAGTTGGAACTGTTCACCATTCAGTTCCTTATTCTTTTGCTTGATTCTCCCTTCTCCCGCTTGCAGGAAGAGATGCCCGGCATACTATGGATACCCCAATGTTGCTGTTGTTCCAGCTGGGCATTCTCCCAAGTCCAAATGCCAGTTTGAGCTTGCTATTGCTCAATTTGGACTTCCCCCTGATGAGTAGCTTCCCCCTGAAAGGTAGCTGTCGCTTTCCTTTGAAAGGTAGCTTCCCTCTGAAGCTGTACCTCTCTTTGTACTTCTCTTTGAATCTCATCCCAAAGAGTTAGATCACCTTGCCAGTTTCCATCATAAGTTGTTCCACATGCTTTTCAATCATCAGCATACCCTTCCTCCTTTTTGGCATCATCCAAAAGGGCGAGCTGATGGAAATCATGGTTTGGCAGTGACAACTATGGCAGAAGAGAGAAAGAGGTGGCCAACAAGTTGTCGGTGATGTGGGGAGCTTGGGGTGCAGGCATGGGAGTGGACAGCCATGAACAGGACACCTTAGTCGACATCAGTTGGTCAAGATCAAGTAGAAAGAAGAGATCTTGCCTGGTGGTAGAAGCTAATGCGAGTTCGAGAAGTGGCTCATCCGGGATGGTGAAGAGGGGGATCCTCTTGAAGAGGAGTTGTGGATGAATTTGAGGGCTCATGGTTTGGGTGGGGTGCATCATGAGGCACCAAGGTTTGAAACCTCTTAATCATGGAATCCATGATATCAGGAAGTGATGGAGGTGAACTGAGTGGATAGTTCATCCAGCTTCAACTCCATTGTCCTTCCTCTATCTAATATGAGTAGCCTCGCTTGTCTGCCATGTGCAACATGGTGGCATCATCCACTTAGAATCTCCATAAGTGATACTACAGATATCTTCGAAGATGCTCGAAGAGAAAGGGACTGAGATCCCTAATTTGACCAAAATAGCTCTACAGCAGATGGTCAAAGCTTGCATGGAAGCTTTCTTCTAGAAGTTCTAGGGCAGTGATGTATAGAGGCTCACTCATTGCAGGTGCAGTTGACTCATCACTGGTAGAAGTGAAAGAGTCACTGTCAGTCGTAGACTGATCTGCATCAGCTGGAGGTTCAGCATCAAGGAGCGGCTACTTTCCTTTTACTGAGCTGGGGTCCTCCGTCAGCTTAAGTCTCGACTTCCTAGGGCGGCCAATTATTCCACGATGCTTTCTGTGGATATATAAACTGTAGGAAGGAGATCTCTTCTAGTGAGATTGAATCTACCAGGAACTGCTCCAAGTTACTCCTCAAGGATGTGACTGAGTCGATTGACAAATCCTAACTTGGCTTTAAAGGTGCCAGAGGTTAGATCGACCTCAGCACACCTCATATGCATGCGAAGCTGAGCCAATATAAAGGATGCTCAATCAGATTTGCATCCATAATATATAGCGGCCATGAGGTGAGCGGTGTTGTGGTTGAACTGCGTGTTTATGATGCAGCTGAGAAAGGTATGCATCACAATGTCCATGATCTGTACTATTGTTGGAGGGAGACTATCTTTCAAATTATTTGAAAAGTCTCTGTGATTTACATGTGGAAGCTTTCAGCCATTCCACAGTTCCAACTTAGAGGGGAGGATGAGTTCATACACCTGCTGACCTTTATTAGGGAGCTGGAACAGATGGGCTAACACATCTTTATCGATTATGATAACCTTATTGTAGACAACAGAGATTATGCTGTCTCCCTTGATCTTCGCATTGTAGTAGAACTCAGCTACAAGTGAGAGATGCTTCCTCTTGGGCTTAGTTATCATAAACGACAGGAGCCCGCATGTCTTTAACAGGTGAAAGATCATGCTAGTCTTCTCTGGATCTATTTTAGCTTAAAGATACTCTTGGTCCAGAAACTTATCCGTTCTAAGCTTCTGTATGAGAAGCTTGATATTCATTGAGTGAAATGGAAGACCCATTTTTTGATGACAAAAGATATGAGCTAAAAGGTAGCTTTGGATAAGTAAGAGAAGACAAGGAGAAGGAATGTGTTGAAAGTTCTATATTTCATTTCAACTTCTCCGCTGCTTATAAAGCAGTAATTTTGCATGCATTAACCATAAAAATTGAGTGCTTCTCGCTGATCAGCTTTCTGATTTGATAGAAAGTTAGCTGAGTTAATGATGCATTCATCTCAGCCATCCACTTAGACTATTGCTTTTTGATCAAACGGCTAAGATCTGAGGATTTTGAAAATCTGGGTAGTCGCCATAAATAGCAAAATATTTTGCCAGAAGATTTGCAATTTATATATCTCATAAAATTCATCTCTTTAAACTTTAATGCACAGTATAGAGACTTTAATGGCAACTCAGATGAATAGTAAGCTTATTTTGAAGTTTAACGATAACTATTCAAAAGTAAGCTTTGAGGAATAGAGAGTAGAGAAGCTTATCAAGGAGGATTAATCATGTAGCTGATGAGAGGTGTGGGGGGCTTGCTTGAGGCGTCAGTTTCCTGCGAAACTGATGATACACCTTTTAAACTGATTTGATCAGTTTTGTTGATCAGCTGCTGATTGACTTGTCGTCAGTTTCCTCTTATTGAGTGGTCGGATGGGGCTAGCTTCTCTGCATTCTCTGGAGCTATTTAACCTTTTCCTTTTGGAGATCTGGTGACATGGTAGCATCTTCATTGTCATCGGCTCCTTTTTGTCCACACTGTTGACTCCTTAGGTTTACCATGATTTCAGTGTGAGATAGATCTTGATCTGTCTTTTCTGTCACCCCACATCTTGTAGTGATGCCCCGTCTGACTGAATTAGATGAAAATTCAGTTTTAGGCAACATTGATCGATTAAATTGTTGACGAAATACTCATCAATTGCAACTTCTTGCTATCTCAAGCTGACTTGAACATCAGCTAGCATTGCCTTAGCTGGAATGTTATTATCAAGTCGATGCTTCATAATCCGCTGGACTTGCACAATAGATGGAGGAAATAGATTTGAAGCCCCAATCCATTTAATGCTCCAAGTCTCTTCACGTTGCCAAAAGCTCATGCCATGAAAGGCAGTTAGCAAGAAGTGTGACTGGATTGACATAGAATGTCTCCAGTTATACTAGGAGAAGTACCAGTGCAGTTGTTTGAACAACTAATTGTCTTACTTGGCAACATAGGTGAAGTGAGTGAGAAGGAGATTTGTTACATCCTTCTATGCACTCATGACTGCGTATTCGCCACTGTAAAAAGTGCGAATATTGTCTTCAGTTAGCTAAAGAGGAGGACAAGTTCTCTTGAAGTAGTCAGCTCTATAATTTGGATGAGGAATTCCATTAAATGGAATGAGCTCATCTGGATCAATGCAGGGCTTGAAGTCAACTGATAATCCATTCTTGGAGTGTGGAGAAGGAACTTCATTAGCAGTTGAGTTGCTTGAAGTTGTATTGCCAGTTTTGGCTTTCGATCTTCTCTTCTTCTTGAGTGACTGAGGATGTGCTTTCCCTTTCTTGGGAATCCAGTCGGAGATGAGGACTGACAGCGCGTTATCATTTGGAAGATTCAACATCTCTTCCAGAAGCTTGCTGATTCATATAATAACTCCTACTTTGGACTCAAATTTCCTAATTTTCTTTGAGTCGGCAGCTTTGATGACTTGATGCTTGAATTGGAAGAATGCAAATTCTACCTAATTTGTTTCCAATCCTTCAACAAGGTGTATCATTACCTTGTATCTTTCTTGAGTTAATTGACTCAAGCTTCCAATGGCGCCGAACATCATTTTGTTTGTTATATCGAGTATAACTCCATACTTGGGCTTCAGATCAGTCTTAGCTGTAGTAAAACTGAATTGTGTGGTGCAAGTTAAAGCGTGCCATTCTTTCCAATATGGTTCAGTTGAATCTTTCAGATCTTGAATCCTAGAACCCTTTATGGGAAGATGAAAGATTTCTACAATCTTTCTTTCAGTAATATGGAGTTTGTTTCCTTGAATCACTGAGTGTATAACCTTCCCATCTGTAGATAGCTTTGCTTGAAGCAAGAACTCACCAATCAAGTCTTGTCTGAAGAATCTTGGAGGAGTTTCAAGGTAGTACAGAATTCCAGTCTTGTGGATATTGACCAGAAGAAATGGGTTGTTTGATTCTTTAAGAATCAATTGAAATTTCTGTCTTTCCAGAATTTTATCTCTCATCGTTTGCTCTTTGGAGGAAGTAAGAGCTTTGAATGATTCAGCCATTTTTTTTAAAGATTTTTGGCTAATCTTGAATTGAAGCCTTTTTAGAGAGAAAGAGAGAATACTCCTTTTTGGAAGATAGTTTTTGAAAGAGTATGTGAATTGGTTCTGTATTCTCTCAAAATTTTGAGCAAGGGGATTTATAAGTGAGAGTAATGACTCAAAAATTTGTATTGGTTTAAAGAATTAAATAGCCCCTTGTCATTTTCCTTTGGCTTTTGATTTTTAGCTTCGGACCAACGGTCAAAAATAATAAATATTGACACAAACATTTATTTGAGCCAAAAGATATTTTTATTAGAAAGATTGAGAAATAGATTGATTTACAAGAAGTTATCATACGGCGTCTAGTCAGCTGACTTCATAAGCCTTCAGGTTTTCTTGCAATCAGTTTTTCTTTTCTTTGGAATTGGCTCACTGGGAGTATTTGACTTTTCTTTGAAATTATGAGATCTTTCTTTAGAAGACTTGAGTCAAGTATGGGCTTGAAGCTCTTTAATTGACTGAAGCAGCTGTTTTACCTGTTCTTGTAGTTGTCTGATTATTTCTTCATGATGTGGTGGAGGCTGGATTGATGAACAGTTGGGTTGCTTGTTTGGCTGAATATTGCCAGTTGCTTCCACTTTTGAGTCTATTGTTCTCTCTTCTTTCAACTTATCAGTCTTTTCTTCAGTCTTCTTTTTTCATTGTGCAGAGTTCTTCGGCTGAGGTGATGTTGTAACTACTTTTCTGACTGCACTTGATTCAGCTTCTCCCTTACATTTGTGTTATGGTGACACGAACTTAGAAGTTTCATCTTCCGAGTCAGATGACTCCAACTTGACTGATTCAGTCATCTTGGATTTTTCCTTTCCAAAGATCTCTAGTGTCTTTGTCATTCTCTACCGGGTTGGGTATTCTGTTATCTGTACTGGCAGCTCTGTCGCTCGTTTACATAACTTTGGGATAAAATCTTCTGAATCGACCGGAGAAACTATGGTTTCCTCCTTCATTAATTCTAGGAGTTGTTTTTCCAGAATAAGGCTGACCCGATTCAGAAAGCACATCTTCTATGGAAACTTTTTATCACTAATGGTTTTCTCTTCGACAATTTCCACATATTTCTTCAGTTGGTCGAAGAAAAATTATGCCCAGTTTATCCTCATTTCCTTGTAAATGGGTTTACATATTTGATATCTGGGAACTATCATCCCAGAAAGACTTCTTGTTGCTCCCGTAAGCATCCTGGCGGCAATCATAGCTAACACTTGATATTCCTCCTTGAATTTGGTTATCATGTGGTTGCTATGATATTCCTGAGCGACTGTGCTCTTTCTCCACACGTTATAGTGTAGCTCAGGATTTACCCAGACATTCTCGAGCTTCTTCCTAGTGATCAGGATTTTGAAAATTTTCCGTAAGATTGGCGGGGTGACAACGATTTTTCTCCCCCTTACTTCAGTAATGATTTCTTGAGGATTCTCTTTGTACTTTGAGTTCAAAAAGAATTCTGCCATAGCTTCAGGGTAGACTTTTGAAGGACCCCTTTTCAGTGAAGGTCTTTAGCTTGGCTTTCTCAACAAGTGTGATAATCATTTCACATAGCTCTGAGTTTCTGCTGGATTCTTTAAAGGCCATAGGGTTTAGGAATTTATCATGATAAAGATCTTCTCTCACTGCTGTAGAATCTTCACGGGATAGCTTAAAATTGTACTTTTTGCGGTGAAGACTGGTAGACAATTGAGCCATTGAGAAATAGATTTTGGAGAGATTTGAAAGACTGAGTTGAATGGGAATTATGGATGAATTTTGAGAGAAAGAGACTGAGTGCTTGAATTCTTTGGTCAGTTGTGTGGATGATTTTAGGAAAAACAGCTAACCTATATATAGACTCAAGCGAGCAGTGTATCCAACTGTAAGAAGAATTTGAGTTAAAATCAAAATTGAATGGTTCTGATTAATCCGTCAATTTTAATTTTAGATTTATCCGTTGAGATTAATGAGGAGAGAGAGAGTGGGTCCAACGGTAATATTAAATGACACTTGATTTTACCGTTCAATAATAAATTTAACTTTGAACTTATTTGATTATGGCTCTCCTTCAGTCTCCACGTGGCGTTGAGGTGCTGACGTCATCAGTTGTCTTTGCGACTGATGATCTTCTTGGTTTGGATTGATCAGTTCCAACTAGAGTCTCTTCAGCTTTGACTCCTTGTTTCATCAGCTTGAGCTGTACTCCTCAGCTTTGTTCCGCCTAAGCTTTTCAGCTACTTCTCTCAGCTGAAGCTTTGCCTTCATCAGTCAGTTTTGGATTCAACTGCTCCCATCAGTTGAACATGACTGGTTGAGAACTGATGTCTTCTGCGATCAGTTTACTCATCTTCATCCTTCAGCTTCCATTTAGCCTTCGCCATTTCTTCAGAACTGATTTAGTCTCATCATTTTAAGCTTTAGAGCTTAATTAACTGATGCCATTTAGAGTCAGTTCTCATCTTCAGCGGGAGTGTTCCTCTTCACTCCTTTTCTTGGGCCGATCATCATCCTCCTTTGAAGCTAGTTCGAGCACTCCCAGTTAGATGCACAACTCCATAAATCTAGCTTCTGGCAATGGCTTGGTGAAGATATCGGCTATCTGCTTCTCCATGTTGACATACTTGATGGATATGTCTTTCTTCTCAATGTGATCTCTGATGAAGTGGTGCCCGATATCAATGTGCTTTGTCCTTGAATGTAATACTGGATTTTGAGATATTGTAATAGTACTATTGTTATCACAGTATATTGGCTCTTTTTCAGTCTCCACCTTGAAATCCTTTAGCTGTTGCTTCATCCATAGGATTTGAGCACAGCAGCTTCCAGCAGCTACATATTTAGCTTCAGTTGTTGATGTGGCAACTGAGTGCTGCTTCTTGCTAAACCAGGATATCAGTTTGTTCCCAAGAAACTGACATGTTCCACTGGTGCTTTTTCTGTCGATCTTGCATCCTTCGAAGTCTGAGTCTGAGTAGCATATAAGACTCAAACTATAATCTCTGGGATACCATAACCCAAGATTTATGGTTCCTTTGAGGTATTTCATGATCCTCTTTGTTGCTTCGTGATTACTTTTCTTCAGGTTGACTTGGAACCTTGCACACAGTCTGACTAAATAGGAGATGTCTGGTCAGCTGGCGATAAGATAGAGAAGAAATCCAATCATTCCTCTGTAGTGCGTCTGGCTGACTGATTCTTCTTCTTCTTCATCAAGGGTCAGCTGCACTGATGTATTCATTGGAATTTTAGGAGTTTTTCCCTTATCAGTTCCAAACTTCTTGACAAGCTCTTTAGTATATTTAGCTTGACTGATGAAGATTCTGTCTTCCAACTGCTTCACTTGGAGTCCTATGAAGAATGTCATTTCTCCCATCATACTCATCTCGAGTTCACCGTACATCAGTTGAGCGAATCGACTGCAATGATCTTTACTCTTTGATTCAAAAATTATGCCATCCACATAAATTTGGACCATTAAGATCTCAGTTGATCATTCTATTCTGAATAGAGTACGATCGATGACTCCTTTCTGAAACCCATTCTTTTCTGAAAAGTGCAAGAATACACTTTTCACATCCATCTGATAGATCATGAAATTGTTGTGAGCTGCATAGGCGAGGAATAATCTGATGGCCTCTAATCTTACAACTGGCGTGAATGTCTCATCAAAGTCGATTCCTTTACTTTGAGAGTACCCTTTAGCTACCAGTCGGGTCTTGTTCCTTGTGATCACGGCTTGTTTATTAAGTTTTTGCAAAAAACCATTTACTCCCAATGACTTTTTTAGTTTTCGGCATGTTAACAAGAAACCAGACGTCATTTCTTGTGAACTGGTTCAGCTCTTCTTGCATCGCAAATCCAATCTGAATCTTTAAGTGCTTCCTTAATGTTGCTTGGTTCTATCTGCGATATGAAGAATATGAAGAGTGCATGCCCAGTTGATCCTCTGGTCTGGACTCTGCTTCTTTGATTGCCAACAATTTTGTCGACTGGATGGCTTCAAAGCCATTTAGGTATGGTTGTTTCTGCTGCGCCCTCAGCTGGTTTATCAGTTGCTCTTTGAACTGATCCTTCAGCTGCTTCATCAGCTGATTTTTCGGCTGGTCTATCAGCAGATTCTTCAGCTAGTCCATCAGCTGCTGCCTTGGCTCCGGTTTGTTCACCGTCTTCACTAATTCTTCCCCCTATTTCAGTAATGGGGTTTGAGGTTTCACCATATCTTGTGTCCTGATTGACCAAGTTGACTTCAACTGGTCTAGAATCAGTTTCAATGCCGTCTTCTAGTGAAGCTTCAAACTGCTCTGGGACAATGTGATCAACATAATCCAGCGGGCTTTCACTAGGCAAGGCTTGTTCTGATGTACAATTTTTCTCCTTGTTTCTGTACTCATCAGTAGACTCATCAAATACCACATGACATGTTACTTCCATAATCAGTGTTCTCTTGTTGAACACTCTATAAGCTTGTAAATGAGGGACATTATAGCCGAGAAAGATCCTTTCATCAGCTTTGGCACTAAAGGCTTTCGGCTGGGATTTGCCATTGTTGTGGATGTAACATTTGCAGCCAAATACCTTAAAGTAAGAGATAAAAGGCTTGCGACCCTTGAACAACTCGTAGGGTATTTTGTCATGTGTGGTGACTATTGCACTCGGCTAATAGCATTCGGCTATGCCTAATAGTATTCGGCTATGTTGGCATCTGCTATCATTGCTCTAGCTGCCTCCTTTAGCATGCGATTTCTCCTTTCAGCTACACCTTTTTGTTGAGGAGTTCTTGTAGCTGAGCGTTCGTGAGTGATTCCTAGTTCACTTAAGAATTTAATCATTTGCTGATTGACAAACTCAGTTCCATTATCAGATCTTATCCTTTGAACTGATTTTCCCTTGTCAGTCCTTGTTAGTTTTGTATACTGGAAAACTTGTCTTTGTATACTTTTCTTATGATATGATGATATGAAATGAAAGTTATTGCAGTCACTGTTTGCATTTAGATTATGTTCTATAATTATTTTATGCAATGTTCCATATATTTACATTGTAGATGATATGGTGTGGGGAGTCACACGGTAAGATCATATCATTAGAACCTTATAATGTAATAAAAAGCTCACGACTTAGATGGTCCTGAACACACCATCGGTAGACCGTAGAATAATCTAATAAGGTAGTTTATCTTGACTAACTGATTATTCTAGTACACTCGTTAGTGTATTGAGGAGGATTACGATAGGATACTATTCTTTGTCTCTAACCTGGTTACTGAGAGAATAAAGATTCACAGAGTTCGAGTTCTAAACTCATGTGATATTGGTGAGCATATGTGTGCGTTGTTTATTTCTTTGATTTATCAATGAGTGAGATCTTTTTCGTAGATCGAATTCGATATCTTGGGTAATAACAATGTATACATGATGTCTCGAGTAGTATGCATGAGCACCGTGTCCTGGTGCGCCAGGTTGATGATGTTCTCTTGAGGAAACACAAGTTCATGTTGAAACACTGCAGGTGGAATTTATTTCATACATGAGTAAAGCTTGTGTGGTACTACACAATTAATTAATGAACATTATATGTTAAACACGGGGAATGGCTAGACTAAAGGAGAAAGCATATTCGTAAATATGTATTAAATTGGTAGGTCAGTTTTACTTCTTTAGTGGAATAAAAGTAAAACTTAATTTATTTAATTATATCCTAAGTTTATTGGATATTGGATATTAAATAAATTAGTGGGCCAATTTAATATTCTTCTAGATCCCTGTTGTAGCCCAATTGAGTGATAGTGCACTGGATATTGAACTTGAGATAGAGGCCCAAACCTAGTAGGGTTTTAAGATGAAAATTTCATCCCCCCTCTCTATAAATAGGGGAAAGGGGGGGTGATGCATAATAATCAGCCCCTCTTTTGTCTCTCAAAATTATCCACAGATTCCACAATCCTATCTAGTAGATTTCAGCCCACACTGAATCTAGATACAGTCCGGGAATGCAACAGAAGATCTTGGAGTAGAATACTGTGGTGGTCAAAATTTGAGGTGTAGGTGGCGCCATTCCTATATTCATTTAACAACAAGATTAGATCTTTAATCTTGTCTACAGACCGTCTATCGATTTGTAAGTAGATTTGTTTTCTATGTCTTCCGCTTTATTAGATTCGAATCTACTTTACATGTTTTTCTGTTAGACTGTGATAAACATGCATGTTACATAAATTTATGATTTGCATGAACACAGATTAATGAACAACCAAATGATCCAAATCTGGTTTAATTCGAAAAAACCCCAACAACTGGTATCAGAGCGGGTTTTGGCACTGTTCTAGGATTAATCCAAGCATAATTTCAAATTACATAATTAAATTTGATGATGAATTTATGGTGTTTAAATTTTCAGATTTAATTGGCTATGTATTTTGATTTTATGGTATTCAAAACCTGGAATAATTTTTTATGTTAAATTCGAAAATTATAGTTTTGAGTAGGCTTGAATTTTCGGTCACCATGAAATAAGATTTGGGATGATATTTGATGATCTTCAATTTTCAGATTTTATTTCATAAAGTGTTCGAAAACTTAAGGATCAAATTTTCGAATTTGATGTGTTAAAAATTCCCTAATTTGTGCTATGAATTTTCGGTCACCATGAATTAAAGTTTGGATGGGTTTTGATCAAGCTCAAAATTTTCAGCTTTAATTTGGATAGGGTCGAAAATTTGTGCGATTAGAATAGGATTTGGTGATTTTTGATTTTTGTCAAAAGTTACAAAATTCTAATCAAGATAGGTTTGAAATTAGAATTTTAAATTTGGTAATTCTTGATTGGATCAAAATTTCCAGATTTTTAATTCTTGAAATTTTCGAAACCTAGCTATATTATTTGGAATAGTTTTTTGATTAATGTCAAAATTTCCAAATGTGAAATATGGAGTAATTTTCGAAATTTTAATAAATTAATTTGGATAAGATTTTGATGAAAATCAAATTTCCAGATTTATTTATTAGAGTGGAACGAAAATTAGAGCTTTGGATTAAGATTTGATATTATTTCATGCATATCTTAATTTACCTAATTTTAATCTAGATAGATTTGAAAATAGAATTTTAAATTTGGAAGAATTTGAAGTGGATCAAATTTTCAGATTTATTATTTATGAAATTTTCGAAAATCTATAGATTTAAATTGGATAAGGTGATTTTGGATATATACAAATAATTATCACAATCCAATTGTGATAAGAATTTAATTTTGGATAGGTTTTGGAAGATTTTGAAGTGGATCAAATCTTCAAACCTTATCCTTAAAGATTTAGATTCTTATGGATAATATTTGGATTAGATTTTTGATTTATATCAAGATATCCAATTATTATTTAATTAGGGTGGTTTGAAAATATTACATAAATTTTGTGGATAATTATAATTAATCTCCAGATTTATTTTAAGTGATATTTTCGAAATTTAACAAGATTTAAATTGGTGGATAATTATTTTAATTTCAAATTTTTATCTTGTGTATAATATCGAATTAATTAATTTAATTAATTGAAAAATTCGATTATTATTAAATATTCATGCATAGATATCATATGTTATTTTATGTGGATCATATAATACATGATTGTTGGTTTTGTAGATTGTGTTTGTTTGCAGGTTTACCAACTATCATGGCTCCTTTATTTTATGTGATGTATGTTTATGTTGAATGAATGTTGGCCGTATGCCGGTTTGGCTACGTGATTTTAATCCATGAGAAAATCCATGGATTAGGTCTATATTTTATTTTACGTTGTTTTAATGTAATAGATATAAAGCTGTTAGACCGAGTTTTGAGTTGTAATTTTTATTCTAGCAATATTAGATTTTTCCTATAGGAATAGATAGTCTGTATTGAATAAAGATCGGAGATCAACTCAAAAGAAGGAAAGTGGTTTAGCACTAAAAGGAAGGTTCACCGGTTCACATCCCGAAAACCCTAAATGGAGCTAGGACTTTCGGCGAGGCGCGGTGAAGGGGGCGGCGGTTCCAAGCCTGTTTCCGGAGCTGACTTTCTAGTTTTATCTCATCAATCAACATGAGATATAGGCCATGATAGTTGGAATATTACTGTTGCTTATTATGTTGAAGCATGCAATGGATGTTTATCATTTTATATGATGTTTGCATGTTCGATAATGGGATAAAATGAAACCTCAAACATAAATAACTAAGTGGGAGAGATTCATACCAAAGTATGTAGAAATCTCATACGGTCTCCATTAAAATCTGGTTTAATTGATAAGTGATGGGCATGCGCGTTGACATCGGTCTTCCTCCATATCGGATGTGTCATATCACAGATTTCTCTAGAAATTAAATCTCCTAAAAAGGATAGCTGTAGAACACTATTAGAACTAACTGACTCCTCCATCTGGAGCGGTTAAATTTGAGTAGTGATCTTGGTGTGAAGATAATGGTGTGCACACTTAGATGTAATTTATTGATAAACGTCCACACGATCGTAGCTTATCAGTTAGAAGATTGCATGACCGTGTTATTATCCGGCTATTAATTTGCTTGTTGTAAGGAAACTCAACTGGAGGCAAATTAAAGGTTAAACCTATTTAAGGATGAATTTTATAAACGTCCACACTATCGTGGCTTATAGAAGAAATTTTTAAAGTGTCGATGGAAAAGTATATAATTTTTATGAGGTTTTCGATTATATCTTGTTTATAATAAACGTGTTTTGTGACTGTACTGTATATTTTAATTTCAGTTATTTCATATCATCTATGGCACTCTCCAATCTGTCCTCAATCCTCAAAGAAAACAAACTTGTCGGTGAAAACTACAATGACTGGCTTCGTAACCTTAACTTAGTTCTTCTTGCTGAGGGACACAAGTTTGTACTTGAAGAGGTTTGTTCTCAAACGCCAGATGAGGGTTCTGACGAAGCCCAAAAGGTTACATATGATAAGTGGGTAAGGTCTAATGAGATCGCGCGCTGTTACATCTTGGCATCTGTGTCAAGTGTGTTGCAACATCAAGATGAGCCTATGAAAACCGCTTATGATATCATGTATAACCTTAGGCAGCTATTCGGTCATCAGAACCGCTCGACATGCCATTTGGCAATGAAGAAGCTAATGGATACGAGAATGCCTGACTCCACACTTGTTAGGGATCACGTTCTCACGATTATGGGGTGTTTATCTGAGATCGAGACCTTGGGTAGAGAGCTAGATGGTGATTCTCAAATCGACATTGTTCTTCATAGCTTGTCCTCAAAGTTTGAGCAGTTCAGGCTGAATTTTAACATGATTAAAAGGGATGACAGCCTAACTGAACTACTCATAGATCTTCAGGCGGCTGAATTGCTCCAAAAGAGCAATTCTGAGGCCCACATAGCTGAAAAAGGAGTGTCTTCTTCTGGTGGAAAAAGGAAGAAGAGAAACGCACCTAAGAAGGCTGCAGATGAGGCACTTAAGGCGAAGAAGCCAAAGGCAAAGATTCCTCCCGAGGAGTTCAAGTCAAAGACTAAGTGCTTCAAGTGCGGCCAACCAGGTCACTGGAAGGTGGCGTGTCCTAACAAGAAGAAAAAGAGGTAAATCTCACACTCTGGTTGTGGAAACATGATTAGCAACTTGTTCTAGCCAGTCATGGGTAGTAGATACAAGAGCTACTGATCATGTTTGCATTTCTTTACAGGGGTTCCTAGTAATGCTACGAGAGTGGCAGTTGTTGCAGTGGGAGACGTTGTTTTACCTTTCAGTAGTGATAGAACTTTGGTTTTGAAAGATTGTCTTTATGTGCCTGGTTTTAGGCGAAACTTGATTTCAGTTTCTAAATTGATCATGGATGGATATTCTGTTTCTTTTGATAACAAAGTGGTTATCTTTAGTGGTAAACACTTTATCTATTCTGGCACATCGGATGGACACTTATACTTTCTTAAACCAACTGAAAACACTACGCATAGACAATTGTTGAATACATCGATCATAAACTCTAACAAAAGAAAAGAACCTTCAGAATTGAATCAAACCTATATTTGGTATTTAAGGCTAGGTCATATTAACCTTAAGAGGATAAAAAGGCTTGTAAATGATGGACCATTGTCTTCTTTGGTACTGGAATCATTTCCTTTGTGTGAATCCTATTTGGAAGGTAAAATGACCAAGCGTCCTTTCCAGTCAAAAGGAAATAAATCCGAAGTGCTATTAGATTTGATTCACTCTAACCTGTGTGGCCCTATGTCAATTCAAGCTCGAGGAGGGTTCGAGTATTTCATCACTCTCATTGATGATTACTCAAGATACAGTTACATCTACTTGTTGCGTCGCAGGTCTGAATGCTTTGAGAAATTCAAAGAATTTAAGACGGAAGCGGAGAAATGAACAGACAGAAGTATCAAGTCACTACATTCTAATCATGGTGGCGAGTACCTCTCAAGCGAATTTAGGGATTACATGGCAGAGAATAGGATTACATCCCAGTTGACTGCGCCTGGAACGCCACAGCAGAATGGCGTGGCAGAAAGAAGGAATCGTACATTGTTAGAGATGGTTAGATCGATGATGAGTTATTCTGAGTTGCCCATTTCGTTCTAGGGATATGCCCTAGAAACAACAGCCTATATTCTTAACTTAGTTCCATCGAAATCAGTTCCTGCTACACCCATAGAATTATGGACTGGACGAAAGCCCAGTTTGAACCATATTCGGGTTTGGGGTAGCCCAGCACACGTGTTGCACACGGAAGCTAATAAGCTTGCTCCTCGTACTGATGTAAGGCTGTTCGTTGGATATCCAAGAGAAACGAAATGTGGTTTATTTTATAGTCCTAAGGATCAGAAGATCATTGTTAGCACCAATGCTCGATTCTTAGAGGAAGACTATGTTGAAAACCACAAACCAATGGGTCACATCAGCCTTGAGAAGTTAAGGGGTGGATCGAATCCTACACCGGTTGTACAAGAAGAGTAACCACCAAACACTGCACAACGTGTCACAAAAGTACATGAACTGCCTCGTCGCAGTGGGAGGGTTGTACGCCAACCTGATAGATTAATTGGTCTGGAAGAGGCTTCAGATTTCCCAGAGAGTCTCAATCCAGATTCTCTTATCTATTGCCGCTCATTTGGATTATGAGATCTGGCAGATGGATGTCAAGACAGCTTTTCTAAATGGAAGTCTTGAGGAAAACATCCACATGAAACAACCAGAGGGATTCATTGCTAAGGGCCAAGAGCACTTGGTGTGTAAGCTTAAAAGATCCATTTATGGACTTAAGCAGGCATCGAGATCTTGTAACATCCGATTTGATGAGGTTATCCAGTCATAGGGATTCGTGTAAAGTCCGGATGAGAGCTGTGTGTACAAGAAATGTGATGGAAACGTGGTGGCATTTCTCGTACTTTATGTTGATGACATCTTGCTTATTGGAAACAGTAAGAAGGCGTTGTCGAACATTAGGGTGTGGTTGTCCGAGCAGTTCGATATGAAGGATCTGGGTGAAGCCAGACATGTCCTTGGCATCAAGATCATTCGTGATCTCCAGAAAAGGATGTTATCACTTATATCGATACAGTGCTAGCTAGATTTGGCATGCAAGATTCCAAGAAAGGCTTCATACCTTACAGGCATGGAATTCATCTATCCAGGGAATTCCCCAAACACAGTCTGAGATAGAGGAAATGAAGAAAGTATCATATGCTTCGGCTGTGGGAAGTTTGATGTATGCTATGACATGCACTAGGCTTGATATATGCTATGTCATTGGCATGGTAAGCAGATATCAGTCTAACCCTAGACAAGGTCACTGGACTGCGGTCAAAAACATTCTCAAGTACCTTAAATGGACTCGGGACTACATGTTGGTTTTCCTCTCTGATAGTCTAGTTCCTTTGGGTTACGCAGACTCAGATTTTCAATCCGACAAAGTTAAAAGTAAGTCCACCTCGCGCTATGTGTTTACATTAGGAGGTGGAGCCATCTCATGGAGGCGCATTAAGCTGAAATGCATTGTGGATTCCACCATGGAAGCCGAGTCTGTAGCTGCCTCTGAGGCTGCAAAAGAGGTTGTCTGGCTCCGCGGGTTCCTAGTAGGCTTGGACGTAGTTTCTGATTTGCCTAATACTATCACGATATACTGTGATAACTCTGGTGCAGTGACAAATTCGAAGGAACCCAGAGCCCACAAGGCAAGTAAACACATAGAGAGAAAGAACCATCTTATACGAGAAATCGTTAAGAGAGGAGACGTGGCGATGGTCAAGATTGCATCGGAGGACAACCTGTCTGATCCAGTCACGAAGAGCCTGGCAGCTAAGACCTTTGATGGTCACGTGGAGAAAATGGGAATGAGATGCAGACCTAAGTGGGAGATTGTTAGTTTTGTATACTGGAAGACTTGTCTTTGTATACTTTTCTGATGATATGATGATATGAAATGACAGTTATTGCAGTCACTGTTTGCATTTAGATTATGTTCTATAATTGTTTTATGCAATGTTCCATATACTTACATTGTAGATGATATGGCGTGGGGAGTCACACGGTAAGATCATATCATTAGAACCTTGTAATGTATTAAAAAGCTCACGGCTTAGATGGTCCTGAACACACCATCGGTACACCGTAGAATAATCTGATAAGTTAATTTATCTTGACTAACTGATTATTCTAGTACATTCTATAGTGTATTGAGGAGGATCATGATAGGATACTTTTCTCTATCTCTGACCCAGTTACTAAGAGAATAAAGATCCACAGAGTTCGGGTTCTGAACTCATGTGATATTGGCGAGCATATGTGTGCGTTGTTTATTACTTTGATTTATCAATAAGTGAGATCTTTTCGTAGATCGAATTTGATATCTTGGGTAATAACAATGTATACATGATATCTTGAGCAGTATGCATGAGCACCATGTCCTGGTGCGCCAGGTTGATGATTTTCTCTTGAGGAAACACAAGTTCATGTTGAAACCCTGCAGGTGGATTTTATTTCGTACATGAGTAAAGCTTGTGTGGTACTACTCAAGGTTTTAGATGTTAATTAATTATAGCTGTCAGAGGCTGACATAATTAATTAATGAACATTATATCTTAAACACGGGGAATGGCTGGACTAAAGGAGAAAGCATATTCGTAAATATGTCTTAAATTGGTAGGTCAGTTTTACTTCTTTAGTGGAATAAAAGTAAAAATTAATTTATTTAATTATATCCTAAGTTTATTGGATATTGGATATTAAATAAATTAGTGGGCCAATTTAATATTCTTCTAGATCCCTGTTGTAGTCCAATTGACTGATAGTGGACTGGATATTGAACTTGAGATAGAGGCGCAAACACAGTCGGGTTTTGAGATGAAAATTTCACCCCCTCCCTATAAATAGGGGAAAGGGGGGGCAAAAATTTGATGTATAATAATCAGCCCCTCTTTTGTCTCTCAAAGTTTTCCACAGATTCCACAACCCTATCTAGTAGATTTCAGCCCACTCTGAATCTAGATACAGTCCGGGAATACAACAGAAGATCTTGGAGTAGAATACTGTGGTGGTCGAAATTTGAGGTGTAGGTGGCGCCATTCCTGTATTGATTCAACAACAAGATTAGATCTTTAATCTTGTCCACAGACCGTCTATAAATTTGTAAGTAGATTCGTTTTCTATGTCTTCCGCTTTATTAGATTCGAATCTGCTTTACATGTTTTTCTGTTAGAATGTGATAAACATGCATGTTACATAAATTTGTGATTTGCACGAACACGGATTAATGAACAACCAAATGATCCAAATGTGGTTTAATTCGAAAAAACCCCAACAACTGGTATCAGAGCGGGTTTTGGCACTGTTCTAGGATTAATCCAAGCATAATTTCAAATTACATGATTAAATTTGATGATGAATTTATGGTGTTTAAATTTACAGATTTAATTGGCTATGTATTTCGATTTTATGGAATTCAAAACTTGGAATAATTTTTTAAATTCAAAAATTATAGTTTTTGAGTAGGCTTGAATTTTCGGTCACCATAATAAATTCGGTCATCTACTACTATAACAGTAAACTTCTTGCCTCAGGGGTTGGTGACTTCACTGGTTCAAACAGATCCATGTGTAGCAGCTGAAGAATGTCAGTTGTTCCTTGAGGATGACTTTTGTTTTTGAATGATGACCTCACTTGCTTCCCTTTCTGGCATGGTCCACAGACGCCAGTTTTGTTGTAGATTTCTTTAGAAAGCCCATCAACTAGCTCTTTCTTGGCCAGGTAGTTGATAGTTTTGAAGTTGAGATGGTTCAATCGTCGATGCCACAACCAGCTTACTTCAGTTGATCCTTTGGAGAGAAAGCAAGCTTCTGAATAGCCAGTTGACCAGTCAACAATGTACAAGTTGCCTTTTCTTACTCCAGTCAGGAGTATGGCTCCAGTTGACTTGTCTCTTATGTGAAACGAGTTGTTGCTGAAGTCGACTGAGTACCCATTATCACAAAGCTGTTTAATGCTTAGCAGCTTGTGCTTCAGTCCTTCAACATGTGATACGCCATTTATGACAACTTTTCCTTTGACCACGAACCATTCTCCAATGGTTCGGCTCTTTGAGTTATCTCTAAAAGTGACTAGTGGTCCCTTAACCTCATTGTACCCATCAAGATCGTTCTTGTCTCCTGTCATATGTTTTGAGCACTCGCTATCCAAATGCCAAGTATCTTTGACCTTTTTTTTGAAGAATAAATTGACTGGGTCCCACATCATAGTGAGGGTATTTTGGTGAAGTAAAAATTGTTTGGTTAAAAAAGAAGAATTCACAGTTCATGGTTAGAAAAGATTTTTAAAACTTTAAAATGGTTAGAAAGATGTATTCACATAAAATTAAAGTACTTGATAATTATTAGTACTAAAACTTAATGTATACATTGGTTGTGGCAATATTTTTGCAGTTGAAGATAGTGCATTAATACCTTTAGGTAATTCCTTTGGGACCAAACTCAATAATTTAGCACAAATTTGGCATAAAAAAAAAGAAATATTTCTAAAATTAATTTGTATTTTATCATTCACGCTCTTCAATTTAATTTCAATTTTTTCCTTGACGTGACATAATTAAGCTTAGGCATGACTCGTTTTCGTTTGTTCCGAATGTATACCTGTTCATAGCGCATAGGCACATATAATTCATTTTCATATATATGGCAAAACATAAACAAAGTGAATGGGTAGATTTGGATATTAAATTCATAATTTTCTTAAATCGGTTGAACACCTACAAATGCAAGATGTTGAAATTATAACAAGATCCACCTTAAAAGGCATGAAGTACTATATCTTTTCACGCGTCCAACTAAACATTTTATTATGGAAAAAAGCAAATTTATAATCTGACAAAATTCATATAATTAATTACCCCCATTAAAAACTAGCTAGTTACCAAATGAAAATAAATGGGCCATTAATTTGTATAAGACAATATTATGTATGAGTATTATCTAAATGATGTTGACCCGTTAGGTGATCTGACTATAAAAAATAATTGAGGGAAAATGAAAATTTTAACCGTGAACAAATGTATTGGCAAACTCCACTTATTACCTAGAAGATGCAAAGATGAAAAACTCGTTAAACCAAATAATTGAGTAATTCAAGGCTGAAAAAGTCCAACTTAAATTTTTCGATGGAAACCTAATGTGATATTTGAAAGTTATATATAATTATATGTATGCTTAACTAAGAAAAGTGAACCAAACAAAAAGCATGCTTAACTAAGAAAGGTGAACCAAACAAAAAGAAAATATAGGTCTCGGTGGGGCTAATCTAGTGGTGGAGTGAGGTTGTTTGGAGATCAAAGGTCACAAATTTGAATATCCTCAATATCACAGATTAGATGTTGGAGTATATATATATATATATATATATATATATATATATATATATATATATATATATAATATAGGGCAAAGGTAGAAAAACACACCTGAAGTATTTGTAAATTCCTGGTTAGACACCTAAAGTATGACTCGGCTCATTCAGCCCCTTAAAGTTTTAAACTCAGATCAAACATGACCTTCCGTCTACTTAGTTAAAATCGAACGTTACTGAGTTTAAACGGCATTTATTTACGAAGCAACGGTGCACTGTTTACCATTTACAAACCCATAAACATAAAAAAGCCCTAATTCCCAAATCTTAACTCCCCCAAATCTTGAAGTTTCCAGCCCTAATTCCTAACTCCCCCAAATAGCTCTAAAAAATTGGTAAAGTTTGAAGGTGAAAGTGACCCTCCATTTTGCGCGGTGCAAAATCGAATAGTAGTGGTCCGAAAGACAGCACATGTAACCCACAAATCCGACAAAAGGTAAAAGATACATGCCTCTTTTTGTACAAAAATATTATTATTTAGTGTAAATGATGGGAAAATTATGAAACCCCAAAATAATTTGAAGAATTCATTGTTAGAAGAACAATAGAATATGTTGCAAAATTTATACGTTTTGGAATTAATAATTATCTGTTTTGGACTGTTTTTAATTTCTGGTAATTCTTCATTTGATTTTGTAGATATGGATATAGAGGTGTTCTCTTTGGTGTACCATTTTATGGGTAGGTGGGTAAATTCACCAAACTTCACTTACATTGATGGGAGTGATAAATGAACGGGTGGCTATAGATTTTATGTCTTTTACTCACATGGTAAAAAAATATAAGGAAGAGTTTAAGATGGATAATGTGAAACAAAGTATTGGTTGATTCATGGACAAGTGATTGGAGTCCAGCATGTATGGAGAAATATCAACAGAACATGGATGATGCTTTTGGGTGTAGAGTTTTTTTCAATGGGAAAGATGGTTATGAAATAGTGGATGGAGAGGATAGGCATCGTGTGTTTTTAGATAAATAATCTTTATGGAATTCCCTGCTCTCATGCAATCTGTGCAATGCTTCACTCCAAGCTTGACCCAAAATCCTACATTTCTGGTTGGTATCATAAAACTGCATAGATGGCCACATATGAGTATCCAATGGTGCCCATGCCTTGGAAAAAATCAATTGATAGTGACAGATTTGAAAAGCTTGAACCACCTCCTGCAGAGAGGCTAACTGATAGACCAAGGAAGCAGAGGATCCGCAACACTCATGAGCGCATGAAAGGGAAGACTTCAGGAAAGCTCTTAAAGAAGGGTGATATAATAACTTGCTCAATTTTCCACTCTGATGAACATAATCGAAGAAGATGTCCAAACAAACAGTCTCAAGTAACACTACAATAGATGTTTCATTCATTATTTATTTTTTTCATTCACTTCAATTAATTATCTTACAAATTTGTATTTGTAACGCCCCAGATTTTCGGATAATATTTAGAGAATTTTTAATGGTAATTAATTAAGTTAAGAAATAAATTTAAATAAGGTTAATTGAGGTCAGATGTCAGTCACGACTTTAGGGGTCAGTTTTCGTGAAAATCATCTTTTCAGAAAATGTGATCTTAATTCTGTAAAGACCATTTGTGGTCTCGTTAGAAAGGATTTAACTCAAGGAGTGTGCCGGTATTCTCAGAATTTTATTCTGAAGTCATTTGAGTTTCTGGTAATGAAAAACATATTTAAAAGGTGAATGAATAGTAACTTTTGCGAGCGTTCGTCTTTTGAGAAATTTACAAAATCCTCCTTATCAATCCGAGTCTTGTTCTATCAAACCCCCCTTGTGAGAAATGACTCAAGGATTACGTTGGCATTAACGGATTTCCATTCTGAGGTCAATCGAACGTTCGGGAGCAAAATCTGTCAGTCTGAGTGAATAGTAAAAACTAATTTCAAAAAGGGAATCTTTGCTCGTCTTTCTTCTGATGACCCTGTCTTCTTCATGAATCAAGTTGGTTCACTAGTATTCGAGCCAATGAGTCTCCCCATATTTTTAGATTTCATGTCTGAGGTCATTTGGACCTCGACATCGAATAAAGCAGCTTTTAACCGAACCCGGTGTAACTTCTGCAGTATCGCTGCACTGGAGTGGCTTCTCAAAGAAGCCAATCCCACATCTATAAATAAGGGCCACCCCCTGTGCTTACATTTTCTCATTTACCATTCATTTCACTTCCAAGAGAGTGGGAAAGCTTTGAGAGAAAAGCCGAGAAAGTTCTGTGGAAGTAAAAATCATTCTTCGTGAGTGTTCCGCAAGATGACGAGCGGAGTGGCGTGGAAGGGATGCGGTGAGGGAATGTGCTAGGGGCAACATTGGGTCGTAGCAGGCGGCTCTACCGCCGTTGTGATTTGACGAGACGCCGAGCTAGCCACCTTCCTTCGACACATCTAACCCCTTCCATTCTGGTTCGTCGGTCCCGATTCCATTTCTTTTCCATCTTTCAATTCTCCATTTTCTTTCCGTTCTTCATGTTCTTCGTGTTCTTCATTATTACTCATTTACCTTCAGTCTAAATTTGTATTTCGATTTTTTGTTGAAGTTCCAAGCCAATAACGTTTACGTTATATTGCTCACTTTATTCCTATCATTATGATTCTCATTATTATTTCTTGTGATTAGTCTCGTTATTCCATTTAAGTCCCATTCGAGTTATATTTAAAAGATTTTGTGGTTATTCTAAATGTTTAAGGAGGATTATCGTGTTTATGTCGTGATAATGCCGATTTCTTTAAGTTAAAGCATGCCGTTTCATGTTAATTTAAATTATTGAAGAATTTTTTTAAAAAAATTTATAAGTGTTCTTCGTGTTCATTATAAAATTCTCGTACCCTCTTTTCGAGCTTTTCGAGTCGTGTTTTTCCTGAGTTATTTCCAAGTTTAATTTAAGAAGATTTTCAAGCTATCTCTGAGTTATTTTGAGTACATTTCTTAAGTTGTTTTATGTCTAGAACTCAAGTAATCAAGGTGTGAGTTTCTTCGAATAAATTCTTTTCGAACTTTATAATGTGGCAAATTCGTACAATATGTAATTAAATCTTAGATTTTAGTCTTCGAGTTAGATATCACTTTAGATAGTTAATTTCTTCGAAGGAAGCTGCTAAGTCGATAATTCGACTTTTGTAGGAGGAAGTGAGGCTCGAGGGAATTCAAAGAAGGATCATCAACTCGTTGCCTTATTTTCTGCTCCGTGATCGAGGTGGGTAAATCTATACTCATCTAAACTTTGAGCTAATAAGCACTAGAAACATATAAGGCAAATGAGATATCCAATAAAGTATTTTGCTCTGCCTGATTGATCTCTGTACAATGAAGGAAATGAAGGATACAATATATTAAATGAGCTATCGAGCATGATTAGAAATGCTAGAAGTGTTAAAGTGTTATTTATGCTTAGCATGAGATATTTGGAATTGTCTTGAGTTGCAATTGGTATTTATGTACGTTCATTTCCTTGTACTTGAATGTTGAAACCTTGTTAAAGCTTGTATAGTTAAGAATTAAGGATTGCCTTGTTAGGGTAGTGTTAAATCCCTTGTAGGCCAAGATCATGCTATATTAAAGGATTAGCCACTAGACATTGTTGTAGGATTGGTTTTGCTAGCAAAGTTAAGGAAGGAAGGAACTTAGCATTTCACTTAAGAAGGAATTGAGCTCAGAAGATCTATGAACTTTTAAGTGAGTCACTGCTGGGTTAATTCCCTCGCAAACTCGTTTGGATATTTGAGGTAACCCCTCTTCTATCCTATGGCATGCCTAAGGGTGCAGTTGACATTAGGTTTGAGCCAGGATGGACCCACAAAGGAAAGAAAAGTTTTTTCGGATATTGAGAGGGCTTTTGCGTTTTGCTCTTTATATACCGACGGTTGAGTGTTGGATATCTTGAAGTTATTAAAGTATTTTTGTTAAAACCCACTGAGTACATTAGTGCTCATGCCCCTTCTTTTCAAATATTTTCAGGTTGAGATGCTGAGGATGTTGGTGGCTGTGGATGTGGGTTGGGTGCTGAGATTGTTTTGCTATTATCTAATTTTCCTTTGAAATCCCATTATGTGTTCTGCTACTCTGATACACTCTTTCTAATTCCGTTCAAGTTCTATTATGTTTAACGAGATTCTAAGAATATTCCCTAGTCATGGTTATCTATAAATAAAGATGCATATTAAGTTTTATTTCCACTTCTCAAGTATATTTTTCTTTCACCTATGAATAGGCTTATTCACGTTGATATCTGTTTATTCACTTTGACCTATGAATGGGTCTATACTCGTTGGTATCTGATTAGTTAGCCGTTTTATTCCGCTAAAGCATGTTTCCTTTTTAAACAAGTAAACCTGAGTATCATCGTCTATCTTTCGAACGTGTATATTTATTCGTAAACCCTCTTTGTTAGTCTCCCGTCTTTATTCTTTAATCCCTTAATAACACCCCGTACCCATTCGTTAATCCCTATCTCGGGATCAGGCTGTTACAGGTGGTATTAGAGCCAGTTAGCAACTCTGCAGACCTGTCTCTTTGTTTAAGTTAAGTTAAGTTAAGTGATTATGTGCATATAAGTTGTTCCTTGATGAGTTAAAGAAACAACCCACAGCTGGCCATCACCCTCGTATCCTCAACCAAAAATCAAGGTATGATAGTATAGAGATTTTGGATGTTGGATTCATGATTTTTGGAATACAGGAAAGGAAAAGATTTGAGCAAGCATTTCTGTTTTATGGATAAGAGAAAAACCGTGAGAATGAAATTCCAAGTAAAAGATGTTCGGGTAAGATGATTTCCGAGGTGGAAAATTTGTGAAAAGATTTCTCGATCCCAAAAAGGCTTAACTTCATTTCACGAAATTTTTTTGACTCAAAGAAAAGGTAAATATGTATGTTTAAAGACTTTGGGCACCAAAATTTTTATAAAAAATGTCAACTGCTTTTAAAATGAGCTATGCATGTAAGATATAATCTAGACATTAGTATGATCTCAGGAGGACCTTAGATCTCCCTTTAATAATCTAGACTGATTAAGTTATTCTCTTCTAGATGGTTAAGTGTCGTTCGACAGCTAAGAAAAACATGCCTCTTTTCTGCCCTGTGCAAGAAAGGGTCGAGAGGTTCAGGAGAAAAACCTGGAATGGCAACGAGCAGTTGCTATCCTATATGGTGAGGTTCCTTGAAAGGTGGGCTTGGACGAACGGCTATGGAGGAGAGCTCGGAAGCTTATCCGACTTGGAAACATGCATCCGCATGTGTGAGCATGCGCCACCTGCTTGGAGGCCTATGATGTACCGTATCCTGCAAAGCACGATCACCCGTGATCCCGAGACGTATGCTGAGATCGGGAATCTGACGGAGTTCTCCTCAGCCTTGATGGCTCATTGGGTGTCGGAGTATGGCCACATACACGCCTTAGCCGAGCAGTAGGCAGCCGAGAAAAATCCCTCCCTCATTGTAGAACTAGAACTGCAAAGGGCGACTCTCAATAGTCTCCCTGGATTTCAAGCGCCACGCCCTCACGATAAAGGAACCTCAGGAGCGGGAACCTCAAACGTCCATTCGTGAATCACACCGAGTCCTTATTTTTCTGCACTCCTCAAATGAAATAGTGGACCCCTGCGTCCGCTTCTCAGGGTCTGGGACAGTGTATGCCCCATCAGTATCCCGAAAGAGCATCTGCATGAGGAGATTCAAGTTCAGTATCCCAGAGACAATTGAAATTGATGATAAGAAAGAAGAAGAAGAGGACCCGGAGGAGGGTCAAGAGGAAATGGGGTCGCCATGCAAGGATAAGGGGAAGAGCCCGACTTATGATTAAGAGTTAGTAGGAAGTAGGAGGTGTTGCTATTAGAACACCTAGTTGTCTGACCTATCTGTTTGTCTGTTTTCTTGATGTCCATTTAATCCGCTTTAACCAAGATTCTAATATGTAATATATGCTTTAACTTTTCTACACTCTAATAGTGGCACTGAATTTTCCAAAAGACGGCCCTATCCCATTTGTAACCTAGAAACTTCTTTTATAATATAGATGCCAAAGTCCTCCTAATAAGGCAATTTTCCCCATCATGCTTGAATATCGTTTAAATTTCCACCTTGTTTGATCTATCTTGCGTAAATTAAGACCTTATCAAAAGGCATTCTTGCTTTGTGCGATTTCAATCGAGCGTCATTAATATTTAGTTCTTTAGAATGCCGCCTCGAAGACATCAAGCCAAGAACGAGGATGAGAATGAACCTGAGCAAGTCCCGAACCCCGGTCCAAGAGCCGAAAGTGTGTTTCTCAAACACAACCCTCCATTGTTTAATGGTTTAGGAGACCCAATGGATGCCAAGAAATGGGTTCGCTCTTTAGAACGAATTTTCGATTTCATAGCTTGTTCAGAGGAAGAACAGTTAAGTTGCGCTCTTTTCATACTAACGGACGATGCGGACTATTGGTGAGAGTCCGTTCAAAGGAAAATAACCCCAAAGTAATGGGAGGACTACATTTGGGAAGATTTCAAGCACGACCTATATCAGAAGTACATCCCATATTGTTATCGAGAGGCAAAGGAGATGGAGTTATAGAACCTAAAGCAAGGAAGGAAGACAGTGTCAGAATACGACAGAGAGTTCAACCAATTGTCAAGGCATGCTCCATATCTAGTGGACACGGATAGCAAGAGAGCATGCAATTGTTCAAGAAGGGACTTAGATCTGACATTGGCATAGCCCTCGCTGGGAAAGAAGACATGTCTTATGCTCGAACCTTAGCCATAGCCTTAAGTATAGAATCCATTCTCCCTCGAGAGAAAGTTTAGCCACCTCAGCCATCTAATAATCTAAAGGAAAAGAGAAAGTGGGAAGGAGAAAGGAGAGATGATAGAGGAAAGAAACCCCACTGGCAAAGCCGAGAGTCAGGAGTGCCTCGCAATCAGCCTGACAACACCCCTAGCCTTAGATCAAGTCAAAAGTACAGAAGGACGCACCTTGGAGTCGGCCGAGCAAATCAAACTGGGTGCTACAACTGTGGTGAAGAGGGACACTTCAAAAGGGAGTGTCCTAAAGGAAACAACAGACGATCCCAAACACCACCCAATCCTTGTACCCGTAGCCGCTTCAGCAATTTTCTGAAAATCAGCCAAGGCTGCAGCAAGGAGAACCTCAGGGTCAAAGGCCGGGAATGAATCTAAGGCGGAACCAAGGACGAGATCAAAGGTGCAATCAATGACAAAGGCCACCTCAGCCAGATCGTACTTATGTTCTCAATCAGCAGCAAGCTGCTAAGGCCCCAGGTAATCTAGCAGGTATGATTACCCTCTTCGAGACGCCCGTTTTAGCTCTCTTCGATACTGGAGCATCGCATTCATTTATAGCTGAGTCTGTCTATAAGAGACTGAAGATAAAACCTGAGAAAACTGAGAATGCTCTTGAGATAAGTATTTCCTCTGGAAAATGGATGAGGTCTAAGAAGGTTTGCTCTAACCTAGAATTGAACATAGAAAGAGAAACCTTTAAGTCAAATCTTTATGTGATAAAGATTTTTGGACTTCGATATAATCCTAGGAATGGATTAGTTAGCCTCGACTTATGCCTCCATAAGCTGCCCTAAGAGGGAAGTTGTGTTTCGACCACCTGGGAAACCGAGGTGAAGATTTACGGATCAAGGCTAGGAAGCAAAGTCCCAGTGATATCCACTCTGAAGGCCGCCAAAATGATAAGGAAGAATAGCTGCCAAGCATTTTTAGTTAACCTGATAAGAAAAGAGGAAGGACAGCATTCAATTGAAGACGTTCCAGTCGTAAGAGAATACCCCGACGTATTTCTAAAAGAGCTGCCAAGACTGTCCCTAGACAGGAAGGTGGAGTTCCCATCAAGTTGGAACCAGGAGCCGCCTCAGTTTCAAAAGCCCCCTACAGAATGGCGCCTAAAGAGTTGCAAGAACTCAAGGTTCAACTGCAAGAGTTATTAGACCTAGGTTTTATCCAACCTAGTGTGTCGCCTTGGGGAGCTCCAATCTTGTTCATAAAGAAGAAGAATGGTACATTGAGAATGTGCATCGACTATAGAGAGCTTAATAAGCTAACCATTAAGAATCGATACCCTCTCCCAAGAATAGACGATCTCTTTGATCAGCTTAAGGGAGCAAGTGTCTTCTCCAAGATGGACTTAAGTTTTGAGTATCATCAGTTGAAGATCTGAAAGGAGGATATCCCTAAGATTACTTTTAGAACTCGCTATGGACATTACGAGTTTGTGATAATGCCATTCAGATTGACTAACGCCCCAGCAGTGTTCATGGATTTAATAAATCGGGTTTTTCACCCGTATCTAGATAAGTTTGTGCTAGTTTTCATAGATGATATCCTCATCTATTCGAAGGATGAAGAGGAACACCAAGAGTACCTAAGAGTGGTGCTAGAAACGTTAAGAAGAGAAAGGCTTTACACTAAGTTTAGTATGTGTGAGTTTTGGCACAAGGAAGTTATGTCTTTAGGTCGTATAGTTTCAGTAGAAGGAATCAAGATGGATTCAGCTAAGATTGAAGCTGTAAGCAACTAGAAGTCTCCAAGGAATGTGAATGAGATAAGAAGTTTCCTAGGACTCGCTGGATATTATCGTAGATTCATCAAAGGATTCTCGACTATATCTAAGCCCATGACGCGACTGTTAAAGAAGGACTCTAAGTTCAAATGGATGCCCGAGTGCGAGGAATGTTTCCAAACCTTGAAGAAGATGCTAACCACAAACCCAGTGTTAGCCATTCTGGAAGGGAATGAAGATTTCATGGTTTACGCAGACGCGTCGAAGAAAGGATTATGATGCGTGCTGATGTAGAGAGGAAAGGTGATTGCTTATACTTCAAGGCAGCATAAGAATCATGAGCAGAACTATACCACACATGACTTAGAATTAGCAGCAGTTGTTCATGCACTGAAGATCTAGAGGCACTATCTCTACAAAGCTAAGTGTGAGATCTTCTCGGATCACAAGAGCTTGAAGTATTTCTTCGAGCAAAAAGATCTTAACATGAGACAGAGAAGATGGCTAGAACTTATAAAGGATTACGACTGCACAATTAACTACCACCCAAGTAAGGCGAATGTGGTAGCAGATGCCCTAAGTAGGAGGGAGAATGCAGAGTTAGGACTCGTTTTAGTCTAGGAAGATCTTCTCAAAGAATTTGAGAAGTTAAAGATCGAGGTGCTAACACCACCTGAGACCATTCAAGCTCAAATCGCCGCGTTAGTCACTCAGCCCGACCTAAGGCAAACGATAATTGAAGCCTAGAGAGGAGACGAATTTCTCGAAAAGAAAAGACTAGAAGCACGATCAGAGAGCTCGCAAGATTTTACGGAAGCCGCCGGTAACGCGCTCTTATTCAAAGGAAGGCTTTATGTGCCGAGCAAAGAAGAACTAAAGGAGGAAATCATGTGCGAAGCACATGACATGCCATATACAGCACATTCCAGAAGCACCAAGATGTATCAAGACCTCAAGAGGAACTTCTGGTGGAATAACATGAAGAGAGAGATAGCCGCCTTCGTGGAAAGGTGTTTGAACTGTCAGCAAGTGAAGGCTTTGCATCAAAAACCTTCTGGTTTACTCCAACCCTTAGAAATTTCTGAATGGAAGTGGGATCATATTAATATGGACTTTGTCGTTGGTTTGCCAAAGTCTAAGCGGGGGAATACCGCTATTTGGGTAATCGTTGATCGATTATCGAAATCAGTACATTTTGTTACTGTTAAAATGACAGATGGGCTAGATCAATTAGCCCAGCTATATGTCAAGAAAGTTGTGCGTTTGCACGGGGTGTCGGTATCGATTACATCGGATCATGATACAAGATTTACGTCAAGATTCTGGAGGAGCCTACAAGAAGTAATGGGATCAAAGCTAAATTTCAGCATGGCCTTTCATCCTTAAACGGATGGCCAGTCCGAAAGGACTATCTAGATTTTAGAAGATATGCTTAGAAGAGTAGTCATTGATCAAGGAAGCAGTTGGGAGGAATTACTGCCATTGGTAGAGTTTGCGTACAAAAACAACTACCAGTTATCGATTGACATGGCCCCTTATGAAGCCCTGTACGGAAGGAAGTGTAGATCACCCTTATATTAGGACGAAGTTGGAGAAAGAAAGGTACTTGGACCTGAAATGGTCCAGGAAGCTGTCCAGAAGATAGAGCTTATTCATCAGCAAATCAAGGAGGCTCAGGATAGACAGAAGGCATATGCAGATGAAAGAAGAATGGAGCTTAGTTTCGACATCCTCCTCGTTTATCCGAGTCCAGCTCTGTCAGGCCCATCTTATGGGAAATGACTCAAGGATTTCGTTGGCATTCACAGATTTTCATTCTGAGGTCAATCGAACGCTCGGGAGCAAAATTTGTCAATCTGAGTGAATAGTAAAAAGTAATTCCAAAAAGGGAATCTTTGCTTATCTTTCTTCTGACAACCCCGTCTTCTTCACGAATCGAGATGGTTCACTAGTGTTCGAGCCAACGAGTCTCCCGCTATTTTTAGATTTCGTGTTTGAAGTCATTTAGACCTCGACATCGAATAAAGCAGCTTTTAACCGAACCCGGGGTAGCTTTTGCAGTATTCCCACACAGCAATGGCTTCCAAGGGAAGCCAAAGCTTCTCCAATAAATAGGGGACCACCCCTTTGGCATTCTTTGCTCATTTCTCATTCACTTCACTTCTAAATTGAGAGGGTGAAAAGCTTTCAAAGCCGAGAAAGTTCTGTCGAAGTAAAAAGCGTTCTTCGTGAGTGTTCTTCAAGACGACGAGCGAAGTGGCAAGGAAGGGATGCGGTGAGGGAATGTGCTAGGGGCGCCGTTGGATCGTAGCAGGCGGCTCTGCCGCCGTTGCGACTCGACGAGACGCTGAGCTAGCCACATTCCTTCGACGCACCTAACCCCGTCCATTCTTGTTCATCTGTCTCGACCTCATTTCTTTTCCTTCTTTTAAATTCTGCATTTTACTTTCCGTTCTTTGCGTTCTTCATTATTGCTCATCTAAAAGTTGTATTTCGATTTTTGTTGAAAGTTCCAAGTTAATAACGTTTACGTTATAATTCTCATTATAGTTCCGTTATTATTATTCTAAAAGATTAGCCTTGTTTATTCCGTTAAATTCCATTTAAGCCACATTTAACGATTTTGTTATTATTCTAAATATTAAAGGAGGATTAACGTGTATATGCCATTATAATACCAAATTTCTTTTCAAGTTAAAGCATGTTGTTGCATGTTAAATTCAAGTACGTTGTTTTTAAAAAATTTCAGGTGAAATGTTCTTCGTGTGCCGCCGCGCCACGCCCCCCTCGGCGGCCCTGCGCCCGCCGGGGCTGAGGAGCTCGCCGGGGTAAGGGCATCCTGCTGGCGCACCCTGCCCCACGGCGGGGGGAGCCTGCCGGCGCCCATGTGCGCAGCGGCGGCCCCCCCTTCTCCGTGTTGTTTTTCGCCGTTTCTTTTCAGCTATTTTCATACCCTTTTTCCCGAACTTTTCGAGGCTTCCAAATTATGTTATTCTCAAGCCATATTCAAGTTTAAATTGTAGTAAGGTATTCAAATTAATTCCAATTTATTTCGAATAAGCTATCTAAATTATTTTCCGTCTAAAAATTTAGAGATCAAGTCGAGAAGTTCCTTAAATAAAATAAATCATTCTCGAACCCTTATTAAGTCAAAGTCGTGCTATCCATGTTAATTCCTAGCTAAGGGAATATTAGTTTGGTTTTATTTAATCTTATGTTATTAGAAATCTTCGAAGGAGGCCGCTAAGTTGATGATTCGACTTTTGTAGGGGGAATCGAGCCTCGCATGAATACTAAGGAAGACCACCAGCTTGTTGCCTCATCTTCCGTCCTGTAATCAAGGTGGGTAAATCTATACTCATCTAAAGTTTGAGCTAATGAGCTCTAGAAGTATGTTAGGGCAAATGAGATATCCAATAAAGTATTTTTGCTCAGCCTGATTGATCTTTGTACAAGGAAGAAAGAAAGGAAGATATTATGTTTTACTTGAGCTCTCAAGCATGTTTAGAAATGATAGAATTACTAAAGTATTGTTTATGCTTAGCTTGAGATGTTTAGAATTATATTTAGTTTCGATTCGTATTTATTTACGTTCTTTTCCTAGAATCGAATGTTTATGCTTGTTAAGCTCGCAGAATTAAGAACTAAGATTTACCTTGTTAGGATAGCGTTAAATCCCTTGTAGGCTGAGATCATACAGTAGTAAAGGATTAGCCCTTAGACATTGTTCTAAGTTTGGTGTTGCTAGCAAGGTTAAGAAAGGAAGGGACTTAGCTTTTCACTTAAGCAGGATTTGAGCTCAGAACTCTTAAGGGAGTCACTGCTGGGTTTTTCCCTCGCCAACTCGTTCGGATATTTGAGGTAACCCCTCTTCTATCCTATGACATGCCTAAAGGTACAGTTGACGTTAGGTTTGAGCCAGATTGGTCCCAAAAGAAAAGAAAAGAATTTGCGGATATGGAGAGGGCTTTTGCATTTTGCTCTCCATATATCGTCTGTTGATTATTGGATATCTGGATGTTTATTAAAGTGTTTCATTAAAACCAACTGAGTACATTAGTGCTCATGCCCCCTCTTTTTCAAATGTTTTACAGGTTGAGATGCTGAGGATGTTGGTGGCTATGGATGTGGGTTGGCTGCCAAAACTGTTTTGTTA
This sequence comes from Perilla frutescens, assembly GCA_026008535.1. NCBI lineage: Eukaryota > Viridiplantae > Streptophyta > Magnoliopsida > Lamiales > Lamiaceae > Perilla > Perilla frutescens. The sequence goes on along the minus strand of BRKX01000006.1, from coordinate 38,992,713 downwards.
TTATCTAATATTTCCTTGAAATCCACTATGTGATCTGCTACTCTAATACACTCTTTCTAATTTCGTTTAAGTTCTATTATTATTCAAGAATCTATGAATAATCTCCCTAGACATGATTATTTGAGTATAAGATGCATACTAAGTTCTATTTCTATTTCCCGAGTATGATTTCCTTTCGTCTATCAAGGGGCTTGTACGCATTATTAACTATTATCATTTATACTGAATGGTATCCATTTATCCGTTTAATTAACCGTCTAGTTCCACTTAAGCATGCTCCTATTTAACAAAAGTGAACAAGAGTATCCTCGTCTAATTCCCAAAAGCATATCTCGATTGTAAAACCAACTCATTAATCTTCCATTTTACCTAATTAACCCTTTAATGACACCCCGTCCCCACTCATTAACCCCTATTTTGGGACTGGGCTGTCTCTTTGTTTGAATTAAGTTAAGTATATATGTATGCATAAGTTGTTCTTTGATAAGTGAAAGCAACAACCCACAGCTCGCCATCACCCTCGTATCTTCAACCAAAAATCAAGGTATGATAGTATAGAGATTCTGGATTTTGTATTTTGATTTTTAGAATACAGGAAAGGAAAACATTTGAGCAAGCATACCTGTTTTATAGATAAGAGAAAAACCGTGAGAATGAAATTCCAAGTAAAAGGTGTTCGGGTAAGACGATCTCTGAGAATGAAAAGCTTGTGAAAAAGATTTCTCGATCCCAAAAAGGTTTACATTCATACTCAAAAATTTTGACTCAACGAAAAGATAAACTCGTATGTTAAAAAGACCATGGGCACCAAAATTTTTCTTATAAGAACGTCAACTGCTTCTAAAAGAATCTATGCATGCAAGATATAATCTAGACGTTAGTATGATCTCAGGAGAGCCTTAGGTCTCCCTTTTATAATCTAGACTGATTAAGCTATTCTCTTCTAGATGGTTAAGCGCAATATGACTGCTAGGAAGAGCGTGCCTATTTTTTGCCCAGTTCAAGAAAGAGTTGAAAGGTTCAGACGAGAAACTTAGGACGGTAACGAGCAATTACTGTCCTTCATGGCAAGGTACCTAGAGAGGTGGGCCTAGGCTAATGGTTACAGAGGGAAGCCCGGGAGTGTATCTGACTTAGAGACATACATTCGCATGTGCGAGCACGAACCACCCACTTGGAGGCCTACAATGTACCGCATCTTGTAAGGCACTATCACCCGTGATCCCATAACATATGTTGAAATTTGACGGAGTTCTCCTCAGCCTTGATGGCTCGTTGGGTGATGGAGTATGGCCATGTCCAAGCCTTAGCCGAGCAGCAAGCAACCGTGCAAAACCCCTATCTCATGGTAGAGTTAGAACTGCAAAGGGCGACTCTCAACAATCCCCCTAGATTTTCAAGCGCCACGCCCTCCGGGTCGTGAACCACACCGAGTCCCTATTTTCTTGCACTCCTCAAATGAACTAGTGGACCCCTGCATACACTTCTCAGAGTCTGGGGCAGTGTATGTCCCATCAGTACCCCGAAGGGAATATCCATATGAGGACGTTCAAGTTCAGCGTGCCGGAGACAGTTGAAGATGAGGAAGAAGAGGAAGACCCGGAAGAGGGAGGCGAGGAGGAAGTAGGGTCACCGTGCAAGGGGAAAGGAAAGGCTCCAGCCTATAATTGAGCTGTAGTAGGAGCGTAGGAGGTGTTGCTGTTAGAAGGAGGTGTTGCTGTTAGAACACCTAGTTATCTGATCTATCTGTCTGTCTGTTATCTAATATCCGCTTTAACCAAGACTCTAATATGTAACTGATGCTTTAAACTTTCTAAACTCAAATAGTGGCAGTAAATTTTCCAATAGACTGCCCTATCCCGATGTAACCTATAACTTATTCTATGATATCGATGCCAAAAGTCCTCTTAATGAGGTAGTTTTCCCATTATGTGTGAAGAACGTTTAAATTTCAGTCTTATATAATCTATCTTAAAATAAAGAACTTGTCAAAAGGCATCCTTGCAATTGTGCGAATTCAATCAAGTGTCGCTAATATCTAGTTCTTTAGGATGCTGCCCCGAAGATGTCAAGCTAAGAACGAAGATGAGAACGAACCCGAGCAAGCCCCAAACCACGGGCCAAGAACCGAAAGTGTGTTTCTCAAACACAATCCTTCCATCATTTACTGGTTTAGGAGATCCAATGGATGCCGAAAAATGGGTTCGCTCCTTAGAGCGAATTTTCGATTTCATAGCTTGTTCAGAAGAGAAAAAGTTAAGCTGTGCTCTCTTTATGCTGATGGATGATGGGGACTACTGGTGGAAGTCCATTCGAAGGACCATAACCCCAGATCAATGGGAAGACTATAGTTGGGAAGATTTCAAGCACTACCTGTATCAGAAGTACATCCCGGATTGTTATCAAGAGGTAAAGGAGATGGAGTTCTGGAATCTAAAGCAAGGGAATAAGACAGTGTCAGAATACGATAGAGAATTCAATCAATTGTCAAGGCATGCTCCACATCTAGTGGACACAGACGGGAAAAAAGAACGCAAGTTCAAGAAAGGACTTAGATCCGAGATTAGCATAGCCTTCGCAGGGCAAGAAGACATGTCCTATGCTCGAACCTTAGCTAAAGCCTTGAGCATAGAAGTCATTCTCCCTCGAGAGAAGATTCAGCCCCCTCAACCTTCTAGCGACTCAAAAGAAAAAAGAAAGTGGGAAGGAGGAAGAAGAGATGACAGAGGAAAGAAACCCCAATGGTAAAGCCGAGAGTCAGGGGTGCCTCGAAGTCAGCCTGGCAACGCCTCTAGCATTAGGCCGTGTCAAAGGTGCGGATGAATGCATCCTGGAATCTACCGAGCAAATCTAACTGGGTGCTACAACTGTGGTGAGGAGGGACACTTCAAGAGAGAGCGTCCTAAAGGAAACAACAGACGATCTCAAACACTACAACAACCCATGTACCCGCAACCGCTTCAGCAACTTTCTGGAAATCAGCCAAGGCTGCAGCAAGGAGGATCTCAGGGTCAAAGAGCAGGGATGAACCCAAGACCGAACCAAGGATGAGATAAAAGGTCTAACCAAGGACAAAGGTCACCTCAGCCAGCTCGTACTTATGCTCTCAACCAACAGGAAGCTGCTAAGGCCCCAGGTAATCTAGCAGGTATGATTACCCTCCTCCAGACGCCAGTTTTAGCTCTCTTCGATACTGAAGCATCGCATTCGTTTATAGCTGAGTCTGTTTGTAAGAAACTGAAGATAAAACCCGAGAATGCCGAAAATGCTCTTGAAATAAGTATTCACTCTGGAAAGAGAATGATGTGTAGGAAGGTCTGCTCTAACCTAGAATTGAACATAGAAGGGGAAAACTTTAAGTCAAATCTTTATGTGATAAAGATTCAGGACTTCAATATAATCCTAGGAATGGATTGGTTAGCCTCAGCTTATGCTTCCATAAGCTGTCCGGAGAGGGAGGTAGTGTTTCGACCACCCGGGAAACCCGAGGTGAAAATCTACGGATCAAGGCTGGGAACCAAAATTCCAGTGATATCCGCCCTAAAGGCCACTAAGATGATAAGGAAGAATAGCTGCCAAGCCTTTTTAGTTAACCTAATAAGGAAGGAGGAAGAAGAGCTCTCAATCGAAGACGTTACAGTCATAAGAGAATACCCCGATGTATTTCCAAAGGAGCTGCCCGGACTACCTCCAGATAGGCAAGTAGAGTTCGCTATCAAGTTGGAACCAGTAGCCGCCCCAGTTTCGAAAGCCCCTACAAAATGGCGCCTAAGGAATTGCAAGAACTCAAGGTTCAACTGCAAGAGTTATTAGACCTAGGTTTTATCCAATCTAGTGTGTTGCCTTGAGGAGCTCCAATCTTGTTCGTAAAGAAGAAGGATGGTACATTGAGAATGTGCATCGACTATAGAGAGCTCAATAAGCTAACCATCAAGAATCGATACCCTCTCCCAAGAATAGATGATCTCTTTGATCAGCTCAAGGGAGCAAGTGTCTTCTCCAAGATAGACTTAAGATCTGTGTTCCATCAGTTGAAGATCCGAAAGGAGGATATCCCTAAGACTGGTTTTAGAACTCGCTATGGGCATTACAAGTTTGTGGTAATGCCATTCGGATTGACCAACGCTCCAGCGGTGTTCATGGATTTAATGAACCGAGTTTTTCACCCGTACCTAGATAAGTTTGTTCTAGTTTTCATAGATGATATCCTCATCTATTCCAAGGATGAAGAAGAGCATCAAGAGTACCTAAGAGTGGTTCTGGAGACGTTAAGAAGAGAAAGGCTTTATGCTATGTTCAGCAAGTGTGAGTTTTGGCTCAAGGAAGTTATGTTTTTAGGTCATATAGTCTCGGTAGAAGGAAACTAGGTAGATCCAGCAAAGATTGAAGCTATAAGCAGCTGGAAGTCTCCAAGAAACATGAACAAGATAAGAAGTTTTCTAGGACTCGCTGAATATTATCATAGATTCATTGAAGGATTCTCGACTATATCCAAGCCCATGACGCGATTGCTAAGGAAGGACACCAAGTGCAAATGGACGTCTGAGTGTGAGGAAAGTTTCCAAACTTTGAAGAAGATGCTAACCACAGCCCTTGTGTTGACCATTCCAGAAGGGAATGGAGATTTCGTGGTTTACGCAGACGCATCGAAGAAAGGATTAGGATGCGTACTAATGCAGAGAGGAAAGGTGATTGCTTATGCTTCAAGATAGCTTATGGATCACGAGCAGAACTATCCTACGCATGACTTAGAGCTAGCGGCAGTCGTTCATGCGCTGAAGATCTGGAGGCACTACCTCTACGGAGCTAAGTGCGAGATCTTCTCAGATCACAAGAGCTTGAAGTATTTCTTCGAGCAAAAGGATCTTAACATGAGGCAAAGAAGATGGCTAGAACTAGTAAAATATTATGACTGCACGATTCACTACCACCCAAGAAAGGCAAATGTTGTAGCAGATGCCCTAAATAGGAAAGAGAAGGCAGAATTAGAACTCATTCTAGCCCAGGAGGATCTTTGCAAGGAATTTGAGAAGTTGAGGATCGAGGTGTTAACACCACCCAAGATTATTCAAGCTCAAGTTGCCATGATAGTCGCTCGGCCCGACCTAAGGCAAAGGATAATTGAAGCCCAGAGAGGAGATGAGTTTCTCGAAAAGAAAAGACTAGGAGCACGATCTGATAGCTCGCAAGATTTCACGGAAGTGGCCGATAATGCGCTCTTATTCAAAGGAAGGCTTTACGTGCCGAGCAAGGAAAAACTCAAAGAGGAAATCATGTGCAAAGCGCATGACACACCATATACAGCACATCTCGGAAGCACCAAGATGTACCAAGACCTCAAGAGGAATTTCTGGTGGAATAACATGAAAAGAGAGATAGCCGCCTTCGTGGAAAGGTGTCTAAACTGTCAACAAGTGAAAGCTTTGCATCAAAAACCTTCTGGCTTACTTCAACCCTTGGAAATTCCTCAAAGGAAGTGGGATCATATCAATATGGACTTTGTCGTAGGATTACTAAAGTCTAAGCGGGGAAATACCACTATTTGGGTAATCATTGATCGATTATCTAAATCAGCACATTTTGTTGTTGTTAAGATGACGGACGGGCTAGATCAACTAGCCCAGCTATATGTTAAGGAAGTTGTACGTTTGCACGGGGTGCCGGTCTCGATTACATCAGACCGTGATTCAAGATTTACATCAAGATTCTGGAGGAGCCTACAAGATGCAATGGGATCAAAGCTCAATTTCAGCACGGCATTCCATCCTCAAACGGATGGCCAGTCCGAAAGTACTATCCAGATTATGGAAGACATGCTTAGAGGAGTAGTCATCGATCAAGGAGGCAGTTGGGAGGAGTTACTGCCTTTGGTAGAATTTGGTTACAACAACAGCTACCAGTCATCGATCGGGATGGCCTCTTATGAAGCCTATTACGGAAAAAAGTGTAGATCGCCCTTGTATTGGGACGAAGTTGGAGAGAGAAGGATACTGGGACCCGAGATGGTCCAGGAAGCTGTCCAGAAGATCAAGCTTATTCGTCAATGCATCAAAGAAGCTCAGGATAGACAGAAGGCTTATATGGATGAGAGAAGGACGGAGCTCAGTTTCGACGTTGGAGATAAAGTGTTTTTGAAGGTGTGTCTATCAAAAAGAATAGTTCGTTTTGGCAAACGAAGCAAATTAAGACCCAGATATATCGGACCTTTTGAGATCTTAGAAAAGGTGAATGAAGTAGCCTACAGGTTGGCCTTACCACCCAATCTGATTAACGTGAATGACGTCTTTCATGTTTCCATGTTATGAAAATACGTGTTCGATCCAAAGCATGTGATTAGCAAGGAAGAGATAGTCCTGAATGAGGACTTAGCCTATGAAGAAGAGCCCCAAGCCATCGTGGATTGCAAGATCCAGAAGCTGAGAAATAAAGAGATCGATCTGGTAAAAGTAATCTCAAACCACCATGGTTCAAAAGAAGCAACCTGGGAGCTTGAATCTGAACTGCTCAAGAAGTACCCTGATATCGCTTATCATGGTTAGTAAATTTCGGGATGAAATTTTCTTTAAGGGGGGTAGGATGTAATACCCCAGATTTTTGAATAAGGTTTAGAGAATTGTTAATATTAATTAATTAATTAATTAATTAAAGGAATTTAAATAAGGTTAGCTATGGTTGGATGTCAGTCACGACTTTAAGAGGCAGTTTCCGTGAATATCGTCTTTTCGGAAAATATAATCTTAATTCTTTTATTGCCATTTGTGGTTTCTTTAGAAATGTTTTAACTCAAGGAGTACAGTGTTTTCGGATTTTAAATTTGAAGTCATTTGAGTTCCCGGTGATGAAAAACGTATTTAAAAAGAGGAATGAATAGAAACTTTTGCGTGCGTTCGTGTTTTGAGAAATTTACGAAATCCTCCTCGTTTATCCGATTCCAGTTCTATTAGACCTTTCTTATGGGAAATGACTCAAGGATTCCGTTGGCGTTCACGAATTTTCATTCTGAAGTCAATCGAACGCTCGGGAGCAAAATCTGTCAGTCTGAGTCAATAGTAAAAAGTAATTCCAAAAAGGGAATCTTTGCTCGTCTTTCTTCTAACGACCCCGTCTTCTTCACGAATCGAGATGGTTCACAAGTGTTCGAGTCAACGAGTCTTCTGGTATTTTTAGATTTCATGTCTGAAGTCATTTGGACCTCGACATCGAATAAAGCAGCTTTTAACCGAACCCGGGATAGCTTTTGCAGTATTCCCGCACAGCAATGGCTTCCAAGGGAAGCCAAAGCTTCTCCTATAAATAGGGGACCACCCCTTAGGCATTCTTTGCTCATTTCTCATTCACTTCAATTCTAAATCGAGAGGGTGAAAATCTTTGAAAGCCGAGAAAGTTCTGTCGAAGTAAAAAGCGTTCTTCGTGGGTGTTCTTCAAGACGACGAGCGGAGTGGCGTGGAAGGGATGCGGTGAGGGAATGTGCTAGGGGCACCATTGGATCGTAGCCGCCATTACGACTCGACGAGATGCCGAGCTAGCCACATTCCTTCGACGCACCTAACCCTGTCCATTCTTGTTCGTCGGTCTCGACTTCATTTCTTTTCCGTCTTCGCGTTCTTCATTATTGCTCATCTAAAAGTTGTATTTCGATTTTTGTTAAAAGTTCCAAGTTAATAACGTTTACGTTATAATTCTCATTCTATTTCTGTTATTAATATTCTAAAAGATTAGCCTCGTTTATTCCGTTAAATTCCGTTTAAGCCACATTCAACGATTTTGTCGTTATTCTAAATATTAAAGGAGGATTATCGTGTATATGCCGTTATAATGCCAAAATTCTTTTCAAGTGAAAGCATGTTGTTGCATGTTAAATTCAAGTACATTGTTTTTAAGAAATTTCGGGTTAAATGTTCTTCATGTTCGTCGAAAGAATAAACGAACACGAAGAACCCAGCTGAAGATCACCCAGAACTGGGCTAGAGAGAGAGGGGAAAGAGAGCCCCGCGGAGGAGGGGGGGAGTGCGCCGCCGCGCCACGCCCCCCTCGGCCGCCCCGAGCCCGCCGGGGCTGAGGAGCCCGCCGGCGCCCATGTGCGCCGCGGCGGCCCCTCCTTCTCCGTGTTTTTTTCGCCGTTTCTTTTCGGCTCTTTTCGTACCCCTTTTCCAGAACTTTTCGAGTCTTCCAAATTATGTTATTCTCAAGCCATATTCAAGTTTAAATTGTAGTAAGGTATTCAAATTAATTCCAATTTATTTCGAATAAGCTATTCAAATTATTTTCCATCTAAAAATTTAGAGATCAAGTCGAGAAGTTCATCAAATAAAATAAATCCTTCTCGAACCTTTATTAAGACAAATTTGTGCTATCGATGTTAAGTCCTAGCTAAGGGAATATTAGTTGGGTATTATTTAATCTCATGTTATTAGAAATCTTCGAAGGAGGTCGCTAAGTCGATGATTCGACTTTTGTAGGGGGAATCGAGCCTCGGAGGAATACTAAGGAAGACCACCAGCTCGTTGCCTCATCTTTCGTCCCGTAATCAAGGTGGGTAAATCTATACTCATCTAAAGTTTGAGCTACTGAGCTCTAGAAGCATGTTAGGGTAAATGAGATATCCAATAAACTATTTTTGCTCAGCCTGATTGATCTCTGTCCAAGGAAGAAAGAAAGGAAGATATTATGTTTTACCTGAGCTCTCAAGCATGTTTAGAAATGATAGAATTACTAAAGTATTGTTTATGCTTAGCATGAGATGTTTAGAATTATCTTTAGTTTCAATTCGTATTTATTTACGTTCTTTTCCTGGAATCGAATGTTTATGCTTGTTAAGCTTACATAATTAAGAACTAAGATTTGCCTTGTTAGGGTAGCGTTAAATCCCTTGTAGGCCGAGATCAAGCAGTAGTAAAGGATTAGCCCTTAGACATTGTTCTAAGTTTGGTGGTGCTAGCAAGGTTAAGAAAGGAAGGAACTTAGCTTTTCACTTAAGCAGGATTTGAGCTCAGAACTCTTAAGGGAGTCACTGCTTGATTTTGCCCTCGCAAACTCGTTCGGATATTTGAGTTAACCCCTCTTCTATCCTATGGCATGCCTAAGGGTACAGTTGACGTCAGGTTTGAGCGAGATTCGGCCCAAAAGAAAAGAAAAGATTTTGCGGATATGGAGAGGGCTTTTGCGTTTTGCTCTCCATATACCGTCTGTTGATTATTGGATATCTGGAAGTTTATTAAAGTGTTTCACTAAAACCCACTGAGTACATTTGTGCTCATGCCCGTTCTTTTTCAAATGTTTTACAGGTTGAGATGCTGAGGATGTTGGTGGCTGTGGCTGTGGGTTGGCTGTCAAGACTGTTTTGTTATTATCTAATATTTCCTTGAAATCTCACTATGTGATCTGCTACTCTGATACACTCTTTCTAATTACGTTTAAGTTCTATTATGATTCAAGACTCTATGAATAATCTCCCCAGACATGATTATTAGAGTATAAGATGCATATTAAGTTCTATTTCTACTTCCCGAGTATGATTTCCTTTCGTCTATCAAGGGGCTTGCACGCATTATTAACTATTATCATTTATACTGAATGGTATCCGTTTATCCGTTTAATTAACCGTCTAGTTCCACTCAAGCATGCTCCCATTTAACAAAAGTGAACCCGAGTATCCTCATCTAATTCCCAAAAGCATATCTCGATTGTAAAACCAACTCATTAATCTTCCGTTTTACCTAATTAACCCCTTAATGACACCCCGTCCCCACTCATTAACCCCTATCTCAGGACCGGACTTTTACATTAGAAATGCTAGAAATGTTAAAGTGTGATTTATGCTTAGAATGAGATATTTGGAATTGTTTTGAGTTGCAATTGGTATTTATGTACGTTTATTTCCTTGTACTTGAATGTTGATGCCTTGGTAAAGCTTGTATAGTTAAGAATTAAGGATTGCCTTGTTAGGGTAGTGTTAAATCCCTTGTAGGCCGATATCATGTTATATTAAAGGATTAGCCCCTAGACATTGTGTCACACCTACCCCAATAAAATAAATGTAAAATATAAGGTAATGTAAAAATGTGGGTGGGTTGTCCTATTTTAAAATATAAATATGTATTTTCATTAAAAAGTGTTAAATTTAAAAATTTAGGTTAACATGTGGTGCATTTAAAGTTATAAATAATTATAAAAAATATAATTTACTAAAGAATGTAAAAAAATCATTGCTCACTTTGTAGAAACAATTTTAAGAATATACAAATAAATTTGAATTCAAACCTACGATATCTAAGCAGCAAATTAAAATATAATAATATAAACCCTTGCCCTCCTCACAGGTCGTCATCCACGTATACACTTCTCAGGACTTGTCAGAGCATTCAGCATGCATGCATCGATGCAACACACGTTATCACTTTCACCTACAATGCATGAACTACATGAGCTAAAGCTCAGTAAGCAGAAATCATGCACATGCATGTTTACTGACATCACAACACATGCAAGACACAACATACCACAAACGTGAAATACCAACATGAGTCATGAGCTCATAATATAATCAATATTCACTTGGCCAAAATGTGATTAGTGTACTCATATGGCTCATCCTTCCTGGACCCCAAGGGACACGCCCCCTGCCTGTTCCCTTTGATCCCACATGAAAGTCATCCCACATCAGCCACTCATCATCTCAAAGGTGCAGTCGAAGTGGACCATCCTCCCTGGACCCCAAGGGACACGCCCCCTGCCTGTTCTCTTTGATCCCACATGGAAGTCATCCCACTCGAGGCACAAATATCAACACAGTACAACACGGGCTGGTGGTGACCAATCCCAAACAAAATATTTTCTCTCTCTCAAAATCATTTAATGCATGCAACCTCGACAGTATCTACATGACGTGCATGCATATGCTCGTGCTCATGTACAAGATATTTGATGCAAAGAATTACAGTACCACAATTATATTGCATCACACAATCATACAATATAATACAATAATAAATAATAAATAATAAATAATAAATAATAAACACATAGTTAAATAATATTATGTTCATGCATTGTAGTTGAGGATGGATTTCTACTTACCTCGATTGAATCCAAAGCGCTTAAAATGCTTGTAATCCTAAACGGTATGCTTGTTGAGAAAAATCTACTTACAATAGATCATAAATTAATATTTAATTTATCAACCCATTCATAATACTAAAATGGAATAAAAAGTGTTTTCTTGTTCATCATTTTATTTTTAGCAACCTGTACTAAAACTTATATCATCAAGAATTTAAATATGAGTTCAACCTAACCTAATATCAAATAAGCTTAGAGAATATAAGACGGAATAAAAATATTTTAACTTGATTTTACTAATATATTCAAAGCTTCAATTAGAAATAATAAGGTATTCTAACAACTTTATCTCTATTTCTTATTAGATATACTATACAACTCTTAACTGAAAATAGGATATTAAAATAAACGATTCTCTATTCCTAATATTCAAGGAAATAAAGAACCTTGGTCTTATTTGACATTAATAACAATTAACCCACATATAACTATTCTTAAAAGAAAATCCATTTCAGTATTTTTTTTCGTTCAATACAATTGAACTAACTAAATAATACTAAAATCAATACAGTTAAATAAAAAATGTTCTTTGTATTATAGAAACGAATCTTGTAAAATATAGATGTTACACTATTATCTTCTTCAATATCATTGATTGTAATAAATATAATGAAATTAATAACACAATTAAATGTTAAAGTAAAACATTAACATCATCAATTTGCTGAAAATTTCCAGTTTCTTTCACCCCAGTAATCTTAATTCCCGATAATTGACGACAAGAACGTTTCTCTCTCTCTCTCTCTCTCTCTCTAATAGAATGTTACTTAATTTAATCACCATAAATCAACTTACTTTGTAATTCTCATTTACACTTCTACTCATAATACATATACATATTACTAGAGTCATACACCTATCACATCTTCCAAAGCTACACATAGGCATAAAATAAAAGTTGTAATTCTTATATATTTACTTAAGTTAATCCTCTGTAGATATGTATGCTATACCTTTTTCTTAATGCATGCGTGTGTGTCTACTTTTATATATATATATATATAATATTCATTTATACTAAAATGCTTTATATATATATATGCACCCCTATATTTTGTTCTATATATTATATATATCTAGCAATTATTAATATAGATATATATCTTTATTAAATAAACAAATGTGCAAAATCATATTTACACTTTTATAAATGTAATTGTCATAAAAATAAGCACAAAATACCTATATGAAACATATATCAAGATAATTATAGTTAAATTCTCGGGTATTACATATTGTTTTGGGATTGGTTTTGCTAGCAAAGTTAAGGAAGGAAGGAACTTAACATTTCACTTAAGAAGGAATTGAGCTCAAAAGATCTATGAACTTTTAAGTGAGTCACTGCTGGGTTAATTCCCTCGCAAACTCATTTGGATATTTGAGGTAACCCCTCTTCTATCCTATGGCATGCCTAAGGGTGCAGTTGACATCAAGTTTGAGCCAGGATGGGCCCAAGAAGAAAAGAAAAGGTTTTTCGGATATGGAGAGGGCTTCTTCGTTTTGCTCTCCATATACCGACGATTGAGTATTGGATATCTTGAAGTTATTAAAGTATTTTTGTTAAAACCCACTGAGTACATTAGTGCTCATGCCCCCTCTTTTCAAATGTTTTCAGGTTGAGATACTGAGGATATTGGTAGCTGTGGATGTAGGTTGGCTGCCAAGATTGTTTTGCTATTATCTAAGTTTCTTTTGAAATCCCATTATGTGTTCTGCTACTCTAATACACTCTTTCTAATTCCGTTCAAGTTCTATTATGTTTAACGAGATTCTAAGAATATTTCCCAGTCATGGTTATCTATATATAAAGATGCATATTAAGTTTTATTTATGCTTCTCGAGTATATTTTCCTTTCGCTTATGAAGAGGCTTATTCACGTTGATATTTGTTTATTCCCTTTGACCTATGAATGGGTCTATGCTTTTTGGTATTTGATTAGTTAGCCGTTTTATTATGCTAAATCATGTTTTCTTTTTAATCAAGTAAACCCGAGGATCATCGTCTATCTTTCGAAAGTATATCTTTATTCGTAAACCCTCTTTGTTAGTCTCCTATCTTTATGCTTTAATCCTTTAATAACACCCCGTCCCCATTTATTAATCCCTATATCGGGACCGGGCTGTTACAGTATTCAAGGGGGCATCCAATGTGGGCATAAAAAACAACCACAGTCAAGGAATGAATCAACTTCAAGAGGAAAAGAAGAATGTCAGAAGCAAGCTATAAGAAGATCTAGAAGAACTGCAGGCCTTGGAATATATATTGATGAAACTTCTGGAAACATGACTCTCAATGTTCGTATATCTAAAAAAGTTTGAACTAATATTGATGCAACATCAGAAAACATGAAACATCTGAATTTTTAAACTGATATGTTTTTATTTTTGTTAATGTAGCCTGGTATGAGATCTGAAACTATTATCACACAAAAGGATCCAAATGCCAGTCAATCATTGGGTTCAAATATAAATCCAGTTATCAGATATCCAGTTTCTAGTGAGAGAGAACTCATACAAGAATAAAGATCTTCTGGTTTGTTGAAGAGGAGTGGAGTAAGAAGAATTGCAACTGCAGTAGATGGAAGCCAGACCACTTTGCCCACAAATCTACCTTTCAAACCTCCAGGATTACAGTGGAAAGGAAAACAAGTCATGACTACCAGACAACTTGAACAAGAAAGACAAAAGAAGAAAGCCAAGAAAGGAGCAGGAATTGGAATATCTATAGGATAACAGCCAACCAGATCATGTGGATTTTTTGTCACCCAAGTGCTTGTGTATTTTTTGTTATGAACATGTCACTTAGGTATTATTTTTTGTCTGAATTTGTATTATTTTGGTCTCTTGGTGTTTAGAACATGTCACTTAGGTATTTGGATATGATTCTATCAAGCTACCTGATCAGTTTTTGCTATTTATGTAAGGCTCTAATTCTATCAAGCTACTTGATCTTTTTTTTCTATCAATATAAGGGAAGTATTTGTATTATTTCGGTCTCTTGTTCAAATCAGTTTTCAACAGAAGTATGCTCAGATAATGTCTAAAATATACTGATTCAACAAAAACTAAATCAAATCAAGATGCACATTATCTAAAATATACTGATTGAACAAAAACTAAATATAATAAAAACTGATTCAACAGTCTTGAACATTAAACAAAAAGTGAAGATACACCATGTCTGAAATATACTTATCTATTTCATCATACTTCTATTACAAATACTTGGCTATGCCCAAAGCAATCAACAACTAAGACAATATCAAAGCAAAATATGCTTTCTTCAACCTCATACGCACTTTCTCCAGTTCAACCTTATGCATTATTTTCAGCTTATTCACATCAGTTTCCAAAGATTGAATCTCATGCTTGACCTCAATCCGTGTTGCATAATCTCTTATCAATTGACTTTCTCTTTCAACAACAATCTATTTTCTGCCTTCAAACTATTTATGACATCTTTAGCTCTATCACCAATTTCACTATCAATCCATTCAAAATAATTGCAACCTTGTTTCTGAATTCCATCTTTTGCTGGCTGCAAAATTAAAGATTGAATTAATAATTTTTTATGACTACATCGCTTATGACATAATTTCAACAAAATTTAAAATCGAGTCTGCCATTTTGATAAAAAAAATTAATACTTACGGCATAATTTTGACAACTATAAAACTTTCTTCCTAGATGTTTGTTAGTCCAAGATGTCCGTAGAAGAACTCGAACACCACAATAGCAATTTCGAGTTCCTTCTTGCAAATCGGCGCCCTATCTTTTTCATAACGCTATTGAGTCAGTGGATGATGTGGATTCCATAATTTCTTCTTCAAATTAGGAATTAGGGCAGAAAACTTCAAGAATTTGCATCTGCTCTCAAGAATTTGGGGAGATTTGGGGATTTAGGGAATTGGGAATTAGGGTTTTTTCATTTTTAAGGTGTTGTAAATACAGTAACAATGCACCGTTGCTTCGTAAATAAACGTTGTTTCAACTCAGTAACGTTCGATTTTAACTCAGTAGACGGAAGGATATGGTTGTTCTGAGTTTAAAACTTTAAGGGGCCGAATGGGACGAGTTATACTTTAGGTGTCTAACCGGGAATTCACAAATACTTCAGGTGTGTTTTTTTACCTTTGCTTCATAATATATAAATATATATATATATATATAATTATTAATTAATAAAGATATTGTCATACCACAAAATTTTATTATCTAAATTTAATTAGGAATATAAATCTAATAGTTAGAATAAGTGTAATATCCAAATATTTTATATATTAGTAGAATAGTCTATGTTACCCTTAAGAGTAAGCTAAGGAAAAAAAAATAGACCGTTGTAAATCTCATGTTTGGGTAAAGTGTGCCATTTAGCAGATTAGTGAGGCCCGAGACATTGTTGTATTTTTATTACGAACCCCGAATGTTATTTTTTTTAAAACCTAAAGTTGCCTGTTATTATCACTTCGGGTGTTAAAGAATGATTTTAGGATATAATCATATTTGATCTTAATAATTATTATCTAGATAAATACAATTTTATTTGATGAATATCTAAATAAATATTATTATATTCCAATCTTAACTAAATATATTATTATTTTATTTGAAATATAATTAAATTATATAAGTATATATGTATAGCTACGAGATAATACTAGCTATAGGATAAGTATATTATGCTATGCATCTTTTAGATAGATAAAAAGGAAAAAAAATAAGGTAATGAATTGTACTTATCATATATGAACATACACGTGTCCCTGCAAATGATAAGTGTATGAGGGTTTAGATGTACACATGTAATTCAATAATAAGAATATTAAATATTTAAGCTATTGGATATAGCTTTAATAAATTAGATGTCTTCGGAAACTAACTTCCAACCTTAATCAACTAAGAGAAATTCATGATCATTACCCCACAACCGTAAACCCTCATCAATTGAGAAAAATTGGTAGTAAATCTAACGTTAGTGTTTAGATCTAGTTTTGTATGTGTGTGTATAATATCTAAGTTAGTATTTTGGGGGTTTGATTTTAATATTAGTAATTAAATATAAAGAAATTTTGGTTTGGTAGATTTGGATTTATTGGCCCTTTCATGATGTTTATTGTTATCATTTAATTGACATACATGATTAAGCAGCTTAAGTATCACTTTACTGTATTAAGTAAAATTTTATTAAATTTGTATTAGTATTATGGACATAGGTTATATATGGGTTCGTCAATTTAAATATTATTTCGTTAATCAAAATTGTTTAGCAGACACAAATAATATTATTTATATGGTTTTATAAGTAGTGTATCTCAATTTGTTACAAATTACAGAGTTTAAAACCTAGAAGCTACTAAATAAAATAAATAGGATCTTAAATTAAAAAAAAAAAGAGTTTAGGGATTGAGTTTTAATAGGAGCCATTTAGTTCACTAAGCCAAGATTGATTATTTTAGGGCTAGAAAAAGTAGCAGAATTTGAGCAGAATCAACCCAGAATTTGAAAGTTTATCTTCTATCCAGGTAGGCTATTATATCTTTGTAAATTGTATCTTTCGAGCTGATAAGTTCTTATTTGTTAAATTGCATATGTGACTATCTATGTTAAATACTATATGTGCTACTGTATGTTGTCGGAGTCTCATAAACTAGCACTGTGTCAATGTGAGTAGCTACAGTATGCATGCATTATTCGTCATGCCCTACTCCTTGTCAGTGAGACTAAAAAGAAACATTTATTGGTTACACTCATTGGGTATACTTTGGTCATACTCAACTTTACGCGTTGGTGATATAGTACGGGTTGTGGGCAGTGACTGGTTATACTCTTAAGCGCTTCATGATAAATTATTTTGATGAACTTAGGATGCTTTCAATTTTAAAACCTCCTAAGCTTCACTACCTGCATGAACACAGATAGATTACTTTAACAAAATGATTTGCATAACTTGAATTCTAAAAACTTGCCCACTGAGTGCATTAGTACTCAACCCAAATATTTCCAAACAATTTTTAGGTCAGTAGGCTAGCGCGTGGATGTGACGATCCTGTGAGATGGACTTTTTTTAGTTATGTATTATCTTGTTGTCTCTTTTCGTTAAGTATCCTGTTAATAATGGAGCTTCCGCACTTGTAATATTCTTTTGTTAAACGCTAAGAACTCTAGTCTTAGTGTTATGGATAAGTTTATGCTATATTATAAAGCATGCGTGGTTGTTCTGAGTCTTTTTGATGAGTCCGGTAGTGGCACAACCGAGCTAAATCCAGAGTTGTAGCTGCGAGGTCCTGTGATGAGACTTAGAGCCAAGAAGCTGCAAGGATACTTCCAGGGCTACGTGCAAAAGATGTTGGAGGATGAAAGGATCGAGCCCAAGAAGCACAAGCTGGTGAACATGATAAGGATTGAAGACTCGGAGAACTGCAGACACGAGCCCCAGCGCGAGCCAGGGCGCGAGCCACCGGGCCTACAGTGCGATTTTAGGCGCGGGTGACACCGATCGCACCCGTGACCCTCCTGCCTTTAGCCCGAGCGCGACCCATGGCGCGAGTAGCCCGAGCGCACCCCCGGCCCTTCTGCCTTCGGTATAGGTGCGATCTGCAGCGTGATCCGGGGCGCGACTGACCCCGAGTCGCGCCACTCTGTTGCGTGTTCCAGACTGATGTTTTCTCATGTTTCATTTCCCAGTTTGTATTATTTTTTTATTTTTGAGACTTTGTTTTTCTGCGTAAGTATAAATAGGGATGAACCTCTTTGTTTTAGATAGACTTGATTAAATGAAAAATAAGCAATACGTTTTTTTCTCCCGTCTCACACAAACAACATAGTTCTTGGTAGGGTTTGTAGATTGGTGACTGCAAGCTTGAAATCAAACGATTCGTTCGTGCATCCAGTAGTGTACGAATTAATCGAGCCATGAGGATTTGCTCCATATTCGCGTTCCAGGTTCAAGTAGATTCGGGGTTTGTCTCGGGTAATTCTTCTTTATCTTTTTCCAATTCATTCATCGATCCCTTCACCATTACATCCTCCATACATGCGTTTCCCTCTCACCATCATTTCCGTTGTGCTAAATTTCCATCCGCTCAATTTTTCCCAATTTTCAAATTCTAGGGTTCATATAAATATTAATTGGGGATTTTTGGTTAATTGATCAATTATTGGTTGTTTGATATCAGATTGTTGGATTTAATTGCGATTTATGGCTTAATTTGTTTTTGGATTGAATCTACCTGTTAGTTGACGAAGTTCGGTTCTATATTCTTTAAGCTTCCGTCTATCGATTGGTTACATCATAGTTTTTTATATCAGAGCCACGTCAACTTCGGTTGGTCGTGGTTCAATCCAAATTGGTGTGTGACATAGTAGGCGTAAAAAAAAATTCATGCAAAAAAAAGGAATATTATTGATCGAGCCCTATTGTGTTACCAGTTTATTTTACTTTGTTCTTGGTTATGTTGAATCGTGGATATTGTTGGTTTGGGTAGTCACAATTGTCTCTTGAGTGCGTCATGATTTGTCGTTCTTCATCGAATAGCGATTGAGAACGTCATATCACAATTTATTTTATCGTTGGGTTTGGTTTAGATTCCTAGTTGGTTCTTGTGTTCCTATTTTCTTTATTCCAACCCTTCTGTCACCTACACCCATACATCTCATTTAGCCACCAAAAACATCCAAACCTTGTTTCTTCCTTGTGCCGTGGAATATCCGAATTTGTAGCTATCTAAGTGGTCTTTTGTTTACTCGGACTCTTTGGAGTCAAGTTCGAGCTTTTGACTAGAGCTGGATAAGTCAACTGCAATTCTATCGAGACATCAAAGGCAGTGAGAATTCCCCAAACACAGTGTGCTAAGAAGTTGAGTGATATACACGAGCGAAAAAAAAAGTGAGGTTACTTTTACCCTTTGTTTCTTTTATTTTGTTTCATTTGTTTTACATGTTTGAAAATGAAGTCCGGACATAAAAGTAAAAGGGAAGACAAGACACCGTCTTCGCCAAACACTGACAGATGCATCATCATCGGACCAGCTACCTTGGGACGCGCAATGGTACTACAAAGACATGTCCCAATATTTTGAGAGGCGTCAACAAACATTGGAGGACAAGCTTGAAGACACATTGGCTCAAGTAATGGCACAATTTGCGAACCTCAATGTGCGGATTCCATTACCACTACCAGTTCCAGGCCAGCCGGTACAGAACGAGGTAGTACCTCATCAGGAAGAGGTCTCAGTCGTTGAGACTGCCAATGCTAGAGCGCAGCCCGAACGAGCTGAGCCTGCCCGAGCAGAGGCCCGAGCTAATGCTAAGGCACCACCACCAGTGCAGCGTCGCCAGCAACCGATGCAAGAAGACTATCACGAGGATCATGATGTTGCAGATGTTTATGGTGACTTTATCGATAAGATAGAGGCCGAGTTTGAACAGTATCAGAGACGTGACTGACCACGTCAACCTTATAGGCGCCCAGTCCGCGCCTATCCAAATTATCAGCCCCGACATGTAGACTCCGATGGCTTGTTAAATAAAATCAAGATGAGCATACCGGCTTTTGAAGGACTGCATGATCCCGACCTGTACCTCGACTGGGAGAGGAAGGTCAACAAAATTTTCGAGTGCTATGATTTTCCAGAATTGAAGGTGCAGTTAGCTTCCATGGAGTTCACCGGGTATGCAGCTACTTAGTGAGAATTCCAGCAGCACCGATGTCGTAGAGACAGGTATCCATTGATCGACACCTAGTAAGAGATGAAAAATGAAATGAGAGGCCGCTTCATCCTGGTTAATTATGAACGGGAGATGGAGTGCAAGTTGAGTCAAATTTGTCAGGGTACTCATTCGATAGAGGAATACCACAAGGAGTTGGAGACAGTGCTGAACCGGGTAGGTAAAGAAAAGACACTGATTCCTACTATTAACTGGTATATAGAAGGAATGAATCCTGATATTGCGTTTGAAGTCGAGTTGAGAGACTTCAACACTATTGAGGCCATGATCCACTATGCCTCCACTGTAGAAAGGCAGCTCAGAGATGGCCGCAAAAAATCGATGCAGTCGATACCTGTAATGACACCGTGGGTTCGTGAGTCCTCTACACCTAGGACAGCCCATTCACATCCTCAAGGCCAATCTTCCCATCCCGATCGCTGATTAGAGCAGTCTGCACCTCAGTCGAGCTGCAGACCTGAGTACAGTTCACCTGCACCAAATTGGACCAATCCAACTCAATCTAGACCACCTACACAACAACAGAAAATTACTCCAGGATGAGCACGTGATGTCCAGTATCAAAAGTGCAGAGGATGGGGACACTTTCAAGCACAATGTCCGAATCGTTGAGTCCTTTTCCTTTCAGAGTAGAACGAGCTAGAGTCAGCAAGTGAGGAGGAGCTCGATGATAGTAACGCAGCAAGAGATGCCATACAATCCCTATATAGTTCACCAGTATACGAGATCAAATATGAGAAGCTGAAGCAAGCCCAAGTCAGTCTTGTTTCGATCCGAACACTGAGTCTGATTCGAGAGGAGGGTCAGAATAACCAGCTCGAGAACATTTTCTATGCGCGTTGTTCGATCCAAGACAAAACTTTCTCACTCATCATTAATAGTGGAAGTCTTGTGAATGCAATCAGCCATTACGCAGTGGGAAAATTGAACTTGGTTCCATAGAAGCATCCTAAGTCGTACCGTTTGTAGTGGCTGACAGACCGAGGAGAAATCCGTGTGGGATTTCAAGTAAGTGTTACTTTTTCAATTGGTCATTTTGTTGATAGTATCCTTTGTGACGTCATACCTATGGAGGCGTCGCATATACTGCTTGGTCGTCCGTGGCAATTTGATAGAAAAGCTATTTATGACGGGTTTGCCAATACCTACAGGTAACCCGAGATGGACAGACAACCCGCTTATGGCCATTGACACCGAAGGACGTCAATGAAGATCAAAGGAGAATGCAGGAGAAGTTCAAGAAGGAGAAGGAGAAGGAGAAATGGGTCGAGAGCAAGTCCCGACTCCATCTGGCCAACCAGTTACCGATTTCAAGAACTCTAAGGGGTTGACATCTACTACAAAGGGAGCCACCAAGGCTGCCCACTTGGCCACCTTGTCACCCTCCAGTGCAATCAATGTCGAACCTGTACAATGGACTTTATTCATAAGTACAAAGGGAGTTCAGAAAGTTGTTAAAGCTGGTATGTCTATCGTTCTTTTAAACTTTAAGTCTTATAATACTCCTGATGTTGTTGTTCCTTCTATTTTGCAGCCCTTGATGGAGGAGTTCAAGGACGTGTTTCCTGAAGAGATCCCGAGTGAACTGCCACTAATTTGAGGAATTGAGCATCAGATTGACTTCCAGGCTGGAGCCGTCTTTCCTAACCAACCAACTTACTGCACTAGTCCCGAGAAGACTAAGGAGATTAACCGCCAGGTCAAGGAGTTGCTGGAGAAGAAACAGGTCAGAGAGAGCCTGTCACCGTGTGCCGTTTTCTAGTATACTTGTTAGTGTATTGAGGAGGATCACGATAGGATACTATTCTCTGCTCTGATCCGGATAGTGAAAGAATAAATATCCACAGAGTTTAGGTTCTAAACTTATGTTTGTTGGCGAGCATATGTGTGCATTACTTGTTGCTTTGACTTATCAATGTGTGAGATCCTTTCGTGGGTCAATAAACTCGATATCTTGGATAATAATAATGTATACATGATGTGTCATGCAATATGCATGAGCACCGTGTCCTGGTGCACCGGGTTGATGATGTTCTCTTGAGGAAACACAAGTTCATGTTGAAACCCTGCAGGTGGAATTTATTCCGTACATGAGTAAAGCTTGTGTGGTACTACTTAAGGTTTTTTATGTTAATTAATTATAACTGTCAGAGGCTGACATAATTAATTAATGAACATTATATCTTAAACATGGGAAATTATTGAACTAAAGGAGAAAGCATATTCGCAAATATGTATTAAATTGGTAGGTCAGTTTTACTTCTATAGTGGAATAAAAGTAAAACTTAATTTATTTAATTATATCCTATGTTTATTGGATATTGGATATTAAATAAATTAGTGGGCCAATTTAATATTCTTCTAGATCCCTATTGTAACCCAATATGACTTTAATGAACTGGAGATAGAAAAAGAGATAGAGGCCCAAACCCAGTAGGGTTGGGACACTGAATTTCGACCACCCCCTTATAAATAAGAGGGTGGGGAGTTCGAAATTTACTACTACTAAATCAATCCCTCTTGTGTTCTCTTTATCTCCACAGATTCCATACCGATCTAATAGATTTGAGCCCACCCTGAATCTAGATACAGTCCTGGAATACAACATAAGATCTTAAAGTAGAATATAGTGGAGGTGATCATCGATCACAGTGTGAAAAAGGGCATCAGTTTCGTTTTATTCAACAGGAAGATTAGATCTGAAATCTTGTCCTCAGACCGTCTGACAATTGTAAGAAATTTGGATCTATGTTTTGTACTTTATTAGATTCGTTTTGCATGCTTTTGTGATAGACGTGTATAAACATGCTTGAACATAAAATTATGATTTGCATGAACATGGCATTAATGAACATCTAAATGATTCTGCGGTGGTTTAATTCGAAAAACCCCAACACTTTCCTTCGATCTTCTGTGTGAATCTTTTTCTTCTTCTCCTTCTCTATTTCTTCTTCTTCTTTGTATAAGGGTAATTTCACCTTCTTGATGTAATTACTTGGTTGTGTGAGATAGATCACCGGGTTAGGGTTTGGTGCTGAGGAGGCTCTGTGTCTGTGGCCGGTCTACTAGTGGAATCCCCTTTGTTATCGCTCGATCTGTGAAGATCTGCAACCTTGGAGTGTCTGTAATAGTGTAGATGATACTGAGCCATATGAGTCCGCTTCACATGGCTGAATCATTCGGTAAATACAGGAAAACGCTTGGAGATTGTGGTTCCGATACCCAACAATTCTTGTAGGAGATCACTCATATAATTATTACCTCTCTCTCGAATAAGTTATAAAAGTAGATTAGACTAGCATGGTAGTCTCAAATAAATAAAACATAAAATAAACTTAGGCCAATGATAATACTTTTTAAATATTTGTAGTCTTTTCTCTGTATTCTTCAAGGGTTCTCTGAGCTCTCATAATGCAAAAAGTCATATGTTATTTGAATTTCTATCTCGTGTGCCTTGTCATTTTACATTTAGATTTTACCTTGCTTTGATGTGGCACGAGATCTTTGAGTTGCAGGATCTCTCTGTTCGAGACAGCAGACAAGATAAATAGTAAATGTTTAGAGAAGGTACCGTTCAAGATCGAGGTCGACTCTGAATTTAATTCATTATTACTTTGAGGTTCGGGACCCTATTCGGAGTTCGAGGGCATCCTTGTATTCGATCTCATTGTCATCTTGAGGATCGAGACCCTTATGCTTGGGATTCTGTTAGTTACTCCGATGCCCAAGTCAGAAAACACATAGTAAATAATGAAATAATTAAAGGAGATTCAGAATTTCAAAAGTTAATGTTCCGAGATTAAAAGCATCCATGAGCTCAGTCTCGTCGTTATTTTGAGGGTCAGGACCCCTGTGCTTGGGGTTCCGTTAGTTACTCTGATGCTCAAGTCAGTAAACACATAATAAACAATAAAATAATTTAAAGAAATTCAAAATTTCAGAGGTTTACTGTTCAGAGTTTTAGAGCGTCCGCGAGTTTGACCTCATTGTTATCTTGAGGGTCGGGACCTCTGTATTTGGGGTTATGATAGTTACTCCGATGCTCAAGTCAGTAAACACACAATAAATAATAAAATAATTAAAAGAAATTTAGAATTTCAGAGGTGTACTGTTCAAAGTTCGAGGGCATCCGTGAGCTCAACCTCATTGTTATCTTAAGGGTCGAGACCCCTATGCTTGGGGTTATGTTAGTTACTTTGATGTTCAAGTCAGTAAACACATAATAAATAATAAAATAGTTAAAAGAAATTCAGAATTTCAGAGGTGTTAGAAATGATACTGTTTAGGTGGAGTGCGTTCCAGATATTGGCTATGGATCGGCCTTCCCTTGTCTGGAGCTTGGATGCTCCATTGCAGATGACCCTTTCGACCTGGTAAGGGCCTTCCCAATTTGTTGCCAACTTTCCGGCTCTACTTTTCTTCGTATTCTGGAAAACTTTTCGGAGTACCCAATCATGGACTCTAAAGGAGTGTAACCTTGTGATCTCGTTGAAATGTCTGCTTCACATATGTTGGTATGCGGTTGTCCTCATCGTTGTCTGATCTCGAAGTTCATCAATTGAATCGAGGTTAGGTTTAAGCTCTCTGCTGTTGGATTGATTGGGCCATTTTGTCCTAGTTGTGTCAATCTTGACCTCTGCGAGCAATACTGCTTCCGAACCATATGTTAGCGCGAATGGGGTCTCTTCTGTACTTGTCCTTGAGGTTGTCCTGTAGGACCATAAGACCCCTGGCAGTTGTTAGACCCATTGGTTCTTGTGTTCAGAGAGTCTTTGGTACCTTTACTTTGATCTGTCTCGCCTCGATGGGGTCTTCAGGGAGTTCATTTTCCATTATATATCTGCATAGTGGGGTCATCCAATTGTCTGTTTCAGTTTTGAAAAGAAGAACCTCGGGGTTGTCCTCTTTCCAAATGACAGGCCATTTTGCATATAAGATCAGGATGTTTTTAGCTTCGATGGTTTTTATTGCCGAGCCCAAATTGGCCAGAGCATCAGCGTGTCTGTTATCTTCTCTCGTGATATGTTGGGGTTCAATCTTTTCGAATTTTGCAGCTATTTCTTTTACCACGGCTAGGTAAGTGATCATCCTTGAATCTTTAGCTTGGAACTCTCCTTCGAACTGGTTTATTATCAAATGGGAGTCACTTTGGACACGGATCTTCCTAGCTCTAAGGTCACTTGCTAGATTTAGTCCTGCGATAAGGGCCTCATATTTAGCTACGTTATTGGTTGTTTTGAATCCGTACCTAACCGATCATTCCGTACTTTTTCCAGTTGAGCTTGTTTGGACCACACCTTGTCTAGTCCCCTTCAAAGGCTAGAGCCATTGACTTGAAGGGTCCAGTAGTTCGAAACCCCTTTGTCTTAGATGTTTAATAATTCTAACTCTGCTTTAGTGTTGTCTTCGCTCGAGAAATCAACAATGAAATCTTAGAGTACCTGAGATTTTATCAAAGTTCGGGGGATGTGATTGATGTCGTACTCCCCGAGTTTGACTACCCGTTTGGACCATCTCCCTGCAAGGTCTGGCTTTCTTAACACTATTCTGAGTGGGAATGTGGTGACCATATTGATTGAATGGCTCTAGAAATAGGGCTTCATTTTTCTCAATGTTATGACTAGGGCCATGGCTAGCTTTTCTAATTGTGGGTATCTGGTTTCAGCATCTAGTAAGGAACAGATGGCGTAGTAGACTAGGTGTTGTCTCTCTTCATCTTCCATGACTAAGACTGCACTAACAGAGTTAGCGAAAATAGATAAGTATAAGAGTAGTACCTCTCCTTCATGGGGTTTCTATAGTAGTGGAGGGCTTGTTAAGTATTCTTTCAATTCTTCTAGGGCCTTCGAGCATTCGTCGGTCCATTCAAAGTTCTTGTTCTTGCATAGAGTCTTGAAGAAAACATGACTTTTGTCTGAGTATTTTGAGATAAAGTGACTAAGAGTTGCGAGGCGTCCGGTTAGTTTCTGTACTTCTTTGATATTTCGAGGTTGCTAGATGTTCTTGACAGCTCTGATCTGGCTGTGGTTGGATTTTATGCCTTTTTTTATGACAATGTATCCTAAAAACTTACCTGATGTTACTTTGATGGCACACTTTGTAGGATTTAGTTTTATGTTATAACGGCGGAGGATTTTGAAAGATCGACGGAGGTCGTCGATGTGATCCTGGGCCTTTAATGACTTTAGTAGAATATCATCAATATATACTTCCATAGTGATGCCTATGAGGTCTTCGAATATCCGGTTTACTAGCCTCTAATATGTTGCACCTGCATTTTTTAGTCCGAAAGGCATAGCTTTATAGCAAAATATATGTCGGTGGGTCGTGAGCGCCATTTTTTCTTGGTCTTCTGGATGCATGAGGATCTGATTATAGCCGGAAAATGCATCCATGAAGCTCATCATTTCGTGTCCCATGGTTGCATCGATGAGTGCGTCGATGTGAGAGAGGGGAAAAGAGTCTTTTGGACATGCCTAATTGAGGTCGGTGAAGTCTATGCACAGTCGATTTTTTCCATTTTTCTTCTTCACTACCACAACATTGGCTAACCATTTCGGATATTGTACCTCTCTGATAAGGCCGTTCTTTAGTAACTTGCCAACTTCTTCATCCACGATCTTATTTTGTTCTGCGGTGAACTTTCTCCTTTTTTATTTCACAAAGGTTTTATCGAGATCAATCTGCAATTTATGTGTTATGATTGAGGAGTCGATACCTATCATATCTTTGAATGACCATACAAAGCAATCATAATGCTCGGTGAGGAATCTTATCATTTGTTTCTGTTGGTCCCGGGCGAGTCGATATCAGTTTAGAGGGGGAGGTGAATAAACTGATTAAAAATTTTCTCTTCAAATGCGGAATAATAAGGGCCCTTTGACTCGCTTAGAGAAACTTATCTATGCACAGACTAGTTGATCAGTTATAAAATCTTGAGTGCAGGTTGTGTGAGCTTGTGTACAGTTCAAAGATATACAATAATCAAAACAGTACAGCACACAGGTGATTTATAGAGGTTCGAAGTTTCAAACTTCTACGTCCCCTCTTCCTTCCGCAGAAGGGCAACTTCACTATATAACTTGAGTTTCTTTATAAATTACACAACGAAGGACAGTTAGCTGAACCTGGTAACTGCTCGCTACCTTAGTGGGTCGACGGCTCACACTTGAAGTTCCTAACTGCTCGCTAGGAAGGTAGGTGCTATTGACGTCTTTAGAAGATTTTAGATCTCTTTCGGTCTTCAATAGGTTAGTCTTGAACAAAGGGTATGAAATGATGTCCTCCTTCAATTGAGCGGGGTAGTTGATCGTTGTATTGCTGAAACTGAGAAGGCTACTTGGCTGGATTGTCAACAGATGACTGAATATCTTGACTCTTTGAATTCTTCTTCTCAGTTGGACTCTCGCAGTTTTTAACAAATGCTGAACTTAAGCTAAGTGAGAGGGGGAGAAAGAA
The DNA here is from genome assembly GCA_026008535.1 of Perilla frutescens. NCBI lineage: Eukaryota > Viridiplantae > Streptophyta > Magnoliopsida > Lamiales > Lamiaceae > Perilla > Perilla frutescens. Next base: position 38,965,410 of record BRKX01000006.1, on the reverse strand, counting down.
AGCTCTGCTTGAATATTTCAAGAATGTGTATGCAAAATTCTTGGAGGCGAAGAGTGTTTAAAACTCTGATTCACTCGTCTTTTATAGAGAAGTGATTTTATGACCGTTGAGTTCCATTGATCGGTGGTTCTGTTGGCTCATCAATGGCAGATGGTCTTTATTGATCGTTGGAGCTTTTGGTTGAAGTAGCCGTTGCTTTGCCAATTGATCTCCATTGGATATTTAATTCCATGATCTCCGTTGAAGCATTTAATCATGATTCGCTGGTTAAGCAATAACTCCAGGGTTCTCTGACATCAGTTTTAACAACTTTGAGTTCCAGTTGCCAGTTCTGAACTTCTCTATTCAGTTCGGCCATTGCTTCTGTTGGCAGTTTTGAGCTTGTCAGCTCAGTTTGGCCATTACTCCAGTTGGCAGTTTTGAGCTTGTCAGCTCAGTTTGGCCATTGCTCCAGTTGGCAGTTTTGAGCTTGTCAGTTCAGATCTACAACTTGAATTTTAGTCAGTTTTTCATAAATAATTTTGACATCTCATCAAAACCTAATCTAGAGGTTCCTTGATAGTTTTTCCTAACAATTTTTCCCTTTTTGATGATGTCAAAACTTTGTCAATGATGATGGAAAACCTGCAAATGTTCGTTTGATAGACATGCTGTAGTTTGCTTAAGCAAATTCTTGAAATCAGAGCAAGTTTAGAGCATGAAATTCATTCAAGTATCAGATCATTCAAGGTATGCATGAAATTCAAGTATCAGAGCATTCAAACTTCAAGTATCAGAGCATACTTTCATTTTGGGCATGCTTTCATTTTATTAGAATATGATTATCCCAAATATCAGAGCATTATCCCAAATATCAGAGCAAAGCTTATGGGCATGATTAACAGAGTATCAGCGAATGTTTATAAGCATGATCAAGGCTTGATATGAAATTGAAGCATGATATTTGAAGAATTGAAGTATGTATTATATATTCAATCAAAGCATATCATATCCAGGCTTTCGATTTTCAATAGTAGTTAGAACTACTAATTTACTTCATGAAGCTGCTCCTTTTCTTTTTGCTTGATTCTCCTTTTTCTTGGACTCCTTGTGTTCTCCAAACTTCCCCATGAAGCTGAGCTTCCCCCTCATGATGTATTTCTCTTTGGATCTGATCCCAAAGAGTTACGCATCCATCATCATACTGTCCATCTTCTCCCTTTTTGGCATCAACCAAAAGCTGGGGTGGATCGCATGATGGTATTTGCAGATTTGGCAAGAAGGTGAAGGCAGTTGCCAAATTGTCATCATGGACTGAGGGAACTGAAGAAATGAGCATAGGCGAGGAGAACTATGCATAGGCTTCTTCAGTTGTCATGAACTAACCATGATGAGTGGTGAGAGAGGCTGCTTGCTCTCTGAAGTTCATCGAGGCCAAGTTGGTTAAGATCTCATCGGTTGATGCGATGGGTAGATCTTCAAGAAATGGTGTGCATGAGGAGTTGGCCAGTTCGTTGTCGGGAAGAGGAGCGTCGGCTGGTATACTAAGCTGGATTCATTTGATCATCGAATCCATTATCTCCGAGAGCATTGGTGGCGAGGAGAGTGGATGATTCATCTAATTTCTACTCCATGTTCCTTCGTTGATCCAGAAGATGGATCCACGGGTACAGATAAGATGGAACATTGTTGCCTCATCGAGTTGAAATCGCCAGATGTGGTACTGGAGGTACCGTTTCAGTTGCTCGAATAAAGAGGGGTCGGTGCCCTCAATGAGACCGAAGTAGCTTCTTAGCTGATGGTCTAGAACTGCCTCAAACTCAACCTCAATTGAGTCGCGATGGACTGAGGTTAGAGGTTGTGAGCTGGCTGATATTGTAGGATGATCACTCAGTCTTGAGAGAGGCTCACTTTCAAACAGCAGCTGTCTTTCGTCGGATGAGCAGGCGGGTGCTCCTAAAGGTCCCTTTCCACGGCTGGAGTTGGAAGGTTCTGGTTGATGCGATCTCTTCGAGATCTGATGGCAGTAGATGGTCGGGAGCATGTCCCTTCATCTGATTGGCTCGCCAGTTGGGATGACCTCATCAAACTGGCTTAGAATGATGTGGCTTATGCGACCCATAAACCCAACCTTCTCTCAGAATGAGCCAGTTGATGGATCAAATTCTGCTCGCTCGATATTTGCTCGTAGTTGAGCAAGAATAAAGGAGGCCCAATCAGCTTTACACCTAAAGTATAGAGCGGCCGTGAGATGTGCTTTGAGCTCGGAGAACTGAACCGTCTCAAAGTTACCATGTAGGATATGACCGGTGATATCCAAGAGTTGGATGATCTCACTGGGCAAGCTCTCCTTCAGCCTGTGTGAGAAGTCATGGTGGTGCACGTGAGGATGTTTCCAAAGACCCCACGGTGCGTATTTGCACGGTAGTTCCAGTTCCATCACGTCTAGGCCGTCGCCAGGGAGGAGAAGTGTAGACATCATCGTATCTTTTATCACCGTGATCACTTTATTCTGGACGGTGGAGATGATGTTGTTGCCGGAGATGGTTGCGTTGTGGTAAAACTTTGCAACATGAGTAGGTATGTTCTTGACTAGCATGATTGTCAAGAATGGCAGCAATCCTGTTTCCTCCAATGGCCGATAAATTTTTAAAAGTTGTCTGGGCCTAGACGTGCATTAAGAAGCTCTAGATTTAGAGTCTTATCCTTTTTCAGCTTACGCTCGAGTGATTTGACATCTACCATCTGAAATGAAGGCTTCGTTTCTGCAAAGAGATGATGTTTTTGTTTAGATATGCAAGTGTGTAGAGAGGGAGTTTGCAGATGAATCAAAATAAGAATGATAGTGAGTTTGTAGATGATCAGAGCCTTCAACTCCTTGCATATATTTATTCAGCTTTGCATGCAGGAATCGAGGACACTCGATTGCTTCTCTTAGCTAATCAGCTATCCGATTTGATGGATGATTAGCTGAATTAATGATGCATGCTTCTCAGCCATTCAATCGTTAAACAACTTTATTATCATGTGGCTGAGATGGAGTTATTTTGAAAATGGGGTAGTTGCCATAAATAGCAAAATATTTTCTGCAGATCTTGCTATTTATATCTCATTAGAAAACTATATTTTCCTTTTCATCTTCGAAGAGTTGATTTAATATGAATGCAGAGATATTAATGGCAACTTGTGAGATAGAACCCTATTTTCAAATTGTAGCTGTTGAATATAATATAAGAAATTTCATAATCTCAACGGTAACAATTTAATTATGATAAGCTTTGAGGATTTAAAAAAAAACTTATCCGGAGTCAGTTGGGATACAGTCTAACTGATTGGCTTGATGATTCTGCGGTTGGGTGATCAGTTTCGTCATGTTTCTCAGTCGCCGCTGATGAGCTGGCTGAAGCTGAAGCTGTAACTGAACTGAATTGATCAGTTTGTTTGGTCAGTTTCTTGGCTTTCTTGAGACAGTTTCCACTTCTTGAAGGGCCTAGCTGGACTAGTTGCACTGCTTCCTTTCGAGCAGTTTGAACGATTTGTAGTTGAAACAAATCCAGTTTTGTTCTTTGGCAGTTCGGGCCTTGCTGTCCTCCTGGCTTGGTGAAGGTGAAGCTGAAGGGCAACTGACGAGTTTTTCATCATTTGATTGAGGGATTGTGAATTTCCTTTTGGTGAGGGTTGGAACTGATCATTTTTCATAATCAATTGTACGCCTTTTGAGCTGGGTGTGAGTAGAGGAGTGACATAGCTCTTGGATAGGAGATTTAGTGATGTGGCTGTATCTTCACCATCACTATCTCTTTCATCAGCATGCCTAGGATTCTTCTGAGGAGCCACGGCTTTAGTATGTGATAGTTGTGGTTCTCTCCTTTCGGTGGCAGTTGGAGTTTGTCGTGATGGCTCAGCTGACTGACTTGATAAGTTATCAAAGTTCAGTTTTCAACAAAGCGAGCCAGTGGAGCAGTTAACTGATTGATTTGCAATCCCAACTCCTTGAGGCATAATGCTCGTTTTGAATTCAGCTAACAAGGCGGTTGCTGGAATCTTGTTAACAAGCCGGTGATTCATGATGTACTGGACTTGCACAATGGTTGGAGGAAATGGATTTGACGATCCTATCCATTTAATGCTCCAAGTTTCTTCACGTTGCCAGTAGCTCATGCCATGAAAGGCAGTTAGCAAAAAGTGAGACTGGATGGACATAGAATGTCTCCAGTTATACCAATAGAAATATCGGTAGAGTTGTTTGAACAACTCTTGGTCACGTTGTGCAACAAAAGCAAAGTGAGTGAGAAGGAGATCGGTCACTTCCTTTTGTGCACCTTTGACTGCATATTGACCACTATAGAAAGTGCGAATATTTTCTTCAGTCAGCTGGAGAGGAGGGCATGTGCTTCTGAAGTAGTCCGCTCTATAGTTTGGATGAGGGATTCCATTAAATGGAATAAGCTCATCTGGATCAGAGCAAACCTGGAAATCAACTGGTGATCCGTTCTTTGATCTTGGAGAATGAACGACATTGGTAGTTGAGTTGCTCGAAGTGTTGTTGCATATCTTTGCCTTAGTTTTTCTCTTCTTTCTTAGTGACTGAAGATGAGCAGTTCCCTTCTTGGGAATCCCGTCAGAGATAAGGACTGGTAGTGATTCATCATTTGGGAGTTTAAGCAAGTCTTCAATCATCTTGCTCATTCTTAGAACAAGTCCTACTTTGGACTCAAATTTGCCAGATGTCTTTGAGTCAGAGGCCTTGACGACTTGATGCTTGACTTGTTGGAAGACAAATTCTACCCCGTTTGTTTGTCACCCTTCAACAAGGTGAATCATAACCTTGTATCTCTCTTAGGTGAGTTGACTCAGACTTCCAATGCCCCAAACATCATCTTGTTCGTTATGTCAAGTAGAACGCCATACTCGGGCTTCAAGTCAGTTTTAGCGGTTGTAAAACTGAATTGATTGTTGCAGGTTGAAGCTTTCCATTCTCTCCAGTATGACTCTGCAGATTCCTTTAGTTCTTGAACTAATGAATCTTCTTGTGGAAGCTCGAACACCTCTGCAATTGTTTTCTCAGTGATTTGTAGTAGCCGTCCTTGAATCACTGATGATACTATCTTTCCATCTGCAGATAATTTTTCTTGAAGCAAAAATTCACTTACCAAATTTTGTCTAAAGAACTTTGGTAGTGTTTCCAGGTAGTGAAGTATTTATGTCTTGTGAAGATTTGACAGAAAGGTTGAATTGTTTGATTCATTTAGAATCAATTGAAATTTCTTCCTATCAAGGAATTTGTCTCTCATAAGTTGCTGTTTGAAGGAATTTAGAGATCTAGATAATTCGGCCATCTTTGGGGTTGGCTGAGATTTTGGGTATTTCAGGATCTTTGAGAGAGAGAGAGTTTTTGAGATTGCAGGACGAGTATTTTTCAGAGGCTTAAAAGAGAGGGCTTTTTATGAGTGGCAGACTCATAGATCTGATGGTTTGAATGGTACTATCCTCTGGCCACTTTTGGTCGTTGGCATTTAATTACTTTGACACGTGTCATTATCTTGCAATGGTTAAAATTTTCAAAAATAAATGCGAAGCTCGACATTTATTTGAAAGCAAAAGAAATAGTCTTTTTATATATATCAAAAATAAATAATTACAAACTGAATTACAAGAAGTAAACTTAGGGCTTTCTAATCAGTTTGAACTTGATCAGCCACTTACTCCTTCTTGTGATCAGTTTTTCTCCTCTTGGCCAGCGGTTCTGTGACATCATCTTCCTCATCCTCATCGCTGCTCGATGACTCAGTTTCAGCTAACTGGAGTCTTGGATGGGCTTGCAACTGCTGGATTTGCTCAGTGTGCAGTTCCAATCAGTTCCTCGCAAGGAACTGTGTGGGATAGTTCGTCTATCTCCATGATGATGGTCTCATCATAACTTGATTCTGGTGAGATCTCTGGTGCAACAATTTGGGCAGCAACTTGAAGAGCTCTTTGAATTGGATCCACGTACACAGTTATTGCTAGTTTACCTTGATAGGCAGGTTGTTCATCTATTTGAGCTATATGTCCAGCTGGCTCTGGATTTGACTCTCCGGGAGGAGCAGTTTGGGGTTCAGTTGGCTCCTCAAGCAATCGAGTCTTTTCAGTTGACTTCTCTGACTCTTCATCACTTGGAAGAACTGCTAGAATCGGAGATTTGAGCATTTCTTCAAACTCCAGATCACTGGCAGTTTGCTCATCAACAGTTTGCACCTTAGGAGAATCATCAAGGAGATCGATGATGATGTCATCTGGTTGAGGGGATTCTTCGAATGTTAACTGCCTAGCCACAGATGCTATGACAGTTTGCCTTGAGCTGTAAACTTCTGCAGTTTCAGCTCCTTGTTGACTGCTCTGGGCTTCTTTGTTAAATAGATTATGCCCCTGCTGATGCTGTTGTTGTCTGAGGATAAGCAGTTCCTTGAGCAACCAGTGTTGTTGAACTTGAGGATTTCTCTAGTTTTGCTGTTCAGCTTCAGTTTGTAGAGGTGGCAGTCGGATGTTGGCCCAGATGAGCAAATCATTCATCACGTCCAACAATGTTTGTTGTTCTGGGTGAGGGTGGTTCCTTCTAATGGCAAGCATTCTCTTCAAGGTAATGACTGGATTTTGCTCAGGGGTCTCCTATCCAGCCCATTGCATGCTCTACCTCTCTTCCCTTCTCCAGAAGCTCATCCCATGAAGGGCGGTTAGGAGAAAATGGGCTTCAGAGTTGAAGCAGTGTCTCCACAGGTACCAGTATACGTACCTTGAGAGAGCTTTGTACAAAACAGCCATGCCAATCACATCTTCAACAAAGTTTTCAGCAATGAACTTCGCCACTTGTTCATCAGCCCAGCTCTTGATGATTTCAGCTCTTGATAGAGCTCTTATATTCTCTTCAGTCTCTCCCATCGGGGGGCACGCAGTTCTGAAGAAGTCAGCTCATGTGCCCCGTGGTGGAACTCCCCTGAGAGGCACAATGTCATCTCCTTTTAACTAGTGCCACATCAAACACCTTGATGTTATAAGGAGGTAGTTTTAGAGGGGGTGGAGGTCCTGATTTCTTCTTCTTCCCTTTTGGTTGAGATGTTGCGGGCTTCTTCTTTGATCTGTCAGTTCCTTCCTTGGCTTGAACTGGCCTGGTAGTGGTCTCTTCTTCAGAATCAATCGTTGATCCACATCGAACTTATCGAAGAGGCTTGGCTTTGATTGTGGTTCCCAACATTTGGCTTATTGGGACATTGTCGTCTGAGTCGGAGTTCTCTTGAGGTATCTCAGTAGCAATCTCTTTGCATTTTCTTTTCGCAGGCTCCTCTGCTTTCTCTGAGAAGGCATCAGTTGGCTGACTGCTTTTGATGTTTATGGACTTTGAAGCTGGTTGTCTTCTGCTAGTTAAGGGTATAAGATCCAGCTTCTCGATCATCAACGTGTCAGTTTCTTCTGTCATTGAGTTAAGAGCGCTCTCTAAAATGATACTGATTCTGCAGGGATAGCACATCTTCTGATGGAACTCAGTTTCTTTCCAATGTTTTTCAACGACATCGACATACTTCTTGATTTGTTCAAAGAAGTATTGAGCCCAGTTTACATTGATGCTTCTGATGATTGCTGCACAGACTTTATATTTGTGCTCTGACATCTCTGAGTGACTTCCATTTGTGCCAATAATCATTCTAGCTGCAACTGATGCTAGAATTCTGTATTCTTCCTGAAAGCAGGACATGAGTGTACTGCTTTTGTAAGGATCTTCACAGTTTGCTCGCTTTCAGAGATGGTAGGCTTCCTCTTGGTCAACTTCTATATCTTGTAATCTTATTCCAGTGGTGGGAAGTTTAAATAATCTTCCGTGCAGTTCTGGAGTTATTATCAGTTCAACTCCACGAACTTCAGTTATTATCCTGTCGTCGTATCCTTTTGAGTTCAGATAGAACTCAACTACGGCTTCAGGGTAGATCTGTGATGGATAAACTTCCGTGAATCTCTTCAATCCTGTTTGTTCTATCTTTAAGATTAATGAGTTGCAGAGTGAAGAGTCTGATCACTTTTCTCTATAAGCAATTGGATCTAGGAATTTGTCTCTGTAGAGATTCGTTTGGAATCTTTGTGAAGATTCACCAGTTCTTTTGAACTTGAACTTTCGTCGAACAGTTGGTATGCTTCTAGTAGCCATGGAGTTTTTGAGATGTTTGATGAATGGTTCGGAAAGTATAATCTAGTTTTGGCTGGATTTTGGAACAGGATTTTGTTTACTTTTCGTAACTATTTTGCAGAACAGTTTGAAGGAATGAGGAAAGAGAAAGCCTTTAATTTCTTTACTGAGTTTTGGATCGGTGAAAGTGAAAATGAAAATTCATTCATCCTTTTTATAGGAGATGATGGGGTTCGTCCAACGGTTGTGTCATTTCGTATGCCCAAGTTTAACGGTCAGATTAATTCAATCGACCCGTCGATTAGCCTTTCATTTCTATCCGTTGGATATAAATGAGGAGAGAGAGAGAAAGTTCAACAGTAATATTTGAGTGACACGTGTTTTTACCGTTTTCACTATTGAAATTTTGAACTTATCTTTTCTTTCTAGTAGTTTCTTCTTGGCTTGAAACTAATTACGTCATCAGTTGGCTTCGGCTGTAGCTGATGATCTTTCTGTTGATCAGCTCCAACTGAGATATTTTTTCATCAGTTCCTTACTGGTCTTGACTGTTGGGGCCTTCATTCAGCTGTTTCTCAGTTCTGCTGCTTTCCTTCAGCTGGTTCTTGAACTGATATCACCTTTTGAGTTGGTTCCAGTTACTATGATTTCTTCATCAGTTTGATCTTTTTCCAGCTGGCATGTCTTGTGACTGGATCATCAGTTTGAGAGAATAAACTTATGATTTAGTCGAGCTGATGGATTAAGCTGATAAGTTTTAGTTTACTTTTTCTGCACATCTTCTCGCTTTATTTCAAACTGATAGCTTATTTGTCCAACTGATCAATTGACGAATTTTTCAGTTATGAACTACTTATTCAGATGAGTGGAAGCCTTTCGGTTCAGTTCTTCTCTTCAGCTGGAATGGATTCTTAGCCTTTTATTTCCAGTTGATCATCTTCATCCTTTGATGCTAGCTCAAGTAGTCCCAATTGTATGCATAGCTCCATAAACCTTGCTTCAGACAATGGTTTGGTGAAGATGTCGGCTATCTGCTTCTCAGTGTTGACATATTTTATGCATATGTCTTTCTTCTCGATGTGATCTCTGATGAAGTGATGCCTTATGTCAATGTGATTGGTTCTTGAATGCAGAACTGGATTCTGAGATATTGCAATTGCACTATTGTTGTCACAGTAGATAGGTACTTCTTCAGGATCGACGTTGTAGTCCTTCAACTGTTGCTTCATCTAGAGTATCTGAGTACAGCATCTTCCAGCAGCTACATATTCTACTTCAGTTGCTGACGTGGCAACTGAGTGCTACTTCTTGCTAAACCAGGATATCAGTTTGCTTCCCAGAAACTGACATGTTCCACTGGTGCTTTTTCTGTCGATCTTGCATCCACCAAAGTCTGAATCTGAATAACCAATTAGACTTAAACTGTCATCTCTAGGATACCATAGTCCAAGATTTATGGTTCCTTTGAGATATTTGATACTCCTCTTTGCTACTTCAAGATGACTTTTCTTTGGGTTAACTTGAAACCGTGCGCATAGACCGACTGAATAGGAGATGTCTAGCGGCTAGCTGTTAAGTAAAGTAGCGACCCAATGATTTCTCTGTAATATGTCTGGCTAACTGATTCTCCTTCTTCATCAAGAGTTAGCTGAACTAATGTATTCATAGGAATCTTGAGAGTTTTTCCTTTATTAACTCCAAACTTCTTGACTAGCTCCTAAGTGTACTTGGCCTGGCTGATAAACATCCCATCTTTCAGCTACTTCACTTGGAGTCCTAGGAAGAATGTCATTTCTCTCATCATGCTCATCTCAAATTCACTTTGCATCAGTTGAGCGAATCGTGTGCATAGATCTTTTCTTTTTGATCCAAAAATTATGTCATCCACATAAATTTGAAACATTAAGATCTCAGTTGATCGTTCTATTCAGAATAGAGTTCGATCCATGACTTCCTTTTGAAACCCATTTTTCAGCAAAAATGTTGTGAGAGTTTCATACCATGCTCTAGGTGCTTGTTTCAGTCCGTAGAGGGCCTTCTTCAGTTTGAAGACTTGATCACCAATTTCAAAGTCTGGCGGTTGCTCGGCATACACGTCCTCCTTGAGCATTCCTTGAAAAAAAGCACTATTGACATCCATTTGGTAGACTGTGAAATTGAAGTGAGCTGCATAAGCTAGCAACAGTCTGATGGCTTCCAATCTTGCAACTGGTGCGAATGTCTCATCAAAGTCGATCCTTTCACTTTGTGAGTATCCTTTGGCTACCAGTCTCGCCTTGTTCCTTGTGATCACACATTGTTCATCTAGTTTGTTGCGAAAAACCCATTTTGTACCAATGGCCTTCTGGGTTTTTGGTCTATCGACAAGAAACCCATTTTGTTACGTCATTTCTTGTGAACTGATTCAGTTTTTCTTACATGGCCATGATCCAGTCTGAATCTTCTAAGGCTTCTTTGACATTTGCTGGTTCCGTTTGAGATATGAAGCATGTGAATAATGCATGCTTAGTTAAACTTCTGGTTTGAACTCGACCTCTTGGATCACCAACTATCTTGTCATTTGGATGGCTTCAGAGCCATTTTGGCAAGATAGCTTCAGCTGGTTCTACTGTGGTGATGTCATCAGTTACCCTTCCATCAGTTGGTTCGGCATCTTCATCAGTTCTTCCCCCTGTTTCAGTTGTGGGGTTTATGGTCTCAGCACGATTTGTGTCTTCATTGACCATATTGTTCTCAACTGGTTTATTACCCGTTTCATTGCCTTCTTCTAGTGAAACTTCAAGCCGCTCTGGAACAATGTGATCCACATAGTCCTGCGAGTTCTCAGTTTCACTATGTAGTACTTGAACTGATGTGTCTATTGTTTCTTTGTTCTTGTACTCATTAGCAAATTCATCAAATACCACATGAGATGTTATTTCCACAACAAGAGTTCGTTTATTGAACACTCTGTAAGCTTGTGCGTGAGGTTAATTATACCCAAGAAATATTCCCTCATCCGCTTTAGCACTGACAGCTTTCAATTGATTCTTGCCATTGTTGTGAATATAACATTTACAGCCAAATATTTTAAAATACGAAATGGAAGGCTTACGACCCCTATACAACTCATAGGGTGTTTTATCATGTGCGGCTATGATGGCACTTTGATTTTGAGTATGGAAAGCTATGTTGACTGCTTCAGCCCAGTAACCTTTAGCTATGTTGGCATCAACTATCATTGCTCGACTTGCTTCTTTGAATGTCCGGTTTCACCGTTCGGCTAAGTTGTTTTGTTGTGGAGTTCTTGCAGCTGAGTGTTCATGAGTGATTCCAAGCTGGTTGAGAAAGCTGATCATTTGCTGATTCACAAATTAAGTTCCATTGTCGGAGTGAATCCTTTGAACTGATCTCTCTTTTTCAGTTTGTAGCCTTCTGATCAGCGCCGTTAGCTTGTCGTAAGTTTCATTTTTGCTCCTTAAGAATTCAACCCACGTATATCTTGAGAAATCATCAACTAGTACAAGAGTGAATCTTTTGCCTTTTGGGGTTTGTGGTCTGACTGGACCAAATAGATCCATATGTAGTAGTTGGAGGCAATCAGTTGTTCCTGGTGGATGACTCCTATTCTTGAAGGATGACTTCATTTGCTTCCCTTTTTGGCATGGTCCACACACACCTGTTTTCTTATATATCTCCTTGGGAAGCCCCTCAACAACCTCTTTCTTGGCTAGGTAGTTGATTGTTTTGAAGTTGAGGTGGTTCAGTCGTCGATGCCATAGCCAGCTTGCTTCAATTGATCCTTTTGAAAGAAAGCAAGCTTCTGAGTAGCCGGTTGACCAGTCAACAATGTACATGTTGCCTCTTCTTATGCCAGTGAGAAGAATTACTCCAGTTGACTTGTCTCTTATGTTGCAGGAGTTTTTGGTGAAGTCAACTGAGTAGCCATTGTTGCACAGCTGGCTGATGCTGAGTAGTTTGTGTTTTAGTGAATCCACGTGGGAGACTCCATTTACTACAACTTTTCCCTCGACTACGAACCCTTCTCTAATGGTTCGGATTTTGGAGTTGTCTCCAAATGTGACAAGTGGACCTTTGACTTCTTCATAACCGTCCTGATCTTCTCTGTCTCCGGTCATGTGCTTGGAGCACCCGCTATCTAGATACCAAATATCTTTGGTTTTCTTCATAGATAGGATGCTCTTATCCTACAAGAACAAGGATTAGCATTTAGGGACCCATTTCATATCGGCTCCTTGTTGATACATCAAGTTCTTTGGAATCAAAACTTGCCAAACTTTTGGCTTTTTATCACTCAGAGAGTCAACTGATTTGAATCGCTTGATCAGTTTAGATTTTATTTCAACTCTTCTATTTTGAGTTGAATCAGTTGAATGGTACCTGCGTTGAAAGTTAGTAGGATAAAACAATTCAACTAAAATGTTGTTATTTCGAGACCTTTGAGCTCTTCTATCAGGCCAATGCCTTGTGTGTTTCCAGTTTGCTGGATTGAACCCTTTTAGATCAGCTCTAGGTTCATTTCTGGAATCCAGGTACTCATTATAGTGATGATAGGGTTGAAATGAGTTTCTTTGATCTCTCCTATAAGTGTTTTGATTGAACTGCTTGGTAGGATAGGCTTGAGATCTAAACTGGTTTTTCTTTTTAAAGTGGACTGATCTATCAGTTTGCCTTGGAGGCATTCAGTACTGAGTTGGTGGTGTTTGTTGAACTGAAGGCTTTGAACAAATGGATTGATTTGAGTGAATTGATGGTCTTGGCTGAAAGTTTGGCTTCAGTTGACCTGGTGTTTTTGGTTGGGAGAACTGACCAAATTGTCTGGGCTGAGTTTGAGAATTTCTCAATATTCCTTTGCATTTGGTTGGCTCAGCTAGCTGATCATGAGATCTAGTGAATCCTTTTAGGATTCCTTTATCACTGGGTTGAGCAACTGTTTTTCCTTTTTCTAAGGCAGTGAACTTGCTATATCCTAGCCTTGAGCTACTGGTTCCAGTTCTTTGATGATTTAATATCTCATCTAGAGTTTGAGATCCCTTTTTGAACTTCAAAGTTACTTTTTCTCTCTCATGGATCTCTTGCTTGAGTTTTTGATTCTCAGCTTCTAGATCAGCAGTTCTTACTTTCAAGTTTTCAAATTCCACAAACTGAGGCTCAAGAAAATTCAATCCTTCATGATCAATGCTCAATTTTCTAACTCTATTTCTCAGTTCATCATTTTCATCTTTCAGTTCAACATGCAAGCAGGTTATTGAAGCTAATTGATCTTTTAGCATCATAAGTTTCATGTCAAGTTCATTGCTAGAAACAGTTACTTCATTAATATGATAGAAGAAGGTTTGAGAATCAGCTGTACTAACCTCTTCATTATTGTCAGCCATGAGGCAGAATAGCGCTTCCTCATCTGAGTTGTAGCTGTCAGAATCAATTCCAGATAGATAGTATGAATCATCTAGTACGGCATTCTCGTAATTTGCAACCATTGCTTTCCTTTTGAAGAAGTTTCTCCTCACTTTGGCTTTCTTGTCTTAAGGGAGTTCTGGACATTCATATCTGTAATGTCATTATTTGTGGTAGTGAAAACATTCTCCTAGATTTCGGTTGCCACCCCTGAATGGTTCAGCTGATCGTTCAACTGGTTGATGAGTTCTCTCATCTTTTAGGATTTCATCAGTTTGAGGTGGAACTGATTGTTTATCCCGAACTCTCTTCAACCTTTCTAACAACCTGGTAACTGATTGGATTTGATTATTGATGTCTTCAGTCAAGTTCGCCTTCTTTTTAGTTGTTTCTCTTTCTCGTTCGGATGAAGATCCGCCTTGATTTTCTCTGGCTGGTGAGCTCCTGGGACGGAAGTTGTTTCTTCCTCGAGTATCTCTAAACTGGTTCCTTTCACCATAGAAGGCTGCATCTTGAGCTGATGATGTTGACACTTCCTTCTTTCGGTTTAGACTGTACTCATGAGCTTTGAGAGAGCCAAACAGTTCTCTGGGAGTGATGCTATTTAGATTTCTTGATTCTTTTGTAGCTATCACTTTCATGTCCCATTCTTCAGTGAGATTATCCAAAACCTTGGAATTCATCTCAGAGTTGGGATAACTTTTCCCGAGGTTGGTCATCTCACTGATGATGCCTAGAAATCTGGTTTCAAGACTTGAGATGGACTCTTCTGGATGCATTTTGAAGGATTCATATCTGTCGACTGCCAATTGGAGCTTGTTTCCTTTGATGGCTTCGGACTCTTGGCATAGGTCTGCTAGTAAGTCCCATATCTCCTTGGCAGTTGTGCAGTTCTTTGTGTCCTTTATTCTGCCCTCATCTAGAGTTTGAAATAATGCAGCTTGAGCAACGAACTCTAGATTCTTCAACTTCTTCTCTTCACTGGTGAGAAGATTAGTTGGCTTTGGTATCCTTGCTGGTTGAATGATATCAACTATGTGAGCATCATTGTCCATCATGATGATGATTGGACCATCTTCAATGACTTCCCACATATTCTCATGAATCGATTAGAGATGTATCTTCATTCTCCTGCTCCAATTATCATAATTCTCAACTGAAAGCAAAGGTAGCTTATGGTTTCCCATAGCTGGAATGTTAGCACAAATAAGTAGATCTGATTCAGTTGATCTGCAGAAACGGCTAATCCTTAGAATCAACCGCTCTGATACCACTTGTTGGTCCCGAGGGAGTCGATATCAGTTTAGAGGGGGGGTGAATAAACTGATTAAAAACTTTCACTTCAAATGCAGAATAATAAGGGCCCTTTGGCTCGCTTAGAGAAACTTATCTATGCACAAACTGGTTGATCAGTTATGACAGATTGAGTGCAGGTTGTGTGAGCTTGTGTACAGTTCAAAGATATACAATAATCAAAACAGTACAGCACGCAGGTGATTTATAGAGGTTCGAAGTATCAAACTTCTACGTCCTATCTTCCTTCCGCAGAAGGGCAACTCCACTATATAACTTGAGTTTCTTTACAAATTACACAATGAAGGACAGTTGGCTGAACCTGGTAACTGCTCGCTACCTCAGCGGGTCGACGGCTCACACTTGAAGTTCCTAACTGCTCGCTAGGAAGGTAGGTGCTATTGATGTCTTTACAAGATTTTAGATCTCTTTCGATCTTCAAGAGGTTAGTCTTGAACAAAGGGTATCAACTGATGTGCTCCTTCAATTAAGCTATGTAGTTGATCATTGTATTGCTGAAGCTGAGAAGGCTGCCTTGGCTGGATTGTCAACAGCTGACTGAATATCTTGACTCTTTGAATTCTTCTTCTCAGTTGGACTCTCGCAATTTTTAACAAATGCTGAACTTGAGCTAAGTGAGAGGGGGAGAAAGAAAGCTCTGCTTGAATATTTCAAGAATGTGTATGCAAAATTCTTGAAGGCGAAGAGTGTTTAAAACTCTGATTCACTCGTCTTTTATAGAGGAGTGATTTTATGACCGTTGAGTTCCATTGATCGGTGGTTCTGTTGGCTCATCAATGGCAGATGGTCTTTATTGATCGTTGGAGCTTTTGGTTGAAGTAGTCGTTGCTTTGCCAATTGATCTCCACTGGATATTTAATTCCATGATCTCCGTTGAAGCATTTAATCATGATTCACTGGTTGAGCAATAACTTCAGGGTTCTCTGGCTTCAGTTTTAGCAACTTTGAGTTCTAGTTGACAGTTCTGAACTTGTCTGTTCAGTTCGGCCATTGCTCCAGTTGGCAGTTTTGAGCTTGTCATCTCAGATTGGCCATTGCTCCAGTTGGCAGTTTTGAGCTTGTCAGCTCAGATCTACAACTTGAATTTTAGTCAGTTTTTCATAAATAGTTTTGACATCTCATCAAAACCTAATCTAGAAATTCCTTGATAGTTTTTCCTAACAGTTTCCGTAGTTCTGTAGATAATCTTGACCTTATTGGTACTCTGTGGTCTGTGAATTCGGGATGTATTTGCACTTCGTTGAGGTCTTCAACCTCTAGTTCTTTATAGTTGTGGCTCTCGGCGTTAGTTGATGACAATTCAGCTTCGATTTAATTAACCTCAATCAAGCCTTTATGTTTGAAACTAGAGACATAGCATTCGCGGGCCGTGATTTATTCTCCTCAAACCTCATGAACTCCTCAAAGGATGGGGAATTTTAAGACCTGATGGTAAGTGGATAAGACTGCTTGGAGCTCGTAGATCCAGGGCCTTCCCATAATGATGTTATATGTTGATGGTGCGTCGATAACTTGGAATTTGGTGAAGATATTCATGCATTTGATGTAAGTGGGAAGCATGATTTCTCCCACCATGGCTTTATGTTCTCCGCTGAAGGTGATTAATGTTGTAGATCTCCTGATGATGTCGGCTTTTTTCACCTGCATTCCTTTTAAGGTACTCAGAAAAATTATATTAGAGGAACTCCCATTGTCAATGAGAGTTCATTTAATTAGACAGTTGGAAACTAATATAGAAATAACCAGTGCATTGTGGTGTGGGTGTGAGAGTTCAAATGCTTCTCTATTAGTAAAGCTGAGGGTGACGAGGTCATTCTATTTAGCTTCTCTAAGGATGTTTCCGCTGTATTTGATTGAGCGACAGTGTCTCTTCACCGAGGATTGTGAAATTCCACTGACTTCTGAACCTCTAATTATGCAATTCAGAATACGATCGACTCTAGGTGGTTCAGGTAGTTGCTCCTCTTTTTGGTTCTCTTTTCGAGCCCAATTTTCCTTTCTTTTGGAAGATAGTAAGTCAGTGAGGTGTCCTCTCTTCAAGAGCTCTGTCACTTCATGCCTGAGTATGATACATTCATCTGTTCGATAGCCATGATCATTATGGAATTCCCAAAACTTATTTCTATCGAGTTCATTATCTGGTGTTTTCATTTTTGTTGGCCATTTTATGCTCTGTCCGATGCTTTTGAGGGCATAGATCACTTCCGAGGGTGATATGCAGAGGTTGTATTTGGGAAGTCTTCTGTCAAAATTGTCTGGAGCTCATCTACTACGAGACCTGCTATTTCTCTGTTTTCTTCATAGATTTTCATTCCTATTTCGGGTCTGGAGGAGTTTCCTACATCTTCTTCCAATTTGATCTGGGCCCAAGCTTTGGCTAGGACATCCTTCATCATCTTACATGGGTACTTAGTCAATTTCTTGTAAAGGTCTGAGTCTCTTTGGAGACCCGTTCTGAAGGCTGATATTGCTGTGTCAATGTTGCAGTTCGGGATCAACACTTTTTCTTTATTAAATCTCCCTACGAAGCTTCGTAGGGCTTCTTCCGGCCTTTAAATAACTATGTAGAGGTCATCAACGCACTTCTCGATCTTACGGTTGCTAGCGAACTATTCAACGAAGAGATCATTGAGGTGGGCGAACGACGATATCATGGAGTTTGGAAGATTAGTAAACCATTGGAGGGCTGGACCAGTAAGGCTAGATCCAAACCCTTTGCACATGCTGGCCTCTCTAATGCTTCGATGGACTGCTGTAGTGAACATCCTTTGTTTATATTAGGCGACATGATTGTCGGGATCGGAAGTCCTATCGAACAACTTTATAGTTGGAAAGGTGAATTTTGGTTGCATCTCCACGAGGCTGATTTCATCGGTGAATGGTGAGTCTGTGAAGCTTGTTGGTGCCGTTTTCTTGATAGGGGCGAGGACTCTGAGGATTCGAGTCTGCATGTCCTCTAATCATCGAAGTTTCATTTCGACTTCAGATCCGGGATTAAGATCGTAATCTTCGAATCTAGGCGGAGGTCCCAAGGGGAGGTCGTCCTTCTCCTTGCCCTTTTGCACCAATTCTTTACTTGTACCTACAGTAAATTGGTTAGCGAACTCATGAGTGGAGTTTAAAAATACCTATTCTCGAAGTTCATTAGACATTCGAGTCGTGTCAATGGGGGTGTGATTAGGCCATGCAAGGTGATGAAGACCATGGACCGGAGCTACAAATTAGAGGACCAATGATGCGACTTCGAGCCAAGAGATTACAAGGTTAACTTCAAGTATTCATTCGCAAGAAGTTCGAAGATTTGGAAGAAGCAAAGTGCAGCCATGTGTTAGTTAATTTATTAACTAATTAAGATGATGATCATACCATGGAGAATTATACGTGAAGAGAAGTTAGAGATGGAGTTCCAATCGTCCATATCAAAGCAATTGAAGATCAAGTCTTTGATGTTGGTACAGAAGCAACTTACACGTTAGGCGTGATCACACCTAAGTAGTTGGTCGTCGCCCATGAAGAAAAAATTGTCCCTTGTTTATTTAATTAAGGGGATTGATTTAGTTAGACTATAATATTAATTTAATTATTTTAGACTATAGTTTGGATCAGTTTTTATTTAATTTTTATGTTAAATTTTCGGTCATAGTCCAATAGGTTGACTAGGTTTTATTTAAGGTAATTTCCTACCTTAATTAGAATTCTAGTTTAGGTAATTTCTTAGTCTAGTTAGAGTTCTTTATGGATCAGATTTTTATGTTATTTTTAGCTTTAAATTTCATCCCCCTTAGCATTATAAATAGGGGAACCATGTCGTATTGATATTTTAGACATTATTGATTAAATTTAGTTTTGCATACAATTGTGTCTCTCCCAATTATTCTCGTTTGTTATTTTCCATACAAAACACCATTCTTGAAGCTAGAAACTTTAAGTCTTACATCAAGGGAACGTTCTAATTTACAAGAGGAGTTAGAGTGAACTCGCTGTCCGAAGAACACCTTGAAGATTCATTTTCGTCATCCAAGATACGCCAGAGATTAATCGGGTTGCAATTCAACTACACATTAACATCGACCATCATTCCACAATCTCGATGACATCCATCATTCCATAAACATCTATCTCACGTATTCAACAACGTTCGAAGATCCTCCAACAAGTCTAGCCGTGTTCGAGTTTAATTCAAGATCCGTTCGTCGTGTTCTACATCATTTTCCGTAAGTCCTTCTCATCGTTATCATACCCTATCTACCTAAGCCCTTCTACACCATAATACTCGCACCAAAATACCCTAATTATCCATCCTCAAACCATCATCAAATTTAACCATATCTTGTTTGGATTTGTGTATTAATTTTGTGTCATCGTCTAGTTATCATAATTAGGTCTAGATTTGTTGATTGTTTTCGTTTCAGTTATTAATTGTTTTAATCCAGTTTATTCGATTTGTTTGAGTCTTTAGAATAGGATTGAATGCTTCCTCAGTTGACGTGTTTCGATCTAGAAGTCTTCCGCACATTTCTCGTATCCTGTTCAGTTTATCTGCTCAGGTTACATCAGGGCGGTTGCGCTCGAGGAGATCTGTTAGGGAAATAGTTCGGTTGTGAGATGGCTTTGACTCTAGTTTTTAGAGCTGAGTTTTCCGTGTGGATTTCTGCAAGTTCAACCATGGTAGTGTCGAGTTTATGTTGGATCGATCATAGGAGTCGCATGATATCGCCATCGCCTTCCGGTAAAGGGGTGGCTAATACTCCATCCTTCTAGCTATCAGTAGTCATATCTTGTAGTTATCGATCGGAGGCCCACGGTGGATGCCAAATTGTAGTGCTCGAACTCTGTAATTAATTAAATAGGGATTCGGGCTCCGGCGATCTACAAAATAAAAAAAAACTTCGTGAAGCCGAAGGACTGTTAGTGGGTTAACAATCGATCGATCTCCAACTCTCAAGTCAGAAAACAGTATGAACAGAAGGCTAAAGTAAACTGAAATAAGACAAATAAGAGTTGATATATTGAATTTCTTGAACAACTGATTATGTGAGTGTTTTCGTAGTATCTCTCGATGTTCCTCCTGGGTTAAGAGCTCTACCTATTGATTTATAGGGCCTCGTAATCGATTTTCCAATTTTCCAGGATTGATCATATCCCTTCTAGGGTTTTGACCTATTCCTCCCCTATCAACAACGGGACTCTGACTTGGTCACTTGCTGAGATTTAAACGCCACCTAACCTACGAACTCGAACTTCATCCCAAGTCCTCGAACTCACGACTTCGAATGAGGGGCTTTTGTTTTGGGCTTTGATTATGGGCCTTAGCAGAAAAAGGCCTCTATAGTAATTTTTATTTATTTTAAATTTTCAATTTTTTTTATTTTCTTTATTTTTTATTTTTAATTTTTCTATGACTAATTATTTACAAATTTAAAATTTATTTTTTTAATATTTTTTATATTTTATTGTATGATTTTTTTTTTAATTTTTCATTTTATTTATAATATTTTTATCCTTTTTTGTTTTTAAGATACTAATTAAATAATTTTTTATCAGTTAGTCAAGAGAAACTAACTTATCAGATTATTCTACGATGTACCGATGGTGTGTTCAAGACCATCTAAGCTGTGATCTCTTTAATACAACACAAGGTTCTAATGATATGATCTTACCGTGTGACTCCCCACACCATATCATCTACAATGTAAGTATATGGAATATTACATAGAATAATTATATGAAATAATCTAAATGCAAACAGTGACTGCATTAACTTTCAATTCATATCATCATATCATCAGAAAAGTATACAAAGACATGTCTTTCCAGTATACAAAACTAATAATCTCCCACTTATACTTGAAGCATGTCTTTCAAGCATAAAAACTAACTGGCCAACTCTCTAATCTAAACTATGAACTCAAACTGCGCCACCAGGTCTGCATCTCACTCCCATTTTCTCTATGTGACAATTAAAGGTCTTAGCCGGCAGGCTCTTCATGAATGGATCAGCCAGGTTGTCCTCCGATGCAATCTTGACCACCGCCACATCTCCTCTCTTAACGATTTCTCATATAAGATGGTACTTTCTCTCTATGTGTTTACTTGCCTTGTGGGCTCTGGGTTCCTTCGAGTTTTCCACTGCACCAGAATTATCACATTATATTGTGATAGTCTTAGGTAACTCAGGAACCACTCCCAAGCCCACTAGGAACTCGCGGAGCCAAACAGCCTCTTTTTCAGCCTCAGAGGCAGTTACATACTCGGCTTCCATAGTGGAATCAGTAATGCATTTCTCCTTTGTGCTTCTCCATGTGATGGCTCCACCTCCTAATGTAAACACATAGTCCAAGATAGATTTACTCTGATCTTTGTCGGATTGAAAATCTACGTCGATATAACCCAAAGGCACTAGACTATCAGAGTGGAATACCAACATATAATCTCCAGTCCTTTTAAGGTACTTGAGAATGTTTTTGACCGCAGTCCAGTGACCTTATCCAGGGTTAGACTGATATCTGCTTACCATGCCGACGGCATAGCACATATCAGGCCTAGTGCATAACATGGTATACATTAAACTTTCCACAACCGAAGCATATGGTACTTTCTTCATCTCTTCTATCTCAGACTGTGTTTGGGGACACATTTTCTTGGATAGATGAATTCAATGCCTGTAAGGTATAAAACCTTTCTTGGAATCTTGCATGCCAAATCTAGCTAGCACTGTATCGATATAACTCGTCTGGGACAGACATAACATCCTTTTCTGGAGATCTCGAATGATCTTGATACCAAGGACATGTCTGGCTTCACCCAGATCCTTCATATTAAACTGCTCGAACAGCCACACCCTAATGTTTGACAACGTCTTCTTACTGTTTCCAATAAGTAAGATGTCATCAACATAAAGTACGAGAAAAACCACCATGTTTCAATCACGTTTCTTGTACACACAGCTCTCATCCAGACTTTGCACGAATCCATATGATTAGATAACCTCATCAAATCGGATGTTCCAAGATCTCGATGCCTGCTTAAGTCCATAAATGGATCTCTTAAACTTACACACCAACTTCTCTTGGCCCATAGCAATGAATCCCTCTGGTTGCTTCATGTGAATGTTTTCTTCAAAACTTCTGTTTAGGAAAGCTGTCTTGACATCCATCTTCTAGATCTCATAATCTAAATGAGCGGCAATTGACAAGAGAATTCGGATTGACTTAAACATGGCTACCGGTGAAAAGGTTTCCTCATAATCGATCCTTCCTTTTGGAGTGTACCCTTTCGCCACCAATCTAGCCTTGAAGGTTTCACCTTCCCGTTAGCTCCTCTCTTGCAATTATAGACCCACTTACAGCTAATGGATTTTACCCCAGCAAGTGGTTCTATGAGCTCCCAGACTTGATTGTCATCCATAGATCCAATCTCAGACTCTATTGTAGTTTTTCAAGAATCGACGTCTTTATCTTGAATTACCTCATCATAGGTCTTGGGATCCAATTCATTTAGTCTCTTTGGAAAATATGAACCCTCTCCCAGACCACTGAATCTATCAGGTTAGCGTACAACCCTCCCACTGTGATAAGGCAGTTCCTGTACTTCTGTAACACGTTGTGGAGTGTCTGGTGGTATTTCTTCTTGTACAACCAGTGTAGGATTTGATCCTTCTCCTCTTAACTCTTCAAGGATGATTTGACTCCTTGGTTTGTGGTTTATAATATAGTCTTCTTTTAAGAATCGAGCATTGGTGCTGACAATGATCTTCTGATCCTTAGGACTATAAAACAAACCACCTTTCGTTCCCCTAGGATATCTAACGAATAGCCTTACATTAGTGCAAGGAGCCAGTTTATCAGCTTCCTTATCCAACACGTGTGCTGGGCTATCCTAAATCCGAATATGCTTCAAACTGGGCTTTCGTCCAGTCCATAGTTCTGTGGGCGTAGAAGGAACTGATTTTGATGGAACCAAGTTAAGAATATATGCCGCCGTTTCTAGGGCATATCCCCAGAATGAAATAGGCAACTCAGAATAACTCATCATTGATCTGACCATCTCTAACAGAGTTCTATTCCTTCTTTCTGCCATGCCATTCTGATGTGGCGTTCCAGGCGCAGTCAACTGGGAGGTAATCCCATTCTCTGCTATGTAATCCCTAAATTCTCTTGAGAGGTACTCACCACCACGATCAGAACGCAGTGATTGGATACTTCTGCATGTTTGTTTCTCCACTTCCACCTTAAACTCTTTGAATTTCTCAAAGCATTCAGATTTGCGACGCAACAGGTAGATATATCCATATCTAGAGTAATCATCAATGAGTGTGACGAAATACTCGAACCCTCCTCGAGCTTGAACTGACATAGGGCTGCATACGTCAGAGTGAATCAAATCTAATAGCCATTTGGATCTAGTTCCTATTGACTTGAAAGGACGGTTGGTCATCTTACCTTCCAAACATGATTCACATAAAGGAAACGATTCCAGTACCAAGGAAGACAATGGTCCATCATTTACAAGCCTTTGTATCATCTTAAGGTTGATATGACCTATATAGACGGTGATCTCATTCTCACTCAGCTGTCTTTTTACCAGGAACCCCTGTAAAGACATGCAAACATGATCAGTAGCTCCAGTATCTACTATCCATGACTCGGTAGAACAAGTTGCTAAATATGTTTCTACAACCAGAGTGTGAGATATACCTCTTTTCTTCTTCTTGTTAGGGCACACCGCCTTCCAGTGACCTGGTTGGCCGTACTTGAAGCACTTAGTCTTCGACTTGAACTCTTTAGGAGGAATCTTCATCTTTGGCTTCTTCACCTTAGGCGCCACATCTTCAGCCTTTTTAGGTGCATATCTCTTCTTCCATTTTCCAACAGAAGAAGACGCCCCTTTCTCAGCTATGTAGGCCTCAGGGTTTCTCTTTTGGAGTAATTCAGCTGCCTAAAGGGCTATGAGCAGTTCAGTCAGGCTGACATCCTTCTTGATCATGTTCATGTTCAGCCTGAACTACTCAAACCTCGAGGACAAGCTATGAAGAACAATGTCGATTTGAGAATCGGCGTTTAGCTCTCCACCCAAGGTCTCAATCTCAGCCAGATATCCCATCATCGTGAGAACGTGATCCCTAACAGGTGTGGAGTCAGCCATTCTCGCATCCATTAACTTTTTCATTTCCAAATGGCGTGCCGAGTGGTTCTGATAATCAAAGAGCTCCTTAAGGTTGAACATGATATCATAAGCAGTTTTCATAGGCTGATGCTGATGTTGCAACACATTCGACATAGATGCCGGAATGTAACAGTGCGCTATCTCATCAGACTTAACCCACTTATCATATGCAGCCTTTTGGGCTTCATCAGAACCCTCATCTAGCTTCTGAGGACATCCCTCTTCAAGTACAAACTTGTGTCCCTCAGCAACTAGAACGAGGTTAAGGTTACGAAACCAATCATTGTAGTTTTCACCGACGAGTATGTTTTCTTTGAGGATTGAGGACAGATTAGAGAGTGCCATTGATGATATGAAATAACTGAAATTAAAACATGCATTACAGTCACAAACTTTTAGGATAAACAATATATAATGGAAAGCCTAACAAAAATTATATACTTTTCCACCGACACTTTAAAAATATCTTCTATAAGTCACGATAGCGTGGATGTTTATAAAATTCATTTTTAAATAGGTTATTAAAATCTTTAACTTGCCTCCAGTTGAGTTTCCTTACAACAAACAAATTAATAGTCGGATAATAAACACGGTCATGTAATCGTTTAACTGATAAGCGGCGATCATGTGGATGTTTATCAATAAATTACATCTAAGTGTGCACACAATTATCTTCGCACTAAGATCACTATTTGAATTTAATCGCTCCAAATAGAGGAGTCAGTTAGTTCTAATAGTGTTCTACAACTATCCTTTTAGGAGATTTAATTTCTAGAGAAATCTATGATATGACACATCCGATATGGAGGAAAATCAATGTCAACGCGCATACCCATCACTTCTCAATTAAATCAGATTTAATGTAGACCATATGAGATTTCTACATACTTTGGTATGAATCTCTCCCACTTAGTTATTTATGATTGAGGTTTCATTTTATCCCATTATTAAGAACATGCAAACATTATCACATAAAATGATAAACAACCATTGCATGCTTCACAACAACATAATAAACAACAGTAATATTCCATCTATCATGGCTTATATCTCATGTTGAATGACGAGATAAAACAGGAAAGTAAGCTCCGGAATAAAATAAAATCTAGACCTAATCCATGGATTTTTTCATGGATTAAAATCACGTAGCTAAACCGGCATACGGCCAAACATCCATTCAACATAAACATACTTCACATAAAATAAAGGAGCCATGATAGTTGGTAAACCTGCAAACAAACACAGTCTACAAATCCAACAATCATATTTATATGATACACATAAAATAACAATTGATATCTATGCATGAATTATAAATTTCGAATATTACAATTAATTAAATTAATAGATTTGAAATTATCCACAAGATAAAAATTGAAAATTAAAATAATTATCCACCAATTTAAAATCTTGTAATTTTCAAAAATATGACAAAATAAATCTGTATATTAATTAAAATTATCCACCAAATTTATTTAATATTTTCAAACCACCCTAATTAATTAATATTTGGAATCTTGATATAGATCAAAAATCTATTCCAAATATTAGGATAGGGTTCGAAATTGCCAAAGATAAAATTTGGAAAATTTGATCCACTACAAATTCCATCCAAATTTAAATCTTATTTTCAACTCTATCTAAATTTGAATTAAGTAATTTATGATATACACCAAAAATTACTTTTCCAATTCTTATCTACTAAGATTTTCTAAAATATCAAGAATAAAATCTAGAAATTTGATCCACTTCAAATTCCTTCCAAATTTAAATTCTACTTTCAAATCTTTTTGGATTAGAATTAGATAACTATTGATGTATATCAAAACATAACTTATCCAATTCTAACACTCATAGATTCTGAAAATTACTAGTATATTAAATCTGAAAATTTGATCCACTTCAAATTCTTCCAAATCTAATATTCTATTTTCAAATCTATCAAGATTAAAATTAGGTAACTTTAAGATAAACATAAAAAAATACCAATTCTAATTTCTACACTCTAAATTTTCGAAACAACTATTGAATAAATCTGGAAATTTGATTTCAATCAAAAACTTCTCCAAATTAAATCCAATAGGACCGAAAATTGCATCAACAAAATTTTGAAAAATTTGATGATCAAATTTTCGAACACTTATCTCATTAAATCTGAAAATTTTGATAAATCAAAAATCTATTTCAAATCTAATTTTTCCATGCCCGAAAAATTGCATAGATTAATACAAATTCGAATTTTCGATTAAAATCAAAATTGCATCCGAATTTGAATCTAAAATTTTCGAAACCTACACCTAATTAAATATGGAAGTTTTGATAACATCAAAACCATTCCAAATCTAATATTATGTATATCGAAAATCACAATGTTTTTCAAAACTAGAATTTTCGAATTACATCAAAAATTCATCCAAGTTTAAACACATAAAAATTGAAATCCATACATATTTAAATTGAAAATTTAAGCACCATAAATATATCAATAAATTTAAACATGTATTTCAAATTTATCATAGGATTAAATCTAGAACAGTGCCAAAACCCGCTCTCATACCAATTGTTGGGGTTTTTTCGAATTAAACCACCGCAGGATCATTTGGATGTATATTGTTATCCATCATACATAACCAAAATATCCATAATTACAATCGCCTTTCATATGGGCAAGTAAAAAAATATTGATAGTCACATAATAGATAAAAATCATGCATTGTCAGCAACAGCCTCATCCCCAGCCTTGACTACGACCTCTATGACTCTACTCTCCTCATGAGCCTCGACCTCATCCTCGACCTCGAGGAAGGATAGATCAAGATCGAGCATCCTCTCTTTGATCTCCTTCACCATGGCAGCTCCCCCCTCCTGGTAGAAGGCCTTCTTATATAGGCTGAACTCCACAGAATCCACCAAGGAATCAAAATCGGGAAATCTCTCTTCGAGGTCTCTGTGAGCAGAGGAGGCCTCGAGCTCCTTGATCTTCACCTCTGCAGCACTTAACAAGGCCTGAAGATCTGCCTTCTCCATCTCAGTCTTAGCTTGAAGTTTAAGGTTCTTCTCGAGCAGTACCTGAGCCCCAACCACTGCAGCTCTACATCCATCTCACCCACGAGATCCGACTCCCTGACAGCCATATCTCTTCTCTCCTCAGTGACATTTTTCTGCAAGCCTTCCGCATGAGTCGTGAGACATTGGCATAGGAGGTATTGGCTGTATAGGACCTAAGATCGATGTTGAAAAGTTA
Organism: Perilla frutescens; assembly: GCA_026008535.1. NCBI lineage: Eukaryota > Viridiplantae > Streptophyta > Magnoliopsida > Lamiales > Lamiaceae > Perilla > Perilla frutescens. The sequence goes on along the minus strand of BRKX01000006.1, from coordinate 38,938,156 downwards.
AAATATATATATCTGTATACGTACACATATATGAGGATTGCCTTAGCCATTTGGTCGAATGACAAGAAGGCCTGCTGCTCGAGACTATCCTTCTTGAAGTATTCTATGGTACATAGACCCGCAACAAACTTCTGCACATCCAGTATGAAGGGCTTTAAGGAAGCCAACCAGTAGCTCGAACCCAAAGGGTTCTTTCAAAAAGATCGAAAAGCATCTATATCAATCACTACCGAGGCTGAGGGAGGTTGTGAAACCATAACAATACTTGGAGCATCAACCCTTGGGCGCTTGGGAGAAAGGGAAACTATTCCAGAAGGATTCACCTCCCCCGACCTCTTCGCTCCTGAAGCCTGTGAGCTTCCCCACTTAGTAGCCACTAAGGCCTTAGCCTTTCTGTCTGAATAATTGATCTTAAGCTTTCCCATCCTGTCGAATAAGAATCAACCATCGCGGACTTTGTCAAACTCTCAAAGCTCTTCGAGAAGTAGGTGGGCCTCCTTGATATGGTCAGCTTTGATGTCGGTGAGCTCTCGACGTGGGGGATACCCTGCACAAAAGAAAACCATAAGTTGCGAACAGTGAGAATAGAAAAAATGGAGGAACTCATCTTGACGACCCACAGGGTGATTGTGTCTTTTGAAGTACAAGTTGGGACGAAGATAAATTTAGACTTTTAGTCGCCCAAAGAGGAGGGTAGCTTAGTTATCAGGGGGATCGACCCCCCTCCTACTTTGTAAAATAGTAGAACCCTAGTTGTCCGGCATTAGCAACCAATCTATATATAGAATGCCATTCATCGATACTGGGTTCGGGAAAGTCGAGCTACTTCCATAAGCAGTACATCCCCATCATATGGAACCATCCTATTGGAGTAATTTGAGCTGGGGCTATACCATAAAAGTAGGAGATCATGGTGAAGAAATCATAAATAGGGAGTCCGACCCCTTTCACAGTAACGAGCGTGTAAAAAGCTGTGAACACAGGCGGAGGTCGATGCGCCCGTTCGAAGAGTTGAGGAGATCGAATCTCGACCCTACCTCCCGAAATCAGTGGCAAGGCTAGCCATTTCAGAAGCTCCTCATTCACCTTGAGAGCAATTGACAAGTCCAAATTCTCTCATGTTTTTGTGTCTTTTTCTCATTTTTTTGTCCTTTGTTTTTTCTGTTTTTTGAGTCGGAAAGAGCCGGAATGGGCACAAGGGGCAGCAGGAGGTAGGAGAATCACTTCTGGAGTGCACAAGGGTGCCAATGATACCAAGATGGGCAACAACTTCTCAGCAAGAAGCTCTCTCTCGAGCATGGCGGAAATCACCTACCATTCCAGAAAAAGCTGAAGGAGAAGTTTGTGATTGTGCCCACAACAACCCCAGAGTGATTGAGAGGAAAAGTAGAGGAGACTAGGCACAAGGGAAACTAATGTCAGCTACAGCAGAAGCAATGCACCCTAGCCGCCGAAGGAAAGAGGAGCCGCGGAAGGCAAGTTGACGCTTCCAGAAGAATGCTCGGCTCTACAAGAAAAGTTGCTATGTCGGCGCAATTAGGGCACGACAAGTACAGAATCTGCGACTCAGAATCTTCTAAATAAGGGAAGAATCTGCCAGATATGGAAAGTCTTGTGCATGGCGGCTGCGTGTTGGGCTGAAGATCCCCGGCCTGTCGGGGAATTTACCTAGTGTCTTTGTACTCCTATATAAGTAGATTTGATGGCAGCACACATTGAAAAAACTCTCTTTTACCGTTTTTATTTCTTTTCACGCACAAACAATTTATTTTTCCCACTAGTTATATGTTCTTCAATCCAGCGTTGTAGTTGGATTTCTTTTGCTAATTAATATAAGTTTTTCGTTTATATTATGTTTTGTTTTATTTCTTTTACTTATTATTATTATTCTAAGTCTAGCATGAGCGGCTAGACTCGTTATTCCGGATTGAACAAGGATAAGAACTTAATAAACACGTAAGAACCGTGAGGCTTATGGGCATAAACTGTGTGAATCTGGTTCCGTCATGTAGTCATTTCTTTATTGCATTATACAGTGAGCTAAGCTAGTTAATCGTGGCTGATCAATCGTTAATTAGAATTGTGTTCACCACCTCTATAAATGGTCAATGAATCGTAGTTGTGTGTTGGTCATAAATGGATGGGATGCATCACGGGTACTAAGGGCATAAGAGAGATCTTTGTCTAAGTAAATCTAGGTCTGTCTACATCATAATGCTGCTTTGTTGCTTAGAATCATATGAGAGATCCGGGTTAGGTAACAAGTTAGGGTTTAGGGGACGAGAGATCACCTCTAGGCTAAACCGAAAGGATAGATTGGGTATGTTAAGAGAGATCCAGTACCTTTAACCAGATAATTAGGTTTGCATAAGTAATCAGTGTGCCCATGATGGGTTAAGCGTTTGTTAAGTTCGACGTCTAAGTTCTAATCCGGAATACGTCTACTACTAATATTTTCCTTTCTTGTTTTGTTTTGTTTTGTTATTTTATTTTACAGTCTTTAAATATAAGTACAGAGACCACAACAATTCTCAAACCTTTTGGAAAAGTGACACTGAAGATAGAATTCGTAGCTCCTCATGGGATCGACCCTTACTCACATAAAGCTTGCTACGCCTTGCTGTGGGTATAAGGATAACTCTCTCTTGAGAATTATTCTGACCGCGAAACGACCGCGCGTCACAATCTTTGAGGCTCGGAACCGGTCCCCAGTTTGTTGGACATCACGGGGAAAAGTTGTTATCTTCTTCACTGGATTCCCCATCACCGTCGGGACTGGGTGTTTATCTTCTTCAGAATTTGCGCCATTGTCAGGGTGCTGGCTCTTTAAATTCTATTTTCCAACTTGTTAGCCTGGCCGGTGGATGCCCAATACCTCTGAAGGAGATTGCTCTTATGATCCAGAACCTGAGAAGACTCTGAAGAGGAGGAAAGCAGAAGCACGAAGGGCACAACAAGCAAAGAGACTTGCTCGTGAAAGACAATTGGATCAAGAAAGAGCACAACTAGAAAGGAACGAACAACTGAGGTTAGCCCTGATGGCTGAAGAAGAAGGAAAAATGTTGAGGCAGTTAGTCTTTCCGACTAACAGGAATTTACGCGCCAAGGACATAACACTTCTAGCAATTACTGGAAGCTGGGAGTTGAAGGCAAGTTTCATCCAAATCTTGCCCAAATACCATGGGATGACTGGAGAAGACCCTCAGAGGCATATTCAAGATTTTGAGATGGTGTGTCAAACTCAACCTACGGATGAGGGAAAGGAACAATATGTACGTCTTATCTCATTCCCGTTCACTATTCATGACAGGGCACAAGACTGGTTATACACCCTGCCAACTGGCAGTATAACCACATGGGCACAACTGCAGTAGAAATTCCTGGAGAAATATTTTCCTGCATCCCGAGTCCAGGAGATGATACGAAGAATTGAAAGTCTGAAGATGGGCATAAATGAGAGTTTCTATGACTACTGGTGTCGATTCTAGAGCATGTTGACAAAATGCCCACAACACCAGATCACAGATAACGATCTGATCCAATACTTTGTGTCTGGGTTGAGACCACAGGACAAGATCATAGTCAATGCTTCATGTGGAGGATCTATCCTGAACAAGCTACCAACTGAAGCCTTCCGAATTCTAGCAGAAATGGTTGATGAAAATAGAGATGAAAGTGCCGAGGGCACAAGGACAGCTCCAGACACTGGAAAGTCCTTGAGGTCAAACTGGAAAAGATTTTGGACCAGATGGAGAAAGTGATGAACCATACTGGAGCACCAAAGAAAAGATTGTGTGGAGTATGCAAGAGCGTGGCTCATTTCACTGATGAATGCCCGACACTGCAAGAGGAGGATGTCGCTGAAGTCAACTCTCTTGGTGGGCATAACAACAACAACAAGCGATATGACCCCCACTCTCAAACATACAATCCTGGATGGAGGGATCATGAGAATTTTAGATGGAAGAAGAATGATGCCCCCTAGCCATATTTGCCACTACCACCGCCGAGGGCACGCGAAGAACCCAGCCTAGCCGAACTAGTCCATGACATGGCCAAAGAGAATGTGAAGTCATAGCAGGATAATGAAAGGTTCAAACAAGAGACAAGGGTTGGTCTGCAACATGTGAGCAAGCAAATTTCCCAACTGGCTCAAGATCTTGCCCAACTGAATGAAAGAAATGGACAATTACCATCTCAGGTGGTAAATCCCCGAGAACAGGTGAACGTTGTGATCACAAAGAACGAAAAAGAAGTGATGAAATCTGAACTGAAAGGAGACATTTAAGGCATAGCGAAAGAAGAAAAACAGACACAGGAAGAGGTTGCTGAGCCCACAAGTCAAGAAACAAAGAAGAAACCTCCCTTTCCTGAGCGTCTTGCCCACGACAAGAAAGACGAGGAGATGAAGGAACTTCTTAAGGTCTTTCAAAAAGTGGAAATCAATATTCCACTATTGGATGCAATAAGGCAGGTTCCTCGTTATGCCCGTTTCCTAAAAGAACTGTGCACCAAGAATGTGAGAAAAATGTCTCTGCAGTGCTACAAAAAGATGACAAAGAAATGTGAAGATCTTGGCATGTTTGTCATACCATGTATAATTGGGAGCAAAAAGATTGAAAAGGCGATGCTTGAACTCGGTGCATCCATAAACGTCATGCCCATGATGATTTATGAAGAATTGAATCTGGGGCCACTCAAGGAGACAAGGGTGATCATCCAGTTGGCAGATAGATCAAATGTCTACCCCGAAGGTCTAATAGAAGATGTCTTGGTGAAAGTGGGGGAATTAATTTTCCCAGCAGATTCCTATGTCTTGGACATGGGCAACATGACACCGTCTACATCCGTTCTACTGTTAGGGAGGCCTTTCTTGAAAACTGTTCGCACCAAGATCAATGTCGATGAGGGCACGCTGACATGTGAGTTCGATTGTTTAATATTTATGAAGCCATGAAGTACCCACGAGATCCGGAGTCAGTCCACCTCGTGAACCACCGCTATGCCCAATCTCAAGCCATTCTGGGACACATGAACAACCAAGAACTTCTGGAATGGGCATTGCAAGCTAGGTTAACTGACTATGATACCCCCGATGAATATGAAGATACCAGAGACGCCATCATGATGCTGTACTATCTGGAAGAATTACCGCATGGAGTGGTGGATTTCAATTTGCCCATAATGATGCAGACAGACAAGATGCTTCCATCGGTGCAAGGGGCACCAAAGCTAGAATTAAAGAATCTCCCTGACCACTTAAAGTATGTCTATCTTGGGGAGAATGAGACATTGCCAGTTATCATAAGCAAAGGACTGAACCTTGTTGAAGAAAACCCGCTATTGAGGTTGCTACGAGTATACAAAAAAGCAATGGGATGGACTTTGGCCGATATCAAGGGCATAAGCCCTGCAGTATGCATGCATAGAATTCTTCTAGAGGACGATGCCAAACCTGTGCGGGATGCCCAACACAAACTGAACCCCGCAATGAAGGAAGTAGTGCTGAAGGAGATACTCAAGTTGTTGGATATGGGGATCATCTACCCCATTTCAGACAGCAAGTGGGTGAGCCCGATTCATGTCGTGCCCAAGAAGTCAGGGATCCAGGTGGTGAAGAATGAGAAAAATGAGCTTGTGCCCACGAGGCTACAAACTGGATAGAGAGTCTGCATAGACTACCGGAAGCTCAACACCGTCACAAGGAAGGATCACTTCCCGTTACCGTTCATAGACCAGATGCTGGAGAGATTGGCTGGAAACAAATTCTTTTGTTTCCTTGATGGATATTCAGGCTATATGCAAATTGTAGTAGATCAAGAAGACCAGGAGAAGACTATCTTCACGTGCCCATTCGGCACATTTGCTTACCGGAAGATGCCTTTTGGGCTCTGCAATGCCCCTGGAACTTTTCAACGATGCATGATGAGTATTTTCTCGGATCTTTTGGAGAATTGTATCGAGGTATTCATGGATGACTTTACAGTCTATGGAAATTCATTCGACGCATGCCTCGACAACCTTGAAAAGGTACTAAAAAGATGTGTGGAAAAGTTCTTGGTGCTAAACTATGAAAAGTGCCATTTCATAGTTCGTGAGGGGATTGTTCTTGGCCATGTCGTTTCAGAGAGAGGCATAGAAGTGGATAAAGCCAAGGTGGACATCATTGAAAAGCTACCCTACCCCACTATGGTGAAGCAAGTTCATGGTTTTCTTGGGCACGCCGGGTTCTACCGGCGATTCATCAAGGATTTTGCAAAGATTGCTCAACCAATCACGCATCTTTTTCAGAATGATGTCCCATTTATCTTCGACGATGCATGCAAGGAAGCCTTCAACACTCTAAAGAAGAGGCTAGTCACAGCACCCATCATTCAACCTCCAGACTGGGGCATACCATTTGAAATAATGTGTGATGTCGGTGGATACGTTGTGGGCGCAGTGCTTGGACAAAAGCGAGGTAAAGAATGCCATGTGATTTACTATGCTTCCAAGACATTGAATCATGCCCAAGCCAACTACACCACGACTGAAAAGGAATTGCTGGCAGTAGTCTTCGCTTTTGAAAAGTTTCGATCCTATTTGCTCGGGGCTAAGAGTTTTGTTTACACCGATCACTCTGTATTGAAGCACCTTCTTGCAAAAAAGGAATCGAAACCAAGGCTCATTCAATAGATACTACTGCTACAAGAATTTGATTGGGAGATCAAAGACAAGAGTGGAGCTCAAAACCAGGTGGCCGATCATCTGAGTAGAGTACTTAATGAGAAGAAGGACGTGGTGCCCATCGAAGAGGCTTTTCCAGATGAGTATCTGTTCAATCTCAAGGGCACAGCACCTTGGTACGCTGACTTAGTCAATTTCATGATCTTTGGAGAATTACCTACCAGACTCTCGACCTACCAAAGGAAAAAAATCAGAAGTGAGAGTCGATAGTATGTATGGAACGAACCCATACTATGGAGAAGGTGTGCGGACCAAATCATTCATCGCTGCGTGCCCACAGAAGAAGCTAAGAGCATTCTAGATCACTGCCACTCCAAAGCATGTGGAGGGCACTTCGGTGCAAAAAGAACTGCAAAAAAGATCCTTGATTGCGGGTTCTTTTAGCCATCACTTCACAAAGATGCTTATGAAGTATGCCGACGATGCCCACACTGCCAGATGACTGGAAACATCTCCAAACGCAATGAAATGCCCATGGTGCCTATCATGCCGGTCGAAGTCTTTGACGTTTGGGGAATTGATTTTATAGGACCCCTAACCAAATCTAATGGACATCAATACATAGTTCTGGCTGTGGAGTATGTATCGAAGTGGGTGGAAGCAAAGACAACTACCACAAATGATGTCCGTGTGGTCAAGAAGTTCCTGAAGTCTAATGTGTTCAGCAAATTCGGTGTGCCCAAGGCACTGATAAGTGATCAAGGATCCCACTTCTGCAACATGATCATCAAGAATTTGCTCAAAGAATATGGAGTGAGACATAAGATAACCACTGCATATCACCCACAAGTGAATGGACAAGCTGAGGTTTCAAACCGCGAAGTAAAGTCCATACTTCAAAAGGTAGTGAACCCCAATAGCAAAAATTGGAGTTTCAAGCTGGATGATGCCTTGTGGGCATATCGCATTACCTTCAAAACACCCATTGGGATGTCTCTGTTCCGCTTAATCTATGGGAAAAACTGTCATCTTCCCGTTGAGATTGAACACAAAGCTTTTTGGGCAATTCAGAAGCTGAACATGAAGCTTGATAGAGCAGGGATCGAAAGAAAGCTCCAACTTCAAGAATTTGAAGAGATGAGGCTGGAAGCCTATGACAATGCTGCTCTCTACAAGGAAAGAATGAAAAGAACCCATGACCAACTCATTCGCCACAAACCGTTTGAGCAAGGGCAAAAGGTTCTGCTATATAATTCCAGGCTGAAACTATTAGGAGGAGGACTCAAGTCCAAATGGTCAGGACCTTATGAGATCCAGACTGTATGCCTAAATGGAGCAGTAGAATTATTGGATTCAAGTACTGGAGAGACGTTCAAGTTCAATGGCCAGCGGCTAAAACATCTCAAGGAACCAATAGTTTCATCTATAAAGGCTCTCGGGCTCCAGCTCGTTGAGCCTATATACATGTAAACCTAAGGAGTGTCATGCCCACGATAATAAATGGGGCGCTGGCTGGGAGGCAACCAAGGTTTATTTTTTTATTTCCTTTTATTGCTTTCCATATTTATTTATTTCCTTTTGAGTGTTTATTTTTGCCATGTTAGTCTAGGAGTTAGATTTTACGGCCGTATTTTGTTTTTTGAGTATTTTAGGAATAAATTCAGGTGAATTTTTTATGGAAGGAAAGAATCTAGTCAATTTGGATGCTTCCAGCATGGACGGCACCAGCAAAGGCAATTTCGGGAAATTCGGGATCTCTCTGCCCCCGTGGGCACAATACAAGATTCCGTACAAGGAAACCCTAGAAGCCCAAAAGTCATCTGACAGGCCTGTCACATTAACCCAAATTGAGTGGCTGGGGTAAATCCAAGTATTAAACCCCAACTCTTCCTCCCCAAAATTCACTCGCCTATTTTCACTCCAAAATTTCAAAAAATTACAGCCCTTCTCTCTCTCTAAAAACCCCCTCTCTCAACCGCCATAACCACGATCACCATGGCCCCCAAAACTCACACTGCCAAGTCCACAAAGAAGAAGGTGGAGTTTACCCCTTTCACTTTACCGGAAAATTCTAAGGAAACCACCACCGACGCTGCTGCACCAACCAAGCCGACGAGCACTGCCATCATGAACATCCAACCTCTCGCCACCGTTGAACCACCGCCTTCGTCTATTTCCAACCGTGAGTCCGAGAAGGTTGATGGACCCTCTCTGAAAATTGTGGAGGAAACCGCCGACAAGATCGACGACCTAGAGGAGGCTATCATGCAGCAAGATGTGACCCTGAGCTGATGCCAGAGCACACTCCTGAGCCCTCTAAAACTGAAAAGTTGAAGAAGGTAAAGAAGGAGAGGGTTGCCGCCGTGAAAGCTAAGTCACAGACCTTGAAGAGGAAGAAACAGCCGTCGCTGATGCTGTCGGAGGACAAGGAAGCCGAGGAAGAAAAAATTGAAAGCAGCGGGGAGTCGCGAGCCCATAAGAGTCAGGATGACCAGTCTCTATCCCTGAAGGAAGCTATTGAGGGCACAACAGATGCACCCTCTGTCTCTGTCAAAGGAAAAGGGAAAGCTGCTGCCAAACCGTCTGCAAAGAAGGGCAAAACTGTGGTTAGCCCAATCTCTGGAAAAGTCATGCCAGAAGGAGAAGGTGTCTTTCCCACAAGGGAGATTGTGCATAGCAAGACCATCCACTTCGCCTCGCTTGCTATCTTGGGCATCAAGCGAGAGGTAAGAGAACTCTTCTCTAACATTGGGTGGTCGTTTTTCATTAAATGAGACTGTTTGATTTTTCCTAAGTTGGTCTATGAGTTTTTCCATGATCTGTCTGTGAAAAGTATGGGGAAGGGAGGTACTTCTGCAAAAATTTTCAAGTTTAAAATTTTTGGTAAAAATTTCAATCTTTCTGCTGATGAATTGAACATGGGTCTGGGAATTGTTTCGTTTTTGGATCTGAATGATGATGATTATAAGTCTGTTGTTGTTGTGGTTCCCACGGATGAGAATGTGGAGGAGAAGTGGGTTGAGTTAGGTGACGGTTCCAAATTCAAGTCTGGAACCAGTAAGGGATACATACTTAAAAGCAGTGCCCTTCGCTTTTGTCACCGAGTGCTCGCCTACAACTTCTTTGGCCGGAAAGATAGCTCCAACTCCATTACCAATCAGGATTTGTTTATCCTCTGGTGCATGGTGCACAAGAAGAGGATAAACTTTGGAGCTGTGGCCATCGCCCACTTCAAGGATACTGTGGCCTATTCTAAGAATCGCATCTCCTGTGCCCAACTGATTACCCATTTTGCTGAAAAACTGCGTCTATTTGATCCTTCATCCACTAATCTGTATTGCAAACATGTTGAGTTGTTTGATTTAAACTGCTTGAAACGTATGTTGGATGTTTTTGACGATGAAGAGGGGAAACCCGTGTTTGGCATACCGAAGCTAGAAACTTCGAGTAGCCTTAGTTTTCCTTTGAATGCAGGACCAAGCAAGAGGCCCCCGAGGGCACAGCAGCAAGAGCCAGCAGCCACCACCATCATTGCCAGACTAGACCGATTGGAGACCGCCCTATTCGCTTACTTCAAGCGCGTCGGATTCAATTATCCGACCCCCTCTGATGCCTGAACTGGTACTCTTTCCCATAGGTTAGGTTTTTTGTTTTGTTTTGTGACTGTTTAGGTGTCGCCCATTTCCCACACTTTTCTTAAGGCAAAGTGTGTGGGTGTGGGAATTAGGAGTCTTTTATTTTTATGTCGTTGTTATTTTTGTTGTTTTTATGTTTTTTGTTTTGTAATTAGATGACCTCCGTACTGACCCACTTTGCTTAAGGCAAAGTGTGTGGGTAGGGGGGCCCTCTAATGTTTCGTTGAGTTTGCAGTTAGTAGGATAACCTTCTCGCATCCACTTTGCCGAAGGCAAAGTGTGTGGGTGGGGGTTACTCTGCCTTCTTTGCGTTTTTTTTAAGTATCAAGCATGTGTAAATATTTGAACTTAAAAGCATGGAGTCTAGGGGTCTTGTGACCATAAGGCAGCATATTTTACTGTATTGTCATTTCAGCATGCCCATTATATTGCTTATATGATGAATGAACTAAGTACCTTATGAGGAATTGAGCCTGAATTCACAATGCATGTACTACTTCTTTCTTGTGTGATTTCGGCTTTTTTAAATTTAGGTAAACTAGAACTTGCTCTTGCTCTATTCCGAGGTCATAAGGAATTTTGGGTATGCTACTAAAATGCTTAGGAAAATTTTCTTTCTGAGCCCACAAAGCCAAATAAAACCACCTTGAATATTATCCCTTGCAGCCATTTTGAGCCAAAAGTGAATAAAGCCCTGGTCATATTCTTTCTTGAAAACCACAAAAAAGATCATGGGCATGAGGGGAGGATAAATCTGGTGTGTTACAAGGCATAAAATGCCAAGAGAAAGAAAGAAAACGAAAGGAAAAGAAAAAGAAAGAGAAAAAAAGAAAGGGGTAAAAAAAAACCCTCAAGAAAATAAAAGTACAAAAAGCCCACAAAGTTAAAAAAATCTGGGCATGTGCTTAAATAAAATGGGCACGGTGGCAAAGGCCAGCAAGAGTTAAAATGAGTCTCCCAAAAGTAAAATTCGACTAAAAACTAAGCCAGATCCAAATATTTCCTACCTTAAACCTGAAGCCCCATTACATCCTTAAAGACCTTAGCATAAGTATACCCATTATACCAATAGTGGTGGATGAACAAGAGCAATTGCAAGCCTATGGTGACCCTCGATTCAATTATGTCTTTCCTTGAGCATAAACACTTAGCCAAACACTTGAGTGAGGAAAGCATGAGCGAACCAATAACTTAGTCATTTTAATTTGTAGTGGGCATTATGTATGTTTTTACTATTTATATGCTGTTGAGTGTGATCAGGCACCTAGATCTCTGTGCCCGCAAGGGATTTGATTTTACATGCTTGATTTGTCGTGTCTTTATCTTGAGTCTATCTTTTCCTCCTTTTGTTTTTTGTTTGTTTTTCTTTTGGGCACATTGTACCCACATACTTGAGGGCAAGTATGACTAAAGTGGGTGGGAGTGACAAGTCCAAATTCTCTCGTATTTTTGTGTCTTTTTCTCGTTCTTTTGTCCTTTGTTTTTTCTGTTTTTTTAGTCGGAAAGAGCCAGAATGGGCACAAGGGGCACCAGGAGGCAGGAGAATCACTTCTGGAGGGCACAAGGGTGCCAATGATACCAAGATGGGCAACAAATTCTCAGCAGAAAGCTCTCTCTCGAGCATGGCGGAAATCACCCACCATTCCAGCAAAAGCTGAAGGAGAAGTTTGTGATCATGCCCACAACAACCCCAGACTGATTGAGAGGAGAAGTAGAGGAGACTGGGCACAAGGGAAACTAATGCTAGCTATAGCAGGAGCAATGCACCCTAGCCGCTGAAGGAAAGAGAAGCCGCGGAAGGCAAGTTGACGCTTCCAGAAGGATGCTCGGGTCTACAAGGAAAGTTGCTATGTCGGCGCAACTAGGCCACGGCAAGTACAGAATCTGCGACTCAGAATCTTCTAAATAAGGAAAGAATCTGCTAGATATGGAAAGTCTTGGGCATGGCAGCTGCGTGTTGGGCTGAAGATCCCCGGCCTGTCGGGGAGATTACCTAGTGTCTTTGTACTCCTATATAAGTAGATTTGATGCCAGCACACATTGAAAAAACTCTCTTTTGCCATTTTTATTTCTTTTTATGCACAAATAATTTATTTTTCCGCACTAGTTATATGTTCTTCAATCCAGCGTAGGAGTTGGATTTCCTTTGCTAATTAATATAAGTAAGTTTTTCATTTATATTATGTTTTGTTTTATTTCTTTTACTTATTATTATTATTATTCTAAGTCTAGCATGAGCGGCTAGAATCGTTATTCCGGATTGAACAAGGATAAGAACTTAATGAACACGTAAGAACCGTGAGGCTTATGAGTATAAACTGTGTGAATCTGGTTCCGTCGTGTAGTCGTTTTCTTTGTTGCATTATACAGTGGGCTAAGCTAGTTAATCGTGGCTGATCACTCGTTAATTAGAATTGTGTTCACTACCTCTATAAATGGTCAATGAATCGTAGCTGTGTGTTAGTCATAAAGGGATGGGATGCATCACGGGTACTGAGGGCATAAGAGAGATCTTTGTCTAGGTAAATATGGGTTTGTCTAGATCATAATGTTGCTTTGTTGCTTACAATCATATGAGAGATCGGGGTTGGGTAACAAGTTAGGGTTTAGGGGACGAGAGATCACCTCTAGGCTAAACAGAAATGATAGATTGGGTACGTTGAGATAGATCTGATACCTTTAACCAGATAATTAGGTTTGCATAAGTAATCAGTGTGCCCATGATCAGTTAAGTGTTTGTTAAGTTCGACGTCTAAGTTCTAATCCGGAATACGTTTACTACTAATATTTTCCTTTCTTGTTTTGTTTTGTTTTGTTATTTTATTTTACAGTCTTTAAATACAAGTATGGAGACCACAACAATCCTCAAACCTTTTGGAAAAGTGACACTGAAGATAGAATTCGCAGCTCCTCATGGGATCGACCCTTACTAACATAAAGCTTGCTACGCCTTGCTGTGGGCATCAGGATAACTCTCTCTTGAGAATTATTCTGACCGCAAAACGACCGCTGGTCACAATCTTCGAGGCTCGGAACCGGTCCCCAGTTTGTTGGACATCGCGGGAAAAAGTTGTTATCTCCTTCACTGGATTCCCCATCACCGTCGGGACTGGGAGTTTATTGACCGCTGTCCCACCGACGGAATGGGGGATAATAGTAGCCGGAGCTTTACCTTTGCCCGAAACTTTAACCGCTATAGTGATGACTATGAGGGTGTCGGAGTCAAAGCCACCAGACTGCTTCGAGGCGGTGCAGCTCTCCTTATTATTCCAGAAACTAACAAATCCCTCGAAAAATTCCAGAAACCAACAAATCCCTCAAAAAATTCTAGAAACCAACAAATCCCATGAAAAATTCCAGAAACCAACAAACCCCACGAGAAATTCCAAATACCAACACTCAAGCCTCACAAAAATTTAAGGAGTGGGAGATAAGAAAATAACCTGAGTTGGAGCCTAAATACGCGGTGAAAATGAATTAGGCCTATCCCGGGAGGAATCATGTGCAAATCCACACACGAAAGACTCGGAGATGATGGAGAAAATCACGCCTAGAGTTTCTAGGAAAACCGCGGCGGGGCTAGGGTTTTTGCAGAAATGGCGGCTAAGGTTTTTTGAAGAATTCGGGGAGACGGAAATGTGGAAAGAGGGAAAACTCCTGTTTTGAAATTTGAAATCTGAAAGAATGAATTGAAGGGGTCTTTACCAGGTATTTCAAATCTGACGGTTAACCTTTACCTAGGGAAGCGAAAAAGACACGCGTAGTGAATCAATCCGTTTTATCTCTAAGTCTGGAGCTCCTTGAGGTCTGCTCTCACGACCTTGAAAGCTCCCCGGGACTTGTCTCAAAGTCTGGAGCTCTGTGAGGTTTGCTCTCATGACCTCACAAGCTTTCCCAAGATTTGTCTCCAAGTCTGGAGCTCCATAAGGTCTGCTCTCACGATCTCGAAAGCTCCCCCGGGACTTGTCTCCAAGTCTAGAGCTCTGTGAGGTCTTCTCTAACGACCTCGAAAGCTCCCCTGAGACTTGTCTCCAAGTTTGGGGCTCCGTAAGGTCTGCTCTCACAATCTCGAAAGCTCTCCGTGGACTTGTTTCCAAATCTAGAGCTCCGTGAGGTCCGTTCTCACAACCTTATAAGCTCCTCCGAGACTTGTCTCCAAGTATGGAGCTCCGTGATGTCTTCTCTCACGACCTTGAAGAACTCCCCCGAAACTTACCTCCAAGTTTGGAGTTCCATAAGTTCTTCTCACGACCCCGTGGTTGTCCCGAGATTCGTATCCAAGTCTGGGCTTAAACAAGGATAGCAACCAGTAATGTCAACATTCATTACCTAATCCTTGAATACAAGAATTGAGTAATGATGAGCTAATTATAGAGGCCTTTTTCTGCTAAAGCCCATAACCAAAGCCCAAAACCAAAGCCCCTCATTCGAAGTCGTGAGTTCGAGGACTTGGGATGAAGTTCGAGTTTGCTGGTTAGGTGGGGTTTAAATCTCGGGAAGCGACCAAGTCAGAGTCCCGTTGTTGATAGAGGAAGGACTAGGTTAAAACCCTAGAAGGGATATGATCAATCCTGGAAAATCAGAAAATCGGTTACGAGGCCCTATAAATCAATAAGTAGAACTCTTAAGCCAGGGGGAACATCTAGAGATACTCAGACGAAAACACTCACACAATCAGTCGTTCAAGAAATTCAATATATCAACTCTTATTTGTCTTATTTCAGTTTACTTTAGCCTTCTGTTCATATTGTTTTCTGACTTGATCGTCGGAGACTGATTGATCGTCAACCCCCCGACGGTCCTTTAGTTTCACGTAGTTATTTTTTTTTTGTAGATCGCCGGAGCCCGGATCCCTATTTCATTAATTGCAGAGTTTGAGCTCTATAATTATTAATATTGATAAGATGGATTTCAAATTCGTAAATAATTACTTATTGAAAAAGTAAAAAAATATAAATTATTATAAAATAATGTAAAATAATAAAAATGATATAAAATATTAAAAAAATCAGGAAAAATCAAGTAAATAAAAAAAATTAAAAAATTGATTTCAAATTTGTATTTAAGTAACAATTGGAAAATAAAAAGAAATAAAAATAAAAAAATAAAAATAAATAAAAAAAACATAAATAAAAGAATAACGAGAGACGTAGAGATGGAAAAATCTGTCGTTACGATAAAAATTAAAATTTAAAAATTAAAATATGATGTGTAATGACGGATTTTTCTGTCGTTAACTTATAGATGGAAAAATTCGTCATTAAAAAAAAAATCTTAATTAATTCGTCATCATTTTAACATTGAAATATGATATGTCGTTAAATCCGTCGGTAAATTACGTTTTTCTTGTATTGATAATTTAATTTGGCCTAATTACTCTTTCATTTTCATATGATATTTTGTGATTGGGAGATAAAGATTGACACGAGCATTTACTCATGGCCCTTCAAAATTTGTTTTTCACTCTCAATGGCAGATGATGAGTCCAGATAAACAATTATAGAAGATTTTTTTGTATTACTTTTTTTTTTTTTTTTTTAACTTGAGTATGTGGATGAATATGATTATTAAAATAAATTGGATTCTACTGACCGTTATTATTCAAATGTTTTATTAAAAAAAATATATAAAAATTTTGACACAATTTATCAGGTCAATGTTCATAGTTTTTTAGTAATCAACCAAAATACTATTAATAATATAATTGAGATAGAATTAATAAGGAAATTGAAATCTTTTCATATTTTCCTGCTAATTCGTTGCGGAAGCCGAGTATAAAAGTGAAAAGTTGTAAGCAAAAAAATATAGTTGAATGCAAAAAGTTTTTTAGAGTTCAGAGACTAGAAAATTTTAAAATATTTTTGGAAAACATTTATTAATTAATTTTACAAGAAATCGGACCAGAAATCCCAAATTATTGAAATTTTCGGAATTCAATTAGTCCTTAATTAATCGTCTGGTTATGCTTTTTAGGTACTTGAGATCCTCTAGTTCCAATTTGTGTGTACCAATTTTGTACTAAAACTTAAAATTATTACTTTTTTTTTCTTTTTCTCTTCAATTTTAATTTCTTTAGGTTTAACATAATTTTACAATTTTATTTAGGGTTTATTCCACCCAGTTAGGGCTTATAATTTTTTTTAATATTTATTTTTCACTTTTTAGTTAATATAATTAATTTTTAGGGTTGATTTTTCCAAACTTAAGGCATATAATTTTTTAAAATTTTAATTTTTAGCAATAAATATTAATTATGATTAGTTATAATATAATAAATTTTATTTTTACAAAAAAACATTATTAACAATATATAATTTTAATGTTGACACACAGTTAACACATAAAGTTGGGACTTGAAGATCTCTACTCATTTTTGGGTGATGCTATTTGCACCACAAAATTTACTGTTTGCACCACAAATGAAAATAAATAAAAATGAAATAATTTTGAATTTACATAAATGTCCTTTAAATTTTCTTTTGCACTACATATATTGCTCTTTGTACCACAAATAAAAAATAAATAAAATAAAAAAGAAAAAAAAAAACCCTCCCCTTCCCGTGACTTCCCCTACCGTTCTCTCTCCCGTCTGCATATTGCAGACCGCCGACCGGCCAGCCAGCCACCACCACCACCACCGTCGGCGATTGTACCCTCCTCTCTCCTCATCCATCCCCATCTATTCCTTTCAACCTTCTTCCTCCCCCATCTGTCTCTCTCTTCATTCATCCCTACCCTTGTCGTCACCACCACCGCCGGCCACCACCACCATAAACCCATCGCCGACGATTCGAACAAGAGAATGATAGGAACTTATCGATTATGTTCGAAAATAAGTTTTCGAATCTATTCAATATGTTCGGTAAATAAATTTCGAGAAAGAGGACTAAGTTCGAAAAATTCAGTTCGAGCAGCTTGAATTTTTTTCGATGGTCGTCGACTCGTCTATGTTGTTGCGTTGTCGATCTTCTCAGTACCCCGCTGCCGCACCCGCCTCCCATCTCTTCCGTAACCCTGTGGCACAAATGCTCTCAAGGCTACAACGAGCTTTAAGATGATGAATTCTAGTGGTCCACTTGATATGTCTGGGCCGCTTCCTCTCCCTCCTACTTCGCATGCAACTCTTGACAGGCAACAACTAATGGAACACCTGTTAACTTTTCTTATGAAGAGCTTGCATCAGCTTGTCATAACTTCTCTCCTGAGAGATGTAAGTCCGAATGTTTATCTTCTGTCATCTACCGGGCTTCTTTTGAAGGCAGGAGCAACATTTATGTTTTACAGAGTAGCGTTAATATGCCCCAAGATGGGATGTTCGATTGCAATCAATATAACGGGTGAATTGACATTGAAATCTGATTGTTTCCGGATCAGTTTATATAGTCGTTGGCAATGCCAGTTTATTAGGGGGTTCGGTGATTAATGTGACGGCGAGAGCTGGTGACCCGCCGCAGCCGACGACGGGGACGCCGGACGATGCTCAGGTGGTGGTGGAGGACACGGCGGAAGGGGGGCGAGCTGCGTGATGGATAATAAGAAGCTGCCGGGGGAGGTTTGGGGCGGAGATGCCTATGCGTCGGAGTCTTTGGACAAGCCGCAGGCTTTGGAAGAAGAATGGGGAAGAAGATGATTATGCATTTATTGTTTTCTTTATTTTTGTTTTTTATTTTTAAGTTTTCATATTTTTTATTTTAAGTAAAATAAATAATTTTAGTAGGAATGGCATTATCGTAAATGTGCATGGTACAAAGAGTAAAAATAGTGGTACATGGAGTAAGTAAAGTGCAAAGAGTAATTTTGGTGGTGCAAATAGAATCTCCCTCATTTTTAGGTGTCCAACATATTAGAGAAATTCAAGTATTTAATGTCTTAATCTATCAATATATTCTCTATGTTTAAGTTTCGCCTATCCATATTTGGAACAAATGGAAATCAGTGATGCCTATGTATAACGACAATTTCAAATTTAAATTATATGAATTATGTAATTACTTTAAAATTGAATTTTAGGTTCATTCATAATACTCAAATAGTACATGTATTTGAGAGAGCCCTACATTGTGCCCTTAATTAAGGAAAAAAGAAAATAGAACTTAAATACGGTCCTTAGAATTATTATTTGAGTTTATTAAAAGATTTTGGATTAAAAATATTTTAAAACACGAATATTAATTAAAGTAAAAAATCCGAGCACGGTGTTCGGTCAGATGGCATCGAATTTTCCTAAGGGAAGCATAGTAATTCATTTATTTAAGGGTAGCCGTGGAGTTAAAAATATCATCCTCATCTTCTCTATCGCATTTTCATACACAAAAGAGATCTCTTACACCCTTTCCTCAAATTCACAATCTTACTACCTACATTTTTTCTAAAAAATATTGAATCTTTCAAGCAAACCAACAGTCTTCTTCAAGCAATTTCACAAGTTCTACGAGGATTCAAAGCTCCCAATTTTTCAACCACATAACCGTGCAACAATCAAACTCTTTCGGTAAGATTTTCAAACTCAACTTTTTATATTTTGTTAGTGAATGCTGATTTGTTAATTGTTTATGTTTGAAAGCTGCTTAAGATGCAACTTCAACAACCTAAAGCATGCGGTTAACCTTATGCTTCAACACAAAAACTGGTGTTCTGAATCCTCACCAAGCATGCCAATACAACACACTTTCGATTAGATATATATATATATATATATATTAGTTATTAGATATCCCACACATCTTCCTGTGTATGTTGACCTCTGTTTATTAATGAAATACACTAAAACATAATTACACAAAAATACATTTCTCTATATTATGTCATCACATCAATAAGCCTGGCCTTTAGCACTTCATGAATTATGGTCAACATGACACTTTGTTACTCATTTATTTACATATTCACCCACACACATGATTTTTGCACCATTTCTAACTTAGAAAGAAAGGCATTAAAATTAAAATAGAGAAGAGAGATGAGTTGATGCAGGAGTCGAGTCCAAGTCACAGCTGCGGCTGGGCTCATGTCGGAGTCTGGGTTCGGTTGTGTCGAGTTGGTGAGTCGCACGGTCAGCTGGGCTTGGGCTTCGTCGAGTCAGGTGTCGGGCAGGTCTTAGTCGCGGCTGAGATCTGTGCTACCACGGTCAGCCGTCGTCGTTGAGTCAGAGACGCTTATTGTGCTTGGCTGGTTCGAGTCGTCTGGTCGTCGGCGGGCGGCGGTGAGCTCGCCGGAAAGGGTAGAAGAAGAGAGAGTGAGGATTAAATTAGGGATTTGGCTTTTCAATTTGGGGAATTTATTTCTAGTTCAGTGTGTGTTTTGAGAAAGTAAGGGGAGGGCTTAATTGCAAATAAGTTATTTCTATTTTGGACCCATTTTCTTTCAGAAATTAGAAAATCATTTGTTTAAAAGTCATTTTTACAACCCCAGAAACATTCCAGAATTTAAACTTCAGCCAAAACCTTTATATATTGTGTATGAAATGTAGATAAGAATAGGGTTTTGTATGAACAGAATTGTGTTTTGTACGAACATAATATGTCATTTGTGTTGTTTATGATATATTCAAGAAGAATAATAATAATAGGAAATCCATTATTTCATGATCCTTAATATACTTGTACAAATTAGAAGAAAGGTGCATGATCTCCTCACCAAGTATGTTTTAAAAACACTCACTCTTATATTTTTAAATATTTTTAGGTCGGTGTACTTAGAGCAACATGAAGGAAATGGAGTCAACGTGTTGTAAATGCTTTGGGTAAATTTTATCTAAACTTTTTGGACTAGATATAAGTAAAGTAGTTTTTATATAATATTTTGTGTTTTTATGGTTTTATCAACATTAGGAGTCTGAATTTTATATTTTAGAAATTATAAGTTTTCTTTTAAAATGAACTAGGATTTATTTTACAATTTATTTATGAAGTATAGGTACTTCTAAGTAAGCAAATATTTTTTCAAATAAATAAATTATACTATGTTTTATTTTCTAGCTTATAATTTTTAGTATGATTATAAAGAATATATATGTGTGTGTGTGTGTGTGTGTGTGTGTTTTATCATTAATATTGTTAATTCTATCATGCTTTATAAAAAATAGAATGAGTAATATCTTAAATTATAGAATTTAGAGTGTTATATTATACCTAGTTATGTCACGTCAAAGGGGAAAAATGGAAACTAATTTGAAGATTATGCTAACACTCTAGAATATAATGTTCTTGAATAAGTGCAACCAGATGGATATATGTTAGGTGCACCCATCAATTGTTAACATAATGTCTACTTGTGAAACACCCTAACTTCCCATCATCGGTCGTTAACTCCCCCCTTCCCCCCTCCCCCCACCCCCACTTTTTTTTTTTGTTTAATTTTTGGCAAATACACCAACTTGTTATCAATGAAGTAAACTTCAAAAAGGGCCTTTTAATTACACCTTCTCCTTGGTCTTACTGCAGAGCATTTCTCCTCTTCGCATTCTTAGTCTGCAGTGATGCGAAGACGCTTATATTTAATTTCGGAGATAGCAACTCCGACACGGGTGGCTACGCCCCTTTAATGGGGGTATCCATTGGATATCCCAACGGACGAACCTTCTTCCACCGGCCCACTGGTCGACTGTGCGACGGTCGACTCATTCTCGACTTTCTTAGTAAGTTGATTAGGATTGGGATTTTAGTTTTTCGATTAATATTTATATTTATAACTAACCTTGAGTCATTATTAGGTGAAAGCGTAAACGCCAGTTATTTGACGCCGTACATGGGGCGATTTGTTGCTTTCCCCATGGGCGCCAATTTCGCTCTGAGCGGCTCAGATACCCTACGGAGGAGAGTGCCGTACACCTTATTTGTGCAAGTCAACCAGTTTCGTCAATTCCATAAGCGCTCTATCCACCTTCGCTCCAAAGGTATATGTATATGATCACCTTCCATCTTTAATTAATTACAACTTTAAAATTGAACCATTTTTCAATTTTTCATCAACAGGTAACAGAAACCCCCCCGGAGGAGAAGATTTCAGCAAAGCCCTTTACACCATAGACATCGGCCAGAATGATCTCACGGGCTCTTATAATCTTTTCCCTACCAACATAACTGCAGTGTTTCATAAGATCACTCTTGTCATTTCCAACATAAGGAATGCCATACAGGTTGGTAATTAGTTTTATATATACTATATTGATGATGATATTGCAAACCAACTTCTTGAATATTTTTTAGTCCATTTACGAACTCGGTGGAAGGAATTTCTGGGTGCACAACACCGGGCCGTTGGGGTGTTTGCCGGACAAACTAGGCGAGAGAAAACCAAACGCCTCCGAAGTGGATGAATATGGGTGCATTGCCATTTTCAACGAGTTAGCTCAAGAGTTAAACTCGGAGCTGGATGTTATGTGTCAACAACTCCGCTTCGAGTTGGAGAATTCGACGATCGTGTACGTTGATGTGTACTCCATCAAGTACAACCAGCTCATTGCAAACTCGTCTGCCTATGGTAATTAGTAATTAGTACTACTACATATTTGTCTTCATTTTTTTATTTCTTAATTTTTCTTAAAATTTGTTTGTGAATGAATACGAATGATCAGAATATATATATACAGGTTTTGTGCATCCTTTGATGCCCTGTTGCGTGTATGGTGTCTGTGGAGAAGGGAAGTCTTTCTACGTCAGCTGGGACGGCGTTCACTATACGGAGGCCGCAAACGCCATCGTCGCCCACCATATTCTATCCACCAAATATTCATCTCCTCCATTGAATTTCACTTCCTTTTTCTGAATTAGCTTATGTATGTTAACGTTTACCTTAATTTGTAATGGAAGATATTAGATATGATTTACCTAATTTCTAGTTGTTGCTAATATAGTTTTCCACCTATATATGTATAAGTTTGCTGTAATTAATACTAACATATCTACTTTTGGATAGCAACAAATATTCCCCAATCTTCTTTTATTTTCTTTTGTATGTGTTAACAATATTATTAGCTATAATTTGTTGCAAATCTATCCATTAATTATTTCTCAAACAATTTTAACTGTTAAGTCGTGCCAAGTATTAAAGGAATTTTTTATAGCAAAATTATTAATTATTAACTGTATAACCCCAAAAATTCATCTAGATAAGAATTTCAATGAGTTTAATAATGCAATGAAATATATAAAATATGGCCTGTATAATTTTCGAGTCAAGGTTTACATGATAAATAACACGTCATAAGAGATCGAATTACTCAATTTTATCCAGCTATCAAATAGAAATATAGGTTCTTATTAATTAAATTAACAAGATGGCCGTTATAACACGAAGATTACTCAAATCGGAGTTTGATTAAACCTTTAGACGAATTTATTTCATTTATTATGTGGAAACAGATGTAGTCCATGTTGAGTCGACCAACATAGTCAAAACATGAGCCCAACTCCAAACTCATTTCATCCTAATTTTGGCCCGGTAATTCTATTCACAGCCCTCATTTTACTCTTTACAGCCCTAAAAAATAAATAAAATAAAAGGAATAATTAAATGTTCTATTATACCCTT
Source organism: Perilla frutescens (assembly GCA_026008535.1). Classification (NCBI taxonomy): domain Eukaryota; kingdom Viridiplantae; phylum Streptophyta; class Magnoliopsida; order Lamiales; family Lamiaceae; genus Perilla; species Perilla frutescens. The sequence continues at coordinate 38,915,324 of BRKX01000006.1, read as the reverse complement.
GTAACCCTATCTTTTTATTTATTTATCATTTTAGGATGTTATTTTATACATTAAAATCTCTGTACTTCATAGCCCCCAACCAAAAAGATTAAAAAAGAAAAATCTTCAAAATTTTTAATTTCTACATAAATAATTCTAAAGTTGTTGATATGATGTTACAAATCCCCAAAAATAAAGGTCGGAATCTCCATAGAAGAAAAGAACCCAAGAACTACTAGGACTACAGAAATTGCACTCTCTCATTATAATATTATCTTCTCTGCAACTTTTCTGCTTGCTAGTGGATCGTTCGTATGCATATTCTTTGATTTATTTCCACTCTTCACTCACCTATCCCCAATTTTCTATTCTTAATTTAATCGGCAAAAAAAATTAACAAATTAGCGGAACACCATATGCAGTAAGAACCGAATTATAATATCAACGAATAAAGAATTTGCCGATAGTTAGATTCTGTTTTAGCATCTGTCTTTTGCCCGGTCTTCACATCCTTCTAGCAAAACTCATTCAAGATTCATTTTTTTTACCTGGTCTTGGCGATTTATGTTTTGCACTCGTCTTCTAAGGCATTTTAATGATTTCAGTTACTCTATATTGATATTCAAGGGATTTATGAAGAATGATTCCACTGATTGAGGGATTTATTTTGTTTTCTTATTCTTGAAGAAAATGGGGTAGGTGGAACATGAAATTTTAAGTTTTAACTATTAGAATATAAGTTGCCCACAAGGGTATAATAGGATATTCAAAAAATCTTTTATTATTTTTAAATTTAAGAGCTATAAGGAATAAACGAAGGCTGTCAATAGAATTACCCATCTTGGCCCAAGCATAGGCCCATTTACTTTGTTCCACCTAGAAATAGATGCACGTATCAATATATGTCTATTTATTTATGTGCATTCAGCTCAATCTCTTCAATCTTTTTCCTTGTCAACGACCACCAAAATCATGGCCAAAATTCATGAAATTTATATTGGCAAGTTCCCCTCCCTATGTAGATGCAATGTTGCATAAGGTCCTGGTGGGAATGACCAAGTGGTGGAGTAAAAAAATTACATAAGACGCTAGGCATTCGATTGAGGTGGGTCTTTAATTTTTAATTAATTTATTTATTTTTAATTTATAAATTTTCCAATTTTCATTTAGAGGTTTATATAACATAACATTTCAAACAAAGTATCAAAAGTAAACTCATCCAAAAGTCAATATAAAAAACATTCAAAATTATAATCATCCAAAAGTTAAAAAAAAACTAGCATTCAAAGTTCAAATCATCTTTCATAATAATATTTATCACATGGCTGAAATAGAAGATCTACGTGTGGAATGTAATCATCATCCTCGCATGGCACCGGCCGTGAAGAAGGTAGAATATCTATCAATGGTGGTCCTCGGCGTCCACCACTCAGGTTATCAGCGACAATAACTCCCTTCCATCTATCCATTGATGATACAATGATGACCACTGTCACCATCCCAAAAATCATTACAAAATCAGTATGTGCCATTTGTTAATCACAAAGAAAATCTTAATTGGATATATGTAGTTATTTAATTGGTTTGCCTTTCAGAGCATTCTTATACATTAGGTTTGCAGAGGTACGTACAAAAGCATTACTCAAATTTATTGATCTAATTAAGAAACGTAAATCAAATTAAACTAATCAGAATATGTTAATTACTAATGAAAACCGTATATGGATTAAAATTCTATGCATTGATTAAATCCCCAAGAAAAAAAAAAGGAAATTCCGGATAGGAAACTATGTAAGGATAATTGTTGTGTATTTGTGAGAAATAATTTTTGTCGAGGTGTAGGGTATATATTTAAAAATGGGCCTCAAGTCTATTTAATTTTAAAGAGTGATTCTATTTACAACCCCAAATTTCTATGTACATCCCCAAATTTTTTTTAATAAAATACAAGCAATAATAATTTAAATTTGTTCGCCCCTTTTACCTCCTCACAATTAAAAACAAAAAACCCAACAACCCCTCTCTACGTACAACCCCTAACATATTTTTATAACTAAAAATTCTATAAATATATCTTATACAAGAGAAGCATCTTATACCATTATGATTTTGCATGTTCAAACAAGAAACTCACATTCTCTATTTTTTTTTTACCGAGGGTAACGCGCAGCCACTACTGAAGTGCGCACTGGGTCCTTGTATAATAGCCTGCAAACCACACAGGAGAGGTAAACCACACTTGGCAGGTCAGATGTGACAGACTCACACTTAGGAGGTGTATTCATTTGGGATTTTGATGGATTTTGATAGACTTTTAAATGTCTATGGATTTATAAAATCCATAGACTCCACATGGAGTCTCCCAACTCCGCGTAGAGTCTGGCGGATTTCATGCATGGATTTTGGACCGATTTTAAATGATTTCAATGGATTTCAAATCCTTCTTGCCAGCGCTCGATGGAACACAACGATCGGTGGACCCGGAAAAAAATTGAATCAACGACCGCTTGAATTGAGCGGCCGTTGGGAAGTCGAGTCGAGAGAACCCAGCGGCCGCTGGGAGGCTAGCCTAGAGAACCCACATGCTACTCCAGCGACCGCTGGATGCTAGCGGTCGCTGGGGGTGCCCGAGTTCGGATTCCAGCAGCCGCTATCCTGCACCGGTCGCGGGGTTTTTTAAATCCATCAAATTCTCGTGTCCAGGGGTCGGATTTCATCCTTCACATTTTTAACGTGAAATCGAGTTGAAATCCAACGAAGTTAATGACTTTTTAAAGTCCATAGATTTTTTAATACCTCCAGATTTTAAAAGATTTTTAAAAGTCTGGATTGAATACCTCTGGATTTTAAAGGACTTTTAAAAGTCTGGATTGAATACACCCGGATTTTAAAAGTCCATTAAAATCCATCAAAATCCCAAACGAATACACCACCCTTAGTGTTGTTGGAAGTGTGAATTGAACTTGAGACCTTTAACCTCAAGATAATACCACTCTACCACTAGGCCATCCCCAAGGAACATCTCGTTCTCTATTTAAGTCGAGTACAATTGTGTTGACCACAATATCATCGCTATTTACAAGAACTCAGAGACATTTATTATTTTAATTTCATAAATATATCAGTTGCTGCTTTATTTGGATTGGGAGAGTGATACGTCCTTTACTTAATAATTTATATTTATTTAATTATTATTTATTTATGTTTTATTTTAATTTGATTTGATAGATTACATATATAATTATGATTGATTTCCTTATTTAGATTATTATGACTTCTAGCTTATAAATTATTCCAGGTTTTGTGTACTATGGTATTCAAGCAATAATATTGTCTGTTTTCATTGAAGTTATTCACTCTCTAAAGCGAATTTGAAGCCTCGCTTGTTGGAAAAGCGAAATTGGAGTCTATATTCATCCGAAAAATACCATATCTGATACGATCTTGAATTGAAGTTTATTTTGGCATTTTTGTATTAGAGTGCTTAAGATATTAACGTTAACAGATGGAAGTTATTGTTTCGAAGATGTGATTAAGAAAGTATCAGCTTAATTCATGGTTTATCTCTTTATTTATTATTTGATTTAGGAAGATGGTGATATGAGAGAGCTTAAGAGATGTCCAATTTTTTTTTAAATAAATATGTTTAAACGATGGGTGTATAAACTGTGTTAGTTTAAGAAATGATCCAAATTTTTGAGAAAAATATGTGCTTTAATGAAGGATAGTAATGTCTGTCAATGTCCATCTATTAAAGAAACAATGGAGGGATCAAGTTGAGACCTTTAAAATAATTGTGTGATCAATTTAAACCTAAAAATTAAACATCGTGTCAAGTGATCCTGAGAAAATAGTTAAAGAAGCAAAATGAACCTAATCATCCCTTTAAATAAAACACGATTTATGTGTGGAAACTTCTATGCATTCCACAGTTCGTGCTTGTTGGGCAGAGCTAGATTATACACTTCAGGTCCTTCCCTGGGAAAAAGGAGTGTGGTCATCATTGTGTCCTAGTGACCGTGATGACATGGTTATATACAGTTGAGACGATGTAGTCACCAATGATTTCTGCATTGTAGTAGAACTCTGCAACTTGCTCAGGCACATATTTGAGAGGCATGATCTTGAAGAAGTATAGAAGCCCAGTTTCTTCCAATAAACGGGCTAGCTGATGACATTTTGGTGTACCCAATCGAGATAAGTTTATCAGAATATTGCAGGTGACTTTGGCAATATGATCGATATGCAAGGAGGAAGATAGAAGATTTGGAAGTGATTTGAGCAGGCATCTCCTTTGCATATAAATTCAACTTTGCATGCATATTTTTGAGAGTACTCAATTATTTTTCAGTTGACCAATTGTTTGATTTGATAGACAAATAGCTGAATAAATGTTGCATGCATCTCAGCCGTCCACATTTTAAGTAACTTTTTGATCATGTGGCTGAGATTTGATCAATTCAAAAATGGGGTAGTTGCCGTAAATAGCACAATATTTTCTGCAGATTTTGCTATTTATATTTCTCAAGTAATCATCTCAATTTTCCACTTTTGTAGTTACTCATTAATATCCGCTCAGATATATTAAAGATAACTCTGTGAGAGATGAGCCCATTTTCAAATTTGTAGCCGCTAGATGTAATGTTAAGAAATTACCGATCACAACGGTAATAATTTATTCAGAAATAATCTTAATGAACAGTTTAAGTGAAAACTTATCCTGATCAAGTTGGGATACAGTCTAACTTGTTGACTTGTTGTGGTGTGAACTGATCAGACAGCGGTTCGTTGATCAGTTTGATCATTCTTCAGTTGCTGCATTGAACTGACTGGGCTTCAACTGAACTGAGTAGATCAATTCGTTTGCTCAATTGCTAGTCCTTCCTTTAGTCAGTTTCCTCTTCTTGAATGGGCGAACTGGAGTTGGTTCACTGCTTCCTTTTGAGCAGTTTGATCTCTTTCTTTTGGATGTTGATCCAGTTGTGTTTGTCTTCAGTTCAAGCCTTGCTTTTCTCATAGATTTATGGGGTTGCTGAAGAGCAATTACGAACTTCTCATCTTCTGATTAAGAAAATATGGGATTCCTTTGTAAGGTAAACTGAACTGAGCATGATTGAGAGTCAGTTGGACTGCCTTTGAGCTTGACTTGAGTATGGAAGTGATATAACTTTTGGACAAGAGGCTTGTTAACGTGGCAGTGTCATCATCATCACTTTTCTCTTCATCATTGTGCTCTTGACCCTTCTGGAATGCTACAACTTGAGTATGTGATAAACTCGGTTCTATCCTTTCAGTTGTAGGTTCAGTTCATCGAGTTGGCTCAGCTGACTGACTTAATAGACTATAAAAGTTCAGTTGACAACATTGTGAACCTGTTGGGCAGTTGGCTAGTTAATGGTGTTGGGGTTTTCTCGAATTATAACCCACAAGATCTATTTGGATGCCATTAATTCTAACTCATGTAAATCATAATATTATGTGTGACATTAATTATCCTATGTTGAATTAATATGCAAGTTCCAATTTCAAATCTATTGCAGCGGAAGAAAATAGAATCTATCGAAACAACACTTACAAATGTTGTCGGGTTACTCACGGGATTAAAGATCTAATCCCATTGTTGATGGAGAACACTCGATCTTGGCTAATCATCATGGTGTTCAAAATCTTCATAGCTCCATATTCTACTTCTTGATCTTCTGCTGTATTCCCGGACCTTATTTAGATGTAGGGTGGGTTGCAGACTACTAAACGGTTATGGATAGCCTAGGAATCAAGAGAGCTCGAAAGAGGGGCTGTATTAGAGTTATTTTTCTTAATAATTTTCGTGCTCCCCCTCCCTTATTAAAGGGGAGGGGACGGAAATCAGCTCCTCAAACCCTAATGGGTTTGGGTCTCCAACTCTTGTTCTATTCCCAGTCCACTTAGGTCATATTAGGCTACAACAGGGATCTAGAAAAATAATAAATTGGCCAACTAATTTATTTAAATTCTAATATCCATGACATGGATATAAATAAATTAAGTATTATTTTTATTCCACTAAAGAAATAATACTGACCTACCACTTTAATACATATTTGCGAATATGCTTTCTCCTTTAGTTCAGCCATTCCCCATGTTTAAGATACAATGTCCATTAATTAATTATGTAAGCTTCTGAAAGCTATAATTAATTAATATCTTGTTCCTTGAGTAGTACCGCACAACTTCTGTATCATGTTAAGAATAAATTAATATTCTGCGTGCAGGGCTTCCCATGATCTTTGTGCTTCCTCAAGAGGACATCATCAACCTGACTCACCAGGACATGGTGACCATATATAATGCACGACCCATCATATACATATATATATGTTACTGCCCAAAATATCGAGGTTATTGATCCTATCAAGAATCTCACTCATTGATAAATCAAAGCAGTAGACATAACATATATATGTCCGCCACTATACATAAGTTAAGAACCCGAAGTCTGTGGATCTTTATTCTCTCCCTTTAGGGCCAGAACAGAGAATAGTATCCTATCGTAATCCTCCTCAATACACTAACAAGTGTGTTAGAATAATCAGCTAGTCAAGATAAACTAAATATCAGATTATTCTACAGTGTACAATGGTTGGTTCAGGACCATCTAAACTGCGAGCCTTTTAATACTTTGTAAGAAATCCGATGATATGATCTTTACCATGTGTTCACCCACACCATATCATCTACAATGCAAGTATATGGAAATATGCATATAAATATAACAATAAATAAATGGACAAACAGTGACTGCAATCATTATTCAATCTATATTATCTTAATATTGTTTATTGTATACAAAGACAAGCTTTCTAGTATACAAAACCAACAATCTCCCACTTATACTTGAAGCATGTCTTTCAAGTATAAACAACACACGGGCTAACTTTCTAACATAACATAAACTCAAAACGGCCCCGGGTCTGCATCAACTCCCATTATCTCCACTTGACCATTGAAGGTCTGACCTTGGAAGGCTCGTGAATGGGACAACCATTTTTATCTTCCAATGCAATCTTGACCACTGCTACATCTTCCTCCCTTATGTATCGTATAAGGTAGTACTTTAATCTTATGTGTTTAATTGTCCCATGGACTCTAGATTCCTTTTCGAATTTGCTACTTGATAAGTCCAAATTATCTCGTGTTTTTGTGTCTTTTTTCTCGTTCTTTTGTCCTTTGTTTTTTGTTTTTTTTTAGTCGGAAAGAGCTAGGATGGGTACAAGGGGTAGCAGGAGGCAGAAGAATAACTTCTGGAGGGCATTTGGATGCCAATGATATCAAGATGGGCAACAACTTCTCATTGGAAAGCTCTCTCTCAGGCCTGGCAGAAATCGCCCACCATTTCAGCAAAAGCTGAAGGAGAAGTTTGTGATCCTGCCCACAACAACCCCAGACTGATTGAGAGGAAAAGTAGAGGAGACTGGGCACAAGGGAAACTAATGCCAGCTACAACAGAAGCAATGCACCCTAGCCGTCGAAGGAAAGAGGAGCCGCGGAAGGCAAGTTGACGCTTCCAGAAGGATGCTCGGCTCTACAAGGAAAGTGTTTTTTAAGTTCGAAATCTAAGTTCTAATCCGGAATACGTTACTACTAATATTCTCCTTTCTTTGTTTTGTTTTTATTTTGTTATTTTATTTTTCAGTATTTACTTTACAAAGTACGGAGACCACAACAACCCTCAACTTTTGGAAACGTGACATTGAAAGATAGGATTCATAGCTCCTCATGGGATCGACCCTTACTCTAGTTGCTAGCTACGCATTGCAGTGGGCATAAGGATAAGTCTCTCTTAAGATTTATTCTGACCACGAAATGACCGCACAGCACTACTGCACTGGAGTTATCACAGTGTGTCGTGATAGTCCTAAGGCAAATCAGGAACCACACTTGAGTTAAACAAGAAGCTATGGAGTCGTACAATCTTTCATAGTCTCAGAGCTAGCCACATATTAGACTTTCATGGTAGAGCAAGCATGCATTTCTGCCTTACTCGTCCATGCCACGACTCCACTTCCCAATTCAAACACATATGCCGAGGAAGATTTACTCTGATCCTTTTTATCGGTTCTAGAAAAACTAAGTCCGCATAACCTAAGATAATTAGATTGTCCGAGTGGTAAAAGAAGCATACTATCTCAAGTCCTCTTGAGAATACTCTTTTGTACAGTCCATTGTCCTTAACTAAGGTTAAAATTAATATCTTTCCACTATGCCACTGCATAGTAGATATCAGGATTTGCGTATAGTATAACATACGTGAGACTTCCTTTTGCTGAAGCATAAGGAATCTTATTTCCACTCATCTATCTCATTATGTGTTTGGGGAGCACATTTTCTTGAGTAGATGTATTCCATTCTCGAAAAACCTTTCTTGGAATCTGTATGTTGAATCTAGCTAGCACATTTTTGATATAGGTAGCCTGGGATGAGTACATCAGCCCAAATCCTTCATATCGAAATGTCTGGACAATCACACCCCTATGTTCGATAACTCCTTATTATTGTTACCTAATAAGCAAGTTGTTATTCAACACACAGTACTAGGATAACCACCACGTTTTCATCACATCTTTTAGACACACAACCTTCATCCGATTTTTCCATGAATCCACATTCCCGGATAACTTCATCACATAGAATGTTCTAAGATTTTGATGCTTTCTTCAAATCCATAGACGGATTTCTAAGTTAGCACACTAAGTGCTATTGGCCTTTAGCAATGGATCCCTTTGTTTGTCACATATAGATGTTATTCTTCAAGACTTCCACTCAGGAAAACTATCTTTGACATCTATTTTCCAAACAACTAAGTTAAAGTGAGTAGTAACAGACAAAAGACTCTAGATCAAAACATTCCGTTAGATCATCTCTTTCTTTTGTAGATCCAATTTCACAAAATGAGTTTTACCCCGATTTAGTGGTTCTACAAGCTCCCACTATCATGGTGATCTATAGATCCCATTTCGGATTCCATTGCAGTTTTCCAAGAAATCGCATCCTTATCTTGAACCACTTCATCATAGTTTTTGGGATCCAATTTATTTAGTGTTTCCAGAAAAATAGATAATTTTTCAGGACTAATGAATCTATAAGGTTGCCCCACAATTGTAACACCCTAAATTCTATAATTTAAAATGTTACTCTTTCTATTCTTTAAAGCGGAAAAGATTACCAATAATAATTGGTCAAGCAATTTTTTTTTCCTTTCTAAAATATTCACGCTTGAAATCCTATGAAGAAAATAGAACCATATATTTTCAGAAATATATGTACTTAGATCAAAATACCTGCATTTCATAAACACTAAGTTCATTTCAAAAAGTAACTAATAAGTTCAAAAATATTAAATTCAAACTTGGAACATTGGTAAAACCATAATATTCAACCACTACATTAAGTTAGTTCAAAAACAACTAAACATGCACAGAATATCAAGTTCAAAATAGTTTACTTTCAGAAACTAGTGCAAAAGTTAAGGTCAAGCGTTGGAAATATTTTGAGAAAGTTCACCCCCATTCCCATCGCGCCGCTCCCAGCTCACTAACCTAAAAACATTTAAAAATGTGGGGTGAGCACTCTTAAAACGTACTCAGTGGTGGGGGATTATGAGCATTTCTTTCTATTTATCCAACTGAAATAAATCGCAGGAATAATAGATTTAGAGTACTCTTCTTCTGATTCTAGAATACATCTTGAACTATGCATAGGACATATTCTGGTGCGTATAAAACGCTTCTATGCGTATGAAACGCTATTCTGATCTGATGCGTATAAAACGCTATCCATATTCCATCCACGATAATTCAAGTTGGATTAAAAATATTTCTGACTGAAAGAGCATATATCATATACTTTTATTTCGCAGATAATAATTTTACCCACCTGAGAATAATGAGCACATAAAATTGAGCAGAGCATCACAAAGTGAACGAGGGTCCTAATTGCGCCGCGCCTAGTATCAAAATAAACTTGAATAAATCATTTGGGCTAATTCTAAATTTTAACAAATCTAAAAAAAATATATTAAAAAATATAAGAAATTTTAATTAGACTAAAATATTTAATATTCAAATACTATGGACCAAAATTCGGATAACTTTGTGGGATCAAAACATATTTTTATACAGTTATGGGTCGTAATGAATTAATAAACTTTGAGAGGCCTTTTTCTATTTTGCGAAAATTGAGAAACCCATTAAGCATAATCAATCTTTAATATTCACCACATGACTTATTCTCTCTCTCTCTCTCTCTCTATCCAAATTCCTCAACGAAAATTACATAAAATGATCCCCCAAATTTTCACTCTATATCCCTAACTCTCATTCTCCCTCTTCTTCTATTTCCTTCTACTTCTCTGCCAGCACCTTGCTGGCAATTTAAAATCAAAAAGATCATGGACACAAAGCCACCCTCAAATCAACAGCAAACCCGGCTACAAAACTCGACTCAGCCACTGACAACTTGACACAAATCGGGGGGCCAATACTTCACTACCGCTGACTACCCATCTAAACCCGGACTACCAAACATCGACGAGTCTCACCGCTGCCCACCCACAACCTTCGACCAACTACCAAACTGCCTAAGCACAACCACGGCTCAGACAAATGTCGCCGAGACCCAAGCCCAGTTGACGACACCCCTGCCCTGCTTCGACAACCCAGATTCACGACTCGACACCACAGACCAGACCAAGGCTCGACTTAGAAGACAACTCCTATGCCAAATCCCATTGTCTTTCCTCTCTACTCTACTTTTTCTGAATTTTTATAATTTAGGTTCTAAATGCTTGGAAAGGTTGAATCTTGAATATAGGTTGATGTTGAGTGATGAAGCATGTTTTGGTTTTGTGTAGTAAGTGTCAGAAACCTGAATTTTGTATATAAACTATTGTAATTAGCAGAGATATATGAGTATCTGGATGAATCTTTTAGACATGATGTGCAACAAAATAGATGATAATTTGATCTTAGTTTTGGTTGTTGAAAACGTGTTAGGGGACTAGTTTAAGGAGTTGGGAAAATTGGTGACTGTGTGTATTTAAGAGCAAGAAGAATTTCAATTGAGCTTTGTTTGTTGATATATGACCAATGAATTTAAACAAAATCATGCTTTCTTGTTTTCTTTTGCTTTATTCTGAATTTCTAAAGGAGATTGAAACCAGATGCTACTTAGCATGTTATCTGTGAAAACTAAATTTATCAAACTCATCATCATTAAAAACCAACCATATATGCAATATGTACCTAAATTCTTTTTTGAATTTCTTGCTTGAAGGAGGAGTCGAAATTCTCTTCAAAAATAAAGGTATTGAAGTTGTAAGTTTTGAAGAAAAGAGTATCTGGCCGTTTTGTATAAATAGGAGTAGGAAGCTTCTAGGTAGGATGATGATAAGAGTAAGATTATAACAAAAGCCAAAATATTTAGGGTAAACTTTAACTATAATATTAATTTTAAGAAAAAGGATAAATATAAAAGATTAATATATATTTTTTTATAAAATCTCACACTTATCCTTAAAATAAAATAAATTCTTTTGGTTTTAAAAGTAAATAAGGAATAAATTTGGAAATATTAAACAAGTCCATATAATAATTCTGAAGCCAAAGTTTAAATTCTAAAATTTATTTTCTAAACTAGGGGCGCAATGTCGAACTCCTCAAGTCCACCTAATTCTATCGAACATTATTAAATAAATTAAAACTCAGATTTTAAAGTAATCATATAATTTAAATCACGTAGAAGTGGGTCGTTACAATCCTACCCACTTAAAAATAAATTTCGTCCTCGAAATTTATCTTACCAGGTTGTCCTAAGGATGGATATTTGGCTAGGATTTCCTCCTCACGCTCCCAAGTTGCTTCTTCTTTCCCGTGTCTACTCCATTGCACTCTAATTAGTGAAACTTTTCTATTTCTCAGATTGTGGGTCTTTCTATCGAGAATAGCGGCGGGCTCTTCCTCATAGGTCAAGTCTTTATTGAGCTGTATATCCTCATAGTTGATGGTGTGACTTGGCTCATGTAAATACTTCCTTAACATAGAAACATGAAAGACATCATGCACTAACGACAGTTCGGGTGGTAGAGCTAGGCGATAAGCCACATCACCAATTCATTCTAGAATTTCAAAAGGCCCGATAAAACGGGGTCTTAACTTTCCTTTCTTTCCAAATCGTAACATTCCCTTCATAGGAGCGACCTTCAAAAATACTTTGTCTCCTATCTGAAAATCTTTCTTCTGTTGTTGCCGTACGAAGTTTGTCGATCTTGAGCAATTTTAATGTTATCTCGAATTTTCTCGATCGCTTTCACTGTTCTTTCGATGATTTCGGGGTCTAAAATCTTTCTCTCTCCTACTTCATCCCAATACGCCAGTGATCTACACTTTCATCCATATAGTGCCTCATACGGAGCCATGTGAATGCTGGAGTGGAAACTGTTATTATAAGCAAATTCCACTAATGGTAAATATGCCTCCCAGCTACCCCCTAAATCCATGACGCAAGTTCGCAACATATCTTCCAACGTTTGTATAGTTCTTTCTGATTGGCCATCTGTCTGAGGATGATATGCAGTTGAAAACTTTAGCTTCGTGCCCAATGCTGCATGTAAGCTCGTCCAAAATCTTGATGTGAAACGGGGATCTCGATCTGATATTATGGACACTGGGACTCCGTGTAGTCGGACTACTTCTCGAATGTATAGCTGAGCAAGTTGATCCATAGTGAACGTCATTCGTACGGGTAAAAAGTGAGCTGATTTTGTTAGTCGATCAACTATAATCCAAATCGCATCATGATTCTTCACTGTCTTGGGAAGTCTGACCACAAAATCCATGGTAATATGCTCACATTTCCATTCTGGTATTTCCAGAGGATTCAACAATCCTGATGGTCTTTGGTGCTCCGCTTTTACTTGCTGACAAGCTAAACATCGTGCAACGTAATTAGCAATCGATCTCTTCATGCCATACCACCAAAAACTTCATTTTAAGTCTTGCTACATCTTAGAACTTCCAGGATGTGCTGTGTAAGGCGTTCGATACTCTTCATCTGAAATTTCTCTCATTATCTCGTTGTTCGGCACACAAATTCTGCCCTTAAAGAGTAGAGTTCCATCTGATGAGATCGTGAATCCTTTAGAATCGTCTGACACTTCTCTTGCTCGCATCTTTTCTAGGAAACTATCTTCCCTTTGTGCGACTCTAATTCTATCTCGTAGCGCCGGTTGAACTACTAATGTTGCAGTTACAACATTAACTTCTTCTTGCATGGCCACAACTTTGGGACTTAGCTTCTCAAAATTCTTAATCAACTCCTCTTGTCGTATGATCCCATCAATTAGATTTACTTTCTTTTGACTGAGTGCATTAGCCACAACGTTGGCTTTTCTAAGATGATACATAATCGTGCAGTCGAAATCTTTAACTAATTCATACCACATTCTTTGCCTTATATTCAAATCCTCCTAAGTAAAGAAATATTTATGACTTTTATAATCCGTATTAATTTCTCACCTACCTCCATAGAGATAGTGTCTCCATATTTTCAGTGCATGCACAACAACAGCTAATTCTAAATCATTAGTGGGATAGTTTAATTCATGCGGCTTCAATTGTCTAGAAGCGTAATCAACCACATTTCCCATTATTAAGACGCATCCCAATTTCAGTTTTAATGCATCATTGTATATCATGACTCCTTTAGATCCATCATCGATGATCAATACTTGGCCATTATCAATCTCTATTTCAACTCCAGAAAACTCTTCTTGCATTTTTTTTTTCTGTCAGTTGGTAAATGGTCAAGTTATCCCGCAGAAACCTTCAATGAACCTCTGGTATCATCCTACCAATCCTAGAAAAAATCCTTATATCTCCCACATTGGATAGAGGACTCAAATTGCTGACAATTTCTATATTTGACGAATCTATATCGTTACCTTCAACGATCACTACATGTTCAGGAAATGTTATCCGATCCAACCACAATTCACACTTCTTGAGCTTAGCGTACAATTTCTCATTCATTAGAGTTTCTAGTACAACACTCAAGTGTACTGCATGTCGCTCTTTATCTTTTGAGTATACCAAAGTATCATCAATGAACACAATGATTAATTGATCTAAGTACAGATGGAACACCAGGTTCATTCGGTCCATGAACACATCTGGCACACTAGACAACTCAAAAGACATTACTACAAACTTATTGTGACCATATCTTGTCTTAAAGGTTGTCTTAAGAATATCATCTTCCTTCACCTTCACTGATGATATCCTGATCTATCTTTGAGAACACGATTGTCCATCAAGTTGATCGAATAAAACACCGATTCTCGACAAAGGATACATATTCTTTATTGAGAGATGACTTAGATCTCAATAATCTGTGCACATCTTTATACTACCATCTTTCTTCTTTACAAATAGAATAGGGGCTTTCCATGGTGAAATGCTCGATCGAATACACCCCTAACTCTACTTAGATATTCAGTGGAAATCGAGGTGTCTCCTTAGGAAACATAACTGTGGAACATGTCTATTCTGTTGGCATCGTGTTGATATTATTCATCAAGAATCTTATCATCTTCAATATCTTCACCGCTTTCATTGCCGATATGATTTCTATTTTCCATCTAACTTAGCTACATGGAAGATAAACTCTTCCTCATTCGGTTTCTGATGCACTACTGCTCAACCATGACAACGTATTGTCACCATACTTCTGCTTAACCGGTCTATTCCAAAGATTAAATCGAATTCTCGCATTTCAAGAGCATAAATAGCCACAAGTCATGTCCTTCCAAAGTCAAATCTTTAACAATCCTATCAGTTCTTAATGTCATTCCTGCAGGAATTCTAATGTCTAGGGTGAAGTTCTCTAAAAGAGTTTTGTCTAATTAGGGAAATATTTGTGGAAGAAGCTTCTATGTTCATTTTAAATTTCGAGGACTAAAATAAATTCTTTCACATTCATCACGCATTGCAAAATAACAAAACTTCATTGAATAAATCACTTTTCAACATTTCTCACTCTTCACATAATCCACAATCTTCTTAGTGCTCACCAAATTAAAGAACTTTGCACATAAATCAATCAACTAAAGTACCTTGGAGCAGGAGCACGTGGCAGAAATGGGTGGCGTACCATAAAATTAAACAATGTAAATTCTTTTAAAAAACACTGAGTCTACAGGATGGTAGACCCGCTCTGATACCACAAAATGTAACACCCTAAATTCTATAATTTAAAATGTTACTCTTTCTATTCTTTAAAGCGGAAAAGATTACCAATAATAATTGGTCAAGTAATTTTTTTTCCTTTCTAAAATAATCACGCTTGAAATCCTATGAAGAAAATAGAACCATATATTTTCAGAAATATATGTACTTAGATCAAAATACCTGCATTTCATAAACACCAAGTTCATTTCAAAAAGTAACTCATAAGTTCAAAAATATTAAATTCAAACTTGGAACATTGGTAAAACCATAATATTCAACCACTACATTAAGTTAGTTCAAAAACAACTAAACATGCACAGAATATCAAGTTCAAAATAGTTTACTTTCAGAAACTAGTGCAAAAGTTAAGGTCAAGCGTTGGAAATATTTTGAGAAAGTTCACCCCCATTCCCATCGCGCCGCTCCCAGCTCACTAACCTGAAAACATTTAAAAATGTGGGGTGAGCACTCTTAAAACGTACTCAGTGGTGGGGGATTATGAGCATTTCTTTCTATTTATCCAACTGAAATAAATCGCAGGAATAATAGATTTAGGGTACTCTTCTTCTGATTCTAGAATACATCTTGAACTATGCATATGACATATCCTGGTGCGTATAAAACGCTTCTATGCGTATGAAACGCTATTCTGATCTGATGCGTATAAAACGCTATCCATATTCTATCCACGATAATTCAAGTTGGATTAAAAATATTTATGACTGAAAGAGCATATATCATATACTTTTATTTCGCAGATAATAATTTTACCCACCTGAGAATAATGAGCACATAAAATTGAGCAGAGCATCACAAAGTGAACGAGGGTCCTAATTGCGCCGCGCCTAGTATCAAAATAAACTTGAATAAATCATTTGGGCTAATTCTAAATTTTAACAAATCTAAAAAAATATATAAAAAAATATAAGAAATTTTAATTAGACTAAAATATTTTATATTCAAATACTATGGACCAAAATTCGGATAACTTTGTGGGATCAAAACATATTTTTATACAGTTATGGGCCATAATGAATTAATAAACTTTGAGAGGCCTTTTTCTATTTTGCGAAAATTGAGAAACCCATTAACCATAATCAATCTTTAATATTCACTACATGACTTATTCTCTCTCTCTCTCTCTCTCTCTCCATCCAAATTCCTCAACGAAAATTACATAAAATGATCCCCCAAATTTTCACTCTATATCCCTAACTCTCATTCTCCCTCTTCTTCTATTTCCTCCTTCTACTTCTCTGCCAGCACCTTGCTGCCAATTTAACATCAAAAAGATCATGAACACAAAGCCACCCTCAAATCAACAGCAAACCCGGCTACAAAACTCGACTCAGCCACTGACAACTTGACACAAATCGGGGGGCCAATACTTCACTACCTCCGACTACCCATCTAAACCCGGACTACCAAATATCGGCGAGTCTCACCGCTGCCCGCCAACAACCTTCGACCAACTACCAAACTGCCTAAGCACAACCACGGCTCAGACAAATGTCGCCGAGACCCGAGCCCAGTCGACGACACCCCTGCCCTGCTTCGACAACCCAGATTCGTGACTCGACACCACAGACCAGACCAAGGCTCGACTTAGAAGATGACTCCTACGCCAAATCCCATTGTCTTTCCTCTCTACTCTACTTTTTCTGAATTTTTATAAGTTAGGTTTTAAATGCTTGGAAAGGTTGAATCTTGAGTATATGTTGATGTTAAGTGATGAAGCATGTTTTGGTTTTGTGTAGTAAGTGTCAGAGACGTGAATTTTGTATATAAACTATTGTAATTAGCAGAGATATATGAGTATCTGGATGAATCTTTTAGACATGATGTGCAGCAAAATAGATGATAATTTGATCTTGGTTTTGGTTGTTGAAAACGTGTTAGGGGACTAGTTTAAGGAGTTGGGAAAATTGGTGACTGTCTGTATTTAAGAGCAAGAAGAATTTCAATTGAGCTTTGTTTGTTGATATATGACCAATGAATTTAAACAAAATCATGCTTTCTTGTTTTCTTTTGCTTTATTCTGAATTTCTAAAGGAGATTGAAACCAGATGCTACTTAGCATGTTATCTTGAAAACTAAATTTATCAAACTCATCATCATTAAAAACCAACCATATATGCAATATGTACTTGAATTCTGTTTTGAATTTCTTCCTTGAAGGAGGAGTCGAAATTCTCTTCAAAAATAAAGGTATTGAAGTTGTAAGTTTTGAAGAAAAGAGTATCTGGCCGTTTTGTATAAATAGGACTAGGAAGCTTCTAGGTAGGATGATGATAAGAGTAAGATTATAACAAAAGCCAAAATATTTAGGATAAACTTTAACTATAATATTAATTTTAAGAAAAAGGATAAATATAAGAGATTAATATATATATTTTTTTATAAAATCTCACACTTATCCTTAAAATAAAATAAATTCTTTTGGTTTTAAAAGTAAATAAGGAATAAATTTGGAAATATTAAACAAGTCCATATAATAATTCTGAAGCCAAAGTTTAAATTCTAAAATTTCTTTTCTAAACTAGGGGCACAATGTCGAACTCCTCAAGTTCACCTAATTCTATGGAACATTATTAAATAAATTAAAACTCAGATTTTAAAGTAATCATATAATTTAAATCACGTAGAAGTGGGTCGTTACAACATTCCTCCCAATGTGATTAGGTATTTTCTGTACCTCCATGACACATTGTGCAGTGTAAGGTGGTACCTCTTCTTATACACTTTTGGGTGTAGGATTTGAATGTCCTTTCCTCAAACCATCAAGAACGATCTTGTTCTTGACCCTGTGACTTATCTCATAGTCTTCTTCTAAGAATCGGGCATTAGTGCTTATAATGACCTTCTGATTCTTAGTACTATAAAATAAACCATCTTTCATTCATCTTGGATATCCAACGAACAAATTTCGCATCTAGGGCATATCCTCAGAATAAAAAGGAAAAATTTGAATAGCTCATCATCGATCTAACCATTTCCAATAACATTTCATTTCTTCGCACCACTATGTCATTTTGCTGTTTGAATAGCAGACGTAGTCAACCGGGATGTAATCCTGTAAAACAGTAATCCGTGCTTTAATCGTTTTTAGTAAACTGCTTAGAAATTATTCTGTGATATGTGTGGGACAGATGCAAGAACATAAATAAATAAAGCAGTAAAAACGCACGAGATGATAACCCAGTTCGGTTCAACCAACCTACTCTGGGGGGATTGCTCCCAAACTTGAAGATTCGACTGGTACTCCTTCGTCGAGTGTATTGAGGATATTACACATACAAGCCTCCCGCCTTATGCTACCCGTTCTTCTCTACAAACTCTTTCGCTAGTCGAAAGTTGTAAGATCCCCTCACAACCGTGACACTAGACTCCCTCTAGCTACCCACGACTTCAACTTACAATCTCTCCCGAGATTGCGTATAAAACTGGAATAAAAATCCCCTCACGTGTTTCACTTGTAAACACTCAATACTAGTCTATCACGTTGAACGTTTTAATGAACAACTACTAGTTATAAAAACGACCACAAACTGATTCTTACACTAGAATCTAAACAAAATATCAGTGGTACCGATTGCTCCTAATTCGGTCTTCATATAGGCGTCGATCTCCATCCGCCGCCAATATGGTATGTGAATTGTGGTTTGTGGCCTTCCATACGTGTGTAGATACTCTCCATGTATAGAGGGGTTAATTCAGCACTGGATCTACACCACAAGGCAGTAAAACGAATTAATCTTGACCTTCCAAACTCGTTCGGCGCAAGATCTTTCCAACATGGAAACTGCCATAAATAGAGTGTCCCTGGTTCTGTCTGGGACATACTCTGGAACAGTTCACCAACTGTTCTTTCTTTTCTTGCACAGGCACACATTGTCGAACATATCTCGCCAATTCAACAACACAAAACTTAGTGCATGACGATGGCACTAACAATCTCCCCCTTTGGCGTTTATGGTCAGCAATTATCATCACAATACTCCCCCTGAATCTGAACTATGAGTGCCTTCATCATGATCAGAGCATTGATTTCGCAGTATAGAACTGCATTGTCAGTTGATCAAAAATAAAGTACAGACCAACAAAAATTAAAGTGGGGTAAACAGCATCCCCAATAAAATGTTTGTTCAGAAATCATCAAACATAAAAAAATTGAGCACACGCTCAACATAGCAGCAACATCAGCAAAAGGCCATCCTTCATCCAACCGTGGCGTTTTTTCACCAACACAGTTCTTCTCCCCCTTAATTGTTGCCAGAAACGGCAAACACCAAACTTCAGACCGGGGAGGCAGCAGCATCATCATTATCATCGGCATCAGCAGCAGCCGGCTTATCAGCAGGAGGGACAGAGGAAGCACTCGGCACGTCAAGCTACGAGGCAAGGCCAAGGGCTCGGGCCCAGAGATCAATTAGCAAGGCCTCCAACTCCTGTTTCCTGGTCTTGAAAGTCCGAATGGACTTGCTCAGAAACACAACTTCACGCTCCAGAGACTTGATATGCCTGTCAAAGAAAACAGAAGTGACAGCAAATGAAGCAACAGATCTGTCTGGGACAGATGGTGGCACAGGTCTCGAGCTTTCATCAGCATCGCGGGCAGGAACATCTGGAGCATGCTGAGACGAAAACAACTTATGGCTGATTGACAGCGACTGCGCAACAGGCGCATACACATCATTTGCAGAAAAAACATCACGCTGGGCCATGATGATGTTGAAGATTAAGCCAGGATATCCAACAGGTTGCTGGCTACGAGTTGATTCGGCATGAGCAAAGACGTTCTCAAAAATCAGCAGGCCAAGATTAAACTCACTCCGAGTGCCGACTTTGAACAGCAACAAGGCCATGGACTTGCCAACAGTAGAATCATGAGTACTAGGCAACCAATTCCTAACAGCAACCTTGTGAAGAATCGAGTACTTCACACTCAAATCAGATGCCAACAACGCACGCCCCGAGGGCCACACCACCCGACTTCCTCCAGACAATTCCAACACAACCTTATTCAGATCAAACACCGGCGCAGGAGCAACAAGATTCTCACGTCCCAAAAACTCATTAATCACAGCAGGGGAAAAAGCAATCCAATGACCCCGCACAAACACAGAAAAAGCATGCTCATAGGACGCATCACGCATACGCTTGGACAAGTTTGCATAAAATTCATGCACAACAGCAGCAATAAAAGGAGGAGCACAAAAAGCAGATTTCTCTAACCGGAGATCATGCAACAACGAGTCAACACCCGTTCCCTCTAAATCAGTCTTAACCAAACAACGCTCAGAAATCAACGAGCGACCAGCAACAATCTTGAATTGATTTTGGTGGAGGGCAGAGATAAACTTACTTGAATCAAAGTCCTCAAAATCAGAATCTGATCTGTCTGGCACAGACTCAGGGACATTCTCTGCTTCTTCATCAGAGGGGGAAGGTGCTCTGGCTTGCTTCATCAGCGGGCGACGACGACCCGACATCAATCCCATCCTCTGCTCAGACACACTCCGTGTCACACGGCGAGCAGGAACAACCTCAGGCTTCTTAAGAACAGCCTTTTTCCCAGCAGGCTTCACTGATTTGGGGGGTTTTGATGAAGACCCCTTCTTTGTAGCAACTTTCTTGAGGGTTTTTGAAGAAGAACCCTTCTTCGCAGCAACTTTGGCCAACACTTTGGATTTCAACTTGGCAATGGGTGTGTCATCCTCATCATCAGACACCGGAGGAGTGACTGGATCATCTCTCAACTCCAACTTGCATTTGGACCCGCGAGTTTTGGAGGAGGTAGCCTTTGGAGGAGGGACAGACTCTTCCTTAGGAACAGGAGACTCCTCATCGAGAAAGGAGATATCAACATCATCATCACCTTGATCATGAACAAGGTTTCCAGCAGCAGCAACAGGTGAAACTTCACCAAGAGGGACTTGAACCGTGACAACGGGCGTGTCACTAAACACCGGAACATCAGCAGAAAGGGACGGTGCTTGAACAAATTTCAAAGCATCAAGAGATGCGGCAAATTCCTCAATCAAGGTAGGTTCTTCGCCAACAGCAACGGCGGCAACATCATCGACAACAGAAGCCATGGAGACTTCATTTACTCCAACATTCTCAACAACAACGGCAATTGAAGCTTCCAAAGTTTCCGCAGACACCATGGACGGAGAGAATTGCTCTTCAGAAACCCTAGAAGAGGGTTGAGCAACGGGATCTGTCTCACACACAGATCGAGGCGGCAAATCAGCAGAAGGTGCCACAGAAGTTGGCACAGAAGCAAGAGCTTCAGAGGAAGCAATAGAAGGCTTCACAGAGACAGAGGACATTGAAGATGAAAACACAATGGGTTGAGAGAGCTCCGCAAGCTGTCGTCGCAAGTCTTTAGTAGAGATTCTGGGTTTCTTCGCTTGAGAGGGCTTAGAAGAAACACCTTTGTCCGCCATTAGAGTTTGAACAACAAAAAATCAAACACACACCACAGAGAGAGAAAGCTTGGAAATTTTGCAATGATTCTGTCTCTTTTGAAAAATAAGGTTAAGACCTTAATTAGGAAACTCTAACAAGGAAATTTCCTTAACTCACTTATTCATCACACATCACCCCGCAGCTAGGTGTGGAGAAGTGGAATCGATCGTGGTGCTAAAATCAAGGCACTACTATCCGTTAAAAAGTAACCGTTCGTCCAAAGCAGAAACTGTCCGAGACAGATATTGGCACAACACTTACAGACCATATTAACCATGGTCATTTTATACTCTCTATACATACATCACTGACCAAGACCGTATAGAGAGTCTTCTCACAATGAAGAAGTTTAGAGAACACAAAGACCCAATGAGGATCTTAGTGTTTCAAACCTTCTGCTATCAAGTGCCTTTGTAAAGATGTCAGCAAGCTGGGCATCTGTTCCAACATATTCGATCATAAGGGATCCGTCTTCAACAAGCTCTCGGATGAAGTGGTGATGAATGTCTATGTGCTTTGTATGAGAGTGCTGAACAGGATTTTTTGAAATGTTTATCGCACTCATATTGTCACAGTATATGGTAAGGACAGACTGTGGGACACCATAGTCATGCAGCATTTGTTTCATCCACAACAGTTGAGTGCAGCAACTTCCAGCTGCAATATATTCTGGCTCGGCAGTAGACAGCGAGATAGAATTTTGTTTCTTGCTGAACCATGACACCATATTATTTCCAAGGAAGAAACATCCTCCAGAGGTACTCTTCCTATCTTCAGTACATCCTGCCCAATCTGCATCGCAAAACCCCACCAAACTAGGGTTTGTATCATAGGAAAACCAAAGTCCGAACTCAGAAGTACCCTTTATGTACTTGATTATGTGCTTGACAGATTTCAAGTGACTTTCTTTGGGTTCAGATTGGTAGCGAGCACAAACTCCCACGCTGTAACAAATGTCTGGCCTACTTGCTGTAAGGTAGAGCAGACTCCCAATCATACTTCGGTACAAGGTTTGCTCAATGGCAACACCAGCTTCATCTTTTGACATCTTTGAAGATGTCCCCATCGGAGTTCTTTTCGGGCTGCAACTTTCCAATCCAAATTTGCTGATTAAGTTCTTTGCATATTTCGATTGAGATACAAAGATTCCATCATCCTTTTGCTTCACTTGAAGCCCCAGAAAGTAGGTTAGTTCACCTACAAGACTCATCTCAAATTCGGAATTCATGTCCTTCATGAAGTCTTTCACCATTCTGTCCGAGACAGATCCGAAGACAATATCATCCACATAAATCTGAACGATGATCACGTCAGATTTTTCTCTCTTGATGAAGAGAGTTCTGTCAGCACCACCTCGAACGTACCCTTTCTCTAGAAGGTATTTGGTAAGTCATTCGTACTAAGCTCGTGGAGCTTGTTTGAGACCGTAGAGGGCCTTCTTTAGTTTGTACACATACTCAGGATGGTATGGGTCTTCAAAGCCTTTGGGTTGGCTTACAAACACATCTCCAGACACATACCCATTTAAGAAGGCACTCTTCACATCCATTTGGTACAATTTAAACTTCATCCATGCAGCCATGGCAAGGAGTAACCTGACAGATTCAAGACGAGTGACAGGAGCGAACGTCTCGTCAAAATCCACACCTTCAACTTGTGAATAATCTTGTGCCACAAGTCTCGCCTTATTTCTGGTTATGTTTCCGTCTTCATCGGTTTTATTCTTGAAGATCCACTTCGTGCCGATCACATTAACACCTTTAGGACATGGAACCAAATCCCATACTTCATTTCTTTCAAACTGCAAGAGCTCTTCTTGCATGGCATGAATCCATCGATCATCTTGTAATGCCTCTTTAACGTTCTTGGGCTCAGTTGTAGAGGTATAGCAGACATTAGCAATCATCTCACGATAGTTCTTTCGAACTCCTCTGGTTCTAACTCCTTCACTCACATCACCAATGATGTCTGCTACAGAATGATGCTTCTGCACACCTTTTGAAGGTTTGAAGCTATCTAGATTCTCGTTCCTCAACTCAGCTTGATCATGATGTTCCGAACTATCTAGAACAGAAGCTGGAACAGGAGTTGTAACTTCAGCGGTTTCCTCATCAATCCGGGCAATAGGTTCTTCCAGATCATCTACAACAATATTGATAGACTCCATCACCATCTTGGTCCTCTTGTTGAACACACGATAGGCCCGACTATTTCTCAAATATCCGAGAAAAATGCATTCATCTCCTTTAGCATCAAACTTGCCAAGCTACTCTCGGTCCCTCAACATATAACAAGTACTTCCGAAGATGTGAAAGTACTTTAAGTTTGGTTTCTTCCCTTTCCACAGCTCGTAGGGAGTAACTCTTGTCTTGGGTCTGAAGTACACCCGATTAATAACATGACATGCTGTATTCACAGCTTCAGCCCATAGATTGTGAAGGACAGATTTTGCCTTCAACATGACTCGGCTCATTTCTTGAAGAGTCCGATTTTTCCTCTCAACAACACCATTTTGTTGAGGCGTTTTTGGTGCAGAAAACTCATGAGCAATACCTTTTTCTTCACAAAAATATTTGAAGTAAGCATTTTCAAATTCACGACCATGATCACTTCGAATTCTCATTACAGCTGTTGCCTTCTCCACTTCAAGCTTGAGACAAAGATTTTTGAACGTCTCAAAATTTTCTCCCTTATCTCTAAGGAACTCAACCCAAGTGAATCGTGTGAAGTTATCCACAGACACAAAAATGAACTTCTTCCGTCCAACACTTTCAGTTTGAACAGGCCCCATCAAATCCATATGCAACAGCTCCAAGGCTTTTGAGGTGGTAATCTTCTTAACAGATTTATGTGATGTATGAATCTGTTTTCCCACTTGACATGGCCCACAAATTTTGCTACGATCAATATCAAACTTCGGGATTCCATTCACAGCTTTTGTCTTCAAGAGTCGCTGCATGTTTCTGTAACTCACATGGCCGAGCTTTTCATGCCATATGTTTGCTTCATCAAGTTGAGTTCTGAAGCAATTACCTTTCATGTTGAGGAGGTAACAATTGTCCCTTGATCTGTCTCCATCCATCAGCAGCACACATTCTTTGTTCTTCACAAGACATTTATCTCTAGTAAAATGAACCAAGAGACCTTGATCGCAGAGTTGACTTATGATAATTAAGTTAGCTTTCAGTCCTTCAACAAGCAGAACATCCTCCAAGTTGGGCATCCCTTCAACATTTAGATCACCACGGCCAAGAACTCTTCCCTTAACACCGTCTCCAAACGTAACGGATTGATAAGAACAATCCTTTTGGATATTCTTCAACATACTGGCATCTCCAGTCATGTGTCGCGAGCATCCACTGTCAAAGTACCAGCTGCTCTTTGCGTGAATATTGAGAGCGGTGTGAACAACATAGTTCCTGTGACTGTGCCAGGATCTATTCCGCACAGATTGTCTTCTGAAATTTAGGTCATTATGAGATCGACCTTTCCTTCTCATTCTTCTGAGATCATTGATATAGTACCTGCAATATAGTCGAATGTGACCAGGTTTCCCACAATAGTGACAGACAACTCCATTCTTTCGAGGCTGTGACTTTTGAGGCTGTGGCTGCTTGATCTCAGATTTAAATTTAGATTCTGGAACATATTCATCATGCTTTCCAGATGTTTGTCCTTGACAGAAACGATCGGAAAACTTCCCACCAGTGTATCCTAGACCTGTATGGTCCTGCGGACTTTTTCCTTTAGAAAGGATGTCATCGAGCTGAGATGATCCAGAATTCATCATCTTGACGAGCTTCTTAAGATGAAGCAGTTCACCATTCTGAGAGTGAGAATTGTTTCTGGACTGTTGAAGGTCATTCTGCAGTTCACTGAGGCGTGTGGACAAACTATCCCTTTCTTTAATGAGATCACCATTCTTTTTCATCAGCCCTTCATTGACTTTAACCACCATGATCCTGCTCTCATGAAGCTTTTTGTAGGCTTCTATGGCAGACTCTTCAGTGAATTCTTCATCATCACTGCATTCTGAAACATTGTCAGTATGTTTGTCAAGGATAGAATTAGACACAGATTCTTTGTTGGAATGTGTCATGAAAGCAATATGGTTGCTCACACATTCTTCATCACTCCCACTATCATCTGGATCATCACTTTCACTAAGAGTGGAACTGTAGGATTTATTCTTCTTCTTTAAGGTGTTAGCACATTCAGCTTGATAGTGCCCAAGACCACCACATTCTCTACACTTGACCTCCTTCTGTTTATCTTCAATGAAATCTTCATCTTTAGATCTCCGAGGTTTGGAGAATCTGTTCTTGATAGAATTATTCTGTGAAGGCTTCTCATAACGTTTGACAAATTTTGAGAAGTTCTCTGTCAGAAGGGCAATTGACTCAGCCAGATCATTTTTGTCAGGGACATTACTTGGAACATCAGAACTGGAGCCGGCTTGAAAAGCTATGCTTTTCTTCTGAACTGTCTCTTCATCTGTGAGACCCATTTAAAAAGTCCTCAGAGATCCCATCAGCTCCTGTAACTTCATCTTGCTCACGTCCTTGGCCTCTTCTATCGCCGTGACTTTATATGCGAATCTCTTGGGAAGAGATCGCAGAACTTTCCTCACAAGTTTCTCCTCAGAGATGGCATCACCAAGTACAAAGCTTTCATTAGCTATGTCACAAATCTTGGCGTTGAAATCAGCAATCTTTTCACCTTCATCCATTCGAAGGTTTTCAAATCTAGTAGTGAGGAGTTGCATATGAGATGCACGAACACAGCTTGTTCCTTCAAAAGCAGTTTGAAGGATATCCCATGCATCCTTTGCCTTGTCACATGTGGAGATGAGCTTGAACACGTTCATGTCCACTGCAGAAAAAATGGCGTTCATGGCTATAGCATTCAGCCCTATGATCAGATAATCAGCATCGTCAAACTCTTCTTCTGGCTTCAGCACCGCTTTTCCTCTCTCATCCTTCTTGATAGGAGGCTTCCACCCTTCAGTCACCATCTTCCAGGCACGCTCATCAATTGAGCGAATGAAAGTTGTCATACGAGCTTTCCAATAGGCATAATTATTGCCATCAAGGAGCGGAGGTCGCACCGTCGAGGCTCCTTCTTTCATCGAGTCCATCTCGGCAGAAACAACACAATAACATGGATTAATACCCCAAGATCAACCCTGAATACAAGCAACCCGCTCTGGTGCCAATTGTAAAACAGTAATCCGTGCTTTAATCGTTTTTAGTAAACTGCTTAGAAATTGTTCTGTGATATGTGTGGGACAGATGCAAGAACATAAATAAATAAAGCAGTAAAAACGCACGAGATGATAACCCAGTTCGGTTCAACCAACCTACTCTGGGGGGATTACTCCCAAACTTGAAGATTCGACTGGTACTCCTTCATCGAGTGTATTGAGGATATTACACATACAAGCCTCCCGCCTTATGCTACCCGTTCTTCTCTACGAACTCTTTCGCTAGTCGAAAGTTATACGATCCCCTCACAACCATGACACTAGACTCCCTCTAGCTACCCACGACTTAAACTTACAATCTCTCCCGAGATTGCGTATAAAACTAGAATAAAAATCCCCCCACGTGTTTCACTCGTAAACACTCAATACTAGTCTATCACGTTGAACGTTTTAATGAACAACTACTAGTTATAAGAATGACCACAAACTGATTCTAACACTAGAATCTAAACAAAATATCAGTGGTACCGATTGCTCCTCAATTCGGTCTTCATATAGGCGTCGATCTCCATCCGCCGCCAATATGGTATGTGAATTGTGGTTTGTGGCCTTCCATACGTGTGTAGATACTCTCCATGTGTAGAGGGATTAATTCAGCACTGGATCTACACCATAAGGCAGTAAAACGAATTAATCTTGACCTTCCAAACTCGTTCGGCGCAAGATCTTTCCAACATGGAAACTGCCATAAATAGAGTGTCCCTGGTTCTGTCTGGGACATACTCTGGAACAGTTCACCAACTGTTCTTTCTTTTCTTGCACAGCGGAAAACAAATCTTCGTGGGACATACCCAGACACACATTGTCGAACATATCTCGCCAATTCAACAACACAAAACTTAGTGCATGACGATGGCACTAACAAATCCCATTCTCCGTCAAGTGATCCCTAAAGTCGCCTAATAGGTACTGTCACTAATGATCAGAAAGATAGTGACATGATACTTTTACTAATGTGTTCCTCTGTTTTCACCTTAATTCTTTGATTTCTCGAAGTATTTAGACTAACGACGCATTATGTAAATGTATTTAAAACTTGAGTACGTTAGGAGTGTATACTGAAAGCTTGTCTTTGTATACTATTAATAATGTTTTTGATGATATAGATTGATTATTATTGAAGTCACTGTTTGTGCATCTATTTACTGTGTTATACGTTTATATATGCATGTTTTCTTATACATGCATTGTAGATGATATAGTGTGAGTAAACACACGGTGAAGATCATATCATCGGGTTCCTTGCAAAGTATTAAAAGGCTCACAGTTTAGATGGTCCTGAACCAACCATTGTAGATTGTAGAACAGTCTGATAGTTAGTTTATCTCGACTAACTAATTTTTCTGATACACTGACACGTGTATTGAGGAGGATCGCGAGAGGATACTATTCTCTGGTCTGACCCTGAAGGGAGAGAATAAAGATCCACAGAGTTTGGGTTCTTAAGCCTTGCATAGTGACGGACATATGCGTGTTATGATTATTGCTTTGATTTATCAATGGGTGGGATTCTTGATAGAGTCAATGGCAAAACACATTCTTAGGTCCTTGTACTTTTATATTTTGTTTCGATAGGTCCATATACAATTTTTTTTTATTTCATAGGTCCTTGTACTTCCCTAATACATTTTCTCAAGTCGTTGTACATTTTTATTTTATTTTGAGAGATCCTTCTACAATTTTTTTTATTTTAATATGTCCTTCTACTTCTACATTTGATATCATTAAGTCTTTATTTAATTAAACTAACAAATTAATTAACTTTTTTGTTATTTAACCTAACCGATTTATATAAAAAACACTAATGAAGCTTTGATGAAATAATTAAAAATATATCAAAATCTAAATTGAACACATGATCATCTAAAAAAAGCATGTAAAATATATTATGACGGTGAAGAAATAGAGAGACAAAAATTATTAATACTATTAGAAATTTTTTACAGTTGCTTTGTATTTTTTTTAATACATGTTTAAATTTAAAGAAATATTAATTATTTTTTTTGAATTCATTGAATACAAATCATTCTATTGGTACGTAATACATATTTACATTCATTGAAGGTTTTATTTCTTTACTTAACAATAAATTAGCTCCCAAATTCCAAAAATTAAGATGTTTGAATTTTCGAATGCAATAAATATTTCATTTGTGTAAACTTTGATTATATGCACGTCTTGATCATGATAACTTTATTTTAAATATATTACTACATCAACTCACATATGATAAATTATATATATATGCATAATAAATAATATAAACAAATATATAAATAACTAAAATATTATTTAAAATAATGAAAAATTTAACCACTTTGTTAGTTCCATTGAATAAGGACTTGGTGATATCGAAAATAAAAGTAGAAGGACTTATTAAAATAAAAATATTGTATAAGGATTTATTAAAATTAAATATAAAAGTACAGAGACTTGAGAAAATGAATTATCAAAGTAGAAGGATCTACTAAAATAAAAAAATAGTACAAGGACCTAACGAAATAAAACATGAAAGTACAGGGACCTTAGAATGTGTTTCGCCTAGAGTCAATAATCTCGATATTTTGGGCAGTAATATATTCACACATGATGGGTCGTGCACTGTGTTTGGTCACCATGTCCTGGTGAGCCAGGTTGATGATGTCCCCTTGATTAAAAACGAGTACATGTGAAATCCTGCAGGTGGAATTTATTCCGTACATGGTAAAGCTTGTGTGGTACTGCTCTAGGAATGGAAGAATTAATTAATTATAGTTGTCAGAGCTTACATAATTAATTAATGGACATTATATCTTAAACATGGGAAATGACTGGACTAAGGAAGAATGCATTGAGTAAAATGTACTAAATTGGTAGGTCAGTGTTATTTCTTTAGTGGAATAAAAATAACACTTAGTTTATTTAATTATATCCTATGTGTTGGATATTGGATATTAAATAAATTAGTGGGCCAATTTAATATTCTTCTAGATCCCTACTGTAGTCCAAATAATACGTTAATGGACTGTGAGAATGGAATAAGTGGAGAGGCCCAAGCCCGCTAGGTTTGGGAGCCCTAGAATTCATCCCCCTCTCTAATATTAAGAGGGGGAGAGGCGAGAATTCGACACACACGATTAGCCCCTCTCACTCACTTAATTCCCTAGGTTATCCATACACAGTTTAGTATTTTGTAGCCCACTCTACATCTAAACGGGTATCGGGAATACAGTAGAAGATCGAGGAGTATCACTACAGCCTTGATAGATGTCGACTACAGTGAGGAAGAAGGCCAATCGATCGTTTCTTCTACAGCAACGAGATTAGACCTGTAATCTCGTCGTCAACCCTATGTACTATGTAAGTTGGTTCTTCGAATTTGATTTTTCCGCTGCATTAAATTCGATGATCTTGCTAGTATGTTTAACATGTTTATTTTATATCATCATACATAAAATCATGATTTGCATGCATGTAGAATTATAGATTATCCGATTAGATCCTATGGGGCGTAATTCGATAAAACCACCACAATCGGTATCAGAGCAGGTATCGGTATTAATCTAGGATTAATTCTATGATTGTCTCGAAAATTTATTAAATTTGATGATGAATTTATGTGCTTAAATTTTCAGATTTAATAGATGTAATTTCCGAACATGTTGTGATTAAAAATTGGATGAATTTTTTATGTATGTTTCAAAAATTCTTATTTTTAATTACATGTAATTTTTGCTCCACATGAAATATAATATGGAATGGTTCTTGATGTTCTTCATAATTTCCAGATTTATTTCATGATTATTTTCAAAAATTTAATCTTGTGATTTTGGAAAATTTGGTGTATTATTTTCCCTTAATTTGATCCAAAATTTTCGGTCCTATTAGTGTTGGATATGGATTAGATTTTTGATATTATCAAAATTTCCATATCCTATACTAGGGTGGGGGAGTCGAAATTTTGGGGATTAAAATTGGTATATGGTAATTTTTGGTGTCTACTAAAAGTTACCTAATTTTAATCAAAGATTGTTCCAAAATAGAATTTTAATTTTGGTAAGTGTTTGAAGAGGATCAAAACTATCTTATTTTAATTCTAGTAATTTTGGTAGTTAATAATATAATTTGGATAGTATTTTGACTTGTATCAAAATTCCAAATTATTTAATTAATTAATTAAGGGAGGGCGAAAATACTAGGTATTAAAATTGGAGGATTAATTTTTAACCCATGGTCGAAAATTTCCAGCTTTATATATCTAGTGTTTTTTGAAATTTTAAGGTATAATTTGATAGATAATTGTGATCAATTTTCAAATCTTACCTAATGGATATTTTCAAAAATATTAAGATATACTTTGGTGGATGATTTTAATTAATTTCCAAAGTTAATCTTATGAGATAAAAAATTCAAATTATTAAGATATTTTTTGGTAGATAATTTTGACTAATTTCCAATTAGGAATCTTATAGATATATTCGAATTAATTGATTTATTTTGGTGGATAATTATTTTAATTTCCAAATAAATCAAGTATGTAATTTTTGAATTCTTTAATTATATTAAAGTGGTAATTTCGAAAATTATGACATGCATAGATATCATGTGATATTTTATGGATAACATTTAATTGTGATAGTTGTATCTGTAGATGGTATTTTTTGCAGGTGAAACCAACTATCATGGCCTTTAATTTTATGTTGAATGTGATGTTTAATTATTGTTGAATGTATGGTTGGCCGTATGACGGTTTGGCTACGAGATTTTTATAATCCATGAGAAAATCCATGGATTAGGTCTAGGAAATTAATTTATTACGTTGTTTTAATGTAATAGGAAATAAATTGTTAGAGTATTTGAGTTGTATTTTATTTTTCTTATTATTCTAGTTTAGAATCTAGAATAAGGGAAGGAGATCAACTCAAAGATGGAAAATGGAGCAGCTTTGAAAAAGAAAGGGTATCCCGAACACGTCCCCAAAACCCTAAAGGAGCTAGGATTTCAGCGAGGCACATGAGAGGCGGCGGCCGTGGGGTTTCGGGCTTCCCAAGAGCTGATTTTCCAAGTCTATCTCATTAAACAACATGAGATATAAGCCATGATAGTTGGTCCCAATTATTATGCTTATTATGTTGTTTACATGCAATGGTTATTTATCATTTTATGTGGTTTATATTATATATTTAAATGAGATAAAAATGAAACCTCAAACTTAAATAACTAAGTGGGAGAGATACATACCAAAGTATGTGGAAAATCTCAAAACGGTCTCCATTAATCTAGTTTAATTGTGAAGTAATGGACAACCTCCCTACGGAGGGGTCATATCACTAGATTCTCTAGAAATTAAACTTCCTAACGGATAACTGTAGAACATTATTAGAATAAATCGGCCCTACTACTAGGGAGGTGAATTCGAAATAATGAACTTGGGGTGAAGATAATGGTAAACACACTTAGATGTAATTTATTAATAGACATCCACCCTACGTGGCTTATTAATTAGAAGATTACATGACCGGGTTTTATCCGACTATTAATTTACTTATCATAAGGAAACTTGACTGGAGGTAAATTAAAGGTTAGGTTTTAACCTACTTAAAAATGAATTTTACAAACGTCCACCCTACGTGGCTTGTAAGAAACGTTTTTAAGATATTGGTGGATATGCATATAATTTCTTTTGAGGATTTCGAATTATATGTGTTTTTATCCTAAAGTTTGCGACTGTACTGCATGTTTATTTTTAGTTATTCTATATTGTCATGGCACTCTCAAACCTGTCCTTGATTCTCAAAGAAAACAAACTAGTTGATGAAAACTATAAAGATTGGATAAGAAATCTGAACATCGTCCTTACTGCTGAGAATTTCAAATTTGTACTTGATGAGGAATGTCCACCTAAACCAGATGCGAATTCTAGTGAAGAAGAAAAGGCTGCTTATAGTAAGTGGGTTAGAGCTGATGAGATGGCACGTTACTACATACTTGCCTCTATGTCAAATGTCTTGCAACATCAACATCAGTCTATGAAAATCGCTTATGATATAATGTTCAACCTTAAGGAGATCTTCAGATACCAGAATCGCTTGGCTAGACATATGTGTTGGGGTTTTCTCGAATTGTACCCCACAGGATCTATTTGGATGCCATTAATTCTAACTCATGTAAATCATAATTTTATGTGTGATATTAATTATCCTATGTTGAATTAACATGCAAGTTTCAATTTCGAATCTAATGCAGTGGAATAAATAGAATCTATCGAAATGGTACTTACAAATGTTGTCGGGTTGCTCATGGGATTAAAGATCTAATCCCATTGTTAATGGAGAACATATGGATGGCGATTTACTTCACCTTGTTGTTCAAAATCTCACAGCTCCAATATTCTACTTCTTGATCTTCTGTTGTATTCCCGGACCTTGTTTAGATGCAGGGTGGCCTGCAGACTACTAAACGGTTGTGGAAACTCTAGGAATCAAGAGAGCACTTAGAGGGGATGTATTGGATGTATTTTTCATCATAATTTTTCATGGCCCTCCTCCCTTTATATAGGGGAGGGGACAAAAATTAATTCTCCAAACCCTATTGGGTTGGGCCTCCAACTCTTATTCTATTTTCAGTCCACTTAGGTCATATTAGGCTACAGCAGGGATCTAGAAGAATATTAAATTGGCCTACTAATTTATTTAATCTCTAATATCCAATAAACTTAGGATATAATTAAATAAATTAAGTATTAATTTTATTCCACTAAAGAAATAATACTGACCTACTAATTTAATACATATTTACGAATATGCTTTCTTTTTTAGTTCAGCCATTACCTATGTTTAAGATATAATGTCCATTAATTAATTATTTAAGCTTCTAACAACTATAATTAATTAAGATCTTGTTCCTCGAGTAGTACCGCACGATTTCCGTATCATGTAAAGAATAAATTAATATTTTGCCTGCAGGGCTTCCCATGATCTACGTGCTTTCTCAAGAGGACATCATCAACCTGGCGCATCAGGACACGATGCTCATGTATATTGCACAACAGATCATGTATACACTGTTATTACCCAAGATATCGAGTTTATTCACCCACGAAAGGATCTCACCCAGTGATAAATTAAAGTAACAAACAATGCACACATATGCTCATCAATAAAACATGAGTTCAGAACCCGAACTCTGTGGATCTTTATTCTCTCACTTAAGGTCAGAATAGAGAATAGTATTCTATCGTGATCCTCCTCAATACACAAGCCAGTGCACTAGAATAATCACTTAGTTAAGATAAACTAACTATCAGATTATTCTACGGTGTACTGATGGTGGGTTCAGGACCATCTAAGTCGTGAGCCTTTTAATATATTGCAAGGAATCCGATGATATGATCTCTACTATGTGTTGACCCACACCATATCATCTACATTGCAAGTATATGGAACCATGCATAGAAATATATAACAATAAATATATACACAAACAGTTAATGCAATTATTATTCAATCTATATTATCTTAATATTGTTTACTGTATACAAAGACAAGCTTTTCAGTATACAAAACCAACAATCTCCCACTTATACTCGAAGCATATCTTTCAAGTATAAAAAACACATTGGCTAACTCTCCAACATAACATAAACTCAAAAACGGCCCCGGGTCCGCATCAACTCCCATTATCTCCACTTAACCATTAAAGGTCTGAGCTTAGAAGGCTCGTGAATGGGACAACCATTTTTATCTTCCAATGCAATTTTGACCACTGCCACATCTCCCTTATATTTTGTATAAGGTGGTACTTTAATGCTATGTGTTAATTGCCCCATGGACTCTGGATTCCTTTTCAAATTTGCTACTGCACTGGAGTTATCACAATATGCCGTGATACTCTTAAGGAAAATCAGGAACCACGCTCGAGTTCAATAAGAAGCTATGGAGTCGCACAATCTTTCATAGCCTCAAAGCCAGCCACATACTCGACTTTTATGGTGGAGTTAGCATGCATTTCTGCCTTACTCCTCCATGCCACGACTCCTCTTCCCAATTCAAACGCATATGCCGAGAAAGATTTACTCTGATCCTTTTTATCAGTTCTGAAAAAACTAAATCCGTATAACCCAAGGCAATTAGACTGTTGTACACACATTTCCATCACGCCTCTTGTACACACATCCTTTATCCGATTTCTCCACGAATCCATGCGACTGGATAATTTCATTAGATCAGATATTCCAAGATCTTGATGCTTACTTAAATCCACGAATGGACATCTAAGCTAGCACACTAAGTGCTATCGGCCTTTAGCAATGAATCCCTTTGTTTGTCGCATATAGATATTATCCTCAAGACTTCCGTTCAGAAAAAACTGTCTTGACATCTATTTCCCAAACAAATAAGTTAAAATGAATAGCAACATACAAGAGATTCCAGATCTAACAATTTGTTAGATCTTCTCTTTCCTTTATAGACCCACTTTCACTAAATGAGATTTACCCCCATTTAGTGGTTCTACAAGCTCTCACTATTCATGGTGATCCATAGATCCCATTTCGGATTCCATTGCAGTTTTCCAAGGAACAGCATCCTTGAACCACTCCATCATAGTTTCTGGGATCCAATTCATTTAGTCTTTCCAGAAAATTAGAAGATTCTTCTACATTAAGGAATCTATTAGGTTGGCGTACAACCCTCCCACTGTGATGAAGAATTTTCTGTACCTTCGTGACACGCCGTGCAGTATTAGGTGGTACCTCTTCTTGTACACTTTGGTGTAGGATTCGAAGGTCCCTTCCTCAAACCATTAAGAACGATCTTGTTCTTAACCTTGTGACTTATTATATAGTATTCTTCTAAGGATCGGGCATTAGTCCTTACAATGTCCTTCTGATTCTTAGGACTATAAAATAAACCACTTTTCATTCATCTGGGATATCCAGCCGACAATCATCATTTCTAGGACATATCCGCAAAACAAAATAAACAACTTTGAATAGCTCATCATCGATCTAACCATTTCCAATAACATTCAATTTCTTCACACCACTACATCATTCTGCTGTTTGAATAGCAGACGTAGTTAACCGGGATGCAATCCCATTCTTCGCCAAGTGATCCCTAAAATCGTCTAAGAGGTACTTGTCACTAGGGCCACATAAGCAGAGTGAATTAAACCTAATAACTTCTTTGAATCTATTCCTTTAGCCTTAAAGGACATTTGGTCATTTTACCTTCTTAGCAGGATTTGCACAAAGAAATGATTCTAGGACCAGTTAGACCAATGGAGCATCGTTTATCAAACTTTGAATCCTCATAAGAATGATATATCCAAGTCTTAGATGCCAAAGATAGGTTTGATTTCTTTGTGAAGATTCTTTCATTTTATTGATGTGGATCAATGTATTCAATAGTTGTTTTGTAGTGTTAAGCATAGATTTTACTGTATTTAAAGATGTCCATCCAATGTGCCAGAATAGATAAAATGTTTCCCAACCATGATAACAATCTAGTTATCAAAAGTAACAAAATATCAATCCAAAACCAACTTAGAAACAGTAACCAAGTTTCTAAATTCTAGCACATACAGACAATCCTTTTAAAGACTAAAATCTATCACTACTAAAAGGTATATCTATGTCTCCCACTGCAATAGCCGCCACTTTACCATAGCATTGCACATGAACATAGTGCTCTCATCTTCACTCAAACGAGTGAGAGATTCATTTCCTTTTTGGAGAGGACACTTAGACTTACAATGTCTCAGCTGATTGTACTTGAAGCACATATCCTTTGGACTTAAAGTCCTTTTGAGGTAACTATGTCATTTTCTTCATTGCCCTACACAGTTTCTTTGGTTGAGATGCATTCATCTTCTTACCTGAAGATGCATTTCTCTCAGCCATTTTGCACTTCTGTGATACTTTTCACTAGCATCTTAGCTGTCTGAAGATCAACAAGCATTTCTGATAAAGTGACATAATTCTTTATCATGCTAAAGTTCAAAAAGAAGTATTTAAGCTTCAGGGACAGACTATTAAACACCAAGTCAATTAAGAGTCGGTATCTTATTCACCATCCAGGGTTTCGATCTCCGATAAGCACCTTATCATCTAGAGAACGTGATCTCTTAGAGGAATGGAATCAACTATCTTGGTGCTTATTAGATTTTTCATGGCAATGCATTTTGTTGTGTAATTCTGATGTCAGAAGAGTTTCTTAAGATTACACCATAAGAGGTTCTCACTGCTTCATCAGAATTCGCAACTGGTTTCTTATGACATTCCTCATCAAGTACAATTAAACCTTCGGCCGTTTAAGACTATGTTTTAAGTTTCGAATCCAGTCTTTAGTAATTCACCGATATAAAACTCTTGAGAATAGAAGACAAGTTGGAGAGTGCCATGATAATATAGAAATAACTGAAAAAGTAAACATGCAGTATAGTCACACCTTTTCGGATAATCATAAAATTGAAATCCTCAAAAAGAATTATATGTATATCCACCAACATTTTAAAAATGTTTCCCATAAGCCACGATAGTGTGGACGTTTATAAAATTCATTTCTAATCAGATTATTAGCCTTTAATTCACCTCCAGTGAAGTTTCCTTTTGACAAGTGAATTAATAGTCGGTAATATTCCCGGTCATGTAATCATCTAATTAATAAGCCACGATAGTGTGGATGTTTATTAATAAATTAAATCTAAGTGTGAATACCATTATCTTTGCACCAAGAGCACTATTTCGAAATTAACCGCTCCAAATGGAGGAGTCAGTTAGTTCTAATAGTGTTCTACAACTATCCATATAAGGAGATTTAACTTCTAGAGAAATCTGTGATATGACACATCTGATATGGAGGAAGACTGATGTCAACGCGTATACCCATCACTTCTCAATTAAACCAGATTTAATGGTTACCGATTAGATTTCTACATATTTTGGTATGAATCTATCCCACTTAGTTATTTATACTTGAAGTTTTCATTTTATCTCATAAGAATGCAAGAACATCATAAAATGATAAACATCCATGACATGCAAACAACAACATAATAAGCATAATAATTTAAACCAACTATCATGGCATATTTCTCATGCTGCATTCATGAGTGGTGGGTCATTTTTCACCAAAAATAAATACCCCGACAGCAGTCGGTATGCCCTTACTGCACAGTACAGCGATGAGCGAGATTCTCTCCCAAAGGACCGGTGAGAATTACTCTAAACTTCCAATCTGCAGAACCAAACTTCCAAAAGGGGTTTTTGTGATTGTAAAATAAAACAAGCAAAAATAATAAATAATTGAAGAAAACGGGTTTAACAAATTTAAGAAAAATATTCCGGATTCCAATTAACTCCACCCTAACTTACCTAAATCGATCCTTGACGCAAAAATTAATTCAATTAACACATGCAAATCAGTTATAGCCACTGAAGACACTTACTGACGCAACCTAATTTCTCCGTAGTTTCTCGATAATCAGGAAGACACTTCACCAATTATTTCCCTAATCGACTGACAACCGTAAGAGACACTCTATAGGTTTAATGAGCCGACAACTTTGAGCACTAGAGAAACCCGATTCAAAACTAACAGACTCTGACACAGGACCGTTGAATTAAGATTATTATTCCCCTGGATCTGAAGAACCGTTTTACCACTAATCAAACTTAAACCACAATTATGGATGGCCGGTTTAATTGGTTACTAATTAATTCCGAATTACCAAATATTTGCAACTACCCAGTAACATCGAAACAATTAACGACTCGAAATAAAAACAATTAGATCTCACAGTTTAGCTAGGCTAGGGCTTCATTAGTTGTCACCGGAATAAAAAGAACTTAGCTTGATTGCATATTAGAATTGAATTGCAAAAAGATGGAATAGTTAAATACCATGAAAATAACGAGAAAGATGAAATAAAATATGCTCCAAAACGTCTCTATGGTGCCGCGTCTATGCGTGAATATCGAACGTCCAAAATAAAGATAAGTCCTAATCTATATATAATATCCTTAATAAAATAATATTAAACAAGGAAATGAAATCATAATCTAATCCTAACAAGGTAATTAACAAAAGATGGACTCTTAGGTGGTGGAGAGATTGATTTCCGCACCCAGGCCGTGGGCTTCAACTAGATCTGTGTGTAAGCCCAAACGCACACATCGAGGTCCAGCTTCCGAGTTCTCGGCCTATTTTTTCTGCAGTGTGCCCATACGGCATGGTCCTACCGAGCTTTCATACCAGCTTTCCTTGCTCAGTTTGTTCTTTCATCAAAAACATGCCAATTTCTCCAACTTTTTGTTAATTCCCTGTAATATACTCAGAACACAACATTCTTCTAAAAAGGCATCATTACAAGGCAATCAACACTGATAAATCACAACAAATTGGCCCAAAATAACTAGGTAGAAATAGCCCGATCAAATCCCCCCATACTTAAACCATGCTCGTCCTTGAGCATATCAAAACAAAACACAGACTCTAAACAAAAGAAACACAGAGGAAGTGTAGCTGACTTGAACCGAAAAGTACTCGGAGTAGGAATTATAACTCATCAAACCACAAACCACCAACCTGTGTTGTCTCAAGAAATATACCAATGCTTTTCATTCAAGTCAAAATTGTGCACAGTGATCCAGCCTCACCAGGTTTCACTCTAGATCTCTCAACAAAAGTAAGGATACATGGAAGTTCACACAAGTCGTGATTTGTTACTCTTAACATAGATTTGCTCATATGTCACTGAAATCACCAACAATTATGATCAAACATGAATCAAGAGGTCTCTCTCCAAAGGTTGTAATGGGGCTCGTGTTTAGAGGTAGGATACCTTTTTGATAAAGTGGCTCAATAAAATGAGAATATGAAAGTATTTGAAGGTACAGATCTCAAACACAGCTGCAAATACCCAACTATTACAACTCAAGGTTGGTTCTCTTAAAATAGATCAACACAGGGCATATTTTCATTAAGTTTTGTTTCTTTCACCCCCCTCCGTGTCCTACTCTTTTCTTTCTTCTTTTTTTCTGAAGCTTTGCTTCTCTCTTTTTTTTATATATATTTTTTTCTTTTATTTTGTAGGACAGAAGCATAGAATTTCTCTTCTAATCTTCCATCATCACCTCTCTTATCAGTGCAGCCCAAACAGTTATGAAATTATTTGCATATTTTCAAGGTCAAAAGCAACCCAAAAAAAAATTAAGGCTATCGCTAAGTGTATAGTGACTGAAATAAAAAAGAATTGGAATTTAAAGCTCAAATTGGCTCACTAATTGTCAGTTGAGGGTATGGAAGTTTTCTTCAGGCCAAAGCTTGGGTAAATCCTAAATGCCTTAATCATTTTCATGCTTGAAACTCAAAAGAAGCAAAATTGTGGCAACAAAGCAAATCAAGTAGCAAGCAACATAACCCGACACACTCATCAAAGAAAGGTGACCTCTCTAGAGATAAGTCATGCTCACAGGCTCAAAACCTTATATTTATAAGCTCAAGAAAATGTGATCAAAGGCACAATTCATCATTCAAGAAATCATCAAAGCATGGCATATCCCAATCACAATACAACAACCAGCAATCCAATCAAAACCAAGTCACAACCCCTCCTCCTCATACTCTTCAGATCTTGGCAGCCAACACTTGTCCAAAATGTAAACAAAAGCCAAAGGTAGCAGAAAGTTTTTTTTTTCTTTTTTTTATGTTTTTTTTTCAAAATGAAACGACTCATAAAACTAGCAACCTCCCCCCACACTTAAACACCACAGTGTCCTCACTATGTAGGGGAAAGAGAACTCAACAAAAATAGAAACCAAACAACACACTAAACAAAACTAAAATAAAAGACAGAAAACAACAATAAGGGGGAAGAGAATGCAAACTCTCAATCAGCTAGATGGCGAAGGGCCTGCTCTAGAGCAGTGAGATGCTCATCAATTGCATCCAATCTATGCCCAAGGCGATCCTCTAGGCCCCGTGTGGCCGCAGTGAATAAAGCTTCAATCTTAGGTAGGAGAGAAGCGGGGGCAGCAGATGCGACAGATGAAGAAGGAGTACCTGCACTAGTAAGACGACTCGGGCCTTGTACGTCCAGTCGGGTGAGCTGGTACTGTCCTTGGGCATCAACACAAATAAGCCTCATGGCTGCAAAATCATCAAAATTACCTTATCCAATTATAATCTCCCAAATTTTGAAAATATCTCTAGGATTAGATATGGAAATTTTGATAACATCAAAAATCTATTCCAAATCCAATTCCAAATTTTTAAAAATATGGATCAATTTAGGGAAATTAATCAAATTTTCGAAATTTAATCTCCAAATTTTGAATATCCCTAAATAAAATTATTATTTGAAAATTTGTTATTAATCAAAATCATTTCCAAATTATATACTAGGTATCAAAATTACTAGAATAAAAAATAGGTTAGTTTTGATCCTCTTCAAACACTTACCAAATTTAAAATTCTATTTTTGAAACCTACTTAGATTAGAATTTGATAACTTTTGATATACATTAAAGATTACCTTATCCAATTCTAATCCCCATAATTTTTGATCCCTATCAGGATTAAATATGAAAATTTTGATATTAATCAAACTTCTATTCCAAATTAAAAACATAACATCGAAAATTGCAAAAATTAATTAGGGAATTGATCGACTTACACAAATTTTCGATCAAGGTAGCAATTAGAATTCGGAATTCTCATCATTGACAAAATATCTTTCCAAATTAAAATCCCATGAGCGAGAATCCACAACACATATTAAAATTAGGATTTTTAAAATCCTTAACAATTTTAATTAGTGAATTAATGTGTTCCAACGTTTTCGAACATGATGATGCATAGAATCTGGAAATTAAGTAACCTTTACATAATCTAAATTCCATATACTGTTGATCGAAAAAACTAACAAGATTAAATTGAATTTTTTTTTCTCGATCCAAAAAAAAAAAATTCCATTCAATTTAAATCTCAACAAATTCGAAACTTTAGCACAATTAAATATGAAATTTATAACACATAAATCCATCATCATATTTAATCATAAATTTCGAATAAAACATAGATTTAATTCTAGAGCAGAGCCAAAGCCTGCCTGCTCTGATACCAATTATTGGAGTTTTCTCGAATTGTACCCCACATGATCTATTTGGATGCCATTAATTCTAACTCATGTAAATCATAATTTTATGTGTGATATTAATTATCCTATGTTGAATTAACATGCAAGTTTCAATTTCGAATCTATTGCAGCGGAATAAAATAGAATCTATCGAAACGGTACTTACAAGCGTTGTCGGGTTGCTCAGGGGATTAAAGATCTAATCCTGTTGTTGATGGAGAACACATGGATGGAGATTTACATCTCCTTGGTGTTCAAAATCTCACAGCTCCAATATTCTACTTCTTGATCTTCTGCTGTATTTCCGGACCTTGTTTAGATGCAGGGTAGGCTGCAGACTACTAAACGGTTGTGAAAACTCTAGGAATCAAGAGAGCACTTAGAGGGGCTGTATTGGATGTATTTTTCATCATAATTTTTGTGGCCCCCCTCCCTTCATATAGGAGAGGGGACAAAAATTAATTCTCCAAGCCCTATTGGGCTGGGCCTCCAACTCTTATTCTATTCTCAGTCCACTTAGGTCATATTGGGCTACAACAGGGATCTAGAAGAATATTAAATTGGCCTAATAATTTATTTAATTTCTAATATCCAATAAACTTAGGATATAATTAAATAAATTAAGTATTATTTTTATTCCACTAAAGAAATAATACTGACCTACCAATTTAATACATATTTACGAATATGCTTTTGTTTTTAACTCAGTCATTCCCCATATTTAAGATATAATGTTCATTAATTAATTATGTAAGCTTCTGACAGCTATAATTAATTAATATCTTGTTCCTTGAGTAGTACCGCATGATTTCCGTATCATGTAAAGAATAAACTAATATTCTGCCTACAGGGCTTCCCATGATCTACGTGCTTTCTTAAGAGAACATCATCAACCTGGCGCACAAGGACACGGTGCTCATGTATATTGCACGACACATCATGTATACACTGTTATTACCTAAGATATCGAGTTTATTGACCCACGAAAGGATCTCACCCATTGATAAATCAAAGTAACAAACATTGCACACATATGCTCATCAATAAAACATGAGTTCAGAACCCAAACTCTGTGGATCTTTATTCTCTCACTTAAGGTCAGAATAGAGAATAGTATTCTATCGTGATCCTCCTCAATACACAAGCCAGCGCACTAGAATAATCACTTAGTCAAGATAAACTAACTATCAGATTATTCTACGGTGTACCGATGCTGGGTTCAGGACCATCTAAGCCGTGAGCCTTTTAGTACATTGCAAGGAATCCGATG
Source organism: Perilla frutescens (assembly GCA_026008535.1). Lineage (NCBI taxonomy): Eukaryota > Viridiplantae > Streptophyta > Magnoliopsida > Lamiales > Lamiaceae > Perilla > Perilla frutescens. The sequence goes on along the minus strand of BRKX01000006.1, from coordinate 38,871,961 downwards.
AAATGATCTCTACCGTGTGTTGACCCACACCATATTATCTACAATGCAAGTATATAGAACCATGCATATAAATATATAACAATAAATATATACACAGTGACTGCAATTACTATTCAATCTATATTATCTTAATATTGTTTATTGTATACAAAGACAAGCTTTCCAGTATGCAAAATCAACAATCTCCCACTTATACTCTAAGCATGTCTTTCAAGTATAAACAACACACTGGCTAACTCTCCAACATAACATAAACTCAAAAACGGTCCCGGGTCTGCATCAACTCCTATTATCTCCACTTGACCATTGAAGGTCTGAGCTTAGAAGGATCGTGGTACTTTAATCCTATGTGTTAATTGCACCTAAGAGAGCTGCAAAGGAGGCGCCTAAAGACCCTAAGGATAAAAAGGGAAAAGCCAAGGTACAATCGGAGGACGTGCGGTCAGTAGGGACATTGAAAATCTACGTGTCCTAACAAAAGGAAGAAGAAGGGTACGTCTCACTCTTTAGTTGTTCAAATATATTTAGATACTTGTTCTACCCAGTCATAGGTAGTGGATACTGTTAGGATTGTATACTAAAAGTTTGTCTTTGTATACTATTAACAATGTTTTTAATGATATAGATTCATTATTATTGCTGTCACTGTTTGTGCATCTATTTATTGTGTTATTCGTTTATATATGCATGTTTTCTTATACTTGCATTGTAGATGATATGGTGTGGGTAAATTGTAGTATCCGTGCCTCTCACTACTCAATGCTCATCTTAATTTATATAAGTTATATATAAATCATATGTGCTTATTTTCATGCAATTGCATTCACATAAATATATGTGTCAATGTGAGTATATTTATTTATTTTAATATTCTAATTTTAAAATTTTATTAGAACAAAAGAGGATATATACGTTAGATAAAATAAACGTGTGGGTGTGTATTAGGCTAGCTAATTGATATCCTATTATAAATAGAGAAATTAAATAATGATACGTTTGCTTACACTTATAAGCATTAGACTAGTGAAAAAGCAAAATAAATATAATATTTGCTTATGTTATCTTCATGATACGTAGATATAGGGAATTGAGAGGTGGAAGGTGTTGGATATATATACATCCATATAGTAAGTATATGTGCCCTCTTGTAAATTAAAATAATAAATAGCTTTAGAGGATTTATATTATTTGCTTTACCATTTCATATATGATTCATAATGAACAAGATAAATATATTACAAAAAAAAAGAATTAATATGCATAACTTGAGAAAAGCTTGCAACTGAAGGTTAGTATTTTCTTTTTAATTTCTATGTTTCCTATAAATTTATTGTTAAATTTAATGATTAAAATTGGCCATAAAGTATGAATGAGTAGAGTATAAAATAGTATAAATGGATATAAAATGGATTTCCTTGTAATCATTAATATGTTATTAAAATGGATGAAATTAGATCAAATGAAATTCACGAAAAAAGCATGGTTAATTGAATGATATTTTTATAATTGAATTGAAAGTAGTAATCATATATTAGTATTATTAGTTGAATTTAAAATAGATTTTATTTTTGTTAATTTAACTATATCTCATGATGATTTATAATTGCTTTGTGTCTAGGAATAATTATTACTAATTGTTATAAAACTATTACGGGTATAATTATTGATAAATTTTATGGATTTATCGTCTTTTATATTTAATAGTATTATTGTTAAAGGATAATAAAACTTTATATTTGTATTAATATATTGTCATCTTTCATTAACTTATCAAAGTTGTTAGGATAGAATGACTAAAATAATGACATTAAGATTTTAATTTGAAAGAAATGAATGGAGTGGTTAATAAATCCATTTATTTAGAAATAGTAATTGTATAAAAATATTTATCACTATTTTATTATATTATATATTAAACTGTTGGGGTTTTTTCGAATTAAACCACCGCAGGATCTATTTGGTTGTTCGTTAATCCATGTTCATGCAAATCATAATTTTATGTAACATGCATGTTTATCACAGTCCAATGCAATAGCATGTAAAACAGATTCGATTCTAATAAAGCAGAAGACATAGAAAACGAATCTACTTACAAATCGACAGACGGTCTGTGGACAAGATTATAGATCTAATCTTGATGTTGAATGAGCAATGATAGGCGCCATCTACACCTCAAAAATTCGACAAACACAGATTCTACTCCAAGATCTTCTGTTGTATTCCCGGACTGTATCTAGATTCAGAGTGGGCTGAAATCTACTAGATAGAATTGTGAAATCTGTGGATAACTTTGAGAGACTAAGAGGGGCTGATTTCTTATGATTATTCTGATTAAAATTTCGTGCCCCCCTCCCCTTATATATAGGGAGGGGCGAAATTTCATGCTCCAGCCCTACTGGGCTGGGCCTCTATCTCAAGTTCTATATCCAGTCCACTTTCAGTCATATTGGGCTACAACAGGGATCTAGAAGAATATTAAATTGGCCCACTAATTTATTTAATATCTAATATCCAATAAACTTAGGATATAATTAAATAAATTAAGTTTTACTTTTATTCCACTAAAGAAGTAAAACTGACCTACCAATTTAATACATATTTGCGAATATGCTTTCTCCTTTAGTCCAGCCATTCCCCGTGTTTAAGATATAATGTTCATTAATTAATTATGTCAGCCTCTGACAACTATAATTAATTAACATCTAAATCCTTGAGTAGTACCACACAAGCTTTACCATGTAAGGAATAAATTCCACCTGCAGGGTTTCAACATGAACTTGCGTTTCCTCAAGAGAACATCATCAACCTGGCGCACCAGGACACGGTGCTCATGCACACTGCTCGAGACATCATGTATACATTGTTATTACCCAAGATATCAAACTCGATCTACGAAAATATCTTACTCATTGATAAATCAAAGTAATAAACAACGCACACATATACTCGCCAATATCACATGAGTTCAGAACCCGAACTCTGTGGATCTTTATTCTCTCAGTAACTGGGTCAGAGACAGAGAATAGTATCCTATCGTGATCCTCCTCAATACACAATGAGTGTACTAGAATAATCAGTTAGTCAAGATAAACTAACTTATCAGATTATTCCACGGTGTACCGATGGTGTGTCCAGGACAATCTAAGCCGTGAGCTCTTTAATACAATACAAGGTTCTAATGATATGATCTTACCGTGTGACTCCCCACACCATATCATCTACAATGTAAGTATATGGAACATTGCATAGAACAATTATAGAACATAATCTAAATGCAAATAGTGACTGCAATAACTTTCATGTCATATCATCATATCATCAGAAAAGTATACAAAGACAAGTCTTCTAGTATACACAACCAACATAAACTTAGTAATACATTTTGAATAGACTTCCTCGAGAAAGTGTGTGATCTATGACGGTAGTTAGCATAACCTGTGGACTTGATTGAGGTAAGTAGAAATCCATTTGCTACTACAATGCATGAACATATTATTATTTGATTATATGTGATTATTATTTGCTATTGTGTTGTTATAATTTATTACCTCATAAATGTGTGGTGTAATATACTTGTTGCATTCTATCTATTTGCATTAAATATCTTGTACATGAGTATAAGCATATGCATGCATGGCATATAGATATTGTCGAGGTTGTATGCATGAAATGGTTTCCAATGAGAGAAAAATGTTTAGTTTGGGATTGATCACCACCAGCCCATGTTGTGCTGTATTGATATTTGTGCGTCGGGTGGGATGACTTTCATGTGCAATCAAAGAGAAAACAGACAGGAGACGTGTCCTTTGGGGTCCTGGGAAGATGGTCCACTTCGACTGCACCTTTGAGGTGATGAGTGGCTGATGTGAGATGACTTTCATGTGGGATCAAAGGGAACAGGCAGGGAGTGTGTCCCTTCGGGTCCAGGAAGGATGAGCCACATGAGTGCACTAATCACATTCTGGCTAAGTGATATTGATTATATTTTGAGCTCATGACGCATATTGGTGTCTGGTGAATGGAGCCAAGTTCCTGAACGCTGAAAATTCTTTTGAGATGAAAATATTTTGTATCACGAGCATTAGTCATGGTGTGGTATCATCTTTATACGTTGTATATAAGATCACATGCATGATTTCTACTTACTGAGCTTTAGCTCATATAGTTCATGTATCGTAGGTAACTCTAACGCAGCTTGAGAGTGCTTGATACTGGTCGTGGAGTTTTCAAGAGTTCATGTGGGTCTATGTACATGGATGACGACCTGATGGGCTTTTGTTTATGAGCTTTTCGCACCACCTTTTGACTCTGTTTTTGTTAAAGCATGAAACTTCTTCGAAGCTCACTGTTTTGATTGTATATAAGATTTTATTTTCCATGTCGTACTCTTTTGACTTCGGAGTACACTTTCTTCACTTAATATATATATGTAAACTATGTGTGAAAGTAAATCATATCTTTTCTCGAATCTTCCAATACTTTCTATTTCAAAAAAGAAATGAGGCACGCTCACATTGTTAGTTTATTCTTCTATATCCATTTGAGGGTGCCACAGAGTGGTATCAGAGCCTAGGTCATACTTCTGTAGACTGTCCATGTACATGATCTCTGGACTTTGGAGCAACACGCACCCATAAGTTTTATTTGAATGATTGTTTTTATGTTTATTGTAAGATTATATCTATTGTGTTTGTATCAGACTATATATATAAGTTATTGCACCATGGTGAGAGCTCGAGGTATGGGTGGTAGTGTTGAGAGAGTACCTACTGAGGGACCCACTAATCCAGGTATGGACAGAGATGCTATTATTAATCGACTTACCGAGCTTATGGAAAGGCAGTCTGGAAAAATTCATGAACTTATTCAGCAAAGAGAGACAAATTGACATGGTGCAGATGATGAAAATCGGGCATGCTATCAAGCTGAGCATGTGGAAATGGTTGGAAAAAGATTTAGAAAACTAAATCCACCGACTTTTGAGGATGCTTTGGATCCTACTTATGCAGAAGATTGGCTGAAAATGTTAGAGAACATGTTCAAGTATAATAGAGTTTCTGAAGATGAAAAGGTCATATGTGCCACTTTTATGCCACGAGGGAGTGCAGGACACTGGTGGGATACTATAACAAGCATTGAAGATGTTGCTGCCATGACTTGGGAAAGATTCAAGGAGTTATTCAGAAACAAATATTTCACAGCCCCTATCGCGCGCTGAAGATGAATGAGTTTATACAACTTAAACAGGGGAACATGACAATTAGAGATTATATTCAAAAATTTGAACAACTGTCTAGGTTTGCGTCGTATATGATTAACACGAAGGCACTAAAGGAAGAGAGATTTCTTGAAGGACTGAAGCCTGAATTGTATTGAGATGTAAGTATGACAGGAGTGCAAGGAGCAACATACTCACAAATTGCTGAATGAGCTCTAGTTGCTGAACAAGCTGAGCTTAGAATCTTTCGTGCTCAAGAGATGTGATGTCAGCTTAGGCAAGGATGAGGGCAAGGTCAAAGGTGGGCTGGAGGTGAAAGAAGGACACAACCTTTACCTCAAGGCCAGAAACTGAAGTTTCGACCAAGGCAGGGGCAGCAATCATGAGATCAGAATAAACGTCAACGGACATATTAGGGTAAGGCACTTGCAGTGCAACCTACATGTCCGGCATGCGGTGAACAACATTCAGGAAGATGTTATGCAAAATCCCGTAACTACTTCAAGTGTGGAAAACCTGGTCATGCTGTCAAAGCTTGCCCTGAGTCCAATCCTATTGTATAGAAGAAGGTGCTAGCTAGAGTATTTACTATCACTAAAGATGATGCAGAGGCAAACCCATCTGTTGTTACAGGTAAAATTTCTATCTTTGGAATTCCAACATTTGTATTATTTGATTCGGGAGCCACACATTCATTTGTATCCACTGAGTATGTGAAGAGGTTGGGTGGGATACCTGATATTGCTGCAACTAGTTATAACATAATGATACCTTCTGGTGAGTCGAAGCAAACTAGTCAAATTTTGAGGGCTTGCTCTATTCCTATAAGAAATAGAGAGTTATATGCAGATTTGATAGTTTTTGTGATGAATGACTATGATGTCATCTTGGGAATGGATTGGTTATCAAAATATTACGCGAGGATAGACTATAAAAAGAAAGAAGTAACATTCCAACCACCTGGAGAAGAGCCATTTTCTTTTGTTGGGATTCCAAAGAAACTCAAATTCCCTTTGATCTCAGCAGTGAAAACACAGAAGCTTTTAAATAAAGGATGTGAAGGGTATTTGGTAAGTGTTATGAATATTGAGGGTCAGGGTCATTCTGTACCTAGTAAGGTACCGATTGCTCAAGAATGCCCTGAAGTGTTTTCGGATGATCTTCAAGGATTACCACCTGATCGGGAGATAGAGTTTGTTATTGACCTTCATCCAGGAACCACTCCAATATCTAGAACTCTCTATAGAATGGCGCCGACTGAGTTGAAGGAATTGAAGATATAACTCCAAGATCTACTTGAAAAAGGTTTTATAAGGTCTAGTTTTTCACCGTGGGGTGCTCCAGTTTTATTTGTTCAAAAGAAAGACGGTACTTTAAGAATGTGTATAGATTATCGAGAACTAAATAAAATTACGATAAAGAATAAATATCCTTTACCCAGGATTGATGATTTGTTTGATCAGCTCCAAGGGGCATCTCTGTTCTCGAAGATTGACTTACGTTCAGGGTACCATCAATTGCAGGTAAAGGAGGAGGACATTCTAAAAACGGCATTTAGCACAAGGTATGGTCATTATGAGTTTTTGGTTATGCCTTTTGGACTAACCAACGCTCCTACAGCATTCATGGATTTGATGAATAGAGTATTCAAGGACTATTTGGATAAATTTGTTATAGTCTTCATTGATGACATCCTAATATACTCTAGAAATAAAGAGGATCATGAAATGCAATTAAGGATGGTGTTGGAGATGCTGAAAGGGAAGCAATTGTACGCGAAGTTCAAAAAGTGTGAATTTCGGTTAGACCAAGTAATATTCTTAGGACATGTCATATCAGGTATGGGAATATCAGTGGATCCAAGCAAGGTCGAAGCCATAAATAATTCGCCTAAGCTAACAAATCCTTCAGAAGTACATAGTTTTCTCGGCTTTGTGGGATATTATCGTAGATTTGTAGAAGGATTCTCAAATATTGCCTTTCCTATGACACAGTTAACTAGAAAGAGTGTGGCATTTAAATGGATAGAAGCTTGTGAGCAAATTTTTCAGGAGTTGAAGAAAAGGTTGACAACGACACTAATTCTATCAATTGCAATTGGCACTGGAGGTTTTGTGGTGTATAGTGATGCCTCAAAGAATGGTCTAGGTTGCTTATTGATGCAAAATAGCAAAGTAATAGCATACGCATCCAGACAATTGAAAGAATATGAGAAGAATTATCCAACGCATGATTTGGAGCAAGTTGCAGTGGTATTCGCACTCAAAATTTGGAGACATTATCTTTATGGAAAATGGTGTGAAATTTATACTAACCACAAGAGTTTAAAATACTTCTTCACCCAGAAAGAGTTGAACATGAGATAAAGGAGATGGTTAGAATTGGTAAAAGATTATGACTGTGTGATCAATTATCATCCTGGTAAAGCTAATGTTGTAGCTGATGCTTTGAGTAGAAAATCCTTTCAAGGTGGAGCAAGTACGACCATAACTTCTATACAAAAGTAAGAGCTAGTTGACTTGCAGCAAATGGGTGTAGAAATTTTGGACTGGGAATCAATAGAGGCTAAGTTGACAGCTTTGACAATTCGACCCACCTTAGTTGACAAGATACGAGAAGGTTAACCAGATGATGAATACCTAGATAAAGAAATAAAGAAGGTCATATCAGAGGTACATTCTGACTTTTCATTGTCTGAAGATGGCATGTTATTCTTTAAAGGTCGAATTTGTGTACCTGATAAGAAGGAAATTCAAGAAGAAATTTTGAAAGAGGCACATTTAACACCATATTCAGTCCATCTTGGTGCTACTAACATGTACAAAGATTTGAGAAGCCACTATTGGTGGCCAAGTCTGAAGAAAGATGTCGCTCAACATGTTGAACAATGTTTAACATGTCAGTAGATAAAAGTAGAACACCAGAGACCAGCAGGAACTTTGCAGCTATTGCTAGTTCCAGAATGGAAATGGGAGAGGATCACAATGGATTTTGTCGTAGAATTACCAAAAACAGGCAAAGGCCATGATGCTATTTGGGTAATAATTGATCAATTAACCAAATTAGCTCATTTTCTTCCTATCTCATCAACCTACTCCATGGATCGTTTAGCTCAGATATATATACAAGAAATAGTAAGTCTTCATGGAGTACCACTATCAATTGTTTCAGACAGGGATTTAAGATTCTTATCTACTTTTTGGAAAAGTTTGCAGAGGGCTCTGGGGACACAGTTATCTTTCAGCACAGCTTATCATCCACAGACGGATGAACAATCAGAATAAACTATACAAACCTTGGAAGATATGCTCAGAGCATGTGGTCTAGACTTTCATGGCCAATGGAGTAAGTTTTTACATTCGATTGAATTTTCATATAATAACAGCTATCAATCTACCATTGGAATGGCGCCCTATGAGGCATTGTATGGACAGAAGTGTAGATCGCCAGTCCATTGGGATGAACTTGAAGAAAGGAAACTTTTGGGCCCAGATATAGTCCAAGAGATTGTTGAAGCTGTGTTACAAATTAGAACGAGAATGAAAGCTGCTCAGAGTCGACAAAAGAGTTATGCGGACCAGAGAAGAAGAGTGCTGGAGTTTGAAATAGGGGATCAACTAATTCTAAAAGTTGCTCCAATGAAAGGAATTATGAGATTTGGAAAAAAAGGGAAGCTTAGTCCAAGATATATTGGCCCATTTACTATTACTGAAAGAGTTGGAGAGGTTGCATATAAACTTCAGTTATCCACACACATGTTGCAGATACATAACGTATTTCATGTGTCAATGTTGAGGAAATATGTGGCAAATCCATCTCATGTTCTAAAAGATACACCAGTAGAGCTGAAAGAATATTTGAGTTACAAAGAGATACCACTTAAGATTCTTCTTCGAGAAGTAAAGCAACTTAGAAATAAAAGCTTCCCATTAATTAAGGTGTTATGGAGGAATCAGTTAGTGGAAGAGGCTACATGGGAAAGAGAAGATGAAATGGGAGCTAAGTACCCAGAGCTATTCAGGTAAGTAAAATTTCGAGGATGAAATTTTTATAAGGGGGGAAGGATGTTGTATCCGTGCCTCTCACTACTCAATGCTTATCTTAATTTATATAAGTTATATATAAATCATATGTGCTTATTTTCATGCAATTGCATTCACATAAATATATGTGTCAATGTGAGTATATTTATTTATTTATTTGACATGTCAATTATATTAATTATTTTTATATTCTAATCTTAAAATTTTATTAGCACAAAAGAGGATATATACGTTAGATAAAATAAATGTATGGGTGTGTATTAGGCTAGCTAATTGATATCCTATTATAAATAGAGAAATTAAATAATGATATGTTTGCTTACACTTGTAAGCATTAGACTAGTGAAAAAGCAAAATAAATATAATATTACCTTATGTCATCTTCATGACACATAGCTATAGGGAATTGAGAGGTGGAAGGTGTTGGATATATATACATCCATATAGTAAGTATATGTGTCCTCTTGTAAATTAAAATAATAAATAGCTTTAGAGGATTTATATTATTTGCTTTACCATTTCCTATATTATTCATAATGAACAAGATAATTAATATATTACACACAAAAAAAAGAATTAATATGCATAACTTGAGGAAAGCTTGCTACCGAAGGTTAGTATTTTCTTTTTAATCTCTATGTTTCCTATAATTTATTGTTTAATTTAATGATTCAAATTGGCCATAAAGTATTAATGGGTAGAGTATAAAATAGAATAAATGAATATAAAATGGATTTCCTTGTAATCATTAATATGTTATTAAAATGGATGAAATTATATCAAATGAAATTCACGACAAAAGCATGGTTAATTGAATGATATTTTTATAATTGAATTGATAGTAGTAATCATATATTACTAATATTAGTTGAATTTAAAATAGGTTTTATTTTTTTTAATTTGACTATATCTCATGATGATTTATAATTGCTTTGTGTCTAGGAATAATTATTACTAGTTGTTATAAAAGTATTAGGGTTATAATTATTGATAAATTTTTATCGTGTTTTATATTTAATAGTATTATTGTTAAAGGATAATAAAACTTTATATTTGTATTAATATATTGTCATCTTTCATTAACATATCAAAGTTGTTAGGATAGAATGACTAAAATAATGACGTTAGGATTTTAATTTAAAAGAAATGAATGGAGTGGTGAATAATTCAATTTATTTAGAAATAGTAATTGTATAAAAATAGTTATCACACTTTTATTAGATTATATATAAAACTTAGTAATACATTTTGAATAGACTTCCTCGAGAAAGTGTGTGATCTAGGACTGCAGTTAGCATAACCTGTGGACTCGATTGAGGTAAGTCGAAATGTCACGACCCCAAATTAATATCTGATTAATATGAAGTGTGACTGGCACGACTCGATCCCACTGAAGGATGGATCAAGGTGCGAACCGGAAATAATTAAATAAAGGAATGAACTACTGTATTCCAGGAAAGATATTTGCTGTGAACTCAAATTCTGGACTGACTTTCATTTCTCAAAATATAACTGAAGAAATATATATACCTCAGAATAATAACAATGTATCAGCAAGTTCAAGACATACTGAAGAGTTGACTCGGTTAGACATAATTAGCGGAAGCAAAATACAGGAAATATTCTGAGTCCTGTACAAAACAACTTTCTTTCTCAGTACTTCACCCTGCACCATCAACACTTAACCTGCACATTTAAAAACAAACATGCAGGGCTGAGTACAAGTATACTCAGTGAACACATTACCAAAAATATCATAATATATATGATATTATGAACGTTTGTTAAAACTGGTTTTATTGCCATGCATCCGAGTAAACACACAGGGGTTTTATCTGAAAAGGCCCTATATTTTACTAAATCATTTTTTGTCTTTGCGTACACTTTTCTGTTGTATGATCATCCGTATCCGAACTGAGTGCCAAGGAATAGCTCCGCTTAAGCCTTTTCCGCACACGTCGAGGAATAGCTCCGCTAAAGCCTTTTCCATGAATACATATCTGAACTAAACTTCGAGGAATAGCTCTGCTTAAGCCTTTTCCATGGACGTTTAGAACCGTCGATGTCTTAGTCAGGAATAGCTCCGCTCAGCCTTTCCCTCTTCCTAATATCACCAACCTTAAGTGTACACTAACCTCGGTTAACACGCTAAGTTAGCACGAGGCCCGATCGATTTAAGAGTTAGAAAGCCCCTTGAGAGCTAACTAAATACAGATAAGGATATCATACAAAAAAAAACATTTTGTGCATGACAATAACTTATTTGCATCAGAAATAGATAACCGTTGGTGAGTAAAAACTCAAATCATTATTTGGACTAAGAGTCCGTTGAAAAGAAAGCCCACCTTTCACCGATCTTTTAATATTGCAGCTGCTAGTTCCTCACGGTTTTATCCCTTGTGGATCTGCTAGCCTTCAATAGATAAAAATATACTTAGCATGTTGATCCTAAATCTGACAGGACTCAACACGACACGAAGGCCTATTAGGGTCTAGTATCCGTTCTAAATTTTCTCTTAGCTTAAGAGTTAATCTCAACCCTAGCTTTTAAACATTTTAAGGCATACATCATCATCAATTAAGGTATATATCAAAAATACCTTCATCACAACTAGATTCTAGGAACAAAGTCATCACTAAGTTCGTAGACTAAACAACGTTGTGCACAACGTCTATCTTTGAAAAAATTTATGTTTTGACTTACCAAGGTGCAGGGGACAAGCCATACATTGATGGAAAGCCACAGAAGTCTAGTTTCTGGTAAAATTTACGGTGATTCCAGATGATAACTAACGAAAAAGTTATACCCGATTCACAGGAAGGTGGCAAATCTGTCACGAATTTCTGAAAGAAAAACACATGCCTTGACTTTGATGATTTTTCATAATTTACTCAAAATGAATTAGAGACTGAGACCTATACCATTGGAAAGCCACTTAAGTCTAGTTTTCGGCAAAATTTATGGTGTCTCAATCCGATGTATAACGAGGGAGTTATGCTCATTTTACCGAAGGGTGGCGAGTCTGCCGAAAGTGAAGTGCGCGGGCGCGCTATCTGCGCATGCTCGCGCTCCGTCCCGCGGCCGTGCCCTTGCGCGCGCTCGCGCGGATCTGAAGCCGAGAGATGAGCCATTTTCAACACAACTTCATAACACTTCTCAAAACTCATAACCATCTACATGCTTTGAACACTAAAGACACACAACATGCTATAAAAACCTTTCAACAAGCTTTGCAACATAAACCACTTCATTTCTACCGTCTAACATGATTCAAAAACTCAAAACATGATTTCCAACACAACACCAAACCTATATATATATATATCTCATGCAAACTAAAAATATATATCTATATATATCTCATGGTTTTCGAAATACCTCTCAAAATAAAAATGGAGAAAGTTGGAAGAAGCTTGAAGGAGATGAAATGACTGAAACGAAGCTTCCAACGACGACGCCGGAAACGAAACGTTGAAGAACGGCTGGAACAAGTTTGAGCTCTTCTCAACAATGGCTACAACTTCTTGCTTCTCTGACTCTCTCTCTCTCAAAGAAAATGAAAGAAAGAAGATGGTGTGGTGCTAGAGTTGAGCTTTGTCTCTCTCTCGATAATTTGTGTGAAATGGAAGAAGATGGAATGGAAGGAATGAAGAAGAAGAAGAAGAAGAAGAAGAAGAAGAAGCTGCTGCATTTTTTTTCTCTTTCCCTCTCGAAAATTTCTTGCGCTGGAAAAAGATATGAAATGGGGAATTGCAGCCAACTTTCTCTCTCTCTTTCTTTGGTCCGAAAATGGCAAGGGAAGAGGGCATTTATATTTAGCAAATCATATATAGATAGATTTCCCCCACAAGCGTTGACTAATAGAGGTAAGGTAATGGGAGTGGTATAGAGTAGGTACAGTGGCATAGGGGCATGGGAGAGGAGAGGGGTATGGCCTCCCATTCCTTGGTTGACTTGCAAACTACCCGGTTTAAATACCTGTTGTTCGGTTATCGTGATATTTTCCGTCTCCGGAAAAAAAATCCCTAACTTATTCGAACTTGATGAAATAAATCACTTATTTTAAAATAATAATTTATCTGAAATTACTTGGTTTTAAAAATACCACTTCGAAATACTAGTTTTAATTTCTCGACCATTAAAACATCCGGACTAGAGAATATCTAATTCTCTCGGATTTTAAATCACCCTGTTTAAATTATCTGAATTTAAACACTAATGACTGGAGAATATCTGATTCTCCCAATCCTAAAAATATTTATCAGAATATATAATTCACGATATACACACACCGTAAATTTAAAAGAATAGAAATCGAATTTATCTGAAATTACAATTCCGGCTTTCCATAACTAAAAAGGGAATAAACCCTAACTGAAATAATAATTAACCCACCTATGGGAATTAATTGACCTTGAATTCAATGAAACTTAATGGATACTTTCGACCCTAATCTGACAGGAAATTACTGTACTTGTACAGTAATCATACACTTAACTGCAATTAAGCAGTAATTAATTTACGGGGTATTACACGAAATCCATTTTCCACTATAATGCATGAACATATTATTATTTGATTATATGTGATTATTATTTGCTATTGTGCTGTTATAATTTATTACCTCATAAATGTGTGGTGTAATATACTTGTTGCATTCTATCTATTTGCATTAAATATCTTGGACATGAGTACAAGCATATGCATGCACGGAATATAGATATTGTCGAGGTTGTATGCGTGAAATGGTTTCCAAGGAGAGAATTGATATTTGTGTGTCAAGTTGGATGACTTTCATGTGGGATCAAAGGGAACAGGCAGGAGGCGTGTCCCTTGGGGTCCGGGGAGGATGGTCCACTTCGACTGCACCTTTGAGGTAATGAGTGGCTGATGTGCGATGACTTTCATGCGGGATCAAAGGGAACAGGCAAGGGACGTGTCCCTTGGGGCCCAGGAAGGATGAGCCACATGAGTGCACTAATCACATTATGGCCAAGTGATATTGATTATATTATGATCTCATGACTCATATTGGTGCCTGGTGAAGGGAGCCAAGTTCCTAAACATTGAAAATTCTTTTGAGATGAAAATATTTTGTATCACGAGCATTAGTCATGGTGTGGTATCATCTTTATGTGTTGCATATAAGATCACATGCATGATTTCTGCTTACTGAGCTTTAGCTCATATAGTTCATACATTGTAGGTAACTCTAACGAAGCTTGAGAGTGCTTGATAGGGGTCGTGGAGTTTTCAAGAGTTCATGTGGGTCTATGTACATGGATGACGACCTGATGGGCTTTTGTTTATGAGCTTTTCGCACCACCTTTTGGCTCTGTTTTTGTTGAAGTATGAAACTTCTTTGAAGCTCACTGTTTTGATTGTATATAAGATTTTATTTTCCATGTCGTACTCTTTTGACTTCGGAGTACTCTTTCTTCCCTTAATATATATATATGTAAATTATGTGTGAAAGTAAATCTTATCTTTTCTCGAATCTTCCAATACTTCTATTTCAAAAAAAAAAAATGAGGCACGCTCACATCGTTAGTTTATTCTTCTACATCCATTTGAGGGTGCCACATAAACATATGGTGAAGATCATATCATTGGTTCCTTGCAAAGTATTAAAAGGCTCGCAGTTTAGATGGTCTTGAACCAACCATTGTAGACTGTAGAACAATCTGATAGTTATTTTATCTCGACTAACTGATTATTCTGATACACTGATGCGTGTATTAAGGAGGATCACGACAGGATACTATTCTCTAGTCTAACTCTAAAGGGAGAGAATAAAGATCCACAGAGTTCGGATTTTTAAGCCGTGCACAGTGACGGACATATGTGTGTTACGATTATTGCTTTGATTTATCAATGGGTGAGATTTTTGATAGAGTCAATAATCTCAATATTTTGAGCAGTAATATATTCACACATGATGAGTCATGCACTGTGTTTGGTCACCATGTCTTGGTGAGCCAGGTTGATGGTGTCCGCTTAGGTAAACACGAGTACATGTGAAACCTGCAGGTGGAATTTATTCTGTACATGGTAAAGCTTGTGGTGTACTGCTGTAAGAATGGAAGAATTAATTAATTATAGCTGTCAGAGTTTACATAATTAATTAATGGATATTATATCTTAAACTTGGGTAATGGCTGGACTAAAGAAGAATGCATTGAATAAAATGTATTAAATTGGTAGGTCAGTGTTATTTCTTTAGTGGAATAAAAATAACACTTAATTTATTTAATTATATCCTAGGTATTGAATATTAGATATTAAATAAATTAGTGGGCCAATTTAATATTTTTCTAGATCCCTACTATAGCCCAAATAATACCTTAATGGACTGTGCGAATGGAATAAGTGGAGAGGCCCAAGCCCACTAGGTTTGGGAGCCCTAGAATTCATCGCCCTCTCTAATATTAAGAGGGGGAGAGGCGAGAATTCGACACACACGATTAGCCCCTCTCTAGCTCACTTAATTCCCTAGGTTATCCATACACAGTTTAGTAGTTTGTAGCCCACTCTACATCTAAACGGGTGTCGGGAATACAGTAGAAGATCGAGGAGTATCACTGTAGCCGTGGTAGGCGTCGAATATAGTTAGGAAGAAGGTCAATTGATCATTTCTTCTACAACAATGAGATTAGACCTGTAATGTCATCGTTAACCCTACGCACTATGTAAGTTGGTTCTTCGAATTTGATTTTTTTGCTGCATTAAATTCGATGATCTTGCATAGTATATTCATCGTGTTTTATTTGCATCACAATATGAAAATCATGATTTGCATGCGCCATTAGAATTATAGATTATCCGATTAGATCCTATGGGGCATAATTCGAAAAACCCCAACAACTGGTATCAGAACATGTAACAACCCATTTCTACATAATTTATATTATTTATTTGCTTTAAATTTGTTATGTGGTAATATTCGATAAAAATTAATTGGATTTGAGAGAGTTCAAAATTGCGCCTCTAGTATTATAAATATTTTGAATTAATAATTGGGTTTCAAAAGCTGCTTTTGAGTCTTATTTATTCATATAAGGTTTATTTTTTTTAATTACTACTTTTTTAGAATTAGTGAATGATTTAAAAAATATATATATTAAATAGGATAATTATAAGTTTTCCTTGCTTCAATAGTTGTACACGTATATGTATAACATCCCATTCAGCAAAAAAGAAAAACACACTTGTCCTTCACTTTGCTAAACAAATCATAATCTATGTATTTTAACAATAGAAAAATAGATATCATACCCACTTACTAATCCAAACCTGTTGACTAGAATTCAAAGTAAATCCACAAAAATATTTACAAAGATTCCACAAACTCTTCAAACGATAGAGTTGCATAAAGATCGAACTTCTTTCCGTAAGCTTTCCAGTTCAATCATTTGTGACTATTTGTAAATTTTACACCATCATCCATGATTAGCATCTGAGTACAAACAACAATATCATTTACTGTAACAGAAACTTCAATATTTACTAGCTCCTATTTGTAATGAATGTAACTTCAACATTTTATTTCTCCAATTTCTACAAATGTATTTACAAACACAAACACCCATTTTATCTCAATTTCATATTACAACACATCATCAACACATGACTGGAGAATTCACACATAGCACAACCAATTATTTTCTCCAAATTCATAATTTCAAAATATAACTACTCCAACCTCTGCAAGTACTAACTAATCCCTGTTTTAAACCCATAAAACACATGAAGTTCCTCCATTATTTTTCGTTTACTTTCTTAACATCAAAACTTAAAAATAGCTAATAAACTTACCAAAATTATAAAATGGGAAAGAAGCATAAATAAATAAAATAGAGAGGGCTGGGTTTGGTGTAGGAGTCTCTCTCTACTCGGTTGAGTTCAAGTCGTAGCAGGGGCTGGACTCATATTGGAGTCATATCAGTCGGGTTATGGAGTTGGGTTGAGTCTAGTCATGTCGTTGAGTCAAGGGAATTGTTGATTAAGGGAGGGGAGAGAGAGAGAGAGAGAGAGAGAGAGAGAGAGAGAGAGAGTGTTAATTAAGGGAATTGTATTCATAAAGTTTTATTTGAATTTCCTATTTTTCCCATAACTCATAAATTAATTATTTAGGATCATAAATCTTGGATTTTCAGATTTATTAAAGTTATAATTGGTCTAAGTGGTTTATCTAAAATTATTCTGATACTAGGTGCGGCGCAATTAGGACCATCGTCCACTTTGTGATTCTCTGCTCAATTTTACGTGCTCTCTATTATCAGGTGGATAAAATTATTATCTGCAAAATAAAAGTATATGATATATGCTTTTTCAGACATGAATGTTTTTAATCCAACTTAAATTATCGTGGATGGAATATGGATAGCGTTTTATACGCATCAGATCAGAATAGCGTTTCATACGCATAGAAGCATTTTGTATGCACCAGAATATCTCCTGTGCACAGTTCAAGATGTATTCTAAAATCAGAAGAAGAGTACCCTAAATCCATTATTCTTGCGATTTATTTCAATTGGATAAATAAAAATAAATGCTCATGATTCTCCACCACTGAGTACGTTTTAAGAGTACTCACCCCACATTTTAAAATGTTTTCAAGTCAATGAGCTTGGAGCGACGTGAAGAAAATGGGGGTCGACTTCCCTTAGACGTTTTGGTTACTTAACTTGAAATTTTAGACTTTCCACTTAAAATAAATTACTTTAAGCTTGATATTTTGTGTTTGTTTAGTGTTTTTGGACTAACTTAAATTAGTAGTTGAATATTACGGTTCTAACAATGTTTCGAGTATGAACTTTTTATTTTAGAACATATGAGTTACTTTTTGAAATAAATTGGAATATATTGAAATCTATGAAGTGTAGATACTCTGATCTAAGTCTATATATATATATCTGAAAAGTATATATTGCCCTCAATTTTCCTATTTGGGATTCCTAGCGTGATCATTTTGTTGGTTTTGTATACTGGAAAGCTTGTCTTTGTGTACAATAAACAATAATAAGATAATATAGATTGAATAATAATTGTAATCACTATTTGTGTATATATTTATTGTTATATATTTATATGCATGGTTCCATATACTTGTATTGTAGATGATATGGTGTGGGTCAACACACAGTAGAGATCATATCATCAGATTCCTTGCAATGTATTAAAAAGCTCACGGCTTAGATGGTCCTGAACCCACCATCGTTACACCGTAGAATAATCTGATAGTTAGTTTATCTTGACTAACTGATTATTCTAGTACACTGGCTTGTGTATTGAGGAGGATTACAATAGGATATTGTTCTCTATTCTGACCTTAAGTGAGAGAATAAGAATCCACAGAGTTTGGATTCTTAACCTCTATATGTTGGCGGACATATATGTGTAGTGTTTGCAGCTTTGATTTATCAAAGGGTGAGATTCTTTCATAGAATCAATAATCTCGATATCTTGAGTTGTAACATTTACACTTATGATGGGTCGTGCAATATGTAGGGGCACCGTGTCCTGGTGCGCCAGGTTGATGGTGTCCCCCTGAGGAAATGCAAGTTCATGCTGAAACCCTGCAGGTGGAATTTATTCCGTGCATGAGTAAAACTTGTGTGGTACTACTCAAGGAAATGATATTAATTAATTATAGCTGTCAGAAGCTTACATAATTAATAAATGGACATTATATCTTAAACATGGGGAATGGCTGAACTAAAGAAGAAAGCATATTCGTAAATATGTATTAAATTGGTAGGTCAATATTATTTCTTTAGCGGAATAAAAATAATACTTAATTTAATTAATTATATCCTAAGTTTATTGGATATTAGAAATTAAATAAATTAGTAGGCCAATTTAATATTCTTCTAGATCCCTGTTGTAGCCCAATATGACCTAAGTGGACAGAGAATGGAACAAGAGTTGGAGGCCCAAGCCCAATAGGGTTTGGAGAGTTAATTCTCATCCCCTCTCCTATAATAAGGGAAGGGGCCACGAAATTAATAAGAAAAAATACACTCTAATACAGCCCCTCTAAGTACTCTCTTGATTCCTAGAGTTTCCACAACTGTTTAGTAGTCTGCAGCTCACCCTGCATATAAACAAGGTCCGGGAATACAGCAGAAGATCAAGAAGTAGAATATTGGAGCTGTGTGTTTCGAACACCATAAAGATTCATCATGATCATGTGTTCTCCATCAATAACGGGATTAGACCTTTAATCCCGTGAGCAACCCGATAAAGTTTGTAAGTACCGATTTTGATAGATTCTATTTTATTCCGCTACAATAGATTCAAAATTGAAACTTGCATGTTAATTCAACATAGGATAATTAATATCACACATAAAATTATGATTTACATGAGTTAGAATTAATGGCATCCAAATAAATCCTGTGGGGTACAATTCGAGAAAACGCCAACAATTGGTATCAGAGCAGGTTTTGGCTCTGCTCTAGAATTAATTCTATAAAAATTTCGAATTATATGTATAAATTTATAGATGAATTTAAGGTGTTTAAATTTTCAGATTTATTTGTTCATGAAATTCGAAATTTGAAGTATTAAAATTCAGATTGATTTTTTGATGTTCTTTGAAAAATTTGAATTTTAATCTGTGTGAATTTTCATCCTCTATGAATTTTAGTTTGGGAAGGATTTGATGAAGATCAAATATTCAGATTTAATTCATAAAGTGGATCGAAAATTTGGATTAAAAATTGTTAAGGATTTTATCCAAAATCCTATTTTTTGATCACATGATTTTTCGTTCATATGACTTTATAATTTAGTATGGTATTTGATTAAGATCAAATTACTAAATTATCATTCATATGTGATCGAAAGCTTAGTCAGTTAATTCCCTAATTATTTTATGTAATTTTCGATTTTTGTGTTTTTAATTTGGAATAGAATTTTGATTAATATCAAAATTTTCAGATTTAATCATGATAGGGATCGAAAATTATGGGGATTAGAATTGGAAAAGGTAATATTTGATGTATATTAAAAGTTATCAAATTCTAATCCAAGTAGGTTTCAAGATAAAATTTTAAATTTGGTAAGTGTTTGAAGAGGATCAAACTACCATATTTTTATTCTAGTAATTTTGATACCTAGTATGTAATTTGGAAAGGATTTTGACTAATATCAAAATTTCAAATTATTATTAATTAGGGAATGGCCGAAAATTTTAGGTTTTAATTTGGAGAAATTTTTGATTAATTTCAAAATTTCCAAATTTAATCATAATGTAATTTTTCGAAATTATAAGATTTAATTTGGTAGAAAATTATTATTAATTTCCAAATGTTATCTTAGTGATATTTTCGAAATTATAAGATTTAATTTGGTAGAAAATTATTATTAATTTCCAAATTTTATCTTAGTGATATTTTCAAAAATTATAAGATTTAATTTGGTGGAAAATTATAATTAATTTTCAAATTTTATCTTAGTGTATTATTCAAAATTATGAGATTTAATTTGGAGGAATTTTCGATTTATTTTGAAAATTTTCATATTTTATCTTTGTGATAATTTCGAAAGTATAAGATTTAATTTGGTGGAATATTTTAATTAATTTTAAAATTTCCAAATTTAATCTTATGGTTTTTCGAAAATGTTAATTTAATTAAGGACAATTTTCGAAAATGGTCATGTATGGATATCATATGCAATTTTATGTTTATCACTTAAAATTTGATAGTTGTTGTATGTAGACGTTTTTTGTTTGCAGGTGATAACGACTATCATGGCATTTTAATTTTTGTGATGTGATGATTTAATTTATGTTGAATGTATGGTTGTTGATGGCTGTATGACGGTTTGGCTACGAGGTTTTTATCCATGAGAAAATCCATGGATTAGATTAGCATTTATTTTATTATGTTGGTTTAATGTAATAGGAAAAATAAATGTTAGAGTATTTAGATGGAATTTTCGAAATTCCATGTGTCTTGAGTTGTATCTTTTTATTCCTTTATTATTCTAGATATATTAGGATTTTCCATAATTAAAATCTTTATCATATGGAAATTGAATATTTAAGATAATGATTACTTTATCCCAGTGGATTTGGATAAGGTAATTGATATCGTTGGATTTCTTCAAATATGATAGGATAAGATTTGAATTAGGAATAGAAATCCTTATAGAATTAGATAAGGAAATGAATTCTTCTCAAGAAAGGAAAGTGGAGCAGCCCCAGTCAAGGAAGGACGACATTCCGGACATGTCCCGAAACCCTAAATCGACGTTAGGGTTTTGGCGAGACACTTGGTGGTGGTGCGGATGACGTCCAGATTTCCGGAGCTGATTTTTCCAAGATTATCTCATGAATGCAACATGAGAAATATGCCATGATAGTTGGTTTAAATTATTGTGCTTATTATGTTGTTGTATGCATGTCGTGGATGTTTATCATTTTAAGTGATGATCTTGCATGCTAATGGGATAAAAATGAAAACCTCAAGTATAAATAACTAAGTGGGAGAGATTCATACCAAAGTATTCAGAAATCTTAATCAGTCTCCATTAATCTGGTTTAATTGAGTAGTGATGGGCATGCGCGTTGACAATAGGTCATCCTCCCTAACGGATGTGTCATATCACTAAACTCTCTAGAAATTAAACCTCTTAATAGATAACTGTAGGACACTGTTAGAATAAATTGACTCCTCTAACTGGAGCAATGAATTCGAACCAGTGCCCTTGGGGTGAAGATGATGGTGTTCACACTTAGGTGTAATTTATTAATAAACGTCCACACTAACGTGGCTTATTAATTAGTAGATTACATGACCGGGAATGTTTTCCGACTATTAATTTACTTGTCATAAGAAAACTTGACTGGAGGTAAATTAAAGGTTAATAACCTGTTTAAAAATGAATTTTATAAACGTCCACACTAACGTGGCTTATAAGAAACATTTTTAAAATATCGGTGGATATACATATAATTCTTTTTGAGGATTTGAATTATATGTTTAGTATCCTAAATGGTGTGACTGTACTGCATGTTACTTTTCTGCTATTCTATATTATCATGACAGTCTCCAACTTGTCTTCTATTCTTAAAATTTTTATATTAGTGAAATACTAAAGACTGGATTCAGAACTTAAAACATTGTCTTAAATGGCAGAAGGTTTAATTGTACTTGATGAGGATTGTCATAAGAAACCAGTTGCGAATTCTGATGAAGTAGTGAGAACCTCTTATGGTGTAATCTCAAGAAACTCTTCGGACATCAGAATTACACAACAAAATGCATTGTCATGAAAAATCTAATAAGCACCAAGATAGTCGATTCCATTCTTGTAAGGGATCACGTTCTCCGGATGATAAGCTGCTTATTGGAGATCGAAACCCTAGATGGTGAACAAGATACCGAGTCTTAATTGACTTGGTGTTTAATAGTCTGTCCCTGAAGCTTAAATAGTTCTTTTTGAACTTTAGCATGATAAAAAATTATGTAACTTTATCAGAAATGCTTGCTGATCTTCAGACAGCTGAGATGCTAGTGAAAAGTATCACAGAGGCGCAAATGGCTGGGAGAAATGCATCTTTGGGTAAGAAGACAAATGTATCTCAACCAAAGGAAGCGTGTAGGGCAATGAAGAAAATGACATAGTTAGCTCAAAAGGACTTTAAGTCCAAATGATATGTGCTTCAAGTACAATCAACGGAGACATTGTAAGTCTGAGTGTCCTCTCAAAAAGAAAGGCATCTCTCACTCGTTTGAGTGAAGATGAGATCACTATGTACATGTGCAATGCTATGGTAAAGTGGCAGCTATTGCAGTGGGAGACATAGACATAACTTTCAGTAGTGATAGATTTTAGTCTTTAAAAGGATTGTCTATATGTGCTAGACTTTAGAAACTTGGTTTCTATTTCTAAGTTGGTTTTATGAATTGATATCTTGTTACTTTTGATAACTAAATTGTTATCATGGTTGGGAAACATTTTATCTATTCTGGCACATTGGATGAACATCTTTAAATACATTAAAATCTATGCTTAACACTACAAAACAACTATTGAATACATTGATCAAGCTCAATAAAAGGAAAGAATCTTCGCAAAGGAATCAAACCTATCTTTGGCATCTAAGACTTGGATATATCATTCTTATGAGGATTCAAAGTTTGATAAACGATGCTCCATTGGTCTCACTGGTCCTAGAATCGTTTCTTTGTGCAAATCCTGCTAAGAAGGTAAGATGACCAAGTGTCCTTTAAGGCTAAAGGAATAGATTCAAAGAAGTTATTAGGTTTAATTCACTCTGCTTATGTGGCCCTAGTGACAAGTACTTCTTAAGCGACTTTAGGGATCACTTGGCGGAGAATGAGATTGCATCCCGGTTAACTACGTCTACTATTCAAACAGCAGAATGACGTAGTGGTGTGAAGAAATGGAATGTTATTGGAAATGGTTAAGATCGATGATGAGCTATTCAAAGTTATTTATTTCATTTTGCGGATATGTCCTAGAAACGACGATTGTCTGTTGGATATCCCATTTGAACAAAAAATGATTTATTTTATAGTCCTAAAAGTCAGAAGGACATTGTAAGCACTAATGCCCGATTCTTAGAAGAAGACTATATCATAAGTTACAAGGTTAAGAACAAGATCGTTCTTAATGGTTTGAGGAAAGGACATTCGAATCCTACACCAAAGTGTACAAGAAGAAGTACCACCTAATACTGCACAACGTGTCACAAAGGTATAGAAAATATTTCATCGCAGTGGGAGGGTTGTGCACCAACCTAATAGATTCATTAGTCTAGAAGTATCTTCTGATTTTGTGGAAAAACTAAATGAATTGGAGCCAAGAAACTACGATGGAGTGGTTCAAGATAAGGATGCGATTTCTTAGAAAACTGCAATGGAATCCGAAATGGGATCTATAGATCACCATGAATAGTGGGAGCTTGTAGAACCACTAAATGGGGGTAAATCTCATTTAATGAAAGTGGGTCTATAAAGGAAAGAGAAGATCTAACGGATTTTTATATATGGAATCTCTTGGCTATTGCTACTCATTTTAACTTATTTGTTTGGCAAATTGATGTCAAGACAGTTTTTTCTGAAAGGAAGTCTTGAGGATAATATCTATATGCGACAAACAAAGGGATTCATTGCTAAAGGCCAATAACACTTAGTGTGCTAGCTTAGAGGTCCATTCGTGGGTTTAAGTAAGCATCAAAATCTTGAAATATCCGATCTGACGAAGTTATCCAGTCACATGGATTCATGGAGAAATTCGATAAAGGCTGTGTGTACAAGAGACGTGATGGAAATGTGGTGGTTATCCTAGTACCATATGTTAAATAACAACTTGCTTATTGGTAATAATGAGAAGGAGTTATTAAACATAAGGGTGTGGTTGTCCAGGCATTTCGATATTAAGGATTTGGGTTGATGTATTCATTTCAGGTTGTCTATATCGAAAATGTGCTAGCTAGATTCAACATACAAATTCCAAGAAAGGTTTTATACCTTTCGAGCATTGAATACATCTACTCAAGGAAATGTGCTACCCAAACACATAATGAGATAGATGTGAGAAATGAGATTCCTTATGCTTCTGCAAAAGGAAGACTCATGTATGTTATGCTATGCACCAGGCACGATATCTGCTATGCAGTAGCATAGTGGGAAGATGTCGTTTTAACCCTAGTTAAGGACAATGGACTGTGGTAAAAAGCATTCTCAAGAGAACTTGAGATAGTATGCTTGTTTACCACTCGGACAGTCTAATTGCCTTGGGTTATATGGGTTTAGTTTTTCCGTAACAAATAAAAAGGATCAGAGTAAATCTTCCTCGGCATATGTGTTTAAATTGGGAAGAGGAGTCGTGGCATGGAGAAGTATGGAAGAAATGCATGCTAACTCCACCATGAAAGTCGAGTATGTGGCTGGCTTTGAGGCTACGAACGATTGTGCGACTCCATAGCTTCTTGTTGGACTCGAGCATGGTTCCTGATTTACCTTAGGAGTATCACGGCACACTGTGATAACTCTAGTGCAGTAGCAAATTGAAAAAGGAATCCAGAGTGCATGGGGCAATTAAACACATAGGATTAAAGTACCACCTTATACAATATATAAGGGAGAAAGAGGTCAAGATTGCATTGGAAGACAGAAATGGATGTCCCATTCACGAGCCTTCCAAGCTTAGACCTTCAATGGTCAAGTGGAGATAATGGAAGTTGATGCAGACCCGAGGCCGTTTTTGAGTTTATGTTATGTTGGAGAGTTAGCCAGTGTGTTGTTTATACTTGAAAGACATGCTTCGAGTATAAGTGGGATATTGTTGGTTTTGTATACTCGAAAGCTTGTCTTTGTATATAATAAACAATAATAAGATAATATATATTGAATAATAATTGCAATCACTGTTTGTGTATATATTTATTGTTATATATTTATATGCATAGTTCCATATACTTGCATTGTAGATGATATGGTGTGGGTCAACACACAGTAGAGATCATATCATCAGATTCCTTGCAATGTATTAAAAAGCTCACGGCTTAGATGGTCCTGAACCCACCATCAGTACACCGTAGAATAATCTGATAGTTAGTTTATCTTGACTAATTGATTATTCTAGTACACTGGCTTGTGTATTGAGGAGGATTACGATAGAATACTGTTCTCTATTCTGACCTTAAGTGAGAGAATAAGAATCCACAGAGTTCGGGTTCTTAACCCCTATATGTTGGCGGACATATACGTGTAGTGTTTGCAACTTTGATTTATCAAAGGGTGAGATTATTTCATAGGATCAATAATCTCGATATCTTAGGTTGTAACATTTACACTTACGATGGGTTGTGCAATATGTAGGGGCACCGTGTCCTGGTGCGCCAGGTTGATGGTGTCCCATTGAGGAAATGTAAGTTCATGCTGCAACCCTGCAGGTGGAATTTATTCTGTGCATGAGTAAAGCTTGTGTGGTACTACTTAAGGAAAATATATTAATTAATTATAGCTGTCAGAAGCTTACATAATTAATTAATGGACATTATATCTTAAACATGGGGAATGGCTGAACTAAAGAAGAAAGCATATTCGTAAATATGTATTAAATTGGTAGGTCAGTATTATTTCTTCAGTTGAATAAAAATAATACTTAATTTATTTAATTATATCCTAAGTTTTTTGGATATTAGAAATTAAATAAATTAGTAGGCCAATTTAATATTCTTCTAGATCCCTGTTGTAGCCCAATATGACCTAAGTGAATAAAGAATGGAACAAGAGTTGGAGGCCCAAGCCCAATAGGGTTTGGAGAGTTAATTTTCATCCCCTCCCTTATAATAAGGGAAGGGGGCCACAAAATTAATAAGAAAAAAATACACTCTAATACAGCCCCTCTAAGTGCTCTCTTGATTCCTAGATTTTCCACAACCGTTTAGTAGTCTGGAGCCCACCCTACATCTAAACAAGGTCAGGGAATACAGCAGAAGTCAAGAAGTAGAATATTGGAGTTGTGTGTTTCGAACACCATGAAGATTCATCATGATCATGTGTTCTCTATCATCAACGTGATTAGACCTTTAATCCCATGAGCAACCCGACAAAGTTTGTAAGTACCGATTTTGATAGATTCTATTTCATTCCGCTGTAATAGATTCGAAATTGAAACTTGCATGTTAATTCAACATAGGATAATTAATATCACACATAAACTTATGATTTACATGAGTTAGAATTAATGGCATCCAAATAAATCCTGTGGAGTACAATTCGAGAAAGCCCCAACACATTTTAGGAAAGAAAAAAAAATACTCGAATTGTTATGATAGTTAATCATTTTCGGCTTTAAAGAATAGAAAGAGTAATATTTTAAATTATAGAATTTAGGGTGTTCTAGAACAGGTATTGATATTAATCTAGGATTAATTCTAGCTAATTAGTTCAAAAACTTCATTAAATTTGTTCGTAAATTTATGTGCTTAAATTTTGAGATTTAATGATGTTAATTTTCGAGCATGTTGCAATTAGAATTTTGATGTTAGATTCGAAATTCTTATTTTTTATTGCATGAGTAGTTTTCACCTATATGAAATATAATATGAAATGGTTCTTGATGTTCATCATTAATTTCCAGATTTTATTCATGTGTTGTATTTTTCCCTTAATTTCATCTTTAATTTTCGTTCCTATTAGTGTTGGATATGGAATAGATTTTTGATGTTATCAAAATTTCCATATCCTATACTTGGGGGGGTCGAAAATTAGGGGATTGAAATTAGTTTATGGTAATTTTTAATCAAAGATGGTTCTACAATAGAATTTTAATTTTGGTAAGTGTTCGAAGAGGATCAAAACTAGCTTAATTTTAATTCTAATAATTTTGGTACTCAATAATATAATTTGGATAGTATTTTGACTTGCATCAAAATTCTAAAGTAATTATTTAATTAGGGGGGCGAAAATTTTAGGGTTAAAATTTGGAGGATTAATTTTTTATTATCTTCGTAAATTTCCAGATTTAATACCCTAGTTATTTTCAAAATTTTAGATAAGATTTGGTAGATAATTGTGATCAATTTCCAAATTTATCTTATGGTAGATGATTTTAATTAATTTTCAAAGTTAATCTTCAAGAGATAAAATTTGAATATTAAGATATTATTTGGTAGATAATTATGACTAATTTCCAAATAGAAATCTTATGGATATATTCGAATTAATTGATTTAATTTGGTGGATAATTATTTTAATTTCCAAATAAATCAAGTATGTAATTTTCGATTTCTTTAATTAACTTAAAGAGGTGTTTTTTCGAAAATTATGGCATGCATAGATATCATGTGTTATTTTATGGATAACATTAAATTATGATAGTTGTATCTGTAGATAGTATTTTTTGCAGGTGAAACCAACTATCATGGCCTTTAATTTTACGTTGAATGTGATGTTTAATTATTGTTGAATGTATGGTTGGCCGTATGTCGGTTTGGCTACGAGGTTTTTAATCCATGAGAAAATCCATGGATTAGGTCTAGGCAATTTATTTATTACGTTATTTTAATGTAATAGGAAATAAATTGTTAGAGTATTTGAGTTGTATTTTATTTTCCTTATTATTCTAGTTTAGAATATAGAATAAGGGAAGGAGATCAACTCAAAGATGGAAAATGGAGCAGCTTGGATAAGGAAGGGTATCCCGAACACATCCTGAAACCCTAAAAGAGCTAGGGTTTCGGCGAGGCGCATGATAGGCGGCAGCCGTGGGGTTCCGGGCTACCGAAGAGCTGATTTTCCAAGTCTATCTCATTAAACAACATGAGATATAAGCCATGATAGTTGGTCCCACTTATTATGCTTATTATGTTGTTTGCATGCAATGGTTAACCTCAAACTTAAATAACTATGTGGGAGAGATACAAGTATGTGGAAAATCTCAAAACGGTCTCCATTAATCTAGTTTAATTGAGAAGTAATGGGCAACCTCTCTACGGAGGGGTCATATTACTAGATTCTCTAGAAATTAAACTTCCTAACGGAGAATTGTAGAACATTATTAGAATAAATCAGCCCTACTACTAGGGAGGTGAATTCGAAATAATGAACTTGGGATGAAGATAATGGTAAGCACACTTAGATGTAATTTATTAATAAATGTCCACCCTACGTGGATATTAATTAGAAGATTACATGACCGGATTTGTATCTGACTATTAATTTACTTGTCATAAGGAAATTTGACTGGAGGTAAATTAAAGGTTAGGTTTAAACCTACTTCAAAATGAATTTTATAAACGTCCACCCTACGCGGCTTGTAAGAAACATTTTAAAGATGTCGGTGTTTAGCGCCTTGGTCCCAGAAGACTGTAGAAATGGACGCCACGGGGGTTGGAATTAAGAAGCGGGAAAGAAAGGGGTAACCTGATTAATGAAAATCTCAACAGAAGACTCAGAATAATTAAACATGCTGTATAATAATATGTACATATTCATAACACAAAGATCAGAGCTCTTACTGTTTAACAAAAGGATATTACAAGGAGACTTCATTATCAACAGAATACTTAACAAAAAGAGACAATGGGAAAATACATAAACATCAAAAGCCCATTTCTCAGCATCGTCACCTCCACGCGCCAGCCTACTGACCTGAAAAATATTTGAAAATATTTGGGCTGAGTACTAGTGCACTCAGTGGGCAAGTTTTTACAATTCGAGTTATGCAAATCATTTTATTAAAGTAATGTATCTGTGTTCATGCACGGAGTGAAGCTTAGGAGGTTTTAAAATTTAAAGCAACCTAAGTTCACCAAAATATTTTATCGTGAAGCGCTTAAGAGGGTAACCAGTCACTGCCCGCAACCCGTACTACATCACCACGCGTAAAGTTGAGTATGGCCAAGTATACCCAATGAGTATAACCCATAAGTGTTTCATTTTTGTCTCACCGACAAGGAGTAGGGCAGGACAAATAAAGCATGCATACTGTAGCTACTCACATTGACACAACGCTGGTATATGAGACTCCGACAACATACAGTAGCACGTAAATATTTAACACAGATAGTCACATATGCAATTTTAACAAAGCAGAGCTTAATAACTCGAAAGATACAATTTGTAAAAAATATAATAGCCCACCTGGATAGAAGATAAACTTTCAAATCCTGGGTTGGTCTAGCACAGGTTCTGCTACTTCTTCTGAGCCTACAATAACAAGTCTTGGCTTAGCTTTGCTAAAGGACCTTATCAAACTCAATCCCTAAGCTTCCTTATAATTAAAGTTTCTAATACTGTATTTTGTTTAGTAGTCCCCTGATTTTATACTCAACTTGACTCTTTAGAATATATTATTCACTACAATAAACCTTAGAGTAAAATGTGAGAATATGGAAAATATGTGGTCAGTCACTTATCCGTACAATTATTTTACTGATTTATGATAGATGTAGATATATCTATGCAAATCCATTAGAAATTTACTGAATAGAGAGTGAAGCGATAATTAAGTTACTTGATCATGAATATTATATGGATTAAATGATATAAATAATCATCATAACCTGAACTACTAACTTTGAAACCAATCGCCTCACTCGTGATGGTCCCGCCTCCTGATCATGGCTGCATCCCTGATGGGGCAGGAGATCAGTGTCCAGCCGTACTGCTGGCTCTGGAGGTGGAACCGCCTGTGGCTCAAAAAGAGGAGGAATAAGACGGTCGTAAACTCCTCTAGGTGGCTCATCCCTGAGAAGATAGCTGTGCATCTGAGCATATGGGCCTGGAGGAGGTACACGCTGAGTAAGGTACTGGTGCATGAGTAGGGCGATAAACTCAGGCAAATTCACCATCAGCTCAAAAGTCTATGAGTGCTGGCATATGTAATAGTATGAAGCCTCTGACGCCCATCCACGCCACAACAGTGGAAGCACTCTAAGCAAACGATGGATACCCTCCACATCACTGAGCCTCGCATGCAACCATAGCTCATGGTAGCGTGACAAGAACCTTGCTAAGGTCTCCCTGCTCTCTGGCTAATAGGTCTTGAACCATATGATGTACTGTGCTACAGATATAGTATGGGGTACACTCTTTCGTGCCGTGCATCTCATGCCTACCATCTGAAATATAAAGAAGGATTCTCATGAGAAAGTCTTTTATATAGGCACATCTGAACATACACATACAACGGCACTATGACTCCCTAACCGAAGAAAAGAATAGAAGAAAAATTTCCACAGCAAACTTCGCACTGAAATGAGTTCTTACTAACAAACTCCTTGACTTAGAACATTTCTAATGCCAATTTCGAGACGCTGGCTCGATTATTCTTAACTCCTTTAAACATCCCCGATCGACTTTTGAAACTTCTGTTGGAAAATCTTGAACTCTTAAACTCTATTTCAATAATCATAATCAAAAGGAAACATTAACTAGAATGCCCATTGAACATCATAATCAAAAGGAAAGAACGATAAATAAAACTAAATGCTAGCTTAGCGTAGGAGAAAAGGGGAATCACTTGCTGCAGTGAAAATTGATATTTCCCCTGGGAATGCAAATTCAGATTCTAACTTAAGCAACAATATGAAAACAAAAGGATTTAAGCCCCAAGATATGAAAACAAAAACTAGACATGTATTTCCAAAAACCTCAGCAACTTAACATTAATGTAAAAGCAAAGAAAGTAAACTAGAAGGCTAGAAGCATCACCAACCAGACAGCAACATTTTACTAAAGTTATTAAAAATAGAGGGCATGAAATAAATCCACACACACACGCTAACTTGAAATAGAAATCTCCTGGCTACTTTTCAAGTTTCTGACTTGAAAACTCTGAACTCACTATTTGAGATGCTGACTCAAATATTGGAGTTTTACCTCAAGACGCTAACTCGAAAAGTAAAATTTCTGAAGGATCTAGTTCGAGACGCTGACTTGAACTAAAATTTCCAAGATTCTATCTTGAAGGTTTCTGGACCAATTTATTTTGAGATGCTGACTCAAAATAAATTCGGCTCGAGGTTTCGAAACGCTAATTCGTAAACCTTACCGAAACGAGGACTTGATGCATCAGCTACTGGAACTGGAATCCCTGATCATCACGCCTCCTGAAACTGGATCTGATTCTGAAACTTGTCTTTTTCTTGAACTTGCTGAATTTCTTCATCAGGTTCCACTAACTGAGTCTTTACTTAAATGAAAGCCAACTTAAAGGGAACTAAGGCAATCTAGATTCCTCTAAATTCCTCTATGTTCTCTGAGGCTTAAATTTATGAAGCAACTTGACTTATCTGAAGTCTGATTGTGAAAAAGCCCGACTTATCTAAAGTCTGACTTAATGGAACTTTGCAATTATCTAAACTGCATTGCTGCAATCTGGCAACCTTGGGTGCCTACTTAACAGATACATCGTGAACTTTGCAATTTCTTTAGTCGAGCATGATGTGAGGGAGTGCTGAGAGTTGTTAACTGATCATTGAATAGTCTAAGGAGCAATCTTAGACTTAACTGAAAGAACTTAGAGCTCAGAGCAAAAACAACCTGGCTCTGATACCACTATGTCACGACCCCAAATTAATATCTGATTAATATGAAGTGTGACTGGCACGACTCGATCCCAATAAAGGATGGATCAAGGCGCGAACCGGAAGTAATTAAATAAAGAAGTGAACTATTATCTTCCAGGATCGATATTTTGGTCTGGGAACTCTAATTCCAGACTGATTTTAAGTACTCAAAAATGACTGAATAATAATAGTACTCAAATGATTATCGAGTTATGGGACTCATCCAGAACAAAAGCTGAAATTTTGGACTTGTGATATAACTGAGTTGCGGAAGCAAAAGAAAGACATTTAAAATACAAGACCATCTGAGCCTTATACAAAAGGAACTCCACTCTCAGCACTTCTCCCTTCAACACCAGCTCAACCTGCACATTTAAAAACAAACATGCAGGGCTGAGTACAAGTATACTCAGTGAACACATTGCCAAAAATATCATAATATATCTGATATTATGAACATTTCTTAAAACTGGTTTTATTATCATGCATCCGAGTAAACACATAGGGGTTTTATCTGAAAAGGCCCTATGTTTTACTAAATCATTTTCTTGTTATTGAGCGCTCTTTTCTGTTGTATGATCATCCATATCCCACTGAAAGTCGAGGAATAGCTCCGCTCAGCCTTTTCCACAAACGTCGGGAAATAGCTCCGCTCAGCCTTTTCCCTCGAACGCTTAACATAACTAAATGCCGAAGAATAGCTCCGCTCAGCCTTTTCCACGCACATTTAGCATCGTCGATGTCTTAGTCAGTAATAGCTCCGCTCAGCCTTTCCCTCTTTCTAATATCACCGACTCAAGTGTACACTAACCCCGGTTAACACGCTAAGTTAGCACGAGGGCCGATCGATTTAAGAGTTAGAAAGCCCCTTGTGAGCTAACTAAATACAGATAAGGATATCATACAAAACAAAACATTCTATACATGACAATAATTTATTTGCCTCAGAATTAATTAACTGCAGGTGAGTAAAAACTCAAATCATTATTTGGACTAAGAGTCCGTTAAAAAGAAAGCCCACCTTTCACCGATGTTTTAATATTGCAGCAGCTAGTTCCTCACTGGTCTTATCCCTTGCGGATCTGCTAGCCTTCAATAGATAAAATACACTTAGCATGTTGATCCAAATCTGACAGGACTCAACACGAAACAAAGGCCTATTAGGGTCTAGTATCCGTTCTAAATTTTTTCTTAGCTTAAGAGTTAATCTCGACCCTAGCTCTTAACATCTTTAGACATACATCATCATCATTTAAGGTATCAAAAATACCTTAACATACATCATAACTCGATTCTAGGAACAAAGTCATCACTAAGTTCGTAGACTAAACAACGTTCGGCACAATGTCTATCTTTGCAAAATTTCCTGTTTTGAAACACTAAGGTGTAGGGATTGTGCCATACGCCAATGGAAAGCCACGGAAGTATAGTTTCCGGAACAATTTATGGTGACTCAATACGATAACTAACGAAACAGTTACGCTCGTTTTACGGGAAGGTAGAAAATCTGTCACGAATTTCCGAAAGAAAACATATGACCTAACTTTGCCAATTTTTCATAATTTACTCAGAACGAATTAGAGAATGCGATATACACCATTGGAAAGCTACGGAAGTCTAGTTTCCGGCAAAATTTATGGTGTCTCAATCCGATGTATAACGAGGGAGTTATGCTCGTTTTACCAAAGGGTGGCGAGTCTGCCGCGAGGCGTCGCCCAGCGCTCGCTGGAGTCCAGCATCCACTGGCT
The DNA here is from genome assembly GCA_026008535.1 of Perilla frutescens. Classification (NCBI taxonomy): domain Eukaryota; kingdom Viridiplantae; phylum Streptophyta; class Magnoliopsida; order Lamiales; family Lamiaceae; genus Perilla; species Perilla frutescens. The sequence continues at coordinate 38,837,889 of BRKX01000006.1, read as the reverse complement.
TAGTCGCTGGCCAACTCTCTCGGCCCAGCAGTCGCTGGCAACCAGCCGCTGCTGGGTTCACTCACAAAACCACAATCTCAGCGTTCGCTCGCACGAACGACCGCTCACTACGCCTACACTCCAAGCCCAGCGCACGCTCGCACGAACGGCCGCTGGTTATGAGACAAACCACACGATCCAAGCGGTCGCTCACTCCCAGCGCGCGCTGGATCAAGAACAGACGAGAACGACGATAGCCGCCATGAAAGCTCCAACTCAAGCTTTCAACTCAACAAAACTCATCTAAAACTCATTTCTACCAACTAACATGCTATCAATCATGCATTGAAATATCAAACCTCGTCCCAACATGCTTAAACATTAATCAACATGCTATCTCAAGTTTTTTACAACACAATCTATACATTTTACTCACGAAAAATTGGAACATATGTCAAACAAATTTCTAGTTTTCGAAATACCTTTGAAACACAATGGAAAAGCTTGAAGAAGCTGGAACAAGCTCTGCTACTTCGCTCTCTTTGTCTCTTCCTTCGAAAAAAGATGAAAATGGATATGGATGTTCTTGTCTCTCTCTCTCTCGTTCAACTCTTATGCAGAAAGAATGAAGAAGAAAGGAAGAACGAGGCAAAGATGGAAATGAAGAAGAATATGAAGGGCAGCTGCTATTCTTGATCTCTCTCTCCCTTTTTCAAACTCTTGTGCAGAAAGAATGAAGAAGAAATGTTCTGATTGATTTTTAAAAAACAAAAACGTGGGACGGTGAGGGGGAAGGTAAGGGGAAAGGCATGGGTGAGGTGAGGGAGGCTATGCCTTGGTTGACCAAAATAAACTACCCGATCGTTCGACTATCGTGATATTTTCCGTCTTCGGAAAAATCCCGAACTAAACTGACATTGCAAAAATAATTCACTTACTTTAAAATAATAGTTATTTGAAATTATTAATTTTTTAAAACACTGCTTTAAAATACTGGTTTTAAATCCTCAACAATTAAAACATCCGAACTAGAGAATATCTAATTCTCTCAGATTTTAAATCACCCTGTTTAAATTATCTGAATTTAAACACTAATGACTGGAGGATATCTGATTCTCCTAGTCCTAAAAATATTTATCGGAATATCTAATTCACGATAAATACACACCACCAATTTAAAAGAATAGGAATTGAATTTATCTGAAATTATAATTCCGGCTTTCCATAACTAAAAAGTGGATTAAACCCAAACTGAAATAATTAATTCACCTATGGGAATTAATTGATCTTGAATTCCATGAAACTTAACGGATACTTTCGACCCTAATCTGACTGGAAACTACTATACTAAATAGTAATTTCAACAATTAACTGAAATTAAGCAGTAATTATTTTACGGGGTATTACATTCCACCCCCCTTAAAATGAATTTCGTCCCGAAATTTACATACCTTAGAGAAATAATTCTGGGTATTTCGCTTTCATCTTATCCTCGAGTTCCCATGTCGCTTCTTCCTGACCATGGCAACTCCATAGGATCTTAACTAGAGGAATAGAGTTGTTCCTCAACTCCAGGACTTTTCGATCTAACACAGCTTCTGGTCTCTCTTCATAAGTTAGATCTGGCTCTAACTCAATCTCGTTGTGCTGAATCACATGTTTGGGATCATACACGTATTTCCTTAATTGAGAAACATGAAATAGGTTATGGACATTACCAAAACTGGGTGGTAATGCCAATCTATACGCCACTGCACCTATCCGCTCAAGGATCTCGTAAGGTCCTATATAACGTGGTCGTAACTTTCTTTTTACGCCGAATCTTATTATCCCCTTGGAAGGAGATACTTTAAGAAAACCTTGTCTCCTGCTGCAAATTGTAAATCTGTACGGCAATTATCCGCATACGACTTCTGCCGACTCTAGGCTTCTTGAATCCTCTGACGGATTTTTCTGACAATTTCAATCATTTCTGACACTGAGTCTGGCCCAAGAATCCTTCGTTCACCTACTTCATCCCAATAAAGTGGTGATCGACACTTTCGACCATACAACGCTTCGTAGGGTGCTATATTGATGGTTGCTTGATAACTATTGTTATAAGCGAACTCAATCAATGCTAATATTTCCTCCCAGCTTTCACCCCTATCTAGGACCACTGTTCTCAACATGTCCTCTAATGTTTGGATCGTCCTTTCAGACTGTCCATCTGTTTGTGGGTGAAATGTTGTACTGAAATTGAGTTGAGTTCCCAACTCCTTCTGTAAACTAGTCCAAAATCTTGAGGTAAACTTTGAATCTCTGTCCGATGTTATTGACACTGGAACACCATGAAGGCGTACAATCTCTCTAACATAAATCTGAGCTAGTTTATTCGATCCATCCGTAACTCGGATCGGAAGGAAATGAGCTGACTTTGTGAGCCTATCAATAATGACCCATATGGCCGTATTCCCTCGTCTTGACCTGGGTAGGCCTGTCACAAAATCCATCGCTATGTGTTCCCACTTCCACTCAGGAATCTCTAATGGTTGTAGCGCACCATAAGGCCTTTGGTGCAATGCCTTAACTTGTTGACATGACAAGCATCGCTCAACATAGGAAGCTACGTCCCGTTTCATTCTTTCCCACTAGAATTTCTGCTTCAAATCCTGATACATTTTCGTACTTCCCGGGTGTGCTGTATATGGAGTATCGTGAGCCTCGCTCATGATCTCGATTCTGAGCTCATCACAGGGTGGAACACATATCCTATCTTCATAAAGGATAACATTATCTGATGCTTCCTTAAAGATTTCTGTTTTTCCCGATCTGATCTTCAAGCGCATCTTTTCCATGGTTTGATCTTTTCTCTGTGCTTCAATTATCTTTTCTCAGAGATCGGGTACAGCCACTAATGTTGCCACATGACATACAATCGTCTCAGGTGGGTAAACCACCTCTAGCTGTAAGCTTTCAAAATCCTTGATGAGTTTCTCCTCCTGAGTAAGAAGAAAACCCAACCTGCTTGTTTTACGACTCAAGGCATCTGCTACCACATTAGCATTGCCTGGGTGGTAACTGATTCCACAGTCGTAGTCCTTTACTAATTCGAGCCATCTGCACTGTCTCATATTTAGATCCTTCTGCTCGAAAAAGTACTTCAAACTCTTGTGATCTGTGAAAATCTCACACCTAACTCCGTATAGGTGGTGTCTCCATATTTTCAAGGCATGCACTATTGCTGCCAACTCTAAGTCATGCGTAGGATAATTCAACTCATGAATTCTTAATTGTCTGGACGCATACGCTATGACTCTGCCTTCCTGCATTAGGACACAGCCTAATCCATTCTTCGAAGCATCCGTGTAAATCACAAATTCTTTATCACTGACTGGAATGGCTAACACTGGAGCAGTGGTTAATCTTTTCTTAAGCTCCTGAAAACTGGCTTCACATTCTTCTGACCACTGGTACTTGATTCCCTTCCTTAGCAATTGTGTCATTGTCCTAGCTATCTTGGAGAATCCTTCTATGAATCTCCTATAGTATCCAGCTAATCCCAAGAAACTTCTGATTTTGTTAGGAGTAGTTGGAGACTTCCATTCTTGTACTGCCTCTACTTTAGAGGGGTCCACTTTGATTCCTTCTGCTGACATAATGTGCCCAAGGAACATTACTTCCTTCAGCCAAAATTCGCACTTACTGAATTTGGCATACAACCTTTCTTTTCTTAGTGTTTCTAACACTGTCCTCAGATGCTCCACATGATCCGATTCATTCTTGGAATAGATAAGAATATCATCTATGAACACAAGGACAAACTTATCTAAAAATGGATGAAACACCCTATTCATGAGATCCATGAATACTGCTGGGGCATTTGTCAATCCGAACGGCATTACCGTAAACTCGTAATGACCATACCGGGTTCGAAAAGCTGTCTTGGTTATATCTTCTGACTTGATCTTTAACTTATGATACCCAGACCTTAGGTCAATCTTTGAGAACACACTTTCCCCCTTGAGCTGATCAAAAAGATCATCAATCCTAGGCAAAGGATACATGTTCTTCAACGTCAGCTTATTCAGCTCACGGTTATCTATACACATCCTCAATGTGCCATCCTTCTTTTTCACAAATAGGACTGGTGCTCCCCATGGTGACGCACTAGGTCGGATGAAACCTAGGTCCAATAATTCCTGAAGCTGAATCTTGAGTTCTTGCAATTCCTTTGGGGCCATCCTGTATGGAGCTTTTGAAATCGGAGCTGCTCCCGGTTCCAAATCTATTACAAACTCGACTTGTCGGTTCGGTGGCAATCTTGGCAATTCTTCTGGAAAAACGTCTGCAAACTCTCGCACAACTGGAACATCTTCCATTGTCCTCTCTATATCATCTATCTTGTTTAAATAAACTAGGAAAGCTTGATTTCCTCTCTTGATCATCTTCTTGGCCTGCAGTGCTGAAATCATTGGAGTGAACTTTCCCATTTCTATGCCGTGAAAACTTGTTGGCTTTTCTCCTGGAACTTGGAATGATATCTTCCTTTCACTGCATAGGATCGTGGCATGATTTTCTGACAACCAATCCATTCCTAGGATTACGTCGGTATCCCACATCGGTAGGACACTAAGATTATCAGCCTTAATCCTAGTTGTTCCCAAGTCTATTTCTATATTCGAGCAAACATGAGTCGTAGTCATGGTTCCGCCAGTTGGTGTTAGAATCCTTTTCTTATGACTAGCTCGTTCAGTTTTAAGCTCTAACTTATCACAGCATGCTGATGAAATAAAGGAGTGCGATGCTCCAGTATCAAATAAAACAACTAAAGGCATGCCATGAAGTTTGCCCATACCTGCAAGATTACCTTTCTGCTTCTCTTTCCCGGAGCAACTGGGGTTCATTGCATAAGACCTGGGATTTCCTTGCTGCATCTGTCTCTGCTGTTGTTGTTAATACTATTGTTGCTGGGGTTGCTGACTTTGTTGCCCCGATGCCTGCAACGCTTTAAGTTGCTGAGGGTTCCGTCTTTGTTGTGTCTTCGGGCAATTTCTTGTATAGTGACCCTCCTGGCCACAGTTATAGCAACCCGTGTTGCCAGCCTGACACATGCCCTGGTGGCTTTTGTTGCACCTTGGGCATAGAGGAATGTTGGGTTGTGATGGTGCAGTTCTTCCCTGAGCAGGGGGCACCCTGCTGGCCCTGCTGCCTATTTCCCTGCCAAGGCTTTCTGTAGCCTTGGTTCTTGTTCTGGTTACCTCCATCATTCCACTTTCTCTTCCCTTGGAAACTCTGTGATGGAGTCCTGGCTGGTGTTGGTGCTGAAGTAGGTACTGGAGCTGATACTGGGGCCTTTCTTTCTTCAGGCATTACTGCCTCGATGTCCAATGCCCTATTCAACGACTCGGCATAGGTTAGGTCTTCCCGACTTGCCAAAGACATGGCAATCTCATGCCTCAGTCCTGATCTGAACTTAGATGCTATCTTCTCATCAGTATCTACCTGAAGAGGTGCATATCGTGATAACTCACAAAATACTCGCTCGTACTCTGTGACGGACATCTTCCCTTATTTCAGAGTATGAAACTCTGCTTCCTTCTTAACTCTGAACGTCTTAGGAATGTATTTGTCGTAAAATCCAGTTTTGAACTGTTCCCATGTGTAAACATCAAGCTGCTCCGGAGTCATAGTCCTCCTTCTAGACTCCCACCAGAAATCTGCAGATTTGGTTAACTGGAATGCTACACAGGAGAGTCGCTCCTGGTTATCACAGCGGAGAAAATTAAAAATTCACTCCATCGCTCGGATCCACGCCTCAGCATCGGCCGGGGTTCCTGCTCCATCAAATGATGGAGGGTTCTGTCGCAGAAAAAGCTCCTCAATTCTGCGCTGTGGAGGTGGGGGAGGTGTCTGCTCTCTTTGTTCCTCGTGTCCTTCTTGTTGTTCTTCCTCCACTCTTTCCTGTCGTCCTTGCCTTGGAGGTCTCCCTCTAGGCCTATTTTGTCTTACGGGATTCACATTCGTATTTCTTCCTCGTGCTGCTCTAGGTGGTACCATTCTGCAATTTATAATTTCAAATTATAAGTAAAAACTAAGTCACTGCCTACTAACGTATAAATAACTCATGCTTTAATCGATTCTTAACATATCTTGAGCATGTAGAACACTTTTAGAACTTTAAAGCATAGATCAACAGCCCTTCTGGGCTTAAATATATATACATCAGGAAAATCACCTCCAATGAGGTCTTACCAGTACATTTCTACTGCATGCGTGCTACAAAAACCAACCATGCCTTTAGGGCTCCTCCTCCTCTGACTCCTCCTCCTCTGACTCCTCTCCTACCACCAGTACTAGACCGTCTGCAGCTGCTGCACCTCCCTCCTCAGCTCTCTAGCAGGGTATCTTATCCATAACCTCTATGGTCCTCTCTGGAGAATCTGCCACCGCCTGACGCTTCTTAGGAGGAAGCTCGTCATCTGCGTCTCCTGAGACTGCTCGCCTCACTCGTGATGGTCCCGCCTCCTGATCATGGCTGCATCCCTGATGGGGCAAGAGATCAGTGTCCAGCCGTACTGCTGGCTCTGGAGGTGGTACCGCCTGTGGCTCAAAAAGAGGAGGAATAAGACGGTCGTAAACTCCCCTAGGTGGCTCATCCCTGAGAAGATAGCTGTGTATCTGAGCATATGGGCCTGGAGGAGGTACACGCTGAGTAAGGTACTGGTGCATGAGTAGGGCGATAAACTCAGGCAAATTCACCATCAGCTCAAAAGTCTGTGAGTGCTGGCATATGTAATAGTATGAAGCCTCTGACGCCCATCCACGCCACAACAGTGGAAGCACTCTAAGCAGACGATGGATACCCTCCACATCACTGAGCCTCGCATGCAACCATAGCTCATGGTAGCGTGACAAGAACCCTGCTAAGGTCTCCCTGCTCTCTGGCTCACAGGTCCTGAACCATATGATGTACTGTGCTACAGATATAGTATGGGGTACACTCTTCCGTGCCGTGCATCTCATGCCTGCCATCTGAAATATAAAGAAGGATTCTCATGAGAAAGTCTTTTATATAGACACATCTGAACACACACATACAACGGCACTATGACTCCCTAACCGAGGAAAAGAATAAAAGAAAAATTTCTACAGCAAACTTCGCACTGAAATGAGTTCTTACTAACAAACTCCTTGACTTAGAACATTTCTAAGTCCAATGTCGAGACGCTGACTCGATTATTCTTAACTCCTTGAAACATCCCCGATCGACTTTTGAAACTTCTGCTGGAAAATCTTGAACTCTTAAACTCTATTTCAAGACGCTAACTTGAAATAGAAATCTCCTGGCTACTTTTCAAGTTTCTGACTTGAAAACTCTGAACTCACTATTTGAGATGTTGACTCAAATATTGGAGTTTTACCTCGAGACGCTAACTCGAAAAGTAAAATTTCTGAAGGATCTAGTTCGAGACGCTGACTCGAACTAAAATTTCCAAGATTCTATCTTGAAGGTTTCTGGACCAATTTATTTTGAGATGCTGACTCAAAATAAATTCAGCTCGAGATTTCAAAACGCTAATTCGCAAACCTTACCGAAATGAGGACTTGATGCATCAGCTACTGGAACTGGAATCCTTGATCATCACGCCTCCTGAAACTAGATCTGATTCTGAAACTTGTCTTTTTCTTGAACTTGCTGAATTTCTTCATCACGTTCCACTGACTGAGTCTTTACTTAAATGAAATCCAACTTAAAGGGAACTAAGGCAATCTAGATTCCTCTAAATTCCTCTATGTTCTCTGAGGCTTAAATTCATGAAGCAACTTGACTTATCTGAAGTCTGATTGTGAAAAAGCCCGACTTATCTAAAGTCTGACTTAATGGAACTTTGCAATTATCTAAACTGCACTGCTGCAATCTGGCAACCTTGGGTGCCTACTTAACAGATACATCGTGAGCTTGCCTCAACGAAATAAAAATAATTGAAACTCTTTTAAACATAAAGGGCTTTCAAAAAACTTTTTCTGATGCAAAAAATTTGCCAATATCTGATTGGTCTTACCATGCCATTATCTGAATGGTCTTACCGAAATTTTTATAAAATCGCCACTTCCGAAAGGCCTGATCTGAATGATTTTATAAAAATTTTGCCATTCTCAAAATGGCTTAACTGGAAACTTTTATAACTTTGCTATTATCTGAATAGCCTAAACTGAAAGATTTTCAAAATCTCGCCATTATCTGAATGGCCTATTTGAATATAGTAATTTGACAATTACATACCTTTCTTTGGTCGAGCATGATGTGAGGGAGTGCTGAGAGTTGTTAACTGATCATTGAATAGTCGAAGCAACAATCTTAGACTTAACTGAAAGAACTTAGAGCTCAGAGCAAAAACAACCTGGCTCTGATACCACTCTGTCACGACCCCAACTTAATATCTGATTAATATGAAGTGTGACTGACATGACTCGATCCCAATAAAGGATGGATCAAGGTGTGAACCGGAAGTAATTAAATAAGGAAGTAAACTATTATCTTCCAGGATCCATATTTTGGTCTGAGAACTCTAATTCCAGACTGATTTTAAATACTCAAAAATGACTGAATAATAATAGTACTCAAATGATTATCGAGTTATGGGACTCATCCAGAACAAAAGCTGAAATGTTGGACTTGTGAGATAACTGAGTTGCGGAAGCAAAATAAAAACATTTAAAATACAAGACCATCTGAGCCTTATACAAAAGGAACTCCACTCTCAGCACTTCTCCCTTCAACACCAGCTCAACCTGCACATTTAAAAACAAACATGCAAGGCTGTGTACAAGTATACTCAGTGAACACATTGCCAAAAATATCATAATATATCTGATATTATGAACATTTCTTAAAACTGGTTTTATTGTCATGCATCCGAGTAAACACATAGGGGTTTTATCTGAAAAGGCCCTATGTTTTACTAAATCATTTTCTTGTCATTGAGCGCTCTTTTCTGTTGTATGATCATCCATATCCCACTGAAAGTCAAGGAATAGCTCCGCTCAGCCTTTTCCACAAACGTCGGGAAATAGCTCCGCTCAGCCTTTTCCCTCGAACGCTTAACATAACTAAATGCCGAAGAATAGCTCCGCTCAGCCTTTTCCACGCAGATTTAGCATCGTCGATGTCTTAGTCAGGAATAGCTCCGCTAAGCCTTTCCCTCTTTCTAATATCACCGACTCAAGTGTACACTAACCCCGGTTAACACGCTAAGTTAGCACGAGGCACGATCGATTTAAGAGTTAGAAAGCCCCTTGCGAGCTAACTAAATGCAGATAAAGATATCATACAAAACAAAACATTCTATACATGACAATAATTTATTTGCATCAGAATTAATTAACTGGAGGTGAGTAAAAACTCAAATCATTATTTGGACTAAGAGTCCGTTAAAAAGAAAGCCCACCTTTCACCGATGTTTTAATATTGCAGCAGCTAGTTCCTCACTGGTCTTATCCCTTGCGGATCTGCTAGCCTTCAATAGATAAAATACACTTAGCATGTTGATCCAAATCTGACAGGACTCAACACGAAACAAAGGCCTATTAGGGTCTAGTATCCGTTCTAAATTTTTTCTTAGCTTAAGGGTTAATCTCGACCCTAGCTCTTAACATCTTTAGACATACATCATCATCATTTAAGGTATCAAAAATACCTTAACATACATCATAACTCGATTCTAGGAACAAAGTCATCACTAAGTTCGTAGACTAAACAACGTTCGGCACAATGTCTATCTTTGCAAAATTTCCTGTTTTGAAACACTAAGGTGTAGGGATTGTGCCATACGCCAATGGAAAGCCACGGAAGTATAGTTTCCGGAACAATTTACGGTGACTCAATACGATAACTAACAAAAAAGTTACGCTCGTTTTACGGGAAGGTAGCAAATCTGTCACGAATTTCCGAAAGAAAACATATGACCTAACTTTGCCAATTTTTCATAATTTACTCAGAACGAATTAGAGAATGAGATATACATCATTGGAAAGCTACGGAAGTCTAGTTTCCGGCAAAATTTATGGTGTCTCAATCCGATGTATAACGAGGGAGTTATGCTCGTTTTACCAAACGGTGGCGAGTTTGCCGCGAGGCGTCGCCCAGCGCTCGCTGGAGTCCAGCGTCCGCTGGCTTAGTCGCTGGCCAACTCTCTCGGCCCAGCGATCGTTCAGCTTTGAGCCCAGCGGTCGCTGGCAACCAGCCGCCGCTGGGTTCACTCACAAAACCACAATCTCAGCGTTCGCTCGCACGAACGACCGCTCACTACGCCTACACTCCAAGCCCAGCGCACGCTCGCACGATCGGCCGCTGGCTATGAGACAAACCACATGATCCCAGCGGTCGCTCACTCCCAGCGCGCGCTGGATCAAGAACAGACGAGAACGACGACAGCCGCCATGAAAGCTCCATATCAAGCTTTCAACTCAACAAAACTCATCTAAAACTCATTTCTACCAACTAATATGCTATCAATCATGCATTGAAATATCAAACCTCGTCCCAACATGCTTAAACATTAATCAACATGCTATCTCAAGTTTTTTTACAACACAATCTATACATTTTTCTCACGAAAAATTGGAACATATGTCAAACAAATTTCTAGTTTTCGAAATACCTTTGAAACACAATGGAAAAGCTTGAAGAAGCTGGAACAAGCTCTGCTACTTCGCTCTCTTTGTCTCTTCCTTCAAAAAAAGATAAAAATGGATATGGATGTTCTTGTCTCTCTCTCTCTCGTTCAACTCTTGTGCAGAAAGAATGAAGAAGAAAGGAAGAACGAGGCAAAGATGGATATGAAGAAGAATATGAAGGGCAGCTGCTATTCTTGATCTCTCTCTCCCTTTTTCAAACTCTTGTGCAGAAAGAATGAAGAAGAAATGTTCTGATTGATTTTTAAAAAACAAAAACGTGAGAGGGTGAGGGGGAAGGTAAGGGGAAAGGCATGGGTGAGGTGAGGGAGGCCATGCCTTGGTTGACCAAAATAAGCTACCCGATCGTTCGACTATCATGATATTTTCCGTCTTCGGAAAAATCCCGAACTAAACTGACATTGCAAAAATAATTCACTTACTTTAAAATAATAGTTATTTGAAATTATTAATTTTTTAAAACACTGCTTTAAAATACTGGTTTTAAATACTCAACAATTAAAATATCCGAACTAGAAAATATCTAATTCTCTCAGATTTTAAATCACCCTGTTCAAATTATCTGAATTTAAACACTAATGACTGGAGGATATCTGATTCTCCTAGTCCTAAAAATATTTATCGAAATATCTAATTCACGATAAATACACACCGCCAATTTAAAAGAATAGGAATTGAATTTATCTGAAATTACAATTCCGGCTTTCCATAACTAAAAAGAGGATTAAACCCAAACTGAAATAATTAATTCACCTATGGGAATTAATTGATCTTGAATTCCATGAAACTTAACGGATACTTTCGACCATAATCTGACTGGAAACTACTATACTAAATAGTAATTTCAACAATTAACTTAAATTAAGTAGTAATTATTTTACGGGGTATTACATCTTTACATTACATCTTTACGTAAATAACTTCAAATCCAATTCCTAACGTTAGCTTAGATATACATTCGCAAAATTCAAGATTTATACACTAACCTTGGATTAGCACAAACCTTTCTCAATTGCCGTGAGTTTACTATTCTTGTATAGTATATTTCACTTGGTTAATTAAAGGGTGGATAATACCCAAACCTCTCATTTTTAAATATATATATATCTATATATATATATATCTAATAACATACAAATTCATTAATCTAATTATTGGAATACACATGTATACTTAAAATTCCATCCTCCTAGTTCAAGACTTGTAAAGACACGTCTATAACACCTTTGACATACATGTACGGGGAGCTTTGATGGATCACAATATCAAATCTACTTGCAGTGCAAATATAATTTATAATCCATGTCTATTTTTAAATAAGTTAGACATCAATTAATTTTATTTCAATATAATTTAAAACTCATAATACAAATACCTATGACCACTCTCCATATATACTATCAATTGTATTTCACCTATAATAAATTTTAAAAACAATTAATCATAAGTTAAATACCAAAAAAAAAACTAAAGGTATAACATCGATTTTATTTTTTTTACTTTATCATCTTAATTTGGATAACTAGAACCATTTGCTAACCGAATAGAGTTACTGATTCTCAGAATAATTTACAACTAATATAAGATTGTATATTGTGGTATAAATTTCATACCTTTCAAGTTTCAAGCTCCACCTTGTTTCTTTCTTTTGATTTTCGTCCAAAACACCATATTATAAAGCTATTTAGATAGTGTGTATTAACATAAATATAGCTGCCAAGTTCTTATTTATTGTACACTAATCCATCTTTCACATTTGATTAGTGGCACCACCCAAGACTGCCACGTCTACTTATTTATTTTAATATGATATTTTTCTTTTCAATTTCTAATATAGTTGTCCTAATCTAGTAAATGGCCCGCATAATATATATATATATATATATATATATATAGACATATATATTTATATCTAGTTGATTTGCAAATAAAATATAATATTACTATCAATTATAATAATATTTATTTTAGATAAGCTTTATTTAAAATAATATCTATTTAGACAAATTAACATTTAAGGCCAAGGTACAATTATATCCAAAAATTCATCTTTCAATGCTTGATGTGATATAGATTTTAAATTACAATGGGGTCTCATTATAAAAAATATAATAATTTTTCGAGTATAGCTAACCATCCAACTACACACTTTACCTAAAAATAAGATCTACAAGGGTCTATTTTTTTTTCTAGCTCACTCTTAAGGTAGCATAGACTATTTCTTAAAGACCAAAAAGTTATAGATATTACACTTGTTCTAACCATTAGATTTATAGTCCTAATTAAATTTAGGAAATAAAATGTTGGGGTATTACACTCCTCCCCCCTTAAAAGAATTTCGTCCCGAAATTCACGTACCTTCGAATAATTCAGGATACTGCTGTCTCATTTTGCTTTCTAGTTCCCACGTTGCTTCAGTTCGATCATGATGATTCCATTGCACGAGCAACAATGGAATTTGCTTGTTTCTTAGGACTTGAACTTTCCTATCAAGAATTTCGTGGGGTTTCTCCTCATACGTCATATTAGAACGTAAAACTAACTCACTTTCTTTGACAACATGTTCTGGGTCAAACACGTATTTCCTGAGCATTGAAACGTGATACACATCGTGAACTTGTGACAGGTCTGGTGGTAGAGCTAATCGATAAGCAACCTCACCAATTGTTTCTAGTATCTCGAATGGCCCAATAAATCTTGGTCTCAGTTTGCCTTGTTTTCCGAATCTCACAACACCCCGTGTTGGAGATACCTTTAAGAAAACCTTTTCACCAACTTGGAACTCTAGGTTTGTCCTGCGCTTGTCTACATAAGCCTTCTGTCTGTCTTGTGCTTCTTTCATTCTTGCTCGAATTTGGTCGATCATCTTGATAGTGGTTTGCACGATCTCTGGACCCAAAATTTTTCTTTCTCCAACTTCATCCCAGTATAAGGGCGATCTGCATTTACGACCATACAAGGCTTCATATGGTGCCATCTTTATAGTTGATTGATAAATATTGTTATATGCGAACTCTACTAAGGGTAAAACATCTTCCCAACTTGTGTTTCCGTCCAACACAACTCCTCGTAGCATGTCCTCCAGAATTTGTATCGTCCTCTTTGATTGACCATCTGTTTGAGGATGAAAAGCAGTGCTGAAGTTCAACTTCGTTCCCATTGCTTCTTGAAGACTCTTCCAAAACCTTTTTGTGAAGCGAGTATCACGATCTGACGTGATAGAAACTGGAATTCCATGTAGTCGAACAATCTCCTTCACATAAATTTGCGCTAATTTGCTTAATTCCGTTGTTGTTTTGATTGGCACGAAATGTGCTGATTTGGTCAATCGATCTACGATAACCCAGATTGATGAGTTTTCTTTCGCTGATCGCGGTAAGCTTACTACAAAATCCATCGTTATATGCTCCCATTTCCATTCTGGAATTTCCAACGGCTGCAATAACCCTGAAGGTCGTTGATGTACTGCTTTTACTTGCTGGCATGTTAAACATCTCTCCACAAATGTGGCTATCTCCCTTTTCATATTATTCCACCAGAAGTATTGTTTCAGGTCCTTATATAGCTTTGTGCTGCCTGGATGTGCCATGTAGGGAGTATTATGAGCCTCTCTCATAATTTCTTGCTTCAATGTGTCATCTCTGGGAACGTATAATCTGTCACGGAACATTAAAGCTCCGTCATTATCTTCCCTAAATTCTTTTGGTTCGCCCGCTTTGACTCTTTGTCTTATCTTTTCCAATCGTTCATCTTTTGGCTGAGCTTCTACGATTCTTGATCGTAGTTCTGGTTTGGCTACCACTGCGGCTATCACACTTGTTGTAGAGCTTGGTGTAAACACTAACTCTAATTCCATCTTTTCTATTTCTCTCACAAGTTCCTCTTTATTTGTGAGTAGATATCCCATCACTCCTTGTTTCTTTCTGCTCAATGCGTCAGCTACTACATTTGCTTTCCCAGGATGATAGTGTATCGTACAGTCATAATCTTTCACTAACTCTAACCATCTCCTCTGCCTCATATTAAGCTCTTTCTGTTCGAAGATATACTTCAAACTCTTATGGTCAGTGTAAATCTCGCATTTTACCCCATAAAGATAATGTCTCCAAATCTTGAGTGCATGTACGACGGCAGCAAGCTCCAAATCGTGGGTTGGGTAGTTCAGTTCATGAGGTCTTAATTGTCGCGAAGCATATGCTACCACCTTCCCATTTTGCATCAGCGTGCATCCTAAACCCAATTTAGACGCGTCAGTGTATATCACGATCCTTCTACTCTTTCTGGCAAAGTTAAGACTGGTGCAGTTGTTAATCTTGTCTTTAGTTCTTGAAAACTCTGTTCACGCGCATCAGTCCACTCAAACTTGACCTTCTTCCTCAAAAGTTGTGTCATTGGCCTTGCTATCTTTGAAAAATCTTTAATGAACTTCCGGTAATATCCTGCTAAACCGAGGAAACTTCTTATCTCATGAATGTTGGTTGGTGATTTCCATTTCTTCACTGCCTCAACCTTTGCAGGATCCACCTTAATCCCCTCTGCTGACACAATGTGCCCGAGAAACATTACTTCATTTAGCCAAAATTCACACTTGCTGAATTTGGCATATAACTTTTCTCTCCTTAGTGTTTCTAACACTAGTCTCAAGTATTTCTCGTGTTCTTCTTCATTTCTTGAGTAGATCAGTATGTCGTCAATAAAAACCAACACAAACTTATCCAAATATTCATGGAAAACCCGATTCATTACATCTATAAAGACTGCAGGTGCATTTGTTAACCCAAAAGGAAACACTAGAAACTCATAGTGGCCATATCTTGTTCGGAATGCAGTCTTGGGTATGTCATCTTTTCTTACTTTAACTTGGTGATACCCAGATCGTAGATCAATCTTGGAAAAGATTTTTACACCAGTTAATTGATCAAAAAGATCATCTATCCTCGGAAGTGGATACCTGTTCTTCACTGTCAACTTGTTCAACTCCCGATAGTCGATGCACATTCTCATAGTACCATCCTTCTTTTTGACGAATAGAATCGGTGCTCCCCAAGGCGATACACTAGGTCTTATAAAACCTAATTCCAATAATCCATCCAATTGCACTTTTAACTCTTGTAACTCATTCGGTGCTAACCGATATGGGGCTTTGGATACCGGTGCTGCTCCCGGTTCTAGGTCTATGGTGAACTCTACTTGTCTGTCTGGCGGCAGACCTGGCAAATCATTTGGAAATACATCTTCATATTCCCGTACCACTGGTACCTGACCCACTGTTAAACCTTCTTCTTTCTTGCTTACAAGGTTTACTAGAAACGCCTGACAATCTCCTTTTTGTAACAACTTTACAGCCTTTAATGCTGAAATGATGGGAATTATATTTCCCATTTTTGCTCCATAAAACTTCACTTCTTCCTCGCCTAGTTTCTGAAATATTATCTCTCTCTCATGGCAGCGTATTGTTGCACTCTCCTTTGTTAGCCAATCCATCCCAAATATAATGTCAAAGTCCCGCATCTCAAGAGCATAGAGATCAGTTGTGAAATTCCTTTCACCTACTACCAAGTCTAAGTTCTTACAAACCCAATCGGCTAAAAGTGTTTGCCCTGAAGGAATGCTTACTGCCCGGGCTTCTCCTGCTAATTCTAGCTCTAGATTAAGACGTTTACATACATCTCTAGATATAAAGGAATGTGAAGCTCCAGTATCAAATAAAGCAAGCACAGGTATATCACACAAACTAATCATACCTGCCAAATTTCCAGGGTTTCCAGCTGCCTCTTGCTGGTTGAGAGCATACGCTCTGGCTTGTTGTGGTGCACGAGGACCTTGATTCTAATTTTGCTGAGGTCTGGGATTACTTCTATTGTTGTTGTTATTTCCTCGACCTCCTCCACCTTGTGGTCTCATATTTCTCATGTCCTGTCTGAACTGTGGCCTTTGTTGCTGCCGATCTTGCATTCCCAAATTTTGTTGACATTTATTAGCATAATGCCCTCGTCGACCACATCGATAGCATTGGACACATGGTCCAAAGTGATATCTGTTACAAGTTGCACACAACGGTGAATTCCCTTAATAGCCTTGAGATTTTGGCACAACATTCACTTGCCCTGCAGGCCTTGGTCCAAAGTTCCTTCCTCCTTGATAGTTATGCTGAAAATTCTTCCCTTGATAACCTCGTTGTGGTCCATCCCACTTCCATTTTCCCTTCTGATCCCCAACTACTGGTTGAGATGCTGAAGTCTTTGATGTCCCTTGCATTGCCTCAATACTAAGTGCCCAACTCAGTATTTGACCATAGTTTACTTCATCCTTTCCAATCAGTGCAGTGCCTATTTCCGGTTTCAAACCCATGCGAAATTTTTCAATCCTCTTTGCTTCTGTGTCTACGGTCTGTGGTGCATATCGAGATAACCTATTGAACTGCAAATCATATTCTGCGACTGATTTGCTCCCCTGTTTAAGATTCCAGAATTCATTAGCCTTCTGATGCTGATAATGAGCCAGTATGTACTTTTGATATAAGATCATCTTAAAGTTCTCCCAGGTGAACGCTTCCCAATCTGCATCAGATATTGTCCTTCGAACGGACTCCCACCAGAAATCCGCATCATCCACAAGTTGATACAAAGCACAGGCCACCATTTCTTTATTACCACAATGCAAAAACCCAAATATCTTTTCAAGTGCTCGAACCCAACGTTCGGCTGTGAATGGATCCCCTTCTCCATTGAAAGTTGGGAGATTATGGCGTCTGAACTCCATTTCAATTTTTGGTCCCTGACCCTGCGGAATATTCGGTACTTCCGGTACCGCCAAGTTCACATTTCTTGGTCTTCCTCTTGGCATTCTGCAACTAGTCAAATCTCCAATCGATCAACACTTGCGTAAAGATTCGAAAAGAAAATAAAGATAATAACTACACATCTCGAAAAGGAAAAGAAATGTATATATGCAAGTCTTCCAAAAATATATACACAATATATATAAATCTAAAAGATATCCTGAAACAGAACTTTTATATAAAAGAGTGCAGTACCACACATACATCATCTATACATCAAAAATATAATATACCGTCTAGTCCACTAAGTCAAAAGGAGGCTAACTACCAAATGCCTCATGTCGGAACGGTCTTATAACAACGACAACGTTTCCGACTAACAAAAGCTACTGAGCTAATGATACAACAAAATGTCAGCGTCAGTATATACTAAACTACTCAAACTACTACAACTATATATATATCTATGGAGACGACGGAATATACCAGTGCCCCGGACTCCCCTCAGCATCGAAATCACGTCGAAAGTGAAGCGTCGTAGATCCATCAGTTACTTCCATCGGCTCCTCATCGGGATTCTCCTCCGGGTCCTCCTCTGGGTCCTCCTCTGCGATGGGCTCTAACTGGGTCCTAGATGGACCGGCCTCATCATCATGCGATGCTACTGTGATAAGTGGCGACTGTGGTGCAGGTGGTGCTGAACGATTCATCTCGATCGTCCTCTCCTCTGGTAAGACCGATGTAAATGGTACTCTAAACATATCCATATCCTCCTCCACTATAGGTAATTGTGGAGCCACACATCGTCTATTTGCCCAAGTCCGTAGAACATATGTGAAGAATCTCGAGAAATAGACTTTCTCTGTAAAAGTAGGCGGAGATCTCTCTGAGAAAATATCAGCAACTCTTGCAGCCCATGGTCTCCAGGCTTGGGGTAGTCCAATAATATATCTCGCCGTAGCCTCTACTTCTGTAATACCACCGATACCCGAGACAGTCATCCATAAAGTCACAAAACGTGCGGTGAACTCTGGCACATCCTCCCCTGGTCTACTAATACATGCACGAAACCTCTCTATTCGCTCATCCATCGTCACACGAGTACGACACCTCTTTTGAGGTCTCACCTGCCATCCCGCCATCTACTTAGCATAATTTCTCAATCAGTCTACGTTCAACCATTTTCATAAATTCTTACAAGTTTAGCCTAAGTTCAACAACTACAGGCTAAATTCATCTTAAGTTCTCAAATTTCAAGTCAAAGTACTCATCTAGAGCACAAACATCAAATACAAATCAACTATCAATGTGTGCAATCAACATATGTCAATCATTCATAAGTATGCCCAAATCATAGATAAATAAATTCCTCACATGTATACAATAGAATCAACATGGTTTAGCACAAAATCCTGTACGCCCACAGGCATATTTCATTCTCAAACCAGTAAGTAATCAGTATAAGACTCAATCTTTCAAGGCATTCCCGCCAACATGGCAAATCACAATCTTTCATTTCCAAACAAACTTAACATTTCACCAATTAATGTAAACTTTTAAAATCTAAAAACCACATAAAAACATGCGTACCTTTTAGCTGTTGCGTGAGTGACGAGCTGAGGACTTTTATAATATCACACAGGAATTTAATGAAAAAGAGAAATAAAATAAGTTGACCCAACAGGTTTGCAGAGTTGCAAGACCTGGCTCTGATACCACTTTGTAGCGCCCCGGTCCCAGAAGACCGTAGAAATGGATGCCACGGGGATTGGAATTAAGAAGCGGGAAAGAAAGGGGTAACCTGATTAATGAAAATCTCAACAGAAGACTCAGAATAATTAAACATGCTGTATAATAATATATACATATTCATAACACAAAGATCAGAACTCTTAGTGTTTAAGAAAAGGATATTACAAGGAGACTTCATTATCAACAGAATACTTAACAAAAAGAGACAATGGGAAAATACATAAACATCAAAAGCCCATTTCTCAGAATCGTCACCTCCACGCGCCAGCCTACTGACCTGAAAAATATTTGAAAATATTTGGGCTGAGTACAAGTGCACTCAGTGGGTAAGTTTTTACAATTCGAGTTATGCAAATCATTTTATTAAAGTAATGTATCTGTGTTCATGCAGGTAGTGAAGCTTAGGAGGTTTTAAAATTTAAAGCAACCTAAGTTCACCAAAATATTTTATCGTGAAGCGCTTAAGAGGGTAACCAGTCACTGCCCGCAACCCGTACTACATCACCACGCGTAAAGTTGAGTATGGCCAAGTATACCCAATGAGTATAACCCATAAGTGTTTCATTATTGTCTCACCGACAAGGAGTAGGGCAGGACAAATAAAGCATGCATACTGTAGCTACTCACATTGACACAACGCTGGTATATGAGACTCCGACAACATACAGTAGCACGTAAATATTTAACACAGATAGTCACATATGCTCTTTTAACAAAGCAGAGCTTAATAACTCGAAAGATACAATTTGTAAAAAATATAATAGCCCACCTGGATAGAAGATAAACTTTCAAATCCTGGGTTGGTCTAGCACAGGTTCTGCTACTTCTTCTGAGCCTACAATAACAAGTCTTGGCTTAGCTTTGCTAAAGGACCTTATCAAACTCAATCCCTAAGCTTTCTTATAATTAAAGTTTCTAATATTGTATTTTGTTTAGTAGTCCCCTGATTTTATACTCAACTTGACTCTTTAGAATATATTATTCACTACAATAAACCTTAGAGTAAAATGTGAGAATATGGAAAATATGTGGTCAGTCACTTATCCGTACAATTATTTTACTGATTTATGATAGATGTAGATATATCTATGCAAATCCATTAGAAATTTACTGAATAGAGAGTGAAGCGATAATTAAGTTACTTGATCATGAATATTATATGAATTAAATGATATAAATAATCATCATAACCTGAACTACTAACTTTGAAACCAATAACCTAAGTTTCTTTACATTACATCTTTACGTAAATAACTTCAAATCCAATTCCTAACGTTAGCTTAGATATACATTCGCAAAATTCAAGATTTATACACTGACCTTGGATTAGCACAAACCTTTCTCAATTGCCGTGAGTTTACTATTCTTGTATAGTATATTTCACTTGGTTAATTAAAGGGTGGATAATACCCAAACCTCTCATTTTTAAATATATATATCTATATATATATATATCTAATAACATACAAATTCATTAATCTAATTATTGGAATACACATGTATACTTAAAATTCCATCCTCCTAGTTCAAGACTTATAAAGACACGTCTATAACACCTTTGACATACATGTAAGGGGAGCTTTGATGGATCACAATATCAAATCTACCTGCAGTGCAAATATAATTTATAATCCATGTCTATTTTTAAATAAGTTAGACATCAATTAATTTTATTTCAATATAATTTAAAACTCATAATACAAATACCTATGACCACTCTCCATATATACTATCAATTGTATTTCACCTATAATAAATTTTAAAAACAATTAATCATAAGTTAAATACCAAAAAAAAAACTAAAGGTATAACATCGATTTTATTTTTTTTACTTTATCATCTTAATTTGGATAACTCGAACCATTTGCTAACCGACTAGAGTTACTGATTCTAAGAATAATTTACAACTAATATAAGATTGTATATTGTGATATAAATTTCATACCTTTCAAGTTTCAAGCTCCACCTTGTTTCTCTCTTTTGATTTTCGTCCAAAACACCATATTATAAAGCTATTTAGATAGTGTGTATTAACATAAATATATCTGCCAAGTTCTTATTTATTGTACACTAAGCCATCTTTCACATTTGATTAATGGCACCACCCAAGACTGCCACGTCTACTTATTTATTTTATTATGATATTTTTCTTTTCAATTTCTAATATAGTTGTCCTAATCTAGTAAATGGCTCGCATAATATATATATATATAGACATATATATTTATATCTAGTTGATTTGCAAATAAAATATAATATTACTATCAATTACAATAATATTTATTTTAGATAAGCTTTATTTAAAATAATATCTATTTAGACAAATTAACATTTAAGGCCAAGGTACAATTATATCCAAAAATTCATCTTTCAATGCTTGATGTGATATAGATTGTAAATTACAATGGGGTCTCATTATAAAAAATATAATAATTTTTCGGGTATCGCTAACCATCCAACTACAGATTTTTTTTTTCTAGCTCACTCTTAAGGTAGCTTAGACTATTTCTTAAAGACCAAAAAGTTATAGATATTACACTTGTTCTAACCATTAGATTTATAGTCCTAATTAAATTTAGGAAATAAAATTTTGGGGTATTACACGGTGGATATGCATATAATTTCTTTTAAGGTTTTCGAATTATATGTGATTTTATCCTAAAGATTGTGACTGTACTGCATGTTTATTTTCAGTTATTCTATATAGTCATGGCACTCTCAAACCTGTCCTTGATTCTCAAAGAAAACAAAATAGTTGGTGAAAACTATAAAGATTGGATAGGAAATCTGAACATCGTCCTAACTGCTGAGAATTTCAAGTGACACTCATCTTCTAATCGGTTTGCTGTCTGTCTTCCATCCCCTTTTTTCAATGCATCAAAATATATGTAAACTGTTTTAAATAAAAATTCTCCTTTAAAACATATGCAAACATTCACAGAAAACTATTAATTAAAAGAGTGGATGATCAAATATAAAGTAAGTTTAGAAATAGTTTTGAAGAGTAGAAGTAGGCTCAGGAGGATTTACTTTTAAGAACTAGAAGAAGTCTAGAGTGAGGGGATCTCATACAATAATTCATGACATATGGGATAAATTGACGAAAGTGCAGCAGTGAAGGGAATCCAGCCATGTGTAATAAAATCTAAATGTAGTGAAAGAACAAATCATTTTTGAAATAAACAACTATTAGTTGTATGTAAAAACTATTAATTAAGAGCGTAGATGATCAAATACAAAGAAATTTTAGAAATAGTTTTGAGAAGAAGTTGTCACGGGCGAGTTTATTTTTTAGAACTAGAGAAAGTCTAGTGTGAGGGAATCTCATACAATAATTTACAAAACATGGTACAAATTAGCGAAAGAGCATCGAGTGAAGGGAGTTAAGTTGTGTGTAAAAAAATCTAAATGTCGTGAATGATCAAAGCTTTTTTTGAATAAACAACTATAAATTGTATGTCAAAACTATTAATCAAATACAATGTAAGTTTAGAAATAATTTTTAGCAGTAGAGTATGCTTGGGAGAATTTACTTTTGAGAACTAGAGGAAGTCTAGTGTGAGGGTATCTCATACAATAATTTACGAAAAATGGTACAAATTAGCGAAAGAGCATCGAGGAAGAAAGTCCAGTCGTGTGTAAGAACCTTAGTACAAATTTGTATCTGATTAGTGGATTGTTTTTCACTGGACTATGCCACCCACGGTAGGTTTTAACCAAATTGAGTTATCACATCCACGTTCTTTACGTGCTTTACTCTATCATTCAATTTACAAACAACTATCCGTACACCAAATTGAACACCAGTAAAGAACATTGCAGTTCTGCGCGACCTTAGCATTTTCATATTTCATAAAAATGATTAATCAATAAACCAATTTTAATTCGAATATTTTTATATATCGATTATTACCAAAGAAAATTTAAAAGTTGCGGAAGAACATAGCTTTTTTAAAATAAACAACTATAAATTGTTTGTAAAAACTATTAATTAAGAGTGTTGATGATTAAATACAAATGAAGTTTAGAAATAATTTTGAAAAACTTTTTTTGTGAAAATAAAGGATGTTATATATATGCGCTAAATTATTGAGTTTTTCCCGAAGTATTTTCCAATGGTATTAATACAGAATCTTAATAGCAAAAATGTAACAACCAATGCATATTTATGTTTCAATATTAGTAGTTACACAATTTTACTTTAACAGATCTTCCATCTCCACAAACTATATAAAAATGGTCTAACAATTGATGTGACATTCAAACTTCAAAAATAAACATAATTAATTTAACATGTCAGGATTTCTCATATATATTATTAATATGGCTCGTAATTTTTCAATGTTTTTCGGAGTAGTGGCGTTGATTATACTCGTATCATCAACTTATAATTTGAAGGGAGTTATAGCAGTTGATGAGTTAGAAATAGAATTTTATGGGAACTATGCTGAAGGGACATCACCAGGTTATGATATTCCCATAATTCATGAATCCCTATCGATCCCACCTTTCCCTTCAGCTGGGCCAGATAAGGAAACCAAGTTGTCTCCAATGTTTCAAAGTTATGAATAGTTTGAAATAGTTGATATGAATGACTCAATGTACTATTCTTAATAAATTATCTACCGTACAATGATTTCTTGCTAATTCTTTATTAATGAAATTTAATTTTTGCGATGGAAATAATCTCATGTATGTTTATATATATATATATATATATATATATATATATATATATATATATTAATCCAATAATTTAAAACTTCAACAGTAGTTAGTGAAAAATTAATAAATAATATAGGGATAAGGTCCAAAATCTCCTTTTCAATTCAGAACTACTTGATTTTCGCTCCAATTTGCATGCACATATCGCGCACAATATCTATGTTCAACCTTGGGCAGCAAAATGAGAGACAACATACACTAGACCCGGCACTTTCAAAGAAAAAATAATCAATATTCAAGTATATAATTGCATATAAATCAAATTGACATGACTACTTACCTTCAACATATCTGATATAACAGTCAAGTTTTTTCCTTAGTTTTTTATTTGAATATCAATAGCTAGCAATAGTCGAAACCATGCCCAATTTTCTTTGTTTTCTTTAGAAACCACTGCCAAACTATTGGAAATAATTAACCTTCTTCGTCCTTCCCAACAGCAACAAGAACCCGTCCATTAACAACACCCCTCAAGTGACACCTATCTTCTAATCGGTTTGTTGTCTACCTTCCAACCCCTTTTTTCAATGCATCAAAACATATGTAAACTGATTTAAATAAAAATTCCCCTTTAAAACATATGCAAATGTTCATAGAAAACTATTAATTAAAAGAGCAGATGATCAAATAAAAAGTAAGTTTAGAAATAGTTTTGAAGAGTAGAAGTAGGCTCAAGAGGATTTACTTTTAAAAACTAGAAGAAGTCTAGAGTGAGGGGATCTCATACTATAATTCATGAAATATGGGATAAATTAACGAAAGTGCATTAGGAAAGGGAGTCCAGTCGTATGTAATGAAATCTAAATGTAGTGAAAGAATGTAACAGCCCGGTCCTGAGGATGGGGACGGGGTTGTTGTGCGTAAAATAGCATGAAAAATAAGAAATCCAGGGGGGTGTTTTAGAATTCAACTAAGTTAGCGCCTCAAAAACTTAGGCAACTTAACTTTATGACTTGGAAGAACTAATTGATTTCAATGAATCAAAGGGGTCAATGGATTCAAACAAGTTGAAGGGGTCAAAGGATTTAATCGAGTCAAAGGTGCGTCATATCATAAGCCAATCAAAATTTAAACAGAATCCAATGACAAACTGAAAACAAGCAGAATCATGCTTGGAAAGAAAAGCCCTTTCATAGGCGATCAACAACAATAAACATGCAAAACTTATTCACAAGTCCACTAGAAATGAACAGATACCAATATGTTCAACAATAGGACTTCTCAAGTAACCCGGAATCAATAAAGGAATAAGTGGTATATCAAAAGAATATGCTTCAAAGACTTTATTGATAACTAGGATTCATAGCATTTAAGACATGCTATTATCAAGAAACAAGTTACACCTATTAAGTCTAAATACTAACATCAAAGTACTTAGCAGAAACTTAGCGGAAGAAAATCATGTAACCATATATAGCAACAAACTTGAAACCTCAGACAACTCAGACAACCCCGCCAGCAGCACATCACCGGCCTCAGTATCTCAACCTGAAAATATTTGAAAATGAGGGTGTGAGCACTAATGTACTCAGTGGGGTTTTATGAGAAAACTCTTCATAAACTTTAGAAATATCCAATTAATAACTGGCGGCATATGGAGATCAAAATACAAAAGCCCTCTCCATACCTGCAAAACATTTTACTTCCTTTCTTGGCGCCTTTCTTGACTCAAACCTGTTGTCTGTTGCACCCTTAGATATGCCTTAGGATAAGAGAGGAGTTACCTCAAGTATCCTCTGAGTATGCGAGGGGATTACCGAGCAGTGACTCCCTTTACTTTCAAATGTTCAACTCGGCGACTCGAAGGTCACGGCATGATAATGCAAATAAACTGTTCTTTGAGCTCGATAACCTGCTTACAACAGAAGCTATATCCTTTCTTAACTTTCTTCCTTACTTAACCTTAACATTCTTTACTTAACCTTAACTTTCCTTACTTCACCTTAACATTCCTCACTTACTTGATTTAGCTAGCAATACCAAGCCTAGAGCAATCGTCTAAGGCTAATTCCTTAATTAAGCATGATCTCGGCCTATAAGGGATTTATAACTTACCCTAAAAAGCAATACTTAGCTAAATAAGCTTTAGCAAAATCCAACATTCCAAAATGAGAAAAAGAACGCGGATAAACATAGATTGCAATTAAAGCAATTTTAGATCTCATGCTAGGGTCAATTGCATTTAAACAATTCTAGCACATCTAAACATGCTTGAGAGCTCACTTAACTTATAATAACTTCCTTTACTTTATCAAAGTCAAATAACAATTCAACAATATCATGCATATAACTTCCTTCCTTTTCTTGTACAGAGACTAAACAGGCAGAGTATAAAATACTTTTATTGGATATTTCCCTTGCCTTAACATGCTTCTAGAGCTTACTAGCTCAAACCATATATTTGGTTTAGAATCACCCACCTCGATGACGAGCACCTGGATAATGAGCACGTAGATGAAGCAACGAGCTGAAAATCCTTCCTCAGGCCTCCTCAGGGTTTATCTCTTCTTTACGAAAGTCGATCAATGACTTGAAACCTTATTCAAGATCCGCAAAAGGGGATGGCAAATCCAACTTGAATGATCGAGATTCATGATGATCGGCCACTACTATGTCATAGATCTTCGAAAGAGCTTTGATTTGAGTACTCATGGGCCTTGTGGTTCCAACCGAGGCGAAAGTTAAGGCCTCCACACAAAAACATGTCGGAGCTGTCGTAGCATCTCGTAGGGACCATAATTTTTGGAGGATTGCTTCACACCTTTACGGAGATGTCTTGAATTCTGACAAGACTGAATCTTCAGGTAGAGCCAATCCCTAACTCTATTCCATTTCTCAATTCTAGACAAGTCTGCATACAATTTCACGAGGTTTTGAGCTACTTGCATATTTCTTTTAATGTGTTGAAGCATCACTCTTCTTTGCTGCATCTCATCTTTGACATTTTTATGAGAGGTGTCTATAAAGTGGGGGTGTGAAAAAGGGCCTTTAATCACCGTTGTAGCGAAGAAATTCTGAAAATAGTTACCCACATCATAGATAACTAGCACTTCATGTACCCAATCAAGTGATAAAGTGTTAATAGTTTGGCATTCACATCGATCCTTAATTGCTCTTGAAGGTGCACTAGCTACCCACATTTGGGGTACTGAGTTCATAATCTTCTGATCTAAAAAGAATTTGAGAGTTTGTTGGCCAATTCTAAGTAAGAGCTTATGTTCTCTCAAGTAGTGTCTCCAGCTCTGAATTGCCATTAGAGTGTCCAAGAATTCCTTTATACCCCCAATTGCCTTCGTTTGCAACATCTTGTATAAGGAACGGTAGGAATTGCATTTATATTCAACCTGGGGCTTGTTAGCAAACACCTTGATACTCTTACCCCTACATTGAATAGTTACTACAATCTTCCTATAGCTTAATTCAATAAAAGTGCAGGTCTTGAGCCAATCATCTCCAATAATAATGCCACTCATCTCATATTGCAACATCTTAAGAAAATGTATGAGATTATGCCCTTGAATTCTCCATTTAAACTTCCAAGTTTGGTAGGAACTGGTCAACCTCCTGCCCTTAGCCATATTTGTGAGTAGTGGGGCAGCTACCTCAAGCTCACAACCTAGACTTTGGGTTGTGGATTCTTTAATAAAATGACAAGTGCTGTCTGTATCAAGCAGGGATTGTAAGTTGTGCCTTTGACAAGAACTAACAAGTTTGAAAGTGGTGCTGTTGTCATCCCCCTTGAGTGCTTTGAGAGAAACTTCCACCTCTGGCATAATAACTCCTAGGGGTTCATAGTCATCCACCTCACTTACGGAATGTAGATAGTTCAACTCTTTTTCCTCCATAACGGGCTCTGGGCATGTGTCACCTTCCAAAGTAATGAGACTTTCTAGGTATGCAAAGTCTCCCTCTTCAGACATCTTAGGAGTAGTATTAACCCAGTTATTGTTGTAAGATTTACTTCCTCCTTTCATGGAGTTAAGGGGAATCTACACATCACCCTTAAGTCCTGTATCATCTTTAATTGTGCTGGAAGTCTGTAGGTAAGCCGGCCCCTCTATAAGTGTTTGAGATGGGAATGAGGGACTATAAGTGACTTTCTTAGGATAACAGTAGTTCCTGCTCTGGTTGTATGCTCTGCTAGCCCCATTTTGCTTCTTAGCAATTTCCTCCAATTTGATGAGTTGGTTTTTGCCCAGTTGCACAGCTTGTTCCAAGGTAGTGGGGTTAAATATGTTGATTTCTACCCTAAGCTCATCACATAGCCCACTAAGAAAGCTTTCTACAAAATATGCTTCACTATAAGCTCCCTTGTTACACATCAACAAGCATTTCTTTAATTCCTCAAACTTGTGAACATAATCCATATAATTTCCAGTGTGCTTCAATTTATTGAACTCGGTCACTATCTTGGATTCCCTAATGTCCTCAAATGTTGCTGCAATTACCTCTACAAACTGCTCCCAGGAAACAATATCATACTTTGAGCTAAAATTTTGAAACCATGTTGCAGCTCTACCTTCGAAGTTCTTGGTAGCTAGTGTTACTCTCTCTTTATCGAAGAGGTAATGAACCTTCTTAAAATATCCATTACAATGCATCAACCACACCCTTAGGTTAGATCCATCAAATTTTGGAAAATCTACCTTAGGCAAATGGGTGAATACTTGAATTCCATAGAGTTCTGCGGGAGTTTCTCTTTTAAAAATGAATTGGGTCCTAGATTGGGACCTTTCACCAACATAGTTCTGTGAGGGTTCACCTAAAGTAGATCCTTCATCACCTATTCCTTTCCTAGGACCTCCATTAAGTAACTGTAACTGAAGAGTAGCAGCACTCATAATTAATTGATCTAATTTTTCGCTCATACCTTCTTGCATTTGTGTGACTGATGTGATTTGTTCCTTTAGTCTAGTCTCTGCTGCTTCCCTTTTTAAACTCTCAGCTTACCACATCTGATCAAGTTTCTTTTGATTGTATTGCAGTACCTTGAGATTTGTGTTTTCAGCCACGTCCAAGGTTCGTTGTGTAATACCCCGAAATATTTTAGAAGGTTTAATTCAACTTATGTTACCCTCTAGTAATTTAAAAAATAAGTTGGGTCCTTAAATGATTAAAATAAAGGAAAATCGCAGGCAGGAAAATCTGTCACATTTTGTTTTGGTCAAAAATTGCTTTAAAAATATGTTCTAATATTTTTCTCGGGTTGATAGAAAAAAATTTTAAGCATCGTGCCAAACTTTGAATTTTTTAATTTCGAGTTCAAATTAACTCTTGGCACAACTTTAAGTTGAAAAATAATAAATTTAATAGAAAAAGGCACATCCGTCATTATCCAATTTCTTTTTCAAAAGATTATCTTACTCGTAATTATCTTATTCTTTTTCCTCATTATCCTCTTTCTTTTATTCATTATTATCCTATTTATTTTTCCTCTATAAATAGGAGCTTAAGGTTTGATTTTTCATTCATTTTCAAAATCGAAACGCCGAGCAGCTTCCAGAGAATATACAACTCTAGTTTACTATTTTAATTCTGAAATAGTCATTTTGGAGGTGTCAACGCGTAGATCACGAATACATGATTGAAATGATGACACGAAAGATGATCATGATGGAACATCGTTGTGACCGCCGTCAATTCCTCGGAGAAGGTACTTTCTCCGATTCTGGTCATCCGGACCGATGAATTTAGAAATTTCAAGTTCTAAATATGCTTGTATTTCGGTTATCTTTAATTCTATCAATTTCGATTTTTGATGTTGTGAGTTTTCGGTATTTTTTCCCGTTTTGATTTTATGTAAATCTCAGATCTACTCTTCCTGGATAGTCGTATTAGAAATCTTCTTTTTATAAATAGTCTTTGATCATTTGGATCTTGTAGTTAACCAGAATAGATTTTTGATTTCTCGTCATTTGAAATCCGGATCCGAATATTATATTATAAATCTGCCGAGTTCTAATTTATGTCCTAGCTTATTTTCTGCACTATCAAAAATTGTATTTTTGAGCGAAAATCTAACGGGTATTGAGCTCGATCGAGACTGATACATTTTCAGCTAAAATATGTGAATATTGTTACCGATCAGTTTCGGTTTTTGTCCTATTTCACCCATTTTGGGTCGTCAAATCGAAAAAGTTTATTCTTGAAAGTTGCTCGAAATAATATTTACTGTGCTCCCGTCGAATTTCGTAATTT
This sequence comes from Perilla frutescens, assembly GCA_026008535.1. Lineage (NCBI taxonomy): Eukaryota > Viridiplantae > Streptophyta > Magnoliopsida > Lamiales > Lamiaceae > Perilla > Perilla frutescens. The sequence continues at coordinate 38,807,777 of BRKX01000006.1, read as the reverse complement.
CCGAGCGGTTAAAAAGTGTTGTGGCGTAGATCTGGTAAACTTTGGATAAATGACAAGTTTTGGAAAGAGACCTCTGTCAAATCAGTTGATCCCAGTAAAGCAAGAATAACGTTTTGGAATTTATTTCCTTCTTCGTCGAAATTATTCGATGTCTCTAGAGTTGCGCAATCTATTTTAGAATAGAATAGAATTAATTATAGCTCCGCTTATAGTAGATTAATTTCCGGAAATATAGCGTTTATCCTAAGTTAAAGTTTACCTTCTGTAGTACCAGCTGAGCTAGAGAAAGAGTATCAGGGTTGATTTTCAGGAGTTAGCTTTTTAGAATCCCGAGAAAGGTGGGTTATACTATACTATCTTTGCAAATTGTATCTTTCGAGTTATTAAGCTCTGCTTTGCTAAAATTGCATATGTGACTATCTGTGTTAAGTATTTACATGCTACTGTATGTTGTCGGAGTCTCATAAATCAGCGCTGTGTCAATGTGAGTAGCTACAGTATGCATGCATTATTTCTCCTGCCCTACTCCTTGTCGGTGAGACTAAAATGAAACACTTATTGGTTATACTCTTTGGATATACTATGACCATACTCAACGTTATGCACTGGTGATGTAGTTCGGGTTGCGGGCAGTAATGAGTTATACTCTTAAGTGCTTCACCATAAAATGTTTTGATGAACTTAGGTTGCTTCCAACTTTTAAACCTCCTAAGTTTCACTATCTGCATGGACACAGATAGATTACTTTTACAAAATAATTTGCATAACTTAAATTGTGAGAACTTGCCCACTGAGTGCATTAGTACTCAGCCCAAATCTTTTCAAACATTTTCAGGTCAGTAGGCTGGAGTGTGGAGGTGACGAGGCTGAGATATGAGCTATTATGATTTACATATTTTTTCGTTGTCCCTTTTTGTTAGTATTCTGTTAAGAATTGAGCTTTCGCACTTACAACTTAAGTATAGAAATAATTTTTAGAAGTAGAGTAGGCTTGAGAGAATTTACTTTTGAGAACTAGAGGAAGGTTAGTATAAGGGAATCTCATACAATAATTCACGAAAAATGGTACAAATTAGCAAAAGAGCATCGAGAGAAGAGAGTCCAGTCGTGCGTAAGAACCTTAGTACAAATTTGTATTTGATTAGTGGATTATTTTTCATTGGACTATTCCCCCCACGGTAGGTTTTAACCAAATTGAGTTATCACATCCACGTTCTTTACTTGCTTTACTCTATCATTCAATTTACAAATAACTATCCGTACACCAAATTGAACACTGGTAAAGAAGATTTCAGTTCTGCGCGACCTTAGCATTTTCGTATTTCTTATAAATTATTAATCAATTAACCAATTTTAATTCGAATTTTTTTATATATCGATTATTACCAAAGAAAATTTAAAATTTGCGGAATAACATAGCTTTTTTAAAATAAACAACTACAAATTGATTGTAAAAACTATTAATTAAGAGTGTTGACGATTAAATACAAATGAAGTTTAGAAATAATTTTGAAAAACTTTTTTTTGTGAAAATTAAGGATGTTATAAATATGCGCTAAATTATTGAGTTTGTCCCGAAGCATTATCCAATGGTATTATTACACAATCTTAATAGCAAAAATGTAACAACCAATGCATATTTATGTTTCAATATTAGAAGTTACACAATTTTAATTTAATTTACACAATATTTGTTAATTAATTCAATAAATTTAAGTTATACATATTATCTTTTTAACAGATCTTCTACTTCCACAAACTATATAAGAATGGTCTAACAATTGATATGACATTCAAACTTCAAAAATAAACATAATTAATTTAACATGTCAGGATTTCTCATATACATTGTTAATATGGCTCGTAATTTTTTAATGTTTTTTGAGTAGTGGCGTTGATTATCCTCGTATCATCAACTTATGAATTGAAGGGAGTTATAGTAGTTTATGGACACTATGCTGAAGGGACACCACCAGGTTATGATATTCCCATAATTTATGAAACCCTATCGATCCCACCTTTCCATTCAGCTGGGCCAGATAAGGCAACCAAGTTGTCTCCCATGTGTTAAAATTATGAATAGTTTGAAATAGTTGATATAAATGACTAAATGTAATATTTTTAATAAATTATCCACCGTAGAATGATTTCTCGCTAATTCTTTATCAATGAAATTTAATTTTTGCGATGGAAATAATCTCATGTATGTATATATATATATTAATCCAATAATTTAAAACTTCACGAGTAGTTAGTGAAAAATTAATAAATAATATAGGAATAAGGTCCATAATCTCTTTTTCAATTCAGAACTACTTCATTTTTGCTCCAATTTGCATGCACATATCGCGCAGAATATCTATGTTCAACCTTGGGCTGCAAAATGAGAGACAACATAAACTAGACCCTGCACTTTCAATGAAAAAATATTCAATATTCAAGTATATAATTGCAAATAACTCAAATTAACATGACTACTTACCTTCAACATATATGATATAACAGTTAAGTGGTTTCCTTAGTTTCTTATTTGAATATCAATCGCAAGCAATAGTCGAAACCATGCCCAATTTTCTTTGTTTTCTTTAGAAACCAATTCCAAGCTATTGGAAATAATTGACCTTCTTCGTCCTTTGCAACAAAAATAAAAACCCGTCCATTAACAACACCACTCAAATTATACCGATCTTCTAATCGGTTTGCTGTCTGCCTTCCAACCCCTTTTTTCAATGCATCAAAACATATATAAACTGCTTTAAATATAAATTCCCCTTCAAAACATATGCAAACGTTCACAGATTACTATTAATTAAAAGAGTGGATGATCAAATACAAAGTAAGTTTAGAAATAGGTTTGAAGAGTAGAAGTAGGCTCAGGAGGATTTACTTTTAAGAACTAAAAGAAGTCTAGAGTGAGGGGATGTAGTGCCCCGGTCCCGAAAGACCGTGGAAATGAACGCCACGGGGGTTGGAATTAATGTTAGGAAAAACTATCAAGGAACCCCTAGATCAGGTTTTGAGGAGATGTCAAAATTAGTTATGAAAAATTGACTAAAATTCAAGTTGTAGATCAGAGCTGACCAGTCCAGGGCATAAAAAATGAAGTCAAGTAGAGTCAAAGTCAACCAATCTGAAGAATGGTCTACAAGCTGAAGGATACGTCATCCAGTCAAAATTCAACTCAGCTGAGGAGTCATACCAGTCAAAACAAGCTGACAACCAAGTCAGCTGAGTTGAGGGAGAAAAGAGTTGACTAAAGACTGAAGAAACTGATAAAGGATCAGTTTAAGCTAGAGACTTGAAGTATCCAACTGATGGCCAAACTGCAGTAAGCAAGACAGATCAGCTGAAGGTCAGAACTGTAGTCAGCCAGCCTATGATTCGTCAGGCTGACTAAAAAGATTAAGAGAAATCAATCAAGCTGACAAGATAGCCAAGAACTTAAGATCAGTCGAATTGGAGAATGACAAGCTCGGAACTGCCAGCTGGAGCAATAACCAAACTCAGCTGACAAGCCCAGAACTGTCAACTGGAGCAATAGCCAATCTCAGCTAACAAGCTCAAAACTGCCAGCTGGAGCAATAACCAAACTCAGCTGACAAGCCCAGAACTGCCAACTGGAGCAATAGCCAAACTCAGCTGACAAGCTCGGAACTGCCAGCTGGAGCAATAGCCAAACTCAGCTGACAAGCCCAGAACTGCCAACTGGGGCAATAGCCAAACTCAGCTGACAAGCTCGGAACTGCCAGCTGGAGCGATAATCAAACTGAGCTGACAAATCCAGAACTACCAACTGGAACTCAAAACTGCCAAGAAAGCTGAAGCCAGAGAACCTTGGAGTTTATTACTTAAACCGGCGAATCTTGGAATAAATGCTCCTACAAAGATCCTGGAATTTAATGAAGATCGATTGGCAGAGTAACGGCTATTTCAACCAAAAGCTCCAAGTGATCATTAAAGACCATCTTCCATTGATGAGCCAACAGAGCCACCGATCAATGGACAATGGAACTCAACGGTGATAAAATCACTCCTCTATAAAAGCCGAGTGAATTAGAGTTTAAAAACACTCTTCGCCTACACTACACCTTCACAACTTTCACATATACAAACAAGAGCTTTTCTTTCTCCATCCCACTCAATCTCAAGTTCAGCATTTGATAGAAATTGCGAGAGTCCAACTGAGAAGAAGAATTCACTGAATCAAGATATTCAGCCAGCTGTTGACGATCCAGCCAGGGCAGCCTTTTCAGTTCCAGCTATTCAACGATCAACTACTCAGCTCAATTAAAGGAGCATATCAGTTGATACCCCCTGTTCAAGACTCACCTCTTGAAGATCGAAAGAGATCTAAAACCTTGTAAAGACGACAATAGCACCTACCTTCCTAGCGAGCAGTTAGGGACTTCAAGTGTGAGCCGTCTACCCACTGAGGTAGCGAGCAGTTACCAGGTTCAGCCAACTGTCCTTCATTATGTAATTTGTAAAGAAACTCAAGTTATATAGTGAAGTTGCCCTTCTGCGGAAGGAAGAGAGGACGCAGAAGTTTGAGACTTCGAACCTCTATAAATCGCTTGTGTGTTGTGTTATATTGATTATTGCATATCTTTGAATTACACACAATATCACACAAGCTGCACTCGAATTGTCTTAACTGATCAACAAGTTTGTGCATAGATAAGTTTCATCAAGAGAGTCAAAGGGCCCTATTATTCCGCATCTAAAGTAAAAGTTTTTGAATTAGTTTATTCACCCCCCCCTCTAAACTGATACCGACTCGCCCGGGACCAACAATTAAGAAGCGGGAAAGAAAGGTGTAACCTTAACAGAGGATTCAGAAACCAAACATGCATCATAATTATAAAATCCTAGTTCAACAATAATACGAAGATCAGAGGTATGGAATAATTCAACAACAATAACAATGAAAGTGCGGAAGCAAGACTTTGAACAAAAGAGAAGTCAACGGGAAAAACACATAATTAACAAAAGCCCGTTCCTCAGCATCGTCACTTCCACGCGCCAGTCTACTGACCTGAAAATATTTTGAAAGATTTGGGCTGAGTACTAATGCACTCAGTCGGCAAGTTTTCACAATAAGTTTATGTAATTCATGTTCTAAAAGTGATATATCTGTATTTGTGTATGTAGTGAAGCTTAGGAGGTTTTAGAATATAAAGTAACCTAAGTTCACCAAAATATTTTAACATGAAACGCTAAGTGTATAACCAGTCACTGCCCGCAACCTCAACTACATCATCAACGCGTAAGTCTTAAGAGTATCACCAAGGAGTATAACCGTTCATTTATTTTGAGGACTAGAGAAAGTCTAGTGTGAGGGAATCTCATACAATAATTTACAATAATACCCCGAAATATTTTAGAAGGTTTAATTCAACTTATGTTACCCTCTGGTAATTTAGAAAATAAGTTGGGTCCTTAAATGATTCAAATAAAGAAAAATCGCAGGTAGGAAAATCTGTTACATTTTGTTTTGGTCAAAAATTGCTTTAAAAATATGTTATAATATTTTTCTGGGGTTGATAGGAAAAATTTCGAGCATCATGCCAAACTTTGAATTTTCTAATTTCGAGTTCAAATGAACTCTTGGCACAACTTTAAGTTGGAAAATAATAAATTTAATAGAAAAAGACACATCTGTCATTATCCAATTCCATTTTTTAAAAGATTATGTTATTCGTAATTATCCTATTCTTTTTCCATCATTATCCTCTTTCTTTTATTTATTATTATCCTATTTATTTTTCCTCTATAAATAGGAGCTTAAGGTTTCATTTTTCATTCATTTTCAAAATCGAATAGTCATTATTAAGATTCCAGAGAATGTACGACTCTAGTTTCCTATTTCAATTATGAAATAGTCATTTTGAAGGTGTCAATGCGTAGATCACGAATACTTGATTGAAATGATGACACGAAGGATGATCACGATGGAAAATCATCGTGACCGCCGCCAATTCCTCGGAGAAGGTACTTTTTCTGATTCTGGTCATTCGGACCGATGAATTTAGAAATTTTAAGTTCTAAATATGCTTATATTTCGATTATCTTTAATTCTACCGATTCCGATTTTTGATGTTGTGAGTTTTCGTTATTTTTTCCCATTTTCTTTTTATATAAATCTCAGATCTACTCTTCCTCGATAGTCGTATTAGAAGTCTCTTTTTTATAAATAGTCTTTGATCATTTGGATCTTGTAGTTAACCGGAATATATTTTTGATTTCTCGTCGTTTGAAATCCGGATCCGAATATTATATTATAAATCTGCCCAGTTCGAATTTATGTTCTAGCCGTCCGATCTTTGATCTGATTAATCCATTAAATTCCTTATTTTCTGCACTATCAAAAATTGTACTTTTGAGTGAAAATCCAACGAGTATCGAGCTCGATCGAGACCTTTACATTTTCAGCTAAAATCTGTGAATATTGTTACCGATCAGTTTCGATTTTTATCCCGTTTCACCAATTTGGGGTCATCAAATCCAAAACGTTTCTTCTCGAAAGTTGCTCGAAATAGTATTTCCTATGCTTCCGTCGAATTTCGTAATTTTCGGATGAATTTTGAATAATATCGATTATTTAATTTAAGCAATTATTTTATTTCTGAGAGCATGTGTTATCGAAAAATTCTAAAATTCTCATTCTTTACTCTTGGCATGTATAGTAACATCCCTGAATATTTTCGTAATTTCTGAGCGGTTAAAAAGTGTCGTGGCGTAGATCTGGTAAACTTTGGATAAATGACAAGTTTTCGAAAGAGACCTCTGTCAAATCAGTTGATCCCAGTAAAGCAAGAATAACGTTTGGAATTTATTTCCTTCTTCATCGAAATTATTCGAGGTCTCTAGAGTCGCGCAATCTATTTTAAAATAGAATAGAATTAACTATAACTCCACTTATAGTAGATTAATTTCCGGAAGTATAGCGTTTATCCTAAGTTAAAGTTTGCCTTCTGTAGTACCAGCTGAGCTAGAGAAAGAGTATCAGGGTTGATTCTTCAAGAGTTAGCTTTTCAGAATCGCGAGAAAGGTGGGCTATACTAAATCTTTGCAAATTGTATCTTTCGAGTTATTAAGCTCTGCTTTGCTAAAATTGCATATGTGACTATCTGTGTTAAATATTTACATGCTACTATATGTTGTCGGAGTCTCATAAACCAACGCTGTGTCAATGTGAGTAGCTACAGTATGCATGCATTATTTGTCCTGCCCTACTCCTTGTCAGTGAGACTAAAATGAAACACTTATTGGTTATACTCTTTGGGTATACTATGGCCATACTCAATGTTATGCGTTGGTGATGTAGTTTGGGTTGCGGGCAGTGACGGATTATACTCTTAAGCACTTCACGATAAAATGTTTTGGTGAACTTAGGTTGCTTCCAACTTTTAAACCTCCTAAGATTCACTACCTGCATGGACACAGATAGATTACTTTTACAAAATGATTTGCATAACTTAAATTGTTTGAACTTGCCCACTTAGTGCATTAGTACTCAGCCCAAATCTTTTCAAACATTTTCAGGTCAGTAGGCTGGAACGTGGAGGTGACGAGGCTGAGATATGGGCTATTATGATTTACATATTTTTCCGTTGTCCCTTTTTGTTAGTATTCTGTGAAGAATTGAGCTTTCGCCCTTATGGTATTCTTTTGCTAAATCCTAGGAACTCTGATCTTGGTATTTTGTTGATATGATTATGCTTCTCTGATTGTAAATATTTGTTGACTTCCTAGTTAACATGTATCATATGCTTAGCTACATAATTATTCCAAGGGGAGGAAGCCCGTCTTTTGTTATGTCTATTTTATCATTCATTTTAGCCTATGGAAGGGCTTCATTTGTTCAGCATATTGGTGTCTGTTTCTTTTGTCGACCTATGAATGGGTCTATTGATTGTCAGTATCTGGTTATTTGTTTCCGTTTGGCCTATGAAAGGGCTTATTGAATTGTTACAGCTTCCATTCTTCTCTTATAAGCCGTTATAAATGGAGATTCACTCTAGTTACAGAGGTTATGCTGTCTAATTTTCCGGAAAGCATAACCTATCTTTGACATACTCGGTTGTTAAATTTTCTTCCAAACATTAATCCTTTTGGCTTAACACCCCGTCATTAATTTAGTTACCCCATTTCTTTCCCGCTTTTTAATGCCCAGCCCCGTGGCGTCCATTCTCACGATCTTTCAGGATCGGGGCGCTACAAAGTGGTATCAGAGCAGGCTTGCAACTCTGCAGACCTACTAGGTCTTATTTCGTCTTTCATTGAAATTCTGTGTGAAATTATATAAGCCGTCAGCTCGTCACTCACGCAACAGCTTAAAAGGTACGCATGTTTTTATGCAAATTTTAGTTTTTAAAAGTTTATATTATTTGTTGAAATGTTAAGTTTGTCTAAAAATGAAAGATTAGGATTCACCGTGTTGATGGGAATTCCTCGAAAGATTGATTATTATGCGGTTAGCATACTCTGATTAACTGCGTTGATTGCGTACTCTGTTGCTATGGTGATAGCATACTGGTTTCTGTCGAAAAACTATGTTGATTACATATATGTATGAACTTGTTTATATATGCCTTGTGCATACTTGTGATGTTGGGAACGTGCAGAATGCATACTGTAAACCTTGATAGCCGGAATGAGTTTATTGTTTATACTCTTGAATGAGTACAAGAACTTGAAAGTGGGAGAATGTAAGATTAACTTAGCCTATAGTTGCTGAACTTAGGCTGAATTTGTAAACACTAATGAGATTGTTGAGAAAATAGTTTGATTGAGGAAACGTTTCATTTTGATGACTGAACATAAACTTACGGCTAAGAATAACTGCCAATGTATATCACGATGAACGAATTATGAGATTTTGTACATATACCAAGAAAGAGATCGATTCGGTGTTTGAGTTCGTTGGGGGAATAACCTATTCTATGGGGGTCAACATCCGGTTAGAAGAAGTCTTTCAGATTGAGTTGTGTTAAAGTTGACAAAGAATTTGCGTTGTTACTAGGAAGATGGACACATTAAGGAATAAAATATTTTGAAAATAAAAACATAAGTCAACGATCTATGTGGAGACTGAATTTTTGTGGGTAGATATGTTAGACGATGATGGCTACTACAAACAAGGTTCAACATCAGAATTGTCACCTGAGTGAAATATTGAGGTAGACCGATCACCGCCTTTTATACCTCCATGTGGAGATGAGGTTATAAAGCTTTAACTTCGAACTAGAAGCAAATAAATGAGTAATCGATTTATAGGCCAGTTATCCGATTGTACATCTATTACACGTTCAAGAAAACCCTGCGCAAGCTTTCAACTTAGGACTCATGTTTAATGATCCTGTTGCGATTACAGGGAATAAAGATTTGTTCCTCCAAGAGAAAGCTCTTCACCTCAGTGGATGGCTAATTGAGGCCCTGGCGTGTTTCATTCCCAAGATTTGTAACTCGTAATTTTTCAATGTTTTTCGGAGTAGTGGCGTTGATTATCCTCGTATCATCAACTTATGAATTGAAGGGAGTTATAGCAGTTGATGAGTTAGAAAGAGACTACTATGAACACTATGCTTGTACCGCCTCGTGGAAATGGACGCCACGGGGGTGGGAATTAAGAAACGGGAAAGAAATTGGGTAATTTAATTAACGACTGGGTGATAATCCAAAAAGGATTAATGTTTAGAATAAAATTTAACAACCGAGTATGCCAAAGATAGGTTATGCCTTCTGAAAAATTAGACAGCATAACCTCTGTAACTAGAGCGAATCCTCGTTTATAACGGCTTATAAGAGAAGAATGGAAGCTGTAACAATTCAATAAGCTCTTTCATAGGCCAAACAGAAACAAATAACCAGATACCAACAATCAATAGACCCATTCATAGGTCGACAAAAGAAACAGACACCAATATGCTGAACAAATGAAGCCCTTCCATAGGCCAAAATAAATGATCAAATAGACATAACGAAAGACGGACTTCCTCCCCTTGGAATAATTATATAGCTAAGCATATGCTACATGTTAACTAGGAAGTCAACAAATGTTCAAAATCGAAGAAGCATAATCATATCAATAAAATACCAAGATCAGAGTTCTTAGCATTTAGCAAAAGAATATCATAAGTCCGAAAACTCAATTCTTAACAGAATACTAACAAAAAGGGACAACGGAAAATTATGTAAATCATAATAGCCCATATCTCAGCCTCGTCACCTCCACGCTCCAGCCTACTGATCTGAAAATGTTTGAAAAGATTTAGGCTGGGTACTAATGCACTCAGTGGGCAAGTTCTCACAATTTAAGTTATGCAAATCATTTTGTAAAAGTAATCTATCTGTGTCCATGCATGCAGTGAAGCTTAGTAGGTTTAAAAGTTGGAAGCAACCTAAGTTCACCAAAACATTTTATCGTGAAGAGCTTAAGAGTATATAACCCATCACTGCCCGCAACCAAAACTACATCACCAACGCATAACGTTGAGTATGGCCATAGTATACCCAAAGAGTATAACCAATAAGTGTTTCATTTTAGTCTCACCGACAAGGAGTAGGGCAGGATAAATAACACATGCATACTGTAGCTACTCACATTGACACAGCGCTAGTTTATGAGACTCCGGCAACATACAGTAGCATGTAAATATTTAACACAGATAGTCACATATGCAATTTTAGCAAAGCAGAGCTTAATAACTCGAAAGATACAATTTGCAAAGATAGTATAGTATAACCCACCTGGTTAGCTAATAGTAGCTGAAGCTTTACACGTGTCTTGCAAATCCTAATTAAATATGGGTCTTGGGTTCGGACCTACAAAGGAGAAACTACCTATTAGTATCATGTTAGGCCTTGAAACTATAACATAAGGTAAGCTTCAACTTAGGATAGATAAATGATTTTTTTTCTAAGCTAAACTAAATGTAATACGAATATTCTAAACTAATAAAACGGCTTCAGACTACAATGCGCAACATTAGGATTTCATTCTCAACTCAACACTTTAGGGAATTAAATTCAGTGAATATTTTCGAGTAAAGCCGTCCAAATACATATGGAAAAGGTAGAGGTCGATCACTTGCCATTTTACTCGATTCTGATCAAATTTAATCTACGAGTTTTTCTGGCTTTCAGAAAATTACCAAATTTAATTGACAACATACTTCACATATAACAATGCAAGTGTGAAAATTTCATGATTTTCAGAAGACACATGAAAAAGATACGAATTTAAATACACGATTTGAATAATTGGGTAAACTCAAAAATCCGCCTGGACAAAAATGGAATCTATAGCTAAGTAGAGAATCTACCATAGGGAATAAATGCTGAAGGAACCTTTTTGCTAGGACAGATTTAACAAACATTTTGAAGCAATTCTAACTAAAATGCAATTTTTGAAAATGAGACATTAATTTCGAAATATCATATTAAATTCATTTCAACACGAAACGGAGCACCATCTGCAGCCACACGTCAATCTCGACGGGTACCACAATCGGTCAGAAGGGATCAAAGGCTAATTCTAGCCACACCGGCTGAAAAGCTAGCTGGCAGAAATTCCCATCATAGATTTTTCGTGAAAATGTATCGGTCTCGATCGAGTTTGATACTCGTTGGATTTTCGCTCAAAAGTACTTTTTTTTTATAGTGCAGAAAATAAGCAATTTAATGGTGTAATCAGATCAAAGACCGGACGGCTAAAACATAAATTCGAATTGGGCAGATTTATAATATAATATTCGGATTCGGATTTCAAACGACGAGAAATCAAAAATCTATTCCGGTTAACTACAAGATCCAAATGATCAAAGACTATTTATAAAAAGAAGATTTCTAATACGACTATCCAGGAAGAGTAGATCTGAGATTTACATAAAATGAAAACGGAAAAAAATACTGAAAACTCACAACATCAAAAATCAAAATTGGTAGAATTAAAGATAATCGAAATATAAGCATATTTAGAACTTGAAATTTCTTAATTTATCGGTCCGAATGACCAGAATCGGAGAAAGTACCTTCTCCGAGGAATTGGCGGCGATCACGATGATTTTCCATCGTGATCATCCTTCGTGTCATCATTTCAATCATGTATTCGTGATCAACACGTTGACACCTTCAAAATGACTATTTCAGAATTGAAATAGGAAACTAGAGTGGTACATTCTCTAGAAGCTGCTCGGCGTATCGATTTTGAAAATGAATGAAAAATGAAACCTTAACCTTCTATTTATAGAGAAAAAATAAATAGGATAATAACGAATAAAAAAGAGGATAACGATGAAAAAAGAATAAGATAATTATGAATAAGATAATCTTTTGAAAAAAAAATTGGATAATGACGGATGTGTCTTTTTCTATTAAATTTATTATTTTCCAAGTTAAAGTTGTGCCAAGAGTTCATTTGAACTCGAAATTTGAAATTTCAAAGGTTGGCTCGATTCTTGAAATATTTTCTATCAACCCGAGAAAAATATCAGAACATATTTTTGAAGTAATTTTTTACTAAAACAAAATGTAACAAATTTTCCTGCCTGCGATTTTCCTTTATTTGAATCATTTAAGGACCCAACTTATTTTTTAAATTACCAGAGGGTAACATAAGTTGAATTAAACCTTCTAAAATATTTTGACGTATTACATTCTACCCCTCTTAAATAAATTTTGTACCAAAATTCCCATATCTTGAGAAGAAGTATCAAAGTACATTATCAGGGTTCAAAACCTCAATTTTTGTACTTGCTGCCTAGAACTGATAAGGGTCTCCTATTCTTTAGGTTGATTCTCAACCTTTATCTCTCTTTCCGCTTTCTTCTTGGTCAAATACTTCTTTGAAGAGTCTATTTTCGCTCTTCTTTTCCACGCAGATTTATCTTTTCGGAAGCCTAAACATTCGCCATCTTTGTCTATCCGTTATGAGAGCTATCACAATGCAGCGACTTCAAATAATCTCCCCATGATTCGAATGAGCACGCCCTTGGACGGTTGGATTACAAATTCTATCAGGTTCGAAGTATGTTTTATCTCCTTCCTTAAAATCTTGAGATTCGACGTTTACGTCTTCTTGAAGCGTGCTTGAATCGTATTTCCGATACAACTTAGTCTTATTTTCGTCATTATACTCTTCTCTTTTCTTTAAAGTGGTAGTCCGACTGTCTGGCTCATGCTAGTGATCACCTTCGCTTGCATGCATAATAAGAATCGCACGTCTAGACTTTAACTGTAAGCTTGAAACTTTCTTGTTGACATCCATTGATCATCTTAAACGTTACGAACTGAGAAATTACTTTAGAAATGTACTTTCAACTTTGGAGAACACTAACTGATACTGCTTCGGTTCCATTCGTCATTATTGAATACTATCATTCGCTCTTCTGACAATATACATAAATGAATACTTCTATAAGCTCTCTCTTCTATTTGAAGACTCACACTCGAGTTCTATGAGTGGGAGTAAAATAAATCAAACGCCTCTGAGTGAGAACTTTATCTAATCAACAAAAGATGGAAGAGAAGTAACACTAGGTTATTTATATAAAAAATATTACCTTTTTAGAGGATTTATAACTCAAAAAGTTCTCGCATTTTACAAAGATATATGAGAATAACAAAAGAAAATCAACGCTTAAGAGCTGAGAACCGTGCTTGAATTTTATTTTTTTTCATAAAGGTGTCAGTATAGCTTATCAAGGAAGTGCTATTACTGATTTCTTGATGATCAAAGGAGCATCATCAAAAGATTACAAGTTATTCAAGAGAATTTGATTGAGAAGTGTTAGTCCCGGGTGAGTCGGTATCAGTTTAGAGGGAGGGTGAATAAATTGATTCAAAAACTTTAACTTTAGATGCGGAAAATAGGGCCCTTGACTCGCTTGAAGAGATTTATCTATGCAGCAAATTGACAATCAGTTGAGACAGTTTAAGTGTAGCTTGTGTGATGTTGTGTGCAGTTTGAGATATGCAATGATCTATAAGTACAACACACAAGAGATTTATAGAGGTTTGAAGTCTCAAACTTCTACGTCCTCTCTTCCTTCCGCAGAAGGGCAACTTCACTATATAACTTGAGTTCCTTTACAAATTACACAATGAAGGACAGTTTGCTGAACCTGGTAACTGCTCGCTACCTCAGCTGGTCGACGGCTCGCACTTGAAGTCCCTAACTGCTCGCTAGGAAGGTATGTGCTATTGTCGTCTTTACAAGGTTTTAGATCTTTTTCGATCTTCAAGAGGTTAGTCTTGAACAAGGAGGTATCAACTGATGTGCTCCTTTGATTGAGCTGAGTAGTTGATCTTTGAATAACTGGAACTGAGAAGGTTGCCCTGGCTGGATCGTCGATAGCTGGCTGAGTATGTTGAATAATGAACTCTTCTTCTCAGTTTGACTTTTGCAGTTTCTATCGAGCGTTGCACTTGAGCTTGAGTGGGGGGGAGAAAGAAAAGCTCTGCTCGTATATGCGACGGTTGGCAAGGATTTGTAGTTGCGAAAAGTTGTTTAGAACTCTGATTCACCCGTCTTTTATAGAGGAGTGAATTTACGACCATTGAGCTCCATTGTCCATTTGATCAGTGGCTCTGTTGGCTCATCAATGGCATGTGGTTTTTGACTGATCGCTTGGATGATTTGGTTGAAGTAGCCGTTACTCTGCCAATCGATCTTCATTAAATTCCAGGATCTTTGTAAGAGCATTTATTCCAAGATATGCTGATTTAAGTAATACACTCCAGGAGTCTTCTAGCTTCAGTTCTTCCGGCAGTTTGGAACTTCAGCTGTCAGTTTTGGATTTCTCAGCTTAGTTGCAGACTCGTCCTAGCTGGCAGTTCAGAGCTTGCCAGCTGAGTCTGGCTATCGCTCCAGTTGACAGTTCTGGGCTTGTCAGCTGAGATTGGCCGTTACTCCAGTTGGCAGTTCTGGGCTTGTCAGCTGAGATTGCCCGTTGCTCCAATTGGCAGTTCTGGGCTTGTCAGCTTCTTCAATATTCGGTTAACTCCTTTCTCCTTCAGTTCAGCTGACACGATTGTCAACTTGCTTTGATCAGTATGATTCCTCAGCCACGTTGAACTTTAGACTGGATACCATGTCTTTCAACTTGTGGGTCATTCTTCAAATTGGTTGACTTTGACTCTTCTAGAGTTCTTTTGATCAACTTCGATCTATAGCTAGAATTTTGGTCAGTTTTTCATAAGCAATTTTGACATCTCATCAAAACCTGATCTAGGGGTTCCTTGATAGTTTTTCCTAACAATTTCCCCCTTTTTGATGATGTCAAAACCTTGCTAATGATGATGGAAAAACTGCAAGTGTAGAATATGCATTAAATAGAATCTTTCAGTCATTACACATTCATAGCATATTAAGACAAATTGGCTCATGATTTTCATTTAGTTATTAGAGCATTTGTCATTCAGATATCAGAGCATGTAATATTCGTAGCATATTGAGACACATTGGCTCATGATTTTTATTCAGTTATTAGAGCATTTGTCATTCATGCTTACCATTCAATCAGAGCATGTACAAATATCAGAGCATGTTAGTTTTAAAAGTAATTTGGACTTATTCATGCTTCTCATTCAAGTCTCAGATTATGACAAAAGTATTTAGGGCATAATGAATTATGTCAGATTATTCAAGTTTGAAGCAAAATCAAGATCAAAACTTGTATTATATATTCATTATTAGGCATATTTTCAAGAGATTCAAGAGTTAGTAGTTGAGACTACTAATCTACTTCCTAAATGTTACTCCGATTGCTCTTATTCCTTCTGCTTGATTCTCCTCTTCCTTGAATTCCTTATAATGTCCATGTTTCCCCCTGAAGCTGATCTTCCCCCTCATGATGGATTTCTCTTTGAATTTGGTCCCAAAGAGTCATGCATCCATCATACTGTCCATCATCATATTGTCCATCTTCCCCCTTTTTGGCATCATCCAAAAGGTGAAGAGGATCACATGATGGTAATGACAAATTTGACAGAAAAGTGAAGACGGTTGCGAAATTGTCATTTTAAGCTGTAGGAACTGAAGGCATTTGCATGGTCGGAGAGAGCCATGCATAGGCATCTTCAGTTGGCATGAACTGACCTGGATCAGAGATATCTTGATCTCTGAAGCTCATGGGGGCCTGGCTGGTGAAGATTTCTTCAGTTGAAGGGAGTGGTGGATCACCAATGACGGGTGCGCATGAGGAGTTGGTTGGTTCATTGTCGGGAAGAGGGTCATCAGCTGGTATACCAAGCTGGAGTCGCTTGATCATTGAATCCATGATCTCCGAAAGCGTAGGAGGCGAGGAAAGATGATGATTCATCCAGTTTCGACTCCATGATCCCTCTCTGATCTAGAAGGCTGAGCCACGGGTATGGATGAGGTGAAACATAGTTGACTCATCCAGTTGAAAGTGCCAAATATGATACTACAAGTACCGCCACAGTTGTGTGAAGAGAGAGGAGTCGGAGTCCTCAATAAGACCAAAGTAGCTTCGGAGCTGGTGGTCGAGAACCTCTTCAAAATCAACCTCAATATAGTCATTTTGGACTAAAGGTGGAGGTTGGGAGCTGGCTGATATTGTGGGCTGATCACTCAGCCTTAGGAGAGATGCATTCTCCATCATCAGCTCTCTTTCGTCAGTGGAGCTGACGGTTGCCTCTAAAGGTGCCTTTCCATGATCTGAGCTAGAAGGCCCCTGTGGGTGTGAGCGCTTTGGGGTAGGATGGCAGTAGATTGTGGGAAGCATGTCCTATCTTTCAAGTAGTTCGCCAGTTGGTATGATCTCATCAAACTGGCTTTGTATGATGTGGCTTATGCGGTTCATAAAGCCGACTCTTTCTCTGAATGTGCCAGTTAAAGGATCAAACGTCGCTCGCTTGACGTTGGCTCTCAGTTGCGCCAAGATGTATGAAGCTCGGTCGGCTTGACATCTAAAGTAGAGGGCGACAGTGATGTGAGCCTTGATCTCGGAGAGATGAACGATCTCAAAGTTGTCATGGATAATATGGCTGGTGATATCCAGAAGTTGGATGATATCACTTTGCAAGCTCTTCTTTAATATGTGCGAACTGTCGTTATGGTGCACATGAGGAAGCTTCCAGATTTGCCATAACTCATGTTTAGATGGCAGACTTAGGTTCATGACGTCTGCACCTGTGCCGGGAAGCTGGAAAGTGGAGATCATTGTGTCCTTTGTGACTGTGATCACTTGATTCTTTACGGTGGAAATGATATTGTCGCCGTTGATAGTTGCATTGTAATAGAACTCTACGACATACTCAGGTATATTCTTGACCGGCAACTGTGTCAGGAAGGAAAGCAATCCAGTCGCCGCCAACGGTCGATAAATTTGTTGAAAGACATCCGGACCAAGACGTGCATTTAGCATCTTTAGATTGAGAGATTTATCCTTCCTCATTTTGCGTTCAAGAGCTTTAATGTCTACCATGGAAAATGGAGGCTTCATTTCTGCAAAAGAAAGATATTCAGTTTTAGAGATGTAAGAATGTAGATGAGAGAGGGAAGGCTTAGCAACAGATCGAGTGAGAGAGAGAGAGAGATTTTTAGGTGATCGGAGCCTTCATCTCTTTGCTCATATTTAGGCATCTATGCATGCAAGAATCGATAGTACTCGATGGCTTTTCTTGGCTGATCAGCCATCTGATTTGATGGTTGATTAGCTGAATTAAGATATATGTATCTCAGTTGTTCAACAGTTGAATGGCTTTATGATCGTATGGCTGAGATGAAATCATTTTGAAAAATGGGGTAGTTGCCATAAATAGCGAAATATTTTCTGCAGATCTTTCCATTTATAGCGCATTAAAATATATTCTCTTTGCCTTTGAGAAGTGTTGGTTTAAGATCCATGCAGAGATATTAATGACAACTTGTATCATTTGAGCCCGATTTTCAAATTATAACCGTTGACGTATAATATATATAATTTCATAACCACAACGGTAACAATATAGTTAAGGTAAGCTTTTAAATTTTAAAAAAGAACTTATCCTTAGTCAGTTGGTATACAGTCCAACTGATTGATGACGTGGAAGTTGGTTGAGCAGTTGAGGTTTTTGATACTCAGTTGCCATTGCTGAGCTGGCTGCAGTTGAGGCTTGCAACTGAATTGATCAGTCAGTTTGATCAGTTGCTTGGCTTTTCTGTAGACAATTTCCGCTTCTTGAATGGCCTAGCTAGACTGGCTTCATAGCTTCCTTTAGATGCAGTTTTGTGCATTGATGGTCTAGGCCTTTCCGTCTTCTTGACTTGGCGAAGATGAAGCTGGATCTCAACTGACGAGCTCTTCATCTTTTAACTAAGAGAGTGTGAAATTCCCTTTGGAGATGATCGTATCTGATCATTTGCCTTGGTCAACTGCGCACCTTTTGAGCTTGTGGTGAGCAGTGGAGTCACATAGCCTTTGGATAAGAGATTTGGTGATGTGGAAGTGTCTTCATCATCACTATCTCTTGCATCATTATGCCTTGTATTCCTTTCAGAAGCAATGACTGCAGTGTGGGATAGATGAGGTTCTATCCTTTGATTACCAGATGAAGTTCGTCATGATGGCTCAGCTGATTGACTTGATAGATTATCAAAGTTCAACTGACGATAAAGAGAGTCAGTTGGGTAGTTGATTGGTTGACCTGCAGTTCCAACTGCTTGAAACATGAATCTGGATTTGAATTCGATCAGTAAGGCGGTTGGTGGAATTTTGTTGACCATCCGGTGATTCATGATGTGCTGAACTTGCACAATGGTTGGAGGGAATGGATTTGACGATCCTATCCATTTGATGCTCCAAGTTTCTTCTCTTTCCCAGAAGCTCATGCCATGAAAGGCAGTTAGCAAAAAGTGAGACTGGATAGACATAGAATGTCTCTAGTTGTACCAATAGAAATCTCGGTAAAGTTGTTTGAACAACTCTTGATCTTGTTGTGCAACAACAGTGAAGTGAGTGAGAAGGAGATGGGTCACTTCCTTTTGTGCACTTTTGACTACATATTCGCCACTATAGAAAGTGCGAATGTTCTCTTCAGTCAGCTGGAGCGGAGGGCATGTGCCTCTGAAGTAGTCTGCTCCATAGTTTGGATGGGGTATTCCTATGAATGGAATAAGCTCATCTGGATCAGAGCAAACCTGGAAATCAACTGTTGATCCGTTCTTTGATTTTGGAGAATTAACGGCATTGGCAGTTGAGTTGCTCGAACTTTGGTTGCTCATCTTGGCCTTTCCTTTTCTCTTCTTCTTCAAGGACTGTAGATGAGCAGTTCCTTTCCTTGGGATCCAGTCGGAGATCAAAACTGGTAGTGATTCATCATTTGGGAGCTTCAGCAGGTCTTCAAGTATTTTGCTCATCCTTAGAACAAGTCCTACCTTGGACTCAAATTTGCCAGACTTCTTCGAGTCTGCAGCCTTGATAACTTGATGCTTGAATTGTTGAAAGACGAATTCTGCCCAGTTTGCTTGTTTTCCTTCAGCAAGGTGAATCATAACCTTGTATCTTTCTTGAGTGAGTTGGCTTAGACTACCAATTGCTTCGAACATCATCTTGTTCGTTATGTCAAGTAGAATTCCATACTCAGGCTTGAGGTCAGTTTTAGCGGTGGTAAAACTGAATTGCTTGTTGCAGGTTGAGGCTTTCCATTTTCTCCAGTGCGATTCTGCAGATTCCTTTAGATCTTGAACGGATAGACCTTCTTGCGAGAGTTGAAATACTTCAGCAATTGTTTGCTCATTGATGTGTAACATTCTTCCTTGAGCAACTGAAGATATCATCTTTCCATCTGCAGACAATTTTGCTTGAAGCAAAAATTCACTCACCAAATTCTGTCTAAAGAATTTTGGTGGTGTTTCCAGGTAGTGAAGAACTCCTGTTTTGCGAAGATTTGACAGAAGAATTGAATTCTTTGATTCATCAAGAATCAATTGAAATTTCTTTCTGTCAAGGAATTTATGTCTCATAAGTTGGCTTTTGAAGGAGTTTGAAGATCTAGATAATTCGACCATTTTGGAGTTTGGCTGAAGTTTTGGTGTATTCAAGAACTTTTGAGAGAGGGAGAGATTTTTAGATCTTTTTGGAGGAGGAGGCTATTTGAGAGGCTTGAGAGAGAGAGAGGGGCTTTTATGAGTGTGTGGACAGGCTCATAGGTATGATGGTTGATATAGTACTAGCCTCTGATTTCTTTTAGTCGTTGGCAATTAATGACCTTGACACGTGTCATTGATTTGCAACGGTCAAAAATTTCAAAAATAAATGTAAAATTGGACATTTATTTGAAAATAGAAGGAAATAAACTTTTATATATATAATTAAAGGATAATTACAACTGATTAACAAGAAGTGTACTTAAGGCTTTTCTAATCATGTTTTAAGTGTGATCAGCCTCTAGTCCTTCTTGAGATCAGTTTTTCTTCTTTTTACCAGCGGCTCGGTAGGCTCTTCATCATCATCATCCTCTGTGCTGCTAGCTGATTCAGTTTCAGGGAACTGGAGTCTCTGTTGGGCTTGCAGCTGCCTGATTTCCTCGGTATTCAGTTTGACTTGTTGCTGCAGAGACTCAACCAATTCCATAAAATGTGGAGGGAGCTGGACTAGGGAACTGCTGGGTTGAGCCATGAACTGGACTGCTCTTGAGTCCGCTTCCTCTCCTTCTTCAGTTCCAACAAGTTCCTCGCAAGGAACTGTATGGGAAATCTCTTCTGTCTCCATTGTGATGATCTTATCATAAACTGATTCTGATGAGGTTTCTGGTTTGGCAGCTTGAGCGACAGCTTGGAGTGCTTTTTGTATAGGATCAATGTACACAGTTATGGCAAGTGTACCTTGATATGTGGATTGTTCAGCCTCTTGAGCTATCTGATCAGCTGACTGGTCATGTTCAGATGCTTTAGGAGTTGACTCGAGGGGAAGAGCAATTTGTGCTTCAGTTTGTTCCTCGAGCAGCTGAGTCTCTTCAGTTGGTTCTTGGAGTTCTTCATCAACTGGGAGATTTGGCAGAGTGGGGGATTTGAGCATATCCTCGAATTTTAGATCGCTAACTGTGCGCTCATCAACAGCTGGCTCTTCAGGTGAGTCATCCAGAATATTGATGATGACATCATCTGGGTGAGGGGTTTCTTCAAATTTTAACTGCCTGGTCACAGATGCCATGGCAGTTTTCCTTACATTTTGAGCTGCAGAAGTTTCAGCCCTTCGAAGGCTTCTTTGGACTTCTTGATCGAACAGCTCCTGCCCTTCATTGAGCTGCTCCCGTCTGAATTTCAGCAGTTCATTGAGCATCCAGTGTTGTTGAACTTGAGGAGCCTTCCATTGTTGCTCCTCAGCTTGAGTTCGTCAGGGTGGCAGTCTGATATTGGCCCATATAAGCAAATCATTCATTGCTTCCACCAGAGTTTGCTCAGCAGGACGTGGATGATTCCTCCGAATGGCAAGCATCTTTCTCAATGTGATGATTGGGTTCTGCTCTAGAGTCTTCTGTCCAGCCTAATCTTTACTCCATCTTTCTTCTCTTCTCCAGAAGCTCATCCCATGTAGTGCAGTTAATAGAAAATGTGCTTCAGAGTTGAAGCAATGCCTCCAAAGGTACCAGTAAGCATACCTTTTTAGAGCTTCAAACAGAGTAGGAAGTCCAGTCACATCCTCGATGAAGTTCTCAGCTATAAACCTCTGGACTTGTTCATCAGCCCAGCATTTTACAATTTCAGCTCTTGATAAAGCTCTGATGTTCTCTTCTGTCTCTCCCATCGGTGGGCAGACAGTTCTGAAGAAGTCTGCTCCAGAGTCCTTTAGGGGAACTCCTCTGTACGGAACTATGTCATCGTCCTCGACAGGCATGATATCAATTATTTTGATGTTGCGAGGAGGCAGTTGAGGAGGAGGTGGAGGCCCTGACTTCTTCTTTTTCTTTTCCTTTGTTTGAACTGCCGATGGCTTCTTCTTCGGCTTCTCAGTTCTTTTCTTGAACTGAACTGGCCTTGTAGACATTACTTCTTTTGGAGAATCTATCAGTGATCCAAAGCGAACTTGACGCAGAGGCTTCACTTTGATTGAGCTTCCCAACATCTGGCTTATTGGGAGATTATCATGGGAATCGGAGTCTTCTGGTGGAGTTTCAATTTCAATCTCCTTGCCTTTTCTTCTTGATGACTCCTCAGTTTTCTTGGAGGAAGCAGCAGTCGGCAGTCTGCTTTTAAAGGCTATTGGTTTTGCAGTTGGCTGTCTTCTTCTAATGACTGGTATAAAATCCACTTTATCAACCATCAGTGTGTCGGTTTCTTTATTCATGGAGTCAAAGATGCTCTCCAATATGATGCTAATTCTGCTTGGATAACACATCTTTTGATGGAACCCAGTCGGTAACTCATTCGGTTTCCAGTTCTTCTCAACACTATCAACATACTTCTTTAATTACTCGAAGAGGTATTGAGCCCAGTTGATGTTGATCCCTCTGATGATCGCTGCACAAATTTTGTACTTGTGCTCTGACATCTCTAAGTGGCTCCCAGTTGTCCCGGTGATCATCCTAGCAGCAACTGAGGCTAAAATTCTGTATTCTTCTTGGAGACTGGACATGAGTGTACTGCTTTTGTACACATCTAAGCACTCCTCTCGCTTCCACTGGCGGTAGGCTTCCTCTTGATCTAGTTAAACATCTTTCAGTCGTGTTCTAGTGGTTGGCAGTTTGAACAACCTTCCAAGCAGTTCTAGAGTTACAATTAGTTCTACTCCACGAACTTCCGTCTCGATTATGTCATCATATCCTCTTGAGTTTAAATAAAACTCAACCACGGCTTCTGGATATCTTCTGTAAAGCTCTTCAACCCACTATCTTTTAACTTGGCAATAAGTGAGTTGCAGAGAGCGGAGTTTGAGCACTTTTCTCTGTAGGCGCCTATATCCAGAAACTTGTCTCTATAGAGGTTTCTTTGGAATCCTTGTGAGGGATCGCCAGTTCTTTTGAAGTTGTAGTTTGGTCGAACAACTGGTGCGCGTCTGTCAGCCATGGAGTTTTTTGTTTGGTATGAATAAGCAGGAAGGGGTAATCTGGCTTTGAATGAATTTAGGAACTGAATGTTTTTACTTTTGAGAGTTTTTCGGAACAGTTTGGAGAATTTAGGGAATGGGAAATGCTTGAATTCTTTTACTGTGCTCGAGAATGGTAAAAGTAAAAATGAACATTCAGCCATCCCTTTTATAGAGTATGAAGAGATTCATCCAACGGTTGCGACTCTTGGTCTCTCTAAATTCAACAGTTGGATTAGATCAATCGACCCGTCGATTGGCTTTTCATTTCTATCCGTTGGGAATTAAGGAGGAGAGAGAAGGACGGTTCAATGGTAACATTTGGATGACACGTGTTTTTACTGTTTCCACTATTTGAGACTTTTGAACTTATCTCTTCTCTTCAGTAGCTTCTCCTTGGCTTGAAAACTGATTACGTCATCAGTTGAGTTTTGGCCGTAACTAATGATTTTTTCGTTGATCAGTTCTAGCTGGTATGTCTTCTCATCAGTTCCTAGCTGATCTTAACTGCTCAGTTCTTCAAACAGCTGCTTCTTAGTTCTCTCAGTTCAGCTGCTCTCCTTCAGCTGGTCCTCAAGCTGATATCTCCTTTTGAGTTAGCTTCAGTTCCTATGATTTTTTCTTTAGTTTGAACAAATTGCAGTTTGTATGTACTGCATAACTGACTGGATTATCAGTTTGAGTGAATGAACTGATGATTCAGTTGGATTTGATAGGGTAAACTGATCATTTCCAGTTTGCTCATTTCTCAGCAACTTCTTGCATATACTTCAAACTGATGGGTTATGTGGCGAACTGATCAGTTTTTCGTCCTTTTGACTCAGTTTCTTTCTTCAGCTGGAGTGGTTCCTTGGCCTTTTTCTTCCAGTTCATCATCTTCATCCTGTGATGCTAGCTCCAGCAATCCTAACTGTATACATAGCTCCATAAACCTTGCTTCAGGCAACGGTTTGGTGAAGATGTCGGCTATCTGTTTCTCAGTATTGACATATTTGATGCATATGTCTCTCTTCTCAATGTGATCTCTGATGAAATGGTGTCTTATGTCAATGTGCTTGGTTGTTGAATGTAGAACTGGATTTTGAGATATTGCGATTGCACTATTGCTGTCACAGTAGATAGGCACTTCTTCAGTTTCAACTTTGTAATCCTTCAACTGTTGCTTCATCCAGAGTATTTGAGCACAGCAGCTTCCAGCAGCTACATACTCTGCTTCAGTTGTTGACGTGGCAACTGAGTAATGCTTCTTGCTAAACCAGGATATCAGTTTGCTTCCTAGAAACTGATATGTTCCACTGGTGCTTTTTCTATCAATCTTGCATCCACCAAAGTCTGAGTCTGAATATCCAATTAAACTCAAACTGTCATCTCTAGGATACCATAATCCAAGATTTATGGTTCCTTTGAGATATTTGATAATTCTCTTAGCTTCTTCAAGATGACTTTTCTTAGGATTGGATTGAAACCGCGCACATAAGCCGACTGAATATGAGATGTCTGGTCGACTGGCTGTTAAGTAAAGTAGGGATCCAATGATTCCTCTGTAGTAAGTTTGGCTAACTGATTCTCCTTCTTCATCAAGAGTTAGTTGAACTGATGTGTTCATTGGAATCTTGAGAGTTTTTCCTTTGCTTACTCCAAACTTCTTAACTAGCTCCCTTGTGTACTTTGCCTGGCTGATGTGAATTCCATCTTTCAGCTGCTTTACTTGGAGTCTTAGGAAGAATGTCATTTCTCCCATCATGCTCATCTCGAATTCACTTTGCATCAGTTGAGCGAACCGTGTGCATAGATCTTTACTTTTTGATCTAAAAATTATGTCATCCACATAAATTTGAACCATTAAGATCTCAGTTGATCATTCTATTCGGAATAGAGTTCGATCAATGACTCCTTTTTGAAACCCGTTTTTCAGCAAGAATGTTGTTAGAGTTTCATACCACGCTCTTGGAGCTTGCTTCAGTCCGTAGAGAGCCTTTTTTTCAGTTTGAAGACTTGATCACCAATTTCAAAGCCTGGTGGTTGCTCGACATACACGTCCTCCTTGAGCATTTCTTGAAGAAAAGTACTTTTGACATCCATTTGGTAGACTGTGAAGTTAAAGTGAGTTGCATAAGCTAGGAACAGTCTGATGGCTTCCAATCTTGCAACTGGCGCAAATGTCTCATCAAAGTCGATTCCTTCACTTTGTGAGTAACCTTTGGCTACCAGTCTAGCCTTGTTCCTTGTGATCACTCCTTATTCATCCACTTTGTTGCGAAACATCCATTTTGTGCCAATGACCTTCTAGGTTTTGGGCCTATCAACGAGAAACCATACGTCATTTCGTATGAACTGGTTCAGTTTCTCTTGCATAGCCATGATCCAGTCTAAATCTTCTAAGGCTTCCCTGACGTTTGCTGATTCAGTTTGAGAGATGAAGCATGTGAATAATGCATGCTCAGTTGATCCTTTGGTCTGAACTTGACTTTTTGGATCACAAACTATCTTGTCAGTTGGATGGTTTCGGAGCCACTTGGGTAATATGGCTTCAGCTGGGTCCTCAGCTGGTTCTTCTGTGATGACATCATCAGTTGCTCGTTCATCAGTTGGCTCGGCATTCTCATTATTTCTTCCCCCTGTTTCAGTTGTGGGGTTTGCGGTCTCAGCACGATTTGTGTCTTCATTGACCAAGTTGTTCTCAACTGGTTTAGTGCCAGTTTCACTGCCCTCTTCTAATGAAACTTCAAACCGCTCTGGAACAATGTGATCTACATAGTTCTGCGAGTTTTTAGTTTCACTAGGTAGTACTTGAACTGATGTATATGGAGTTTCTCTGTTCCTGTACTCATTAGCAAATTCATCAAATACCACATGAAATGTTATTTCCACAATAAGAGTTCGTTTATTGAACACTCTATAAGCCTGTGCATGAGGAGAGTTATACCCAAGAAATATTCCCTCATCAGCTTTAGCACTGAATGCTTTCAGTTGAGTCTTGCCATTGTTGTGAATATAACATTTACAGCCAAATATTTTAAATTAAGAGATAGAAGGCTTATGACCCTTGTACAGTTCATAAGGTGTCTTGTCATGGGTTGCTACAATGGCACTTCGATTTTGAGTATGGCAAGTTGTATTGACTGCTTCAGCCCAGTACCCTTCAGCTATGTTGGCATCAGCTATCATAGCTCGAGCTGCTTCCTTTAGTGTTTAGTTGCGCCTTTCAGCTACACCGTTTTGTTGTGGAGTTCTAGCAGCTGAGTGTTCATGAGTGATTCCAAACTGGTTGAGGAAGTTGATCATGCGTTGATTCACAAATTCGGTTCCATTGTCGGAGCGAATCCTTTGAACTGATCTTTCCTTCTAAGTTTGTAGTCTTCTGATCAGCGTCGTGAGCTTGTAATATGTTTCATCTTTGCTTCTCAAGAATTCCACCCATGTATATCTTGAGTGATCATCAACTACTACAAGAGTGAATCTTTTGCCTTTTAGAGTTTGAGGTCTAACTGGACCGAACAAGTCCATGTGTAGCAGTTGAAGACACTCAGTTGTTCCCGGTGGGTGATTCTTATTCTTAAAAGATGACTTCACTTGCTTTCCTTTTTGACATGGTCCGCATACACCTGATTTCTTGTATATCTCCTTGGGAAGCCCCTCAACTAGCTCTTTCTTTGCTAGGTAGTTGATAGTTTTGAAGTTGAGGTGGTTCAGTCGACGATGCCATAGCCAGCTTGCTTCAGTTGATCCTTTGAGAGAAAGCAAGCTTTTGAGTAGCCGGTTGACTAGTCAACAATGTATATGTTGCCTCTCCTAATGCCAGTTAGCAAGATTACTCCAGTTGACTTGTCTCTTATGTTGCAGGAGCTTTTGGTGAAGTTAACTGAGTAGCCATTGTCGCACAGCTGGCTGATGCTGAGTAATTTATGCTTTAGTCCATCCATGTGGGAGACTCCATTTACGACTACTTTTCCTTTGACAACGAACCCTTCTCCAATGGTTCAGCTTTTGGAATTGTCTCCAAATATGACGAGTGGACCTTTGATTTCTTCATAACCGTCGAGATCTTCTCTGTCTCCGGTCATGTGTTTGGAGCACCCGCTATCTAGATACTAAATGTCTTTGGTTTTCTTCATAGATAGGATGCTTTTATCCTGCAAAAAAAAAGGATTAGCATTTAGGGACCCGTTTCATATCGGGTCTTTTTTGATACATTAAGCTTTTTGGAATCCAGACTTGCCACACTTTTGGCTTCTTATTACTTAAAGAGTCTACTGACTTAGATCGTTTCATCAGTTTTGACTCTCTTTCAACTCTCCTTGAGTCGGTTGAATGGTACCTGCGCTGAAAGTTAGTGGGATAAAACACTTCAACTAGCACACGATTATTCTAAGACTTTTGGGCTCTTCGATCAGGCCAATGTCTTGTATGTTTCCAATTCATTGGATTGAACCCTTTTGGATCAGCTCTTGGTTCATTTCTAAAATCCAAATATTCATTGTAATGATGATAAGGTTAAAATATTTTTCTTTGATCTCTCCTAGAATTGCTTTGATTGAACTGCGTAGCAGGGTAGATTTGAGATCTAAACTATTCTTTCTTTTCATAGTGAACTGATCTTCCAGTTTGCCTTGAGGGCTTTTTGTACAGAGTTGGTGGCCTTTGTTGAACTGGAAGCTATGAATAAGTGAACTGACTTGAGTGAACTGATGGTCTTGGTTGAGAATTGGGCTTTGGCTGACCGGGTGTTTTAGATTGGTAGAACTGACCAAACTTTTTAGGCTGGGTCTGAGGATTTTTTAATATTCCCTTTCATTTGTTTGAGTCAGCTGGTTGATCTTGAGATCTTGTGAACCCTTTTAGGATACCCTTGTCACTAGGTTGAGCAACTGCTTTTCCCTTTTCTAAGGCAGTGAACTTGCTATATCCTAGCCCTGAGCTGCCAGTTCCAGCTCTCAGATGACTAAGTATTTCATCTAGAGTCTGAGATCCCTTTTTGAACTTTAAGTTTACCTTTTCTTTTTCAAGGATCTGTTGCTTGAGTTTTTGATTTTCTTCCTCTAGATCAACAGTTCTTAGTTTGAATTTCTCAAATTCTATAAGTTGTGATTCAAGATACTCTAGTCTTTCATGATCAATGATCAGTTTCCTGACCTTGTTTCTCAGTTCATCATTTTCATCTTTCAGTTCAACATGTAAACAGGAGATTGAAGCTAATTGGTCTTCTAGCATCATAAGTTTCACATCAAGTTCATTGCTAGAGACAGTTGCTTCATTGATATGGTAAAAAGAAGTTTGAGAGTCAGCTGTACTAACCTCTTCATCATGGTCAGCCATTAGGCAGAATAATGCTTCATCATCATCTGAGCTGTAGCCGTCAGAATCGATTCCAGAAGGATAGTCTGAATCATCTAGCATAGCATTCTCAAGATTTGCGACCATTGCTTTTCTTTTGAAGAAGCTTCTTTTTACCTTGGCTTTCTTGTCTTCGGGGAGTTCTGGACATTCAAACCTTTAATGTCCTTATTTATGACAATGAAAACATTCTCTGAGATTGCAATTGCCACTCCTGAATGGTTCAGCTGATCGTTCAGCTGGTTGGTAAGCTTTTTGAACTTTTGGAATTTCATCAGTCTGAGGTAAAACTGATTGTTTATCCCGAGCTCTCTTCAGCTTTTCGAGCAGCTTGGTAACTAATTGAATCTGATCATTGATGTCTGATTGGGCCAATTATACTCGATATTTTGGGGCGATTTTATGTGTTTTGATTGTGTTAATTGTTATATGATGATGCTATTTTGGAAGAAGTTGTACCTTGAGGGTTTTTACAGGGCATTGACACAAAGATAAAGAAAAAGGTGTGTTTTTGGTGAAGAAATGAAGCTTTGCGCAAGAAGTTGAAATTAAAGGAAGTAAAGCCATGCCGTATGGGCATACGGCAGGACGATCTGAGCGGATAACTCAAGAACTGGGCCTGAACATGCGTTTATGGGCTGGAAAACGGAAATTACTTAAGCCCAAGGCCTGGACGCGAGCTAGAAGAGTTCCCACCGCCTCAAGAGTCCTATTTTTGTTAACTTTCTTGTTGGAATAGATTAGGATGGTTATTTCCTTGTTAATATTATCTTATTTTAGGAATTTGATATATAGATTAGGATTTATCATATTTTGCATATTATTCAGACGACAATTAAAAAAACGCGAAAAACGAGAGTAGACGCCGTTTTCCTCTCTGGAGCAGATTAGTTCATCTTCTTCGTTTATTTTCATGGTATTCGTTATTTCAATATTTTTGCAATTCCATCTTAATATGAGTTCTAGCTAATTTCTTCTTATTCTGGAAACAACTAACGAAACCCTGGCTTAAATAAACTGTGAGATCTAATCGTGTTCATCGTTCAATTTATTGCATGCATTTGTTATTCTTTGTATTTCAAGTCGTTAATTGTTTCAATACTGCTAGGTAGTTGCAAATACTTGGTGAATTGGAATTAATTAGTAGTCAATTAAACCGGCCATCCATAATTGTGGTTTAAGTTTAATCAGTGGCGAAACGGTTCTTCAGAACCAGGGAGAATAACAATCTTAATTTAACGGTCCTGCGTCAGAGTCTGTTAATTATGAATCGAGTTCCTCTAGATTTTAAGGTTGTCAGCTCATTAAACCTATAGAGCGTCTCTTACGGTTGTCAGTCGATTAGGGAAATAATTGGTGAAGCGTCTTCCTGATTATCGAGAAACTACGGAGGAATTAGGCTGCGTCAGTAAGCGTCTTCGGTAGCTATAATTGATTTGTATGTGTTAATTGAATTAATCATTGCATTCAAGGAACGGTTTAGGTAAGCTAGGGTGGAGTTAATTGGATTCCAGAATACTTCTTCTCATAATTTAAGTTCGTTCGATTTAATTACGTGCGCATTTATTTTATATTTAATTGTTAATTTCGTTTATGTTATTATAATTACAAAAACCCCTTTTGAAGATTGGTTATACAGATTGAGAGTATAGGGTAATTCTCGCCGGTCCTTTGGGAGATGATCTCACTCATCGCTGTACTCGTGCAGTAAGGGCATACCGAGTGTTGTCGGGAACTTTATTTTTGGTGTAAAACGACGCACCAAATTTTGGCGCCGTTGCTGGGGATCGGTTCTAAAGCAGTAATTACTCTCATATTTTCAGTTTTTTATTTTTCTTACTTTTCGTTTCATCTTTTCAGTGCATGACCCGTTCCTCGCAAAAAGAGAAGTTGTTGTTCGACCGAGAGCCAGAAAGAACTTTGCACCAGTTAAGGAGAGCTGCTAGGGCAGTCTCCGCCCCAGAATTAGAGACTTTTGATCTTCATCAATTGTTCGAAGCAAGTATGGCTAATAACGAGAATCGAGCCCTTGTCCATACCGCTGAACCTGCTCCACTAATTCGAGAGCTGGGACGCCACCGTAACAACAGGCCTATCTGCATCGTCCTACCTACCATTTCAAATAATGCAGAGATACGGCCAGGGTTCATACAAGTTCTGCCAAAGTTCAGCGATCTACCTGGAGAGAATACACACACACACCTGGCTGAATTCGATCTAGTCTGCTCCACGTTGCGTCCTCAAGGATTTTCTGCTAATAATCTGCGGCTACTGACTTTTTCGCACACTTTGCAAGGAAGAGCCAGGGAGTGGCTCTTTGATTTACCATCTGGTTCGATCACTTCGTGGGAGGAGCTAGAAGAGCAGTTCTTGCGCAAATTCTTCCCAGAATCAAGAGCTGCAAATCTGAGGATGGCCATTAGCAGTATCAAGCAGAAACAACATGAAAGTTTGGCCGAGTACTGGACACAATTCCAGCAGCTGTGTCGCAAATGCCCGGATCACGGTTTCTCTGATTATCAGCTGTTCACAAATTATTTTTACCGAGGCATGTCTTCTTTTGACAGAAAAATTATGGACGCGACCAGTGGAGGATCTCTCGTTAACAAGACTTTGGATGAGGCAAAACAACTCATAATTGATATGGTATCTGGAGGTCAACAATATGAAGACGAGGATGATGATCGATACAGGCCAGTGAAAGGGATTGATCGAGCTGAGAACGGTGGAGTGAATGAAAAGAATGATGCACTAACTTCTTTAGTTAGAGGCCTAGCAGTTGCCCAAACAAAGCAGTCTCGATGTGGTGTATGCACAGAAAGTGGACACTTTACCAATGAGTGCCCAACATTGCAGGACCCTTCCACCGAGCAAGCTTGCTATGGTTCGGGTGACGCACAGCAAGATGCCTACAGAGGAATTCATTACGATGCCCCACAAAGAGATGCTTTCCGAAGGAAGAGAAATAATGACCCTTATTCCAACACCTACAATCCAGGTTGGATGAATCATCCGAACTTCCGTTGGAAACAGCCGGGCGATCAAAGACCACCTGGAGATTTGCCTTCAAGACCGCCACAAGATGGGCCGTATGCCTATACAGACAAACCTACACCAAGTATGAGTGAAATTAAGAAGTACCTGGAACAAAGCAATGCTCTGTGAATAGTTTGGCACAAAATCAGAAGGCATTCCAGCAAGAAACACAAGCTGCCCTTGGCAGTATGGGCACACAGATCACTCAGCTAGCCACACAGATGAACAAGTTGCAAGGGCATACAGGAAAGCTACCCTCACAAGTTGAACAAAACCCCAGAGGCAATGTAAGTGTCGTGACTCTCCGAAGTGGGAAAGTATTGGCTGAAGTAGAGAAAAAGGCCGAGAAGAACATGCCGTATGGGCATACTGCACATACTGAAGACGAATCCAATTCAAAGGAAGAACACCCTTCTGCAGTTACCGAGCCTACCCCTGTTGAGGTACAAGCTGACTCTAAAAATTCTAATTATGTAGTTGCAGCTCCTTTTCCTTCCAGGTTGATTCGTAACAAGAAAGAAAATGATGAAAAGGCAATTCTGGAGCTTTTCAAGAAGGTGGAAATCAATCTACCTCTAATTAATGCCATCAAGCAAGTACCCAGATATGCGAAATTCTTGAAGGAATTATGTGCCAAGAAGATTCGGTACGAGAAGGATGCTCGAATTCAAGTTGGTGAAAATGTCTCCGCAGTGATTCAATGGAAATTGCCACAGAAATGCAGGGATCCAGGTATGTTCACTATCCCTTGCATCATTGGGAATAAAAAGGTTGAGAAAGTCATGCTAGATTTAGGCGCATCCATAAATGTTATGCCTTTATCTATGTACAAAGACTTGCAATTAGGTCCTATGAAAGATACCCGAGTCATCATACAGTTAGCTGATAGGTCTAATGCATATCCTCAGGGTGTAGTCGAAGATGTTTTAGTCAAAGTGAATGAATTGATTTTCCCTGTGGATTTTTACATTGTTGATATGAATGATTCTCTTTCTTCCCATAGATCACTGATTCTGTTACGAACGTCCTTTCCTAAAAACCGCAAGAACCAAGATTGATATTGATACTTGCATGCTTAGTTTTGAATTTGATGGTGACATTGTTACATTTAATATATTTGAAGCTATGAAGCATGTTGAGGATCCTGAGGCTCTTTATATGATTGATATTGTTGATACACTAGTTGACGAGTTTGTTGAGCATAATTTCAGGGAGGACCATTTAGAACAGGTTCTTTTCGGTGGAGTGACTGAAACAGCCGCCAACTCAGACGAAGAAGCCACAATCAGAGAGATTATTCAGCAACTCTATGCCACCAGTGAATTTCCAGTTCAAAATCTCGCAGGCCGTATGCCCATACCGACGGACACTGCACCGATTCTACCCTCTCATGTGAAAGATCCCATTCTGGAACTGAAAGTCCTCCCTGAGCATCTGAAATATGCCTACCTCGGGGAGCAAGATACGTTGCCCGTCATCATTAGCAAAGACCTCTCTCTAGACCAAGAGAGCCGACTACTAATGGTTTTGAAACTACACCAAGGAGCTATCGGGTGGACCTTGGCAGACATCAAAGGCATCAGTCCAGATATCTGCATGCATCGCATTTTTCTGGAGCCAGATAACAAACCATCCAGAGATCCACAGAGAAAATTGAACCCGGTGATGAAAGAGGTGGTTCTCAAAGAAATCCTCAAGCTACTCCAACTAGGGATTATCTACCCAATCTCCAAAGAAATCCTCAAGCTACTCCAACTAGGGATTATCTACCCAATCTCCACAGTGAATGGGTCAGTCCAGTCCACGTGGTCCCGAAAAAATCCGGTTTTCAGCTTGTGAAGAATGAGAATAATGAGTTGATTCCAATGCGGTTGCAAACTGGGTGGCGCATGTGCATAGATTTTCGAAAATTGAATGATGCAACCCGCAAAGATCATTTTCCCTTGCCGTTCATTGACGAGATGCTTGAACGATTGGCAGGAAAATCATTCTTCTGCTTCCTCGACGGATATTCGGGCTACTTTCAGATTTTTGTCGCCCAAGAGGACCAAGAGAAGACGACTTTCACATGTCCGTTTGGAACGTTTGCCTGCCGGAAGATGCCATTTGGATTGTGTAACGCCTCTGGCACCTTCCAACGGTGTATGATGAGTATTTTCTCCGACTTGATTGAGAGCTGCATCGAAATCTTTATGGATGATTTTACCGTGCATGGAGATTCATTTGAGCAATGTTTGGCGCATTTGGATAAGCTACTCCAAAGATGTGTTGAGACCGACTTGGTGTTAAATTTCGAGAAGTGTCATTTTATGGTGCAGCAAGGCATCGTGCTTGGCCATGTCATCTCTGCAAAAGGGATCGAAGTTGATTGGGCCGAGGTTGATTTGATTGTGAAGCTGCCTTATCCCTCTAATGAGAAAGAGATTCGTGCCTTCTTAGGTAACGCAGGCTTTTACCGGCGCTTTATTCAAGATTTCTCCAAAATCGCTCAACCAATGACCAAGTGGCTACAAAAAGATGCTCCTTTCGATTTTGATGATAAATGTAAGGAAGCCTTTGATATTTTGAAAGAAAAGCTCACTTCTGCGCCCATCATTCAGCCACCCCAATGGGGCCTCCCTTTTGAGCTCATGTGCGACGCCAGTGATTTTGCAGTTGGAGCAGTCATTGGACAAAAGAGTGGGAAGCAAAGTCATGTCATATATTATGTTTCTAAGACCCTTAATCTAGCCCAATGCAATTACACGACAACGGAGAAGGAGCTCTTGGCCGTAGTTTTCGCATGCGAGAAGTTTAGATCCTATCTTGTTGGATCGAAAGTGGTGGTTTACACAGACCATGCCGCTCTGAAATACTTGCTCTCCAAGAAAGAATCAAAGCCGCGCCTCATTCCCTGGGTTTTGCTACTGCAAGAGTTCGATTTGGAGATTAAAGACAAAAAGGGAGCTGAAAAATAATGTTGCAGATCACTTGAGTAGACTGTTGACAGAGCCCGACGGTATGCCTATACCGGATGATTTTCCAGATGAGCTCTTACTTGCTGCTGCCGATACAACCCCTTGGTATGTGGATTTGGTGAATTTTCTAACATCTGGAATTTTCCCTAAGGGTACTGAAACTGCAAAGAAGAACAAGTTACGAAGCCAGGCCAAATACTTCATCTGGGATGATCCGTATTTGTGGAAGACATGTGCCGACCAAGTGATTCGTCGATGTATTCCTGATGATGAGATCCAATCCATTCTTACTTTCTGCCATGCCCATGCATGTGGCGGCCATTTTGGACCAAGACGAACAGCCAGAAAGGTCCTTGATTGTGGATTTTATTGGGAAACGATTTTCCGGGATGCTTATCACTTTTGCAAGGGTTGTGATCGATGCCAACGCCTGGGTAACATTTCTTCCAAGAATGAGATGCCCCAAGTACCTATTCTGGTGTGTGAAATCTTTGATGTATGGGGCCTGGACTTCATGGGCCCCTTTCCAAGCTCGTTTGGTCAGTCCTACATCTTGCTAGCCGTTGACTACGTTTCTAAGTGGGTCGAGGTTAAGGCTACACCGATAAACGATTCCAAGGTGGTTAGTAAGTTTCTCAAAACTCAAATTTTTCAACATTTTGGCATCCCTCGGGCTATCATTAGCGACCAAGGCACACATTTTTGCAACCGCACATTAGAAGCCTTGTTCAAGAAATATGGTGTTCACCACCGCATCGCCACTGCCTATCATCCTCAGTCCAATGGGCAAGCCGAGGTCTCGAATCGCGAGATCAAGAATATTCTGGAGAAGACCGTATGCCCACACCGCAAGGATTGGAGTCTGCGCCTGGATGACGCCGTATGGGCATACCGCACGGCATTCAAAATACCTATCGGGATGTCCCCCTATCGGTTGATCTTTGGGAAGCAATGTCATTTACCAGTTGAGATAGAGCATCGAGCTTTTTGGGCAGTCAAGCAATGTAATTTCGACCCTCATCTCACCAGTTCTGAGAGGCGTTATCAATTACAAGAGCTGGATGAAATTCGGTTGGAAGCTTATGACAGTGCCAGTGCCTACAAAGATAGAACTAAATTTCTCCATGATAAATACATCCGGCGCAAGACTTTTGAAGTAGGCCAGAAGGTACTTCTTTTCAATGCCCGCCTCCGACTCATGCCGGGTAAATTGAAATCTCGTTGGATCGGACCATTTGAAGTTGTTCATGTCAGTGCCCATGGAGCAGTGGAAATTCGTAGTCTCGCTACTCAAAAACTGTTGCACGTTAATGGTCAGCGTCTCAAGCCTTATTGTGCCACGTCTGACTAGTCAGGTTTTGATGGGGTCGATTTGGCAACCCCGGTATCCACTAATTGATCCTGCTCACTTCGTCGAGCCTCCGACGTTAAAAAAGGGCGCTATTCAGGAGGCAACCCGATCTCTTTTTCTTTTTACTTTTCTATAATTTCCTTTTCTCTCGTTTTTTTTTATATAGTTCTTTTTACTCTTAATACAAAACTCAAAAAAAAAAAAAAAAAAAAATGGGAGCAAGGATTGGTATCCGCTGGGTGTTGTTCTAAGTATGGGGGGGCCATTTTTCGCATTTTTCAGCTTTGCAAGAATCATCTTGCACTTAGGCTTAGTTTGATTTGGGATTTTTACTTTTGCCCTAATTGCACCCCAATTTAACCCCCGCTTAGTCAAATTATTTTCACAGCTCCCTCTTACCCCCCTTGTGCATTTTTTTTTCAGATTTTCACCGCCTCTTCAACTTCCCACGCTTTGGTCAACCTCCCCACCGGTCTCTCTCCGATCACCGCCAGTCACCGCCACTACCAACATGGGCAAGAAACGAAGTGCCAAGAAGCGAACCATCGCCCCCTCCGATAATCGCTCCACTCCGCCGGCCGTACCATCTCCACTACCGCCTTCACCTCCAGTCGCCTCTCCACATTCCACAGTGAATTTTTCGGTGCCACCATCCGTTGCTGCGCCTCCACCGGCATCCTCGCCGCCTCCCCCCACTCCCAACCCAGATGTCACCACCCCCTCCATGAGTAAGCGACGCCGCACTCGGCCACCGCTCTTCGTCGACCTCGCCGCCGGCGATACCAGCAACCCTGTTCCTGCTCCGGCCCCTATCGCCGCCGCGCCTGAAGCATCTCCCGCTCCTTCTAGATCATCCTCCGCCACCCTTTCCGAAGCACGACTCCCTACTCCAGCTGGCTCTCCTACGCGAGGCTCACCCTCTCCACCACCGTCCCCTGTCACCGTTCTCTCTGCCGCGGTCCCCTCACCATCACCTCGCCGCCGTGTTCAGTCAAAGTGTACTGCCCCTGGACCTTCTGCACCGCTGCCTCCTCTCCCACTGCCGCCGTTCCGGCAGCCGGATCAGGTACATTCTCGTGCTGAAAGGAACGCCAAGCGCGGTCTGATCGGCGCTCGCATTTTTGATTGGGATGACATTGCTATTCTAGGGGTTAATGACCAGATTAGATCTCACTTTGATCATATTGGTTGGTCCCCGTTTTTAGATGTTTCTGCCCCGGTTCATAGGGAATTGTACTTAGAATTCCTTTCTTCTTATGTGTTTGATTCCTCTCGAACTCTTGATGATACGCATGCTGTAGTGTTTTCTTTACGAGGTCGAAATTTCCACATGTCTATCAATGCTTTGAATATGGTTTTGGGCTTTGAGTGTGATGAGTCGATTCATGATGAGTTGTATGAATCTGCTTTGTGTGATGTGTCTGAGTCCTTTTATGCTCTTGCCTCTGAGCGTTGGCGTGTGTTAAGTATTGAATCTGATTTTGCTGCCCGTTCCTCTCATAACGCCAATATTCGTGATGATGCTCTTCGTCTTTGTCATAGGTTTTTGGTCGTCAATTTGTTTGGCCGTATTGATATGCTGAATGTGGTCACTCTGCAGGAGCTTTTCATTCTTGATTGCATGCTTTCCCACGC
Source organism: Perilla frutescens (assembly GCA_026008535.1). Lineage (NCBI taxonomy): Eukaryota > Viridiplantae > Streptophyta > Magnoliopsida > Lamiales > Lamiaceae > Perilla > Perilla frutescens. The sequence goes on along the minus strand of BRKX01000006.1, from coordinate 38,770,431 downwards.
AAAGTTGAATTTTGCATTTTGGTTAGCCCGTCAGTGGCAGTATAGTGCCAATCATTTTCTTTGTCGAGCCCCTTTAGGATATTTTGTGACTTTGCTTGCACAACATTTGCGTAGTCCTCTTGATGATCCTGAGCCTCTACCTTCCACGCTTTTTACTATTGCTGATTTCGCTGCCATGCATCTGATATGTGTTGATGCCCAAGGGCAGTACAAACTCACCCGACCGGGCGTATAAGGCCCGAGTCATTTTCCAAGTACAGGTCCCTCTTCTTCTTCCACCACCCCTGCTGCCACTTCCTCTCTCCTGCCTGAGATCGAGGCCCTTATCCTTGCAGCCACCCGAGGCTTGGAGGATCGCATTGGTCAGCGTTTGGATGCGATTGATGATCGTCTCACTGCTTTCGAGCAGGTCCTCCGTCACCTCTTAGATTGAAGCTTTTGCCCATCTCATCCCCCTTTGTTTTTTCTTTTAGTTTGATTGTTTCTCCTACTTATCTTTTGCTCTGTTTCAACTTGTTGCTTATTGTTTTGTGTTACGTTTTTTTTCCCTACACAGTGAGGAGCCTGTGGTCTTTAAGTATGGGGGGGAGAGTAATAGTTGTTGCGTCGTATGTCTAAAAACAAAAAAAAAAAAAAAGAGATTTTGCAGTTGGTGTTTTCTGCTTCTTTCTATGTTGTGTTTATTTGTTTTTGTCTAAGAATTGGTTGCCTTGAGCTGATTTGTATAAGGAGGAGGGACTATGATTTGGTTTGAATGGTTTGAGTGGTTGTTGTTCTGTGATAAGGATACACCAATTTTTGATGAATTTGTGAACGATGGATCGTGCTTTTGATCATATTATTTTTAGCCTATAAATGTGAGTTTTTGAGCCTGTGAGCATGAATCATCATTAAGAAGCTCCCATTTCTGTTGTGAGAGTGTCGGATTGTGTCCATTCAATGCTTGCTTTGCCTTGTTGCTCTTGTTTTATCCCTTTTTGAGTTTTAAACATGAAAATGATAAAGTCATTAGGAATTAACCAAGCTTTGGCCTAAAAGAAACCTCTCTGCCCTGCAATTGCCCATTAGTGAGCCTGTTGAGCCTAATAATCCTCATGATTCTTGATTATAGCCACTATACATGAAGCCATAAGCCTTGATTAGCCTTTTTTTGACCGTGAGAATATGCAAGTTCTTTCCTAACTAATTAAGCTGCAATAATGGTAGCAGATGCTGGAACGTGAGGAAGGCAGATTTTATGCGCCCATTTTTAAAAAAAAAAAAAAGAAAAAAAAAATGGAACAGCAAGGAGGGATGGAAGAAAGAAAGTGAATAAAAACATCCATGTGTTTATATGAATTGAGGAACTCCAACTTTTGAATTGTAAATGTGTGCAGCTGGGTGTGAGATTTTTGTGTTGGAATGCTTGCATTTTTTCCTTTTGAGCTACTAACTCCAAAAGAATCCTACCTTTAATCCCAAGCCCCATTACAACCTTGGAAAAAAGCCCTTTTGATTTATGTTTTGATCTTAATTGTTGATAATTCCAATGACATATAGGCAAAGCTATGCTGAGAATCACAAATCACGACTTGTGTGAATTTCTTTATTCCCTTCTTTGACAGATTTGGAGTGAATCATGGTGAGGCTGGATCATTGAGCACTTTCTTGACATAAATGAGAAGTTTTGGTGTATTCCTTAGAATAGAACAGGTTTGTGGTTAGGTTAATCATAGTTCTAATTCCGAGCACCTTTCGGATCAAGGCAGCTGATACCTTTTGTTCTTTATTTGTTTTTTGTCGAAGTTTGTGTTTTCTTTTGTGTGCTTGGATATGCTCGAGGACGAGCGTTATCTAAGTATGGGGGGATTTGATCGGGCCAATGATACTTGATATTTTGGGGCGATTTTATGTGTTTTGATTGTGTTAATTGTTATATAATGATGCTATTTTGGAAGAAGTTGTACCTTGAGGGTTTTTGCAGGGCATTGACACAAAGATAAAGAAAAAGGTGTGTTTTTGGTGAAGAAATGAAGCTTTGCGCAAGAAGTTGAAATTGAAGGAAGTAAAGCCATGCCGTATGGGCATACGGCAGGACGATCTAAGCGGATAACTCAAGAACTGGGCCTGAACGTGCGTTTATGGGCTGGAACACGGAAATTACTTAAGCCCAAGGCCTGGACGCGAGCTAGAAGAGTTCCCACCGCCTCAAGAGTCCTATTTTTGTTAACTTCCTTGTTGGAATCGATTAGGATGGTTATTTCCTTGTTAATATTATCTTATTTTAGGAATTTGATATATAGATTAGGATTTATCATATTTTGCATATTATTCAGACAACAATTAAAAAAATGTGAAAAACGAGAGCAGACGCCGTTTTCCTCTCTGGAGCAGATTAGTTCATCTTCTTCGTTTATTTTCATGGTATTCGTTATTTCAATATTTTTGCAATTCCATCTTAATATGAGTTCTAGCTAATTTCTTCTTATTCTGGAAACAACTAACGAAACCCTGGCTTAAATAAACTGTGAGATCTAATCGTGTTCATCGTTCAATTTATTGCATGCATTTGTTATTCTTTGTATTTCAAGTTGTTAATTGTTTCAATACTGCTAGGTAGTTGCAAATACTTGGTGAATTGGAATTAATTAGTAGTCAATTAAACCGGTCATCCGTAATTGTGGTTTAAGTTTAATCAGTGGCGAAACGGTTCTTCAGAACCAGGGAGAATAACAAGCTTAATTTAACGGTCCTGCGTCAGAGTCTGTTAATTATGAATCGGGTTCCTCTAGATTTTAAGGTTGTCGGCTCATTAAACCTATAGACCGTCTCTTACGGTTGTCAGTCGATTAGGGAAATAATTGGTGAAGCGTCTTCCTGATTATCAAGAAACTACGGAGGAATTAGGCTGCGTCAGTAAGCGTCTTCGGTAGCTATAACTGATTTGTATGTGTTAATTGAATTAATCATTGCATCAAGGATCGGTTTAGGTAAGCTAGGGTGGAGTTAATTAGATTCCAGAATACTTCTTCTCATATTTTAAGTTCATTCGATTTAATTACGTGCGCATTTATTTTATATTTAATTGTTAATTTCGTTTATGTTATTATAATTACAAAAACCCGTTTTGAAGTTTGGTTATACAGATTGAGAGTATAGGGTAATTCTCGCCGGTCCTTTGGGAGACGATCTCGCTCATCGCTGTACTTGTGCAGTAAGGGCATACCGACTGTTGTCGGGAACTTTATTTTTGGTGTAAAACGACGCACCAATGTCCTCAGTTAGATTTTCCTTCTTTTCAGTTGCCTCTCTTTTCCGTTCAGTTGAAGATCCGCCTTGGTGTTCTTTGGCTGGTGAGCTCCTAGGCCGGAAGCTGTTTCTTCCTCGAGCGTCTCTAAACCTGGGCCTTTCGCCATAGAAAGCTGCGTCTTGAACTGATGATGTCGACACTTCTCTCTTTCGGTTTAGACTGTACTCGTGAGCTTTAAGAGAACCAAATAGTTCCCTTGGAGTGATGTTGTTTAGGTCTCTCTACTCCTTTGTAGCTATTACTTTCATATCCCATTCGTCAGTGAGATTATCCAGTATTTTGGAATTCATCTCTGAATTGGGATAACTTCTCCCGAGGTTGTTCATCTCACTGATGATGCCTAGAAATCTTGTTTCAAGGCTTGAGATGGACTCTTCTGCCTGCATTTTGAAGGATTCATACCTGTCAACCGCCAGTTGGAGCTTGTTTTCTTTTATAGCTTTGGACTCTCTACAAAGATCTGCTGCTAGGTCCCATATTTCTTTGGCAGTTGTGCAGTTCTTGGTATCCTTCATGCGATCTTCATCTAGAGTTTGGAATAATGCAGCTTGAGTAACGAACTCTAGATTCTTCAACTTCTTCTCTTCACTGGTGAGAAGATTAGTTGGCTTCGGAATCCTTGCTGGTTGATTGATATCAACTATGTGAGCATCATTGTCCATCATGATGAGGATTGGACCTTCTTCAATGACTTCCCACATATTCTCATGAATTGAGCAGAGATGAGCTTTCATTCTCCTGCTCCAATTATCATAGTTCTCAACTGAAAATAAAGGTAGCTTATGGTTTTCCATAGCTGGAATGTTAGCACATATAGTTAGATCTGATTCAGTTGATCTGCAGAAATGGCTGATCCTTAGAATCAACCTGGCTCTGATACCACTTGTTGGTCCTGGGCGAGTCGGTATCAGTTTAGAGGGGGGGTGAATAAACTGATTCAAAAACTTTGACTTTAGATACGGAAAATAGGGCCCTTGACTCGCTTGAAGAGATTTATCTATGCAGCAAATTGACAATTAGTTGAGACAGTTTAAGTGTAGCTGGTGTGATGTTGTGTGCAGTTTGAGATATACAATGATCTATAAATACAACACACAAGAGATTTATAGAGGTTCGAAGTCTCAAACTTTTACGTCCTCTCTTCCTTCTGCAAAAGGGAAACTTCACTATATAACTTGAGTTCCTTTATAAATTACACAATGAAGGATAGTTTGCTAAACCTGGTAACTGTTCGCTACCTCAGCTGGTCGACGGCTCACACTTGAAGTCCCTAACTGCTCGCTAGGAAGGTAGTTGCTATTATCATCTTTACAAGGTTCTAGATCTCTTTCGATCTTCAAGAGGTTAGTCTTGAACAAAGAGGTATCAACTGATGTGCTCCTTTGATTGAGCTGAGTAGTTGATCTTTAAATAACTAGAATTGAGAAGGTTGCCCTGGCTGGATCGTCGACAGCTGGCTGAGTATATTGAATAATGAACTCTTCTTCTCAATTTGACTTTCGCAGTTTCTGTCGAGCGTTGCACTTGAGCTTGAATGGGAGGCAGAAAGAAAAGCTCTGCTTGTATATGCGAAGGTTGGCAAGGATTTGTAGTTGCGAAAAGTTGTTTAGAACTCTAATTCACCCGTCTTTTATAGAGAAGTGAATTTATGACCGTTGAGCTCCATTGTCCATTTGATCAGTGGCTCTGTTGGCTCATCAATGGTATGTGGTTTTTGACTGATCGCTTGGATCATTTGGTTGAAGTAGCCGTTACTCTGCCAATCGATCTTCATTAAATTCCAAGATCTTTGTAAGAGCATTTATTCCAAGATATGCTGATTTAAGTAATACACTCTAGGAGTCTTCTGGCTTCAGTTCTTCCGGCAGTTTGGAACTTCAGCTGGCAGTTTTGGATTTCTCAGCTTAGTTGCACACTCATCCTAGCTGGCAGTTCGGAGCTTGCCAGCTGAGTCTGGCTCTCGCTCCAGTTGGCAGTTCTGGGCTTGTCAGCTAAGATTGGCCGTTGCTCCAGTTGGCAGTTCTGGGCTTGTGAGCTGAGATTGGCCGTTCCTCCAGTTGCCAGTTCTGGGCTTGTCAACTGAGATCGGTCGTTGCTCCAGTTGGCAGTTCTGGGCTTGTCAGCTGAGATTGGCCGTTGCTCCAGTTGGCAGTTCTGGGCTTGTCAGCTGAGATTGGTTGTTGCTTCAGTTGGCAGTTCTGGGCTTCTCAGCTGAGATTGGTCGTTGCTCTAGTTGGCAGTTCTGGGCTTGTCAGCTTCTTCAATCTTCGGTTAACTCCTTTCTCCCTCATTTCAGCTGACACGATTGTCAGCTTGCTTTGATCGGTATGATTCCTCAGCCATGTTGAACTTTAGACTGGATGACATGTCTTTCAACTTGTGGGTCGTTCTTCAAATTGGTTGACTTTGACTCTTCTAGAGTTCTTCTTTGAAGATGCCCTGGGCTGATCAGCTTCGATCTACAGCTAGAATTATGGTCAGTTTTTCATAAGTAATTTTGACATCTCATCAAAACCTGATCTAGGGGTTCCTTGATAGTTTTTCCTAACAAGAAGTTTTAAATAAAATGAGATTATTGAAGGGTGATCGATGGGAATAAACAAATAGATTTTTCAAACCTTCCTATCATACTGACGATCGCGATCTACCAACCACTAGATCTATCATCTTGATGATCTTCCTCGGGTTCCTTTTCTTTCTGGAGCATCTCGCACTTTCCTCTTTAAGAGGTTGCTATGAAATAACGTGAGTCATCTGGACTTTAAATGGTTGCGTCTGGCTGGGAAAGCCACATCTAGGGATCACTTCCTACCCATGGGAAGGATACGAGAAAGTGATTTGATCTATGATACCTCCTAGATTCAAAATAGTTTGACTTTAACTTCTCTTGGAAGCTGAGTAGAACACCGACAAACATATCTTTAAATTAATTTGGTAGCAATCATGACGACCATCTTTACCCTCATTCTAAAAAGTGATCTAAAACAAGCTACAAATCTTGGGAATGAAACACGCCAGGGCCTCGATTAGCCATCCACTGAGGTGAAGAGCTTTCTCTTGGAGGAATGAATCTTTATTCTCTGTAATCGCAACATGATCGTTAAACATGACTCTTAAGTTGAAAGCTTGCGTAGGGATTTCTTGAACGTGTAATAGATCCGCAATCTGATAACTGGCCTATAAATTGACTACTCATTTTCTTGCTTCTGGTTCGTAGTCAAAGCTTTATAATCTCATCTCCACAGGGAGGTATAAAAGGCGGTGATCGGTCTACCTCAATATTTTGCTCAGGTGACAATTCTGATGTTGAACCTTGTTTGTAGCAGCCATCATCGTTTAACATATCTACCCATGAAAATTGCTAGTCTCCACATAGATCATTGACTTACGTTTTTGTTTTCAAAATATTTAATTGCTTAATGTGTCCATCTTCCTAGCAACAACGCAAATTCTTGGTCAACTTTAACACAGCTCAATCTGAAAGACTTCTTCTAACCGGATGTTGACCTCCATATAGTAGGTCATTTCCTCAATGAACTTCAAACACCGAATCGATCTCTTTCTCGGTATACGTACAAAATCTAGTAATCTGCTCATCGTGATATACATGTGGTAGTTCTTCTGAGCCATAAATTTTTGTTCAGTCATCCAAAATAAAACACTTCCTTAGTCAAACTATGTTCTTAGCAATCTCATAAGTGTTTACAAGTTCAGCCTAGGTTCAGCAACTATAGGCTAAGTTCATCTTATGTTCTCACACTTTCAAGTTCTTGTACTCATTTAAGAGTATATCAATAAACACTTTCCGGCTATCACAATTTATAGTATACATTCTGCACGTTCCCAACATCACAAGTATGCACAAGGCATAGATAAACAAGTTCATACAAATATGTAACCAACATAGTTTTTCGGCAACAACCAGTATGCTCACATAACTATTTCAAAATCAATATGCTATCACCATAGCAACAAAGTATGCAATCAGCGTAGTTAATCAGAGTATGCAATCAGCATAAAAATCAATCTTTTGAGGAATTCTCGTCAACACGGCGAATCATAATCTTTCATTTTTAGACAAACTTAACATTTCAACAAATAATGTAAACTTTTAAAAACTAAAATTTGCATAAAACATGCGTACCTTTTAAGCTGTTGCGTGAGTGACGAGCTAAGGGCTTATATAATATCACACGGAATTTCAATAAAAGACGATATAAGACCCAGCAGGTCTGCAGAGTTGCAAACCTGCTCTGATACCACTTTGTAGCACCCCGATCCTGAAAGATCGTGGAAATGGACGCCACAGGGGTGGGAATTAAGAAACGGGAAAGAAATGGGGTAATTTAATTAATGACTGGGTGATAATCCAAAAAGGATTAATGTTTAGAATAAAATTTAACACCGAGTATGCCAAAGATAGGTTATGCCTTCCGAAAAATTAGACATCATAACCTCTGTAACTAGAGCGAATCCCCATTTATAACGGCTTATAAGAGAAGAATGGAAGCTATAACAATTCAATAAGCTCTTTCATAGGCCAAACGGAAACAAATAACCAGATACCAACAATCAATAGACCCATTCATAGGTCGACAAAAGAAACAGACACCAATATGCTGAACAAATGAAGCCCTTCCATAGGCCAAAATAAATGATCAAATAGACATAACGAAAGACGGACTTCCCCCCCTTGGAATAATTATATAGCTAAGCATATGCTACATGTTAACTAGGAAGTCAACAAATGTTCAGAATCAAAGAAGCATAATCATATCAATAAAATACCAAGATCAGAGTTCTTAGCATTTAGCAAAAGAATATCATAAGTGCGAAAGCTTAATTCTTAACAGAATACTAACAAAAAGGGACAATAATGGAAAAATATGTAAATCATAATAGCCCATATCTTAGCCTCGTCACCTCCAGGCTCCAGCCTACTGACCTGAAAATGTTTGAAAAGATTTGGGCTGAGTACTAATGCACTCAGTGGGCAAGTTCTCACAATTTAAGTTATGCAAATCATTTTGTAAAAGTAATCTATCTGTGTCCATGCATGTAGTGAAGCTTAGGAGGTTTAAAAGTTGGAAGCAACCTAAGTTCACCAAAACATTTTATCGTGAAGCGCTTAAGAGTATATAACCCATCACTGCCCGCAACCCAAACTACATCACCAGCGCATAACGTTGAGTATGGCCATAGTATACCCAAAGAGTATGACCAATAAGTGTTTCATTTTAGTCTCACCAACAAGGAGTAGGGCAGGATAAATAACGCATACATACTGTAGCTACTCACATTGACACAATGCTGGTTTATGAGACTCCGACAACATACAGTAGCATGTAAATATTTAACACAGATAGTCACATATGCAATTTTAGCAAAGCAGAGCTTAATAACTCAAAAGATACAATTTGCAAAGATAGTATAGTATAACCCACCTAGTTAGCTAATAGTAGCTGAAGCTTTACACGTGTCTTGCAAATCCTAATTAAATATGGGTCTCAGGTTCGGACCTACAAAAGAGAAACTACCTATTAGTATCATGTTAGGCCTTGAAACTATAACATAAGGTAAACTTCAACTTAGGATAGATAAATGATTTTTTTCTAAGCTAAACTAAATGTAATACGAATATTCTAAACTAATAAAACGTCTTCAGACTACAATGCGCAGCATTAGGATTTCATTCTCAACTTAACACTTTAGGGAATTAAATTCAGCGAATATTTTTGAGTAAAGCCGTCCAAAAACATATGAAAAAGGTAGAGGTCGATCACTTTCCATTTTAGTCGATTCTGATCAAATTTAATCTACGAGTCTTTCTGGCTTTCAGAAAATTACCAAATTTAATTGACAACATACTTCACATATAACAATGCAAGTGTGAAAATTTCATGATTTTCAGGCGCCACATGAAAAAGATACGAATTTAAATACACGATTTGAATAATTGGGTAAACTCAAAAATCCACCTGGACAAAAATGGAATCTATAGCTAAGTAGAGAATCCACCATAGGGAATAAATGCTGAAGGAACCTTTTTTCTAGGACAGATTTAACAAACATTTTGAAGCAATTCTAACTAAAATGCAATTTTTGAAAATGAGACATTAACTTCGAAAAATCATATTAAATTCATTTCAACACGAAACGGGGAAAAATACAACTATCCAGGAAGAGTAGATCTGAGATTTACATAAAATGAAAACGGGAAAAAATACTGAAAACTCACAACATCAAAAATTAGAATCGGTAGAATTAAAGATAATCAAAATATAAGCATATTTAGAACTTGAAATATCTTAATTTATCGGTCCGAATGACCAGAATCGGAGAAAGTACCTTCTCCGAGGAATTGACGGCGATCACGATGATTTTCCATCGTGATCATCCTTCGTGTCATCATTTCAATCATGTATTCGTGATCTATGCGTTGACACCTTTAAAATGACAATTTCAGAATTGAAATAGGAAACTAGAGTCGTACATTCTCTAGAAGCTGCTCGGCGTTTTGATTTTGAAAATGAATGAAAAATGAAACCTTAACCTCTTATTTATAGAGAAAAATAAATAGGATAATAAATAATAAAAGAAATAGGATAATGATGAAAAAAGAATAGGATAATTACGAATAAGATAATCTTTTGAAAAAAAAATGGATAATGACGGATGTGCCTTTTTCTATTAAATTTATTATTTTTCAACTTTAAGTTGTGCCAAGAGTTCATTTGAACTCGAAATTTGAAATTTCAAAAGTTGGCACGATTCTTGAAACATTTTCTATCAAACCGAGAAAAATATTAGAACATATTTTTGAAGCAATTTTTGACTGAAACAAAATGTAACAAATTTTCTTGCATGTGATTTCCTTTATTTGAATCATTTAAGGACCCAACTTATTTTTTAAATTACCAGAGGGTAACATAAGTTGAATTAAACCTTCTAAAATATTTCGGCGTATTTAAATGCTGAAGGTACAGCACTAGGTTATGATATTCCCATAATTCATGAAACCCTATCGATCCCACCTTTCCCTTCAGCTGGGCCAGATAAGGCAACCAAGTTGTCACCCATGTTTCAAAATTCTGAATAGTTTGACATAGTTGATATGAATGACTCAATGTAATAATCTTAATAAATTATCTACCGTACAATGATTTCTCGCTAATTCTTTATCAATGAAATTTAATTTTTGCGATGGAAATAATCTCATGTATGTGTATATATATATATATATATATATATATTAATCCAATAATTTAAAACTTCACCAGCAGTTAGTGAAAAATTAATAAATAATATAGGAAGACGGTCCAGAATCTCTTTTTCAATTTAGAACTACTCCATTTTTGCTCTAATTTGCATGCACATATCGCTTACAATATCTATGTTCAACCTTAGGCAGCAAAATGAGGGACAACATACAGTAGACCCTGCACTTTCAAAGAAAAAACAATAAATATTCAAGTATATAATTGGAGATAACTCAAATTGACATGACTACTTACCTTCAACATATATGATATAACAGGTAAGTGGTTTCCTTAGTTTTTTATTTGAGTATGAATCGCTAGCAATAGTCGAAACCATGCCTATTTTTTTTTGTTTTCTTTAGAAACCAATGCCAAGCTATTGGAAATAATTGACCTTCTTCGTCCTTCCCAACAGCAACAAGAACCCGTCCATTAACAACACCACTCAAGTGACACCGATCTTCTAATCGGTTTGTTGTCTGTCTTCCAACCCCTTTTTTCAATGCATCAAACCATATATAAACTATTTTAAATATAAATTCCCCTTTAAAACATATGCAAACGTTCACAGATTACTATTAATTAAAAGAGTGGATGATCAAATACAAAGTAAGTTTAGAAATAGTTTTGAAGAGTAGAAGTAGGCTCAGGAGGATTTACTTTTAAGAACTAGAAAAAACCTAGAGTGAGGGGATCTCATACTATAATTCACAAAATATGGGATAAATTAACGAAAGAGCATCAGTGAAGGGAGTCCAATCGTGTGTAGTAAAATCTAAATGTTGTGAAAGAACAAGGCATTTTTTAAATAAACAACTATTAATTGTATTTAAAAACTATTAATTACGAGCGTAGATGATCAAATACAAAGTACTTTTATAAATAATTTTGAGATGAAGTAGGCACGGGCGAGTTTATTTTTGAGAACTACAGAAAGTCTAGTGTGAGGCATTCTCATACAATAATTTACAAAACATGGTACAAACTAGCGAAAGAGCATCGAGTAAAGGGGGTCTAGTTCTGTGTAAAAAAATCAAAGTGTCGTGAATGATCAAAGCTTTTTTTTGAATTAACAACTATAAATTGTATGTCAAAACTAATAATGAAATACAACTTAAGTACATAAATAATTTTTAGGAGTAGAGTAGGCTCGGGAGAATTCACTTTTGAGAACTAGAGGAAATCTAGTGTGAGGGTATCTCATACAATAATTCACGAAAAATGGTACAAATTAGCGAAAGAGCATCGAGAGAAGATAGTCCAGTTGTGCGTAAGAACCTCAGTACAAATTTTTATTTGATTAGAGGATTGTTTTTCACTGGACTATGCCCCCCACTATAGGTTTTAACCAAATTGAGTTATCAGATCCACGTTCTTTACTTGCTTTACTCGATCATTCAATTTACAAACAATTATCCGTATACTAAATTGAACACCGGTAAAGAAGATTGTAGTTCTGCGCGACCTTAGCATTTTCGTATTTCTTATAAATTATTAATCAATAAACCAATTTTAATTCGAATTTTTTTATATATCGATTATTACCAAAGAAAATTTAAAAGTTGCGGAAGAACATAGCTTTTTTAAAATAAACAACTATAAATTGTTTGTAAAAACTATTGACTAAGAGTGTTGACGATTAGATACAAATGAGGTTTAGAAATAATTTTGAAAAACTTTTTTTTGTGAAAATAGAGGATGTTATAAATATGCGCTAAATTATTGAGTTTGTCCCAAAGCATTATCCAATGGTATTAATACACAATCTTAATAGCAAAAATGTAACAACCAATGCATATTTATGTTTCAATATTAGAAGTTACACAATTTAAATTTAATTTACACAATATTTGTTAATTAATTCAATAAATTTAAGTTATACATATTATCTTTTTAACAGGTCTTCCACCTCCACAAACTATATAAGAATGGTCTAACAATTGATGTGACATTGAAACTTCAAAAATAAACATAATAAATTTAACCTGTCTGGATTTCTCATATATATTGTTAATATGGCTAGTAATTTTTCAATGTTTTTCGGAGTAGTGGCGTTGATTATCCTCGTATCATCAACTTATGAATTGAAAGGAGTTATAGCACTTGATGAGTTAGAAAGAGATTACTATGGATACTATGCTGAAGGTACACCACCAGGTTATGATATTCCCATAATTCATGAAACCCTATCGATCCCACCTTTCCCTTCAGCTGGGCCAGATAAGGCAACCAAGTTGTCTCCCATGTTTCAAAATTCTGAATAGTTTGAAATAATTAATATGAATGACTCAATGTAATATTCTTAATAAATTATCTACCGTACAATGATTTCTCGCTAATTCTTTATGAATGAAATTTAATTTTTGCGATGGAAATAATCTCATGTATGAATATATATATATATATATATTAATCCATTAATTTAAAACTTCACTAGTAGTTAGTGAAAAATTAATAAATAATGTAGGAAGACGATCCAGAATCTCGTTTTCAATTCAGAACTACTCCATTTTTGCTCCAATTTGCATGCACATATCACGCACAATATCTATGTTCAACCTTAGGCAGCAAAATGAGGGACAACATACACTAGACCCTGCACTTTCAAAGAAAAAACAATAAATATTCAAGTATATAATTGCAAATAAATCAAATTGACATGAGTACTTACCTTCAACATATATGATATAACAGTTAAGTGGTTTCCTTAGTTTTTTATTTGAATATGAATCGCTAGCAATAGTCGAAACCATGCCAAATTTTTTTGTTTTCCTTAGAATCCAATGACAAGCTATTGGAAATAATTGACCTTCTTCGTCCTTCCCAACAGCAACAAGAACCCGTCCATTAACAACACCACTCAAGTGACACCGATCTTCCTTCCAACCCCTTTTTTCAATGCATCAAACCATATATAAACTATTTTAAATATAAATTCCCCTTTAAAACACATGCAAACGTTCACAGATTACTATTAATTAAAAGAGTGGATGATCAAATACAAAGTAAGTTTAGAAATAGTTTTGAAGAGTAGAAGTAGGCTCAGGAGGATTTACTTTTAAGAACTAGAAGAAACCTAGAGTGAGGGGATCTCATACTATAATTCACAAAATATGGGATAAATTAACGAAAGAGCATCAGTGAAGGGAGTCCAATCGTGTGTAGTAAAATCTAAATGTTGTGAAAGAACAAGGCATTTTTTAAATAAACAACTATTAATTGTATGTAAAAACTATTAATTACGAGCGTAGATGATCAAATACAAAGTACTTTTAGAAATAATTTTGAGATGAAGTAGGCACGGGCGAGTTTATTTTTGAAAACTACAGAAAGTCTAGTGTGAGGGAATCTCATACAATAATTTACAAAACATGGTACAAACTAGCGAAAGAGCATCGAGTGAAGGGAGTCTAGTTCTGTGTAAAAAAATCAAAGTGTCGTGAATGATCAAAGATTTTTTTTGAATAAACAACTATAAATTGTATGTCAAAACTAATAATCAAATACAACTTAAGTACATAAATAATTTTTAGGAGTAGAGTAGGCTCGGGAGAATTCACTTTTGAGAACTAGAGGAAATCTAGTGTGAGGGTATCTCATACAATAATTCACGAAAAATGGTACAAATTAGCGAAAGAGCATCGAGAGAAGATAGTCTAGTTGTGCGTAAGAACCTCAGTACAAATTTTTATTTGATTAGAGGATTGTTTTTCACTGGACTATGCCCCCCACTGTAGGTTTTAACCAAATTGAGTTATCAGATCCACGTTCTTTACTTGCTTTACTCGATCATTCAATTTACAAACAACTATCCGTACACTAAATTGAACACTGGTATAGAAGATTGTAGTTCTGCGCGACCTTAGCATTTTCGTATTTCTTATAAATTATTAATCAATAAACCAATTTTAATTTGAATTTTTTTATATATCGATTATTACCAAAGAAAATTTAAAAGTTGCGGAAGAACATAGCTTTTTTAAAATAAACAACTATAAATTGTTTGTAAAAACTATTAATTAAGAGTGTTGACGATTAAATACAAATGAGGTTTATAAATAATTTTGAAAAACTTTTTTTTGTGAAAATAAAGGATGTTATAAATATGCGCTAAATTATTGAGTTTGTCCCAAAGCATTATCCAATGGTATTAATACACAATCTTAATAGCAAAAATGTAACAACCAATGCATATTTATGTTTGAATATTAGAAGTTACACAATTTAAATTTAAATTACACAATATTTGTTAATTAATTCAATAAATTTAAGTTATACATATTATCTTTTTAACAGGTCTTCCACCTCCACAAACTATATAAGAATGGTCTAACAATTGATGTGACATTGAAACTTCAAAAGTAAACATAATTAATTTAACCTGTCTGGATTTCTCATATATATTGTTAAAATGGCTAGTAATTTTTCAATGTTTTTCGGAGTAGTGGCGTTGATTATCCTCGTATCATCGACTTATGAATTGAAAGGAGTTATAGCAGTTGATGAGTTAGAAAGACATTACTATGGATACTATGCTGAAGGTACACCACCAGGTTATGATATTCCCATAATTCATGAAACCCTATCGATCCCACTTTTCCCTTCAGCTGGGCCAGATAAGGCAACCAAGTTGTCTCCCATGTTTCAAAATTCTGAATAGTTTGAAATAATTAATATGAATGACTCAATGTAATATTCTTAATAAATTATCTACCGTACAATGATTTCTCGCTAATTCTTTATCAATGAAATTGAATTTTTGCGATGGAAATAATCTCATGTATGTATATATATATATATATATTAATCCAATAATTTAAAACTTCACTAGTAGTTAGTGAAAAATTAATAAATAATATAGGAAGACGGTCCAGAATCTCATTTTCAATTCAGAACTACTCCGTTTTTGCTCCAATTTGCATGCACATATCGCGCACAATATCTATGTTCAACCTTAGGCAGCAAAATGAAGGACAACACACACTAGACCCTGCACTTTCAAAGAAAAAACAATAAATATTCAAGTATATAATTGCAAATAAATCAAATTGACATGAGTACTTACCTTCAACATATATGATATAACAGTTAAGTGGTTTCCTTAGTTTTTTATTTGAATATGAATCGCTAGCAATAGTCAAAACCATGCCGAATTTTTTTTGTTTTCTTTAGAAACAAATGAGAAGCTATTGGAAATAATTGACGTTCTTCGTCCTTCCCAACAGCAACAAGAACCCGTCCATTAACAACACCACTCAAGTGACACCGATCTTCTAATCGGTTTGTTGTCTGCCTTCCAACCCCTTTTTTCAATGCATCAAACCATATATAAACTATTTTAAATATAAATTCCCCTTTAAAACATATGCAAACGTACACAGATTACTATTAATTAAAAGAGCGGATGATCAAATACAAAGTAAGTTAAAAAATAGTTTTGAAGAGTAGAAGTAGGCTCAGGAGGATTTAGTTTTAAGAACTAGAAGAAGCCTAGAGTGAGGGGATCTCATACTATAATTCACGAAATATGGGATAAATTAACGAAAGTGCATCAGTGAAGTGAATCCAATCGTTTGTAGTAAAGTCTAAATATTGTGAAAGAAGAAGGCATTTTTGAAATAAAAAACTATTAATTGTATGTAAAAACTATTAATTACTAGCGTAGATGATCAAATACAAAGTACTTTTTGAAATAATTTTGAGATGAAGTAGGCACAGGCGAGTTTATTTTTGAGAACTACAGAAAGTCTAGTGTGAGGGAATCTCATACAATAATTTACAAAACATGGTACAAACTACCGAAAGAGCATCGAGTGAAGGGAGTCTAGTTGTGTGTAAAAATATCTAAGTGTCGTGAATGATCAAAGCTTTTTTTGAATAAAGAACTATAAATTGTATGTCAAAACTAATAATCAAATACAACTTAAGTATAGAAATAATTTTTAGGAGTAGAGTAGGCTCGGGAGAATTTACTTTTGAGAACTAGAGGAAATCTAGTGTGAGGGTATCTCATACAATAATTCATGAAAAATGGTACAAATTAGTGAGAGCATCGAGAGAAAATAGTCCAGTTGTGCGTAGGAACCTTAGTACAAATTTTTATTTGATTAGAGGATTGTTTTTCACTGGACTATGACCCCCACTGTAGGTTGTAACCAAATTGAGTTATCAGATCCACGTTCTTTACTTGGTTTACTTTATCATTCAATTTACAAAAAACTATCCGTACACCAAATTGAACACCGGTAAAGAAGATTGCAGTTCTATGCGACCTTAGCATTTTCGTATTTCTTATAAATTATTTTTCAATAAACCAATTTTAATTCGAATTTTTTTATATATCAATTATTACCAAAGAAAATTTACAAGTTGCGGAAGAACATAGCTTTTTTAAAATAAACAACTATAAATTGTTTGTAAAAACTATTAATTAAGAGTCTTGACGATTAAATACAAATGAAGTTTAGAAATAATTTTAAAAACTTTTTTTTGTGAAAATAAAGGATGTTATTAATATGCGCTAAATTATTGAGTTTGTCCCGAAGCATTATCTAATGGTATTAATACACAATCTTAATAGCAAAAATGTAACAACCAATGCATATTTATGTTTCAATATTAGAAGTTACACAATTTAAATTTAATTTACACAATATTTGTTAATTAATTCAATAAATTTAAGTTATACATATTATCTTTTTAACAGGTTTTCCACCTCCACAAACTATATAAGAATGGTGTAACAATTGATGTGACATTGAAACTTCAAAAATAAAGATAATTAATTTAACCTGTCTGGATTTCTCCTATGTATTGTTAATATGGCTCGTAATTTTTCAATGTTTTTCGGAGTAGTGGCGTTGATTATCCTCATATCATGAATTTATGAATTGAAGGGAGTTATAGCGGTTGATGAGTTAGAAAGAGATTACTATGGATACTATGTTGAAGGTACACCACCAGGTTATGATATTCCCATAATTCATGAAACCCTATCGATCCCACCTTTCCCTTCAGTTGGGCCAGATAAGGCAACCAAGTTGTCTCCCATGTTACAAAATTCTGAATAGTTTGAAATAGTTGATATGAATGACTCAATGTAATATTCTTAATAATTTATCTACCGTACAATGATTTCTCGCTAATTCTTTATCAATGAAATTTAATTTTTGCGATGGAAATAATCTCATGTATGTATGTATATATATATATATTAATCCAATAATTTAAAACTTCACTAGTAGTTAGTGTGAAATTAATAAATAATATAGGAAGACGGTCCAGAATCTCTTTTTCAATTCAGAACTACTCCATTTTTGCTCCAATTTGCATGTACATATCGCGCACAATATCTATCTTCAACCTTAGGCAGCAAAATGACGGACAACATACACTAGACCCTGCACTTTCAAATAAAAAACAATAAATATTCATGTATATAATTGCAAATAACTCAAATTGACATGACTACTTACCTTCAATATATATGATATAACAGTTAAGTGGTTTCCTTAGTTTTTTATTTAAATATGAATCGCTAGCAATAGTTGAAACCATGCCTAATTTTTTTTGTTTTCTTTAGAAACCAATGCCAAGCTATTGGAAATATTTGACCTTCTTCGTCCTTCCCAACAGCAACAAGAACCCGTCCATTAACAACACCACTCAAGTGACACCGATCTTCTAATCGGTTTGTTTTCTGCCTTCCAACCCCTTTTTTCAATGCATCAAACCATATGAAAACTAGTCAAAACTAGTTTATCACGTTGAACGTTTTAATGAACAACTACTAGTTACAAAAAAAACGACCACAAACTGATTCTAACACTAGTTACTAAACAAAATATCAGTGGTACCGATTGCTCCTCAATTCGGTCTTCATATAGGCGTCAATCTCCATCCGTCGCCAATATGGTATGTGGATTGTGGTTTGTGGCCTTCCATACGTGTGTAGATACTCTTCATGTGTAGAGGGATTAATTCAGCACTGGATCTACACCACAAGGCAGTAAAACGAATTAATCTTGACCTTCCAAACTCATTCGGCGCAAGATCTTTCCAACATGGAAACTGCCATAAATAGAGTGTCCCTGGTTCTGTCTGGGACATACTCTGGAACAGTTCACCAACTGTTCTTTCTTTTCTTGCACAGCGGAAAACAAATCTTCGTGGGACATACCCAGGCACATATTGTCGAACATATCTCTCTCGCCAATTCAACAACACAAAACTTAGTGCATGACGATGGCACTAACAATCTACCCCTTTGGCGTTTATGGTCGGCAATTATCATCACAATCTGCACAACACTTGAATAAACTTCGCAGATCAACAATATATCAAAATGAGTGATATATTCAAAACTGTCAGAGACAGTTATACGCACACTCCCCCTGAATCTGAACTGGGAGTGCCTTCATCACGATCAGAGCATTGATTTCGCAGTATAGAACTGCATTGTCAGTTGATCAAAAATAAAGTACAGACCAACAAAAATTAAAGTGGGGTAAACAGCATCCCCAATAAAATGTTTGTTCAGAAATCATCAAACATAAAAAAATTGAGCACACGCTCAACATAGCAGCAGCAGCAGCAAAAGGCCATCCTTCATCCAACCGTGGCCTTTGTTCACCAACACAGTTCTTCTCCCCCTTAATTGTTGCCAGAAACGGCAAACACCAAACTTCAGACCGGGGAGGCAGCAACATCATCATTATCATCGGCATCAGTAGCAGCCGGCTTATCAGCAGGAGGGACAGAGGAAGCACTCGGCACGTCAAGCGGCGAGGCAAGGCCAAGGGCTCGGGCCCGGAGATCAATCAGCAAGGCCTCCAACTCTTGTTTCCTGGTCTTGAAAGTCCGAATGGACTTGCTCAGAAACACAACTTCATGCTCCAGAGACTTGATATGCTTGTCAAAGAAAACAGAAGTAATAGCAAAAGAAGCAGCAGATCTGACTGGGATAGATGGTGGCAT
The DNA here is from genome assembly GCA_026008535.1 of Perilla frutescens. NCBI lineage: Eukaryota > Viridiplantae > Streptophyta > Magnoliopsida > Lamiales > Lamiaceae > Perilla > Perilla frutescens. Next base: position 38,750,907 of record BRKX01000006.1, on the reverse strand, counting down.
AGGTCTCGAGCTTTCATCAGCATCGCGGGCAGGAACATCTGGAGCATGCTGAGACGAAAACAACTTATGGCTGATTGACAGCGGCTGCGCAACAGGCGCATACACATCATTTGTAGAAACAACATCACGCTGGGCCATGATGATGCTGAAGATTAAGCCAGGATGTCCAACAGGTTGCTGGCTACGAGTTGATTCGGCATGAGCAAAGACGTTCTCAAAGATCAGCAGGCCAAGATTAAACTCACTCCGAGTGCCTATTTTGAACAGCAACAAGGCCATGGACTTGCCAACAGTAGAATCATGAGTACTGGGCAACCAATTCCTAACAGCAACCTTGTGAAGAATTGAGTACTTTACACTCAAATCAGATGCCAACAACGTACGCCCCAAGGGCCAAACCACCCGACTTCCTCCAGTCAATTCTGACACAACTTCATTCAGATCAAACACAGGCATAGGAGCAATTGAATCAAAGACTTCAGAAGCAGAATCTGATCTGTCTGGCACAGACTCAGGGACATCCTTTGCTTCTTCATCAGAGGGGGAAGGTGCTCTGGCTTGCTTCATCAGCGGGCGATGATGACCCGACATCAATCCCATCCTCTACTCAGACACACTCCGTGTCACACGGCGAGCAGGAACAACCTCAAGCTTCTTAGGAACAGCCTTTTTCCCAGCAGGCTTCACAGATTTAGGGGGTTTTGATAAAGACCCCTTCTTCGCAGCAACCTTGGCCAATACTTTGGATTTCAATTTGGCAATGGGCGTGTCATCTTCATCATCAGATACCGGATCATCTCTCAACTCCAACTTGCTTTTGGACCCGCGAGTTTTGGAGGAGGTAGCCTTTGGAGGAGGGACAGACTCTTCCTCAGGAACAGGAGACTCCTCATCGAGAAAGGAGATATCAACATCATCATCACCTTGATCATGAACAAGGTTTACAACAGCAGCAACAGGTGATACTTCAGCAAGAGGAACTTGAACCGTGACAACGGGCGTGTCACTATACACTGGGACAGCAGCAGAAAGAGACGGAGCTTGTATAAATTTCAGGGCATCAAGAGATGCAGCAAATTCCTCAATTGGGGTTCTTCGCCAACAGCAACGGCGGCAGCATCATCATCAACAGAAGCCATGGAGACTTCATTTCCTCCAACATTCTCAACAACAGCCGCAATTGAAGCATCCAAAGTTTCCGCAGACACCGTGGGCGGAGAGGATGGCTCTTCAGAAACGCTAAGAAAGGGTTGAGCAACGAGATCTGTCTCAGACACAGATCGAGGTGGCAAATTAGCAGAAGGTGCCACAGAAGTTGGCACAGAAGTAAGAGCTTCAGAGGAAGCAACAGATGGCTTCACAGAGACAGAGGCAATTGAAGACGAAAACACAATGGGTTGAGAAAGCTCCGCAAGTTGTCGTCGCAGGTCTTCAGTAGAGATTCTGGGTTTCTTCGCTTGAGAGGGCTTAGAAGAAACAACTTTGTCTGCCATTAGAGTTTGAACAACAAAAATTCAAACACGCACCACAGAGAGAGAATAGCTTGGAAATTTTGCAACGATTCTGTCTCTTTTGAAAAATAAGGTTAGGACCTTAATTAGGAAACTCTAAACAGGAAATTTCCTTAACTCACTTATTACTCACACATCACCCCGCAGCTTGGTGTGGAGAAGTGGAATCGATCGTGGTGTGAAAATCAAGGCACAACTAGCCGTTGAAAAGTAACCGTTCCTCCAAAGCAGAAACTGTCCGAGACAGATATTGGCACACACCAAGAGAAGAACAATACCGGTAGGGACATCAGATCTTCACTGCAAGCTTGTGAAGTATTTAGCATTGAGTTGTAGGCTTCAGACTCATAGGCTAATCTGTCAGGCATATCCTCTGGCACATTTTCAGAATCATCATCAGAGGGAGAAGGAGCTCGGGCCTTCTTCATCAACGGTCGGTGAGGTCAAGACACCAAGCCCAACATCTGTTCGGACTGACTCCGAGTAACACGATGACCAGTAGCAACAACAATAAGCAAAGGAGCAACATATGGAGATTTATCCAAATGTAAATCATGCAATAATTCCATCACACCAGTTTCTTCAACGTCAGATTGATCCAACCATCGTTCAGAAAAAAGAGAACGATCAACCACCAGCTTGGAAACACCTTGATGGAAAGTAGATAAAACTAACTTGAATCAAGAGATTCATCTTCAGAAGTGGAACTGTCTGAGACATCCGCAGACACATCATCTACCACTTCAACAGAATGGGACGGAGCTCTAGCATTCTTCATCAGCAGACTTGGACATGCTCAGGTCTGGAATTGAGATATGAATCTCATCTTTATCATAGTTCTGCTTAACATCAGCAGAATCAACATGGTGCTCAGAGGCAGAAGGGGATTCATCTGGTTCATCGAGCATTTTTTGCGCTTCACACCACGGGACTTGGAAAACATCTCTCCTTGTTCTAAAAGAGGTAGAACAGATTTAGCATTAGGTGAGGAATCATTTTTCTCAGCAGCAATATCATTCTTCTTAATGTCATCAACTTCAATTTTCCCTTCACAACCGGAGATGAGGAAAGAACATCAAACACCCTAAATTTAGATGAGGGTTCCGGATCTGTCACAGAAACTGACTCAGACAGAGTCGCAAACACTTCAGGAGCATCGCAGGGCACAGATGCAGAGACTTCTACGGGCTGTAGACATAACATCACTGCCGGGAACGACGGCAGTAGGAACAGATGTGGAGAACACAAGTGATTTTTAAGTTTCTTCAAGAGCCTTTCAAAATAGGGATCACTTCCCTTATGAAACTACTCAGCACGCCCTCGGGAAGTAGAAGTTGGGTGAAAAACTCGAGGGCCCACTAGCCATTGCAGCTAAAAGGTAACTACTACAAACTGTGCTTCTTTCTGTCAAGCACACATGGAGGCACACACTTGCAAAGACCATAAAACACTTGGTCATTTTACAATCTCTGTATATACATCACTGACCAAGACTGTACAGAGATACTTCTCGCAAAGGAGAAGTTCAGAGAACACAAAGACCCGATGAGGATCTATGTGTTTTAAATCTTCTATTATCATGTGCCTTAGTAAAAATATCCGTGAATTGGGCATCTGTTCCAACATACTCGATCACAAAATATCCATCTTCAACCAGTTCACGAATGAAGTGATGGCGAATATCTATATGTTTCGTCCAAGTGTGCTGAACTGAATTCTTTGAACTATTTATGTCTTTCATATTGTCATAGAGTATGGTAAGAACAAACTGTGGCACACCATAATCAACCAGCACATGCTTCATCCATAAAAGTTGTGTACACCAACTTCCAGCCGCAACATATTCTTCTTTGGCAGTAGATGACGAAATGGAATTATGTTTCTTACAAAACCAAGAGACCATGTTGTTTCCAAGGAAGAAATGTCCTCCTGAAGTACTCTTCCAAAACTCGTCCACCATTCTGTTTGACACAGATCCAAAGCCAATATCGATATACCAAGCTCGTGGAGCTTCTTTGAGACCGTAAAGTGCCTTTTTCAGTTTGTACACAACCTCAGGTTGGTGGCGGTCTTCAAAACCTTTGGGTTGGATAACAAACTTATCTTGTATAACGCCCCAAACTACTCCGTTTGGCCACGTCACTCAGCATACTTATAACGTCCCAAACTACTCTGTTTGGCCACGTCACTTAACAATAATTCATTTACATGTATTTGCATTCTCATAATAAATTGAGCAGAAGCTAGGGTTAAATAGGATAATGAGGTATAACATCATAATTCCGAATATAAAATTTCCTTCCACAATTATAACATGCCACCTATCATAATCTACCATGTCGCCCAACATCGTATTTAACGGAAGCATAGAATAAACCCATCCACATCATTCATACAGTCATCTAACCTATCGGGCTCATAGGTCTTAGATGACCCGCCCGTCTAGCACCCTAACATAACCATCACAAAATTTAGGGATTCATCGACATACATTTGCACGACGTAGGCTCCTAGGTTAATCGACCCGCCTTTAAATCATTGACATGTTGTAACAAGTTAAACATAGCATAACTATAAAAGATCGGGCTATTCCCATCCCCAATAATCGTTGATCATAAAGCAGAAAGGATGAACAATGTAATAATATTAACAATACGCATATTCAAGAGCAAGCAAAATTAAACACAAGCTTGTGGGGCTCTCTTGTGTTCACAACGCTCCTACTCGGGCTCCGACTCCTCAACCTGAAATTCATTGAATGAATGGGGTGAGTATTTAACAACATACTCAGTGGGGAACACTGCAAACAGTTATAGCTAATTGCACAAGTGAAAATATAACATATGGACTTTTCTTTACTTTGTGGAGACTAGTCTCAACCCCGCAGGGCCCAAACATCATGATGCCCCCGTTAATGAACATCTTTATCCCTGTAGGGATGCCCGCAGACATCCTACCCCCCAGGGAGGACATTAACAGGTCTATGTTCGATCCAAAGGATCTCTGCCCCGAAGGGTCTCTTTGTCGACCCCGAAGGATCTCTTTCATTCACTGGTCCGAAGACCCTTCATACATATACAATCAAAGCACAACAGTAACTATAACCTTACACGTGTTCACAGTTTAGAGTTACCCCACCTCACGAGACGCTTTCAAATCTTTCTCAACCTTTGAAATACTTCTTGGCCGTGCACAAGTCATCCACCTCGAGCCCCAACACTTCACCTAGCACCTTTCAATTTTCTTTCATTTTAGATGTCGAGTTATGTAATTAAATCATAATTTGACCAACTCAAGATATACTTTGCTTTAAGGTCTTTAAACATACCCATATACACAAATGTGGATATACAAACTCACAACGTGATTTTGGACTCAAGATACTCATTAAAAACCCCTTGAAACATTTAATCAAGCACATTACGTGCATCCATTTAAACCACTAAAGCATAACTCAATTTAAATCATTTAAACTCACCATTTCAAACACAAACACCTTCATCATAGAGCTCTAACATACTTGAAAATCAACCCCAAACAACCAACACAACACCTCCAAACAATTATCAACAATTCAAGGGTAATTATGTCAAAAATCCAAACTCTAGCAACAATGAACCATAGGAATTCGATATAACTTCACATATAGCCTCAAGGAGGTAAATAAACCATATGTTTAAGATATCAAGGCAAGAGGATCAATAAAAGTGGAAACCCTAATTTTTGGTTATCAAACCCTAGTTTCCAAAACAACAAGAAATGGGTGTTTAATCCCCATGAAGGAGAGGTGTAGTGGTTACCTTTGTTGATGGTGGATGTTGAAAGGATTTACTCCAAAAGATGAAGAGTTTCTTGAGAGAGAGATGGAGGAAATCGCCCAAATGGAAGTGGAGAAAATGAAGATGAAATGAATAAGTGTGGTATTTATAGGTAGGAAAATCGGCCCAGCCCGCGCGACCGCGCGCCTCCCGCGACCGCGGGAGGGAGCTCTCGGCCCAGGCTCACCGCGAGCGCGCAGCCCCCGCGGGCGCGCGTCTCTCGGCAGCCCCGCGGGCGCGCAGTCTCCCGCGACCGCGCACGTCCCCGCGGGCGCGCACCCCCCCGCGAGCGCGCGGCGTGCCCCCCTTTAATCCCGCTTCCATTTTGACTCCCGGACATCTTTAACTCCATTTTAAAACGACTTAGATTTTGAAACACCTTTAATACATACCGAAATTAAATGCAATAACGTTCATTTATTATCATATAACTCGACACTTTAGTATTAAATTCAATCTGTGTTATACACTCAGTATAACATCACTGTGCTGTGACGTATCGACTCAAGTAGAACAACCTGCATTAAATCAACGGCATAATACAAACATACTCACATGATTAATATTCAATTTCAACACAATTTTCCAAAAATTATAATTCATAATTTAGAAAAAGGGACGGGGTATCACATCTTGTTTCTAAGGCCTTGCTTCAGTTAGGTCTCTGTTTTCAGAACTGTCTGGCACAGATGTAGGAACATGGACAGTACCATCAAGGCTCTCATCATCAATCTGGGCAGTAGGTTCTTCCAGATCATCAACCACTGGATGGTTTTTAAGAGCATCATTACTCTCAGATATTGATTCAATCCGATTACAGTCTTCACTTCTGTTAGGCACAGAAATATACACACTTTCAGTAGTTTCTTCAAACCTGGAACAGTCATTTTTAACAAGAACAATTGACGATTCTTGATCACTGATCTGGCTAAGATTTTCATGCCACAATTTTGCTTCATTTAGTTGAGATCTGAAGCACGTTTCCTTCATGCTGAGAAGATAATAATTGTCCCGTGATCTGTTCCCGACCATCAGCAGAACACTTTCTTTGTTCTTGACAAGGCATTTGTCTCTAGTGAAATGCACCAAGAGACCTTAGTCACACAGCTGACTAATGCTAATTAAATTAGCCTTTAGTCCTTCTACAAGCAGCACGTCCTCCAGGTTGGGCATCCCATGCACATTTAGGCATCCACGACCTTGCACTCTACCTTTAACACCATCTCCAAAGGTAACAGATTGATATGAGCAATCGTTTTGTATGTTGCTCAGCATGCTAGCATCTCCGGTCATATGCCGAGAGCATCCGCTGTCAAAGTACCAGCTACTTTTTGCATGAATATTAAGTGCAGTGTGAACCACATAATTTTTGTGATTGTTCCTGGATCTGTTTCGGACATTTCTTTTGGGAAACTGATCAGATTCTGCAAAACCTCTTCTTTTCATCCTTCGGAGGTCATTGATCAAGTTTCTGCAATGTGGTCGAATGTGACCGGGTTTCTCACAGTAATGACACACAACACGTGTCTTTTGATGAGACTTCCTTCGCTGATGCTTGTTCTTTGGCTCATCTCTCAACTCTGGAACTGTTGAATCTTTTGTTCCAGATGACTGTCCTTGACAGAATACATCATAAGTATGAGCGCCATTATATCCGAGCCCAGAATGATCTTGAGGACTCTTTCCTTTGGAAAGAATTTCATCTAGTTGAGATGATCCGGAGTTCATCATTTTGACAAGCTTCTTTAGGTGTTGGAGTTCACCATTCTGTGCTTGAGTACAATTTCTGGACTGCATCAATTCATTTTGCACCTCATTAAGGCGAGTAGAGAGATTATCTCTTTCTTTCAAGAGATTGGAATTCTCTTTTAACAGGTCTTCATTGACCTTAACCACCATGATCCAACTGGAATGCAACTTCTTATACGCCTCCATAGTTGATTCCACAGAGAATTCTTCATCTTCTTCATCATCGCTGCATTCTGAAATTTTCTCGACCCCACTGTCAGGAACAGATACAGGCACAGACTCTTTGATAGAGTGTGTCATGAAAGCAATATGATTGCTTACACCTTCTTCATCACTTTCACTATCATCAGGATCATTACTTTCACTAACGGTAGAACAATATGACTTGTTCTTCTTTTTTAGAGTGTTAGCACACTCGACTTGATAGTGACCATAACCACCACATTCACGACACTTCGCTTCCTTATATCTGTCATCATTTGACTCATCATCCTTGGTTTTGCGAGGTTTAGAGAACCTATTCTTGGCAGAATAATTTTGAGATGATTTCTCAAATTGTCTTGTAAACTTGGAAAAATTCTTTGAAAGTAATGCAACTGATTCTGCAAGGTCCGAACTGTCTAGAACATTACTTGGCACATCAGTACTGGAACCTGCCTGAAAAGCTATGCTTTTCTTCTGTACTATTTCTTCATCTGTCAGCCCCATTTCAAAGGTTCGCAAAGAACCCATCAGCTCCTGTAACTTCATCTTGCTCACGTCTTTGGCTTCTTTAATGGCCGTGACTTTATAAGCGAATCTTCTAGACAGAGATTGCAAAACCTTTCGCACAAGTTTCTCTTCAGAGATCGCTTCTCCAAGCGCAAAGCTTTCATTAGCGATGTCGCAAATCTTGGCGTTGAAATCAGCAAGTTTTTCACCTTCATCCATGCGAAGGTTCTCAAATCTGGTGGTAAGCAGTTGCATTCGAGAGGCACGAACACTGCTAGTTCCTTCAAATGTGGTCTGCAGGATATCCCACGCATCCTTAGCTTTGTCACATGTGGAGATGAGTTTGAACACGTTCATGTCCACTGCAGAGAAAATAACGTTCATGGCTTTAGCATTCAGCCCCATGATCTGATAATCAGTATCGTCAAACTCTTCTTTTGGCTTCAACACCGCTTTGCCTTTCTCATCTTTCTTGATAGGAGACTTCCACCCTTCAGTCACCATCTTCCAGGCACGCTCATCAATTGAGCGAATGAAAGCTGTCATACGAGTTTTCCAATAGGCATAATTATTGCCATCAAGAAGCGGAGGTCGCACCGTCGAGGCTCCTTCTTTCATCGAGTTCATCTCGGAAAAACAACACAATAACATGGATTAATATCCCAAGATCAACCCTGAATACAGGCAACCCGCTCTGGTGCCAATTGAAAAACAGTAATCCGTGCTTAAACGTTTTTAGTTAACTGCTTAAAAACTATTCTGTGATATGTGTGGGACAGATGCAAGAACATAAAATAACAAAGCAGTAAAAACGCACAAGATGATAACCCAGTTCGGTTCAACCTACTCTGGGGGATTGCTCCCAAACTTGAAGATTCGACTGGTACTCCTTCGAAGAGTGTATTAAGGATCTTACACATACAAGCCTCCCACCTTATGTCGCCCGTTCTTCTCCTCGAACTCTTTCGCTAGCCGAACGTTGTAAGATCCGCTCACAACCATGACACTAGACTCCCTCTAGCTACCCACGACTTCAACTTACAATCTCTCCCGAGATTGCGTATAAAACTGGAATAAAAAATCCCCTCACGTGTTTCACTCGTAAACACTCAAAACTAGTCTATCACGTTGAATGTTTTAATGAACAACTACTAGTTATAAAAAAAACGACCACAAACTGATTCTAACACGAGAATCTAAACAAAATATCAATGGTACCGATTGCTCCTCAATTCGGTCTTCATATAGGCGTCGATCTCCATCCGTCGCCAATATTGTATGTGGATTGTGGTTTGTGGCCCTCCATACGTGTGTAGATACTCTCCATGTGTAGAGGGGTTAATTCAGCACTGGATCTACATCACAAGGTAGTAAAATGAATTAATCTTGACCTTCCAAACTCGTTCCGCGCAAGATCTTTCCAACATGGAAACTGCCATAAATAGAGTGTCCCTGGTTCTGTCTGGGACATACTCTGGAACAGTTCACCAACTGTTCTTTCTTTTCTTGCATAGCGGAAAACAAATCTTCGTGGGACATAGCCAGGCACACATTATCGAACATATCTCGCCAATTCAACAACACAAAACTTAGTGCATGACGATGGCACTAACACCATATATAAACTGTTTTAAATATAAATTTCCCTTTAAAAGATATGCAAACGGTCACAGATTACTATTAATTAAAAGAGTGGATGATCAAATACAAAGTAAGTTTAGAAATAATTTTGAAGAGTAGAAGTAGGCTCAGGAGGATTTACTTTTAAGAACTAGAAGAAGTCTAGAGTGAGGGGATCTCATACTATAATTCACGAAATATGGGATAAATTAACGAAAGAGCATGACTGAATGGAGTCCAGTCGTGTGTAATAAAATATAAGTATTGTGAAAGAACAAAACATTTTTGAAATAAACAACTATTAATTAGATGTAAAAACTATTAATTACGAGCGTAGATGATCAAATACAAAGTACTTTTAGAAATAATTTTGAGATGAAGTAGGCACGGGCGAGTTTATTTTTGAGAACTAGAGAAAGACTAGTGTGAGGGAATCTCATAAAATAATTTACAAAACATGGTACAAATTAGCGAAAGAGCATTGTGTGAAGGGAGTCTAGTTGTGTGTAAAAAAATCTAAGTGTCGTGAATGATAAAAGCTTTTTTTGAATAAACAACTATAAATTGTATGTCAAAACTATTAATCAAATACAACTTAAGTATAGAAATAGTTTTTAGGAATAGAGTAGGCTCGAGAGAATTTACTTTTGAGAACTAGAGGAAATCTAGTGTGAGGGTTTCTCATACAATAATTCATGAAAAATGGTACAAATTAGCGAAAGAGCATCGAGAGAAGATAGTTCAGTCGTGCGTAATAACCTTAGTACAAATTTTTATTTGATTAGTGGATTGTTTTTCACTGGACTATGCCCCCCACGGTAGGTTTTAACCAAATTGAGTTATCACATCCACGTTCTTTACTTGCTTTACGCTATCATTCAATTTACAAACAACTATCCGTACACCAAATTGAACACCGGTAAAGAAGATTGCAGTTCTGCGCGACCTTAGCATTTTCGTATTTCTTATAAATTATTAATCAATAAACCAATTTCAATTTAATTTTTTTATATATCGATTATTACCAAAGAAAATTTAAAGTTGCGGAAGAACATAGCTTTTTTAAAATAAACAACTATAAATTGTTTGTAAAAACTATTAATTAAGAGTGTTGACGGTTAAATACAAATGAAGTTTAGAAATAATTTTGAAAAACTTTTTTTTGTGAAAATAAAGGATGCTATAAATATGCGCTAAATTATTGAGTTTGTCCCGATGTATTATCCAATGGTATTAATACACAATCTTAATAGCAAAAATGTAACAACCAATGCATATTTATGTTTCAATATTAGAAGTTACACAATTTTAATTTAATTTACACAATATTTGTTATTTAATTCAATAAATTTAACTTATACATATTATCTTCTTAACAGGTCTTCCACCTCCACAAACTATATAAGAATGGTCTAACAATTGATGTGACATTCAAACTTCAAAATTAAACATAATTAATTTAACCTGTCTAGATTTCTCATATATATTGTTAATATGGCTCATAATTTTTCAATGTTTTTCGGAGTAGTGGCGTTGATTATCCTCGTATCATGAACTTATGAATTGAAGGGAGTTATAGCAGTTGATGAGTTAGAAAGAGATTACTATGGACACTATGCTGAAGGTACACCACCAGGTTATGATATTCCCATAATTCATGAAACCCTATCGATCCCACCTTTCCCTTCAGCTGGGCCAGATAAGGCAACCAAGTTGTCTCCCATGTTTCAAAATTCTGAATAGTTTGAAATAGTTGATATGAATGACTCAATGTAATATTTTTAATAAATTATCTACCGTACAATGATTTCTCGCTAATTCTTTATCAATGAAATTTAATTTTTGCGATGGAAATAATCTCATGTATGTATATATGTATAGTATACAGATCAAATGAGAACAAGATTCATATGTAGGAAATAGGAACGGATCTGGATCGTTGATTCAATTATTTTAGAAGGCCGAGATTGATTTGGAAAAATGGGGTCAAAAATGCAAATTTTTAACAATTAGTTTTAAGTAAGGTTATAGATATAATTTTATTTATATTCCATATCAGTTACCATAAATCGTGGGATTGAATATATGTTAAGTTATGCAGTTATATTTGGACAGTTATTTTCATATTATTTCTTCCGTTTTTTTTCAATCGGCGATTCATAGGAGGCGCTTCTTCACTGTTCTCTTATTCAAGTTTCATCGTTCAGTTAGTTTTTTATTCAAGTTTCATTGTTCAATCTGTTCTTATTCAAGTTTAATCGTTCAACAAGAAATATACACAAAGTTGTTCATCGTTCAATCTGTTCGCTTATTCAAGTTTAATCGTTCAACAAGAAATATACACAAAGTTGTTCAATCAGTTTCTGCCGCCGTACATGGAGAATACAGGTTTTTATTTAGAAAATATTTCGTATATATTTGTTGCAGTTGTTTTGATCTTACAGTTCATACGGTATTATGGTTTTCTTAATTATGAGTATAGATTTTTCTTTCAGAAAAGCATATTTGGATGGCTATGTTATCGTATATTATTTGCTAGCATGTCATATGTTGGTTGCTAACATGTAAGATAAATTGGTTGTTAGCACGGGTAATTATATAGGAAGCATGTTCGGGTTGCTGTTAACTATTATACATTATGCTAACGTGCAATATAAAGTTTGACAACATACATGACTTGATATGATGGATTATATATACCAGTTCTATATTTGCTTAAATATTAGCTAAGACACATACATTATTTTGCTAATTAGACGCAAATATTTTGATAATATTAATTGCAATCACAGATGCACAGACCCCATCTCACGTTATCAAATTTGAGTTAGCATATATTCTACAGTATGATATCAGATATATATAAACATGTTAGCGAATTTTATAAGAATATGGTTTTCTGTAACTTTTGTTTTCTGGTTTATTGCAGTAATTAACGGTGATACAGTAACCGGAGCTATTGGTTCTCATATTCGAGAATGTGATGCCACTTTAAAACCATTCGTTGGCTAGAAGTTTAAATCTATAGAAGAAGCAACTATTTTTTACAGAGTGTGTGGGGAAGCAGCTGGTTTTGATGTTCGTCTTGGGTCGGCCATAAAGCATGACGATGGTGTTATCATTTGGAAGTATCTGTTATGTAGTTGTGAGGGTCATAAAAATTCACTTCCAGATGACGTCAACGATGATGGTAAAAAGAAGAGACGACGTAGAGTTTCAAGAAGGGTGGATTGTTTAGCTCGGTTGGTTATAAAATATGATGCACATCATGGATACATTGTTACTAATTTTATTGAAGAGCATACGCACCCACTAGTTTCTGATGAATTTAAAAAATATCTAAAGGTTAACCGGAAGTTGGGAGCTGTGCATCAGAATTTCATTTTGGATTGTGCAAGAGCTAATATAGGCCCGATGACCTCTTATCGTTTTTTTAAAGAAGTCGTTGGTAGTTATTCTGAGGTGGGCTGCACAGCGAATGATTATAAGAATTTTGCTCGTGATTTGCGGGCGTATATTAGTGGGTGTGACGCTCAAATGATGTTGAATAACATGTTTTTCAAGAAGGAGTCATGTGATGCTTTTTTTTCGAATATTTGGTTGATTAGGATGACAATTTGAAGAGCATTTTTTGGGCAGATTCTATATCGAGACGTAACTACACCGTATTTGGTGATGTTTTATCCTTCGATTGCACATACAAAAAAAAAGGTAATATGTTATAATGTTATTTATTTGTTATAATATTCGACCTGAAATAGTAGTAGTATATTTATGATTTTTTTATTAAGTTGTTTGTATACTGTAAGTTTAACATTCGAATAATTAATGTGATGCAGTATAATGTTAGGTGATTAGCAAATATTTGTTATAAACTTGGCAATATATATTGGTACATTTTCAGTTTTTTTTAGTTGTTATCATATATTATTTATTTGTTAATATAGTTTGGACTCATTGTTCATACCAGGTATGAGATGATTTTTGCGCCATTTACCGGCAAGGACAACCATGGGAAGTGTGTCACATTTGGAGCATGCTTGTTATCTGGTGAGAACCATGAATCATTTGAGTGGGTGTTTGAGCAGTTTAAACGTTGTATGGGGGGATCGCCACAAATGATTATCACTGATCAGGATACTGCAATGAAGATTGCTGTTGAGCGTGTGCTTCTCAATTCGAGACATCGTTTGTGCATGTGGCATATAATGCTAAAGGTTCCGGAAAAGTCACCATCACACTTGAAGCACGACGAAGCTTTTAAGAAGAGGCTTAATGACGTTGTGTGGACTGATATGATTGAGCCAGATGAATTTGAAGAAAAGTGGAAAGCTGTCATGGAGGAATTTGGGTTAACATGTCATAGTTGGTTCACTTCTTTGTTCGATATTAGGAAGTATTGGATACCGGCATATTTTAGGGACCATTCAATGGGCGGCTTGTGCAGAACTACTTCTATTTCGGAGAGTATGAATAGTTTTTTCAGTAAATATTTGAATCTTGGGTCCAATCTTGTTGAATTTCTAATGCATTTTGATAGTGCTATAGACGCCCAAAGGAATTCGTACGAGCTTCAAAACAATTATGATTACTCGACATTTCCCCAGTTAAGACGCCAAAGACATTTGAGAAACATACAGCCAAGGTTTACACGACAAACATGTTCCTTAAGGTTCAACAAGAAATTGAACAATCATGTTACATTTGTAGTGTTACCAGCATGGAGAAATCTGATATTGGTATGATTTACGGTGTTGATGATGGATCTGACCACACTTTCATGGTTTCGTACAACAAGGATGCAAATACTGCGGTATGCAGCTGTAAAAAATTTGTCAGAGTTGGTATATTGTGTTGTCATATTTTCCACCTATACACCCATTTTAAGTAGGTTGATATCCCTGACAAATATATTGCTCCGCGATGGACCAGATCTGCATTGCTGAATTCTATACCAGGGTTAGGTGATGATGGTTTGCAAAAGTGTGTTGCGTCAGATGAGAAGAAAAGAAGGATTAATAAGATGGTGTCAGATTTCTATGCCTGTGTCGGAGCTGTCGAAGGCGATGATGAGAAAACAAAATTTTTGATGGCTGGAATAAATGATTTGAAAGACGCGCTTGTGACCGGTAGCAGTACGTCTACATATTCTACAGCGAATAAGAGAAGGTTGTTTGATAATTTTTATGGTTCTGCAAAGCCTGCTGATGTCGAGCCACTACATGTTTCAACAAAAGGAAGTGGAAGTGATGTCAAATCAAGAAAGGCGAAGGCTGTTCGTGTTGCCAATAAGCCTTTAAGAAAGTGTGGCAAGTGCGGGAAAAAAACTAATCACGATTCTAGGAATTGTCCGGATGCTATGAATTGCTCTGATGCATAAGTTTGTTTTTTATGTTTATTTTATGTTGAATTATTATAATGTTTGACATTAAATTTTTTTATTTCGATGACATCTTTTTAGTAAAAAAATATATGCTCGTTGAATTGAAAATAATAACACTGTCGAAAGTCTAAGTAATCTGATTGTGAAGCATTTGAAATCCGCATTATAGGTATTGTATTAGCAAATATATAGACGAGATTAGCAAATATCTTAATGTTATTAGCAAAATGTTACATGTGTTGGTATGTTTACACATATTTGTCTCGATAATAGCAAATATATGTTTGATTATTCGCAAATATTTGAAGGAAAGTTTGGGAAAAATACAACATACACTTTTAGCAATTTTTGAAGGATTGTATATACAGTTCCAATATGAATTTAGCAAATTTGTATATACTGAATAGCAAAATATCGACATTTTAGCTATTCAATTAACCATATATTTGATACAATTTTACTAATAATTACTAAACATATATTTGATAACAATTAAGTCATTTATTTATTCTGATCATTTTCAATTGTTAATTACTAAAGAATTAAGTCATTTTTTAGTATTAGTGAATGTAATATATATGATTACGTATCTTAGCATATATTTGTCTAACGGTTAGCAAACATATGTTATAATATTAGCAGATATTTTGTGTAGGATATTTTCGCATATTTTTATGTATCAATTGTAGCATATTTTCGCATACTTAATAGCAAATAACTGTACAACTTGTAAACAAAATATTTGTTAACGAGTTAGCAAATGATATTACACAAATCAGCAATATTATATTTTAAACATAGCAAAAGAGTCATATTCATCGTATTAAACTATATGAATGAAAGTAAAATTGTCAAATGTGAAAGTCGGTCAAGAATCACTTTTAAATGGTAAATAATCACAAAATTTTTGGAATGAAAATAAAATGAAAAAAATTTATGCATCATTTAGGGTCGAAGCTTTTCATAACAATTGCGTCAATATTTAGTGGTCCGTCTCCACATGACTTTCTGTAATGGAAGCTTGATTGCGCAATTATACGATCCTTGTGTATGTTACTGTCAGCACTAAGGATTGCTGCACAATATTTTGCCCTAAGGTATCGCATCTGTTTGTCATTGTTGTACGTGAGGCCTGAGTTCCATTGCCTCAAACTTCCGCCTTTGTATGTTTCCATATGCCTCATTACATATATACCACAATCAATTTTATTTGTCTTATTCCTCCATGCCATTTTCAACCTATCCATTGTCTTTAATTTCTTATCCATTGTTGTTGCAATCTTTACGTGCCCTGTAACCCTCAGGAAGTCTTTAAAAAATCGCACCTGTATTTTACAGTTTTGAACATAATTATTAAATCATGTTGCAATTGAAATAATATAAAATATCAATTCAAATATTAAACATATATTAAGTAACAATCAAACAATTATTTGCTAATATACAATTATATAAATTTCAACATACCATCATATTTGGAGTATTTCCATATTTTGTCAATGGATCACTGCAATCTCCATCTAATGCTGAAGAGTTATCAATAATTTCCCCTTTCCATTTTTTTGGATCAAAACACATCAAATAGAAATGAAAGTTGTGGCAAATAGTGAAGAAGAACTGCAAAATAAATTAATAAAAAGCTTTTTTAAAAATAATATATAATAAACTAACAAACTTGTAAGGTATATATATTAATTACATATTACCATGCCTATTTTATCCAATTGCAAACCCGACACATTACCCATCTCACTGATCAATCTATCGGTAAATGTCGTAGATCTTTTAGCATAATCCCAAGTTGGCGGTGCGTCCACAACAGTACCTAGCTGTGCATAGGATAAATAACAAAATTGGTTAGATTTTTAAAGCGATACGATATTTTTAATATTCGAATTGACATTTTATAATTATAAATACGATTTCCATGATACAACTTACACATATATAGGTGGTTGCAAAAAATCTAATTGTTGAGTTTGGCGCCCTCAGTTTTTCACTGTGATTCATTATTATACTCCAGACATCCAAAACCGCTGAACTTAAGTATTGGTTTGGGCAGATTGACATCGGTTCTCACCGCCTAAATTCCATGATTGAGTCGGAATACACTACCTCATCACTGGGAAATTCAAAAATTATTATTAGCAATCCAAAATTAAAATATAGCTAATATCAAAATACAATTTCAAAATAATTACGTACAGGTCAGATTCATCATTTTCAGCTATCCAGTAGAATAATTTTTTTTGCTTCAGGTCCAGCTTGTCATTAGCAACAATTGGTCTAACAATAAAGGGAGAAACCAAAACATTGGTTTTTCGTATCAAATTATTGCACCTTGTTGTCATTTTGTCATCAACCTGCAAATTTAAAAGCCAAAAAATATACTATTGTCGATAGTATGACAACAATCCCAGGTGGTTAAACTAGATTGGTTTACCACATTATATACGTCGCAAGTTAATTGACTTATTACTTATTCAATATTGATAAATACACATTAATACAAAAGCATTATAATTATAACAAATAGCGAATAATATGTATCATCACAGCTTACAAAAAGGCAACCATGAATTTTTAGAGTGTTTATACATATTGCAACAAGCTGATAGTATACATTAATACATTAAAGTCATCATATCCATCAAAACATAATCCATAATTAAACACATTGACAATTACTAACGTCGCCCCATCTAACTTCCTCTTTTCCCTTACTTTGAACACCCTTCCCCCTGCCCCTTGCCTGTTAACATTAATAACAAAAAATTTAACTAAATAGTCCGGAAAATGAAGATGAACTACATATAACATGGTGTGGGTTATTATATGAAGTACTGATTATGAAAAATGAGGGTAATACCTTGTATTTTCTCTTGCCCATAGCAGTCACTCCCTTCCCCTACAATTCAAATATTTGTGTCAATCAAAAAATTGTTATTAACCGTTACAAAAAATTAGCTAAATATAAGTACGAAGTTTGATAATATATGCGGAAAGTTTAGCTAAAATATCAACTGGAGTTTGCTAATAAGCATTTGAATATTTGCTACATAATTAATTGACATTTGTTAAGATAATCATAACAAAACCATGAAGTAATACATATAGGTTACAATAAATCCAAACTAGTGTTAAATATTAACATATATTAACAAACATTTGTTGTAAAAATATGCTTATATTCGAAAATTAAATTATTGATTCAAACACCAATTATCATACCTTTTCCGCAATATCAACAATGTTTCCAGCATTTTCAACATCTGGTGCGTTCATTCCCATTGTACCCTTCATTTGATTTTTACCAAAAAAATAAATAAACCTTGTAATAGGTTATGAGCAATGTAATAAATATATATATTATAAAAAACAAATTAGAATTGTACCGCACTACGATGTCCTACATCAGAGGTGTCTTCCATAATTGAACTCTGCACATTTTTAAACGTCTATAGTTAATGAGGAATACAATAATGTTTGCTAATTTAATTTATTATAAGCTTACCTCAGGACGATGTGGGGTGCCATGAACATCGGGGTTGATACCAGCCTCTTTCTCAGCCAACTCCGCAGCATCACGTGCCAAATTCACTATACCATCCCATTCTTGGGTTAGACCGAGACTGAAACTGGGCATACTACACAGCTCCACATCCCTCTCAATGGCTGCTTTCTCAATCTCCAATATGGCAACCATATGCTCTGGATTATTCCAAAAATCCATGTCATCCTGTGTGGGGGTTGGCTGCGATGAGGATTCACCATGAATGACATTGTCTGGCCGGCTCAACATCATGCTCGCCTCAACAGTCTTACGGAAAGCAACATTATCAAGCATTGTAGGCGGTAGCTTTCGAACAGTTTCCATTATAGTTGATAAAGCATCACTAATCACTTTGCCCTGCTTCAAAAGGCCAATGGCAATTGCGTGCATGTCTGATAGGTCATCTATCACATCTGCTTTCATTGGGTTCAATTGTTCATCCTCATTTTCATTTATATCTCCACCCGCATCAGGTTCGTCTACTGGCGGCACCCCCTCATTGATATTCACATTCACATTAGTTTCATTCTCCTGCTGCATTCGTCCAGGCACAAGACCCACAACATCCTTCCCTCTACAAGGCCCGTCACAATACCCCTGTCCAAAGCCCCCTTCAACAATCTCCATGTTTTGTCTCCTTAAAATCATCATATCTTTCCATTCCAGAATGGCTGGAATGCTCCGTGCAACCCTTCTGTATCCCAAGACAACTCGATCCACATATACCAATTGTTTTTGCACAAATAAATAGCAAATCAGTAATTTATATATTTATTAAAATTGCAATTATCAGATTACATAGGTACAATGTATATATTTTTAAGCATGAAAAAAGACTAAACTGCATATAATTTATTACTAATGGTCAAATATATATTTTGCTTAATATCATATTAAGATTAGATAGGAAAGGATGAAATATTTGACAAACTATTAATAAATGGAATAAAGTTTGTTAAAGTTACACTTACTGTGATGAAAAGGGTAGGGCCGGTAAAATACTTGTTCGTATTCTCCTTCCAGGCTGCCGTGTGCTCTATTAAGCATTTAAGAACATGCGCACACCAATTGAATTCCGATGCTCTATCCACATCCTCAAAGCAATCCAGAATATGTGAAGGAACATAGCTGTTCCCGTAGCTCTCGATTAGACAAAAGCTGAGCAGTACCAGAAAGTGCTTTTTGAACCAAACACCACCATCGCGATCTTCCAACATCTTCATACAAACATCTATTGCACGAATGCGGTTTGGTGCTCTTTGAAACTATGACCTCCATTCTTTTATTACATCGGATGTCTCAATCAGACTTGGCTTCTCAATTTTACGTTGTCCCCGTGGGAAGCCAAACATCAACCTTACATCATCCTCAGCCACATGTACTCTCCTATCAATACCTAGAATAATCTCACTTCGTTTTGGATCGAAATGAGATAGAACCCAATAAGATAACTTAGGTGGCACATCCTTAATCTGCAAGTTAAGAATGGATCCAAATCCCAACTCTCTCACACCTTGCTTTTGTGCAATTGTAAGTTGGCTTATTGAATTATGTAGCTCGACTGGGCTTGTCCTGTGCTTAAGGTTTGGATAATCCTTCTTTGCACGTTTTCCCAAATGTCCACCATGGGTGTCGTCATTTGCAGCAACATTCACATCATGTCGTGCCTTTGTTCGTCTATCATGAGCGATGTCATCATCTGTATTGAGAAACAACAATTACATAACATACATAAAACGATCTGCTGAAAAATTTGCTAACTCTCATACAGAAATTTGCAAAATACACACCAATTCTAAATAGAGCGATTTTTTCCACAAACCCAATTCTAAATTCATACTACACAAATTATAAAATATATATGTTAAACACTCAACATATACTAGCTAAATAGTCCACAGTGATTGCACATTAGGTCAACTAGAGATTTACTTATATAAAAACAAAATTTATTCGTGTATTGTATGATAAATACTAGCCATTTATTAGCTAAATAATAAACATATATTTGCTAACTGCACTAATGTGTCAACTATTACATATATATAATTAATTAATTTTTATTCCACCAATGAACAACAGTCTAAATCAAACACTCGCTCAATAATTAGCTAACAATATGAAAGAATTTGCTAACACTCACTCAGAAATTTGCAAAAGACACACAAAAATTGTTGTAATTCCACACTACTTGTTCGGCACTAACATTTGCATATATTCAACAAACAAATCCATATAATATTAGCTAAATTTAGGGCACACATTTGCACAACATTAGCAATATAGGTATCGAACACCCACATTAACATGTTCCTCGAAGAAGTTGCACAAAACCATACAAATATTTGCTATCTATTTCAATCAAATATTGATTGGTTGCAAAAAAAAAACATAATTCCCCAAATCTATGGAACCCTAGGCTCATTAATCAACAAGAAAACTCAATACACATCGTATTTTATAATTACTAATAATAAATTTGCAAAAAATTACATCCATATTTGCTTCGCATATCACAATAAAAAGTCGCTGAAAAATTTGCTAACCCTTATACATAAATTTGCAAAATACACACAAAATTACTAAATTGAGGGATAATTTTCACAAACCCAATTCTCAATTCATATTACACAAATTATAAAATATATCTGTTAAACACTCAACATATATTAGCTAATTAGTCCACAAATAATTGCACATTAGGCCAAACAGAGAATTCCAACCATACATAAATTTTACTAATATAAAAACAAAATTTATTCGTGTATTTTATGATAAATACTATCCATTTATTAGCTAAATAATAAACATATATTTGCTAACTGCACTAATGTGTCAACTATTACATATATATAATTAATTAATTTTTATTCCATCAATGAACAACAGTCTGAATCAAAATTAGTAATTTTGCTTAAAGTTGTGCCTAGAGTTAGCTAACAATATGAAAGAATTTGCTAACACTCACTCAGAAATTTGCAAAAGATACACAAAAATTGTTGTAATTCCACACTACTTGTTCGGCACTAACATTTGCATATATTCAACAAACAAATCCATATAATATTAGCTAAATTTAGGGCACACATTTGCACAACATTAGCAATATAGGTATCGAACACCCACATTAACATGTTCCTCGAAAAGTTGCACAAAACCATACAAATATTTGCTATCTATTTCAATCAAATATTGATTGGTTGCAAAAAAAAAAAAAAAAAAAACATAATTCCCCAAATCCATGGAACCCTAGGCTCATTAATCAAAAAGAAAACTCAATACACATCGTATTTTATAATTACTAATAATAAATTTGCAAAAAATTACATCCATATTTGCTTCGCATATCACAATAAAAAGTCACTGAAAAATTTGCTAACCCTTATACATAAATTTGCAAAATACACACAAAATTACTAAATTGAGCGATAATTTTCACAAACCCAAATCTCAATTCATAGGAGGCACATTTCGAACATAGTTCTAGCCGCGATTATACAGTTGAATTTTTTCCCCAAATCGGAATTCCCAAAACACACGGAACCCTAGTTTCGTTTTCATCAAACATGAACTTGAAATCATATGGAAGCTTGATATATGTCAAAATCATAAACCCATATAGCAAAATATCAAATCACATACCTTTCGAACGGGTACTTTTACTCCCGCCAGCCATGGAATATATATCGAAATGGACTCGACACACTCGCGGGAAGACGTATATCGACGCCGCCGGACACTCCTGTTAAGATAGAGAGGGGACGTCTCCGGTTAGATGGGTTGCGACGGGTTGTTTTGGCGCTTCGTTTGCTTTGAGTTTCTCTGGAAGAGATTTGCTCGAATCTCTATTCTTTTCTTGGGTTGATGTGCAAGAGTTTCCATGTTCATAAACTGATACTCCTAAATATTAGGCACGTATAATTATGGGGATATATTTTTTACAGTTTTAACCCTATGAAATATAAATTAAAAATAATATACAGAAAATATTGCATTTAGGTCCCTAAATATACATCCAATCTTGACCATTAAAATTGCTGGATCATTGGTTATTATTTGTTCCTATTTCTTACACTAGGGGGTCATTCTCATTTTAACCCACCCCTATATATATATATATATATATATATATATATATATATATTAATCCAATAATTTAAAACTTCACCAGTAGTTAATGAAAAATTAATAAATAATATAGGAAGACGGTCCAGAATCTATTTTTCAATTCAGAACTACTCCATTTTTGCTCCAATTTGCATGCACATATCGCTCACAATATCTATGTTCAACCTTAGGCAGCAAAATGAGGGACAACATATACTACACCCCGCACTTTCAAAGAAAAAACAATCAATATTCAAGTATATAATTGCAAATAACTCAAATTGACATGACTACTTACCTTCAACATATATGATATAACAGTTAAGTGGTTTCCTTAGTTTTTTATTTGAATATGAATCGCTAGCAATAGTTGAAACCATGCCTAATTTTTTTTGTTTTCTTTAGAAACCAATGCCAAACTATTGGAAATAATTGACCTTCTTCGTCCTTCCCAACAGCAACAAGAACCCGTCCATTAACAACACCACTCAAGTGACACCGATCTTCTAATCGGTTTGTTGTCTGCCTTCCAACCCCTTTTTTCAATGCATTAAACCATATATAAACTGTTTTAAATATAAATTCCCCTTTAAAAGATATGCAAACGTTCACAGATTACTATTAATTAAAAGAGTGGATGATCAAATACAAAGTAAGTTTAGAAATAATTTTGAAGAGTAGAAGTAGGCTTAGGAGGATTTACTTTTAAGAACTAGAAGAAGTCTAGAGTGAGGGGATCTCATACTATAATTCACGAAATATGGGATAAATTAACGAAAGAGCATCAGTGAAAGGAGTCCAGTCGTGTGTAATAAAATCTAAGTATTGTGAAAGATCAAAACATTTTTGAAATAAACAACTATTAATTAGATGTAAAAACTATTAATTACGAGCGTAGATGATCAAATACAAAGTACTTTTAGAAATAATTTTGAGATGAAGTAGGCACGGGTGAGTTTATTTTTGAGAACTAGAGAAACACTGGTGTGAGGGAATCTCATAAAATAATTTACAAAACATGGTACAAATTAGCGAAAGAGCATCGTGTGAAGGGAGTCTAGTTGTGTGTAAAAAAATCTAAGTGTCGTGAATGATCAAAGCTTTTTTTGAATAAACAACTATAAATTGTATGTCAAAACTATTAATCAAATACAACTTAAGTATAGAAATAGTTTTTAGGAATACAGTAGGCTCGGGAGAATTTACTTTTAAGAACTAGAGGAAATCTAGTGTGAGGGTTTCTCATACAATAATTCATGAAAAATGGTACAAATTAGCGAAAGCGCATCGAGAGAAGATAGTTCAGTCGTGCATAATAACCTTAGTACAAATTTTCATTTGATTAGTGGATTGTTTTTCACTGGACTATGCCCCCCACGGTAGGTTTTAACCAAATTGAGTTATCACATCCACGTTCTTTACTTGCTTTACGCTATCATTCAATTTTCAAGCAACTATCCGTACAGCAAATTGAACACCGGTAAAGAAGAATGCAGTTCTGCGCGACCTTAGCATTTTCGTATTTCTTATAAATTATTAATCAATAAACCAATTTTAAGTTAATTTTTTTTATATATCGATTATTACCAAAGAAAATTTAAAGTTGCGGAAGAACATAGCTTTTTAAAAATAAACAACTATAAATTGTTTGTAAAAACTATTAATTAAGAGTGTTGACGATTAAATACAAATGAAGTTTATAAATAATTTTGCTTTTTTTTGTGAAAATAAAGGATGCTATAAATATGCGGTAAATTATTGAGTTTGTCCCGATGTATTATCCAATGGTATTAATACACAATCTTAATAGCAAAAATGTAACAACCAATGCATATTTATGTTTCAATATTAGAAGTTACACAATTTTAATTTAATTTACACAATATTTATTATTTAATTCAATAAATTTAACTTATACAAAATATCTTCTTAACAGGTCTTTCACCTCCACAAACAATATAAGAATGGTGTAAAAATTGATGTGACATTCAAACTTCAAAATTAAACATAATTAATTTAACCTGTCTAGATTTCTCATATATATTGTTAATAAGGCTCGTAATTTTTCAATGTTTTTCGGAATAGTGGCATTGATTATCCTCGTATCATCAACTTATGAATTAAAGGGAGTTATAGCAGTTGATGAGTTAGAAAGAGATTACTATGGACACTATGCTGAAGGTACACCACCAGGTTATGATATTCCCATAATTCATGAAACCCTATCGATCCCACCTTTCCCTTCACTTGGGCCAGATAAGGCAAGCAAGTTGTCTCCCATGTTTCAAAATTCTGAATAGTTTGAAATAGTTGATATGAATGACTCAATGTAATATTTTTAATAAATTATCTACCGTACAATGATTTCTCGCTAATTCTTTATCAATGAAATTTAATTTTAGCGATGGAAATAATCTCATGTATGTATATATATATATATATTAATCCAATAATTTAAAACTTCACCAGTAGTTAATGAAAAATTAATAAATAATATAGGAATACGGTCCAGAATCTCTTTTTCAATTCAGAACTACTCCATTGTTGCTCCAATTTGCATGCACATATCGCTCACAATATCTATGTTCAACCTTAGGCAGCAAAATGAGGGACAACATATACTACACCCTGCACTTTCAAAGAAAAAACAATCAATATTCAAGTATATAATTGCAAATAACTCAAATTGACATGACTACTTACCTTCAACATATATGATATAACAGTTAAGTGGTTTCCTTAGTTTTTTATTTGAATATGAATCGCTAGCAATAGTTGAAACCATGCCTAATTTTTTTTGTTTTCTTTAGAAACCAATGCCAAACTATTGGAAATAATTGACCTTCTTCGTCCTTCCCAACAGCAACAAGAACCCGTCCATTAACAACACCACTCAAGTGACACCGATCTTCTAATCGGTTTGTTGTCTGCCTTCCAACCCCTTTTTTCAATGCATTAAACCATATATAAACTGTTTTAAATATAAATTCCCCTTTAAAACATATGCAAACGTTCACAGATTACTATTAATTAAAAGAGTGGATGATCAAATACAAAGTAAGTTTAGAAATAATTTTGAAGAGTAGAAGTAGGTTCAGGAGGATTTACTTTTAAGAACTAGAAGAAGTCTAGAGTGAGGGGATCTCATACTATAATTCACGAAATATGGGATAAATTAACGAAAGAGCATCAGTGAAAAGAGTTCAGTCGTGTGTAATAAAATCTAAGTATTGTGAAAGATCAAAACATTTTTGAAATAAACAACTATTAATTAGATGTAAAAACTATTAATTACGAGCGTAGATGATCAAATACAAAGTACTTTTAGAAATAATTTTGAGATGAAGTAGGGACGGGTGAGTTTATTTTTGAGAACTAGAGAAACACTGGTGTGAGGGAATCTCATAAAATAATTTACAAAACATGGTACAAATTAGCGAAAGAGCATCGTGTGAAGGGAGTCTAGTTGTGTGTAAAAAAATCTAAGTGTCGTGAATGATCAAAGCTTTTTTTGAATAAACAACTATAAATTGTATGTCAAAACTATTAATCAAATACAACTTAAGTATAGAAATAGTTTTTAGGAATAGAGTAGGCTCGGGAGAATTTACTTTTAAGAACTAGAGGAAATCTAGTGTGAGGGTTTCTCATACAATAATTCATGAAAAATGGTACAAATTAGCGAAAGCGCATCGAGAGAAGATAGTTCAGTCGTGCATAATAACCTTAGTACAAATTTTCATTTGATTAGTGGATTGTTTTTCACTGGACTATGCCCCCCACGGTAGGTTTTAACCAAATTGAGTTATCACATCCACGTTCTTTACTTGCTTTACGCTATCATTCAATGTTCAAGCAACTATCCGTACAGCAAATTGAACACCGGTAAAGAAGAATGCAGTTCTGCGCGACCTTAGCATTTTCGTATTTCTTATAAATTATTAATCAATAAACCAATTTTAAGTTAATTTTTTTTATATATCGATTATTACCAAAGAAAATTTAAAGTTGCGGAAGAACATAGCTTTTTTAAAATAAACAACTATAAATTGTTTGTAAAAACTATTAATTAAGAGTGTTGACGATTAAATACAAATGAAGTTTAGAAATAATTTTGAAAAACTTTTTTTTGTGAAAATAAAGGATGCTATAAATATGCGGTAAATTATTGAGTTTGTCCCGATGTATTATCCAATGGTATTAATACACAATCTTAATAGCAAAAATGTAACAACCAATGCATATTTATGTTTCAATATTAGAAGTTACACAATTTTAATTTAATTTACACAATATTTGTTATTTAATTCAATAAATTTAACTTATACATAATATCTTCTTAACAGGTCTTTCACCTCCACAAACTATATAAGAATGGTGTAACAATTGATGTGACATTCAAACTTCAAAATTAAACATAATTAATTTAACCTGTCTAGATTTCTCATATATATTGTTAATAAGGCTCGTAATTTTTCAATGTTTTTCGGAATAGTGGCATTGATTATCCTCGTATCATCAACTTATGAATTGAAGGGAGTTATAGCAGTTGATGAGTGAGAAAGAGATTACTATGGACACTATGCTGAAGGTACACCACCAGGTTATGATATTCCCATAATTCATGAAACCCTATCGATCCCACCTTTCCCTTCAGTTGGACCAGATAAGGCCACCAAGTTGTCTCCCATGTTTCAAAATTCGGAATAGTTTGAAATAGTTGATATGAATGACTCAATGTAATATTTTTAATAAATTATCTACAGTACAATGATTTCTCGCTAATTCTTTGTCAATGAAATTTAATTTTTGCGATGGAAATAATATCATGTATGTATATATATATATATTAATCCAATAATTTAAAACTTCACCAATAGTTAATGAAAAATTAATAAATAATATAGGAAGACGGTCCAGAATCTCTTTTTCAATTCAGAACTACTTCATTGTTGCTCCAATTTGCATGCACATATGGCGCACAATATCTATGTTCATCCTTAGGCAGCAAAATGAGGGACAACATATACTACACCCTGCACTTTCAAAGAAAAAACAATCACTATTCAAGTATATAATTGCAAATAACTCAAATTGACATGACTACATACCTTCAACATGTATGATATAACAGTTAAGTGGTTTTCTTAGCTTTTTATTTGAATATGAATCACTAGCAATAGTTGAAACCATGCCCAATAATTGACCTTCTTCGTCCTTCCCAACAGCAACAAGAACCCGTCCATTAACAACACCACTCAAGTGGCGCCGATCTTCTAATCGGTTTGTTGTCTGCCTTCCAACCCCTTTTTTCAATGCATCAAACCATATATAAAATGTTTTAAATATAAATTCCCCTTTAAAACATATGCAAACGTTCACAGATTACTATTAATTAAAGAGTGGATGATCAAATACAAAGTAAGTTTAGAAATAATTTTGAAGAGTAGAAGTAGGCTCAGGAGGATTTACTTTTAAGAACTAGAAGAAGTCTAGAGTGAGGGGATCTCATACTATAATTCACGAAATATGGGATAAATTAACGAAAGAGCATCAGTGAAAGGAGTCCAGTCGTCTGTAATAAAATCTAAGTATTGTGAAAGATCAAAACATTTTTGAACTAAACAACTATTAATTAGATGTAAAAACTATTAATTACGAGCGTAGATGATCAAATACAAAGTACTTTTAGAAATAATTTTGAGATGAAGTAGGCACGGGCAAGTTTATTTTTGAGAACTAGAGAAAGACTAGTGTGACGGAATCTCATAAAATAATTTACAAAACATGGTACAAATTAACGAAAGAGCATCGTGTCAAGGGAGTCTAGTTGTGTGTAAAAAAATATAAGTGTCGTGAATGATCAAAGTTTTTTTTGAATAAACAACTATAAATTGTATGTCAAAACTATTAATCAAATACAACTTAAGTATAAAAATAGTTTTTAGGAATAGAGTAGGCTTGGGAGAATTTACTTTTGAGAACTAGAGGAAATCTAGTGTGAGGGTTTCTCATGCAATTATTCATGAAAAATGGTCCAAATTAGCGAAAGAGCATCGAGAGAAGATAGTCCAGTCGTGCATAATAACCTTAGTACAAATTTTTATTTGATGAGTGGATTGTTTTTTACTGGACTATGCCCCCCACGGTAGGTTTTAACCAAATTGAGTTATCACATCCACGGTCTTTACTTGCTTTACGCTATCATTCAATTTTGTAAACAACTATCGGTGCACCAAATTGAACACCGGTAAAAAAGATTGCAGTTCTGCGCGACCTTAGCATTTTCGTATTTCTTATAAATTATTAATCAATAAACTAATTTTAATTTAAATTTTTTTATATATCGATTATTACCAAAGAAAATTTAAAAGTTGCGGAAGAACATAGCTTTTTTAAAATAAACAACTATAAATTATTTGTAAAAACTATTAATTAAGATTGTTGACGAGTAAATACAAATGAAGTTTAGAAATAATTTTGAAAAACTTTTTTTTCTGAAAATAAAGGATGCTATAAATATGCGTTAAATTATTGAGTTTGTCCCCATGTATTATCCAATGGTATTAATACACAATCTTAATAGCAAAAATGTAACAACCAATGCATATTTATGTTTCAATATTAGAAGTTACACAATTTTAATTTAATTTACACAATATTTGTTATTTAATTCAATAAATTTAACTTATACATATTATCTTTTTAACAGGTCTTCCACCTCCACAAACTATATAAGAATGGTGTAACAATTGATGTGACATTCAAACTTCAAAATTAAACATAATTAATTTAACCTGTCTAGATTTCTCATATATATTGTTAATATGTCTCGTAATTTTTCAATGTTTTTCGGAATAGTGGCATTGATTATCCTCGTATCATCAACTTATGAATTGAAGGGAGTTATAGCAGTTGATGAGTGAGAAAGAGATTACTATGGACACTATGCTGAAGGTACACCACCAGGTTATGATATTCCCATAATTCATGAAACCCTATCGATCCCACCTTTCCCTTCAGCTGGACCAGATAAGGCCACCAAGTTGTCTCCCATGTTTCAAAATTCGGAATAGTTTGAAATAGTTGATATGAATGACTCAATGTAATATTTTTAATAAATTATCTACAGTACAATGATTTCTCGCTAGATCTTTATCAATGAAATTTAATTTTTGCGATGGAAATAATATCATGTATGTATATATATATTAATCCAATAATTTAAAACTTCACCAGTAGTTAATGAAAAATTAATAAATAATATAGGAATACGGTCCAGAATCTCTTTTTCAATTCAGAACTACTCCATTGTTGCTCCAATTTGCATGCACATATCGCGCACAATATCTATGTTCATCCTTAGGCAGCAAAATGAGGGACAACATATACTACACCCTGGACTTTCAAAGAAAAAACAATCACTATTCAAGTATATAATTGCAAATAACTCAAATTGACATGACTACATACCTTCAACATGTATGATATAACAGTTAAGTGGTTTCCTTAGCTTTTTATTTGAATATGAATCGCTAGCAATAGTTGAAACCATGCCCAATTTTTTTTGTTTTCTTTTGAAACCAATGCCAAGCTATTGGAAATAATTGACCTTCTTCGTCCTTCCCAATAGCACCAAGAACCCGTCCATTAACAACACCACTCAAGTGACACCGATCTTCTAATCGGTTTGTTGTCTGCCTTCCATCACCTTTTTTCAATGCATCAAACCATATATAAACTGTTTTAAATATAAATTCCCCTTTAAAACATATGCAAACGTTCACATATTACTATTAATTAAAAGAGTGGATGATCAAATACAAAGTAAGTTTAGAAATAATTTTGAAGAGTAGAAGTAGGCTCAGGAGGATTTACTTTTAAGAACTAGAAGAAGTTTAGAGTGAGGGGATCTCATACTATAATTCATGAAATATGGAATAAATTAAGGAAAGAGCATCAGTGAAAGGAGTCCAGTCGTGTGTAATAAAATCTAAGTATTGTGAAAGAACAAAGCATTTTTGAAATAAACAACTATTAATTAGATGTAAAAACTATTAATTACGAGCGTAGATGATCAAATACAAAGTACTTTTAGAAATAATTTTGAGATGAAGTAGGCACGGGCGAGTTTATTTTTGAGAACTACAGAAAGACTAGTGTGAGGGAATCTCATAAAATAATTTACAAAACATGGTACAAATTAGCGAAAGAGCATCGTGTGAAGGGAGTCTAGTTGTGTGTAAAAAAATCTAAGTGTCGTGAATGATCAAAGCTTTTTTTGAATAATCAACTATAAATTGTATGTCAAAACTATTAATCAAATACAACATAAGTATAGAAATAGTTTTTAGGAATAGAGTAGGCTCGGGAGAATTTACTTTTGAGAACTAGAGGAAATCTAGTGTGAGGGTTTCTCATACAATAATTCATGAAAAATGGTACAGATTAGCGAAATAGCATCGAGAGAAGATAGTCCAGTCGTGCGTAATAACCTTCGTATAAATTTTTATTTGATTAGTGGATTATTATTCACTGGACTATGCCCCCCACGGTAGGTTTTAACCAAATTGAGTTATCAGATCCACGTTCTTTACTTGATTTACTCTATCATTCAATTTACAAACAACTATCCGTACACCAAATTTAACAACGATAAAGAGGATTGCAGTTCTGCGCGGCCTTAGCATTTTCATATTTCTTATAAATTATTAATCAATAAACCAATTTTAATTCGAATTTTTTTATATATCGATTATTTCCAAAGAAAATTTAAAAGTTGGAAAGAACATAGCTTTTTTAAAATAAACAACTATAAATTGTTTGTAAAAACTATTAATTAAGAGTGTTGACGATTAAATACAAATGAAGTTTAGAAATAATTTTGAAAAACTTTTTTTTGTGAAAATAAAGGATGTTATAAATATGCGCTAAATTATTGAGTTTTTCCCAAAGCATTATCCAATAGTATTAATAGACAATCTTAATAGTAAAAATCTGACAACCAATGCATATTTGTGTTTCAATATTATAAGTTACACAATTTTAATTTAATTTACACAATATTTATTAATTAATTCAATAAATTTAACTTATACATATTATCTTTTTAACAGGTCTTCCACCTCTACAAACTATATAAGAATGGTCTAACAATTGATGTGACATTCAAACTTAAAAAATAATTAATTTAACCTGTCTGGATTTCTCATATATATTGTTAATATGGCTCAGAATTTTTCAATATTTTTCAGAGTAGTGGTGTTGATTATCCTCGTATCATCAACTTATAAATTAAAGGGAGTTATGGCAGTTGATGAGTTAGAAAGAGATTTTTATGGACACTATGCTGAAGGTACACCACCAGGTTATGATATTCCCATAATTCATCAAACCCTATCGATCCCACCTTTCCCTTCAGATGGGCCAGATAAGGCAACCAAGTTGACTCCCATGTTTCAAAATTCTTAATAGTTTGAAATAGTTGATATGAATGTGTAACGCCCCAGTCCCACTAGGGCCAAAACGTCACCAAAAACATACATACATACTTACGTGATAAATACTTTTTAAAAGATAAGATTTAACTTTATAAATAATTTGTAAATGAACAGCACCTCAACTTAAAAATATTTAAACCACGCACTTAGGCGTCCTCAAAGTCAACATTCAACAAGGATTTCTAAATCATTAACACACACATAATCAAATTATGACCTGGCAACATACATGGCCAATCAGGTCACACGTTTAAAAGTTCAATGGTCAACCCTTCTATACATTCAAATATTTGTATATACAATCAAAACCTGACCACTAAGGTCAATAAATTTCAAACTTAAAAGTTTTACAGAGTATTAGCAGAAACATATAATATTTAAATACTAACAAGACTTCAAAGATGGTTTTAGCAGAAAACATACAAGGATCAACCATCAAACCCACTACAGCACCTTGTCATCAACTAGCTCGATCTCCAGAACCTGAAAATATTTAAAAATATTTGGGTTGATTGCCAGAAAACACTCAGTGGGCATTGATATTCATCCAAGTCATTCTTTCATGCTTTAAAACTGTTATGCTGCATAAATCATGGAAAATAACCATGAACATTCTTTCTAACAAAGTTTACTCTTCTTCATTGGATGAGAGACCAAATGTGATCACATGATACTTTACGGTTACTTATCTAGACATTTAGTCACAAAGTAAACCGTCTTGCTTGTAAGTCGGAATTCCTCTATGCATGAAGTCTCAACGCATCCAATCATTGCGTAAACAATGTTATTAAAATATTTAACATGCTTTTCATGGACGAATTTAAAAACATAATTGTGAGTTATAGAAAAACTCACCTGGATGATGTCAAAGTGCAGTGAAACTTTTATGCAATGCTATTATGCTTCTTGTCCGTCTCGACCTATAAAATTGAAATTCTAGCTTAGAAACCTCAAATAGGTCATTAAGGTAATAACCTAAGTCCTAAATAAATTAATTAAGGATTTCCTATGCCTTGGGATCATTTGGGATTGAAATGGTGTCAAACGGGCGAATAATGCGCATTTGACATAATGAATTAATTCAGATTGAGAATTAAATGGGCCAAATTTAATAGATCAAAAACAAATATTGGATTAAAATTAGGAAGCCATAAAGATAGGACTTATAACAAGATGTTTGCTACAACATAAAAGTTACAAAATTAAAATAATTTATTCGACTGAAATTTAAAATGAAAGAGAACATTTAATGCTAAGAACTCACCCTTTTTTTTCCTTCCTTTTTTTTTCCGATCTTCTTCCCTATTTCTTTTAAACTGGATTTGTTTCTTTAGTTATTTTACACTAATCTACCAACTAGTCATATATATATATATATATATATATATAAAGCTACAACTATACGTGGAACATGACTACACTTATACTTTCAATTTGAATTCCATTTGGCCATATTTAATTGGTGAGTTTATATGTATATATTATATAACATTATTTTATTTTATTTTTCTTTTTTTTAATCAACCATAGCTGAACCCCAGATATATATATATATATATATATATATATACAAACAACATATATAGATTAGTATTACACGTGTACTTACATGTACACTAAACCATTTAAACTTCTTTACAAATTACCAATTTTGAATGGTTTTAAATTTTTATTTTATTTATTATTATTATTATTATTATTATATTTTTCCACTTGCAAACACACGTATACCCTATACACTTACTCAACTAGAAAATTCTCCAAATGGTTAAAATTAATTCATGAGTGAACATGATTATCCAACAAAAAAAAAATTGATTACTTTATTTATTCTTTAAAAGGTCTAACAATAATATGTTTATTAACGTATTGTTGAATGTGGGCTTGAGTAAATTGATGTAAATTGAGCCTTGATTGGACCGAAAGTGGATTGGATAATTGGACTTGAATATATAAAATTGGGCTTGGTAGAATAAATTGATTCCAAAGTGTTTAACAAATAAATTCCATTGGGAGGTCAAATGAAGTCCGAATTGGATGATCTTGGTATCAAAACCATCCCATTAATTTCTACTTTTATAATATAAATTCTAATATAAATTAGAAAACCCAACTAAGGTTGAGACTTTTCTTGTTCTTATAGTTCTTCTAAGACTATAATTTAGCTAACCCCAAAATAATTTGGATTCTAACTTCATGAAATTTCTAGCTATAAAATAAATTTAAATACTATATTTTTCTGGGGTGTTACATCCTCCCCTTCTTAAAAAAAAATAAATTCGTCCCCGAAATTGAATATACCGGCTATGATGAGAGTTGGATACTTTGCCAAGATCTGATCTTCAAGTTCCCATGCAACTTCCTCTTGTCCCTGTCTGCTCCATTGAACTTTCACAATCATTAGCTCTTTTTTCCGTAGTTTTTGGACTTTTCTATCGAGAATAACTATAGGAAACTCATCGTATGTCAGATCTAGATTTACTTCTATTTCTTCCTGATTTACGATGTCTCTTGGATCAAAAATATATTTTCGAAACATTGAAACATGAAACACGTCATATATTCCTCCTAACTTTGGCGGTAACGCCAACTGTAGGCAACTTCTCCGATTCGTTCAAGAATTTCGTATGGTCCATTATATCTAGGCCCTAATTTTCCTTTCTTTCCGAATCGCACAATGCCTCTTGTAGGAGATATTTTCAGGAACACCTTATCTCCTACTTGAAATTGTAAATCTTTTCTTCTTTTATCTGCATACATTTTCTGTCGATCTTGGGCCTCTTTTATTCTTTGTCTTACTTCATCAATAACTTCAACAGTTTTCTGTATAATTTCCGGGCCCAAAACTTTTCTTTTACCAACTTCATCCCAATAAAGTGGTGATCTGCATTTTCAACAATATGGAGCCTCATAAGGTGCCATTCCAATGGTCGCTTGGAAACTGTTATTATAGGCAAATTCAACTAAAGGAAAATATTCTTCCCAGCTTCCTCCGTGATCCATGACTACAGCCCTCAGCATATCCTCTAGAGTCTGAATTGTTCTCTCAGATTATCCATCAGTCTGCGGGTGGAAAACTGTACTGAAATACAATTTTGTGCCCATTGCACTTTGTAAGATTTGCCAAAATTTGGACGTGAACCGCGTATCATGATCTGATGTCACTGACACAGGTACACCATCAAGTTTTACAATTTCTTTTGTTAGTGCCATCCGCACTAAAGCGTTCGAGATTGTCATGATTTGTGTGGCAATATCAAGAACACAAGGGCTTTGGTTGAGTTCAAGCTATGAGTTCAATCAAATATAAGGAGAGTCTACGATCAGACCTCCATTGCTTGAAGGATGATGGCGTTTCTGAGATCAATAGATGAGCTTGCATGGAAAAGCCTCAATAAAAGATGAGAAAAGCCAACTATTGCCAATGAAGGAAAGTAGGTGGAGATTGAAGAAGGAGAGTGGACTGTACTGCAAAAGAATTGGTACAATGTCAACTCTCTATATTATCTGCCGTTGATCTTGAAACATCAGTCTAATCTCAACTTGTGAGACTGCTAACGTTGTGTGAGATATTCTGAAACCACCTTTAAAGGGACCAGTTCAGTAAGGTTATCAAGGCTTCAAAACCTTACTTCTAAATTTGAAACCCTTAAAATAGAGGATACTGAGTCCATAGGTGAGTTTAATAACAGACTGAGAAGCATATCCAATGGGAGTTTTGATCTTGGTAAGCCTATCAACAATGAGAAGCTTGTAAGAAAGGTTCTCAGATCTCTTCCAAAGAAGTTTGCATACAAAGTTGCTACAATTGAAGAAGCCAAGGATATCAAGAGTATGAGGCTTGATGAGCTGATGGGACCGTTAAGAACATTCGAGATGAACATAGAAGATGAAGATAACAGCTCAAGGAAGAGAGGTATTGATCTTAAAACTGAAGTCTCAGAAAATGTACCTGAACATGTATAGAAGCAAAAACTGTACTTAATTCAAATACAATGAATAACATAATCCTGATCACCAAGAACTTCAGTCGTATGCTAAACAAAAATTAATAAGTAGTCTTCTAGAAGGGTCAACAACAGAAGACAACCACCTGGTAATTCTCAGCAAAATAGAAACTCAAACGATGAGCAGAAAGAGTTTCAAACTTCAAATTTCAGAAGAGGAATTCAGTGCAAAGAATGTAATGGATTTGGGCATATTCAAGTTGAGTGTGCAAACACACTGAAGAGAAACGAAAAAAATTACAATGCTTCTCTCAGTGACAATGACTCTGACAAGGGCAACAGTGATTCAGATGAAGAAACTATTGCCTTTACAACAAAAAATCTCAGAATTCAAGGATCTCTTCAACAATGCAGAAGATGATGAGTTAGACAATGAAAGCTTCAACCAAGAAAAACTTGTCAAGACATACAAAGAGATGTATGAAAGATGGCTGGAAGTAGTGCAGATCAACAAGACTATTCAATCTCATAACAAGGATCTTCTCAATGAGAAAGAGAAGCTGATCAAATCTGATGCTGAACAAAAGAATACTATTCAGCAGCAAAAGAAGGAGATTAATGAATTGTCTGTGGAGCTCAAATCCATAAAAAAATGTCAACATGCTGAACAATAGTACAAAGAATCTTGACAAGATTTCCACAACTCAAGGACATTCAGGAAAGAGTCATCCAAGTCTTAGATACAGTGGTGGACAGTCTAAGACAGTGTTTATCAAAGAAAGTACAAGAAAACCAATGCTTGTACAAGAGAATGTTCGGCATATTCAGAAGAACATTATTGACAAGAAGATGAATGCTTATAATAGCAACAAATAGAGAATCATCTACCATTATTGTGAGAAGAAAGATCACATTCAACCACATTGTGAGAAATACCTTTATGATCTCAAAAAATTGATAAGGAGATATGTGGCTCAGTATTCCAGCAACAAGAACAAAAAGCCAGTCATTTAGCAAAATCCTACACAAAATAAACAATGAGTTGTCGAGTAGACCAACCACAAAATCCAAGTATATATGCTCTTCATGGTGAGACGCCGGGTTGAATGTAGCCCTTGTCTAAGAGTTTCTGTAGCTGAGTTTTTAACTCCTCTAACTCATTTGGTGCCATGCGATACGGTGTTCTCGATACTTAAGCAACTCCCGGAAGCAAGTTTATCTTGAATTTATCTTGTCTATCTAGAGGTAAACCTGGTAAGTCCTCTGAAAACACGTCTTTAAAATCTCGCACCACATGTACATAATCAATTGTCACCTTCTCTGACTTGTTCATTATCAAACTTATTAAGAACGATTCACATCCTTCTCTTCTAAGCATCTTCATTGCTTTCATTGTGGAAATAACTCTTACTCTAGCTCCCAACTTTGATCCATGAAAAGTGAATTCCGGTTCTTCCGTTCTTTGGAAGGTTAGCTCCTTTTCAAGACACTTAATTGTGACATGGTTAGCCTCTAACCAACCCATCCCGAGAATAATATCAAAGTCTCTCAAGTCTAAAACATGTAGGTCTGCACTCAGTGATCTATACCCAAGGTTCAAATCTATGTTTTTGCATATTTGATCAGCAATTAATATCCTCCCTGAAGGTATACTTATTCCTAAGGCCTCACTAAGTTTTTCCTTCATTATTTTAACTTAGAGCATAGTGTGGCAGATATAAATGAATGTGAAGCTCCAGTGTCGAATAATGAAAGTACAGGAACATTTGATATACTAATCATATCTGCCATATTTCCAGGCTCCCGTGCAGCATCTTGCCGATTAAGAGCAAGGACTCGATGATGCGATCCTCGCCGGCATACGATAAAGACAGCAGACGTTTTATCCAGGATTGTAGCAGATTCCACGGAATGGATGAATGGATCTAAATCCTAGCCTGTCAAAGATGTCAAACCTCGGACACGATATAGTCGAGACCCTCGATCAATTGGAAACTCGAACTTGAATAGGGTGATGACGCCACAAACGGGGATGTGAATCCGTTTGATAAGTCGATTGAATCTCACGCTGTGTTGTGAAACTCGAATAACTTTCTCAGACAGAAAAGTGAAAACTCACGTAAAATTAATGATATCAAAGTTGTTCTAAAAAATAAAGAGATCACAAGCCTTATATAGTTGGTCCTAATAAAGTAAGCCCTAATTTAATATCCCACTAAAACTAGGAAATAAAACATAAGAATCGCGCAATTTCGGAAACGCTCCTGATGGGCGCGACACGGGGTCAGTCGCGCCTCAGGTCGTGCTGTAGGTCGCGCCGGTCTCGACGCTCAGAGCGTCAGTGGCGTGGCCGGGTCCACTCGCGCATCCACCCACGCTGTAGCTCGCGTTAAACGGCGCTATCGGTTGCTCGCATCCTAGCTCGTGCTGTAGCTCGTGTCAGTCTGTTCTGCAGTTCGAGATCACTGTTTTCCACTTGGGCTCGGGTTCTTCTCCTTCTACGGGTCATTTAGCCAACTCTTCATTCCAGACCTCTCGCATGAAACCATTGAGGGTTTTCTTGAGCCTCTTAGCTCTTGCCCGTGTTACCGGTCCTTCTGGTACCTTGATTTGATCGGACATCTCCTCAGCTCGAGTCGTGTCACTCGAGCATTTCTTGCCGGAGGTTGACCTGGCCTAGCCATTTCTTTCCCCTTATTCATTGAACAATTATATGCCATATGTCCTGGTTTCCAACACCTATAACACACATTTCTTCCCTTCATACATGCACCAATATTCGTAGCCATTCTTTAGCCTTAGTCGGTTCATCCTGACCATTAAAGGTCAGAGGTTGGTATGTTCAAAACTGAGCAATAACATGTGCCGTATCTTCTTGTGGAGGATTTTGAGCCTAATTGTTTTGACGTCTTTGCGGCATCTTATATACTTACTTAATATGTCAAATTCTATGATCGTCAAATACACGTATATAAATCTAAGACAAAGGCGCATTATATTTAGATTCGTATAGATCATATAATTTCAGTGAGCTAAAGAAGCTCTAAAGTTATACTATGTACTTATGTTCAGTGCATCTATGTTCAAATCCAGCTAATTTCTGATCTCAAACTAGCTCATATGATATTTATGCATCAAATGGATTTGACATGAAAACACTGGTAAGCATGCTTTGTAAAACATAACTTTCACAATGCTATATAAATCATACTTTACACCATACTTTAAATTACACATTGAGATCATTTGCATTTGTATATCATGAATACAATAATATCAAGATACTTTCCAAATGAGCACTTAAGAAATTCCTAATATAAACTTTGATACCTCTCTGGAATCAGCTTGGCGTAGACGATAACTGCTGGGTTATGGGCAACCATTTCAATAACACAGTACTCAAAACATTTCAATTTTCAAAACATCATAGGCCTACAATCACGTAGACCTCCTCTGATACCACCTGTAACGCCCCAGTCCCACTAGGACCAAAACGTCACCAAAAACATACGTACACGCTTACGTGATAAATACTTTTTAAAAGATAAGATTTAACTTTATAAATAATTTGCAAATGAGCAGCACCTCAACTTAAAAATGTTCAAACCACACACTTAGGCGTCCTCAAAGTCAACATTCAATAAGGATTTTAAAATCATTAACACACACATAATCAAATTATGACCTGGCAACATACATAGCCAATCAGGTCACACGTTTAGAAGTTCAATGGACAACCCTTCTATACATTCAAATATTTGTATATACAATCAAAACCTGACCACTAAGGTCAATAAATTTCAAACTTAAAAGTTTTGCAGAGTATTAGCAGAAACATTTAATATTTAAATACTAACAAGACTTTAAAGACGGTTTTAGCAGAAAACACACAAGGATCAACCATCAAACCCACTACAGCATCTAGTCATCAACCAGCTCGATCTCCAGAACCTGAAAATATTTAAAAATATTTGGGTTGAGCGCCAGAAAACACTCAGTGGGCATTGATATTCGTCCAAGTCATTCTTTCATGCTTTAAAACTGTTATGCTGCATAAATCATGGAAAATAACCATGAACATTCTTTCTAGCAAAGTTTACTCTTCTTCATTCGATGAGAGACCAAATGTGATCACATGATACTTTACGGTTACTTATCTAGACGTTTAGTCACAAAGTAAACCGTCTTGCTTGTAAGTCGGAATTCCTCTATGCATGAAGTCTCAACACATCCAATTATTGCGTAAACAATGTTATTAAAATATTTAACATGCTTTTCATGGACGAATTTAAAAACATAATTGTGAGTTATAGAAAAATCCACCTGGATGATCTCAAAGTGCAGTGAAAATTTTATGCAATGCTATTATGCTTCCCGTCCATCTCGACCTTTAAAATTGAAATTCTAGCTTAGAAACCTCAAATAGGTCATTAAGGTAATAACCTAGATCCTAAATAACTTAATTAAGGATTTACTATGCCTTGTGATCATTTGGGATTGAAATGGTGTCAAATGGGCGAATATTGCGCATTTGACATAATGAATTAATTTAGATTGAGAAATAAATGGGCCAAATATAATAGATCAAAAAAAATATTGGATTAAAATTAGGAAGCCATAAAGATAGGACTTATAACAAGATGTTTGCTACAACATAAAAGTTACAAAATCAGAATAATTTATGCAACTGAAA
Organism: Perilla frutescens; assembly: GCA_026008535.1. Classification (NCBI taxonomy): domain Eukaryota; kingdom Viridiplantae; phylum Streptophyta; class Magnoliopsida; order Lamiales; family Lamiaceae; genus Perilla; species Perilla frutescens. The sequence continues at coordinate 38,710,315 of BRKX01000006.1, read as the reverse complement.
TTTAAAATGAAAGAGAACATTTAGTGCTAAGAACTCACCCTTTTTTTTCCTTCCTTTTTATTTCCTATCTTTTTCCCTATTTCATTTAAACTTGATTTGTTTCTTTAGTTATTTTACACTAATCTTCCAACTAGTCACATATATATATATATATATATATATAAACCTACAACTATGCGTGGAACATGAGTACACTTATACTTTCAATTTGAATTCCATTTGGCCATATTTAATTGGTGAGTTTATATGTATATATCACATAACATTATTTTATTTTATTTTTCTTTTTTTTTAATCAACCATAGCCGAACCCCATATATATATATATATACAAACAACATATATATATATTAGCATTACACGTGTACTTACATGTACACTAAACCATTTAAACTTCTTTACAAATTACAAATTTTGATTGGTTTTAAATTTTTATTTTATTTATTATTATTATTACTAATATATTTTTCCTCTTGCAAACACACGTATACCCTATACACTTACTCAACTAGGAAATTCTCCAAATGGCTAAAATTAATTCATGAGTGAACATGATTATCCAACAAAAAAAAATTCATTACTTTATTTATTCTTTAAAAGGTCTAACAATATTATGTTTATTAAGGTATTGTTGAATGTGGGCTTGAGTAAATGGATGCAAATTGAGCCTTGATTGGACCGAAAGTGGATTGGATAATTGGACTTGAATATATAAAATTGGGCTTCGTAGAATAAATTGATTCCAAAGTGTTTAACAAATAAATTCCATTGGGAGGTCAAATGACGTCCGAATTGGATGATCTTGGTATCAAAACCATCCCATTAATTTATAGTTTTATAATATAAATTCTAATATAAATTAGAAAACCCAACTAAGGTTGAGACTTTTCTTGGTCTTATAGTTCTTCTAAGAATATAATTTAGCTAACCCCAAAATAATTTGAATTCTAACTTCATGAAATTTCTAGCTATAGAATAAATTTAAATACTATATTTTTCTGGGGTGTTACAGAATGACTAAAGGATGTTTGTAAAAACAATTAATTAAGAGTTTGCCAAGTTGCGGAAGAACATAGCTTTTTTAAAATAAACAACTATAAATTGTTTGTAAAAATAATTAATTAAGAGTGTTGATGATTAAATACAAATGAAGTTTAGAAATAAGATCCAATGGTATTAATACACAATCTTAATAGCAAAAATGTAACAACCAATGCATATTTATGTTTCAATATTAGTCGTTACACAATTTTACTTTAATTTACACTATATTTGTTAATTAATTCAATAAATTTAAGTTATACATATTATCTTTTTCACAGATCTTCTACCTTCACAAACTATATAAGAATGGTCAAACAATTGATGTGTTCAAACTTTAAAAATAAACATAATTAATTTAACCTGTCCGGATTTGTCATATATATTGTTAATATGGCTCGTAATTTTTCAATGTTTTTCGGAGTAGTGGCGTTGATTATCCTCGTATAATCAACTTATGAATTGAAGGGAGTTATAGCAGTTGATGAGTTAGAAAGAGATTTCTATGGACATTGTGCTGAAGGTACACCACCACGTTATAATATTCCCATAATTCATGAAACCCTATGGATCCCACCTTTCCCTTCAGCTGGGCCAGATAAGGCAACCAAGTTGTCTCCCATGTTTCAAAATTCTGAATAGTTTGAAATAGTTTGATATGAATTACTCAATCTAATATTCTTAATAAATTATCTACCGTACAATGATTTCTTGCTAATTCTTTATCAATGAAATTTAATTTTTTTGATGGAAATAATCTCATGTATGTATATATATATATATATATATATATATATATATATATTAATCCAATAATTTAAAACTTCACCAGTAGTTAGTGAAATATTAATAAATAATATAGGGAAAAGGTCCATAATCTCTTTTTCAATTCAGAACTACTCCATTTTTGCTCCAATGTGCATGCACATGTCACACACAATATCTATGTTCAACCTTGGGCAGCAAAATGAGAGACAACATACACTAGACCCCGCACTTTCAAAGAAAAAATAATCAATATTCAAGTATATAATTGCAAATAAATCAAATTGACATGACTACTTACCTCCAACATATCTGATATAACAGTCAAGTTGTTTCCTTAGTTTTCTATTTGAAGATCAATCGCTAGCAATAGTCGAAACCATGCCCAATTTTCTTTGTTTTCTTTAGAAACCACTGCCTAAGCTATTGGAAATAATTGACCTTCTCCATCCTTCCCAACAGCAACAAGAACCCGTCCATTAACAACACCCCTCAAGTGACACCCATCTTCTAATCAGTTTGTTGTATGTCTTCCAACCCCTTTTTTCAATTCATCAAAACATATGTAAATTGTTTTAAATATAAATTCCCCTTTAAAACATATGCAAACGTTCACAGAAAACTATTAATTAAAAGAGTGGATGATCAATTACAAAGTAAGTTTAGAAATAGTTTTGAAGAGTAGAAGTAGGCTCAAGAGAATATACTTTTAAGAACTAGAAAAAGTCTAGAGTGATGTAATCCGGACAATTTGTAGAGAATACAAGAGACGCGCGGAAGACTTCTAGATCGAACACGTCAACTTTGGAAGGACTCAATGATACTCTAATACTCAAATAAACCAAAAATAAACTTAAATATTCTGAATTTAATAAAATACAACTCGGAAAACAAAGAACAAATTAATCTAGACCTAAATACAATACCTAGATTATGACACAAAAATAGAACACAAATCCAAATATGAAGGGGCTGCTTTGGACGAGAATTATGGCTGGAAATTGGTGGTATTTGGGACGTGAATTATGGTGAAGAATGGCTAGGAGTAGATAGGATAGGATAACGATGAGAATGACTTGTGGATTAAGGTATAGAACACGATGAATTGAACTTGAATGGAACCGAACTTGGCTCGAATGAATTTGGATGGTTGAAGATGATATGGACGACTTGATGAAGATGGGTAATGTCGAGATGAAGGGCATTGGTGTTGATGAAGTGAATTGCAACCCGATTAATCCCCGGCGTATCTTGTACGACGAAAACGAATCTCAAAGTTGTTCTTCGGTAGCAAGTTCACCCTAATTCCTCGTGTGGATTAGAACGTTCCCTTGATATAAGACTTGAAATTGCTAGGCTTCAACAATGATTATTTTCAAAGAAAAATAATCAAAAGCTTTTGGATATTTGAGACACAACTGTATGCCAAGGCAAATTTAATCAATAATGTCTAAAATATCAATGTAACATGGTTCTCCTATTTATAAAGCTTAAGGGGGACGAAAATTTAAGCTAAAAGGCCTAAAAAACTGATCCAAAAATGTCTTCTAACTATACTAGAAAATTACCTAAACTAGAATTCTATTCAAGGTAGGAAATTTCCTTAAATACACTTCTAGTCAAACCTATCCAACTATGAACGAAAATTAACATAAAAATTAAATAAGATCTGATCTAAACTATAGTCTAAATTAATTAAATAAATACTATATTCTAAATAAAATTCAACCCCTAATTAAATTAATTAAAGGGTCGAAAACAGCTCCATGCACACACGTGATTCACGTCGCCATCTTCATGCATGCGACGTGCATGTGCATACTTGTTCTTCATGTTCTCTTCTTCAAACCTTGATCTCCAATCTTTAATTGTTAAGAAAGTAATAATTTTGGAACCCTTTAATGACATCTCTTCATTTGATTCTTTGATGCTTATCGTGCCTTCATTAGGGTGAACTTGTGTTTTATGTTTTTATGATTGTATTCTTGATTTTATGTTGGAATTTGTTGTGTTATGTTGAATTTTGAAATTTTGTTGAATTTTAAAATTTTATTTTGGAATTTGTTATGTGTCGTTTTTGTTTTGTTTTGATTTATGTCTTGATTATGTTATGTTTTATTTGCTAAGACACACACTGAACATGATTTGTCTTATCTAATTATCAAACTTGGTTATATGGAATATGAATATTGAAGGGATTATTGCTAAGATGATCATGTTGCATGAAATCATTCCCATTATTTCATCATGGAATTTTAATTGTCTTGAGAATCATTATATTTTGATGATTTGTGTTTTGGAGTCTCGTCCTCTAAGAATTTGAAGGCTTGATTCGTTCTTTTGTCGAATGTGTCAATTATGCTCGAAAAATTATCCTCTACTCTAACTTCCCATCATTTGATATATATATATAAATGAAATGTAATGTATGTTGAAATAAAGTGATGATAATAAGGATTTCTGTTCCTTTAGTCGTCTAAATCGACTATGAGCATGGAAAACCACACAAGGATATTGGGGATTTTATTCCTAAGGACTATACCTTGTGAAGACTTGATCCACGTCATCTTGTTTAATTCTCATAATAAACGGGATTGCACTTTCGATTCTACTCCTATCATGTGTGTCATTTCTTTGAATCTATCCATGATGAGTATGGAAAACCACGTTAGGAAGCTCGGTTTACCCTGATGATTTCACCTAACGAATTATATCCTTTGAGTGCATTCTCAGGTTAATTTTGAATAAAGTGTGGGGGAGTTAGTGAAAGGTATGTTCTACAAGATAATTGTTGCATTTTGCCTTGAGAACATCTTGCCTGCTTATTCTCATTGGACGAGCCACATGCCTTGTTTAATAAATGTGTCGTTCTCCTTGATGATAAGCTTTCTAGTTTGAAATGGTGTGGAATGTTCTAGTGTGCATGATCTTCTTGGGGGCAATTCATTCTTGTTTCATATCCTGAATGCTTTTGTTTGCTTGAGGACAAGCAAAGGTTTAAGTATGGGGGAGTTGTTTTGTGTATATTTATCCTATTTTATCATAGGAATTTTGTGTCATTTGTATGTATGTTTCCTATGTTTTTGTGTTGTTTTTATGTTATTTCCTTCACGTTTACTCTTTTGGTGAGTTGGGCTAGGTTTGTACAAAACTTGAGCTTTTGTGTCAAAAAGCAGGATTTTATGGCCAAAAAACGGCTAGGAGGCAAAACTCCCAATTGAAGCTCGAACTTGTGAAAAGGTCCTGAATCACCCGCTTCACTGAGCTGGACAGGGGTCTCATTAAGAGCTTGGAGCTGAGGTGGTGCCACAACTGATGGGATTAGTTGGAGTCTCATGACTGATGAACAGAACTGATGAAACCAAGAGCTTGGAGCTGCAGCTGAAGAACCGAGAGCTGAGCTGGAAGCCTAACTGAAGAAATGAGTTGAGCTTTCCAACTGAAGATTTCCAACTGACGAGTTGCAACTGATGAGAGCACCAACTGAAGAGAAAAGCTGAAGACCGCAGCTGAAAGACCCCACTGGCGCGCAAGCCCCGCGGCCGTGGGAAGAGGCCCACGGTGCAGTACCTCCACGGGCGCGCGAATGCCGCAAGTGCGTGGTGGCTTAATCCGAGCGGGCGCGCGGTGCCCCTCCGGCATGCGGCACACGCGCCTCTTCAGCCCCGTGAGCGCGCGGCACGTCGCCAGCGCGGGGTGGTCAGTCCGAGCCTTCCATGATCAGTTCAGCCGTGATCAATTTTGCTCCCCTCGATCAGTTCGAGCTCTAGTTTGATCGGTTTTAAGTCGTATCTTATGGAGATCTAATCTTTAATGCTCTCCACCACTTGGCCAACTGTGAGGATTAAAAGTACACGGTTCTAGCTTGGAGCTAGGAGTTGGAGGAGTTTCGGGAACCATCAAGCAATAATTCCACCTTTTGCCTTTCTCTCTCTTTAACCAATAAATCAACCATCTCCCCCATTCATTCTAGAACACGCTTCTGGGGGACAATTCTTCCTGTCCCAGTTCAGACGCTTCTAGGGCATAATTCTCCCCCCAATTTCATAACTCTCCATGGATAGAGAGAGGGATATTGACAACTTCCCTATCCCCAATACCACACCTCATACTTTACCATTCACCACCAGAGTCACAGAGAGAGTGACAAGAGAAGGAGAAGAGACAAGGAAGATCAAGGTCGAGGAAGAGGTACGAGAAGAGGAATCCGACTTCAAGCTGTGTGCGGAAGCTAGGCTTGCTCGAGGATCCTTTTTTTTTGTATTTCTTTCCTTAGCTTAGCTTATTTGTGGGGATTTGTCCCAAAACACTTTCGAGACAAGAATATTGGAGAAGTCTATATTTTCGAGACAACAATATTGGAAAGCTTTTATGATGTTTATATTATCTTGAGCATGATGAGAGGCTAGTCCTTTACATTAGGGGGTAGATAATCGATTTGGGTCCAATCCATGCTTGTGATAGTTGATTTCTTGTTGTTGGAATTGTGCTTGTTTATGTTGAGTAATTAGCCACTACTTAGCATTGCTAGGCTCTAGATGAGACTGAAAGGAGATTCTAGAGCCCGACTTAGGTTCCTTCAATGTTAGGTGAATCTGGTTTCGTAAGCCTAATTTGTTAGTCTTTAGGTGAATCGGGTTTCGTAAGCCTAAAGGTTCGTATGATATAGCCGATGGGGGTTTAATGGATCAACAGTGATAGTAAGTGAAGTTAAACCACTTGAAGGGGTCTATTGTACGTTCAGGATTAATATAATCAACTTGAATCAAGCTAGGAGAGCAACCAATGAGAGAGTCTACACCCTAATGCTCTTTTCTTAATCATTTCCTTTATCTTTGTTATTGTTGGTGTTGTTAGTTAATTTCACTTGCTTTAATTTAGTAGTTTAGCCAAACCAACCAATTCCTTTATTTAGAATGTTTAGGTTGCATTTAAATTCACGTGTTTGTACACAATTATAGCGTAGAAAGGTAGTCGTGCACAAAAAAATTTCCTCGAGAAACATGACCCGAGTTAGCTCTCTGCTCTACAATCAATCACGTCCTCTTGCGGGTCTGGAAGTAGTTTGCATAGGACAAATCGGAACCAATCAATATACAACTAACTTGGAGTTCAAAGAGCTGCTAAGATAACCAGTTCGACTGGCAAAAGGTTAAACTGAAGGGCCAATCGAGCAAGATGAGCAAACTGAAGGACAACAAGAGTCCTAAACTGCTCCTACTGACGAGCCAACTGAAAGCGCTCAAGTTACTGAAGAAACTGAGGATGAGGCAGACCTCTAACTGCTGCTTACTACTCTTGTCAAGCCTATCTCCCAGTTTGATCCTTCAGTGGGAGTATCAATTGCTGAAGCCACTAATGAGCCAATCACAGAGGAAATTCCAACTGATCAAGTTGATAAGGTGCCATTTTTGGAAAATCTGACTGATCAGCTGAATGAAAAGCAGCAGCAAGGCTACACAGGCTCACTAGCCGTGGTGGTATATGTGGATACAAATCAGTAAAAATGACAATTTATACTACCACCAGAGAAAAGCTATGGAGAAACAGAGAGCTTGGGAAATTCTGAGCATTCCAGGACAATTCCCTGTGAAGAGCTGGATAGAACTGAAGATGGAGATGAAGCCACATCACGAGGTGATGAGCTTTTTCTTAATGATGATAATCTTATTCTCCATGGAGATACAACAGCTGCAGTTCAGTTCCAGGAGCTGTCAGATGCTCAGTGCACAGTTCAGCATGAAGAATTGTTTCGCAGCAACTCGAGCTGCACAGTGAGCTCATCAAGCAGCTGCAAGCACAAGTACGAGCTCAACAAGCTGAAGTAGAGCCATCAAGCAGCGATAAAACTGGTGAGCCACCTTCTAAAAGACAGAAAACAAAGCACAAGAAGGATTAGAGACTGATCAAGCTCAGCTAATTAGGATCTATAAGTACTCCTTTTGTAATTTTGCTCTGTAATATTTTTGAATCAATAAAATAATTATTTTATTGACAAAATGCCATGTCAGCAAGACCATTTGAATTCTTACCGTTGAAACACTAAGAAAGGCATTTAAGGCAAATAGCAAAAGCAAGGGACACAAAATTTTCAAAGATATATAAGTATCATTTATTGCTCAGAAATCAATCCAGATCTAGTTCCCTTTGCTAGAAGAGACTCACTCATTTCTCAAATCATTCAAGAAAAGTCTCTTCACTCTCTCATCCCTCTCAACCAAATTCTAGCCAAAATTTCTTCAATGGAAGAATTGCTCAGCTCTCCCAATTTGTTCAGAAACCAGATGATGAGAGATAAATTCTTTAAAAGGAAGAAGTTCCAGGAAATCCTCCATGAATCAAACAGCCTAAACTTGCTTGTTAATCTTCACAAGACATGAATTCTTCAGTACCTGGAAACACTACCAAGGTTCTTCAGAAAAAACCGGGTGTGTGAATTTCTTCCTAAAGCACAAATTAGTGCAAATGGCAAGGAAATATCATCAGTTATCCAAGGCCGACCTATCAAGATAACTGAAGGAACAGTTGCTAAAGTTTTTCAACTTCTAAGGCAAGGAGCAACCGTTCAAGAATTGAGTGAAGTAGCTGAACTATACTGGAGAAGGTGGAAAACCCCTACCTGCAGAAAAGCATTCAGTTTTACCATAGCTAAAACTGATCTGAAGCCAGAGAACGGAGTTCTGCTCGACATCATAAACAAGATGATGTTTGGAGCAATTGAAAGCCTAAGCCAGCTTACCCAAGAGAGGTACAAGGTGATGATTTACCTAGCTGAAGGACGAGTAACAAACTGGGAAGATATTGTATTTTCTCAGATCAAGCATCATGTCCTCAAGGCCTCCAACTCAAAGAGAACAAGAAAGTTTGAGTCTATGGTAGGACTTGTTCTGAGGATGAGCAAGATGATTGAAGACATCTTGAAGCTGCCAAATGATGATGTTTTACCATTCCTTGTCTTTGACTGGATTCCCAAAAGAGGAAGCATCCATCTGCACTCACTTAAGAAGAAAAGGAGGACCAAGGCCAATACAAGTGCCATAGCCTCAAGCAACTCAACTGCCAATGACATTCCGTCACCAGTCTCAAAGAATGAATCATAAGCTGATTTTCAAGTCTGTTCTGATCCAGATAAGCTCATTCCATTCATTGGAATCTCTCATCCAGACTATGGAGCTGATTACTTCAGAAGCACTTTCCCTCCTCTCCAATTGATGGAAGAAAATATTTGCACTTTCTACAATATTGAATATGCAGCAAAAAATGCACAAAAAGAGGCAACCAACTTACTTCTCACTCAATTTGCATTTGTGGATAAGCAAGATCAAGAGCTTTTCAAGCAACTGCACCGGTATTTCTACTGGTACAACTGGAGACATTCAATGTCCATCCAGTCTCATTTCTTGATCACTGTCTTTCACGACATGAGTTTTTGGCAAAGAGAAGAAGTTTGGAGTCTAAAATGGATAGGATCTTCAAATCCATTTTCTCCAATGATCGTGCAAGTTCAAAGGATTATGAGTCATCAACTGACCAACAAAATTCCTCCAACTGCATTATGATCACTTATTTATTTCGACTACAAAATTACCGCAAGTGAACGGTGCAATTATAGCTAGTAAAGTGAGCAAGGATATCGTATCCACAGAGATTAGATAATAAAACTCTAAGTACTATGACATAAATTAATATCTACTATCTTGACGAACCAATTAAAGAGATTGCGGTTTTTAAGATTAATAATTAAAATGCAAACTTCAATTAAAATCTAAACAATTGAAATAACAAATGGAAAAGGTCTTGGAATTAAAGAAGAATTCTAAGGTTTCGATTTCATTAACTTCCCTACACAATCAAATCACAACTTAAATGGTCATCACGACTCAAGTTCAATTAGGACAATCACCAAATTAAATTAAGCCTTCTCTCGAAGTGAATAATTCACGGATTACAATCTATAATTAACGTCTCCGTTCAATTACTAAATTGCAACTCCTAAAAGCTCCACAGATTTAATGTCCTCACTCTTAATCTCAATTCTCTCGAACTTATTAATTAAGAATGTTAATTACTTCTTAAGCATGCATAGAAACTCATCTCTCGAATTATGAATCTAAGCACATATATCATCCAATTAATGGCCAGTTAATCAGAAGCATTAAACACAAGAGTAATTAAAATAAAACAGGGTCTGAATATAAAAGAAGTAAATCAATTGTGCATGAGAGTTAACTACTCTCTAACCCTAGAATCTGAACGTTTTAGCTACTCATCATCAAATAAATAACTAAACATGTTCTGGAGAAAAACATAGTTCAATGAAAATAAAATTTGAAATAAAACCCGTGGAGAAATTTCGTCTTCAATCTTCAATGAATTATGTGCCTCCGTTCTTTGTCTTCTTTGCTCTTGCTCCAATTGCTATCTCTCTTTCTTAGGGTGAAAACTTGTTGCAAAATTCATCTACAATCGAGATTTTAATAGCCGAGAAAAATCCCAACTTGAATAGGAAACACAATGGACGAAACAAGGTAAGTTTTGGGCTGCTCGCACTCAGACACGGCCGTGCCAACTTGGATCACTAAGGCACGGCCCGTGCTAACTTCTCTGGACGATTTTTAACACTTTATGCATAGTTTGGCATGGCCGTGCCACCTTGGTTCACCAAGGCACGGCCGTGCATCCTCTTGGAAGCCTCCCGATACGTTTTTCCATTTTGCTTCGTTCTCGCTCGTTTCTTATCCGATTGACCTTATTCAAGTTGCAGTTCGCTCCTCACTCGATTCTCTACCTTTTTAGGTACTTTTCAAGCTCGAGTGAGTCTCATAGAATAAATGGCATCAAATCCCTTCAAGATGAGTAAACACGTGACACTGCACAAAATGTAGAAAACTATGCACAATTTCTCGACTAATGCGGGTAATGCTCATCAACTACCATCTAAATGACCCTTAAAAGACATGAAAACCATGGGTTCATCAACCCCCCAAACTTAACCTATTGTTCGTCCCCGAACAAAGAACAAAAAAGACAACGAACACATGTTTTCATGACAATCATCGTTGCTTCAGGATAACAAATCACACAACTCAAACATAAGAACAGACATGGATCAAATGCATCACAATTCATTCAACGAAAGCTTTAAATTTCTAAACCTCACCATTTAGATCAATCACTCTCTCTCAAGTGTATAAATATGGACGTGTATACTCTCAAGCTACAACTAAATGATGAACTTACCATATGCTTGCCCGTAGTCTAACATCTCCTCTACTTTAGTAGGATACTAACTAAGAATCGGAAAGGACTTTTACTTGGTTGTAATGTGGGCTTTTTGGTCAAGGTAGGGAAATATAGGCTAAGTGACTTCTTTGAATCAATCTAGTTTAACACAACTAATCAATTCTCCATCTACTTCCTCCATACAATTCTAAGTAAGACAAGACTTTGTCTTGTTTTCTTCCTTCTCTCCCAAAAATCTCAATCTTTTGCATTCTTTTCCAAATAAACTCATATTAACCATTTTTTTCTTCTTTTTTTTTCCTTCTCTTTTTCTTTTTCTCCTTTTCTTTTTCTCCTTTATCTCCTTTGTTTTTTCAATCCCACGTCCTACTTTTTTACTTATAACCACAATAACATCCGATCCACTTCAATTGTTCTCCTTTTCACTCATCCTCCAAGCAAAGAGAACTTAATATTCACCACAACTTAGATATTTATGGGGCTACCAAATAAAAGGCTAAAAGGCTCAAAGATGGTTGACTAAGGATTATAATGATATACGGTCAAAGAAAAGGGAGAAATAGGTTCACAAAAATGGTCTAACTTCATTTTCTAAGCTCATATCCTAATGTATATTCAATAAGACATGGGGCAAGTTCTAGAAGTTCACACATTTACATAGCAAATCCCACAAGAAAGAAAATAATCAAATTTTTTGAGGCTCAAATCTCACAGGTTACCTGATCTTTCAAAGCTATCAAGAATTTCATCACAATGCATCAAACATACTTATTCATGCTCAAATCATACCTTTTCCTATCACACGCACATCATTAGCAACTATGTCAATCAAAGCATGCTTCAACACACAACTTCATCAAAAACTCGAATTCAACAACTCCACAGTTTAACAACATTGAAACGAAATAAACTAAAAACAATCTAAAAACTAAATGAAACTGCAAGAACATGCAACATCATGATACACTGCACTTCACCCTCCAAACTTGTTCTCAATGTACGACGCAAAGAACAAGTTTAAAGAAAGAAGTGGTGTAATATGATACGAACCCTCACTGAGGCAGTGGTGGAAACTGAGCGCCACATTGCTGCATCATCTGGAGAATCAAGGCCGTTCTCTCATCGAATGCCGAAAGTGTCATCCCGAAGATAGCAAGGTTGGTGGTGTTTTGATTCACCGCCACTTCCAACGAGCTCATCCGGGTTTCTAATCGCTCCAACCTCTCATTTTGGGATAGGGGTCGGTGACGGCGTCGGCCCCTGCTTAGGCCTTCATCTTCCTCCATCTCCGGTGATGCACGCCCCTCTGTTTCCCCTTCTATATTAGCTGCAGCTCTTTGGCCTTCCGGTCCCGGTAGGGGAAGGAAGGGCTGAACGGGCACATCCGAAGGATCCGCCAATATTTCTCTGAGGGTACCCTTGAAAGGGAGAACCGGTATGTGGGCTGCCATGAAATGGAGGTGGGCCTCACTATCCATCCACCAATTAGCTCTATCATCAATGCTAGTAAAAAATGGCTTGGGCAATGGGAAATGATCTCCATTCTTATGAATAAATAATGCCCGGTTCTTGCTATCTATTGTGAGGAACTCTTTTGTCATTAACTCTTGTATTTCTAGCACCTTATTGTCTTGCACTTCCTCCCACTTGGAGAAATCAACCCCACATTGAGTCGCAATTGCTGTGATCACTCCTTCACAAGTCAAAACTCCACTCTTCTTCGTACTGGCCCTATTCAAATGATCAACCACATAACTCGCTATATCCATCTTTCGTCCTTCCAAAGCAGACCAAATCATCAAGAGCTCCGTGGTTTGGACAGTACCATTGTCGTGGTGAGCAAGGACAGCATGAGCACTGGCCCTCTGGAGAAGCTGAAGAATTGGATTTCGAATATTGAAAGCTTTAGCTCTTCTCGGGTCAAATGACACCCCGTCGACCTCTCCATCATTGAAATGAGTGATTTTCCTCCAAAATGCGTTTCTTCAGTAATCATTAGGCTCCCAGTACTCTCCCCCAGGGCATCCAAGTGCAATATTGATGTCTGCCATGGTCAAAGTGTAATCCTCGTTCCCAAGTTAGAACCTAATGCTCACAAAGCTTCCATCGGGATTCTTCTCAACCACCAAGGAGCTGAGAAACTCCACCATCATCCTTTTATAGGATGGCCAGCAAGCCTTGAGATTACTCGCAATGCCAATCCTAGCACAAAGCCTCCAGAAATCGCCCCCGATCTTTAAGTCATCCAAGTCAGAATTGAAAACATAGCTAGATGGGTGAACGTCCAGCTTCACCAGAATAGCCCATTTTTCTTGCTGGGCTTGATCATTGAGGACCACCCCATGGTAGAGGGGGTGATTCGGGTCTTGGGGAAGTCTCAATCCACGACCTTCTCTTCTTGACATAGCACCTAGAAGGGTACAAAGTTAGCGAAAAGCTCAATTTTACACACCTTAGACATCCAAGCTTAACCTCTCAACTATTTAACTATGACTCCGCATGCATAAAAAAATGATCACCATGAACTCGAGAGGCATCCTAGCTTACATAACCAAGTGCATAAATAAGAACAAGCAATATCCCCTATTTTATAGCAACATCACAATTTCCCCCAAACTTAGGTATGAAATAAGTTAGAAAAAATAGCCCACAATTCACCAATTAATTCTCTACGAGCATAATTCACAACCTAAAAACCCCCAAAATTAAATTTCCTCCTAAAACATCATGCTTGACAAGAAGTAAACCAACCCACACCTCAAAATCGTGTTGCTCATACAAAAGTACCATGCACACCACCTATTCGACAAAATGCCAAAGTCAAAATTGAAGCAACTATCACATGCAATGGTTATAGCCACGTCCCCCATATTTAAAAATCAACAAATCCAAGTTCAAGAAGTTAAGAGTTAACAAGAAACATACCTTACTTGGAGAAATTTCTCAAAAATTGAAACTAGGGCTTACAGCTCACAAATTTGGGGATTTTCACCCTTTTTTGTTGAATTGGTCTCCACGAACTTCATGTATGGATTAATGGGGTTGCAAGGATGGTAGGAAATGAGAACTTGTGGGTAGTGTGTGCTTGAAGGAGAGAAAAAAATGAGAGGAGAGAGGGAGGGCACGGGTGTGCGTGTGTGGAGAGTAAAGGAGTGAAAGAAAAACTTACCTTGTAAAAGAGGAGAGTGTGTTTGATTTTTAATAACCGCACGACCGTGCGTAGCTCAAGAATGAACGCATGGCCCGTGCGGGCATCTCCGGACCAAAGCTTACTCTTTGGGCATGATAAGGCACGGCCATGCGGGCTCTAACCGCCAACACACGGCCCGTGCCACCTGTTAAGGCTGCAAGGTTTAATGTACCCGCACGGCCGTGCGGTCTTGCCACAGACATGCACGGCCGTGCGTGATCTCTAACACCTCACACGTCGTCCTATACTCTCGGGCTTAACTTGGGCACGTCCGTGAAGGCTCTTGCACACAACCTAATGATGAAAAACTGAAAAAAAACTAGAAGAAACGCACTAAAACCAACATAAAAGAAAACAAGAAAATGAAGCAATAAAAGGAAATGAACTACTAAAATGAAAAAAACAAAAACAAAATGTACCAAGACTTGGGTTGCCTCCCAAGAGCGCTAGTTTTACGTCTTTAGCTTGACGTAGCCATAACTTCAAGCTTCAATCAAAGTGAGGACCGAAACCTCGTTCTTTTACTTCGGATAATAGAACATTTTCGCGCTATGTCCATTCACCATGAATGTCTCTCCATTTGATGCTAAAAGTTCCAAAGTTCCACGACCCAAAACCTTCTTTATGACAAATTGTCCGGACCACTTGGATTTCAGCTTTCCCGAAAAGAGCTTAAGGTGAGAATTGAAGAGGAGAACTTACTCTCCAGGGAGAAATTCCCTCTTAGTGATCATCTTATCATAATACATATTCATTCTTTGCTTGTAGATAGCCGAATTCTCGTAAGATTCATTCTGAAATTCATCCAACTTGTTGAGGTCGATAAATCTTTATTCCCCCGCTTTCAAGAAATCAAAATTGAGCTTCTTGACAGCCCAATAAGATTTATGCTCCAGCTCCACCAGGAGATGACAAGACTTCCCAAAAACTAGTTGGTACGGCGACATACCTCCAGGAGTCTTGTAAGCCGTGCGGTAGGCCCAAAGTGCATCATCCAGCCGAATGGCCCAATCCTTCCTATTAGTGCTCACCGTCTTTTGGAAGACTTGTTTGATTTCTCTATTTGCAAGCTCCGTTTGACCATTAGCTTGTGGATGGTAGGCTGTAGTTACTCGATGTTTTACTCCATTCTTGGCAAGCAAGTTCTCCAGCCACTTGTAAAGAAAATGAGAGCCCCCATCAGTTATTAAGGCACGAGGTGTGCCAAAACAAGTAAGGATGTTCTTGTGCAGGAATTTCAGCACTACCTTTGAGTCATTTGTGGGGGTGTAGGAATGGCTTCCACCCATCTTGACACATAATCAACGGCAAGAAGGATATACTGGAATCCAAAAGAAGTTGGGAATGGTCCCATAAAGTCAATACCCCACACATCAAAGAGTTCGACTTCAATAATGTTGGTCATCGGCATCTCATTTTTCTTAGATATGCCCCGAGTTCTTTAGCACTCATTGCATTCACGAATAAATGCATGACAGTCCTTATAAAATGCTCGGCTAATAGAATCCACTTTGAAGGATTTTATAGCTGTCCGGTTTGCTACAAAGTGTCCACCTCTAGGAGAAGAATGGCACTCCCGAATCACCTCATCCCATTCTTCTTGAGGCAAACAACGACGGATTACCGTATCCGAACATCTCCTATACAAATAAGGTTCATCTCACAAATAGAACATTAAATCATGAAAGAATTTCTTCTTTTGATAAGGGTTCAAATCCGTAGGAGGAACCTTATCAGCAAGGAAATTGACGATGTCGGTATACCATGGAATGTTTGCTTGAGTCATGAATAGCTGCTCGTCTGGGAAATCCTCATTGATTGGAACTAGAGAATCTTCATCCTCCACAGGCTCCTCTAGTCGAGAGAAGTGGTCAGCTACCACGTTCTCACAACCTTTTCTATCCCGAATCTCCACATCAAATTCTTGGAGCAACAATATCCAACGAATCAATCTTGGCTTTGCATCCTTCTTGTCGAATAAATATCGAATGGCCCCATGATCCGTGTACACAATTATCTTAGATCCAATGAGATATGGTCTGAATTTGTCAAAAGAATACACCACAGCTAGCATTTCTTTCTCGGTAGTAGTGTAATTGGCCTGAGCTGAATCTAGAGTCCTACTAGCATAGTAGATGACTCGAAAATTTTGATCTCTCTTCTGGCCTAGTGTAGATCCGATAGCAATATCACTTACATCACACATGATCTCCAAGGGTTGGGACCAATCCAGAGAGATCAAAATTGGTGCACTAATTAGGGCCTTCTTCAACGTCTCAAAAGCCTGCACACACTCATCAGAAAAATCAAAGGCAACGGCTTTTTCAAGTAAATGACACAGAGGCTTAGCAATCTTAGAGAAGTCTTTGATAAACCTCCTATAAAAGCTGGCATGTCCCAAGAAACTCATCACGGTTTTTTCACTTTTCGATGAAGGGAGCTTTTCAATGGCCACAATCTTAGCTTGATCAACCTCCAAACCTGCAGAAGAAACTTTGTGCCCAAGCACAATACCATCTCGTATCATAAAATGGCACTTCTCCCAATTAAGCACAAGATTAGTCTCTTCACATCTCAACAAAACTTGGGTTAAATTGTCCAAACAATGATCAAAAGAGGTGCCGAAAATAGAAAAATCGTCCATAAACACTTCCATGACATTTTCAATCAAACCATGAAATATTGCCATCATGCACCTTTGAAAAGTAGTTGGGGCATTACACAAACCAAACGACATTCTACGAAATACAAAAATGCCATACGGACAAGTAAAGGCCGATTTGTGTTGATCCTTAGGAGCTATCATTATTTGGTTATAACCCGAATAACCATCGAGGAAATAATAAAATTAATAACCAGCTAATCTATCAAGCATTTCATCAATGAAAGGCAAAGGAAAGTGATCTTTTCTAGTTGTTGCATTCAAAGCACCATAATCAATACAGACTCTCCACCCCGTCACTAACCTAGTGGCAATTAACTCATTGCTCTCATCCTGCACTACGGTCATGCCCCCTTTCTTAGACACAACATGGGTAGGACTTACCCACTCACTATCCAAGATAGCATAGATAATCCCTGCGTCTAACCATTTCAAGACCTCTTTTTTGACCACTTCTTGCATAATAGGATTAAGCCTATGCTGATTTTGAACACGAGGTTTGTAATCATCCTCTAAGAGAATCCTATGCATGCAAATAGATGGGCTAATCCTCTTCAAATCGGAAATAGACCAGCCTATAGCAGATTTATATTTCTTCAGAACACTCAGAAGTCTATCATGCTCAGACACAGACAAGTAAGCCGAAACTACCACTGAGTAAGTTTCATCATTGCCAAGATAGGCATACCTCAAATGTGCAGGAAGAGGCTTCAACTCCAGCTTTGGGGCTGCATTCTCGTCTCTTTTTTCTTTCTTTGCTTCATCGGCTTCGTCCCTCAGGGGGAGGATACAGGTTCTTCTCTTGGAAAATTCCCGTGAAGAATCTAAAGCACCCACAAACTCTAAAACATTTGGGTTATCATAATAAAAATAAGAAGAAGAAGAAGAATAGAAAGAGTCAATCAAACTTTTCTCCAAGGCATCCTGAGAGGTGAAAAATTCGGTAATCACTTCTTCACCACAACTGTCTATCACCTTCATCACATTACATTCATCTACTCTCTTGGACTCTTTCGCATCATTGAATTTCAAGGCCTTATAAATGGAGAAAGTGATACTCTCATCATTTAGGCGTAATGTGAGCTCTCCGTTAGCAATATCGATCAGTACCTTTCCCGTGGTTAAGAAGGGTCATCCTAGAATCAATGGAACATGCTTATCCTCCTCTGTATTTAGGACCATAAAGTCTACAGGAAAGATGAAATTGCTCACCTTAACCAACACATCTTCAACTATCCCTTTAGGATAAGAGACAGTCTGGTCCGCCATCTGCAACGATATAGTAGTATGCTGGAGGGAATCGATTTTCAGCTTCTCATAGAACAAGAGAGGCATGAGATTTATGCTCGTCCCTAAATCACACAGGGATGAACCCTTTTGGTTGTCGCCTAATACATATGAAATAGTGAAACTTCCGGGATCCTTGAGCTTGGCCGACAACTTCTTCTGAATCATAGCACTACGGTTTTCTGTGAGACTCACCGTCTCATAATTCCCCCATCTCTTCTTCTTAGATACCACATCTTTTAAGAACTTGGCATAATTTCGCATTTGAGCAAAGGTATGTTGATGTGTACCTTTCGAAACATCTCCAGAAAATTTTGAAAATTGCCAATCAAGCTTCTTCTTTTGTAATCTCTATGAAAAAGGTACTGCCACTGAAGTAGGAATAGACTGAGTAGGATTTTGCATCTTTTGTGGTGACACTGGCATAGTCGGCGGCGAGACCTCAGTGGTATTATTCTTCACTTCATCCCCATCATCATCCTCAATATGAGCTGGGGTTGGAGTTGGATTTGGCATCTGTGGACCTTCATAAGACTTTCCACTCCTCAACTGGACAGCTTTGCAGTGCTCCTTTGGATTCACCATTAGTTGGCTCGGAAACTGCCCTTGCTGGTGCTTACTTCCTACACCTGTAGCTATTTGACCAATCTGATTTTCTATCATTTTTATTTGCGTTCCCATGGCTCCCACTGAATTTTCCAGCTTCTCAATACGGCTTTGAGAATCCCTTATATATTTCTCTGTCTTTCCCATAAAGGCTATCAGCAAATCATCCATCTTTGGCTTCTTAGGCTCATCGATCACACCATTTGTAACTGAGAATCCTGGAGGGGGTTGCAGGGCATTGTTAGGATTGGAGTAGGAGAAATTCGGGTGTGAGCGGTTGCCTTGGTAGTACTGATTACTACCTTAGTTAGACCGGTACCCATTATTGTAATTTCTCTGGGGCCCTCCTTGATGTAAAAAATTGGCATCTTCTATTTGCGGTGGTGGCTCTAACTCCGGCTTATGCTTGGATTGAGATAGATTCTCAATCTTGGTATTCATAGCAGACAACTGTGCAACAATCAAGCTCAGTGGGTCGGCTTCTGATGTAGAAACTATCCTCTTCATAATTTGCACATGTCTCTCTCCGGGCCACTCATAGCTAGTAGTAGCCATATCTTCAATAACCTGAATGGCTGCTTCATGTCCTTTGTTAAGCAGAGATCCTCTAGCTGCAGCATCTAACAATCTTTTTACCTTAAGGCTACATCCATTATAAAAGATGCAGACTTGGTGATCTTCTCCAAATCCATGGCTCAGACATTTTCTAAGCAGTTCTCTCAATCTCTCCCATGTGTCATAGAGAGATTCTTTGTCCCTCCGTTGGAACTGTGTAATATCTGCCTTCAGTTTCAGAGTAACTCCAGGCGGAAAGAACTTGTGCAGAAATTTGTGTGCCAAATCCTCCCAACTCGTCACTGAGCCAACTACTAGAGTTTGATACCATTGTTTGGCTTTATCATTCAGAGAGAAGAGAAATAGCCGCATCCTGATAGTATCATCTGAAACTACATTGACCTTCAGTGTGTTACTGATCTCCAGAAAATGCATCAGATGTTGATTGGGGTCTTCTATAGCTCGTCCACCATACTGATTTTGTTGAACCATAGATATGAGGGCTGGTCTGTGCTCGAAATTGTTGGCCTCAATTCTTGGTCCAACAGGGCGTTCCTTCAACCCGTACACGTATAGCTTCCTGTTCAGCAAGTTGCCTCTAAACCAACTCCAATTGGCATTGGAGCTGATTAATAAGCTCCTCCTGTGGAATAACTTGTGGATTACCTTACTGAGGTGAATCACAGACTTTATCTCAGGTTGAACGGCTCCAACGGGATATTGCTAGAGCGTGTGTTCATGCACTACCTGATTGAACCATGAAACAAATAAAAAGAAATAGAAATAAGAAATGAAAATAATCAATCAATAAAATTTCTAAAGTAGTAAAATAAATCATATCACAATATTGGAATTAAAATTACTAATCCCCAGCAACGGCGCCAAAAATTTGATCGCTTATTTATTTCGACTACAAAATTACCGCAAGTGAACGGTGCAATTATAGCTAGTAAAGTGAGCAAGGATATCGTATCCACAGAGATTAGATAATAAAACTCTAAGTACTATGACATAAATTAATATCTACTATCTTGACGAACCAATTAAAGAGATTGTGGTTTTTAAGACTAATAATTAAAATGCAAACTTAAATTAAAATCAAAACAATTGAAATAACAAATGGAAAAGGTCTTGGAATTAAAGAAGAATTCTAAGGTTTCGATTTCATTAACTTCCCTACACAATCAAATCACAACTTAAATGTTCGTCACAACTCAAGTTCAATTAGGACAATCACCAAATTAAATTAAGCATTCTCTTGAAGTGAATAATTCGTGGATTACAATCTATAATTAACTTCTCCGTTCAATTACTAAATTGCAACTCCTAAAAGCTCCACAGATTTAATGTCCTCACTCTTAATCTCAATTCTCTTGAACTTATTAATTAAGAATGTTAATTACTCCTTAAGCATGCATAGAAACTCATCTCTCAAATTATGAATCTAAGCACATATATCATCCAATTAATGGCCAGTTAATCAGAAGCATTAAACACAAGAGTAATTAAAATAAAATAGGGTCTGAACATAAAAGAAGCAAATCAATTGTGCATGAGAGTTAACTATTCTCTAACCCTAGAATCCGAACGTTTTAGCTACTCATCATCAAATAAATAACTAATCATGTTCCGGAGAAAAACATAGTTCAATGAAAATAAAATTTGAAATAAAACCCGTGGAGAAATTTCATCTTCAATATTCAATGAATTATGTGCCTCCGTTCTTTGTCTTCTTTTCTCTTGTTCCAATTGCTCTCTCTCTTTCTTAGGGTGAAAACTTGTTGCAAAATTCGTCTACAATCGAGCTTTTAATAGCTGGGAAAAATCCCAACTTGAATAGGAAACACAATGGACGAAACAAGGTAAGTTTTGGGCTGCTCGCACTCAGACAGGCCCGTGCCAACTTGGATCACTAAGGCACGGCCCATGCTAACTTCTCTGGACGATTTTTAACACTTTATGCACAGTTTGGCATGGTTGTGCCACCTTGGTTCACCAAGGCACGAGCGTGTATCCTCCTGGAAGCCTCCCGATACGTTTCACCGTTTTACTTCGTTCTTGCTCGTTTCCTATCTGATTGACCTGATTCAAGTTGCAGTGCGCTCCTCACTCGATTATTTATCATTTTAGGTACTTTTCAAGCTCAATTAAGTCTCATAGAATAAATGGCATCAAATCACTTCAAGATGAGCAAACACGTGACATTGCACAAAATATAGAAAACTATGCACAATTTCTCGACTAATGCAGGTAATACTCATCAACTACCATCTAAATAACCCTCAAAAGACATGAAAACCATGGGTTCATCACCTTACTTGCCAAACTGGGAAGTGACATCAAGGCTCAAGAAGAAGCAGGAGTCCAGCAGCCAGTCAACTGCACAACCAGCCCTGCCTGTCGAAAAATGAATTTTGATAATTTATCAAATCAGTTAGCCGAGCCGTCTCGAGCAACTGAACCTAAAACTGAGCAGATACACAGAGATTCACCTCTCACCCCAGTTGTAGTGAGTTGACTATGTATGTTAAAGATACTGCCACATCACCAAATCTCTTGTCTAAGAGATATGTCTCAACTGATCGCTTCAAGCTCAACGACAGCCGTCCAATTAAACCCTCACGAAGTTCAGTTCAAGTCACCCCTCAAGAGGAACTTGCATAGAAGGCAAAGAGTCATATCAGCTGGAGCCAAGCAACATAGTCAATCTGTGAAGAAAGCAAGGCCAGAGAAACCCACTGAAGGAACTGGATCTGCATAAAAAAGGTAAAGACCAAACTTCTTTGAGGATAGCAGTGAAGATAATCTAGTTCACCCCATCAAGAAGAGAAAATTGACTGAGATTTAATCTAGAAGTTCAGAAACTGATGTCGTCAGTTCATTGATGAATCAGTTAAGAGGGTCAAGTAGAAGACATGACAGAACTGATCGATCAGTTGCCACATCGTCAGTTCGCAAAGTCATCAGTTGGACTATATCGCGACTGACTTAGGATAAGTTTTTAAATTATTTATTCTTTAAGATTACTCTTAATAAAATTATTACCGTTATAATTTATTACAATTTTTTAATCCAACAGACATAATTTTTCAAATGAGAGATCTCTCAATAATAGCTAGCATTAAT
Source organism: Perilla frutescens (assembly GCA_026008535.1). Lineage (NCBI taxonomy): Eukaryota > Viridiplantae > Streptophyta > Magnoliopsida > Lamiales > Lamiaceae > Perilla > Perilla frutescens. The sequence goes on along the minus strand of BRKX01000006.1, from coordinate 38,687,840 downwards.
ACTACTGACTAAAATGAACCACTAAAGTGGAAGGTGAGTTGATCACTTGAGAGATATAAATAGAAAAATCCTACACCAAATATTTGCTATTTATGGCAACAACCCCATTTTCAAAACAGATGAAATCTCAACCGCTGATCCAAAGTAAGGCTAAACTTGTAGACGGCTGAGATATCCATTGGATTTAACCAGCTGAGCATTAGTCAAATGTATTAACTGATCAGTTGAGGAGTACTCGAGTGAAACTCGTAGTACATGTGTGCAAAGCTTTTTTTAAATGCTAAGGAGATATCGATCAAAGATCACATATCTATCTTCATAACTCTCCTTGCATTGCTTTGCATCTCTCACTCACTCTCTACTCCATTTAACTCTCTAAACTACTCTCTTTTTGTAGAATGGAACTCCTCGCTCAGTGCATTGATCCAGCAAGACTTGCTCTCAACCTCAAAAGAGACAAGTTCATAAAACTGGACTTTCTTAAGAAGAGGCTATTAGCTGATGAATTTTATCGCTTAGTCAAAGCAGCGGAGGAAACTGAACTCCTTCAGTTTCTCACTCAAGCCCCACAGTATGGGCGATGCTTTTCAGAGCTTGTTACCGTGTTCTATATATATTCTCAAGTTGCGGGCAACAACAACATTATCTCATCAGTCGGCAACTACCCGATCATCATTTCAAAGGAAACCATGATGGAAACCTTCCATCTTCCAGGAGCAGGTTCACAAGCTGATTCTATAATCATGCCAAACCAAAGAGAATAGTGGAGCAACTGGACAAAACCAGGAATTGAGCATAGAAATTTTTTACACAGATTAAAGGACAGTCTGCGGCCGGAGTTCATACAACTCCAGTATATAGTAATCCACTACCTGCAAGGTAACTTAGACTATATTCATTTCAGTGCCGAAAATGCTCACCTGATGGCACTCATCTACAATCGATACAAAGTGGATTGGGCATCGTTCGTGCTATAACAACTATGCCAGAATGTTCTGAAGGTCCGTTTTGACTATCTAACGGGCACATTCAAGGAGAAACTTGGATTCATTAATCGGCTTAGCATGATCATTTGTGATCAAATCCCAGTTCCTCCACACCACGGCGTGTTGCTGGACCGGAGAGACTATTTCCCCAAACTTGGATCTATTCTGCAAATATTGTTAAGTTTTGGATCAGTTTATTCACCCCCCTCTAAACTGATTCTGACTCACCCCGAGACCAACATGATATTTTCTTCAAAACTTTTATTAAGGAAAGCCGTCTTGACATCTATCTGCCAAATTTGATAATCTAAATGAGTGGTAATTAACAAGAGAATCTGGATTGACTTAAGCATGGCCGCTGGCGAAAAAGTTTCCTCATAATCGAACCATTCTTTCTCATTATACCCTTTTCGCCACAAGTCTTGCTTTGAAGGTTTCAACCTTCATGTCAAGTCCTCTCTTGCGCTTGTAGACCTACTTACACCCAATGGGTTTTACCCCATCTAGTGGTTCTACTAGCTTCTAGACTTGATTTTGATCCATAGATCCAATCTCAGATTTCATTACAGATTTCCAATAATCTGCATCTTTGTCTTGGACTGCTTTATCGTAGGTCCTAGGATCTAATTCATTTAGTCCTTCAGGTAAATCTGAAGATTCACCTAAACCAATGAATCTATCCGGTTGGTGTACAATCTTCCCACTGTGATGAGGCAGTTCACGTACATCTGTGACATGTTGTGCAGTATCTGGTGGTACCTCTTCTTATACCACTGGTGTAGGATTCAATCCTTCTCCTCTTAGTTACTCAAGGATAATTTGACTCCTTAGTTTGTGGTTTATAACATAGTCTTCTTCTAAAAATCGAGCATTAGTGCTAACAATGATCTTCTGATCCTTAGGACTATAAAATAAACCACCATTCGTTCTCCTAAGATATCCAACAAACAACCTTACATCAGGACGAGGCACCAACTTATCAGTTTCTTTATCTAGCACGTGTGCAGGGCTACCCTAAATCCAAACATGGCTCAAACTAGGCTTTCGTCTAGTCCAAAGATCTGTGGATGTAGAAGGAATTGATTTCGATGGAACCAATTTAAGAATGTATACTGCTGTTTCTAGGGCATATCCCTAGAATGAAATAGACAACTCTGAATAACTCATCATCGATCTAACCATCTCTAATAAAGTTCGATTCTTTCTCTCCGCCACGCCATTCTGCTGCGGCGTTCCTTGTACAGTCAATTGGGATGTAATCCCATTCTCTACCAAGTAGTCCCTAAATTCACTTAAGAGGTACTCACTACCGTGATCAGAACACAGTGACTTGATACTTCTACTTGTACATTTCTCCACCTCCGCCCTAAATTTCTTGAATTTCTCAAAGTATTTGGACTTGCAACGTAATAGGTAGATGTATCCATATCTCAAGTAATCATCAATGAGTGTCATGAAATACTCATACCCTCCTCGAGCTTGAACCGACATAGGGCCACATAAGTTAGAGTGAATCAAATCTAATAACCCTTTGGATCAATTTTCTTTAGATTTAAAAGGATGCTTGGTCTTTTTTCCTTCCAAACAGGATTCACACAAAGGAAATGTTGCTCCCAGGCGAGTCAGTATCAGTTTAGAGGGGGGGGTAAATAAATTGATTCAAAAAATTTTACTTTAGATGCGGAAAATAGGGCCCTTTGACTCACTTGAAGAAATTTATCTATGCACCAAATTGATAATCAGCTGAGATAGTTTTAAGTGCAGCTTGTGTGATGATGTGTGCAGTTAGAGATATGCAATGATCAATAAGTACAGCACACAAGAGATTTATAGAGGTTCAAAGTCTCAAACTTCTACGTCCCATCTTCCTTCCTCAGAAGGGCAACTTCACTATATAACTTGAGTTCCTTTACAAATTACACAATGAAGGACGGTTTGCTGAACCTGGTAACTGCTCCCTACGTCAGCTGGTCGACGGCTCACACTTGAAGTCCCTAACTGCTCGCTAGGAAGGTAGGTGCTATTGTCGTCTTTACAAGGTTTTAGATCTCTTTCGATCTTCAAGAGGTTAGTCTTGAACAAGGGGGTATCAACTGATGTGCTTCTTTGATTGAGCTAAGTAGTTGATCTTTGAATAGCTAGAACTGAGAAGGTTGCCCTGGCTGGATCGACGACAGCTGGCTGAGTATGTTGATTAGTGAATTCTTCTTCTTAGTTTGACTTTCGCAGTTTCTATCGAACGTTGCATTTGAGCTTGAGTGAGAGGGAGAGAGAAAAGCTTTGCTTGCGAAGGTTGGCAAGAGGTTATGTTTGCGAAAAGTTGTTTATAACTCTGATTCACCCGTCTTTTATAGAGGAGTGATTTTATGACCGTTGAGATCCATTGTCCATTTGATCAGTGGCTCTGTTGGCTCATCAATGGCATGTGGTCTTTGAATGATCGCTTGGATCATTTGGTTGAAGTAGCCGTTACTCTGCCAATCGATCTTCATTAAATTTCAGGATCTTTGTAGGAGCATTTATTCCAAGATATGTTGATTTAAGCAATACACTCCAGGAGTCTTCTGGCTTTAGTTCTCTTGGCAGTTTGGAATTTCAGTTGGCAGTTTTGGATTTCTCAGCTTAGTTACAGTATCGTCCCAGCTGGCAGTTCTGAGTTTGTCAGCTGAGTCTGGCTATTGCTCCAGTTGGCAGTTCTGGGCTTGTCAGCTGAGATTGATTGCTGCTCCAGTTGGTAGTTCTGGGATTGTCAGTTGAGATTGGCCATTGATCCAGTTGGCATTTCTGAGCTTGTCAGCTGAGATTGGCCATCGCTCCATTTGGCAGTTCTGGCATAAACAGATATTCTATCAGCTTCTTCAATCTTTGGTCAACTCTCTTCTCCCTCAGTTCAGCTGACTCGATTGTCAGCTTGTTTTGATCGGTATGATTCATCATCCAAGTTGAACTTTAGACTGGATGACGTGTCTTTCAACTTGTGGGTCATTCTTCAGTTTGGTTAACTTTGACTCTTCTAGAGTTCTTCTTTGAAGATGCCCTGGGCTGATCAGCTTCGATCTACAATCTTGAATTGTGGTCAGTTTTTCATAAGTAATTTTGACATCTCATCAAAACCTGATCTAGGGGTTCCTTGATAGTTTTTCCTAACAGAAAACTATTCTAGGACCAATGAAGATAGAGGTCCATCATTTACTAGCCTTTGTATCCTCTTAAGGTTGATATGGTTGAGCCTTAGATGTCAAAGATAGGTTTGATTCAGTTCTGAAGGTTCTTTTCATTTATTAGGGTTTTTGATCGATGCATTCAATAGTTGTTTTTTGCATAGTGTTTTGGATAGGATTAAGTAAATAAAGATGTCCATCTAATGTGTCAGAACATATAAAATGTTTACCACTAAAGATAACTACCTTGTTATCAAAAGAAACTGAATATCCATCAAAAAAATAGTTTAGATACTAAAATAAGGTTTCGCTTAAAATGCGGCACAAAAAGACAATCTTTTAAAACTAAACTCATATCACTGCTAAAAGATAAGGTAACATCTCCCAATGCAATTGCCGCCACTTTCGTAGCATTGCCCATGTAGACGATGATCTACCCCTCACTCAGCTGTCTTTTTACCAGGAACCCTTGTAAAGACATGCAAACATGATCAGTAGCTCCAGTATCTACTACCTAAGACTGAGTAGAACAAGTTGCTAAACATCTTTCAACAACAAGAGTGTGAGACATACCCTTCTTCTTCTTGTTTGGAGACTACGTCTTCCAGTGACCTGGCTTGCCACACTTGAAGCACTTTGTCTTTGACTTGAATTCCTCTGGAGGAATCTTTGCCTTGGCCTTCTTCACCTTAGGTGCCATATTTGCAGCCTTCTTTGGCGCGTACCTCTTCTTCTTTTTAACACCAGAAGAAGAAGCCCTATTTTTAGCTATGTGGGCCTTCGGATTTTCCTTTTAAAGTAACTCAGCTACCTGAAGATCCATGAGCAGTTTAGATAAGGTAACATCTTTCTTGATCATATTGAAGTTCAATCTAAATTGCTCAAACTTTAGTGACAGACTGTTAAGTACGATATCTATCTGAGATTCAGCATCCAGGTCTCCACCCAAGGTCTTGATCTCAACCAAATAACCCATCATTATGAGAACGTGATCCCTAACAAGTGTGGAGTCAGCCATTCTCGCACTCATCAAGTTCTTCATTGCTAAGTGGCGTGCCTAGTGATTCTGGTAACGGAAGAGCTCCTTAAGGTTGAGCATGCCATCATAAGCAATCTTTATACACTGATGTTGATGTTGCAGCACATTTGACATAGAAGCCAAGATATAACAGTGCGCCATCTCATCAGACTTGACCCACTTAGCATAGGCCAACCTTTGCTCTTCATCAGAATTCTCATCTGGCTTTTGAGGACATTCCTCTTCAAGCACGAAGTTGTATCCCTCAGCAGTTAGGATCAGGTTAAGGTTACGAATCCAGTCATTATAGTTTCCACCGATTAACTTGTTTTCTTTGAGGATTGAGGACAGATTGGAGAGTGCCATGATGATATAGAATAACTGAAAAAAATAGACATGCAGTACAGTCACAATCTTTAGGATAAACAGCATATAATCAAAAACCTCATAAAATTATTACTTTTCTACCGACATTTTAAAAACATTTTCTATAAGCCACGATAGTGTGGATGTTTATAAAATTCATTTTTAAATAGGTTATCAAACCTTTAATTTGTCTCCAGTTGAATTTCCTTCCTACAAGCAAATTAATAGTAGGAAACCAACACAGTCATGTAATCATCTAATTAATGAGCCACGATAGTGTGGATGTTTATTAATAAATTATATCTAACTGTGAACACCATCACCTTTGCACCAAAAACACTAGTTTCGAATTTCACTGCTCCAGATGGAGGAGATAGTTAGTTCTAACAGTGTTCTACAGCTATTTTTATAAAGAGGTTTAACTTCTAGAGAATTCTGTGATATGACACATCCGATATGGAGGAAGACTTATTGTCAATGCGCATGCCCATCACTTCTCAATTAAACCAGATGAATGGAGACCGTTTGAGATTTCTTCATACTTTGGTATGAATCTCTCCCACTTAGTTATCTATGATTTGAGGTTTCATTTTATCCCATTTAAAAACATGCAAACATCACATAAAATGATAAACCACCATTGCATGCTTCAAACAACATAATAAGTAGTAAATAAAACCAACTATCATGGCTTATATCTCATGTTGATTGATGAGATAGAATTAGAAAGTCATCTCCAGAAACTAGGGCTAGGTCGTCACCCCCATTGCCACGCCTCGCCGAAACCCTAGCTCCGATTAGGGTTTCGAGACATGAGTTGAGATGTCTTCCTTTCTTGAGCTGCACTACTTTTCTTCTTTAATTCGATCTTCAATCTTTATCCAAAACAAAATATATGTTCCTATAAGGAAAATCCTAATATATCTAGAATAACAATTACAACTCAAAACTTAGTGATTTTCGAAAATCACTACTAGGTCTAATAATTTTATTTCTATTATATTAAAACAACATAAAATAAAATCTAGACCTAATCCATATATGGATTAAAAAACTCGTAGCCAAACCGGCATACGGCCAATCATTCATTCAACAATAATTAAAACATACATCACATAAATTGGAGCCATCATAGTTGGTACAACTTGCAAACGAATTAGTCTACAAATCGAACAATCATATTTATATGACACACATAAAATAACATATGATATCCATGCATGATATGCAATTCTTGAAAATTTCAATTAATAAAATTAATAATTTCAAAAATTACTACAAGATAAAATTTGGAAATTAAAATAATTATCTACCAAATTAAATCTTATAAATTTCAACAATATCAAAGGAATAAATCTGGAAATTAATTAAAATTATCCACCAAATTTATATCTTAATTTTCGAACATCCCCAATTAAACAATATTTGGAAATTTTGATATATATCAAAAATCTATTCTAAATATTGCATAAGGATAGAAATTATCCTAGACTAAAATTTGAAAATTTGATCTCTTTCAAACTCTTTCCAAATTATATTCTAATTTTTAAATCCTTTTAAAATTGGATTTTGATAATTATTTATCTATATAAAAAATTACCTTATCCAAATTTGAACTAGTAGATTTCGAAAATAACCAAATAATAAATCTAAAAATTTTATCCACTTCAACTTTTCATGATTTAAAATTTTATTTCCAAATCTATTTAGATTAAAATTAGGTAAATCATGATATACATCAAATAATACCATATCTAATTCTAACACATGTAATTTTTGACCCCCTCAATTAAATAAATCTGAAAATTTGATTTTCATCAAAAACTTCTCCAACTTAATTTAATAAAATAAAAAATGAACACATTACGACATACTTGGAAAATTTGATATTAATCAAAAAACCATTCCAAATAATTTAGCATAGATTTCGAAAATACTAAGAAGAATAAATTTGAAAATTTTAATCAACTTCAAAATTTACCAAATTTATAATTCTATTTCCAAGCCTATTTAGATTAGAATTGGTAACTTTTGATATACACCAAAAATTACCTAATCTTATTCTAATCACCCAAAAATTCAAACCCCATCAAGAATTAAATCTGGAATTTTTGATGTTCATCAAAATTCCATCCAAAATTAATTCCAAAGTGCTGAAAATTTAATGGACAAAATTAGGGAATTTTAGAACATCAAATTTCGAAAAATTCATCTTCAAATTTTCGATCATCATGAAGACAAAATCTAAAAATTTGAAGAACGTCAAATATCATCCCAAATAACTATTTCATGATGGCCAAAAATTCCAAGTAACAGCAAAACTAGAATTTTCAAATTCAATCAAAAATTCATCCAAGTTTTGAATATGAAAAAATCGACACACATACATATTTAAATATGAAAATTTAAGAACTATAAATTTAACATCAAATTTAAATAAAAGTGTTGAAATTAATTCTAGGATTAAAACTAGAACATAGCCAAAACCCGCTCTGATACCAATTGTTGGGGTTTTTTCGAATTAAACCACCGCAGGATCTATTGGTTGTTCATTAATCCATGTTCATGCATATCATAATTTTATGCATTGTGTATGTATTAATCTCGCCTAGTCCAAATTACATGCAAAGCATATTCGAATCTAATAAAGTGGAAGAATAGAATTTGAATATTACTTATAATTTGACAGACGGGTTGTGGACAAGATTTCAGATCAAATCTTGCTGTTGAATATGTCAATGATCGGCGCCCCTTTGCTATTCCACTCCAAGATTTTTTGTTGTATTCCCGGACTGTGTCTCAGATACAGGGTGGGCTGTAATCAACTGATACGGGTGTGGAATCTGTGGAGAACTAGAGAGCAAAAAGAGGCTAGAAAAATTACTTAGTAATTTTCGTCCCCCTCTATAATTAAATAGGGAGGTGGGCGAAAATTAACTGCCCTAACCCTACTGGGTTTGGGCCTCTATCTCAGGTTCCATCTCTAGTCCACTTCAGTCTAATTGGGCTACAACAAGGATCTAGAAGAATATTGAATTGGCCTGCTAATTTATTTAATTTCCAATATCCAATAAATTTAGGATATTATTAAATAAATTAAATATTACTTTTATTACACTAAAGAAGTAATACTGACTTACCAATTTAATACATATTTGTGAATATGCTTTCTCCTTTAGTTCAGCCATTCCCCGTATTTAAGATATAATGTTCATTAATTAATTATGTAAGCTCTATCAGCTATAATTAATTAATATCTAATAGATTGAGTAGTACCACACAAACTTTATCATGTACGAAATAAATTCGACCTGCAGGGTTTAACATGAACTTGTGTTTCCGCAAGAGAATATCATCAACTTGGCGTACCATGACATGATGCTCATATATATTGCACGACACATCATATATGCAAATGCTATCACCCAAAATATTGAGTTTATTGATCCTTTAAAAGAACCTCACTCATTGATAGATTAAAGCAATAAACACTACACATAAAGGTTCGCTAATAAATATGAGTTGAGAACCCGAACTCTGTGGATCTTTGTTCTCTCCCTAATAGGGTCAGAGTAAAGAACACTATTCTATCGTGATCCTCCTCAATACACTAACAGGTGTAATGACCCAAAAATACTATTTTTATTATTTTATTAGAAACATAAAATTTGAGGAATTATATGGGGTATAGAATTAATCTAAATGTCTTCGGTAAGAAAAATAGGTGTTTGCATGGATTGTGTTGTTTAAATGGATATATATATATATATATATATATAAAGCATGTGTATGGTTAATCTTACGAATTCGTGGCTAGCTGTTTATTTATTTATTCATATAATATGAATATATACACATATACATATATATACTAAATCACATTTAGTCATTTAGTCATTTAGTCCAAATTGTGAGGGGATATCCCATGCTTGGGTGTGGTAATTGTATCCATTATTATTCTCATAGGTTTTATTATTTATTTATGTTTCTTTCCTTTTAAATTGCAAACGAAATTTCAAAATCTTAGACAATATAATCCTTCATGATTGTTGAGGCCTAACAACGCATTTCCTTGTATAGATAACATTAAGATTTTCATTACAATTGAGATTTCCTTTCAAATTTATATCCCGAAGGTCAAATAAAATATTGAATGATAGTAACCATATACTATATTTTCTTAAAGAAAACATCAACCCCTAATTGCGTATTAAGGGTACTTCTCTCATACTATTTAAAAGAGGTTAGGCCTATGATAGCCGCATTTTTCTGTCAGACCATCTAAGTTTTCAAAATCCAGAAATTTTGTGGAGGATACGTGAGAATCTCTCCAACTCTCTCTTTTTTCCTTTATTTTTTTTCACTGTATCGATGTGTTTCTAAGTATTATAGATCTGGTTGTATATCGAATGTTGTAGAGTCATTAAGTTTTATTATTAATAAATGCCGTCAGGAAATTGTGAATAAATTAGTCATGATTATTAGAAGTTAGATTGTTTGTAGTGAGCATAATTGTTCATGTGCCAAGTGTGCTGTAAATTAGTTTAGGATGGCAACGTGTTATACATGCAATATATGATTAATAGCCTTTATTTTAATATATAAAAATTTGTAGTTATTGGAAGGCCACAAGAAATATACTTATAGATTGTGTAAAGAAACATGGACATTGATCGAATTGTATGTATATAAATATACATCCATACATTTTATAATGCTATACACTTGTACATAAATAATATATATGTATATGTACAGCATATATATATATATATATATATATATATATATATATATTATGTGGGTGTGCGTATTGTATGGGTGTAGTGTGGTTGTGTATATTATATATATATATATATATATTTGTGTGTGTGGTGTGCGTAAATAATATACTTATATATATATATATGTGTGTGTGTGGCTGTGCGTGTGTATGTGTGAGGTGGGATTTTTGTGTATATATATATATATATATATATATATATATATATTACAACCTATATACCTAAACATAAGTGGATCGCATGTAATGAATATTAAGTATAGCTTATATGGTTTAAATGAATCAAATGTAGTGATGGTATTGATATTTGTGTGATACGTATCTGTATGTGTATATTATAAATAGGTGCGATTATTAGATTAATCTCACGGATAGAGAATGAGCTTAGTTTAAGAAAAGATGGTTTTTTCATTCTTGGTTGGTAACCTATAGTTAAGTATTGAAACATAATATAATAAATAATATTATGGTTGAAGACTAGTTCTCGTTTTTAATCTGGTTACTCTTATGGTGGTTGTTCTCGTTTTAAATTTTCATCAGAGTTATAGAACTTAATATGGATTCTTATTTTACATTGTTAGGCGCAATACCGTAAGGTAGAAGTTTTCCCTATCAAGTTTATCGAGATCCAAGTGCTATTAAGGTGGGGAAATTATTTGTAACTGTTCGCATTATTTCATATATCAAAATGCGTGATTACCTGTATTGAGAGAATGTTGTTTGTGAAATTATGGAAATGGTGAAATCTTGCGCAAGTGTATTGGCTAGGGATTCGGTAAGGGGTCTGGGATCGGTAAGGATCCTTGGGTTTTGCCCACCGCGCAGAACAGATATAGTTACGTGATTAATGTTTTCTAATTGTTAAGTATTGATGAAATATGAATTGTTGCTTGTCCCCACTGAGCAAGTGTAAGCTCACCCCTGGATTGTTTCTAAAATGCAGATGGAGGAGTTGGACAGTAGCGTGGTGGCAGTAATGACTTAATTTTTGAACCAAATTTAATTTTTCTTAATTTCGAGTCTTTGACGTTTAAATTTTTGAGTTAAAGACAGATAACAGATTATTATTAAATTTGGCTTTGTTTTGGTCAATTCGTAGAAGGATTTTCCTTGCTGGTGGAATTCTTCTGCATATATACATTAAGATATCTTTTATTTTATTTTTAATCTTTCTATTATAATCAATTGAATTGGAGAAAATATAAAATAATAAGAAAAGATATAATAAAATAGAATAAATAAATTCCATAATAAGGGAGTGGCGTCCGTGATTAGCTAAAATATTTTGGGGCGTCACAACAAGAGTTGTTGAACTTAGGTTTCATACAACCTAGTGTCTCACCTTGGGGAGCGTCTATTCTCTTTGTTAAAAAGAAGGATGGTACATTGCGAATGTCCATAGACTATAGGGAGTTGAATAAGGTGACAATTAAGAATTAGTATCCCTTGCCAAGGATAGATGACTTGTTTGACCAACTAAGAAGAGCTAACATATTTTCAAAGATTAATTTATGTTCAAGTTATCCACCAATTGAATATAAGAAAAGAAGATGTGTCTAAGATAGCATTTTGAACACGTTACTGTCACTATGAATTCTTAGTGATGCCATTCAGGTTGACTAATGCACATGTAGTGTTCATGGATATGATGAACAAAGGCATTCATCAATATCTGGATAGCTTTGTTCTTGTGTTTATAGATGATATTCTTATCTATTCCAAAAGTGAGGAACAACACCAAAAACATTTACATATAATTCTGGAAACACTGAGGAGGGAGAAATTATATGCGAAATTTAACAAGTGTGAATTTTAGCTTAGTTAAGTAATGTTCCTCGGCCATATTGTGTCATCATCCTGCCAAGGTTGAAGCAGTAAGTAACCGGAAGTCACCTTCTAGTGCACATAAGATAAGAAGTTTCTTAGGATAGGTAGGCTACTACCGATGGTTTATTGAGGGATTTTCTAAATTGGCAAGACGAATGACACAATTGTTGAAAAAGAAGGCTAAGTTCATCTGGACTGAGGAATGTAAGAAGAATTTCCAAGAACTTAAGAAAAGACTAACAACAGCTCCAGTATTGGTTATACCGGAAGGGAATGATGGATTTTATTATCTTTACAGATACATCTAAGCTAGGGTTAGGATGTGTGCTCATGCAAGACAGGAGAATCATTGCTTATGCATCTCGCCAGCTCATGCCACATGAGTTGAATTATCCCACCCATGACCTAGAGCATGCAACTGTGGTGCATGCCTTGAAAATTTGGAGGCATTATCTATACGGTGTGAGATGTGAAATCTACACTGATCATAAGAGTCTTAAATACTTCTTTGAATAGAAGGGCTTAAAACAACAGCTCCAGTATTGGTTATACCGGAAGGGAATGACGGATTTTATTATCTTTACAGATATATCTAAGCTAGGGTTAGGATGTGTGCTCATACAAGACAGGAGAATCATTGCTTATGCATATCGCCAGCTCATGCCACATGAGTGGAATTATCCCACCCATGACCTAGAGCATGCAACTGTGGTGCATGCCTTGAAAATTTGGAGGCATTATCTATACGGTGTGAGATGTGAAATCTACACTGATCATAAGAGTCTTAAATACTTCTTTGAATAGAAGGGCTTAAATATGAGGTAGAGAAGATGGTTGAAATTAGTTAAGAATTACGATTGTACCATTCTCTACCACCCCAGTAAACCTATTGATGTGGCAGACGCCCTTACCTGAAAAACCAGAGCAGAGTTAGGTTGTTTCCTAATGCAAGATGAAAGGTTAATTGAAGAATTTCAAAGACTAGAGTCACAATTGGTTCAACCACAGACTCTACGAAAGGACTTATAGCTGCCTTAATAGCTAAACCTGACTTAAGAAAATGAATTGTGGACACACAAAGAGGGGATAAGTTTTTGGAGAAGATACAATTGAAAGTAAGATCTAAGGATTTAAAGGGATTTGCTAAAGTAAATGACAATACTCTCATATACGAGAGAAGAATATGTGTACCCCACGATGAAGAGTTAAAGAATGAAATCATGAGAGAAGCTCATGATACTCCATAGACCGCTCACCCTGGAAGTACAAAGATGTATAGAGATTTGAAAAGAAACTTCTGGTGGCGGAATATGAAGAGAGAAGTGTCTTTATATGTTGAAAGATGCCTAACTTGTCAGCAAGTAAATGTAGTACATCAACGGCCATCAGGCTTATTACAACCACTTGAAATCCCAGAGCGGAAATGAGAGCATATCAACATAGATTTTGTAGTAGGACTACCAAAGTCTGTGCAAGGAAATACTACGATATGGGTCGTTGTTGATCGATTGACCAAATCCGCGCACTTTTTGCTAGTCATGATGACACTTGGACTAGATAAGTTGGCACAACTCTATGTGAAAGAGATTGTACGATTACATGGAGTACCTGTCTCAATCACCTCTGACCGAGATACTAGATTTATTTCTAGATTCTAGATGAGTCTGCAAGATGCCATAGGAACACAACTAAATTTTAGTACAACTTTTCATTCTCAAACTGATGGACAATCAGAAAGCACAATATAAATACTAGAAGTCATGCTCAAAGGAGTTGTAACTGACAGAGGTGGAAGCTGGGTGTAATACCCTAGATTTTCGGATAATGTTTAGAGAATTCTTAAGAGTAATTAAGTAGTTACGGAAGAGGTTGAAATAAGGTTTAAGTAAAGTCAAATGTTAGTCACGACCTTAGAGGTCAATTTTCGTGAAATCGTCTTTTTGAAATTTCTGGTCTTAACTCTGTTATGGCTGATTTTTTTCTTGTTAGAAAGGTTTTAACTCAAGGAGTATGCCGGTGTTCTCAGAATTTTATTCTGAGTCATTTGAGGTCCCAGTGATAAAAAACATATTTAAAGGATTGATGAATAGTAACTTTTGCGTGCGTTCGTGATTTGGAAAATTTACAAAATCCTCCTCATTAATCAGAGACTTATTCTGTCAAGCCCCTCCTATGGGAAATGACTTAAGGAATCTGTTTGCATTCATGGATTTCCATTCTGAGGTCAATCGAATGCTCGGGAGCAAAATCTGTCAGTCTGAATGAATAGTAAAAGATAATTATGAAAAATGAATCTTGGCTCGTCTTTCTTCTGATGGCGTATTTTTCATCTCGAGTCAGGTTGTTTTACTAGTACTCGAGCTAACGAGTCTCCCGGTATTTTCAAATTTCGTGCTGAGATTATTTGGTCCTCGACATCGAATAAAGCAGCTTTTAACTGAACCCGGATTAACTTTTGCAGTATCCTTGTACTGCAATGGCTTTCAAGGGAAGCCAAGTTCACCTCCTATAAATAGGACTTCACCCCTCCCTCATTTTTCACCATTGCATCTTCATTCCTCAAAGTTTATAGAGAGGAAAAGCTAGAGAGTGTTGAGAAGATCTCAAAGTTGAGCGAAGGACATTCTTCATAAGTGTTCCTCCGACATGATAAGTGGAGTGGCGTGAAAAAGATACGGTTGGAGAAGGTGTTAGGAGCACCGTCGGGATGTAGCAGGCGGCTTTGCCAGCGCTGCGACTCGACGGGATGCCGAGCTAGCCATCTTCCTTCGACGCACTCGACTTCATCCATTCTTTTTTGTTAGCCTCGGATCCTATTTCTTTCTTGTCTTTAATTCTGCATTTCATTTCATCTTTCATTATTGTAATTTCGTTATTGTATTCTCATTATTTTGTCTGTTTTATAGTATTCCCGTTGTTATTCTCGATTATATTCTTGTTTATTCATTTAAGTTCCATTTAAGTTTCGTATTTAAATTCCGTCATTATTTCTAAGTGTTTAAAGGAGTTAGTCATGTTTATTCCATTGTTATATCGATTTTAAGTTTAATCATGCTCATTTCTATATTCTTCAAGTGTTGGGCAATATTGAACTATGTTGGATTTTTTTAATACCCCGAAATATTTTAAAAAATTTTATTCAACTTATGTTACCCTCTGCTAAGTTAGAAAATAAGTCGGGTCCTTAAAGGACTCAAATAAAGGAAAATCGCAGCCAGAGAAATCTGTTAAATCTAATTTGGTCAAAAATTACCTTAAAAATATGTTATGATATTTTTCTCGGGTTGATAGAAAATGTTTCAAGAATCATGCCAACCTTTGAAATTTCAAATTTCGAGTTCAAATGAACTCTTGGCACAACTTTAAGTTGGAAAATAATAAATTTAATAGAAAAAGGCACATCCGTCATTATCCAATTTCTTTTTCAAAAGATTATCTTATTCGTAATTATCCTATTCTTTTTCCATCATTATCTTCTTTCTTTTATTCGTTATTATCCTATTTATTTTTCCTCTATAAATAGAAGCTTAAGGTTTCATTTTTCATTCATTTTCAAAATCGAAACGTCGAGCAGCTTCCAGAGAATGTACGACTCTAGTTTCCTATTTCAATTCTGAAATAGTCATTTTAAAGGTGTCAATGCGTAGATCACGAATACATTATTGAAATGATGACACGAAGGATGATCATGATGGAAAATCATCGTGACCGCCGCAAATTCCTCGGAGAAGGTACTTTCTCCGATTCTGGTCATTCGGACCGATGAATTTAGAAATTTCAAGTTCTAAATATGTTTATATTTCGATTATCTTTAATTCTACCGATTCCGATTTCTGATGTTGTGAGTTTTCGGTATTTTTCCCCATTTTCATTTTATGTAAATCTCAGATCTACTCTTCCTGGATAGTCGTATTAGAAATCTTCTTTTTATAAATAGTCTTTGATCATTTGGATCTTATAGTTAACCGGAATAGATTTTTGATTTCTCATCGTTTGAAATCCGGATCCGAATATTATATTATAAATCTGTCCAGTTCGAATTTATGTTCTAGCCGTCCGATCTTTGATCTGATTACACCATTAAATTCCTTATTTTCTGTACTATCAAAAATTGTACTTTTGAGCAAAAATCCAACGAGTATCGAGCTCAATCGAGACCGATACATTTTCAGCTAAACTCTGTGAATATTGTTACTGAAACTCCCGTTTCACCCATTTTGGGTCGTCAAATCGAAAATGTTTCTTCTCGAAAATTGCTCCAAATATTATTTCCTATAAGCCTGCCAAGTTTCGCGACCTCGTTGCGAGTTTTGAATAATTTCGATTATTTAAAGTAGACAGTTATTTTTATACCGGGAGCATGTATTATCGAAAAATTCTAAAATTTTCATTCTATAGTCTTGGCATATATAGTATCATCCCTTAATATTTTCGTAATTTTCAAGTGGTTAAAAAGTGTCGTGGCATAGATCTGGTAAACTTTGGATAAATGACAAGTTTTGGAAAGAGACCTCTGTCAAATCAGTTGATCCCAGTAAAACAAGAATAACGTTTTGGAATTTATTTCCTTCTTCGTCGAAATTATTTGAGGTCTCTAGAGTCGCGCAATCTATTTTAGAATAGAATAGAATTAATAATAGTTCCGTTTATAGTAGATTAATTCCCGAAAATATAGCGATTATCCTGAGTTGAAGTTTACCTTCTGTAGTACCAGCTGAGCTAGAGAAAGAGTATCAGGGTTGATTCTTCAGGAGGTAGCTATTAAGCTCTGCTTTGCTAAAACTGCATATGTGACTATCTGTGTTAAATATTTACGTGCTACTGTATGTTGTCGGAGTCTCATATACCAGTGCTGTGTCAATGTGAGTAGCTACAGTATGCATGCATTATTTGTCCTGCCCTACTCCTTGTCGGTGAGACTAAAATGAAACACTTATTGGTTATACTCTTTGGGTATACTATGGCCATACTCAACGTTATGCGCTGGTGATGTAGTTTGGGTTGCGGGCAGTGACGGGTTATACTCTTAAGCGCTTCACGATAAAATGTTTTGGTGAACTTAGGTTGCTTCCAACTTTTAAACCTCCTAAGCTTCACTACCTGCATGAACACAGATAGATTACTTTAACAAAATGATTTGCATAACTTGAATTGTCAAAACTTGCCCACTGAGTGCATTAGTACTCAGCCCAAATCTTTTCAAACATTTTCAGGTCAGTAGGCTGGAGCGTGGAGGTGACGAGGCTGAGATATGGGCTATTAGGATTTACATATTTTTCCGTTGTCTCTTTTTGTTAGTATTCTGTTAAGAATTGAGCTGTTGCACTTATGGTATTCTTTTGCTAAATGCTAAGAACTTTGATCTTGGTATTTTGTTGATATGATACTGCTTCTCTGATTCTGAACATTTGTTGACTTCCTAGTTAACATGTATCATATGCTTAGCTACATAATTATTCCAAATGAAGGAAGCCCGTCTTTCGTTATGTCTATTTGATCATTCATTTTGGCTTATGGAAGGGCTTCATTTGTTCAGCATATTGGTGTCTGTTTCTTTTGTCGACCTATGAATGGGTCTATTGATTGTTGGTATCTGGTTATTTATTTCCGTTTGGCCTATGAAAGGGCTTATTGAATTGTTACAACTTCCATTCTTCTCTTATAAACCGTTATAAACGGGGATTCGCTCTAGTTACAGAGGTTATGCTGTCTAATTTTCTAGAAGACATAACCTTTCTTTGGCATACTCGGTTGTTAAATTTTATTCCAAACATTAATCATTTTTGGATTATCATCCCGTTGTTAATGAAATTACCCCATTTCTTTCCCGCTTCTTAATTCCCACCCCCGTGGCGTCCATTTCCACGGTCTTTCGGGATCGGGGCGCTACAATTTTAATTCGGTTCCAATCGTTTTTGTCATCGTGAAGTTATATCTTTGTATCTTTGTAAACTCATAGTAAATGTTTTGAGCCTTGTTTTAAGTTTAAAATGTCCAGGAAATGGAGAGGCGACTGAGTAACATCTCAACCAATACTTCGAATAAGGAATTTCAAGGTTTGTGGGAGTCCACGGACCATGCAGGAAGGATTCCCTTCCGCACCGCCCGTGCAAGGTCTGCACAGACCGTGTCGGAAAATCTGGGAAGATTATTCCCGATTCAAGGGTTAGCACGACCCATGCAAGGGCATTTTCGAGACTTTTTGTATTCAAATGTATTCTAGCCTAGAGTCTTTCAAACCCTCGTGGTTCTAAATTCGTGCAATATGTGTTTAAGTCCTAGTTAAGGGTGGATGTAATACCCCAAAATTTTATTATCTAAATTTAATTTTGAATATAAATCTAATAGCCAGAATAAGTGTAATATTCAAACATTTTCAATATAAAATAATAGTCTATACTAATCTTAAAGGTAAGCTAGAAAAGAAAATAGACCTTTTAAAAAAAATATTTTAGGTCAAGTTAGCTTAGCTATACGCGCAAGTTATGGTAAATCTATGTGGAATTCTTATCACAATCACGTCAGATCGAGAAACGTTATTCACATCGACATTCAGTCAGGAAGCTATGGATACTAAATTGAGCTTACAAGCAAATGGATGGCTAAATTGAACGAACAATACAAAATAAAAGATACATGCTTCAAGGAGTTTTAATTTCTTATATGAGAGTACAAGCTAGAAAGATGTCCTAAAATAATCTATCGGCAATGAAAGAAGTACGGTGAAAACAAGGGGTGCATGATGTGTTAAAAATGTAGATCCTTATGAAGTATGTGTTCGACCCGAACCACATGCTTAAGAATGGCGAGTTGATCTTCCATGCATATATAACATAAGATAAGAGCCTCACTAGATAGAATCGTTAAGATCAAGCAACATAGGAACTTGAGAACAAGGGAAACCATTCGAGTTTGGGTTCAGATAAGTGAAATTTCAAGGAGAAAATTTTCTTTAAGGGGGATGGAATGTAACACCACATCCCAAAATAAATTTGTGAATTACTCCAACCGTATAGGAAGCATATGTTGATTATAAGATGTTTTGAAATGATTTTTGAAATTTCCAAACATAGAGAAAATGACTCCCAAAGTTGACAGAATTCTATTCTTAAAATCATATTGTTCTCTAAATCTTTCTCGATCGCATATCTTGTCCCTCGTGACGAGACATTTCCATGAATCCTTTCCATTCATCATTTAGACATTTAGTGAATCTTGTGTGTCCTAATTATTGAAAGACCGTATTTTCATCCTTAAAAATTCTACCATTTTATTTTAAACTCTGAAGTTGATTTCATTTTTTTTTTTACTAGGAATCACAAATCTTTTCATAATTGTGTGGTCACTGATTTCATTAGAAAAAAATAGAGTTTGCTTGACCTTCTAACAGAATTTTATTCATTCTCTATTTCAACCCAATACCATATATTAAAATACATCATAAATTGATTGTCACCACTCAACCTTATCTTGCTTCTTGTGTCACCACACATGTTAAGGGTGGGCAACTGAACATTGTCAGCCATGAAAACAATGAGCAAGCATAATGAAAAATGACTCATTTTTTTTCCTCTCTATCATCTCAGCCATCTCCTCCCCAAACAACCACCTTTCTTTCAATCTTTTAGGAATGAAATCTATTGAGAAAATTTCTAAAATTTTATACACACATTTCTTTCTCATAGTAGAACTAAATTCATTTTGATGTCATTTCCATCTAGTGCCTGAAAAGTTGAGAAAATGGGCCTACAACCTCAGTGGTGTTGCTAGTCACCGAGTTGTGTCGCAGTCCCATTATGATGTCTTTTTCTGTTGATCCAATCATTTTCTTTCCCCAACGTTTACGTCATTGTAAACCTAGCACTTCAAGCTTTTTATAACAAGTCTCAGATCATCAATATGATAT
The DNA here is from genome assembly GCA_026008535.1 of Perilla frutescens. Lineage (NCBI taxonomy): Eukaryota > Viridiplantae > Streptophyta > Magnoliopsida > Lamiales > Lamiaceae > Perilla > Perilla frutescens. The sequence goes on along the minus strand of BRKX01000006.1, from coordinate 38,667,793 downwards.
CATTTGTTCTGTCAAAGGCACGTCAGAAATCGACGCGTCAAATCTGCCAAATAAATTATTGTGTTGCGAGTGCAACTTCAGAGGTTGTTTTTGTTCATTTCCTCCATTATATGGACTTGATTTTTGGTCTATAGAAACTTTTCCTTGCAATCTTTCAATATCTTGTGTCCGATCTAAGATCAAATATCATTTGATTCTCTGAATCCGAACTGTAATTTTTCTCAAAAACCACACTCTTTTATGGCAGATTTCATCTATATTAAAAATGATATATTCCTTGATCATTTCCAATTGTTATAGCTATTGTATTATTGAACCATTTGTTTCATCCATTGAATTCCGACCTTGATCGAGCCCTAAACTTCTTAATGATCAATCTATTCAGTGAACAGTAACAATTGTCTTTCCGGCCAATTTCAGGCCAAGGTGTTCGGAATTTGTCTCCAACTCTTTCTGACCAATTTTAGGTCCTTTTGTAGAAGACATGTGGCCGCTGACCGTGTCTCAATCAGATTTGAATTGAATTTCCTATGATTTTTTTTTCGAAGTTTCTACCCTGTTTTAAAGTTGTTCCATTTTTTTTTTCAAAATTATCTCAAGTTAATTGAAAAGTATTATAAGAACCTATTATTAAGTTGGGTTGGGTTTAAAACCCAAGTATTGCGCTTTCTTAGTTGAAGTAAAATGAATTAAGCTCCCAATAAATTAAAGTAAATATTAGATTAATTCTGGAAGTTATTTTATTGGTCCTTATAGGACTTGAAAATATATTTCTGGTAGAATAATATGAAAAGAGAGATAGTAGTGTTTATATAGAGATGTATAGCATGTCATCAAGTGAAAGTCATACATCAATGATCTTCATGTTTATTGCAGCCATTAGAAATTCCAGAGTGGTAATGGGAGTAAAGAATGATGGATTTTGTGGTAGGCGTAACAAGATTAGTGAAAGGGAACTCAATAGTGTGGTTCATTATGGATCGATTAAAGAAAGTAGCACATTTCGTGTCGATCAAAACAACAACGAAGTTAAGCAAATTAGCACAGATTTATGTAAAAGAAATTGTTCGTTTGCATAGAATTCCAACTTATATCACGTCGGATCGTGATACGCATTTCACATCAAGGTTCTAGAAATGTCTTCAAGAAGCAATGAGATCGAAGCTGAAGTTCAGCACCGCTTTTTATCCTCATACAGATGGTTAATTAGAGAGAATGATAAAGATTCTAGAGAACATGCTTCGAGGAGTTGCGTTGGATGGAAACACAAGTTGAGAAGATGTTTTACCCTTAGTGGAGTTTGCATATAACAACAGCTACCAATCAACTATAAAAATGGCACCATATGAAGCCTTGTATAGTCGTAAATGCAAATCGCCCCTATAGTAGGATGAAGTTGGAGAAAGAAAAAAAAGGGTCCAGATATCGTGTAAACCATTATCAAGATGATCAACCAAATTTGAGAAAGAATGAAAGAAGCACAAGACCGACAAAAGGCTTATGCAGATAAGCACAAAACATACCTACAATTCCAAGTCAGTGAAAAAGTCTTCTCAAAAATATATCCTACACGAGGTGTTGTGATATTTGGGAATCAAGATAAGTTGAGACCAAGATTTATTGGGCCATTTGAGATACCAGAAAGGATTGGTTAGGTTGCTTATCGATTAGATTTACCACCGGACGTGTCATAATTTCACGATATATTTCAAGTTTCAATGTTCAGGAAATACATGTTTGACCAAGAGCAAGTTGTAAAAAAAGTGAGTTAGATCTACGTTCTGATATAACGTACAAAAAAAATCCCATGAGATTTTAGATAGAAAAGTTGAAGTCCTAAAAAACAAACAAATCACACTGATGCTTATCCAATTGAATCATCATGATCGAACAGAAGCAATGTGGGAACTAGAAAGCGAGATGAGACGATAATATCCTAAGATAATCGAAAGAACGTGAATTTCGGAATGAAATCCTTTTAAGGGGGGAGGAGTGTAATACCCCAAAATTTTATTATCTAAATTTAATTAGGAATATAAATCTAATAGCCAGAATAAGTGTAATATCCATACATTTTCAATATAAAATAATAGTCTATACTAATCTTAAAGGTAAGCTAGGAAAGAAAATAGACCTTTTAAAAAAAATATTTTAGGTCAAGTGTGTTGTTGGATGGTTAGTGATACCCGGAAAATTCTTATATTTTTATTTCGACACTTCAGTGTAGTTTAAAATCTAAAAAAAAATTCTTATTTATTTTTATCACTTCACGTATTAAAAGATCATGTGTTTAGAATATATATCCAAGCTCTAATAATTATCTAACTAAATATATTTTTATTTAATGATTATTTAAGTAAATATTATTTACTTAATGGCCGGTTTTCCTATTATCTATATTATTATATTTTAATTATATCTAAATATATCATTTTAATTTAAACTTATCCAAATACACACTATTATGATTATACAATACACATAAAGGTAACATATATATATATATATACGAATAATTGAAATAATAATAATTTGTATTAATAATAATTTTATAATAAAGAATTATAATTAGAGATAAGAGTGAGGGAAGCAACTTGGCAATCATGCAAAAATATTTCTTCATATCTCTACACGTGTATTGAAGATTAGATGAATAGCGTCTCAAGGTAGCATTGAGTATGTATATATACAAACAAACAAAATACATTTATATAGCCTAATTGAAAGGCATATACGAAATTAGCTTGGAAGGTATGAGTTTCTATAAACTCTTCTAATTAATAGTTAATTTTGTATCTAATTTCTTTTGCTTGTGTCGTAATATAGTACCCTATAAAAATTTACTTGTCGTGTGTATCGAAAATTTATATTGATATTTCATAATAAAAATTTAGTTTCTACCCCGACAGATTAATTAGATTTTGGAATTTATATTAATATTAGATTGTACTCCTATGTGATTAATTAACTCTAATAACAAATTGATTTATGTTCTACAAATTTTATTTATCGGAGAGAATAGTTAAATATTATGTAAGCAAGAGTAATTGATTCAGCAGTAAATCTTATAGTAAAACTAATTTCATTTTGATAATTTAACACTTTTCAATAAATGGTGAACTTGATGAAGCCATGAGCAACAATGAAGATCAAGATCCGGAGTTACAATTTCGAGGACCAATCACAAGATCAAGAGCTAAGAAGTTGCAAGCTTACTTGCAAGTGATGATTCGAAGGAAGCTCGAGATTGGAGATGAAGAAACCGAAAAGTGCAGCTCGAAGTTGGTTAATTTATTAACCATTGAAGATCAAGAACACACCATGGAGAATTACACTTGAAGAGTTGAAGATGGAAGCTTGAAGAACAAGCATGCACGTCGCTTGCATGGGTTCAACGTGCATGGCTTGTAATCGGCCCTTAATTGATTTATTTAGGGGTTGATTTTATCTAGACTATAGTGTTATTTTTTATTTAATTAGACTATGGTCAAATTCAGATTTTATTTAATTATTTGGATGTAATTTTTGGTCCTTTTATTTCAAGAGTCATAGGTTTGACTATAATTATATTTGAGGCATAATTCTACCTTGAATAGAATTCTAGTTTAGGCAATTTCCTAGTCCAATTAGGCTTTATTTTGAGCAGATTTTCGGCCCCTTTAGACTATAGTTTTCGGCCATTATGTAGTATAAATAGGGGTCATGTGTTATGTTATTACTTTAGACATTGTTGAATTAAATTTCTATTGCATTCAATTTGTGTCTCAAATTTATTCGTCTTTTGAATACTTTTCACACGAAAATATTCATTCTTGGAGCTAGCAACTACAAGTCTTATTCAAGGGTATTGCTCAATTCACTTGAGGATTGACCGGTATTCGCTATCGAGGAACAACTTGGAGATTTCAACCTTGGATACGTTCGAGATTCAACGAGGCTATCGGGTTGTGAATCACCACAACATCACCTTCCATCCACTCCGTTGACGACTCCCATACAGCCCTACGCACGCCTTAAATTCAGCCCACAAGTTCGAGTAATCGTCATCCGTTCGTTTTAGCCGTAAGTCCATTCAAACACTATCATATCCTATCTTCTCCAAACCATTCTTCACCACCCTTCACACATGAATTTCCTCCATAATTCCAGCCCTATAAACCGTCCCTATACAGCCCTATAATCCTTGGATTTGTGTTATTTAAGTTGTGTCATAGTTCTAGGTATTTTCGTTGTCTAGATTTCATATTTTCCGTAGTTTTTCAAGTCGGATTGTTCCCTTCATTTGGATGACGTGTTTTGATTCTTAAGTCTTCCGCTACGTTGTTATTATCATCCTAGATTACTTGTCCGGGTCGTATCAGAACTACTAATGCTATCCATTATATATGGTAGTCATAATATGAGTTTGATTTATAATATTCTTGTTGCATAAATTTCTTTAGAAGTTCTCCAAGTAAGAGATAGCCAATTAATTAATTGGTTAATAGATGATATAGAAAATGAATTCTTTGACTAGTGTTAAATATTAAAATGCAAATCTTTATAGATGTTAGTGTCTCAAGTAATTAGGTTACAACATTTCTTATAAAATAATAATAATTGTATAATTATACTACATGAATTCTCTTTTCTAAGTTAGAAATGATGCAAAATAAACAGGAAATATAGGATTAATTAATAATGAATTTTAACGGAAAATTTAAAGGGTGTTTCGGAGTTGAGTTTAATAAGAGCCATTTGGTTAAACTAAGCCAAGGCTGATTGTTGTAGGATTAGAAGAACTAGCAGAATTTGAGCAAGACTAACCCAGAATTTGACAGTTTATCTTCAATCCAGGTGGGCTATACTATATCTTTGCAAATTGTATATTTCGAGTTATTAAGCTCTGCTTTGCTAAAATTGCATATGTGACTATCTGTGTTAAATATTTACGTGCTACTATATGTTGTCGGAGTCTCATACACCAGCGTTGTGTTAATGTGAGTAGCTACAGTATGCATGCATTATTCGTCATGCTCTACTCCTTGTCGGTGAGACTAAAATGAAATACTTATTGGTTATACTCTTTGGGTATACTATGGTCATACTCAACTTTACGCATTGGTGATGTAGTACGGGTTGCGGGTGATGACTTGTTATACTCTAAAGCGCTTCACGATAAAATGTTTTGGTGAACTTAGGTTGCTTTCAATTTTAAAACCTCCTAAGCTTCACTACCCGCATAAACAAGGATAGTTTACTTTAACGAAATGATTTGCATAACTTGAATTGTAAAAACTTTCCCACTGAGTGCATTAGGACTCAGCCCAAATATTTCTAAACATTTTTCAGGTGACTAGGTGCTTTCAATTTTAAAACCTCCTAAACTTCACTACCCGCATGAACAAGGATAGTTTACTTTAACGAAATGATTTGCATAACTTGAATTGTAAAAACTTTCCCACTGAGTACATTAGTACTCAGCCCAAATATTTCCAAACATTTTTCAGGTGACTAAGCTGGCGCGTGGATGTGACGATGCTGAGAGATGGGCTTTTATTATTTACCTATTCCCATTATCTCCTTTTGTTAATATTCTTTTAGGAAATAAGCTTCCGCGCTTATGCTACTCTTTTGTTAAAACACTAAGAATCCTGATCTTGGTGTTTTGGATCAGTATATGTATTCAAGAGCATATTTAGATATTTTGAGTCTTCTGTTGAGATTTTATTACTTAGATTACCCCTTTATTTCCCGCTTATTAATTCCAACCCCGTGGCGTCTATTTCCACGGTCTTTCGGGACCAGGGCGCTACAGTGGATGAGTTATATACTGTTAATAATGGTTTTGATGATATAAATTGATTATTATTGCAATCACTGTTAGTGCATATTATTTATTGTTATATTTATATATGCATGTGTAACACAAATTTTCGTCTATCTGAATAAATAACGTGAAAAGTGTACAAGTAGATTTCTTCTTTAAATTTAAAGTGCGATTGCGGTATAATCTCTGTCTTGATCCTCTGATTCTTCTCTTCAAAACTTGATTTTCAAACACTTCTTGAAATCTTCTCTTCAAAACTTGATCTTCAAACGGTTCTTGAAATCTTCAGAGCAAATTTGTCTCTTCGATCTTCTTGAACTTGTTGTTTGAATTTGATGACGTTGTCCGAAGGGCCGAGGACCTTGATTCTGGATTGAACGCTGGATTTGAGATGACTCTGGCGTAGAACGCGTTGCTTCTACCTAGAACGTCTTGAATCTTGCTAGAACACTTTGACTTTATAACGCTGTCTAGAGGGTTGAAAACCTTGATTCCGGATCAGACGCTGGATTTGAGATGATTCCGGTGAAGAACGCGTTGCTTTCCACGAAGAACGGCTTGAATCTCGCTAGAATGTCTTGAATGCTGGAGACAATTTCGTAGAGAATTTTCCTCCAATTTCTTGAGCTCTTCAATTATGATTTCAGGTCTGTCTTTCATATGATATGGAGACCCCTATTTATAGTTACAGGATGATTTAATTTAGGAAATTAGGTTTAGGCTTTTAGGGCTTAGATTGAGTGGTCATGGGCCTAGGGCTTATGTGGGGCAATTCTATTGGTTTGGAAGATCTCCATATTAAATATTTTATTTTCTGTGCAGATTTGACACATGTCAGCTTCTCATTAGTCAGTAAAATCCATGTAATAAATATTAATTATATATTTATTTAATCTTGGAATCATATTTAATTTAATCCCAAAATATAAATAAAATATAATAAAATATTTAATTCATTATTTTACACATGACATAATTTAATAGGCGATAAATTTAATTTGCCTACAAATGCCCCCTTGAGACTCGTTCATTGGTGACTTGTCATGAAAATGGACGGGTCTAAAAAATTTATTAGATAGTTTAATCTCATATCTAGGAGTTCTTGAATTTAAAATTGTGAATAATTTATACTCGTATTCAAGAGTTCTTGAATTTAAAATTTGAAATTTATTAGATAGTTTATACTCATATCAAGGAGTTCTTGGAATTTAATTTGGAATTTGAATTTATCAGATAGTTTATACTCGTATCAAGGAGTTCTTGGATTTGAATTTGGAATTTAAATCTATCAGATAGTTTACACTCGTATCAAGGAGTTCATGAATTTAAAATTTGAAATTTACTAGATAGTTTATACTCATATGAAGGAGTTCTTGGAATTTAATTTGGAATTTGAATTTATCAGATAGTTTATACTCGTATCAAGGAGTTCTTGAATTTAAAGTTTGAAATTTATTAGATAGTTTATACTCATATCAAGGAGTCCTTGGAATTTAATTTGGAATTTGAATTTATCAGATAGTTTATACTCGTATCAAGGAGTTCTTGGATTTGAATTTGAAATTTAAATTTATCAGATAGTTTATACTCGTATCAAGGAGTTCTTCCTTTATTTTTTGAACAATTCTTCCTTTTCTTATTATTACTAAATGGAAATTGATTAATAAGTGGACTTGCGTATGATTTTTTTTTTCGGCCATGGTTTTGTTAAAATATGGATTTGATGACCAACCCATAGATATGTTGGAGCCCACATACATCTTTGTTTTAATATCCACTAAGTGAATGAGAGAGAGGCCCACGTGATATATTATGCTCCATAATTAAAGCCCAATCAACAAAACTTTTCACCAGTTTCGGCTACAGTGATAAGTTAATGATAATGAGCTCATTCCAGCAGCTTTATTTTAAGTAGGAAATTCGATTGTTTCCTTCTTAAAAAAAAACGAATCAAAGCTCAATCCTTCAACATTCTGCGCCAGCCGTAAGTCACAAGAAACTTCAAATGGAAGGATTTTATTCTGAAATTACTCGTTTCCTTATGCCAAAAATTTTCCAAACTGAGCAATGGTCACCGGGCTTATATATGGGGTTGCCGTTGTAGATATTTTCCACACAAATTGTAGCTGGAGCAGGAATAGTAGCAGCGAGCACACCTCTTGTGTCGACTTGTTTTCTTTCTTTTGTTGTTATTTGTTGGTTGCCGGTGAGTCTTTTGCCCCCATTTTATTCCAATTCAGTTTGTACTTCTTTGCACATCACATGTTTGATAAACTGTTCGAAAAAGAAAAATCACTCTTTAATCTTTCTCTTCGCATGTTCTTCTCAATTACATTTTTTTTACTTTGCAGAGATAAGCTGTAACGGCAAGCACAAATTTGGAGTAACAACCTCTGTCTCTTACTATCTCGAAGGTGTGTGATTTGGAACTTTCATATCACATGTGTAGTCCTCTGACTTCTTTCTTTCTTTATGATTCATCACCATTTTTTGGTTTTGTAGACAGATTTTCTATAGTCGAGTTTGGAAAAACTCAAGGGACTTCTTTCAACAGAAAGTTGGTATATTGATGTAACTTGAGAATACTTGTTTCTTTCTTCCATCCTGCTCTCCATATGCAACATTGTGACCTTTTTTTTTTTTAATGTATGTGCACATATGTGTATATACATTCAACATTTTTCCTTGCAGTTGCTTTGATATTCTTCCCACGACTCTCACTTTATTCAAGGGATTCCAAATCAAGAAGTGACTTCTCTAAGTGAATGATCCATTTTGATTTGATCAAAATGTGATTTCTCTAGAGAACGATCCATCTATGATTTCGACTTAACATCAACTTCGACCAAGAGGCTACAAATCAAGAGGTGAGTTCTCTAAGTGAATGATCCATTTTGATTTTGATCAAAAGGTGATTTCTCTAGAGAACGATCCATCTGTGATTTCGACTTGACATCAACTTCGACCAAGAGGCTACAAATCAAGAGGTGAGTTCTGTAAGTGAATGATCCATTTTGATTTCGATCAAAAGGTGATTTCTCTAGAGAACGATCCATTTGTGATTTCGACTTGACTTTAACTTCGACCGGGAAGCTACAAATCAAGAGGTGAGTTCTCTAAGTGAATGATCCATTTTGATTTCGATCAAAAGGTGATGTCTCTAGAGAACGATTGATTTCGACTTGACTTCAACTCCGACCAAGAGGCTACAAATCAAGAGGTGAGTTCTCTAAGTGAATGATTCATTTTGATTTCGATCAAAAGGTGATTTCTCTAGAGAACGATCCATCTGTGATTTCAACTTGACTTTAGCTGCGACTTGTTGATGCTAACATTGAATCAAACTACCACCTCCATATGTAGTTTCAACTTCAACTTTGCAAGACCAACCTAACGAAGATTTCAACTTCAACTTGAAGCCTTCAACCTCTACAAGTAGCTTCCATCTTCATCCTTGCAGGTGAAGACTTCAATCTTGACATGAAGCTTTCAACTTCGATTTCAATGTTGCGGCTGCAACATGAAGATTTCAACCTTACGGCCACATCCAAAAGATTTTAACCCCGACTTGAAGCCTTCAACTTTAAGTTTAACCTTACGGCTTCATCTTGAAAATTTCAACCTTGACTTGAAGCCTTCAACCTCAACAAGTAGATGTCATCTTCATCTTTGTAACATGCGAAGGTTGTAATCTCTACTTGAGCATTCAACTTCAATTTCAATATCAACCAGATGGAGGTTTTGACTTTGAGCAATTTCAACTGAATGAAGACGTCAATTTTGAGCAGCAGGGATATCCATTTCAAAAAGGTTAATAAGCCTTGTTCCACTTGTTACTTATCATGTACCCCTTTAGTTGCCTTGTATTATGAATATCTACGCAGTGACATGTTTTATTGCCTTCTTGAAATCTATGTGTTACTCCTCATTTGCTTTGGATATATATGAGCCCCAACTGTAATGATTCAACACAAATCATGACTGAACTTAGACAACATCTAAGCTGCCTACGTACCCTTGAGAAAGATCAAGTCAAAACGTAGTTCGAAAGATTGATTTGTTTTTTAGAGGGGGTGCCGTACGCAGTTTAAACTCATGCGGGCCAGGAGTGTATATTATTTAACCACTATAGACAAAGTGGGTGTTTAATACTTTAACCACATAAAACACTTTGGTGGGATAAATAACAGTTTAACCACATATATTTAACTTTGGTGGGGTAAATTAGCATTTTATCCACATGCATTTCCTTTTGGTGGTTACCGTACACAGTTTATACTCGTGCGGGTCAAGAGTTTTTTTTTCTTCTTTTCTTTTCTTTTTTTTTGTTTTTTTTTTTGTTTTTTTTTTCATGGATAGTAGTGCTTCTGGAACCTCCTATTGATCAGCCCAACTTCTACATGATATTTAGAAGTAAGACGATAAGCTTCATTTGTGTAAAGTTCCTTTAGTTCATCAGTGGTGGCCTTAACACCTTCTTCAAATTGTGGATGGGCCTCTTCGGCATCTTCTTCAGCAGCGCCTTCATTTACGGTGATATGATGTGATGACGCAACTTCTTGACTGGCTTCTCTAGCACTTTTGAAATCAATGCATGTCCTTATCCTTCCATCTCTTTGTTGCACTTGGACTATTTGTATTCTAACTTGCGTCTCATCAATAAGACCACTCGTGACCAGACGGTCAATTCTCTGACGTATGGGACTTGGAATGATGTATAATGTTGGATTTTGAACACTACTAACGGCATGGTAGGATGATGCCACACTCTCTCTATCATCTTCAATATCCGCAGTTTGCGTAAAGACGACAGTCTACATTTTAGCTTGCAGTTTTCTTCCGCATGATACGGTTAGTGTAGTCTGTCTCTTCTTGCGGGATGAGACTAAGCTCTTCATTTCTTGTCTGCTGACAATCTTAGGAAAATTTTCCCTTTGATAGCACATCTTTCTATCCTTTATTTTGTTGCCGAGCCTTTTAAATACAGATACTCGAGCCTTTTTCCTTCCGTTTTTAGGCTTCTTACCAAGTCTTTCAAACACAGACACTCGAGTATTATTTCTTGCACTTCTCTCGACTATGTCTTCCATTGACAAAGCTTCTTCTTCAAAAATATGATTGATGTTGGCTCTTCTAATTGCAATTCAAATAGGACTTGGTGGAACAAACCCCAATCCTACCTTGGTACTTTGTCCAGCTTTCGCTACTATCTTCTTAGTGGGATCGAGTCCAGCTTCGTGTGAATCAACCTTTGAAGAGAGCTCTTGCATCTTAGAACTCCTTTGTGGATCATACCCGGCTTTTACAAGGAGCGTGAAGGCTTTTGGACCAAAATTCTTAGCAACTTCATGTTCTAAGATTTCTCCATGCTCGGTTGCACTACCTTGACTTGGCCTGATGAATCCGGCAAGTGGTGGTGGTGTTGGCTACTTCATATCAATCTTGGTCAATGGCAGCGTTAGCTGTTCCGGTGATTTAGCTATAGATGTCTTAGTGTCATTTATTTGACTGTTTGTCTCTTCTGCAACTTTCAGCAACTTTTTATTTGGGAGATAATACTTTGCGTCAGCAAAGTGTGATTCAGACTCCAGAAAAGGTTTATTATCTCCGATTATCTTCTTCACAACACTATCATGACAGTACTTGAGACATTGATGCCATGTTGAAGGAACGGCCTCATTCTCATGTAACCATGGCCGACCGAGAAGCATGTTATATGACGTTTTTGCATCTATCACATGTAGCAATGTTGTTGATGTCATATCTTCCATTGTCAACTTCAATCTTATTGTGCCAAGAGCCCTTTGTCCCTCATGGTTAAAACCTTGTATCATCAATCGGCTGCTTGAGAGTTCATCAGTGGAGATCCCTAGCTGCTTCAATGTGCGCAAAGGCAAGATGTTAACTGCAGAACCTCCATCAACAAATATTTTATTCACTCTTTGATCATGGCTATAACCGCTCATGAATAAGGGACGATTATGTGGGTCAGAACCAAGCTCTAAATCTTCATCAGTGAACATTATGCTAAATGTGTAGTCAGCAACAACTTCACTTAAATCTTTATTGAGCTCTTTCTTCATTTCATCAATATCCTTATTATTCATCGCATTGCATGACTTGAATATGATGTGGTTTGTTGTGGCTTTATCTTCTTCAAGTGATATCATTCCTTGACGCGCCAACTGCATGACTTTATCCTTGAAAATAAAGCAATCTTGTATAGTATGTCCAACTAGCCGGTGAAACTTGCAATATTTTGGGTCGTCAGTCCGTCCTGCTTCTCCCGGTTGCTTCATTTCTGGAAATTCAATGAGTTTTACCTTGATTAAGTCGTCAAAGATTCCAGAAATGTCTGAGTCCAAGAACGGGTACTCTCTCTGTCGCATTTCTTTCAGGGTGAACTTTCTTCTCTCTTTATCTTGAGGAACACTCTGCTTTTCACTTTTGTCTGCATCCTTTCTTAGGAACTTCATGGGCACCACTTTTACTGACATAGATTCTTCTTTTAGGGTTTTATCAAATGGTTTGCCCCCTTTCTTGAATTCTTGTCTTTCTTTGAATTTGCGGGGTTCTGGGATCGGTGGTCCTTTGACTCCACTAGCTTCTATACTCAACTCCATGTCATGAGCCCTTGTAGCTAAGTCTTCAAATGTATGTGGCTGTATCCCTTTCAGAATATATTGAAGGCCCCAATGCATCCCTTGAATACACATTTCTATAGCAGAAGTTTCTGATAGTCGATCTCTACAATTGAGGCAGAGATTCCTCCATCTGTTGATGTAGTCAATTACAGGCTCCTCATCCCATTGATGCGTGTTAGTAAGTTCCACCATGCTGACAGTTCTTCTGGTACTATAGAAGCGATTAAGAAATTCGTGCTCCAATTGCCCCCAACTGTCGATCATATTTAGTTCCAGATCAGTGTACCAGTCAAAAGCATTGCCCTTGAGTGAACGAACAAACTGCTTTACTAGGTAGTCACCATAAGTTCCAGCATTGTTGCATGTCTCGATGAAATGAGCGATGTGCTGCCTTGGATTGCCTTTTCCATCGAACTGTTGGAATTTGGGAGGTTGGTAACCTGGATGCATCTTCAGATTGTCAATCCTTAGGGTATAGGGTTTGGAGTAAGCTACAGATGACTTGGAGCTTCCTTCAAACTTGGTTTTGATGGTTCCCTCGATAAACTCCTTGAGTTGATCAATTTGGATGAAACCATCTGAGGAGATTTCCAGATTCTTAGTATATGGCTTCCTTTCTTCACTCGTCTGTCATTTTGAAGATGCTTCATCATCGTTATCTTCTTCTTCTCTTTCTTCTTTGATGATAAGACTGGCTGGACCCTTACCCTTCCGGAGTCTTGAGATCTCCGCATCTTGATTTTGTATGTGCTTTTGCATTTCCTCAAACAACTTTGTCAAGTAGATTTCTTCTTTGAATTTAAAGTGCGATTGCGGTATAATCTTTGTCTTGATCCTCTGATTCTTCTCTTCAAAACTTGATCTTCAAACGGTTCTTGAAATCTTCAGAGCAAATTTGCCTCTTCGATCTTCTTGAACTTGTTGTTTGAATTTGATGACATTATCCGAAGGGCTGACGACCTTAATTCTGGATTGAACGATGGATTTGAGATGACTCTAGTGAAGAACGCGTTGCTTCTACGAAGAACGTCGTGAATCTTGCTAGAACACTTTGACTTTATAACGCTGTTTGGAGGGTTGAAAACCTTGATTTCGGATCAAACGCTGGATTTGAGATGATTCCGGCGAAGAACATGTTGCTTTCCACGAAGAACGTCTTGAATCTCGCTAGAATGTCCTGAATGCTGGAGAGAATTTCGTAGAGAATTTTCCTCCAACTTCTTGAGCTCTTCAATTATGATTTCAGATTTGTCTTTCATATGATATGGAGACCCCTATTTATAGTTGCAAGATGATTTAATTTAGGAAATTAGGTTTGGGCTTTTAGGGCTTAGATTGAGTGGCCATGGGCCTAGGGCTTATGTGGCGGAATTCTATTGGTTTGGAAGATATCCATATTAAATATTTTATTTTCTGTGCAGATTTGACACATGTTAGCTTCTCATTAGTCAGTAAAATCCATGTAATAAATATTAATTATATATTTATTTAATCTTGGAATCATATTTTATTTAATCCCAAAATATAAATAAAATATAATAAAATATTTAATTCATTATTTTACACATGACATAATTTAATAAGCGATAAATTTAATTTGCCTACAGCATGTTTCCTTATACTTGCACTGTAGATGATATAGTGTGGGTAAACACACAGTAAAGATCATATCATCGGATTCCTTGCAAAGTATTAAAAGGCTCACAGTTTAGATGATCCTGAACCAATCATTGTACGCCGTAGAATAATTTGTTATTTAGTTTATCTTGACTAAACTGATTATTCTAATACAGTGACATGTGTATTGAGGGGGATCGCGATAAGATACTATTCTCTGGTCTGATCATAAAAGAAGAGAATAAAGATTCATAGAGTGTGGGTTCTTAAACCTTGCATAGTGTCGGACATATGTGTGTTATGTCTACTGCTTTGATTTATCAATGAGTGAGATTCTTGATAGAGTCAATAATCTCGATATATTGGGCAGTAACATGTACATACATGATGGGTCGTATACTGTGTATGGTCATCATGTCCTGGTGCGCCAGGTTGATGATGCCCCCTTGAGTAAACACAAGTGTATGTGAAACCCTGCTGGTGGAATTTATTCAGAACATGGTAAAGCTTGTGTGGTACTGCTCTAGGAATGGAAGTATTAATTAACTATAGCTGTCAGAGCTTATATAATTAATTAATGGACATTATATATCTTAAACATTGGGAATGGCTGAACTGAAGAAGAAAGCATTGAGTAAAAATGTATTAAATTGGTAGGTCAGTGTTATTTCTTTGGTGGAATAAAAATAACACTTAATTTATTTAGTTATATCCTAGTGTTGGATATTAGATATTAAATAAATTAGTGAGCCAATTTAATATTTTTCTAGATCCCTACTGTAGCCCAGATAATACCTTAATGGACTAAGGGAATGGAATAAGTGGAGAGGCCCAAGCCTGCTAGGTTTGGGAGCCCTAGAATTCGTATTCCTCTCTAATATTATGAGAGGGAGAGGTGAGAATTCAAGCAACTCGATCAGCCCCTCTCTTGCACACTTATTTCCCTAGGTTATTCATACAAATTAGTAGTTTGTAGCCCACTCTACATCTAAACGGGTATCGGGAGTACAGTAGAACATTAAGAAGTGTCTCTGCAACCTTGGTGGACGTCGAGCACATTAAGAGGAAGGTCGAGATTTTGTTCTTCTACAACAACGAGATTAGACCTGTAATCTCGTGATCAACCCTACGTTTATTGTAAGTTGTTCTGTTGAATTGTGTTTCCGTTGTGCTTAATTCGACTGTATTACATGATCAATTCAGCTAGCATGTTTAATGAACTCACACATAAAATCATGATATGCATGCCTATTAGAATTATAAATTATCCAATTAGATCATGTGGGTGTAATTCGATAAAACCCCAACAACTAGTATCAGAGAAGGTGTCGATATTAATCTAGGATTAATTCTATGTATTGGTTCGAAAATTTCATTAGTCTTGATGTTAAATTTATGTGCTTAAATTTTCAGATTTAATGATTGTAATTTTCGAGCATGATTGTAATTAAAATTGGATGAATTTTGTATGTGTTTCGAAATTCATATATTTCAATTGCATGTTGATTTTTCGCCCTACATGAAATATGGTATGGAATGATATTATGATGTTATTCTTAATTTCTAGATTTATTTCACGTAAATTTTCAAAAATTTGGTCTTGTTATTTTCGAAAATTTTGGTGTTAAATTGTCCCTTAACTTGATTCAATCTTTTTGACTATTTAGTGTCTGATTTGGAATAGATTTTTAATGATATAAAAATTTCCGTATCCTATACTAGAGGGTGTCGAAAATTTTGGTGAATAAAATTGGTATGTGGTAATTTTTGGTGTCTTCCAAAAGTTATAATTTTAATCAAAGTTGGTTCCAAAATAGAATTTTAATTTTGGTAAGTGTTTGAAGAGGACCAAAACTACCTTAATTTTAATTCTAGTAATTTTGGTACCTAATAATATAATTTAGATAGTATTTTGACTTGTATCAAAATTTCAAATTAATTATTTCATTAAGGGGGTGAATATTTTAGGGTTAAAATTTAGAGGATTAATTTTTGATTTTTACAAAAATTTCTAGATTTTATTACCTAAGGTATTTCGAAAATTTAAGATGTAAATCTGGTGGATAATTGTGATCAATTTCCAAACTTTATTTTATGGTAATTTTCGATACTATTTAAGATATACTTTGGTAGATAATTTTAATTAATTTTTAAAGTTAATCTTAAGAGATAAAAATTCTAATTTTAAGATATTATTTGATAGATAATTTTGACTAATTTCCAAATAAAAATCTTATGGATATATTCGAATTATTAGATTTAATTTGGTAGATAATTATTTTAATTTCCAATTTAATTAAAAGGCAATTTTTGATTATCTTTAATTTAATTAAAGAGGTAATTTTTCAAAAATTATGCATGCATGGAAATCATCTGCTATTTTATGGTTAACATTTAATTATGATAATTATTTCTGTATATGGTTTATTTTGCAGGTGAAACCAACTATCATGGCCTTTAATTTTATGTTAATGTGATTTTTATTTTAATGTTTAATGTATTATCGGTCGTATGCCAGTATGGCTACGAGATTTTTAAATCCATGAGAAAATTCATGGATTAGGTCTAGGCAATTTATTTATTACGTTGGTTTAATGTAATAGAAAGATAAATTGTTAGAGATAGAGGTGATTTTCAAAAATCACCAAGTTATTGAGTTGTATTTTATTTTTCTTTATTATTCTAGATACATTAGAAATTTTCTTTTGGAATAGATTTTTAATATAGAATAAGAGAAGGAGATCAACTCAATGATGGAAAATGAAGCAACTTCGAAAAGGAAGGATATCCCGAACACGTCCCGAAACCCTAAAGGAGCTAGGGTTTCGGCGAGGCGCAAGAGAGGCGCGGCAAAAGGGAATCCGAGTTTCCAAAGAGCATGATTTTTCAAGATTATCTCATTAACAACATGAGATATAAGCCATGATAGTTGGTCCCACTTATTATGCTTATTATGTTGTTTTGCATGCAATGTTTGTTTATCATTTTATGTGCTTAATTGCATGTTTAAATGGGATAAGATGAAACCTCAAACTTAAATAACTAAATGGGAGAGATACATACCAAAGTATGTGGAAAATCTCAAAATGGTCTCCATTAATTTAGTTTAATGGAGAAGTGATGGGAAACCTCTCTACGGAGGGGTCATATTACCGGATTCTCTAGAAATTAAATTTCATATTGGATAACTGTAGAACATTATTAAGAACAAATCGATCCTACTACTAGGAAGGTGGGTTCGAAATAATGCTCTTAGGTGAAGATAATGGCAAGCACACTTAGATGTAATTTATTAATAAACGTCCACCCTACGTGGCTTATTAATTAGAAGATTACACGACCAGGTTTATATCCGACTATTAATTTACTTGTCATAAGAAAACTTGACTGGAGGTAGATTAAAGGTTAGGTTAACCTGTTTAAAAATTAATTTTATAAACGTCCACCCTACGTGGCTTATAAGAAATATTTTTATAATGTTAGTAGATATGCATATAATTTCTTTTGAGGTTTTCGAATTATATGTATTTTTATCCTAAAGTTTGTGACTGCACTGCATGTTTATTTTCAGGTAATTCTAAATCATCATGGCACTCTCCAACCTGTCCTCGATTCTCAAAGAAAACAAACAACTTGGTGAAAACTATAAAGATTGGATAAGAAATCTGAACATTGTCCTTACTACTGAAAACTTAAAGTTTGTACTTGATGAAGAATGTCCGCAAAAGCGGGATAAGAATTCTAGTGAAGAGCAAAAGGTAGCTTATGGTAAGTAGGTTAGAGCTAATGAGATGGCACGTTGCTACATGCTTTCCTCTATGTCAAGTGTATTGCAACATCAACATCAGTGTATGAAAACCTTAAGGAGCTCTTCGGGTACCAGAATCAGTTGGCTCGACATTTGGCTATGAGAAATCTGATGAGCACTAAGATGTCAGATTCTACACCGGTACGGGATCACATTCTCCAGATGATGGGCTTCATGTCGGAGATCGAGACCTTAGGTGGTGAATTGGACGCCGAGTCCCAAATCGACATTGTCCTTCACAGTCTGTCTCCGAGGTTTTGGCAGTTCATGCTGAAACTTTAATATGATAAAGAAAGATATTACTTTATCAGAACTGCTCATAGATCTTTAGGCAGCCGAGCATCTCCAAAAGAAAAGCTCGGAAGCGCACCTAGCTAGGGTATCTTTTTCGGGTGTTAAGAGGAAGTGATATGCACCTAAGAAAGCTGTAAAGGAGGCGCCTAAAGACCCTAAGGATAAGAAGGGGAAAGCCAAGGTACATTCGGAGGACTTCAAATCGAAGTCAAAGTGTTTCAAGTACGGTCAGCACGGACATTGGAAGTCTCCGTGTCCTAATAAGAAGAAGAAAAAGGGTACATCTCACTCTTTAGTTATTGAAACATGTTTAGCTACTTGTTCTACCCAGTCCTGGGTAGTGGATACTGGAGCTACTGATCATGTTTGCATGTCCTTACAGGGGTTCCTGGTGAAAAGACAGCTGAGTGATGGCGAGATTACAGTCTATATTGGCAATGCTACGAAAGTGGCGGGAGTTGCAGTGGGAGACGTTACTTTACCCTTTATTAGTGATAAGATTCTTGTTTTAAAAGATTGTCTTTATGTGCCTGGTTTTAGGCAGAACTTGATTTCTGTTTCTAAGTTGTTTATGAATGGATATTCTATTACTTTTGATAGCGAGGTCGTTATCACAAGTGGAAAATGTTTTATCTGTTCTGACATATTGGATGGACATCTTTATATACTTAATCCTATGCAAAACACTACACAAATGCAATTATTGAATAAATCGATCATTAATCCAAATAAAAGGAAAGAACCTTCGGAACTGAATCAAACTTATCTTTGGCATCTGAGACTTGGTCATATTAACCTTAAGAGGATACAAAGGTTGATAAATGATGGACCACTATCTTCATTTATCTAGGAAATGTTTTCTTTTTGTGAATCCTGTTTCGAAGGCAAACTGACTAAGCGACCCTTTTCATCTAAAGGATATAGATCCAAAGAGGTACTAGATTTGATTCACTCTAACTTATGTGGCCCTATGTCAGTTCAGGCTCGAGAAGAGTATGAGTATTTCATCACGTTCATTGATGATTACTCAAGGTATGAATACATTTACCTGTTGCATCGCATGTCCAAATATTTTGAGACATTCAAAACATTTAGGGTAGAAGCGGAGAAACAAACAGGCAAAAGTATCATGACACTGCGTTCTGATCATGGTGGTGAGTATCTATCGACTGAATTTAGGGATTACTTAGCAGAGCATGGGATTACATCCCAGTTGACTGCATCTGGTACTCCACAGCAGAACGGCGTAGCTGAAAGAAGGAATAGAACATTATTAGAGATGGTTAGATCGATGATGAGCTATTAAGAATTACCAGTTTCATTTGGGGATATGCCCTGAAAATAGCAGCCTATGTTTTTAACATGGTGTTGGGGTTTTTTCAAATTAAACCACCGCAGGATCTAATTAGATGTTTATTAATCCTATTGTCGTGTAGGTCATAATTTTATGTAGCACATATGTTTTGATTAACCGAGTTCAATTAACATGCATAGCCGGTTTAATCGATTCTACTAAAGCGGAAATATAGAAATTGAAAAATGACTTACAAATTAAACAATGGGTTAAGGACAAGATTAAAGGTCTAATCTTATTGTTGTATGTATGAAAATCGGCGCCCCACTGTGATATTCCACTCCTTGATCTTCTGTTGTATTCCCGGACTGAATCTAGTTTCAGGGTGGGCTGAAATCTACTAGATCGGTATGGAATCTGTGGAGATCAAGAGAACACGAGAGGGCTGATATTTTTTTTATATAAATTTCGTGCCTCCACCCTCTTATTTATAAGGGGTGGATGAAATTTAGTGTCCCAGTTGGACTAGACTTCTATCTCTATCTCTTGTTCTATCTCCAATCTAATTCAGTCTCTTTTTGGGCTACAACAGAGATCTAGAAGAATATTAAATTAGCCCATTAATTTATTTAATATCCAATATTCAATAAACTTAGGATATAATTAAATAAATTAAGTATTATTTTTATTCCACTAAAGAAATAATACTGACCTACCAATTTAATACATATGTCTGAATATGTTTTCTCCTTTAGTCCAGCCATTCCCCGTGTTTAAGATATAATGCCCATTAATTAATTATATAAGCTTCTCACAGCTATAATTAATTAATATCTTATCCTTGAGTAGTACCACACAAGCTTTACTAATGTACGGAATAAATTCCACCTGCCGGATTTCAACATCAACTTGTGTTTCCTCAAGAGGACACCATCAACCTGGCGCACCAGGACACATTGCCCCTACATATTGCACGACCCATCATAAGTGTAAATTTTACAACCCAAGATATCGAAATTATTGATCCTATGAAAGAATCTCACCCTTTGATAAATCAAAGCTGCAAACACTACACGTATATGTCCGCCAACATATAGGGCTTAAGAACCCGAACTCTGTGGATTCTTATTCTCTCATTTAAGTTCAGAATAGAGAATAGAATCTTAAGTAGATCCTCCTCAATACACTTGCCCGTGTATTAGAATAATCAGTTAGTCAAGAGAAACTAACTATCAGATTATTCTACAGCGTACCGATAGCAGGTTCAGTGCCATCTAGACCGTGAGCCTTTTAATACGTTACAAGGTACTGATGATATGATCTAACCATGTGTTTACCCCCACCATATCATCTACAATGTAAGTATAGTGAACATGCATATAAATATAACAATTTAAATGCAAACAGTGACTGCAATAGTATTCATTCTATATCATCATAAAACATCATCAATAATGTATACAAAAGACAAGTCTTCTAGTATACAAAACCAACAATCTCCCACTTATACTTGAAGCATGTCTTTCAAATATAAAACAAACTGGCAAACTCTCGAACTCTAAGTAAAGTCTCAAACGACAACCCCGGATTTGCATCTCACTCTCATTTTCTCCACGTGACCGAAGAAGGTCTTAGCTGGAAGGCTCTTCATGAATAGGTCAGCCAAATTGTCCTCCGATGCAATCTTGACCACCGCCACATCTTCTCTCTTAACGATTTCTCGTATAAGATGGTACTTTCTCTCTCTGTGTTTACTTGCCTTATGGGCTCTGGGTTCCTTCAAATTTGCCACTGCACCCGAGTTATCACAATATACCGTGATACTCTTAGGCAAATTAGGTACCACACTCAAGTCCAACAAGAAGATCTTGAGCCAGACGGCCTATTTTGCAACCTCAGAGGCAGCTACATATTCGGTCTCCATGGTGGAATCCGCAGTGCATTTCTACTTTATGCTCATCCATGCAATGGCTCCGCCTCCCAAGGTAAACACATAGCCTGAGGTAGATTTACTCTGATCTTTATCGGATTGAAAATCTGATTTTGTGTAACCCAAAGGCACTAGACTATTAGAGCGGTATACCAGCATATAATCTCGAGTCCTTTTCAGGTAGTTAAGTATATTCTTAACCGCAGTCCAGTGACCTTGTCCAGGGTTAGACTGATATCTTCTTACCATGCCGACTGCATAGCATATATTAGGTCTAGTGCATAGCATAACATACATAAGGCTTCCCACAGCCGAAGCATATGGAATGCCTTTCATCTCATCTATCTCAGCCTATGTGTGGGGACACATCTCCTTGGATAGATGAATTCCATGCCTGAAAGGTATAAAACCTTTCTTGGAATCCTGCATGTTAAACCTAGCTAGCACTGTGTCAATATATGTCGCCTGGGATAAGCACAACATCCTTTTCTGGCGATCTCAAATTATCTTGATGCTAAGGATGTGTCCGGCTTCTCCTAGATCTTCCATATCGAACTGCTTGGACAACCACACCCTTATGTTAGATAATACTTTCTTATTGTTTCCAATAAGTAAGATATCATCAACATATAGCACAAGGAAAGCCACCATATTTCCGTCACTCTTCTTGTACACACAGCTCTCATCTAGACATTGCATTAATCCATATGACTGGATAACCTCATCAAACCGGATGTTCCAAGAGCTTGATGTCTACTTAAGTCCATAAATGGATCTCTTAAGCTTGCACACTAAGTGCTCTTGGCCTTTAGCAATGAAACCCTCCGGTTGCTTCATGTGGATGTATTCTTCCAGACTTCCATTCAGGAAAGCTGTCTTGACATCCATCTGCCAAATCTCATAATCCAAATGAGCGGCAATAGACAAAAGAATCCGGATTGACTTAAGCATGGCTACCGGCGAAAAGGTTTCCTCATAAGATCTCTTCTTTCTAAGTGTACCCTTTCGCCACCAATCTTGCCTTGAAGGTTTTAACCTTCCCATCAGTTCCTCTCTTGCGTTTGTAGACCCACTTACATCCAATGGGATTTATCCCATCTTGTGGTTCTACAAGTTCCCAGATTTGATTGTGATCCATAGATCCAATCTCAGATTCCATTGCAATTTTCTAAGAATCTGCATCTTTGTCTTGGATCGCTTCGTCGTAGGTCCTGTGATCCAATTCATTTAGTCCTTCAGGGAAATCTGAAGATTCACCCAAACCAATGAATCTGTCAGGTTGGCGTATAACCCTCCCACTGCGACGAGGCACTTCCTGTATTTCTGCGACACATTGTGCAGTAATTTGTGGTTCCTCTTCTTGTACTTTTGGTGTCGGATTTGAATTTTCCCCTCGAAGCTCGTCGAGTACTATCTCACTTCTTGGCTTGTGATTTATGATATAGTCTTCCTCTAAGAATCGAGCATTGATACTCACAATGATCTTCTGATCCTTAGGACTATAAAATAAACCACCTTTCATTCTTTATTGGGATATCCAACAAATAGTTTAACATCCGTACATGGTGCCAGCTTATCAGCTTCCTTATCTAGCAAATGTGCTGGACTATCCCAAATCCGAAAATGTCCAAGACTGGGCTTTCGTCCAGTCTAAAGTTCTGTGGGCGTAGATAGGACTGATTTTGATGGAACCATGTTAAGAATATTGGTTGTCGTTTCCAAGCTCATCATCGACCTAACCATCTCTAACAATGTTTTGTTCATTCTCTTCGCCACGCCATTCTATTGTGGCATTCCTGGCGCAGTCAACTGGGATGTAATCTCATTCTCTGCTCAGTAGTCCCTAAATTCATTTGAGAGGTACTCACCACCACGATCAGACCGTAGTGATTTGATACTTTTACCTGTACGTTTTTCCATTTCCGCTCTGAATTCTTTGAAAGTCCCAAAAGATTCTGACTTGCGGCGTAACAGGTATATGTATCCATACCTTGAGTAATCATCAATGATCGTGATGAAATACTCGTACCCTCCTCGAACCTGAACTGACATAGAGCCACATAAGTCAGAGTGAATCAAATCTAATACCTCTTCAGATCTATTCCCTTTATCCTTAAATGGTCGCTTGGTCATCTTACCTTCCAAACAGGAGTCACACAAAGGGAACGATTCTAGGACCAATGAAGATAAGGGCCCATCATTTACTAGTCTTTGTATCCGTTTAAGGTTAATGTGGCCGAGCCTAAGATGCCAATGGTAGGTTTGATTCATTTTCGAAGGTTCTTTTCGTTTGTTAGGGTATATGACCGATGTATTCAGTAAATGGATCTGTGTAGTGTTTTGCATAGGATTAAGTAAATAAAGATGTCCATCCAATGTGGTAGAATAGATAAAACGTTTATCACTAAAGATAACAACCTAGTTATCAAAAGAAACAGAATATCCATCCATAAAAAGTTTAGAAACTGAAATCAAGTTTTGCCTAAAACCAGGCACATAAAGACAATCCTTTAAAACTAAAATCCTATCACTACTAAAAGATAAGGTTACGTCTCCCACTGCAACTGCCGCCACTTTCATAGCATTGCCCATGTAGACTGAAATCTCTCCATCACTCAGCTGTCTTTTTGCCGGGAACCCCTGTAAAGACATGCAAACATGATCAGTAGCTCCAGTATCTACTACCCATGACTTAGTAGAACAAGTAGCTAAACATGTTTCAACGACGAGAGATTGAGACGTACCCTTTTTCTTCTTCTTCTTGTTAGGACAATCCGTCTTCCAGTGACCTGGCTGACCGCACTTGAAACCCTTTGTCTTTGACTTAAATTCCTCGGGAGAAATCTTAGTCTTGGACTTCTTCACCTTAGGCGCCTCCTCTGCAGCTTTTTTATGTGCGTTCTTGTTCTTCCTTTTAGTACCGGAAGAAGACGCCCTATTTTCAGCTAGGTGTGCATCCGGATTTCCTTTTTGAAGTAACTCAGCCGCCTGAAGATCCATGAGCAGTTTAGTCAGGCTGTCATCCATTTTGATCATGTTAAAGTTCAGCCTGAACTGCTCAAACTTCAAGGACAAACTATGAAGAACAAT
The DNA here is from genome assembly GCA_026008535.1 of Perilla frutescens. Lineage (NCBI taxonomy): Eukaryota > Viridiplantae > Streptophyta > Magnoliopsida > Lamiales > Lamiaceae > Perilla > Perilla frutescens. The sequence continues at coordinate 38,643,307 of BRKX01000006.1, read as the reverse complement.
GTCGATTTGAGAATTGGCATCCAGCTCTCCACCCAAGGTCTCCATCTCAGCCAGATACCCCATCATCATAAGAATGTGATCCCTAACAGGTGTGGAGTCAGCCATTCTAACATCCATTAACTTCTTCATTGCCAAATGGCGTGTCGAGCGGTTTTAATGACCAAAGAGCTGCCTAAGTTTGTATATGATATCATAAGCGGTTTTCATAGGTTCATGCTGATGTTGCAACACATTCGACATGGATGCCAGAATGTAACAGCGCGCTGTCTCATTAGACCTAACCCACTTATCATATGTAACCTTTTGGGCTTCGTCAGAACCCTCATATGGCTTCTGAGGACATACTTCTTCAAGTACGAATTTGTGTCCTTCCGCAGTGAGAATAAGATTAAGGTTTTGAATCCAGTCATTGTAATTTTCACCGATTAACTTGTTTTCTTCGAGAATAGAGGACAGGTTGGAGAGTGCCATGATGATATAGAATAACTGAAAAGTAAACATGCAGCACAATCACAAACTTTAGGATACTCACATATAATCGTATACCTCAAAAAAAAATTATATGTAATCCACCGACATTTTAAAAATGTTTCTTAAAAGCCACGTTAGTGTGGACGTTTATAAAATTCATCCTTAAACAGGTAGAACCACCTTTAATTTACCTCCAGTTAAATTTCCTTATGACAAGTAAATTAATAGTCGGAAATAACCACGGTCGTGTAACCTTCCAATTAATAAGCCACGTTAGTGTGGACGTTTATTAATAAATCACACCTAAGTGTGAACACCATCATCTTAGCACCAAGTTCACTATTTCGAACTCCTTGCTCTAGTTGGAGGAGTCAGTTTGTTCTAATAGTGTTCTACAACTATCTTGATTAAAAAGTTTAATTTCTAAAGATAACAGTGATATGACACATCCGTTATGGAGGAAGACCTATTGTCAACTCGCATGTCAATCACATCTCAATTAAACCAGATTAATGGAGACCCTTTGAGATTTCTACATAATTTGGTATGAATCTCCCCCACTTAGTTAATTAAGATTGAGGTTTCATTTTATCCCATTGTAAAACATGCAAACATCACATAAAATGATAAATCACCATGCATGCTTCAAACAACACAATAAGCAATAATAATAAAAACCAACTATCATGGCTTATATCTCATGTTGCTGAATGAGATAAAATTGGAAAGTCAGCTCCGGAAACTCGGGCAAGGCCGCCGTCCTCTTCACTGCGCCTCGCCGAAAATCTTAGCTCCAATTAGAATTTCGGGACGTGAATCAGTGATACTTCCTTTCTTGAGCTGTACTACTTTCCTCCTTTGAGTTGATCTTCAAACTTTATTCATTATAGAATATCTATTCCTTAAAGGAAAAAATCTAATATATCTAGAATAAAATTACAACTCAATAACTTGGTCTAACAGTTTTATTTCTATTACATCAAAACAACATAAAATAAAATCTAGACCAAATCCATGGATTTTCTCATAGATTAAAATCACGTAGCCAAACCGGCATACGGCCGATCACATCCAACATAAATTAAAACATACATCACATAATTAAGGAGCCATGGTAGTCGGTAACCCTGCAAACAAGTCAGTCTACAAATCCAACAATCACAATTACATGATCAGCATAAAATAACATATGATATCCACACGTGACATTATTTTCAAAAAATTCAATTAATTAAATTAATAATTTTTGAAAAAGCCTCAAGATATAATTTAGAAATTAAAATAATTATCCACCAAATTAAATCTTGATAAATCTCGAAAATATCTTAAGAATAAATCTGGAAATTTGTTAAAATTATCCTCCAAATTTATTTCTTTATTTTCGGATAACACCTTAATTAATTAATATTTGGAAATCTTCATACAGATCAAAATTCTATCCCAAATATTTGGATAGGCTAGGATCGAAAATATCTAAGATAAAATTTTGAAATTTGATCCACTTCAAATTTCATCCAAATTTAAATATTATCTTCAATTCTATCTAGATTAGAATTAAGTTATTTATGATATACATCCAAATCACTTTTCCAATTCTTAACTACATGAATTTTCAAAAATATGAAGAAATTAAATCTAGAAATTTGATCCACTTCAAAGTCTTTCCAAATTTAAATTCTATTTTCAAATCTTTTTGGATTAAAATTATATAACTATTGATATATATCAAAAATTATCTTATCCAATTGAAATCTTTGTAGATTTCAAAAATCACAAGAAGATTAAATCTGGAAATTTGATCCACTTCAAATTCTATCCAAATCTAATATTCTATTTTCAAATCTATCTAAATTAGAATTAGGTAACTTTAAGATAAATATCAAAAATTTCAAATCTAATTCCAAGACCATAATTTTCGAAACCTCCTAATAAACAAATCTGAAAATTTGATTTTCATCAAAAAACTTCTCTAAATTAATCAAATAGGATCGAAAATTACATAGAACAAATTAGGGAATTTTAAACATCTTTGATCCTATAATTTTGGAACACCTATTAAAATAAATCTGGAAATTTTGAACTCATCAAAAATCTATTCCAAATTCAATTTTAATATAATTGAAAATTACAGCAAACCTCAAAACTAGAATTTTCGAACTACATCAAAAATTCATCCAAGTTTTGAATACTAACATTCAAAATACATTAACATGTAAATCTGAAAATTTATGACACATAAATATTCCATCAAATTTATACATATATTTTGAATTAATCCTAGGATTAAATCTAGAACAGTGCCAAAACCCACTCTGATACCAGTTGGTGGGGGTTTTTCGAATTAAACCACCGTAGGATCTAATTGGATGTTCATTAATTCTATTGTCATGTAGATCATAATTTTATGTAGCACATATGTTTTAATTAACAGAGTTCAATTAACATGCATAGCCGGTTTAATCGATTCTACTAACGCGGAAACATAGAAATCGAAAAACGACTTACAAATTAAACGACGGGTTGAGGACAAGATTACAGGTCTAATCTTGTTGTTGTATGTATGAAAATCGGCGCCCCACTATGATATTCCACTCCTTGATCTTCTGTTGTATTCCCGGACTGAATCTAGTTTCAGGGTGGGCTGAAATCTACTAGATCGGTATGGAATCTGTGGAGATCAAGAGAACACGAGAGGGCTGATATTTTTTTATATAAATTTCGTGCACCCACCCTCTTATATATAAGGGGTGGACAAAATTTAGTGTCCCAGTTGGACTAGACTTCTGTCTCTATCTCTTGTTCTGTCTCCAATCCAATTCAGTCTCTTTTTGGGTTACAATAGGGATCTAGAAGAATATTAAAATGGCCCATTAATTTATTTAATATCCAATATTCAATAAACTTAGGATATAATTAAATAAATTAAGTATTATTTTTATTCCACTAAAGAAATAATACTGACCTACCAATTTAATACATATTTCTGAATATGCTTTCTCCTTTAGTCCAGCCATTCCCCGTGTTTAAGATATAATGCCCATTAATTAATTATATAAGCTTCTCACAGCTATAATTAATTAATATCTTATCCTTGAGTAATACTACACAAGCTTTACTAATGTACAGAATAAATTCCACCTGCAGGGTTTCAACATCAACTTGTGTTTCCTCAAGAGGACACCATCAACCTGGCGCACCAGAACACATTGCCCCTACATATTGCACGACCCATCATAAGTGTAAATTTTACAACCCAAGATATCGAAATTATTGATCCTATGAAAGAATCTCACCCTTTGATAAATCAAAGCTGCAAACACTACACGTATATGTCCGCCAACATATAGGGCTTAAGAACCCGAACTCTGTGGATTCTTATTCTCTCATTTAAGTTCAGAATAGAGAATAGAATCTTAAGTAGATCCTCCTCAATACACTTGCCCGTGTATTAGAATAATCAGTTAGTCAAGAGAAACTAACTATCAGATTATTCTACGGCGTACCGATAGCAGGTTCAGTGCCATCTAGACCGTGAGCCTTTTAATACGTTACAAGGTACCGATGATATGATCTAACCATGTGTTTACCCCCACCATATCATCGACAATGTAAGTATAGTGAACATGCATATAAATATAACAATTTAAATGCAAACAGTGAGTGCAGTAGTATTCATTCTATAACATCATAAAACATTATCAATAATGTATACAAAAGACAAGTCTTCTAGAATTACCTGTTTCATTTTGGGGATATGCCCTGAAAACAGCAGCCTATGTTTTTAACATGGTTACTTCCAAATTAGTTCCTTGCACGCCCCTAGAATAATGGATTGGTCGAAAACCCAGTCTAAGTCACGTTCGGATTTGGGGCAGTCCAGTATACGTGTTAGATAAATAGGCTGATAAATTGGCGCCACGTTCAGAGATAAGGTTGTTTGTTGGGTATCCGAAGGGAATGAGAAGTTGTTTATTTTATAGTCCTAAGGATCACAAGGTCCTTATCAGCACTAATGCCCGATTCTTACAGGAAGACTATGTAATAAATCACAAACCTATGAGCATGATCATTCTTGAGGAGCTTCGAAGTGGGAACGCAGATCTTACACCAACTATACAAGAAGAGAAATCACCAATAACTGCACAACGTGTCACGAAAGTACGGGAAATACCTCATCGCAGTGGGAGGGTTGTTCATCAACCTGATAGATTCATTGGTTTGGGAGAATCTTCAGATTTCCCTGAATGACTTAATGAGTTGGATCCCAAAACCTATGACGAGGCAGTATAAGATAAAGATATATATTCTTGGAAAACTGCAATGGAATCTAAGATTGGATGTATGGATCACAATCAAGTCTGGGAGCATGTAGAACCACCTAATGGGATGAAACCCATTAGATGTAAGTGGGTGTACAAACGAAAGAGAGGATCTAATGGGAAGGTTGAAACCATCAAAATTAGATTGGTGGTGAAAGGCTATACTCAGAAAGAAGAGATCGAATATGAGAAAACCTTTTCACCGGTTGCCATGCTTAAGTCGATCCAGATTCTCTTGTCTATTGCTGCTCATCTAGATTATGAGATATGGCAAATGGATGTCAAGACAGATTTCCTGAATGGAAGTCTTGATGAAAATATCCATATGAAGCAACCAGAAGGGTTCATTGCTAAAGGCCAAGAGCACTTAGTGTGCAAGCTTAAGAGATCCATTTATGGACTTAAGCAAACATCACGGTCTTGGAACATTCGATTTGATGAGATTATCCAGTCATATGGATTCGTCTAAAACCCGGATGAGAGCTGTGTGTGCAAGAAGAGTGACAGAAATGTGGTGACATTCCTAGTACTATATGTTGATGATATCTTGCTTATTGGAAACAATAAGAAGGTATTATCGAACATAAGGGTGTGACTGTCCAAATAGTTCGATATGAAGAATTTGGGAGAAGCTGGACACGTCTTTGGCATTAAGATCATTTGAGATTGCCAGAAGATGATGCTATGCTTATGCCAGATGACCTATATCGATAGAGTGCTAGCTAGATTTAGCATGCAAGATTCGAAGAAAGGTTTTATACCTTTCAAGCATGGAATTAATCTATCCAAGGATATATGTCCCCAGACATAGGCTGAGATAGATGAGATGAAAGGGGTTCCATATGCTTCAGCTGTGGGGAGTCTTATATATATTATGTTATGCACTAGGCCTGATATTTGCTATGTAGTTGGCATGGTAAGAAGATATCAGTCTAACCCTGGAAAAGGACACTGGACTGCAGTAAAGAATATTCTCAAGTACCTGAAAAAGATCTTGCAGGTAGGGGGGCTCAGACCCCTACACTCACCTTCTATGATTCAGTTTCTGCTCCTTGATATTTGCTCTCCTTGGTTAGGATGGATCAGTTGGGTTATCCTAACTTTCGATTTAAATATAGCTAGATGATGATGTTTTTCATTTGTGTTTTGTATTCAGTTCTTATTTATTCTTGTTGGAGTTCCATCCTTTCTCGGGTTGTGCTTCAGGTTATGTTTTTCATTTAGGTTTTGGGGTTAGCATCTGGTCTGTGGATGCATCCCCTTTTAGTTGTTGTTTTATTTCTAGTTCGAGTACTTGGTTAGGGGTATGTTCACGTTTGGGACACATTCCACCTATGACTTTGTACGAGATGATTTACGATTTATATACTGACTGGGCATGGTGCCGAATGCCCCAGCCCCTCTAGGGGTGTTTTTGTTTTTAAAAAAAAGTACCTGAAAAGGACTAGATATTATATACTGTTATACTACACTGATAGTCTCGTTCCTTTGGGTTATACGGACTCAGATTTCCAAGCCGAGTAAATCTACCTCTAGCTATGTGTTTACCTTGGGAGTTAGAGCCATGGCGTGGAGGAGTATCAAGCAAAAATACATCACTAACTCCACCATGGAAGCTGAATATGTAGCTACCTCTGAGGCTACAGAGGAAGCCGTCTGGCTCTGGAGCTTCTTGTTGGACTTGAGCGTGGTTCCTGATTTGCCTAGGAGTATCACGATATACTGTGATAACTCTGGTGCAGTGGCAAATTCGAAGGAACCCAGAGCCCATAAGTCAAGTAAACATATAGAGAGAAAGTACCATCTTATACGAGAAATCATTCAGAGATGAGATGTTGCAGTGGTCAAGATTGCATCGGAGTATAACTTGGCTGATCCATTCATGAAGAGCCTACTGGCTAAGACCTTTGATGGTCACATGGAGAAAATAGGAGTTAGATGCAAACTGGGATTGCGTTTTGAGATTTAGTTAGAGTTGGAGAGTTTTGTCAGTTTTTTGCTGTACTTAAAAGACATGCATTAAGTATAAGTGGGAGATTGTTAGGATTGTATACTGAAATCATGCCTTTGTATACTGTTAACAATAGTTTTGACGATGTAGATTGATTATTATTGCAGTCACTATTTGTGCATATTATTTATTATTATATTTATATGTTCATGTTTCCTTTTACTTGCATTGTAGATGATATGGTGTGGGTAAACAAACGGTAAAGATCATATCATCGGATTCCTTGCAAAGTATTAAAAGGCTCACGGTCTAGACGATCCTGAACTAATCATTGTACACCGTAGAATAATCTGATAGTTGGTTTATCTTGACTATACTAATTATTCTGATACACTGACATGTGTATTGAGGAGGATCGCGATAGGATACTATTCTCTGGTCTGACTCTAAAAGGAGATAATAAAGATCCACAAAGTTCGGGTTCTTAAACCTTACACAGTGGCGGACATATGCGTGTTATGTCTACTGCTTTGATTTATCAATGAGTGAGATTCTTGATAGAGTTAATAATCTCGATATCTTGGGCAGTAACATATACATACATGATGGGTCGTGCACTGTGTATGGTCTGTTGGTTTTGTATACTAGAAGGCCTACCTTTTCTATACAATATTGATAATGTTTTATGATGATATAGAATGAATACTATTGCAGTCAGTGTTTGCATTTAAATTGTTATATTTACATGCATGTTCACTATACTTACATTGTAGATGATATGGTGTGGGTAAACACACGGTTAGATCATATCATCGGTTCCTTGTAATGTATTAAACAGCTCACGGTTAAGATGGCCCTGAACCCACTATCGGTACACCGTAGAATAATCTGATAGTTGGTTTATCTAGACTATTTGATTATTCTAATACACAGGAAAGTATATTGAGGAGGATCTACTTAGGATTCTATTCTGTATTCTGACCTTAAATAAGAGAATAAGAATCCACAGAGTTCAGGTTCTTAACCCCTATATGTTGGGGGACATATACGTGTAGTGTTTGCAGCTTTGATTTATCAAAGGGTGAGATTCTTTTATTGAATCAATAATCTCGATATCTTGGGTTGTAACATTTACATTTATGATGGGTCGTGCAATATGTAGGGGCACCATGTCCTGGTGCGCCAGTTTGATGGTGTCCCCATGAGGAAACACACGTTTATGTTGAAACCCTACAGGTGGAATTTGTTTCGTACATGAGTAAAGCTTGTGTGGTACTACTGAAAGATAAGATATTAATTAATTATAGCTATTAAAACTTACATAATTAATTAATGGGCATTATATCTTAAACACTGGGAATGACTGGACTAAAGGAGAAAGCATATTCAGAAATATGTATTAAATTGGTAGGTCAATATTATTTTTTTAGTGGAATAAAAATAATACTTAATTTAATTGATTATATCCTAAGTTTATTGGATATTCGAAATTAAATAAATTAGCAGGCCAATTTAATATTCTTCTAGATCCTTATTGTAGCCCAATATGACTTTAATGGACTGGAGATGGAAAAAGGGATAGAGGCTCAAGCCAAGTAGGGTTGGGACACTAAATTTTTGCCCACCCCCTTATATATAAGAGGGTGGGGAATGGAAATTTGTTAAGAATAATAAGCTCCTCTTGTGTTCTCTTTATCTCTATAGATTCCATACCCATCTAGTAGATTTCATCCCACCCTGAAACTAGATTCAGTCCGGGAATACAACAAAAGATCAAGGAGTGGAATTGCACTATAAAAGTGTCGTTTATATCATACACAACAACAATATTAGACCTTTAATCTTGTCCTCAACCCGTCGTTTAATTTGTAAGTCGTTTTTCAGTATTCTATGTTTCCGCTTTAGTAGAATCGAAAACCAGTTATGCATGTTTAATTGAACTCGGTTAATGAAAACATGTGTCATACATAAAATTATGATATACATCACATTAGGATTAATGAACATCCAATTAGATCTTGCGGTGGTTAAATTCAAAAAAACCCCAACAACTGGTATTAGAGCAGACTTTGGCTTTGTTCTAGATTTAATACTGGGATAAATTCGAGACACATGTTTAAATTTGATGTTAAATTTATGGTTCTTAAATTTTCAGATTTAAATGTTCATGTATTTCGATTTGTTGTGTTTAAAACTTGGATGAATTTTTGATCAAGATCGAAAATTCTAGTTTTGAAGATCTCTATAATTTTCAATTATATCCTATTAGATTTGGAATTGATTTTTGATGATATCAAAATTTTCAGATTTAATTAGATAGGTATTCAAAAATTATTGTATCAAAATTTTTGAGATTTTGATGTATTAAATTTCCTAATTTTACCTAGTATATTTTCGATTCTATCAAATTAATTTGGATAAGTTTTTATGAAAATCAAATTTTCAGATTTATTTGGTGGGGGTTTTTTAAAATTAGGTGTAATAAAATTAGATTTGCTATTTTTGATGTTTATCTTAAAGTTACCTAATTCTAATCTAGATAGATTTGAAAATAGAATATTAGATTTGAAAGAATTTGAAGTGGATCAAATTTCCAGATTTAATCTTCTTGTTATTTTCAAAAATCTAGATGATTAGAATTGGATAAGGTGATTTTTGATATATATCAATAGTTATCAAATTCTAATCCAAAAAGATTTAAAAATAGAATTTAAATTTGGAAGGAATTTGAAGTGAATCAAATTTCCAGATTTATTTTCTTGATATTTTCGAAATCTTGGTAGATAAGAATTGGAAAAGTAATTTTTGGTGTATATCATAAATTACTTAATTCTAATCTAGACAGGGTTCAAGATAAGATTTAAATTTGGATGGAATTTGAAATGGATCAAATTTTCAGATTTTATCTTAGATATTTTTGATCCTAGCCTATCCAAATATTTGGGATATATTTTTGATCTATATCAAGATTTCCAAATATTAATTAATTAGGGTTTATCCGAAAATTAAGAAATAAATTTGGTGGATAATTTTAACAAATTTTCATATTTATTCTTATGGGATTTTCGAGATTTACAAGATTAATTTGGTGGATAATTATTTTAATTTCCAAATTATATCTTGTATGATTTTTTTGAAATATTTAATTTAATTACATGTTAATTTCAAAAATCATGTCATGTGTGGATATCATATGTTATTTTATGCTAATCATGTAATTGTGATTGTTGGATTTGTAGACTGACATGTTTACAGGGTTACCGACTATCATGGCTCCTTAATTATGTGATGTATATTTTAATTATGTTGGATGTATGATGGGCTGTATGCTGGTTTGGCTACGTGATTTTAATCCAAGAGAAAATCCATGAATTTGGTCTAGGTTTTATTTTATGTTGTTTTAATGTAATAGAAATAAAACCATTCGACCAAGTTATTGAGTTGTAATTTTATTCTAGATATATTGGATTTTTCCTTTAAGGAATAGATATTCTATATTGAATAAAGTTTGAAGATCAACTCAAAGGAGGAGAGTAGTATAACTCAAGAAAGGAAGTATCACTGATTCACATCCTGAAATCCTAATTAGAGCTAGGGTTTTTGGTGAGGCGTAGTGATGGGGGTGACGGCCATACCTGAGTTTCCGGAGCTGACTTTCCAATTTTATCTCATTCAGCAACATGAGATATAAGTCATGATAGTTGGTTTTTATTATTATTGCTTTTTATGTTGTTTGAAGCATGCAATGGTGTTTTATCATTTTATGTGATGTTTGCATGTGTTACAATGGGATAAAATGAAACCTCAACTTTAAATAAATAAGTGGGAGAGATTCATACCAAAGTATGTAGAAATCTCAAACGGTCTCTATTAATCTGTTTTAATTGAGATGTGATTGACATGCGAGTTGATAATAGGTCTTCCTCCATAACAGATGTGTCATATCACTGTTATCTCTAGAAATTAAACTTCTTAATCAAGATAGTTGTATGAAGTTACATAAACTGTGTGGTCATGTTCATCATCATGTACTTGAATATTGTTGTGAACATGTAAGGTCAGAATATAAAAACTTAAGCAAATAAAAAACACGAGGTTGGTAACCATGTTCAATCAATTGATCTACGTCAGGGGGACTTATCAAGTCCGTGAGAAACAGTTTACTACTCCACTGAATGGTTAGATAGGTTATTGTTAGTTTTGCATACTGGAAGACTTGTCTTTGTATACTTTTCTAATGATGTGATGATATGAAATGAAAGTTATTACAGTCACTGTTTGCATTTAGATTATGTTCTGTAATTGTCCTATGCAATGTTCCATATACCTACATTGTAGATGATATGGTGTGGGGGAGTCACACGGTAAGATCATATCATTAGAACCTTGTAATGTATTAAAGAGCTCACGGCTTAGATGGTCTTGAACACACCATCGGTACACCGTAGAATAATCTGATAAGTTAGTTTATGTTGACTAACTGATTATTCTAGTACACTTGTTAGTGTATTGAGGAGGATCACGATAGGATACTATTCTCTGTCTCTGACCTAGTTAGTGCGAGAATAAAGATCCACAGAGTTGGGGTTCTGAACTCATGTGATATTGTCGAGCATATGTGTGCATTGTTTGTTACTTTGATTTATCAATCGGTGAGATCTTTTTGTAGATCAATAAACTTGATATCTTGGGTAATAACAATGTATACATGATGTCTCGAGCAGTATGCATGAGCATCGTGTCCTGTTGCACCGGGTTGATGATGTTCTTTTGATGAAACACAAGTTCATGTTGAAATCCTGCAGGTGGAATTTATTCCTTACATGGTAAAGTTTGTGTGGTACTACTCAAGGTTTTAGATATTAATTAATTCTTGCCGTCAGAGGCAGACATAATTAATTAATGAACATTATATCTTAAACACGAGGAATGGCTGGACTAAAAGAGAAAGCATATTTGTAAATATGTATTAAATTGGTAGGTCAGTTTTACTTCTTTAGTGGTAAAACTTAATTTATTTAATTACATCCTAAGTTTATTGGATATTGGATATTAAATAAATTAGTGGGCCAATTTAATATTCTTCTAGATCCCTGTTGTAGCCCAATTGACTGATAGTGGACTGGATATAGAACTTGAGATAGAGGCCCAAGCCCAGTAGGGTTGGGATGATGATTTTCGATCACCACCTATATAAATATAGGTAGGGGGATTCGAAAATCATAAGTAAGAAATCAGCCTCTCTTTGTCTGTCAAAGTTATCTACAGATTTCACAAATCTATCTAGTAGATTTTCAGGCCACTCTGAATCTAGATACAGTCCGAGAATCTGTGTGTGATCGATTTTGTGGAGATAGGTGGCGCCAGTTTTGTGTTCATTCAACAGCAAGATTAGTCATATAATCTTATTCACACACCGTCTGACAATTGTAAATAATTCGGATCTACGTCTTCCACTTTACTAAATTTGTTTTACATGGTTTTGTGCTTGACGTGATAAACATGCATGTTACATAAAAATATGATTTGCATGAACATGGATTAATGAACAACCAAATGATACTGCGGTGGTTTAATTCGAAAAAACCCCAACAACTAGTATCAGAACGGGTTTTGGCACTGTTCTAGGATTAATCCGGGTATAAATTCAAATTACGTAATTAAATTTCATGATGGATTTATGGTGTTTAAATTTTCAGATTTAATTGTGCATGTATTTTGATTTTATGGTCTTCCAAACTTGGAAGAATTTTTTATGTAAAATTCGAAAATTCTTGTTTTGAGTAGGCTTGAATTTTCGGTCACCATAAAATAAGATTTGGGATGATATTTGATGATCTTCAAATTTTCAGATTTATTTCATTTAGTGTTCGAAAATTTGGTGTTCAAAATTTCGAATTTTGATGTTTTAAAATTCCCTAATTTTTGTTCTAATTTTTCGGCCCTAGAATTAAAGTTTGGATGGCTTTTTGATCAAGATCAAAATATTCCAGATTTAATTTGGATTGGTTTGAAAACTTGGAGAATTAGAATTAGATAGATAATTTTTTGGTGTATATCAAAAGTTATCTAATTCTAATCTAGATAGGTTTTGAAATTAGGGTAATTAATCTGCAAGAGTTTGAAGTGGATCAAATTTCCAGATTATTACTCCTTGTAATTTTCGAAACCTATGTATTTTATTTGGAATAGTTTTTTCATTTATGTAATTTTTGAAATTAATAAAATAATTTGGAGAAGATTTTTATAAAATTAAAATTTCCAGATTTGCTTATTGATGTGGATCGAAAATTACATGGATTGGATTAGGATTTGATATTATTTCATGTATATCTTAATTTAACTAATTTTAATCTAGATAGATTTGAAAATATAATTTTAAATTTGAAAGAATTTGAAATGGAACAAATTTTCAGATTTATTATTTGGATATTTTTGAAAATTTATCTAATTAAAATTGGATAAGATGATTTTTGGATATATACAAACACTACAAGAATTTTGCATTTTACCGACGGAATTTCCGACGGACATAATTCGGGTCGTCATTTAGCGACGGAATAACGACGGACTGTCCGTCGTTAATTTTAACGACGGATTTATGACGGAACCTTTGTCGTTATCTGTAACGACGGATATAATCCATCGTTAAAAATTAAATTTAATATTTTTAATTTAATTTTTTTCATTAACGACGGACTAACGACGGATTTTTCCGTCGCTAAGTTAGTGACGGAAAAATCCGTCGTTAAAAATTAATTTTTTAATTTTTAATTTTTTTTAAATTTTAGTGACGAATTTAGCGACGGAAAATTCCGTCGCTAAATTTAATTTTTATTTTTTTTAATTTTTATTTTTCGATTTTTAAATTTTTTTTTAATTTATTTTATTTCCCAATTAAGAAAAACGAATTTAAAATTAATATTTTCAATATTTTAGATAATATTATGATATTTTTAAAAATATAATTAAATAAAAATATTTATTTAATATTTTTTGTTTTTATAATTTTTCTCACTTTAATTTTATTTTTTTAAATATTATTAATTATAAATATATAATATTTGAGAAAATTAATTAAAATAATATAACATTATATAAATAATTTAATAATAATATATTTTAATTTACAACATTAAAAGATTATAATATATATTTCAATAAATGAAGGATAACAGTTTCGAAGTAATATATATTTATTATATCTGAATATAAACATAAATATATAATAGCCCACTTGGTTGAGATGGAGAAGATAGATCTCTGCCTTTACGGGAGGTCAAGGGTTCGAATCTCGCGAGCCGCAAATGTTGGAATAATATGTGGCGCGTGGGGAGCACACGCTAAATTTTTTTATTTTTTTTCATTTTTAGCGACAGAATTTTTCCGTCGTTAATCCATCGTTAAGTTTTTTTTTTTTTTTCTGGCGACTGAATTTGGAAATTATTTAACGACGGAAAAATCTGTCGTTAAATCCGTCGCTAGATTTTTCCGTCGTTAATTTTATCGTTAATTTTGTCTAACGACAACGTGTTTAACGACGGACTTGATCCGTCGTTAAAATGGATTAGCGACGGATTTTCGAGATTTAGTGACGGAAAAATCCGTCGCTAAAACTTAATTTTTTTGTAGTGAAATAATTATCAAAATCCAATTGTGATAAGAATTTGAATTTGGATAGGATTTGGAAGATTTTGGAGTGGATCAAAACTTCAAAACTTATCCTTAAAGATTTAGATTCTTATGGATAATATTTGGATTAGATTTTTTATTTATATCAATATATCCAAATATTATTTAATTAGGGGGGTTTGATAAATAAATTTGGTGGATAATTTTAAATAATTTCCAAATTTATTTTTGAGGTATTTTCGAAAACTTCAAGTTAAAAATTGGTGGATAATTATTTTAATTTTCAATTTTTATCTTGTGGATAATATCGAATTAATTATAAAATTCGATATTTAATGTTCATGCATAGATATCATATGTTATTTTATGTGGATCATATAATAGATGACTGTTGGATTTGTAGACTGTGTTTGTTTGTAGGTTTACCAACTGTCATGGCTCCTTTATTTTATGTGATGTATGTTTATGTTGAATGAATGTCGGTCGTATGCTGGTTTGGCTATGTGATTTTAATCCATGAGAAAATCCATGGATTAGGTCTAGGTTTTATTTTACGTTGTTTTAATGTAATAGATATAAAGTTGTTAGACCGAGTTTTTGAGTTGTAATTTTTATTCTCGCAATATTAGATTTTTCCTTTAGGTATAGATAGTCTGTATTGAATAAAGATCGGAGATGAACTCAAAGAAGGAAAGTAGTTCAGCACCAAGAAGGAAGGTTCGCCGGTTCACATCCCGAAACCCTAAAATGGAGCTAGGGTTTTCGGCGAGGCGCGGTGAAGGGGGCGGCGATCCAAGCCCTATTCCGGAGCTGACTTTCCTGTTTTATCTCATCAATCAACATGAGATATAAGCTATGATAGTTGGAATATTGCTGTTGCTTATTATGTTGAAGCATGCAATGGTTGTTTATCATTTTATGTGATGTTTGTATGTTCGATATTGGGATAAAATGAAACCTCAAACATAAATAACTAAGTGGGAGAGATTAATACCAAAGTATGTAGAAATCTCATACGGTCTCCATTAAATTTGGTTTAATTGAGAAGTGATGGGCATGCGCGTTAACATCGGTCTTCCACCATATCGGATGTGTCATATCACAGATTTCTCTAGAAATTAAATCTCCTAAATGGATAGCTATAGAAAACTATTAGAACTAACTCACTCCTCCATCTAGAGCGGTTAAATTTGAATAGTGCTCTTCATGCGAAGATAATGGTGTGCACACTTAGGTGTAATTTATTGATAAACGTCCACACGATCGTGGCTTATCAGTTAGCCGATTACATGACCGTGTTTATTATCCAGCTATTAATTTTCTTATTATAAGGAAACTCAACTGGAGGCAAATTAAAGGTTTAATCTATTTAAAAATGAATATTTTAAACGTCCACAATATCGTGGCTTATAAAAGACATTTTTAAAGTGTTGGTGGAAAAATATATAATTTTTGTGAGGTTTTCGATTATATACTGTTTATCTTAAAGTTTGTGACTATACTGCATGTTTTAATTTTAGTTATTTCATATCATCAATGGCACTCTCCAATCTGTCCTCAATCCTCAAAGAAAACAAACTTATCGGTGAAAACTACAATGACTGGCTTCATAACCTTAACCTAGTTCTTGTTGCTGAGGGACACAAGTTTGTGCTTGAAGAGGTTTGTCCTCCACAGCCAGATGGGGGTTCTGACGAAGCCCAAAAGGTTGCATATGATAAGTGGGTTAGGTCTAATGAGATAGCGCGCTGTTATATTTTGGCATCTATGTCAAATGTGGTGCAACATCAGCATGAGCCTATGAAAACCGCTTATGATAACATGTACAACCTTAGGCAGCTATTTGGTTATCAAAACTGCTCGGCATGCCATTTGGCATTGAAGAAGCTAATGAATGCGAGAATGTCTGACTCCACACCTATTAGGGATCACGTTTTCATGATGATGGGGTATTTATCTGAGATCGAGACCTTGGGTGGGGAGCTGGATGACGATTCTCAAATTGAAATTGTTCTTCATAGCTTGTCTCGAGGTTTGAGGAGTTTAGGCTGAACTTTAATATGATCAAAAGGGAAGTCAACCTGACTGAACTGCTCATGGATCTTCAGGCAGCTGAATTACTCCAAAAGAGCGATCCTCAGGCCCACATAGCTGAGAAAGACGCATCTTCTTCTGGTGGAAAAAGGAAGAAGAAAAAACGCACCTAAAAAGGTTGCAGATGAGGTGCCTAAGGCAAAGAAGCCAAAGGCAAAGATTCCTCATGAGGAATTCAAGTCTAAGACTAAATGCTTCAAGTGCGGCCAACCAGGTCACTGGAATACGGCGTGTCCTAACAAGAAGAAGAAGAGAGGTACATCTCACACTCGGGTTGTAGAAACATGTTTAGCAACTTGTTCTACCTAGTCATGGGTAGTGGATACTGGAGCTACTGATCATGTTTACATGTCTTTACAGGGGTTCCTGGTAAAAAGACAGCTGAGTGAGGATGAGATCACCATCTACATGGGCAATGCTACGAGAATGGCGGCTGTTGTAGTGAGAGACGTTGTTTTACCTTTCAGTTGTGATAGAACTTTGGTTTTGAAAGATTGTCTTTATGTGCCTGGTTTGAGGTGAAACTTGGTTTCAGTTTCTAAATTGATTATGGATGAATATTCTATTTCTTTTGATAACAAAGTGGTTATCTTTAGTGGTAAACATTTTATCTTTTCTGGCACATTGGATGGACACTTATACTTTTTTAAACCAATTGAAAACACTACGCAAAGACAACTGTTGAATACTTCGATCATAAACCCTAACAAGAGAAAAGAACCTTCAGACTTAAATCAAACCTATCTTTGGAATCTAAGGCTAGGTCATATTAACCTTAAGAGGATACAAAGGCTTGTAAACGATGGACCATTGTCTTCTTTGGTACTAGAATCATATCCTTTGTGTGAATCCTCTTTGGAAGGTAAAATGACCAAGCGTCCTTTCCAGTCAAAAGGAAATAGATCCGAAGGACTATTAGATTTGATTCACTCTGACCTGTGAGGCCCTATGTCAGTTCAAGATCGAGGAGGATTCGAGTATTTCATCACTGTCATTGATGATTACTCTAGATATGGTTATATCTACCTATTGTGTCGCAAGTCTGAATACTGCTTTAAGAGATTCAAAGAGTTTAAGGTGGAAGTGGAGAAATGAACAGGCAAAAGTATCAAGTCACTATGTTCTGATCGTGGTGACGAGTATCTCTCAAGCGAATTTAGGAATTACATGCCAGAGAATGGGATTACATCTCAGTTGACTGCGCCTGGAACGCCACAGCAGAATGGCGTGGTGGAAAGAAGGAATCGTACACTGTTAGAGATGGTTAGATCGATGATGAGTTATTCTGAGTTGCCCATTTCGTTCTGTGGATATGCCCTAGAAACAACAACCTATATTCTTAACTTGGTTCCATCAAAATCAGTTCCTGCTATAGCCACAGAACTATGGACTGGACGAAAGCCCAGTTTGAACTATATTCGGATTTGGGGTAGCCCAGCACATGTGTTAGACAAGGAAGCTAATAAGCTGGCACCTCGTACTGCTGTAAGGCTATTCGTTGGATATCCTAGAGGAACGAAAGGTGGTTTGTTTTATAGTCCTAAGGATCAATAGATCATTGTCAGCATCAAGTATATGATTTTAATGATCATTTTAAATCATAGAGAAATATGGAAATATTAATTTAATATATCATATGCTTAATTTAGAATTTAATCTAAATTAAGTAAAATAAACTAAATAAAAATAAGGTATAATAAGATTATGTAGTTAAGAGGGCTTGAACATTTGGCCAAAAACATAAATGGAATAATAAGCACTTAACCACTAGACTAAGAGAATTTATACAATATTAATTAAACTGCTTTAATTAAATATACTCATAAATGCTTCAGTAAAAAGAGGATTTTAAAATACTTTAAAGTGGATTGAACCTTGGACTTCTAGTATAAAATCCTACACCGGTTGTACAAGAAGATGAACCACCAAACACTGCACAACGTATAACAGAAGTACATGAACTGCCTCGTCACAGTGGAAGGGTTGTACGCTAACCTGATAGATTCGTTGGTCTGGGAGAGGCTTCAGATTTCCCAGAGGGACTAAATGAATTGGATCCTAGGACTTATGATAAGGCAATTCAAGATAAAGATACGGATTCTTAGAAAACTGCAATGGAGTCTGAGATTGGATCTATGGATCGTAATCAAGTTTAGAAACTTGTAGAACCACTAGATGGGGTAAAACCCATTGGCTGTAAGTGGGTCTACAAGCGCAAGAGAGGATCTGACGGGAAGGTTGAAACCTTCAAGGCAAGATTGGTGGCAAAATGGTATACTCAGAAAGAAGGGATCGATTATGAGGAAACCTTTTCACCGGTAGTCATACTTAAGTCAATCCGGATTCTCTTATCTATTGCCGCTCATTTGGATTATGAGATCTGGCAGATGGATGTCAAGATAACTTTCCTAAATGGAAATCTTGACGAAAATATTCACATGAAGCAACCAGAGGGAATCACTGCTAGGGGCCAAGAGCACTTAGTGTGTAAGCTTAAGAGATCCATTTATGGACTTAAGTAGACATCGAGATCTTGGAACATCCGATTTGACGAGTTTATCCAGTCATATGGATTCGTGCAAAGTCCGGATGAGAGCTGTGTGTACAAAAAATGTGATGGAAACGTGGTGGCATTCCTCATACTTTATGTTGATGACATCTTGCTTGTTGGAAATAGTAAGAAGGCGTTGTCGAACATTATGGTGTGGTTGTCCGAGCAGTTCAATATGAAGGATCTAGATGAAACCATACATGTCTTTAGCATCAAGATCATTAGAGATTTCCAAAAAATGATGTATGTCTGTCTCAGGCGACTTATATCGATAGTGCTAGCTAGATTTGGCATGCAAGATTCCAAGAAAGGTTTTATACCTTACAGTCATGAAATTCATCTATCCAAGGAAATGTGTCCCCAAACACAGTCTGAGATAGAGAAAATGAAGAAAGTACTATATGCTTTGGCTGTGGGAAGTTTAATATATGTTATGCTATACACTAGGCCTGATATATACTATGCCATCGGCATGGTAAGCATATATCATTCTAACCCTGGACAAGGTCACTCGACTGCGGTCAAAAATATTCTCAAGTACCTTAAAAGAACTCGAGATTACATGTTGGTTTTCCGTTATGATACTCTAGTGTATTTGGGTTAGACGGACTCAGATTTTCTATCCAACAAAGATTAGAGTAAGTCTACCTCGGGCTGTGTGTTTACATTAGGAGATGGAGCCATCGTATGGAGGAGTATAAACCAGAATTGCATTGCTGATTCCACCATGGAAGCCGAGTATGTAGCTGTCTCTGAGGCTGCAAAAGAGGTTGGCTGGCTTCGCGTGTTCCTAGTGGGCTTGGGCGTTGTTCCTAATTTGCCTAAGACTATCACGATATACTGTGATAATTCTGGTGCAGTGGCAAATTCGAAGAAACCCAGAGCCCACAAGGCAAGTAAACACAGAGAAAGAAAGTACCATCTTACATGAGAAATCGTTAAGAGAGGAGACGTGGCGGTGGTCAAGATTGCATCGGAGGACAAGCTGGTTGATCCATTCACGAAGAGCCTACCGGCTAAGACCTTTGATGGTCAGGTGGAGAAAATGGGAGTGAGATGCAGACCTGGTGGCGCAGTTTGAGTTAATAGTTTTGATTGAAAGATATGCTTCAAGTATAAGTGGAAGATTCTTAGTTTGTATACTGGAAGATTTGTCTTTGTATACTTTTCTAAAGATGTGACGATATGAAATGAAAGTTATTACAGTCACTGTTTGCATTTAGATTATGTTCTATAATTGTTCTATGCAATATTCCATATACTTACATTGTAGATGATATGGTGTGGGGAGTCACACGGTAAGATCATATCATTATAACCTTGTAATGTATTAAAGAGCTCACGGCTTAGATGGTCTTGAACATACCATCGGTACACCGTAGAATAATCTGATAAGTTAGTTTATCTTAACTAACTGATTATTCTAGTACACTTGTTAGTGTATTGAGGAGGATCACGATATGATACTATTCTCTGTATCTGACCTAGTTAGTGCGAGAATAAAGATCCACAGAGTTGGGGTTCTGAACTCATGTGATATTGTCAAGCATATGTGTGCATTGTTTGTTACTTTGATTTATCAATCGGTGAGATCTTTTTGTAGATCAATAAACTTGATATCTTGGGTAATAATAATGTATACATGATGTCTCGAGCAGTATGCATGAGCACCGTGTCCTGTTGCGCTGGGTTGATGATGTTCTCTTGAGGAAACACAAGTTCATGTTGAAATTCTGCAGGTGGAATTTATTCCTTACATGGTAAAGTTTGTGTGGTACTACTCAAGGTTTTAGATATTAATTAATTCTGGCCGTCAGAGGTAGACATAATTAATTAATGAACATTATATCTTAAACATGAGGAATGGCTCGACTAAAGGAGAAAGCATATTCATAAATATGTATTAAATTGGTAGGTCAGTTTTACTTCTTTAGTGGAATAAAAGTAAAATTTAATTTATTTAATTATATCCTAAGTTTATTGGATATTGGATATTAAATAAATTAGTGGGCCAATTTAATATTCTTCTAGATCCCTGTTGTAGCCCAATTGACTGATAGTGGACTGGATATAGAACTTGAGATAGAGGCCCAAGCCCAATAGGGTTGGGATGATGATTTTCGATCACCACCTATATAAATATATGTGAGGGGTTCGAAAATCATAAGTAAGAAATCAGCCCCTCTTTGTCTCTCAAAATTATCCACAGATTTCACAAACCTATCTAGTAGATTTCAGCCCAATTTGAATCTAGATACAGTTCGGGAATGTAACAAAAGATGTTAGAGTGGAATCTATGTGTGGTTGATTTTGTGGAGATATGTGGCACCAGTTTTGTGTTGTTTCAACAGCAAGATTAGTCCTGTAATCTTGTCCTCAGACTGTCTAACAATTGTAAGTAATTCGGATCTATGTCTTCCACTTTATTAGATTCGTTTTACATGGTTTTGTGTTTGACGTGATAAACATGCATGTTACATGAAAATATGACTTGCATGAACATGGATTAATGAACAACCAAATGATCATGCGGTCGTTTAATTCGAAAAAACCCCAACAGTTATTACACGAAGACTCCCGTCACTTGACCCCTTTCCTACGCAATTCAACCTCTTTCACTAAACTAAATTGTGAGCTCCCCTCACAACCTAGAATCCTTCTCGTTCCCACAGAAAATGTCTCCCGAGACTTCTTTAAGTATGTATGAAAGTGAGTTTCAAACACAGACTAGAAACACAATGATCTAACTGATCAAACCTAGTCTATCCGAATACTATATGCTTCGAATATGAAGTCTTTTGACTCTCAGCCCTTTGGTGTATTCGTAAAACTCATGTCTTCTAAACTAGTCTGAATCCCAGGCTATTTATAAGAAACAGTTATAGCCTAAACAAGGTATTCAGAAGTTCTATTTTGACTAGAATTTAACAAGGAAACAATTTCCTTATATAAATCGGACTTTCCTAGTTTAGATGTCTTCCTTGAATAGAACTCCTTCTTTCCTTCTTGATCTTCATCACGAACAAGGCATATTCTATTCTCAAATGTCCATCTTGAATCTGCAGCACCAGCTCTTTGATTCCAGCATGATACGTCTCTTGTAAACTCTTTGGACAATCATGTACATGATCATGTCTCTGAACATGATTAAGTACATGTCTTGATCTTCAATCAGATTGGTAGCGGAATGTTCACAGTAATGTCCAGAACATGTTATTCGAACATGAATAATCGAAACCTTTTGTGTTCTTTTGAAATTACCATAATATCTAATCAGATAATGATAATCCCGAACACTTTAGTGTAGATGGCATTAACAATCTCTCCCTTTGTCTTTATCTGATTGCAAATCAGCTCCTTGTTTTAAAAGAACACAACCCCTGAACTGTAGGATCATGTACTTAAAAACATACTTGGATGTTGTGAAGAACATCATATGATTCAACTATGTTTCACTTTCTTATTAGCTTGTATCTGCTCTGCTATATTGATTTTTTTTTCTTTTATATTTTTATCTTTTGATAGCAGTTTCAATTTTTTAGCAGATATGAAACATATAGGGAAGAAAAACAATATGTTCCATAATAAAATAGCTATTACAAGCTATTAAAGCAAAAACAAAATATCTTGCAAAACATGATGCAAGATAAGTAGAACAGAAAACAAACATAAAAAAAACTTATATTGCATTACTCCCCCTGTTTGCCACCGAGAAAGGTAAATGAGTAATAACCAGCAACTACTAGGATTTGTTAGGGTCTTGATCAGCAACATCTTGTTCAGATTCTCCTTCTGCTTTAGAACCTTCTTCTTCATATTCAGCTTCTGTCTCTTCATCAGCTTCTTCTTCTGTCTCAGCTTCCTCTTCCTCATCAATGTCTTCTTCAGCAGCCTCCTGCTCTTCTTCTACAGCCTCTTCTGCAGTCTCTTCTTGGATAGCTTCAGTTTCCTTCCCTTGTGCTGCAGACTGTGCTTTCCCTTGTTTTGATGCTGGAGTAGACTTCTTCTGTGTAGCAGCTTCGGCAGTACTTGCAAGCTCGTGCAAGTTATGAACATTCTCAGGAACATCTGTTACTGGGAAGGCAAATTCTTTTCCTGATGAGAGATCAACAATCATTGCTTGAATCTTCATCTTCTCAGAAGTATGCTCAGAAATCAGACGAGCATGAAACTCCAAGCTTCTCTCTAAAATCTTCAGCATATCACTCTTAGGTGATGATTCTTCAATAGTATCATCCATTCCTTTGTTGAATGATAGGTAGTGCTTGAACTGGAGATGAAGATGAGGATCTCTTATCTCAAGAGCAACCTTGATCACAAGAGACTTGTTGATCGGAACAACTTTGTCTTTCTCTGAAGATACATTCTTCTTTTGTTACTTGATTAGGCTGTAGACTAGTGAAGGATAGCATAGAGGTCCCTTGACCACTGTAGATTCAGCACTGCTGATGATCTTGCCGAACACAAACTTACTGTAATTGAACTTCTTTCTAGTTCCGAGGTGATACAGAAACTTCCCTTGAGCTTGAGTCACTGCTGCTCTGTGCTTTGTGGGCCAATTGTGGATCAAAATTCTGAACAGAGCACCATACTTGTGAGTCAGCTTGGAAGTTGGAATAGTCTGCGGCTGCGATGGCCATTTGTTGTAGATGCCCTGGGTCAGTTCCTGAGCAACCATCCCCCAGTCATCAATCTTCTTGTACTCCCCCTCAGATGCACATCCCATAAATTTATTAATGAGATATGGAGAAAACTAAAGCATTTCTCCTCTAACAAACACTTTCTGAAAATCTTCAGATTCTGGATCATCAATCTCTTTGGTTAGATTACAGTAGAACTCAGACACAACCTTAGGCACAAAATCTTGCACCTTCTGCACAGTTCCTAAAAGACCAGCTTTCTCTGACAAGGTATACACACCGGTGGCCAATAGTGTATCCTTGTCAACCTTCTTCTCAGAGATCATTGACCTCTACTTCACCTTGTCCCACAAATCAGCATGCTTTGAAGAATGAAAGATAGATTGTCTTAAAGTACCTGGAACATGAGCAATCTGTTTGAGAGCTTTAGACTCATGTTCGCTTGACTGTGACTGAACATCTTCAGGTACATCCTCCGACTGGATAGCTTTATTGGCTTTCTTGGAAGGATCAGTCATTTTAGCAGCTTTTCTTTTCTTTATAGACACAGCAGTGGATAGTAGAGTGATGGAAGCTCGGCTTCGAGTTACAGGAGTTCTGGGCACTAACTACACCACATCAGTAGAGGCCTTCTTTCTGGGGGTTCTTCTTTATAGGTGATCTGGCAAACAGATCATATTGTGCAGATGCAAGCAACTTCTCCTGTTGTGGAACATGAGTCTTCTCAGCAGATTCAGAGGATGAACTCTGAACAGCTACTTTCTCTGTTGGATCAGCAACTAAAGGTCTGTGAATGATCTTCTTCTTTTCTTTTACAAGAGCAGCTACTATGGTTTTCATCTTCAGACTTAATGGAATGTCATCTTCTCTGTCTTTATCATCTCCTTCTGCAATAAAAGGTTGAATAGGCATATCTGAAGGCTTAACTTGATCATCAGCAGTAGATCCCTTCTCTTTCTGAAGGGCTTGGGTAGCACATGCTGTGACGATCTTCTTTGATGAAGGGGCTATAGTGTTCTTGGTTTTCTTGACTGCAGTTCTCTTTGTTCTTGCCTTCTTTTTGTTGACATCATAAGACTTTGCGGCTTCCTTCAAAAGATCTTGGATTGAAAGACTTTCGGTCTTAGTTTTCTTCACTGAAGAAGCAATTTCTTGCTCTTCTGTCTCCATATCTTCTTTCTCTTCATCTTTATGGAATGTTTTAATCAATTCTTCTGTATCTCTGCTTGAAGACTCATCACGAAGTGTCCTCTGAACAAGCTTCTTATATGTAGATTCACCTCAAACCTGTCTATCAAACCTATCCTCCTCGTAGAACTGATCTTGAGGTTTGGAATATGTAACCTTTCCATACCTCATTCTGGGTTTCATGACTTTCTTGGGACAGACAAGTTCTCGTTTCGGAGCCATTAGAAATATATGGGTATATGACAGAAATAAACAGCAAGAGAATTAATGGCAAACAATGGATAAAACTCAGAAAACTCAGTGGATTTATCGAGAGAGAAGAGTTTTTTATTTCAGAAATTTGAAAAGTGAACGTTCTCTCTAAACGGCTAAACATATTTATAAGAGAGTATTCCGTTCACAGAATAGACTCACGTTTCCGTTAGACTAAGAAATTGGAGGGAAATTCTGGAAAATCAGAGATGACAATAGCACGTCAGAACTAGCCGTTGACAAAGATGTACACTGGTTTTTGAATATTGTACATGCACATCCTGAAGAACATTTTATGGGAATGTTCAGTCCCTTTGTGCAGGAATGGTTCTTTCCTGTTGACTGTGAAATAGACACACTCATACCCCTCTTCTTGTTTTACTGAATCAAGCACACCCCAAGGGATGCTCTGAGTCTCTCAAATCGAGCTACATCCAATCCATTGGTGAACAAATTTGCTAGTTGATGTTCTGTCTTCATGTGTTCAATCTTTAGCACTTCTTCTTCAACCAACTCTCTGATGAAGTGATGTCTGATGTCTATACATTTGGTCCTCGAATGCTATACTGGGTTCTTTGAGATGTTCATAGCACTTATATTATCACAGTACAAAATAGGAGTATCATAACTAACTTTATAGTCTTTTATCATCTGCATTATCTAGATGATCTGAGTAGAGCTACTCCCTGTTGCAATGTATTCAACTTCTGCTGTAGATAGGGATATGTAGTTCTGCTTCTTACTGAACCAGGAAACAACGTTGTTTCCTAAAAAGAAACAAGCACCTGAAGTGCTAGTCCTAGGAAGTATTTTAGATCTCCAACAAGGCTCATCTCAAATCCAGTTTCCATGTCTCTGATGAAGTCCTTGACCATCTTATCAAACACTAATCCAAACACTATATCATCCACATATACTTGAACCACAATTACTTGATTTTTCCTTTCTGATGAACAGTGTTCTGTCTTCTCCTCCTCTGTTATATCCTTTGCTTACTAGGTATGTAGCCACTCTTTCACACCATGCCCGAGGAGCTTGCTTCAAGCCATATAAAGCCTTCTTTAGTTTGAACACAAACTCTGGATGATGTGGATCTTCAAATACTTTAGGCTGTGCAAAAAACACATACTTCTTCAGGAATCCATTCAGAAAAGCACTCTTGACATCCATCTGCTATAGTTTAAACTTCATGATGCATGCCATGGTCAGAAGAAGTCTGACTGATTTAATCCTTGTAACTGGAGCAAAGGTTTCATCAAAATCAATGCCTTCAATCTGAGAGTAACCTTGAGCAACCAGTCTAGCTTTATTCCTTATAATATTTCCAGTTTTATTAGTCTTGTTCTTGAATATCCACTTAGTTCCAACAATGTTGACTCCTTCAGGTTTCTGAACCAAATCCCAAACATCATTCTTCTTGAACTGTACAAGTTCTTCCTGCATGGCGTCAATCCAGTAATAATCTTTGAGGGCTTCTTGGAAGTTTTTGGGTTCAATTTTGGAGGTGAAACAGACATAGGATATCTCATCAGCATCCTCTTTCTTAGCCTACTTCTAGTCATCCTTCCTTCATGAATATATCTAAGTACTTCTGAAGTAGGATGATTCTTGATGATCTACTTCGAAGGCTTTCTGTGCCTTACTGTCTTTTCTTCAGTTTCTTTGTTTGTATTATCATGAACATTAGGATGTTCAAAGACATCTGTGTGAACATCATCTTCAGGGGTATTAACAGTATTGTCTTGATCATCAAATCTAACATTGACTGTCTCAATCACAGCCTTTGTCTCTTTGTTGTAAATCCTGTATGATTTACTAGTTCTGGAGTATCCCACGAACATCCCTTCTATACCTATGTGGTTCATCTTGCAGAGATACTCTCTGTCATTGAGTATATAACATGTGGTTCCAAACACATGAAAGTACTTCACTATTGGTTTTTTCTCATTCCAAATCTCATATAGAGTAGTGAAAGTACCTGGTCTCAGATGAACTATGTTGCTGATGTGGCATACAGTATTGATGGCTTCTACTAAGAACATACCAGCAACTCCTTTAGCAGCAATCATGGTTCTTGCCATCTTTTGAAGAGTTATGTTCTTCCTTTCCACAACTCCATTCTGCTGAGTAGTTTTGGGGGCTAAGTACTCATGACTAATACCATTCTTACTGTAGAATGTATCAAAGTACATGTTCTCAAATTCCTTGCCATGATCACTTCTGATTCTGATAATCTGATCATCCTTCTCAACTGTGGTCTTGCAGGCTAATCTCTTGAATACTGTGAAAGCTTCACTCTTGTATCTGAGAAAGTCAACTCAAGTAAAGCTTGAGTAATCATCAATGCAGAAAAGCACATACTTTTTTCCTCCATAGCTTTCCACAACCATATGCCCTATTAGATACATATGAATGAGATCTAGAATTCTCTTGGAAGTTCTGTCTTGCACTTCTTTGTGTTGGGATGTGGACTATTTCCCAATCTGACATGGACCGCAGACTTTGTCTTTATCAATACTGATCTGAGGCAGCCCTCTAATAATCTCCTTACTGATGATCTTCTAGAGATTTCTGAAGTTGATGTGTCCAAGTTTTTGATGCCAGAT
Organism: Perilla frutescens; assembly: GCA_026008535.1. NCBI lineage: Eukaryota > Viridiplantae > Streptophyta > Magnoliopsida > Lamiales > Lamiaceae > Perilla > Perilla frutescens. Next base: position 38,615,603 of record BRKX01000006.1, on the reverse strand, counting down.
CTCAGACTCTTTTATAGATGTTCTTTGACATATTAAAGAACATTGTGCCGGAACATGTAGCTGATAACAGTTGTCAGGTGATCTCTTTCCTTCCATGAATAAGTCATTGTTCTTATTCATAACTCTGCAACTTTCTTTGGTGAAGACTATAGTCATGTCATCATCACATAGTTGACTGATACTTATTAGATTAGCTTTGAGTCCATCAACTAGCATAGCCTTCTTAAGATTTGGCATTACTTCAACAATCAGCTCTTCTTTTCTAATTACTTTGCCCATTTTTCCATCTCCAAAGGTAACAAAGTTTTACGAGCAATCTTTCAGATTCTGCATCACAGAACAATCTCCAGTCATGTGTCTTGAACAACCACTATCAAAATACCAGCTTCTTTTATCTTCAACTTTCAAGGAAGTATGAGCAATTAGGCTGGTTTGCTTGACAACCCATTACTTCTTCTGTGCAGACTTCTTCTTTTTCTCAGTAGCTGATTTCTTCTAGGGGTTGCTGGAATGCTGAGCCACAAATCTTCTTCTCATTCTCCTCAGATCAAAGAGATATTTTTCACAATGAAGACGAATGTGGCCTTTTTCTTCACAATAATGGCAGATGATTCCTTTTATGTTGCCATTATTTGCAGTCATCTTCTTGATAATGTTCTTCGGGATGTTCTTAGCATTATTCTGTACATGCACTGGCTAGCTTGTACTTGCTTTGACAAACATTATCTTGGATTCTCCACCATTGTATCCAAGACCTAGATGACTCTTCCTAAAATCTCTTGGGGTAGTAAGAATCTTTTCAAGATTCTCAGATCCATTGTTCAGCATGTTGACATTCCTTTTGATGGACTTCGGTTCTGTAGACAGCTCTTGAATCTTCTTCTTTTGCTATTGAATAATGACCTTCTGTTCTGAATCAGATCTGATTAATTCCCCCTTTTCTTTGAGCAGATCTTTGTTGTGAGATTGCAAAGTCTTGTTGATCTCAGCTACTTCAAGCCATTTTTCATATATCTCTTTTTAGGTCTGAACAAATTCTTCATGGCTGAAATCTTCATTGTCTGAGTCTTCATATTCTGTAAGTTTGAAAGAATCCTGGAACTCCGAGACTTTTGCTGTACAAGCATAGGTCTCTTCTTCTGATTCACTGCTACTTTCATCAAAATCATTATCACTAAGAGACACATTTTAGTTCTTTTTATTCTTCTTCAGAGTGTTGGCACATTCAACTTGAATGTGTCCAAAGCCATCACACTCTCTACATTGAATTCCTCACTTTGTATTTGAAGGTTGAAACTCTTTCTGCTCACTGTTAGAGTTTCTATCTTGCTGGGGATTACTAAAAGATTGTATTCTGTTGTTGGACCTCCTGAAAGACTGCTTGTTTAATCTTATAAGCATTCGATTGAAGTTCTTCGTGATAAGGACCATATTGTTCATTGTATCTGAATCAAGTACAGGTTTTTATTTCTGTACATGTTCAGGTACATCTTTAGAGATTTCAGTTTTAAGAGCAATACCTCTCTTCCTTGAGCTACTGTCTTCATCATCCAGATTCATCTCGAACGTCCTCAACGACCCCATTAGTTCATCAAGCCTCATATTCTTGATGTCCTTGGCTTCTTCAATAGCAGCAACTTTGTAAGCAATATTTCTTGCAAGAGATCTGAGAACCTTCCTCACAAGCTTATCATTGCTAATAGGCTCTCCAAGGGTAAAACTCTGATTTGATATGCTTCTCAGTCTGGCATTAAACTCTCCAATGTATTCAGATTCTTCCATTCTGAGACTTTCAAATTTTGAAGTCAGATTTTGAAGTCTTGACAGCCTCACAGAACTTGTCCCTTCAAAGGTAGTTTTCAGAATGTCCCATGCAACTTTTGCAGTCTCACAGGTTGAAATTAGACTGAATATCTCAAGATCCACTGCAGAGAATATTGTATTGAGAGTTTTGGAGTTGACATTGTACCAGTTCTTCTGCAGCACAGTCCACTCTCCTTCTTCAATCTCCACATGCTTTCCTTCTTTGGCAACAGTTGGCTTTTTCCATCCTTCAGTAACACTCTTCCATATGAGTTCATCAATCAATCTTAAGAATGCCTTCATCCTTGCTTTCCAGTAAGGATAGTTGTTGCCTTCTAGAAGTAGTGGTCTGACCGTAGATCCCCCTTCTTTGATTGCACTCATGGCTAGAATGCAATCAAAACCTTCACGCAGATATGTAGCTTTCAGGATTCTTTTCGCACTAACACCAAAGGCGACCCGTGAGAAATAGTTTACTACTACGTTGAATGGTTACAAAGGTTATTACACAAAGACTCCCGTCACTTGACCCCTTTCCTACCTGATTCAACCTCTTTCACTAAACTGAATTGTGAGCTCCCCTCACAACCTAGAATCCCTCTAGTTCCCACAGAAAATCTCTCATGAGACTCATCTAAGTGTGTATGAAAGTAGGTTTCAAACGCAGACTAGAAACAAAATGATCTAACCGATCAAACCTAGTCTACCCGAATAATATATGCTTCGAATATGAAGTCTTTTGAATCTCATCCCTTTTGTGTATTCATAAAACTCGTGTCTTCTAAACTATTCTGAATCCCAGGCTATTTATAAGAAATAGTTATAGCCTAAACAAGGTATTTAGAAGTCCTATTTTGACTAGAATTTAACAAGGAAACAATTTCCTTATATAAATCGGACTTTCCTAGTTTAGATGTCTTCCTTGAACAGAACTCCTTCTTTCCTTATTGATCTTCATCACAAACAAGGAAGCTTCTATTCTGAAATGTCCATCTTGAATCTGCAGTACCAACTCTTTAATTCCAGCATGATACGTCTCTTGTAAACTCTTTGGACAATCATGTACATGATCATGTCTCTAAACATGATTAAGTACATGTCTTGATCTTCAATCAGATTAGCAGCGGAATGTTCACAGTAATGTTCAGAACATGTTATTCAAACATGAATAATCAAAACCTTTTGTGTTCTTTTGAAATTGCCATAATATCTAATCAGATAATGACAATCCTGAACACTTTAGTGAGAATGGCACTAACACTGTAGAACACTACTAGAACAAACTGAATCCTCCAACTGGAGCAAGGAATTCAAAATAGTGGACTTGGTGCTAAGATGATGGTGTTCACACTTAGGTGTAATTTATTAATAAACGTCCACACTAACGTGGCTTATTCATTGGAAGGTTACACGACCGTGATGATTTCCAGCTATTAATTTACTTGTCATAAGGAAATTTGACTGGAGATAAATTAAAGGTGGTTTTACCTGTTTAAAAATGAATTTTATAAACGTCCATACTAACGTGGCTTATAAGAAACATTTTTAAAACAAGTTAAAACGTGGCTTATAGGAAATTTAAGGTTTTCGATTATCTGTGAGTATCCTAAAGTTTGTGACTGTACTGCATGTTTACTTTTTAGTTATTCTATATCATCATGGCACTCTCCAACCTGTCCTCTATTCTCAAAGAAAACAAGTTAATCGGTGAAAATTGCAATGACTGGATTCGAAACATTAATCTTGTTCTCACTGCAGAAGGACACAAATTCGTACTTGAAGAGCTATGTCCTCAAAAGCCCGATGAGAATTCTGGCGAAGAGCAAAGGTTGGCCTATGCTAAGTGGGTTAAGTCTGATGAGATTGCACGCTGTTATATTTTGGCTTCTATATCAAATGTGTTGTAACTGCAACATCAGTCTATAAAGACTACTTATGATGTCATGTACAACCTTAAGGATCTCTTCGGTCACCAGAACTGCTCGGCTCACCATTTGGTGATGAAGAAACTGATGAGCATGAAAATGGCTGATTTCACACCTGTTAGGGATCACGTTCTCAGTATGATGAGTTATCTACCTGAGATCGATACCGTGGGGGAGATCTGGACATCGAGTCTCAGATAGACATCATGCTTCATGCATGTCCTCGAAGTTTAAGCAGTTTAGATTGAACTTCAACATGGTAAAGAAGGACGTTACCTTATCTGAACTACTCATGGATCTTCAGGCGGCTGAGTTACTTTAGAAAGGAAATCCAGAGGCACACCTAGCTGAAAATAGGGCGTCTTCTTCCGGTACTAAAAGGAAGAAAAGGAATGCGCCAAACAAATCTACAGAGGGGGCGTCTAAGGTAAAGAAGTCCAAGACTAAGATTCGTCCCGAGGAATTTAAGTCAATGAAAAAATACTTCAAGTGCGGCGAGCCAGGTCACTGGAAGGCGGAGTGTCCTAACAAGAAGAAGAAAAAGGGTACGTCTCAATCTCTTTTCATTGAAACATGTTTAGCTACTTGTTCTACTCAGTCATGGGTAGTAGATACTGGATCTATTGATCATGTTTGCATTTCTTTACAGGGGTTCCTGGCAAAAAGACAACTGAGTGATGGAGAGATTTCAATTGACAAGGGAAATCCTACAAAAGTGGCGGCAGTTGCAGTGGGAGACATAACCTTATCTTTTAGTAGTCAAAGGATTTTAGTTTTAAATGATTGTCTTTATGTGTCTGGTTTTAGGTGAAACTTGATTTCAGTTTCTAAACTTTTTATGGATGGATATTCTGTTTCTTTTGATAACAAGGTTGTTATCTTTAGTTATGAACGTTTTATCTGTTCTGGCACATTAGATGGACATCTTTATTTACTTTATCCTATGCAAAACACTACACAAATGCATTTACCGAATACATCGATCATAAACCCTAACAAACGAAATAAACATTTAGAAATGAATCAAACCTATCTTTGGCATCTTAGGCTCGACCAAATTAACCTTAAATAGATACAAAGACTAGTAAACTATGGGCCCTTATTTTCATTGGTCCTAGAATCGTTTTCTTTGTGTGAATCCTGCTTAGACGGTAAAATGATCAAGCGACCCTTTAAGGATAAAGGGAATAGATCTGGAGAGGTATTAGATTCGATTCACTCTGACCTATGTAGCCCTATGTCAGTTCAGGCTCGAGAAGTGTACGAGTATTTCATCAAGATATGGATACATATACTTGTTACGCCGCAAGTCAGAATCCTTTGAGACTTTCAAAGAATTCATAGCGGAAGTGGAAAAACATATAGGTAAAAGTATCAAATCACTACGGTCTGATCGTGGTGGTAAGTACCTCTCGAATGAATTTAGGGACTACTTGGTAGAGAACAGGATTACATTCCAGTTGACTGCGCCTGGCACACCACAGCAGAACAGCGTGATGGAGAGAAGGAACACAACATTGTTAGAGATGGTTAGATCGATGATGAGCTATTCAGATCTGCCTATTTCATTCTAGGGATATGCTTTGGAAATGGCAACCTATATTCTCAATGTGGTTCCATCAAAATAAGTCCCATCTATGCCCATAGAACTTTGGACTGGACGAAAGCCCAGTCTTGGACATTTTTGGATTTGAGATAGTCCAGCACATGTGCTGGATAAGGAAGCTGATAAGCTGAAACCACGTACAGATGTTAGACTGTTTGTTGGATATCCCACAGGAACGAAAGGTGGATTATTTTATAGTCCTAAGGATCGGAAGATCATTGCGAGTACCAATTCTCGATTCTTAGAGGAAGAACATGTAATAAATCACAAGCCAAGAAGTGAGATAGTACTCGAGGAGCTTCAAGGGAAAAATTTGAATCTGACACCAACAGTACAAGAAGAGGAACCACAAATTACTGCACAACGTGTCATAGAAGTACGGGAATTGCATCGTCGCAGTGGGAGGGTTGTACGCCAACCTGACAGATTCATTGGTTTAGGTGAATATTCGGATTTCCTTGAAGGACTAAATGAATTGGATCCCAGGACCTATGATGAAGCGATCCAAGACAAAGATGCAGATTCTTGGAAAATTGCAATGGAGTCTGAGATTGGATCTATGGATCACAATCAAGTCTGCGAGCTTGTAGAACCATAAGATGGGTAAAACCCATTGGGTGTAAGTGGGTCTACAAATATCATTGGTAGGTGGTGGTAATTTCTCTATGGCGACGATCTTAGCCCGATCGACCTCCAAACCTGCAGAAGATACTTTGTGACCTAAAACTATACCGTCACGTACCATAAAATGATACTTTTCCCAGTTAAGGACTAGGTTGGTATCTTCACATCTCTGCAAAACTTGAGTTAGATTGGCTAGACAATTATCAAATGAATCACCATAAATAGAGAAATCATCCATAAATACTTCCATAATGTTTTCAATTAGTCCATGGAAAATAGCCATCATACACCTCTGAAAAGTAGCAGGCGCATTGCACAGACCAAAAGACATATAACGATAGGTAAAAATACCGTAAGGACATGTAAACGCAGTCTTTTCTTGGTCCTCAGGAGCAATCATGATCTGATTATAGCCAGAATAACCATCCAGAAAACAGTAATATTCATAACTAGCTAATCTGTCTAACATTTGATCAATAAAGGGAAGGGGAAAATGGTCCTTTCTAGTGGCAGCATTCAACATACGATAATCAATACACACACGCTAACCAGTAACGACTCTAGTAGCAATCATCTCATTCCCTTCACCCTCTACAACAGTCATGCCCCACTTCTTAGCAACAACTTGAGTAGGACTAACCCACTCACTATCAGAGATAGCAAAAATAATACCGGCATCAAGTAATTTCAAAACCTCTTTTCTAACAACCTCTTGCATTATTGGATTTAGCCTACGTTGATTTTGCACACGTGGCTTATAATCGTCCTCAAGTAAAATCCTATGTATGCATATAGACGAACTAATCCCTTTCAAATCAAAAATTGACCAACCTATAGCACTTTGATGCTTTCTCAAAACACGCAAGAGACTATCCAGCTGAGACTCAGAGAGGTAAGCAGAAACGATTACCGGTTTGGTTTCATTGTCACCCAAGAATGCATACTTGAGATAGGCAGGTAGTGGCTTCAACTCCAACTTCTTGGGCACATGTGGTTCTCCATCCTTAGACTTCTCGCTTTCATCCCTCAGTGGTAGAAATTTGGATCCTCACCTTGGAATTTGCTGCAATGAATTCAATTCAGCAATAGCATCAGTTAAGTCGAAATTATCAAATTTGAATACATTTGTAGCAAAATAAGAATGGAGCAAAGTGTGCTCCAGAGAGTCCCTCAGATCCATAAAAGTGACTATATCAACGCAGGAGTCCACCACGTTGAGCACTTTGCACTCCTCGATTTGTTGGGCATCCTCCTTATCATGGAACTGCATGGCTTTAAAGAAGGAAAAAGTGACACTCTCATCATTGACACGAAGTGTCAATTCTCCCTTTTCCATGTCTATCAATGCCTTACCCGTGTTGAGAAACGGACGTCCCAAAATAAGAGGGACCTCAGAATCCGCCTCCATATCTAGCACCAAAAAATCAACGGGAAAAATGAACTCGTAGACTTTGACTAAGACGTCTTCAACTATTTCCCAGGGATGTGTCACTGATCTATCTGCCATCTGAAGACATATGGTGGTGGGCTTTATCTTTCCGATGTTCAATTTTTGGAAGAATGATAATGGCATCAGGTTGATGCTAGCCCCCAAGTCGCATAGAGCCTTCCCAGTGTGATCACCTCCAATGGTAACTGAAATGGTGAAACTCCCTAGATCCGTAAGCTTAGCTGGAAGCTTCTTCTGAATGATAGCACTGCAGTTCTCTAAGAGGTTGACTGTGGCATAATCACCCAATTTTCTCTTCTTGGAGATGACGTCCTTAAGGAACTTGGCATAACTCGGCATCTGCTGTAGAGTTTCCACCAGAGGGATATTAATATGCACTTTTCTAAATATCTCCAAAAATTTGGAGAATTGCTCATCTACTTTCCTCTTCTGAAACATCTGAGGATAAGGAACATTAGGTGATGCAGGGGCTAGCGGAGGTGGTGGTGTTGCAACACTGTCGGCAGCTGGATTATGATATTCCGAATCGTCCTCTACCTTCTCAGCTTCACCCTCAAGAGTTGATGCATGTCTTGGATTCGTCAGACCTTCATAAGAAGTCCCACTTCTCAAATATATTGCCTTACACTACTCATTGGGATTCACCGTGGTATTGCCAGGGAACTGACCCGGCTGATGCTGGTTTCCAACGACTGTAGCTAACTGTCTCAACTGCTTCTCAAACATTTTCATTTGAGTCCCCATGGCTCCAACAGCATTCTCAAGTTTCTCAACTCTAGATTGAGACTCTCTCATGTACTTCTCTGTCTTGCCTATAAAAGCGATCAGAAGCTCATCCATCTTCGGCTTCTTGTCTTCATCAATCACGCCATTGGTTACTGAAAAACTAGGTGGTGGCTGTAATGCGGCATTGGGATTTCCATATGATAGATTGGAATGATTACCTTAGTAGAATTGATTCCCACCTCGGTAATTGTGGTTGTTGTTCCTATAGGCCATTTGATTTATGTAGTTCACATCTTTCATTGCATTCCCCACATGATTCTCTACACCCGAACGTGTCATGGCATCAAACTGGATGTTGATGGTGGTATTCAGAGTAGATAGTTGGGCTGCCAGCATAGAAATAGGATCTGTGTCATCGATTGCTGCAGCCCTCTTCATAATCTTCACTTAACGATCATTAGTCCACTGATAACTGTTAGTAGCCAAGTCTTCAATGATAGAAACGGTTTGATCATGTTCTTTGTTGAGCAAGGACCCACCTGCTGAAGCATCTAACAATCTCTTCACCTCCATGTCACATCTGTTGTAGAAGATGCAAACGTGATGATCAACTCCAAAGCCATGGTTGGGACACTTCCTCGGCAACTCTCGAAATCTCTCACATGCTTCGTATAGATTTTCATCCTCATATTGGAGAAATTGAGTGATCTCACCTTTCAACTTCAGAGTCAGTCCGGGAGGAAAGAATTTGTGGAGGAACTTGTGAGCTAAACTCTCCCAGCTATCCACTGTACTAAGAACCAGTGAGTAATACCAATCCTTGGCAGCATCTCTAAAAGAGAACGAAAATAGACGGAGTCGAATAGTGTCGTCCGAAACTCCGTTCATCTTAATGGTGCTGCAAATCTCTAGGAACTGTTGCAGATGTGCATTCGGGTTTTCAGTTTTAAGACCTCCATACTGGTACTGCTGCACAATGCCTACCAATCCCGTCTTCAGTTCAAAATTGTTGGCATTGATTCTGGGACCAGGAATATGGCCATGATTAAGCACTGGCGTAAACATCTGATTTATGGGTATAGGAACCTCCTCTCTTGCAGCTTCATGCTTTTGCATCCGACGTTGCATTTCCTTCAACTGTCTCTGCAGTTGCTGCATTTGCTCAACCGTAACGGGTGCTCCCTGTTGATCGGCCATTCCTCTCCTTCTCCTTCTAGCGTTGTTGTGCCGAGCTGTGGCTTCAATCTCATGATCAAAAATCTGTAGTTGCTCTCTTTTTTATCTTGTGCTCATACATAACCTGTGGAAATAGATGAAAGAAAATAGATATTTCAACAGGAAGAGAAAATAAAGTAAAGAAACAATGTCTAGAGTACCAATATAAAATAAATTCGAATAATAGTAAATAAAGAAATAAGTCCCCGACAACGGCGCCAAAAACTTGTTCGGTATTTTAATTCACCTAAACTTCAAGTGTACAGCTAGGCTTATAGAAAACGGCGCCAAAAACTTGTTCGGTATTTTAATTCACCTAAACTGCAAGTGTACATCGAGGCTTATAGAACAGCGATGAACAAGGTCTAATCCATAGAGACTTAAATTCTAATTACTAGTTATTCTATCTATCCTAACTCTACTATCTAGAATAACCAAAGTTTAGAATTTTTAAACAAATGAAATAAAATAAATAAAAACTTGAAAACCTAAATTCACAGCAGATAGAGTTGCAGCAAAAAAATATCAAGAAGAAATGTGCATTCTAGGATTGAACAATCATCATTTAATCCATCTTATCAATTAATCCAATATTCATGTCTATGTTTGAGTTTTAATCACACTAGAGCAACCACTATAGTATTCAGAACCTCTTCTCAGAAAATTAAGAATGTAGATCACACGATAAATAACAATGCCTCCATTTATTATCTAACATGCAACTCCTAAATGATCCATGGGTTTAACTGCTCTCACCAATAATCTCAACTCTCTCGAATATTATTAATTACTATGTTAATTATTCTGTTCTGATGTCGAAACTCCTCTCTCGATTTATGAATCAACACAACGAACTGCATCAATTAATGGCCAATCAATTGACATAAATAAATACATCCCAAGAATAATTAAAGTGCAATAAAAAATCATAGACAAAAAAATTGGAATTAAATGAAAGACTTCATAAATGAATCATGCATCAACCCTAGAATACTAGGGTTTAGTTGTTCATAATGAAATAAACAAAAGAGTTCAAATTCAGGATGTTCATGGCTAGACAAGAATTAAATTGAATAAAACCCGGAAGAATAAATCTGTCTCTAATCTTGACTTTCTTGAAATCCTCTAGCGTGTTCTTCGTGATGTTTTCTGCCCCACAGCAAACCTCTGCTCTCAATTTACGGTCTGATTTATGATACTAATTTTCGCCCAAAAAGAACCCTTTTATACCAAGTTAGGAAAAAGCCCAAAAATACAGTGAAAATCGGACAGAGCCCGCTTCAGTCGCGACCAGAGTCGCGACCCTGCCGCCCGCGAATCGGCCTGCGACTCCACGTGGCATGACGTGGCGCCATGTGGCATGGAATTCGCGACCTTCAATTTATTCACGATCGGGGTCGCGAATTTTCTTCTTTTGCACCCCTCCTCTGTCGTGAAACTGCAGTGTCCTACTCAAGGTGATTTGCGACCATGCGATCGCGACCGGGTCACGGGTCCAAGCTCGCGACTTTCTTCTCGGCTAATTTCATCCCGTTTTCTCGATCAATCTCCTCATGTACTCTCTTGGGACTCCATACTTGCTTCAGACTCTAAAAGCAACCAAAATTGATGAACAAACCTGTAAAAATACATCAAGCACGACTAACTCCCAAAACTAGGGAAACTCAAAATAAACTGCGATAAAACACACTTAAATTATACAAAACACGACACTAAAGTGTACCAAAAATAGTGTAAAATCTCAGTTTATCAATGGTTCAAAATTAATAGCTAAGATAGAGGACGTGAATTAACTTTTGGTTAACATATTTTTGGTTTAATTGGATGGGGGAGGGGGGCATATATGGCATTTAACTTAATCAATCCTTTAATATTGTTATTTCCATATCTCTCTTTCTCTATATTTTTTTCGACTTCATATTCTATTCTCCATCCACTCTCGCCCTAGTTTCATTTTCGCTAAATTCATCATACATAATAAAACACCCATTAACAATAGTACAAAATATGGAGTAATTAAGAGCTAAAAATATTTTAAAATATTTTAATCAAGTGATCATGTCATCAATAAAGGATTTACCATTAAAATGTAACTAAAAGTAAAAAAGCATATGGTTGTTCATAAATAAAACAACACGTCATTCCATCTCAAATATAACATTCGTCTATCATATCTTCTCAAGAAAAAAAAATAAAGTCTATCATAATGTAAAATATTACAATACTTTATCGGGATGTAAATAGTTCATGATGGCTCTCAAATTTCACGGTTCCAATAAATATTTATGTTAAAGATATCCATAAGATGTTGAACCAAATAATATTGAAGTGCTAAATTTTTTGTTAGAATATTGAGAATATTGTATGCTTTTGTACTCGTACGATGTTCTCAAATTTCACATTCCCATTTGTATGATTTTGTACTCGTATGAGATTTAGGTTGTGAGTGTTGTTGAGTTATAGCAAAACAATAAAATATATAGAGTATTAAAATAAATCATTTAACATGATGAAACAAAATTTACATAGTGGCAACTTCATAATCAATGCAATCACTACAAAAAAGTGCTCTTTAGCGACGGACTTTTCCGTTGTTATATCATGAATTTCCGTCGCAGAATATGACTAACGACGGAATAATGACGGACACGGGGCATCACAGATAATCTCGTCGTTAATATAGACTTGCGACGGATTATGTGTCCGTCATTAGCCTAACGACGGACTACCAATGAATAGTCCATCGCCATTTTGTGTCGTCGTCGGCTGGTCGGCTGGTGGGGGACGATGCTTTGCCGACGGACTCACGACGAGTACGGCCGTCGCTAGTAGTGACGGAACATATTCTGTCGTTAGATCGCCGGCTAACAATCCGTCGTAAGTCCGTTGCTAGTAGCGACGGAAATAAATTCGTCGTTAGTTCTTTTTTTATTATTATTTTTATTATTTTTTATTTTTAATTCCTTAAATTAATGAAAATCTAACATTATAAATGAAATAATAATAATAATAATAATATTAAAAACATAATATATTAAATATTCAAATTCAAATATATTAAATTACATCAAAATTAAAATTTAATTATTCTAAAAAAAATATTGTCACTGCAGATCAGAAGAGGGGGGCGGGGGCAGGGGGAACTGCGGTGGCTGGCCGAATCTGGCGAACATCTGGGCCCACTGAGCCTCCATCTGAGCCTGCATCTGGGCCTCTATCTGGGCCTGCATCTACTGAATCTCATCCCGGATCTCGGTCCTGACCTAGTCCCGGATCTGGGCCCTCATCTCATCCACACGCCGAGTGAAGGTCTCTTCTGTAAAAGCGGGCTGTGAGGTGGCGCCTGAAAGGACACTGGTGCTGCTGCCGCAGCCACCACTGTAGAAGTGCAATCGAGATCCGGTGTCGAAGACGCGCTTCTTCTTGTTCATCCCTCCGAGCGCCTCTAGATAAAGGGCGGTCATATCCACCTAAGAGACTTCGTTAGAGCCTAGAACTAGAGGTGGCGACGGTTCCGGAACGGCCGATTACGGTTCCGGAACCGCCGGTTACCGGTTCCAAATATGTGGAACCTGAACCGAACCGTGAAAACACAGTTACGGGACGATTATGGAATCGGGAACAACCGGCAGTTCCACAGTTCCAGACGGTTCCGACCGTGCCAAAATTTTAGTTTTTTAAAAAAATTAATATTTAAATTTCATTTATAAAATAATTACAAATTTAAGTAGAAATACCCACAAATTAAAAAACATCCAAAATTATGAGATTATGAGAATTCTCTAAGAAAATATTAGTGTAATGATAACTAAAGCTTCACTATCATTTTATAGGATAAACCAAACTATTAGCTTTCATAAAAAATTCGATGTGGGAAATTTGATTTGAGAGTTGGGACTTTTTTTTTTGTCCCACATTGGTTTGTATCAAAGACAATTAATTAAATTTTCTTAGAAATTAATATTAAATCTTTGTTTATAGTTGCACTAATAATCAAAGGTTAATCTCAAGAGAATATGGTCACATAAATTATTAAAATGACACTACAACTTCTAATTTTGATGGATTTTCTTCCCATTATAATATGATGTACCCATAAATAAGGAATTAGAAATCTCAACAAATAATGAAATAATGCAATTTCTAATAAGATAAATTGGTGTAATGATAACCAATAAGCTAATATCCTTTTATATGATAAACCAAATAATTACTTTTGATAAAAAATCGATGTGGGACATTTGGTTTGAGAGTTAAAACTTGAAAGTTAAGATTTGAGAGTTGAAACATATCTTTTTTGTCCCACATCAGTTTCATATCAAAGCAATGAGTTAAACTTCTCTTATAAAAGAATATTGATTTTTAGTTCATTTCACAAAGATTTTTTTTTCTTCTAATAATATGTGGATATGTGGATATGAAAATCTCATATTATTTTTTAAATTTCTAAATTATGGGTATTTTTATTCAAGTTTGTAACAAAAAAAATGAAAAAAAAATTGGCGATTCACGGTTAGAACCGCTGGTTCTAACCGCCGGTTCTCGGTTCCAAAAATTTGGAACTGGAACCGAACCGCCAAATGACGGTTCTGGTTACGGTTTGGAACCGTCGACCAGGGTTCCGGTTCTGGAACCGCCAGTTTCGGTTCCGGTTACGGTTTTAACCGCCAGTTCCGGAACTGTTTGCCACCTCTACCTGGAACTAGCTGGCTCAACTCTGCAGCCCACTCGTACACCTCCGTCTAAACACAACACATCGTTAACATATACATACATACATATATATATATATATATTATTTATAAATTAAATACTTACAGCAAGTCGCTCGCTCTTCTGATCAATGAAGTGTTCATCCTTATCACGATGGAGTCTCAAAAATAGCTCCCACCCAACCTGCTTATCTGGGAGTCCCTGTGCCTGCAACTAATCAAACAACATAAACAAAAACGGTTAAACACATTTAAATCAATTGTATAAATTTAAATAACTGGATATAAAAAAATAAGGGCTACCAAATCATCTCCATGCAGCACTGCACATCTGGACCCTCCCATGTGTGTGATCATGCCCGTCTCTGGTCCATCCGGCTCAGATCTCCTGTTCTGAGAAGCAATACGAGCCTTCTTCTGCATCTCCCCATCCTTCTAATAGGCCAGCCAAGAAGGCCACACCTCTACATGAATCCAAACCGGGCTCTTCTTGTTCCTGTTCTTGATGGTGTAGATCATGTCTCGATATCTATCGGCCGCCTTCACGAACTAGAGACGACACACCACCTTGTCTAAACTGGGGTCCCATTTGAACAATAATGTCCTTTTAATTGGCAGACCAGGATATTCAAGCTCAAACACTTCTTTAAGGAGACCGTAATAGTCGTTCTCGTCCTTACCATAATTGGTACCTTTTACACAAACTCCATTGTTCATCATAGCTCTATGTGTTCCATGTCAAACTATGAAATTTGAACAATAATGTCCTTTTAATTAGCAGACCGGGATATTCAAGCTCAAACACTTCTTCAAGGAGACCGTAGTAGTCGTTCTTGTCCTTACCATAATTGGTACCTTTTACACAAACTCCACTATTCATCGTAGCTCTACGTGTTCCGTGATTCATGGTATGAAATTGGTACGACCTTAGTAGTCGTTCTCGAATGTATTTGCTCTCTACATTATTCGCAGGATCTTGTGCCTATAAACATTAGAGATTATGATATAATGATTAAACACAAATTTATGCATAGAGACATACATTCGTGCATGTAAAAATATATACTCACATATTTGGCAAACCAAGTTGCAAATTTTGTATCTAATTTACCCTCAATCTCAGCTCTTGGTAAATTTCGATGCATTACTTTAATCTGATTTACAAACAAACTAGACAAACATATATATTCATGTTAATTGATTCATGACTTATTGAAATAAATGTATGACAAGTGTTGAGGTACGTACTTGATATAGAGCTCAATTTCAATGCAGTTAAGTAAAATGTATATTCGAACAGCATTGTACTCTTGATCAGTCAAAAATCTAGTTAACTGTTTTCCAAATGATCATCCAAGATACTTGAATATGAAAAGACAATTTGGATCGTCATTTACTGCATCACCTCTTCCATCATAATTCCGAGGCAAATTTCTACGCTTTGTTCCCACATGATCTTCAAAATAGTACGAGCAAAACGTCGAAGCTTCTACTAGATAAGCATTGCATATTGATCCCTCAACCCTTGCTTTGTTTCGTACATTATTCTTTAGCTTTCGTAAGTACGTTTCAAATGGGTACATCCAACGATATTGCACTAGACCAGCAATACGAGCTTCATCAGCTAAATGTATGGGCAAATGCTCCATTGAGTCAAAGAAGCTTGGAGGAAATATGCGTTCTAGCTTACATAAAATGATAGGGATCGTGTCATGCCAATGACTCATATCCTCTACTTTAATGTTCGTAGAGGACAGATCTTTAAAAAATATACTCATTTCAGTGATTGCTTTACAAACAGCAGGTGGGAGAAGTTCTTTAAATGCTGTAGGTAGGATCCGCTGCATTAGCACGTGACAATCATGACTTTTCATTCCAAACATCTTCAACTTCTGCATATCGACACATCTACTCATGTTCAACACATACCCATCTGGAAATTTCAGCTCATTCACCCATTCACACAAAAAAAATTTCTCAGCTTTGTCAAGCATGTAAGAAGCTTTGGGGTATTTGCCCATCCTGGCATCCCGTTTCAATTCGAGTCAATTGCAGTAGATATTCAATTCATCTCTTGATTTGGTAGTATCTTTTGTTTTTCTCGGGACATTCATCACTGTGTTAAATAGATTGTCAAACACATTCTTTTCAATGTGCATGACATCCAAATTGTGTCAAATCAGTAATGAACTCCAATAAGGCAGATCCTAAAAGATACTCTTTTTCTTCCACCCACTATTTTTTCCGACTCTGAGATTCACTTCATAACTTCCTAATTATGTGACCTTCTTCAAGCCCAGTTCCTCAATCTCTTGTATCAGATCAATCCCGGATCTGAGTTCTGGAGGTTCTGCAGTAACCACCTTATTCTTGGTGAATGGCTTTTTATTCTTGCAAAATGGATGGATCGGTTGGTAAGAATTTTTGATGATTGTCAAACCACGACTGCTTCCCACTATATTGAAGTGTAAAAGCGTCGGAGTCGGTCATATAATACGGGCAAGCTAATCTTCCGGCAGTACTCCATCCAGATAACATTGAGTAGGCAGAAAAATCACTAATTATCCAGATCAGAGCCACTCGCATCTTAAAATTCTGCTTCAATGACACATCATATGTGTCGACACCCACATCCCATAATTTTATCAACTCTGATATCAGTAGCTGTAAGAACACATCAAGTTTTTCTTTCGGATTGCGCGGTCCTGGCTCCAACACTGTAAGGAACATGTATTGTTCTTTCATATACATCTAAGGTGGAAGATTGTAGGGCATAATTATAACGGGGGATGAGGAATATTGCTGCCCTGATTGCCTGAAAGGTTGAAAACCGTCTGTAGAAAGACCCAACCTAATGTTGCGAATTTCATCTGCAAAATCAGGGAATTTTTCATTCAAATGCTTCCAAGCAAGAGAATATGCTGGATGACGCATGACCCCGTCATCAACTGATGATGCATGCCAACGCATTTCAGCAGCTATAGCATTAGATGCGTACAATCCCTGCAGTCGAGGTGTTAGAGGAAAATAGTACATCTTCTTATGAGCTATTTTCTTCTTTCCATTCTCATTATCTCGACCCTTGTATCGAGGATGGCCACAGAACTTACATTCCAACAATCCACTGTCTCCCGTTCAAAAGATCATGCAATTTCTGAAGCAGCAGTCAATCTTCTCTACTGGTAATCCCATACCGCGCAATAATTTCTTTGTGGTATAGAAATTCTTTGTGACTAAATTATTTTTAGGCACTATCTCTTTCATCAATTTTGTAATCTGATCGAAGCACTTCTGTGACATGTTGTTCTCAGACTTCAAGGTCATGAGACGAGCTACAAGTGACAATTGTGAATGTGTCTAACACCCAGGCCACAGCTCTTTATCTGCAACATCCAACATGTTATATAATTTTTGTGCTTCTGGGTTAGGAGGCTCCTCCGAAATCTGATTGGCTACTCTGTCATCCATGTGAAAATCTGGACACCAGCATCAAACACCATTTGATGGTATGTATTTGATACAGTCTCTAGCCCAATATTCGAAGTCGTAGCAGCAGTCTCTGCTGTTTCTCCTTGATACCTCCAGACATGATAATTTTTCACAAACCCATTCCTCCCAATGTGCAACCGAACTTTATATTAATTTTGAAAGGGAATGTTATCACATTTACAACACGGACACTTTATTTTATCTCTATCCATGAACGTAGACCGACTAGCAGCAAATTCGATGAAGCTTTCAAGTCCATTCAGAAAATCCGGATTTAAACACCCATTAGACCTGTATCGTTTGTGCTTCCAATCACGATTCGCGCTCATTTTTTTAGACAAGAAGCTGGTCGAAAACTTATCTAATTAATCGAGTTTCGAATAAAATTTAAAAAAATTAAAATTTCGGCAGCACCTATGTGAAAATCTTAGTCCCAAGTTCTCGACTCTATGTTAATTGATCTATGTTCCTCTAGTTAATCAATCAATACCAACAACAAAACCAACAAATGTCAACAATTCAATCAATGCTTGATTAAAAAAAATTAAAAATTTCGGCAGTACCTATGTGAAAATCCTAGTCCCAAGTTCTCGATTCTACGCTAATTGATCTATGTTCCACTAATAACTACTTAATCAATACCACCAAAATCCAACAATTCATAAAGAGGATCCAGGGGCCCTCATCCCATTCAAAATCCAACAATTCATATTTATAAATAATTATAACAACACACATATCATAAATCACATCATATCTAACATAAATTTGAACAACATGCATGGTTACAATAAATTAATATAACACAACAAACAAAACATCATGCTTAATTAACTTAATTTCAATTTCATAAATTAGAGAACATGCTTAGTAATACTTATAATACAACAAACTTATCATAAATTATATCATAATCCATTTCAACATAATAAATTTACCAACATTCTAATTCTAATTTTGAATAATTATATCTAACACTTCTCTAACTAATTAATCAAAACAATTAATCAAATTAACATGCTTAATCATAACAATTAATCAAAAAACATAAAATATAAAACAACATTCAAAATAAATATATTAACATAATTAATCATAACAATTAATCAAAAAAACATAAAATATCAAATTAACATGCTTAAAACCGTAAAGTCATTAATTTTGCAAATAAAACTCACCTTTAACTTTTTCTAATTTTCTTTTACTTTAAACAATTGTAATTTGCTTCTACTTAGAACAACCTACACAAAAAATACATAACAATTAAACAAAAATTCATGACAATTAAACAAAAAAAAAACAATTAAACCAAAAATAATAACAAATTTTTACGTGAACATTTTCAATTAATCAATTTTTACGTGAAGCCCACACATACACACTGATAATTGAATATATGTATCTAATTAAAATTCACCACACCAACCAACCAATTAACAGTCCCTCTCAAACTAAAAAAATTGTATCCAACATGAAACTTAGAAAAGGTGTTTTTTTTCTTACTGTCGCTTTTACTTCAGCTCTGTGTTAAGATTTCCGTCCACTTATCTATCTATTTGTTGCTTGTGAATTTAGAAACTATTTTCCAACCAATTAACAGTCCCTCTCAAATTTGTTGCTTGTGAATTTAAAAACTATTTTCCAAGAAAATACAAGGCAGTAGCTAGATTGATGACATTAGTCTTATAGGATCCTAACAATTAAACAAAAAAATTCCTAACAATTAAGAAAAAATAAATAAACAAGCAGGAAAAAATAATTAAAAAAACAGAGGGAGAGGGAGAGAGACCGAGAGAGAGGGGGGGAGAGAGTGACAGAGAGATGAGAGAGGGAGAAGGAGAGAGACCGAGAGAGCGAGAAAGAGAGAGAGGAAGAGTACCTCGCCGTCGCCTATTGCCGTGCCGTTTCGACGCCGTCGTGCTCCGCCACCGTTCGCTGTTGTGGGATGGGAATGGGGGTCAGGGGGGATTTGAGGAGGAAATTAGGGTAAATGTGAATGAGGGAGAGGAGTCTGTTCTGTCTGTATATCCGTTTTTTATCGACGGACTAGCGACGGATTATATCCGTCGTTAACCTTTAAAAAAAAATCAAATGACTAACGATGGACTGCGTCCGTCGTTATATTTAAAAAAAATTAAATACCTAACGATGGACACTACAAGAAAATCGCGATTTAATGACGAATTTCGCGACGGAATTTATTCCGTTGTTAAAATACCGACAGATTGTGATTAAGACTTTTAACGACAGATTTTTCCGTTGCTAACCTAACGACGGGAAAATCTGTCGTTAAACATTGAATATAATATTTTTATTATTATTTTTTTACCTTAACGACGTGCTAACGATGGATTTTTTTCCGTCGGAAAATTCTGTCATTAAATTGAAATATTACTTTTTTAATTTTTTTAATTTTTAGAATTTTTTATTTCCCATTTAAGAATTAAAGACGAATTTAAAATTAATATTTTTAATTTTTTAAATTATTTTATTCTTTTAATTTATTTAATTTTTTCAACTTTTTTTATTTTTTTAATTTTTTAGATTTTTTAATATTTATATAATATTATAATATTTTTGAAAATATAATTAAATTAAATCATTTGTTTAATATTTTTTTAATTTTTATCACTTTAATTTTATTTTTGTAAAATATTATGAATTCTAAATATATAATATTTGAGAAAATTAATTAAAATAATCTTATTTTAATTAAATAATTTAATATAATTATATCTTACTTTACAATATTAAAATATTATAAAAGTTATTTAAAAAATGAACGATAACTGTTTCCTATGTATATATATTTATTATATATGAATATAAACATAAATATATAATATTTGAGAAAATTAATTAAAATAATCTAATATTAAATAATGGTTAATGAAAAAATAAATAATAGATAGAAAATAATATTTATTATCATTATTTTCATTTATAATATTAATATTATTTAGAAAAAAATAATATACAAAAAAAGACATTTATATTATAAATATAAAATATGTTGTATATTTCACCTGTGATTAAGCTAGTTCAGTGGTTTAATGATTGGTGGAGTATCTAGGACTAGGAGCGCCCGTGTTCGAATCCTCGTAGGAGCGAATTTCGCTCCCATTAATCGTGGGCCTGTGTTCCGGGCCCTTGTGGGCTAGGACATGATGTGTGGGCCCTTTTGGGTTGGGCTGGCCATTGGGGCTCGCCCGGATTTATTTTTATATTTATTTAATTTTTAATTTTTTCTATTGTTAAAATGACTGACGATGAGATTTTTAAAACGACGGATTTTCTGAATCTAACGACGGAAAATTTCGTCGCTAAAACACGATTCTTTTGTAGTGGGATATAAGATGTCGTTAACTAATTAAATTAAATAAAAAATTAAAACAAAAAAGTAATGACGGAATACAGTCCGTATTATTAATTAATTTAATAAAAATCCGAAAAACCTTAACGACGGAATACGTCCGTCGTTAGGTTTAGCGACCACATGTCCGTCGATGTTCCGTCGTAAGATTTAACCGCAAACAGATCCCACCAAATTTTCGGACTCAAAGATTAACAACGGAAATACCGTCGTTAATCCGTCACTATTAGCGACGAAAACATGTCCGTCAGTAGTGGCCGTCGGTAAATTCCGCTTTTCTTGTAGTGAATCAAATTGTTAAACACAATAAATAATTATATACAAAACTAGTATTATTAAAACTCATTCAAATCTTACAATGTTATCAATTAAATATCAATGCTTAATTAATCACCCAAATACAATCAAATCAACAATTAATTATTTTTTGCAACAACAACAAAAACTAACATATATACCAAGTTATGAACAGTTAATAAATAAGCACCAAAATTATTTATAATAAGTATTTACGAGATCACTAATATTTTAAACTAATTGATATTCATTTCTATCTTCGAAATTACAAATTGTTGCTAAACAAATCATTCACATCCAATCATCTTTTTATAGCTAGGTTGCTGTAGAAATTTGATGTTTTTTTTTTGTAGTTGTTTCCTTTAAATATTTCACTCAAAGCAATATTGTTATCATGATTAGTGCATGAGATTCCAAACAACACCAACCTAGCACCAAAACCAAATATTTTTAGAAACAAACCCGGTGCATGGGTTCCAAGCAACAAAACCAACATATCACTTAACCAAACATTCTAATTAAGAAACAAAATTCAACATTCTAAACCACAAACTTTATGTATAAGATTCCAAGCAACAAATTCCAACATTTTAAGCAATAAACTCAATTGTCGATCAAGATAGAGATTTTTAATCATGAATTAGCAGCAAGATTGACTATGCAGCAACAAGAAAGAGAACAACACCAGAATTTATAGTGGTTCGATCTTAATAGATCTACATCCACTTGAAGCACTCTCAACTTGTTTTATTGAACTTCAAAACAAATATACAGTGTACAATTTCTCTCACTCTAGATGCTTTCTCTCTCAAGATGCTAGAGCTACTCTCACCAGATTACATGAGAATAAAACCTGAAGAATTGCTTTCTCTCTTGCCCTTTTTCACAGAGATAAACTGTATATATATATGCTTTAACTTGAAGTACAAAAGACCAACCAACTAACAACATAACCGCTGCTAATCAACCCCCCGTAACTTCCGTTACAAACCTTTGAGAATCATGACTCGTCAACTGCCAATAACCGCTTCACTTTAGCTAGCTTTAGCCATGCAGCATGCACGTAAGACTTAGCTGAATTTTATCTTCTGAATTTGGCTTTGATAGTTTTGCTATCATACTTCAAAATTCTCCACCTTGACAACATAACTAGGATATATCATGATGAAACATGCTTCAACCAGTTATTCAACATAGCACAACCAACACAGCTACACTTAGACCTGCAGCTGCAACACTGCTCCATCTTGAGCAGCAATCTTCAATATCAAGAATTTAACATAAACCAATAAGACTTAAACACTGTTCCAATTTTGAAATAGGTAAAGCCTTGGTAAAACAATCGGCTAGATTATCAGATGTGTGCACCTTCTCCACTGAAACTATTTTCTTTTCAGTTAGGTCTCTGATGAAATATAGCTTTACATCCATGTGCTTCGTTCTGTCATGATATCCTTGATGCTTAGACAAGTGTATGGCGCTTTGATTGTCACAATACACCACAACCCTATCCTGAAACACACCAAACTCTAGAAGAATCCATCTGAGCCATGTTCCTTCCTTTACTGCTTCAGTTAAGGCAATAAACTTAGCCTCTGTTGTAGACAAGGCAACTGTGCTCTGATGAGTTGCTCTCCAGCTGACTGTTGTGCCAAACAAAATGAAGACATAGCCAGTCAAAGACTTTCTAGTATCCATATTAGCTGCATAATCAGCATCAACAAAGCCTACTAAAACATCTCCTGTCATGAAACTTTCCTGAAACTGAAGTCATTTCTCAACTGATCCTTTAATATATCTCATAGCCCATTTCACAGACTCCCAGTATGCCTTTCCAGGACAGCTCATAAACCTGCTAATCATACTCATGATATAGGTCAAATCAGGCCTACAACACACCATGGAATACATCAAGCTTCCAACTGCACTTGCATATGAAACCTTACTCATTTCAGCTGCTTCTTTTCCTGCAGCAGCACTTTGTTGAAGAGATAACTTCTGACCTTGTTGCATGGGTGTGCTAACAGCTTTGCACAAATTTATGTTATACCTTTTAAGAACTTTATCCAGATAAGATAATTGAGTCAATCTCAGAGTTCTACTGGATCTTTTCCTTCTTATTTCCATTCCAAGAATCACCATTGCTTCTCCAAGGTCTTTCATATCAAATTCTGCACTTAGAATCTCTTTTGCTTTCTGAATTCCCTTCACAGACACTAGCAATCAACATATCATCTACATATAATAGTAGATAGATTGTTGAACCCCTTTCCTTCCTGAAATAAACACAGCTATCATAGTTGCTTCTAACAAAATCATGTGATGTCATATATTCATCAATTCGAAGATACCACTGTCTAGGGCTCTACTTCAGCCCATTTAGTCCCTTCTTGAGCCTACATGCTTTGTTTTCAGCCTTCTCAGTGAACACACCATCTGGAATTTTCATGTAGATAGTTTCTTCTAACCTTCCATGTAAAAAGGTTGTTGTCACATCCATTTGGTGTAACTCTAAGTCCAGCTGAGCTACCAAAGATAACATGATTCTAATAGAACAATGCTTGACTACTGGAGAGAAGATCTCATTGTAGTTAATTTCCTCCTTTTGCTACAAGCCTGGCCTTGTATCTGATCCTCTTGCCTTGTACAGTCTCCTGTTTCTTTTTGTATATCCATTTACACCCCACCAACTTAACATTTTGGGGTTTATCCACTATATCCCAAGTGTCATTCTTTTCAAGGGATAATAACTCTTCTTCTATAGCTACAACCCACTTTCCTTTTTTTGAACACCTTATAGCTTCTGAGTATGAGCTAGACTCATAGGCTTCAATTTCTAATGTAAAAAATAGAGCAAAGGAAACCATATCAGCTTGAGCATACCTCACATGAGGTTTAACCACCCTTCTCTGTTTGTCCCTTGTGAGTTGATAGTTGTTGAAGTCATATCTGTCTTCTTCTTCTTCCTGAGTCACAGTATTAGATTGTTCTTCTGCAGTTGTAGGTCTCTGCAGAGAACTCTCTGTTGACTGAGGCTCTACCTCAACACTGACTCTAGGAGTGAGAAAGCTTGTCCCTTCATGGGAGGTTTTGAAAGGATACTGTGAGTCATCAAAAGTAACATCTCTTGAAATGATGAACTTCTGATCTTGTAGGCTCCACAGCTTAAACCCCTTTACTCCCTTGGGATATCCTACAAAAACACACTTGAGTGCCCTTGGCTCAAGCTTATCTTGCTTCACATGAGCATATACCAGGCAACCAACTACTTTTAGCTCTGAGTAATCACCTGTTTTTCCACTACACTTCTCTTCTGGTGTTTTGAATTGAATAACAGATGAGAGACACTTATTGATTAAGTAAGCAGCTGTGGTGACAATTTCTCCCCAAAATGACTTTGGAAAGCCACCATTGCTGATCATGCATCTCACCCTTTCTAACAGTGTCTGGTTCATCCTCTCAGCTACTCCATTTTGCTGAGGGGTTCCAGGTACTGTTCTGTGTCTAATGATGCCCCTATCTCTGCAAAATGATGTGAATTCTTTAGACAAATACTCTAAGCCATTGTCTGTCCTCAGATGCTTCGGTCTTTGCCCTGTCATTTTTTCAATCTCAACAAGCCACTCTTTAAACTTCTGAAAAGCTTCTGACTTAGCTTTCAGAATGAACACCCATACCTTCCTGGAATAGTCATCTATGATTGAGAGGAAAAACCTGCCACCTGCCTTTGTAGAATGTTTGGCAGGTACCTAGAGATCTGGGTGAACATAACCAAGTTTCTGCTTTGTGTTATGTTCACCAACTGGAAATGTTACCCTCTTTGCTTTCCCATAGATGCAATAGTTCACAGATGCCAATCTATGATACACTTGTCTCTCCAAGAAGCTTCTGTCTATTCAGCTCCATCAACCATTTGATTCTAATATGTCCAAGACTGCTATGCCAGAGAAGAGTATGATCATTCTCCCTTGCAGTATTTAGATGCCCTTCCACAGTGTTTCCAATCAGAAAATACAAATCATGCTTTCTTTTGCCTTGTATCATAGTGCTTTCTCCTTTAGATACAAGAAGTTTGCTAATTTCTGATTGGAACTTGTAACCGGCCTTATCAAGAACTCCTAAGGATATAAGATTTCTTCTTAAGTCTGGAACATACCTGACTTTAGAGAGAGTCCTTATCACTCCATCAAACATCCTTATTTTGACAGTTCCAATTCCTCTGACCTTACAGTTGTGATCATTTCCCAAGAGAACAGACCCTCCATCCTGGTAAGTGAGATCAGAGAACCACTCATTTATTGGTGTCTTGTGAAAGCTACATCCTGAATCCAGAACCCATTCTGCACCCACTCCTACTGTTGATATAGTCAAGGCCTCAGATGACTTATATCCATCTTGACAAGTGGCTCTAGCAGTCTGGTTTGCTTGACTTTTTTGGCCTTCATAGGTAGTTTCCACAGCTTTTCCTTTGAGTTCTTTCCACTTTGGACAATTCCTTTTGTAATGTCCAGGTTCATAGCAGTGGAAGCACTTTCTTACTTCTGGATCATTTTGAGTTTCTGAGGACTTCTTGAACTGTTTCTTGAATCCCTCCTTTTTCTTCTTGGAGCCATCATTTTTCTTGACACTTAAACCTTCTCCTGCAGATGAAGAGCTTGCATTGGCAGTTGATTTTTGTAACTCTTTGAACTTCAGATCCAACTGCACTTCTTCCAGCTTGATAGATTGTTTACTTCCAAACATCAAGGTGTCTTTGAAGTTTTCAAACGATTTGGGAAGTGCAGACAATAGAATCAATGTCTTGTCTTCATCCTCTAGTTTAACCTCAATATTTTCAAGATCATCTAAGATCTTGTTGAACTCATCCATTTGAGGTAGGATGGGTTTGTCATCAACCATCTTGAAAGAATATAGTTTCTGTTTCATGTAAAGACGATTGGCTAGAGTCTTTACCATGTATAGACTTTCAAGTTTGGACCAGACCCCCACAGCTGTTGTTTCCTTGGCAATTTCACGACGAGCTTTATCTCCCAAGGAAAGAATGATTAAGTTGTGAGCCCTCTACAACATTTGAATGTGTTCATCAGACTTCTCCTTTTTTTTCCCTGATGAACTTGTTGCGGCTGGTTTGAGAGCATCTCCAAGCCCTTCCTGGATCAAAAGAGCCTTCATCTTCACCTTCCACAGACCAAAGTCGGATTTGTCTGTGAATTTTTCAACATCAAATCATGCGGCACTCATCTTGATTCCTCTTGATCTTTCCCACAGACAGCGCTAATTGTCGATCAAGATAGAGATTTTTAATCAAGAATTAGCAGCAAGATTGACTATGCAGCAACAAGAAAGAGAACAACACCAGAATTTATAGTGGTTCGATCTTAATATATCTACATCCACTTGAAGCACTCTCAACTTGTTTTATTGAACTTCAAAACAAATATACAGTGTACAATTTCTCTCACTCTAGATGCTTTCTCTCTCAAGATAGTAGAGCTACTCTCACCAGATTACATGAGAATAAAACCCGAAGAATTGTTTTTCTCTCTTGCCCTTTTTCACAGAGATAAACTTTATATATATGCTTTAACTTGAAGTACAAAAGACCAACCAACTAACAACATAACCGCTGCTAATCAACCCCCCGTAACTTCCGCTGCAAGCCTTTGAGAATCTTGACTCATCAACTGCCAATAACCACTTCACTTCAGCTAGCTTTAACCATGCAGCATGCACGTAAGACTTAGCTGAATTATCTTTTGAATTTGGCTTTGATAGTTTTGTTGTCATACTTCACATCAATACATTAGATTTTAAGCAACAAAACCAATCATTACAATCAATAAAATCCAACATTTTAAATTACAAACCCGGCACATGAAATTTCAAGCAACCAAACCAAACATGTGTTTAAATGAATGGGTTGTTCAGGCGGTTGTTTCCCTTCAGAAACGACTACTATGAAATTGCAGAAACTCGATTTTTTGTCGATTCACTTCATCATCGATTGAGGTTCATCTTCTCGAAACTTCGAAGCGTCATCTGGGATTCAATGTCTCAGTTGACGGTGGTATTACAAAACCTCAGAGCGTCGATTGAGATTTGTCTTCTCCAAATAGTCATTTCTTCTCTCTAATTTGTGAAATATTCGTGGTTTTTGTTGCTTAAAAAATGTCTTCCGCTTGCAAATCATTCTTCAATTCGTGGAATAGCTGACGATTTGCTTTCATCAAATTGTCTATTTTGATTTTAGGATTTAATGTTACATAAATTTCCTCCTTATGCGTTTAAGAATTTTTAAATTTTGGTAGATATGATAGATACAATCTATTGCACATATATAAGGATCTATTTTTCCATAATTAATTGTAATTTTTCCATAACACAATATGCACAAAACTGCAGTTGTATTTAGTTATCATATATTTACTTTTCATGATACTCCCTCCAGTTTCATAATGTTTGCTATTTTAGGATTTTAATCTAGAATTAACAATTAATTTTTTAGACTAATATATCTCTTCCTTCTATATCAAATAAAATCTTATTCCCTTATATTTTCTTAAAAAGTTGGCAAAATTTTCTCTCCATATATTTGTAGGGTTAAAATTGGGAGAAATGTGTGAAAATATCTAAAACAATAAATATTTTGACACAAAATAAAACTCCTAAAACAACAATTAAAATGAAACGGAGGGAATATTAAAATGGTGGATAACCTAGGCCCGTGATAAATGAGTTTTGAGTGCTTATTCGTGGGATATGTATCCCACCTAAAGAGGTAGAATATAATTTATCCATCATTGTATCCACTTAAACTATATATCTTTCAGATTGTATGTCCTGAAAGTAAACATGCCATAATTAAATATTATAATTAGGGTTTTTAGTTTTTTTAAGGGTTAGATATTTTAAGGTTTATTAATCTCAAGTAGAAATTATATTTAATTTAAAAAAAAATAATTATCGATCGTAATGCACGAGCTCACGTTTACCATCGGAGTAGTGCATTGCGCGAAACGTCGAATCAAAAAAATAAATTAATTCATTTTAATTTTATGATTCATTCCATTTTAGAGTATATTTATTTAGAAAAAAATTAATTATCGTGTACAATGTACGAGTCCACATGTTAATATTAATGTCGGACGAATACTCTACGGGAATTATTGCATAAAAATAATTAAATAACGTTCATTTTTTAATATATAACTTTAGGAAAAAGAGGGGTGAAAAAAAAATAAAGAAAAGACGGGCATGGGGACATGCGCCGTGTGATGGCTGCCTCACCCTACGTCCCCATATATATATTATTGCATTATCATTGGGGTCTGGGGAATTGAAGATGTGTGATGGAGGTGAGGAAGCAGCAGTGGTGGAGGCGCGGCGATCCATGGATGTAAGGGGTGGTGATTGACTGATTGGTTTGAATTGAAATGTAGGGAGAGAGAGAGAGAGAGAGAGAGAGAGAGAGAGAGATTTATGTTTTAATTGAAGACGAGTTTGGTGGTGGCCTTGTTGAAGAGATTAGTTGGGCTTAGAAATATAAATTCATACATTTATTTTAAGAGAAACTCTAAATACAACCTCTAATTTATTCTTTATAGCCCCAAATTAATTAATTAATTAATTAATTAATACTATTTTAATAGTCATTTCTACCCTCATAGCCCACAACCTAAAAATGTTAACCAAACAAATAGATTTCAACTTATAGCCCCACACCCCCACCCACTCACTATTGATATAATTAGAAGAAAGAACGACTTTTTGTCTTCGCCTTGATTTTAATTTTCCAATATTTGGTGACAAATGTAATATATTCACAAAGCCAAAGACGCCCTTCAGATCAGATAATCAACTACAAGAATTTGAAATGCATATTACATTTGCTACATAATTGGAGCAACAACTCTTGTATTAATACAATTTTCATTACTATTATTATCATCTCAATTATCTCAGTATCACATGCACAGATTACAATAACTACTTTTTTTTTAAACGATCATCTGAAATTTCACCAGGCAACCAAATGTGATTATTTTTGCGAAAATAAATTATTTTTGCGAAAATAAATACGTCTATGCCTCATAAAAACCATCTATTTTAATTAAGATAATGGGATTATTGTAAGAGAAGTTGAAGGAGAAGAAGCCTACTTTAACAAAGCACTCATTCAAAACTCTTGGAATATTATATTGCATCATTTTAATTTTGAAGAAAACTGAAATCAATATCAACAAACAAAATTAAGGAAGACATACACAGTTGCCATAAAATGCGCCGCTTGATTACATCACCGATGAATGAATAGAAATCAATGGAATTTGTTTGTGCTGCCGCTTCTTTGATATATGTAATATGCTATATAATCATGTAGATATACAATCTGGGAAGATTATCATGATTGACGGAGTCAATTAGTCTATCATGCGGGGCTATGTCTTGGGGATTTTTTTTTATTTAGGTTAGGAATTTTAAATAATATTTATGATTAAATTATTTTTGGGGGCTACAATGAATAAAATGGGGGTTGTATTTAGAATTTCTCTTATTTTAAAGTTTCGAATTATATAATTTCGTTAAGGGTAAATCACTTTGATAGTTTGATGATACCTACAATCTAACAACTTTTACAAATATATCAACTTTTTCAAAATTAAAAAAACAATATTCAATTTTTCAAAAAAAAAATGCAAATCTAACATTCAATTAATTTTACAGTTCGAAAATCGTACGTAATTGATTGTATTTTAATATTCATATTTCCCCAGCCATATAGACAAATCTCTTCAATCAAGAAAATTGAAATACAATCAATTATGTATGATTTTTGGACCTTAGAATTTATTAAATGTTAGATTTGTAATTTTTTATTTTTTTTGAAAAAGTGGGTATTTATTTTGTTAATTTTGAAAAAATTTGTTATTTTTTAGAAAGTACCCAAAATGTAGATATCAAAGTGTAATTTGCCATAATACATAGATAGATAGATATATAGATAGATAGATTATTACCAAACCAAATTCTAACTATAGTGTTTTTATTTATTTGGTATACTCTTAATCCACTACAAAAAATCTATCGTTAAATCATTTTAACAAAAATAAAAAATCCGTCGTTAAATCATTTTAACGACGGATTAACGACGGACTCAGTCCGTCGTTAATAATTTCATCGTTAATTATTTTAATGATCGAATTAACGACGGATTAACGATAGCGACGGATTTTTTTCGTCGCTAGGCCATCGCCAAATTCTGTCGTTAGAAAATAAAAAATAAATAAATTTAACGATGCAATTATTTCATCGTGAAAAAAAAAGAAAAAAAACCGGTATGAGCCGAGGCCAGAGGCGAGCCGAGCCGCGCACATGTAGCAGTTGAGCCAAGGCGAGCCGAGTTACGAATAAATGGTGGAAATTTCTGCGTCTTGTCTGTTTCGAACACAAGACCTGTGGGTTAATCATTGCACACCCATCCATGTGAGCTAGCCAACATTTAAGTTAAATTATAGAAATAATACACACACACACACACACACACACGAAAACAATTTTCATTGAATTTTTATTTCTAAATTAAATCATTGTATATTATTCATTTATTTAAATAGCTATTGAAAATTTTAATATTATATGTTTAGTATAAAATATAATTATATTATATCATTATTTAATATTAGATTATCTTAATTAATTTTCTAAAATATTACATATTTCTAATTAATAATATTTATAAAATAAAATTAAAGTCATAAAAATATTAAAATAAAAAAATTACAAAATAGTCATTAATTTGATATTTAAAAATTGCAAAAATATTAAAAAATAATATAAAATAATAAAAATATTATAAAAGAAAAGGTAAAATAAATAAATATATTCATATTTGTAATTAATTAGTAATTGAAAAATAAAAAAAAAATATAAAATATTAAAAATTGTATAAAATATTAAAAAATAAAATAAATCCAATAAATTTAAAAATGTAAATAAGTAAAATAAATTTGAAAATGTAAAATAAAAAAATATTAAAAAGATTAATTTCAAATTTGAAATTAATTACCAATTGAAAATTTTGAAATTAAAAATATTAAAAAATAATATAAAATATAAAAAAAATAATATAAATTATTTTTAAAAATTAAATAAATCCGAGAAAATTAAAAAATAAAAATTTTAATAAAATAATTTTAAATTCGTAATTAAGTATTAATTGAAAAATAAAAAAATATAAAAAATTAAAAAAAATATAAAAAATATAAAAAATCAAAATTAATTTTGGCTACGGAATTACTCTTTAGCTAATCCGTCGGTAAGATTAAAAAAAATAAAATGAAAAATAAAAAAATAAAAAATATTATTTAACGACAGATTTTTCCGTCGTTAACTTAGAGGCTAGCAATAGAAAAATTCATTGTTAGTCCATCGTTAAAATGAAAAAATAAAATTTAAAAATAAAAATATAACGTGTAACGATGGATTTTGTCTGTCATTAACTGTTGGTCCCGGGCGAGTCGGTATCAGTTTAGAGGGGGGGTGAATAAACTGATTCAAAAACTTTTACTTTAGATGCGGAATAACAGGGCCCTTTGACTCGCTTGATGAAACTTATCTATGCACAAACTTGTTGATCAGTTAAGACAGTTTGAGTGCAGCTTGTGTGATATTGTGTGCAGTTCAAAGATATGCAAAGATATGCAGTAGTCAAAGTAGTACAGCACACAAGCGATTTATAGAGGTTTGAAGTCTCAACCTTCTACGTTCTCTCTTCCTTCCGCAGAAGGGCAACTTCACTATATAACTTGAGTTTCTTTACAAATTACACAATGAAGGACAGTTGGCTGAACCTGGTAACTTCTCGCTACCTCAGCGGGTCGATGGCTCACACTTGAAGTCCCTAACTTCTCGCTAGGAAGGTAGGTGCTATTGTCGTCTTTACAAGATTTTAGATCTCTTTCGATCTTCAAGAGGTGAGTCTTGAACATGGGGTATCAACTGATGTGCTCCTTTGATTGAGCTGAGTAGTTGATCGTTGAATAACTAGAACTGAGAAGACTGCCCTGGCTGGATCGTCAACAGCTGGCTGAATATCTTGATTCTGTAAATTCTTCTTCTCAGTTGGACTCTCGCAGTTTCTATGAAAAGCTGAACTTGAGCTTGATTGGGAGGGAGAAATAAAAGCTCTTGCTTGTATATGCGAAAGTTGTGAAGGCGTAGAGTTAGGAGTTGGCAACAAACTATTTTTAAACTCTGATTCACTCCTCTTTTATAGAGGAGTGATTTTATGACCGTTGAGTGCCATTGTCCATTGATCGGTGGCTCTGTGGGCTCATCAATGGAAGATGGTCTTTAATAATCGCTTGGAGCTTTTGGTTGAAGTAGCCGTTACTCTGCCAATCGATCTTGATTAAATTCCAGGATCTTTGTAAAAGCATTTATTCCAAGATTCGCCGGTTTAAGTAATAAATTCCAGAGTTCTCTGTCTTCAGCTTTCTTGGCAGTTTTGAGTTCCAGTTGGCAGTTCTGGATTTGTCAGCTCAGTTTGATTATCGCTCCAGCTGGCAGTTCCGAGCTTGTCAGCTGAGTCTGACTGTTGCTCCAGTTAGCAGTTCTAAGCTTATCAGCTGAGTTTGGCTATCGCTCCAGTTGGCAGTTCTGAGCTTATCAGCTGAGTTTAGCTATCGCTCCAGTTGGCAGTTCTGAGCTTATCAGCTGAGTTTAGCTATTGCTCCAGTTGGCAGTTCTGAGCTTATCAGCTGAGTTTGGCTATTGCTCCAGTTGGCAGTTCTGGGCTTATTAGCTGAGTTTGGCTATTGCTTCAGTTGACAGTTCTGAGCTTATCAGCTGAGTTTGGCTATTGCTCCAGTTGGCAGTTCTGGGCTTATTAGCTGAGTTTGGCTATTGCTTCAGTTAACAGTTCTGAGCTTATCAGCTGAGTTTGGCTATTGTTTCAGTTCGCAGTTCTGAGCTTATATTTCTCCAGTTCGACTGATCTCAAGTTCTTAGGTAGCTTGTCAGCTTGATTGATTTCTCTTTGAGCTTTCTTGTTAGTTTTGACTAATCACAAGCTGGCTGATTATAGTTCTGACTTTCAACTGATCTGTCTTGTTTACTACAGTTTGGCCATTAGTTGGATACTTCCAGTCTCTAGCTTAAGCTGATGCTTTATCGGTTTCTTCAGTCTTTAGTCAACTCTTTTCTCCCTCAGCTCAGCTGACTTGGTTGTCAGCTTGTTTTGACCGGTATGACTCCTCAGCTGAGTTGAATTTTGACTAGATGACATATTCTTCAGCTTGTAGACCATTCTTCAGATTGTTTGACTTTGACTTTACTTGAGTTCCTTTTTTTTTATGCCCTGGACTGGTCAGCTCCGATCTACAACTTGAACTTTAGTCAGTTTTTCATAACTAATTTTGACATCTCATCAAAACCTGATCTAGGGGTTCCTTGATAGTTTTTCCTAACAATTTCTCCCTTTTTGATGATGTCAAAACTTTGATGATGATGATGATGGAAAAACTGCAAGTGTAGCAAATGCTTAAGTAAAATCTTAAAATCAGAGCAAATTTAGAGCACGTTGAGAGACAAATTGATTCATGATTTCATTCAAGTATCAGAGCATTTGTCATTCATGCTATCATTCAAGTATCAGAGCATGTCAATTTCAAGAGCAATTTGGACTTCAAATTTCAGAGCATTCTTTCATTCTTTCTCTTTGAGCATGCTTTCATTCCAGTATTAGAGCATTATTAGAGCATTTTTCATTCAAGTTTCAAAGCATTCAAACTGAAGTATTAGAGCATAAAGTATCATGTCAAAACATTCAAACTTGAAGTATCAGAGCATAATATATCAGAGCATGAGCATTATAATCATGACAAGCTTGAAGTATAAACATGATCAAAACTTGTATTATATATTCATTTTAAAGCATATTTTATTTTCAAGAGTAGTTAAAACTACTAATCCACTTCCTGAAAATTGCTCCAATTGCTCCTCTTCTTTCTGCTCGATTCTCTTTTTTCTTGAACTCTTTGTATTCTCCATGCTTCCCCCTGAGTCTAATCTTCCCCCTCATGATGAATTTCTCTTTGAATTTAATCCCAGAGAGTCAAGCAACCATCATCATACTGTCATTCTTCTCCCTTTTTGGCATCATCCAAAAGGTGGAATGGATCGCGTGATGGTAGTGACAAGTTTGGCAGGAACGTGAAGGCAGTTGCCAAATTGTCATCAGGGATGGAGAGAACTGAAGGAATTTTCATGGGTGGGGAGAGCCATGCATAGGCGTCTTCAGTTGTCATGAACTGACCTTGATCAGAGATGTTTTGCTCTCTGAAGTTCATTGAGGCCAAGTTGTTGAAGATCTCATCAGTTGAAGGAATGGATGGATCACCAACGAAGGGTGTGCATGAGGAGTTGGCCGGTTCATTGTCGGGGAGAGGAGCATCGGCTGGTATACTGAGCTGGAGTCGCTTGATCATTGAATCCATGATCTCCGAGAGAGTTGGTGGTGAGGAGAGTGGATGATTCATCCAGTTTCTACTCCATGTTCCTTCGTTGATCCAGAAGGTGGAGCCACAAGTGTGGATGAGGTGGAACATAGTTGACTCATCTAGTTGGAAGCGCCATATGTGGTACTGCAGGTACCGCCGCAGTTGCGCGAATAGAGAGGAGTCTGCGTCCTCAATGAGACCAAAGCAGCTTCTGAGCTGATGGTCTAGAACTGCTTCAAAATCAACCTCAATAGAGTCATGTTGGACTAAAGAAAGAGGTTGGGAGCTATCTGATATTGTGGGCTGATCACTCAGCCTTGAAAGAGGTTCACTCTGAAACATCAGCTCTCTTTCGTCAGAGGACCTGACGGGTGCCTCCAAAGGTGCCTTTCCACGATCTGAGTTGGAAGGCCCTTGTGGACGTGAACGCTTCGGGATCTGATGGTAGTAGATAGTGGGGAGCATGTCCCTTCTTCCGAGTTGTTCACCAGTTGGGATGATCTCATGAAACTGGTTTTGAATGATATGGCTTATGCGATTCATAAACTCGACCTTTTCTCAGAATGAGCCAGTTGACGGATCATATGCCGCTCGCTCGACGTTGGCTCTCAGTTGAGCAAGGATGAAAGAGGCCCAGTCGGCTTGATATCTGTAGTATAGAGCGGCTGTGAGATGGGCTTTGAGCTCGGAGAGTTGGACTGTCTTGAAGTTGCCATGTAGGATATAGCCAGTGATATCCAAGAGTTGGATGATATCACTTGGCATGCTCTCCTTCAGTCTGTGTGCACTGTCATGGTGGCACATGTGATGAAGTTTCCAAACATCCCACAATGCGTATTTGCTTGGCAGTTGCAGGTCCATTACGTCTGGGCCTCTGCCGGGGAGGTGAAGAGTGGACATTATCATGTCTTTTGTGACCGTGATCACTTTATTTTGAATGATGGAGATGATGTTGTCACGGGTAATGGTTGCATTGTAGTAGAACTCGGCAACATAAGCTGGTATGTTCTTGACTGGCAGTAGTGTCAAGAAAGGTATCAAACCAGTGGCCTCCAATGGTCT
Organism: Perilla frutescens; assembly: GCA_026008535.1. Lineage (NCBI taxonomy): Eukaryota > Viridiplantae > Streptophyta > Magnoliopsida > Lamiales > Lamiaceae > Perilla > Perilla frutescens. The sequence continues at coordinate 38,579,822 of BRKX01000006.1, read as the reverse complement.
ATAGATCTTTTGAAAAGTATCTAGGCCGAGACGTGCATTAAGCATCTCTAGATTTAGAGACTTATCCTTTCTCATCTTGCGCTCAAGAGATTTTATATCCACCATGTGAAATGGGGGCTTCATTTCTGCAAAAAGATGAGTTTAAGTTTAGATATGCAAGAGTTTTTGATGAGAGAGAGAAGGCTTAGCAAATGATCGAAGCAAGAGAGAGAAAGAAATTTTCAGATGATCGGAGCCTTCATCTCTTTGCCCATATTTATTCATCTTTGCATGCAGGAATCGAGGGCACTCGATTACTTTTCTAAGCTGATCAACCATCCGATTTGATGGTTGATTAGTTGAATTAATGATGCTTGCATCTCAGCCGTTCAATGGGTAAGTAACTTTATGATCTTGTGACGGAGATGGAGCGATTTTGAAAATGGGGTAGTTGCCATAAATAGTGAAATATTTTCTGCATATCTTTCTATTTATAGCTCATTAAAAAAATTATATTTTCTTCTCCTCTTTGAAGAGCTGTTTTAATATCAATGCAGAGATATTAATGGCAACTTTGTGATATAGAACCCTATTTTCAAATTGTAACCGTTGAAATATAATATAAGAAATTTCATAATCGCAACGGTAACAATGTGATTAAGATAAGCTTTGAGAAATTTTAAAAAAAACTTATCCTGATTCTGTTGGGATACAGTCCAACTGATTGATGGCTCGGTGGTTGGTTGGTCAGTTGAGTCTTGATGCTCAGTTGTTGCTGATGAGCTGGCTGCAGTTGAAGCTGCAACTAAACTGAATTGACCAATTGGCTTGATCAGTTGCTCGCCTTTTCTGTAGACAGTTTTCACTTCTTGAAGGGCTTAGCTGGACTGGCAGCACTGCTTCTTTTGGATGTAGCTTTGTGCGTTGACAGTTCAGGCCTTGCTGTCCTCTTGGCTTGGCGAAGGTGAAGCTGGATAGTAACTGAGGAGTTTTTCATCCTTTGACTAAGGGATTGTGAAGTTCCCTTTGGCGATGACTCAAGCTGATCACTTTTCATGGGCAGTTGCATGCCTTTTGAGCTGGATGTGAGCAGTTGAGTCACATAACTCTTGGATAGAAGACTTGGTGATGTGGCAGTGTCTTCATCATCACTATCACTTTCATCAGCATGCCTTGGATTCTTCCAAGAAACTATGACTTTGGCATGTGAAGGATGAGGTTCTCTCCTTTTGATAGCAGGTAGAGTTCGTTGTGATGGCTCAGCTGACTGACTTCATAAATTATCAAAGTTCAGTTGATGACAACGTGAGCCAGTTGGGCAGTTGACTGGTTGATCTGCAGTCCCAACTGCTTGAGGCATGATGCTGGATTTGAACTCTGCTAGTAAGGCGGTTGCTGGAATCTTGTTAACAAGTCGGTGATTCATGATGTGCTGAACTTGCACCATGGTTGGAGGAAATGGATTTGATGAACCTATCCATTTGATGCTCCAAGTTTCTTCTCGTTGCCAGTAGCTCATGCCATGAAAGGCAGTTAGAAGAAAATGAGAGTGGATGGACATAGAATGTCTCCAGTTGTACCAGTAGAAATACCGGTGGAGTTGTTTGAACAACTCTTGGTCACGTTGTGCAATAAAAGCAAAGTGAGTGAGAAGAAGATTGGTCACTTCCTTTTGTGCACCTTTGACTGCATATTCACCACTATAGAAAGTGCGAATATTCTCTTCAGTCAGCTGGAGAGGAGGGCATGTGCCTCTGAAGTAATCCGCTCCATAGTGTGGATGAAGGATTCCAACGAATGGAATAAGCTCATCTGGATCAGAGCAAACCTGGAAATCAACTGGTGATCCGTTCTTTGATTTTGGAGAATGAACGGCATTGGCAGTTGAGTTGCTTGAACTTTGGTTGCTTATCTTGGCCTTGCCTCTTCTCTTTTTCTTTAGTGACTGAAGATGAACAGTTCTTTTCTTGGGAATCGAGTCGGAAATAAGGACTGGTAGTGATTCATCACTTGGGAGTCTCAGCAGATTTTCAAGCATCTTGCTCATCCTTAGAACAAGTCCTACCTTGGACTCAAATTTACCAGATTTCTTTGAGTCTGCAGCCTTGATGACTTGATGCTTGAACTGTTGAAAGATAAATTATACCTAGTTTGTTTGTCTCCCTTCAGCAAGGTGAATCATGACCTTGTATCTCTCCTGGGTGAGTTGACTCAGGCTTCCAATGGCCCCGAACATCATCTTGTTCGTTATGTCGAGTAGAACTCCATACTCGGGCTTGAGGTCACTTTTAGCTGTGGTAAAACTGAATTGCTTGTTGCAGGTTAAAGCTTTCCATTCTCTCCAGTGTGACTCTGCAGATTCCTTTAGATCTTGAACGGATGAACCTTCTTTTCTGGAAGTTGAAACACTTCAGCAATTGTTCTCTCAGTGATTTGTAGCATCCTTCCTTGAATTACTGATGATATCATTTTTCCATCTGCAGATAGTTTTGCTTGGAGCAAAAATTCACTCACCAAATTTTGTCTAAAGAGTTTTGGTGGTGTTTCCAGGTAGTGAAGAACTCCTGTCTTGTGAAGATTTGACAGAAGGATTGGATTGTTTGATTTATCTAGAATCAATTAAAATTTCTTCCTATCAAGAAATTTATCTCTCATAAGTTGTTCCTTGAAGGAATTTGAAGATCTGGGTAATTCGGCCATCTTTGAGGTTGGCTGAATTTTTAGAGACTCAAAATCTTTAGAGAGAGAGAGAGTTTTTGAGATTGTAGGAGGAGGAGGCTTTTTGAGAGGCTTGAAAGAGAAAGTCTTTTTATGAGTGTTTGGGCAGGCTCATAGATATGATGGTTGGAATGGTACTAGCCTCTGATTTCTTTTGATCGTTGGCAATTAATGACCTTGGCACGTGTCATTTCTTGCAACGGTCAAAATTTCAAAATAAATGTAAAGCTTGACATTTATTTGAAATCAAAAAGATTAACTTTTATAAATAAAGATCAAAAGATAATTACAACTGATTAACAAGAAGTACATTAGGGGCTTTTCTAATCAGGTTTTAACTTGATCAACCACTTAGTCCTTCTTGTGATCAGTCTTCCTCCTCTTGGCCAACGGTTCCGTGAGCTCCTTTTTTTTTATCCTCATCGCTACTTGTTGACTCAGTTTCAGCTAATTAGAGTCTTTGATAGGCTTGCAGCTATTTGATCTGCTTAGTGTGCAGTTTAACCTGTTGCTGCAGAGCATCGATCAGTTCCACAAAATGTGGATGGAGCTGTACTGTGGAACTGCTCGGTTGAGCAGCGAACTGGACTGCTCTTGAGTCCGTTTCCTCTCCATCTTCAGTTTCAACAAGTTCTTCGCAAGGAACTGTGTGTGATATCTCGTCTGCTTCCATACTTGTTTGGTAGACATGTTGATCACTTTTTTGACCTGTCTGATCAGCTGACTTGTCTGAAGGAGCTGGCTCTTGATCAGCTGGAGGAATAGGTGAAGTGATTCCTTCTTCGATGGTTGGGTCTTTTGAGGGAGTTGTCTGGGGCTCAGCTGCCTTCTCAGCTGATTCTTCTGACTCTTCAGGAATAACATTGATTTCGACTTCAACTCTGTGAGGGGATTTCTCAGAGTGGAGTTCTCTTATCATCTCATCGATGATATCATCCACTGAATTAAATGTTTGATCGCTTACGGCAGCTGATGGCTGTCCAGGCTGATGACTCTGTGTTTTCTTTATCAATTGATTGAATAGCCATTTATGTTGAACATGGGGGTGCGACCACCTTTCTTGTTCCATTTCTGTTGTGATGACTGGCAATGTTAAGCTGTGAATCTTGCACAGTTCATCAAACACATCTTTCATCGATCCTTCAGTTGGGTTTGTGCACTCTTTCCTCAGCTGTAGTTGTCTCATAAGGTGTTTGCCCTTAGTGATACTGGCATTCTCACTGTCCGTCCACCATAGACTCCATTCTTCTTCTCACCTCCAGAAACTCATTCCATGGAATGCGAGCAATGATAGAAACTGCTCTGACTGGTATACATGTCTCCATAAAAACCAATAAATGTACCTGGTTAAGGTGTGGAAGAGCTCCTCATGGCCAGTTAGCTCCTGGGCATAGTGTTGAGCCATGTGCTTTTGTGTGGTTTCATTAGCCCATTTCTTCACGGACTCTCCTTGTGAGTGGGCTCTTATATTTCCTTCAATTTGAGCCATTGGTGGAAATGTCATTTGGAAATAATCGGCTCCAGCTCCATTGTGAAGAATCCCTCTTGCAGGGATGATGTTATCTGGATTTTCGCACGGAGCTGTATCTTCAATAGTTAAATTTGGTGGGATCGTTGGATTTTGTATAGGGCTTGATCTCTTTCTCCTTCTTGACTGAGAAAGTAATGTTCTTCTCCTTTTTGGTTGACCAGCTGGCTTCTTCTTTGTGGTTGATCTGACAGCGGCTTGCCCAGCTGATTGTCCGATCATGTCAGTTCTGGTGGCAACTGAACTTTGTTGCCTGAATCTCTAAGCTATTGGAAGGTCATCATCAGAGTCATCAGTAACTGGCTTCTTTCCCTTGCCTTCAGCTGCAGGCTTCTTTCTCTTTGGCTGGTCAGTCTGTTCAGAATCAATCTCCATAATTTTGAGAGGTTTTGAGATGAAGTCATTACTGACTATTGTTTTGAACTCTGTCTCCTCAGCCATCCAAGGAAACTGCCTCTCCAGAATGATGCTGACCCGACTTATATATCCAATTCCTTGAGGAAATTTCTCTCCATCCCAGCTTCTCTCGATGATATCAACATACCTCTTCAGTTGTTCAAATAAGTATTGTGCCCAGTTGATCTCCATTCGGTTGTAGATGGCGGCACAGATTTTGTATTTTGTCGCTGACATTTCAGATTGGCTACCAGTTATTCCTACCATTATCTTTGAGGCGATGGCAGCGAGCACCTGAAATTCATCTTGAAACTTTGAGATGAGATGATTGCTCTTATATGGTTGAGGCTCTCCTTCCTTTTTCCAGAAGTCATAAGCTTCCTGGAAATTTACTTGAACGTCTTCCAGCTTGAGTCCGTTGTTGGGTAGTTCGAACATGCTGCTCAAAGACTCAGCTGTCATGATGATCACGTGTTCCCTTACTTCCGATCTGATTTCTTTAGAATTTGAAGATCCGTTTGAATTTAAATAAAATTCAGCAACTGGTTCGGTGTAGATCCGTTCTGGAAATACCTCCAGAAACTTCTTCAACCTGGCTTGAGAAAGCTTTTCAACGATCATTCTACTAAGAGGAGAAGCTTTGCAGGCTTGAAGAAATCCGGCTGGATTGAAAAACTTGTCTCTATCGAGCTTGTCACGGAAGGCTTTAGAGTCTTCTCCAGATTAACGGAAATTAAATCTTCTGCGTGTTGGGTTTTGGGCCATGATTCTTCGAAGAGAGATTAATTTGAGAGGCTGAGAAATTGATGTTTCAGGGCTGAAAAGTTTTGCTTTTGACGAGAGGTAGAGAGAAAACCAATTATTCTGCAGTAAAAATCGGGAAGCTTCTCCGCTTATTCAGCCGCCTTATTTATATAGAGAAATTTGGCTCATCCAACGGTTGTGACGCTTGGTATGCTTAATTTCAACGGTCGGATTAGATTAATCGACCCGTCGATTGGATTTTCATTTCTATTCGTTAGGGATAAATGAGGAGAGAGAGAGAGTTTAACGGTAACATTGAGATTACACGTGTTTTTACCGTTTCCACTATTCAAACTTTGAACTTATCTTTTCTCTCTTGCAGTTTCTTCTTGACTCGAAACTGATTACATCATCAGTTGGCTTCGAGTGTAACTGATGATCTTTCTGTTGATCAGTTTCAACTGAAATGCCTTCTCATCAGTTCCGAACTGGTCTTAACTGCTTGGACCTTTATTCAACTGCTTCCCAGTTCAGCTGATCCTTGAACTGATATCTCATTTTGATTTGTCTTCAGTTCCTATGACTCCTTCATCAATTTGATCGATTTGCAGCTGGTATGTTCTGCATAACTGACTGGATCATCAGTTTGAGCAACTGAACTAATGATTTAGTTGAACTGATGGGGTAAACTGATCATTTCTAGTTTACTTTTCTCTTCGCACCTTTTTGGTTCAGTTCCTCTCTTCAGCTGGAGTAATTCCTTGGCCCTTTTCTTCCAGTTGATCATCTTCATCCTGTGAGGTTAGCTAAAGTAGCCCCAACTGTATGCATAGCTCCACGAACCTTGCTTCAGGTAGTGGTTTGGTGAAGATGTCAGCTATCTGCTTCTCAGTGTTGACATATTTGATGCAGATGTCTTTCTTCTCGATGTGATCTCTGATGAAGTGTTGTCTTATGTCAATGTGCTTAGTTCTTGAATGCAGAATTGGATTCTGAGATATCACAATTGCACTATTGTTGTCATAGTAGATAGGTACTTCCTCAGTTTCGACTTTGTAGTCCTTCAATTGTTGCTTCATCTAGAGTATCTGAGCACAGCAACTTCCAGCAGCTACATATTCTGCTTCAGTTGTTGACGTGGCAACTGAGTGCTGCTTTTTGCTAAACCAGGATATCAGTTTGCTTCCAAGAAACTGACATGTTCCACTGGTGCTTTTCTGTCAATCTTGCATCCACCAAAGTCTGAGTCTGAATATCCAATCAAACTCAAACTATCATCCCTGGGATACCATAGTCCAAGATTTATGGTTTCTTTGAGATATTTGATAATCCTCTTAGCTGCTTCAAGATGACTTTTCTTTGGATTAGCTTTAAACCGTGCGCATAGACCGACTGAATAAGAGATTTCTGGCCGGCTAGCTGTTAAGTAAAGTAGTGACCCAATAATTCCTCTATAGTATGTTTGGCTAACTGATTCTCCTTCTTCATCAAGAGTTAGCTGAACTGATATGTTCATTGGAATCTTGAGAGTTTTTCCTTTACTTACTCCAAACTTCTTGACTAGCTCCTTGGTATACTTCGCTTGGCTGATATAGATCCCATCTTTCAGCTGCTTCACTTGGAGTCCTAGGAAGAATGTCATTTCTCCCATCATGCTAATTTCAAATTCGCTTTGCATCAGTTGAGCGAATCGTGTGCATAGATCTTTGCTTTTTGATCCAAAGATTATGTCATCCACATAAATTTGAACCATTAAGATCTCAGTTGATCGTTCTATTCGAAATAGAGTTCGATCAATGACTCCCTTTTGAAATCCATTTTTCAGCAAGAATGTTGTGAGAGTTTCATACCACGCTCTAGGAGCTTGCTTCAGTCCCTAGAGGGCCTTTTTCAGTTTGAAGACTTGATCACCAATTTCAAAGCTTGGCGGTTGCTCGACATACACGTCCTCCTTGAGCATTCCTTGAAGAAAAGCACTCTTGACATCCATTTTATTTTATTTTGTAGTTATGAGATTTTTTTAAAATATGATGAATATTTTGGTACGTTTACATTTTTTAAGAATAATATTTTCAATACTTACACTACAAGGAATTCACGTTTTAGCTACGGATCTGTCCGTCGGTAAATCACATTTTTTCATCATTAGGTTGTCCTAACGAAGAATACCGTTCGTCGTTAAATCCTTCGTCGGCTGCAAATCTAACAACAGATACGAATGGTCGTTAAGTTCTAACGACGGATACGTCAGTCGTAAATTTTGTCATTGTGTGTTATTGTTGATTATATTCCACATCTATTGGAACATTCAAATTAACTTTCATTAACTTAGAATTTAGGGTTAAGGCTCAAATAAGTTCAGGGGCCTATTTGGGCCTTAATCCTAGAATTTATAACTATTTTAAACATGGGCAAAGAAAAGGCTTATTTTAAAGATATTCATATAATATATACTTTAATAAAATTAATTTCAACTAGTGCATTTTACATTTCATTTTATTTTATATTAATATTTATAATGTTAATACAAATTAAATATTTGAAATATTTACATATAATGGTATTATAATATTTATATTTAATAAATGTATTAGTATAATTATTTTAAACATGAGTATATAATGCAATTTGAGTAGTAAAGTCCTGAGCTATCAATGCATGAGCAGATAAAGCGTACATATGTTGAGCTACCAAGAAGGCAATAACCCCTAAAGAAGCTAGAACAAAGTCTAAGTGAAAATGAAGCGAATATTATTGATTGTATCGTAAATAACATTCTCCCATCAATGACATTCTGTAGGATATCACCGGAAAAAGACAAAACTTTGAAAAAAAAAAAAGGAAAAGTCACCAAAATTGGTGACTTGAGTCGGTTGGCCGACTTTGAGGCGTGACTCAGTTGTTGCACACGTGGCACCCTTTGATTGGGTGCCACATAATTTTATATATATTAATTTAAAATATAAATATTTTATATAATTATCTTTTTTTTAAATACACTAAAATTCATATTTTTCTTTTATCTATAAATAGGGCCTAATATTGATATGTTTTTACAAATTCAGCACTAGTTAAATATGTAATTTATATCTTATGTACTCGTAATTTAAAATTTCACATGCTTCATTGTAGTTTATTTATTTTATTTTATTTTAACTCTTATAATTTTCATTTTGTTGTCAAGTAAATTATGAATTTATAATTGTATAAGTTTTTTTCGTAATTATGAATTCCAAAAATATATCTAATAAATTAATTAAGATTTTTTAAATGTAGTAAAAAATTATTATTATTACAGTATTATGTTATTAAAAAAATAAAATGATAAATATTTTATGTAAATTGGAAGAAAGAGAAATTAATATTTTACTGTATTTTTTAAATACAGTAAAAAAATTATTATTAATAATATGTTATTAAGAAAATAAAATGATAAATATTTTATGTAGATTGGATGAAAGAGAAATTAATATTTTATTTGAAAGTAAGATTGGATGAGTGTCAGTTATGCAGTGCAGATCTTAAAAGGTTGTGGATTGTAGATATGGAGGAGAGAGAAATTAATATTTTATTTAGGGTTGATAATACGAACCGGACAAATCCTAGCCGAATCTAGAGAACGTGCGAAAGACTTTAAGGAACGCAACACATCAGCTAAAGAAGGACTCAATCCGACAAACAACTATAATCAAATAGAACGAACTAATCTAGAACAATCGCGACACTTAAACTATGACACAAAATATGCAACACAAAACCAAATACCAAAGGTGAATAGGACGAAGGTTTGGATGGAGTTATGGTGAAGAGATCGAATAGGGTTGGTGAAGAAGGGCTTGGAGTAGATAGGTTATGTTAAGGTACGAAGAACTTACGGTATTGGTGGAATTGGATGATGAACTCGATCACGACTTGAAGAACAAACCACGATCGATCTAGGAGGCTTGAACGGTGGCGGATGATTGATTCCAGTTTGTCCTACGCAAACTACAATAATCCGGACCCGCAAGAGGACGGGGTCAGTTGTAGGGCGGAGAGCTAACTCGAGTTGTGTCTCTCGAGGAAAGCTTAGAGGAGGCTATCTTTTTATGCTACTCATGCAAACATGTACAAGAATTAAAATACAACATAAACATTCTAATCATGGTTGAGAGGTTTTTGCTAACTCAAGAAATTAAACAAGTAGAAATAAGGCAAAATGCATCTTTAGGTCCCTAAACTATTAGTTTTTGTTTCGTTAGGTCCTTCAACATTAATTTTATTTTAAAGAGTCCCTAAACTGTAAAAAAATGGACTCATGAGGTCCTTTTTTAATGGACATTCATGGATAATTAATTGACAGTTAAAAAAGGACCTGTTGAAATAAAAGAGATTGTTTAAGGAGTTATTGAAATAAAAATGATCTACATAATGCAAAATGCATGTTTACGTACTATTTCTTCCAAAATTTTAGAAACATTTTAATAAACTTGCTGACAATATGTGTGTTGGGCACTATATGTGATTTGCACAAATTCATTCTTTTATTTAAATAATCATGACACTTTATGAGTTATAATTTATTAAGACTAATTAATATTATATTTTCAGTAATAAATACAATAACCTAATTAAGCAATAAAAAATTAATGTGAACTTCAAAAACATTATACCAAGATATACGCCGAAATTGAATTGATAATACATTCTGCAAATTTTCATCAAGATACGTACACTGCAAACTTCAAAGCAAAAAAAACTAGAATTTACTTCTATATCCATTAGTGATAGGTTCGTACAGAATAAACTCATACTAAATAAGTCAAACTTATACAAAATCCATTGGATATGAAAAGATAAATATGACATAAAACATTGTGAATGAAAAATAAAATGACTTTAAAAAAGACTTGCTGCAAATTCATTTCTGTGCAGCAGACTTGCAAGAGCCTAATATTGGATTTGCCCATAAATTCATTGCTGCTGGTTTCTCTTTCCATTATAGACCTCTTGTTGGTGCTGCATGTGAAGAATTTCCCACTGAATGTTGTTGTGATGAACTAATATTAGAACCTCTCAAAAATGATTGAATGGCATTTGTACCAGGCTACAACAATCATTTCCAGAACTAGTTAGCAAATTTAACCTAAAAAAGCTAAAGATAAAGATATATATATATATATATAGAGAGAGAGAGAGAGAGTACAAGATGTACTTACATTCAATATTATTTCACCAGTAGACTGATTTACATAACATCCATAACCAGTTGGAACCTTTGTAGGCTTTAGTTTTGAGTTTATTTTCTTTCCTTTGCCTCTTTGTTTGAGTTGACTTTGATGCCCTTGAAGTTGATTTCCTATGCTTGAAAGTTGGACTCCAGTGTTGGATCTCCTTCGGACATTCTTACTCGTTGACATAAACTCTTTCACCAGCTCTGTAGAAGGATTGTTTCTGGGGGCTTCGTCAATATCTTTTCTCTTCACACTTCTATTACTTCCAATATTCACAGTCTACATAAATTTAAAAAATAAATGCATTATCCATAAATAAATTATACAGATGAGATAACAAAAATAATATGATAGAAAATTTACGATATTTGTTCTTTGAGAACATTTCCTGATGTTATGTCCTGTTTGCTTGCAAATTCTACGGCTCATCACTTTTCTTCTCTTGGATAACTTGCCTGCCTTTCCTATCTCATCCTTATCTTTCTTTCGATTCTTCGTAGGCCTTCCAGGTAGCTTTCTATATGGTGGTGGCACAATTTCTTCTTTACCACTATCATCCCATAATATTTTGCCTCTTACTGTTTGCATCATATACTGATAAGTCTTCAAATATGTCCCTTCTCTATACCAATGACAAATATAATCACGGGGTTCTTTTCCTGCACTGTATATAGCACAAATAGCATGCTGACATTGAATTCCAGTCAAATCCCATTTCCTATAAGTGCATCTTGATAAATTAAGATGAACTTTATGTCTATTATCATGGTTATATACATTAGAAACTTCATATCCATCATCCCCATTCCAAACTATATCCCATTGATAAGAAAGCTCCTTGTTTTTCTCTAATTTCTGCATAGGTCTTGGCCCTACATCACATATCCAAGTTCTACAAAATCTTCTCTTTATGTGTAGTCTTCTCATCACTTGAGTCCTTATCTTTTCCAACATTGAGATAATTGGTTTACACCTCGCCTCAAGTATCCAGCCATTAAATGTCTCAGCTATGTTGTTATTTACAACGTCACATTTCGGAGTAATCCTAAAATAAGCTTTTGAGAAAGATTCAACATTATACCAAAGAAGATCCTGAACTATCCCATCTCCCATCAAATTTAAACTCTTTAAGTTAGCCTTCAATTCATTTTCAAATGTACTCCTGGAACAATTCCAAAATGCAATTTTTCTCTCTTCACCTCTCTATTTTTTGGCCCAAGCTGCATAGACGTGTCTGGCACACATTCTATGCTCTACTTGTGGTAAATACTCATTAATAGCACTATCCAATCCCTAAAAAAACATACACACACATAATTATAAAAATGAAATTGAAAATAACAATTAGAATATCTGAAAAATACAATCTCATAAAAAAAAACCAACATTTTGCATGTCTGAAACAATAGTTAACTCTGCCCCATCATCAAGAGATAAATCATGTTTCAACATCTTTAAAAACTAACCCTAGTTCTCTTTATTCTCAACAGCCACAACTGCCCAAGCAATTGGAAACATTTGATCATTCCCATCACGTCCAATAGCACATAAAAGTTGTCCTTTACACACCCCTTTTAGAAAACAACCATCTAAACCTATGATCTTTCTACAACCTTCGAGCCAGCCTTTTTTACATGCAGCAAAACAAACATAAAATCTTTTGAAATAATTGATGTCCCCACCTTCATCTTTAGATATCTTAACCACACAAGTTGTACCAGGATTGCTCGTATTTATCTCATGAACATAATCATGCAATGTTTTGTATTCTTCTGTAAAACTTCCTATTAAACTTGCAAGCAATTTTTTATTCACATTTCGAGCTTGAGTCATACTAATTCTCAACTTTAACTCAGTCTTGCATAACTCTTTTAATTCTCTTGCCTTAATGAAAGGTGTAGCCATTAATCTCTCCCTCAAGTGCTTAGCTAAATAATTGCTAGTAGCCATTGGGTTGGTGTTTTTCCTATGACATTTATGGTTAGCTATATAAGTTTTCACCATAAAGTTATCATTGTCTCCCTCTTTAGATGCAAAAAATCTCCATGGACATTTTTCCATGCATCCAGCCCTAACCCTCACTTTATCATTTTTTATAAAATGAACCTGCACACCCTTCATTATTGCATACTTCGCAAGTGCATCTTTACATTCCTGCACATTTTGGAATACCATGCCACAACAAAACATAGGTATAACTGTTTTCGCATCAAACCTGATAATTTTGCTTGGCCTCCTGAGTGCACGATCGCCACATTCTTCATCCGTCTCACTGTAATAACTACAATTGTCATCACTATCATAGTAGAAACTGCATGTAGAGTCTTTATCACTTTCTGAATCAGCACTATAACTCTCATCCTCAACAACCTAAGCATATGAAAATACTTCATTTTCACTAGCATTCATCTCAGTTAACCCCTGACTATCATTTGTACCTTTGTTTCCTTTCCAACAAAACATATTTTTTCTCTTAAAAGCTCTAACATTATCCCTGGATTGTTTTAGCTCATCTTCTTCATCATCAGTCAAAAATTCAACATTGATATTCATATTATCAAATGTTAGTTGTGGAAACCCCTCATCCGTGTCATTTTCATCTTCCAAATCACAAATAATGTCAAACACATTTGGTGCTTGCAATTCTTCAATAGTATCACAAGCAATATTCTCTACCCCATGATCAACATTCTCAGTGAAGACATGCACCAAATTGTGTGGACTTTGAGTAGCTTCACCAACCACTTTAGTTAGTTGCATTTGAACTAGGTTATTGATCTCAATATCATAATTCTTGTGGTCAACATAAAAATCTAGTGTTGCTCCACTACATAATCAGTTGGCTATTTCTAAGATAGTTTTATCATCTTGTACCAACACAAACTCGCCTTGGAGGATTCTAAAGTAATACAACCCAATAATGGAGTCTAAGTTGTATCCTAAGTCTTCCTTAATATACGACATGATTTCTGGATATGAGAGTCTATCAATATCCAAGTTTTCACACACTTTAGTAGCTTTCCCACCAACATAGCGATGTCTTTTGCTAGAGTTAAACTTGCCCCCATGGTGTATTATCACAATGAATTTGATTTCAGTCATTCTGCAACATATATAACACAATGAACAATATAAAATTAATCTCTAATGCAGATACAAAATAATATATCAACAAAAAAGTTAAACCCTAAATTACCACAAAATTAATAATTAAAAAGGCAACGTAATAATCCCTTTGAATCCATTTGCTGTTGTTAAAACAATATATCAACAAAATAATTCACTGCCCCAAGTTATTGCAAATGATTATATTGTATAATCCCTTTGAATCCATTTGCTGTTGTTAAAATATCGCCACTACTGAAAGTAAAAAAGCCAAACCTGCCCTGTCAAGGCGGTGGAGCTACTGGTTCGAGAGATCGAGCCTGCGGAGAATGAATATTAGGCGATGGATGGGAAGACGGTGGGCGAGTATAAATAACCTATCTCTGAGTTCAGCTTCCGTCGGGTTTCTTGAACTCGGTCTGCCCTCTCGGCGTCAGGTGAAAAAAGGTCGAAGGTTGGATTTTATAGATCATATAGGACTAGTTGGGAGTATAGCGTGAGTGTATGAAATTTAACGGTACTTTGACGATATGAACACACACTTAACCCTATTTGACAGAAGGATTTAATTATATATATTTTTTTATAGTTTAAGGACTCTTTAAAACAAAAATATTGTTTAAGGACCAATCGAAACAAAAACTAATAGTTTAAGGACCTTGATATACATTTTGCCTAGAAATAACTAATCAACATGAATGATAATAAAATCAAAGACGAAGGGAAAAGATTATGAGAAGGACATTAGGGTGTAGATTCTTTCGTTGGTTTCTCTCCTAGCTTGTTGTTTAGTGTCTATTTGTGATGTTTTTTCTATGTGGATTATATGTCTTTTGTGCGTGTGTTTTCTTATTTTCGTGTTGTTTTAGTGTTTATAACTTCATATTTGATCCCTTGGTGTGTTATGCCTGTGTTGCATAGACTTTGAGCTTTTACTCCAAAAGCAAACATTTTATGACACAAAGGTGGCAAAGAGCTGAAGCTTTGAACTGAAGCTCCCAACTGAAGCTTTAAACTGAAGCTCTCCACTGGTCACGAGCTGAGCTGATCACAAGCTGAGCTGAACTGGTCACAAGCTGAGCTGATCACAAGTTGAGCTAAACTGCCACAAGTTGAACTGATCACAAGCTGAGCTGAACTGCCACAAGTTGAACTGATCATAAGCTGAGCTGAACTGAGCACAAGTTGAACTGAAGTGCCATAAGCTGAACTAATCACAAGCTGAGCTAAACTGGTCACAAGCTGACCTGATCACAAGCCGAGCTAAACTGATCACACGTTATGAAGCTTCATAACGTGGTTTCCCATACTCATCAGGTAGAATTTCATTCGAATTGGCACACATGATAGGAGTATAATCCAGAATGCAACCCTATTTTGACTTAGTCCGATGATTTCACCTAATGAGCTATATCATATGATTGCACCCCCAGGTTAAACTTAAATAAATTAAGAAAGTTAGTATGAAAGATGTTTTGAAGGGATATTTATCGCAATTGCTTGAGACTAATATGTCTTCCATATTCTTATTGGACAAGCAACATGCCTGGTTTGATAATTATCTTCTGTTTCTTTGATAATGAGTGTTCTGGCGTGAGACATTGTGAAATGGTTTATTATGCATGATCTACTTAGGAGCAACTCCTTCTTGCTTTATGTCTTAAATTACTGTGTTTGCTTGAGGACAAGCAAAATGTTAAGTGCGGGAGAGTTGTTTAGTATCTATTTGTGTTGTTTTTCCTATGTAGATTGTATGTCTTTTGTGCGTGTGTTTTCTTATTTCGTGTTGTTTTAGTGTTTATAACTTCATATTTGATCCCTTAATGTGTTATGCCCGTGTTGCATAGACTTTGAGATTTTACTCCAAAAGCAGGCATTTTATGACACAAAGGTGGCAAAGAGCTGAAGCTTTGAACTGAAGCTCTCAACTGAAGCTTTGAACTGAAGCTCTCCACTGGTCACGAGCTGAGCTGATCACAAGCTGAGCTGAACTGGTCACAAGCTGAGCTGATGACAAGTTGAGCTAAACTGCCACAAGTTGAACTGATCACAAGCTGACCTGAACTGCCACAAGCTGAACTGATCATAAGCTGAGCTGAACTGAGCACAAGTTGAACTGAAGTGCCATAAGCTGAACTAATCACAAGCTGAGCTAAACTGCTCACAAGCTGACCTGATCACAAGTTGAGCTGAATTGATCACAAGCTGAGCTGAACTGCCACATGCTGAACTGATCACAAGCTGAGCTGAAGCTGGAGCTTAGCTGAAGTAGAGCTAGAGCTGTAGCTGGAGCTTAGCTGGAGCAAGACAGCCAAGGACTTGGAGCTGAACTGGAGCTGCAACTGAAGAGCTTTAATTTCAAGCTAAGCTCCCAATAGCCAAAAGCTGAGGCACAACTGATGAGCTAAGCTCCCAAGAGCCAAAAGCTGAGCTGGAGGCACAGCTGAAGCACCAAAACTGAATGAGCCCAACTGATGAGAAGCGCCAAAACTGATGAGAAAAGCCAGAAGCTGGAGCTGAAACAGCCCTACCGGCGAGGGACCCCCGTTAACGCGGGGCAGTGGTCACGACAGAACGCCCCTGCGCGAGCGTAATACCCCGCCGGCGTGCGGCATCCCAGCCCCGCCGGCGCGGGGGTTCCGCCGGCGTAGGATGCCCAATTCAGCCCTTTCTCGATCAGTTCAAGCTGTGTTTTTGGAGTTTTTCTCTTCAATGCTCTCTACACACTTGGCCAGCTGGGGGAATTAAATGGACGCGGTTCTAGACTGGGAGTAGCAGGAGTTTGGGGAATAATCTACCATCTACCAATAACTCCACCTTTTTCTTTTGCTCTCCATCAACTCTCAACCACCACATTCAATTCACGCGGAGAGAGAATGAGAAAATGCTTCCCTATTTATGGAGTAGAGAATAGCAAAAAGAGAGAGGCTCCTAGAGGGGAAAATAAGACTCCAAAGGGAGGACCTCCCAACTAGTTTGAGGGACGTGACACCGTCAGACCAGTTGGGAGGGTCCGATCCATTCACTCTATCATCTCCACCACATAAAGAGAGAGAGAGAGAGAGAGAGAGAGAGAGGATCAGTTTGGGGGACGTGACACCCTCAAACTGATCCGTTGAGAGAAGAGAAGCTGGCAACAAGTTGAGGCCCAGAAAGAGAGAGAGGTGATCAGTTTGGGGGATGTGACACCCTCAAACTGATTAGCTTGGAGCTTGGTTGAAGCTGGAGCAGAGAGGGAGAAGGCACAGAAGAGAGGTCCGAACTCCAAGCCGTCCGCAGAAGCTAGACTTGTTCCAAGATCTCCATTTCTTTGGTATTCCCCTTTTAGTTTCAGTTTCTTTTAGGGATTTGTCCCAAACCTTGTCGAGATAAACAAGACTTATATAAGTTTGTATTTTTTGCTTTGGTATTTTCAATAAAGAACTTATGTGATTCTTGTTTGTTGTCCTGCATGATGAGGGGCTAATTTCACACATTAGGGAGTAGATAATCAATTTAGTTTCGATCCAATCCATGATTGTGATAGTTGAATTCTTGTTGTTGGAATTGCGCTTGTTTATGTTGAGTACTTGATCACTACTTAGCATTGCTAGGCTTTAGATGAGACCGAGAGGAGATTCTATAGCCCGACTTAGGTTCCTTCAACGCTAGGTGGACTGGGTACATAAGCCTAATTGTTAATCTGTAGGTGAACTGCGTACATAAGCCTATTTCTTCGTATAATATAGCCGATGGGGGTTTAATGGATCGACGGTGACAGTAAGTGAAGTTAAACCACTTGAAGGGGTCTATTATACGTCTAGGATTAACGGAATCAACTTGAATCAAGCTAGGAGAGAACCAAGGAGAGAATCTACAACCTAATGCTCGTATATATTAGTTTAGTTTATTTGTTGCTTATTTACTTTCTTGTCTTTCTCTTGCTTTAGTTTAATAGATTTTAGTTTAATTTGCTCAACTCTTGTTTAAAGTGTTTAGGATTGTATTTATTTTCATCTGTGTAACACGAAAGGGACAAATCGTCCTGTTAAGCTTTCCTCGAGAGACACGACTCGGGTTAGCTCACCATCCTACAATCGACCCCGTCCTCTTGCGGATCCGGATCGAAGTAGTTGTGTGTGTAGGTTAAATCGGAAACAATCAATTGGCGCCGTTGCCGAGGAAAGCTTTAGGCGTATTTGTCTTTTTTGTGTTATATTATTTTCTGTGTTTATTTTTTTTTGTTTTAGTTTTCATAATTTCTTCCACAGTTGCGTGTGATCTCCTTTTTTTGTTTGAGTCTGTGTATGTTATGTCAAAGAAGTCTTAATAGGAAGCTAGCAATGTATTCAAAAATACTCATAGACCAAGGAGGATAGAAGTGCCCAACTGGGAAGGAGAAAGTTCGAGTGAAGCTTACTCTTTGAGTAACGAAACTTGAAAGGGAACACCAACCATAGGAGCACGGCGTCGAGCCGATCGTGTTCAATGATCTCCCATGACCACATACTGAGGCTCTGTCCAGCTCGGGGCATTAAAATGACCACAACATATGAATCTTCAAGGGATTGTTGTTGAGTCGATCTCGCTACATTAGATTGTTCCCATTGTTTCATTCTAGAACATGAATTATCCTAAGAATGATTATAATTAGAAAACTTGTGTCGTGAGTTTTGTCCTCCAAAGAGAAGAAATGCTTAGTTATCTTAACAAAGGTGATACCTATTCTCTTTGAACATGTCTTTTCTCACACTTCCTCCTGTGATAAAAACATATGAAATGATTAAATAAAAAGTGAGGATAATAAGGATTTGGCCGGAAACCCACGGCCCCAAAACTTCAATTTCAATTTTCCTTAATTTTTTTTAGGGGGGGGGGGGGGGGACAAACACAAAACGACGTCGTTTTGTATAAAACAATATCGTTTTGTATCCTCACTAACGTCCATTTATGATGTGCTTAACGGAGGGGCTTGATTGAGCCCAAATTAAAAATCCAGGGGCTCAATAGAGACCAAAAAAAGTTGGAGGGTCTAATTGTTCCCCCCAAATAAGTGAAGGGGCCTATTTGGCCCGTATCCCAAAATTATTTCTCTCGGCATGTTTTGCATTTTGACAAAGTCAACCAATAAAAGGTGTGAGAAAAATAAAGTTAACACAAAACAATCGGCTAAATTCATCTGCTACACTTTGTACTTACACAAAAAAATTTATTAATTTTTCTGTAATTTTTTATTTAATTTCAACTTATTATATTTTAGTTTAATTTTACACTTAGTAATCAGGGTTCATCCTACCAAATTATGATATATAATTATATTTTTATGAAATAATCAATCATTAATTAGAAAATGAAATTAAATATTAAAAATTAATTATATACCCTAATTGGGTAAGATGAACCATAATTAATTAGTGTAAAATTAAACTCAAGTGCAATAAATTAAAATTGAATAAAAAAATTGAAGAAAAATTAATAAATTTAATTGTGTAACATCAAATGTTGCATAGAGTGTAATAGAGATTTTCATATGCAAAAAAAATACTTTAATAACCAAATAAATACTTCATCATAATAAAATTTTTAAATTATGTATATTTTCCTCTCTTAATTTATTTCTTTTACCTTTTTAGTGGGAAAAGACACATTTAGAGCTCGAAGCAGTCCCACGACACCCCCGCCCCCACCACCCCAGCCTCTATAAAGGTGAAAATTCTTCGTATATTTGATCGATTAAATTATCTCAAATGATCGAGAAAGCCGGGTTCCAAAACCAATATCATTTTTCCATCCCAATTTATTTGTAATTGGTTTTGGAATCTAGATTAAGCCAAGTGGAACTTTCCTGCTTCCCACATGAGATTTCCGGTTATCCTGTATTGTACTTTTAATATTACAAGTTTTTCAATTAAAATTTATAAATTTTTTTTAATTTTAAATTTTAATTAATAATTCATTATTATAGTTGACTAATTTAAAATTAAATTTTATAATTTTATGATTCATTTTTTAATAAATGATGAGTATGATTATTTATGTTATAACTCATTTTTATTTTATAATAAATATTATTAAATTTATAAATTTAATAGTGAAACATGAAAAAGTGTAACGGAAAATTTAAATCGGAATAGCTTATTCTCCAACTAAAGGTGCAGTGCAATCCCAAACCAAAAAAAAAAAAGCACAAAAAGAACTAGGTTAAAAAAGAAAAGAAAAAAAAAGCCTCAAAATTACTGAAAATCAAGAAGAGGTCCTATTTTCCTCCACTCCTCCATTCTCTCCCCCGCAATCCAAACCACACCCACACTGTGGGCACTCCTCAAAATTCTGAATAGGAAAATTCGCAGACGTAAATCCTACTGAAAACTCGAGATTTTCATGGTTGCGCTTAACTTCCACGACGTTAAGCCACAGCAAGGCCACTTTGACGCTCACACCGCTCAGCTTCTGGAGCCGGCCTTCGGATATCAACCCCTTGATCACGGGCTCATACCGGAGCTCGTACGATTTTTCCAATGTGAAGCTGCATGAGCCGTTCAGATGGGCCGAGAACTCACCGGTGGCCTCGTTCAGGCTGTAGCCGGTGGCGCCTTTCGGAAGAAGGCCCACCGGAAACTTGTATTGCTCAAGAGCTTCATAAGGTGAAGGCTTGTTTGGGTAATGAGATGAAACACAGAGCATAATTGTAGAGAGATAGATTGTGATAATTCTCCAAGCCATGACCTCCCTCTCTCTCTCTCTCTTCCCTCTTCTCTCTCTAAACCTGAAATTATAGGAAGAGAAGCGGTGGGGATTGTACAGGTGTTTTGGGAGGTTTGATTATTTTGGTTTAAGCTATCCACGTGCTGATAGCTTATCTTCCCCATTTTTGTGTTGGCACTGTTTTGAAGACCAAGGTTTCGGTTTTTTTAACCAACTATATTATTGCAATATTATCTAATTTTTAAAATTATTATATTCAATAAAATACATAATTATAATGCAGGTAATATACAAGTGAGAAGAACTGGAAAAGGACGTTTCAGTAGTAATTAATAATTACCTTTCATAAATCTAACATGTCGCTATTGTGTCGATAATTTTAGACAAGGATCAATAAACATCAAGTACAATTATCGATTTATGCCAGGAATTGTATCAATAATAGATTTAAGACGAGGATTAAAACACATCAAATAAAACAATAGTATCAATTTATGCCGGGAACTGTATCAATAATTGACAAAAATGAGATAGAGCACTCGTTTGAAACAATAGGTTCAAACTGCATAAGGCATGAATTCAGAGGTGAAGCATTTTTTTTCTTTCTATTCACAAGTAAACCATCTTGAATTCAAACTTACTATGCTCTCTCAATTACAATATTACTTATGGTTAATTATACCCAACATTTGTATAATTAACACATTTAGTACTAACATAATTTTCCAGCGAAGCAAATAATGATGTAGACAGCCGGAAATCTTACATGTATTTTTGCACGTGAAAAATATATTTCTCGCCTAATAAACAAAAACAATGTGGTTTCCTGCCGTCCACATCATTATTTGATCCGTCGGAAAATGTTGATAGTACTGAAAGTGTTAATTATGCAAGTATTGGGTACTGATGTATTATTTTTTAAACTTTTGAACAAAAATATAAAAAAGGGCAAACAATGGGTACTGATGTGTAATTAACCATGTTACTTATTAAGATATTTCGGTCACAATATCATTCATTTCACAAACTAGGCCATTTATAGGGCGTACAAAGCCTCATCCTATATTCAAATAAAATGTCATCCTCATCCTATATTCAAATACACTGTCATCAACATCACAATCCACACAAATGACAAATCATATGAAACATTAAATAATACAATATATTACAACAAATAATTCACTCTGATTATTGGGCATGCTAATTTCTATGTAAACAAAAGTGATTGCTTCCCTAAAAAAATAGAAAGTGAACAAAGTGGAAATGGAAATAACGGCATGTAAGGACTCTAAAAAGCTTTTAACTAAATTAATTTCATCACCACCTAAATAGGTAGACAAATAACCACAGCCACACAACTCTGAGCAAAAAATTCCCATTGAAAAACACAAGATAGCTCACAGTCACCACAGGATCTCCAAAATTTCAGACCATGTATCATCGTTTATTCTAGTATCATCAACAAACACTACATTTATAGAGTGACCTTATCTAAATGACTGTATATGCATGACTTTTATCAATGGTAGACTCTTAATGGAAGGTTTTCTGGCCAATTATCAATACAAATCAGAAAATGGGCATGGGCTATAACTACAGAGTTGCACAAGAATCATTTCATCGAATTTCAAACTAATAGTCAATTTACCTTGGTAGTTGCAGGTTACTATCTGTCATGCCTTTGCCTTTGACTCCTCGAGTGTTTCTTTCTCATGGTTGCTATGGATAATGTCCAACAGCATCATAACAACTAACTTCAGTATACTTACTGTTTAGCGCTGCTAGTCTGCTATACCGCCCTTGATTCTACAACCAGTCATAAACCGAGACAGTCGTGTCCTTATATTTCTAGCAATTCTAACATAAAGTTCGCAAACCTAATAAGTACCCTACTGAAGATATGTCTTTCAGCATCTACCAGAACTTGCAATGTGCCTTCACTCAGTTGTACTTAAAGACACAACACTATCGAGAAATAGGATATCTATAATCATCATAATACATAAACTAAGACAGAAATGCAATAAACCAATGGCTTCAGAAAGCAAACCATAGGGTATATCTACATCCTATTTCCATTTGATGAGTTTTCCTATAAAGCTCCAAAACAATGTTGATAGGAACATAAATCAGAGGATACAGGACACTCAATAACAAGTTTTTGAAGAATTTAATACAACAAACACGGGCAAAAAATGGAATCATACGTACAAGAATTGGTTCAAATATTTCAAGAGAAAGCAACGCAATAACTATGGCAGGAATTGGCAATCAAGAAACTATAATGAAACGAAAACATACAGTTACAGCGATTTCAGTTAACATCCTTCAGTCGTTTTATCAATGTATCCAGTGATTTCTTCTTAGGATTTTGCTTAGCCCCCCTGGTTCCAAAGGAACCGAATAAGCGATCCGATTGATCCCTTAATTTTTCAGAGATTGTAACCACTTTCCTGTAGTCCAATGCACTGTAACTTCTCTCTCTGATAACCGGATTCAAAAAGTTCTCTGGGTGATTGCTCAGAAGCAAATTCACCATTTGCCTGGACTCAATAAGTGCTGATTTCAACTGACTTGCATCTGTCTCAGACAATAGAGGAGCTTGGTTCTCTGCAAATGATTCTAATAATCGAACATCAACATCAAGACCCATGATAGCATTGACATTGAACCTTTTAACTGATTCCCCAAGTAGAGATCCAATTATCATCTCTGATATATGGGAGAGAACATCTTGCATAATTCGCTTCAGCACCTGAACCGGCAAAATCTGCTGAGCAGTCGAAACTAAGGTTTCCAAGAAAATAATCACCTCATTTGAGTATTCATTCCCACCTTGAGGAGGCTCATCAGCCATCCAATTCACATTCTCAATCAAGGTCAGAAAACCATCAACCTTCTGTTTTAGCAGCCCCGACAGTGTCTCTTCAGCCGCATCACGGGCTTTAATAAGAGGAAACTGCCTCCTTCCCCTCTCTGCTATCCTTAAAGGAATACCCGAGAGCTGTGCAGCATGACGAAAAAAGAAATCGCAAGCACGCTCAAACACTGCCATATTTGCTGCCATCTGCATTGCCTGAGTAACTCCACCTATTGAACTATTAATAACTTTCAACAAAGCCCCATCCAACACCTCAGTCAAGAGCCTGTCCAAGTACTTCTTAACCACATCATAAAACTCGAGCTGCCCACCGTAGGACATGAAACTCACCGAATCCTCAATAAACGACCTAACAATTCTACAGCAATCAGGAACTGTAGAAGAAAAGGGCGCAACATAAGGGAATGCAGGCATGATATTTGAAGTCTGTATCTGAAACGAAAGCACATTCATTGAATACTCATACTCTTTCTTCATGTACATCTGCTCGAATTTATCAGCTGCCAAAGCCTCAGCAAACTGCTTACGACAATCAGATAACAACAACTCGTGATACTTATCCCTATGCTTGCTAAGCACATCAAGCAAAGCATCAATTGGATACCCAAATCTACGCAATGTAACACCGAGCAAACTAACATAATCCTTAATCAACAACAAATGATTTGCTGTTTGCATCCTAGAAAATTGATCTTCTAACACAGAACACATCTTAATTACAGCAGTATCCCACAAATTCTCCACTTCCATCTTCTTAATCAACCCTCCTCCCGTCCTTAAAACCCGATCCTCCACTATGAAAAACCCGGCAATTTGTGCAAAAAACGTCTGGTGCGACTCGAGAAAAGGAGTCATCGACGACACTTGGAAATCCGAAGTCAACTGCAACTTCCTGTTCTCAAAATAATACTGCCTGAACCGATCCTCAAATCCCAGGGTTTGATGTATGTGATAAGCCCTGTACAATGGCGTCAAATCAAATCCTAAAATCCCATTCCCTCCGTTATTCCCATCAATAACCCCATCAATCTCATCACCCTCTTCTTCTTCTTCAAGAGCATATACACAGTCTCTCAAGCTAAGCCGGCTCTGCTCCTCGGCTTGGCGCTGCTTAATCCTCAACTCCTCTTCCCTCTGGCGCGCCGCCGAAGCTTGTCCGATGGCGAGCTGACCCAAATTCCGGCTCACAGTTCGGATCTCGACAAGCCAATCCCCGAACTCCTTATTCAACTGTCTCTCTATGTGAGCCCTAATCGCCGGGATCTGCTTCTCCACCATTCGCTTCAGCGTAGACGAAGGAACTTTGTCCTGAAAATCCATCTCAATCGAGTCCAAACACTTCAACGCCATGTAGAAATTGTTCTCATCGAGATGAGAGTTCGCGCGCGAGCAGAGCTCCATCAATCGAACGCAAGTGTTGAGCGAATTAATTGCGTGAGTGAGGTTGGAGCACTTGTTCCTGGCTCCGACGTACGAATCGAGGGATGTGAGGAGCGGTACGGCGACATTCTGGAGCTTCGAGTTGGAGATGGAGAGCGATGATTTGAGCGAATCGACATCGGAGAGAAGAGATCGGAGATCGTCGACGGCGGTGATGAAGTCCTGGTAGTGAGCCCGGCAGACGTCCTCGATCTCCGATTCCTTCGATTTGGAGAAGCGTTTGAGGTGGTGAAGTAGGGTTTCCGGCTTGCCGGAGGCGAAGGCTTTTCGGACAAAGGAGCCGAGGTCTTCGCCGTTGCATATGGCGGCGGAGAGGAGAAGCTGGTCCTGCTTCTCGGCGGTGTCACCGTTCTCCGCCGCCGGAACTACTTTCCGGCGAGTCTTCGTGGAATTCATGGTTTCTCTTCTGACAGTAACCGCTTATTTGACGGAGCCGTTAAACACGGAGAGGATTTAGAGAAAATGCAACGCTGTGTAATATCGGGAAAATGGGAAATGGGAATTAGAGAAATAATTGACACATGTGAATTGACTATTATGCCACTGGGATTAGGAGTGTTGGCGTTTGACTGCAAAGAAAGATTAAAAGCCTTGATGGCTTGATTGGCTGGCAAGGGCAAGGAGTTGTTCGGATTTATTTTATTTTAATTATTTCCTTTATATTTTTTATGTCTGTATTTTTCTTTTTCTAGAACAAGGGCTTATTCATTGAATTGAATTTGTCTATTTTTTTTAATTAGCTTGGGAAATATAATAATGCGAAAATACTGGTGCATTTTTCGTATTGATTTTTCTCAACTTAGATTTTATGACTTGTGAAAATATTAGGAATAAATTTCATATTACTTTCGATGTTTTTCTGAAAAAAAAAATATATCATATTTAATAAATAATCTAAAACTCACACTATTTTATGATAAACATTAATCATACTTTCTCCAAATATGAAATACCCTAATCATCTAACAAGATTGGGGAGATCTCCTGTACAGGAGCCCCCATGCGACGCCATCAGACGAGCGCGTGGCGCCATGACGCCATCAGACGAGATGCGTCCGTCTGTTTTTTTTTTGTTTTTTTTTCTTTTCTGTTTTCCGTTTTTTTTTTCCGCTTTTCATTTTCTTTTTTCTGTTTTTCTTTCTTTTTTTCTGATTTTCTTTGTTTTTTGTGTTTTTCCCCAAATTAAAGTGAATGATTTTTTTTAATTCGGCGACTCGTGCATTGCGCTCGACAATGAATCTAATTTTTCGAAACGAATATAAATAATGATTGGGAAAAAACATAAACCCTAAAAAACCCCCTAAAAACATAAAATGAACCCCTAAAAAACCCCCTCAAAAAATCATAAAGAACACAAAATAAACCCCTAAAAAACTCCCCAAAAACACTAAAAAACACAAAATAAACCCCTAAAAATACCTCTCAAAAAACCCTAAAAAACACAAAATAAACCCCTAAAAACACCTCCCAAAAAACCCCTAAAAAATACAAAATAAACCCTTAAAAACACCCCAAAAAACACAAAATAAACCCTAAAAAAAACCCCTAAAAACACAAAATAAACCCCTAAAAACACCCCGAAAAAACACAAAATAAACCCAAAAAAAACCCTAAAAAACCTTAAAACACGAAATGGTACTATTAGTGGCAAATTTTCTTCTTCTTTTTTGACGGATCGGACCGGGTCAGAGCAGGTTGTCTGATGGGCCGACCCATACATCAGGAGAAATTAAAGAAATAAATATAAATAAAATAATACCAAACAGTGGAGAAATTCTCACAATAACAAAAAGAGTAGTAGTTTGACCAAATATTATTATCGAGGTTGCATACTTGAAATGGTTTTTAGACAGAGAAAATATTTTATTTGAGATTGGTCACCACTAGTCCGTGTTGTGATGTGTTGTACATTTGTGCCTCGAGTGGGATGACTTCCATGCGGGATCAAAGGAACAGGCAGGGGATGTGTCACTTAGGGTCCAGAGAGGATGGTCCACTTCGACTGCACCTTTGGGATCATGAGTGGCTGATGTGGGATGACTTTTATGTGTGATCAAAGGGAACAAGCAGGAGCGTGTCTCTTAGGGTTCAGGAAAGATGATTCACATGAGTGCAGTACTAATCAAATATACTAAATCCTAGAAATCCCAAAAATCACATGGATGACGATCTATGAGGAGAGCAATGACTTATTTTATTATATTTTGCTGCTTAGATGTCATATGTTTGAATTTAAATTTATCTGAATATTCTTATAATTATTTCTACAAATAAAGTAATAATTTCTTTATACTCTTTAATTAGTAATTATACTTTATAATTATCGACCACTGTACATGCATCACCTGTTAACCTAAATTTTTAATGTCAACACTTTTTAATGGATAATACATACTTATATTTTAAAAAGAAGACAATTCACCTGCATTTTTATATTACTTTATATTTTACATTTAATTGTTTTTGGGTGGGTGTTTCAAGTTTGTTTTTATTTTTTTGAATTTTTGGATCTGTTTGTAATTCTATAAAATGTCAAGGAGTACTGTACTCTTTTCCCAATATGATTTTCCCACAATGGGTTTTTCATATTGGTTTTGATAAGGCTCCGGTCCCTTCAGCTATCAATTTGCGATTTTTGGAATTTCTAGGATTTAGTCTCCTTTTATTTTCTCTTTATTTGTACAATTCATTCAAAAAAAAACATGAAAATTAGGTTTTATTTATGTGATTAGTTTCCCTTTGATACTTATTTTTCAGTAGCAGAAATCAACGTATGAAAAATTGACCAATGACCATGGGAAGTGAACAATAAAAAAGTATCGATATATGAAGTGAACGATAAAAAAAAGCATAACTTTCTTTTTGATGCAGGCGGAAACCAGATAATCGAACAATCAACCAAAACACGTTGATTCTATGCGAATTTCTGTGAATAAAGTGAGAGAATGAAAAAAAATACTAATCTTAATTCTACGCGAATTCGGTAAGTGAAATAAGGAAAATTCTAAACATTGCCCTCATTTTATTCGTTATAGCCTCAAAATTAAAATCAAATTTTTATTTTTATTAAATCCCTTATAGCTCCCTAAAAAGTCCTAACAAAAAAATAAAATAAAATAAAAAAAATATATATATATACTAGAGTTCAAATAGGAACACAAAGCCCATGTAGGAAATAGGAATTAATATCAGCCATATGATCCAATTATTTCTATGGCCAGGATCCGTCTATGAAGGAGGGATTAGATTGCAATTACGTAATAATTAAATTAAGTCAGGGTTATATCTGTAATTCATATATGATGTTGTAAAATAAAATCCCATGTTTGAAAGAAGTTTCCAATCCCTATGTAATATTGGATTCTATTTCCATTTTTTTTAAAATATTTATTGTCACATTTTTTTATCAATTGAAACAATAACGATTATTGTATTTTCGGTATTAACACGGAATACTCCTCTAGAAACCATTCATTTGAAGTTGAAAAAACACATTCAGTCCTGCAATATTTGCTCAATTTTGATCGTCTTTTTTAATCGGTTTTTACAGTGTAGTATTTGGTAATTGTGCGCTATATATACAAGATCGCAACATCGATGGGAATTACAGGTATTCAACATATCATTATCGCCTTCAAAATAATTTTGTAGTTGATGTACGTTTATGTTTATTTAATTTCTATGGTTTTATATATGATGGGATTTTAAGATAGTTTAGTATATTAATTGATTTAGGAACGTGTAAACATAAAGAATACATTAAAGAGATTGTGTCAAAATGTTGTAGGCGAAGTTGCAGAGTATTCATGTATGCTATATTATGCGTTCATGACAAAACATAAGTCAGTTTATATTTTTGATCTTATATATAGGGTTTTCGAGTTGTGTTTGTGTTTCTGTTAACTGTCAGAATGTTGCTATATACGACATACGATTTGCTAACTAGTTTATCAATGTTTGCTAATTCAGAACCTTCATGTAGTTGATCTACGTTGACGGTTATTAATTTGTATGTTTTATATAAGCTGAGGTTTTAGGATAATTCAGTATATTAATTGATTGAGGAATGTGTAAACATAAATAATACATTAAAAAGATTGTGTTAAAACGTTGTAGGCAAAGTTGCTAGATTTAGTCCAAATCAATGATGATGTATTTCGGGTTGCTACACTACATGCACAAAATTGACTAACTGGACTCCCGCAAGAGGACAGGATCGATTGTGGGGCAGTGAGCTAACACGGGTCGTGATCTCAAGGAAAGCTTCGTATGGGCAATTATCTTTCTAGGCTATGCATGCAACATGTTTGAAAATTTAAATACAAACCTAAACACTCTAATCATGAATTTGAGAGTTGCTTTAAACTAGGGAATTTAACAAGCAATTTAACTAATAAAACACAAATAATAACAAAATCAAGATTGAAAGAAAAGATTATGGTAAGAGCATTAGGGTGTAGATTCTCTCATTGGTTTCCCACCTAGCTTGTTTCAAGTTGGTTTTATTAATCTTAAACATACAATAGTCTCTTCAAGTGGTTTAACTTCAATTACTGTCACTGTTTATCCATTAAACCACTATCGGCTATATTATACGAACAAGATTAACATTTTAGGCTTATGTAACCCAATCCACCTAACATTGAAGGAACCCTAATCGGGCTTTAGAATCTCCTCTCGGTCTCATCTAAAATCTAGCAATGCTAAGTAGTGATCAAGTACTCAACATAAATAATCCCAATTCCAATCAACAAGCAACCAACTATCACAAGTAAGGATCGAAACCAAATCGATTATCTACCCTCTTATGTAGAGATTTAGCCCACTATCATGCTCAAAACAACACAAATATCACATAAGTTCGTCATCTCATAATCAAATGTAAATAACATAAACTTCTACAATATTCGATGTTTCAAGAGTTTTGGGACAAACCCCCACAAATAGACTAAGCTAGGAAAGAAAATACCAAAAGAAAGTCCTCCTATCGAGCCTAGCTTCCGTGGATGGCTCGGAGTCGGGTTCTTCTTCTCATGCCCCCTTCCTCAAGCTTGAGCTTCCTTGCCTCTTATCTTCCTCTTGTCTCCCTCTCTTGAACGATGATGGTGGTGGTGAAAATGGGGAAGCATGGCGAAGAGTGATGGTGATGATGAAGGAAAATGGAGATGGTGTGTGTAGAGAGAATAATGGAGAGATGATGTGTTCGAGAAGAATGATCAAGTGAAAAGCATCCCTCAATGATGATGGTATGAGGAGTTGATAAGTGAGAGGTGATGAGAGAGAGGGAATTATTGTGTGTAGTGATGCCCAAACGGAACCGGACCGGCGGTTTGTGGCGGTTACAAACCGCCGGTTAGCCGGTTTCCGCCGGTTTAGAAACTGTCGGGACGGCAACCAGATTCCGCCGGTGCGGTTCCGGTTTAACCTTCCCGAAGTTCACAAACCGCCAGTTAGAAACCGGCGGTTTGACGGTTTAACCGCCGGTTTGGGTTTTTTTTAACCCTCTATACTCCATTCATATATTGTAATGATAAATTTGACTTTCATGTAGGATTGATTATTCTATCTTTCATTTATTTTGTATATCTGTAGTAAAAGTTAATAATTTTGGTAATACTAAATTTCAATATATACATATGCAAATGATCGATTACCTGTCTCAGGTAACTGCACAAATATTCACTAACTCTTATAATTAATTTATTGTGTTTAGTTTTGGTAATAATAAATTCAATTGTCATTTAGGAAAAAAACTATATACCTTCCATTGACACATGTAACATTTGACAAATTATTTCCAAATAAATAAAAAAGTAATCTAGTGAGACGGGTGTTTTCTTTGATCTTACTTTTTTATGATTTAATTTAATTTCATGATTGTTTATCAGGGTTCAAATCACCCAATTAGTGTTTATAATTATTTTTTAGTATTTAGATTTTAATTTTTATTAATAATTCATTATTATGGTTGGTTATTTTAAATTAAATTTTATAATTCATTTTTGTTAATAAATGTTGACTATGATTATTTATGTTATAATTAATTTATATTTTATAATGGATATATTAAAATCATGATAATGAATTGTAATTTAATGTTCAATTGTAATTTGTTAATTTGTAATTTCATAGTTTGATTTACAATTTGTAATTTTATAATGTCATATTATTTATCAAATTAACTTGTATTCTTAATATTCTTGTAAGTTGTAAATTGTATGTTGTAAGTTGTAAATTATAAGATATAAATTGTTAAATGTTAATTCTAATTTGTAAATTGTAATTTAGTGTTAAATTGTAACTTGTGAATTTATAAATTGAAATTTCATATTTTCATAATTTGATTAATTTATAATATGTAATTTTATAATGCCATATTATTTATCAAATTAAATTGTATTCTCATTTCTCAATATTCTTGTAAGTTGTAATTTATAACTTGTAATTTGTAAATTGTAAGATATAAATTATAAAGTTATATAATAATATTAAAATTCAAATAAACTTGTGTTTTGTCATACTTCTTAGTTTTTAACTTGTAAATTTGTAATTTTGTTGATTTAGTTCGTCCAATCATCCGTAAAAAAAAAAGGAGAAACCGAAAACCGGGTAACCGTCGGTAACCGGCGTTAACCGCCGTTGGGACAAACCGGCGGTTTCGGTTACAAAATCGTAACCGGCAACTGCCTTACCACGGTGCGGTTACGGTTCCAGCCTTCCGGAACCGCCTAACCGGCGGTTTCTAACCGGAACCGGAACCGTGGGCACCTCTAATTGTGTGATGATATGGGGGAATTTTGTCAAAGATCCCATTTTTTGGAGTTGGGGGACAAAATCTTAAGGT
Source organism: Perilla frutescens (assembly GCA_026008535.1). Taxonomy (NCBI): domain Eukaryota; kingdom Viridiplantae; phylum Streptophyta; class Magnoliopsida; order Lamiales; family Lamiaceae; genus Perilla; species Perilla frutescens. Next base: position 38,548,287 of record BRKX01000006.1, on the reverse strand, counting down.
GTAGTAATTAGGAAATTAAATCCCACACTCCCCTACTAATCTAGGTGCCAAAAGTCCACTCATATTCTATTTTTCCTAGCTAGCCATGTGGTGAGAAATGAAGGATTAGAGCCTTGGTTCAAAACGGGGACTGAAGAAGGAGAAGAGCAAAACTGATCGCGGGTGAAAAAGGATCGGGAACTGGACTGATTGCACCTCGTACGCTGGAGGGGTGCTGCGCGCCCGCGGGGGCCAAAAAATGCGCGCGCTGCGCACCGACGCAGCCTTGCGCGCGCACCGGGGTCTCTTGGCCGAGGGGGGCTGAGCGCGGCCGCGGCGTGACTGCCTTGTGTGCGCGCGCGCGAGGCACCGAGGGACGCGGTCGCGTGGTGTGTCCGCGACCGCGCGGGCTTTTCAGCTCCATGTCTTCCTATTGTGATCTTCAGTTCAGTTTCACTCTCGATCACTCTCCATCAGTTCTGGCTTCCAGTTCAGTCTTCATCAGTTCTAGCTTCCAGTTCAGTTTGGTCCATCAGACGGGTACATCAGTTGGAGCTTTAAACTTAGAGCTCTTCAATCTTGCCACCTTAATGCCATAAAATCCTGCTTTTAGAAACAAAAGCTCAAGTTTTGCACAAATTTGGCATATTCCACCAAAAGAGCAAACGTGAAGATAAAAACATAAAATTAACACAGAACATACGAAAAAAATACTAAAAATGACCTATCAAAGGTGCAAAATTCCTACACTAAAACAGAACAATAGACACTAAACAACTACTCCACACTTAGCTCTTTGCTTGTCCTCAAGCAAACAAGTCATTTAAAAATATAGAGCAAGAAGGAATGGCTTTCAAGGTGATCATTCTTGTTGAGTCGTGTAACATGGTTCTCCACTAAAGCACTTATCATCAAAGAGAGTGAACACAATTATCACATCAGGTGAGTGGCTTACCCTTTTCAAGAATAAGAAAAACATATTAGACACAATCCATTTGTAACCAAATTCCAACAAATCATTTCCCCATTTATTTAGAAAGTAAATTTTTCAATAACATTAGAGAATGCAAACATAGGACAAGAGTCATCAGGTAGAATCATCGAGCTTAGCCGAACTTTCTAATGTGGTTTCCCATACTCATCATGCAAAATTTCCAAAGAATTGGCACATATGAGAGGAGTAGAATCCAAAATGAAATCCCATTTATTCAACATAATTAGAAGGTGTGGATCAAAAATTCACAAGGTTAAGTCCTTAGGGAGGAAATCCCTAGTGTCCTTATGTGGTTTTCCATACTCATAGTTGATTTAATCAACTAAGAGGAGTAGAAATCCTTATTTTCCCTTATTTTATTTCTCTTTATTTTTCATTTTTTTATTAGGATAAATGAATTAGAGGATAATTTTTCATGAAAAGAGGCTAATCATGTTTCCTAATCCTTTGAAGGACAAAACCCCCACAACATAAATTATCAAATTATGATCAACATATAAAAGACAATTCATACTCTAGAGTGACACCACGAGAACAATTTATTTATCATGATCAACTTGAAAATAATCCCTTGAAGATTCATATTCCAAATTCCAAGCTTGAACAATTGGACAAAAGCATCATGCTAAGTGGGAGAGAAAAAACAAGAAACACAACATAACTAAAGCAGCAAAGCAACACCAAATGCAACATGATTCCAATCCAACAACATAATCCAAAATAAAATACCAAATCAAAACACAACCTAAGCAAAATAACAAGCTCACTCCCCACACATAAAGAATGCATCATCCTCAATGTATGAAAACAAAATGCAATTAAATATAGGAGACAGAAAACATCACAATTTGTAGAAGATCGGCAACAGGTGCAGGTTCCTACAAAGCAACACGACAAAACATGACAAACGAACAATGATAAAAATAAAAGAAAACAGTTTACAAATGCACACTAACACAAAAATACATAAATAAAAACGCTAAAGAACTTCACTGCTCCAGTGGATCATAAGGTGGTGGAGGAGGGGGCGGGTATGGGTAGGAGAGCGTCCAATTACTCCAGCTTTGTTCCAGGGCCGCGATCCGCTCATTTTACCTATCAAAGCGGTGAGAGATCTCTTGCCGCAAATCCCCAACATCTTGGCGTAGTGTGCCCAGCTCTTAGCGGAATTCGCCTAAGGAATGATCGAGGTGCTGGTGAAACTGGCCCATGGAGGTATCAAAACACTGCTAGAACTGCCCCATCGTGTCATGAAAGTGATGCTGGAACTGGCCCAGTATGGTGTCATAGTGGTCCCTGAAGGACCTTAAGTCATCTCTCAACATGTGATGCCCATCAACAGAAGGCACTGTGGGATATGGCGGCGGCTGGTAGTATTGCTGCTCTTCTACTTTATGTTCTTCTCCTTGCTCATCTTTATTGTCACCCTCTTGCTTGGGATCTTATTGTTGAGCTTGTTGTGGTGCAGAAGAGGAGCTAGCTTCAGCAGTCTGGTGTCTAGCGGCTACTTGGGCGGTTAGCAATTTATCAACACAAGTCCTCTTAGTATGAGGCACCAAGCATCGCTCATCATAGATAATCTGAGCCCGTCTGAGCTCGCCCTTGTCGATGAGGTACTACTTTACCCTGGTCTGGCCCGGTGGAGGAGGACCGTTGTCTTGAGTGATCCCGAGTTGGACTGCCAGTGCAGATATGAAGGTGCAGAAGGAAGCATAGGTAGACTCCCTTTGAAGCATTTGTTGGATATTCGTCCACAAGAAGGTGGACGGGAAAATTTTGAACTTGTTCACGGCGCACCACAAGAGGTAAACCTCAGTCGAGTTTACCTTGTTTACCTGCTCTTTGCAACTGATCGAATACGCTAGGAATTTGTGTACAATAGACAAGGCGGGGTCCCTGATGAATTCGCTCGATACTCCCTTAGAGTGCCAATTGTTGAAACCAGTAAGTTCAAACCAGGCGTTAGCAACATTAAAATCAATTGGCCTCTACTTCACCCATGAGGGCGGAAATCCGAAGAAATCTTTCATTAGAGCCAAGGTGACTACGTATTTTTGCCCCAGAAGCTGAAAACTTATCTTCTCATTCTCCTCCTCATATGCAAATGACACCAAAAACTTAAGGCACAAGGGATTAAAAGCAACATGCTTCATGTTATCAAATTATTCTAGTTTCAAAGCCTTAAGATATTTTCGAACCTTTGCATCAATTTACAATGTGCACAACAACTCCCAATCTAGATATCAAGCGGTAGTGATATCAAATTCTTTGAAGGCTCGAAAACGTTTACCTTCATGGTGAGTGATGATTAGGAATGGGCACCCATAGTCGCCCGAATAATCGTCGACCTCCATAGTTTCATCCTCATCATTTTCTTCGTCCTCCTCATCTTCTTCATGCTCTTCCTTTTCATGCTCGGGGGAAACATTTTTGCATCGAGCCATGTTCGAGAGGTAGAACTTGAGGAGTGCAGGAGCCGAAGGAAAAAAGCTGGAGCTTCGGTGCAGACTTAGCAAGGGCCGCGCTGGCGGCAGAGGGCGCGCGCACGCAGCTTGGAGTGCAGGCGCAGAGGTTGGAGCGGCTGGGCCGCAGGCGCGTGGGGGCAACGCTAGCGGGCTTGACGCGGCGGGCGCGTGCGGGTGCGGCCGGGGGAGGAGGTAGTGCGCAGAGGGGAGGCGTGGCCGCGGTGGGTGAGGGCGCGTGCAGCGTGGGGTGTGGTCACGGGTGGAGCTTCAACGCGCGGTGGTGGAGGGCTAGTGGCCGTGCAAGGCTGTGGCGGGAGGCGGCGTGATAAGTCCATTTATTTCGTGTTTTTATGGGCATTTTATCCTCTATAAATGTCCTTTTTAGTGTGTTTTGAGTCGAAAAGAACCAGGTTGCGGTCAAAGGGCATTCCAAGAGTCGAGTCAGGCGGAAGGGGCATTTCATGCCCAGTTATTCACGTTTATCTCGCACATATGTTCATCAGAGGCACATGGGACGTCTTCAGTATCCATCCCACATTCGGTCGGTGAAGTTGGCATATCAGATACGGATGAAGCTGACAGATGATTCCGTGCCCACAGTACTCGCACAGACTCGACCACAAGGCAGAATGGGCATTCCAGTGAAACTCAGGATTCAGTTAAAAGGAAGCTGGTGGAACATCGCTACATATCCGAAGGAGAGTTGGAGCTAAGCTGGACACCTAGAAGGCGCTGCAACAAAAGGATAAGCTCAGCCGAAGAGATAAGCTCAATCGAAGGAGATAAGAGCAATCCCTAAAAAATAGGGATTTGATAAAGCTGAAGCTCATCCAGTCAAGATCAGAGAGGGCACGCCGTTCCGGAATTTCAGCAGAAGACCCTCGCTTGTGGGGGAAACTCCACTCGGAAATGTAGTTATTTAAACAAGTTTAGTCTCTGGGAAAATAATCTTTAGACACTCTGAAATATTTCTACATTTTACTTTTCTGCATTTCATTTTCAGTACGCTGCTTAGGCAGCCAAAAACAATCCGAAAGGTCTTAAACCTTCGGGACTTAGGATATGCTCATATTTCTCAACGTTGGAGTTGAGTTTTTGCTCAATTAATTCAGTAAGTTCTTGTTTATTTTTATGTCTTTAATTTCTGCAGTTTTAATTATGTCTAGCCTTCTCGGCTAGATCTTTAATTCTGGCATTTGAATAATGAAATTGGTTTGAGCATAAATCTGGACTCGTGAGACCAAAATGGGCATAGTAATGCATGATAAGTTTCCGTTAATTCTTGAGTCTTGTTCCATGTGAGTGGGTGTCCGAAGTGCCCAATATGGCTGATCACTCGTTAGGTAAAGAGGGCACACCACTATTAATTAAATTGGCGAATCGTGACTGATCACGAGTGAGGAGACGCAGAGAGGAATCCGGTCACCATAACTAGATGACCTATCATGTATGAAAATCGGTGTGCCCATGATCGAGTTGTTTTATGTTTAAATCAAATTCTAATTCAAATGCCAGAACCTTTTGTTATTTGATCTTTTCTTTAGTTTCTTTCGCAGATTTAAATTCAGTGTAGTGACAACACCAAAACCCCCTTTGTGATTGGTTACTTGAAGATAGAATTGTAATAGCTCTCTGTGGGATCGACCCGTACTCATTGGCTAGCTACGCTCGCTGTGGGCACAGGAGTTTATAAATATATTTTTGAGCGTAAAATGACCGCGCATTAAAATTGGCACCGTTGCCGGGGAGCTGATTTCTAGTGATTTTATCTTCCACAATTGGTGAGCCTGGAAGTTGATGCCCAGGGGCTCTTCAGAGGAGACTCTATTGTACGATCCGGAAATAGAGAAGACTTCGAGAAAAAACAGGGCAATAGTGAAGAGGGCACGCCAATCAGCAAATAGACCTCGTGAGCCCACACCACCACCAGAGGATCAAGAAGATCAAGGAGATGAAGGGCACGAGGAGGAAGGACAGTTTGAGAATGGCCACAACATCAACATGGCCGCAAATGGAAATGTCGCGAATGGCAATGCGGATGATAACAGGACTTTAAGGCAGTTGGTCTTCCCGACCAACATGAACTTGCGCCCAATGGGCATTACACTTCCAGCTGTGACTCAGAACTGGGATATTCACACAAACTTTATCCAGATCTTGCCGAAGTTCTACGGAATGCCTGGAGAGGATCCACAAAGGCATTTGCAAGATTTTGAGATGGTTTGCCAGACTCAACCATCCGACCACGGACGAGAAGAGTATGTGCGGTTGGTCTTGTTCCCTTTTACTCTTCAAGATGGGGCACGGGACTGGCTGTATACACTACCCACTGGCGCTGTGACCACATGGAGACAACTTCAACAGAAGTTTTTGGAGAAATATTTCCCAGCATCCAGAGTGCAAGAAATGAGAAGAAGGATAGAGAGCCTGAAGATGGGAACTAACGAAAGTTTCTATGATTATTGGGGAAGATTCCAAGCGATGCTGGCGAAATGCCCATAGCACCAGATTACTGAACACGATTTGATTCAGTATTTTGTCAGAGGATTGAGACCACATGAGAGGACGATCATGAATGCCTCATGTGGAGGATCCATTTTGAACAAACAGCCTGTCGAAGCATTCAGAATTCTCACATAAATGGCTGAAGACAACCGAGACTTCGATGGAGAGGGCATTTCGATTGTAAGTAAAACAAAAAGAGCACCGGACCAGGATAGCAGGATTGATAGATTGTGCGACAAGATCGAAAAAATCTTGTCCGCTGCGAGCATGGCAAGGAAGCCCAGACCTTGTGGGGTATGCAAAAGCATATCTCACTTCACGGATGAATGCCCTACTCTACTCTATAGGGGGCCATAATGGGAATTCCAGAAGATATGATCCCCATTCCCAGACTTATAATCCCGGCTGGAGAGACCATGAAAATTTTAGATGGAGAAGGCCGGAGGATGGGCATCCTGGACGCCCATTGCCACCATCAGAGGAGAAAAGGAAACAAAGGCTAGAAGATCTTGTGTTTGCTATGGCTGAGAAGAATGAGAAGTTTAAGCAAGAGACTCGAGCTGGTCTCTCGCATATGAGCAAGTAAATAAATCAATTGGCTCAAGCCATGCACAAGATGGAGGAGAAAAATGGGAAGTTGCCTTCCCAAGTTGAGAATCCGAGAGAACAAGTGAATGCAGTAGCATTGAGGAGTGGAAAAGAGCTTCCGGAGATGGTCAGGCCGAGAGAAGAGAAGGATGATGTGCCCTTAGAGGAAGAAGTGGAAAGAATTCCCATAGAAGATAAGGCACAAGAAGCTGAGCAGACTGATACTGTGCCCATCCCGGAAGTAAAGCAGCCTGCCAAAATGCCCACTTCAGAAAGACGGAAACCTCCCTTCCCAGGGAGATTGACACAGAATAGAAGAGAAGAGGAAACCAGGGAGATGCTAAAGGTATTTAGCAAAGTGGAAATCAACATCCCACTGATCGAAGCAATCAAGCAAGTACCGCAGTATGCCCAGTTTCTAAAGGAGCTTTGTACCAGAAAGGTACGATTTAATGACGATGCAAGGTTCTTAGTTGGGGAGAATGTATTAGCTGTGATACAAAAGAAGTTACCTAAGAAGTGTGATGATCCAGGGATGTTCATGATCCCTTGCATTATTGGAGACAGGAAAGTCGAGAAAGCCATGCTGAATTTGGGGGCATCAATCAACGTGATACCCTTGTCGGTATTTAAAGAATTAAAGATTAGACCTTTGAAGGAGACCGGTGTGGTCATTCAACTTGCTAACCGATCTAATGTTTATCCAGAAGGCCTCATTGAAGATGTATTGGTCAAGGTGGACGAGCTTATCTTCCCAGTAGATTTTTATGTGCTTGACATGGGCACATCGACTTCAAAATCTTCAGTTTTGTTGCTGGGAAGGCCTTTCATGAAGACAGCTCGAACCAAGATTGATGTGGACAAGGGCACACTGACGTGTGAGTTTGATAGGGAGAAGGTGACGTTCAACATTTTTGAAGCCATGAAGCACCCCCCGGATACAGAAAATTGTAATTTTGTAAACACATTTCATTCCCCGAGCCGTTCTACTTTATCCATGGTGAGCAACAGAGAACCGCTGGAGTGGGCATTGTGGGATGGACTGCTTGACCAGGATGCCCTGGACGAGGATGATGACATGAGGGATGGAATTATGATGCTATATTCATTGGAAGAAATGCCATACGAATGTGTGGACTATGGTGTGCCCATTCGGAGAAATGATGATAAGCTGATACCTTCTATTATCAAAGCACCCATGCTGGAGTTGAAGGCATTACCAAGGTATCTGAAATATGCCTATTTAGGGAATAATGAGACTATCCCTGTAATCAGAAGTGCGGGATTGAATCAAGCTGATGAGGACCGCCTTTTGAGATTGTTGAAACTATACAAGGAGGCACTCAGATGGACGTTGGCAGATATAAAGGACATTAGCCCGGCGGTTTGCATGCACAAAATATTGTTGGAAGATGATGCAAAACCCGTTCGTGATCCACAAAGAAAGCTCAATCCAGTGATGAAGGATGTGGTGCTAAAAGAGATAATTTAACTTCTGGACCAGGGCATTATTTACCCAATTTCAGACAGCAAGTGGGTCAGTCCAATCCATGTTGTGCCCAAGAAGTCGGGCATTCAAGTTGTGAAAAATGAGAAAGGAAAGCTTGTGCCCACACGACTGCAAACCGGCTGGAGAGTTTGCATCGACTACAGGAAGCTGAACACGGTCACGCGGAAGGATCATTTCCCACTTCCGTTCATTGACCAGATGTTGGAAAGACTTGCAGGAAACAAGTTCTTTTGTTTCTTGGATGGATACTCAGGATACATGCAGATTGCAGTAAGTCAAGAGCACCAGTAGAAAACAACATTCACGTGCCCATTCGGGACGTTTGCTTATCACATAATGCCTTTTGGCCTCTGCAATGCTCCTGGCATATTTCAACGTTGTATGATGAGCATATTCTCTGATTTACTAGAGAACTGCATTGAAGTATTCATGGATGACTTCATAGTGTACGGGAGCTGTTTTGACTGATGCTTAGATAATTTGGAGAAAGTGTAGCAGCGTTGTGTGGACAAATACCTAGTGCTGAACTATGAAAAATGTCATTTCATGGTCAGAGAGGGCATTGTACTGGGACATGTGATTTCTGAGAGGGGCATTGAGGTCGATAAAGCTAAAGTGGATATAATTGAGAAATTGCCATACCCCACTTCAGTGAAGCAAGTGAGAGGCTTTCTGGGGCACGCTGGATTCTACAAGAGGTTCATAAAGGATTTTGCAAAAATTGCTCAGCCTATTACTCACTTATTGCAGCAAGATGTTCCCTTTGAATTCGATGAAGAGTGCAAGAAGGCATTTAATTTTTTGAAGAAGCAACTGGTCACGGCACCAGTCATCCAACCACCAGATTGGGAAATGCCCTTTGAGATTATGTGTGACGCCAGTGGCTACGCTGTGGGCGCGGTACTGGGTCAGAAGAGAGGAAAGGAAAGCCATGTAATTTACTATGCCTCCAAGACTCTGAATGGGGCACAGTGTAATTACACCACTACTGAAAATGAGCTATTGGCAGTAATGTTTGCATTTGAGAAGTTTTGGTCTTATCTCTTGGGAGCAAAGAGCATTGTCTATACAGATCACGGTGCCCTGAGGCATTTGATGGCCAAGAAAGAGACGAAACCAAGACTAATTAGGTGGATCCTATTTTTACAGGAGTTTGATGTCGAGATAAAAGATAAGAGTGGGTCACAGAACTTGGTAGCTGACCGTCTGAGCCGGGTGCTGAATGAGAAAGGCGACGAAATGCCATTGCCGATCATTTTCCCAATGAGCATTTGTATTCAGCAAGGGGCACACTAGCACCTTGGTATGCGGATATAGTAAACTACCTTGAATCTGGGGAAATGCCTATTGGGTACTCAATGTACCAGAAAAATAAACTAAGGTATGAGAACAGGTTCTATGCATGGGATTGCCCTAATCTATGGAGGAGATGTGCTGATCAAATCATCAGAAGATGTGTTCCTGATGAGGAGATAGATGAAATTCTAAAGCATTGTCACAGTTATGCTTGCGGAGGGCATTTCGGACCAAACCGAACAGCGAGAAGAATTTTGGATTGTGGGTTCTTTTGGCCCACAATATTCAAGGATGCCCACAACATCTGCAGAAGGTGTGACCAATGCCAGAGGATAGGGAACATCACAAGAAGAAATGAAATGCCCATGACACCAATCATGTCCGTGGAGATTTTCGATATTTGGGGAATGTATTTTATGGGACCCTTTTCAAATTCGAGGGGGAACCAATACAATATGCTGGTAGTCAATTATGTGTCCAAATGGGTAGAAGCAAAGGCTACTCCTACCAATGATTCAAGGGTAGTAGCCGCATTTCTGAAATCCTACATTTTCAGTCGGTTTGGTGTGCCCAGGTCCATCATCAGTGATCAAGGGACCCATTTTTGCAACCAAACACTGGAAAGATTGTTGAAGAAATATGAGGTTCACCATACGGTCACCACACCTTACCACCCCCAAGGAAATGGCCAAGCTGAAGTCCCAAATCGAGAAATTAAAGCCATTCTTGGGAAGGTTGTGGCTCCAAACAGAAAATATTGGAGTATTCATCTGGAAGATGCCCTGTGGGCATACCAAACTGCATTCAACACTCCAATTGGGATGTCCCCATACAGGATGTTGTTTGGAAAGTGTTTCCATTTGCCAGTCGAGTTAGAGCACAAAGCACGATGGGCACTTCAGAAGCTGAATATGGATCCTGACGCCGCTGGGCATTTTAGGAAATTTCAAATTCAAGAGCTGGAAGAAATGCGAATGGAGGCATATGATAATTCAGTGCTGTACAAAGAAAAGATGAAAAGGCTCCACGATCAAGTAATTCGGAGGAAGAGATTCATCCCAGGACAGAAGGTACTTTTGTACCACTCAAGGTTTAAGCTTATGGGATGAGGACTGAGGACCAAGTGGGTTAGTCCATTTGAAGTGTATGCAGAATGCCCGAATGGGGCAATTGAGCTGATAAATCCCGATACTGGAGGGCGCTTCAAAGTGAATGGTCACCGTGTGAAGGCTTACCTTGGGCACTCTGTTGAGGAAGTCACAGTGATTTGGCTCGCGGAGCCCACTTACGCCTGATTTGGGGTAATGTCGTGCCCACGACAATAACTGGGGCGCTACTGGGAGACAGCCCAGGTGTTTACTTATCTTAATTCATTTTTATTTATTTTTAATAAATTTTTCAGTTAATTAAACTAGTTTAGGGAGTAATTTTACGCTTGTTTTGGATAAGCATGGTGTTTGTAGGTTTAGATAATGAGAGAGAAAGATGAAGATAAAATAAATCCATGGGAAATAGGGATTTTGAAGTGAGGCATTCTGAAGAGATAAAGTTTGTTCCGAATTTTCAAGGGATAAGGCTTATCCATTAGCATAGGGCATACTGATCCGGGAGACTCCTAAGGAATTTGGAGAGTCACAAGTCAAATCATGAATAGTGATTCCTTTAATATAAAAGCCTTACCCCACAAAATCTCCACTATCACTTTCACCCGTCTCTTGCAAAAATCAGAACTCTCTCTCTCGATTTTCCCGTAATCCTAATCTCTGAAAACCTTCAAAACTCAACAATGGCGAAGACAAAAGGGAAGAAAGTTGCACCAAAAGCTGGACCAAAGGCACGCTTGGAGTTTCAGACCCCTACTGTCTCTGAAGAGCCCTCTCCAACCAAGGTCGTGAAGAAACCCTCTGTTAAACCCAAAGGGAAAGTTGTGTCTGAGGCAGCGACTTCGAGTAAGCTTCCTAAGGAGACCCCACCGGAATAGGAGCCTGCGCCTGAAGTTGAGGTGACGGAAGAAAGCTCTGCAACTCTGACTCAAACGGAGCAGCAAGAGGATGAGGCGACTGCAGAGGGCATGCAGAAGGAAGAGGCTACTGAAGAGCCTGAGCCAGAGTCTAAAAAAGGGGCTGAAAAGAAGAAGACTAAAAAGCCAGTTAAGGCCCCGACCCCTGTGCCGTCGGTGGAGATAGAGGACTTGGAAGATGAAGAGGAAAGAGATGAAGTCGAAGGACAAGAAGAAGATGAAGAGGAAGGAGACAGAGACACTGATTTGGACAAATACTTGACGGAAATAGAAGACATTGAAGCTGAAGCCCAACTGGAAAAGGTACCACTGTTTGAAGAGGAGGACGAGGCACCCGCTGACATCAAGAAGCGGGCACTGGAGAAGGTGAAAGGAAAAATAAAGGTTGGAGAGCCCATTCCAGAGCCAACCGCGCAACCAGAGGTGTCCCAGCATGGGGGATACCGAAGAAGAGAAGGAGCAGCAGGAAACCAGTACGCCCTCCCAAATGCAGGCAGGCTCTGAAGAGCCCTCGGAGGACTCCTCACCTAGGTAAAGGGTGGGGAAATCAGTGAGTGTGAAAGCAGGAGCCAAGCTGGCTGGAGAGGCCTCTTCACGGAAGAGGAAGGCTGAAGAGGGCACTTCAGCCCCTGTGCCTAAAAGAGGCAGAGGGGTGGGGAGCCCCACACCAAGTAAGCCCAGCAGTGGCCCGCCACCAGTCAGGAGCATCATAAACTCAAAAGGAGTCCACCATGAGACGCTCGCAGCTCTTGGTATAGAGTAGGAGGTAAGGGATTTATTTTCTGCAATAGGTTGGGAATGTTTTCTAGATATGGAGTGTGTGATTTTTGCATTTTTGTCTCGTGATTTTGTCCAAAACTTGAAAATTAAAGCTGTGAACAAGCCTGCTACATCCACCAGGGTTTTATCTTTTAAACTGATGGGTAGGAGTTACTCTATGTCTGCTGATGATTTAAACATGTTGCTGGGCATCATGACATACTTCAGCCTCCAGGATGAGGAGTATGTCGATGCCGTGACTGTAGTGCCCGACTCTGCAGAAGGAGTCGATACGAAATGGGTTGATATTGGGGATGGATCCTTTTTTCAAAGCGGATCCATAAAGGGATATTGCTTAAATAATGACGCTTTGAGATTCTGCCATAGGGTGTTGGCTTATAACTTTTTCGGCCGTAAGGATAGCTCTAATTCAATCACTAATCAGGAGCTATTTATTTTGTGGTGCATGGTTCACAAAATCAAAATCAATTTTGGTTATGTGGCCATTGCACACTTTTGGGAGATTAAAACACACCCTAGGCATCGTATCTCTTATGCCCAGTTAATCACCCAGCTTGCTGTTAGACATAGGCTCCTTGATTTGTATGATACTGAGTTAACCCCCCTTCCCCGTGAATATTTTGATCATAACTGTCTGAGAAGAATGCAAGATGTGGTTGACGATGAGGATGGAAAACCTATTTTCTTTGTGTCGGGGGCAAACCCCTCGAGCATGCTTTTAGCCATGGCAGGTACATTGAGGAAACCACCAGCAGGGAAGGCACCGCAGAGGGAGCACCCAGTCGCAGTGATCATGAGGAGACTTGAGTTGATCGAGAATGCCCAGTTCCAAACCAATGAAAAGCTGACCCGAATCGAAGCAGCCTTGAAGGCTTATTTCAAGCATGTTGGGTTCTCCTACCCAACGCCTGCAACCGACTAGCCTGGTTCTTTCTGTCCTTTTAGATTAAGTTTTGTTTTGTTTTTATTTTTTATGTTTTTCTTTGTTGTCATTTGTTTGAGTCTGTGTCCACACTTTGCAAGTTGCAAAGTGTGTGGGTGGGTAGTTGAGTCAAAGCATGCTATTCTGTGAGTCTGTGTGGGCATTTCACGTGATGATCCAACTTTAATTGCTTTACAGAAAAATCAGCATGACCATTTAAGATAGGGATGATGAACGAGTTTAGCATGCCCTGTGAGACTTGAGCCTATATGCTGTATGCTTCATTTTACAGTTTTATTTCATTCATGAGTGTGAATAATTCTGTGCTTAAGATGTTCTAGAATTTGCCTCTGTTCTGCATTTAACTCTGGGAATTATTGATGCACATGTAGATGAGATATGCCATGTTTTGCTGAACCATTGAAATAAATTAACTCCCACCAATGACATAGCCCTTGCAGCCCCTTTGAGCCTATAAAATGCCCTGGCCGATTTTGTTCTGGGATGGTTTATACTTAGCCAGGGTATTATAAAACCGGAAAAGAAAAAATGAGGAAGGCAGAGTTGTTGTTTTTTGGAAAGGTGTATATATGAATGGCTAGAAAAGATAGGGGGAAGAATATAAAAAAAAAAGAAAAAAAAGTGATTAGAAAAAAAAGGAGAAAAAGAAAAAAGAGTTTGAATAAAATTCCCCGAGTCTTAAGTGTAAGAATGCCCAAAAATAAGAAAATCCAGTGGCTGAACAGGGCACAGAAGGGTAGTGAATAGAAAGGAGCTGAGGAGGGGTCTGTACAATCAATAAAAACCCCTCCCACTTAAAATGCCCAACTGTAGCCCAAAAAGCCCTATTGATACTAATGCATCATGGTTTCTGGAGAATGAACAACAGAACTTTGGCAAACTTATGGGACGAATTTGCATAGAATTACAGCCGAAATGAGAGTATACACTGAGTGAAGAGAGTCTGTGAGGAACACCAAGCTAAAACTCATTTTTGACCTATTTTAGGTATGCTGGAATTTTGTAATTTTTGTTGGATTATTTCTGATGTGCCCACACTGAGTAACAATTTGCATGCTTGTGTCTTGAGTCTGTTTCTTTTCTCTTTTCTTTTCTTATGTTTTTCTGGATGCGTTGCACCCCATGCTTGAGGACAATCATGTTTAAAGTGTGTGGGTGTGATAAGTCCATTTATTTCGTGTTTTTATGGGCATTTTATCCTCTATAAATGTCCTTTTTAGTGTGTTTTGAGTCGAAAAGAACCAGGTTGCGGTCAAAGGGCATTCCAAGAGTCGAGTCTTGTGGAAGGGGCATTTCATGCCCAGTTATTCACGTTTATCTCACACATATGTTCATCAGAGGCACAGAGGACATCTTCAGTATCCATCCCACATTCGGTCGGTGAAGTGGGCATATCAAATACAGATGGAGCTGACAGATGATGCCGTGCCCACAGTACTCGCACAGACTCGACCACAGGGCAGAATGGGCATTCCAGTAAAACTCGGGATTCAGTTGAAAGGAAGCTGGTGGAACATCGCTACATATCCGAAGGAGAGTTGGAGCTAAGCTGGACTCCTAGAAGGTGCTGCAACAAAAGGATAAGCTCAGCCGAAGAGATAAGCTCAATCGAAGGAGATAAGAGCAATCCCTAAAAAATAGGGATTTGATAAAGCTGAAGCTTATCCAGTCAAGATCAGAGAGGGCACGCCATTCCGGAATTTCAGCAGAAGACCCCCGCTTGTGGGGGAAACTCCACTCGGAAATGTAGTTATTTAAACAAGTTTAGTCTCTGGGAAAACAATCTTTACACACTCTGAAACATTTCTACATTTTACTTTTCTGCATTTCATTTTCAGTACGCTGCTTAGGCAGCCAAAAACAATCCGAAAGGTCTTAAACATTCGGGACTTAGGATATGCTCATATTTCTCAACGTTGGAGTTGATTTTTTGCTTAATTAATTCAGTAAGTTATTGTTTATTTTTATGTTTTTAATTTCTGCAGTTTTAATTATGTCTAGCCTTCTCAGCTAGATATTTAATTCTAGCATTTGAATAATGAAATTGGTTTGAGCATAAATCTTGACTCGTGAGGCCAAAATGGGCATAGTAATGCATGATAAGTTTCCGTTAATTCTTGAGCCTCGTTCCACGTGAGTGTGTGTCCGAAGTGCCTGATGTGGCTGATCACTAGGTAAATAGGGCACACCACTATTAATTGAATTGACGAATCGTGACTGTGTGTCGGTTCATATAGTAATAAGGGAATTAATGGTTGTTGTGGGCACAAGAGGAATCAGTTGAACACAACAGATCTGGGTCCATCTAGGGCACACTGCCACCTGTTTGCTTACATCTCTTAGAGGAATCGGGAGGTGGGTAACTGGTTAGGGGTTTAATCGAAGAGCAATCACTTTTAAACTTAAAATGAAAGGATGGATGAGGAGACGCAGAGAGGAATCCGGTCACCATAATTAGATGACCTATCATGTATGAAAATTGGTGTGCCCATGATCGAGTTGTTTTATGTTTAAATTAAATTCTAATTCAAATGCCAGAACTTTTTGTTATTTGATCTTTTCTTTAGTTTCTTTCGCAGATTTAAATTCAGTGTAGTGACAACACCAAAACCCCATTTGTGATTGGTTACTTGAAGATAGAATCGCAACAGCTCTTTGTGGGATCGACCCGTACTCATTGGCTAGCTACGCTCGCTGTGGGGACAGAAGTTTATAAATATATTTTTGAGCGCGAAACGACCGCGCGTCACGGCGGTTGTTTTGGATGGCGACTGGAACGGTGCGGCAGTGGCTATTTTGGGCTGTGGAACTTAATTTCAGTTTTGAGTGAAATTGGAGAGTGCAGCTGGACTGATTTTTGAAATGAGGGATCTGAAATTGAATCCCCTTTTCTTGTCATTTTATCTCTCCTTCCCCTTCTTTTTTTATATTTATTTTTCTCCCCTTTTTTTAATATAAAAATGGGCATGGTCGCTGGACAAAGCCACACGTGTGGCGAAGCAAGGTGTGCGTCCGCAGGGGAACGGTATGCTCACGCCATGAAATTTGAAGGCTGAGAGTAGCGCGCCGGCATAGACTGCGCGCTCACGTTGTGTTTTTGGCCGAGAGACCATTGCCATGGTCGCGCTGGTGTCGCACTGTGCTCTTACACTTGACCAATTTTTTGCCATTTTCTCGCCCAACAATACACTCAAATTCTTGTCCCTATGAGACAACAACAAAAAGATTCAAAAATTAAAACATACTAAAAAGGGTAAAATTAAACCAAACACAAAATAATAAAATCATGGGTTGCCTCTCATGCAGCGCTCATTTTAAATTCTCAAGCAAGATATAGCCTCCGGGGTAGCTAGGTGGAATCCTTCAGCTTTAAAGCCTCGAATTCGGCTTCTTGGGGTCACCCTTCAAAATATGGCTTGACTCGGTACCCATTCACTTGGAAGGATGAGTTCCTCACTGGATTTTTCAATATCACCACACCATACGGGAACACTTCTTCGATAATGAATGGCGCACTCCATCTAGATTTGAGTTTTTTCGAAAAGAACCTTGATCGAGTGTTGAAAATGAGGTCTTTCATACCCGGAGTGAGTTCTTTCTTGACAATGCGCTTGTCGTGAAGCTTCTTCACTTTGTTCTTGTAGATCTTCGCATTGTCATATGCTTCATTTCTGAACTCATCGTGCTCGATTAATTGCAAAGCTCGCTCATTTCCTGCACCAATTAGATCAAAGTTTACCATCTTGATGGCCCAATAGACCTTATGCTCGATCTCAACAGGGAGATTGCATGCTTTTCCATACACGAGGTGGTAAGGGCTCATTCCCAAGATTGTCTTGTAAGCCGTCCGGTATGCCCAAAGAGCGTCGGTTAGCTTCGTGGACCAATCTTTTCTCGACACTTTCACAGTCTTCTTCAAAATATTTTGGATTTGCTTGTTGCTCGTTTCTACTTGACCGGAACTTTGAGGGTGGTATGGAGTGGCCACCTTGTGAGTCACACCATTCTTTTTCATTAATCTCTCGAAGAGCTTATTCATGAAGTGCATTCCACCATCACTTATAATGGCTCGAGGGAATCCAAACCTACTCAAAATGTGCTCCTGCACAAACTTGATAACCATATTAGCATCACAAGACCTAATGGGGATTTCCTCAACCCACTTAGACACATAATCAACGGCTAATAGGATATATTCAAAACCAAATGAGTTAGGAAATTTCAACCACAAGGTTGACATTCAAATGCATTTCATTTCTTCTCCTAATATTGCCAAGCCTTTGGCACTTATCACATGAGAGACAATATATATGAGCATCTTTAAAAATTGAGGGCCAATACAAACTAGATTGCAAGATTTTTCGAGCCGTCTTTTGCATTCCAAAGTGCCCTCCACAGTGTGAGGCATGGAAAAAGTCTAAGACATCAGTTTGCTTCTCCTCCGGGACACATCTTCGGATCACTTCATCTTTCCCCAAGTGGAAAATGTATGGATCGTCCCAAAAGTAATACATACACATTGCTAAAAATCTTTTCCTTTCTTGAAAGGTGAGGTTAGGCCTCATTTTATTACACACAAGATAATTAACAATGTCGGCATACCATGGAGAAGAATTAAGCTCAAGAGCATGCTCATACGGAAATGATCACAAGCAACACCTTTCTCATGCGATATATCAATTGTTTCATTAACGGGGAGGTGAGAGAGATGATCCGCTACAACATTTTCACACCACTTTCTATCCTTAATTTTGATATCAAATTCTTGCAAAAGCAAAATCCATCTAATGAATATAGGCTTAGCTTGGGGTTTGGTCAACAAGTGCCTAAGAGCCGCATGATCACTATGCACAATCACTTTAGAACCTAAGATATAGGATCTAAATTTATCCAATGAAAACACAACGGCAAGCAACTCTTTTTCAGCTGTAGTGTAATTTACTTAAACACTATTCAAGGTAAGGCTAGCATAGTAAATTACCTGAAGAATTTTATCAACTTGTTGACCCAAAACAGCACCCACAGCAGAATTTGATGCATCACACATAATTTCAAATGGTAATGACCAATTAGGGGGGATGACAATAGGTGCGGTGATCAAATTTTCCTTAAGAGTATTAAAAGCATGCAAACACTTATCATCAAACTAAAAAGGAACATTTTGAGCAAGCAAATGGCATAGAGGTTGGCTAATTTTGGAGAAGTCTTTAATAAATCTACAGTAAAAACCGGCATGACCTAAAAAACTTCTAACACCTTTCGCATTAATGGGTAGGTGTAATTTTTCAATTACATCCACCTTAGCCTTGTCTACACTCATTCCTTCTTTAGATACAACATGCTCAAGGACTATGCCACTAGTAACTATGAAATGACTCTTCTCCTAACTAAGAGTAAGGCTACTTTCAATGCATCTTTTCAAAACAAGTTCTAATTTATCTAAACAATCGGAAAATGAAGACCCAAAGACGGAAAAGTCATCCATGAATACTTCAATGAAATCACCAATCATTTCAGAAAAGATAGAAAACATGCACCTTTGAAATGTGCCTGGTGCATTGCATAGTCCAAATGGCATTCTCCTGCACGCAAACATTCCAAATGGGCACGTGAATGCAGTCTTGGCTTGGTCCTCTGGCACTATGGCCACCTGAAAATAACCCGATAAACTGTCCAGAAAATAATAAAAACTATGCCCGGCTAGTTTATCAAGTATTTGATCAATAAAAGGGAGAGAGAAATGGTCTTTGTGGGTGGCGGCATTGAGCTTTCGATAGTCAATGCACATTCTCCATCCGGTGGTGGTTCGAGTAGTCACGTGCTCTCCTTTGTTATTCTCCACTACCATGATTCCTCCTTTCTTGGGTACCACGTGGACCGAGGTCACCCATTCACTTTTGGCTATTGGGTATATGATTCCTTCCGCAAGGAGCTTGAGAATCTCCTTCTTGACGACCTCTATCAACATGTGATTGAGCCGCCTTTGTCCTTCTCAAACCGTCTTAGCCCCTTCTTCGAGGATGATTTGATGCATGCACGTCGAGGGGCTAATGCCTTTGATGTCAGAAAGACTTCACCCAATGGCTTGTTTGTTCCTCTTTCATACGGCTACTAACAGGTCTTCTTCATCTTTTTCTAGCCCAACAAAGATGATCACGAGCTTCTTCTCCTCTTGATCGAGGTACACATACTTGAGGTGAGATGGGAGCTCTTTTAGCTCAAGTTCAGGAGAAGGCTTCACTTTCTCTTCGGTTGAGGCTAAAACTTTCATCAAGCTTATGCCTTCACCAAGCAATATCTCCATCTCTTCGGCGTCCAACTCATCTCCCCACACTTGAGGTTAGCTTCTTCTATTGCTATCTCATCGGACAAGGCTTCACTCCTCCATTTGGAGCCAATTTCCTGCAAGAAAACCTCCTCGGCCAAGAGATCAATAGCATCTATGAAAGAATAATTTTCCTCAAAGGAGGAAACAAGAATTGCCTTATTTTCATGCACGGAAAAAGACACAGTTTCACCTAATACCGACATTTTCAAAGTTTCATTTTTTACATCAATTAAGGTGTTAGTTGTAGCCATAAAAGGTCTACCTAATATAAGTGTGTGCTCTTTTCCCGTTTATTGAACATCTCCCACATCCAAAACAACAAAATCAACAGGAATTATCAAACCACCCACTTTAACTAAAATGTCCTCTATTATGCCTTTAGGATATCTCACGGACCTATCCGCTAATTGTAGGCACATTTTAGTTGGTTTCAAATTACATAACTCTAATTGTTTAAAAATAGAGTAGGGCATTATATTAATTCCAGCTCCTAGATCCAACATACCATATGCTTCTTTATCATTTTTCAAGGTAATTTTAAGAGTAAAACTACCTGGATCATGAAGCTTGGGTAGTAGTTGTTGTTGTAGGATTGCACTTGCCATCTCGGACACAACAATCTTCTCATCCTCCGCAAACTTCCTCTTTTTAGAGGCTAGTTCCTTGAAGAACTTGACATAGGCCGGCACATTGCGAATGATGCCAAGGAGTGGAAGGTTAACATTTATCTTTGACAAGAGCTGGTAAAACTCTTGGAATTGGTTGTCTTACTTTTCGTTCCTCAATCAGCTTGGATAGGGAATTGGAGGATTGTATGGATTGGCGGCTTCGTGGAGTGTGGGCTCTTTCTTTTCGTCATGTTTTAGTTCGGGCTCCCTTTTCTCTTGTTTGGGAGCCTCTTCTTCTTTTTCGACTTCTTTGGTTGGGCTTGGCTCCCCAACCTTGTTGTCAATTATCTTACCTCCTCTAAGGATGGTGATGGCTTGAGCTTGCTCTGGTTGGCTCGGTAACTTGCCTGACTTTACTTGTTTGGCCAACTCTCTAACGGTCCCGACTATTTACCCCAGTTGGGTCTCGATCTACTTCACAGAAGCTTCAATGGACTCGAACCTTTGTTGGGTAGCATGAATGAAGGATTGCAAGGTGTCTTGCAATGTTAGCCTACGCGGTTGGTTTGGTTGGGCCGGATATTGTTGCGGCCTTGGATAAGGTAGAGCTTGGCCACCTCCGGCTTGTTGAGGTGGAGGCGGTTATTGAGGCGGTTGAGATGGTTACGGTTGCCTCCAAGAGAAGTTGGGATAGTTTCTCCACTCCAGATTATACGATTGAGAGTGCAGGTTGTATGGTTAGCGAGGTTGGAACCCTTGGAGAGCATGGAAATGTGCTTCTTCATTTGATTCCAGCTCGAGTGACTTTTGACACACGTTGGCCCCGTGGCCATACTCTTCACAAATTCCACATGTCTCAACAGCCAGGGCTTGTTGAGGTGGTCTCTCGGAAGTCCGAAGCATTTCTACTTATCTCGTCAACTCAGCAGTTGCCTCGTCACATCATAACTAGGGTTGGCTTCATTCACCGAAGCTCTCTTCCCCCTAGCACTCTTTTGTTGAGAAGTCGTGGCCATTGTCTCATAGATTTTTAAGACTTTTTCAGTGGTTCGACCTCCAATGTCTCCTCCCACAGCATTATCCACCATATATTGAAAGTTTTGTGAAAGCCCGTTGTAGAAGAATTAGTTGAGCAACTCAGATGCAAGATGGTGGTACTGGCATTGTTGTTGGAGACCTCTAAATCAATTCCAAGCTTTATGGAATGCTTCACCCGGAGATTGGGCTAAGGTGACTATTTAAGCCCTCAAGTCTTGGGTCTTTTGATTGGAGTAGTACTTGGCCATGAACTTCTCGCACACGGCATTTCAATTGGCTAATGAGTTAGCCGGGAGTGACATGAACCACATCTTAGCACGATCCTTCAAGGTGTAAGGAATGCACCTCATCTTCAATTAGTCTTCGTTCAAACCTTGTAAAGGAAAGGTTTGAACTACGACATAGAACTCCCGGATAAAGTTCAACACATCTTCAGCCGGCATCCCGTAGAAAGATGATAGCTGGCTGAAATGGATGTTCTTCAACTCATAGTTCCTTGCGGCTTCTCCAAGAACTATATAAGAAGTCGACGCCCCAATCACAGGACGTGCAAAATCTCTCATGTTCCAAGCCGCATTAACGTTGTCAGGGTTGTTGATATGATTAGCCTCCATCTCTCCTTCCCAATCGAACACGTTAATCCTTCTTGGTCTATGGATGTTGTCAAATGCGGGGGTTAATCTCCGGTTGAGACTTCGTCTCCTTAGCATACACAACCAAAAAAATAAAAGAGATCACACACAACTGTGAAATGAGAGGTGAAAGCTTAAACATGAACACAAGAAAATAAACACAAATACCTAAATAAACAGAACAATACCAAAACACAAACGCTAAACAAATACAAAAGCATAAAGATAAAAATAAACACAAAAGCAAGTATAGCACAAAAAGACAATATGCATAAAGCCTTCCCTGGCAACGGTGCCAATTTTTTTGATGTATTCCGGGTTGCTACATTACACACACAAAATTGACTAACCAAACTCCCGCAAGAGGATGGGGTCGATTGTAGGGCGGTGAGCTAACAAGGGTCGTGATCTCAAGAGAAGCTTCGTATGGGTAATTATCTTTCTAGGATATGCATGCAAAATGTTTGAAAACTTAAATACAAACCTAAACATTCTAATCATGCATTTGAGGGTTGCTTTAAACTAGGGAATTTAACAAGCAACTTAACTAATAAAACACAAATAATAACAAAATCAAGATCAAAACAAAAGATTATGATAAGAGCATTAGGGTGTAGATTCTCTCATTGGTTTCTCACCTAGCTTGTTTCAAGTTGGTTTTATTAATCTTAAACATACAATAGTCCCTTCAAGTGGTTTATCTTTAATTACTATCAGCATCTATCCATTAAACCCCTATCGGCTATATTATACGAACAAGATTGAAATTTTAGACTTATGCAACCCAATCCACCTAATGTTGAAGGAACCCTATTCGGGCTTTATAATCTCCTCTTGGTCTCATATAAAACCTAGCAATGCTAAGTAGTGATCAAGTACTCAACATAAATAATCCCAATTCCAATCAACAAGCAACCAATCATCACAAGAATGGATCGAAACCAAATCAATTATCTACCCCCTAATGTAGAGATTTATCCCATCATCATGCTCAAAACAACAAAAATATCACATAAGTTCGTCATCTCATAATCAAATGTAAATAGCATAAACTTCTACAATATTCGATATTTCAAGAGTTTTGTCAAATAGACTAAGCTAGGAAAGAAAATACCAAAAAGAAGTCCTCCTATCGAGCCTAGCTTCCGTGAATGGCTCAGAGTCGGGTTCTTCTTCTCGTGCCCCCTTCCTCAAGCTTGAGGTTCCTTGCCTCTTATCTTCCTCTTGTCTCTCTCTCTTGAACGGTGGTCGCGGTGGTGAAAATGGAAAAGTATGATGAAGAGTGATGGTGAAGGAAAATGGAGATGGTGTGTATAGAGAGAATAATGGAGAGATGATGTGTTCGAGAAGAATGATTAAGTGAAGAGCATCCCTCGATGATGATGGTATGAGGAATTGATAAGTGAGAGGTGATGAGAGAGAGGGAGTTATTGTGTGAAGATATGGGGGAATTTTGTCAAAGATCTCATTTTTGGGAGTTGGGGGACAAAAGTTTAAGGTGTAGTAATTAGGAAATTAAATCCCACACTCCCCTACTAATCCAGGTGCCAAAAGTCCACTCCTATTCTATTTTTCCCAGCTGGCCATGTAGTGAGAAATGAAGGATTAGAGCCTTAGTTCAAAACGGGGACTGAAGAAGGAGAGAAGCAAAACTGATCGCGGGTGAAAAAGGATTGGGAACTGGACTGATTGCACTCCACGTGCCGACGGGGTGCTACGCACTTGCGGGGGCCAAAAAACGTGCGCGCCGCATACTGGCGCAGCCTTACGTATGTGCGGGAGCCGAGAGCGGCCGAGGCGCGCTCGCACAGTGTCTCCGCGGTCGCGCAGGCTTTTCAGCTCCGTGTCTTTCTATTGTGATCTTCAGTTCAGTTTCACTCTTGATCGCTCTCTATCAGTTCTGGCTTCCAGTTCAGTCTTCATCAGTTCTGGCTTCCAGTTCAGTTTGGTCCATCAGACGGGTACATCAGTTGGAGCTTTAAACTTAGAGCTCTCCAATCTTGCCACCTTAATGCTATAAAATCCTGCTTTTAGAAACAAAAGCTCAAGTTTTGCACAAATTTGGCATAATCCACCAGAAGAGCAAACATGAAGATAAAAACATAAAATTAACACAGAACATATGAAAAAAAATACTAAAAATGGCCTATCAAAGGTGCAAAATTCCTATAATAAAACAGAAAAAATAAACACAAAATAAATGACAAACCATATCGCGACATGTTTACATTGTTTGTGTGAGTTAATGATCTCGACATGTTTGCTAGTATAAATATTTGATTTTATTATCTCGACATGTTTGCTATTATAAATATTATTACTATAGTTATTATGTTTGTTTTTAATTCTTAATATATATATTTTAACGAATTCTAATATTTTAAAATGGTAGGTAGTAATTTGTCTCAAGATAATCATGCGATTGAGGATTATATACCAGAGTGTAAAAAATCGTTAAAACCAGTTGTTGGACAGAAGTTTAAAAGTATAGAGAATGGTATTATTTTTTATAGAATTGCAGCTGCTGGCTTTGACATTCATCGTGGTACAGCTAGAAGGTCGAATGATGGTGTTATTATATGGAGGTATGTGTTATGAAGTGGTGAAGGTGAAAATAATTTGGCTGAGAATGAAGTTGGTGACAATGTGAAGAAGAAACAACGTAGAGTATCAAAGAGAGTCAACTGCATGGCTCGACTAATTTTGAAATTGTGCGGTCAAGATAGATACATTATTTCTGGGTTTTTTGAGGGTCTTACCCACCCGTTAGTCACTGAGGAGTTCAAAAAATATTTGAAGGTCAATAGAAAGTTAGGGTTTGTGCACCAGAATTTTATCCTTGATTGTGCAAGAGCAAATATAGGGTCGATGGATTCTTTTCGAATTTCTAAAGAAGTTGTTGGTGGTTACTCAAATGTTGGTGCAATTGGTGATGATTTCAAAAACTTTTCACGTGATTTACGGGCTTATATTTCTGGGTGTGATGCTCAAATCGTATTGAATAAGATATTTTTGAAGAGGGAGTCTTGTTCGTCGTTTTTTTTTACTATTTGGTAGATAAGGATGATAATTTAACAAGTATTTTCTGGGCTGATTCTACTGCAAGATGGAATTACTCAATATTTGGCGATGTTGTTTCATTTGACTGTACCTACAAAACAAATAGGTACGCAAATTTGTGTATTTACATTTTTTAATGTCAGTCGTTTTGCTATCTGTCAAATTATTATTTTCTAACTTAATGAAAGGTCTTTCGATAAGTTATATCTTTTTTGAATGCATGCTTGCAAGTTTTATGCTATTCGTCATATTATTAGTTGCTAACCAATGGGATGTCGTATGATAATTCAGAATGTTTGAGGCATGTGTTAGCAATTTTTGTTCCATTATTAGCAACATTTTATACACAAGTTAGCATTATATTTATTCCGTAAATATTTCTCACAAGTGTTGTATGTAGTTTAAATTTTCCATTTCAGATCTAATTAATTTTATTGCTGTGTTATTTTAGGTACGAAATGATATTTGGTCCATTCACTGGTAAGGATAATCATGGAAAAATTGTGATGTTTGGGGCTGCCTTATTGTCGGGCAAAAATCACGAGTCATATGAATAGGTTTTTGAAAAGTTCATAGAGTGTATGTGATGTCATCCTAGTATGATTATTACCAATCAAGACCCTGCCATGAAGATAGCAGTCCAACGTATTCTTCCTGATACCAGACTTCGTCTGTGTATGTGGTATATAATGCTAAAAGTCCTGGAGAGGCTTTCTGCACATTTGAAGAAGGATGAATCATTTAAAAAGATATTCAATGCACTAGTTTGGTCAGATTTGATTGAACTTGATGTTTTTGATGCAGAATGAGATGCTATCCTTGCAGAGTACGGGCTTGCTGATGAAAGTTGGTTTCGATCAATGTTTGTCATACGGAAATTTTAGGTTCCTACATATTTTAGGGATCATCCAATGAGTGGAATTTGTAGAACTACGTCTTTTTCAGAGAGTATGATTAGTTTCTTCAACAATTATCTCAATTATGGCGCTAATCTTGTGGAGTTTATGATGCATTTTGATAGTGCAATGGATGCACAGTGAAATGCATATGATCTTCAAAACAGTATAGATTATTCAACTCTTCCTAAAACTAGCACTCTTTGGAAATTCGAGCATCATGCTGCTACTATATACACGACAAAGCCGTTCGTGAAGGTGCAAGAAGAGATTGAAAGAGCATGTTATCATTGTAATGTTGTGAGTATTGAACCTGGAGACTCGTGTATAACATATGGTATTGAGGATGGTAGTGATCAAACATTTATTGTCTAGTATGAAAAGGTTGAAGATACTGCAGTATGTAGCTGTAAGAAGTTTGTGAGGGAAGGCTTACTCTGTTGCCATATTTTTATTTTATTGAACCAGTTTAAGTGGGATGAGATACCTAAAAAGTACGTTGTGTCATGTTGGACTAGAGCAGCACATTTAAATCCTGTGGATGGTGTCTGGGATCCACTGTTGGAGCAGCTGGTTGATTCGAATGATAAAAATATATATGACTAACCAGATGATATCTGATTTCTATACGTGTGTAGTTGCAGTTGAAGGCAACATAGACAAGATGCATATTTTGTTGAGAGGGATGAAAGAACTAAAAGATATGTTGGTTTATGGAGATGCACAAAGTCTATCTGCTTCTTTGACAAAGAGCAAGTTGTTTGAGTTATTCTATGGTTCCGCCTGTCCGGATGAAGTAGTCGTTAATCCACCAATACCAGTGAAAACTAAAGGTAGTGGCAGTCGTATACCATCTCGAGTAGAGAAGGCAATCAGAGTATCAAAGAAGCCCTTGAGAATGTGTAGCAATTGCGGAGAAAGGGCACGTCATGATGCTAGGAATTGCCCATTACCCAAACGTCCTTGATTTGTGAATCTGATTACAGTTAATCTCTCAAA
This sequence comes from Perilla frutescens, assembly GCA_026008535.1. Lineage (NCBI taxonomy): Eukaryota > Viridiplantae > Streptophyta > Magnoliopsida > Lamiales > Lamiaceae > Perilla > Perilla frutescens. The sequence goes on along the minus strand of BRKX01000006.1, from coordinate 38,521,646 downwards.
TTTTAATTTCAATTTAAAATAGCATACAATTTTTTTTACTATTTTTTAATATGATGATGGATGTGAACTTGAATTTTATTCTTAATTTGTCACATACGTATTACTATGAATAGCATAAAGGTTTATTGTTCGTTGTTTTTTAATCATGGTATTATGAATATGCTATAATTTTTTTGTAGAACAGCATACCGTTTGATATTTCATTTCTTTTTACGCATGCATTGTTCCAAGTTGTCATTGTGAATCCATTATGCACTATGAATAGCATAAACATTTATTGTTCGTTGTTTTCAGTCGTATTATTATGAACCGCCTACAATTTTTATGTACAACGGAACACTAACCTACGTACAATTGTGTTTGTTTTATAATTATTTATCAGGCAATTGCTATCCGTATAATAATATTTTGCTAACTACTGCAATTCTGTTTGCTAATTTATAAGATTTTAAGTTTTCTTGATTCAAAAGTTGAGATTGTATCCACCTTTTTTCCTTTTTTTTGTAATATAATATTTCTAAACACTACAGTTAGGTTTGCTAATTCAATACTATTTTACAGAATCATGATTCAAAAGTTGATAATTCAATTTTTTTGGTAAACAAACAAACGATATTTGTTTTTGCTATTGTATTCTATTCACAAGGGAATAATATTATATTAAAAAAATTCAAACGTAGCAACGGAACACTAACCTACGTACAGTTGTGTTTGTTTTATAATTATTTGTTAGGCAAATGCTATCCGTAAAATAATATTTGCTAACTACTGCAATATTGTTTGCTAATTTATAAAATTTTAAGGTTTCATGATTCAAAAGTAGATTGTATCCGCCTTTTTCCTTTTTTTTTGTAATATAACATTTGCTAAATACTACAATTAGGTTTGCTAATTTAATACTTTTTAAAGAAGCATGATTCAAAAGTTGATAATTTAATTTTTTTGGTAAACAAACAAACGAAATTTGTTTTTTCTATTCTATTGTCTTCGCAGGGGAATAATATTATATTAAACAAATTCAAACGTAGCAGTTATTAATTAATATCTAGAGCAACATTATGTTTTTGAAAAAATAAAATGCAATCTGGAAGCTATGAACATACAAATATAAATATGTTATATACTACACATTCCTCGTAATAACGTTTTCAATGTTCGGGTGACCATTCTCACATAACATTCTGTAATGTAGGTTTGCGTCATGGACTACGCGTTGCTTGTGAATGTTACTGTCTGAGCCAAGGATAGGGCCACCGTATTTAACTCTGAGAAACTTCATCTGTTTGAGATTGTTCTTGGTGAGTCCAGTGTCCAAAGTTCTTACCCCTCCTCCTTTATGTGTTTCCATATACATCATCACGTATATTCCACAATCTATTTTATTAGTGACATTCCTCCATGGCATTTTCAACCTAACTATTTTCTTACATCGCTTTTCCGTTGTTGCTATGCCCTTTTTGTTTGCCCAACATTTCTCACAAAGGCTACAAAGAAATCAAGTTGCACAGTGCATATTAGCATAAACGGTAAGGTACAAGTACATATATAAATAACTGATAAACTTTCTTACCAATATATATGGAATATCTCCATACTTGAGCAAGTCATTATCATTTGGCCCATCCAAAGCAGATGAGTTATCAATGATTTCAACCTTGTTTTTCTTGGTATCAAAACAAACGATATAAAAGTAGAACAAATGACATATGGGGAAGAACTGCACATTTAGAAATCATATTTTAAAGACATTTTAATATTTCTTAAAAATTATAAGAATTTGAGTAGAGTATCATTAAGTTTTACCATGTCGATGTCTGCTAATTGCAGTCTTTCAACATTATTAAGCTTGATAATAAGCCTCTGGGAAAAAACCTCCAATCTCTTTGATGAATCCCACGATTCAGGCACGTCTACAACTGTACCCACCTGATGATTAAAAACAACATTTATTAATGATGTGAGTATTGGAATAACCATTATTAAATGTTTGCAAAGTAATACATACAGATAAATATGTTGTTCCAAAGAATCTGCTTGGTGAGTTTGGTCCTTTCAGCCTTTCGTTGTGGTTCATTATAGCACACCAAACATCCAACACGGAAAAACTTACATCATGATTATTTGCCAATATTTTCATGTCAGTCCTCATAATTTCTACATGTGTATCAGAATAAACAACTTCATTACTGCATATGCGCAATAAATTGTGCAACTTCATATGTAAAATCTAAATAATAATAACGAAATATAATACAATTTAAATTAATTTAATATATGCAACTTACACGTCCGCCGTATCATTCTCCATAATCCAAAAGTACAATTGCTTTGTTGCCATATCTAATCTATCATTTGGCACTATTGGTCTCATTAAATAAGGCGACACCAATATGTTCGCCTTTCGCAACAAATGTTGGGATCTAGTTTCCCTTTTATCAACAAACTGCGCAGTTAAAATTGCATACACAAAATTTGATACATCTGATCATACTTACAACATGAGGTGACAAAAGAGACATGTTATATCCATATATTCAAAACAAAGTAATGCATTTCGCACCCATTTTTTGTAGATACCAAAAAAGATGACTGTCATGTAGCACTATAGCCATCATCACGCAGACCACCAATATTTCAGATTTGCTGCGAACAAATATGGTAGTTCGTGTGACAAATATTACATAATATTTTAACAAAATATAACCCTACCCCCGCATAAATTACATGAATTACATATGTCAACCTGTGTTAAGAAGCTATAAAGTATTTCAATTACATTACATATCAGATGCACATATAACAATAGTTTGTCAAATCATGACATCACAAAACACTACACATTCACTTAAGTCAGTTTTCAGACCTCTCCAACTCCTTTCTGATTCTTGTCGGCCATCTTTCATTTACCCTTTACCTGTCCCAATTCACAGAAAATATACAAAATATTATTTTTAATATTTTTTTAAAAAAATATAAAATACTGATTAATAAACCTTATATGTCTTCAACACGATGTCGGTATCAGCACAATTGCCCTAAACAACAATTAAACCAACAAAATATGATCATTCAGTCTTGCCAGTAGTGAAAACTAATTTTTAATAATGTACTCAGATTTTTAAAAAACTTAAGTATGCATATTTTTTAAGATACCTTCTCTCCACATTCCATTGAGGCTGCCTCAGGAAGAACCATTTTGCCTTTCACTTTTCGTTCCACTATATCTGAATCAATTACCTGTTGTAATAAGAGTCCAAACAGCATAAATACCGACCATGGGAAAAAAAATATTTTCGAAGTAAATCAAACTGTAATATATGCTAGTATTTAAAAACATATGCTATTTATGTTTTATAATGTTGCTATCATATAAAGAACATGGTGTTATTATACACAAAGCTGCTAATAATGTACACATAAATTGCTATCAGATTCACATAATTGTTAATACACTCATACATAATCGCTAACAGACTCATGAACATTTGCTATCAGATTGATATTTTTTTTGCTAATAATATACAAAAATTTGCTAACAATATCTAACAGACTCATGAACATTTAGCCGAATGAGGCCTAAAATTTTTTATTATTTGTCAGGCAAAGGAAACAGTAATTAACAAATTAACAAATATCCAAACCAACACAATATGCTAAAATCAAATAATTTTTTTTTGATAGCATACTCCTCAATATTTGCTAACAACACCTATATAATTGCTAACTCAATCTGTAGCACCCCGATCCCGAAAGATCATGAAAATGGACGCAACGGGCGTTAGAATTAAGAAGTGGGAAAGAAAGGGGGTAATATGATTAACAAAACCTCAACAGAAGACTCAGAACAATCAAACACGATTTATAATGAATTATACTTATCCATAATACCAAGATTAGAGCTTTTAGCATTTAGTAAAAGAATATCATAAGTGCGGAAGCTCAATTCTTAATAGAATACAAATAAAAAGAGACTGTAGGAAAATATGTAAATTACAATAGCCCATTTCTCAGCCTCGTCACCTCCACGCTGGAGCCTACTAACCTGAAAATATTTGAAAAGATTTGGGCTGAGTACTAATGCACTCAGTGGGCAAGTTTTCACAATTCAAGTTATGCAAATCATTTTGTTAAAGTAATCTATCTGTGTGTCCATGCAGGTAGTGAAGTTTAGGAGGTTTTAAAGTTGAAAGCAATCTAAGTTCAAAGAAATATTTTATCGTGAAGCGCTTAAGAGTATAACCAGGCACTACCCGCAACCCGTTCACCAAAACATTTTATCGTGAAGCGCTTAAGATTATAACCAGTCACCAAAACACAGATAGTCACATATGCAATTTTAACAAAGCAGAGCTTAATAACTCGAAAGATACAATTTGCAAAAATATAATAGCCCACCTGGATAGTAGATAAGATTTCAAATTCTGGGTTGGTTCTGCTCAAATTCTGCTACTTCTTCTAGCCCTACATCAACCAACATTGGCTTAGTTTAACTAAAGAACCCTTATCAAAACTCAATCCCTAAGCTCCTTTTGAATTTAAGTTTCTATCTATTTTATTATAAATTCTGATACTCTACTATTAAATTCCAATTCCTAATTTTTTCCAAAATGATTTAGTATTCATTTGAAAGTCGTTCTGCATAAAATTTAATTACAGATATATGTGCATTTTTATTAGTGGTTTAAATTTTAATGTGTAAAGAAAGGATTCAATAATCATTATATATCATAACCATGTTTCTATGTGCAAAAAAAAAACGTGAATAATATATCAATTGATGATACAAGAGTTTTGTTCATAAAATATAATAAATCATCAAAACACCATAAAAATTTACCTTATTTAATAAATTATTTAAAACCTATGAACGATTTGGATTTCTACAAATCTGTGTGAGAGGAAATGGTTTTACACTAAGCTTTTGATCATTCCATTATATATATATATATATATATTAATTTAAGAGAAAAGATGAGAGACACCAAACCTTAGCTACTAATTCTACATGATGACACGTGCATGTTGATTCACCTAAAAACTTACAACTAATCCTAGTGATATGTATACATTATATATATAAAAATACATAAATCAACTATATATCTATATATTCCATGATTGTATACGTGCATGCATTAGATAAAATAATTGTGGCTTAATTGAAATTATACACCATTATATGTTAAATTCATAAATAAATTATATATATACTAATTAAATTTGTAAAAAAATAAAATAGATATACATATAATGTGTGTGTATTATTTGTGTGAAATAAAGATCACACTAAAAAAAATTGCACTTGATCAATCAACTCCAATTAATCAAATTAAGTTCATATTTAGGCATCTGAATAAAAATGAGAAGAGGGTCTTGGGTATCTCTAACCCACTAAATGACACATTTTACCTAAAAAGGGATCTACAACGATCAATTTTCTTTCCTAGCTTACTCTTAAGGGTAACATAGACTATTCCTTTAATACTAATTTTTTTTGGATATTTGACTTATTCTAACTATTAGATGTATATTCCTAATTAAATTTAGATAATAAAATTTTGGGGTATTACACTCCTCCCTCCTTAAAAGAATTTCGTCCTGAAATTCACGTGCCTCAGAACATCTCAGGATATTACTGTCTCATCTTGCTTTCAAGTTCCCACGTTCCTTTTGTTCGATCATGATGATTCCATTGCACAAACACCAATGGAATTTGTTTATTTCTTAAGACTTGAATTTTTCTATCAAGAATCTCGTGGGGTTTTTCCTCGTACATCATATCAGAATGTAGATCTAACTCACTTTTTTAACAGCGTGTTCTGGGTCAAATACATATTTTCTAAGCATTGAAACGTGATATATATTGTGAACTTCTGACAGGTCAAGTGGTAGAGCTAATCGGTAAGCAACCTCACCAATACTTTCTAGTATCTCAAATGGCCTAATAAATCTTGGTCTCAATTTGCCTCGCTTTCCGAATCTCACAACTCCCCGTGTTGGAGATACCTTTAAGAAAACATTTTCACCAATTTGGAACTATAGGCCTGTTCTACACTTATCTGTATAAGCCCTATATCTATCTTGTGCTTCTTTCATTCTTGCTCGAATTTGGTCAATCATCTTGACAGTGGTTTGCACGATCACTAGACCTAAAAATTTCCTTTATCCAACTTCATCCGAGTACGGGGGTGATCTGCATTTGCCACCATACAAGGCTTCATATAGTGCCATCTTTATAGTTGGTTGATAACTATTGTTATATGCAAACTCTACCAAGGATAAAACGTCTTCCCAGCTGGTATTTCCGTCCAACACAACTCCACGGAGCATATCTTCCAAAATTTGTATCGTTCTCTCTGACTGGCCATCTGTTTGGAAATGAAAAGTAGTACTGAAACTTAGATTCGTTCTATTTACTTCCTGGAAACTCCTTTAGAACCTTGATGTAAAACGAGTATCATGATCCGACGTGATAGAAATTGGAATTCCATGCAAACGAATAATTTCTTTTACATAAATCTATGTTAATTTGCTTAACTCCGCTATTGTTTTAATTGGCACAAAATGTGCTTCTTTCTTTAATCGATCTACGATGACCCACACTATTGAGTTCCCACTGATCTTGTTATGCCTACCACAAAATCCATCATTATATGATCCCATTACCACTCTGGAATTTTCAACGACTGCAATAAACCTGAAGGTCGTTGATGTACGACTTTCACTTGATTACATGTTACACATCTCTATACAAATGCTAGTATCTCTCTTTTCATATTATTCTACCAGAAATATGTTTTCAAGTCCTACAAGGATCAATCCTTGATTCAGGATCAATATAACCACTTTCGGAATTACTCTAATATTTACTTTAATTTATGGGAGCTTTATTCATTTTACTTCGACTAGGAAATGCACAATACCCGGATTTTAAATCCAGCATGACTCGATAAAAGGTTTTTACAATACTTTTCAATTAACTTGAAATAAATCTGACGAAAGAAGAAAAAAAAATGGAACGAGAGTTAAAACAGGGCAGTAAATTAAAAAAATCATAGAAAATTCTATTCAAATCTAATCGAGGCATGGTTAGCAGCTTGCATCTGCCACAAAAGGGATCTATAATCGGTGAGAAGGAGTCGAAGATAAATTCCAATTACCCTGACCTGAAATCGGCCAGAAAGGCAACTGTTAGTGTTCAATGAACATATTGTTCAATAAGAAGTTTGAGGCCTGATCGAACTCGATACTCAATGGATTTTCGATCAAAAGTATAATTTTTCATAGTATGGAAAACAAGGATTTTAATGAAATATATGATTCAAGAATATAATGGCTACGAAAACTGGAAATGATCAAGAAATATAACATCTTCAACTTAGATGAATTCTATGACAAAATATTATGGTTTTGGGAAAACTTACAACTCTGATTCGGAAGATTAAATGATATCTAATCTTAGATCGTACACAAGGGATTGAAAGATGGCAAAGAGGAGTTTCTATATATCAAAAATCAAGTCCGTACAATGGAGGAAACAATGGAAAACAACCTTTGAAGTTGCACTCGCAACACAATGATTTATGCGGCAGATTTCACACATCAATTTGTGACGTGTCTTTGATAGACCAAATGATATCATATTGATGATCCGAGACTTATTATGAAAAGCTTGAAATTCTAGGTTTACAATGACGTAAACCTCAGGGAAAGAAAATGGTTGGATTAATGGAAAAAGATGTTGCAATGGGACTACGACACAACTCGGTGATCGGCAACACCACTGAGATTCTAGGCCCATTTTCTCAACTTTTCGGGCACCGGTTGGAAACAACATCAAAACAAATTTTTTTCTGTTATGACAAAGAAATGTGTGTATAAATTTTCAGAATTTTCTCAACGGATTTCATTCCTAAAATGGGTGATGCTTCATTATGCTTGATCAACCTTCTTGGGAATGAGAGGACCGAGATGATAGAGAGATAAGATAAATGAGTGATGCTTCATTATGCTTGATCATTATTTTCATGGTTGAGGATGTTCAACTGTCCCCACCCTTTAACATGTGTGGTGACACATGGAGCAAGATAAGGTTGAGTGGTGGCAATCAATTTGTGATGTATTTTAATATATGGTATATGGTTGAAATAGAGAACGAATAAAATTTCATTGGAAGGTCAAGCGAACTCCATTTTTAATGAGATCAGTGACCACATGATAATGAAAAGATTTGAGACTCTTAGTCAAAGATGAAATCAACTTCAGAGTTTAAAATAAAATAGTAGAATTTTTAAGGATGAAAAGACGATCTTTCAATATTAGGACATACAAGATTCAATAAATGTCCAAATGACGAATGAAAAAGATTCATGGAAATGTCTCATCACGAGGAACAATATATGTGATCGAGAAAGATTTAGAGAACAACATGATTTTAAGAATAGAATTCAGTAAACTTTGGGAGTCATTTTCTCTATGTTTGGAATTTTCAAAAACCATTTCAAAGCAACCTATAATCAACACATGCTTCCTATATGGTTGGAGTAATTCACAGATTTATTTTAGGATGGGGTGTTATATTCCATCCCCTTAAAGCAAATTTCCTCATCCCTTATTTTCAAGTTCCTATGTTGCTTGATCTTGACGGTTCTATCTAGCGAGGCTCTTATCGTATGTTATATGTGCATGGAAGATCAACTCGCCATTCTTGAGCACGTGGTCCGGGTCGAACACATACTTCATAAGGATCTATATATTTAACACATCATGCACCCCTTGTTTTTACCGCGTTTCTTTCATTGCCAATAGATAATTATATGACATCTTTCTAGCTTGTGTTCTCATCTAAGAAACTTTTTGAAGCATGTATCCCTTATTTTTTATCGTTCGTTCGATTTAGCCATTTGTTTATTTGTGAAGTTTAATTTCGTATCCATAGCTTCTTGACTGAATGTTGATGTGAATCAGGTTTCTCGATCCGACGTGACCGAGATAAGAATTCCACATAGATGCACCATAACTCGTATGTATAGCTAAGCTAGCTTGTTTGACTCTATTTGTATCTTGATTGGTATGATATATCAGTCTACAAAAATCTCTTGTTCCACTATCAAAATATTTGAGTATTTCTTGCCCTTTTTCTACTTATAACACCAGCTATCTTGCTAGCTCCCCAGGGTGGTAGATTCCGATCTCTTCTTGCATTTGATGTCAGGATAGACTTATCAAAAGAAAATAATGTTCTAGATCTACAAAAAAATGCAAAGTTGACCTAACAACAAATTGTCAAACTTGCCTCAACAACATCGCACAATTGTTTATGCCATCATACGTTCAGCATCATCCATCTGCTCATTGTCGAGCAGCTTCCAATTATAAAGTTCAAATACAACACATGAAAAATACATCAACAACAACTTCAAATGATGGTGCCAAAGTCATCCATGAACTCGTTATCACTTATCGAGTAAACTTTATAATCTCATCTCCATAGGTTGGTATAAAAGGTGGTGATTAGTCTATCTCGGTATTTCGCTCAGATGATAAAATTCTGATGCTAAACCTTGTTTGTAGCAGCCATCATCATCTAGCATATATCCACGAAAATTACTAGTCTCTACATAGGTCGTTAAGTTACATTTTTTTTCTATATATCGATGCTTAATGTCTATCTTTCTAGCACCACATAAAACTCTTGGTTAACTTTAACACAACCTCAATTTTCAAAATTTCTTCTGACCAAATATTGACCCCCGTAGAGTAATTTATTTTCCCAATGAACTCAAGCACCGAATCGATCCCTTTCTTGGTATATGTATGAAATCTCATAATCCGCTCATCGATCGTGATATATATGTGGTAGTTCTTATGAGCCATAAGTTTATGTTCAGTCGTCAAAATAATATGTTTTCTTGGTGAAACTATGTTCTTAGCAATATCATAAGCGTTTACAAATTCAGCCTAAGTTCAGCAAGTATAGGCTAAGTTAATCTTACGTTATCAAGCTTTCAAGTTCTTGTACTCATTCTAGAGTATATACAACAAACAGTTTCCGGCTATCACAGTTTTCAGTATGCATTCTGCTCATTCCCAACATCACAAGTATGCACAAGGCATAGATAAACCAGTTTGTACAATTATGTAATCAACATAGCTTAGACGGAAACCAATATGCTTACAGACATATTTCAAAAGCAATATGCTTTCAACATTGCAACTGAGTACGCAATCAGCGCAGTTTGTCAAAGTATGCATTCAGCATAAAAATCAACCTTTCGAGGAATTCCAGCCAACACGGCGAATCCTGATCTTCCATTTTCTAAAAACGTAACATTTCAATAGTTAATGTAAACTTTAAAAACTAAAACCGCATAAAAAGATGTGTACCATTTGGTTGTTGCGTGAGTGACGAGCTGAGGGCTTATATAATATCACACGGAAATTTAGTGAAAAATGAAATAAGACCCAGCAGGTCTGCAGAGTTGCAAACCCGCTCTGATACCACTTTGTAACACCCCGATCCCGAAAGATCGTGGAAATGGATGCCATGAGGGTTGGAATTAAGAAGCGGGAAAGAACGGGGTAATATAATTAACAAAACCTTAACAAAAGACTCAGAACAAGCAAACACGATTTGTAATAAATTATACTTATCCATAATACCAATATTAGAGCTCTTAGCATTTAGTAAAAGAATATCATAAGTGCCGAAGCTCAATTCTTAATAGAATACTAATAAAAAGAGACAGCAGGAAAATATGTAAATTACAATAGCCCATTTTTCAGCCTCGTCACCTCCACGCTCCAACCTTGTTAGGAAAATTCTTGGGAAAATCTCAAATGATGGTTTTGATGAAATGTCAATACATGTGTGATGATTTAATGAAAAAATGCAGGTTATGATAAGCTGGAAATCGAAGATAATTACCAAGTAAGACTTCAAGCTGAGATAAGAGACAGCTATTCAGAAGCATGGGTCAATCAGCTTACAGGTTGCCTGATCAGACCAGTCAGAGTAAACTATTCAAAGCTTGAGATAAGCTGTAAAGGGGAAAGAGAACTTTGGAGACTGGTAGGCATCCACAGATGAGTTAATCATCAGTCTTAGAAAAAAGCCAAGATAGATTGATGAACAGAGTCAGCTTGAAAACTGAAACTGATCTGATCAAGAGATCAGTCAGAGCTGACCCTAAACTGATCAAAGATCAGTTTACTGGTAAAATAACTCAAAATGCTTTGAGCCTTCACTCAACTGACCATAGTTCAATTCAGAGAGAAAAAGCTCAATCAGTTAGCCAACTTATAAGTCTAGAAATAAAAGCTCTTAAGCTTAGCTGATGAATCAGCCGAACTAGACTATATCATGACAGAAGCTCAAGGCAGCTGAAGATTTTCTGACTGTACTATCTTAGAGCTGAAAGCCGAGACAGCTGAGAGCCCGTCAGCTGAATGTCCAAGAAATGATAGCTGAATCACCTGCTCATACTGATAACCAGTTAATGAAGATCTCAACAGGAAATCTTTGAAAGATCCTGATGATCTTAGAGTAGAGAATTTTAAATTCAAAACGGCTAGTTCATTAAAAGAGCTTCAAACGGCTACAGGCATTAAAATGCCACCGGTGATTTCTAAACATTACCAATCATAATGGTCAAAATTCACTCATCTATTTAAAGAGGGTGAAATCAATTTTGGCCAAGACTTTCGCCAATCTAACTTTGCTATTTTGCAGAACGAGCTATTTCTTTCTCTCTCTCTACAGCTCAAAGCTCAATATTCTCAAAGTGCGAAAAGTCTTAAACTGAGAAGGCGTGCTTCAAGTTCAAAGCAAGCTGCTAAGCTGAAGCAGAATTCCACCAAGAGCAAAACTTCTCAGTTCAGTCCGTCAAAGATCAACCAATCAGCTCAAAGAGAAATGAGCACTCTAGGTTGATAACAGTTTCAAGATTGTCTTCTTGAAGATCGAGCGAGATCTAAAATCATGTAAAGACGGACAATAGCACCTAAAGTCTTAGCGAGCAGTTGGGATCGGTAAGTGTGAGCTGTCGACCCAGAAACCGGCTGAGAAGGAGTGTGTACCGACGGGTCCGTTCTTCTGGGACAGCAACAGTTGGAAAGGAGGCCGCACTCGGTTTGAAAGGTGCCGTTTTCAGGTCCAATAGGAATTCTTCATTGTGTAATTGTAATAAAGAAACTTTACACTTGCATAGTGGATTGCCCTTCTGCGGAAGAAAGAGAGGACATCGAAGCGGGAAGTTTCGAACCTCTATAAAGTTCTGTGTGTGCTGCTCTTACTGTTTTACAGTCTTGCAAGTTCTTTAACTGCACACATTCACACACACAGACTGAACTGACAAGCTTTAGCCACGTCTTCAAGCTGTCAGCTGAAAACTGATCAACTCACCAGCTAAGCCTCTGTTAGCTTCTCTCAACTGATCAGTCAGTACAGATAAATCTCAATAGCGACATTAGGCCCCATCTATTCCGCAATCAATTTTAAAAGTTTTTGAAGTCAGTTTATTCACCCCTCTCTAAACTGACAAAGGCTCGCACCAGGACTAACAAGTTGTATCAAAGTGGTTGATTCTAAGGATCAGCCATTTCTGCAGATCATTTGAATCAGATCTATTTCTCTGTGCTAACCGTTCTAGCTATGGGAAACCATAAGCTACCTCTCTTTTCAGTTGAGAACTATGACAATTGGAGCAGGAAGATGAAAGCTCATCTATGTTCCATCCATGAGAATATGTGGGAGGTGATCGAAGATGGTCCAATCATCATAATGATGGACAATGAAGCCCACATCATGGATGTTACCCAACCGGCCAGGATCCCAAAACCTACTCATCTTCTCACGGGTGAAGAGAAGAAGTTGAAAAACCTAGAGTTTGTTGCTCAAGCAGCACTCTTTCAGACTCTAGATAAGGATCGCATGAAAGACACAAAGAACTGCAGAACAGCGAAGGAGATTTGGGACCTTCTTGCAGATCTGTGTAAAGAGACCGAAGTCATCAAAGGAAACAAGCTCCAGCTGGTAGTTGATAAATATGAGTCTTTCAAAATGCAGCCGGAAGAAAGCATTTTGAGCCTAGAAATAAGATTTCTTAGCATCATAAGTGAGATGAACAATCTCGGAAGAAACTATCCCAACAGTGAGATGAACTCGAAAGTTCTTGATAATCTCACTGATGAGTGGGATATGAAAGTAATTACTACTAAAGAGTTGAGAGACTTGAATAGCATTACTCCCAGAGAGTTATTTGGATATCTCGAAGCTCATGAGTACAACCTAAATCGAAAGAGAGAAGCATCCACTTCCTCTTCTCATGATGCTTCTTTCTATACTGAAAGAAATCGATTTAGAGAAGCCCACGGAAGAAATAACTTCCGACCAAGAGGCTCGCCTATCTGAGAGAATCCAGGGGGATCGGTGATTGATTGAAGAAGAGAGTCAGCCGATAAAAAGGAGATCCTGACTGAAGACTTGAATGAGCAAATCCAGTCAATGATAAGATTGCTGGAGAAGCTAAGAAAAGTCAGAGATCAACAATCAGCTCAACCCCAAGCTGATGAAGCTGCTAAAGGTGAGAGGAACCAATAGCCATCTGATCGTCCAGCTGAACAATTCAGGATGGCAAACAGGAACTTAGAGGAATGTTTCCACTGCCACAAGTAAGGACACTACAGATACGAGTGTCTGGAGCTTTCTGAAGATAAAAAGGCCAGAGTAAGGAGAAGCTTCTTCAAAAGGAAAACAATGATCGCAAACTCTGAGAATGATGTGCTTGACGATTCAGACTACCCATCTAGAATTGACTCAGACGGCTACAGCTCTGATGATGAAGCTTTACTATGCCTCATGGCCGACAATGAAGAAGAGGTTAGTCAAGCTAACTCAATAACCTCATTCTATCATATACATGAAGTATCGAGCTCTAGGAACGAACTGGATGAACAGTTAAGAATCCTAGAAGATCAACTAGCTTATGTATCAAGTATGCATATTGAACTGAAGGGTAAAAATGATGAGCTAAGAAGCAAAGTTGATGAGCTAAGTGCTGAAAATGAAAGACTAAAAAGTATTAATGCTCAGTCAATGGAAATGGATCAGCTGAAGTTGAGAAATGTAGAACTAAAAGTTGTGAATGAGCAGCTCAAGCAAGAAATTCTTGAAAGAGATGAATTATCTCTCAAGTTCAAGAAGGGATCCCAGACTCTTGATGAAATCTTGAGTCATCAGAGAACTGAATCTGGGAGCCCAGGGCTGGGATATAGTAAGTACACTACCACAGGGAAGGGCAAGGCAGTCGTACAGAGCGGTGAATCTGGAATCCTGAGAGGATTCACAAGACCAGCTCAGTCCCCCCTAGGTGAAGAATCAAAAGACAAGGGCATCTTGGAAACTCCTCAAACTCAGCCCAGAGATCGGACTGATCATTCGAGAGGGGCAACTCGAAGACAGTCGGTCTTTCAAAGACTTGGAGCTCAGTCAAAGCCACCAGTTCAACATCGATCAGTTCAGCAGTCCAGATCTACTGCTAGATCAAAATCCAAAGCTCATCAGAGGCCAAATCCTCGAAAGCCTCCATTTTATTCCAGGTCATCAACTCAACCAATACCTGAAGTTCACCCAAGGCCAGTCGCTCAGACAAGAGCATCAGCTCAAAGTAGGCCATCAGTTCAATGATCTAGAAACTCCTCAAGTACATTTCAACCTGGGAGTTCTTCAAACCCCAGAAAAAATGAACACATGAGATTGTATCATGCAAAACAGCATAATCCAATTTCTCTGGAAGAGTTCCCTCCAAGTGACCTTGCAATCCAGTACAATAAGTTTTTAAACTCAAGGGATAAATTAAGATTCAATCCCAGTTACAACTGGTTTGCAGATTGGCCACACCACAAAGGCTAAAGTGCTCAAAGTCAAAAGGTCAGATGAAATTGGCCAAGACAAGAAGCATTAAGGTCGCAAGATGAGAGGATATTAGTTGAAGTCTTCTATCCTGAATCTCATCGGAGGTATAGATCACTGAACTCGACTGTCAATCGAAGAGTCACAAGAAGTCCAATGCATATCCAGAGATCTAATTCTGAAGGATCTCTTGGAAAAAAAAAAGCGAAAAGTGTGGCATATGTTGATTCCTAAACACCTGGTTAACATCTCAGGACTCAATATCATGCGGGTACCTAAACCCTGACTCTTGCTTTGCAGGGAAAGAGCATCCTATCTAAGAAAAAGGTTAAAGATACTTGGTATTTGGATAGCGGGTGCTTAAAACACATGACCAGAGATAAAAGTGATCTTGACGGTTATAAAGAGGTTAAGGGACCACTAGTCACCTTTGGAGACAACTCGAAGAGCCGAACCATTGGTGAAGGGTCCGTGGTCAAAGGAAAAGTTGTCGTGAATGGCGTGTCACATGTTGAAGGACTAAGGCACAAACTGCTGAGCATCAGTCAGCTTTGTGACAATGGGTACTCAGTCGACTTCAGCAATAGCTCATGTGACATCAGAGACAAGTCAACTGGAGCCATACTCCTGACTGGAGTAAGAAAGGGCAACATGTATGTATTTGACTGGTCAACTAGCTATTCAGAAGCTCGCTTTCTCTCCAAAGGATCAACTGAAGCAAGCTGGCTGTGGCATCGACGACTGAACCATCTCAACTTCAAAACTATCAACTATTTGGCCAAGAAAGAGCTGGTTGATGGGCTTCCCAAGGAAATCTACAAGAAAACTGGCGTCTGCTGACCATGCCAGAAAGGGAAGCAGGTGAAGTCATCATTCAAGAACAAAAGCCATCCTTCAGGAACAACTGACATTCTTCAGCTACTCTACATGGACCTATTTGGACCTGTGAAGCCACCAACCCCCAGAGGTAAAAAGTTTACACTTGTAGTAATAGATGACTACTCAAGGTATACCTGGGTGGAGTTCCTAAGAAGTAAGGATGAAACTTTTGAGAAGCGATCAACATTGATCAGAAGACTGCAGACTGACAAAGGAAAAATAGTTCAAAGGATAAGTTCCGACAACGGATCTGAATTTGTCAATCAGCAAATGATCAAGTTCCTAAGTGAACTGAGAATCACTCATGAACACTCTGCTGCAAAAACTCCTCAACAAAATGGCGTAGCAGAAAGGAGAAATCGCACGCTAAAGGAGGCAACCAGAGTAATGGTAGTAGATGCCAACATAGCTGAATGCTATTGGGTAGAGGCAGTTAACACAGCCTGCCACACACATAACAGAAATGTCATACACTACAAGAAAAAAGGTCATACACAACACTAAATATACAACGGTAATTTTGAATTACCGTTATGTATGTAAAAAATACAACGGTTTTTTAAAAAACCGTTACGTATGTGCGTGCACCTTCTACTAAACATAACAGTAATGTATATACCGTTGTTTTTACATTCACAATACGCAACACTGAGTAATATTACTGTTGTATATACTTATTAAAAAATAAAAATTAATTTTATTATTATTACCATAAAATGAAAAGATTTGGATTTTGGATCTCAATTCTATTCCCGCTCACTTCCTTCTCCCATTAGACGAGAAATTTCCCAAATCATCTTATTTATCTCAGTTCTCTCAGTCCCAATCACCGGCAGTCTCACCGGAATCACCGGCGGTCTCGCCAGATCTGACCTTGTCGGTGACAGAGAAGGTCTTCTCCTTGTCTTCTCTCATTCAATTATGCCCTAACCCTTTTTCTCTCTATTTCTCTCTATTTCTCTCACTCAATCCTATGCCCTAGATGAACATAGCTCATCGTAGATTGCATTCCTGTAGAAAATTTCTCTAGACATCAACCAGG
Organism: Perilla frutescens; assembly: GCA_026008535.1. Classification (NCBI taxonomy): domain Eukaryota; kingdom Viridiplantae; phylum Streptophyta; class Magnoliopsida; order Lamiales; family Lamiaceae; genus Perilla; species Perilla frutescens. The sequence goes on along the minus strand of BRKX01000006.1, from coordinate 38,504,814 downwards.
CCTCTCAGACTCTCAATGTGCTCTCTCTAATTATCAAAAGTTACAAAGAGTGTTCTGTGTTAACATCTGAAGTCACCGCGGATGAACTTAAAAACATAGAAATAATTGAAGAGGAAATGTGCCAGCTTCTAAACAAGTGGAGGGCAATTTTTATGTGGCAAGATGGTCCACTTGTTCAAGCAATGAAGAGCGAATCGATTGCGAAGAGCAGGTGACAGTTCTTTCTTAGCATAGTCTCCACCAGGATTCATAGTAGCCAGGATAAAAAAATCTGTATTCTGATTAACTAAAACATTATCTAGTAGCAAACACAACCATAGCACAAAAGGAGTCAATCAAACACATCAACAAGCTGTCTGCTCCAAAAAATGCATGTTTCCAGTTTAATTGGATCTTCAATGTTGCTAAGAGATACAGGCAATCGATAACAAAAAAATATAAACAATAAATCAACTAACAATATAAATATAAATATCTCACCAGTTTCCTTTCTGGCTCCAAGACACTGTTTAATCTTTCAAGAACACTGTCATCAGCTAAAGAAATCTCATTGACAAGAAATAGGTCACCGCTGAAATAATGTTTGTCTTCATCTTTATTGCTCTCTTGCAGGACACTGCTAATGCAATTTGTGATGATGAAGATATTAGAGCTGTATCATTTGTTAGTTCACATACAATTATTAATCTCCAATATTCGACTATCCCTTTTAATTCATATTGAGTGTCAGACTATCAGGTAGACTTTCCATGTTCCCTAAATGTTTTATACTTGCAATTTGTTGCTTCCCTGTTTCTGGAATGTAGCAATTTAAAGTTTTTTCTTTGTTCCTAGTAATTCAGAAAGCAAGCGAGTTATTGTATAATTTCTTTTAGGGGCTAATCAACACAACAAACTATTCGAGATTGCCTGAGATTGATTAGCATTTTCTGAACTTGCTTATTAAACACAACTAACAAAGCCCAGAAAACCTCTGTTATGTGATAATTATTTAAATACTTGAGATGAGTGAATCAAGTGCAGAAATAGACAGATATGTAATCAACTCTTAGTTGACTGACTGAGAAATTGAGATATTTTAGCTGTGAAGTCAACTTTCAGTTTTTTTTTTATTTGCAGCTGCAATCTGCCATATCTTTTTGTTTGGTTTTTCTATTTTTCTGTTATCTTTTCATTTTAAATTTATATTTTAATTTATTTTTTTGGTTGGAGTCAGAGACTCAGAGACTCAGAGACAAGAAAGTAAGAGGATACCACCAATCATGGGTCCTTGCTTTCTCCATAGAACTCCCACACTTATATTTACCTTACAACTTTTTATTTTCCACTTTTGAATACAAATGGGGAAGTCCTATGTTTTTTTCCTCTTCATATTTCACTTTTGTTCTTGTTTGAAGGTTTTTCAGTCAGAGCTGTAAGAACTTATGATGGATCAGAACCGTGGGGATATGTTGAAATCAGGCCCAGTAAGCTGCAATCTTCTTTCCCTTTCTCTAGATGTTAATTTTTCATTCATTCATTATGTGCTCTGATTCTCTCTCTCTCTCTCTCTGTTTGGTGTGGTTGAATGAGCAGAAGTCCATATGTTTTGGTGTTATTAAAGAATTTCATACAGAACTCAAGATCCAAACAAGCCTTGGCCAATCATTCTTTGGCTGCAGGGTGGACCTGTAAGTATTTTGTTTTTGTAATTTATGTTTGATGCAAAATTCACTGAAATCATATCCCTTCTCTCTCTCCCTCTCCAGAAAATTTGATTTGATTTTTGTTTTTGATCAGGGAGCTTCTGGAGTTGGGATTGGGAATTTTGAGGAAATTGGACCTTTAGACACATATTTGAAGCTAAGAAACTGAACGTGGTTAACAAATGCTTATTTTCTCTTTGTGGTGAGAATGTCATTATGCATATCCACATGTCATAATCTTGAATTTATTTATATTCAATGGGATTTGAGATATTTTAATTTCACTTTTTGTATAGGATAATCCAATTGGGACAGGATACAGTTTTGTGGAGGATCTGAAATTGTTAGTGAAAACTGATGATGAAGCTGCAGCTGATTTAACCACACTTTTGATTGAGATTTTCAATAGAAATGAGACTCTCCAAAACAACCCTCTTTACATAGTAGCTGAATCTTATGGAGGAAAATATGCTGTTACTCTTGGATTATCAGCTCTCAAAGCAATTCAAGCTGGAAAATTGAAACTCAAGCTCAGAGGTAATTCATCATTGCCCTATATGTACAATTTACTTGAATTAATATTCTTGAATTTTTTTTCACAGGAATTGCATTGGGAGACACCTGGATTTCACTAGAAGATTTTGTGGTGTGTCTTGTGGTTTGTTTGTTGATAAACTATTCTTGCCACATGTGACAACTAACTAATACATGTAAATTAATCATGTTATGCAGTTTTCATAGGGCCCTCTTCTAAAAGATGTATCAAGGCTGGACAATAATGGCTTGAAGAAATCAAACAGGTCTAAACTCTTTACTTCTGCTTGCTAATTAGACATGTTAGTACATATATATGATTTTGGTCTGAATATATATTTTTTTGTATTGGCTAATAATTGGTGTTCAGAAAACATTTTAGCCAAGCAAATTAAGCAAGAGATCGATACAGGAAAGTTTGTGGAGGTAACAGATTCATGGAGTAATCTTGAAGATGTGATCAGTCGCAGCAGCAATTCAATGGGTAATTAAGCATTTGAATGTAGGCAATATGGATAAAACTAAAATCCTTAAAAAAAGGAAACTGAAGCATGGGTTGAGGAGCTCAAGTAAGATTTTGTTTTCCATCTACTTGTTCTTGGTGGGAAATCTTTGTATTTGTGCAATAATAAATAATAATATGCATCAAATAACAATCCTTCATTTTTTACATAATTTATTATTTATGTATCAGGTGGGATGGGCTGACAACTTTCTTGAGCCAGGAGAGAACACCAATTCTGTGAGTGATCATTTATAGGATCAAGGTATCTTGAATTTCTATCTACAAGTAGTTGTATTGGAGGAGATTGGATGCATTGCAATTACTTGCAATAATCATTTTTTGGATTTTATTTATAACTCTTCTAGAGCTAGCTTCTTGTCTTAGATATTAGAGATGACTTTAATTTTAATGTTTTGTCATCTTAACATGTTTTTGGATAACATTTCATGATATTATATTTTTGGATGATCTATGAATATATTGTATTTTTGGATAATATTTAGTCATGCTTTAGATTATTCTTTATTATAACTTTAATTATTATATGATGCACAGTTGGCAAAAAAAAACCATGAAAAATAATATACACCGGTATATTAATAATAGAACCAACCGTTATATATAATGATTGTATACAACGATAATGAAAAAAACTGTTACGTATACTATTAATATACAACGGTAAATTTCATGTTTACAACGGCAAATACCGTTGTATATGATGATTTTATACAACGGTAAAAGAAATTATACCATTATCTAAAGTAAATATACACATCGGTAATGTAAAAAACTATTACGTATAATACAAATATATAACGGTAAATTTCATGTTTATAACGGCAAATACCGTTGTATATTATGATTTTAGACAACGGTAAAAAAATTATACCGTTATCTAAAGTATTTATACACAACGGTAATATAAAAAATCGTTACATATATTGTTCATATACAACGGTAATAATGAAATACACAACGGTATATTACCGTTGTGTATCATGAGAATACACAACGGTGATTCTCTGTCGTATAAACTGGGAGTATAGACAACACCACTATATACGACGGTAGTGAAAATGAATAAACAACGGAGATTTTCTGTGGTGTTTGACATTTTTTATGGAGTGATAGTCATCGCCCATGACAAAACACCCTACGAGCTATTCAAGGGTCGTAAGCTTTCTATCTCTTACTTTAAGATATTTGGCTGCAAATGATATATCCACAACAATGGCAAATCCCAACTGAAAGCTTTCAGTGCTAAAGCTGATGAGGGAATCTTTCTCGGCTATAATGCCCCTAATTCTCAAGCTTACAGAGTGTTCAATAAAAGGACACTGGTTGTGGAAGTAACATGTCATGTGGTATTTGATGAGCTTGCCAATGATTACAGAAACAAAAAGGAGAACTGTACATCAGAGCAAGCATTGCCTAGTGAAAACTTGCTGGACTATGTTGATCACATTGTCCCAGAGCAGTTTGAAGTGTCATTAGAAGGTGGCATAGAAATTGATTCCAGACCGGTTGGAGATAATCTGGTCACTGAGGGTACAAGTCGTCATGAAACCTCAAACCCCATAACTGAAACATGGGGAAGAATCAGTGAAAATGAAGAACAAGCCGGAGCAGATACAGCAGCCGAAGGAGCAGCTGAAGAATCAGTTGATAAAGAAGTCAAATGATCAGTTGCTGGAACAACTGATGAAGCAGCTAAGAGCGCAGAGGAAGCAATCATTCCCAAATGGCTCCTAAGTCATCCAGTCAACAAAATTGTTGGGGATCCAAGAAGCAGAGTCCAGACCAGAGGGTTAATAGAGCATGCACTCTTCAGATGCTTCATCTCACAGATAGAACCAGCCAACATAAAAGAAGTGCTTGAAGATTCAGACTGGATTATAGCAATGTAAGAAGAGCTGAACCAGTTAACAAGAAATGACGTATGGTTTCTTGTTGATAGGTCAAAAACTCAAAAAGTCATCGGGACTAAATGGGTCTTTCACAACAAACTGGATGAACAAGGCGTGATCACAAGGAACAAGGCCAGACTGGTAGCCAAAGATTACTCACAAAGTTAAGGGATCGACTTTGATGATATATTCGCACCAGTTGCAAGATTGGAGGCCATCAAGACTGTTCCTTATCTATGTAGCTCACAACAATTTCACGGTCTATCAAATGGACGTGAAAAGTGCATTCTTGCAAGGGATGCTCAAGGAGGATGTATATGTAGAACAACCTCCAGGCTTCGAAATCGGAGACCAAGTCTACAAGCTGAAGAAAGATCTATTTGGTCTGAAGCAGGCACCAAGAGCTTGGTATGAAACTCTTACAACATTCTTGCTAAAGAACGGGTTTCAGAAAGGAGTCATTGATCATACTCTATTCAGAATAGAATGATCAACTGAGATCTTAATGGTTCAAATTTATGTGGATGACATAATATTTCGATCCAAGAGCAAAGATCTCTGCAATCGATTCGCACCACTGATGTAAAGTGAATTCGAGATAAGCATGATGGGAGAAATGACATTCTTCCTAGGACTCCAAATGAAGCAGCTCGAAGACGGAATCTTCATCAGCCAAGCCAAATATACCAAGGAGCTTGTCAAGAAGTTTGGAACCGATAAGGGAAAAGCTCTCAAAATTCTAATGAATACATCAGTGCAGCTGACCCTCGATGAAGAAGGAGAATCAGTCAGCCAAACGCACTATAGAGGAATCATTGGATCCCTTCTTTACCTGACAGCCAGCCGACCAGATATCTCCTATTCAGTCGGACTGTGTGCAAGGTTCCAAGCCAATATGAAGAAAAGTCATCTTGAAGCAGCAAAGAGGATTATGAAGTATCTCAAGGGAACTATAAATCTTCGATTATGGTATCCTAGAGATGACATCTTGAGTCTAACTAGCTATTCAGACTTAGACTTCGGAGGATGCAAAATCGATCGAAAGAGCACCAGTGTAACATATCAGTTTTTGGGAAACAAACTAATATTCTGGTTTAGCAAGAAGCAGCACTCAGTTGCCACGTCAATAACTAAAGCCAAATATGTAGCTACTGGAAGTTGTTGTGCGCAAATCTTATGGATGAAGCAACAGCTCAAAGATTACAAGGTGAAGACTGACGAAGTACCAATCTACTGTGATAACAATAGTGCTATTCCAATATCTCAAAATCTAGTATTGCATTCAAAGATGAAGCACATTTATATCAGGCACCACTTCATCAGAGATCATATCGAAAAGAAAGACATATGCATCAGATATGTCAACATAGAGAAACAGATAGCTGATATCTTCACCAAGCCATTGCCAGAAGCTAGGTTTGTTGAGCTATGCATCCAATTGGGATTGCTCGAACTAGCTTTAAAGGAGGAGGATGATCATCTAACAGGAGGAGTGAAGAGGAGCACTTTCGCTAATAATGAGAACTGACTCAAGAGGGCATCAGTTTTGCAAGCTTTGGAGCTTAAACTGATATAGCCATATCAGTTCTAAAAGAATGGCAAAAGACTGCAAGAAAGCCGTTAAAAATGAGTAAACTGATCGCAGAAGGCATCAGTTCTCAATCAGTCATATTCAACTAATGAGAGCAGTTGAATTCTAAACTGATTGATGAAGACAAAGCTTCAGCTGATGGAAGCAGCTGACAAGCTTAGACTGAGCAAAGCTGAAGGAGATAGCTTAAGCTGACGAGGAGTCAAAGTTGAGGAGACTCCAGCTGGAACTGATCACTCCAAGCCAAGAGGATCATCAGTTGAGAAGGCAACTGATGATGTTAGCAGCTCAATTGCCACTTGGAGACTGGATCATCTTTTTATCAAAGCTCTGATGATTATATCAAAGCATTGATACTCATGAATATTAGCTTTCAACAGCTACAAGCATCTAAGATTGTTCTTTTTAAACATGGTCTAATTTCAGCCTCGTTATCATAACTGGTACAGCTTCAGATGCTTATTCATGAATGATAACCTTGCACAGTTTTTCCATCATCAAATCAGCTGGTTATGACATCATCAAAAAGGGAGAAATTGTTAGGAAGATTGTTGGGAAAATCCCAAATGATGATTTTGATGAAATGTCAAAACATGTGTGATGATTTAATGAAAAACCGCAGGTTATGATAAGCTGGAAATCAAGGATAATGACCAAGTAAGACTTTAAGCTGAGATGAGAGACAGCTATTCAGAAGCATGGTCAACCAGCTTACAGGTTGCCTGATCAGACCAGTCAGAGTAAACTCTTCAAAGCTTGAGATAAGCTGTAAAGGGGGAAGAGAACTTTAGAGACTGGTAGGCATCCACAGATGAGTTAATCATCAGTCTTAGCAAAAAGCCAAGATAGACTGATGAACAGAGTCAGCCTGAAAGCTGAAACTGATCTAATCAAAAGATCAGTCAGAGCTGACCCTAAACTGATCAAAGATCAGTTTACTGGTAAAACAGCTCAAACTGCTTTGAGCCTTCACTCAACTGACTATAGTTCAGTTCAGAAAGAAAACGTTCAATCAGGTAGCCAACTGATAAGTCTAGAAATAGAAGCTCTTAAGCTTAGCTAATGAATTAGCCGAACTAGACTATATCATGACAGAAGCTCAAGGCAGCTGAAGATCTGCCAACTGGACTATCTTAGAGCTGAAAGTCGAGATTGCTTAGAGCCCGTTAGCTGAATGTCCAAGAAATGATAGCCAAATCACCTGCTCCTACTGAAAAGCAGTTAATGAAGATCTCAACAGGAAATCTTTGAAAGATCCTGATGATCTTAGAGCAGAGAATTTTAAAGTCAAAACGGCTAGTTCATCAAAAGGGCTTCAAACGGCTACAACCATTAAAATGCCACCGGTGATTTCTAAACATCACCAATCATAACAGTAAAAATTCACTCATCTATTTAAAGATGGTGAAATCAATTTTGGCCAAGACTTTCACCAATCTAACTTTGCTAATTTGCAGAATGAGCTATTTCTCTCTCTCTCTTTCTACAACTCAAAGCTTAATATTCTCAAAGTGCGAAAAGTCTTAAACTGAGAAGGCGTGCTTCAAGTTCAAAGCAAGCTGCTAAGCTGACGCAGAATTCCAGCAAGAGCAAAACTTCTCAGTTCAGTCCCTCAAAGATCAACCAATCAGCTCAAAGAAAACGAAGCACTCCAGGTTGATAACAGTTTCAAGACTGCCTTCTTGAAGACCGAGCGAGATCTAAAATCGTGTAAAGAAGGGTAATAGCACCTAAAGTCTCAGTGGGCAGTTGGGACCGGTAAGTGTGAGCTGTCGAACAAAAAACCGGCTGAGGAGCGTGTACTGACGGGTCCATTCTCCGGGACAGCAACAGTTGGAAAGGAGGTCGCGCTCGGGTTGAAGGGTGCCGTTTTTAGGTCCAACAGGAATTCTTCACTGTGTAATTGTAATAAAGAAACTTTACACTTGCATAGTGGATTGCCCTTCTGCGGAAGGAAGAGAGGACGTAGAAGCGGGAAGCTTTGAACCTCTATAAAGTTCTGTGTGTATTATTTTTGTGAAATAAAGATCACACCAAAAAAAAATTGCACTTGATAAATCAACTCCAATTAATCAAACTAAGTTCATATTTAGGGTTCTGAATAAAAATGAGAAGAGGGTCTTGATTGGTTCCAGTTTGTCCTACGCAAACTACAATGATCCGGACCCGCAAGAGGAGACTATCTTTTATGCTACTCATGCAAACATGTACGAAAATTTAAAATACAACATAAATGATTGGGTCCAAATTTACACTTATATTTCCGGTTTATACTCACTAGACGACTACTTAGGACCATACCCGCAATTGGACGGGGTCAATTGTAGAAGCAATAAGCTTAACCCGAGTCGATCTCTCAAGGAAGACTTTATAGGAAAGAATTATCTAAAGGCTACACATGATTTCAACAAAACAACTAAAATAAAATCTAAACATTCTAACAAGGGGGTTTGATGAGGATTATGCTAGGAATTCAAAATAGACAATTAAGCAAGACAATTAAATGCAAATACACAAATTAAATCAAGATTAGAGGAAATAAGTTTGATTGAGGTATTAGGGTGTAGATTCTCTCAATGGTTTTATCACTATGCTTTATTCAAGTTGATAATGCTACTCTCACAAATATAATAGACCCTTCCGATTAGTTTAACTTCAATTCCTGTCACCGTCTATCTGTTAAACCTCTCTTAGCTATATCATACAAGCAAGATTAACATATTAGGCTTAGGAACCCCATCCACCTAACGTCGAAGGAACAAATTTCCGGATTTAGATTCACAATCAAGACTCCTCTAAATCCTATGAATGTTCAAGTAGTGATCAAGTACCTAAACATGAAAAAGCATGATTCCAACAACAACAATCAACAAGAACAAGCATAGATCAAAAACAAAATCGATCCTCTACCCCCTAATAGAGAGATTAGCCACTAAACATGCTCAAAACAACACAAATATCATAGAAGAAAGTCATCTCATAAATCAAATGCAAATAACAACAACTTCTACAATATTACGTGTCTTTCAAGAGTTTGGAACAATCTCCACAAAGCATCCAAGAAATACAAAGAAAATACAAAGGGAAACCTCCTACGAGCGTAGCTTTTACGGATGGCTCGATATCAGTTCTTTCTCGTCTTCTCTTCTTCTTGCTTGGCTTGGTTCCTTTCTTCTTCCTTTTCTCCTCTTCCCTCTTGTGAAGGTGATGATGGTGAAAAATAGTGAGAAAGTGGTGTAGAGATTTAGTGTGTGTAGTGTGTGTATAGAGAGAATGGAGGTAGGGTGGTGGAGAAGATGAAGTGGTGTGTGTGAATGGAATAAATGATCAATCCCCCAAAAATCTCCAAGAGATATGAGAGAGAAGAGAGATACGTTGGAGAGAGAGAGAGATGTGATAGATGGGTATAGTGGTAGGAGAGAGAAAAGGTGATGGGAGCTGATGGTAAGGGATCCATTAATGCAAAGATTTGTGTGGAGATTTTTGGGAGCAAAAGTCCAACTCTAGGGATTTAGGAAATAATAACCTATAGATCTTAACAATTAAAAATTGCCAAATCATCCAAGATTTAAATCATAACAGAGGAGGAATGAAATGCAGACGAATGAGTCGCACACAGAAAAAGGGAAGAAAAACTGGACCCGAGAGAGAGAGGGAGGCACCCCGCGCGGCGGCGGGGTACGGCGCCGCGGGGCCGTTGGGCGCCGTGGGGGCAGGGGCGCCGCGGGGGCGCGGTGCACGGTGGGGCTGCGTGGGTCTCGGCCTTGTGCCTGCCCGCCCGCGCTGTGTAGCCCGCCCGCGTGGGTGCTATTTCTCATTTTTTCTTCACAAGCTTAAGACTCCAATTTAACCAATTTTTCCACTTGCCACCAATTTCCATAAAATACCTGCTTTTATAATTAAAAGCTCAAGTTTTGCAACACTTGGCACAATCCACCATTAGAGCAATAAACACAAATAAACACATAAAATCAACACATATCAAAATAAAATTCAACAAAATAAATACTAAACACAATAAAATAATTAAATTAAAATGACATAATTAGACACTAAACAATAAACATTCTAATCATGATTAAGGAAATTAAACAAGTAAAAGTAACTAATCAGCACAAACAATAACAAAATCAAAGACGAAGGGAGAAAATTATGAGAAGGGCATTAGGGTATGGATTCTCTCGTTGATTTCTCTCTTAGCTTATTTCACATTGGTTTAATTAATGTGTAGTTGGCAGAGGTCGCGCGCCCGCGGGAGTTGCTGCACTCGCGCAACAAGTTTTCAGTGTGGGAGTGCCCGCGCCCGAGGGGGTCACGCGCTCGTGTGGAATGTTTCACTGAGAAGAGGGTCGCGCGGCCACACAGGGCGCGCGCTCGCGGGCCCTTATTTCTTTCAATTTGCCCTTCGCGCTCGTGGAGACTCGCGCGCTCGCGGGATCTTATTTTATCCCGCGCTGGCGAGACTTGCATGCTCGCGGAGTGGTTTGGCCGAGAGCCTCCTTTCGCAGGTGCGCGGGGTCCACACCGGCAGGGCTGTACTTAGCCATTTCTTTAGTTTTCGACCCCGAAACACTCCCAAACTTCTTGCCCTGCAAAGCAAACACAAAAACATGAATTTAAACACACCAAAAAGGGTAAAAATTTAACGAAAAATAAAAATAAGTAAATCATGGGTTGCCTCCCATGCAACGCTCATTTTACTGTCTCGAGTTAGACATAGCCTCCGGGGTAGCTAGGTGGAGCTTTCGAGCTTGAAAGCTTCAATTTCAGCCCCTAGGGGCTGCCCTTCAAGGTACGGCTTGACACGGTACCCATTCACTTGGAATGATGCCTTCGTCACCAGATGTAGTAGGGTAACTACCCCAGACGGAAACACCTCTTCAATCATGAACGGTCCACTCCAATGTAATTTTAATTTTTCGGGGAAGAGCCTCAATCGTGTGTTGAAAAGGAGGGCCTTCAAGCCCGAAATGAGGTTCTTCTTTGCAATGCGCTTGTTGTGAAAGCTCTTCACTTTATTCTTGTAGATCCTCGCATTGTCATAGGCTTCATTCTTAACTCGTCGAGCTCGGAAATTTGCAAGGCTCGCTCCTTTCCTGCACAAATTAGATCAAAATTTGCTGCCTTAATAGCCCAACAGATCTTGTGCTCGATCTCTACGGGAAGATGGCACGCTTTCCCGTACATGAGCCGGTAAGGGCTCATTCCTAAGATGGTCTTATAAGCCGTTCAGTATGCCCAAAGAGCATCCGTTAGCTTTATAGACCAATCCTTCCTTGACATGTTCACGGTCTTCTTCAAAATATTTTGCATTTGTCTATTGCTTATTTCGACTTGACCGGAAGTTTGAGGATGGTATGGAGTGGCAACTTTATGAGTCACACTATTCTTCTTCATTAGCTTCTCAAATAGCATGTTTGTGAAATGAGATCCACCATCGCTTATGATAACCTTTGGGCATCTAAACCTACTCAAAATGTGCGCCTGTACAAACTTGACAACCACATTAGCGTCACAAGTTTTGGTAGGGATGGCTTCAACCCACTTAGAAACGTAATCAACAGCTAATGGGATGTATTCAAACCTAAACAAGTTAGGAAATGAACCCATGAAATCTATCTCTCAAATATCGAAAATTTCAACCACAAGGTTGACATTTGAGGGCATTTCATCTCGGTTCCCAATATTACCAAGTCGTTGGAACTTATCACAAGAGATACAAAAATTATGAGCATCTTTGAAAACAGAATGCCAATACAAACCAGATTGTAGGACCTTTCGGGCCGTCTTTTGCCCTCCAAAGTGTCCACCAAAGGGTAATGCATGGCACATGGCTAAGGCATTGGTTTGCTCTTCCTCCATGATGCATCTTCAGATCATTTCATCTTTTTCCAAATGAAAAAGGTATAGATCCTCCCAAAAGTGGTACCTGCACTTTGCTAAAAATCTCTTCTTCTCGTGAAAGGTGAGGTTAGGTCGCTTTTTACTACAAACGAGATAATTAACAATATCGGCATACCATGGGGAAGAATTAAGCTCTAGAGCATGCTCATAAGGAAATTAATCACAAACGACGCCTCTCTCATGCAATATATCAAACGTTTCATCAACAGGGAGTCGAGAGAGATGGTCCGCTACCACATTTTCACACCCCTTTCTATCTTTGATTTCAACATCAAATTCTTGCAAAAGCAAAATCCACCTAATGAGTCTAGGCTTAGCTTGGGGTTTGGTCAATAAATGCCTAAGAGCCGTATGATCACTATGCACAACAACTTTAGAACCCAAGATGTAGAATCTAAATTTATCTAATGAAAACACAACGGCAAGCAACTCTTTTTCAGTTGTGGTGTAGTTTACTTGGGCACTATTCAAGGTAAGGCTAGCATAGTAAATTACACGAAGAACTTTATCAACTCGTTGACCTAAAACGGCAACCACATCAGAATTAGATGCATCGCACATGATCTCAAATGGTAATGACCAATTAGGGGGAATGACAATAGGTGCGGTGATCAATTTTTTCTTAAGAGTATTAAAACATGCAAACACTTATTATCAAACTCAAAAGGAACATCTTGACCAAGCAAATGGCATAGAGGTTGGCTAATTTTTTAGAAGTTTTTAATAAATCTACGGTAAAAACCGGCATGGCCTAGAAAGCTTCTAACACCTTTAACATTAACGGGTGGGGGTAATTTTTCAATTACATCCACCCTATCCTTGTCTACGCTCATTCCTTCTTTAGACACAACATGCCCAAGGACTATGCCACTAGTAACCATGAAATGACTCTTCTCCCAACTAAGAGTAAGGCTACTTTCAATGCATCTCTTCAAAACAAGCTCTAACTTATCTAAACAATCAGAAAATGAAGACCCAAAGACGGAAAAATCATCCATGAGTACCTCAATAAAATCCCTAATCATTTCGGAAAAGATAGAGAACATGCACCTTTGAAATGTGCCTGGTGTATTGCATAGTCCAAACAGCATTCTCCTATACGCAAATGTGCCAAATGGGCACGTGAATGCGGTCTTCGCTTGATCCTCCGGTGCCATGACCACCTGAAAATAACCCGATAAACTGTCAAGAAAATAATAAAAACTATGTCCGGTTAGTTTATCAAGGATTTGATTAATAAAAGGAAGGGAAAAGTAGTCTTTTCAAGTAGCCTCATTGAGCTTTCGATAGTCAATGTACATTCTCCATCCGGTGGTGGTTCGAGTAGCCACATGCTCTCTCTTGTCGTTCTCCACCACCGTTATTCCTTCATTCTTCAGCACCACATGGACCGGGCTCACCCATTCACTTTCAGCTATTGGGTAGATAATTCCTTCCGCTAAGAGCTTAAGAATCTCCTTCTTGACGACCTCCATCAGCACGGGGTTGAGCCGTCTTTGTCCTTCTTGAACCGATTTAGCCCCTTCTTTGAGGATAATACGATGCATGCACGTAGAGGGGCTAATTCCTTTGATGTCGGAAAGACTCCACCCAATGGCTTGTTTGTTCCTCTTTAGTACGGCTACTAAGAGGTCTTCTTTATTTTTTTCAAGGCCCGCAAAGATGATCATGGGCTTCTTCTCCTCTTTATCAAGGTATACATACTTGAGGTGAGATGGGAGCTTTTTTAGCTCAAGTTCGGGAGAAGGCTTCACTTCCTCTTCAGTTGAGGCTAGAACTTCCATCAATCTTATGCCTTCCCCTAGCAATATCTCTATCTCTTCGGCATCCAATTCATCTCCCCCATACTTGAGGCTATCTTCTTCCATTGCTATCTCATCGGACAAGGCTTCACTCCTTCATTTGAAGCTAATTCCCTGCAAGGAAACTTCCTCAGCCAAGAGATCAATAGCATCTATGAAAGAACAATTTTCCTCAAAGGAGGAAACATGAGTCGCCTTATTTTCATACACGGAAAAAGACACAGTTTCACCTCACACTGACATTTTCAAAGTTCCATTTTTAACATCAATTAAGGTGTTAGTTGTGGCCATAAAAGGTCTACCAAAAGGAGTGTGTGCTCTTTTCCGATTTCTTGAACATCACCCACATCCAAAACAATAAAATCAACAGGAATAATCAAACCACCCACCTTAACTAGAATGTCTTCTATTATGCCTCTAGGATATCTCACGGACCTGTCCGCTAATTGTAGACACATTTTAATTGGTTTCAAATTGCCTAACTCTAATTGTTTGAAAATAGAGTAGGGCATCAAATTAATTCCCACTCCTAGATCTAGCATACCACATGCTTCTTTTCCATTTCCTAAGGTAATTTTAAGAGTAAAACTACCTGGATCACGGAGCTTGGGTGGTAGCTGTTATTGTAGGATTGCACTTGCCATCTCAGATACCATGATCTTCTCACCTCCACAAATTTTCTCTTTTTTGGGGCTAGTTCTTTGAAGAACTTTACATAAGCCGACACATTGCAGATGACGTCAAGGAGTGGAAGGTTGACATTTACCTTGGACAAGAGCTTGTAAAACTCTTGGTATTGGTTGTCTTGCTTCTCATTCCTCAACCGGCTTGGATAGGGGATTGAAGGATTGTAGGGATTGGTGTTTTGTGGAGTGTGGGCTTCTTCTCTTCGTCATCTTTCGGTTCAGGCTCTTCTTGATCTTGTTGAGGAGTCTCTCCTTCTTTTTCAACCTCTTTGGTTGGGCTTGGCTCTCCAACCTTGTTGTAAATCACCTTGCCTCCTCTAAGGATGGTGATGGCTTGAGCTTGCTCCGGATGGCTTGGAAACTTGCCCGGCTTTGCTTGCTTGGCCAACTCTCCAATGGTTTTGGCTATTTACCCCACTTGGGTCTCGATCCGCTTCACGGAAGCTTCAACAAACTCAAACCTTTGTTGGGTGGCTTGAATAAAGGATTGCAAGGTGTCTTGCAATGTTGGCCTAGGCGGTTAGTTTGGTTAGGCCGGGTATTGTTGCGGCCTTAGATTGGGTAGAGCTTGGCCACCTCTGGCTTGTTGAGGTGGAGGCGGTTGGTGTGACGGCTGAGATGGTTGCGGTTGCCTCCAAGAGAAGTTGGGATGGTTCCTCCATCCCGGATTGTACGCTTGAGAGTATGGGTGTATGGTTGGCGAGGTTGGAACCCTTGGAGAGCATGAACTTGCTCTTGAAGAGCATAGAAATGTGCTTTTTCATTTGATTCTGGCTCGAGTGACTTTTGGCACACATTGGCCCTGTGGTCATATTCTCCACATATACCACACGTCTCAACCGACATGGTTTGTTGAGGTGGTCTATCGGAAATCCGAAGCATCTCCACTTGCCTTGTCAATTTGGCTAGTTGCCTCGTCACATCATAACTAGGGTTAGGCTTCATTGACGGAAGCTCTCTTCCCCCTAGCGCTATTTTGTTGAGAAGTCGTGGCCATAGTCTCGTAGATGTTTGAGACTTCTTCGGCGGTCTGGCCTCCAATGTCTCTTCCCGCGGCATTGTCTATCATGTATTGGAAATTTTGTGAAAGCCCATCGTAGAAGAATTAGTTGAGTAACTCGGGCGTTAGATGGTGGTGCGGGCATTGTTATTGGAGACCTCTAAATCGATCACAAGCTTCATGGAACGCTTTACTCAGAGATTGGGCAAAGGTGACTATTTGAGCCCTCAAATCTTGGATCTTTTGATTTGAATAGTACTTGGCCATGAACTTCTCGTAGACGGCATTCCAATTGGCTAATGCGTTGGTCGGGAGTCACATGAACCGAGTCTTGGCGCGATCCTTCAAGGTGTAAAAAAAGCACCTCGTCTTCAATTGGTCTTCGTTCAAACCTTGTAAAGGAAAGGTTTGAACTACGGTATAGAACTCTCGGATGAAGTTCAATGCATCTTTGGCTGGCATCCCATAGAGCTGGTAGTTGGCTAAAACAGATGTTCTTCAACTAATAATTCCTTACAGCTTCTTCAAGGACTATGCAAGAAGTCGATGCCCCAATCACAGGACGAACAAAATCTCTCATATTCATAGCCACATTAACGTTGTCGGGGTTTTTGATATGATTGGCCTCCATTTCCTCTTCCCAATCGCGCACTTTAATCCTCCTTGGTCTATGGATGTTATCAAACACGGAGGTTAATCTCCGATTGAGACTTCGTCTCCCTAGCATACACAACCACAAAACACAAAAAGGAGATCACACGCAACTGTGGAATTTGAAATAAAGGCTTAAACAAGAACATAAGAAAATAGACACAAACACAAAATAAACATAAAATAAAAATATGAAAACAAACACACATACAATTAAAACACAAAAAGATAATATGCCTAAAGCCCTCCCCGGCAACGACGCCAGTTGATTGGTTTTGGTTTGTCCTACGCAAACTATAATGATCCGGACCCGCAATAGGACAGGGTCGATTGTAGGATGGTAAGCTAACTCGGGTCGTGTATCTCGAGGAAAGCTTAGAGGAGACTATCTTTTATGCTACTCATGCAAACATATACGAAAATTTAAAATACAACCTAAACATTCTAATCATGATTGAGGGGTTTTACTAAACTAGGGAAATTAAACAAGTAAAAGTAACTAATCAACACAAACAATAACAAAATCAAAGACGAAGGGAAAAAATTATGAGAAGGGCATTAGGGTGTAGATTCTCTTGTTGGTTTCTCTCCTAGCTTGTTTCAAGTTGGTTTAATTAATCTTAGACATACAATAGACCTCTTCAAGTGGTTTAACTTCAATTACTGTCACCGTCTATCCATTAAACCCCCGTCGGCTATATTGTACGAACAAGATCAACAATTAGGCTTACGAAATCTGATTCACCTAATGTTGAAGGAACCTAAGTCGGGCTATAGAATCTCCTCTTGGTCTCATCTAGATCCTAGTAATGCTAAGTGGTGATCAAGCACTCAACATAAACAAGCACAATTCCAACAACAAGAACACAACTATCACAAGCATGGATCAAAACTAACTCGATTATCTATCCCTCTAATGAAAGGAATTAGCCCATCCTACTCAAAACAACACAAATATCATACAAGTTCATCATCTCATAAATCAAATGCAAATAACATAAAACTTCTGCAATATCTGTTATCTTAAGAGTTTTGGGACAATACCCCCGCAAATGAGCTAAGCTAGGAAAGAGAATACCAAAAAGTAGGCCCTCGAACAAGCCTAGTTTCCACGGACGGCTTGGAGTCGGGCCTTTCTTCACGTACCTCCTTCCTCAAGCTTAAGCTTTCACTTGCCTCCTTTCTTTCTCTTTTCTTCCTTCTCTCGAACGTGATGATGGTAAAGGGAAAGAATGGAATGGTGAAGTGATGTGGTGTGTATGAAGAGAATGGAATGGTAGATGGTGAGATATGTGTGTGGAGAGAATGGAGAATGAATGAATGATGGAGTGAATGATCGATCCTGATGAATGAATTGAATGGAGAGATATGAAGAGATACAGTATGGAAGTTGGGAGACGAGTAATTAAGAGGTGTAGTAATTAGGTGAATTAAATCCAAAACTCCTCCAACTAAATGTGGCTCCAAAAGTCTCCTCCTATTCTATAATTAGGGTGTCGCGTGCTCGCGGGGGCTTCTCGTCGAAGGCACTGCCCCGCGGCCACAGAGGTCCGCGCGTTGGCGGTGCGGATCAGTTCAGTTTTGGCTTCTTTTCAGTCGAGCTTCCCGTCTCCTGTAACAACCTACTTTTACGTGATTTAAATTATTTAATCACTTTAAATTTATGTTTTATTTATTTGCTAATGCTCGATAAAATCAGATGGACTTGAGAGAGTCCAACATTGCGCCCCTAGATAAGAACTAAATTTGTTTAATTGGATCTTAAATGTTAGGTGTAAATAGGTTTAGTGTGATTTTGTTAAAAAAAAAAAAAGAAAAAAAAAGTATATGCATATACAATCATAAAGAAAATATTATTTATTTACTCATACAATAGATAAAAATATTATGTGCATAAGTATATATATATATATATGTGGATTTGATTTGCTCTCATCTCATTTCAACCATACGTGTCATTTCATAAAAAATTAGCAAGGTAACGTGGCTTAAGTTTAGAAAAGCAATAGATGAATAATCCACTAATATAGTTATGGAATATAAAATATGAAAGCAATTGTTCAAATTTTATTTTCTACTACAGGTTGATTTCCTCTTGCAAAATACATATCCAAAGAAAAGAAAATCTAATATACATCCACTAGAATTAATAAGAATTGCATCTTCTATTTCAAGGTAAATCCTGATTCGATAATTTATTTTATTTAAAGCACATACATCAATTATCACATTTCATAATTTTCACACAAGAATTTATATGTTTAGGAATTTATTCTAATCAGTTAGTATTATTGTTTATTAAGGTTAATTCCTATTTCTATTACAATTATTGAACTAATTTTTGTTACAAATATTTAAATAGTTAGCGCTAGTCATGAGGAGTTCAAAATTATATTAAATCTAATCTAAGTATAATAATTTTCTTAATTTTAATATATTTCATGTTGTTTCAAAATTTCTAGTTAGCGGTTAGCCTATAATAGTTTATTATACTCATTTGGCTCATAATTTACTAAATATGGGAGTTGTCTAAATTGTTGTCGGATAATCTCAAAAAAAAAATCTTAGTCCGGAATTGCTATTTAGGTTTAAATTTAATTGTTTAAATTTAATATTTTAAGCTAAAATGTTACAAATTATGTTTTAGTTCAGTTTATTAATTTATTTAGTTAAGATTGATTAGAATGGCCCTTAAGTGGTTATTTTTATTTTATTTGATTAGGTACGGCGCAATTAGGATCCTTGTCCATTTTGTGATTCTCTGCTCAATTATTACGTGCTCATTATTCTCAGGTGGGTAAAATTATTATTTTTGAAATAAAAGTATATGATATTTGTCTTTTGAGACAGAGATGTTTTTAATCCAACTTGAATTATCGTGGATGGAATTTGGATAAGAATTTCATTTCGTACGCACCAGAATAGTGTAACGCATGTACCGAGAGCGTGACTTACACAACAGAGAGAATATGTCATGTACACAGTTCAAGATGTATTCTAGATCAGAAGAAGAGTACCCTAAATCCATTATTCCTGCGATTCAATTTCAGTTGGATAAATAGAAAGAAATGCCCACAATCCCCACCACTGAGTACGTTTTAAGAGTGCTCACTCCCATGTTTTTAATGTTTTCAGGCCAGTTAGCTTGGAGCAGCGTGAAGGAAATGGGGCAGACATGGTTTTGATGTTTGAGTTAATTATTTCAATCTTTTGACCTTGTTGCCTTCAGATAAGTTATTTTGACCTTGATGTTCTATGACGATTGCCTTTTGAATAAACTCAAGCTAGTAATTGATTATTATGATTTTATCTATCTCTCGAATGTAAATTTTATATTATAAATTATAAGTTTTCTCTTTGAAATGAACTCAACGTTTATGAAATGCAGGTATTTTGATTTAAGAATTTATATTTTTGAAAAAAAAAATATAAATCTTGTGGTCTATTTTTTTTCTACTTGGGGATTTCTAGTATGATCATTATTTGGAAAAAAAAATATACTAAAATTATTATTATTGTTAATCACTTTCCGCTTAAAAGAACAAAAAGGGTAACATTTTAAATTATAGAATTTAGGGTGTTACATTTAGTGGTATCAGAGCGGGTCTACCTTCCTGTAGACTCAATGTATTTGAAAGAGTTTATATTGTTTGATTTTATGGTATGCCACCCATTTCCGCCACGTGCTCCTGCTCCAAGGTACTCTGCTTGATTTATTTATTTTGCAAACTTGTTTAATGTGGTGGGCATGGAGAAAGAATGAGAAATCTTGAGAAAAGATTTATGCAAAGAAAGAATGTGAAACGATTTATGCATAGAAAGAATGAGATGTTGAGAAATGATTTATGCAAATCAATTCTATTATTTTGAAATGCATGATGAATGACAAAGAAGTTATTTAGTCCTCGAAATTTAGAAGAACATAGAAGCTTTCTCCATAGATGTTTTCTTATTTAGATTCAAGGTATTTACAGATTTATTACTTAACTTGAACCTAGTAGTCTATATCTCCTCGATTACCTATGCGTATCACCAGAATTATGAGGTGTGGCCAATCAAGCGTCGATTGTAGATGGAAATAACTTCATGCCAAGTCTGATTAGAGCACTCTAGGGATTCGTCCAACATCCAAACGCAGAGCGTGATGAATCAACAAAATGCAGCGCCCAATGCACCTACTCCGCCAACTATTAGTCAAGAGATCGAGCAATTTCGTCGCTACACTCCACCTAGATTCAATGGTAGCAGTGAATCTCTCATTTCTAAAGAATGGCATGACCAGAGAAGAGCATCGAGGATTAACTTGGGACAAGTTTAAAGAGATCATTATGGATAAGTCTTTCTCTCGTGCTTTTCGCATCCAAAAACAAACCGAATTCATGGAGCTGGGACAAGGAAATTTGTCCGTGAGAGAGTACGAGTGAAAGTTTAATCAACTCTCACAATATGCAGCACACGTAATCGACACTGAAGACCAGAAGACCGACTGGTTCATGAGAGGCTTTTGACCAGAGATGCGTGGAATTCTTGAAGATCAATGGATCACCGATTACGATCTAATAGCTAGGAAAGCTCACGAAGTAGTTACTAGACTAGAAATAGGTAGAAAACTTAGCCTTGTCATTAGAAACCCCTTCTAGAAAGACCTTAAGAATCAATAGAATTTCTAGAGATATTAAATTAGACTTTGAATGGAAGGAACTTGTGGCTAGCTTGTACGCTCTTGAAACGTAAGAATTTGATTTAATCTTGGGAATGGACTGGTTAAGCAAAAGTTTTGCACTGATACACTGCCATGATCGAGAAGTAGCATTTTAGAAACCGAACAAGGAAGAGTTTATATTCCATGGAGCTAAGTTAGGTAGACGACCCATAATAATATCAGTAATAAAAGCTTTGAAGATGTTGGGGAATGGTGAATGTCAAGGATTCTTGGCGAATGTGATCGAGACAACATCAACAGAACTGACATTGGATAGCGTGCTAATAGTTAGATATTTCGCGGATATGTTCCTTAAGGCGATACCCAAATTACCGTCGAATAGATAAATCGAGTTTACGATCAACATGGTCCCAGGAATAGCACCTGTGTCCGTACCGAATGGCATCATCATAATTACAAGAGTTGAAGATCCAGCTTTAAGAACTTCTAGATAAAGGATATCTTCGACTGAGCATTTCACTGTTTGTGAAGATGAAAGATAGTAGTATGAGAATGAGTATAGATTATCAAGATTTAAATCACCTCATCGTAAAGAATAAATATCCCTCACCGAGAATTGAAGATTTATTTGATCAACTTAGAGAAGCAAGCGTGTTCTCAAAAATAGACCTAAAGTCGGGTATCATCAATTGGAGATAATCCCACTTGCGATTTGGAGTTGGCTGTTGTTGTGCATGCATTGAAAATTTGGAGATACTTTATCTACGGAGGTGAGTGTGAGATTTATACGGACTGTAAGAGTTTAAAATATTTCTTCACTCAAAGGAGTTGAACATAATGCAAGGAAGGTGGTTGAAATTAGTCAAATATTATGATTGCACAATCATGTATCATCCCGGAAAGGCCAACGTTGTCGCTGACACACTCAGCAGGAATAAAGTGAATCCCACAAAGGGAATCACGCAACAAGAGGAGCAGTCAAGTTAAATGCTAGTTGCGGATCTAACGTAAGAAATCCACACGCAAGCTCTCAATTCAAGAGAAGTTTCGTCTGAAGACCTAATTGCGTTTGCAAGGGATGAAGATTCATTTCTTTTGATAAATGCTCGTTAATTCAATGGAAGGACATGCAAGGACATGTCGCGTTCAATGCTAGGAGTTGTCACTCATTTTCAAGTCGATTTTTAAAGAAAACAAAGATCATTGTTATGACTGCAGCCAAAATAATTTGAAGACATATTCATCGGTATTTTCAGGAGATGTTGAAGTCAGATCATTTTGAGTCTAGGAGGTGCCATAGATCAAGTCATTTTGTCGTATCCCTTTCAATGGATAGGATGAGATCCTCGGATGTCGCTTTTCTGACCAAGTGCGGCCATTTGAGTCCCGCCGACTCATGCTATTTCATAGTAGCCTCATAAAGAAGAAGATGCGTGATGCTCAAGAAAGAAAGAGAGAACCCGAAAAAGATCATTAAGAAGCTAGACCTAGTGTTTGGTAGATTGAGAGTTTCATTATGATAAGAAGTTTTGATGAATCTATTTATTCATTCTCTTATCAATAGAATCAATTTATTCATTCTCATTCTGAATCTATTTATTCATTCTCTTGTCAATTGAATCAATAGCCCTTCAATAGCTTCATATCATTTGAAATTCATAGATTATATGCTCTTGGATAATTTGTAATCTTTTTGGATGATACTCCTTGATCATCAAAAATCCATAATAGCACTTCCTTGTTAGGCTATGCCGACACCTTTGTGAAAATATTTTAGCACGGTTCTCAGTTGCTAACCGCTGATTTTCTTCCATATCTTTGAGAACCCTTTGAGTTTGTAAGTCCTCTGAAAAATGAAATATTTTTGGCATAAATAACCAAGAGTTATATCTTTTCTAACCTTTAATCTTGTTAAAGAATTGTGATCAGATAAAGCCCTCACTCAGAGGCATTTGTTTCTCTTTAATCCCACTCGTAGAACTCGAGTGTGGATCTTGGAATAGAGCGGATAGTATATAGCAGTATTCCTTTTAGTCATTGTTGAAAGAGCGAATAGTGGTATTTCCCAGTAGGAAGTAGAATCCAAGTAGTGTCAGTTAGTGCTCCCTAAAGTAGAACGTGTATTTCTAAGTAATTTCTTAGCTCGTTCTGTTGGGAGGTGATCTACTGGATGTCGTCAAGTAAGTTCCGAGCGTGCATTAAAGTCTAGACGTATAATCTTTACGCCTGTAAACAATGGTGATCACCAATAGGAGCCATAAAGTCTCTAATACCGCCTTGAGGAAAAGAAGATGACTGCGAGCAAGAAAAGTGTTAGACGATTCTAAGGGATTCACAATATCATTAGATGGGACTCTACTTTTTAAGAGAAGAATTTGTGTCCCAAACAATGACATAATGTAAGAAATCTTAGACGAGGCACATCGAATGCCTTACACGGCACATCCTAGAAAAACTAAGATATATCAAGGCTTAAAAAGAAATTTTTGGTTGTATGGCATGAAACGGTCAATTGCAGATTATGTTGCTCGATGTTTAACTTGTCAACAAGTAAAGACAGAGCACCAGAGACCATTAGGATTGTTGAATCCTTTGGAGATACTAGAATGGAAGTGGGAGCATATTACAATGGACTTTGTGGTCAGACTTCCCAAGACCGTGAATAATAATGATATGACTTAGGTTATAGTTAATCGATTGATGAAATCAGCTCACTTTCTACCTATAAGAATGACGTTCACCATGGATCAATTCGCTTAGCTATACATTCGAGAAGTAGTCCGATTACATGGAGTCCTAGTCTCCATAATATCTGATCGAGATCCTCATTTCACATCAAGATTCTGGAAGAGTTTACATGCAGCTTTGGGCACGAAGCTAAAGTTCTCACCTGCATATCATCCTCAAACAGATGACCAATTAGAAAGAACTATACAAACATTGGAAGATATGTTGAGGACTTGCGCCATGGATTTTAAGAGGAGGCTGGGGGAGGCACATTTACCATTAGTGGAATTTGCTTATAACAATAGTTTCCACTCTAGCATTCACATGGCTCCATATGAAGCCCTATACGGACGAAAATATAGATCATCGACATATTGGGATGAAGTTGGAGAGAGAAATATATTAGGTCCCAAAATTATTGAAAGAACGGTGAAAGCAGTGGAGAAGATTCGAGATAACATTAAAGTTGCTCAAGATCGACAAAGATCGTACGCCAACAAAAGAAGAAAAGATTTACATTTTGAGGTAGGTGACAAAGTGTTTTTGGAGGTCACTCCTATGAAAGGGGTGTTAAGATTTGGGAAGAAATGAAAGTTGAGACCCCATTTTATCGGACCTTTTGAAATTCTAGAACGAATTGGTGATGTGGCTAATCACCTAGCTCTACCACCCGAACTGTCGTTAGTGCATGATGTCTTCCACGTTTCTATGTTAAGGAAGTATTTACACAAACCAAGTCACACCATCAATTATGAGGAAATAAAACTCAACAAAAATTTGACCTGTGAACAGGAACCTGTCGCTATTCTCAATAGAAAGACCCACGAGTTGATGAATCGACCAGTCTCGCTAATTAGAGTACAGTGGAGTAGACACGGGAGGAAAGAAGCAATTTAGGAATGTGAAGAGGAGATCCTAGTCAAATACCCATCCATAGGACAACCTGGTAAAATAAATTTCGAGGATGAAATTTTTTTAAGTGGGTAGGATTGTAACAACCCACTTTTACGTGATTTAAATTATTTAATCGCTTTAAATTTAAGTTTTATTTATTTGCTAATGCTTGATAAAATCAGATGGACATGAGAGAGTCCAACATTGCGCCCCTAGATAAGAACTAAATTTGTTTAATTGGATCTTAAATGTTAGGTGTAAATAGGTTTAGTGTGATTTTTGTTAAAAAGAAAAAAAAAAGAAAAAAAAAGTATATGCATATACAATCATAAAGAAAATATTATTTATTTACTCATACAATAGATAAAAATATTATGTGCATAAGTATATATATATATATGTGTGAATTTGATTTGCTCTCATCTCATTTCAACCATACGTGTCATTTCATAAAAAATTAGCAAGGTAACGTGGCTTAAGTTTAGAAAAGCAATAGATGACTAATCCACTAATATAGTTATGGAATATAAAATATGAAAGCAATTGTTCAAATTGTATTTTCTACTACAGGTTGATTTCCTCTCGCAAAATACATATCCAAAGAAAAGAAAATCTAATATACATCCACTAGAATTAATAAGAATTGCATCTTCTAATTCAAGGTAAATCCTGATTCGATAATTTATTTTATTTAAAGCACATACATCAATTGTCACATTTCATAATTTTCACACAAGAATTTATATGTTTAGGAATTTATTCTAATCAGTTAGTATTATTGTTTATTAAGGTTAATTCATATTTCTATTACAATTATTGAACTAATTTTTGTTACAAATATTTAAATAGTTAGCGCTAGTCATGAGGAGTTCAAAATTATATTAAATCTAATCTAAGTATAATAATTTTCTTAATTTTAATATATTTCATGTTGTTTCAAAATTTCTAGTTAGCGGTTAGCCTATAATAGTTTATTATACCCATTTAGCTCATAATTTACTAAATATCGGAGTTGTCTAAATTGTTGTCGGATAATCTCAAAAAAAAAAAAATCTTAGTCCGGAATTGCTATTTAGGTTTAAATTTAATTGTTTAAATTTAATATTTTAAGCTAAAATGTTACAAATTATGTTTTAGTTCAGTTTATTAATTTATTTAGTTAAGATTGATTAGAATGGCCCTTAAGTGGTTATTTTTATTTTATTTGATTAGGTACGGCGCAATTAGGATCGTTGTCCATTTTGTGATTCTCTGCTCAATTATTACGTGCTCATTATTCTCAGGTGGGTAAAATTATTATTTTTGAAATAAAAGTATATGATATTTTTCTTTTGAGACAGAGATGTTTTTAATCCAACTTGAATTATCGTGGATTGAATTTGGATAAGAATTTCATTTCGTATGCACCAGAATAGTGTAACGCATGTACCGAGAGCATGGCTTACACAACAGAGAGAATATGTACTGTGCACAGTTCAAGATGTATTCTAAATCAGAAGAAGAGTACCCTAAATCCATTATTCCTGCGATTCAAATTCAGTTGGATAAATAGAAAGAAATGCCCACAATCCCCACCACTGTGTACGTTTTAAGAGTGCTCACTCCTATGTTTTTAATATTTTCAGGTCAGTGAGCTTGGAGCAGCGTGAAGGAAATGGAGTGGACATGGTTTTGATGTTTGAGTTAATTATTTCAATCTTTTGACCTTGTTGCCTTAAGATAAGTTATTTTGACCTTGATGTTCTATGACGATTGTCTTTTGAATTAACTCAAGCTAGTAATTGATTATTATGATTTTATCTATGTCTCAAATGTAAATTTTATATTATAAATTATAAGTTTTCTCTTTGAAATGAATTCAGCGTTTATGAAATGCAGGTATTTTGATTTAAGAATTTATATTTTTGAAAAAAAATATAAATATTGCAGTCTATTTTTTTTCTACTTGGGGATTTCTAGTATGATCATTATTTGGAAAAAAATATATACTAAAATTATTATTATTGTTAATCACTTTCCGCTTAAAAGAACAAAAAGGGTAACATTTTAAATTATAGAATTTAGGGTGTTACATCTCCAGTTGCGACACTTCAGCTGATCTCCTTTAGTTGCGGCTCCAGTTTGCCTTCTCAGCTGGAGCTTAACTCATCAGTCGTGCTTTGGCTCAGCTCTCTACCTCATCAGTTGCGGTCCCGCTTCTTCAGTTTGGCCCCCAAAACTAATCAGTTTGGGGTGACAGTTGGGCTCGGCCATCAGTTGGTCCCTCAACTTAGCTCCTAAACTGGGGATCTCCCTTGGAGCTCACCTCTTTGCTAGTTTATGCCCTAAAAATCCTGCTTTTTTAGACAAAAGCTCAAGTTTTGCATAAACTTGGCATATTCCTCCAATAGACTAAAAGTGAAGATAAAAACATAAAATTCACATAAAAACATAGAAAATACACATTCAAAAGATACACAATTCCTATGATAAAATAGAACAAATAAACAGCAATCAGGTCTTGGGTATCTCTAACCCACTAAATGACACATTTTACCTAAAAAGGGATCTACAATGATCAATTTTCTTTCCTAGCTTACTCTTAAGGGTAACATAGACTATTCTTTTAATACTAAAAAATTTTGGATATTTTACTTATTCTAACTATTAGATGTATATTTCTAATTAAATTTAGATAATAAATTTTTGGGGTATTACACAATCATAGCTATTTGAAAACATTTTACAGTTGACTTCTCATTTGTTATTACCTCATTAGAACACCAAATATGAGAAGATCATTTTATAACAACGTGTACATCTCAAACAGTCTATGCAAGGCAACAGTAATTAGGAAATTAACACTTAGCCAAACGAATATCCTAAAATTAATAAAAAAATATTTGCTATCAGATTCATGTGTATTTTATAATACGATAAAAACATTTGAAGTCACTTCCACATATATAATATAAATTAAACATTATTATACCTTGCCAGAATGTTTTGGCGTAATTCCCGGACATTCTTCATTCGTCTCTGCCATTCCTTAGCACCATCCTCTTCTGCGACATTCGCATTTCCATCTCACTCCTGTGTGAACCCCAAACTGAAACTAGGCATTTCCACTTCCATGTTCTTTTCTGAATCTCTGTTTAGGGTTACTTCCTCATTTGCCACTTCACGCGCCACATTGATAACCCCATCCCACTCCGAGGTCAACCCCACACTGAAACTAGGCATTCCATCAAGTTTTTCTTAAGTGCATTTCTTTTCAAAGCCATTTCTTCGATCTCTAGCATAGCTGCAAGGTGGTCAAGATTCTCCCAAAAATCAATGTCTTCCTGCTTGGGAAGTAGCTGCGACCTGGTTGCAATGTCACCAAGTGTGTCTGATGTTGGTCGACTCACCAAGAGCGTTGTTTCAATAGCTTTCCTGAATGCCATATTTTTTAACATCTCGGTTGGTAGCTTGTTGATGGTCGCCATAATACTTGACAAGGTGTCACTGATTAATTTCCCCTTTTTCAATAGATTCACCGCCACAACTTGCATATCACTTAAGTCTTCTCTATCTACTTCATCGGCAATGTTACCCACATCAGCACCTTCATTTAATGGAGGGACATTTACATTTTCATGTTCCCCTGCTCCATCTGCTGGACGACCATCTAGATCATCAGCTCCTTGAGCAGCTGGTGGTATTTTTTGTCCTGTATTTTGATTTAAATCATCAATCCTTCTTTCGGCTCCAGCTTGAGCAGAACCAACCACAACATCTTCTAATGTGCATGGAACATCGCAAAACCCTTGCCCAAATCCTCCTTCTGAAATCTCCATATTATGTCTTCTCAATAGCATATTATGCTTCCATTGTTTGATAGCGGGGATATCCCTTGGTACTCTTCTGTATCCAAGCACCACACGTTCCATATATAATAGCTGCATTTATTTCAACCCCATAAGAAATAAATTAGTTTTTAGAATAAAGTGCATGCTAAAAAAATATAAAGACCACATTTACATATACTTGAAAATAGAAACATGAAATTTGCTAATAAATCAGTTATGACAGATTTGATAACACAATCATACATAATCACTAAAAGAATCATGAGAATTTGCTAAAACCAAACATACAGGTGCTAATTGCCTCGTACATATTTACAAACATCACATCTTAAATAGTTTTTCAAATCATATGTTTATTTTTCTAATTATTTTTTTTAAATATTTCCAAACTCACTCATACAATAATTGCTATTACAACTATATATATTTGCAAATAGAAACATTCACTTTGGTAAAAGAAAACAATATGACATAATTGCTAGTATGTTCTAATAGCATAATAACATTAAATATGATACTAAGAATAAATACATATGTTATTCAACAAACAACCAATATACAAATGAAACAAAAAAAAAAAGCAAAATTGATATCATCTTCATGTTTATTTGCTAATAATATACGTAAAAAATGCTACTAATGACCACATATCATTCTAACATAATATATTAAAATCTTAATGAAGGAAGACTTGCTATCGGGTTCATTCTAATTTGCTAATACAACTCAATAATCTACTAATAATGTATTCAAGGTTACTTCAATGATTAATAATAATAATAATAATAATAATAATAATAATAATAATAATAATAATAATAATAATAATAATAATAATAATAATAATAGCTGCACTTAAAAATTAAAAAATTGCACGTAAAATACTTACGGTTATGAAAAGAGAGGGACCAGTGTAGTTTTTGTCCTTATTGGCCTGCCATGTTCTTGTGTGCTCTATCAAACATTTGATCACATACCCACACCAATTCAGTTCGGCAACCCTCTCAGCATCTTCAAATGTGTCTAGAATTTAAGGAGACACATAGCAGTTTCCAATCCTTTCAATCAGGCAGCAAGTTACAAGTATCAAAAATTGTCTCTTAAACCACAAGCCACCATCAGCTTCATCTATCATGTCCTTAGCCACATATGCTGCGCGGATTCTCTTACAATTTTTATCCGAAAAACGATCCAACCATTCCTTCGCCAAATTAGCCTTTGCATTTTTAGGCTTCCTCACAATTGGTCGATGGCCCTTGGGAAATCCAAATATCAAACACACATCATTTTTGCTAATATGCACTCACTTGTTCCCTTCAAGAACTATTTCTCCACGTTTTATATCAAAGTTCTCCGAAATCCAATACGAGATCTTTCGAGGCACATCATCTATATCCAAATTCAGTAATGCACCAAATCCCATATCTCACACATTCTGCTTTTATGTATCATTCAACTCTTTTATAGTATTTGTTAAAGCACCTGGACTTGTTCTATTTTTCAGATTACAATAGTCAGCCCTCGCGCATTTTCTTTCGGCATTTGAAGAAGTGTCGGCTGCTGCTGCTTCACTATGTCCAGGATTTAGCACATTTGCAATGTCTCTTACCAGTTCCTGCACATAAGAACCCATAAATTACATTTATACATCTCTACATGTTAATTCCTATCAAATTATTAATCACACTTTTAATTACAACAAATTGTAATAGATGAAATAGTATGCAACCATCTTTGTAAAAACAAATACCTTTCGTATTATTCCATCTCAAGCACTTGTTTTTACCACCCTCTTCGAGTATTTTCAAACATGGCCTAATGTAGTTGTCATCATATTTCACACTTTTTGCTATAACATCAACAATAACCTCATATCAGTTATGGACTAATGCATAACATATTTATGAGCTTATAATTCCTCATAATTAGTACATTTTACATTACTACCTAACACAAATCATAATAATAATCATCAATCTATACTCTGAAAACATACATCTTAAGGAATAAAACACCACCTAATTATAATTGTCACGTATATAACAAATTCCACCTATAATATATTGTTTAGTTTGCTGTTTATGACATCTTTCTCCACAACCAAAACATAAAAGACACATAAATTGTAATGTACACATAAATTTGCTAAAACTTCCTACATTTTGTTGGTAACAATTTCTATATAGTTGCTAACTGTCACATATATGTTTACAAATTTGCTATCAGCTTCAAATTTTTTTGCTAATAAAATACACAAAGCTACTAATAATGTACACAAAATTACTATCAGATTCACATAATTGCTAATACACTCATACATAATCGCTAACAGACTCATGAAACCTTTATCCCTAGTTTAGATTTTTCTTATTTTATTTTTTATCTTTTTGATCTTACCTTAATTATAGTTCTAATCAAGGTAGAAAACCTTTTTATTTTCGATTTCTTAGTATTTTAGGACTTTATTTTCATCCACCATCCCTACACTATATAAAGGGATTAGTTGTAACATAGTTCATTAGACGTTGCATGAATAAATTGAAATTATATTCATAATTGTCTCACGATCGTTTGGTTGATCAAACTTTACAAGTTCTATTGATCTAGCAAATCATTAGTCCTATAAAAGCTCTGTTTAGTTCTATCGAGTTCTAGGGAGAGTGCTAACAATCCGAAGTAGTTTGATGTAATCATGTTTCGTCATCAACAACTGGGTTCAATTGAAGATCTATTTCTTCTACAACTATCACCAACGTTGATTATCTTCAACGTCAGCCGCCAATCACCAAACGTTCGTTTCACCATCAGCCACCAATCTACCATACCATCATCACCATCAAGTAAGTTTCCTCTTTGTTGAACCGATTCCATAGCCCAAAACCGATCCATAATTCATCCATCCATATCTCTGCCTAAATTATTCCCTTACCTATTGTTATTGTGTTTTATTTGCTTTGTGTCATTATCTAGGTGTCTAAAGAGTCTATTATTTTGAGTCTAAATTCCAGTCTATAATCGAGTCTTATTCCTCATTGTTTAGTCTGTGGGGTATTCGTGCCTTGCCAGGGTTCATCTTCTTAGTACCCGACTCGTTGAGAGCGAAATGGCACAGCCAATGGTGACGGGGTGGGCTGGTGTGAGTCGGAGGGTGCCCCGGCAAGGTTCCCGTGGCTCTGATACTACTATGGGGTATCCGTGACTTGCCAGGGTTCACCTTCTTGGTTCCCGACTCATCGTGTCAGCCACACGATCGCCTGGGCTTCGATAAGGTACACAAATGAGTTCCTCTCTCTGTCTGCAACACAGCAACAAGGTTGTTCTACTACAGCAGCAACAAAGTAGTTCGTATGATTTGAGAACAAATCTGACGGGTTGTAGCTCATCTGTAGATTCTGGCCGTCAAAGAGGAGGCGCCGGTTGTCTTCTCAGGTAATGAACAGTCTGTAAACAACAACAAACTCAGTAGTTAATTCGAGGAAATAAAATAGCAGCAGCAGACTCTCAATAATTATATAAATATATATCTCAACTATATGACTATATGTATCTGTATCAGTTCAATCAATATATATATATATATATAATGATATATATCTTTGTAGAATATAAATAATGAAGATAACAGATACATAAATAGTAGAGAAGAAAAAGAGGAGAATTTGATAAAGAATTTGTGGCTCTAATTCTCAGTAGCAATGCTTATTCCCGATCACAACGCTTGTAAGACTCCGGCAAATTTAAGCGCAGCTACAGGTGTCTTCTTCGACAATTTGAACAGCAGCAGTGCAGACGAATCAGTAGCATCGATTAGTGATTATTATTCACCACAGTACCTCCAGTCATCTTTTCCCATCACGGGCAGTGTCGCAGCGACGTCAATGGACTTCTTCGACAGTCTGCAGACTATCAACAAAAAATTTAAGTGATTAAAGGTGAGAAGCAGAACACGAACGCAGACTCAGATATATATATATATATATATATATATATATCTGTATATATATGTGTATATATATATATCTGTATAAATGGAAGAAGAACTAATGAAAGTATATAAAAATATATAGATAAAAATAGGATGATTAAAGATGTGATTTTGGCTCAGGATCCAAAAGCGGCGGCATCAACTTCTTCCGACAACAAACACGATCAAATGGGCTGTTTAGAACAGGTAATAGTCATGCCAACGATGAGAAGGAGAAATGCAGAAATTGATCAAGGCTACACGACCCTCTCCCTCACGAAGCTTACACTCACTCGACTCCAACAAGAAACCTATGGTCAGGAGTCTGGTGATGAGAAAAAAATAGGAATAGCAGAGCCTCTTTGAAGTGTCTTTCTCAAGCTTAATTCGAAATTGAGCGACGCAGAGTGTTTAAAGGGAAGAAGAAGGAGATTAGGGCTGAATTAGAGTGAATGGGCTAATTAGGGACTTTGGGCCAGCAAGGAATTAAAACAGCCCATTAAGGATCATTGGGCCAATATCCACAGTTTAGTCGTTTATTTGTTCTAGTTATTAGTCGGGTTGAATCCTTCTTTAGTTGACGTGTGTTCAATTTTAGAAGTCTTTTCCACGTTCTCTAGATTCAGATTAAAAATTCAAGTCCGGGTCACATCATAAATTTGGCATCAGAGCTACGTCAGCCTAGCTGGTCGTGGTTCAATTTGATGTGTCAATCCTACGTGTCATTGAGTTGTAATAGTCTAGTCATTCATTGAAAAAAAAAGAGAGGATCAACATCAAAACTCGATCCTAGTAAAAAAAAAGATATGTACAAAAAAAAAGTTCAGAAAAAAAAATTCGAAAAAAAAATTGTTCTGATTTTCGGTTTTCTTTCTTCTTTCCTACATATATTAGACTTCTTCCATCATTATTAGATATCTTAGGATATTTAGATTGTGTCCACACTAGGTGAAACACATCCAAATCAATCCTTCCTTATCTAGCATTCTTCTTTCCCTATCTTGATTTCTTCCATCCCAATCCTTCCAAACCCTCCATAAACACTCCCTTCTGCCCCAAATTTCGTCCCTCCTCATTAAGGGGACACACTTGCTGCCCTAGTTCACCTATACCACCTGTCTACACCATACACCACCCGTATACCATCCGGACCATACACCTTGCATGGGACACGAAGTACCATTTTGATGCAATGATCGAACGTATGGATAAAAGTCCACAATCATTGGTGGACGAGCTGAGTAATCAAATGGTCAAGTTAATGGAGCAGCTTGAGTGTCTCAATACGCAAGAAGCACCGCCTCTACCACCTAGAGCTCGATGCTAAATAGCCCACTCGACCACAAGTGATCAGTATCCTTGGAGCCAACCTAAGTCATCATTTCCATACTCGGAGTTTCCATGCACCCGAGCACCACCTACACGGCCATTAGTTCAGCCGCCCACCGTTATACCAAGTCAAGCCAACGACGTACAATGCTACATATGTCGTGAATGTGGTCTCCAATGTCCGAATCTACAAGCTCCGTTGATTTCTAAACAAGTTGAAGAAATTGAATCAGCAAGTCAAGAGGAGATCCACGTTGAGTTACCATATGAGATCGTTGCCATCAAATGAGATTCTACTTTCGAGGTAATAATTCCAATTGAA
The DNA here is from genome assembly GCA_026008535.1 of Perilla frutescens. NCBI lineage: Eukaryota > Viridiplantae > Streptophyta > Magnoliopsida > Lamiales > Lamiaceae > Perilla > Perilla frutescens. Next base: position 38,470,817 of record BRKX01000006.1, on the reverse strand, counting down.
GCATCTATTGAAAAATTGATAGATGTTGCTACTTGTGAAAATGATGGAGAAGAAGATTCTATTATGGAAGATCGACAATCTTTGAGTTTGCCAATAAAAAATGATATCGAGCCCACTCAAGAGGCCATAGATGGAGAGAAGTTCGAAGATGAAGGAGATGTGAAGAAAGTACAACCATGTTCTAAAAAGGAGAAAGACATCAGTTGGACAATGATTGTGGATCACAAAGGACTTGATCAAGCCAGCATGGAGGAGCTGCCAAGTTCTGACCTTATTTGCCAATCATTTTCTTGTGATGTTTTCATTTTACAGGTCGTTGAAGAGCCGTCACCCGATTTAATTTGGGTTCCCAAGTCAGAGTATACCATAGAGTTCAAATTCAAGATTTTGAAGATGTGTCGTATGCAGTTTGTGCACAAGAAGTTCGATGGTCGATTCGTGTTTGTCTTTGATCCAGGAGGTTCGAATTCAAGGATGAATTCTTTTCAAGAGGAGGGGAATGATGAGATCGTCCAAGGCACTAAAGAAGAAGAACCCGAGTTGCGACTTAGAGGTCCATTCATAAGATCAAGAGCAAATAAACTTCAAGATTATTTTCAAGTGTTGATTAGAAGAAAGCTTGAAGTTGGAGAAGAAGACATTAACTGCAGCCCAAGAATTGTTAATTTATTAAGAATTGAAGAACAAGCTCAAGAAGATTGATCCATCTTGGTGGCGTGCTGGACAGCCCTTGGAGAAGCCCATCTCACCACTTATGAAGGCCCAAATCCATTGGGTTTATTTGCATTGCTTTTGATCTTGTTTTACTTAATTTGTTTAGTTTAAAAAATCATTTGATTTCATTACCTGTTTGGTGCCAATTGAAAAACAGTAATCTGTGCTTATACGTTTTTAGTTAACTGCTTAAAAACTGTTCTGTGATATGTGTAGGACAGATGCAAGAACATAAAAGAATAAAGCAGTAAAAACGCACGAGATGGTAACCCAGTTCGGTTCAAACAACCTACTCTGGAGGATTGCTCCCAAACTTGAAGTTTCGACTAGTACTCCTTCGAAGAGTGTATTAAGGATCTTACACATACAAGCCTCCCGCCTTATGTCGCCTGTTCTTCTCCTAGAACTCTTTTGCTAGCCGAAAGTTGTAAGATCCCCTCACAACCGTGACACTAGACTCCCTCTAGCTACCCACGACTTCAACTTACAACCTCTCCTGAGATTACGTATAAAACTGGAATAAAAATCCCCTCACGTGTTTCACTCGTAAACACTCAAAACTAGTCTATCACGTTGAACGTATTAATGAACAACTACTAGTTACAAAAATGACCAAAAACTGATTCTAACACTAGAATCTAAACAAAATATAAGTGGTACCGATTGCTCCTCAATTCGGTCTTCATATAGGCGCCGATCTTCATCCGCCGCCAACATGGTAAGTAGATTGTGGTTTGTGGCCTTCCATACGTGTGTAGATACTCTCCAAGTGTAGTGGGGTTAATTCAGCACTGGATCTACACCACAAGGCAATAAAACGAATTAATCTTGACCTTCCAAACTTGTTCGGCGCAAGATCTTTCCAACAAGGAAACTGCCATAAATAGCGTGTCCCTGGTTCTGTCTGGGACATACTCTGGAACAGTTCACCAACTGTTCTTCTTTTCTTGCACAGCGGAAAATAAATCTTCGTGGGACATACCCAGGCACACATTGTCGAACATATCTCGCCAATACAACAACGCAAATACTTAGTACATGACGATGACACTAACAAATATGGCGAGGGATTTTACATTTCTTTTAGAAAGTTGAAAAATAAAATGGGGTTTATGAAAGTACAAAAGAACATTTAAAAAATATTTTTAACTTATTTAATTTTAAAGGTCACATGAGAAAAATGAAGTTCTATTTAGGGCATCTCCAACTGCGAAGAGGATCCCCTAAGCCAATGCCATTTTCCTGTTAATTTGTTCTCCATCAGCCTCAACATTTGTGATGGCACAACGAGGGAGAGAGAAGAGGGACATCATATTTGACATTTCTCTCTCTTTGATGAGATATTTTTTTGTGTCTTCTTTTTCTCTTTTTTGGGTCGATTTCATGTTTCTTTTATGCTTTTATTTCTTACTTCTTCTTTTTTCCTTTTCATTTTTTGGTAGTGGATTTTCTAGAGGTTGTACGTTTGTAGAAAGACAAATACTTATATTAGATGGTCTAATAAAGACAGGCCATATCAACCAAAAATTGACCTAAAATTGCCCTATGTCCGTTGCATCTTGCGCACGCATGAGTACTTTACCTTTTTTTTCATTTTTATCAAAAAAACATTTATCTTGTCTCATTTACAGTTTATTAATACAAATTGTGATTTATATTTAATGGTGAAAAAAAATCATCGAGTGCAGTGTATGAGCCTACGCGTATGCGTCGGGTGACGCATGGACTCGAGCGCTGCACGAGCAGCTAGATAAAAAATTAATTAATTAATTTTAGGGTATATATTTATTTAGAAAAATTAATTAACGAACACAGTTCGCGAGTCTACACATTCATGCTGAGCGAGTGCATTACCCAGGTCATCGCTGATTCCATTTTAGGGTATAAATTTAGTCTAAAAAAAAGAGGGGGCAGGGATCGTCTTATTTCACATGAGAGTTGACCTTGAGAAATGGAGATTTAAAAAAAAAAAAAAAAGCAGAGCATCTTGTGGGGCAGAGCATATCCTCTGTTGCATTTTGTGTTGCATAACTATTTTTTTAAATTTTTTTTTAATATACCCTAATTGGGAATGGATGAACCCTAAATAGAAAATTTAAATTAAAATAAATCATAATAAATTAAAAAATAAAAAAAATTGACTTTTTTGGAAAAATATTGAAGAGTTGCAATAGGAAATGGAACGTGATTTGCAACAGGTGATCCCATTTCCTTGTGGGGTGGGGAAGAAGAGGCGACTACAATATTTTTTTCTTTTCTTTTGTATCTTTTTTAATTGGAAATGATAATTAAGTAAATTAGTAATTATTTAATCATGTAGTAATTCAAATAATTTTAATATATTGTTATGAAATGATAATTCAATTTTTACATCGATAAATATTTTCATTTAATATATTATATGTTCAGCAATTATAAAAAAAGTTTAAATAATAATATTTTTTTAATATACTGTGGAACATTATCTTTTAGTGCAAGATTATAGTGCAAAAAGATGAAATACAGATTCTATAGTAGTTTAATGATAAGTCTATGTATACCGTATATATATACAACTAGTACAGTGCCCGCGCATTGCGCGATGGAAGTAACGCGGGATGTGAGACGTACGTTGCACGATGGAAGCGAATTGTTATTTCACCGTTGCGTTATTTGCAATACAAATATATTTAAAATTAAAATTATGTTATATTTCTCTGTAATTTTACATATACAAAGTAAACTAGTATGCGCACGGCGGCAGAGAATTGTTATTTCATATGACATTGTTCAAAAAAGAAACGTAATTAAAATTAATATTATATTCTATTGTTATGGATTTTAAGATAAATTAGTTACATACTTCTAAACATTTTAACGTAATGTTAATTCATATTTAAATCATATACACTTTAAAAGTATATGTTATGAAAAATCAAAGTGATTATTAAAAGAAACAATTAAAGTATGAAGTTTACAGATTCTGAAAAACTTCTCCATACACAACATTTGTAGTGGTATTTGTATCATTATCATCAAGTAAGATCTTCAATCCACTACGACTTGTAACCCTTGAAACAGCAACATACAATTGTCCATGAGTGAAAACCGGCTTCTGCAACAATAAACCAACGTGAGAGAGTGATTGTCCTTGGCTCTTGTTTATTGTCATTGCATAAGAGGGCATGAGAGAAAATTGTCTTCTCTGAAACTTAAATGGCAATCTTAGATCAGCAGACGCAAGAGACATTCTTGGAATTAGTACCATTTGCTGTGCATTTTGGCCACTAAGAAATCTTGCTTCGACAACATGTTTGCCAAGCCTTGTGATCATCAATCGAGTCCCATTACATAAACCATTTGCATGATCTATGTTTCTCAACAACATAACATGAGTACCTACTTTCAAAAATAATTCATGATTCGGAACCCCTGAGCATCTTATACTGTTTAAGATAAAAATTAATTTCATATTGAAAATATAAGTAAATCAATAACCTGTTTTTTCCAATTATGTCAAATGTTTGACATTTTTGGCAGAAGAATTTTAGTTCATCCTGTGGCTCTAGTTCCTTCCGACATACCTTGCATGCAAGGTATGAGATGCCTCTAATGTCTTCAATGCAGTTCACAGTGGCAAACACTGTGAACTCTCCACTCTGAATTTTATGATAAATATATTTTGTTAATTGAATATTTAATTTTTAATTTCAAAGGATAAAAATACTATATTAACTGATAAGTTTTACCTGCCCATCTTCAATTATTTGTTGTATTGTTTTGCTAATAACATTACAACCTTTTGATTCACCAGCTAATTTTGAAGATGATGAACCAATCTGTAATGAAAAATAATTATTAGTTTTTAATTTATAATTAATACTTTAAAAAATATTATAAAATTCGAATTAACCTACCATCTCTTCAATCATCTCAGATTCATTTATTGAAATAGACTCTTCCTCCTATACAATAAAATCATTTTCTCATTAAATAATTAAATATATTAATATAAAAAAAATATATTGTATGTGTTTTCTTTTGTATACCTCTGTAGGCAAATTTTCTCCACACGTTTTTTGGATAATTTCTCTGTCAGTAGATATTCTTGCTACACTGAAAGATCCCGTGTAGTTTCTTGCCTGACCCGGTTGAACAGTGACATTGAAAAGCGCTTTTTTGTTTCCTAATTTATCAATGCCTGCTGAAATTCTCTCTATGCTTTGACCCTATAAAAAAATTAAATTACCATCTATATTGTTTAATTTTTGAAATTAAGTTTTTTTTGTTTACCACACTCAATTCTGAAGCAGTCTTCCCTATAAGTGCTATACTTTCCTTATCCCAAAGTAGGAAAGTGGTGTTTCCAGTATCATCAACAACCCTCACAGTTAGTTTGTACCTATAATTTAAATTTATTAAAAATTATATTTTTAGTAATAATATAAAATTTTAATTAAATATAAAGTACCTCAGTTTTCCTGCAATGTCAAATGACTGACATTTTTCACAGAAAAATTGACTTTCACTCTGTTTAATTTTCTTCTGACATCTTTTGCAAGCCAAGTAGGACCAATCTCCAATGGTCTCTACACAGAGTATGGTTGCAAATATCCAGAAATTTCCAATCTAATTAAAATAAAAAATTAGTTTATATATTTAAAACATAAAAAAAAAATTAATTCTATTCCAGATATATAAAATACCTTCCCCTCTGTCATAATCTGGGATATAGTTTTCAATTCAAAATCACCATCTCTAATTTCATCATTTAAGGATCTTGATGATGATGATGTGAGAGTAGAGATACTGTTTGATCTCACTTTCCCATTAGTCAAATACCTTCAGAAATAAAAAAAAAAATGTTAATGAAATTATGTGAATTGAAGAAATAAAATAAGTAATAGGAAAAAATTAACTTGTAAAATAAAATATAAATTTAAAATTGTACCTTAAATTGAATTCTACTATCTCTGGAATATTTGGATCCGTCACAATCTTTGTAATATTAAATAAAGATAAAATTCGTACGTCACCTATTATTATATTTAATTCATCAAAACCACACACTTAATTAAAAGATGGCGGAGCTGGTAGACCCACTCATTCAGAATGAAGCAGGGAGGTCATAGTAAAAAAAGGAGGATAAATTACCCATGTATAGGTTAGGCCTACAAAACTGTAGAGTTACAACCACTGGTGATTCTGGGCTAGAATTCAAAAAATTTATCATCTCTTCTGCATACTTTTCCCAAAGTGTGGCAGTAATTGTATTTCCACTACAAATATTCAGAAACAATTATTCAATACATAATAAAGACATTATTAACAACAACTTTTAATAAATAATAAACAATACATAAATTTAATATTTTTATAATGAATGAATACATGATACTGAAATAAAATATTTTACAATTACAGTATACATAAAAATTTCTTAATTAGTTAATACATAATACTGAAATTAATTTTTTTATAATTAGTAAAAATAATACATAAATCAAATATTTAATTACTGAATACATTATACTAAATTTTAATCTGTAATCTGCCTGCATTTTTGTAATCTCATACATGGATCCAACGCAAGAAACGGTGACATTTTTGTAGTTATTCAAAATGCAAAAAACGTTTTCCCAAGATTAAACCGTAAAACAATTAAATATTTTACAATGGGCTGAATACATAATACAATTAAATCTGCTGACTTATTTTTATATACAATTAAACATAACACTCGATAATCAGATTGACACATTTTTATAAGTAATAAAACCGTAAAACAATTATCATATTTGCTTCTCCATATATCATTGATATCACATATGCAATACAATTACTAAATACATAATACAATTAAATATGCTAACTTATTTTTATAATCAATTAAACATAACAGTCAGATTGATACATATTTATAATACATAAAATCGGACACTTTGCAAATAAATTAAATATTCTATAATCACTGAATACATAATACAAAATTTTAATCTGTTAACTTATTTTAATAAATAATAAAACCGTATAACACTTCTCATATTTGCTTCTCCATATATAATTGATATCACATATGCAATATATTAAAAATCATTTATAAATCTTTAAACAATAAAAATATTTTGCTAAATTTTCTAATAACTTACTCCAAATCTTCCAACACCAAATCCATCAGCTTTGTTAGCTTTCCATTTATCTCTCTTGTAAGGGGTCTATAGTATGACACTATAGTTCCCATCATATCTGCCCAGAAAAAATAAAAATAAAAATTAATTATCTGCATATTTAATATTACATATTTTTCGTATATATTCAAATTTCTTACCGTACATTGTTGCATCTCCTATGTTCTCCATATTTGTAATATCGCTGAAAGTCTTTATCTCATATAAATGCTGTGGAAATTCTTTGTGGAAAACTTCAAAGATCCGGGTGTGTTTGAAGACAATTATCTTATACAGACATGTTGTAGTCTTGTACTTCATGATATTTAATCTAATAATAAAATCGATTACATCATAAACATTGCCTTCAATAAGGCGATCTTTAAACTTTTCGATATTTGTTTTCGGAATTGTGACATGAATTCGTTCACCCTACAAAAAAAAATAACTCTTATAAGTTCACATTTCTTAAAGGAAAAAAAAAATCGAAATTTTTATAAAATAATTGTACCTCTCGATCATGAAAAATGCATTCAATGCTGAGTGTGTTTGTGTTTTCGTAGCATCGAATCAAGCGCAATTCTATACCGAACGTACTTCTTTCAGGCCTTAACATCTGGACTGTTCCAAAAATTGGAGCCATATTTGTTTAAATATTCTGACGACAGAAAGAAAAAATTCAGAGAAAATTTCGATGGTTTGAGAGGAAATGAAATGCAGAAAGCTACGTCTGTGTGAAATATGTATTCTGAAACCTTTTAATGTATAAATGTAGATTTAATTTTTGATTGATAGTGAGAAGTGGAGTGGCAGTTGAAGTTAGTGGGGGAGTGTTATGCTTTTTTTTTCTGTTTTTTTAAATTTTTTAATTATTATAGATTGTTTTTTTTCTGTATTTTTAAAATCCGTAAATTCAGTTTTTAAATAATTCACAAACAACAACTTTGTTATTCATTATTTAACTTTTTATGATTTTTTAATACATAAATGTAATTAATAAAATATAAAAATTGCAGGTTGCCAAATTTTTATGCGGATATCTATAATTTTTTAAAAAGAAAATGCGGATACAATTCCAACATGCAACACACGTTCCAGTTTCTTATCTAATTTATATTTTAAAAAAATTTATATAATATTTTAAATAAATGATAATTGGAAAATTAATGGAACACGTTCCAGTTCTTATATTTTAAAAATATTAATATAATAATATTTTAAATGAATAATAAATGAATAATTAATGACCTCAACTTTTACATCTTTTTACAAAATTGCCATTAATCAATCAGCAAAATCAATTTCAAATCAATTGCAATTGGATTTTTTCTGCTTTTATATATAGTATAGATAATTAAATAATCCGAATAGGCCCAATCCACAATCGACCCAATAATATTGGGCTACTAAAATTCAAGATTGAAAGCCCATTAAATTAAATAACCTGGCCGCACTACTTTATAACCCAACACTACAAAACCCTAACCCTAACACTCCATTCAACCAAGAGAGCAGGTGCAGAAGCGGCAGGTGAGAGAAAGAAGCAGCAGTAGCCATGGTAAGCCGCCGTTATCAATCCAATCTACATTCTCTCTCTCTCTCTATGTTTCGCGTCGAGCGCTTGTTTGCTCATGCTTGATTCGTGTAATCTAGGGTATCGACTTGGTCGCCGGAGGTAAGAGCAAGAAGACCAAGCGCACAGCGCCGAAATCCAATGATATCTACCTCAAACTCCTCGTCAAGGTTCGTTAATCTCTCCGATTTCGCTCGGTTGAATTTCATTTTGAAATTATGAATCAAATGGTCTGATGTTTCATGTTTGTGCGTGTTTTTGTTGGTAACTGTTGCAGTTGTACCGTTTTCTGGTGAGGAGGACTGGAAGCAGGTTTAATGCAGTGATTCTGAAGAGGCTATTCATGAGCAGGATTAATAGGCCCCCTCTTTCTCTCTCCCGTCTCAGTGCTCTCATGAAAGGAAAGGTACGGTTGATTGCTTATCCTTATTCTTATGTTAGTATTTAAAATATTTGTTTTAATTTCTTAATTTGTTGCTGTTAGCTGAAGATAGTTGAATTTTCCCTTACTTTAATGCTGGAGACGTTTTATCGTTAGATGCTGTATCTATGTAAGGAAAAAAAATATTTGTTCAACTTTCTGAACTATATAGCTAATGAGATTTGCTAAGAAATAAAGCTTGAAATTGTTAATTGTTGGGTATTGGAAATGAATCAGTAGGTAATGTTGGGAAATGAATGACGAAGCTGCTCGAGTTTGAAGTTTATGCGATTCATTTTGTTGGATACTTATATTGTGGGTATGATTTCTGGTCTGCAGGAAGATAAAATTGCGGTGCTTGTTGGAAGTGTTACTGATGACATTCGTGTGCACGATATCCCTGCTATGAAGATCACAGCTCTGAGGTTCACAGAGAGAGCTAGAGCTAGAATTGAGAAGGCCGGTGGGGAATGTTTGACTTTCGACCAGCTTGCTCTGAAGGCTCCTCTTGGGCAAAACACGGTATAGTCTTTTAACCTTTGCTAATTGTATATGTTGATGTTAGTGCTGGTTAAATTGCAATAATTTACTGTTCGATTCTCTGATGTACCTTAGGGAAGGATTGTCTCAATTATGACTCAATGCCGGGTTTCATTTGTATCATAGGGCTTTTGCTTCGTAGCGTACATTATTATTATTGAAATGAATCTTGCATTTTAACAGTCATGTTTGTTAAATTTAATATTATGAGTTTGTTTTGAGAAATGCAAGTCATTTTCCAGTATAAACCTGTGTTTATCTTTCTGTAGTGGTCTGTTATTTTATCAGTTATAGGTTAACTGGTTAGCCATGGCTTCCAAGATTCAATTTTGACATTTTTTATGCATTTAGTTTCGCATGGCTGTGTTGTTCTCAGTTGAAAATAGAACTTGTTTACATAATGTGGATTTGGTATGAGATTTGTCTTGATTGAGTAGCACGGTTCATTTCCAAGTGAATTGCTGTTAGTTGATTAAAATTTGACCTTAATGACAACACTGCTCAGTTCCGTGCTAATATTCTTCACTATCCCTTTGCAACAGGTGCTCTTGAGAGGCTCAAGGAATGCTCGGGAAGCAGTTAAGCACTTCGGTCCTGCTCCCGGTGTTCCACACAGCCACACCAAGCCTTATGTTCGTGCCAAGGGACGTAAGTTTGAGCGCGCCAGAGGAAGAAGAAACAGCAGGGGTTTCAGGGTTTAAGTTGCTCATAGTTATGAAGTTTGATTGCGAGTTTTGTCTGTTAGACTATTGGACACTTGTCATCTCTGTAGTTCTCTTTTATTCTGCTATGCCCTTAAAAAGTTTTGGACAAATTTTGTTTTTTGAAGATTATAATCGCTATCCTACTTGAAGATTTGAGTTCTCCAATTGTTATTTTGGGATGATTGATTTGTGTTAAAAATATATAGTCTCAAATCTCTAAGCAATATAGTTGTGCAAGTTCTGTTTTTAATTTCATGGCCACTCACTAGGTTGCAAACTTGCTCCTAGTTATCAAAAAAATTTCCCCGTTTACATAGAAATTTGTACGTTGTTTTTATTGGATAAATTAACTTAATCTAACATAGAGTATATAAATTATTCGACTAAAATAACACTATTGTAAATTTAGATAGTCTTGTGCATTGTAAGTGGCAAAAAAAGAGAACATATCAAACATTTAGAATTAGTACAATTAAGGGTGTAGTCGAGTCCACTAATAGTCTTATCCATCTTGATTTGAGTTACGACTAATAATCTTATCCATCTTGATTTGAGTTCGGTTGAGAGCAAACTCGACAAGAGTTGGACTTGATTATATATTAATATTAAATAAAAAGTTATATTTATTCAATTTAAAATGAAAATAGTTTAATTATTAAGGTTATACATATATATATATATATATAATGAATTATTAAGGGTAAAATTATAATTATTGTCAAATTCGATTAGGCTCACAAGTATGTTGAACATAGTATTATTAATCTCGAGCTCATTAACTACTTGAGTAGTTCAAATTTGAGAACATAGATAGTATTATTAATCTCAAGGTCATTAACTATTTGAGTAGCTCAAACTCGAGTTTCGACACGAGGTTACTCGAGTCAATTTTGAGTTTTTATTGAAATAATTATGAGTAATTAATGATCAGTTTCGAGTCACTTACACCCTCGAGTACAACTAATCATTTCATTATACTATATTATTGATCTCGAACTCGTTAACTACTTGAGTAGTTCGAATTCGAGCTCCACTATCCTCAAGTCCAATTTAAATTTATGTCGAATTAATTCTAAATAGCTCACAGACAGGCTCAATTCACTTACAACCATTGAACACAACTAATCGTTTGATTATATTTGGCACGTTTTGCGAAATCAAAAATAAATTCGACCGGCCAGCAATATATTATAGTAAACATTACTAGCAGTAGCTTCGATTGCTCGAACTTGAACATCATCGACGAAAATGGAGAAAATCCGTCACAGAAATATCCAAGCAAATGGCATAAACATCCACGTGGCGGAAATCGGCGACGGCCCCGCCGTGCTCCTCCTCCACGGCTTCCCGGAGCTCTGGTACTCGTGGCGGCACCAGATGCTATTCCTCTCCTCGAGGGGGTACCGTGCTATCGCCCCCGACCTCCGCGGCTTCGGCGATTCCGACGCGCCACCCTCCGCCGCCAGCTACACCGTCTTCCACATAATCGGCGATTTGGTCGGCGTGTTGGATGCTCTGGGATTGGACCGGGTTTTTTTGGTCGGCCACGATTGGGGAGCGGTTATGGCGTGGAATTTTTGCTTGCTCCGGCCCGACCGGATTAGGGCTCTGGTTAATACGAGCGTCGTGTTTCAGCCGAGGAATCCGAAGAGGAAGCCCGTGGAATCTATGCGGGCGGTTCTAGGTGACGATTATTATATCTGCAGATTTCAGGTATTTTGTTTTGATTCCATATTTTGATTTTTAGCTGGTAATTATCGAATTTTTCAGTTAAACGTTGCTGTTTCGTGCACAATTTAGATTGAAGTCGGTTTCTTCAATGAAGAAGATGAAATTGTGTTTGTCTTTGTGTTTGCATTTGCTACTATTTTGAAATGATATATTTGTTTGTGGAGTGGGAAGCAAAAATTCTCGTTACACACATTGATTCAGTTGACTAAATTGAAAGTTTGATTTTGGTTGATAGAATTGAATATATTGTTCATATGTAGCTTGTGTTGAAGATATATCAATTACTATAAAATGATTAGTTATCAATTTGTGTATAGCTTCTACAATCTGATCATAATTGTTTCTTGTTGTAAATGTATCTCTAGTTTGATGTTTCCGAATTCAATCTTTCTAGTTGATGACAGAGTGGAATCGCTAACTCTATACCGATAGCTTTGATCTTAACTCCAATGATTTTAAGAGGCTTCATGTCTGATTAAGTGCCATGGAAGTGTGATTATTCATCTGAGTTTTAGTGCTTCTAAGCTGTGATTGAAATTGTTGCTGTTGAAGAAGAGTCATTGAAAATGATAAGAAATACTTTTATGATGTTCAGAAGGATCTCTGAATTTGTTCAGGTTGATCAATAGTTTTGCTCAAATCACTCAGCAATGGGATGTCTCAAATGTTTTTGCAATTCCACATTGGATTTTGGAAGTTTTTTTAGCTTGGTGGATTAGACTTATATGGCTAAATTACACTTTGATACACTTTAAAAAGTTAAAAAGTTTGCAAGGTCGGATATCAAGCTGAAAATATTCAAATGTCAGGCATCAAAGTGTAATCTACTGGACTTATATTCATTTCTTTAGGAACCTGGAGAGGCGGAGGAAGAATTTTCTCGTGTTGACACTGCAAGACTGATCAAGAAGTTCTTGACATCGAGGAATCCTGCTCCTCCCCGGGTTCCTAAAGCAGTGGGCTTCGGGGGCTCGCCTAATAAACCAATTACAATGCCGTCTTGGTTGTCTGAAGAGGATGTTTCGTACTATGCTAGCAAATATAACCAGAAAGGCTTCACGGGTGGATTGAACTACTATCGAGCTATGGACCTGTAAGTCTTCATTTTCATTTGCCTTGTAGCAGATTTTTCTTAGCTTTGCTCTACTTGAGTTACCATACATTTATAGAAAGTCTTGAACTAAAGGCTTAACTCTTAAGGCACATCCTATTTATAGTTATTGAGTGCTTCATATATTTATTCTGTGAAAATGGTATGAAGATTAGAAAATTGGTGATGACATAGCTTATTGCTACAAAATTGGAGGTTTTAAAGGTGTAAAATTCATATTACTCCGCTATATTTTTCCGAAAAATAAAAAAGAAACCCGTGTTTAATGAACAGTCTACCCTTTATGGTATAATTCATCAAAAAGGCTCCTTTTGCTAAGAAAGAGAGTATGATTTTTTTTCCTTTTACAATTTTTCACATATTTTATATTATCTAAAAATTATAGTATTTGATTAAACTACTTTTTTTTTCTATTGTGATAATTTCCTAAGTTTTTTTTATTATATTTACAATATTGCTTTTAAATATAAATACATTTTATATTATTTAAAAATTATATGTAAAAAATAGTAATTTGACCAGATCCAATACTTTTCAAATAATAATATGAAATATATTTATGCATAACAAAAATTGTTAAAAAAACCTACTCTTTTTCTTCGCAAATGTACTTCACTTCCTCCAAAACGGATCTTTTTGATTAATTATACCATAACCAAAGGGGAGGGGGGTAGACTACTTATTAAACACGTTTATCTTTTTTGGGAAAACACGGTGAAGTAATATGAAATTTATCCGTTTTAAAGTGAATTCTATGCAGGCAATAACAACACCGCCTCTCATATGTAGGAATTGGGAGCTCACAGCACCATGGACCGGAGTGCAGATAAAAGTTCCGGTGAAGTTCATCGTCGGGGATCTCGACACAACTTACAACACCCCGGGCGTGAAGGAATACATACACGGCGGTGGCTTTCTGAAACATGTGCCGTTTCTGCAAGAAATAGTTATCATGGAAGGAGTGGCTCACTTCCTCAACCAAGAGAAACCGGAGGAAATCAGTCAGCATATCTACGACTACATTCAGAGGTTTTGATCCGTTTCTAATTTTCCAGCCCACTTTTAGGTAATGTATCTCACCCTTAATTTCCATTTTCTATTTACTTGATTGCATGCTTGAAATTGCATATCAAAATCAACACTTCTATGAAAGATAATAGCTATGCATAAGTAGTGTTTTGCTCAGTGAATTTCATCTACTATCTATGCACGTACGCACTATAAAAAGACGACAGTGGAGTGGATACTGTCGTAGTGTATTTCACTTTATGTAGCATCTAGATTTGATGGGTTTTGCCTTTAGGAGACCTTTGGTCTATCCAAATTCGTTGAGCATCATTTGGCTATACATTGATGAAAATATAGGAAGTTGGTTCTAGACCACCCTCGACCATCGAGACACATCCCGCAATATAACAAAGACGTCTCGCATTTGATCATTTTCCTTAGAGCCACCCTCTCGTGATTTTGTTCCCACCATTTTGTTTTTTTTTTAATTTTTTTTTTTCTAATTTTCCCCACAAAAATATATACCCTAAAATGAAATTATTGAATTATGAAATTGAATCATTGGCGGCTCGTGCATCGCGTTTGTAATTATTTTTTTTGAAATAAATATATACTATAAAATGGAATTAATGAATCTTAATTTTTTTGTATTCTTGCTAGCACACTGTTCTCTCGATAATTAAATTTTCGAATCAAGTATAAACTTTAATTGAGATGAAATAAAGGATTTCTAAAAAACATTTAAAATAAAAGAAAGAGAAAAATCAAAATAATGTAAAATATTGTTGGAGCGTGTGAGGCCTATGCTGCTCGTGGCGTGCATGCGCCAGCGCTTTTTGGGCTTTTTTGGCCTGTCTAACGGTTTGTGACTCATTAGACAATATGATACATTATTCCCCCCCCCCCCTCTTTTATTGCTTATGTGGATCTCATGATGAGATGATCTATAATTTAGCTTTGAACTACCTCATTTGCTTAGTTCCTATAATCTAAATAATGAAACTCATATTCGAAATCACTAGTTATGCTCAACATATAAATAAGCATAAATTTGAAAATTCATGAAATGAGAAGAAGCTGAGCTGATAATGTAAATTGATTTCAGCTTTGAGGAATCAGGAATCTTGTTGCCCGTGGGATGGTCCATGAAGAAGGATTAGGACGAATAACTTTAAGCCAACTTGAATATGCATCTTTTACTTTTTGTATACATATGATGTAACAATACCACAAAATGTTATAAAGTAAACAAAATACATAGTATAAAATTAGACATTATACTTCAAATAAATCTTTCAAATACCTTTGTATTAAAGTTAAATTTTCTGTGTACCTTGCTAAGGTACTAAAGTAGACCATTGACTCATCATTATTTCATAAATAATGCATGCCAATATTATTATTATTATTATTATTATTATTATTATTATTATTATTATAAAAGAAAGTACAAGAACGAATAAGGGTGGTACAAGTGCGTAATGGGAAGTAGCTTTAAGTTTTTAAAATGTTGAATTAGGGATCTCCAGTGCCGTACCCAATTTTTAGCTAGAAATTGTTGCCAAATCACCGCCACATCAAAAGTTACAATATTCATTTAATTGATACCCAAACATCCACAATACATCCAGGTACAATTGTTACTTTTTGAGGGTCTCACTATTATATTACTTTATTTATTTATATTTTTTTAATTCATATTATAATTTTATTTATAATTTTCATGATATATATTTTGAATACTAATTTGAAATTTTAATTTATATAAACATAAATTTATTGTAGCGGATATTTTTTTAACTACTCATTCATAATTAACAATTTTATTAAATAGAGAAATACAAGTACATCGTGCGTAACAAACAAACTAAATACGTAAGATAAATAAATAATACTTAAAATAAATTAATACATTAATAAATTTATTTTAATTAATTATTCAATTCTAAATTTCTTGCTAAAAATACATATACCAATAAAAAAATGGAGGGAAAAAAATGATATAAAGACATGAGAAAGAGAAAGAAAGAGGAATGAGTAAAAATTGACAAAAGAAAAAAAAAATTCCACAAACCAATGAAAAGGTCAAGAAAAAAAAAAGAAACAAAAAATGAAAAGGGGGAGAGAAAATGAATTGAAAATGAAGAGAAATGTAGAGGGAGACAAATCTGACCATGGAGCCCACAATTTTTACAATTGTACTAGGTAGCAATATTTGTATCTAAATAAATTTTTTCAATTCATACCCATTTTTCCCAATGCAAATTATACCATGTATTGGATACAATTGAATTCCACCTAGAATTTGTACCTACCCATTGTAGATGTCCCTACACGTAAATACCTAATGTTTGTTCCTTTTTTACATTTTGTCCTGAAATTTTAAAAGTCACATATCATTAAATAATATTTGCATAATTAATAAAATCTTCTGATTGACCTAATAATGACATAGGTTGTCGAGAATCAATTTTCTAGTCATTTTAATAAATTGGATGAAAAGTCAAATAAAATTTTCGACTGTCCATATCAACATTTGGCCTGCCAAAAAGATGTTCTAGAGCTAAAATTGTTAATAGTGCAAACATTGAGTATTGATATATTAGTTTTAAAATTTCGTTACAAAAGTGTAAAATGGTGAAACGCTCGGTGCTGATTAGTAAATGACCATTTTTTACAAAATGGATTAGATCCCACATTAATACCCATTATCCACCTCACTCCACCAACTGCAATCTTGGTCTTGGACACGTCTCATCTTCTCCTCCTCTTTTCACCTAAACGGGTAGGACCGCCCCTAAGTTTTTGTTTTTTCAAAATTTCCTGATTCTTTTATGGCAGCTTTTCATTAAAATCCCAAATAAAATGATAACTTGACATTTTAATGATAACTCATTGACATAGGAATTACATTTATCTTAATGCTACACAAGAATGTGAAAAACTAAAATTTAAGTGGGATAAATAAATTATCTTAACTTAAAAATAAAATAAAGAGAATTGTCAATTCAGGATTGAAAGATAGGTAATCTGTCGATTACGAACTGAAAGATGACAATTATCAATTCAAGGGGTCTGAAAGATGAAAATTATCAAAAACATGAATTTTGATTTCTTTCTATTTTTAATTATTTTTATACTAATTTTCATCAAATTTTTTTTGATTAATTATTTATTAAATCTTGTAAAGAAATTATTAAAAAATAAAATGAAATCGAAATATATGATTTTGAGGTCCTGGACAATTATAATCTCTCAGATCATAAATTGATAATTTTATACTTGGGATCAGATTACTTATAAGTCCTGAATTGAATTCTCCTAAAAAATAATTAGTATGATTAAACGCGGTCATTACGATCCAACTTGTAAATTTGTAACGGATGGACTCCTATAATTTTGTAATCGCAATACATGGCAAAGAATCTAGTAAAGAATCTAGTAAAGAATCTAGTAAAGAATCAACGAATCGTGGACTAGCCATATACGTACGTTGCACGCGTATTTATGTATATGCATATTTCATAATCTTTAAAAGAACCCACAAAAAAAAATCCAATTTCCCCTCGAGTTTTTGGACAGAAAAATGGGTGATGAAAATCAAGAATCAATCCGCCACTCCTTCAAGGGAAAGATAATGATTTCTTCCGTCATCGTTCTCTTCCTCGCCTGCTTCGTCATAGTCTCATTTCACGTCTACGCCCGCTGGTGTCGCCGCCGCCGCCCCCTCCGCCGCCTCGACTCCGAATTCCGCCGCGTCATCAGCAGTCCCGCCGCCGCCATTCCTCAAGGCCTCGATCTCGGCGCCGTCAACTCACTCCCGACTTTCGTCTACGAATCGGAATATCAAGAATCTCCGCCGGAATGCGCCGTCTGCCTGTCGGAGTTCCAAGGAGGAGAAACGGGTCGGATACTACCCGAATGCAACCACTGCTTCCACGTTCATTGCATAGACTCGTGGCTCCGATCCCACCGCGACTGCCCGCTCTGTAGAGCCCGGGTTAAGGGTCGACCCGTCGGAAACCCGGGTCAACCCGATTGCACGGTGGTGTCGATATATGTCTCTGGGTTGAGCCCGACTGGGATCCGTATTTGCAGCCCTTCTTCATCTTCATCAGAGGATCCGACTAAAAGGGAAGGGGATCCGGATGGGAATTCGAGTCGGGTATTGGATCAGGATCCGGGATTCCGGGTATCTCGGTTTTGGTTGTAAAGATATATATTGTTTTAGGCTTTTAGCATTTAGCGGATTACTTCATTGTAAACTGTGTGCGATCAAGATTCAAGAATGGCAGAAAGCGCCACTTCTTTTTTTTTTCTGTTTCTTTGAAAAAAGATAAATAAATTAATAAATATGTATCTATTTGAATATGATTCATTCAAATGAGTACTGTGCTTGCTTTCAGAACCTATGTACAGTAAAATCTCACAGTAATATTATTAGATATTACTACAGGGAGGTTATTTTTATATAATATTTGTATATAAAATTAATATTTTATAAAAAAATTAATATATATTATACAACACTTGAAAATGTACATCGTATTTTAAAAACATGAATTAAAAAGGTATGCAGGATTCATTCATCTTTAATCCAATAAGACATCATTACAGGAATCATGCAAGAAGCACAATATGATAGTCCAGAGAATGATAGTGTAGAAATAGAAAAAGTCTCATGTTTTAGATTCAATAGGAAAATGATTGTATTGACGAGTTCCTTCGAATTCGCAAGTTAAATGATGTGGTATTAACTCAAAAATTATAGCATTATCAGATGCAATTTTAGATAAGTATTTCATATAATTTTAAGTTTAATGTAACATATGTACTCAAATATTTAAGTAGATTTTTTATATAACATATGTATTTTATATAGATATTTAAATATGTTTGAAATTTAATGTCATTTTATTGTTATATGGAGGTAAATTTTCTTAAGGATGATCCTAAAAAAACACCAGAGTATTACAATGTAAAAGTTATTCTTATTTATAACTGGTCCCGAGTTGGGACCATAACTTTTTATTACTATAAGGAGGTTATTCTTATATAGAATATTCTTAAATAGAGGTTTTACTGTAGTATGCTCATTTACAATAACTTTATTGATTATCTTATTATATTTTATTGCTAATTTTTTATTTTTTATTACTTATCTTATTATTTTTTAGTGTTAATTAACTCTGAAATACACTAAGATAAAACTATAAAATTATAGTAAATAAACACATTGTCTAGCTCTTACATCAAATACAACGCTCATTATAGTCAACCCAGCCTATAAAGGTTAATTACAATTAAATACATAAATTTTGACACAATTTCACTTTCAGACACGAATTTTGAAATTTTGTAATTAAAACATAAACTTGCATTATTTTGCAAAATAGATACCCAAAATTTCCAATGAATGAAAAACGAATATATAGTGAAATAATGCAAAATTGTATAGATGTATAGTATAATCATAATTTGAATTTCATTAATACAATAAAGATTGCTATGAAATATAGTATTTAATTTTCATATTATTGCAAATTGTGTCTATTTTGCAAAGAATTAAATGCAAGTTTGTGTCTTAATTGCAACATTTCAAAGTTTCATGTTTAAATTACAAATTGTATCAAAGTTTATTATTTAATCTTAATTAACCCTCTATTGATAAAGGTCAAATATATACTCATGTCTTGAACATACATCTATTTAACAAAAAATGCACCGAACTTAAAAAAATGCCAAAAAATACCTAAATCTTCTACTTATTTGGAAATATGTCATATGATCAAATTTTATGTGTCGGATTATTGATAAGGCACGTCAAAGTCTAACACGTAAAACGACACGGAAAATTATTTTTAATCTCAATGTATAGTATAATTTTTCATGTCATTTTAAACGATGGACTCGGGCATGATTTGTTAGCAGTTCAATGTTGAAAATTGAATTTGGAGGTATTTTTGAAAAAATGTAGAAAATTTAGATTTTTTTTTTTGCCATTGTTTGGAAATTTGTAATGTTTTACTTAATAGATCTGATATGAGAGAAGCAATCCTGGGTTTGTTGTGTTGTTTAACTGTATAAAGGTTCGATCTTGATAGAATAAAATAGAGGTGCCCATATTAAACCGGACCGGCGGTTAAAACCGCCGGTTACACGGTTTCCGCAGGTTCTGATTTTGTACGGACGGTTACGGTTTATAAACCGTAACCGTCAACCGTAATAGGGCGGTCCGGTTCCGGTTTGGCCGACGAATTAATACAAACCGTCGGTTTCGACGGTTAACCGGCGGTTTGTATATGTTTTTTTTTACGGCTGAGATCACGATCCGCGTGATCTCGATCAACGGCTAGGAACGCATGGAGGCGGATCGGTGATGTGGAACCACCGGTTTTGGAGCCCAAACCGGCGGTTTGACCGAAAACCGCCGGTTTGGGCTCCAAAACCGGCGGTTCGGCCGTTATGTTTTTCAAAAATTTTCAAATTGAAATTTTAAATTTTCCCCCCACTCCCCAATTTGCACCTATATATACTCCATCTCCTCCACCATTTTCACTCACACCAAACTCTCAATCTCTCTCTCTATGCTCAAATTCTCTCTATTCTAGCAATATCATTTTCTTATTCAAGTTTTCTTACAAGTTACAATCTTACGAAGTTACTCTCTCCACTCTCAATATCTCGATTTCTTCATTTCTACAATTCTACTCATTTTCTATCATCCCCAATCATCATGTCTAGCCGAGGTAGCCGAGCCAATAAGGGTAAAGGCAAAGCTATTTGCTGATAGTTCCGAAGCTCCACATCGTCGTCGTCGTACTCATTCTGGAGTACATATTTCTGATGATGCTGATACGATGCCGCCTCAATTTCAACAACAATAACCTGAAGAATATGTGAATCCCTATGGCGGAGCCGATAGCGGTTTCTACAACGATCCAAGTGGTGGCGGTTTCTACCATGATCCAACTGGTGGCGGTTTTTACAACAATCCTACTTCTCAAATGGAAGTTGACGAAGAAGTGGCAAGATGGATCCAGTTTGAAGAATTACAACGATCTCAAGAATCTCGTGCTTTCAGCGGAAATCCATCCATCGATCTCGACAAGGAGGAGGCGGAGGCCGTTCCAACAAGAAATACGGCACTAAAATCTGCTCTCTTCACTATTCATTTTCGAAAGGTGGCAAGGAAGAATGAAGCGGGTGTGTTTGATTTGTATTGCAACTATTGTCCAAAGCAATACAAATTTCGCACTAGAGGAGGCTATGGGACGTACTGGTCACACATCACCAACAATCATCAAGTCAAACTTGGGCGTGCTCAAGCTCAATCGCAACTCAACTTCCAACTGGTAAGCAGTCAAAATATCGAAAGCCAAGGTGAAGGTACGCCGTACTCATCTCAACTCTTTAGGTTTGACCTTCTAGTTGCTAGGGAACAAATGTGTTATTTTATTTCTGAAGAATCTTTAGCACTTCAATTTGCCGATAGCATGAATTTTGAACGTCGTATGAAAGCTGCTTATAATCTTGGTGCTCAAAGAATACCTAGAATGACTATGACTAGGACTCTTGAAAGATTGCATATAAGATATACGTCAAAATTGAAAAGTGTTGTTAGTAAAATTCCTTATAGGGTTGCCATTTGTTCTGATATTTGGTCTGATAAATTTATCCGTCGTCATTATATTGCTGTTACATTGCATTGGATTGATTATTCATGGAATTTAAATAAACGTTTAATTACTTTTCGTAGATTTAACTGTCAACATAGTGCTGCTAATATTGCTAAGGCTATTATTAAAATTTGCAATCAATTTACAATGTTTGATAAAATTTTTTCTATTGGTTTTGATAATGCGAGTGCTAATACGGCTAGTATTAGAGAATTAATTCAAGCATGTAATCCAACCTTGCATGGTAAATATTTTCATACTCGATGTATTGCTCATATTTTGAATTTATGTGTTCAAGATGGACTTAGAATATTAAATAACTCAATTCAACCTATTCATGATGTTGTAGATTATATTCATGGTAGAGTTAGAGTTAAACGTAGGTGGGAAAAATTCTGTAGGGAAGCTGGTGTGCATCCTAAAATTTTTAACTTAGATGTGCCTAATAGGTGGAACTCTACTTATGAAATGCTTTCTGCAACTTTGGAATATCGTGAATTATTATGTTCTTTTTTTGCTACGTATATTGAACCATTTATTTTATTATCTTCGTATTCGGATGATTTTATTGAATTAATGGAGCTTTTACAAGTTTTTCAATATGCAACAAAAGATTTAAGCGGTGTGTATTACCCTACTGTTTGCAAATTTATGTATAATTGTTGTTTAATTGCTGCAAAATTTAATACTTGTAGTCATAAACCCGATTTCCAAGATATGATTCTAGCCATGGTAAAAAAATGGCTTAAATATTTTGATCATGTGCCTAATATTTTTTTAGTTGCAAAAATATTGGATCATACTTTTAAACTTAGTGCTACTAACGATATGATTGACATGTATTACAAGTTTTTGTCTACTATGAGTTTTACAGGTTCCGATCCCGATATATATGTGCCACCTGCTGAAGAAATTAAAACAGAAATTTATGAGTCTATATATTCACTTTATAGAGAATATGAGTTAAAATATGCTGATAGTATAACTCGTCCAACCAGTCGTTCTTCAGGTTCTAGTAGTTCTTTTTCGTTAGGATTAAATACTTCATCTTCACGTGGTAGTGCTTTACAAGAATTTTAAAATTTTTTCCACAGTAGAGAAAATACTAGGCGTAGTCAAAATGAATTAGATATGTATTTGCAAGACCCTATTGTGCCCCCCGATGATGAAAATACAGGTCCCAACTGTAACATCTGAGATTTTCAGAGTTCATTTAGACAATTAAAGAAATTAATTAGAGCCTATTTAAGGATGTTTTGGCCCTAAATTGCGATTTTAGGAGTTATTTTTCGTAAAATCGTCTTTTCAAGAATTTTGATTCCAACTTAGTCGTAGCCAATTTTGGTCACGTTTGAAAGACGTTGACCTAAGGAGCATGCCGGTGCTTTCAGATTTCGAATCTGAAGTCGTTTGAGTTCCCAGTGATTTAAATCACGTTTAAAGGAGTTATGAATAGTGTTTTTCCGTAGGAGCGCGATCGTTAGAAATTTGTGAAATTTTGTGTGTTGACCCGAGCCTTGATTTTTCAAGCGTATCTTATAGGAAATTTCTCAAGGAATCCGTTGGCATTCCCGGATTTTCATTCTGAGGTCAATTGAACGCTCGGGAAATTTATTTGTCCCTTGTGTGGAATAGTAACTTTATTTTTGAAAAGAGATTAATTTCTCGTTTTCCTTCAAAACGACTCGTTCTTTATTTCGAGTCAAGTTGGTTCAATAGTACTCGAGCCAACGAACCTGTCGGTATTTTCAGATTTTATAAACGAGGTCATTTGGACCTCGCCATCGAATAAAGCGTCTTTTAACCGAACCCGATATTTTTAAAGCAGTGTTGTTACACTGAAGTAGCTTCTCGAGGAAGCCATATTTTTTTCCTATTCAATCTCGCCCATTCCATTCCATTCTTCACACCCCCATTTCTTTAGAGTAGAGAGAGAGAGAGTAGAGGGGAGCTCTCTTCGTGAGAGCACCCCCAGTGAGAGAGAGAGCGGAGTGGGGAAGGAAAGGAAAGGAAGTTATATGCATGATATTGTTGAATTGTTATTTGAGTTTGATAAAGTAAAGTAAGTTATTATAAGTTAAGTGAGCTCTCAAGTATGTTTAGATATGCTAGAAGTGTTTAAATACGATTGATGCTAGCCTGAGATCTAGAATTGCTTTAATTGCAATCGATGTTTATCCGCGTTCATTTCCTCGCATTGAAATGTTTATGCTTTGTTAAAGCTCGTATAGTTAAGGATTTCCTTTTAGGGTAAGTTATAAATCCCTTATAGGCCGAGATCATGCTCTATTAAAGGATTAGCCATAGAAGATTGCTCTAGGCTTGGTATTGTTAGCTAAGTTAAGTAAGTAAGGAAGGTTAAGGTTAAGTAAGGAAGGAAGTTAAAGAAGGATATAGCCCATGTTGTAAGCAGGTTATCGAGCTCAAAGAACAGTTTATTTGTATTATCATGCCGTGACCTTCGTGTCACTAATGTTGAACATTTGAAAGTAAAGGGAGTCACTGCTGGGTAACCCCCTCGCATACTCAGAGGATACTTGAGGTAGCCCCTCTCTCATCTTAAGGCATAAGGGTGCAGTAGACAGCATGTTTGAGCCAGGAAAGGCGCCAAGAAAGGAAGTAAAAGGTTTTGCGGGTATGGAGAGGGCTTTTGCGTTTTGCTCTCCATATGCCGCCAGTTTATAATTGGATATTCCAAAGTTTATTAAAGAGTTTTCTCGTAAAACCCCAATGAGTACATTAGTGCTCACACTCTCTTTTTCAAATATTTTCAGGTTGAGATGCTGAGGCCGGTGATGTGCTGCTGGTGGGGTTGTCTGAGTTGTTTGAGGTTTCAAGTTTGTTGCTCTATATGGTTACATGTTTTTCTTCTGCTAAGTACTTTGATATTAGTATCTAGTCTTGATTAATGTAACTTGATTCTTAAGAATAGCATGTCTTAAATGCTATGAATTCTAGTTATCAATAAAGTATTTGAAGCATGTTCTTTTGACATACCCGTCTATGCCTTTATTGATTCTGAGTTATTTGAATAGTCATACCTGTTGAGCATTCTGGTGTCTATTCATCTTCAGTTGACTTGTGAATAAGTCTTGCATGCTTGTTATTATTGTTCGCCTACAAAGAAGCTTTTCTTTCCAAGCATGATTCTGTTCGTTCAAAGTTAATCTTAAGTTGTTTTCTTGGTCCGTCCCATGATTAGGACAATAAGATATATTTGACTCCGAGTTATTTATGAGTCTTAGTTGATGTGACCTATGATGAGGTCTTGTTTATTTGAAAAGTTAAATTCCTATCTGTTTGTCTTTGGATTCTGTTTAAATTTCGGTTGGCCTATGATTTGGCATTCCTTTGACTCGAGTGAATCCTTTGACCCATTTAACCCGATTGAACCCTTTAACCCTTATTGATTCGTTGAAAACGATAGTTCTTTCAAGTCATAAAGTTAAGTTGTCTAAGTTCTTGAGGCGCTAACTTAGTTTAATTCTAAAAACACCCCCCTGAATTTCCGATTTTTCGTGCTATTTTACGCACAACAACCCCGCCCCCATCCTCGGGACCGGGCTGTTACAGTTGGTATCAGAGCCAGGTTTGCAAACACTGCAGGTCTGTCTCTCCTTGAAGTAATTGATTGAACTCTTATGTGAATATTGAATTGTTCAAAAGTATTAATCAGCAACCCCCAGCTCACCACCTCCCTCGCATCTTCAACAAAGCTAAGGTATGATTGAGTTAAAGTATATTGATTATATTTGGTATAACTTTTTGAAAGTACATGATGAGGAGAAAATTTTTGAGCAAGACAAGGTTAGTCGATTTTGAAATCGAACATTATTTCTTTAGAAATAAAATTTTTAGTTATACCAAAGTTTAAAGTGGAACTTATTGAAGTAAGTTCTAGATCAATGTTTTAAGAGTTTTGAGTCATTAAGGACTCGATTAAGAAGCAAATCTTTTCAGAATATTATTTTCTGCAGATACTCGAACTATTTTAGTCATTTTAGACCGTTAAAAATTTTGAGTAGAGTTATAAAGTTTGAAAGTTGATTTGAAAATCTTCTTTGTGATAAAGGCTCGTCTACTGCCCATAAGAAAAGAATTTAAGGATGAGTTAAGGATGAATGAGGCATAGATAATATAGTTGGAACATAGACTATAGCGAGCTTGAATTAAGGAGAATTCTAGAATTTCCTTTAGGTTCTCTTAAGAACCTAGATTGAATAAGTTCCCTCTCGTGGAACTGGCATTAAGTAGACGCTATTCGAAAGAACATTTATAGAGCGTTCATAAGAAGGATAAAGGGGTTCTGAGATTATAGTGGAATCGAGAAGAAGGTCATGAAGTTCAGTTTCGAGCAAGGAACAAGAAGATGAGCAGTCGAGTTAAAGGCAAGTTATCCAATTGCGGATCCAATGCAAGTTCAATGAATCCCCACGCAAGCTTTCAAAACTCAAAAGAAGTCTCGTTTGAAGATCTAATCGCGTTTGCAAGGAATGAAGATTCGTTTCCTTTGATAGAAGCTCCTTGATTCAAAGAAAGGACATTCAAGTCCACGTCGCGTTCAAATGCCCAGAGTTATCGCTTGCTTCAAGCCAATTAATGAAGATGAAGATTGTCGTTACGACTGTAGCTAAGAGAGTTTTGAAGATATATCGGTGTTCTACCGAGCTTCCAGAAGACATTGAAGTCAATTTGTATCGAGTCCAGAAGGATCCATAGATCAAGTCGCTTTGTCATATCCCTTTCGATAGATAGGAAAAGATCCCCGGATATCATTTTCCGGCCAGATGCAGACATTTGAGTTCCGCTAACTCGTGCTATTTCATAGCAACCTCACCAAGAAGAAGATGCGTAATGCTCAAAAAAGAAAGAGAGAGAAGACCCAAAGAAGAAGATCGTTAAGAAGATAGACCTAGTGTTCGAAAGATTGAGAATTTCAGTTTGATGGAAGTTTTTGTTGAGTCTATTTATTCTCGTGTCAATTGAATCGATTTATTCATTCTCTTTTGGAATCGATTTATTTATTCTCTTGTCAATTGAATCAATTGCCCTTCAATAGCTTCGTATCAATTGAAATTCTCCATTTATACCATTTGAAATTCTTTGATTATATCCGCTTTGATAATTTACAATCCTTTGGATGGTACTTCTTTGATCATCAAGAATCAGTAATAACATTTCCTTGATAGGCTATGCTGATGCCTTTGAGAGAATATTGGAGCACGATTTCCAGTTGCTAACCGTTAATTTCTTTCATAACCTTGTTATATGCAAGAACCCTTCAAGAGTATAAGTCCTCTAAAAAGGCAATGTTTTTTGGCATATATAACCTAGTGTTATATCTCTTCCAACTTTTAAGCTTGTTAAAGAATTGTTGATCAAGATAAAGTCCTCACTCAGAGGCGTTCGTTTATTTTGCTCCCACTCATAGAACTCGAGTGTAGATCTTGGAATAAAGCAGAGAGTTATAGTAGTATTCCTTTTAGTCAAGGTTGGAGGAAAAAGAGATAGTATTTTCTAGAAGGAAGTGGAATCTGAGTAAGCGCCAGATAATATTCTCTAAGTTTAGGACGTGCGTTTCCAAGAAGATTTCTCAGCTCGTTGCATTTGGAGGTGATCTAAGGAATATTGGCAAGTAAGTTCCAAGCGTACAGTTCAAATCCAGATGTGCGATCATCACGCCTGCAAGTGATGGTGACCATCAGCAGGAGCCACGAAGTCAGATGACTACTTCAAGAAAAAGAGACGACTGCGACAAAGAAGTTTAGATTTAAGTTGCGTCGAGAATTTAAGTTTGGAGCGCATCGCGAAGTATGCCCCAAGAAGTCGAAGAAGTCGAACCTCAAGAAGTTAAAGATGAAGATAAAGTGAGTTTTCAAGTGTGATAGAGCGTACAAGCAACAATCAAAGGAGGTGCTCAATTAATTTGAGTTTATCATCTAGTTCGAGTTCGTTAAAGTTTCTCAAGGTTGCGTGAAGTAAAGTCAGAAGTAAACATAAAGCCAAGCGAAACAAAAGAAGGATGGACTTGTTGAGATTGTCCGTGCTCAAGGAGCAAGCTTGGTGAAGTTTTCTTTTATTTATTTCGTTGATCGAATAGTTTCTAGAAGTCCGCTCGAATGCAAGATCATAAGGAGCTCGTGTAAAGCGATATTTCAAGAGAGATTTCATAAGGAAGAAAAGATAGAAGATGCTAAGGCTTTGAGGAAGAAAAGAAGAAAGATTATAGAAGTAATAGTCCTGCTTAAGGACTGATTTATTAAGGAAGGCTCCAGGCTACTCTTAGCCATATAGTAAAGGTTTCGAACCTATGTTGTTCCAGTAAGGCTTAAAGTTCTTAAAAAGGTATCCAGATTTCCGTTTGAGGGGAAGCAAATTTTGGGACGAAAATTTTTTAAGGGGTGTAGTCTGTAACATCCGAGATTTTCAGAGTTCATTTAGAAAATTAAAGAAATTAATTAGAGCCTAGTTAAGGATGTTTTGGCCCTAAATTGCGATTTTAGGAGTTATTTTTCGTAAAATCGTCTTTTCAAGAATTTTGATTCCAGCTCAGTCGCAGCCAATTTTGGTCACGTTTGAAAGGCGTTGACCTAATGAGCATGCCGGTGCTTTCGGATTTCGAATCTGAAGTCGTTTGAGTTCCCAGTGATTTAAATCGCGTTTAAAGGAGTTATGAATAGTGTTTTTCCGTAGGAGCGCGAACGTTAAAAATTTGCAAAATCTTGTGTGTTGACCCGAGCCTTGATTTTTCAAGCCTATCTTATAGGAAATTTCTCAAGGAATCCGTTGGCGTTCCCGGATTTTCATTCTGAGGTCAATTGAACGCTCGGGAATTTTATTTGTCCCTTGCATCGAATAGTAACTTTATTTTTGAAAAGAGATTAATTTCTCATTTTCCTTCAAAAGGACTCGTTCTTTATTCCAAGTCAAGTTGGTTCAATAGTACTCGAGCCAACGAACCTGTCGGTATTTTCAGATTTTATAAACGAGGTCATTTGGACCTCGCCATCGAATAAAGCGTCTTTTAACTGAACCCGATATTTTTAAAGCAGTGTTGTTACACTGAAGAAGCTTCTCGAGGAAGCCATATTTTATCCTATAAATAGGGGACCACCCCTCCCTACAATCTCGCTTATTCCATTCTTCACACCCCCATTTCTTTAGAGTAGAGAGAGAGAGAGTTGATGGGAGCTCTCTTCGTGAGAGCACCCCCAGTGAGAGAGAGAGCGGAGTGGGGGCGCCACAGGGCTGGGCAAGGAGCCCTGTGGGGGCAAGGGAGCCCCGGGGGGAGGGCAAGCAGCGCCGCGGGGGGGGGGGGGGGGGGGGGGGGCAAACAGCGCCGCAGGCGCGCGGGCTGGTTCAGCAGCTCCGACACGTTTTCGTGCGAAGGCCATAACTTTCGCCTCGGTTGGAGTTACGAGGCCCATGAGTACTCAAATTGAATCTCTTTCAAAGTTCTACGAGGTAGAAGTGGCCCATCGTCCGGAATCTCGATCGTTCGAGTCGTATTTTCCATCCCCTTTTGTGGTAATTTCAGATGCCTTAATCTTTTAAATCCTCGTGTTTTAAGTTATAGTTAAGGGTCAAGGGTTTAGATATCATTTCGATGTCTTATTAGGAGCTTGAATAAGGTTTCAAGTCGTTGATCGACTTTCATAAAGATGAGATAAAACCCCGAGGAGGCCCGAGGAAGGATTTTCAGCTCGTTGCTTCGTCTACGTGCTCGCTATCGAGATGTTCGTCATCGAGGTGGGTGGTTCTAAACCAAGTATAAGGTTTGAACTATTAAGCTCCAGAAGCATGATAGGGCAAGATGAATATCCAATTAAATTATTTTGTGCTCTGCCCGTTTAGTCTCCGTACAAAGGAAGGAAAGGAAAGGAAGTTATATACATGATATTGTTGAATTGTTATTTGAGTTTGATAAAGTAAAGTAAGTTATTATAAGTTAAGTGAGATCTCAAGTATGTTTAGATATGCTAGAAGTCTTTAAATACGATTGATGCTAGCCTAAGATCTAGAATTGCTTTAATTGCAATCGATGTTTATCCGCGTGCATTTCCTCGCATTGAAATGTTTATGCTTTGTTAAAGCTCGTATAGTTAAGGATTTCCTTTTAGGGTAAGTTATAAATCCCTTATAGGCTGAGATCATGCTCTATTAAAGGATTAGCTATAGAAGATTGCTCTAGGCTTGGTATTGTTAGCTAAGTTAAGTAAGTAAGGAAGGTTAAGGTTAAGTAAGGAAGGAAGTTAAGGAAAGATATAGCTTATGTTGTAAGCAGGTTATCGAGCTCAAAGAACAATTTATTTGCATTATCATGCCGTGACCTTCATGTCACTAATGTTAAAAATTTGAAAGTAAAGGGAGTCACTGCTGGGTAACCCCCTGGCATACTCAGAGGATACTTGAGGTAACCCCTCTCTTATCCTAATGCATAAGGGTGCAGTAGACAACAGGTTTGAGCCAGGAAAGGCGCCAAGAAAGGAAGTAAAAGGTTTTGCGGGTATGGAGAGGGCTTTTGCGTTTTGCTCTCCATATGCCGCCAGTTTATAATTGGATATTCCAAAGTTTATTAAAGAGTTTTCTCGTAAAACCCCACCGAGTACATTAGTGCTCACATCCTCTTTTTCAAATGTTTTCAGGTTGAGATGCTGAGGCCGGTGATGTGCTGCTGGTGGGGTTGTCTGAGTTGTTTTAGGTTTCAAGTTTGTTGCTCTATATGGTTACATGTTTTTCTTTTGCTAAGTACTCTGATATTAGTATCTAGTCTTGATTAATGTAACTTGATTCTTAAGAATAGCATGTCTTAAATGCTATGAATTCTAGTTATCAATAAAGTCTTTGAAGCATGTTCTTTTGACATACCCGTCTATGCCTTTATTGATTCTGAGTTATTTGAATAGTCATACCTGTTGAGCATTCTATTGTCTATTCTTCTTCAGTTGACTTGTGAATAAGTCTTGCATGCTTGTTATTATTGTTCGCCTACAAAGAGGCTTTTCTTTCCAAGCATGATTCTGTTCGTTCAAAGTTAATCTTAAGTTGTTTTCTTGGTCCGTCCCATGATTAGGACAATAAGATATATTTGACTCCGAGCTATTTATGAGTCTTAGTTGATGTGACCTGTGATGAGGTCTTGTTTATTTGAAAAGTTAAATTCCTATATGTTTGTCTTTGGATTCTATTTAAATTTCAGTTGGCCTATGATTTGGCATTCCTTTGACTCGAGTGAATCCTTTGGCCCATTTGACCCGATTGAACCCTTTGACCCTTATTGATTCGTTGAAAATGATAGTTCTTCCAAGTTATAAATTTAAGTTGCCTAAGTTCTTGAGGCGCTAACTTAGTTTAATTCTAAAAATACCCCCCCTGGATTTCCGATTTTTCGTGCTATTTTACGCACAACAACCCCGTCCCCATCCTCAGGACCGGGCTGTTACACCAACAATTTTGATGTTCTCAAGTGGTGGTCCCGAAATCAAGAGCGGTATCCTTTGCTTGCAATTATGGCAAGGGAGATTTTTGGAGTTCCGGCATCAACGGTTGCGGTCGAGCAAGCTTTCAGTGAATCCGATTACATGTTGGACGAACGGAGATCAAATTTGACACCGGATCACCTCGAAGCTCAAATGATGTTGAAGGACGAGTCCAAAGCCGACCTAAGAGAGCAAGAGAACCGCTGGGACGACTTGATGGATGGCCCGCTCATTGAAGTTGGCTCGAAGAGTGAAGCCGAAGGAGGGAGCCAAACCGGAGATGATTGGGACGATGACTTCGAATTCTAGACTCGCCAAGGAAAAATGGTAAAATGAACTACGAGGGCTTTGATTCCAAGGTAAGTGATACGTAGGCAGCTTCATATGAAGTGCAAGCCCAAATTTCAATTATTTCTTTCCCCCCCTAATTCCTAAATTCTAAATTA
This sequence comes from Perilla frutescens, assembly GCA_026008535.1. Taxonomy (NCBI): domain Eukaryota; kingdom Viridiplantae; phylum Streptophyta; class Magnoliopsida; order Lamiales; family Lamiaceae; genus Perilla; species Perilla frutescens. The sequence continues at coordinate 38,439,265 of BRKX01000006.1, read as the reverse complement.
GCTCAAATTGTAACTTGTAAATTGTAATTTGTAAATTGTAAATTTGTAAATTGTAATTTTATACTTTCATAGTTTGATTAATTTACAATTTGTATTTTGTAACTTGTTATTTGTAAATTGTAATTTGTAAATTTGTAAATTGTAATTTCATATTTTCATAGCTTAATTAATTTACAATTTGTATTTTGTAACTTGTTATTTGTAATTTGTAAATTTGTAAATTGTAATTTCATATTTTCCTAATTTGATTGATTTACAATTTGTATTTTGTAACTTGTAATTTGATAAATTAAATTATATTCTCAATATTCTTGTAACTTGTAAGTTATAACTTGTAAATTATAAGATATAAATTATAAAATTATATAATAATAAAAAAATTCAAATAAACTTGTGTTTTGTCATACTTCTTAGTTTTTAACTTGTAAATTAGTAATTTTATCGATTTAGTACTTATTAGTTGTCCAATCGTCAATTCGAGTTCTGAGAGAGAGAGAGAGAAAACCGGAAAACCGGAAGTTAACTAGATAACCACCGATAACTGGCAAAAACCGGCCGAGCCCAAAATCGGCGGTTCCGGTTGACAAACCAGAACCGTCAACCGTCGGAGCACGGTGCGGTTCCGGTTCCGGCGTTCCGGAACCGTCTAACCGGCAGTTTCTGGCCGGAACCGGAACCGTGGGCATCACTAGAATAAAAGTTAGGAAAGAATAGAATCAGAAGGTTTGAGAAAGAGGAGGTAGAGAGAGAAAGTAGAGGGAGAGACCAATGTTGTAATTTTTTTCTTCTCATTTCATTTTGCTATCCACAACCCTAAATAATAAGTTGTGGGGACCACAGTAATTCCATAGAACAATCACTTAATTGAAAATACATAAAATAAGGATAAACAAAAGCTTGACTTCCACTGAACACGTGTATGCCTTTGATCTCTTATTTGAATTACTAGATGCTTGACATGTGGCTCCTATCTTGTATTTTGACTTCCACGTCTCAAATCCTTGCACTCTTTCGCCATAGCAATTGACTGCTGCTCAAGATCCCATTTTTTTTCCAATTCCCTCTGAATCATGACAATCGCCTCTTCATTTTTTGATCCTTGACCCCAAGGATCAAATGTTGGAAACTTCCGGCGGAGGAACTGTTCTGTCTCCCAACTTTGCCCAACTGAACCGTCAGCCCCCTAATTCACCAAAAACTCAGTAGTTTTCTTTCCCTCAATTATGGTAACTTTTTTCTCAGACATAGATGTTGGTTTAACCAAGAATTCCCCCTCTTGATCCACTGGAGGAAGTTCCAAAGAGGGTGTCTCCGAAGCTTTAATGGCACACTTGAGCAAGGAGATGTGGAAGACGGGGTGTATTCGTGAGGACTCTGGAAAAGCTAAATGGTAAGCTACATTCCCAATCTTCTCCAATATTGTATAAGGACCATAATATTTGGCAGAAAGTTAAATTTTTCCTCAATTGCACAGTGTTTTGTCGAAAAGGTTGTAATTTCAGGTAGACCTCGTCACCTACCTGGAATTCCCTTTCTTATCTTGACAAGTCAGCATATCTCTTCATCCTGTCTTGTGCTTGTTGTAAATTAATCTTGAGTTATTGTCGAAGATGTTGTGTATTGGTTACCCAAGATCGCACTTCAACTTGGGTGGTGCTCCTGTAAGGGTCTAGGGAGAACGTTGGGGGTAGATAGCCATAGAGGGCTTCAAAAAGAGTCATCTTTAGGCTGGTATGGTAGTTAGAATTATACCAATACTCAGCCAGTGATATCCATTTAACCCATTGTTTGGGGTGAGAATGGACCATGACACGCAGGTATGATTCTAGACACTGATTAACCCTCTCTGTTTGTCCCTCCGTTTGGGGATGATAAGCAGATGAGTAATCCTGAGTTGTTCCTAGGAGCTTGAACAGTTTCTTCTAAAATAAACTAGTGAAGACTGGGTCTCGGTCTGTCACAATACTTAGGGGCCTCCCATGTAGCTTGTAGACCTGATCCAGGAAAAGTTGAGCAGCTGATATTGCTGTATATGGGTGACTTAGGGCAATGAAATGCCCATATTTAGAATATCTATCCACAACCACCAGGATCACATTTTTTCCTTGTGATTTTGAAAGTCCCTCAATGAAATCCATGGATATATGGGTCCAGGCTTGTTCTGGAATAGGGAGAGGCTGTAGCAATCCTGATTATCCACCATTCTCACTCTTTGTTCTGCAACACACATCACAAGCATTAATCCATTGAGTGATATCTTTTTTCATTTGTGGCTAGTAGAAATTTCTTTTCATTCTCATGTAGGTACCTAGAATACCCGAATGACTACCATAGGCGGAGGTGTGCATTTCTTGGAACAACAACTCTCTAACAGCATTGGATGTTCCAACTGAAATCCTCCCCTTGTATCTCACTATTCCCCCACTCACTTCATAATCTGGAAACACAGTAGGATCTAGGATCTTAGACTCCAACACCTGAGCATGGAACTTGTCTCCTTCATAGCTGGATATGATTTGTTACAACCAGATTGGAACAACAGTAGTAATGGCTTCACATGATTGGTCTTCCCGGCCCCTTCTAGAAAGAGCGTCAGCCACTCTATTTTCCACCCCCTTTTTTATACTAAATTTCATACTCTAACCCAAGCAATTTGGGGATCCACTTCTGTTGTAGGGGCGTTGTGATTCTCTGGTCTAAAAGGTGTTTAAGTGCTTGTTGATCTGTTTTAATCACAAACTTGTGCCCCTGCAAATAACACCTCCACTTCTGTACCGCCAATAAAATAGCTAAGAATTCCTTTTCGTAGACTGACAAACCGTGGTATTTCAGACTTAACATTTTACTTAGATAGGCCAGGGGTCTATGTGTTTGCATCAGCACAACCCCTATTCCCATACCACTGGCATCAGTTTCCATAACAAAAGGTTGAGTAAAGTCTGGCAGTGCCAGTACTGGTGCAGATATCATAGCCATTTTTAACTCATTAAAAGAATCTTCTGCCTTCTTATTCCAATTAAAAGCCCCTTTCTTTAGCAGAGCAGTGAGAGGCCTGCTGATTATCCCATACCCTTTTACAAATTTTCTATAGTAACTAGTTAATCCCAAGAATCCTCGTAATTGTTTAAGGTTAGTAGGGATTGGCCAATCAAGCATTCCCTTAATTTTCTCCGGATCTGTTGACATTCCTTCTTGAGATATGATATGCCCCAAATAGGGGATTGTGGTCTGCCCGAATTGACATTTACTCCTTTTAACATATAACTTATTATCTCTTAAAAGGGTAAGGACCTTCATTAAGTGCTTCAAAATGTGCCTCCCAGCACTTGCTGTAAACAAGAATATCATCAAAAAACACCAGCACATTCTTCCTCAATTGTTCCTGTTGAGGTTTTTTTGAATTGAACCACCGCAGGATCTAATTAGATGTTCATTAATCCTAATGTCATGTAGATCATAATTTTATGTAGCACATATGTTTTAATTAACTAATTTTAATTAACATGCAAATCCGGTTTTCAATTCTACTAAAACGGAAACATAGAATACCGAAAAACAACTTACAAATTAAACAACATGTTGATGACAAGATTAAAGGTCTAATCTTTCTGTTATATGAATGATAATAGGCACCCCTTGATGCTATTCCACTCCTCGATCTTCTGTTGTATTTTCGGACTGAATCTAGTTTCAGGGTGGGCTGAAATCTAGTAGGTCGGTATGGAATCTGTGGAGACCAGGAGAACATGAGAGGGTTGATATTTTATGACCTAAATTTCGTGCCTCCATCCTCTTATTTATAAGGGTGTGGACGAAATTAGTGTCCCAGTTGGACTGGAATTCTATCTTTATCTCTTGTTCTATCTCCAATTCAATCCAGTCTCTTTTTGGGCTACAACAGGGATCTAGAAGAATATTAAATTGGCCCATTAATTTATTTAATATCCAATAAACTTAGGATATAATTAAATAAATTAAGTATTATTTTTATTCCACTAAAGAAATAATACTGACCTACCAATTTAATACATATTTCTGAATATGCTTTCTCCTTTAGTCTAGCCATTCCCCATGTTTAAGATATAATGCCCATTAATTAATTATGTAAGCTTCTGACAACTATAATTAATTAATATCTTTTCCTTGAGTAGTGCCACACAAGCTTTACTCATGCACGGAATAAATTCCACCTGCAGCTTTCAGCATGAACTTGTATTTCCTCAAGGGGACACCATCAACCTGGCGTACCAGGACACGGTGCCTCTACATATTGCACGACCCATCATAAGTGTAAATGTCACAACCTAAGATATCGAGATTATTTATCCTATGAAAGAATCTCACCCTTTAATAAATCAAAGCTGCAAACACTACACGTATATGTCCGCCAACATATAGGGGTTAAGAACCTGAACTCTGTGGATTCTTATTCTCTCATTTAAGGTCAGAATAGAGAATAGAATCCTTAGTAGATCCTCCTCAATACACTTGCCCGTGTATTAGAATAATCAATTAGTCAAGACAAACTAACTATCCGATTATTCTACGGCGTACCGATAGCAGGTTCAGTGCTATCTAGACTGTGAGCCTTTTAATACATTACAAGGAACCGATGATATGATCTAACCATGTGTTTACCCACACCATATCATCTACAATGTAAGTATAGTGAACATGCATGTAAATATAATAATTTAAATGCAAACAGTGACTGTAATTGTATTCATTCTATATCATCATAAAACCATCATCAATAACGTATACGAAAGACATGTGTTCTAGTATACAAAACCAACAGTTCCTTGAACACTTGATTCATTAATGATTGAAAGGTATTTGTGGCATTACACAACATGAACGACATGACTAGGAACTCATAATGTCCATTATAGGTTCTTAAAGCTGTCAGATATCTGTGTTCAGGGGCCATTAAAATTTGAAAATACCTGGATCTTAAGTCGATCTTAGAAAAAAATTGAGCTCTATGTAACTCATCTAACAGCTCGTCAATTATAGGAATGGGATAGTCATGCTTGATGGTGAGACTATTCAAGTATCTGTAATCAATGCACATCCTCCAAGTGGAGTCCTTTTTCTTCACTAAGAGCACTGGAGAAGCAAAAAGGCTTTTGCTGGGTTGTATTTCTCCAGATTCCAGTAGACCCTCCACTATTTTTTCTATCTCATTTTTTTGGGAGTGAGAAACCCTATAGGGATACTGATGCTTAGGCACCCCTCTAGGTTGGAGATTAATGTAATGTTCAATGCCTCTATTAGGAGGTAGCCCCACCGGGTCTGAGAACACATCTTCAAATTCTTGTAGTAGCTACTTCATCTTAGTGTTAGTCTCTTCATACTCTTCTTTGACTTTTACCCTGAACATCTCATCTACCGTATTTGCAGAATAATGAACCATCTTATACAATGCTAGACCAGAAATGAATTGACATTGTTCTTCCCCAGTGAGTGCTTGAAATTTAACCCTTTTCCCAGCTGCAGTAATTGTAATGGTCATCTTGTCATAATCTAGTTCAACGGGAGTGCAGGAATTCAACCAATCTTCTCCCAATATTAAGTCATACCCTTCAGTTGAAAGCACCCTAGGAGAGTAGTGAAACTGGTGGTGTTTCATGGACCATTTAAAACATGTCACCTTTGTAGAGCTGACCATTCTATTCCCATTAGCAACCTTGACAATTAAGGGTTTGGTGGGCTCCAGCTTACACCCCAGACTTTTATCAGTAGCTTCATTAAGGAAACTCAAGGTACTCCCTGAGTTTATTAATATGTTGATCTTTTGCTGCTCTACCATCCCAATCAACCTCATTGTAGTTATCCCCTATTCTCCCATTATAGCACTAAGGGAAATTTGCACCTCCTTCATCTGTGCCTCATCACAATGAATTTCATGAATGCTCTGGAGGTATGTCTGCTCTTTATCTTCTGTCATAATGAATGTTGATCCCGGGTGAGTCGATATCAATTTAGAGGGGGGGTGAATAAAATGATTAAAAACTTTCACTTCAAATGCGGAATAATAAGGGCCCTTTGACTCGCTTAGAGAAAATTATCTATGCACAAACTGGTTGATCAGTTATAACAGCTTGAGTGCAGATTGTGTGAGCTTGTGTACAGTTCAAAAATATACAATAATCAAAACAGTACAGCACACAGGTGATTTATAGAGGTTCGAAGTCTCAAACTTCTACGTCCTCTCTTCCTTCCACAGAAGGGTAACTTCACTATATAACTTGAGTTTCTTTACAAATTACACAATGAAGGACAGTTGGCTGAACCTGGTAACTGCTCGCTACCTCAGCAGATCGACGGCTCACACTTGAAGTTCCTAACTGCTTGCTAGGAAGGTAGTTACTATTAACGTCTTTACAAGATTTTAGATCTCTTTCGATCTTCAAGAGGTTAGTCTTGAACAAAGGGTATCAACTGATGTGCTTCTTCAATTGAGCTGGGTAGTTGATCGTTGTATTGCTGAAACTGAGAAGGCTGCCTTGGCTAGATTGTCAACAACTGACTGAATATCTTGACTCTTTGAATTCTTCTTCTTAGTTGGACTCTCGCAGTTTTTAACAAATGTTGAACTTGAGCTAAGTGAGAGGGGGAGAAAGAAAGCTTTGCTTGAATATTTCAAAAATGTGTATGTAAAAGTCTTGGAGGCGAAGAGTGTTTAAAACTCTGACTTACTCGTGTTTTATAGAGGAGTGATTTTATGACCGTTGAGTTCCATTGATCGGTGGCTCTGTTGGCTCATCAATGGCAGATGGTCTTTATTGATTGTTGGAGCTTTTGGTTGAAGTAGCCGTTGCTTTGCCAATTGATCTCCATTGGATATTTAATTCCATGATCTCCGTTGAAGCATTTAATCATGATTCGCTGGTTGAGCAATAACTCCAAGGTTCTCTGGCTTCAGTTTTATCAACTTTGAGTTCCAGTTGACAGTTTTGAACTTGTCTGTTCAATTTGGCCATTGCTTCAGTTGGCAGTGTTGAGCTTGTCAGCTCAGTTTAGCCATTGCTCCAGTTGGCAGTTTTGAGCTTGTCAGCTTAGTTTGGCCATTGCTCCAGTTGGCAGTTCTGAGCTTGTCAGCTCAGTTTGGCCATTGCTCCAGTTGGCAGTTTTGAGCTTGTCAGTTCAGTTTGGCCATTGCTCCAGTTGACAGTTTTGAGCTTATTTCTCCATTTCGACTGATCTCAAGTTTTTGGCTAGCTTGTCAGTTTGATTGCTTTCTCTTGAGCTTTCTTGCCAGCTTGACTAATCATAAGCTGACTGACTTCAGTTCTGGCCTTTAGCTGATCTGTTTGTTTACTTCAGTTTGGCCATCAGCTGGTTACTTCCAGTCTTCAGTTTAAACTGATCTCTTATCAGTTTCTTCGGTCTAGTCGATTCTTTTCTCTCTCAGCTCAGCTGACTTAGCTGTCAGTTTGTTTTGACTGGTTTGACTTTTTGACTCCTCAGTTTAGTTGAGTTCTGACTGGATGACGTATCCTTCCAACTGGTAGACCATACTCCAGATTGGTTGACTTTGGCTTTAATTGAATTCCTTCTTGATGCTCTGGATTGGTCAGCTCAGATCTACAACTTGAATTTTAGTCAGTTTTTCATAAATAGTTTTGACATCTCATCAAAACCTAATCTAGAGGTTCCTTGATAGTTTTTCCTAACAATTTTCCACTTTTTGATGATGTCAAAACTTTGTCAATGATGATGGAAAAACTGCAAATGTTCGTTTGATAGACATGCTGTAGTTTGCTTAAGTAAATTCTTGAAATCAGAGCAAGTTTAGAGCATGAAATTCATTCAAGTATCAGAGCATTCAAGGTATGCGTATCAGAGCATTCAAGGTATGCATGAAATTCAAGTATCAGAGCATTCAAACTTCAAGTATCAGAGCATACTTTCATTTTGGGCATGCTTTCATTTTATTAGAACATGATTATCCTAAATATCAGAGCATTATCCCAAATATCAGAGCAAAGCTTATGGGCATGATTAGCAGAGTATCAGCGAATGTTTATAAGCATGATCAAGGCTTGATATGAAATTGAAACATGATATTGGAAGAATTGAAGTATGTATTATATATTCAATCAAAGCATATTATATCCAGGCTTTTGATTTTCAATAGTAGTTAGAACTACTAATTTATTTAGTTAGAACTACTAATTTACTTCCTGAAGCTACTCCTTTTCTTTCTGCTTGATTCTCCTCTTTCTTGGACTCCTTGTGTTCTCCAAACTTCCTTCTGAAGCTGAGCTTCCCCCTTATGATGTATTTCTCTTTAGATCTGATCCCAAAGAGTTAAGCATCCATCATCATACTGTCTATGTAACGCCCCAAACTACTCCGTTTGGCCACGTCACTTAACATACAATTTACTTACATATTTTGTGCACTTATAATAAAATGAGCGGAAGCTTAGGTCAAAAAGCATGACTAGGCATGATGACATAATTCTCAATGTAAAATTTTCACGAGTTAGCATGTAATCTATCGAATCTATACTATTACACAATATATTATCAAACGGAAACATTTCATAAGCCCATCCACATCAACTATGCAATCATCTAACCTATCGGGCTCATAGGTCTTACTCAACCCGCCCGTCTACCATCTTAAATCAACATGCAAAATATAGGGTCAACAACATACTTCATACGTAATAGGCTCCAAGGTCGAACGACCCACCTTTAAATTGTTTTGTATAGTTATCAAGTTATATACATCATAACCTATAAAAGATCGGGCTATTCCCATCCCCAATAATCATTGATCATAAAGCAAAAAGAGTGATCAATGTAATAATAATAATAATAATAATAATGAGAGTATTTTCAAAAGAAGAGCATGCTAAAGATAACACAAGCTTGTGGGGTTCTCTTGTGTTCACAACGCTCCTACCCCGACCTCGACTCCTCAACCTGAAATTCATTGAATGAATGGGGTGAGTATTTAACAACATACTCAGTGGGGAACACTGTAAACAGTTATAGCTAATTGCACAAGTGAAAATATAACATATGGACTTTTCTTTACTTTGTGGAGACTAGTCTCAACCCCATAGGGTCCAAACATCATGATGCCCTCGTTAATGAACATCTTTGGCCCTGTAGGGATGCTCGCAGACATACTACCCCCACAGGGAGGACATTAACAGGTCTATATTCGATCTCAAAGGATCTCTGCCCCGAAGGGTCTCTTTGTCGACCCCGAAGGATCTCTTTCATTCATCAGTCCGAAGACCCTTCATACATATACAATCAAAGCACAACAGTAACTATAACCTTACACATGTTCACAGTTTAGAGTTACCCCACCTTAAGAGATGCTTTCACAATTCTCAACCTCTGAAATACTCCTTTGCCGTCCACAAGTTGTCCTCTTCTAGCTCCAACACGTCACCTAGCACCTTTTATTCTCTTTTTATTTTAGACGTCGAGTTATTCAATTAAATCATAATTTAGACCAAACTCATGCTATACTTTGCTTTAAAGTCTTCAAACATTTCCACATACACGACCATGGATATATAAACTCATACTACGATTTTGGACTCAAAATACGCATTAAAACTCTTTGAAGCATTTGATCGAACATGTTACGGGCACACATTTAAACCACATGCTCATAACTTATTTTAAATCCTTTAGACCCATCATTTCAAATATAAACACCTTCATCCTAGAGCTCTAACATACTTGAAAATCAACCCCAAACCACCATCACAACACCTCCAAACCACATCAACAAAATAAGGGGAAATTAGGGCAAAAAATCTAAACCCTAGCATCAAAGAACCATAGGAATTTGATATAACTTCACATATAGCTTCACGGAGATAAATAAACCATATGTTCAAGATATCAAAGCAAGAAGATCAACAAAAATCCAAAATCCTCAAATTTGGATAACAAACCCTAGTTTCCAAAACAACAAGAAATGGGTGTTTAATCCCCAAGAAGGAGAGGTGTAGAGGTTACCTTTGTTGATGGATGATGATGGATTACAATTCAGAAGTTGAAGAATTTTGAGAGAGAAAAGAGGAGAAAATCGCCCCCTCTTAGTTGAAAGAAATGAGGAAGAAATGAACAAGTGTTGTATTTATAGGTAGAGAATCCCCGGACCCGCGCGACCGCGCAGCCCCCGCGACCGCGGAACCCATCTCTCGGCCAACGCTCTCCGCGGGCGCGCGTCTCTCGCCAGCCCCGCGGGCGTGCAATCTCCCGCGACCGCGCACGGCCCTGCGGGCGCGCACCACCCCGCGGGCGCGCGGCGTGCCCCCTTCAAGCCCGCTTCTATTTTGACTCCCGGACATTTTTAACTCCATTTTAAAACGACTTATATTTTTAAAACACTTCTAATACACGCCGAAAAAGCAGGGGGCGTTGCCCCCGATCAACTCAGCGTTAGGGTGTTCAAGGTTTTGGCAAACTAAACTCAATGCAATGACACGCATTTATTATCATGTAACTCGACACTTTTAATATTAAATGTTATCATGTATTATACACTTAGTATAATACCACCGTGCTATGATGTATCGGCTCAAGTGAGACAACCTGCAATAAAACAATGGCATAACATACAAACATTCTCACAAGATTAATATTCAACAATATTAATTCGAAATCATTTACTAAAATTATAATTTAGCAAAAAGGGTCGGGGTATCACAATCTATCTTCCCCTTTTTTGGCATCATCCAAAAGCTGGGGTGGATCGCATGATGGTATTGACAGGTTTGGCAAGAAGGTGAAGGTAGTTGCCAAATTTTCATCATGGACTGAGGGAACTGAAGAAATGGGCATGGGCGAGGAGAACCATGCATAGGCTTCTTCAGTTGTCATGAACTGACCATGATCAGTGGTGAGAGAGGCTGCTTGCTCTTTGAAGTTCATCGAGGCCAAGTTGGTGAAGATCTCATCGGTTGATGCGATGGGTAGATCTTCAAGAAATGGTGTGCATGAGGAGTTGGCCGGTTCATTGTCGAGAAGAGGAGCGTCAGCTGGTATACTGAGCTGGATTCGTTTGATCATCGAATCCATTATCTCCGAGAGCGTTGGTGGCGAGGAGAGTGGATGATTCATCCAATTTCTACTCCATGTTCCTTCGTTGATCCAGAAGATGGATCCACGGGTGCGGATGAGGTGGAACTGGAGGTACCGTTTCAGTTGCCTCATCGAGTTGAAATCGCCAGATATGGTACTGGAGGTACCGTTTCAGTTGCTCGAATAAAGAGGGGTCGGTGCCCTCAATGAGACCGAAGCAGCTTCTTCACTGATGGTCTAGAACTGCCTCGAACTCAACCTCAATTGAGTCGCAATGGACTGAGGTTAGAGGTTGTCAGCTGGCTGATATTGTAGGCTGATCACTCAGTCTTGAGAGAGGCTCGCTCTCAATCAGCAGCTTTCTTTCGTCGGATGAGCTGGCGGGTGCTCCCAAAGGTCCCTTTCCACGACTGGAGTCGGAAGGTTCTGGTTGACGCGATCTCTTCGGGATCTGATGGCAGTAGATGGTCGGGAGCATGTCCCTTCATCCGATTGGCTCGCCAGTTAGGATAACCTCATCAAACTGGCTTAGAATGATGTGGCTTATGCGACCCATAAACCCAACCTTCTCTCGAAACGAGCCAGTTGATGGATCAAATTCTGCTCGCTCGACATTTGCTTGTAGTTGAGCAAGAATAAAGGAGACCCAGTCGACTTTACACCCGAAGTATAGAGCGGCCGTGAGATGTGCTTTGAGCTCGGAGAACTGGACCGTCTCAAAGTTGTAATGTAGGATATGACCGGTGATATCCAAGAGTTGGATGATCTCACTGGGCAAGCTCTCCTTCAGCCTGTGTGAGCAGTCATGGTGGTACACGTGAGGATGTTTCCAATGACTCCATAGTGCGTATTTGCACGGTAGTTCCAATTCCATCACGTCTGGGACGTCGCCGGGGAGGAGAAGTGTAGACATCATCGTATCTTTTGTCACCGTGATCACTTTATTCTGGACGGTGGAGATGATGTTGTTGCCGGAGATGGTTGTGTTGTGGTAGAACTCTGCAACACGAGTAGGTATGTTCTTGACTGGCATAATTGTCAAGAATGGCAGCAACCCTATTTCCTCCAATGGCCGATAAATTCTTTGAAAGTTGTCTGGGCCTAGACGTGCATTAAGAAGCTCTAGATTTAGAGTCATATCCTTTTTCAGCTTGCGCTCGAGTGATTTGACATCTACCATCTGAAATGAGGGCTTCATTTTTTCAAAAAGATGATGTTTTTGTTTAGATATGCAAGTGTGTAGAAAAGGAGTTTGCAGATGAATCAAAGCAAGAATGAGAGTGAGTTTATAGATGATCAGAGCCTTCATCTCCTTGCATATATTTATTCAGCTTTGCATGCAGGAATCGAGAACACTCGATTGCTTCTCTTAGCTGATCAGCTATCCAATTTGATGGATAATTAGCTGAATTAATGATGCATGCTTTCCAGCCGTTCGATCGTTAAACAACTTTATTATCATGTGGCTGAGATGGAGTTATTTTGAAAATGGGGTAGTTGCCATAAATAGCAAAATATTTTCTGCAGATCTTGCTATTTATATCTCATTAGAAAACTATATTTTCCTTTTCGTCTTCGAAGAGTTGATTTAATATCAATGTAGAGATATTAATGGCAACTTGTGAGATAGAACTCTATTTTCAAATTGTAGCCGTTGAATATAATACAAGAAATTTCATAATCTCAACGGTAACAATTTAATTATGATAAGCTTTGAGGATTTAAAAAAAACTTACCCGGAGTCAGTTGGGATACAGTCCAACTGATTGGTTTGATGATTCAGCGGTTGGGTGATCAGTTTCGTCATGTTTCTCAGTCACCGCTGATGAGCTGGCTGAAGCTGAAGCTGTAACTGAACTGAATTGATCAATTTGTTTGGTCAGTTGCTTGACTTTCTTGAGACAGTTTTCGCTTCTTGAAGGGCCTAGCTGGACTAGTTGCACTGCTTCCTTTCGAGCAGTTTGAATGATTTGTAGTTGAAACAAATTCAGTTTTGTTCTTTGGCAGTTCGGGCCTTGCTGTCCTCCTGGCTTGGTGAAGGTGAAGCAGAAGGGCAACGGACGAGTTTTTCATCCTTTGATTGAGGGATTGTGAATTTTCTTTTGGTGACGGTCGGAACTGATCATTTTTCATAATCAATTGTACGCCTTTTGAGCTGGGTGTGAGTAGAGGAGTGACATAGCTCTTGGATAGGAGATTTGGTGATGTGGCTGTATCTTCACCATCATTGTCTCTTTCATCAGCATGCCTGGGATTCCTCTGAGGAACCACGACTTCAGTATGTGATAGTTGTGGTTCTCTTCTTTCGGTGGCAGTTGGAGTTTGTCGTGATGGCTCAGCTGACTGACTTGATAATTTATCAAAGTTCAGTTTTCGACAAAGCGAGCCAGTTGGGCAGTTGACTGATTGATTTGCAACCCCAACTCCTTGAGTCATGATGCTGGTTTTGAATTTAGCTAACAAGGCGGTTGCTGGAATCTTGTTGACAAGCCGGTGATTCATGATGTGCTGGACTTGCACAATGGTTGGAGGGAATGGATTTGACGATCCTATCCATTTAATGCTCCAAGTTTCTTCACGTTGCCAGTAGCTCATGCCATGAAAGACAGTTAGCAAAAAGTGAGACTGGATGGACATAAAATGTCTCCAGTTATACCAATAGAAATATCGGTGGAGTTGTTTGAACAACTCTTGGTCACGTTGTGCAACAAAAGCAAAGTGAGTGAGAAGGAGATTGGTCACTTCCTTTTGTGCACCTTTGACTGCATATTCACCACTATAGAAAGTGCGAATATTTTCTTCAGTCAGCTGGAGAGGAGGGCATGTGCTTCTGAAGTAGTCCGTTCCATAGTTTGGATGAGAGATTCCAATAAATGGAATAAGCTCATCTGGATTAGAGCAAACCTGAAAATCAACTGGTGATCCATTCTTTGATCTTGGAGAATGAACGGCGTTGGTAGTTGAGTTGCTCGAAGTGTTGTTGCTTGTCTTTGCCTTTGCTTTTCTCTTTTTTCTTAGTGACTGAAGATGAGCAGTTCCCTTCTTGGGAATCCAGTCAGAGATAAGGACTGGTAGTGATTCATCATTTGGAAATTTAAGCAAGTCTTCAATCATCTTTCTCATTCTTAGAACAAGTCCTACTTTGGACTCAAATTTGCCAGATGTCTTTGAGTCAGAGGCCTTGACGACTTGATGCTTGACTTGTTGGAAGACAAATTCTGCCCAGTTTATTTGTTGCCCTTCAGCAAGGTGAATCATAACCTTGTATCTCTCTTGGGTGAGTTGACTCAGACTTACAATGGCCCCGAACATCATCTTGTTTGTTATGTCAAATAGAACGCCATACTCGGGCTTCGGGTCAGTTTTAGCGGTTGTAAAACTGAATTGCTTGTTGCAGGTTGAAGCTTTCCATTCTCTCCAGTATGACTCTGTAGATTCCTTTAGTTCTTGAACTAATGAACCTTCTTGTGGAAGCTCGAACACTTCTGCAATTGTTGTCTCAGTGATTTGTAGTAGCCATCCTTGAATCACTGATGATACTATCTTTCCATCTGCAGATAATTTTGCTTGAAGTAAAAATTCACTCACTAAATTTTGTCTAAAGAACTTTGGTGGTGTTTCCAGGTAGTGAAGAATTCCTGTCTTGTGAAGATTTGACAGAAGGGTTGAATTGTTCAATTCATTTAGAATCAATTGAAAATTCTTCCTATCAAGGAATTTGTCTCTCATAAGTTGCTCTTTGAAGGAATTTAGAGATCTGGATAATTCGGCCATCTTTGGGATTGTCTGAGATTTTGGGAATTTCAGGATCTTTGAGAGAGAGAGAGTTTTTGAGATTGCAGGAGGAGTATTTTTGAGAGGCTAGAAAGAGGGGGCTTTTTATGAGTGTTTGGGCAGACGCATAGATCTGATGGTTGGAATGGTATTATCCTCTGGCCTCTTTTGGTCGTTGGCATTTAATGACTTTGACACGTGTCATTATCTTGCAACGGTCAAAATTTTCAAAAATAAATGCGAAGCTCGACATTTATTTGAAAGCAAAAGAAATAGTCTTTTTATATATATCAAAAATAAATAATTACAAACTGAATTACAAGAAGTAAACTTAGGGCTTTCTAATCAGTTTGAACTTGATCAGCCACTTAGTCCTTCTTGTGATCAGTTTTTCTCCTCTTGGCCAGCGGTTCTGTGACATCATCTTCATCATCCTCATCGCTGCTCGATGACTGAGTTTCAGCTAACTGGAGTCTTGGATGGGCTTGCAACTGCTGGATTTGCTCAGTGTGCAGTTTAACCTGTTGCTGCAGGCTGTGGATGAGTTCCAAATAATAGGCAGAGAGCTGAACTGTAGAACTGCTTGGTTGAGCATCGAACTGAATTGCTCTTGAGTCAGCTTCCTCGCCTGCTTCAGTTCTAATCAGTTCCTCGCAAGGAACTGTGTGGGATAGTTCGTCCGTCTCCATGCTCATTTGGTAGGCAAGTTGATCATCTTTTTGAGCTGATTGATCAGCTGACTGGTCAGTCTCAGCTGGCTCTGGATCAACTGGAGGAATAGATGAGGTGGCTCCTTTCTCAGTAGTTGGATCTTGTCAAAAGGCTGTCTGGGGCTCAACTGCCTCCTTAAACTGTTGAGTCTTCTCAGCTGACTCTTCAGGAATGATGTTGATTTCAACTTCAGCTTCGTGAGGAGATTTCTCAGAGTGAAGTTCTCTCATCACTTCATCAATGAGATCATCCTCTGGGGTGAGTGTTTGAATTCTTTCTACAGTTGATGGCTGTCCAGACTGATGGCTTTGTGATTTCTTTATTAATTCATTGAATAGTCATTTGTGCTGAACATGGGAGTGCGTCTATCTTTTCCTTTCTCTTTCTGTAGTGATGATGGGCAGCTCTAACCTTTGAAGCTTGCACATTTCATCAATCACATCTTTCATCGAGCCTTCTGATGGATTTGAGCATTCTTTCCTCATATGTAGCTGCCTCATAAGATGTTTGCCCTTAGTGATTTCGGCATTCTCACTGTCCGTCCACCATAGGCTCCATTCTTCTTCTCGCCTTCAAAAACTCATTCCATGGAACGCGAGCAATGAAAGGAAGGGTTCTGATGGATACAGATGTCTCCATAAAAACCAATAGATGTATCTGGTCAAAGTGTGGAAGAGTTCTTCATGACCAGTTAGTTCATGGGCGTAGTGTTGAGCCATATGCTTCTGTGTTGTGTCATCAGCCCATTTCTTCACAGACTCTCCTTGTGAGTAGGCTCTTATGTTTCCCTCAACTTGAGCCATTAGGGGGCATGTCATTTGAAAGTAATCTGCCCCAGCTCCATCGTGAGGAATCCCTTTTGCAGGGATGATATCTTCTGGATTCTCACACGGAGCCATATCCTCAACAGTTAGATTTAGTGGAACTGTTGGATCTGGCATGGGACTTGATTCCTTTCTCTTCTTGGATTGAGGAAGTAAGATTCTTCTCCTTTTTGTTTGACCAGCTTGCTTCTTCTTTGGAGCTGATCTGGCAGCTGCTTGTCTGGCTGATTGCCCAGCAGTGTCAGCTCTAATTGCAACTGAGCTCTGTTGCCTGGTAAATGATCTCAGTTGGGTGATGTGCCGGTTCCAGCTGCAATTGAACTTGACCCAATTTTTTGTTTCAGTGTCAAGGAACCCACTGGGGACCTAAATCTCTGAGCCAGAGGAATGTCATCATCAGAGTCATCCTAAGATGTGCCAGTAACTTGCTTCTTTCCCTTGCCTTCAGCTGCAGGCTTCTTCCTTTTTGGCTGGTCAGTTTGGTCAGGATCAATTTCCACGATTTTGAGTGGTTTTGAAATGAAGTCATTGCTCACTATGGTTTTTAACTTTGTTTCCTCAGTCATCCAAGAAAATTATTTCTCCAGAATAATGCTCACTCGACTGATGTATCTAATTCTTTAAGGGAATTTCTTATTATCCCAACGGCTTTCAATGATATCAACGTATATCTTCAATTGATCGAAAAAGTATTGTGCCCAGTTGAGCTCCATTCGGTTGTAGATGGCGGCGCAGATCTTGTATTTTATTTCTGACATTTCAGATTGACTGCCAGTTGTCCCTACCATAATTTTTGAGGCGATGGCAGCGAGCACCTGATATTCATCTTGAAACTTTGAGATGAGATGATTGCTTTTATACGGTTGAGTTTCACCTTCCTTTTTCCAGAAATCATAAGCTTCCTGGAGATTGATTTGAACTTCTTCCAGCTTGAGTCCGTTGTTAGGTAGATCGAACATGTTGCTTAGAGATTCAGCTGTCACGATGATCTCATGTCCTCTTACTTCAGATCTGATCTCTTTGGGATTTGAAGAACCATTTGAATTTAAGAAAAATTCAGCAACTGGTTCTGGGTAAATGCGTTCTGGAAATACCTCTAGGAACGTCTTCAGCTTGGCCTGAGAAAGCTTTTCGATGATTATTCCACTTAGAGGGGAAACATTGCAGGCTTGAAGTAATCCAGCTGGGTTGAAAAACTTATCTCTGTCGAGTTTTTCACAAAATACTTTAGAGTCTTCTCCAGACTGACGGAAATTGAATCTCCTGCGAGTTGGGTTTTGAGCCATAATGCTTTGATGAGAAATTAATTTGTAAGGCTGACGAATTGATCTTTGAGGACTGAAGAGTTTTGTTTTTTCTCGGAGAAGGGAGATAGGGAGAAAGAGATAAGTCGGTAGTAAAAGTGAGAAACTTATCTCGAGTATTCAGCTATCTTATTTATATAGTGAGATGAGACTCATCCAACGGTTGGGACGTTTCGTATGCCTTGATTTCAACGGTTGGATTAATTCAATTGACACGACGATTGACCTTTCATTTCTATCCGTTGGGGATAAATGAGGGGGGAGAGAGAAAGTTCAACGATAATATTTGAGTGACACGTGTTTTTTACCATTTTCACTATTGAAATTTTGAACTTATCTTTTCTTTCTAGCAGTTTCTTCTTGGCTTGAAACTGATTACGTCATCAGTTGGCTTCGGCTGTAGCTGATGATCTTTCTGTTGATCAGCTCTGACTGAGATGTTTTCTCATCAGTTCCTTACTGGTCTTGACTGCTGGGGCCTTCATTCAGTTATTTCTCAGTTCAGCTGTTCATCAGTTCTGCTGCTTTCCTTCAGCTGGTTCTTGAACTGATATCTCCTTTTGAGTTGGTTCCAGTTCCTGTGATTTCTTCATCAGTTTGATCTTTTTCCAGCTGGTATGTCTTGTCTGACTGACTGGATCATCAGTTTGAGCGAATAAACTTATGATTTAGTCGAGCTGATGGATTAAGCTGATCAGTTTTAGTTTACTTTTTCTGCACAACTTCTCGCTTTATTTCAAACTGATAGCTTATTTGTCCAACTAATCAGTTGATGACTTTCTCAGTTATGAACTACTTATTCAGATGAGTTGAAGCCTTTCGGTTCAGTTCTTCACTTCAGCTGGAATGGATTCTTAGCCTTTTTCTTCCAGTTGATCATCTTCATCCTTTCATGCTAGCTCAAGTAGTCCCAATTGTATGCATAGCTCCATAAACCTTGCTTCAGACAATGGTTTGGTGAAGATGTCGGCTATCTGCTTCTCAGTGATGACATATTTGATGCATATGTCTTTCTTCTCGATGTGATCTCTGATGAAGTGATGTCTTATGTCAATGTGCTTGGTTCTTGAATGCAGAACTGGATTCTGAGATATTGCAATTGCACTATTGTTGTCACAGTAGATAGGTACTTCTTCAGTTTCGACTTTATAGTCCTTCAACTGTTGCTTCATCCAGAGTATCTGAGCACAGCAGCTTCCAGCAGCTACATATTCTGCTTCAATAGTTGACGTGGCAACTGAGTGCTGCTTCTTGCTAAACCAGGATATCAGTTTGCTTCCCAGAAACTGACATGTTCCACTGGTGCTTTTTCTGTCAATCTTGCATCCACCAAAGTCTGAATCTGAATAACCAATTAGACTTAAACTGTTATCTCTAGGATACCATAGTCCAAGATTTATGGTTCCTTTGAGATATTTGATAATCCTCTTTGCTACTTCAAGATGACTTTTGTTTGGGTTAGCTTGAAACTGTGCGCATAGACCGACTGAATAGGAGATGTCTGGTCAGATAGTTGTTAAGTAAAGTAGTGACCCGATGATTCTTCTGTAATATGTCTGGCTAACTGATTCTCCTTCTTCATCAAGAGTTAGCTGAACTGATGGATTCATAAGAATCTTGAGAGTTTTTCCTTTATTAACTCCAAACTTCTTGACTAGCTCCTTAGTGTACTTGGCCTGGCTGATAAAAATTCCATCTTTCAGCTACTTCACTTGGAGTCCTAGGAAGAATGTCATTTCTCCCATCATGCTCATCTCAAATTCACTTTGCATCAGTTGAGCGAATCATGTGCATAGATCTTTGCTTTTTGATCCAAAAATTATGTCATCCACATAAATTTGAACCATTAAGATCTCAGTTGATCGTTCTATTCGGAATAGAGTTCGATCAATGACTCCCTTTTGAAACCCATTTTTCAGTAAAAATGTTGTGAGAGTTTCATACCACGCTCTAGGAGCTTGTTTCAGTCCGTAGAGGGCATTCTTCAGTTTGAAAACTTGATCACCAATTTTAAAGCCTGGCGGTTGCTCGACATACACGTCCTCCTTGAGCATTCCTTGAAGAAAAGCACTCTTGACATCTATTTGGTAGACTGTGAAATTGAAGTGAGCTGCATAGGCTAGGAACAGTCTGATGGCTTCCAATCTTGCAACTGGTGTGAATGTCTCATCAAAGTTGATCTCTTCACTTTGTGAGTATCCTTTGGCTACCAATCTCGCCTTGTTCCTTGTGATCACACCTTGTTCATCCAGTTTGTTGTGAAAAACCCATTTTGTACCAATGACCTTCTGGGTTTTTGGTCTATCGACAAGAAACCATACGTCATTTCTTGTGAACTGATTTTGTTCTTCTTGCATGACCATGATCCAGTCTGAATCTTCTAAGGCTTCTTTAACGTTTGCTGGTTCCGTTTGAGATATGAAGCATGTGAATAATGCATGCTAAGTTGAACTTTTGGTTTGAACTTGACTTCTTAGATCACCAACTATCTTGTCAGTTGGATGGCTTCATAACCATTTGGGCAAGATAGCTTCAGCTGGTTCTACTGTGGTGACGTCATCAGTTATCCTTCCATCAGTTGGTTCGGCATCTTCATCAGTTCTTCTCCCTGTTTCAGTTGTGGGGTTAATGGTCTCAGCACGATTTGTGTCTTCATAGACCATATTGTTCTCAACTGGTTTAGTACCAGTTTCATTGCCTTCTTCTAGTGAAACTTCAAGCTGCTCTGGAACAATGTGATCCACATAGTCCTGTGAGTTCTCAGTTTCACTAGGTAGTACTTGAACTGATGTGTCTATTGTTTCTTTGTTCCTGTACTCATTAGCAAATTCATCAAATACCACATGACATGTTATTTCCACAACAAGAGTTCGTTTATTGAACACTTTGTAAGCTTGTGCGTGAGGTGAATTGTACTCAAGAAATATTCCCTCATCAGCTTTAGCACTGAAAGCTTTCAATTGATTCTTGCCATTGTTGTGAATATAACATTTACAGCTAAATTTTTTAAAATATGAAATGGAAGGGTTACGACCCCTATACAGCTCATAGGGTGTTTTGTCAAGTGCGGCTACGATGGCACTTCAATTTTGAGTATGGCATGCTGTGTTGACTGCTTCAGCCCAGTAACCTTCAGCTATGTTGGCATCAGCTATCATTGCTCGAGCTGCTTCTTTGAGTGTCCGGTTTCGCTGTTCGGCTAAGCCGTTTTGTTGTGGAGTTCTTGCAGCTGAGTGTTCATGAGTGATTCCAAGCTGGTTGAGAAAGCTGATCATTTGTTGATTCACAAATTCAGTTCCATTGTCGAAGCGAATCCTTTGAACTGATCTCTCTTTTTCAGTTTGTAGCCTTCTGATCAGCGCCGTTAGCTTGTCGTAAGTTTTTTGCTCCTCAACAATTCCACCCACATATATCTTGAGAAATCATCAACTATTACAAGAGTGAATCTTTTGCCTTTTGGGGTTTGTGGTCTGACTAGACCAAACAGATCCATATGTAGTTGTTCCTGGTGGATGACTCCTATTCTTGAAGGATGACTTCATTTGCTTCCCTTTTTGGCATGGTCCACACACACCTGTTTTCTTATATATCTCCTTGGGAAGCCCCTCAACTAGCTCTTTCTTGGCTAGGTAGTTGATTGTTTTGAAGTTGAGGTGGTTTAGTCATCGATGCCATAGCCAGCTTGCTTTAGTTGATCCTTTTGAAAGAAAGTAAGCTTCTGAGTAGCCGGTTGACCAATCAACAATGTATATGTTGCCTCTCATTATACCAGTAAGAAGAATTACTCCAGTTGACTTGTCTCTTATGTTGCAGGAGTTTTTGGTTAAGTTAACTGAGTAGCCATTGTCGCACAGCTGGCTGATGCTGAGTAGTTTGTGTTTTAGTCCATCCACGTGGGAGACTCCATTTACTACAACTTTTCCCTTGACCACGAACCCTTCTCCAATGGTTCGGCTTTTGGAGTTGTCTCCAAATGTGACAAGTGGACCTTTGACTTCTTCATAACCGTCGAGATCTTCTCTGTCTCCGGTCATGTGCTTGTAGCACCCGCTATCTAGATACCAAATATCTTTGGTTTTCTTCATAAATAGGATGCTCTTATCCTGCAAGAACAAGGATTAGCATTTAGGGACCTGTTTCATATCGGGTCCTTGTTGATATATCAAGTTCTTTGGAATCCAAACTTGCCAAACTTTTGGCTTTTTATCACTCCGAGAATCAACTGATTTGGATCGCTTGATCAGTTTAGATTTTCTTTCAACTCTTCTATTTTGAGTTGAATCAGTTGAATGGTACCTGCATTGAAAGTTAGTAGGATAAAACAATTCAACTAAAATGCTGTTATCGAGAGACCTTTGAGCTCTTCTATCAGGCCAATGCTTTGTGTGTTTCCAGTTTGCTGGATTGAACCCTTTTGGATTAGCTCTAGGTTCATTTCTGGAATCCAGGTACTCATTATAGTGATGATAGAGTTAAAATGAGTTTCTTTGATCTCTCCTATAAGTGTTTTGATTGAACTGCTTGGCAGGATAGGCTTGAGATCTAAACTGGTCTTTCTTTTTAAAGTGGACTGATCTATCAGTTTGCCTTGGAGGCATTTTGTACTGAGCTGGTGGTCTTTGTTGAACTGAAGGCTTTGAATGAATGGATTGATTTGAGTGAACTGATAGTCTTGGCTGGAAGTTTGGCTTCAGTTGACCTGGTTTTTTGGTTGGGAGAACTGACCAAATTGTCTAGGCTGAGTTTGAGGATTTCTCAATATTCCTTTGTCTTTGGTTGGCTCAGCTAGCTGATCATGAGATCTAGTGAATCCTTTTAGGATTCCTTTATCACTGGGTTGAGCAACTGCTTTTCCTTTTTCTAAGGCAGTGAACTTGCTATATCCTAGCCCTGAGCTACTGGTTCCAATTCTTTGATTATTTAATATCTCATCTAGAGTTTGAGATCCATTTTTGAACTTCAGAGTTACTTTCTCTCTCTCATGGATCTCTTGCTTGAGTTTTTGATTCTCAGCTTCTAGATCAGCAGTTCTTAGTTTCAACTTTTCAAATTCCACAAATTGAGACTCAAGAAAATTCAATCGTTCATGATCAATGCTCAGTTTTCTAACTCTATTTCTCAGTTCATCATTTTCATCTTTCAGTTCAACATGCAAGCAAGATATTGAAGCTAATTGATCTTCTAGCATCATAAGTTTCATGTCAAGTTCATTGCCAGAAACAGTTACTTCATTAATATGATAGAAGGAGGTTTGAGAATCAGCTGTACTAACCTCTTCATCATTGTCAGCCATGAGGCAGAATAGCGCTTCATCATCTGAGCTGTAGCCGTCAGAATCAATTCCAGATGGATAGTCTGAATCGTCTAACACGGCATTCTCATAATTTGCAACCATTGCTCTCCTTTTGAAGAAGCTTTTCCTCACTTTGGCTTTCTTGTCTTCAGGGAGTTCTGGACATTCATATCTGTAATGTCCTTATTTGTGGCAGTGAAAACATTCTCCTAGATTTCAGTTGCCACCCCTGAACGGTTCAGCTGATCGTTCAGCTGGTTGATGAGTTCTCTCATCTTTTGGGATTTCATCAGTTTGAGGTGGAACTGATTGTTTATCCCAAACTCTCTTCAACTTTTCTAACAACCTGGTAACTGATTGGATTTGATCATTGATGTCTTCAGTCAGGTTCTCCTTCTTTTCAGTTGTTTCTCTTTTTCATTTGGATGAAGATCCGCCTTGATTTTCTCTGGCTGGTGAGCTTCTAGGACGGAAGTTGTTTCTTTCTCGAGTATCTCTAAACCGGTTCCTTTCACCATAAAAGGCTACATCTTGAGCTGATGATGTTGCCGCTTCCTTATTTCGGTTTAGACTGTACTCATGAGCTTTGAGAGAGCCAAACAGTTCTCTGGGAGTGATGCTATTTAGATTTCTTGATTCTTTTGTAGCTATCACTTTCATGTCCCATTCTTCAGTGAGATTATCTAAAACCTTGGAATTCATCTCAGAATTGGGATAACTTCTCCCGAGGTTGGTCATCTCACTGATGATGCCTAGAAATCTGGTTTCAAGGCTTGAGATGGACTCTTCTGGCTGCATTTTGAAGGATTCATATCTGTCGACTGCCAGTTGGAGCTTGTTTCCTTTGATGGCTTCGGACTCTTGGCATAGGTCTACTAGTAAGTCCCATATCTCCTTGGCAGTTGTGCAGTTCTTTATGTCCTTCATTCTGTCCTCATCTAGAGTTTGAAATAATGCAGCTTGAGCAACGAACTCTAGATTTTTCAACTTTTTCTCTTCACTGGTGAGAAGATTAGTTGGCTTTAGGATCCTTGCTGGTTGATTGATATCAACTATGTGAGCATCATTGTCCATCATGATGATGATTGGACCATCTTCAATGACTTCCCACATATTCTCATGAATCGAGCAGAGATGCGCCTTCATTCTCCTGCTCCAATTATCACAATTCTCAACTGAAAACAATGGTAGCTTATGGTTTCCCATAGCTAGAATGTTAGCACAAATAAGTAGATCTGATTCAGTTGATCTGCAGAAACGGCTGATCCTTAGAATCAACCGCTCTGATACCACTTGTTGGTCCCGGACGAGTCGATATCAGTTTAGAGGGAGAGGGGGGGTGAATAAACTGATTAAAAACTTTCACTTCAAATGCGGAATAATAAGGGCCCTTTGACTCGCTTAGAGAAACTTATCTATGCACAAACTGGTTGATCAGTTATGACAGCTTGAGTGCAGATTGTGTGAGCTTGTGTACAGTTCAAAGATATACAATAATCAAAATAGTACAACACACAGGTGATTTATAGAGGTTTGAAGTCTCAAACTTCTACGTCCTCTCTTCCTTCCACAGAAGGGCAACTTCACTATATAACTTGAGTTTCTTTACAAATTACACAATGAAGGACAGTTGGCTGAACCTGGTAACTGCTCGCTAACTCAGCGGGTCGACGACTCACACTTGAAGTTCCTAACTACTTGCTAGGAAGGTAGGTGCTATTGACGTCTTTACAAGATTTTAGATCTCTTTCGATCTTCAAGAGGTTTGTCTTGAACAAAGGGTATCACCTGATGTGCTCCTTCAATTGAGCTGGGTAGTTGATCTTTGTATTGCTGAAACTGAGAAGGGTGCCTTAGCTGGATTGTCAACAGCTAACTGAAATCTTGACTCTTTGAATTCTTCTTCTCAGTTGGACTCTCGCAGTTTTTAACAAATGCTGAACTTGAGCTAAGTGAGAAGGGGAGAAAGAAAGCTCTGCTTGAATATTTTAAGAATGTGTATGCAAAAGTCTTGGAGGCGAAGAGTGTTTAAAACTCTGACTCACTCGTCTTTTATAGAGGAGTGATTTTATGACCGTTGAGTTCCATTGATCGGTGGCTCTGTTGGCTCATCAATGGCAGATGATCTTTATTGATCGCTGGAGCTTTTGGTTGAAGTAGCCGTTGCTTTGCCAATTGATCTCCATTGGATATTTAATTCCATGATCTCCGTTGAAGCATTTAATCATGATTCGCTGGTTAAGCAATAACTCCAAGGTTCTCTGGCTTCAGTTTTAGCAACTTTGAGTTCCAGTTGACAGTTCTGAACTTGTCTGTTCAGTTCGGCCATTGCTTCAGTTGGCAGTTTTGAGCTTGTCAGCTCAGTTTGGCCATTGCTCCAGTTGGCAGTTTTGAGCTTGTCAGCTCAGTTTGGCCATTGCTCCAGTTGGCAGTTCTAAGCTTGTCAGCTTAGTTTGGCCATTGCTCTAGTTGGCAGTTTTGAGCTTGTCAGCTCAGTTTGGCCATTGCTCCAGTTGGTAATTTTGAGCTTGTCAGCTCAGTTTGGCCATTGCTCCAGTTGGCAGTTTTTAGCTTATTTCTCCAGTTCGACTGATCTCAAGTTTTTGGCTAGCTTGTCAGTTTGACTGCTTTCTCTTGAGCTTTCTTGTCAGCTTGACTAATCACAAGCTGGCTGACTTCAGTTCTGGCCTTTAGCTGATCTGTCTGTTTACTTCAGTTTGGCCATCAGCTGGTTATTTCCAGTCTTCAGTTTAAACTGATCTCTTATCAGTTTCTTCGGTCTAGTCGATTCTTTTCTCCCTCAGCTCAGCTGACTTAGCTGTCAGTTTGTTTCGACTGGTTCGACTTTTTGACCCCTCAGTTGAGTTGAGTTCTGACTGGATGACGTATCCTTGCAGCTGGTAGACCATACTTCAGATTGGTTGACTTTGGCTTTAATTGAATTCCTTCTTGATGCTCTGGATTGGTCAGCTCAGATCTACAACTTGAATTTTAGTCAGTTTTTCATAAATAGTTTTGACATCTCATCAAAACCTAATCTAGAGGTTCCTTGATAGTTTTTCCTAAGAATGACATATAAATTTCTCTACTTGCACCTGTGCCCCATAGAGAAGGGTTCATCACAATTATATCATAACCCTTGCTCCCTCCTTTTAGTAATCTCTGTAGCAGTAAGTAGCTTGAAAGGAGGTTTGGCAGGAATAGGATTAGGCTTAGAGTTGATGTCCTTAGTACATGTGCTACCACTGTCCCCATTTTTATAATTTATAGCAGGGGATGAGGAGAACCTGGGAGTTCCTTTTAGCCTTCTGGTTAGGGCTTTAGTGGACTGTATCTGATCATGCCCCAAATCAATGGTCTCTAGCAGCGTAATGGGTTTAAACATCCTTATACTTGCTTGCAGATCTTCACTTAGGCCACTAACAAAGCTAGCCATGAAGTACTCTTCAGAAAATTCCCATTTGTTTAGAAGTAGCATACATGATTTAAGTTCCTCAAACTTATCCACATAATCCGTATAAGAGCCTGTGTGTTTAAGTTTGTTGAAGTCCATTATTATTTTAGACTCCTTTAGCTCTTCAACCCTAAAAGAAATCAAATTCTGGAACTGTTTCCAACTAAGTTCAGTCTTCTTGCTGGAGAGATTTTGATACCACAGTGCAGTTTTCCCCTCCAAATGCATGGAAGCTAGAGTAATTTTTTGGTGATCTGGAATATTAGGAACAAGATCAAAGTACCCCATACATTTTAAAATCCATGACCTCGGTTGAGAACCATCAAATTTTGGAAAATCGATCTTAGGAATAGGAGCAATCATACCAGTCGGCTCTGTAGCCATATGATTTTTATAAGTGGGAGGGGTTCTAAAGAAATCACCTTCAGCATCCCTGAATAATGGCCTAGAGAAATCTCCATCATTCTTCCAAATAGTTGGGGGTTCCCCCAAGATGGATTTGGGAGGTGGTTCTCCTAAAATGGATTTTGGCGCCTCATCTACCATTTTCCCTTTCTGGGCACTGGAAAGCTGTAACTGGATAGATGCTAAATTTTTCTCCAAACTATCTAACTTGCCATACAAACCTCCCATAGTTTGGTCCAAATTTTCAGCCACACCACTGATCTTTTCTTGTAATTTCATTTCCAGCGCCTCACGATGCATGGCTTCAGCTATCAATGTCTGATCCATCCTTTTTTGTGCTTCTTGTAGGTCTTTGGAACGAGTGACTTCAGCAATCTTTCCGAGGATCGTAAGCTCTGAAATACCACTTGTAATGTTTTACTTAATAAATCTAATATGAGAGAAGCAATCCTGGGTTTGTTGTGTTGTTTAACTGTATAAAGGTTTGATCTTGATAGAATAAAAGTTAGGAAAGAATAGAATTAGAAAGTTTGAGAAAGAGGAGGTAGAGAGAGAAAGTAGAAGGAGAGACGAATGTTGTAATTTTTTCTTCTCATTTCATTTCGCTACCCACAACCCTAAATAACAAGTTGTGGGGACCACAGTAATTCCATAGAACAATCACTTAATTGAAAATACATAAAATAACGATAAATAAAAGCTTGACTTCCACTGAACACGTGTATGCCTTAGATCTCTTATTTGAATGACTAGATGCTTGACACATGGCTCCTATCTTGTATTTTGACTTCCACATGTCTCAGATCCTTGCACATAGCAATTGACTGCTGATCAAGATCCTTTTTTTTTTTTTCCAATTCCCTCCGAAACATGACAAAATTCAGAATATTTTATAAAAAAAAAACAAAAGTTCAAGACATAATAAGTATATATTTAACTATTTATATATTAAGTGGGTTAGTTAGTGGAGGGACATCCATCAAGAAAATGCGATTTACAGCTGCCATGAAAATGGTGGAAATTGGAAAATGGATTGTTTATATGTGAAAATCCAAGGGAGAAACACAAGAGGGTATATTATCAAATGTGTAGCTTGCGTCAATTATTAAGGCTTTTTAACAAATCTATGCTTTAAAGACAGATAGACTAGCCTTATTGGAGTTCTATTAGACTATTATCGAATAGTAGTCACTAATTGCTTCTCATACTCATATTATTAATCAAATTATATTAATATTTATGATAAAATACACAATATATTATTATTGCATATTAAATACTAACCTATACTCATATTATTGTAACTATTGATTGTAAATTATGACATCAAAATACTCATCGCAAAATTTGGGTGTCTTTTGGTCATTATATGATAAATTCAAGAAAATCAATAGCTCGGGGAAACATAGAAAAGTTTGATATATAGAAACTATACACATATATAGAGCATGTTTTATTTTGAGAATTTAGTTTATTTTATGAATTTGCAAATGATGGATATAAAGTTTAATGGATATAATAGTTAAAATCAATATTCTATGATGCATTAAGAAAAAAGAAATGATAAATCATACCGCACTTATTTAGGTTACTACAATACATATAATGGGTTTGGCTTGCATATATTTTCAATACTAAAAAGTATACATTTATTTTCCTAAAAAATACTGCTAAATAAAGGGGCGATGACATTTTTTTTATAATTATTACATTATTTTAGATTGAAAAAAGTATCACTATTGTCATTGAAAAGTATCGATCTAATGTAAAATTTATATACAACCATTCGTACGCTCATTTAATCGTTAATTTTGTTGTTGTTGAGAAGAATATCTAAGTCAAAATAATCAACTAATCAAAAGACTAAGTTATCCACTAATTTAATACAGTGAACGTTTGATATTTATTTAGTAATATATTCTTATTCCTCCAAGTAAAATCCTCCTAAAAACAAACGAGCCTTAAAAATTAGACGGTTTAGATTTTACCATATCCAACATCAATTTTTTTTTTTACTTCAAAAAGAAAAGAAAAAAAACTTAACGAACCCTCCATTTTGAGGTAACCCTCCTTTCATGGAGCTAAAACACGATTTCGAGCCATCAATTTAAAAGCAATAATTTTAAAGCATGATTTTTTGTTTTTGTTTTAAGCTGATTCTTGCTTCTCATTTTCTTGGTTGAATATCAGAAAAGGGGGAAAATATACCTACAATTTGTAAAGAGGAGAAAAGGCAATCGAAAATTCAGCAAAATGTTGTACAAATTGGTTTCCCTATTGGCACTCCTCTTTGGCGCCGCCGCTGCCGCCGCCGTGCGGCCCCAACACCTCCACCACGGTAAGAAAATATCGCAGCTGTCCGGCGATGCTCTGATCCAAGCTGCATGCCACGGCGTCGGCGGCGACGAATCAGAATGCATATCAACCCTGCAATCTGCGCCGGCGGATCAGAAGGCTGATGCTAATGGCCTCGCCTTCTTCACCCTCAGGCAAGTATATGTATGTGTGTGTGTCTTTATATATATCTATACATATATATATGCCTAGCATTACTAAATTCTAAACTTAATTCAATTCTTTTATATAAAAGACTGGTTTGGTTGATATGAAAGTAAAGTTTTCAAGGAATATGATTTCTAAGAATGTTATTCTGAGGAAAATGAATACCAATGAATTTATTATCCTGTGTTTGGAGAATAATAGATAAATTACCAGGATTCTGAAATATATATACACATACTTTTATAAAAAATAATATATACACACTTAAACACTATAGATACACTCATCACATATAAATAAGAATAATACCTCTTGATACAATTAATTACATTTATATACGCATACTCAACCACATCATACATTAATTATATTATAGAGAAACACAAAATACAACAATTATCTCTATGATTAAAAGCGTTTCATTTATGCAGACACCTACACAATCACAACCAATAGATGTATTTTCAATGGAGAAGAGCGGAAACTACGAGAAAGGTTCACGATTAATTGAAAAGAAATTCACATGTTATTATTATATTTAAATTATCATCAAAATTTACATTGACAACGTTGCTAATGAATTTCTCAAAAATATCGGAAATATATTTTTTTCAAAATATTGTATTCTACTGGGCAATTTACACCTGCAACATTAATAGTAAATTTTTTTGAAAATTTGAAAAGATTTTATTTTTCCAGAAATATTAAATTCTTGAATTTTTTGAAAATATTGGAAACCATTTTTTTTTAGAAATATCAACTTTTTCGATCAATGATAAGAATCACTTTTTTAATAAGTACTATATTTTCCTATATGTATATGATTTAAATTCCTAAGAATGAGGAAAAAGAATACCTATAATAAGTAAGGAATAAGAATCCTTGAATGTTGTACTACTTTCCTTATAATCAGGATTCTTTTTACTTTCCCACTTACCTTAAAATTAAACCAAACACTGTAATTTGAAAAAAGAGAATCAGATTATTTTTCCAACCCACATTCCGTGTCAACCAAACATGCCCAAAGTGTATTTCCTTTTTCTAATCGTGTAGATATCAAATTTATGTTATTAAACATTTAATTGGCATATTATGAAAAAAAATAAAAATGCTACCTATATTTAGGGGTGTAATCGAACTGAACTGAGCCGAGCAAAGTATCGCCAAGTTCAAGCTTGACTCATTTATTTTCGGGCTGAACTTCAAGCTTTTCTTATTGAATACTTTGAGACTCATGAATTTATTCGAGCTTAATCGAGCCTCAATGAACTTTCTAAATTTAAATATTCATTAATTTCTTTCAAAAACAAATTATTATATTCATAAATTATATTATATTTATTAAAATTCATTAATTTCTTATAATAAATAAAGCTAATAAGACGCCTAATATGCTTATTACTCGTTAAAATAAAAAAAAATGCAAGTTTTTATCAAGTTAATAATATTATATTTTCAAACTAACTCACTTATAATGAACTTGTTCACGAGCTGACCAGTGTGAAGCTCAAGCTTGCCTCGTTTAGTTAACGAGTTTTATCTAATTGAGATTCGAATAGCTTTCAAACTGCTTGACTCATTTACAACCATAGTTAGATTATAACGTGCATGTTTCCTCATGAAATCGGCATATATGCTCTTTTTTTTTAAATTCCTGAAAAGAAGTTTCGGGAGGTCGAATTGGTAGAATGGGCAACCGTGACTATTAACTAATCATTGGTTCAAATTACTCCAACTTCTTAAAATCAAATGTAAATCCTCTATACAGTAATATTATTGGGACAAGAGAAAAATATTACTATAAAGAGGTTACTCTTATATAGAGTTTACATATAAAAATTATTTTTTTTAAATTAATATATATTATACAACACTTGGAAATGTTTCTTCATATTTTAAAGACAGTAATTTAAAATGTATATAAGATTCATTTATGTGTTTTAACCGAAGAAGACATCATTTTAGGAATCAGACAAGAAATGCGAGGTGATAATCTAGAGGATGATAGTGTAAAAACATAAAATGTATCATAGCAAGAAGCTTCAAGCATGTTGGATAAGCTGGAAATGTTTTGGATTCAATAAGAAGATAATTGTGTTAATGAGTTACTTCGAAAGCGCAAGTTAAATGATGTGGTATTAACCCAAAAAATAAAGTATTGTCACATGTAACTTTTTATTTCATACAATCTTAAGTTTATAATGTAACACATGTAATTAAATAGTTCTAGATATTTTATATCGATATTTAAATATACTTAAAATTTAATGTCATTTTATTACTATATGGAGGTAAATTTCTTAACGATGATCCTAAAAAAAATATCGGAATATACAATCTAGAGGTTATTCTTATTTCTAACTGATGCCGAGTTGAGACCATAACTTTTTATTATTATAAAAAAATTATTCTTATATAGAGTATTTATATATATATAGATTTTACTGTACTCATAAATAGCGACTACGGCTAGCTAAAAGCAAGTACTAAAATCTTGTCTAGTTCTTAATTACCATTTTTCTACATCCAGATTTGTAGAAAATCATGCAGAAAACATCACCACAGGCATAAAGAAAATAAACGCAATTCCTGACGTGGCACCAATGCTTCAATCAGCTTTAACAGATTGCATGGATCAATACACTTCTCTCGACGATTTGATTGAAGATGCAATCGTGGCCGTTCAATCCCATACCTATCCAGAGGCTCAGAAATTCATCACGGCTGGCCTCGCCGGCGTTGATCTCTGCGACTCTCAGCTCAAAACCAGCAATTTTGAGGAAAAAGCAGAGAACAAAACCGGAGAGGATTTTCTCATGGCTGCAGATTTGACCAAATACAACGTTCTTCACAAGAAATTGTTGGCTGCTGCTCAAAACATTCTCACACATGATTGAAATTGAGCTTAATTAATATATATACATACATACATATATATATACATATAGATATATGTTCTTCACTATATATATGCAAATTGTTGTACGTACTACTGTACTAGTAGATTTGAATTAAGCCATGAAATCAAAGAGATTTGTAATGTTTAATGCTTTGTGATTGTGGTGCTACGCCATATGTATACTACTGTTTATTATAAAAGGATTTCAATTTGAAGCATTTTCCATTTTTTGATTTGTCGCCGTTTGTGTTTCAACTATGTATGCATTTTTTTAGGAGTTGGGGTTCACATGTTGGAAATAATCTAATCTGGATTCACGTATATATGTTATATTAATATGCATAAGTTGTCTTAAGCTTGTCCAATTAAAGTGATCTAAATAATGTTTTAATTTGGACTAAAACAGATATCATATGATCATGGAATTAAAAAGTGTGGAACCCAACCCATAAAGAGATTTGTAATTTATTGCGGTACCAAATTGTAAATTAAGAACTACTATATATATTAGTAGAGTTCGATCCCCAAGTGATGGCTCACCCACACTCTTGAGGCTATGTTCCTTCATTAGCTCTCACTAAGGAAAACTAAGGGAGCCATTCACTTAGAATATCCAAACCATCTGAAGAACACAAGAATCTCCAAAGCGTGGATTCGGGTACGCTTCCGGTTTCGTGTTATGATCTTGACAATCCACATGAGAGGTCTTGGGATAGAAGTTGGTTAACTTCTTAAGGATCTTCTCCAAAATTGAGATCCAACAAGTGGTATCAGAGCCTATCATGTTGGATTATTGAGTATCGATTTATGTTCTTGATCTATGGATTATGCTTTAAGATTTATTGATTTGGATCTGTTATGGTTTAATTTTTTGAATTTTTGGGATTTGTTTTTGGATTTATGCTTTTGTTGTTGTTAAATCTGGAAAATTCAAAAAATATTGACAGTTTTGGGACTGTGAGTTTCCAAGAAAATTTTCGGCCGATTGTGGTGTAGAATCAGTCAATTGGTTGAGGAGAATTGTCGATCTCACTCATATGAGTGTTTTGGTATGTGTATCGATGAGAATCGGAGGTCGAAGACATATATTTTTGAACATGCAAAATAGAGTTTGTTGCTGTTCGATGCAGGCGACACTCACGTTTCAAGTTAGATTCTGGCCATTCAAGTCTAAATCTTGGGCAGTTGAAGACTGGGCTTTGTTCTTGAGATAAATATTTTGATGTATGGCACGACCCCCGATCCAACTGCCTGTAGCCGACGAATTTCGATGGCAAAGTTGAGAAATCACGCTATTCGCGCAACAACAACAAGGTCAACTTGCAGATGCGATACCCGCCACATTAGAGGCCTGATTTTAAAACATGTGACCTACCATTGGAAAGCCCTTTGAGTGCATAACACATTAGGCTTGAGATTTGCAGCATTTGATAGCCGATTCAGATGTAGATCAGGCGAGAATAGAGATTTCTCTGTGCGCCGATCAACAATCTTGCAGCTGAGATTCCGATACTTTTCGGTGATGAATTTACGGCAATGAATACTTGAAATTAGCCCCTTGAACTATTGAACTCAGCTCAGGTATCCCCTTGAACTATTAAATTTGACCCAGTTAGCCCCTTCGAAGATAAATAATTTTATTTTTCTTATTGCTAAATAAATAAAAAAATATCAATATATATATACATACACATAAGAATAATAAAAAATATTTTTTTATAAATAATTTTAGTGGTTGTAATAGCCCGGTCCCTAGGCGGTCATTTTTAATGGGGACGGGGTGTTAGACGTAAAAGCCGCAGGGAAAATTGGAAATCTAGGGGGGTGTTTCTAGAATTAAACTAAGTTAGCGCATCAAAAACTTAGACAACTTAACTTTATGACTTGGAAGAACTTATCGTTTTCAACGATTCAAAGGGTTCAATCGAGTCAAAGGAATACCAAATCATAGACCAATCGAGACAGAATCCAATGACTACAAATAGGCATTTGACTTATTTAAATAACTCAGAATCAATAAAGAAATAAACGAGCGTGCCAAATGAACAGATGCTTCTTTTCTCAACACTTTATTGATGACAAGAATCATAACATTAAAGACATGCTATTATCAAGAATCAAGTTACATTAATCGAGACTAAATACTAATATCAGAGTACTTAGTAGAAACTTAGCGGAAGAAAAACATGTAACCATATAGAGCAACAACTTAGAAACTTAGACAACTCAGGTAACCCCACCAGCAGCACATCACCGACCTTCGTATCTCAACCTGAAAATATTTGAAAAAGAGGGCATGAGCACTAATGTACTTAGTGGAGTTTTACGAGAAAACTCTTTAATAAACTTTGAAATATCCAATTATAAACTGACGGCATATGGAGAGCAAAACGCAAAAGCCCTCTCTATATCCGTAAAACCTTTTACTTCCTTTTCTGGCACATTTCCTGGCTCAAATTTGATGTCTACTGCACCCTTAGGCCTGCTTTCGGATAGAAGAGGGGTTACCTTAAATATCCTCCTGAGTATGCGAGGGGATTACCCAGCAGCTTACTAGCTCAAACTTTATACTTGGTTTAGAATTACCCACCTCGATAACGAGCACCTCGATGACGAGCACGTAGACGAAGCAATGAGCCGCAAATCCTTCCTCGATTCTACTCGGGGCTCACCTCTTCCTACAAAAGCTGATTCGTCGACTTAGCGACCTCCTTTGAAGATTTCTAACCTCTAACAACAACTTAAACGTCTCCTAACCTTTCCTCCCTTAACTAGAACTTAAAAACCAATTGCACGACTTTAGATCCTTTAGAAAACACGAGGGTTTGAAAGACTCGAGTTTGGAATACACTTGGAGGCAAAACATAACTGCAGAAGCATTGCACGGGCCGTGCTAGCCTTACACGAGCCGTGCTAGGCCTTAAGGCGAAGCAAAACACACCAAACTTTCCGACATGGTCCGTGCTAAGCTAGCACGGTCTGTGCAGACCCTTGCATGGGCCGTGCAAGCCCTTCAAAAAACAATTCTGAGAGTTCTAGGCTGTCTGGCACGGGCCGTGGTACACTTGCACGGTCCGTGCACTCTCACGAACCTTGAAAACTTCTGATCGAAGTGTTGGTCGAGGCGTTACTCGGTCGTCTCTCCCGTTCCTCGATGTTTTAAACTTAAAAACAAAGCTTAACACTTGCAAAAACTTAGAAACGGACATGCTTTAAAACTTTAAAAGTACAACAGAATAAACACGACTATCTCCTTTAACACTTAGAAATAACAACGAAATTGAAATACGAAACTTAAATGGAACTTGAACTAAATAACGAGAACAACAACAATAACAATAATAGGAGCATAATGACAAGCTTACGAGAATGAAAGATGGAATTAAAATTCAGAATTAACGACAAGAAAGAAATAGGATCTGGGGCCGACGAACAAGAATGAACAGAGTCGAGTGCGTCAAAGGAAGGTGGCTAGCTCGGCATCTTGTCGAGTCACAACAACGGTAGAGCTGCCTACTACAACCCGACGGTGCCCCTAGCACCTTCCCCCATTGCATCCTGCCACGCCACTCTGCTCGTCGTGTCGGAAGAACACTCACGAAGAATGTCCCTCGCTTCAACATGAACTTCTCTCGACTTTCCTCTCAACTTTCCTCTCAAGAATGGAGAATGAAGAATGAATTTGGTGTGAGGATTTGTGAAGGAGTGGGGGGTATATATAGGTGAGAAATTGGCTTCCCCACAAGCTATCACAGTAGAAAAATACTGCTAAAGTAACTCCGGTTTCGGTTAAAAGCTACTTTATTCGATGTCGTGGTCCAATTGACCTCAGACACGAAATCTGAAAATAACGGGAGGTTTGTTGGCTCGAGTACTATTGAACCAACTTGTCTTGGAATGAAAAACGGGTCATTAGAAAAAAGACGAGCAAAGATTCCTTTAAAAAGGTACTTTTACTATTCATTTCAAGGGACAAATAAAATTCCCGAGCGAGCAATTAACCTCGGAATGAAAATCCGTGAATGCGAACGGATTCCTTGAATCAAAATACATAAGAAGAGCTTGACAGAACAAGACTTGGATCAACGAGGAGGATTTCACAAATTTTTCAAATCACGAACGCTCGCATAATCTACTATTCATAAATCCTTTAAATACACTTTTCATCATCGGGACCTCAAACGACTTCAGAATTAAAATCCGAAAATAGTGGCATTCTTCTTGAGTTAAAACCTTTCTAAAAAGACCAAAATCGGCCATATTTGAGTTAAGATCAAATTTTCAAAAAAAGGACGATTTCACGAAAAATTAACCCCTAAAGTCGTGACTGACATCTGACTTCACTTAAACCTTATAAAAATTTCTTCCTTCACTTCTTAATGACGCTTAAGGATTCTCTAAACCTTATTCGAAAATCTGGAGTTTTACAGTGGTACATAAATTGTCATTATATTTATACAATTCAAAATAGCAACATAGAATTGACCATGATTATGATATTTTTTATATATAATTATGGTCTATATTAAATTGATCAATTATATATGTTAATAATCTACTATAATATAATCAACGTTGTGCGTATATTATATATAATTTATCTAATATAATATATTTACTAGAATATATACATTTGCATTCCCGTAATTCATATAGTATACATACATACATACATATTTGGACATATTGAATGAGAAATGCCTGTATCTTAATATTTTGAGGAATAATAGTTATAGTTTTTTTCTTTTTATTTTATTTTACTTAGAAACAACCAAAACAAAACTTAGTTTTTTTTATCTTCAAGTGGCTAACTGAGTCAAGTTCAAAATTTCAAGGGCTAACTGAGCTGAGTTCAAAAGTTCAAGCGGCTAATCGAGACCAAATTTAGTTTAAAGGTCAGAATGTTCCTTGGGAAATAGTTTGTGAGTCAAATTGGATCTTATCCCTATATATAATAGAGTTTTCCATCAAGTTTTTTCCCGCCTATTAGAAAGGGGTATGTTAGACAATTAATGATACAATAATTAAATTGATTATTTAATTTAATTTAACATACATTTAAAGCAAATTGCGAGTTTCTATAATTAAGATGCATTTTAATCAAGAATAGTGCGTTAATTATAGAAACCTTTTGTTAATTATAGAAACCTTTATCTATTTTGATGCACTAACAAATATATATTGTTAATTTATATGTACGTACACAATTATATATGTATTATTCAATCGATACTATTGTTAAATTTAATTTTCTGTACTAATTTTTAGGTGATATACTAATATGTATTTAATTGTTGTATTAATGTTTGTTATTGACATTTTCTGAATTGATAGTTTCCACAAATATATAGATTTGATTTAATAAGAATATTTATGAACCATTATTGATATTATATGCATATATTTATTGATTATTGTTCGTATTGTCGATTTTTTTAAATAATTTTGGATAAATTAAATTAAAGAACAAGAACAAGAAAAGTCGATATTATGGAAAATGATTGATATTTACCTTAATTAGTAGGTTGATCGGTCAGCCAATATTATTATTCATAAAATATGCTATATTACCTTTATTAAATATTTTAATATTGCATGGATATAAATCATGGGTATGTTTCCGTATTTACTATATATAATCGATATATCAATTTTTATACCCTTAATACAATTATATGTCTATATGTATAGGATAAATTACATAATCACATCAATTGAATATTAATGCGGCTTTTAGACGTTGGCAAACTTTGGATTGATTTCCGTGATTTCACTTTTATAGATAACATTTAATATTACGTCTGTTCATTGCATTTTTATAAATATTTGTGTTGTAGTCTGAGATTTTTACAAAAGTTGTGGCTGTAACTAGATCGAAAATTTTAGAATATTGAGAAGATTGTTCCATATTTCGATTCAAGTTATTTTTTCAATTTTTATTTTTGCATTTCTATTCGATTTGTGTGCTAGATAGAGTGAATTTTCATTTACTAATTAATATTTTTTGTGTTTTTATTTGCAAAAAATAAAAATAGATTGATATACTTGGTGAATTGGTGACGAAGCTACTCTTAATTTATACACAAGATGTTATTGGCATAAAATGAAATTGTTTGATTTTGATTGCATTTTTCATGACCATTTCACCAAATATATATTACCAACGTGTCCATCAATCTGCCACAAATTGTGAAGTTTAAAGCACAGTTTTTAAATGGGGATGATGTGTATGACGATAATTATATTCCTACAATTTAAATATTATTATTTCTGCATAAACCATATTTGTCTTTCTTTTTAAAAAAATAAAAGGTTTTGTATTTGTGTTTGATGAAGATCACAAATGAGCAAGAAGAAGATGATGTTGAGGCAACAAGTTTTTGGTGCACACGACATCATATCGTATGAATGCGTGCTTAGCATCTTCCACAAATTATTCATGTCTACCTTGTCAACATATGATGTATTCGTGGATTCTATGGGAACTAAGTTCATGTAAGATATGTTATTAAGCCACTTTCAAATTATATAAATTATATATTTTATTTTGCTATTGCAATTGTGTGGTTAAGATTAAAATGGATGTTTAATATTCTACAAAGGTTCATATTGATGGGAAATTGAAGAGTGATAATGTTTGCATGTCTTTGCAGGGGGTTCTTAGTAAAAATGCAGCTGAGTGAGGACGAGGTTACGTCTACATGGGAAATGCTACGAAAGTGGCGGCTGTTGCAGTGGGAGACGATATTTTATCTTTCCGTAGTGATAGAACTTTAGTTTTGAAAGATTGTCTTTATGAAACATCCCAGAAATTTCAGAATATCTTGGTGAGTTTTCTAAATTTATTTAGAAGACTAAAGAAAATAATTGGAGCTAAAATAAAGTTAAACAGATGTGAGTCGCGACTTTTTTGGGTCTTTTATGTGAAAATTAATTATGAGATTTTGCGTTTGCCGCCGGAAGTGATGTGGCCCGGACAATGTGTCTAAGCTAAATCAAGATGCAAGCGGAAGACTTTAAAGGACTCGAACAATGTCAGTGGAATGAAAGAATTCAACCCAACGAACTATACTAAATACTCGACTAAAATGATAACAAAAGGACTCGATTTTTATGGAGAATTGGACTCGATAGATTAAATAACTAAGATACCTAGATTAATGACTCAAATAAGCAAAACACAACACAAATAAAATAGACAAAAGGGCGATCGGTTATGATGGATTTTGGAGTGAAGATGGCTCGGTTATGGATTGATGAAATGATGAATAAATTCGAACTTACTTGAATGATTGTGGAAGATAGATGGCGTACGAATTATGGCTTGTGAATTTTGGTGTTGACATCGTGTGTAGGTGATAGGTAGAATGGACTCGGTCTTCAATTGAACCCCGCCTTCGTGAGACGAAACGCAATTACGTCGATCAATTCCGGATTGTTTAGCAACTTCCCCCTAGAACTCGATGGAACTAAAAAGAAACTTTGAAATAAGACTTTAGATTTGCTAGACCTAAAGAATTGTAAAGAGTGATCAACCAAAGGATCTTGAGAAAATTGTGAATAAATTTAATATATCAAACAACGTCTAAATTATTAATGTCACAAAGATCACATACACACACACACACACACACACACACACACACACACACATATATATATATACTATATGCATCGAAAACTCCTAAGTCTAATCTAAGTCCAACATGGACGAAAATACTAGGAATAATAAAATAGATTTACCTTGTCTAGAATTCTAAATAAGGTAAATCTAAAAGACCAAAAATAAAGATAATAAAAATCTAATCTAGATAAAAATAAACCCAATTAATTTGGGCCTTCAAAATTCCAATTTGGACTTGAATAATCTCCATCATGGCCATGAATTACTTCTAAAATTCTCAGGCCAATCTCGATCAAAATAATCACCATGCATGTAAATTCGAGATCCACTGTTTCCCATGCAAATTTCCATGTACACGTCCAAATTAACTTGTTCTTCTTTCTAAGCTTTCGAACAACCTTCTACATCCTCAATGGACGTCAAATTCACCCATCTTGGATGCAAAGGCTCGATCAATTGCTCCTCAAACTTCTTTCGTACAATGACTTTCAAATAAGCTTGCAATCTGTTTGCTCGTAGCCGCGTGACTGGACCTTTGAGCTGCAACTCCACATTCTCTTGATTGTTGCTAAGCTCGTACTCATTATTCCCCCTGCTGAAAAGAATTCATCCTCGAATTCTAAGACTCTTCATGCTCGATCTCTGGTGCGTCGTTTTACACCAAAAATAAATTTCCCGACAGCAGTCGGTATGCCCTTACTGCACAGTACAGCGATGAGCGAGATCGTCTCCCAAAGGACCGACGAGAATTACTCTAAACTTCCAATCTGTAGAACCAAACTTTCAAGGGAATTTTTGTGATTATAATAAAACAAACGAAATTAACAAATAAATAGAAAGATGCACGATTGAACAGAATGAAGGGATTTATAATATGAGAAGAAATATTCCGGATTCCAATTAACTCCACCCTAGCTCACCTAAACCGATCCTCGTTGCAAAGATTAATTCAATTAACACATACAAATCAGTTATAGCTACTGAAGACACTTGCTGACGCAACCTAATTCCTCCATAATTTTTCGATAATTAGGAAGACGTTTCACCAATTATTTCTCTAATCGACTGACAACCGTAAGAGACGCTCTATAGGTTTAATGAGCCGACATGCTTGATTTCTAGAGGAACCCGATTCATAATTAACATACTCTGACACAGGACCGTTAAATTAAGATTGTTATTCCCCAGGTTTTGAAGAACCGTTTCGCCACTAATTAAACTTAAACCACAATTACGGATGGCCGGTTTAATTGACTACTAATTAATTCCGACTCACTAAATATTTGCAACTACAAGCAATATCGAAACAATTAACGACTCAAAATATCGAGATTAACAAATGCATGCAAATTAATTGAATGATAAAAGAGCAATTAGATCTCACAGTTTAGCCAGGCCAGGACTTCGTTAGTTGTTACCGGAATAAGAAGTGTTGGAATTTGTTGACACAAACACTGAAATTAGACACAGATTCGTAATGTCAAACTCAATGTTAAAGACAGTTAACACAACAATCTTAACATAAATATGCAGGAAATTAAATGCACAATGATACACGATATAATTTTTAAATCACACACAACATGTGTATGATTGTCACAGGGCGAAATTATACTACTATGAGTACAAAAGTTTCAAGCTATCGATGTTGGACGCGAAAGCTCTCAATACTTCAGCAACATTTACAAGTTCTAATCTAGACTATCACTAAAAAGAACTAAAACATATAAATTGACATCCCGTCAATTC
Organism: Perilla frutescens; assembly: GCA_026008535.1. Lineage (NCBI taxonomy): Eukaryota > Viridiplantae > Streptophyta > Magnoliopsida > Lamiales > Lamiaceae > Perilla > Perilla frutescens. The sequence goes on along the minus strand of BRKX01000006.1, from coordinate 38,397,660 downwards.
ATATACAAACTACAACATACATATTGACATCCCGTCAACTTGTACACAAACTAAAACAAACAAATTAACATCCCCTCAATTTGTATACAAACTAGTAAAGGTTTCACAACCTTTCTATCTATCCTAATTTGTACAATCTATTCCATGAAAGGATTGAACAACAACAAACGTTAAGATAGAAGAAGGAACGAAGAACGAAACCTATACTAAGTTTGTGACTCAAGCTTTCTTCAATCTTCATGCAGCGGAAAATGGATTGAGCTTGAATAAGTCTTCAAGTGTCGATCATATCCCTTATATGCTTCTTCACTTGAATAGACAAGGCTCAAGTCTTCTCTCTCTTGATCGTGGATTGGAGATAACCGGTCTTCATCACTAATCCATCGTGTGCGAAAAGAAAACCATCTCCATGGCATGGTTGAAGCCATATCCCACGTTCTCACCTATTTTCCAAATATTCCAGCAATAAAAATTGAAAAAGAGAAGAGGTTAAATAAAAGAAAACAAGAAGCCCTAAAAATAGGAGATAAACTTTTGACTTCGTCAAACTCTATTTAAATAATATATCTAATATGTATATATCCATTTATTTGAAATATCTATTTCATGGATATACACATATATTTTAAGATATATAAAATTATTTTATTCATTAAAATAATAAATAAAACTAGGAAATGATAAGATTAGTTACGACTATGTCACAGGCAATGTCGCAGGAAGTCAGTCTGACATCGAGTACAACATTGAACCTCAATGTCATACAACACTCAACAATCTCCCCCTTAATCTTAGCCTTTCTGCACAAAACATACAACTCAATGTATTTTGTACAATTAGAGTCGCAGCGGAAAATGGAGATATTAAAATCTCCCCCTTAAGGGTTACCCCCCCTTAATTAGATCATCATATAATAGGACCATATCCTATCATAAAATCAGCGCTGAACATAATGTTCATCACAACAATATCAATGTTGAACTGAACATTCAATATATAATATCAATGTTGAACTTAATGTTCAACACACACAAAACAAGACATATTGATCATTCAATATCTCAAAATGTGCCTAATCATAATGATATGTCACAAATATAAAAAACTGAATAAACATATAGAATCAAGAACACAATCATAAATTGCATCCAACAACCAAAAACAAGATATGCATAAAATGCATACCAAAACCGTTTGTCCAACACATACATAACCAGAAAACATTAAAAATTATTTTTAACAAAAAAAAGTTTTAAATTTTAGAAGCTTAAACACTAAGCTTCACATCATCTTCCTCTTTCCTTTGGCTGCACCTTTTCTCCCCTTTGCTTTACCAGCAATACTCGATCCAACATCTGTGTGTCCAGCATTCGCATCATCACCATCAACATCATCATCCACTCCCCCTTTTGTGTAGAAAGGAGATTCAGAAAAGAATCTCGAGCCTTGATGAGTTGACCAATAACATGATCAAGCAGCGTAATTTGATGTTGAAGAGACTCCAGCGGCATCATGACAATTGGAATAGTAGGCATGGAGGCAACATCAGGATAGACATCAGATTGGAAAGGAGCAGGGGTACCTTCGACAGAAGGAGGCACTGGATTAGCAGCATCATGAGGATAGAGAAGATCAATGATCCTGTCATCATTCCCTTTGGGCTTCATTATAGAGAAGGTGGACTGCTCAGACATCACACTCTTTTTGCATTCCTTTAACCCTTGGCTCTTAAGGATCCCATAGATCAAACATGGGAAAGAAAGCAAATTGGAGGAACTTGATTTAGAGGCAGCCTTCAAAGTAGCATAAAAAATGTATGCCCCAAGGTTGAAAGGAAGCTGATTTCCTATCTTGTACAGGAGAATGGCCTGATCAACTGTGATGACAGAGGCATTTTATGTGAGCAGCTAGTTGCACACTGCAAGCTTGTATAACACTGAGTAAAAGAATGTTAACTTGGAAGCAGGCACTTTGTTGAGCCATTTTGGAACCAAACCTCCAATAATAACATTCACCACATCATCAATCAAATCCAAAGACATGATTGTGTCCTCATTGCCCAACTCAAGAAACGTGTTAATAACATTAGGGGAAAACTTATAGATTTTATCCCTAACATACACAGTTCCAAAACACAGTTTAGAGGGATCTCCCATATCAGAAATGATGTTAGCATAGAATTCATGAATAACATCAGGATCATATGACACTAGTGACGTAATAGATTTCCACAAACTTCTCTCCTTAAGAAACACATCCATCCCATATTTCTTAAAGCTAAGAACATCTATCATTTTCTCAACCTTAAGAGTTCTCTTAACATAAAGAGCATGGGATTTCTTAGCCTCTTCAGAATAGAAAATCTTACTGAAGGCTTGCGTGACGTCAAGAGGAGAGTCATCATCTGTACCGGAATCCTCGTCTATGGGCTCAGTAGTAGGATTGACACTCTGTGTGACATCAACAGGAGGAGAAGTAGGAACTTGTTCACTAGTGGAGTCAGATTCATCTCGCAGCGACCGGGAGGCAGCTTTAGACCCCTTCCTTCTTCACCTTCTTAGATGAGGTGACTTCAGGTTTGTCAGTTGCATCACTGTGAAGACGCTTTGATTTTCTCATCGGTGGAGAAGTCTTCGCCATCTTTGATAGAGACTGCAGGTGAGAAGTGGCTTCAAGGTCGATTGGATTTGTGGAATCACCAAGCATATTCATCCTAATCGGCTTAGGGTTTAGGATCTCGGTTCCAGGAGGAATTATGAGATCCGGATGAACCTCGACTTCAGTTGGCATCGCCTTTGGTGTTTTAGTCTCAGTGACATTTACCGTTTTTGTTTCAGCGTGAGCAGTTGATGGAGCAATGTCAGGAGTCTGGGTTGATGTTGCAGAGAGTGGGGGTTGTACTGCGGCTGCCGGTGTTGAGGCTGATGATGGGGATCCTTTTGAGAGTTCCATCATCTGCTGCAACATCATCATCATGGCTTATAAGTGGTTAGGGTTTTGGTCCGCCATGGATGAAAAAGGAAAAAAAATTGGAGAGGCGGAGAAGATGAACCGCTAGAGAGAGAAAAGTTAATCGGATATGGAGAGAGAGAGGGTTTTGAATTGAAAAAGAGAGAAAGACAAAACCACTTTTTTTAAAAAAAAATAATGAAAACGATATCTCTCACACTCTCTCTCTTATCATATCATGAGATATGAAGATATATATCTCTGCTTATCAACATTCTTTCAATTATCTATTATTTAAATAAATAATAAATAAATAAAAATAAGAATAATAATAAAAAAAACAAATTCTGAAAATAAATAAAACAAATGGAGACGAGACATGATTGAATAAATTCTCATGAATTGATTCATAATAGAAAATAATATCATCGTACCATAGTTTTTATTAACTTCAGAATTACAGGACATGATGTCAAAGATCATAACATTAACTTTAACATCAGGATGTCAACATTGACTAACAGACACACATTTCAAGAGATTTCCTTAGAGAAGAAAATCTCTCAAAATCCAAAGGTTCAGTAAAAATGATACGACCCGGACAAGTAATCTAGGACGATAATAACAACGTAGCGGAAGACTTAAGAATCGAAACACGTCAACTTAAATAAAGGGAACAATCCGACTCGATAAACTACGAAAATACGAAATCTAGACAACGAAAATACCTAGAACTATGACACAAATTAAATAACACAAGACAAGGGTTTATAGGGCTGTATAGGGACGTGGATATGGGCTGGAATTTGGGAGAATTTCGTGTGTGAAGGCTAGTGAAGAATGGCTTGGAGAAGGTAGGATATGATAGAGAACGATTGAACTTACGGTATGGAAGATCGGACGTAGAACTCGGACTTGGGAAGGGCTGCCGTGAAGATGGTCGATAGTGGAGGATAGATTGACATCGTGGATGGTGTGGAACGAGTGGTGATAGTGTTGTGAATCACAACCCGATAGCCTCCTTGTATCTCGAACGTATCCAAGGTTGAAATCTCCAAGTTGCTCCTCGATCGCGAATACCGGTTAATCCCTCATGTGGATTAAACAATACCCTTGATTAAGACTTGTAGTTGCTAGCTCCAAGAATGAATATTTTCGAGTGAAAGTATCTAAAAGACGTAACAGATTTGAGACACAAATTGAATGGAAAAGCAATTTAATTCAACAATGTCTAAAGTATCAATGTAACATAAAACACCTATTTATACGAACTATATGGCCGAAAATCTAAGGCTTAAGGGCCGAAAATATGAGGTCCAAATTGATCTCCAATTGGACTAGGAAATTGCCTAAACTAGAATTCTACTCAAGGTAGAATTATGCCTCAAATATAACTCTAGTCAAACCTATGACTTGGACTAATAATGACAGAAAAATGCACTTAAATAATTAAATAAAAACTGAATTACTATAGTCCCAAATTAAATAAAAATAACACTATAGTCTAGATAAAATCAATTCCATAATTAAATAACTATAGGACCGATTTTATTTCTCTTACACACATGCACACGTCGATCCTCCATGCAACACCATGCACACGTGCACTCTTCATCTCTTCAAGATTAATTCTCCATGGTGTGTTCTTGTTCTTCAATGGTTAATAGATAAACCAACTTGGAATCGCCTTTTCCGGTTTCTTCATCTCCAATCTCGAGCTTTCTTCGAATCATCACTTGCAAGTAAGCTTGCAACTTCTTAGCTCTTGATCTTGTGATTTGTCCTTGAAATTGCAACTCCGGATCTTGATCTTCATTGTTGCTCGTGGCTTCATCATTCCCCCCTACTAAAAAGAATTCGTCCTCGAATTTGGACCTTCATCTTGATCGAACTCATCTGCGTCAAAGAGAGATAAATCAGCAACATTAAACGTTGAAGAACACTTATACTTACCAGGTAAATCAATGCGATACGCATTGTCATTGACACGGCTTAAGATGGTGAAAGGACCATCTCCTCTTGGTGACAACTTTGATTTCCTCAGATTGGGAAAGTGGCCAGGACTCAGATGAATCCAAACTCGATCACCGGGTTGGAAGACAACACGTTTGCGACGTGTATTGCGGGCGGCGGCGGTTTGAGTTCCCTTGTGCTCGATCCGGGCTCGAACTTTCTCATGCATCTTCTTGATAAGATCAGCTCTCTTCAATCCTTTAACACTTGTTAGATGGTCAACAGGTAAAAGAATCAAATCATTAGGCGTTAGTGGATTAAAATCATAAACAACCTCAAACGGAGACATGTTAGTAGAAGAATGAATCACACGATTATAAGCAAACTCAACATAAGGTAAACATTCTTCCCATGATCTCACATTGTTCTTAATTAAAGACCTAAGCAAAGTACCTAAAGTACGATTCACAACCTCAGTTTGACCATCGGTTTGTCGATGACATGTAGTAGAAAACAACAGCTTAGTCCCTAATTTTCCCCATAGAACTCGCCAAAAATGTCCCAAAAATTTAGAATCCCTATCACTAACAATAGTACGAGGAATCCCATGCAATCGAACAACATAAATAAAGAACAAATTGGCTATATGAACAGCATCATCAGTTTTCCTACATGCAATGAAATGCGCCATCTTGGAAAACCTATCAACTACAACAAACACAGAATCTTTACCCGATCTAGACCTAGGCAATCCCAAAATAAAATCCATAGACAAATCGATCCAAGGACTAGATGGAGCAGGTAAAGGTGTGTACAAACCAAATGGATGCGAAGTAGACTTAGACTTATGACAAGTAATACATCTACTACACATGCGTTCAACATCACATTTCATATGCGGCCAAAAGAAATGTTCATGCAACAAGGATAATGTCTTATGCACACCAAAATGTCCCATTAATCCTCCCGCATGTGATTCTAAAACAAGTAGCTCACGTATAGAACAAGTAGGAATATACAACTTAGAGTCTCTAAACAAGAATCCATCATGCACATAGAAACCATCAAAAGACTTCATAGATTTCGAACATTGCTCAAAAATAGGTGAAAAATACGTGTCCGACTCATACAAAGAGTTAATGGACTCAAAACCAAGCATCTTAGTATGCATTAGGTTAAGCAACGTGAACCTTCGAGAGAGGGCATCGGCGACGGCGTTATCTTCTCTTTTCTTGTACTTGATGACGTATGGAAACGACTCGATGAACTCGACCCATCTCGCATGATGCTTGTCAAGTTGCTTTGACCCTTCAAATGCTTCAAGCTCTCATGATCCGTGTGAATGACGAACTCCTTGGGCCACAAGTAGTGCTGCCATGTATCCAATGCACGCTTCAAAGCCTATAGTTCTTTGTCGTACGTCGAATACCTCAAGCTGGCGCCGTTGAGCTTCTCACTGAAGTAAGCCACGGGCCATTTTTCCTACATCAAAACAGCACCAATACCTATCTCGGAGGCATCACATTCGATCTCAAAGGTTTTAGAAAAATCCGGTAAACATAAAACAGGAGCAGAACACAATAAAGACTTCAAAGTATTAAATGCATGCTCTTGCTGTTTACCCCATTCAAACTTGCGATCCTTCTTACTTAGCTCAGTAAAAGGTGTGGCAATGCTAGAGAAATTATGCACAAAGCGACGATAAAATCCGGCAAGGCCGTGAAAGGATCGGACTTCAGACGCAGTTTTGGGCGTTGGCCATTCCTCAATCGCCTTGATTTTGGAACGGTCAACTTCAATACCTCTACAACTCACAACAAAGCCTAAGAATACTACTTCATTCAAGCAAAAAGAACACTTAGACATGTTGCCATACAATCGAGCATCTCTCAAAAGTAAAAATACGCGCCTAAGGTGATCTAGGTGCGCATGTGCACTGTGACTGTATATCAGGATATCATCAAAGTAAACAACAACATATTTCCCAATAACATCACGTAAAACATGGTTCATCAATCTCATAAATGTGCTCGGTGCATTAGTGAGACCAAAAGACATAACCAACCACTCATATAAACCATGCTTTGTCTTAAAAGTTGTTTTCCATTCATCACTCTCATGCATGTGAACTTGAAAATAACCAGACCTCAAATCAATCTTAGAAAAAATCTTAGATCCACTAAGTTCATCTAGCATATCATCAAGTCTAGGAATGGGAAAATGATACTTAACTATTATCTTGTTGATGGCTCTGCAATCCATGCACATTCTCTATCCATTATTCTTCTTAGGCACTAGAATCACTGGAACTGCACATAGGCTCATCGACTCTCAGATTTGCTTCTTCTCTAACAGCTCCTTAACTTGACGGTCTATCTCCGTGGTTTCTTCAGGCGAGGTGCGGTATGCAGGGCGATTCGGCAAGACGGCTCCGGGCACAAAATCAATCTGGTGCTCGATCCCACGAACTGGAGGTAATCTACTTGGAATCTCATCCGGAAATACGTCCTCGAACTCCTTCATAAGGGGCTGCACAACACTAGGAAAAGAAACATCGTTAGTAGCACTGTTCTTACAAGTTAAAAGAATTAAAGGCAATCTAGTTCTAATAGCCTTTTCAACACTTTTAAATGTACAAAACAAAGACCGATTCTTTTCTTGCTGTAAAGGGGCTGTATTGACGCCTTTTCTACGATCATTGGCATCGGAATGAGGTGATGAAAGGGCTGCAATTGCCGTGGAAGATGAAGGGGGTGGTGGTGCTGAATTGACGGCCGAGAGAGGGCTGTCCGCGGCGGCGGCTCGGACGGCGGCTGCGGCGGTCTTCTCGCGTTCCTCTTTGAACTTTGTTCACATTATTTCTTGCTCCTCTTGAACAGCCTTGGGTGTTAATGGCTTTAAGATGGTGGTTCGGCCGTCCTTCTTGACTGTGTAGGTGTTCGCGAGTCCGTCGTGTACAGCTTGTCTATCGAATTACCACGGTCTCCCTAAAAGTATATATGCTGCATCCATAGGAATAACATCGCATAATACAGTGTTAGAATAACGATTAATGGAAAAGAATACATGTACCTGACCGGTTACGTGAACTGTGTCTCGATCTGTAAGCCATTGCAAACGGTGGATTTGGATGCTTCACGGTGGAAAATCCAAGCTTGTCGACCGCGTACTGGCTCACTGCATTGATAACACTTCCATTATCTATGATCAACGCGCAAGTCTTGTCTTGAATAGCAACTCTGGTGCAGAATATATTCTCTCGCTGCGATTGTTGCTCAAGTTCTCGATTTATGTTCAGACTGCAGATAGAGACCAAACTAACATGAGGAATCTCGAGTTCCTCTTCTTCGAACTCATTCTGGGCATATTCTTCAGTAGGGGTGTCGGCCTTGACAGGCTCATCATCTTCACTGGCTGATTCGAGTTCATTCTGCTCGGTGAGGAATAGAACTCGTCGGTTCGGGCACTGTGCTTGAAAGTGACCCCAACCTTGGCATTTATGGCACTGCACATCTCGGGCTCGACTAGAGGTTGAAGTTGGCACCGAATTGGGCTGACTTGGCCGTGTGAAATTCAACCTAACGGGTGCGGCAGGTGTAGGATCGGTCCTATGGCTCGATGGTGGTGTAGAACGGTCGAAACACCGCTCGAGTGGTCTGGATTGACCTCGGTGTCGAGTGGAGTCCGTAGAAGGAGTAGAAGATGATGTGTACGGCGTACCTTTGTTCCAAGATGGTCGAACAGGGGCTGCATTGTGATGAGATCGACGCCGGCCTTCTCGGAGCTGCCTTTCCACAATTGATGTGTAGTGCACCATATCATCTACACTCATGAAGTCTCTGAGCTTGACTTCACATGCAATGTCGGGATTCATGCCTTCAATGTACCTGATGATGGTAGCATTTAAGGACTCTCTTTTTCCGACACGATTCAAGGCGGTCTCCAACTCCTTATGATATTCTTCGATCGACCGGGTGCCTTGCTTGATCCGGTTGAGCTTCTTCTCAAGCTCTCTCTTATAGTGAACTGGTATGAAACGGCCTCGCAGGAAGCCTTTCATCTCCTCCCATGTTTCAACAGATGGATATCTTTCTCTTCGTCGCCTCTCTTGCTGTATTTCCCACCACGAGGCTGCATAGCCTCTAAACTCCAACACTGCTGACTAGACCTTCTTGATCTCTGGGAAGTCATAATAAGTAAAGATCTTGTCGACTTTCTGTTCCCAATCCAGATAGAGGTCTGGATCGTGCAAGCCTTCAAATTCCAGAATGCTCGTTTTGATGTTATTGAGAAAATCATCTCCATCTCCATATCTGGGCCTCTCATATCGAACAAGTTGTCTGGCAGGTGGCCTGGGATGATCACAGTGATCATCATGTCTCGGTGGTATGAACTCAGCTTCATAATCATCTGCGGATCAAACTCGGGTTCGAATGCTCTTTGGCGGCGGTTCTCCTGAAAAACAGGCTGCCTCGGTGCGCCTCTCTGCTGGGGTTGCTGGATTATTTGACTTGTAGCCGGTTGAACCGAGAGCTGTTTGATTTGCTCAGCTAATTCGGCTACTTGGTTCCCGAACTCATCCTTTATCTGTTGGTTTTGACGCAAGAAGAATTGTGCTAAGGCGTCAAACTGATACTTTGGATCCCACTGAGTTTTGAATGTGTAGGAAAGATCATCGGGTGATTTGGGCGAGAATGGCTCAACCAAAGGAGGGGTTGAGGTGGTGGCTTCGTTCTTGCCTTTGTCCATGGTACCTACAAAATGAACAAACGTAAAGGAAAATAAGGATGGATCCTCACAATCTCACGTTCATTCGTTTGTTTTCACTCTTGATTTTACCACTCGTGTTTGCACTCAAAGTGTATGGTGATGTGTGTGTATCGTGTATATGGATGGTGGAAGATAGCAGTCTTGTCAAATGTCGAGGGTACGGGTTAATTGCATGAAGGTGTAGACTAGTATTGCTAACTAGGATCAACGAATGAGGTGGAGTATATTGGTGTAGGTGGCGTGTGGCTTAGGTAGCGATGGGAGTGGGCTGTGGGTCTTAGGTGGAGTTTGGGGTAGGTGGTGTCGAGTAGGGTAGGGTAGATTAGGGTTAGATGGATCCCCAAGGGTAGAAGGAAAGAGGTAGGAAAGAAAAGGAAAGAAGAATTAGGTAATTTGGAAAGTGTTACACAATTGTGACACAATTCTAAATATCATAATTGAACTAGACTTTAAAAGGAAGTAACAAAAAAGAAACTATAACTCAAATAGAAACTACCAATTACGAAATAAATTAGGAAGGAAAGAACCCAAAAATAAAATAAGACTCTAATGGAAATTACCAAATAGAATTAGAACTTGAAAGGAAAGTTCCAAAATAAAATAAATCACTAATGGAAGGTACCAACTATAGAACTTGACTAAAAGGAAAATACCAAAATTAAAATAAGAGTCAAAAGCAAACACAATGGATATACCTCTTTTTTTTTTTGAATTTTCAGATTTCTTTTTCCTTTAATCCGTTTTCTTTTTTTTTTTTCGACGACTTTTCTCTCTCTTTTTTTTTGTCGATGCTTCTTCTTTTTTTTTAAATGATAACTAGGCTATTACAACTCGATGACACGTAAGAAAATAAAAGACACGTAGGATAAAATGACACATCGGATTGAACCACGACCAGCAGAGCTGACGTGGCTCTTATACCAAAATATGATACGACCCGGACAAGTAATCTAGGATGATAATAACAACGTAGCAGAAGACTTAAGAATCGAAACACGTTAACTTAAATGAAGGGAACAATCCAACTCGATAAACTATGAAAATACGAAATCTAGACAACGAAAATACCTAGAACTATGACACAAATTAAATAACACAAACTAAGGGTTTATAGGGCTGTATAGAGACGTGGATATGGGCTGGAATTTGGGAGAAATTCGTGTGTGAAGGCTAGTGAAGAATGGCATGGAGAAGGTAGGATATGATAGAGAACGATTGAACTTACGGTATGGAAGATCGAACGTAGAACTCGGACTTGGGAAGGGCTGCCGTGAAGATGGTCGACAGTGGAGGATGGATTGACATCGTGGATGGTGTTGAATGAGTGGTGATAGTGTTGTGAATCACAGCCCGATAGCCTCCTTGAATCTCGAACGTATCCAAGGTTGAAATCTCCAAGTTGCTCCTCGATCAGGAATACCGGTTAATCCCTCAAGTGGATTAAGCAATAGCCTTGATTAAGACTTGTAGTTGCTAGCTCCAAGAATTAATATTTTCGAGTGAAAGTATCCAAAAGACGTAACAGATTTGAGACACAAATTGAATGCAAAAGCAATTTAATTCAATAATGTCTAAAGTATCAATGTAACATAAAACACCTATTTATAAGTACTATATGGCCGAAAATCTAAGGCTTAAGGGCCGAAAATATGAGGTCCAAATTGATCTCCAATTGAACTAGGAAATTGCCTAAACTAGAATTCTATTTAAGGTAGAATTATGCCTCAAATATAATTCTAGTCAAACCTATGACTTGGACTAATAATGACCGAAAACTACACTTAAATAAGTAAATAAAAACTGAATTACTATAGTCCCAAATTAAATAAAAATAACACTATAGTCTAGATAAAATCAACCCCATAATTAAATAACTATAGGACCGATTTTATTTCTCTTGCGCAAATGCACACGTCGATCCTCCATGCAACACCATGCACACGTTCACTCTTCATCTCTTCAAGATTAATTCTCCATGGTGTGTTCTTGTTCTTCAATGGTTAATAAATTAACCAACTTGGAATCACCTCTTCCGGTTTCTTCATCTCTAATCTCGAGCTTTCTTCGAATCATCACTTGCAAGTAAGCTTGCAACTTCTTAGCTCTTGATCTTGTGATTGGTCCTCGAAATTGCAACTCCGGATCTTGATCTTCATTGTTGCTCGTGGCTTCATCAAAAAATGTATGCAATTTGATTCTCAGTAGGAATGTATTCCAATTTGATGATATCTCGTTCAACAAGATCACGAATAAAGTGATGTCTGATGTCGATGTGTTTGGTACAAGAATGTTGGACTGGGTTCTTCGAAATTTCAATTGAACTGACATTGTCACATAACAATGTCAAAGATGGACTAGCCAGACCATAATCTAGCACTATTTGATTTAACCACAACAGTTGAGAGCAACAACTAGCATCAGCAACATACTCTGATTCGGCCGTGGAGAGTGAGATACAATTTTGTTTCTTACTCAACCAAGAAACCAGATTGTTGCCAAAATAAAAACAACCTCCGCTAGTGCTCTTTCTGTCATCGACATCACCTGCCCAATCGGAATCACTATAACCTACAAGATGAATGTTAGAACTCTTGCAGTATTTAACACCAAACCCAGTTGTGCCAGAAACATAGCGAATGATTCGTTTAACAGCTTTAAGATGAGATTCTTTAGGCTAAGAGTGATATCTCGCACAAATACCAACACTAAACATAATGTCAGGACGACTAGCTGATAAGTACAATAAGCTACCTATCATTCCTCTATACATGGTAGAATTAAGGGTCTGAATTGCATTGCTTCACAGCCCAAAAGGCTCAATGCTCCAGCTCGACCGGCAAGTGGCATTGCTTCCCAAAGATCAACCGATAAGGAGACATTCCGATGGGTGTTTTAAATACTGTGCGGTATACCCATATGGCATCGTCCAGACGCAGACTCCAGTCCTTGCAGTTTGGGCATACGGTCTTTTCCAGAATATTCTTGATCTCTCGATTCGAGACTTCGGCCTGCCCATTGGACTGAGGATGATAGGCCGTGGCAATTCGATGGTGAACTCCATATCTCTTGAACAAGGCTTCCAACGTTCGATTGCAAAAGTGTGTGCCTTGGTCGCTAATCACAGCTCGAGGAACACCAAATCATTGGAAAATCTGAGTCTTGAGAAACTTACGAACCACTTTGGAATCGTTGGTCGGAGTGGCTTTAACCTCTACCCACTTGAAAACATAGTCGACAGGTAATAAGATGTAGGAATTTCTGAATGAGCTCGGAAAGGGGCCCATGAAGTCCATGCCCCACACATCAAATATTTCGCACACCAAAATAGGCACTTGAGGCATCTCATTTCTAGAAGAAATATTACCAAGGCGTTTGCATCGATCACAATTCTTGCAAAAGTAGTAAGCATCTTTGAAGATTGTTTCCCAATAAAAACCACAATCGAGGACTTTCCGAGCTGTTCTCCTCGGCCCAAAATGGCCTCCACATGCATGAGCATGGCAAAAAATTAGAACGGACTGAATTTCATCATTGGGAATACATTGTCGAATCACTTGGTCGACACAAGTTTTCCACAAATAAGGATCGTCCCAGATGAAGTATTTGGCTTGGCTCCTCAACTTGTTCTTCTTGGCAGTTTCTGTACCTTTGGGGAACATTCCACTCGTAAGAAAATTAACCAAATCCACATACCAAGGGGCTGTACCCGCAGCCGCGAGTAAAAGTTCATCTGGGAAATCATCCGGTATGAGCATACCGTCGGATTCCGTCAACAGTCTGCTCAAGTGATCAGCAACATTATTTTCAGCTCCCCTTTTCTCTTTAATCTCCAAGTCGAATCCCTGAAGTAGAAGGACCCAGTGAATGAGGCGAGGTTTGGATTCCTTCTTGGAGAGTAAGTATTTCAAAGCAGCGTGGTCTGTGTACACCACCATTTTCGATCCAACAAGATAGGATCTAAACTTCTCACATGCGAAAACCACAGCCAAAAGCTCTTTCTCCGTTGTTGTGTAGTAGCACTGAGCTGGGTTAAGGGTCTTGGAAGCATAATAGATAATGTGCTCTGCTTTCCACTCTTTTGTCCAAGTACCGCTCCAACCGTAAAGTCACTGGCGTCGCACATGAGCTCGAAAGGTAGGCCCAATTGTGGCGGCTGAATAATGGGTGCAGAAGTGAGTTTTTCCTTCAATATATCAAATGCTTCCTTACACTTATCATCAAAATCGAAAGGAGCATCGTTCTGCAGCAACTTTGTTATGGGTTGAGCGATCTTGGAGAAGTCTTGAATGAAGCGCCGGTAGAAACCGGCGTGACCTAAGAAAGCTCGAATTTCTTTCTCATTTGAAGGGTAAGGCAGCTTCACGATCAAATCCACCTTTGCTCTATCAACTTTGATTCCTTTTGCAGAGATGACATGCCCGAGCACAATGCCTTGTTGCACCATAAAATGACACTTCTCAAAATTCAGCACCAAGTCAGTTTCAACACATCTTTGAAGGACCTTGTCCAGGTGCTTTATACATTGCTCGAACGAATCCCCATACACTGTAAAATCATCCATAAAAATTTCGATGCAGCTTTCAATCAAGTCGGAAAAGATACTCATCATACATCGTTGGAAAGTACCAGGTGCGTTGCACAAGCCAAATGGCATTTTTCGGCAGGCAAATGTTCCAAACGGGCATGTGAAAGTAGTCTTTTCTTGGTCTTCCTGGGTGATAAAAATATGAAAATAGCCTGCGTATCTGTCAAGGAAGCAGAAGAAAGATTTTCTCGCCATGCGTTCGAGCATCTCATCAATGAACGGCAACAGAAAGTGGTCTTTACGTGTGGCATCATTAAGTTTCCGGAAATCAATGCACATGCGCCAACCTGTCTGCAACCGCATAAGGATTAACTCGTTATTGTCATTCTTTAAAAGTTGGAAACTGGATTTTTTTGGGACTACGTGCACTGGACTGACCCAAACACTGTCAGAGATAGGGTAAATGATCCCTAGCTGGAACAGCTTGAGGATTTCTTTGAGAACCACCTCTTTCATCACCGGGTTCAATTTTCTCTGTGGATCTCGAGAGGGTTTGCAATTTGGCTCAAGAAAAATTTGATGCATGCATATATCTGGACTGATTCCTTTGATATCAGATAAGGTCCACCCTATAGCTCCTTTGTGTTTCTTCAAAACCCCGATCAATCTGCCTTCCTGGTCCAAAGAGAGATCTTTGCTAATGATGATGGGTAGCGTGTCGTGCTCCCCCAGGTATGCATACTTCAGATGTTTAGGGAGGACCTTCAATTCCAGAGTGGGTGCCTTCACATGAGATGGTAGAATCGGTTCCGTGTCCGTCGGTAAGGGCATATGACCCGTCAGATTCCTAGTCGGAAACTCAATGGTGGCATATAGCTGCTGTATAATCTCTCTTATTGCAGCTTCTTCTTTTAAACTTGTGGCTGTTTCAGTCACCCCACCAAAGAGTACCTGCTCTAACTTATCATCTCTTAAATTATGCTCAACAAACTCGTCAACTAGAGAATCAACAATACCAACCATATAAAGAGCCTCAGGATCCTCAACCTGCTTCATAGCTTCAAATATATTAAATGTAACAATGTCACCATCAAATTCAAAACTAAGCATGCCTTTATCAACATCAATCTTGGTTCTTGCAGTTTTCATGAATGGACGTCCTAACAGAATCAGTGATCTATGTGCAGAAAAAGAATCATCCATGTCAACAATGTAGAAATCCACAGGAAATATTAATTCATTAACCTTGACAAGAACATCTTCAAATACACCCTAAGGATATGAATTAGACCTATCAGCTAACTGAATAATGACTCGAGTATCTTTCATATGACCTAACTGCAAATCTTTGTACATAGATAAAGGCATAACATTTATGGATGCGCGTAAATCTAGCATGACTTTCTCAACCTTTTTACTCCAAATGATGCAAGGGATAGTGAACATACCTGGATCCTTGCATTTTTGTGGCAATTTTTGCTGAATTACAGCGGAAACATTTTCACCAACCTTAATTCTTGCATCTTTCCTGTATCTGATCTTCTTGGCACATAACTCCTTCAAGAATTTCGCATAACTGGGTACTTGCTTGATGGCATCAATTAGAGGTAAGTTGATTTCAACCTTCTTGAACAACTCAAAAATCTCCTTCTTATCATCTTCTTTCTTGTTTCGAATCAATCTGGAAAGAAAAGGAGCTGCAACGACAGAGTTAGAAATTTTGGAATCAACTTGTACCTCAATAGGGGCAGACTTGGCAGGTTCAGTCGGTTGTTCTTCTTTTGTGTCGGGTTCATCTTCAGTCTACGCAGTATGCCCATACTGCGCATGCTTCTCTTTCTTAGCCTTCACTTCAACCAGTTCCTTTCCACTTCTAAGAGTCACATCACTACCATTCCCCCTGGGATTTTGCTCAGCTTGGGAGGACAACTTCACTGTATGCCCTTGCATCTTATTCATTTGAGTGGTAAGCTGAGTTATCTGTGTACCCATACTGCTTAGAGCTGCTTGTGTCTTTTGCTGGAATGCTTTCTGATTCTGTGCCAAACTGCTCACCAGAGCATTGCTTTATTCCAGACACTTCATAATCTTACTCATGCTCGGTATTAGTTTATCCGTATGGGCATACAGACCGTCTTGAGATGGCCTATGAGGTAAATCACCAGGTGGTCTTTGATCTCCTGGCTGTTTCTAATAGAAATCGGATGGTTCCTCCAACCTGGGTTGTAGGTGTTGGAATAAGGATAATAATTTCGCTTCCTTCTGAAAGCATCTCTTTATGGGGCATCATAATTTATTCTCCTAAGGGCATCTTACTGTGCATCGCCCGATCCATAACAGGCTTTCTCAGATGGAGACTCGTGCAAGGTAGGGCAATCATCTATGAAATGCCCATTCTCCGAACATACTCCGCAATGAACATTCTGAGTATGTGCCACCGCCAGGCCTCGAACTAGAGAAGTTTGTGCATCAATCTTGTCATTCACCCTAGAGTTCTTAGCCCGATCAATCCATTTTACTGGTCTGTAGTGATCATCGTCCTTGTCTTCATATTGCTGTCCTCCAAAAACCATGTCGATTATGAGTTGTTTTGCCTCATCCAAATTTTTATTGATGAGAGATCCTCCACTGGCCACGTCTACAATTTTCCTGTAAAAGAAGACATGCCACGGTAAAAGTAATTGGTGAACAACTGATAATCAGAGTGTTATAATTTGTTGCCTGAAACAATGTGAATTACGGATGTAAATTGCAAAGTTAAAAGTAATGTTGAAGCTAGTGTTATCACATTGCCTTCAACATGCAGCGGAAACGTAAATAGAACTTTGCACAAAACAAGTTTTAAATCACACTCCTTACGGTGTGTGATTGCCTCAAGGCGAAATTCACTATCACAAGTGAAACACAAAAACAATGCTGATGTTGTCTCGGTTCACTCCCTTGACAACACTGCATAAAACATACAGAGGACTATCCTAGCTTCACTCACTCGAATAATCACTCAAAAAAAACCTATCTAAACACATAGATATATTACAATCAGTCACTCTAAATCCTAGACTTCTCAAAGTTGACTATCTAACCTACACACACAACTGGAATGAAAGTCTCCAGCTGATTAGGACGCTAGGCAGATGTCGAGGAAGATGTCTTGGATTTCAGAGATGACACTAGATGCAAGATTCAGAGCTTCTCACAAACCACGGTGATAACCTGCTTGCATAAGTGATTCTAAGGTCTGAGGAGACCTTAAATACTTCCTCCATCTCGGCTGGATAGTTTCTCCACGATCTTTGATGAGTCAGATGCAAAACTACCGCCTTCCACTACCCTTGCTGAACTGGACTCGAGATAACCGGCATCTGCACTGCGTGGCATACGTTCTTCAACATCGTGTAATAATGGCGGTTACTCCAGCGACCCACGTTCTCTGCAATAGTTAGTGTCTAAGATGAAGTGGGGAACATCACGTCCCTTGAAACTCAGAACAGATTCTGACCTAGTCAAAATCAAGCATAATCCACGTTTTAAATTAAAATAAAATATCTAATAAATTCCTTAAATCGTGAAAAATGATATGTGACAAAAATCACAAATTATTCAGATTAATTTAAAATAAATTAATCCAAAATACTAGGAAAGGATAAGGTTAGAGATCAGAGTGTTATACTCAGTATGACGAGAATGACGGACAACATTATATACGACATTGATCGCGATGTTATCAGCGAAATGATAACATCATCTAGAACACATCATACTCAACAATCTCCCCCTTAAGCTTATACTTTCTGCACAAAATATAAAGCTCAATATATACTTGATTAGAGCCGCAGCGGAATACGATCAAAAATTTTGGAGTTCAAAAAAACTCCCCCTTAAGGTCTTCTCCCCCTTAAGTTATTATCTGTAACATAATATACAATGTTCGTGGGTACAATCCCCTATACAATAGTATACAACACGGTTAGTGGGTATTTACCCCTGTACAAAAACATTAGTGGGTAATGATCCCCTATACAGAAACAATGTTGAGAACATTCTCAACATAACAAACATCACACATTTAAAAACGTGCGAACACAAATACAATATTGAAACCATTCCCAACACAAAACATCACATACTATCAGTTATGTGAAAAGCAGAATAACAATGTTGAATGCAATCCCAGCATAAAACATCACACCTTAAAATAAGCAAACGAAATATATAGCAAAATCATCAACTCATGGTGATGATTAAAATGAAAATATCCAAGGATATCCAATCATGGATATCCAACAAGCAAAGAAAAAAAAATGTGTCCATGCACACCACAAACCAACAAGGATATAAACACATCCAAAATAAACTTGTGTCCAGCACAATACATCACCAAAAAATGAAATTGTTTTTTCAAAGAAAAATCATATTTTCTTCTTCCCCTTAGCCTTGGCCACGGACTTTCCAGTCTTCTCCCCTTTAGTACCAACATCACCAGCAGCAGCATCGACATCTACTCCCCCTTTTTGTGTAGAAAGGGTTCCCTGAAGTGCTTGACGAAGCTCAACCATTACATTGGTGAGCACTATACTTTGATGAATTAAGGAATCCATCTGTGAGACATAGGACTTTAAGACTGAAAGTGGAAGAAACATCATGTGGGGAACCTGGAGGATAGACTGGTTTAGAGTCAGCCGAATCAGCATTGTCTTTGACATCGGCTGAATGAGTGGAAGTTGGAGATACTATTTCTTTGGCTGTGCTGGAGGAGACCATTTCTTGTGAAGAGGTGGGCGAAAGTTCCTTCTTCTTAGGACCAGTTGTAGTGCCCTTTTTCCCTTTTCCTTTCAAAGTTTGTCCTGAAGTCGCAGGCTTGGCAGGAACATTATCTTCTGGTATTGCAGAAAGAGGTTCCTCTTGTTGTTCAACATCAACTTCCACATCATCAATAGCTTTGTCTGGAGAATTTTCACGGGGGTTCTACTCATCCTCAGACTCGTCTTTCAATGATCTTGCTGGTTTTTCTTCCATTTTCAGCGTTCTCCTTACCTTCTTGCTAGAACCCTCACTGACCTCTTCCTTAACAAACCCTTGTTGGCCATGAAGTCATTTAGACTTGCGAGTAAGGCCACTCTTCTTTTTCTCGGCAAGAGCTTGAGTATGTAGCTCCAGATCTGGGTCGATAGGATTTCCTTCTGCACCAGGACTAATGTGTTGGAGAGGGGTGGGGTTTAGCACCAATAGAGAGTCAGGAGCAGCAGTATCTTCCATAGAAGCATCTGCATGTTCAGCCGGAGGAGATGAGGGTTTGTCGGACTCCGATTTGGGTCCCTCTGGAGTGAGTTCGGCTGTTGCTGTGACTGTTGGAGTTGATGTGGCGGAGGATGTAATAGCTGATGTTCCAGTAGGACCAGAGGCAGAGGATGGAGTGCCCATAGTCTCCTCGAACATTTGTTTCATCATCTCAAACATGGCAGAGATATCCTTGGGTTCCGCCATTGATAAACTGAAAAAGAGCTTGAAGAGGGGAGAAATCAAAAGTGGGAGATGAAGAGTCTTCGAAGGAGAGAGAGAGAGTGATAAAAAAAATGTTTTCAAAAATTGTTGATATATCTCTTCACCCTCAAAAATCGGAACAGACTCTGTCACATCACCCACTTTTTCTATTTTCCTTATAAAACAAATATTTAAATAAAATAGAATTAGTGAATAGGGATACACCATATCAAAACGTGTATTTATCACATCAATTCAAAAAGTGAATCTTTTATGGGTCCCAAAATAGTTTTTGTTTTCCCCTTTTTTTATGTATATATATATATATATATAAAAGAATAAAAAAACGGGAATAACAACAAAAATATAATTCTAGACAAATTTTCTAATGATTATCGTTTCTCTGCAATCTTGGTCACAACATCAGCTACAACACAGTAAATAGTGAACTAACCCAACTATAATTCACGTTATAGGATTACGGGTATTTCATTCACAAACACATACATAGAATTTCAAGTAGCTGATTTTGTTAAATAAAAGTAGAAATACGATAATTTCATTAAGTCAGCCTTGAATTATACTTAAAAGAAATGACTAACATAAATAAATAAATAAAAGAACAAGATAAACAACTGATGTTTAATAAAAAGAACTCACATCGAGTTCAACACCAGTAAACAAAATGAACTAATTAAATAGAACACATTCCAAGAGACTTTCTCAAGGCAGAAAATCTCTCGAAATCAAGAGGCTTGGTAAAAATATCTGTTGTTTGATTCTCAGTGGATATGTATTTGATGTTAATGAGCTCCTTTTCCACCAAGTCTCTGATGAAGTGATGTCGAATGTCAATATGCTTGGTACATGAATGTTGAACAGGATTCTTGGAAATTTCAATAGCACTAGCATTATCACACAGCAGGGTTAGTGATGAGCTTGTCATGCCATAGTCTTTCAACATCTGATTCAGCCATACCAACTGAGCACAACAACTAGCAGCTGCAACATATTCCGATTCAGCTGTTGACAAGGAGATGCAATTTTTTTTCTTGCTTGACCAAGAAACCATATTGTTCCCCAAAAAGAAGCAACCACCACTTGTGCTCTTTCTATCATCAACATCATGTGCCTAGTCTGAATCACTGTATCCAATAAGGCTGGTGTTTGTATCTTTACAATACCTGATTCCAAAGTTAACTGTACCAGCAACATATCGAATTATTCTTTTGACAGCTTTCAAGTGATATTCCTTGGGTTGAGCTTGGTATCTAGCACATACTCCAACACTGAACATGATGTCAAGTCTGCTGGCGGTCAAGTAGAGCAGGCTTCCAATCATTCCTCTATACATCGTTGGGTCAACATTGACTCCAACATCGTCTTTGCTCAGTTTTTCAGAGGACCCCATTGGTGTCTTCATAGGCTTTGAAGCTTCAAGCCCCTGAAGCGCTTGATCAGATTTTTGGCATACTTGCTTTGGGATATGAAAATCCCATCTTTGTCTTGCTTGATTTGGAGACCAAGGAAGTAGGCCAATTTGCCGACCATGCTCATCTCAAATGTGCTGCACATTGCATCAACAAACTCCTTGAGGAGATTAGAACATGTGGATCCAAACACAATATCATCAACATAAATTTGTGCAACAGTGATGTGTTTGTGGATCCTTTTGATAAATAATGTCTTATCAACCACACGTCTTGTAAAACCAAAGTCAATTAAAAACTCGGTAAGATGAGCATACCAAGCTCTAGGAGCTTGTTTCAGCCCATACACGGCCTTGTGAAGTTTCAGCACATGGTTTGGTTTTTCATGACATTCAAATCCTTTTGGTTGTTCAACATAGGCTTCCTCATTCAAAATACCATTCAGGAATGCACTTTTGACATCCATTTGATGCAATGTAAACCCAATGTGGCAAGCAATGGCAAGTAGGAGACGGATAGACTCTATTCTAGCAACAGGAGCGAATGTTTCATCATAGTCTATTCCTTCTACTTGTGTATAACCTTGTACCACTAGCCTGGCTTTGTTTCTAACCACATTCCCAGACTCATCAGTCTTATTCTTAAATATCCATTTGGTTCCAATTACATTTTTATTTTCAGGCCTTGGAACCAATTCCCACACATTATTTCGAACAAACTGAATCAGCTCATCATGCATTGCTTCTATCCAGAATTCGTCTTTTAGAGCTTCTTTGACATTTTTAGGTTCCACACTGGATAGAAAGCATGTGATAGACACAAATTTAATTACTGATGACATGCAAACCTGTTCAACCAATTCAGCAACATCGGCTGACCTTTTTGTTCTTGTTTTGACTCCTTAAGATCTATCACCAATGATTTCAGAATTTGGGTGATCTCTTTTGATTCTTCTTGGAGGATCACGTCTTGGTTCATACTGAGCAAGTGGAAGATGGTCATCATTGCTTTCAGAGGAGGATTTTGAGTCTGGTGTTCGAGGGGATGTTGAATCATTTGCTGAGGGAGAAGGAACATTGGATTTGACATCAGGACTTCCCGTGGGACTTTTGGGAGTTCCACTTGGCTCCTTATCAGGAACATCTGGTTCATGAAGGAGAAATGACACATCATCTTCCTCAGACTTAGTTGCCAGACCTGCAAGGTCATCAAACACAACATTGATAGATCCTTGCACAACTTTGGTTTTAAGGTTAAGAACACGAAATGCTCTGCTGTTTTGAGCATATCCTAAGAATAATCCTATATCACTTTTAGAGTCAAACTTTCCAAGTTGATCTCTGTCGTTCAGGATGTAGCAGACACATCTAAACACATGGAAATATTTGAGATTTGGCTTTTTTTCTCTTAGAAGCTCATAAGGTGTCTCCTTTCTTCCTAGTCGAAGATAGACTCTGTTCCCGATATGACAGGCTGTGTTGACAGCTTCAGCCCACAGCTTCTTCGAAAGACCTTTAGCCTGTAACATTCCACATGACATTTCCTGCAGAGTTCGATTCTTTCTCTCTACTACTCCATTTTGTTCAGGAGTTTTGGGAGCTGAATACTCATGGAATATTCCTTTCTTTTCACAAAAGTCATTGAATGCAGCATTCTCAAATTCTCTTCCATGATCTGTTCTGACACATGCAATTTTGGTGTCATATTGCAAACACATTGTCCGGTAGAATCTTTTGAAGACTTTGAATGTTTCAGATTTTTCCTATAGAAATTCAACCCAAGTATACCTTGAGAAATTATCAATAATGACAAGGATGAAACTCTTACCACTCATACTTTTTGTGTCGACTGGACCCATGATGTCCATGTGTAAGAGTTGGAAACATCTTGTTGTTTGACACCCACCCAGGCTTTTGTGATGGATTCTGGTTTGTTTTCCCTTTTGACAGGTACCACAAACAACATCGTGATCAACATTCAGTTTTGGTAGGCCGCGGACAGCATCTGACACAATCAGTTTCTTCAAATTTACCATGCTCATGTGACCGAGTTTTTGATGAATCAACTTTGTTTCATCATTTATAGTCATGTTGCACGTTTCATCTTTGTCAGCATGGTAGCAATTATCAGATGCGCGGCTTCCAAACATTATGCATTTATCGTGTTTGTCAAATACTTCACAAGTATTTTTATCAAACTTGACATGCATACCATCGTCACATAAGTGACTGATACTAATCAAGTTGGCCATCAACCCTTCAACATGTAGGACATTCATAAGCTTAGGAAAATGTTTGACATTCAGTGTACCTTTTCCAACAATGTTTCCTTGAGCTCATCCTCCATAACTGACTTTGCCTTTGTTTGAAATAGTTTATTCTTCAAGAAACTCCTTATTGCCGGTCATGTGTCGAGAACATCCACTGTCAAAGTACCATGTTCCGGCAATGTTAGCCTTTAGTGATGTATAGACAACATTGCATGTAACCTTCATCTTTTTGGACTTCATCAGATTCTTGTTCTTCGATGTGATCCTTGATGTTGTTCTCCCGGTTGCAACATCATCGTGAAACTTAAACCAATGTGGTTTGATGTGTCCCAGCTCTTGACAATAATGGCACACATATTTTCGAACCTTTGAGCCCTTGCATTTGTTCTGATCATCATCTTCAGAATTGCTCCCTGTAGACATGTTTGGGTTGTTCTCCTTTACAAATTTCACTACATTGTGATTTGATGAAGTCATGGAAACTTTGTTTGAGAATCCCAGTCCAGCTCTGTCTGTCTGTCCCAATGTTAGGGCTTCATTTAGGACATTCGTTCCTTGATTCTATTTCTGAAATGTTCTTGAGGTGCTCTCCACTTCCTTCTTTAGTTTAGTGATTTTAGCATCACTCATGGTGAGTTTAATTTCCATTCGCACAATCTTCTCTCTAAGTCACCGATTTTCTTCCATAAGAAATTTCAGTTCTTTGGATTGAGTTGTCCATTGATAGTAAACTTCATTCACAGCATCACTGAGTTCTTCAAGTGAGGCAGATGGCTGTTCTTCCTGTGGATTAACCTCTTTGATCTCAGAAGTATGATTAAACTCATCCAGTAGAGTCATTTCATACCAATTAGTAGTGTTGGGAGAGATCTTAGTGACTTCATCTTCAACATCTGGTAGAACCTCATCTTCCATTTCACATTCTTCAATGTCTAGACCATCAAGTTCATCAATACCATTCAAGGCATCACTAATCTGATCGTCTTCCTCCATGACATTGATGAACAACACCCTCAGATCTGAATCATTTTCAGTATCAGACTCATCACTGAGAACAGCATTAAAATTATTTCTTTGTCTTCTTCGTGCTGTTGGACATTCATTTGAATAATGTCCATACCCAGAGCATGCTCTACATTGAACTGAATCAATGCCTTTCCCAGTGTCAACGACTTCCTTCTTGACATTTGATCTTCCAGAATTTGAAGTTGATGAAGATGGAGAGTCAAACAGCCGTCGAGGTTTGATATTTCGGGGGCCTTTCTTCATAGAACGAACCAGTGAGCTGAACTTCTTTGTCAGTAGTGCAACACTCAGATTCTCTTCCTCATTGATTTCCTAAAGACTGTCAACATCATCATGAACATCAGATGACACAGTTGTTTTCTGGAGAGCAATTCCCTTTGAGGTTGAGTTTGCTTTCTGATTTTGCAGATTCATCTCAAATGTTAGTAAGATGCTGACCGCTTCACTTATACTCATGGTTCCAACATCGTGTGCTTCCTCGATTGCAGAAATTTTCATATTGAATCTTTCAGGCAGAGTTCGAAGCAACTTGCTCACCATGTTCTCATTAGAAATTGGACTTCCAAGAGCGGTAGATTGGTTTGAGATCTCACATAATTTTTCAGCATAAGATGAAATAGTTTCATCTTCAAACATGCGCACAATTTCAAATTTTGATGTGAGTAATCTTAGTTTGGTCTTCCTTACATTGACAGACCCTTCACAATGTTCCTGAAGAATGGTCCATGCTTGATATACAGTAACACAATTGAAAATCATTTTGAAACATGGAACATCGACAGAAACAAAAATTGCATTCAGAGTGCGAGCATTAAAGTTTGAGATAATTCTCTCATCATTTGTCCATTGAGATTCCGGGGTTAACACAAACTCTTCATTTGGACCTTCCATCCTAGGAGGGCTCCATTCTTCAATAACTGCCATCCATGCTCTTTCATCGATAGATTTGATGTAGATCTTCATTCAAGATTTCCACATGACATAGTTACCACCATTGCTATCTAGAGCAGGAGGACGAAATTTATTGATTTGAATATCCATCACAGATTTCAAGCAACACCGGATCGAGTACTTAGTGTGTCAAGTACCGGCTCTGATACCACTTGTTATAATTTGTTGCCTGAAACAATGTGAATTACGAATGTAAATTGCAAAGTTAAAAGTAATGTTGAAGCTAGTGTTACCACATTGCCTTCAACATGCAGCGGAAACGTAAACAGAACTTTGCACAAAACAAGTTTTAAATCACACTCCTTACGGTGTGTGATTGCCTCAAGGCGAAATTTACTATCACAAGTGAAACACAAAAATAATGCTGATGTTGTCTCGGTTCACTCCCTTGACAACACTGCATAAAACATACAGAGGACTATCCTAGCTTCACTCACTCGAATAATCACTCAAAAAAAACCTATCTAAACACATAGATATATTACAATCAGTCACTCTAAATCCTAGACTTCTCAAAGTTGACTATCTAACCTACACACACAACTGGAATGAAAGTCTCCAGCTGATTAGGACGCTAGGCAGATGTCGAGGAAGATGTCTTGGATTTCAGAGATGACACTAGATGCAAGATTCAGAGCTTCTCACAAACCACGGTGATAACCTGCTTGCATAAGTGATTCTAAGGTCTGAGGAGACCTTAAATACTTCCTCCATCTCGGCTGGATAGTTTCTCCACGATCTTTGATGAGTCAGATGCAAAACTACCGCCTTCCACTACCCTTGCTGAACTGCACTCGAGATAACCGGTCTCTGCACTGCGTGGCACACGTTCTTCAACATCGTGTAACAATGGCGGTTACTCCAGCAACCCACATTCTCTGCAACGCTTAGTGTCTAAGATGAAGTGGGGAACATCAAGTCCCTTGAAACTCGGAACAGATTCTGACCTAGGCAAAATCAAGCAAAATCCACGTTTTAAATTAAAATAAAATATCTAATAAATTCCTTAAATCGTGGAAATGTGACAAAAATCACAAATTATTCAGATTAATTTAAAATAAATTAATCCAAAATACTAGGAAATGATAAGGTTAGAGATCCGAGTGTTATAATCGGTGTGACGAGAATGACGGACAACATTAGATACGACATTGATCGCGATGTTATCAGCGAAGTGATAACGTCATCTGGAACACGTCATACTCAATACAGAGAATCCGTGGTCTGGGCATCCACGGCACAGTTGCTGGAATCTCACCCAATATTCGGCCAAACTTTCATTTTGCTTATGCTTGATACTGCTAATGGCCATCTTCAGATTCGCAGCTCGGGATTCTGGAAAGAACTTGCGCAAGAGCTGATCTTCCAACTTTTCCCATGAGGTGATCGAGCCAGATGGTAAATCAAAGAGCCACTCTCTGGCCCTGCCTTGCAACGTATGTCAAAATGTCAGTAATCGCAAGTTGTTAACAGCAAAACCTTGAGGACGTAATGTAGAGCAGACTAAATCAAATTCTGCTAGATGTATGTGTGCACTCTCTCCAGGCAAATCACTGAACTTTGGCAGAACCTGTATGAACCGGGCCATATCTCTACATTATTTGCAATTGTAGGTAACACGATGCAGATGGGCCTGTTGTTCCGATGGCGACCTAGCTCTCGAATCAGAGGAGCAGGTTCAGCGGCATTAGTAAGGACTCGATTCTCATTGTTGTCGTTAGCCATACTTTCGTCGAACAATAGATGAAGATCAAAAGTTCTTATTTCAGATGCAGAAATTCCCTTAGAGTCCTTAGCGGCCCTCCTTAACTAATGTAGAGTTCTTTCTGGCTCTGGATCGAACAGCAACTCTTCATTTTGCGAGGAACGGATAAGAAAAATAACAAACTAAAAATACTAGAGTAATTACTGGTTTTAGAACCGATCCCCGGCAACGGTGCCAAAATTTATTGCGTCGTTTTACACTAAAAATAAATTTCTCGATAGCAGTCGGTATGCCCTTACTGCACAGTACAGTGATGAGCGAGATCGTCTCCCAAAGGACCGGTGAGAATTACTCTAAACTTCCAATCTGTAGAACCAAACTTTCAAGGGAATTTTTGTGATTATAATAAAACAAACAAAATTAACAAATAAATAGAAAGATGCACGATTGAACAGAATGAACGGATTTATAATATGAGAAGAAATATTATGGATTCTAATTAACTCCACCCTAGCTCACCTAAACTGATCCTCGACGCAAAGATTAATTCAATTAACACATACAAATCAGTTATAGCTACTGAAGACGCTTACTGACGCAGCTTAATTCCTCCGTAATTTTTCGATAATCAGGAAGACGCTTCACCAATTATTTCCCTAATCGACTGACAATCGTAAGAGAGGCTCTATAAGTTTAATGAACCGACAGCCTTGATTTCTAGAAGAACCCGATTCATAATTAGCAGACTCTAACACAGGACCGTTAAATTAAGATTGTTCTTCCCCTGGTTCTGAAGAATCGTTTCGCTACTAATTAAACTTAAACCACAATTATGGATGGCTGGTTTAATTGACTACTAATTAATTCTGACTCACTAAATATTTGCAACTATCTAGCAATATCGAAACAATTAACAACTCGAAATACCGAGAATAACAAATACATGCGAATTAATTGAATGATAAAAGAGCAATGAGATCTCACAGCTTAGCCAGGCCAGGGCTTCGTTAGTTGTTACCAGAATAAGAAGAAATTAGCTTGAACACATATTAGAATTTAATCGCAAAAATATTAAAGAAACGAATACCATAAAATAACGAAAAAGATGAAATAAATCTGCTCCAGAGAAAACGTCTCTTTGGTTCTCGTTCTTGCATCAATGTTGAATTATCAAAAAGTAGTCCATTAATGATAAGTCCTAATCTATATATAATATCCATAATTAAAATAGTATCCAACATGGATATTAGCATCCTAATCCAATCCCAACTAGGTAATTAACAAAAGATGGACTCTTGAGGCGGTGGGAACCCTGAATCCCGTGCGTAAGCCCAAAACACATGCTCAGGTCCAGCTTCCAGATTCTCGGCCTAATCCTTCCTGCAGTATGCCCATACTTGTGTCAATTACCTGCAACACTTGCAAAAACACACTTTTCCTCCACAAAACACTATTACACGGAAATTAACTCGATCAATTCATATTAAAATGGCCTAATATGCTAAGTAAAAATAGCCCGATCAATCTCATCAACTGCAGAATAGGGAGAAAGATCAGAAACATTAAAAGTAGATGAACACTTATACTCACCAGGAAGATCGATGCGTTATGCATTGTCATTGACTCGGCTCAAAATGGTGAATGGTCCATCTCCTGTAGGCATCAACTTGGATTTCCACAAGTTAGGAAATTTACCAGGGCTCAAGTGAATCCAAACCTGATCTCTCGGCTTAAAGATCATCGGCCGGCGGTGTGAGTTACGGGCAACGGCCGTGTGTTGTCCTTTTTGCTCAATCCGAGCTCGTACAATTTCGTGCATATCCTTAACTTGTTCAGCTCTTCTTGTACCTTTACACTCGTTAGATGCTCAACAGATAAAGGTAACAAGTCAGTAAGTGTTAACAGATTGAAACCATAAACAACTTCAAACGGGGACATATTAGTAGAAGAATGAACAACACGATTGTATGCAAATTCAGTAAAAGGCAAACACTCTTTCCATGATTTAAGGTGTGTTTCACTAAAGATCGAAGCAAAGTACTTAAAGTCCTATTTACTACCTCCGTTTTATCATCGGTCTGCGGATGACATGCAGTAGAAAAAAGTAACGTAGTACCTAGCTTTCCCCATAACACACGCCAAAAATGTGTTAAAAACTTAGAATCCATATCACTAACAATCATTCTAGGAATTCCATGCTACTTAACAACATGTACAAAAAACAGATGGGTGATTTGAATAGCATCGCTGTTTTTTCGACATGCAATAAAATGTGCCATTCTGGAGAACCGATCAACCATAACAAATATGGAATCTCGACCAGACCTAGACCGCGGTAATCCTAGGATGAAATCCATAGACAAATCTACCCACGGTGAAGATGGGGCTGGAAGAGACATGTACAAACTAAACGGATGTGAAGTAGACTTAGATTTTCTACATGTAATTCATCTACTACACACTTTCTCTACATCATGCTTCATGCGTGGCCAATAGAAATGCTTATGCAACAAGTTCAATGTTTTTAAAAATCCAAAATGCCCCATTAAACCCCCCGCATGTGCTTCAAGAACTAATAACTCACGCATAGATGACACATAAATGCACAACTTAGACTCCTTGAACAAAAAACCATCATGCATGAAATAACCATCTATAGCATGAGATTTTAACAAACAAGAGGCATAAATCGGCACAAGAACTGGATCACTCGAATATAACTCTTTAATTGTTTCAAATCCCATCATCTTGGTATGCATAAGGTTTAAAAGTACATACCGTCTAGAGAGTGCATCAGCTACCACATTTTCCTCACCTTCCTTGTACTTGATGATGTATGGAAAGGTCTCAATAAACTCGACCCATCGTGCGTGGCACTTGTTCAGATTTTGCTGGCCCTTCAAATGCTTCAAACTCTCGTGATCCGTGTGAATCACAAACTCCTCTGGCCAGAGATAGTGTTGCCATGTCTCGAGAGCTCTCTTGAGTGCGTACAACTCCTTATCATATGTCGAGTACCGAAGTGCTACATCGTGAAGCTTCTCGCTGAAATAAGCAACTGGACACTTTTCTTGCATTAAAACAACTCCAATACCTTTGCCCGAGGCATCACACTCGATCTCAAAGGTTTTGTTAAAGTCCGACAAGCATAAAACATGTGCAGTATATAAACAACATTTTAATGTGTTAAATGCATGCTCTTGAGCTGGACCTCATTCAAACTTTTGATCTTTCTTACTCAACTCCGTGAGTGGCGTGACTATGCTGGAGAAATCACACATGAAGCGTCGATAAAAGCCAGCAAATCCGTGGAAAGATCGGACCTCAGACGCCGATGTAGGAGTCAGCCATTCCTCAATCGCTTTGATTTTGGAACAGTCTACTTCTATACCGCATTCACTAATAACGCAGCCGAGAAATACGACTTCACTCAAACAAAAATCACACTTAGACAAGTTGCCATATAATTTTGACTTACTAAGTAGCTCAAAAATGTGTCTAAGGTGCTGTATATGTGTGTGTGGCGTGTTACTATAGATCAATATATCATCAAAATACACAACCACAAATTTTCCTATCACTCACGTAAAACATGATTCATAAGATGCATAAACATGCTCGGTGTATTGGTGAGACCAAAAGGCATAACAAGCCATTCATACAAATCATGCTTTGTCTTAAATGCGATTTTCCATTCATCACCCTCTTGCACGCGAACTTGAAAATAACCAGATCTTAAATCTATCTTAGAGAAGATTTTCGAACCAGCTAGCTCATCTAACATATCATCAAGGTGAGGAATAGGAATATGATACTTTATCATGATCTTGTTGATTACTCGACAATCCATGCACATACGCCATTCATTGTTCTTCTTCGGCGCTAAAATAACCGGGACGACGCAGAGGCTGAGCGATTCACGGATTTGTTGCTTCTCCAACAACTTTTTGACTTTCCTATCAATTTCTTTAGTCTCGTCGGAAGACGTCAAATAGGCTGGGTGGTTTGGTAGCATGGCTCCGAGTGTGAAGTCGATTTGATGCTCAATTCCTTGAATTGGTGGCAAACCACTTGGTATCTCCTCCGGGAACACATCTCTAAACTCGTCAAGTAGGGGCTGCACATCACTAGAAATACAAGAGTCGTTAGTAGCACTGTCCTTAAATGTAAGTAAGATGAGTGGTAAACCTGCATTCACGGCTTTTTGAACTCCTATGACATAAATAAACAACCTGCGTTGTTTAGGTGTTTTTGCAGCTATTCTAGATGTCAAATCCTTCTTAGCAGAGTCAAAAGAAGGTGGAAGAGAAGGAAAAGAATGACGGACCGATCAAAGGCTGGTGAGGGGCAGGACGGTCCGTGCGGGACCTTCTGGTCAACTTTTTGAAGAGGCTACACGGGCCGTGTGGTTTGGGTGTGGCTCTACACGGGCTATGCAGAGCTGCTCCGTTCTGCAACCTGTTTTGCTGCTGCGATCACTGCATGTTTCTCTCTCTCTTCTTTAAACCTTTCTTGCATTCGTTGCTGATCCTCGGCAACGTCTTTCGGCACCAATGGCTTCAAAATACAAGTACAACCATTGTGTTTTACGGTGTACGTGTTCACACGTCCATCCTGGACTGCACACCTGTCAAACTGGTATGGTCTACCCAATAACAAATGTGCCGCAGCTATAGGGACAACGTCATACAAAATAGTGTCAAAGAATTTACCAATTGAAAATTTGACACTAACCTGGTAGAGTACGCAGAATTCACCTATTTCTGTAAGCCACTACAATCGATATGGCTTTGGATGCTTTTGTGCTGTTAGGGCGAGCTTGTCGGCTGCATATTGACTAATGGCATTCATGACACTGCCACTATCAATAATAATGGAGCACGACTGATTCTTGATCATCGCACGAGTGTAAAAGATGTTTTCCCGTTGATGATCTTGATCTTCATCTCGAATGATGCCGAAACTCTGGATTGTAACTAGACATACAATCGGCGTATCCAAGGTAACTTCTTCAGGATCGGCATCATCTCTTGGTTTTTCCTTAGAGGCATCGACTAAGGGCTGCTCCAACTCATCCTCACTGGCTAACTCGAGTTCATTTTGCTCAAACATGAATATAATTCGCCGGTTTGGACATTGGACTTGAAAGTGGCCCCAACCTTGGCATTTGTGACACTGAATGTCATGGGATCGTGAAGGGGCTATATTTGGCGGCTGCATTGGAGGACTGGGTCATGTAGGTGATGACCTGGACTGTGTAGGTGGTGTAGACTCGGGTCTACAGCTTGTCTGTGGTGTAGTGCGATCAAAACGGTGAACGGGCTGCTCAGTAGCAACTCTCGGCCGTGGGGCCTCATTAGACAGCGTGGATGGTGTGTTTCAACCCCAAGACTATCGTGCAGAGGTCAAACCATGCATGGATCAGCGCCAACCATCTCTCAACTATTTCTTAACGATGGATGCATAGTGCACCATCTCCTCAATGCTCGAGAAGTCTCTTAATTCGACTTCACATGATATATCCGGGTTCATGCCTTCAATGTACTAGATTATAGTGGCATCGAGTGTCTCCTCTTTTTTAACTCGATTTAGTGATGTCTTGAGTTCTTTATGATACTTCTTTATCGAACATGTTCCTTGCTTGATCCGATTTAACTTCTTCTCTAGCTCCCGCTCATAGTGCACTGGAATGAAGCATCCTCTCATGATGTCTTTAATCTCTTGCCATGAATTGATAGGTGGATATCGTTCACGGCATCACCTAGCTTGTTGATTTTCCCACCAAGTAGCTGCATAACCTTTAAATTTGATTGGGCTATTTCCGCATATGTATTTTGGGCTATTTTTGGTGCTATTTTGCTATTTTTATCACATCATGATCTTGTTTTGTGGAGAAAGTTGTGGTTTATGAATGATTGCAGGTGATTAGCATAATTGTGAGAGAATTAGCCTATTCTTGGAAGTATGTAGCCATGTTGATCGAAGTAAAATATGAAGGAAGTTCTGGAAGACGCGCAGTGTGGGCATACTACCAGGACTGGGTACCGAGATGAGAACTACTAGGCCTGCGCGCGCGAGATTGGGCTGGAGTGCGCGGATTTATTCGAGTTTTGGGCCTGGACGCGATTTTGTGATCTTTTATCATTGGTAGACTCTATATTTATCAATTTCCTAGTTAGATTAGGGTTAGGACTCTATTTTCTTAACTAAACAATTGTATTTAAGGATACAAAGAGAGATTAGGATCCATTCCAGACCTTACGCAAGAGAGCAGAGACGCGTTTGCGCAGCAGATTTAATTCTTCTATTTCCTTCTTTTCATCATTCACTGCTCAACAATTATTGAAGTTCAGATTTCATTATAAGATCAAGCTAAACTCACTTTATTCCGGTGAAGATTAACGAAGCCCTGGCGTAATTATTCTATTAGATCTAATCATTCATTTTGCTTTAATTAATTGCATGCATCTGTGATTCTCTTTGTTTAAAGTTGTTAATTGTTTCGACTCTGCTAGGTAGGTGCACATATTTAGTAGATCAGAATTAATTAGTAGCCAATTAAATCGGTCATCCGTAATTGTGGTTTAGGTTTAATTAGTGGTACAACGATTCTTCAGAATCGAGGGAAGAACAGTCTTAATTCAACAGTCATGTGTCAGAGTCTGTTGGTTTTGAATCGGGTTTCTCTAGTGTCTAATGCTGTTAGTTCATTAAATCTATAGAGTGTCTCTTATGGTTGTCAGTCAATTAGGGAAATAATTGGGGAAGTGTCTTCCTGATTATCGAGAAACTAAGGAGAAATGAGACTGCATCAGTATGTATCTTCGGTGGCTATAACTGGTTTGCATGCATTAATTGGAAATATCTTTGCATCGAGGATCGAAATAATTAAGTTAGGCTGGAGTTAATTGGAAGCCGGAATACCTTTAAATCTGTTAAGAAAACTATTCTCTGTTTATTTGCTTTATTTTAGTTTTTATGTTATAACAACAAAATACGTGTGGAAAGTTTGGTTACTGCAGGATGAAGGTTCAAATAATTCTCACCGGTCCTTTGGGAGACGATCTTGCTCGCCACTGTTCTGGGTATTGTGGGCATACCGACTGCTGGTCGGATTATTTTTGGTGAAAAATGACGCACCAAAATTCAATGGATGCGAGTTGTACCTTTTTTATGTTCAGAAAACTCGTACCATTCGAAGATCTTGTTGACCTTCCTCTTTCAATCAAGGTACATGTCTAGATCATGTAGTCCCTTAAACTCCAGGATGTTGGTTTTGATGTTGTTCACCATGGAGCCAGCTTCCTCGAATCTAGGTCTCTCGATGCAGAATGCACGTCTATAAGGTGCTCGGGGATGTTCCTGGTGATTGCCCCATCTCTGTGGAATGAAATCGGCTTCGTACTCACAAGTTGTATCAGACTCGGGTCCGGATTCTTCTTCTGTATGAAACTACAGTGTGGGCTGCCTTGTTGCGGCTCTTCTTCGCTCGGGTTTCTCTACTGCATTTTATTGAGGCTCGGGTTACCTCACTATATTTCCTTGAGGCTCGAGTTACCTCATTGCGTCTTTTTGGACTGCTTGTGGTGCAGTCGACTGGGCTTTAAGCTTATCAAGCTGCTCAGTCAGCTCGGCTACTTGATTGCCAAGTTCATCCTTCAGTAGTTGATTCTGTCGTTTGAACTAGTGTGCCATAACATCAAAGTTGTACTTTGGATCCCATATTGTGTTGGACCAGAATGACTGTTCGCCGGGTGTGTTGGGCGACTTTGGTTCGTCTAAAGGTGGAATAGACGATTATTCTTTGGTACCTTTCTTCATAATACCTACAAAACGAACAAACATGAAAGAAACAAGGTATAAACCTCACAACCTCACGATCACTCGTGTTTTCACTCTGATTTTATCGCTCGTGTATATCACTCAAAATGGAGTGCACGTATGAATGTGGTATGGTAGAGTTGATCGAAATTTGTACTCTTCGATCAGCTCCTCTCGGTCTTATTGCAAGCTCAAATCAGTAGATTGTGAACCACAATAAAAGGCTAGATAGGATGGGGGTATGATCGCTGTATGTAGTGTATGTGGCTAAGGCTAAAATTTTCGATCTCTATAGGGTATTAGGGACCGAAAATAAGGGATAGAGAGAAGGATAAGGAAGGTGGAACCAGATAAGGTTGAAAGAAAACTGGATAAGGAAATAACAGATATAGATAAGGCAGTATCTATTTGGATGTGTTTCACCTAGATGGAGACAATCTAAATAGTCTAAGTTATCTATTATGGAAGGAAAGAGTCTAAAACAACTAGAAAAAGAACAATAAATTTGAAATCAAATCTGAATTTTTGTTGTTGTTAGGCTCGAAGCCTACTGCTCTTTTTTTCTTTTTTTTCAATGAATAATTAGATTACAACTCAATGGACATGTAAACAAATGACTACCACGTAATATGACACGTATTTGACACGTCAGATTAAACCACGACCAACAGAGCTGACGTGTCTCTGATGCCAAATTTATGATGTGACCCGGACAATGTGTCTAAGCCAAATCAAGATGCAAGTCAACAGAATGAAGGAATTCAACCCGACGAACTATATTAAATACTCGACTAAAACGAGAACAAAAGGACTCGATTTTTATGGAGAATTAGACTCGATGGATTAAATAACTAAGACACCTAGATTAATGACTCAACTAAGCAAACACAACACAAATAAAATAGACAGAAGGGCGATCGGTTATGATGGATTTTGGAGTGAAGATGGCCCGATTATGGATTGATGAAAGGATGAATAAAATCGAACTTACTTGAATGATTGTGGAAGATAGATGGCATACAAATTATGGCTTGTGAATGTTGGTGTTGGCGTCGTGTGTAGGTGATAGGTAGAATGGACTCCGTCTTCAATTGAACCCCACCTTCGTGAGACGAAACGCAATTACGTTGATCAATTCCGGATTGTTTAGCAACTTCCCCCTAGAACTCGATAGAACTAAAAAGAAACTTTGAAATAAGACTTTAGATTTGCTAGACCTAAAGAATTGTAAAGAGTGATCAACCAAAGGATCTTGAGACAATAGTGAATAAATTCAATATATCAAACAACGTCTAAATTATTATTGTCACAAAGATCACACACACACACACACACATATATATATACTATATGCATCGAAAACCCCTAAGTCTAATCTAAGTCCAACATGGACGAAAATACTAGGAATAATAAAAGAGATTTACCTTGTCTATAATTCTAAATAAGGTAAATCTAAAAGACCAAAAATAAAGATAATAAAAATCTAATCTAGATAAAAATAAACCCAATTAAGTTGGGCCTTCAAAATTCCAATTTAGACTTGAATAATCTCGATCATGGACATGAATTACTTCTCAAATTCTCGGCCCAATCTCGATCAAAATAATCACCATGCATGTAAATTCGAGATCCACTGTTTCCCATCCAAATTTCCATGCACACGTCCCGTTCTTCTTCCTAAGCTTTCAAACAATCTTCTACATCTTCAATGGACGTCCAATTCACCCATCTTGGATGCAAAGGCTTGATCAATTGCTCCTCAAACTTCTTTCGTACAACGTCTTGCAAATAAGCTTGCAATCTCTTTGCTCGTAGCCGCGTGACTGAACCTTTGAGTTGTAACTCCACATTCTTTTGATCATTGCTAAGCTCGTACTCATCAGGAAGATAGTCAATATGGACCTAAATGAAGATATTTAATGAAATATAATGACCTAAAGGAAGCTATTGGTACTTTCAGAATTTTATTCTGACCTCTACAGGAGTCCCGTAATTGAAAATCATAAAGAGAAAACTTGTGAATAGTGTTTTCCGTAAAGATGTGATTTTTGAATCATTATGAAATCTTGTGTCTTGATTCGAGTCTTCTTTTGACAATTTGTTTCCATAGAAAATCATCCAAATAATCCATTCGTGTTTTCAGATTTTCAATCAGAGGTCAATCGAACGATCGAGAATGTTTTCAGTAAAAAGGGCGGAATAGTAAATTTACTTTTAGAAAGGGGAATCTTTCTTTGATTTTCCTCAAGCGACCTCCTCGTTTTTCAACGATGGATTGGTTCAATAGTACTCGAGCCAATGAGTCTCTCGATATTTTTGAATATTGCGTCAGAGGTCATTTGGACCTCGCCATTGAATAAAGCAACTTTAATTGAATCCGAAAACGCTTTATCAGTATTTTATATCCGAAAAAGTTATACCCGCCCTAGAGCCACTTTTCTTATAAATAGGAAGCTTGGATTCAATTGTGACTGGCTCATTCTCTCTCTTTCTCTCTCATTCATGTTGACGAACGAGAAACCCGGGCCTGGGTCGAGTAAATCATGCATGCGGGCCCAGGTTAAGTTTTGTTGAGGGGTGCTGCAGTAGGAACAGCTGTCGAGTGCTGAAAGGCTGCTGGAGAGCCGCCGCCGTCGTTGCCGTGGATGGTCAGAGATCGCCACCGCGCCGTCACTTAGGACCTCTCGTTTCGGTCCATTTCTCATCTTTTGTAGTTGA
Organism: Perilla frutescens; assembly: GCA_026008535.1. NCBI lineage: Eukaryota > Viridiplantae > Streptophyta > Magnoliopsida > Lamiales > Lamiaceae > Perilla > Perilla frutescens. Next base: position 38,360,062 of record BRKX01000006.1, on the reverse strand, counting down.
AATTTTAATAGGTTGTGTATTGTAAATAAATCTTCATTTCGTATGTTGAGTGCGTCGTCGTCCGGTAGCTGGAAACCGATGAAAATGCCGGAAAACATGAAAAATAAAGGGGTGCCAATCAGTTTCGATTTTTGCCTGTTTTCACCCATTTCGGATGTCAAATCTAAAATTTTTGATCTAGAAAGTTGCTCGAAATATTATTTTCTATAGCATTGCCAAGTTTCGTAATTTTCTGATAAGTTTGATTAAAGTCGATTATTCTAATCTGGTGGTTATTTTTATAACTAGAGCATGTGATTTCAGAAAATTCCAAAAAGTATATACTTTAATAAAGATATATGTGGGGTCATGCCTGATTATTTTTGGACAAGTGAAAAGTGCAATTGAGGTCATCTGTGAAAAATTGAGTAAAATGGCAAGTTACGGAAAGTGACCTCTATCAAATATTTTGGTCCCATTAATCATAAATAATATTTTTGGATTTATTCCCTTCTGTGAGAAAGTTGTACGACATCTCTAGAGTCGCGCATTCTTAGTCGGAATATAATTAAAGTAAATAAAAGCTCCAATTAAATTAAAGTCGAGTTCTGAAAATTAGAGCGGTAGTCTTAAAATAAGATTTGACCTTGTAGAACCTGTTGAGCCAGTCAGAGAAGCTGATAGATGAGTATCGAGAAATTTGATCACCTGAGTTGATCTAATCTAGGTGGGTTTATTTGCAAAACCTATCTATATTTGAGTTACTAATTCTTAAATGTGATCGTCATAGTTAGAATATCCAAATAAAATATTTGAGGAATTATAAAATGTGATTGTCATAGTTAGAATATCCAAATAAAATATTTGAGGAATTATATGCTCAAGTCTCTGCTAGAGTAATAGTATTATACTGTTGTATGATTAATAAGAAGATAGTATTATACTTTTGTATAATTATTGAGAACATAGATTATACTTTGCCATAATTATATGCTCAAGTCTCTGCTAGAGTAATAGTATTATACTTTTGTATGATTAATGAGAACATAGTATTATACTGTTGTATAATTATTGAGAACATAGATTATGCTTTGCCGTAATTATTGAGAAGATAGATTATGCTTCATCATAATTAATAAGAATATAGATTATGCTTCGACTTAAATAAATAGAGTAGATCATGCATGGTCATAATTAAAGTTTGTGGTTTAAAAGATAAGGTTAGAGTTTAAAGTTCATAGTAAATTAAATGTTTATTGTGTATTGATTATACTTGTGTATAATGAGTTGTGATTTTTAGTTTGTGCTTTTAGTATTAAACTCAATTTATAGAATGGTTTCCGTTTAAGGAATATGAAGCATAATTGAACTAAATTTACTAGAGGAATTAAAGATTAGCATAGTTGCTATATTACGAGGATGACATAGTTTTTATACTTATGCCATATTATGTGCTTTACAGAGAATATAGAACAAAGGATAGGCAGGAACTGTGATTCTTGTAGTTGTGATGTTAGTCACTAAAGGTATCACTCTGAGGTAACCCCTGCACATGTTGGTTTTGTATACTAGAAGACTTGTCTTTGTATACTTTTCTGATGATATGATGATATGAAATGAAAGTTATTACAGTCACTGTTTGCATTTAGATTATGTTCTATAATTATTCTATGCAATGTTCCATATACTTACATTGTAAATGATATGGTGTGGGGAGTTACACGGTAAGATCATATCATTAGAACCTTGTGTTGTATTAAAGAGCTCACGGCTTAGATGGTCCTGAACACACCATCGGTACACCGTAGAATAATCTGATAAGTTAGTTTATCTTGACTAACTGATTATTCTAGTACACTCGTTTATATATTGAGGAGGATCATGATAGGATACTATGCTCTGTCTCTGACCCAGTTACTGAGAGAATAAAGATCTACAGAGTTCGGGTTCTGAACTCATGTGATATTGGCGAACATATGTGTGCGTTGTTTATTACTTTGATTTATCAATGAGTAAGATCTTTTCGTAGATCGAATTCGATATCTTGGGTAATAACAATGTATACATGATGTCTCGAGCAGTGTGCATGAGCACCGTGTCCTGGTGTGCCAGGTTGATGATGTTCTCTTGAGGAAATGCAAGTTCATGTTGAAACCCTGCAGGTGGAATTTATTCCATACATGGTAAAGCTTGTGTGGTACTACTCAAGGTTTTAGATGTTAATTAATTACAGCTGTCAGAGGCTGACATAATTAATTAATGAACATTATATCTTAAACACGGGAAATGACTGGACTAAAGGAGAAAACATATTCGCAAATATGTATTAAATTGGTAGGTCAGTTTTACTTCTTTAGTGGAATAAAAGTAAAACTTAATTTATTTTATTATATCCTAAGTTTATTGGATATTAGATATTAAATAAATTAGTGGGCCAATTTAATATTCTTCTAGATCCCTCTTGTAACCCAAATTGACTGATAGTGGACCGGATATAGAACTTGAGATAGAGGCCCAAGCCCAGTATGTCTGGAGCTGTAATTTTCGTCCCTCCTATACAAATATAGGGAATGGGATCGAAACTATGATGCATAATTATAGTTCAACCCCTCTTTGTCTCTCAAGATATCCACAGAATTAACAACCCTATTTAGTAGATTTCAGCCCACCCTGAATCTAGATACAGTTCGGGAATACAACAGAAGATCTTGGAGTAGAATTGTAGTGGCCGATTATTTTGAGAAAAAGTGGCGCCTGTTTCTGCATTCATTCAACAACAAGATTAGATCTGTAATCTTGTCATCTGACCGTCTGTCAAATTGTAAGTAGATTCGTTTTCTATCTTTCCGCTATATTAGATTCGAATCTGCTTTGCATGTTTTTTGATTAGACTGTCATAAACATGCATGTTACATAAAATTATGATTTGCATGAACATGGATTAACGAACAACCAAATAGATCCTGCGGTGGTTTAATTCAAAAAAACCCCAAAAGTGGTATCAAAGCCAGATTTTGGCACTGTTTTAGGATTAATCCGAGCATAATTTCGAATTGCATAATTAAATTTGATGATGAATTTATGGTGTTTAAATTTTCAGATTTAATTAGCTATGTATTTTGATTTTATGGTATTCAAAACTTGGAAGAATTTGAGATGTAAAAATCGAGAATTCTAGTTTTGAGGTACTAGAATTTTCGACCACCATGTAATATGAATTTGGAATGATATTTGATGTTCTTCAAATTTCCAGATTTATTCTTCATGGGGATCGAAAATTTGGAGTGCAATTTTTCCAAAAATTGTTGTTTAAAAATTCCCTAATTTGTTCTTATAATTTTCGGTCATATTAATTAAAGTATGGATGATGTTTTGATCTAGATCAAATTTCCAGCTTTAATTTGGAGTAGGATCGAAAATTTGAGTTGATTAGAATAGGATTTGTTGATTTTTGATGTATATCAAAAGTTACAAAATTCTAATCAAGATAAGTTTGAAAATAGAATTTTAAATTTGGTAATTTTTGAAGTGGATCAAAATTTCCAGATTTATTATTCTAGGGATTTTTCGAAACTTATGTAATTTATTTGGAATAGTTTTTTGATTAATGTCAAAATTTCCAAATATGTTAATTTTATGTGGTTTTCGATTTTATTAAATTAATTTGGAGAATATTTTAATGAAAATTAAATTTCCAGATTTATTTAATGATGTTGGTCGAAAATAATGTGTATTGGATTAAGATTTGATATTATTTGATGTATATCTTAATTTACCTAATTTTAATCTAGATAGATTTGAAAATAGAATTTTAAATTTGGAAGAATTCCAAGTGGATCAAATTTTCATATTTATTATTTGGTATATTTTCGAAAATCCATGTATTAAAATTGGATAAGGTAATTTTTGGATATATACAAATAATTATCAAAATCCAATTGTGATAAGAATTTGATTTTGGATAGGATTTGGAAGATTTTGAAGAGGATCAAATCTTCAAAACCTTATCCTTAAAGATTTAGATTCTTATGGATAATATTAGGATTAGATTTTTGATTTATATCAATATATCCAATTATTATTTAATTAGGGTGGCTTGAAAATATTAAATAAATTTGGTGGATAATGATAAATAATTTCCAGATTTATTTTAAGTGTTATTTTCGAAAATTACAATATTAAAATTGGTGGATAATTATTTTAATTTCAAATTTTTATCTTGTGCATAATATCTGAAGCGGTTAAAAATCAAATAGTGATCTTGGTGCGAAGATAATGGTATGCACACTTAGATGTAATTTATTAATAAACGTCCACACGATCGTGGCTTATCAGTTAGACGATTACATGACCGTGTTTTTTATCCGGCTATTAATTTGCTTGTTGTAAGGAAACTCAACTGGAGGCAAATTAAATGTTTAACTTATTTAAAAATGAGATTTATAAACATCCACACGATCGTGGCTTATAGAAATTATTTTTAAAGTGTCGGTGGAAAAGTATATAATTTTTATGAGGTTTTCGATTATATATTGTTTATCCTAAATAGTTTTGTGACTGTACTGCATGTTTTAATTTCAGTTATTTCATATCATCAATGGCACTCTCCAATCTGTCCTCAATCCTCAAAGAAAATAAACTTGTTGGTGAAAACTACAATGACTGGATTCGTAACCTTAACTTGGTACTTGTTGCTGAGGGACACAAGTTTATACTTGAAGAGGTTTGTCCTCAGACGCCAGATGAGGGTTCTGACGAAGCCCAAAAGGTTGCATATGATAAGTGGGTTAGGTCTAATGAGATAGCGCGCTGTTACATCTTGGCATCTATGTCAAGTGTGTTGCAACATCAGCATGAGCCTATGAAAACCGCTTATTATATCATGTACAACCTTAGGCAGCTATTCGGTCATCAGAACCGCTTGGCACGCCATTTGGCAATGAAGAAACTAATGGATGCGAGAATATCTGACTCCACACCTGTTAGGGTTCGCGTTCTCACGATGATGGGGTCTTTATCTGAGATCGAGACCTTGGGTGGAGAGCTAGATGGCGATTCTCAAATCGACATTGCTCTTCATAGCTTGTCCTCGAAGTTTGAGCAGTTTGGGCTGAATTTTAACATGATTAAAAAGGATGTCAGCCTGACTAAACTGCTCATAGACCTTCAGGCGGCTGAATTGCTCCAAAAGAGCAGTCCTGAGGCCCACATAGCTAAAAAAGGAGCGTCTTCTTCTGGTGGAAAAAAGGAAGAAGAGAAACACACCTAAGAAGGCTACAGATGAGGCGCCTAAAGTGAAGAAGCCAAAGGCAAAGATTTCTCCCAAGGAATTTAAGTCGAAGACTAAGTGCTTCAAGTGCGGCCAACCAGGTCACTAGAAGACGACGTGTCCTAACAAGAAAAAGAAGAGAGGTACATCTCACACTCTAGTTATAGAAACATGTTTAGCAACTTGTTCTACCCAGACATGGATAGTAGATACTGGAGCTACTGATCATGTTTGCATGTCTTTACAGGGGTTCCTGGTAAAAAGACAGCTGAGTGAGAATGAGATCACCGTCTTCATGGGCAAAGCTACGAGAGTGGCGGCTATTACAGTGGGAGACGTTGTTTTACCTTTCAGTAGTGATAGAACTTTGGTTTTGAAGGATTGTCTTTATATGCCCGGTTTTAGGCGAAACTTAATTTCAGTTTCTAAATTGATTAGGGATGGATATTATGTTTCTTTTGATAACAAAGTAGTTATCTTTAGTGGTGAACATTTTATCTGTTCTGGCACATTGGATGGACACTTATACTTTCTTAAACCAATTGAAAACACTATGCAAAGACAACTGTTGAATACATCGATCATAAACCCTAACAAGAGAAAAGAACCTTCAGAATTGAATCAAACCTATCTTTGGCATCTAAGGCTAGGTCATATTAACCTTAAGAGGATACAAATGCTTGTAAATGATGGACTATTGTCTTCTTTGGTACTGGAATCAGTTCCTTTTTGTGAATCCTGTTTGGAAGGTAAAATGATCAAGCGTCCTTTCCAGTCAAAAGGAAATAGATCCGAAGGGATATTAGATTTGATTCACTCTGACCTGTATGGCCCTATGTCAGTTCAAGCTCGAGGAGGGTTCGAGTATTTCATCACTTTCATAGATGATTACTCTAGATACGGTTATATCTACCTGTTACGTCGCAAGTCTGAATGCTTTGAGAAATTCAAAGTGTTTATGGCAGAAACGGAGAAACGAACAGGTAGAAGTATCAAGTCACTACATTCTGATCGTGGTGGCGAGTACCTCTCAAGTGAATTTAGAGATTACATGGCAAAGAATGGGATTACCTCTCAGTTGACTGCGTCGTGAACACCACAGCAGAATGGTGTGGCGGAAAGAAGGAATCGTACACTGTTAGAGATGGTTAGATCGATGATTAGTTATTCTGAGTGGCTCATTTTGTTCTGGGGATATGCCCTAGAAATAGCAGCCTATATTCTTAACTTGGTTCCGTCAAAATCAATTCCTTCAACGCCCACAGACTTATGGACTGGACGAAAGCCCAATTTGAACCATGTTTGGATTTGGGGTAGCCCTGCACATGTGTTGGATAAGGAAGCTGATAAGTTGGCTCCTCGTACTGATGTAAGGTTGTTCGTTGGATATTCTAGAGGAATGAAAGGTGGTTTGTTTTATAGTCCTAAGGATCAGAAGATCATTGTTAGCACCAATGCTCGATTTTTAGAGAAAGACTATGTCATAAACCACAAAGCAAGGAGTCAAATCATCTTTGAGGAGTTAAGGGGAGGATCGAATCCTACACCAGTTGTAAAAGAAGAGGAACCACCAAACACAGCACAACGTATCACAGAAGTACATGAACTGCCTCGTCGCAGTGGGAGGGTTGTACGCCAACATGATAGATTCATTGGTCTGCGATAGACTTCAGATTTCCCAGAGGGACTAAATGAATTGGATCCCAGGACCTAAGATGAGGCAATTCGAGATAAAGATGCGGATTCTTGGAAAACTGCATTGGAATCTGAGATTGGATCTATGAATCACAATCAAGTCTGGGAGCTCGTAGAACAACTAGATGGGATTAAACCCATTGGGTGTAAGTAGATCTACAAGCACAAGAGAGGATCTGATGGGAAGGTTGAAACCTTCAAAGCTAGATTGGTGGCGAAAGGGTACATTCAGAAAGAAGGGATCGATTATGAGGAAACCTTTTCACCGGTAGCCATGCTTAAGTCAATTCCGATTTTGTTGTCAATTACCGCTCATTTAGATTATGAGATCTGGCAGATGGATGTCAAGACAGCTTTCCTAAATGGAAGTCTTGAAGAAAACATTCACATGAGACAACCAGAGGGATTTATTGCTAAAGGCCAAGAGCACTTGGTGTGCAAGCTTAAGAGATCCATTTATGGACTTAAGTAGGCATCGAGATCTTGGAACATCCGATTTGACGAGGTTATCCAGTTATATGGATTCCTGTAAAGTCCGGATGAGAGCTGTGTGTACAAGAAATGTGATAGAAATGTGGTGTCATTCCTCGTACTTTATGTTGATGATATCTTATTGGAAATAGTAAGAAGGAGTTATCTAACATTAGGATGTGGTTGTTGTCCAAGCAGTTTGATATGAAGGATCTGGGTGAAGCCGGACATGTCCTTGGCATTAAGATCATTCGGGATTTCCAGAAAAGGATGTTATGTCTGTCGCAGGCGACTTATATCGATACAGTACTGGCTAGTTTTAGCATGCAAGATTCCAAGAAAGGTTTTATACCTTACATGCATGAAATTTATCTATCCAAGAAAATGTGTCCCCAAACATAGTCTGAGATAGAGGAAATGAAAAAAGTACCATATGCTTCGGCTGTGGGAAGTTTGATGTATGCTATGCTATGCACTAGGCCTGATATATGCTATGGCGTAGGCATGGTAAGCAGATATCAGTCTAACCCTGGACAAGGTCACTAGACTGCGGTAAAAAACATTCTCAAGTACCTTAAAAGGACTCGAGACTACATGTTGGTTTTCCGCTCTGATAGTCTAGTACCTTTGGGTTATACGGACTCAGATTTTCAAACTGATAAAGATCAGAGTAAGTCTACCTCGGACTATGTGTTTACATTAGGAGGTGGAGCCATCGCATGGAGGAGCATTAAGCAGAAATGCATTGCGGATTCCACCATGGAAGCTGAATATGTAGCTGTCTCTGAGGCTGCAAAAGAGGCTGTCTGGCTCTGCGGGTTCCTAGTGGCCTTGGGCGTGGTTCCTGGTTTGCCTAAGACTATCAGGATATACTGTGATAATTCTGATGCAATGGCAAACTCGAAGGAACCCAGAGCTCACAATGCAAGTAAACACATAGAGAGAAAGTACCATCTTATACGAGAAATCATTAAGAGAGGAGACGTGGCGGTGGTCAAGATTGCATCGGAGGACAACCTGGCTGATCCATTCACGAAGTGCCTGCCGGCTAAGACCTTTGATAGTCACATGGAGAAAATGGGAGTGAGATGCGGACCTAGCGGTGCAGTTTGTGTCGATAGTTTTTGATTGAAGAGTTAGCCTGTTAGTTTTTATGCTTTAAAGACATGCTTCAAGTATAAGTGGGAGATTGTTGGTTTTGTATACTAGAAGACTTGTCTTTGTATACTTTTCTGTTGATATGATGATATCAAATGAAAGTTATTACAATCACTTTTTGCATTTAGATTATGTTCTATAATTATTCTATGCGATGTTCCATCTACTTACATTGTAGATGATATGGGGTGGGGAGTCACACAGTAAGATCATATCATTAGAACTTTGTATTGTATTAAAGAGCTCACGGCTTAGATGGTCCTGAACACACCATCGGTACACCGTAGAATAATCTGATAACTTAGTTTATCTTGACTAACTGATTATTCTAGTACACTCATTTGTGTATTGAGGAGGATCACGATAGGATACTATTCTCTGTCTCTGACCCAGTTACTGAGAGGATAAAGATCCACAGAGTTCGGGTTCTGAACTCATGTGATATTGGCGAACATATGGGTACTTTGATTTATCAATGAGTAAGATCTTTTCATAGATCGAATTCGATATCTTGGTAATAACAATGTATATATGATGTCTCGAGCGGTGTGCATGAGCACCGTGTCCTGGTGCGCCAGGTTGATGATGTTCTCTTGAGAAAACGCAAGTTCATGTTGAAACCCTGCAGGTGGAATTTATTCCGTACATGGTAAAGCTTGTGTGGTACTACTCAATGTTTTAGATGTTAATTAATTATAGCTGTCAGAGGCTGATATAATTGATTAATGAACATTATATCTTAAACACGGGGAATGACTAGACTAAAGGAGGAAGCATATTCGCAAATATGTATTAAATTGGTAGGTCAGCTTTACTTCTTTAGTAAAATAAAAGTAAAACTTAATTTATTTAACTATATCCTAAGTTTATTGGATATTAAATATTAAATAAATTAGTGGGCCAATTTAATATTCTTCTAGATCCCTGTTGTAGCCCAAATTGACTGATAGTGGACTGGATATAGAACTTGAGATAGAGGCTCAAGCCCAGTATGTCTGGAGCTGTAATTTTCGTCCCCCCTATATAAATATAGGGAAGGGGATCGAAAATATGATGCATAATTATAATTCAGCCCCTTTTTATCTCTCAAGATATTCACAGAATTCACAACCCTATCTAGTAGATTTCAGCCCACCCTGAATCTAGATACAGTCCGGGAATACAACAGAAGATCTTGGAGTACAATTGCAGTGGCCGATTATTTTGAGAAAAAAGGGCACTTGTTTCTGCATTCATTCAACAGCAAGATTAGATCTGTAATCTTGTCATCAGACCGTCTGTCATATTGTAAGTAGATTCGTTTTCTATGTTTCTGCTTTATTAGATTCGAATATGCTTTGCATGTTTTTTGATTAGACTATGATACACATGCATGTTACATAAAATTATGATTTGCATGAACACGGATTATCGAACAACCAAATAGATCCTAAGGTGGTTTAATTCGAAAAACCCAACAGCACATACACGTGATCTAGGCATCACTATAAGGAGTCAATGCTAGGTAACCTCTGGTACACTCAGGGTCAATGTTGTGTAACCCCTGGTAGACTCTTCTCTGATTAGCGAGGTAACCCCTCCCTTTTTCCTATCAGCGATATGTGATAGAGTGCAGTAGATGACAGAAGGAGCTACAGGGTCCAAAAGAGAAGTAAAGGTTTACAGAAATGGAAAGGGCTTTCGCGTTAAAAGTTTGAGTTAAAAGTTTAACCCTGTAGGGGTCTATTTTTATCAAAGCCCAATAATCAAGGCCCATGCTCGTTCAAGGATCTTAGGGCCTAGTAGATGCGTATCGAGGCCCAACGTTCAGAGGTCGAGAGGGTCGATGTCGAAGAAGAGATAAAGAGCAAGCCGGTGTAGAGCTCGAAACTAAGAGACCAAGTCAAAAAGGGGACGTTAGAAGATAGACATGACTCGGTCAAAACCCTTGTAGGGATAAGTATTGATCCCCGAAAATAAGGGATAATCCCTTATTTATCAAAAAAAAGGTTATAGCTCCATCTATATAAATATCACAAAGGAGTGAAGCATAGGGATCATTCGAATACTCATCAATCTGGCTAGAACTATACTTTATCCCCCGTATATGCGCTTAATCTCATTTCGATCTCTTTTTTCGGCCTCGAGAAATCTTTCCGGTTGCCAGAGCTCGAACTTAATACCAAGTTAGTTGTTGAAATCGAACAACTACAATTTGGCGCCCACCGTGGGGCTCTGATCAACAATATTAAAGATGACAGTCGACGGCCGAAGCAGTACGACCCCGAATCCTCAAGACAATCGGAGGGATTCGCCATGAATAACCCCTACTACAGGAGGAAACGGAGATATTGCTCAAGTGCTGCGAGCGATCCAACAACGACTCGACTTCACCGTTGTGGAACTCGCGGCCATTCGAACAACTCAGTCCTCAAAGCTCGGATGGAAACATTCAGTTCACCGAATCAATTCCCTAACGGATTTCATCGACAACCTCCTCGAACTCGAAAAACCAGTCAACTACGCGAACATGTACTTTTAAATTCTGCTAACGAAACTGCTAACCAAAACATTGCAGGAACCAGCGAAAGACAACAGAACAAGGAAGATGCTAGCGATCCGTATCTTAGACCTCCCATGGGGTTCAAATACATCGAAATCCAACCCGAAATCGAGGTCGAGAACAAACTGAAGCTGTTGGAGGAAATGCTCACACGAATCTCCGGAGTTCCCACCCCTATTCACAAAATGGCCCCGACAAGCTTCGCAGATTCTCCCTTTACAGAGAAAATCAGCCTTGTGGAGATGCCTCCGAAATTTACCTTCTCATCTATGAAACTGTTCGATGGCACTGCTGACCCCGACGACCACATAGCACAATATAAACAAAGGATGTTCACCACTTCAATCCCGCGACAAAGTAGAGAAGCCGGGATGTGTAAGGGGTTCGGAAGCAGCCTATTCGGACCAGCACTCCAATGGTTTACAAGTTTACCAAACTCGTCGATCTCCACCTTCGCTCAACTCAACGACCTGTTCGTTGAGGAGTTCGCTAGAAGCCGGAGGATCGAGAAACACGCCGATGATCTCTACACAGTGATCCAAAAATCGGAGGAAACCCTACGAAGCTTTGTAGGATGATTCAATAGAGAAAAAGTATTGATCCCAGGATGCAATGTCGATACCGCCGTATCAGCCTTTAGGAAAGGCTTAAAAAGGAGTTCAGATCTTTACAAAGAATTAACAAAATATCCGTGCAAGACAATGGAAGACGTCCTCGCCAAAGCATGGGCACAGATTAAATGGGAAGAAGACGAAGCAAACTCATCCAAATTTAGACCCCGGAACGATCAGCCTCGCAAGGAACATAGGTCTCACATCAGAAACGAGAGGTATCGAGCAGATCTATATCCTCGCAACCCCAGATTCGACCCCAGAGATAGGAGGCTACACGAACGCCCAGACAGAAGGCTACCCGAATATAATATTTGCATAACGCCTTCGGAAGCCGTGAATGCATTGAAGGGGCTCGGTCAAAACGTCAAATGGCCCCCAAAGATGAGAACACCTGACAATGAGCGAGACAGGATTAAATTTTGCGACTTCCACAACGACCATGGGCATAGAACAGACGACTACATCGCACTTAGACTTGAAGTGATCGAGCTTCTCAAAAGAGGTCACTTAGTCGATCTCCTGACCTCAAAAGGAAGAGAAAATTGGAATAGAAGAGACAATCATATGGAAACTCAGTCTATCGAACCCCCGAGAATCGATCAAATGCTAAATTGCATAACCGGGGGTTCGGAGGTCAGTGGCATCTCCCAGTCATCGGCAAAGAGGCATTTTTGGTCCCTCAAATATACAGCAAACATACCTAAAGAAGCTGAACCTGATGATCAGGCAACCCTCAGCTTCTCCAGTAGTGAAGTATCTGAACTCTCACTTCCACACCACGATGCACTAGTTATTTCTCTTTTAATATCGAACTGTTTAATTAAACAATCTCTCATCGATAACGGGAGTTCCTCTAACGTGATCTTCCTTAGCACTTTAAAAGGAATGCAGGTGAAAGAAATGGATATCGTAAAGAAGTCTACAACATTGATCGGCTTCAGCGGAGAACACAAAACAACCTTAGGAGAAATCACACTTCCCACTTACATTGAGGGACTCAACTTCCTCACAAAATTTCAGGTAATAGACGTACCTTCAGCGTAGAACGTGATTATGGGACGACCCTGGATCCATGAACTCCGAGCAGTACCCTCAACATATCTCCAAATTATGAAGTTCCCTACCCCATGGGGAGTTCGATCGGTATGAGGAGAACAGATCTCGTCAAGAGAATGCTACGTCACTATATTCAAACAGAAAGTACTTATCGAGGTTAACCAGATAGAGGTCGGCTCAACCTTATCAAGCGCTGAAGATCGAAGTTACAAAGAACCAAAAGTCGAAGACCTCGACGAAATACAGATTCATCCCGAACATTCAGATCATAAGGTGTCCATTGGGTCCAGATTAACCTCGAACATCAGGGAGCAATTGATCGAATTCCTCAAAGAATATCACGACTGCTTTGCATGGCCGTTCAAGGATATGATAGGTATCGACCCCTCCATTATAACTCATAAATTGCAGGTAGACCCGGAAAAAACCCCAATCAAGCAAAAAAGACGCAAATTCACCCCGGAAAGAAACAAAATTGTGGACGAGGAAGTCGACAAACTATTAAAGAACGGACATATCCGTGAGGTTCATTATCCTGAATGGTTAGCAAACATCGTAGTGGTAAAAAAGAAGAACGGAAAGAACCGCTTATGCATAGACTTCACCGACCTCAATCAGGTGTGCCCTAAAGATTCTTTCCCCCTACCACATATAGACGCACTAGTCGATGCAACGGCAGGCCACGAGCTCATGACCTTCATGGACGCATTCTCAGGATACAATCAAATCCTAATGCACCACGAAGACCAAGAAAAAATAGCGTTTATTACACATCGAGGTATGTTCTGTTATAAAGTTATGCCTTTTGGACTAAAAAATACAGGTGCAACATACCAAAGGTTGGTAAATCGAATGTTCGAAGAGCTCATCGGGATAACAATGGAGGTATATATCGACGACATACTAGTCAAATCAGTACGGGCTCAAGACCATGTCATGCATCTACAACGAACCTTCGAAGTCCTATGACAATACAACATGAAGTTGAACCCCACCAAATGCACTTTTGGAGTAACGTCTGGGAAATTCATGGGATACCTAGTAACGAAAAGAGGAATCGAAGCCGACCCCAGCCAGATCAGGGCAGTTCGAAATATCCAACATCCCAAAAACCCTAAAGACGTCCAAAAACTGACCGGTCGACTAGCAGCTCTTAGCCGCTTCATATCCAAATATTCAGAAAGAAGCCGAGCGTTTTTTCAGACTCTACGAAAAAATAAAGACTTGGAATGGACCCCGGAATGCGCCAAAGCCCTCGAAAACCTTAAGGAATACCTCACAAGTCCACCTCTTCTATCCAAACCAATCGACAGAGAGGTACTCCTTGTTTATTTATCTATTTCTACTAACTCTGTCAGTGCAGTGCTTGTTAGAGAAGACTAGGGAAGACAACACCCCGTATACTATGCCAGTCGATCACTGCTAGATGCCGAGACCAGATACCCGTAGCTCGAAAAGTTGGCCTTAGCACTTGTAATGACTTCCAGGAAAATGAAACCCTACCTTCAAAGCCATTCCATAAAAGTAGTCACGGAGTTCCCCTTAAGAGCAGTACTAAGAAAGCCAGACCTCGTGAGGAGATTATCAAAATGGGCTATCGAACTCGGGGAGTACTATATTGACTTCGTTCCACGAACATCAATTAAATCACAAGTCCTATCAGATTTCATTGCAGACTTTTCCTATGAACCAAAAGGAAAATTACTAACAAACCTCGAAGACAATGATTCAAAGTACTGGACCCTCCAAGTTGATGGATCCAGCACTTCGAAGGGGAGTGGAATGGGCTTAGTACTAACTGATCTAGAAGGAATAATCACAGAAAGATCTATTCGATGTGGATTCAAAACCACCAACAACGAGGTTGAATACGAGGCCCTCATAGCAGGATTAAATTTGGCAGCCGACATAGAAGCTAAAAGACTTCGAGTCATGAGCGATTCGCAATTGATAATAAATCAGTTTGAAGGAGAATTTGTAACGCCCCGGTCCTGAAAGGGATAATTAATGGAGGACGGGGGTGTCACTTAAAAGAATAGGATTTGGAATAATTATTAGTTAAATTAAATAGTTATTGGAAGCAAGAATAGGTTATATTCCCTAGAAATTTGGGCAGCATAACCTCTGTAACTAGAGCAAATCCCCGTTTAATAACGGCTTATAAGAGTGTATTTTGAGATAGCAGGACATCTAATAGTCCGTACATTGACAGAATAAAGCAATAAACAGATACCAACAAGTAATGATCTATTTATCAGAGTTGACAAAAAATGTACTTTTCATGAGACGGAGTCAAAGCACATAAGACCCATTCATAGGTCGACAGAAAAGTAAACAGATACCAACATGCGATTCAAAGAGACCTTTTCATAGGTCAAAGCGAATAAAGGAACAGTTGGTATTTCAATAAAAAAGGCTTCATCCCTTAAGCAAATATTTATTTAGAATAGGCATCATTGTACTAGTAGGTTTTGGACATGATATAATCAAGTTCATATTTCAAATACTAGATACGATTATCAGAGTATTCAGCAGAAACAGAGCGGAAGTAATTTATTCAGATAACCAGATAAGAGGCATCTCAGTCAACCCCGCCATCAGCTCACATCACCAACCTCAGCATCTCAGTGGGTAAGTTTCGAACTCAATTTACAATATGAAATATCCAAAAATAATGCACAGCATATAGGAAGCAAAACGCAAAAGCCCTTCCCATATCTGCAAACCTTTTCTTCTCCTTTGGGATCCCTTTTGCTCAGTCTGTCGTATTCTGCACTATGTAGCATGCTGCTGGTAGGAAAAGGGAGGGTTTACCTCGCTAATCCGAGGAGAGTATACCAGGGGCTACCTAGCATTGACCCTGAGTATGCTAGGGATCGCCTAGCAGTGCCTCCTTATAGTGACATCCGGTCACAGTGTATGTGCGGGGTTACCTCACAGTGACACCTTTAGTGATAATATCACAGCTGCAAGGGTGTACAGTCCTGCCTATGTTTAAATATTACTTGCACTACAAATCCAAGATTCTAGCACAAGCCTATCTCAGCTAAGTTCAACAACATTCAATAATACCTCATAAAACTTAGCAATTAAATCATAGCTTAATCATGCTTATACAACTATTCCATAAGTATTCTCATGTCCTAGTCACAGTATCCCAACAATATTTCAATAATATTCTAACAATATTTCAACAGTAATTCAATAATATCCTATCTCATAGCGTAACAATATTCTATAATTTCTCCTATAACAGCGACGTTAAACAGATGGAGCATAAAATATTTATTTGGATATTTCTAAGTTATCTATCATGCTTCTAAAGAGTTATTACTCTTAAATCGTATTTATTCTTTAAAATAAACCCACCTTGCTGACGAGCAGGCGGCGGTACGACAGCTTCCGGGTTTGCTTCCTTCCTTCCAACGGGCTCCATGGGTCCTACAATGTTGGTGCATACCTTAGAACAACTACTATAATTTTCGGAATTTATTTACTATATTTGGAGCATTTATCTATCTATATTTATTATTATTCTATTCAAAAATAGATTGCGCGACTCTAACGACCTCGTATAAACTCGACACACAAGGATGAAAATTCCAAAATAATATTCTTGATTTATTGGGCTAAAAATATTTGACAGTAAAAATATTTGACAGAGGTCTCTTTCCAAAATTTGCCATTTTACTCGATTAACATCGAAAATCCGCCAGGACACTTTTTAACCGTTCAAAATTATGAAATTAATCTGGGATGATCCTACACATGCCAAGACTATAGTTGAGAAGTTTTAGAATTTTTCGATAACACATGCTTCCGGAATAAAAATAACTGTCTACTTTTAAAAATCAAGATTCATCAAAACTCGTCGAAAAATTACAAAACATGGCAGTTTTATAGAGAATAATTTTTCAAGCAACTTTCATGCTCAAAATTTTTCGATTCGACGAGTGGAAATGGGTGAAAATGAAGAAAACTGATTCTGGCCGGTTTTTCGTGACCCAGTCACGTTTTCCGGCGATTCCGCCGGTTTCCGGCCACCGGATGGAGACGACGTCAAAAGACGAAACGTAGAGCACACTTAAATACACGACATATTAAAATTTCAGATTAAAAGGACGAGAAATGGACCGAAACGAGCTACTGGAAGGTGGCGGCTGGCGGCGGGCGACGACCCTAGCGACGGCGGCGATTTCCGGCGGCGGCGGTGATTTCGGCGCCGGAGGCCGGCGACTGGTGGCTGCCCCCTGCCGGCAGTCCCTCCTCCCCGACTCCTTCCCGACTCGATTCGTACCTCAAAACTCCACTCGAACCTCGACTCCGCTCAAGAACACTCGAAGAACACGAAGAACTCGAAGAACGCTCGACTCACTTTTTAATTAGAGTTGCTAGCTCGTTCGGATGGAAAATAATGAAAGGGGACTGCCCCTTTTATAGGCAAGGCTTGGGGGGTCGGGTATTGCTTTTTCGGATATAAAATACTGATAAAGTTAGTTTGAACGCGATTACTTTTTCAAAAACACTATTCATAAGTTGCTTTATTGCAAGGAAAGTTCATTTGACCTCGTACACAAAAAGTAAGGACACCGGGAGATTCCTTGATTTATTTCCTATCAAGTCGACCAAAAACGGTCGGCCGATATGGTCGTTCGATACACAAACGAAGAAAGATTCCTTTTTCCGACCATCTGGAAATCACTATTCACTATGCTCCGGATAATACCGTTTGCTCGTTTGACCTCAGATTAAAAATTCAGGAACACCGGCGGATTTGTTGGCTCGTTTCCTATTGAGGAACCTTTCCGAACAATTTCTCGGGATAACGATCGAAATTTCGAAAAAGATCGAAAGTAAAAATGAGTCAAAAATCACTATTCATCCTATTTACTTTTTACCTTTTTAACCGCCGAGAACTCGATTCACCTCGGATTAAAATTCCGAGAGTACCGGCGGATTCCTCGGGTCGACTCCTTTCAACAGAGTCCAATATTGACCATAACCCGAATTTTGTTTGATCGCATTTTCATGAAAACGACACCTAGAGTTGCGTCTTACATCGATTTTACTTTATTTAGCTCCAAAATGATCCTTTAGTCTTCTAATATAATTAGAACACTTCTTTATCTGAAATTCAAAAATACGGGGTGTTACAGAATTTCAGGTAAAAGATTCAAGGATGGTATCATACCTCACGGTCGCAAAACAAGCAGCAGCTAAGTTTGAAAAAATCGAAGCCCAACACATCACTAGAGAAGAAAACCGCCATGCCGACGCATTAGCTAATCTGGGATTAGCCATACAAAGTAGCCAAGATAAAAACATTCAAATCCTATACGCCAAATGGCCCGCCGTATGGAAAGACGACAACTCCGAAGTCCTTCCAATAGACATCGAGGTAAACTGGATGACCCCCTTATGCAGATTCCTAACAGAAAATGAACTACCCGAAGAGCCTATCGAAGCAAGATGGATACATGCAAAAGCTCCGAAATTCACCATGGTTTCCGGATCCTTATACAGAAAGTCATTCTCAGGACCATATTTGAAATGTGTGAACCCGACCCAAGCAAAGTATATCCTAGCCGAGCTCCACGACGGTGAATGCGGAAACCATTCAGGACACAGAAGCCTGGCTAACCGAGCATTGACGACCGGCTTTTACTGGCCAACTATGAGGGAAGACGCCAAAAACTATGCCAAAAAATGTGACAGGTGTCAAAGGTTTGCCCAAATGAATTATATGCCACCAGAACCCCTACATACCGCATCCATACCTTGGCCATACATGAAATGGGGAATGGATATCGTGGGACCGCTACCGAAGGGATCAAATCAGAAATGCTTCATCTTGGTCGTGACGGACTATTTCACCAAATGGGCCGAGGCAGAGGCCTTCGCACGAATAAGGGATACCGAGGTATGTAATTTTTTATGGAAATATGTTATTTACAGGTTCGGAGTCCCTAATGAAATAGTCACCGACAACGGCTCCCAATTTATAAGTTCAAAATTCCAAGACTTATGTTGCCATTGGAACATCAAACTCTCTTTCTCCACACCAAGGCATCCGGCCTCAAACGGCCAAGCCGAAGCTACTAATAAAACAATACTGAACACCTTGAAGAAGAGACTCCCCGAACACAAAGGATAATGGGTCGAACAGCTCCCAGGAGTACTCTGGTCTTATCGGACCACTGCACGAACCGCTATGGGAGAGACCCCTTATGCCCTCACCTATGGTTCGGAAGCGGTCCTCCCGGCAGAAGCAGAAATAGGGTCAGCAAGAACTAATTGGTCAAGTAGAACCAACGAATCCGAGCTCGAAGTCAACCTTGACACCATAGACGAACTCAGAGATAAAGCCGCAATAAAAATATCTACCTACCAATAGAAAATAAAGAGACACTTTGATAAGAACACAAGAATAAGAACATTCAAGACAGGAGATTGGGTGCTAAGGAAGGTGTTCCAGAACACAAAAGAAGTCGGAGCAGAGAAACTAGCCCCGAATTGGGAAGGCCCCTATGAGATCGAGAAAGTCATAGCAAACGGAGCTTATAAACTTCGATCAAAAGAAGGACGTTCAATAACCAATGGCTGGAACACCATCCACTTGAAACAGTATCATTTCTAAACTCTTCGACCTTCCATTTCTTTTTTTTTCTGTTTTATATTTCATTATTTGTTTACTGACTTGAGCGTCAGAGTAACTAACAGAACCCGAAGCACAGGGTTCCCAATCCACAAAAGTCAACAAGGCGTCGACCTCGAAGTCAGTCTCACGAACGAAGAGTAATGTATCCGCTCTTTATTTGTCTTTCAAAATTCTTATTTTTTAAAAGGTTTGTTTACTCACTTGAGCGTCGGAGTAACTAACAGAATCCGAAGCACAGGGTTCCCAATCCACAAAAGTCAACAAGGCGTCGACCTCGAAGTCAGTCTCACGAATGAAGAGAATGTATCCGCTCTTTATTTGTCTTTCAAAATTCTTAATTTTTAAAAAAGGTTTGTTTACTAACTTGAGCGTCGGAGTAATGAACAGAACCCGACGCACAGGGTTCCCAATCCACAAAAGTCAACAAGGTATCGACCTCGAAGTCAGTCTCACGAACGAAAAAACCCAATGTCAATGAGCCCTCCCCCCATTTCCATTTTTAAGCGAAGTCAAGAGGGTAAAGCATAGACAGACTTGAATAAGCAGTGCTTACGCCTCATACTTAATCTTTTCTAGTTTAACTTCAGGTGGAATCCTTAGAAGAAAAGCGAAATTATTTGAAATCCCATCACAACATAATAAGAGCAAACAGATACGGACGTCATATGAAGTTTCCACTCAAAAAAGAAATATGTACAAAAGCGTTAGTTAATGTTTGAAACTTGTCCCGAAAATGTTTACAGAAAATGCAAAGAGGTCTACGGATGGTCCTCCACTCCCTTCTCGACCTCCGAAGCAGCCGTCTTAGCAGCATCCTCCCCGGCCTCGACCCTCTTCTCTCCGTCAGCCCCGTCTGTAGAATCCTTGACCGCCTCAGTCTCCGCCTCGTTATCAGCCTCAAGGAAGGAAAGGTCGAGATCAGGCATCTTCTCCTTGATGGCCTCGACCACAGCAGAACCCCCTCCTTATAAAAGAGCTCCTTGTAAGGTTCGAACTCGGCGGAATCGACCAGCGAGGTGAAGTCTAGGGTCGCATGACGGGCTTCGAGCTTCCCTATCCGTGCCTCAGCAGCAGCCAGCTTCGACTCTAGGGAGGCCTTCGAGATCTTAAGCCGGGCTTGGTGATCCAAAGCCCGGTCAAGTTGCACCTGAGCCCCGGCAGCCAACGTACGAGCCGAGTCCCGTTTCACGAGCAAGGCTGACTTCTCAGTAGCAAAGTCACACGTCTCCTCGGTGATCCTCTCCTGCTCCTCAGAGAGCTCCATCAACCTCTTCTCGAGGCCCTCAGCATGCCCCGAGACCCGGCTCCGGAGCTGATATTGGCAGAAGAGGGCCTATAACATAGTAGACCGTTCTAAGTCAAGTATTTATTTGAACATAAAGTATGAAACACATAAAGAAAATATGGATGAAAAGAGATAAGCAAACCTTCGACAACATCTGGAAGGCGAGACGAGCCTGCTCCTCCAGACCTTCTCTCTCGAACTCCAGAGGAGAACAGTCATCTGCAATGGCGGACTGTACATCCAGAAGGAAAGGCCTCAGAGACACCTTTAGGCTGCCTGATCCCTTCGAAGCATTCTTCGGAACCAAGGCTTCGACGTTGATCACGGATGGGGGCAGTGTGGAAGGATTGGAAGCCTCGAGGCCGGACTGACCTTTCTGCTTCTTCGAAGGTGGTGAGGCTGAGGGTGTGGCCCCAGCAATCCTTTTGACACCGGATGACGTGGCGCTTAACACCTTAGAGGTGGCTAAGGCTTTGACCTTGTCGTCGAAAGGACGAATCTTCCATTTTCCCATGTCAAAGAGAGTTCGACCGTGGCGAACGACTTTGAACTGACGGTCTTCTTCGGGAAGAGAAAAGGCTGCTTCAACTCACTCCGCCTCAGTACCTGATACGTCTTTTCACTTGTGGAAGCCTGCAAAGAGACACGAAGCGTAAAATTAGAGATAACACTGATATGTATAGCAAAAAAAGAGAAGAAGTAGAAAGAAATGGAGATAGGCTTCGAGGACCTACGGGCTTCAGCGAACGACGATGGCAAGATCCTATCGCTCGAAGTCTCTGCCGGAATAAAAATAAATTTCGGCTTCTAGTCCCCGGATGAAGATGGAAGAGTGTTTATTAGAGGGGCTCATTCCCCGACCTACTTGGTAAAGTAATAAAAGCCTTTCTGACTAGGGGTAGCCACAATTCGGTATGAGGAATGCCACTCTCCGACGCTGGGTTTGGGAAATCCTAAGCTTTCCCAGAGGTAATACATTCCCAACATATGATACCACCCTATTGGTGATATTTGGGCAGGGGCTATTCCATCGAAATGCGAGATCTTGGTAAAAAAAAGGGTGAAGAGGAAGTCATATACCCTTGTTGATGATTAGGGTGTAAAAAGTAGTGAAACCAGGAGGGGGTCTGCTGGCTCTATCTGAAGGCCTAGGGATATGGACCTCTACTCCCGACCCTGAATATTCTGGAAAAGTAATTTTCCTAATTAGGTCATCTCCTACTTGAGGGGCGACCTCGGCGGCTTTGAAGTCTGCGTTCGAAGAAGGAGAGCCCGCAGCTTCGGATTTTCACTTCTTCGATTTACCCACGTGCTTCTTGGTGGCCACCTTCGAAGCCTTGAGGCGGCTCACCACCGACCCTCCCCCGATACGAGGAATGACAGCAGGCCTCTCTACAGTGGGTTAGGAGTAAGGGATAACAAGTCTCGTAGATTCAGAGACCGAGCCGAAAGATTGCTCCGACTCGGCAGACCTAGCTCCGCCGCCCCAGCTTTGGGTCCTCTCATCAGAATCATCACTACCCGACATACTCATGATCTTAGTGGGAATGCAGATCTATAAAAAGAAGCTAAGAAAAAGGTCCTATCAAGAATCAAGAATTGATACCCATAAACACCAAAGAACCTATCCCCTGTTTTTAATCCAATTCCGTCGGCAGAATATAGAAATTATCAACAATCGACAATGACTCCAAAAAAAAAAAACCACCACCAAGTCTATTCACACAAAATCCATGTAAATCCAAGCCTAAAATCTCGTACTTCTTTAAGCTACTAAAAGTAAAACCCTAGTCTGGAAATTCCTCAAGAAAACCGAGAGAGGATTGAGAAGTAACCTGGAGATTTGGAATCCGGAAATAAACGGAGGAATCTTAAACGTCGGGAAGATGGAGACGCACGATAATCAGAGAGGAATTCGAGCAAAGTCTTCAAGGAAAATTATAATTTTGCGTGTTTGAATGAAAGAAAGACGGGAATAAGTTGTGCAAATTTTAATATTAAACCCGTAAAACTAATCTGAGCCGTGTATCCCGCATGACGGGCGGTTGAGATTGAAAGGGAGGTGGAAAGTCGGCAAGAGGAGTTTAAAAAAAAAGACTATTTCACCCTCGGTCTAACGAGGTCTGCTCTCACGACACTTTTAGCTCCCCAAGACCTTTATTCAGGTCTGGAGCCTAACGAGCTCTGCTCTCACGATCCTTTTTAGCTCCCCAGGACCTTTATTCAGGTCTGGAGCCTAATGAGGTCTGCTCTCACAACCCTTTTAGCTCCCCAGGAACTTTATTCAGGTCTGGAGCCTAACGAGGTCTGCTCTCACGACTCTTTTAGCTCCCCAGGACCTTTATTCAGGTCTGGAGCCTAACGACGTCTGCTCTCACGACTCTTTTAGCTCTCCAGGACTTTTATTCAGGTCTGGAGCCTAATGAGGTCTGCTCTCACGACCCTTTTAGCTCCCCAGGACCTTCATTCAGGTCTGGAGCCTTACGAAGTCTGCTTTCAAGACCCTTCTTCGATCTCGTGAGCATTTGTTAATAAACGTCAAGCTTGAGGCTTTAATAATCATCAGAAATACATTACAATCATCCCTTTGTGTTACGAAGATATTCATTACATGATCCTCGATCCTCGAGCATCAAGTAATGAGGGGCTAATTTTAGGGGTCTATTTTTATCAAATCCTAATAAGCAAGGCCCATGCTCGTTCAAGGGTCTTAGGGCCTAGTAGATGCGCGGTGAGGCCCAACGTTCAGAGGTCGAGAGGGTCGATGTCGAAGAAGAGATAAAGAGCAAGCCGGTATAGAGCTCGAAGTTAAGAGACCAAGTCAAAAAGGGGACGTTAGAAGATAGACATGACTCGTTCAAAACCCTTGTAGGGATAAGTATTTATCCCCGAAAATAAGGGAGAATCCCTTATTTATCGAAAAAAAGGTTATAGCTCCATCTATATAAATATCACAAAGGAGTGAAGCATAGGGATCATTCGAATACTCATAAATCTGGCTATAACTATACTTTATCCCCCATATATGCGCTTAATCTCATTTCGATCTCTTTTTTCGGCCTCGAGAAATCTTTCCGGTTGCCAGAGCTCGAACTTAATACCAAGTTAATTGTAGAAATCGACCAACTACAAACCCAATGAGTGCTTTAGTACTCACGCCCAAAATATTTTCAAATGTTTTTCACAGGTTGAGATGCTGAAGGTGATGGCTCGATGTATTGTTGTGGGTTGATCATGCCTTGCTATCTCATTCAGACTAAATTATTACTTATGAGTATGTTGTTATGTGATACAATATTACTCCATTATTTTCCGCTTAAACACTAATACAGTTGTCCCATAGTATGATTGCATGCTATGTTTTATTGTTGGGCTTATCTGAATTGTATTCCTTATTTGAATCATGATAAATAAAGTCCCATTTCTTTTTCATAAATTCAAGCATGTTTCTTTACAGTTTTCAACCTATGAGTTGGTCATATTTGGTTGAGTCTTGGATTCTATTTATTTACCAGTTGACCTATGAATGGGGTTTAATGTTGACTAATTGCTTCTGTCCTATAAATGAGACATAAAATAGTTTATTTGTGTCTGACCTATTGATGGGTCCTAGTTGTTGTGACCTATGAAGAGGTCCTATTTATTTGAAGAGTCAGAATCCTATTTATTAATTGTTAGATTCCGTTTGATTTTTATTGGCCTATGAATATGCATTTTTTTTACTTGATTGAATCATTTGACTTCGTTGATACGTTGAAAGACGTGGATTTCTTCTAGTTACAGAGGTTATGTTGCCCCAATTTCTGGAGAATATAGCCTATTCTTATTCGAAAGCCATTTCATTTTATTATTCCAAATAGTACTTCCTTTATGAGTAACACCCCGATCCTCATTTATTATTTCTTTTAGGACTGGGACATTACAGAGGACCCTCTGGATTTTGGATTATGCTACCTTTTTCCTTATATTTTTCCCGTAGTGTCCCCGTCCTATTCCTCAGCACCGGGGCGTTACACTTCATGTGTCGAATTTTAGGCGAAACCTGATGAGGCCGTGCACAGCATTGCAGATGAAAACCCGGAGCTGCAGTTAAGAGGGCCAGTTACACAATTGAGAGCTAAAACACTTCAAGGATATGTTCAAGTGTTGATAAGAAGGAAGCTTGAAGTTGGAGAAGAAGAAATTCAAAGTAGCTCGAAAAATAGAATTGTTAATTTATTAACAATTGAAGATGAAGCCCAAGAAGAATAATCCATGCTAAAGTTGGCGAGAGAGAGCAGCCCAATTTGATGTCCAACATGCCAACTTTGAGCCTAATTTAATTGGGAATTATTTTATCCTAGTATAGATTTTATTTATTTAATTTGTGGTCTTTCTAGATTTACCTTAAATAGAGTTTTAGTTAAGGTAATCTTCTTTATTATTTTTCAGTCAAGACCCTTGTTTAGATGTTAGGATTTTCATCCACCCTATAGTATAAATAGGGATCAACTATTATCTTTGACACTTTAGACTTTGAATGAAATTAAAGAATTATTTTCACATTGTCTCACAAGAAGACGTCGTTTCTTCAATACAAGTTCTTAAGGTTTTGCACCCTTCAAGTCTATCAAGGTTTGTTCTAGTTCATCCAAGAGCTAGGGTAAATTGCTATTTTGGAGTATTCAACTATTGAATTTCATTCGTGTTTACAACGGGATTCGATTGTGTTTATTCTACAGCATCAATTCAGGCCGCCTTCACCATCACCGATCTACCATACGTCCGCCATCAACACCAGCCCTTCGATCGTCCATCATTACTAAATCATGACGTGTTCATCTCCATAAACATCACGTAAGCAAATCTCTATTCCGTCCACAAACCCTAGATCGAAACCCTAGCCATAATTTGTCCATTTTCCTAAATCTGCCTAGCCGTGTTCTTTGCCTATTTATTTGACATTGTGTTTTGCTTAGTTGAGTCATTATCTGGGTATCCTAGGAGTTTATATTTTAGTCTAATTTCAGCATAATAATCGAGTCCAATTCAGCTCGTTTTATCGAGTTTTATCGCACATATTATAGTTGCTATTCCGCACTTTGATATATAATCGAGTCTTAGTACTTTAATTGTTGGTATTTTCCCTTACATCATCATCGTGTGTTACGTTGCTTGCGTACTTTGTTATGTTGTGATCTTGAATCCCATGAGCTCACATCATAAAGTGGTATCAAAGTCACGACGACATAGCTATTCGTGGTGCAAGACCAAGTCGCGTCTTTATTATTTTCCGTTATTCATGTGTTTGTGTTTTATCGAGTTGTAACCGTATTATTCATTGAAAAAAAATATAGCCTAGTTAAAAAAAATAAGAGGCACCGATTATATGAAAAAAAGAGCCATCGGTATAAAAAAATAAAAAATATAGTTGTTGTTCGTTTCTTTCAATTCCAGTTGTGTTTAGTATTCAATTGTGCTATTTGGGTCTTGTTTAGCTAGAGTTGAATAGCAATTCAGAAAAAATGATCGAGTTCATTGTTGTTGTTCATGTCTTATTTGGGTCTTGTTTAGCTAGAGTTGAATTGCATTTCAAAAAAAAAAATCTGATCGAGTTCATTGTTGATGTTCATGTCTTGTTCTTTCACAATGTTATTATTGCTGTTCTCGTAGAGTTAAAGCTGGTTGTAAATTAAAAAAAATCTACATTGATTAATTTCGTTTCCTTGTTCTAGATTAGTTGTTTTTAGACTCTTTCCTACCTTAATATATATTTTAGGCTATTTAGATTGTGTCCATCTAGGTGAAACACATTCAAATAGATTATATCTTATCTATTTCTTTTATTGCCTCATCTAGCTTAATACCATCCAAATCCTTTCCTACATCAAAATTACCTTGTTCACACCTTAAATTTCGTCCTTCACCCCATTAGGATCAAAATTTCCAGCCATTCCATACACTTCTATCTACATCCATACATTATCGATACACTATCCGGTCCATACACTCGTACACCATATACCCTACACCATGGCAGCTGGTTCGTGTATACCATCTACATGAAATTTTTGGTTTGAGTACTCCATTCCATCCCGATTTCACCGTGGTTCTTGATCGACTAGTCTGAGCTTTCGAGAAGACTGAGAGGAGCTGATCTTAAGCAACAGAAGATTCGACCATCACCACCACATACACGACATTCACACGAGCACCATTACATACTTGAGAGACATACATGAGAGGAAAAATATAGAGTGAAAAACAAACGAGTGAACGTAAGGTTGTGAGATTCATATCTTATTTACTTTTACGTTTGTTCATTATTTGCAGTTACAATGCAGAAAAATGATCCTCTTGAATCGTCCAATTAGCCTCCCGTTGACCCGAAGTCGACCAAGGCACCTATTGAGGCATCTGACTTGACACTGGAGTGGGATCCCAAGTACCACTTCGATGCGATGTCTAGTTTTTCCTAAAGCAGTAACGAGCCATGTCCGATCAAATTACAAGTTTGGCTCTGCAGTTGGAGCAAGTCAAAACATGTCCAACAATCACACAGGCCTACTGAGGTCTAGCTCGACGTGTTGAGCGTCAAGAAGAGCCCGAAGATGAGGGCATTGTAGCAGAGAGCTTAGAAGCCGAGTGTGAGCCTCCATAGTGGTGAGAACGCCCATAAGCACCGTATAGGTGTGCATTCTGTGCCCCTCAGCCTAGATATGATGATGCAGATAGCTTGTTGAACAACATCAAAACAAGCATTTTAGAATTTGAGGGATTACACGATCCAGACGTGTATCTTGATTGAGAGAGAAAGGTTGATAAGATTTTCGATTGCTATGATTTTCCTGAGTAGAAGAAGGTCCAGTTAGCCTTATTAGAGTTCAGAGGATATACAGCCACCTAGTGGGAGTTCCAGCAGAACCGATGACACCGAGATCGCCATCTACCTATTGATACGTGGTGTGAGATGAAGGACGTCATGAGAGGATGCTTCATCCCGGTATATTATGAACGTGATCTTGAGAAGAAGTTGAATAAAATCAAATAAGGTGTACATTCGATTAAGGAGTACCACAAGGAACTCGAGACAACACTGAATTGAGTTGGGAAAGAAGAATAACTTGATGCTAATATTATCCAGTACATTGAGGGAATGAACCCGGATGTAACTTGTGAAGTCGAGCTGAGAGATTTCACCAGCATCGAGGAGATGGTGCATTATGCTACCATTGTAGAATGACAGTTGAGAGATGGCTAGCGCCAATCTTCACATAGTGCAGCCCCTTCACGCCAAGCATGGCACCGAACTGCACCTAATTCAATGCCAACTAAAGCCACACGATCACGGGCACCTTTAGATCAGCCTGTTATGCATTTTGATCATTCTGCACTACAGCCGAGCCGTAGACCCGAGTCTACACTGCCCACACAGTCAAGGACGCCCTATACACGGCCTAATCAGTCCATTCCATGACCAAATGCAACCCCTAGCCGAGCTCGTGACATCCAGTGTCACAAATGTCAAGGTTGGGGCTATTTTCAAGCCCAGTGTCCAAACCGGCGAGTTCTGTACATTACACAACAACATAAAATCGAGTCAGCCAGTAAGGAAGAGTTTGAACAGTCCATAGACAATGCCAGTGATGAGAAGAAAAAGCATGATGCTAATCTGAGGAAATTGATCTGGAATTTCTAGCAGTCAGTCTAGTTACAATCCGGAGTTCGAGCATCATTGGAGAAGAGGAGCAAGATCACTAGCGGGAAAACATCTTCTACCCCTACGCGACGATCAAGAAAAAGACTTGCTTGATGATTATTGATAGTGGCAGTGTCATAAATGCCATCAATCAATATGTAGTGGATAAACTCGCCCTGATCACAAAGAAGCATTCGAATCCATACCGACTGCAATGGCTTATAAACAGAGGTGAAATTTGAGTGGTTTGTCAGGTAAGTGTCGAATTCTCAATTGGTAAGTTTTCTAACACTGTATTGTGTGATGTTATTCCTATGGATGCAGCGCACCTCTTCTTAGGCAGACCGTGGTAGTTTGATCGTCACATTATTCATAGCGGTTGTCTGAATACTTATGCCGTCAAGATTAATGGTAAGACGTCAATCCTAAAGCCACTATCCGTGAAAGCCATTTTTGATGATTAGCAATGCATTCAAGAGAGGTTTAAAGAGGAGAAAAAGAAGCAAGCATCCATTGACACTGTGAAGAAGGCCGCCGTCGGGCACTCGGTCAAGACCGCCACCGACCAGCCCCTTCCCGCCATCTCCACCTCTTCAATTCAGTTCCATAGTGATCCTTTACCTCATGGTAAAGTAGTTAAATCAGCTGCAAACAAAGCAAAGTAGCACAGTCTCATTATTTCTGTTAAAGGAGGTGAAAAAGCCGTGAAAGCAGGTTTCCTCTTGTCCTACTTACACATAAGGGCAGTGCTACTAATGATTCTCGTGCTTCTAGTGATGTACAGTCCCTTTTGGACGAGTATAGTGACGTGTTCCCGGATGAGATCTCAAGCGGTTTATCGCTGATTTGAGGAATCAAGCATCAGATCGACTTCCAGCTCGGAGCCGTGCTTTCAAACCGACCTGCTTACCATACCAGTCCCGAAGAGACAAAAGAGATTGACTGTGAAGTCAAGGAGCTATTGGAGAAACAGCAGATTCGCGAGTCCATGAGTCCCTACGCCGTGCCTATGATTCTCGTGCCAAAGAAAAACAATGAATGGTGCATATACATGGATTGTAGAGTGATAAATAAAATCACGATAATGTATCATTTTCCTATTCCTCATTTGGATGACATGCTTGATGAGTTATCTAGTTCTAAGATCTTCTCTAAGATAGATTTACGTTCTGGGTATTTTCAAGTACGTATGCATGAGGGGGATGAATGGAAGACTGCTTTTAAAATAAAACATGGTCTATAGGAGTGGCTCGTCATGCCTTTTGGTCTCACAAATGCACCAACCACGTTTATGAGGTTGATTAATCATGTTTTCCATAAAGTTATAGGGAAATTTATGGTTGTGTATTTTGATGACATTTTGATCTATAGTGACATGCCACACACACATATGCAGCACTTTAGGCATGTTTTTGATTTTTTGAGAGCTTCTAAATTGTATGAAAACTTGTCTAAGTGTACTTTTTGCATGAAGGAAATCGTATTTCTTGGCTTCGTTGTCAGTGAATATGGTATAGAAGTAGACCGTTCCAAGATCAAGGCGATCGAGGAATGGCCGATTCCTAAATCGGCATCTGAGGTCCGATCTTTCCATGGACTTTTGGGATTTTATCGTCACTTTGTGCATGATTTTTCTAACATAGCCGTGCCGCTTACCGAGTTAAGCAAGAAAGATCGAAAGTTTGAGTGGGGTCCGGTACAAGAGCATGTGTTTAATAATTTGAAATCTTTATTATGTAATACGTCTGTTCTTTGTCTTTCAGACTTTAACAAAACATTTGAGATTGAGTGTGATGTCTCGGGCAAGGGAATTGGAGCTGTTTTAATGTAGGAACGACGCCCAGTGGCATACTTTAGTGAGATGCTCAACGGTGCATCCCTTAGATACTCAACGTATGATAAGGAGCTGTATACATTGAAGAGCTTTAGATACATAGCAGCACTACATGTGGCCTAAAGAGTTCGTGATTCACTTGGACCATGAGAGCTTGAAACACCTTAAAGGCCAGCAGAATCTGAACAAAAGGCACGCACGATGGGTTGAATTCATCAAATCCTTTCCATATGTCATCAAGTACAAAAAAGGAGAAGAGAATGTCATTGCGGATGCCTTATCTCGAAGGTACGTACTCCTTAACCTTATGCATGCCAAAATATTGGGATTTGAATCGATCAAGAGTTTTTATAAGTCTGATCATGATTTTTCATCTATCTATGCTACTTGTTCATCCAAATCTCGTGCTTATGATGGTTATTTCATGCATGATGGTTTTCTGTTTAATGAGTCAAAATTGTGTATTTCTATGTGTTCTATGCGGGAGTTACTTGTTCTAGAATCGCATGCGGGAGGTTTGATGGATCACTTTAGTGTGTCTAAAACATTAAACTTGATACGTGAGCATTTCTTTTGGCTGCATATGCATAGGGATGTTGAGAGTGTATAGTAGATGCATTACATGTCGTAAGTCTAAGTCTACGTCGGTTGGTCTGTACGCCCCTTTACCCGCCTTCTCTTCCCCATGGATTGATCTTTCGATATATTTTATTATGGGATTTCCTAGGTCTAGGTTGGGTAAAGAGTCTATATTTGTTGTGGTTGATCGGTTCTACAAGATGGCACATTTCATTGCATGTCGTAAAACCGATGATGCTGTGTATATCACTAATCTATTTTTCGTGCATGTTGTACGTTTGCATGATATTCCTAGAACTATTGTTAGTGATAGGGATTCTATGTTTTTGGCATATTTCAGGTATGTACTTTGGGGTAAATTAGTTACCAAGTTGCTTTTTTTTACTACTTGTCATCTGCAAACGGATGGTCAAATGGAGGTTGTCAATCGTACAATTGGCACTTCATTGCATTCTTTAGTCAAAAATAACTTGAAATTGTGGGAAGATTGTTTGCCTTTTGCTGAGTTTGCATACAATCGAGTCGTGCATTCATCTACTAATATGTCCCTGTTTGAGGTTGTTTATGGCTTTAATCCGCTAACCCCTACTGATCTTTTACCTTTACCTGTTGAGCATCTAACTAGTGTTAAAGGTACAAGAAGAGCTGAGCAAGTGAAAGAAATGCACGAGAAGGTGTGAGCTCGTATAGAGCAACGAGGGAAGCAAACAGCCACCGTCCGTAACCAATACCACAAGCCCATGATTTTTTAGCCTAGAGATCGTGTCTGGATTCATCTGAGTCCTAGTCAATTTCCCAATCTAAGAAAATCGAAGCTAATACCTCGAAGAGACGGACCGTTTACTGTTTTGAGCCGAGTTAATGACAATGCACACCGCATTGATCTACCTGGTGAGTATAAGTGTTCTTCGACCTTCAATGTGGCTGATTTATCTCCTTATTGTGCAGATAAGTTCGAGCAAAAGGATGCCGAGAATTTGAGGATGAATTCTTTTCAGCCGGGGGGGGAGAATGATGAGGTTGTGCATGGCATTGAAGATGAAGACCTGTTGCTGTAGTTAAGAGGGCCAGTTATACGTTTGAGAGCTGAGAAACTTCAAGGATATTTTCAAGTTTTGATAAGAAGGAAGCTTGAAGTTGGAGAAGAATAAATTCAAAGTAGCTTAAAAATAGAATTGTTAATTTATTAACAATTGAAGATGAAACCCAAGAAGAATAATCCATGCCAAAGATGGTGAGAGAGAGCAGCTCAATTTGATGTCCAACACGCCAACTTTGAGCCCAATTTAATTGGGAATTATTTTATCCTAGTATAGATTTTATTTATTTAATTTTTGGTCTTTCTAAATTTACCTTAAATAGAGTTTTAGTTAAGGTAATCTTCTTTATTATTTTTCAGTCAAGACCCTTGTTTAGATGCTAGGATTTTCATCTACCCTATAATATAAATAGGGATCAACTATTATCTTTGACACTTTAGACTTTGCATGAAATTAAAGAATTATTTTCTCATTGTCTCACAAGAAGCCGACGTTTCTTCAATACAAGTTCTTAAGGTTTTGCACCCTTCAAGTCCTATCAAGGTTTGTTTTAGTTCATCCAAGAGCTAGGGTAAATTGCTACTTTGGATTATTCAACTATTAAATTTCATTCGTGTTTACAACGGGATTCGATTGTGTTTATTCTACATCATCAATTCATACCGCCTTCACCATCACCGATTTGCCATACGTCCGTCATCAACACCAGACCTTTGATCGTCCGTCATCAATAAATCATCGACGTGTTCATCTCCATAAACATCATGTAAGCATATCTCCATTCCGTTCACAAACCCTAGTTCGAAACCCTAGCCATAATTCGTCCATTTTCCTAAATCTACCTAGCCGTGTTCTTTACCCATTTATTTGACATTGTGTTTTATTTAGTTGAATCATTATCTAGGTATCCTAGGAGTTTATATTTGAGTCTAATTTCAACATAATAATCGAGTCCAATTCAGCTTGTTTTATCGAGTTTTATCGCACGTATTATAGTTGTTATTCCGCACTTTGATATATAATCGAGTCATAGTCTAATTGTTGGTATTGTTCCCTTACATCGTCATCATATGTTACATTCCTTGCGTACTTTGTTGTGTTGTGATCTTGAATCCCTTGAGCTCACATCAAAACCTTATTTTCATTTCTAAATTATTTTTGAATGGATAGTTAGTTTCTTTTGATAGCAAGGTTGTTATCACAAGTGGTAAATGTTTTATCTATTTTGGCACATTTGATGGACATCTTTATATACTTAATTCTATACAAGACACTACGCAAACACAAATTACTGAATACATCGATCACAAACCCTAATAAGAGAAAAGAACATTCGTAACTGAATCAAACCTATCTTTGGCATCTTGGGCTAGGTCATATTAACCTTAAGAAGATACAAAGGCTCACAAATGATGGACTACTGTCTTCATAGGTTTAGAATTATTTCCTTTGTGTGAATCCTGTTTGGAAGGTAAAATGACCAAGCGTCCTTTTAAGTCTAAAGGGAATAGATCCGAAGAGGTATTAGATTTGATTCACTCCGACGTATGTGGCCCTATGTCAGTTCAAGCTAGAGGAGGGTAAGTATTTCATCACATTCATTGATGATTAC
This sequence comes from Perilla frutescens, assembly GCA_026008535.1. Taxonomy (NCBI): domain Eukaryota; kingdom Viridiplantae; phylum Streptophyta; class Magnoliopsida; order Lamiales; family Lamiaceae; genus Perilla; species Perilla frutescens. Next base: position 38,326,592 of record BRKX01000006.1, on the reverse strand, counting down.
TCAAGATATAGATACATATACATGTTACATCGTAAGTCCAAATGCTTTGAAACTTTCAAAGAATTTAGGGCGTAAGCGGAGAATTGAATAGGTAAAAGTATCAAATCAATACGTTCTGATCATGGTGGTGAGTACCTCTCAGATGAATTTAGGGACTATTTGGCAGAGAATAGGATTACATTCTAGTTGACTGCGCCTGGTAGGCCACAGCAGAACGACGTAGCGGAAAGAAAGAACCAAACTTTATTAGAGATAGTTAGATCGATGATGAGCTATTCAGAGTTGCCTATTTCATTCTGGGGATTTGCCCTGGAAACACCAACTTACATTCTTAACTTGGTTCCATCAAAATCAATTCTTGCTACTCCCATAGAACTTTGGAAAGTTCGAAAGCCCAGTTTTGGTCATGTTCGAATTTGGGGTAGCCCAATACACGTGTTGGACAGAGAGTCTGATAAGTTGGCACCACATACTGATGTTAAGTTATTTTTTAGGTATCCAGGGGGAATGAAAGGTGGATTATTCTGTAGTCCTAAGCATCAGAAAGTCATTATGAGCACTAATGCCCGATTCTTAGAAGAAGACTGTGTGATAGATCACAAGCCCAAGAGCGTGATCGTTCTTGAGGAGCTTCAAGGAGGGAATTCAAATCTTACACCATCTATACAAGAAGAGGTACCACAAATTAATGCACAATGTGTCACAGAAGTATGGGGTTTACCTCATCGCAGTGGGAAGGTTGTACGCCAACCTGACAGATTCATTGGTTTGGATGAATCTTCAGATTTTCCGAAAGGACTGAATAAATTAGATCTTATAAACTACGACGAAGCGGTCCAAGATAAAGATACAGATTCTTAGAAATTTACAATAGAGTCTGAGATTGGATCTATGGATCACAATCAAGTCTGGGAGCTTGTAGAACCACCTGATGGGGTAAAAACCTATTGGATGCAAATAGGTCTACAAAAGAACGAGAGGACCTGACAGGAAGGTTGAAACATTCAAGGCTACATTGGTGGCAAAAGGGTATACTCAGAAAAAAAGGATCGATTATGAAAAAACCTTGTCCCCGGTTGACATGCTTAAGTGAATCCGAATTCTCTTGTCTATTTTCGATCATTTACATTATGAGATTTGGCAGATGGTTGTCAAGACAGCTTTTATTAACGGAGGTCTTGAAAAAAACATCCACATGAAGCAACCAAAGGGATTCATTGCTAAAGACCAAGAGCACCTAGTGTACAAGCTTAATAGATCCATTTATGGACTTAAGTAAGCGTCAAGATCTTGGAACATCTGATTTGATGAGGTTATCCAATCATATAGATTCGTGCAAAGTCCGGAGGAGAGTTGTGTGTACAAAAAGAGTGACGGAAACGTGGTGACTTTTCTCGTACTTTATATTGATGATATCTTACTTGTTGGCAACAATAAGAAGGTCTTATCAAACATAAGAGTGTGGTTGTCTAAGCAGTTCGATATGAAGAATTTAAGAGAAGCTGGACACGTCCTTAGTATCAAGATCATTCAAGATTGTCAGAAAACGATGTTATGCTTATCTCAGCCGACTTATATCGATACAATGCTATCTAGGTTTAGCATATAAAATTCTAAGAAAGGTTTTATACCTTTCAGGCATGAAATTCATCTATCTATGAAAATGTGTTCCCAAACACAATCTGAGATAGATGAGATAAATGGAGTTCCATATGCTTTGGCTATGGGAAGCCTCATGTATGCTATGATATGCACTAGGCTTGATATCTGCTATGTAGTGGGCATAGTAAGCAGATACCAGTCTAACCCTAGTCAAGGACACTAGACTGCAGTAAAGAATATTCTTAAGTACCTGAAGAGGACTCGAGATTATATGTTGGTATACTGTGCTGATAGTCTCGTACCATTGGGTTACTTAGATTTTCAAGCCGATAAATATCAGAGTAAATCTATCTCAGGCTATGTGTTTACCTTGGGAGACGGAGCCATTACATGGAGGAGCATCAAGTAAAAATGCATAGCTAACTTTACCATGGAAGCTGAATATGTAGCTACCTCTAAGGCTGTAAAGAAATCTATTTGGCTCCGAAGCTTCTAGTTGGACTTGAGCATGGTTCCTGATTTGCCAAAGAGCATCACGATATGCTGTGATAACTTTGGTACATATAGTGGCAAATTTGAAGGAACTAAAAACCCATGAGGCAAGTACACACATAGAAAGGAAGTACCATCTTATACGAGAGATCGTTATGAGAGGAGATGTGGTAGTGGTCAAGATTGTATCGAAGGACAACTTGGCTAATCCATTCACGAAGAGCCTGCCGGCCAAGACCTTCAATGGTCACGTGGAGAAAATGGGGGTGAGATGCAGACCTGGGATTCCGTTTGAGATTTAGATTGGAGACTTTATGTCAGTTTTGTTTTTATATTTAAAAGATATGCTTCAAGTATAAGTGGGAGATTCTTAGTCTTATATACTGGAAGACTTGTCTTTGTATACATGCTATAATATTTTTGATGATATAGATTAAATAAATTATTGCAGTCACTATGTGCATTTATTTATTGTTATATTTATCTGCCAGTTCCGTATACTTGCATTGTAAATGATATAATGTGTGGGTATACACACAAGGGAACTATTATATCATTGGATCCCTTGCAATGTATTAAAAGGCTCACGACTTAGATGGTCTTGAACCCACCATCGGTACACCATAGAATGAACTGATAGTTAGTTTATCTTGACTAGCTGATTATTCTAGTACGCTGATTTGTGTATTGAGGAAGATCACGATAGGATATTGTTCTCTATTCTAACCTTAAGTGAGAGAATAAAGATCTACAAAGTTTGAGTTCTTAAGCCATATATTGGCGAACATATATATGTTATGGTATTGCTTTGACTTATCAATGAGTGAGATTCTTTGATAGGATCAACAACCTCAATATCTTGGGTAGTATCATATACATATATGATGGGTCGTGCAATAGATATGGTCACCGTGTCCTGGTGCGCCAGGTTGATGATATCCCTTGAAGAAGCACATAGTTTATGTGAAACCCTGCAGGTGGAATTTATTCCGTACATGATAAATCTTGTGTGGTACTACTCAAGGAACAAGCAGTTAATTAATTATAGTTGTTAGAAGCTTACATAATTAATTATTGGACAATATATCTTAAACATGGGGAATGACTGAAGTAAAGAAGAAAGCATATTCGGACATATGTATTAAATTGGTAGGTCATTATTATTTCTTTAGTGGGATAAAAATAATACTTGATACATTTAACTATATCATAAGTTTATTAGATATTAAAAATTAAATAAATCTAGTAGGCCAATTTAATATTCTTCTAGATTCCTGTTGTAGCCCAATATGACTTTAGTGGACTGTGGATGGAACAAGAGTGAGAGGCCCAAACCCATTAGGGTTGGAGGTGAATTTTTAGCCACCTCTCTATTAATTAGAGAGGTGGTGGCCGAAAATTACACACATAATATCAGCCCCTCTTTTATCTCTTGATCCCCATAGTATTCACACCCGTTTAGTAGCATACAACCCACCCTGTATCTAAACACAGTCCGAAAATACAACAGAAGATTAAGGAGTGTAATAGCATCTATGGGGCGCCGATTTCAAGTACATTCAATAACAAGATTAGACCTTTAATCTTGTCCGTCAACCCGTCTCGAATTCGTAAGTAATTTTTGATTTCTATGTTTCCACTTTTATTAGAATCGAAAATTGCTTTGCATGCTAAATTCAATTCAGGAATTTAAACTGTACAAAAAAAGCTCTTTGACATTACATTATCTCCTAATTTAAATTTGTATTATTATCTGATTTATTATTTATTACTGAAAATCAAGTTAGTTATTATAGACATGCATGATGTCAACTATGAATAATCCTAAATTAATTATCTATACGAAACTTCTTTTAGCTTTTAATTTTAGTTTTAAATTTAATATATATATTATCAATTATAAAAAATATTATATATATAATAAATTTCATTTATTTGATAAATTATGGTTGTTCCATTTCAAAATTATTGAAGAAAATAAGTTTTTTATTGAATATATTCTTATATACAATAATTTCTTTAATTTATACTACTATTAGGGAACAATATTTTTTATTTAACACCGTTTTCTAAATATTTAGTTTGAATTTTAATTATTTTGATAATTTAATGAATAATTCAGGTATGCGACGTATTTTATCCGTTTGATGGGAGAGATGCTAGTTTGTTTATATAATAGAAAACAGTATTAACAGTTGTGAGGACCTTAGTCAAAGCACTGATAATTCAATCAACATTCATGAAATAATAATTTAATAATTATATACTACGTACAAAGTTGAATATATAAATATATATAGTTTGTCCTAAGAAGTAGAAATTTAATTTGTATTTATACTTGTAATTATTAAACTTTCCCCAAATAAACAAATGGAATTAAAAATTTTGTCACACAAAAAAAAAAAAAAATTACAACAATCCGCTGGTATAATTGAGCCCGGTTTGAGGTATCCAATCATCCCCCGACAAGAAGGCCGCAACGGTGAAATTAGCAGCGTCGGTGGCGTTGATAACATGAAAGCCGGGCCACGTAACCCTCCGGCTCGTATTGGAGCCCGGCCCGGTATTAGCGAATTCAGCGTAATACGAAGTGTTCAACGCAAAATCACCCGACCAAATACTCCACCCGGCCGGGTTGATAAACCCGCCGATAAACGACTGCATGTACACGGCCCGCGAGTATTCCTTCCACGGCCGCCCGAGATAAGTCTGGATCGTGACGCTGCTGTTGGCGAGGTCGTCGGCGGCCCGAATCGTGCAATTCTGCACCGAAATCCCCGTGTTCTGGTTCGGGTCGGTCCGGCCTTGGGCCGTGATGGCGTTGAATTGATTGGGCATCGGCAGCCGCGGGTAGAGATTGCAGCTCTGAAAGACCGCGGCCGCGTTGCCGAATATGAAGTCGACGGTGCCGTAGACGTCGCATTCCAAGTAGAATTGCCGGAGGGAATGCACGTACAGCGTGTCTTGGTATGCCTCGAAGCTGCAGCTGTAGAACGTCGATAGGTCGGCGCCGTTGCGCACCGCCACCGCTTGGTGCTTGATCGCCCCGGCCGTGTTTCGGAATGTCATGCCCACTCCGAAGAATCCGGTTGCCACCACCGCTGAGGAGGAAAGGACCAGATTAATATAATATGAGGTCTGAGACAGACTAATATATACTAAAGAAGTGACAAAATTAAATTAAATTACGTAGTGTTATTAAACTGTTGCAAGAAATTCCCTTGTATTTTTTAAATTGAACCAAACTTAATTATGTTTTAAAAAAATATTCCTTTTTCTGCCTAAAATACCCACATTTCCAAGTAATCTGGAAGTGTTGAAAATAAGTAAATGATATTTTGGCCTAAATATTGTAAAGTTGGACGTTGTACATACTTTTTAAAAGTATAAGGAAATTTCGTACTATTCAATAACAAATAAAAAGTTTGAAAAAAGAAAAAATATACATTTTTTTCAAAATAAAAAGCTACAGACATTTCAAGCAAGATTTCAATAACAGAGGGGTTTGGTGTCTATATTAAGTGCTTTTTTTTTTAATAAGAAGGTTACTTAATACTTACTGAAGGTAGAACAATTGAAGGTCGTCCATCCGTCAACGACGCTGCGATTTCCTGTGATGATCGTTTCGTTGATTCCGGCTCCGACCATCATCAAGTATTTCTTGTTTTTAGGAATGGAAACATACTCTTCGTAGACGCCGGCAGTGACGTAGATGAGGAAGTAGCCGTTACTACCGTCGGTGTTGTTGGGCGCCGCATTAACGGCGTCGTTGATCGACGTGAAGTTCCAGCTCCCGTCCTGACTCACGACAGCAATGTCGCTCACCACCACCTGATTGCCGGAATCATCCGCCTGCAGCAGCCTTCTGTTGCTGTTCGCAGTCCGATAAATCGCCCGATTTTTATCCGACATTTTCAGGTTCAACTTCCCATTGTGCATCAGATGCTTCCTGATCGAAGGGTTGTAAGCAGAGGGTTTGTTCCTCTTCTTGTGGGGGACCCACCCCTTCGTAAACAGAGCTAACGACACGCTGTAGAGGCGCGTGTCGTTAGAGAGGGGTGTCAGGATTCCGTTCCTGATGCTCCAGGCGGAGGCGGTGGCTTGGAGGCCGTCGATGCACGTCTGCGTGTTTGTGAGGATCGCGCTGAGGAGGGTTTGCACGTCGTCGGCCCGCGAGAGGGAGAGGGTTTGGGAGGTTGTGTCCACTATTCGGGCGGAGCCTATGAGGTTGTCGATGTTGCATTGTGCTAGAAACTTGCAGTCCTCGAGTGCTCGGACTGCGGTGATGGTGAGATTCTTGGATTTACGAAGGTACTTGTCGATGAGGGATGAGAATTTCCGGGCGGTGGAGAGCGATTTACGGACGGAAAACCGGCCGTAATCGTAGACGGTGGAGGAGGAGTTGGTGGAGGGGAGTACGGAGTTGCAGTAGGAAGGGTATGGGGTGGATTTGCAGATTTTTGAAGGGGGACTTTGAGCTGATGAATATTGGGAAAGGAGAGAGAGAAGGGAAAATAGAATGTAGAGTGAGGATAGGGTTTTAGACATTATGGGAGATGGAATAATTTGATGAAGTTATGTGTAATAATTTGGTGGAGTTTAGGTTGTAATAATGTGTGTGAATTTATAGGTGTGACAATTGACAAATGCATGGTGTGGTTGGATGCATGATAATGCGTGAACATTTTATGTGATTTTTTTTTTTAAGAGAGAGAGTACGTTGAATATAATAGTGTTATTTTGGGGAGTCAACTCCCATTGGCTTCATATATATTGAAACCGCGTAGATCTCGATCGAAGTTTATTGCATGTGGATAAATGAGCAAGTTGTTTGTATTGTTTTAATATTGTGCCGTACGGTAAGTTTTTTTTGGTTATATGTTCATATATATAAATTAAATTAAGCATCTGACTCTGTATAAGGTTGTAAACGTACCGAACCAAATTGAATATCTTGATATTCAAGCTCGACTCGATAATGAATATTTGAGCTCGAGCTCAAGCTTCATTTGAGCTTTTTTTCTTCTTATTCAAGCTTGGCTCGAACTCAATTTGTGAAATGTTAAAAAATTTATTAATAAAGCCCAAGCTTGAATGCTCGAAAAAAAAAGCCTTTTAATTTATATGTTTGAACTTGAACTTGAAAAAAAGTTACTTAATTTACTCGTTCGATATACTATTAATGATCATGTTCGATTAAATCCAAGCTCTAACATATTTGCGAGTTGCTCGAGCCGAAAACTACTCTATTCAAGCTCGGCTTCAGGGGCCCTTATATATATATATATATATATATATATATTTACGAGCATTTTGAAATTTTTTCCAGTTTTTGCAATTCTAGATTTTGAAGAAATGTTATTAGTACTTACAAAAATACAAAAACAATGTACAAGTATCGAATAATTATCAAAATCATTTAGATCCTTGAGTTTTTTTAAGAAGTAAAATTATAAATACGTTCATCAAAATCATTTTTCCTAATATCTAATTTTTGAAAAAAAAAATAAGAATAATAAAAAAATTGTTATGTTGGTTAGTTTATTTTATTAAAAAAGAATCAAAATACTTCAATTCAGTTAATTTTTATTTATTTAAATTTTCACCCATCCTATAAAATATGAGATAAAAAGACAACATATAAGTGGACTTGATTATTTTTAAATATAACAAAATATTTTGTTGTTATCGACCTATATTTAATTTGCTCATGAAAAACATGAAAAGTGTTATGCTTGGTCACTGACATCTCGAAAAATAGATAGAGTGGTGATACATATATTTTTTATTAGACCTTTGATTAAATATTTTTAAAACTATTTTTTAAAAAAATATATATTAAAATTTGGGGGTCTCGACAAAATGGGTGAATGGGATCCTCTATTCTAAATTTAGTGTTCCAACCTGTATTCCATAATAAAATTTTTATATTTTTCTTCCATTTTTCATCAATTTTAATTTATTATGTTTTAGTTTAATTTTATAACTGTTTTTAGGGTTCACACCACCCAATTAGGGTTTATAATTATTTTTTAATATTTAATTTTCAAAGAAATGATTATCATGGTTGATTATTTTAAAAATATTATTTATAATTTTTTAAATTTCAATCTTTTGTTGATAAATGTGACTAGGTTGATTATGTTATAATTAATTTTTATTTTTGTAATATCTATTATTAAACTTGTAAATTTGATCACGAAATACGGGTTAGAATACCAAATTTGGAATAGAGGATCTTATCCCCAAAATGGGAACCTGGAGCGGTGGCCCACCAGACCACCCCTCAGGGCCAGCCCCACATACTAAGTTTATATAGGAAATGAACGAGTTTTGAACGAACAAAGCTCCAATAGCTCTCGAGGAGTTTTTGATGGATTACCAGGATTCATTTGGATGCGTGTTGATTAAACAAAACGATTTTGATATATACAAAGTATATATCTCCCACTACATGCTAAAAATGAATTTAAATCTCATCCGCAGCGGAACAACTGAGATAGATCAATTTACCTCTGTAGTGGCCGAAAATATTGAGGCTTTGATGTGGGATTGATTTTCCACTCCAGAGATCTTCTGCTGTATATCCTTGATCTCGATCTAGATGTCGTGTGGGCGATGATCCTCCAGACCTGGAAGAAGCTTGAAGATTAAAAACCCGAAAAATTGAAATTTTCGATAATCTTTCTCTTTTTAAAAGAGGAAATTTCGAAATTTATGGTGTGCTAGGTTTTTTAGCCTTCCTTCAACAGATATAAATAAGGCTACAGTAGGGATCTAGAAGGGCTTTTAGGGTTGGGCCTCCAACAAGCTTAAATTCTCCATGTTCAGCCCAGAACATAAATTAAACTCATTAATATTAATCCAGTCTCCTAAAGGATTAATATTGCACTACCTCCCTAAACCATGTTTATCGAAAATCATGGACTTCTTTTAACTTAATTAATTCCCCGCGTTTAAGATATCGAATGTCCATTAATTAATTACAGTATACTGACAATTGAATTAATTAATTTCTTATCCATGAGCAGTACCACTCAAACTTTATTATCATGCCGGATAAAAATCCACTTGCAGGGTTCAGCATAATAATTCTTCTTGAGCTCCTCAGGAGACATCATCAACCTAGCGCACCAGGACACGAATTCCGTCGATAATCAGTAACCCATCGATTATAGTAATGTCACTACCTAACTTATCGAGCTTATTGATTCTTTAATTAGAATCTCACTCATTGATAAATCAAAGCAGTAAGCATTAAAATAAACATGTCTACTATTATATAGGGATTAAGAATCATGAGTATCCGAGATCTATATTCTAATGTTCTGTCAGTCCATTAGAATTATCTCACTGCGATCTAGTTCAATACATTACAAAAATGCACTGGTATAATTTCATAGTCAAGATAGACTAATTTCAAATTATACCACAACTATACCGATGGTTCGTCTACTTCCATCTTGGTTGTGAACACTCTTATACTTAATAATGCACTGATGATATGATCTTCTGTGTGCATTCCACACACCATATCATCTTCAATATTAAGTAAACGACGATATTATATAAAATAAATGATATCATAAATCCAATATATGTGACTGTTTATTCTCATTCAAAATAAGAAAATAAGGTGTATATAAAAAGCAAACTGTTTTAATATAAAACCCAATAGTTTTATTTGTTTACATGCCTAATTATATATGGATATATAATTGGAAGGGATAGATTCATAACGGACTAAATATATGAATACGTTGTCGTCGGATTTCATCATCATTATTAAGAAAGCTCTATCAGATGTCAAATAAGAGAGAGAGAGAGAGAGAGAGAGAGAGAGAGAGAGAGAGGAATGAAATAATTAATTCACATTATAAATTCCTATATATCACTGAAATATCGACTCTTTAATTTCCTGTTGCAGTTCTTCGTATTTTCACTCCATGTGTTTACCATCAATTTTACGATTTTAATAATATTTATTATAAAAATAAAAATTGATTATAACCTAAATAATCATAATCAACATTTGTCAGTAAAAAATTAAACTAAAAAAATTATAAAATTAAATTTTGAAATAATCAATCATAATATTAAATTATTAATTAAAAAATAAAAATTAAATGCTAAAAAAATAATTATAAATCATAATTGAATGGAGTGAACCATAATAAATAATCGTAAAATTAAATTAAATCATAAAAAATAATATTGAAAAAAAATACAAAAATAAACTCATAATTTAAAAGTATAATATGAAATGTAACACATAGAGTACAATATGAAAATCTTACGTGCGAGATAAGTGGTAGGATCGATCCACGTTAAATCACTGAAAATAATAGCTATTCTTCTAGTAATTAATTTATGTCGTTCCACTTCTAGACGGCTTAAATACTATAATTCGACCGGCATTAGAAAATATGCGAAGTTAATAAGAAAAAAAAGGTTAGATTAATCCATATGGGGGCAATCAATATGAATTTTGACAACCCCCCCCCCCCCCCCCCCCCAAAAAAAAACCAAGAAAAAAACTATTATTGATAAAATATAAACTATATATTAATTATTAAACTATATATATACATATAGTTGAATGACAATTTCTACAGATCGATTGATATTCTTGACGGCGATATATATAATTGATAAATAAAGAGAACAAGAACAAAAATTAGGAAGATTGAGACTTTAAACCGACAATAATATCTAACTTTGCTATTCATATTGGTCGTTCAGAATTAAATATTAAGGAAAAATGGGAGTAGGACTTTAGTTACTAGCTACTTCTTGGCAAATTATATGGATTGCATATTAGTTTTTTAAATTAAAATATAATATTTTGTAGATTACATTTATATGGAGAATGCTCAACTACCTAATGTGGAATTGGTGATGTATATATATAGTTGCGTACCACGCAGTAAGACTATAAGAGTCAAATTCTCTAGTTTACCATATTTTCAAAAGGAACCACTACAATTTAATTCTCGATGTGAATTTTAATGTTTTAATAAAATTATCTAACATTTAAGAATTATAATTTAATCCCAACGTTTTGGACATTTTAATAAAAAATTAACCTTCGGCAAAAATATTTTTCTTGTCGAATTAGGACAACTTTACTTTTAAGTAATTAAGCTAGACAACCTATCTAACGGAACGTCATTTTTGCCAAAAATAATAATGCTCCCTCCATCTCAATTATATAGTCTCATTTCTCTTCACACGTAGATTAAAAATATTTATGAAAATAAGATATTAAAGCTAAACTTCCAATAACACCCTCATTGAATATTTATGACTTTCAATTTTTAAGTTGTTATTTTTTTAATTTCCAAGATTCAACAAGGGTTTATTTGTACTTTACAATGAAAATTAATAATATTTATAATAATGGGACTATATAATTGGGACACTTCAAAATAGTAAAAAGGACTACATAATCGGGACGGAGGGAGTAATAATAAATCAAAATTATATTTTTTTGTTGAAAATGTTGGATCATTTATGCTAAAATGTTAAACATTAAGAATTAAATTGTAATATTCAAATGTTGTGTTATTTATGTTAAAACATGTAAATATTGATAATTGTTGTAAACTAGAGAGAGGCGAGAGAAAATATGAATTGTGTGTATATAATATGAGGACCAAATGCCTCTATTTATAATAGTACAAGAGATAGGGTTTTAGAGTTAGTAACTTGGCCATCACTCATATCATATATATCTATTAGATATATTTACAACACTCCCCCTTGAGTGACCAATCTCTAAAATAAATGTTGCCTCATTAAAACCTTGCTAGAAAAACCCATTGGGAAAAAATCTAGTCGAAGGAAAAAGAGTATAACTGCTCCCCCTGATCTTGAGATCATTGTAGACCTTGGAGTCGGCGCATGCCGATCTTGTGTACCAATTTTCTGAATGTTGATGTTGGTAATGCCTTTGTGAATAAGTCTGCCAAATTGTCACTTTAGCGAATTTGTTGAATGTTGATAGCTTTTTCGATCGTAGATATAAGTTTTACAGATTTGTTCTTTTGTATGTATATATATAGGATGTACTTCAAATATTAGGTGGAAAAAAGTATCATTTATAATATTAATAAATATCACTTTTAATACTAAAAAGTATTACATTTAATTATTTCAATGAAAATTACCGTTAAAATAAAAAAGGTCGTGATATTTTGTAATTATTACTACATTTTTTGCATTGAAAAAAGTATCATTTCTAACATTTAAAAACATAAGAAATTTACGCCTGATCTAACCAGATCAGTACAATAGTGAAGAAATCGAAATTTGTGAATGAAATCATGAGAAATATTTTCTCCATCAGAGAAAAATGAAGAATATTCAAAACAAATATTTATTTGTGGTTTGCAAAAATATCAGAAGTTACAATCACTGTGTTTCACATTATTTATACTAGGAATTACAGATAGAAAATATCTAAATGCATCTACGGTCCATCTACTCGATCCCAGCTTGCTTAGATGAACGCTCACGATCAGTTCCAGCTGGCAAGTAGAAAGCTGTGGTCTTGCATAAATGATAACAAGCTGCAATAAGATTGATGACATGGATGCATGCAGCGTTGCTAAGTAAGAGGCTTTTTTCGGAGCAAGAATGAAGCTGCATTCATGCACGCAAGGACAATCCTTCACCCCCTACAAGATGAAGACGATGCAAGTCAGCAATACTCATCTCGGAAAGGAGAAATCGAAATCGCGAGGAAGGAAGCGATTAAGTGAATAAATTGGCAAGCTGCAGCTGAGAAGAGACAAAAGAGGGAAGGAGGAGTAAGGAGAAATCGAAACCGCGAGGAAGGAAGCGATTTAGCGAATAAATTGGCAAGCTGCAGCTGAGAAGAGACAAAACAGGGAAGGATAAACCTCTTTTTATACTGTTCACGATCAAAATGGCAATCAAGGTCGAAATGCTTCATCCATTCATGAGATACCGAATTCTTAGTGATGTGAACCGCGACTTGATTGTCATAGTAGATAGAAATAGGAAGAGGGATATCAACATGAAAGGCACATAGAAGACAAGAAACCCACATTACCTCACGAACGGTGACACTGAGACTGCAGTACTCTGCCTCCACAGTAGACATGGAAATGATCCTTTGTTTCTTGCACTTCCAAGAAACAAGAGAAGTATAAAAGAAAATACAATAATCGGTGAGAGACCGACATGAATCAGGGCATGAACCCTAGTCCGCGTCATAGTATGCGTGGAGAGAAAGAGAGACAGAGGTGGAAAAGAAAAGACCGAGTGAAGGGCTCTGTTTGAGGTGTTTAAGAACATGTAAAGCTGAGTCCCAATGTAGAGTGGTAGGAGCTGAAACAAATTTCTTAACTACTGGACGACATAAGAGATATTAGGCCTGGTGAGGTTGAGATAGGGTAGTTTCCCTACCAAACGCCTATATTTATAGGGATCTGATAAAAGCGGAGAAGAAGAAGCGCAAAGATGCAAGCCACAAGTTTAATGGAGTAGAAGAGGGTTTACATCACATGAGCCCTGTGGTATCGAGCAAATCAACAATATATATTTGCTCTAACTAAGAGAGGTCCCACCATCCCCTTTTGTGATTTCAACACCTAAGAAATACTTGGCATGTCCCAAATCTTTGATAGTAAAGACAGAATTAAGAGAAGCTTTAAGTTCAGTAATAAGATCTAGATTGGGACCAATGAGCAACGCATCATCCACATACACAAGTAATGTAATGAAAGTATCATGTTGGCCTCAAGTGAACAAACAATTGTCATTAGAAGACTGGGAAAAACTAAGAGAAAATAGATGCTTACTGAACTCGTTGTTTCATTTCTCGAGGCCCGTTTTAAACCATATAGACTCTTGAGAAGCTTGCACACTTGCTTGGGCTGAGCTTTAGAATACCCCTATGGAGGCAACATACATATATCATTACTCAAATGACCATGCAAGAAAGCATTATTAACATCGATTTGATGTAAAGGCCAGGAATAACATGTAGAGATAGCAATCAACAACCGAACTGTCACAAGCTTTGCAACGGGTGAAAAAACCTCATGATAATCAATACCATATTCCTGCTTATAACCTTTAGTAACTAATCGGTCCTTAAAATGCTCCACATTGCCATCAGAGCGTAATTTGACTTTATACACCCATTTGGAACCTATATCATGCCTACCAGGAGGTAAAGAAGTAAGTTCCCAAGTCTGATTATATTCTAGAGCAAGAAGTTCTTGCTCCATAGCTGCAGTCCATTCAATATATTTGTTTTCTTCTTTATAGGAGCAGGGCTCTTTCAAGTATTGTACATTGATGAGAAAGGTATGGAAGGAAGGAGTAAAAGAATGGGAAGAAATATAGGGAAAAGTAAGAGGAGTAAGATGAGTAGATGCAGAAGGCAAGAAATGATGATCAATAGAACATATATAATCCTTTAAATAAGAAGAGGGTTGAGAAACACGAGTACTTCTGGAAGTAATGGAGAAGCAGAAGAATGAGGGAGATGAGTAGGGATAGAATTAGGAGAAGAAATATTTTCACTAACATGATTAAAAGTGGAAGGAATGATGGAAAAAGGAAAACCATTATCAAAATTAGGGAAATGCAATCTGATAGGTGTGTCAGTATCTTGCAAGAGAAATAAATCTGGAGAGCATTTGACATCCCTGGAGATAATGACTTTGCAAGAATCCAGATTGTATAGGATATACCCCTTTTGATTTGCTGCATATCCTAACAAAACACATTTATGACTTCTAGAATCAAACTTAGAAATCCATGGCAATATATTGGCAATAAATCCCAGTCATCCAAAAGGATTTTATATAGTGATTCCTAGTTTAGGACAGTTGCAGGTAGCTTATTTATAATCCAGTAGCATGTAATATGCAATAGGCCTAGAACTTACTAGGAAGCTTGCTCTAGAACATAAGAGCTCTTGCAACTTGCAGCAGGTGTCTATGTTTACGCTCCACTATTCCATTATGTTGTGGAGTATAAGGACATGGTCGTTGATGAATTATGCCATTCTCCTGCAACAGATGTTGGACAGAAGAGTTCACAAACTCAATTCCATTGTTTGACCTGAAAATCTTCAATCTAGTCAGAAAGTGAGTATGAACCATGGCTAAGAATCTTCGAAGCAGTGAATATACATGTCCTTTAGATTGAAGCAGATATGTCCAAGTTGATCTAGAGTGACCTTCAACCAAGGTGAGAATAAAAGGAGTGTGTGTCAAGCTTTCTCCTGTGTATGGGCCCTATACATCTTCATGAAGAATCTCAAACAACAATTACTTCTTCTCTGAAGAATAGGAAAATGATCTCTCTGTTGTTTTGCACTATGATAGATCTCACACTCCTTCAAATCATCAAAGCTCATGTCTGCATATTTCTTTTTTAGTGAAGGAATATGTTTCATTGCTCCAATACAGGGTTTCCCTAAAAAATCATGCCATTACTGTAATAATAAATCAGGAGTTGACTGAACAGAAAAGGTTGCTTCTGTAGATAGATGTTTGAAAACATACAACCTTTCCTTTAGCTTTTCAATCCCCAGGACATGTTCATTTGTTTGATTTTGTATCAAACAATGTGAAGGAAGGAAAAGAACATTTCCCTTCAAATCTTTAGTCATATGCCCCACTGAAATTAAGTTGTGAGTAAAGTTAGGGGTATAGAGAACATTCTTAAGTAAAATATCTTCATTTAGCTGAACATTCCTAGTATAATAAGCAAACACACTAGAACCATCTGGCAAATATATTCTCTATGGATCTGTTAGCCTGTTCATGGTCTACATGAGAGTTGGGTTACAGCACATGTGAATGCTTACCCCTGAGTCTACAATCCATTCATTTGTGTAGACATCTTGCATTGAACCGAATGCATAGTGCCCCATAAATTCATCCGTATCTGTTCTGGATGTGCCACCAGTTTCCACCATATTTGCCATGTTAAGGAGAATCACTTCCTATCCCAGATTTCTTAAAATAATTTCTTAAATATTTACTGACTTCATCTTGGATAACTTTGCTCATATCAACTGATGAATCTACTCCAATCTAGCTATGCACATCATCCTTTTGATTGGTTACATAATCATGATCAATGCAGTGAGCTCTATTCTTGCCTTTTTCTTCCTTAAACCTTTTATACAAGTCTGGAACACCTACTAGATCAAAACAATCACTTTTTTCATGTCCATTTCCACCGCAATGGCTAAACTATACCTATTTGGTTATACAAAAGTCTTAACTAAAGTTCTCTTCAAAACTCTCAAAAGTCCCACGATCACCTTTGGGTAGCTCACTTTTTAAAGATGGGTGAGGATGATCGTTGATGATCACTGTGTGATCATTAATGATAAAGCTGTTGAGAGGCTTTCATTTAAGATGGTCGTTGAGTTGCCTTTGCTCTTCTGACGATTTTTTTGCTTCAAGATCTCGGTTGCATTAACTTCAAGATATTCTTTGGCTTATCTGAAAATTAAAATTAAGTTTCAGTTACGGCTTCTCTCTTAATCTTCGGTTCTGAGCTTTGTCTGGCAGTTGGAATCTTCAGTTCCTTGTCTGTCAGTTCTGCACGTCTTTTGATAGTTTGGAAAGCTTCAGTTGAGATCATCTTCAACTGGCAGTTCTGGACTTGGGCTTGATGCCTTCTGAGCTCTATTTAGCTTTGCTTCAGCTGGCAGTTCTGAGCTAAGGTTTGATACCTTCCGAGCTTCAGTTTGGTTTTCTTCAGCTAGCAGTTCTGGGCTAGGGTTTGATACCTTCTGAGCTCCTGTTTTCTTTGCTTCAGCTGGCCATTTAAACCAGTGCTCTTCAGCTGGTATTTTGGACTTGTGTCCCTTTAGCATTGAACTTTCATGGACTGGTCTTCAGTTCAGTTGCTGGCGCTTTGTTAGTTGGACTTCAAAAATGATGCGTCTTCAGCTGGCTTCCTTCGAACTGGTACTTCATCAGCTGGAACTTTATTCTTCAGCTGGTATCCTTTGAGCTGGTATTTTCCTTCAGCTTGTACCTTGGTCTTCTCTTTAGTTGGTATGCTCCTTCAACTGGAATATCCTGAGCTGGCATTTCCTTCAGCTTGGATCTTGGACTGTTACATTTCTTCAGCTGGTATTTTCTTCAGCTGGGATTGGTCTTGAACTGGCATGTCCATCAGTTCTTCTCTTCAGCCGAAACATCATTCTTCAACGTGTCTTTGGCTACAACTGGTATGTCCTTCAGTTCTCTTCAGCTAGAACATTTCTTCAGCTGGTCTTGGGCTAGAACTGGTATGTCCTTCAGTTCTCTTCAGCTCGAACATTTCTTCAGTTGGTATTAGCCTAGAACTGGCATATCCTGCAGTTCTTCTCTTCAGCTGGAACATCTCTTCAGCTGGTATTGGCCTAGAACAGGTATGTCCATCAGTTCTCTTCAGCTGGAACATCTCTTCAGCTGGTATTGGCCTAGAACTGGTATGTCTATCAGTTTCCTTCAGCTGGAACATCTTTTCAGCTGGTGTTGGCCTAGAACTAGTATGTCCATCAGTTCCCTTTAGCTGGAACATCTCTTCAACTGGTGTTCGCATAGAACTAGTATGTCCTTCAGTTCCCTTCAGCTGGAATATCTCTTCAGTTGGTATCGGCTTTGAACTGGTATATCCTTCAGTTCCCTTCAGCTGAAACATCTCTTCAGCTAGTATCGGCCTTGAACTGGTATGTTCATCAATTCTTTTCAGCTGGTATCGGCCTTGAACCGGTATGTTCATCAGTTCTTTTCAGCTGGAACATCTCTTCAACTGGTATCGGCCTTGAACCGGTATGTTCATCAGTTTATCACTATAGATTGGTGGCAATCGGCACTCTCTTGATGGTACTTGCAACTTCCAGTTTGCCTTGCTAATCTGTTTTAGCAAGCTACAGTCTATTTCAGTTTCTCTCTATTCTTTTCTCTCTTTTCTTTTCACATGGATTGATCGTCTCTTTTGGCTTTGACAGCTTGATTTTATATGATCATCCTTAGTTTTCTACTTGATTTCTTTTCAATTCTTTCAAGGCTCTTTGCATATTTTGACATATTTTGACATCTCATCAAAACCTCTTGTAAGAAAAACCTTGATAGTTTTTACTAACAACAAGATATTGTATTTCGAATAAATTTTGTATTTTGAATTATATTTTGTATTTTTGGATGATTATTATCTATATAAAATAATATTTCAGTTTGAGATTATTCAGGCTAAAAAATAATTTATTCAGGGTTTTTAAAATAAAAAAATAAAAAATATATAAACAAATAAATAAAATAAAACATTCACCACGGTTATTGAAAAAATGTAGTAAATTAACCACAATTTTAAATTATAACTATAGTAAATTTACCACAATTTTAAGTTATAACTATAATAAATTTACCACGGTTTGAAATTAATCGTAGTTAATTTTACTACTGTTCTATGAAAACTGTTGTTACTTTACCACGATTTTATCCTTTCCACATTTTTTCTTAAAATTGTGGTAAATTAATCACGATTTTGTCCTAAATTGTGGTTACGTGACCACAATTCTATTCTAACCGTGGTAAATTAACCACGGTTTAGTACAACCATGGTAAAGTAACCACGGTTAAATATCGTGTTATATGAGCGTCCATTATTTTGAATTTTCATAGACCACCGTAAAAACCCGTGGTGTGTAAGTAGATTTCTTGTGGTGTATGGATAATTGATATGTACCAACGTATATTTATTCCTCTTTGCTGAATGATATAGCTCAACCACAATTTCAATGTTAATATAATATGATTCCGTGAACACATTCGCCAAAGCACTAAAGCCTCACACTCAAAAACTCAAAAGAATCAAAAGTTCCAACTGATGAGAAGGAGCCTTAACACTCATCGAGCTAGCTGTTGAAGATTTCCAGCTAGAGCTATTCTCTCAGTCACAGTGCTTCAGTGATCAACTACACTAGCTCAGACGCCAATGCGCAAATGAGCACACCAGTTGATACCAGTTTCAACACTGTACTGTTGAAGATCAGCAAGATCTAAAATTATGTGAAGATGGGCAATAGCACCTTATCTCTCCAGCGAGTAGTTGGAGATCGCAAGTGTGAGTTGTCGACCTATCGGCTGAGGAGGCTGCGCTCATTGGATCGTCGCTTCCAGGCAACACCAGCTGAAAAGGACACCGTGAATCGTAAAGTTACCGTTCGCCAGGTTCAGAAGTTGTCTTCACTGTGTAACTGTAATAAAGGAACTTTACACTTGCATAGTGAATTTCCCTTCTGCAGAAGGAAGAGAGGAAGTAGAAGTTGAGCTTTGAACCTCTATAAATTGCTTGTGTGCTCTGCTTTATTTTTCAGTTTAGTTACATGTTTTTAAACTGTACACTTCAAGCACACATAGCACTCTGAGCTAGCAGATCATCTCAACTAATCTCCACAAGGCACCGATAATATCGCAAGTCAAAACGGACCCTGAATATTCCACAATTATATTTCAATTTTGTGATCAATTTATTCACCCTCCCTCTAAACTGATTCTGACTCGTCCCGAGACCAACAAGTGGTATCAGAGCGGTTGATTCTAAAGATCAGCCATTTCTGCAGATCAACTGAATTAGATCTAGTCATCTGTGCTAATCTATAAGCTATGAGAAACCATAAGCTACCTATCTTTTAAGTTAAGAACTACGATTACTGGAGCAGGAGAATGAGGGCGCATCTCTGCTCAATCCATGAGAATATGTGGAAAGTTATCGAGGATGGTCCAATCACAATCATGATAGATAATGAAGTCTACGTTGCTGATGTCAATCAACCAGCAAGGATCCCGAAGCCAACTCATCTTCTCACGGATGAAGAGAGAAGTTGAAGAACCTAGAGTTCGTAGCCCAAGCCGCGTTGTTCCAAACTCTAGATGAGGATTGCATGAAGGACACAAAGAATTGTTGAACTATCAAGGAGATATGGGACTTACTTGCAGATCTGTGCAAAGAGTCCGAAGCCATCAAAGGAAACAAGCTTCAGCTAGCAGTGGACAAATACAAGTCCTTCAAGATGCACTCAGATGAAACCATCTCCAGCTTTGAAATAAGATTTCTTGGCATCATCAGTGAGATGAACAATTTCGGAAGAACATATCCCAATAGTGAGATGAACTCCCAAATTTTGGACAACTCACTGAAGAATGGGATATGAAGGTGATTGCTACAAAAGAGTCAAGAGACTTGAACAACATCACCCCAAGAGAACTCTTTGGTTCACTTAAGGCTCACGAGTATAGCCTAAATCGAAAAAGAGAGGTATCCACATCATTAGCCCAGGATGTAGTCTTCGATGGCGAAAGAAATTGGTTTAGAGAAACTCGAGAAAGAAATGTCTTTCGGCCTAGAAGCATAGGAGAATGCTTCCATTGCCACAAGCAAGGACACTACAAATATGAATGTCCAGAGCTCTCTGAAGACAAAAAGGCCAAGGTGAAGAGAAGCTTTTTCAAAAGAAAAGCTATGATGGCCAACACAGAGAATGCCATCTTGGATGACTCAGATTATCCATCAGGAATCGACTCCGACAGCTACAACTCTGAAAAAGAGGCATTGTTCTGCCTCATAGCTGACAACGAAGAAGAGGTTAGCACAAGCGATTTCTTAACCTCTTTTTATCACATTCATGAATCTTCCATTACTAGTGATGAAATAAATGAGCAATTAAGAATGCTAGAAGATCAGTTAGCTACTATATCAAGCATGCATCTACAACTGAAGGAACAAAATAATGACCTAAGAGATGAGGTCAAAAGACTGAGAAGTGATCATGACATAACTGAATCACTTGAAGCACAGTCAATTGAATGTGAGAAGTTGCAGCTCAATTTTGATGAGCTGAGAGCTGAGAATGAGAGACTCTGGCAGGAGATCCAGGAGAGAGAAAATATTTCTCTCAAATTCAGAAAGAGATCTCAAACTCTTGATGAGATTATAAGCCATCAAAGAGTTGAAACTGATAGTCCAAGGTTAGGATACAATAGGTACACTGCCTCTAAGAAAGGAAAGACAACTATTCAAACCAGTCAAGAAGGAACCCTTCCTGGTTTTGTCAAACCTGCACCAACCCAACCAGTTGAAGAGACCGAAGGTGAGGGAACTAAAGACATTCCTACAGATCCACCTAAGAGGTCCAGTAAATCCTCCCTGAAAGGCTCAGTTCAGCCATCGGTTTGGGAGAGGAAGCCATCTCAAAAGAGGCCACAAGCTCAGAATAGGCAGTTCACCTATCAGCAGAGGCCACCAGCTCAGCAAAGGTATCCAACCTATCAACAAAGGTTGTCAGTTCAGCCAAGACCTCCAGCTCATCAGAGACAGTCAGTTCAACAAAGATCACCAAACTTTCAAAGGCCTAAAGTTCAGAAGAGGCCTATGATGAACAGAACTGGCTGGCTAACTGAAGCAAAAGAAAATACTCAGTTTGGACCGCAGTCTCATCGGGATAGGATATCAATTCAGGATAGAACTGCTCAGCCAGCCTATCCTCGAAGACATCCAGGAAGTCAACCTGGAAGAGAAGTTGACTCAAGGAGAAATGTGCCCACAATGTTATATCACCCACGTCAACATTCTCCGATCCCTCTGGAGAAGTTCACTCCAACGAATCTCGCAACACAGTATAGTGAGTACTTAGACTCAAGGGATGAATCAAGAATCAACCCTCACTATAATCGGTTTGCCAACTGGCCATACCATAAGAGCGACAGAGCTCATGGTGATAAAAGAAATTGGCCACCAAAAAGCAAATAGTTGACATCTTCACAAAAGCCTTTGAAGCAAGATATGCAAAGCTATGTATCCAAGTGAGGCTATTGGAACCAGCATCAGAAGATAAAGATGATAAAAAAAAGTTTAAAAAAAGGAGGGAGAGCAGAAGCTGAAACTGAACCCAAAGGTGCGTCAGTTCAGTCAACAAAAGAATTTAAAACTGCTCAAATCATCAGTTTCTACAAATAGCAACCTGAAAAGTTTGCAAAATGATGAGAGGTGTGGAAGCTCAGAAATCAAAAGGCCAGAACTGATCAGATGCTCAATCAGTTCACAATAGAGATAGCACGTGATCAGCTGAAGCAAGCAGCTGAACTGAAAGGAGAGCTGGAAGCCAACTCAGCAAAAGGAATAGCTGAACTGAAAATATATCAATTGAAGACGATCATGCTAACTGGAGATTGCCAGATGTAATCAAATCATCTAATAACGTCAGCAACTTGAGGCCACGCAGAAGCACCAGAGAGAGAACTTCAAATAGATAAGTTTGAATTTACCTTGCTTAAGAGAAATGGTAAAATGACGTTTAGCACTATTTTACCGTTGGACTCCACTCTCTCTCTCTCTCATTACTCATATCCAATGAATTAACTTCAGAAGAGGATGCGACTTATCAGCCAACCCTTTCGCTTCAAATCCAACCCTCTGATTCACTAAAATTAAATGTTTCTAACTGTTGGATATGGACCAATTTCTCGATAAAGAAGACAGCTGAAAAATCCCAAATCCAAGTTAAACCTTAGTTGCCGATTCATTTCTCACAAATTGCCAAGAATCTACCAAAAATCTCTCGAGACTATCAAATCTTCAAACAATGGCTCAAGCTTCTGAACGAACTCCTCAGAAGATCTATAATTTCATATTAACTAGAGAGGATTCGTCGGCATTCTGTAGCAAGCTCTACAGAGATAAATTCTTTGAACCAACTGTGTTCATTCGCAACTACAAAAACTCAGCACCCAATGGTGAGATTATCTCAAAGTTATATCAATCAAATCTGAAAAACTTCATAGAGGTTTATCCTAAGAAAGTATATCCAGAAGCAGTTGCGGAATTCTACCTCAACGCCATAAGTTCAAAGGAGTCGAGTGAAATCTCAACTATGGTCCGAGGATGACGGTTCACTCTCACTACTAAAAATCTTAAAGAAGTGTTCGAACTACCAACCAGAGGGCTAATTCTTGATGACACTAAGGTTGATATGAGGAAGGCATATCAACTATGGAGGAGACAAGGCTTAAGAGAAGTCTACAAGAATAGTCACTCCATTTCAAAATTTAAGGATGAATATCAAATGCTGGCATCAATCATGGTTAGAATGATTCTTAGGACTACTGGCAGTCACTCAGAGATGTCCAAGCCAAATTACAAGGCCTATGTTGCTATTGATGATCAACTGGACATTAACTGGGCTCAACACTTCTTCAGTCAAATCAAGAAGTTCGTTCTACTTGTTCAGGAAAGGAAGAGTGAGAACGTATTTCCACAAAGCATCTGTTATCTCAATAGAGTCAGCTTGTTCCTGAAAAGGAGGTTTCCAGAGCTGATGACTGAAGAAACAAACTACTCACCAATGAACAGAGGAGACTTCATTCCAACTCTAACTCTGTCTGTCAAAATGGAAGAAGTTGGGACAGCTGAGCCAATACAGCACAAGAAAAAGATTGCAACTGCAGAAGGAAGAGGAAAACAATTGGCAAACGAGACAACAAGGGATGGCTCCTTAGATTTTGATGAGTATTTTATGGACTTGGATCGAATAGCTGAAGTTGAAGCTCAAGCAGCTACAATTGAAGCTCGAACCAGCACATCCACCAGAGCAAGGGCCTCAACTGACCAATCACATACGATTTTGATTGAGTCAAACATTGAAGATGAAGAAATGCCAATCACCAGATTAGCTATGAGAAAGAAACCAGCTTACCAAAAGAAGAAAAGAAGTGTGAGGACAACTAAGAAAAGAGAGGCTAATTCAGTTGGTAATTAGCATTCAACAGTTGCACCAAACCTCTCAGCAGAAGACATTGCTCCATGTGCAAACCTGAAGGATTTGCTTCCTGAAAGAGGGATACCACATGAAGAGGCATAAGTGGAGTACTTCAGGCATACATGCCCACCGATACCTCAAACAGCTGAAAACATCAGGGCCTTCTCAAAAGGAGAAGATATCAGAAAATGGGTTGAGGAGACGACTTAGCAGTATGCAGCACAACACTATGCTCCTGAACTCTCAGGGTATGAAGAGCTATACAAAACCCTTACCAGGTATCTTTACTGGTATCTATGGAGACATGTTTATCAAATCGATCAATTTGTTTCTATTAGCCTTCCAAGGAATGAGTTTCTGGAAGAGGGAAGAAGAATGGAGCACGTGGTGGATGAGTAGCAAAAATACTGGAGCCACAAAAAGCAAAGACCTGAAGAGACAACTGAGTCTTAGGAAGATATGTGTCAATCCATCTAGGAGATCAATGGAAAATATCTTCAGCGAGATCTGTGACAAGAATGGAATTAAACCACCTACTTTCTCTATTGAAAATGAGAGAAAACGATGGTAAAACCTTCATAAATGGCTCCATGATAAATTAATCATGGGCCAATCAGGACCACAGCCTGAAACTACATCAGTAGAAAAAAAGAACGTGTCAATAGATAATCTCATAGAAGAGTTGCTGGGAGATTTACACTACCCAAAAGAGGTTGCTATCAACATCATTGCAGACTCTCCAGAGCACAGAGTACCCACTGCAGAAGAAACTCACAAGTATATCACTGACTTGGAGTTTGAAGAGTTGCTAAGATCACCAGTTAGACCAGACGAGGGTCAAACTAAAGGGCCAACTGAGCTAGAAAAAGACCAAGAGGAGTCCTGAAATGCTTATACTATAGAGCCAACTGAAGAGGCTCAAGTCAATGAAGAAACTGAGAATGAGACAGACTGTCAACTGCTGCTTGTAGATCATGCCGAACCAATCTCTCAGTATAATTCTCCAGTTCAAATACCTCTTGCTGAAGCAATTCATGAGCCTATTTCTGAAGAAACAACAACTCGTCATGTTGATGAGGTGCCAAATTTGGAAAATCTGACTGATAAGGTGATTGAAGAATAGCCTCAAGGCTATACAGGCTCACTAGCTATAGTGGTGTACAAAGATCTAAACCAGCAGACATCAGAAATCATGCTGCCACCGACAGAGAAAAGCTATGGCGAAACTGAGAGCTTGTGTAATCCTAAACAGACTAGGACAATCCCCTGTGATGAGCTAAGTGAAATAGAAGATGTAGAAGAAGCCATGTTAAAAGATGATGAATTCCTAATTGAAGGTGTCATTCTCCATGAAAATGAAGTTGCAGAAATATAGCTCCAGGAGCAACCAGAAAGCTCCCTTGCTCAGTGCACAGATCAGCATAAAAAGCAGTTTCGCAGCATTCAGGAGTAGCTAAAGCTACACAGAGAGCTCATCCAATAGCTGCAAGATCGATTGAATGCTTAACAAGTTGTAGCCACACCATCAAGCCATGATAAAACTGGTGAGCCACCTGCTAAAAGGCAGAAGACAGAGCACAAGAAGGATTAGAGACTGATCAAGCTTTGCTGATTAGAACCTCTAAGTGTTCTTCTTGTAATTAAGCTCTGTAACTCTTTTTGATCAATAAAATAAATATTTTATTGATAAAATGCCACGTCAACAAAACTACTTGAATTCTTACCGTTGAAAATCTGACAAAGGCATTTAATACCACAAACAAAAGTAAGGGACACAAATTTTTCAAAAATATATGAGTACCTATTCATTACTAATAAATCAATTCAGATCTAGTCCCCCCCATTGCAAAGAGAAGAGACATACTCATTTTTCCAAATCTCACTCAAATAAGTCTCTCTCTCATCTCTCTCGAAATTTTAGCCAAATTTTCTTCAATAACAGGATTACTTAGTTCCCCCTTTCAGTTCTTTCAAAAATCAGATGATGAGAGATAAATTCCTTGAAAGGAAGAAATTCCAGGATATTTTTCAAAATTCAAATAGCCAGAACCTGCATATTTCTCTTCACAAGACAGAGATTGTTCACTACCTGGAAATACCACCCAAATTCTTCAGACAAAGTCGGGTGTGTGAATTTCTTCTCCAAGCACAAATCAGTGCTAATGGTAAGGAAATTACATTAGTTATCTAAGGCCAACCAATCAAGATAACTGAAGGAACCGTTGCTGAAGTTTTTCAACTTCCAAGGCAAGGAGCAACCGTTCAAGAGTTGAGTGAAGCAGCTGAACCATACTGGAGAAGGTGGAAGACCCCCACCTGCAAGAAGGCATTCAGTTTTTTCACAGTCAAAACTGATCTAAGACTAGAGTATGGAGTTCTGCTCGACATCACCAACAAGATGATGTTTGGAGCAATTGGAAGCCTAAGCCAGCTTACCCAGGAGAGGTACAAGGTGATGATACACCTAGCTCAAGAATGCGAGACAAACTGAGTAGAGTTTCTATTCTCACAAATCAAGCGTCAAGTTCTCAAGGCTTTCAACTCAAAAAGAACAAGGAAGTTTGAGTCCATGGTAGGACTTGTTCTCAGAATGAGCAAGATGATTGAAGACATCTTGAAGCTGCCAAATGATGATGCATTACCAGTCCTCATCTCCGGCTGGATTCCCAAGAGAGGAAGCATTTATTTTCACTAACTCAAGAAGAAAATGCTAGGAAAAGGTAATACAAATACTACAGCCTCAAATACTTTAACTGCCAATGCCGTCCCGTCATCAGTCTCCAAGAATGGATCAACAGTGGACTTTGAAGATTGTTCCGATCCAAATGAGCTTATTCCATTCATCAGAATTCCTTACTCAAACCATGGAACTAACTAATTCAGAAGAACTTGCCCTCCTCTCCAATTGACGAAAGAAGATATTCACACTTTCTATAGTGGTGAATACGCGGCCAAGAATGCACAAAAAGAGGTAACTAATTTATTTCTTACTCAATTTGCATTTGTAGCCAAGCAAAATCAAGAGCTTTTTAAGCTTCTGCACAGGTACTTCTACTAGTACAACTGAAGACACTCAATGTCCATCCAGTCTCATTTCTTGATCACTGCTTTTCACGGTATGAGTTTTTGGCAAAAAGAAGAAGGTTTAGAGTTTGAAATGGATAGGGTCTTCAAATCCATTCTCTCCAACTATCGTGTAAGTACAGAGGATTATGAGTCATAGATTGACCAACAAAATTCCTCCAACTGCCCTACTTGCCGAATTGGGAAGTGACATCAATGATTAAGAAGAAGCAGGATCAAAGCAGCAAGAGATCTGCACAATTAGCCCTGCCTGCAGAAAACTGAATTTTGGTACTCTATCAAATCAGTTAGTTGAGCCTAATCGACCAACTGAACCTGCAACTGCTCAGATGCAGCGAGAGCCACCTCTCACTCCAGTTCCAGTGAGTTGATCGTGTGATGGTGAAGATATTGCCACATCACCTAATCTCTTGTCAAAGAGATATGTCATCCCACTGATTGCTTCAAGCTCCAAGATAGCAGCCCAACTGAATTTACAGGAAGTTCAGTTCAAGTCATCCTCAAAAAGGAACTTGCACAGAAGGCGAAGGGTCACATCAGCTGAAGCTAAACATCAGAGTCAATCCGTGAAGAAAGCAAGGCCAGAGAAGCCTGCTAAAGGAACTGGATCCGCCTCCAAGAGAAAGAGGACAAACTGCCCTGATGAGAGCAGTGAAGAGCATCCAGTTAGGCCCATCAAGAAGAGAAAACTAACTGAGATATAGTCCAGCAGTTTAACAACTTATGTCATCAGTTCAGTGATGAATCAGTTCCAGGGGCCAAGAAAGAGATATGACTAGAACTGATCGATCAGTTGCTATATCATCAGTTCATCAAAAGTCATCAGTTGGACGGGGTGTCCCAACTGCTAAGGAAAAGTTTAAATTGATTAAATCTTTAAACTTATTCCTCATCAAGTTATTGCCATCGTGATCTAACAGGCATTATTTTCAAAATGAGAGATCTCTCAAGATTGCAAGGTTTTAATACTGCCGAGCAAAATCAATCACTAAAGTGGAAAGTGAGTTGATAGCCTGAGAGATATAAATAGCAAAATCCTGCACAAAATATTGCTATTTATAGCAACTACCCCATTTTCAAATGAATGAAATCTCAACTACTGATCTAAAAGTTAAGCCAAACTTGTTGACGGCTGAGATGATTATTTCATTTATGCTAGCTGAACATCAGTCAAATCCATTTAAACTGATCAGCTGATGTGTACTCGATTGCAATTCGGAGTACATGCATGCAAAGCTTCTTTAAATGCCAAGGAGACATTGGTCCAAGATCACATATCAATCTGAAACTCTCCCTGCATTTGCTTTGCATCTTTCTCTCTACACCATTCAATCTCTCTCAAAACATTATGTTGTATAATGGAATTGCCCGCTCAATACATCGACCCAACTAGAATTTTTCTCAACCTCAAAAGAGACAAGTTCATAGAACTGGACTACATGATGGAGAGACTTAAGCCTGAAAAATTCCATCGCTTAATCTCACAAGAGGTCCAAGATTTGGATGATGCTTTCCTGAGGCAGTTTCCGAGTTCTATATCTTCTTCGACATTACAGAAGATGGTAACATAATCTCAACAGTGAATGGGCATCCGATCATGATCACCAAGGAAGTTATGATGGAATCACTCAATCTTTCTAGAACAGGTGAACAGGCAGACTCAATAGTCATGCCGAACCAAGTAGAATTGCGGTGTCAATGGATGAAACCAGGAGTTAAGCATAAGGACTACTCTCACAGACTGAAAGACAGTCTTCGACCGGAGTTCATCCAACTCTAAGATATAGTCATCCACTGCATGAGAGGCAATCTAGACTGTGATACCCCGACCCTTTTTGCTAAATTATAAATTATAATTTTTGAAAATGAAGTTGTATTAATAATGTTTGAATATTAATTATGATGATATGTTCGTATTTTATGTCGTTGTTTTGTGCAGGTTGTGTCACTCGAGCTGATACGTCATAGCACGGTGGTATTATACTAAGTGTATAATGCATGTTAACATTTAATATTAAAATTTTTCGAGTTATATGATAATGAATGAGTGTGTTTATATTTAATTTTATTTTGCCATACCTTGAACACCCTAACGCTGAGTTGATCGGGGGTCTCGCTGGCAATGACCCCTGCTTTTTTGGTGTGTATTAAAAGTACTTCAAAAAAATTTAAAGTTAAATGGAGTTGGAAATGTCCGGGAGTCGATTTAAATAAGAGAGTTGATTTGAGCGCCGCGCGCCCACGGGGTGGTGTGCGGCCGCGGGGCAGGCGAGGCGCGCGCCGGTCCAGCCCTGCGCGCTCGCGGGGAGCGTTTGTCCGAAATCACTGGTGCGCGGCCGCGGGAGGCGGGCGGTCGTGCGTGCTGGGACGATTTTTCTGTCCGGATTTCTATCTTTAAATATCACTCTTGTTTCATTTCCTCTTCATTTCTCTTTCCTTTTGGGCGATTTTTCCTCCATTTCTCTCTACAAATTCTTCAACTTTTGAAGTGTATTCTACCATCATCATCCATCAACTAAGGTAACTTCATACTTTTTCTTCTTGGTGATTAAGCACCAATTTCCATGTTAATTTGAAACTAGGGTTCACGCCCAAAAATTAGGGTTTTCAATTTTATTGATCCTCTTGCCTTAACATCTTGAACATATGGTTTATTTACCTCCTTGAAGCTATATGTGAAGTTATATCGAATTCCTATGGTTCATTATTGCTAGAGTCGAGATTTTTACCCTAATTTTCCTTTATTTTGTTGATGTTTGGTTGGAGGTGATGTAATGGTTTTATGAAATTGATTTTCATGTATGTTAGAGCCCTAGGATGAAGGTGTTTGTATTTGAAATATTGGGTTTAAAGGATTTAAATTGAGTCATCAGCATGTGGTTTAAATGAGTGTACGTAACGTTCTCGATTAAATGTTTTAAAGAGGTTTAATGTGTATTTTGAGTCTGAAATCATAGTATGAGCTTGTATATCCATGGTTGTGTATGTGGGTATGTTTGAAGACCTTAAAGTAAAGTATAGCATGAGTTTGGTCTAAATTATGATTTAATTGTATGACTCGACATAAAAAATGAAAAAAGAGATTTAAAGGTGCTAAGCGACGTATTGGAGCTCGAGGAGGACAACTTGTGCACGGAAAATGAGTAATTCAAGGTTAAAAGGATTCGAAAGCGTCTCATAAGGTGGGGTAACTCTAAACTGTGAACACGTGTAAGTTTATAGTTACTGTTGTGCTTTGATTATATAAGTATGAAGGGCTTTCGGACCAGAGAAAATAGAGATCCTTCGGGATCGACAAAGAGATCCTTCGGGATCGATAAAGAGATCCTTCGGGGTTGATAAAGAGGTCCTTTGGGATCGATAATAGACTCGTTAATGTCCTCCCTTGGGGATAATAAGCCTGCGGGCATCCCTACAGGGATAAAGACGTTCATTAATGGGGGCATCATCATGTTCGGACCCTACGGGGTTGAGACTAGTCTCCACAAAAGATAAGAAGTATCCATATGTTATATTTTCACTTGTGCAATTGGCTATAACTGTTTACAGTGTTCCCCACTGAGTATATTGTTAAATACTCACCCCATTCATTCAATGAATTTCAGGTTGAGGAGTCGAGGCCTGAGTAGGAGCCTTGTGAACACAAGAGAACCCCACAAGCTTGTGTTTATCTTTTGCATGCTCTTCTTTTGAAAATACTCATATTATTATTATTACATTGATCATTCTTTTGCGTTATGATCAATGATTATTGGGGATGGGAATAGCCCGATCTTTTGTAGGTACACTATGTTAACTTGACATATTATGTATGTGTTTTAAAGGCGGGTCATTTGACCTAGGAGCCTATGATGTAAATTATATGTCAATGAACCCCTATGCTGTGTTGGTTAATTTAGGGTGCTAGACGGGCATGTTGTGTAAACCTATGAGCCTGACAGGTTAGACGATTGCATGGTTGATGTGGATGGGCTTATGCAATGCTTCCGTTTGATAATATGTTGTGTGACAATGTAGATCCGATAGATTGTATATTATAATTGCGAAAAATTTACATGGAGAATTATGATATTGTGCCTTATCATGCTAATTGACCTTAGCTTCCGCTCGATTAAATATAGAAAAAACAACTATAAGTAAGTAAATTGTATGTTAAGTGACGTGGCCAAACGGAGTAGTTTGGGGCGTTACATAGACTATACTCACTTCAGTGCTGACAATGCTCATCTGATGGCACTCATTTACAACCGATGCAGAGTTGATTCAGCATCATATGTGCTATCACAACTACGCCAGAATGTTCTCAGAGTCAAGTTTGACCATCAAACTGGAACATTCACGGAGAAACTCGGGTTTCTCAATCGGATCAGCATGATCATAAGTGATCAGATCCAATTTCTCAATCAGAGAGGCGAGTTCTGGACAGGAGAGACTATCTCCCCACAATCTTTGTTAAAAGGAGAAAGAATCTCAAACCTTGTAGCAAGCGATCAAAGAGGCAGCGCACAGTAGAAGAAGGCCGCTCCACTCTGACTGAACAGACTTCAAATAGTCGAGAAAAGCAGCTCATGTCAGACAAGGACATGACATCAGTATCAACTGCACTAACTGAGTCTACACCAGCTGAAACTAACTTCATGGATGGTGTTGAAGAAAGCTTCAACAACACTCTCACTGATCTGCTTAGCAGATTTTAGCTCATCGAGAGTTATGACTCTGATCTCTTCAATAAACTAAGGAGATATCTCAAATGGTCACTCTGGAGATATCACGTTGATGAAGCAGTTATGTTTAAACTGCTTAACCGAAATGGACGATTTTTCTGGAGTAAAAAAGGTCATTGGAGCAGAAACTGGATGAATCATCCATCGACGGCCACTCCCACTTTCTCAGAGATTATGGATTCCATGATCAACAGAATTCGAGATGGAGTACCTACTGCAGCTCCACTGCCGTTTGCAGAGCCATCCAACTTATCTTCCACACCTATAGAGTTCAACCACCCACCTCCAACTAAAGAACTCCTCCCATGTTTGGCCATGATGTCAACTGAACCTCAAGCTCAGTCTCCACTACCAGATCTACAGCAGTTCATGCCAACTAATGAAGCATCCAACTGGCTACCCTTACCACCGAGAGAACAGCCAATCCCCTCCCTATTTGAAGGTAACTTAGCTACCACATTCAGCTTGTTACCACATGTTCTCATTCCATCCTTCGATCTACACATGCACACTCTTTTGGATGATGCCAAAAAGGGGGAAGAGATTGAAGAAATTGAGGAGAAAAATGATGGAAGAAAAATATACCAGTTCAAGGCCGATACCAGCTGAAGAGATGTTCCAGCTGAAGGGAACTGAAGGATATGCCGGTTCAAAGCCGATACCAGCTGAAGAGAAGTTCCCGTTGAAGGGAACTGAAGGACATACCAGTTCTATGCCAACACCAGCTGAAGAGATGTTCCAGCTGAAGGGAACTGATGGACATACCAGTTCTAGGTCAACACCAACTGAAGAGATGTTCAAGCTGAAGGGAACTTATGGACATACCAGTTCTAGACCAATACCAACTGAAGAAGTGTACTAGCTGAAGGGAACTGATGGACATACCAATTCTAGGCCAATACCAACTGAAGAAATGTTCCAGCTGAAGAGAAGAGTTGCAGGATATGTCAGTTCTAGGCAATACCAGCTGAAGAAATGTTCCAGCTGAAGAGAACTGAAGGACATACAAGTTCTATCCCAAGACCAGCTGAAGAAATGTTCCATCTGAAGAGAACTGAAGGACATAACAGTTCTAGCCCAACACTAGCTGAAGAAATGTACCAGCTGAAGATAACAGAAGGACGTGTCAGTTCTAGCCAAAGACTAGCTGAAGAATGATGTTCCAGCTGAAGAGAAGAACTGATGGACATGCCAGTTCAAGACCAATCCCAGCTGAAGAAATATACCAGTCCAAGATCCAAGCTGAAAGAAATGCCAGCTCAGGATATTCCAGTTGAAGGAGCATACCAACTGAAGAGAAGACCAAGTTACAAGTTGAAGAAAAATACCAGCTCAAAGGATACCAACTGAAGAATGAAGTACCAGTTCGAAGGATACCAGCTGAAGACGCATCAGTTTTGAAGTCTAACTGCCAAAGGGCCAGCAACCGAACTGAAGACCAGTCCATGAAAGTTCAATGCTGAAAGGACACAGTCAAAAATACCAGCTAAAGAACATTGGGTCAAATTGCCAGTTGAAGCAAAGCAAACCAGAGCTCAGATGGTATGAAACTCTAGCCCAAAACTGCCAGCTGAAGAAAATCAAACTGAAGCTCAGAAGGTATCAAACCTTAGCTCAGAACTGCCAGCTGAAGCAAAGCCAACTGGAGCTCAGAAGGCATCAAGCCCTTGTCCAGAACTGCCAGCTGAAGATGATCTCAACTGAAGCTTTCCAAACTGCCAAAAGACGTGCAGAACTGACAAACAATGAACTTCAGATTCCAACTGCCAGACAAAGCTCAGAACTGAAGATCAAGAAAGAAGCCGTAACTGAAACTTAATTTTCAGATAAGCCAAATAAGATCTTGAAGTTAATGCAACTGAGATCTTGAAGCAAAAGCTCATCAGAAGAGCAAAGACAACTCAACGGCCCTCTTAAATGGAAGCCTCTTAATGGCTTTATCATTAATGATCACACAGTGATCATCAGTGGTCATCACTCACCCATCTTTAAAAGGTGAGCTACCCTAAAGGTGATCGTGGGAATTTTGAGAGTTTTAGAGAGAACTTTAGTTAAGACTTTCAGCGAAGACGTTCGCCAAAGCACTAAAGCCTCACGCTTAAAAACTCAAAAGAATCAAAAGTTCCAACTGATGAGAAGGAGCCTTAACACTCATCGAGCTAGCTGTTGAAGATTTTCAGCCAGAGCTATTCTCTCAGTCACAGTGCTTCAGTGATCAACTACCCCAGCTCAGATGCCAACGCGCAAAGGAGTATACCAGTTGATACCAGTTTCAAGATTGTACTCTTGAAGATCGAGCGAGATCTAAAATCATGTAAAGACGGGCAATATCACCTTATTTCTCCAGCGAGCAGTTGGAGATTGCAAGTGTGAGTTGTCGACCTACCGGCTGAGGAGGTTGCGTTCGTTGGATCGTCACTTCCGGGACAGCACCAACTGAAAAGGACTCCGTGACTCATAAAGTTGCCGTTTGCCAGGTTCAGAAGTTGTCTTCACTGTGTAACTGTAATAAAGGAACTTTACACTTGCATAATGAATTGATATTGTTGAATATTAATCATGTGAGTATGTTTGTATTATGCCATTGTTTCGTTGCAGGTTGTTCCACTCGAACCAATACGTGGCACACAATGATATTATACTGAGTGTATAATAATACAGTTTAAATTTTTAATACTAAAATGTCGAGTTATGTGATAAAGAATGATTGTAATTGCGTTCAATTTTATGTTTGCCATACCTTAATTTTATGTAATTTCGGTGTGCATTAAATGAGTAGTAAATTTGTTTTGAAAATTCAAGTTGAGTAATTGTATGTGTTTTCGAAAATAGCATAAATCGAGGGTCTCGCTAAGTTTTGGTAGGGTTTCGTTCGGAGGTCATAACTTTTGACTTGGTTGGAACCACGAGGCCCATAAGTACTCAAATCGAAGCTCTCTCAAAAATCTACAGTCTGAGCGCAACCGTGAATTGCGACCTCCTTTGAGTCGGGTTCTGAGAGCTCTGCAACTCGAGTGAGAAACGCGACCTTTTGGTCACGTGTCACCAGCTTCAGAGAGCTATTTTTCTTTGTCTTGAACGCGACCTCCGAGCACGACTACCCCTAGGCCGCGCCCTGTTTCGGAAATTCCAACCTATAAATACAACACTTTACTCATTTCCTCTTCATTTCTTACTTCATTTGGGCGATTCATCTTCCAAATTCTCTCAACATCTTCTTCAAGTTTTGGAGTGGAATCTCTCATCATCCTCCATCAACTAAGGTAACTTCACACCTTTTCATCTTGATGATTAAACACTCATTTCTTGTTAAATCAAACCTAGGGTTTGTTATCCAAAATTAGGGTTCTTTGATTTTGTTGATCTTCAAGCTTTGAAATCTCAAACATATGGTTTATTTATCTCCTTGAAGCTATATATGAAGTTATATCGAATTCCTATGGTTCTTTGATGCTAGGGTTTAGATTTTTACCCTAATTTCCCCTTGTTTTGTTGATGCGGTTTGGAGGTGTTGTGATGGTTGTTTGGGGTTCATTTTCATGTATGTTAGAGCCCTAGGATGAAGGTGTTTGTATTTGAAATGTTGGGTTTAAAGGATTTAAATTGAGTTATGAGTATGTGGTTTAAATGAGTGCACGTATAGTGTTCGATTAAATGTTTCAAAGAGTTTTAATATTTATTTTGAGTCCAAAATCATATTATGAGTTGGTATATCCAAGGTTATGTGTATGGATATGTATGAAGTCTTTAAAGAAAAGTATAGCTTGTGCTTGGTCTAAGTTATGATTTAATTTTGTAACTCGACGTCTAAAATGAAAGAGAATTGAAAGGTGCTAGGTGACGTGTTGGGGCTCGAGGTGGACAACTTGTGCATGGCCAAGAAGTATTTCAAAGGTTGGGAGAGATTTGAAAGCGTCTCATAAGGTGGGGTAACTCTAAACTGTGAACACGTGTAAAGTTATAGTTATTGTTGTGCTTTGATTGTATAGATATGAAGGGTCTTCGGACCAGAGATAACAGAGATCCTTCGGGGTCGACAAAGAGACCCTTCGGGGCAGAGATCCTTTGGGATCGAATATAGACCTGTTAATGTCCTCCCTGGGGGGTAGTATGTCTGCGGGCATCCCTACAGGGCCAAAGATGTTCATTAACGGGGGCATCATGATGTTTGGACCCTACGGGGTTGAGACTAGTCTCCACAAAGTAAAGAAAAGTCCATATGTTATATTTTCACTTGTGCAATTGGCTATAACTGTTTTCAGTGTTCCCCACTGAGTATGTTGTTAAATACTCACCCCATTCATTCAATGAATTTCAGGTTGAGGAGTCGATGCCCGAGTAGGAGCGTTGTGAACACAAGAGAACCCCACAAGCTTGTGTTTATCTTTTGCATGCTCTTCTTTGAAAATACTCATATTATTATTAATACATTGATCACTCTTTTGCTTTATGATAAATGATTATTGGGGATGGGAATAGCCCGGTCTTTTGTAGGTTATGATGTATATAACTTGATATTATGCAAAACAATTTAAAGGCGGGTCGTTTGACCTTGGAGCCTTCTATGTGTGAAGTATGTGTTTGAACCCTATATTATGCTTGTTAATTTAGGGTGCTAGACGGGCGGGTTGTGTAAACCTATGAGCCCGATAGGTTAGATAATTATACGATTAATGTGGATGGGCTTATACAATGCTTCCGTCACCTACTATGTTTTTGTGATAGTGTAGATTCGATAGATTGCATGCTAATTCGTGAAAAATTTACATTGAGAATTATGACGTCATGCCTATTCATGCTTTTTGACCTAAGCTTCCGCTCATTTTATTATAAGTGCATAAAAATATGTAAGTAAATTGTATAATAAGTGACGTGGCCAAACGGAGTAGTTTGGGGCGTTACAAATTGGTATCAGAGCAGGTCTACGCTCCTGTAGACTTGTTCTACATGTGCTTGATTTATGTGTGAGAATCGTGGGCGGTTGTTCACGATGGCTACTCGGCTTGATTCTGATCCTAAGGTATGTACTTTTAAGGATTTTCAAGTATGAGTAATATGAAATGGGGGTGTGTATTATAGAGTGTTTCGGGAAAGAAGTTAAAGGAGTTAAAAGGTTGAATAAATCGTGATAGCATGAAAAAGAAAATAATGGTCCGAAGTTGGACAAAAGAAAAGAATGAATGGTCCGAAGTTGGATGATAAAGATGAATGAAATGTATCTGTTGTCATGATCAACTATGATGTTTAAAATTCCCGATGCATGCTTTAAAGAAATGAAATCTTGGACGTTGTGTGCTTTCTTGATTATGAAATGATGAAAAGTGCTTTAAGTAGTCCTCGAATTATCTTTATGAATGACATTAACCTAACAAGCAAGTGTGCTTAAAGGCTTTAGGATGCCTCCGCGTCGTGCTCCTGCTCCGCAAGATGCAGAGGAATCAAGTAATGAAGGGGGTGGTCTCCATGACCTTCCACCATGAGAGAACGGGCCCGACTTTGCCCGAGATTTCCTAGAGACGCTCCAGGGTCTCATGGCCCAGCAGATGGGGTGAGGAGGAGTGACTGAAGGAGAAAGGCTCCAAAAAGAGGTGTTCGATGTAGTCGAGCAGTTTAGAAGAATGGGGCCGTCTAGGCTCAAAGGAAGTGAAGGTCTTGAAGCGACAGAGGAGTGGATCCGGGAAATGGAGCGGATCTTCGAGCATATTCAATGCACTGAGGTGCAGAAGGCCTCATGTGCTATCTTTCAGTTTGCAGAAGAGGTGAGCTTTTGGTGGAAAACCCATTCCCAAACTATGACGCCCGAGCAACGTCAAGCTTTGGTGTGGACCGACTTGAAATAGTTGATCCTCACTCGATACTTCCCTGAGTCTTTCAAGACTAAGATGGAGACCGAATTCCTCAACTTAAGGCAAGGAGGAATGACTGTGATTAAATATGAAAGGCGATTCAATCGTCTCTCCCGCTATGCGCCGTACATCATGGATACAGATAAAAAGAAGGCTCGACGTTTTGAGCGTGGTTTGTGTCCCGAAATTGCGGGAATTCTGTTAGGCCAAAGGTTGAGAACCTATGGTGAAGTGATTGAGAGGGCCCAAGCCATCTCTCATGGGCTCCAGTTGGACCTGAAGGACCAAAGGCAGCGTGAGGCTTTTGGCAAGAGGAAATGGGAGCCGCAGGACAAAGGAAAAGCGAAAGCTCCTATGCAAAACAAGCCATGGCAGTAGAGGCCTGTCCCACAAAGAGGAAGCAACGATAGGGCTCCTTGCCCTAAGTGCCAAAAGTTCCATCCAGGAGAGTGCCGTGCAGGACAGAGGGTTTGCTTTACATGTGGGGACCTGAGCCATCTATCCTATGACTGCCCGAAGAAGAAGAAGGAGCAAGAAAGAAAGGTGAAGCCTCGACTGTTTGCT
This sequence comes from Perilla frutescens, assembly GCA_026008535.1. NCBI lineage: Eukaryota > Viridiplantae > Streptophyta > Magnoliopsida > Lamiales > Lamiaceae > Perilla > Perilla frutescens. Next base: position 38,288,475 of record BRKX01000006.1, on the reverse strand, counting down.
TTGGAGAGCGAGGAAAAGAATCCTAAGTCAGGTGAGGATACTATGTCAGGTATTCTTCGAGTATCAGATGTTCCAGCTTTGGTATTATTCGATTCCGGTGCATCTCATTCCTTTATATCCGCAAGTTTCTGTTCCAAGCTTGGTGTTTTATGCAAAGATAGTGGTGAATTATTAGAGATCAGTATTCCTTCAGGAAAAAGAGTTTCGTTTAGCAAGATAGCGTATGGCCTGAAGCTAGAAATCAATAATAAAGTGCTGAGAGCAGATCTCCATGTCTTGGAGATGCGTGATTTCGACGTAATCCTAGGTATGGATTGGTTAAGTGGAAATCATGCCACGATTCGATGTCGTGATCGTGAGGTCGAATTTAATTTTCTGAGCGAGCCTAAGTTAACCTTCTATGGTACAAGAACGGGGTCAACTAAGAGAATCATTACAGCAATGAAGGCAATGAAGTTATTAAAGAAGAAAGGGTGTCAAGGATATCTCGTTAGTATAATGGAGTCAACGTCCACTAAAGTGCAAGTGTCAGATGTACCAGTGGTGAATGAATTTCCCGACGTATTCCCAAATGAGTTGCCAGGGATTCCTCCTGACCGTCAGATCGAGTTCACCATCGACCTAGTGCCAGGTGCGGCACCAATATCTAAAGCTCCGTATAGAATGGCGCCAAAGGAGTTGTAAGAGCTCAAAGTTCAACTTCAGGAGTTGCTCAACAACAAATTGATCCGACCGAGCGTTTCACCATGGGGAGCACCTGTGCTATTCGTGAAGAAAAAGGATGGATCGATGCGGATGTGCATTGACTATAGAGAGTTGAACCGGTTGACGATCAAGAACAAGTATCCGCTGCCGAGAATTGAAGATTTGTTTGATCAACTGAAGGGAGCAGGTGTGTTTTCGAAGATCGACTTGAAGTCCGGCTATCATCAATTGAAGATCAAGGAGAGTGACATCTCAAAGACGGCATTTAGAACGCGATATGGTCACTATGAGTTCACGGTGGTACCTTTTGGATTGACCAATGCGCCCGGAGTCTTCATGGACTTGATGAATCGAGTGTTCCATCCGTACCTCGACCAGTTCGTAATAGTCTTCTTCGATGATATCTTGATTTATTCGAGAAGCAAGGAGCAACACATTGAGCATCTCAGAATCGTGCTGGAGACGCTAAGAAAGGAAGAGTTGTATGCAAAATTTTCAAAATGTGAGTTTTGGTTGGAACGAGTGGCATTCCTTGGCCACGTGGTGACATCAAACGGAATCGAAGTAGATCTGTCGAAGGTGGAAGCTTTTAGCAATTGGAAGACGCCATCGAATGTTAATGAAGTCCGAAGCTTCTTAGGACTAGCGGGTTACTATAGAAGATTTATTGAGGGGTTTTCCAAGATATCAAGTCCTTTGACGAGATTAACAAGGAAGGATGAGAAGTTCCAATAGAGTGAGAAGTGTGAGCAGAGTTTTCAAGAATTGAAGTGACGTCTCGTGTCAGCCCCAGTGTTGACTATTCCTGATGGAACGGAAGGCTTTGTCATCTACAGTAACGCCTCGAAGCAAGGACTTGGTTGTGTTTTGATGCAACATGGGAAGGTAGTAGCGTACATATCAAGACAGTTGAAGGTGCATGAGTATAATTATCCGACGCATGATCTCGAGTTAGCAGCCATGGTTTATGCATTGAAGATTTGGAGGCATTACCTCTATGGAAGCAAGTGCGAGATCTACACTGACCACAAAAGCTTGAAGTACTTCTTCACCCAGAAGGAGTTGAATCTACGTCAAAAAAGATGGCTAGAGTTGGTGAAGGATTACGACTGTACGATCTTATACCATCCTGGAAAGGCGAATGTTGTAGCTGATGCCTTAAGCCGAAAGATCTATCTTCCAACCAAGCAAGAGCAGTTGATCAAGGAGTTTGAGAAGATGAACTTAGAGGTGGTAGATCCTTCCAACACCACTCAAGGGATTTTAGCAGCCTTAGTGGTTCGACCACTAATTCGTGATCGAGTTCGTGAAGCACAAGTCGACGATCTTTTCTTATGCAAAATGAAGAAAAGGGCATTAGAGGGTTCTATTCAGGGATTTACTGTTGCAAGTGATGGCACACTATTATTCGAAGGAAGGTTGTGTGTGACGAAGAACGAAGAGCTCAGAAAGGAGATTCTTGAAGAAGCACACAATACTCCGTATTCTGTGCACCCAGGAGGCACGAAGATGTTCAAAGACTTGAAGATGGTTTTCTGGTGGAGAAATATGAAGAGGTCGATTGGCCAATTTGTATCGAAGTGCATCACCTGTCAACAAGTGAAAGCTGAGCATCAACGCCCTTCTGGATTGTTGAACCCACTCGAGATTCCCGAGTGGAAGTGGGAGAACATTGCAATGGACTTTGTGGTAGGATTACCTCCGTCAGTTAGAGGTCATCATGCAATTTGGGTTGTTGTCGATAGGTTGACCAAGTCTGCTCATTTTCTTCCGGTGAAAATGACGTTTAGCATGGATCGATTAGCTCAGATTTATATCTGAGGTAGTACGTCTTCACGGCATTCCTGTGTCGATAGTGTCAGATCGTGACACAAGGTTTACGTCCAAATTTTAGCGAAGTCTGCAAGAAGCAATGGGGACTCAGTTGAGGTTTAGCACTGCGTACCATCCTCAATCCGATGGTTAGTCTGAGCGGACCATCCAGACATTGGAAGACATGCTTCGTGCATGTGTTCTCGATTTTGGTGGAAGTTGGGAGAGCCACTTGCCACTTGTGGAGTTTGCTTACAATAATAGTTTCCAAGCGTCTATTGGAATGGCACCGTACGAGGCATTGTATGGGAGAAAGTGCAGATCTCCTATTCATTGGGATGAAGTGGGAGAACGTCGACTCTTAGGCCCCGAGATCATTGAGAAGACGGTAGAAGTAATTGAGAAGATAAGAAGAAGAATCAAGGTAGCTCAAGATCGTCAGAAATCTTATGCCGACGCAAAGAGAAGAGATGTGAGCTTTGAGATTGGTGACAAGGTATTCTTGAAGATTGCACCAATGAGAGGAGTGGTTAGGTTTGGAATGAAAGGTAAGTTACAGCCACGTTATGTGGGACCGTTCGAGATACTAGAGAAAATAGGTGATGTTGCCTATCGCCTAGCACTACCTCCGGATTTGGCGGGTGTGCACAATGTTTTTCATGTGTCGTTGCTAAGACGATACGTGCCTGACCCTAGTCATGTCATTTCATATGACACGGTGCAAGTTTCGAAGGACTTGACATATGAAGAAGTCCCAGTTGCTGTGTTAGATAGAAGAGTTCATACTCTTCGAACCCGTGAGGTTCCCTTAATAAAAGTGCAATGGAGTCGACACGGACCTGAAGAGGCCACTTGGGAGAAAGAAGTTGATATCATAGCTCGATATCCAAATGTAACTGAAATGTTAGGCTAATTTCGAGGATGAAATTTTTAAAAGTTGGGGAGATTGTGATACCCCGATCCTTTTGCTAAATTATAAATCATAATTTTAGTAAAATGATTTCAAATTGATATTGTTGAATATTAATCATGTGAGTATGTTTGTATTATGCCATTGTTTCGTTGCAGGTTGTTCCACTCGAACCAATACGTGGCACACAATGATATTATACTGAGTGTATAATAATACAGTTTAAATTTTTAATACTAAAATGTCGAGTTATGTGATAAAGAATGATTGTAATTGCGTTCAATTTTATGTTTGCCATACCTTAATTTTATGTAATTCCGGTGTGCATTAAATGAGTAGTAAATTTGTTTTGAAAATTCAAGTTGAGTAATTGTATGTGTTTTCGAAAATAGCATAAATTGAGGGTCTCGCTAAGTTTTGGTAGGGTTTCGTCCGGAGGTCATAACTTTTGACTCGGTTAGAACCACGGGGCCCATAAGTACTCAAATCGAAGCTCTTTCAAAAATCTACAGTCTGGACGCGACCGTGAAGCGCGACCTCCTTTGAGTCGCGTTCTGAGAGCTCTGCAACGCGAGTGAGAAACGCGACCTTTTGGTCGCGTGTCACCAGCTTCAGAGAGCTATTTTTCTTTGTCTCGAATGCAACCTCCGACCGCGACTATCCCTAGGCCGCACCCCGTTTCGGAAATTCCAACCTATAAATACATCACTTTACTCATTTCCTCTTCATTTCTTACTTCATTTGGGCGATTCATCTTCCAAATTCTCTCAACATCTTCTTCAAGTCTTGGAGTGGAATCTCTCACCATCCTCCATCAACTAAGGTAACTTGACACCTCTTCATCTTGATGATTAAACACTCATTTCTTGTTAAATCAAACCTAGGGTTTGTTATCCAAAATTAGGGTTCTTTGATTTTGTTGATCTTCTAGCTTTGAAATCTCAAACATATGGTTTATTTATCTCCTTGAAGCTATATGTGAAGTTATATCGAATTCCTATGGTTCTTTGATGCTAGGGTTTAGATTTTTGCCCTAATTTTCCCTTGTTTTGTTGATGCGGTTTGGAGGTGTTGTGATGGTTATTTGGGGTTCATTTTCATGTATGTTAGAGCCCTAGGATGAAGGTGTTTGTATTTGAAATGTTGGGTTTAAAGGATTTAAATTGAGTTATGAGCATGTGGTTTTAATGAGTGCATGTATAGTGTTCGATTAAATGTTTCAAAGATTTTTAATATTTATTTTGAGTCCAAAATCATATTATGAGTTGGTATATCCAAGGTTATGTGTATGGATATGTATGAAGTCTTTAAAGAAAAGTATAGCTTGTGCTTGGTCTAAGTTATGATTTAATTTTATAACTCGACGTTTAAAATGAAAAGAGAATTGAAAGGTGCTAGGTGACGTGTTGGGGCTCGAGGTGGACAACTTGTGCACGGCTAAGAAGTATTTCAAAGGTTGGGAAAGATTTGAAAGCGTCTCATAAGGTGGGGTAACTCTAAACTGTGAACACGTGTAAAGTTATAGTTATTGTTGTGCTTTGATTGTATAGACATGAAGGGTCTTCAGACTAGAGATAACAGAGATCTTTCGGGGTCGACAAAGAGACCCTTCGGGGTAGAGATCCTTTGGGATCGAATATAGACCTGTTAATGTCCTCCCTGGGGGGGTATTATGTCTGCGGGCATCCCTACAGGGCCAAAGATGTTCATTAACAGGGGCATCATGATGTTTTGACCCTACGGGGTTGAGACTAGTCTCCACAAAGTAAAGAAAAGTCCATATGTTATATTTTCACTTGTGCAATTGGCTATAACTGTTTTCAGTGTTCCCCACTGAGTATGTTGTTAAATACTCACCCCATTCATTCAATGAATTTCAGGTTGAGGAGTCGAGGCCCGAGTAGGAGCGTTGTGAACACAAGAGAACCCCACAAGCTTGTGTTTATCTTTTGCATGCTCTTCTTTGAAAATACTCATATTATTATTAATACATTGATCACTCTTTTGCTTTATGATCAATGATTATTGGGGATGGGAATAGCCCGATCTTTTGTAGGTTATGATGTATATAACTTGATATTATGCAAAACAATTTAAAGGCGGGTTGTTTGACCTTGGAGCGTTCTATGTGTGAAGTATGTGTTTGAACCCTATATTATGCTTGTTAATTTAGGGTGCTAGACGGGCGGGTTGTGTAAACCTATGAGCCCGATAGGTTAGATAATTGTACGATTAATGTGGATGGGCTTATACAATGCTTCCGTCAACTACTATGTTTTTGTGATAGTGTAGATTCGATAGATTGCATGCTAATTCGTGAAAAATTTACATTGAGAATTATGACGTCATGCCTATTCATGCTTTTTGACCTAAGCTTCCGCTCATTTTATTATAAGTGCATAAAAATATGTAAGTAAATTGTATAATAAGTGACGTGGCCAAACGGAGTAGTTTGGGGCGTTACAGATCTCCACAAAGCACGGATAATACCGCGAGTCAAAACGGCCCCTGAATATTCCGCAATCATATTTCAGTTTTGTGATCAGTTTATTTACCCCCCTCCCCCCCCCCCCCCCCCGAAACTGATTATGACTTGCCTCGGGACCAACACTTGTCCAAAATATAAAATTTAATGTGACAAAGCTCCCGATTACTTGTTTAAAACTACTACATAATCCAAAGTTCTATTACAGAGAGTTTACTAATTTATTAGCAAGTACCGATGATATGCTAAAGAAATAAATGAGCAATTAGGCCACAATAACCTGCAACATGTGAAATGACAAGTAAATACAAGCAGTAACTACAATGCTCCAAAAATTATACTATAAATAGCTATATCTATATCTGATAGGATCTTACAAGTAGTAACTACATATTTATAAGAGCACCGCCTCATATGATGCTTGAAATTATTGACATGGTGCATCAACTTCAGATTGAAATAATTAAAATGAAAATTGCCCAAAAAGGTTAAAACTAGAAACACAATCCTGATTTAAAGAAGTTCACCTTCAATTTTTTCCTTCATTTCCAATAGGACAACTAGTGAAGAAGCACTAAACAAAATTCAAAGTCTTTGGCTCGGAGTAGAAAAGTTTACAATCAAGTAATGTTTTCTAAAATAAGGAAAAACAAGCTCAAAATCGTGTAATCACACAGATTCCTCGTAAAAACATTATCAATCCATATTTAAAAGATATGCGAAATACATAGCTATCAATAGCGCCTCCAAAATAGTCATATCGTGATGAATTGGATAAGCAATTTCTTTGTGCTCTTATTACCTTTTAAGATTGATTGGTTTACTGTCTGAATAATACTAGCCAGCCAGATTCTGGCTAGCCAGAATCTAATTTTTTGATGATTAATAAAATTATATTATTAATAAATTAATTACGTTAATTATTAAATGTTATGTTTTTATTATATTATCCTTCTGTCATGAAATTGATGATTTGTAATTAATTATTAAAATCACTCCAGAAGCAGATCGGAAGAAAGGGGCACAGCTTCATCTTCTTTCTTTTCTTCACTTCTTTATTTTTTTTCCATCTTCGATTTCTTCTGAATTGAAACGCATATAGAGTTGCCCTAATTATTATGGAGGGTATCAATGTAAATTTATTGAATAATTAGTGTTTTATTAATTATAATAATTAATTATTAAAAATAATAAAAAATTCTGGCTAGACAGAATCTAACTGAAAATCACTACTCTTACTGTCTAAACGAATTATGATTATAATAATATGGTGGAGTTTAGGTTTGTACTATTGTGTGTGAATTTACAGGTGACCATTGATAAATGCATGCATGGTGTGGTTGGATGCATGATATGATATTAATATTGCGCGAAACATTTGAATTTGATTTTTGTAAGAAAATGAATTGATCGAAGTGTTATTTTAGGGAGTCAACTCCCTTTGGCATGATATATATTGAAACCGCGTACATCTCGATCGAATTTTACTGCATTCTATTTTGTTGCATGTGGATAAATAAGCAAGTTGCTCGTACTATTTTATTAATATTGTCGCGTATATATGGTGAGTTTTTCTTGTTATATAAATAACAAGGTGATTGTGGACACACACACACGTATAGTAGTTGACTATACTCAACATTTTGTTTGGTGTAAGAATTAAGTTGATTATTTACTATTCCATCCGTTACAATTTAATTGATATTTTATAGTTTTTAACTTATTTCAAAATATTTTATCTTTACCATATTTTCACATTATATCTCAATTTTACCTCTATTTAAATAGAAAATTTGCATTTATTAGGAAAATATGTCTTAATATGATTTTGTGTGTGTGTGTGTCTGTGAGAGAGAGAGAGAGTATTTGTCACATTAATTTACATCTTAATTTTGTAGAAAATTCTAAGACAGCAATTAAAATGAAACGGAAGGAGTATAATTTTAGTGTTTATCTTAGTGTATTTTAGTGATAATTAGCACTAAATACAATTAACATTAAAACACAATAATTTAAGCAATAAAAAATAGTACAAAAATACAATAAGATAAATAGTAAAATTATAATAAATAAATATAGTGTTAGAACACCAAATGTAGAAAAGTGTGGAAAAAATCTAACATTTTGCAAAAATATGGGAATTTTGGTTTTTTTTTTTTTAACATTTCTTAAAGTTGATGACAATTTTATAGAACATAGTTAATATATATTTGGCCATGTTAACGTGTGTGTGTGTATATATATAGGGAAATGATCAAATAGGAATCAAATCCCCCCGTGAGAACCTAGGAACCAATCTTAACTTTAGATTTGATTAGATCTAATGACCATAATTTAGTCAAAGTTTTAGTCAAAGTAAGGTGGCAAACTTGTAATATTTGAGAACTTAATGAAGGTGGGGTTATTTTCATAATTTAGAAATTAGGTTATGTTTTTTCGGATTTTGGGCCCAATTCCCGGAATTGAATAGACAACACATTAAAACCGTTATTTTTTATGGCGTTGTATTAATATGCTAAGAGATTTATGTTGCTAACATGAGTTAGACTCATATTGCAAACTTGATGAGATCATAATATTAAATTGATATGTATTAAACACCACACATATAACATTAATATTGGACCACATTTAAAATAATACTGTGTAACATGATCATTCATACATACAACATATTGCTAATATGTTAGAGATTATACACACTGCTAATATGTTAGTAACATGTTGCTAATATGTGAATAATGATATGCTAGTATGATTTAAATTCTCAAATATTACAAGTTTTCAAAATAATATTAAGCATTGATAAAGTTATAATTGTTTATAAACTTAACTATATATAGCTCATACTTTAACTATTTTCTCATGAAAGTAACTTCAAATTCAAAGTCGTGCATAAAAAATTTCATGTTAGCAATATAAACACAAGATATGAGCAATTTTGTGATATCATATTAGCAAATATCTGACAGTTATGAGTTGAATATACGTGAAAAAGTTTTTTGTATCTTTCATCAATTTTTGCTCAAATAAACATATGCATTATACATCTTAAATGAAAGAGCATGAAAAAATCTTTAATTTGATATATTTTTTGCGTAAATTGGATAAAAAATGAGTAAGTTATGATTATTTAAAGTTTTTAGGAATTTTTTAAAGGATGATGTCATTACTTTATAAAAAAAATCTGCAATTACCCCTTATATTTCGAATTTTACATATTTACAACTATGCCACCGTCTTTTTATCCGCCATGTTATCAAAATCCTTAAATTTGATTGGTTCTTAGGTTCTCACAGGGGATTGCTTCCTATTTGAACCCACCATATATATATATATATATATATATATATATATATAGGGAGCGGATCAAATGAGAACCCATCCCCCACGTGAAAACTAGGAACTCATCTCATCCATTCATTACTTTGATTTAGATGGCTAAGATTTGGTCAATTTTTGGTCAAATGTGGTGGCAAATTTGTAATATTTGAGCATAATTTTCGGAAATCATATAGACAACACTTTAAAACCGTTGTCTATTCATATAAATTTCGCTATGCTAAAATGAGAGTACGATCATGCTATTATAAACATATATACATGCTAATGTGAATATATATGCATGCGAGTATGAACAGATAATGACATACTATTAACGAAGACTAATACTGCTATCATGAGTAAAATTTATGTGTTTTATGAATATTTTTTTCATGCTGTTATCAATATTTTTTCATGCTATTATGTGTATACTTCCATGTTATCATGAATATTTTGTCATGCTATTCTGAGTTTAACGTCACGCTATTATGGATGAAAAAATATATTTTTGAATAAACATATGAACAATGGATCTTAAATGAAAGAGCACGAAAAGAGCTTTAATTTGACATATAATTTGCGTTAATCTGATGAAAAATGAGCAAGTCATAGATGTTTAAAGTTTAAATAAATTTTGTGTAAGGATGCTGATGTCAGCTTTGACCAGGGGTAAGTTTGACTTCCTCATACTTATCATTATGTCACCGTCTTTTTATTTAAATCTGAACCATTGATATGAAAGTATTGTGTGGTTGAGATTAGTTCCTAATTCCCACATGGGGATTGGTTCTTATGTGAACCCTACCCTATATATATATATATATATATATATATATATATATATATATATAGTTACTCACCACGCAGTAGGATTAAGTATATTTGGCCATGTTAATGTATATATATAGTCAAATTCTAGTTTATAGCATATTTTCAAAACTAATAATTATTGTCTCTTTTTAATAATTATTATAAAAATAAAATTATTTTTAAAATAATGAGGAAATAATCAATCGTAATAAACTAAATATACAAAATAAAAACAATCACAAGCCTTGTAATTAACAATAAACAAAATAATCCTAATTAAGAGAAATTATCTAAATACAAAATCAATTATATGGAGCATAAATAATAATTCATAGTTATCATGGCAATACTGTCCTATTTTGTGAAACAACAACACCACGTAATTATGTTGACAATTCGTGTAACAAATATTCTTTTCCCAATTCTTGCCTAGCGAACTGATAGAAAAATGAGTTCTTGCATTCCTGTACGGCTGTACGTACGGCGTTCTCTTGTTAATTGACGTCTAAATATAACTCCTAGGGCTGCTCCCTCTAAGGATGTCATTACGGTATTTTGGAGACCACCGCCCTTACGATGGAATGAGATTAATACACATGTATCATCGAGAGGTGCTCCGGGTTGGATGGCTATTGGAGGGGTCTTTCCGCGGGTTCTGTGATTTGCTGTTTTCATTCGGATGAAGGGGTGGGCTTTGCTTTTCTAGCTGAGTTACTTGCGGTTGTCTTTGCTCTGGAATGTGCGCAGACTCTGTCTTTTGATTTTATTTGGCTTGAGGCGGATTTTGCTTATTTTATTTCGCTTTTGTGTTCTCAAAGTTTGCAGGTGCCTTGGATCATTAAAGCTCGTGGTGTCGCATTTTTGCTTTTATTGATTGGATTCATTTCTATGTTTCTCATATTTTTCGAGAAGACAATCAAGTGGCAGATATTTTGGCTTCTCCTTCACAACCTTCAGGTGTTTGGTTTTCAATTATCCCTTGTATTTTTAATGCTTTTCAACAAGATTTGTGTAATTCGGGGTTTTTCGATTTTATGTAGTGGGGTACTTTTTTTCCCACATGGTTTTTTCCTTTGGGTTTTCCATATGGATTTTGATGAGGTCCTAATCTTTTGAGGTATCAATCTGTGATATTTGAGATTTTTAGATTTGGATTACTTTTTTCTTTTATTTATATAATATATTAGAAAAAACATAAATAAATTATAATTGAAATGTGAGATAATTGAGAACTCTCGGAGAATTGAATTTGTATTCCATGCATCACAATTACAATACATGGCTGTATATATATATACACGCGGCAGTAGGTGCTTCATGAACAAGTCAAGGATAAACATAAGAATGTAAGATAAACTTAAGAAAGCAAATTCTCTCTCTCTCTCTCTCTCTCTCTCTCTCTCTCCCCGGCCTGTTTGATTATCGGAAAAGTAAAATTATCAAGAAATATGATTTCTGAGAATGTGATTCTAAGAAATTTGAATATTTTACTATGTTTGGAAAATATCAAGTGAATTGTCAGGATTTAAATTTTAATGTTTGGCTCAAATTAATCAACTAACGAATGTATATAATAATATATTTTTTAGGAAATGATTAGTACTCCTCCGTTTTGAATAAGTATCATTTTAGATAAATGCACACATATTAATAAAGACATTAATTAGATAATCAAATTACTTTAAACACCCTTATGTGAATATATTAAATGAGTTAAATATGATTGTTTAAATGCATTAAATGAGGGCGAATATGAGAAAAATGTGAAATTTTTACCTCGATTGTGTAGAATGACATTTTTGTTAAATAAAATTAAAGTGTTTGAATGACACTTATTGTGAAATGGAGAGAGCTTACTTTATAATTCTACGATCTAATTAAAATTAACCAATATAAATTAATAATTTGAAAATTATTAATAATGAAACACAAAGATAAATAATTGGGTAAACAAATCTTTAAGTTTTCGCTTTATTAATAACATGAAACATCCAAATACCTAAAGAAAATAGCATAAAACATCCAAATACCTAAAAACTTGCAAATATGCAAGATGCCTAAACCGTTGATGAAAACTATATAAACTTATAACTTTAAATTATAAATATTCAAAAACTAATTTCCTGCAAGTAGCTCTAGCAACAATGTCTCTTTCTGAACATCATTTTGAAGAGTTAAAAAATGATCCAATAACTCTGGATCTCGAACAAGTTTCATAGCAACCTTTTCTTTTTTAGCACTTATTAAATCTTCAATTTTTTGCAATTCCTCATTAAGCTTATGACGATTTTTTTTTTCTCTTAATCAACTCTAGTAATGGTTTCCACAAATTTACCTATTTACTCATTGGATTTGTCCATATGAGAAGTACTTCGGTCATGCGTTCCAAACATGTTAGTGCCACAGTTATGCACTAAGTGTTCGTGTTGTTTTGTTGGCGAGATATGTTCGACAATGTGTGCTTGGGTACATCCTTTAAGCTATTCATTCCGCTGTGCGTGAAAAGAAGAACATTTGGTAAACTGTTCCCTCTGATGTCCCAGACAGAACCAGGGACACTTTTATATGGTAGTTTTCTTAAATAGAAGATCTTGCGCGGATCCATTCGTGGAAGGCAAGATTCATTCGATTGACTACCTTGTAGAGTAGATACCGAGCTGCATTTAACCCTCCTGCCCAAGGAAAGTATCCACACACTTTTGGGAAGATCGCAAACCATCAATCCACTTTCCATATTGCCGATGGTGAAGATCGATGTCAATATTGAAGTGAAGAATATAAGAAGGCTGATTCATTGTGCAATCGGTGGATGACTTTTTAGACTCTCTTAGCATATTATTTCTGAGTCAATTTCATTTGTGTCCCATGTATTTTACTAGTAGTTGTTCCTAAACAGTTCAACGTGATAGACTAGTCTTTGAGTGAAATACGTGAGGGGTTTATTAATCTATTTTGTACGCAATCTCAGGAGTGATTGTAAGTTGAAGTCGTGGGTAGCTAGAAGGAGTGTAGTGTCACGGTTGTAAGGGATCTTACAGCTTTCGGCTAGCAAAAGAGTTCGTGGGGAAGAACGGGCGGCATAAGGAGGGAGTCTTGTATGTGTAAGAACCAAAATACACTTCATGAAGGAGTAACAGTCGAATCTTCAAGTTTGGGAGCAATCCCCCCAGAGTAGGTTGATTAACCGAAATGGGTTACCAATCTCGTGCATACTTTACTGCCTTTTAATTTATGTTCTTACTTCTGTCCCACACATATCGTAGAACAAACAATAGCAGTATCGATTAACAATTGAGTGCACGGATTATAGTTTTCAATTGGCACCAGAGCAGGTCACCTTTCTTAAGGTGTGATCGTGGGTTTTTAATCCGTGTGTTTTGTGTTATTTTGCCGAGATGGACACAATGAAAGAAGGAGCCTCGACGGTGAGACCTCCGCTCCTGGATAGCAATAATTATGCCTACTGGAAAGCTAGAATGACAGCTTTCATACATTCGATTGATGAACGGGCCTAGAAGATGGTGACTGAAGGCTGGAATCCTCCCACCAAGAAGGATGATAAAGGTAAGGTAGTGCTAAAGCCGGAAGAACAATGGGAGGATGCAGACTACCATATCATGGGGCTGAATGCTAAAGACATGAACGCTGTCTTCTCTATTGTTAACATGAATATCTTCAAGCTTATATCCACCTGCGATAAAGCTAAAGATGGGAGGGATATCTTGCAGACCACATTTGAAGGAACAAGCAGTGTTCGTACCTCTCGAATGCAACTTCTTATCACCAGATTTGAGAACCTTCGGATGGATGAAGGTGAAAAACTAACTGTTGTGTCCGAATTTGACTCCACACGCGAGACTACTTTGATCCGGACTTCCACAATAGGACGGGGTCGATTGTAGGGCGGTGAGCTAACTCGAGTCGTGTCTCTTGAGGAAAGCTTCATGTGGGTGATTATCTTTCTATGCCATAATTGTTGTCAAGCACAATAAAATGAAATACATCCTAAACATTCTAAACAAGGAAAATGAAGGTTAAACTAATCTACCTTATTAAAACAAGTAACATTAACTAATTACAGCACCAAACACAAAGATAGATGATAGAGTTATGAGAAGAGTGTTAGGGTGTGATTCTCTCAATGACTTATCTCTATGCTTAGTTCAAGTTGGTAATGCTAAAATTACACATTCAATAGACCCTCTCAAAAGGCTTAATGTCAATTACTGTCACCGTCTATCAATTAAGCTCCTTTTAGCTATATCAAATGAGCAGGATTAACGTATTATCTCACACGTACAATAGACCCTCTCAAAAGTCTTAACTTCAATTACTGTCACCGTCTATCCGTTAAACCTCTTTTAGCTATATCATACGAGCAAGACGTTGAAGGAACTAATTCCGGGATTTGGAATCACATTCAAGTTTCCTCTAAATCCTAGTAATGTTAAAGTGGTGATCAAGCACCCAACATAAACAAGCACAATTTCATCAACAACAACCTACAATAACAAGCATAGATCAAAACCAAATCAATTATCCATCCCCTAATGTAGAAATTCGCCCAACACCATGCTCAAAACAACATAAACATCATAAAAGTCATTTATTCAACAACCAACAGATAAAATCCATACAACTTATACAATATTGTTTGTTGTCTCGAGAGTCTTGGGACAGATCCCCAAAATGGGCTAAAGTTAAAAGGAAAAGAAATATCAAATCGGAGCCTCCTCATCCAAGCTTAGCTTCCACGGATGGCTTAAAGTCGGATCCCTCTTTTCAGGCCGTCATCAAAGCGGAGTCCTTCTACCAAGCTTAGCTTATGCGAATGGCTTGATGTCGGGCTCCTCTTCTCAGGCCTTCCTCCTTGATCTCTAGCCCTCTTACCTCTTCTCCTCCTCCTTTCTCTTTCTTTTAATCGGTTGTGGTGGTGGTGAAAAGAAGTGGTGAAAATGGAGAGAAAGAATATGAAGTGAGAGAGAGATGGGTGAATAGATGATGATTTTTAGTGATAGGGGAGGAGTCCCCTTCATTGATTCAAGAGAGAGAGATAGAGAGAGAGAGAGAGAGAGAGAGAGATGATGAGATGTGGATGGTAAGAGAGGAGTTAATGAGAGGGATTCGAGGAGATTTTTGGGGAGATTTTGGGACAAAATCTACAGGCTATGAATTAGACTATAATTTCTCCCTAAAATTTGAGGCCAAAGAAGTCTTCCCCAATAATTAACTAGCTCCAGTTGTGAATTGAAGAGTGCAGTTGAGTGGGATTTCATTAAAATCAGGAGGAAAATTTGGGTCGGCTGAGGTGCAGAGCACCCCGTGCGCCGGCGGAGTGCATGCGCGGTGGCTGTGTAAGAAAGGGGACGCCGCGGCCCTGGGTGCGCCGCAGTGGCATGGTTTGTGGAGATGGGGGCGTCGCGGCACTGGGGTGCGCCGCGACGACATGGTTTGCGGAGAGGAGGGGCGCCGTGGCACTGGGATGTGCCGCGGCGGCATGTTGCTTGGCACGAAGGGGCGTCGCGGTGGGGTAGTGCGCCGCGGCGCTGCGGTGCTCTCGGCCATTTGAGTAGCCCGCCGGCGCACTCTTGCCCACCCGCGCAGGTCCAATTCCCCACTTAGCCAAATTTCTCTTTTTCCCCTGTTTCTTTCACTCTGCTCTTGCAAAATCCATTCCCGAATGCACTTCAATCCTTGCTTTTCTCCATCGGCTTGAGGTGTGACTTGGGCTCGGTCATCAGTTGGATGCATCACCGTCGGGCTGGGGACGTCTCCGTCCTCCCAGACCCCGAAACAAGGGGGACGTCACCCCCTTGACTCTTCGACTCGCTGACCGGACAGTGAGGCCCTCGTTTAGCTTAGCAAAGTGGGACATTCAGAACCTCCCAACGAGAAAGCCTTCTATTGGAAGTTTTTGCCCTCGCCACCTTTTGCTATCAAATCCTGCTTTCTGACACAAAAGCTCAAGTTTTTCCCAAACTTGGCCTACCTCACCAAAAGAGCAAAAGTGAAGGAGATAACATAAAAATCACATAAAAACATAGGAAAATACACAAACAAAAGATACAAAATTTATACAATAAATTAGAACAAATAAGCACTAAACACTAACTAATTTCAATGCCAAGATTTGTGACATCGCTAATGAAAGCTTTGCCCTCGGAGATGCGATCTCTGAAGAGAAACTTGTACGAAAGGTTTTGCGGTCTCTGCCCAGAAGATTCGCATATAAAGTCGCGGCTATTGAAGAGGCCAAAGACGTGAGCAAGATGAAGTTACAGGAGCTGATAGGGTCCCTACGAATATTTGAAATGGGGCTGACAGATGATGAGACAGTGCAGAAGAAAAGCACAGCTTTTCAGGTAGGATCTAGTACTGATGTGCCAAATAATGTCCCTGATAAAAATGATCTTGCCGAGATAATTGCTATGTTGTCTAAGAACTTTTCAAGATTTGCCAAATGATATGAGAAGTCTTCTTAAAATAATTCTGGCAAAAATAAGGTTTTTAAACCTCGGAGATCAAAAGATGAAGATTCAAATGAAGACAAACATAAAGATGTTAAGTGTAGAGAGTGCGGTGGTTTTGGTCACTACCAAGCTGAGTGTGCTAATACTCTTAAAAGAAAGAACAAATCATACAGTTCTACCCTCAGTGAGAGTGATGATCTAGATGATAGTGAAAGTGATAAAGAATGTATGAGCAATCATATTGCTTTCATGACACAGTCTGTCAAAGAAACTATCTGAATCTGTTCCTGACAGACAGGATGACAAGACTTCTGAAAGCAGTGATGACGAAGAATTTACTGAAGAATCTGCCATGGAAGCATATAAAAAACTGCATACGAGTTGGATCATGGTATTTCAGGCTAATGAAGGACTGATGAAAGAAAATGCCGATCTCTTGAAAGAAAGAGATAATCTTGCCACTCGTCTCAAGGAAGCGCAAAGTGACTTGCTGCAGTTCAAAATCAACAGTCACTCTCAGACTGGTGAGCTTCAACATCTGAAGAAGCCTGTGAAGATGATGAACTCTGGATCATCTCAGCCGGATGAGATTATTTCCAAGGAAAAGTGCCCTCAGGATCATTCGGGGCTCGGATTCAATGGTGGCCATACTTATGGCGGATTCTGTCAAGGACAGACCTCTGGAACAAAAGATTCTATAGTGCCAGAGTTGAGAGCTGAGCCAAAGAACAAGCAACAGCAAAGGAAGTCTCCTCAAAAGACAAGTGTTATGTCTCATTACTATGAGAAACCTGGTCACATTCAATCACACTGCAGAAACTTGATCAATGACCTTTGATTGATGAAAAGAAGGAGTTTTGCAAAATCTGATTAGTTTCTCAGAAGAAATGTCCTAAACAGATCTAGAAACAACCACAGAAATTATGTGGTTCACATGGCCCTCAATATTCATGCAAAAAGTAGTTGGTACTTTGACAGCGGATGCTCTACGCATATGACCGGAGATGCTAGCATGCTAAGCAACATACAAAAAGATTGCTCATACCAAACGGTTACCTTTGGAGATGGTGTTAAAGGTAGAGTGCTTGGTCGTGGATGTCTAAATGTGTATGGGATGCCCAACCTAGAGGACGTGCTGCTTGTAGAAGAACTGAAAGCTAATTTAATTAGCATTAGTCAGTTGTGTAGCCAAGGTCTCTTGGTGCATTTCACTCGAGATAAATGTCAAAGAAAGTGTCCTTCTGATGGATGGGGACAGATCGAGGGACAACTGTTATCTCTTTAATATGAAGGGGACTTGCTTCAGATCCCAGCTATGTGAAGTAGATTTATGGCACGAAACACTTGGCCATATCGCTTTCGAAACCTTCAGAGACTCATGAAGACTGAATTGGTGATTGGTGTTCCAAAATTAAGCATTGATCGAGGGAAGATATGAGGACCATGTCAAGTTGGAAAACAGATTCACACATCTCACAAATCTGTTAAAAAGATTACCATTTCAAACACCTTGGAGCTGCTACATATGAACTTGATGGGGCCTGTCCAAACTAAGAGCGTTGGACGAAAGAAGTTCATATTTGTTTGTGTGGATGACTACACAAGATTTACATGGGTGGAATTTCTAAAAGATAAGGGAGAGACCTTCGAGACATTCAAGAAATTGTGTCTCAATCTTGAAGTGGAGAAAGGAACCAATGTTGTGAGAATAAGGAGTGATCATGGTCGTGAGTTTGAAAATGCCTTCTTCAGTTGTTTCTGTGAAGAAAGAGGAATCGGACAAGAGTTCTCAGCTCCAAAAACACCTCAAAAAAATGGTGTTATTGAGAGGAAAAATCGGACACTTCAAGAGATGAGCCGAGTTATGATAAAGGCCAAATCTGTGCCTGACAACCTCTGGGCTGAAGCGGTGAATACAGCCTATCATGTCATTAATCGAGTGTAGTTCAGACCTAAGACGAGAGTTGCTCCCTACGAGTTATGGAAAGGGAAAAAGCCCAACCTAAAGTACTTTCATATTTTTGGGAGCACTTGTTACATGTTGCGAGACCGATAGCAAGTTGGCAAGTTTGATGCCAAAGGAGACGAATGTATGTTTCTCGGGTACTTGAGGAATAGTCGGGCCTACCGTGTTTTCAACAAAAGGACCAAGACTGTGATGGAGTCCATTAATATTGTTGTTGATGATCTAGAAGAATCTGCCATCCAGATTGATGAGAAAAGCGTTGATGCTACTATCTATGTTCCAACATCTGTTCTAGACAGTTTGGAACACAGTATGCCCTAAACCTTTGAAAGGAGTTCAGAAGAATCACTCCGTATCTGATATCATCGGTGATATGAGTGAAGGAGTTCGAACAAGAGGTGTTCGAAAGAACTATCGTGAATTGATAGCTAATGTGTGTTACACCTCAACTGTAGAGCCTAAAAATGTGAAAGAGGCATTACAAGATGAGCGATGGATTCAAGCCATGCAAGAAGAGCTCTTGCAATTTGAAAGAAATGAGGTGTGGGATCTAGTTCCACGACCTAAAGAGGGTAATGTTATCGGCACAAAGTGGATCTTCAAAAATAAAACTGATGAAGAAGGGAATATAACCAGAAATAAGGAAAGAATTGTTGCCCAAGGTTATTCCCAAGTTAAAGGAGTGGATTTCGATGAGACTTTTGCTCCACTTACTCGTCTTGAATCAGTTCATTTGCTCCTTGCTATGGCTGCTTGGATGAAGTTCAAACTATTCCTAATGGACGTGAAGATTGCCTTCTTGAATGGGTACTTGTCTGGAGACGTGTTTGTTAGCCAACCTAAAGGCTTTGAAGACCCTCACCATCCGGAGTATGTGTACAAACTGAAGAAGGCCCTCTACGGCCTCAAACAAGCTCCTCGAGCATGGTACGAACGACTAACCAAGTTTCTTCTGGAGAAAGGATATGTTCGTGGTAGAGCTGATCGAACTCTCTTCATCAAGAGAGAAAATCTGATGTAATCATCATCCTGATTTATGTAAATGATATTGTCTTTGGATCTGTCTCAAATAGAATGGTGGACGAGTTTGTGAAGGACATGACTTCTGAATTCGAGCTCTTTTATACAATACAAAGTTCTAATGATATGATCTTACCGTGTGACTCCCCACACCATATCATCTACAATGTAAGCATATGGAACATTGCATAGAACAATTATAGAACATAATCTAAATGCAAAGAGTGACTGTAACAACTTTCATTGTCTTATAGGTGAACTGACCTACTTATTGGTGCTTCAAGTGAAGCAAAAAAATGATGGAATCTTTGTGTCTCAAACAAAGTATGCGAGGAACTTGATCAACATGTTTGGTTTGGATAGTTGCAGCTTGAAAAGAACACCGATGGGGACATCCTCAAAGATGCCAAAAGATGAAGCTGGTGTTTCTATTGAGCAAACCTTGTATCGGAGTATAATTGGTAGTTTGCTCTACCTTACAGCAAGTAGGCCAGACATTTTCTACAGTGTTGGAGTTTGTGCTCGGTACTAATCTGATCCCAAAGAAAGTCATCTGAAATCTGTCAAGCACATAATCAAGTACATTAAAGGTACTGCTGAGTTGGGACTTTGGTTCTCCTATGATACAAACCCTAGTTTGGTAGGGTTTTGTGATCCAGATTAGGCTAGTTGTACTGAAGATCGGAAGAGTAACTCAGGAGGATGTTTCTTCCTTGGAAACAACATGGTTTCATGGTTCAGTAAGAAATAGAATTCAATCTCCCTATCCACTACTGAAGCGGAATATATTGCGACTGGAAGTTGTTGTACTCAACTTCTTTGGATGAAGCAAATGTTGCTTGACTATGTTGTGCCACAATCTGTCCTTACCATATACTATGACAACATGAGTCCCATAAATATTTCGAAGAATCCTGTTGAGCACTCACGCACAAAACACATAGATATTCGTCACCACTTCATCCGTGAGCTTGTTGAAGATGGATTTCTTGTGATTTAATATGTTGGCACTGATGCCCAACTTGCAGATATCTTTACAAAGGCAATTGGAACTGCAAGGTTTGAAACACTTACATCCTCTTTGGGTCTTTGTGTTCTCTGAACTTCTCCTCTGTGAGAATCCTCTATGTACTGTCTTGGTCAGTGATGTGTGTACAGAGAGAGTAAAATGATCAAGTTGTTGTGGTCGATGCAGTGTGTACCGATGTATATCTCAGACAGATGTTGGGACATTTTGAACGGTTATTTCTCAACGGCTAGTGGATCTTTGTTTTCCGCGCCGAGTTCGGTTCCACTTCTCAAGAACGAACAAAGGGTGCTGTTTATGGGGTGTGATAGTTATGAGAATTTCCTTATTAAAATTCTCTAATTAAGGGCTTAGATCTACTGTTCAAATTTTTTAAGGTAACAGAATTTTTCAAAATTCTCCTCTAGCCTTTCTCTTGAATTTTCTGCTTGCAAGAGTTTTTCTCCTCAAAAATTAATTACGGACAAATATGAGTCTTCCAAGCCCTCTCTATTTAAGAAACCTAAAATTTCTACATAAGATTTGTGGCAGAAATTAGGCGAACTGTCAAAACCGTTGGTGTTTGCTTCATGTAGGTCCTCTACCCCTACCTCGGAACAACAAATTGAAGCAGTTCCAGATGTCCCTGCTTTTGTGCCTTTGTTTGTGGCACCTTCTATGGAAGCAGTTGTTGGATCTGTGTCTGAGACAAATTTTATGGTTCCTCCCTCTCCTAGAGTTTCTTTGGATCCTCCCTCGCTACCTCTGGAGAACATTAAATCAATGGATGCCCTGATCGCCTCTGTTGTTGGCGAGGAGTCTGCCTCAATTGAGGAATTTGCTGCATCTTTTGATGATTTGACGTTTGTGCAAGAACCATCTATTCTGGCTGCCGCTCCAGTGTTTTGTGACACGCCCATTGTCACTATTTAAGCTCCTCTAGATGAAGTGTCACCTGTTGCTGTTGCTAAAACTCTTGATCAAGGTCAAGGTGAAGAAGATGTTGATATCTCCTTTCTCGATGAAGATTCTCCTGTTCATGAGACTGATTATGTTCCACCTCAACCAAATCGAAAGGCTACCTCCTCCAAGACTCGCGGGACCAAATGCAATTTGGAGTTGAGAGATGTTCCAGTCATCCCTCCGGTGTCTGATGATGAAGATGACACGCCCATCGCCAATTTAAAATCAAAGGTATTGGTGAAAATTGCTGCAAAGAAGGGGCCTCCTTCTAAAACCCCAAGTCTAAGAAAGTTGCTGCTAAGAAGGGGTCTTCATCCAAACCCCCTAAATCGGTGAAGTTTTCTGGGAAAAAGGCATCGCCTAAAAAGTCTGTTGTTGTTCCTGCTCACCGTGTTACATGGACTTTGTCTGAGCAGAGGATGGGGTTGGTGTCGGGTCATCGTCGCCCGTTGATGAAGAAAGCCGGAGCTCCTTCTTCCTTTGATGATGAAGCAAATGATGTCTCTGAAACTGTCCCAAACAAATCTTAGTCCAATTATGAAGCCTAGGATTCGAGTAAGTTTCTCTCTACCTTTCACCAAAGTCAGTATAAGTTGGTTGTGGGTCGCTCTCTTGTGTCTAAGCAAAAGCTGATTAAGGCTGATGTTGAGGGTACTGGAGTTGTTGAAATTTTGCATGATTTGATGTTAGAGAAGTCTGCCTATACCGCAACGCCTTTTGTTGTTGTTGTTGTGCATGAGTTTTATGAAAATTTATCTAAGTCCATTTGTGATGCTTATGATGAGCATGCTTTTGCTATATTTGTGCGGGGTCATTGGATTCTTTTTTCACCGTTTGTGATTAATGCTTATTTGGGTTATGAGTATGTGGTTGCTCCTGCCCCTATGTTTGAGTTGGATGAGGTTGCTGCCGAATTGATTGGAGGCAATCGTTGTGCTTGGCCATCGGGCCGCTCTTTGATAGCGTCGGATTTGAGCGTGAAGTATTCTATCCTTCACAAGATTGCACTCCGCAATTGGATCCCCAGCACTCACAACTCCACGATTGGGAAGCCACTAGGGTTGTTGATGTTTAAGGTTGAACTCGGGTGGAGTTCAACCTTGGCCAGCTCATCTTTGAGCATGTTGTGGCTCATGCAGAATCCTCACGGGTTCAACAGCCGATTGGATTCCCTGGAATGATTTTCAGCTTGATCATGGATATGCACAATGTAGTACGTACAGAAGATGTGTATGAGCCTGAGGCATTGCCGCTCATTATCAGCCAGAAGCTGTTTTTCTCCCAACACGTCCAGGATATTCCTGCCAGAGAAGAAGCTGGTGGCTCTAGAACTGTGCCACCATCTGTCCCTCACAGATCTGCTCCTGCTTTGTCTGTTGTTTAGTGTCTATTTATGTCATTTTTATTTATTCATTTTATTATGTTTAGTAATTACTTTGTTGAATTTTATTTTGATATGTGTTGATTTTATATGTTTATTTGTGTTTATTGCTCTAATAGTGGATTGTGTCAAGTATTGCAAAACTTGAGCTTTTAATTATAAAAGCAGGTATTTTACGGAAATTGGTGGCAAGTGGAAAAATTGGTTAAATTGGAGTCTCGCGATTTTGAAGAAAGAAATTAAGAAATAGCACATGCGCGGGTGGGCTACGGAGCGCAGGCGGGCATCAAAATGCCGAGGCACCCGCAGCCCCGCGACCTCCAGCACCCCCATGGCGCTACCCTCTCGCCATGCCGAGCCCCGCCGTGCACTCAGTGCCCCATGGCGCTCCCTCTCGCAAGCAGCCCCCGCGGCGCCCGCATGCCCCGTGACACTCCCTGCCGCGCTAGCCGCCCCCGTGGCGCCCCTCAACCCGCGCAGTGCAACTTGTTCTCTGCACCTTTATATCTAGCGTTCTATTTTATTTTTTCTTTTCAATCAAAGGCTTTTTAGCCATTTTTAATTGTAGGATCTATAGGTTATTATTCCCTAAATCCTCCAGAGTGGACTTTTTAGCACCAAATCTTCCACAAAATCCCCTTCATTAATTGATCCCTTACCATCACTCCCATCAACTTCTCTCTCTCTCTCTCTCTCTCTCTTTCGTCTCTCTGTCCCTCTCTCATATCTCTAATAGATATTTGGGGGATTCAGGAGACTACGATCCATCCATTCCATTCACCATACACATTACCCTTCATCTTCTCCACCAAGCTTCACCTCTATTTTCTCTCTCTACACCTTCTCACCATTTTCACACCATCACCTTCACCTAAGAGAAGAGGAGAAAAGGAAGAGCAAGGGGATCGAACCAAGGGAGACGGAGAAGAGACGAGACGGACCGACGACGAGCCATCCGTGGAAGCTAAGCTCGGAGGAGGTTTATCTTGTATTTTTCTTTACATTTCTTGGATAAATTTGTGGAAATTTGTCCAAACTTGTGAATGATATACGATATCGTAGAAGTATTGTCATTTACATTTGATTTATGAGATGATGTTCTTCTATAGTATTTGCATATTTTTGAGCATGTTTAGTGGCTAATCTCTCTATGAGGGGGTAGAGGATCGATGTGGTTTTGATCTATGCTTGTTCTTGTTGATTGTTGTTGTTGGAATCGTGCTTTTTCATGTTTAGGTACTTGATCACTACTTGAACATTGATAGGATTTAGAGGAGTCTTGATTGTGAATCTAAATCTGGAAATTGGTTCCTTCGACGTTAGGTGGATGGGGTTCCTAAGCCTAACATGTTAATCTTGCTTGTATGATATAGCTAAGAGAGGTTTAACGGATAGACGGTGACAGTAATTGAAGTTAAACTAATCGGAAGGGTCTATTGTATTTGTGAGAGTAGCATTATCAACTTGAGCAAAGCATAGTGATAAAACCATTGAGAGAATCTACACCCTAATACCTTAATCCAACTTATTTCCTCCAATCTTGATTTAATTTGTGTATTTGCATTTAATTGTCTTGCTTGATTGTCTATTTTGAATTCCTAGCATAATCATCATCAAACCCTCTTGTTAGAATGTTTAGATTTTATTTTAGTTGTTGTGTTAAAAACATGTATAGCCTTTAGATAATTCCTTCCTATAAAGTCTTCCTTAAGAGATCGACTCGGGTTAAGCTTATTGCTTCTATAATTGACCCCGTCCAATTGCGGATGTGGTCCTAAGTAGTTGTCTAGTGAGCATAAACTGGAAATATAAGTGTAAATCTGGACTTAATCAAATTTTGGCGTCGTTGCCGGGGAAGAGCTTTTTAAAGTAATTGTCTTTTGGTGCTATATTTGCTTTTGTGTTGTTTGGAATTGTGAACTTGTCATTGTTTAAGTGTTTGTGTAGGTTGTGTAATTTTGGTTTCGTATTTACTTCCTTGTGTTGTCATCTAGTTTCATATCTCTTTCCGCAAGTTACGTGTGATCTCTTTTTATTTTTGGTTGTGTATGCTAGGGAGACGAAGTCTCAATCGGAGATTAGCCCCCGTGTTTGATATCATCTATCAACCAAGAAGCTAAACCTGTTTGAGTTGGAAAGAGATATGGACGGTAACCCTCTCAAAAACCCCGACAATGCCAATGCCAATGCGGCTAGGAATATGAGAGACTTTGCTCGTCCCGTGATTGGGGCGTCGACTTCTTGCATAGTTTTGAGTGAAGCCGCAAGGAACTATGAGTTGAACAACATTCATTTTAGCCAACTTCCCTCATTCTACGGGATGCCGGCCGAAGATGCTTTGAACTTCATCCGGGAGTTCTATGCCATTGTTCAAACCTTTCCTCTACAAGGTTTGAACGAAGATCAATTGAAGATGAGATGTTTTTCTTACACCTTGAAGGATCGAGCAAAGACGTGGTTCATGTCTCTTCAGGCCAATTCATTGGCCAATTAGAATGCCGTCTACGAGAAGTTTATGGCCAAGTAGTATTCCAATCAAAAGACCCAAGACTTGAGAGCTCAAATTGTTACTTTTACCCAATCTTCGGGTGAATCGTTTCATAAATCTTGGGATCGATTTAGAGGTCTCCAACAACAATGCCCCCACCACCATCTCGCACCCGAGTTGTTCAATCAATTCTTCTACTACGGACTTTCACAAAATTTCCAATATATGGTGGACAATGCATTGGGACGAGATATTGGAGACCGGACCGCCGAAGATGTTTCAAACATCTATGAGATGATGGCCACGACTTCTCAACAAAAGAGTGCTAGGGGGAAGAGAGATTCTGTCAATGAAGCCAACCCTAGTTATGATGTGACGAAACAACTTGCTGAGTTGACAAGGAAAGTGGAGATGCTTCGAACCTCCGAGAGACCACCCCAACAAGCGATGACCGTGGAAACTTGTGGGATTTGTGGAGAGTATGGCCACGGGGCCAATATGTGTCAAAAGATGACCGAGTCGGATCTTAGTGAAGAAGGACACTTCCTTGCTCTTCAAGAGCAAGTGAATTCTCTCCATGGCTTTCAACCCCAACAACCGTACAATCCATACTCTCAATAATACAATCCGGCGTGGAGAAATCATCCAAATTTCTCTTGGAGGCAACCTCAACAACAAGCACCTCATCATCAACAAACTCCTCCTCCACAACAAGCTGGAGGTAGTCAAGCTCCTCAATTTCAAAGGCCGCAACAATATCCTTCCCAACCCAACCAACCGCCTAGGCCATCATTGCAAGATACATTGCAATCATTCATCCAAGCCACTCAACAAAGATTTGAATCCGTTGAGGCTTCTGTGAAGAGAATCGAGACATAAGTGGGCCAAATTGCCGGGACCATTGGAGAGTTGGCCAAGCAAGTCAAACCAGGCAAGTTGCCAAGCCAACCGGAGCAAGCTCAAACAATCACCGTGCTTAGAGGAGGAAAGGTGATAGACAACAAGGTTGGAGAGCCAAGTGCAACCGATGAGGTTGAAAAAGAAGATGAGACTTCTTCACAACAACAAAAGGAGTATGAGAAAGAAAGAGAAGAAATGAAGAAGCCCACACTCCACAAGGCTACCAATCCTTACAACCCTCCAATTCCATTTCCAAGCCAGTTGAGGAATGAGAAGCAAGACACTCAATTACAAGAGTTCTATAAACTCCTATCCAAGGTGAATGTCAATCTTCCACTCCTTGATGTCATACGCAACGTGTCGGCCTATGTGAAGTTCTTCAAGGAACTTGCTTCATAGAAGAGGAAGTTTGGAGAGGATGAGAAGATAGAGGTATCCGAAGTGGCTAGTGCAATCCTACAACATCAACTACTACCCAAGCTCCATGATCCAGGTAGTTTTACTCTTAAAATTGCTTTGGGAAATGGCAAAGAAGCATGTGGTATGCTAGATTTAGGAGGCAGAATTAATTTGATGCCTTACTCTATTTATAAACAATTAGAGTTAGGTGAACTGAAACCAACTAGAATGTGTCTATAATTGGCGGATAGGTCCGTGAGATATCCTAGGGGAATAACAGAGGACATTCTAGTTAAGGTTGGTGGATTGATCATACCGATTGATTTTGTTGTATTGGATGTGGGTGATGTGAAAGAAATGGGTAAAGAACACACTCTTCTCCTAGGTAGACCTTTTATGGCTACAACAAACACCTTGATTGATGTTAAAAATGGAACCTTAAAAATGTCGGTGTTAGGAAAAACCATGTCTTTTTCCGTACATGAAAACAAGGCTATTCCCGTCTCCTCATTTGAGGAAAATTGTTCTTACATAGATGCTATTGATGTCTTGGCCGAGGAGGTTTTCTTGCAGGAAATAGGTGCTCCTTGGAAGAGTGAAACCTCATCTGAGGAACTTGCCATGGATGAAGCCTACCTCAAGTGTGGGGGAGACGAGTTGAATGCCGAAGAGATGGAGATCTTGCTAGGAAAAGGCATGAGTCTCATGAAAGTCATGGCCTCTACCGAAGAGGAAGTGAAGCCTACTCCCGAGCTTGAGCTCAAGGAGCTCCCATCTAATCTCAAATACGTATTTCTTGATGATGAAGAGAAGAAGCCTGTGATCATCTTTGCCGGGCTAGAAAAAGATGAAGAAGACCTCTTAGTAGCCGTACTAAAGAGGAACAAGCAAGCCATAGGATGGAAGCTTTCCGACATCAAAAGCATTAGCCCCTCTACGTGTATGAATCGCATCATTCTAGAGAAAGGGGCTAAGCCGGTTCATGAAGGGCAAAGGAGGCTCAACCCCGTGCTAATGGAAGTCGTAAAGAAGGAGATTTTCAAATTCCTCGCGGAAGGGATCATTTATCCCATAGTCGATAGTGAATGGATGAGCCCGGTCCATGTGGTGCCGAAAAAATGAGGAATAACGGTCGTAGAGAATGACAAAGGAGAACATGTGGCTACTCGAACCACCACCGGATGGAGAATGTGCATTGACTACCGAAAGCTCAATGCCGCCACTAGAAAAGATCATTTTCCCCTTCCTTTCATTGATCAAATACTTGATAAACTAGCCGGTCATAGTTTTTATTGTTTCCTTGACGGTTTATCGGGGTATTTTCAGGTTGCCATCGCACCGGATGACCAAGCCAAGACCGCCTTCACGTGCCCCTTTGGCACATTTGCTTGTAGAAGGATGCCATTTGGACTATGCAATGCACCGGGCACATTTTGAAGGTGTATGTTCTCAATCTTCTCCGAGATGATTGGAGACTTCATTGAGGTATTCATGGATGATTTTTCGGTCTTTGGATCCTCATTTTCCGATTGTTTAGAGAAATTATAACTTGTCTTAAAAAGATGCATTGAAAGTAGCCTAACTCTTAGTTGGGAAAAGAGTCATTTTATGGTTACTAGTGGTATAGTCCTTGGTCATGTTGTGTCTAAAGAATGAATGAGTGTAGACAATGCTAAGGTGGATGTGATTGAAAAACTACCTCCACCCATTAATGTGAAAGGAATTAGAAGTTTTCTAGGCCATGCCGGTTTTTACCGTCGGTTTATTAAAGACTTCTCAAAAATTAGCCAACCTCTATGTCATTTGCTTTCTCAAGACATCCCTTTTGAGTTTGATGACAAATGCTTGCATGCTTTTAATACTCTTAAGGAGAAATTGATCACCGCACCCATTGTCATTCTCCCTAATTGGTCTTTACCTTTTGAGATAATGTGTGATGCATCAAATTCTGCCGTGGGTGCTGTTTTGGGTCAACGTATTAATAAAATTCTTCGTGTAATTTACTATGCTAGTCTTACATTGAATAGTGCTCAAGTAAATTACACCACAACCGAAAAAGAATTGCTTGCCGTTGTATTTTCATTGGATAAATTTAGATCCTACATCTTAGGTTCTAAAGTAATTGTGCATAGTGATCATGAGGCTTTAAGGCATTTATTGACCAAACCACAAGCTAAACCTAGACTCATTAGGTGGATTTTGCTTGTGCAAGAATTTGATGTTGAGATTAAGGATAGAAAGGGGTGTGAAAATGTGGTAGCGGACAATTTATCTCGCCTCCCCATTGATGAAAATTTCAATTTGTTGCATGAAAGAGGAGTTGATTGTGATACATTTCTATATGAGCATGCTCTTAAGCTTAATTCCTCTCCTTGGTATGCCGATATTGTCAATTATCTTGCTTGTGATAAAATGAGACCTGACCTTTCTTTCCAAGAAAAGAAGAGATTTTTGGCAATGTGTAGGTATTACTTTTGGGACGATCCATACCTTTTCCATTTGGGAAAAGACGAGATAATTCGAAGATGTGTCCCGGAAGAGGAGCAAACCGATGTTCTAGCCTTTTGCCACTCATCTCATTGTGGTGGTCATTTTGGAGGGCAAAAAACGGCTATAAAGATCCTACAATCTGGTTTGTATTGGCCTTCAATTTTTAAAGATGCTCATGCTTACTCCATTTCATGTGATAAATGCCAAAGACTTGGCAATATAGGGAGAAGAAATGAAATGCCTTTAAATATCAATTTAGTTGTTGAGATTTTTGATGTTTGGGTATTGATTTTATGGGACCATTTCCTAAATCTTTTGGTTTTGAATATATCCTATTAGCCGTTGATTACGTGTCAAAGTGGGTCGAGGCTATCCCCACTAGGTCTTGTGATGCTAATGTGGTTATCAAGTTTGTGCAGGAGCACATTTTGATTAGGTTTGGATTCTCTAGAGCAATCATAAGTGATGGTGGAACTCATTTCACCAACAAGCTTTTTGTAAAATTGATGAAGAAAAATGGAGTGACTCACTAGGTGGCGACTCCATAACATCCTCAAACTTCCGGTCAGGTTGAGACGAGCAACAAACAAATCCAAAACATCTTGAAGAAGACCGTGAATGTGATGAGGAAGGATTGGCCACAAAGGCTAACGGATGCTCTTTGCGCGTACCGGATGACTTACAAAACCATCCTAGGGATGAGCCCATACCGCCTTGTTTATGGAAAAGCATGCAATCTCCTCGTTGAGATCGAGCACCGAGCCTATTGGGCTATAAAAGTGGTGAATTGTCACCTAACAAGTGCGGGAAAGGAGCGAGCCTTGCAATTGTCCAAGCTCGATGAATTGAGAAACGAAGCCTATGACAACGCCAAGATTGACAAAGACAAAGTGAAGAGACTACACGATAGGCGAATTGTCAAGAAAGAACTCACGCCGGGCATGAAATTTCTGCTTTTCAACACTAGATTGCGGCTCTACCCCGGAAAACTCAAATCACGTTGGAACGGACCGTTTATCATTGAAGAAGTGTTCCCTTACGGAGTGGTCACACTGAAAAATCCGATAATGAACGTTACATTCCAAGTGAACGGCCACCGAGTCAAGCCATACTATGAAGGGTTTTCGCACGAAGCCGATGTGGAGGAATTGAAACTTGTCACTTCCGATTGAATTCTCCAAAAACTTCGTCTAGCTCAAGACATTAAAATGAGCGCTGCATGGGAGGCAACCCATGATTTTTACTATTTGATTTTATTTTCTCTTATTTTTATTTCAATTTGTTCATGGTATTCTGTGGTGTGAAAAAATTTTAATTGTGGAAATAATTTTGCAGGGGTGGAGAAGAGGAAGAAAAACAGAGCAAGAAGTGCACAAATTGCAAGGTGTAAAAAGAGGCTGCGCGGGCGGGCATCACAGCGCGGGCGGGGCGTGAAAATGCCGAGAGCCCCTCGGCCCACCGCGCACGAGAGCCCTGCCGCGCCCACACCTCTTGCCCAACACACGCCCCCGCGGCGGCACTTAGCCCCACGGGGCTCTCTCCCTCTCCACCGCACAGCACCCCCGTGGCGGCACCTAACCCCGCAGGGCTCTCTCCCTCTAACCGACCCGGACCCGCGGCGCCCCTTATTCCACTTTTACATTATTTTCCTCCTAGTATAAATACTCCCCCTTTCCTTAAATCCCTAAATTCCCCACCAGCGCCGCTGCTCCCCAAAATCTCCAAACTTCACAGCACCTACTTTCTAATTCTCCCAAACTTCACCAAAATTCCACAAAATTTCACCGATCTCCTACACGCCTTCGCCGCTCCATACAGCCCCCGCCGCGCTACACCGCCCCGCTGGGCCATTTTCTTGTGCTCCACCTCAACCTGAAAATTGTTGCTGCACTTCCTAATTCCAAGCACTTCCTTCAAGCTCCTCCTCTTCCTCAAGCTCCCACACAACCACAATGGCCCCAAAAATGAAGTTGCCCAAAATTTTGGGAGGAAAAGGTAAAGAAAAGACCAAAGCCACAAGCAAGAACGCCCCCCGTGAGAAGAGCACGAACAAGGGCAAAAGAACGGAACCCACGAGCTCCACGACAATGGTGATGGACCTCCGCCAACAATATGGAGCTCCATTCCTCATCACCACACCAAATGTAGGTAACCGTTACCTCACTCTCCGTAGCCATGAGATATCGTGTCCTCGCTATATTGACTGGAAGTTGATGCGAGAGTTGAATTTAGAAGGGCAAATTTTGGAGTATCTTAAGGTGTTAAATTTGCAAACCTTTGCTAGGATGCAATATTATACTTATGATAATGTCGTGATTGAATTTTTGGTGTCGTTTCAACATGATGAGGAGGAGGGAAAGAGTTGTACCTTTCGGATGTTTGATTTGCAATATAACATCACCTTGGCTGAATTGCGAGATTACTTCGATTTCCCAACTGTGGGGATCAAGAGCATGTCGTTTGATTTCAATGCTGCGGATGCATAGCATGATATTTCAGGGTTCCGGAATTGGAATACGAAGGGCATTCCGAGCACATTCATTGAAGATCCCGCCTTGTCCATTATTCACAAGTTCTTGGCATAAAACATTTCGGGCAAGGAGTAAACCAACAAGATGAACTCAACGGAGGTCTTCCTACTTTGGTGTGCAAAGAAAGGTAGGAAAGTGTGCCCGTCCACCTTCATTTTGAGCACTATCAAGGACGCAATCATGCGGAAGAACCAACACCCTTCCTTCTGTTCATTCATCTCCGCCCTTTGTTTTAAAATTGAAGCACTTGATGAGGATGCCCCAGCTCCCACTGGATACAGAAGGCTCGACGCTCCCATAATCGACAAAGGGGAGCTTAAGCGAGCCGAAGTGATTTACAATGAGAGACAGGTGCGCCCTCATGCCAAGCGGACTTGTGTCAGCACCTTGAAGCAAATCCAGCGCAGCACCATGGAGCTAACAGGAGGTTCCTCGTTGGCACCACAAGAGCCCAATGAAGAGGGCAACGAGGAAGAGCATGATGCCGGAGGGTAACAAGGAGAACATGCAGGCCATCAAGGGTGCCATATGCCTGTCAATGACTGGGGCTCATTTCAAGGCTACATGGACACTACAATGAGCACCTTTGGCAATCAAGTCCAGGATTCTATGTCGGCCTATTGGCAAGAGCATAATGCCCGCATGGTGCAGCAGCAAGAGAGGATTGATGCCTCTTTCTAATCCATACATGAGGAGCTCGGTGCAGTGCATCAAGATGTTCAGGGCCTCTACTCTCGAGTAGACCGACACGACGAGGAAATTCAAGCCCTCCAAGTGAGCTGGGATGCATGGACTCTTGCCTCATCTTTCACGCCACAGAATCCACCACCAGAGTAGTAAAGTTTCTTTTATGTATTTCATGTTTTACATGTCTCGTATTCGTGTGCGTTGTTTTTTGTGATATATTGTTCGTATTTTTCGTTAGTGTTTTCTAATGTTGTTTTGTAGGAGCTCGCGCCCGTTGCCGGTTTTCTACAAAATTGTGACGTTGTCTACTCCCTTCTATCTTGTGCTTACATTCGTTTTTCATACATTGAGGACAATGCATGTTTTAAGTGTGGGGGAGTGAAGCTTGTTATTGTAGTACGTTTTGTATTATTTATGTTGGATTTTGTATTGTTGGACTATGTTTTTAGTTCTTGGTTTTTGTGATATTATGTTGCATTTATTTTGATTGTATTGTTTTCATTTTATTATCTTGATTATGTTGTGTATTTTGTTATCCCCTTTCTTAGCATGATTTTTTTGTCTAATTGTCAAATTTGAAAATTGGAATATGAATCTTCAAGGAATTATTTTCGAATTAATCATGAAAAATGAAATGTTATCGTGGTTTCACTCGTAAGCATGAATTGTCTTTGAAAGTGTTCATAATTGATAAATTTTGTTGAGAGTCTTGGCCTCGAAAGATTAGGAAGCATTGTTAGCCTTGTTCTTGATAATTATCCCCATATCTTCTTTCCTCATGTATATTTATTTGTGTATAAAAAAAAAACTAAATATTAAAGCAAAAAGGAGAAAAGAAAAGAAAAAAGGGCAATGAGGATCTCTACTCCTCTAGTTGATTTATTCAACAATGAGTATGGGAAACCACATAAGGACACCAGGGATTTCCTCCCTATGTTTTTCACCTTGTGAATTTTGATCTATACCCCAAAAATTTGTATAAATAATTGAGATTGCCTTCCGGATTCTACTCCTCTCATGTATGTTAAATGCTTTTCATATTTTGCATGATGAGTATGGGAAACCACATTAGGAAGCTCGATAAATTTTGATGGTCAAACCTAATGAACCTTGTCCTATGATTGCAATCCTTTATGTTGTTGAAGATATTTTGCTTTCTTGTGAATAATTTTGGAAGTGTTTTATGGGGATATAATTGGATAGACCAAGTCATAACGTGATTTCCTTAATCGTGATAGGTCGGGCATCTTGCATTATTGGATTTTGTGCTCATTTTCTTGGTTAATGAATGTTTTTGTGGGAACCATGAAGCTTGATATAAATTGATGATTGATTTGTAAATTCTTCCTTCTTGATTCATGTTTTTAATTTCTTGTTTGCTTGAGGACAAGCAAAAAGGCTAAGTGTGGGGGAGTTGTTTAGCGTCTATTTATGTCATTTTTATTTATTCATTTTATTATGTTTAGTAATTATTTTTGTTGAATTTTATTTTGATATGTGTTGATTTTATGTGTTTATTGCTCAAATGGTGGATTATGCCAAGTGTTGCAAAACTTGAGCTTTTAATTATAAAAGCAGGTATTTTATGAAAATTGGTGGCAAGTGGAAAAATTGGTTAAATTGGAGTCTCAAGATTTTGAAGAAAGAAACTAAGAAATAACACACGCGCGGGCGGGCTAGGGAGCGTGGGTGGGCATCAAATAAACTGAGGCACCCGCAGCCCCGCGGCACCCAGCGCCCCCGCAGCGCTACCCCCTCGCCACGCCGAGCCCTGCCGCGCACTCAGCGCCCCGCGGCGCCCGCATGCCCTGTGGCGCTCCCTGCCGCGCTAGCCGCCCTCGCGGCGCTCCTCAACGCGCGCGGTGCAACTTGTTCTCTTCACCTCTATCTCTAGCATTCTATTTTATTTTTTCTTTTCAATCAAAGGCTTTTTAGCCATTTTTAATTGTAGGATCTATAGGTTATTATTCCCTAAATCCTCCAGAGTGGACTTTTTGGCACCAAATCTTCCACAAAATCCCCTTCATTAATTAATCCCTTACCATCACTCCCATCAACTTCTCTCTCTCTCTCTCTTTCGTCTCTCTCTCTCTCTCATATCTCTAATAGATATTTGGGGGATTCAGAAGACTACGATCCATCCATTCCATTCACCATACACATTACCCTTCATCTTCTCCACCAAGCTTCACCTCCATTTTCTCTCTCTATCCCTTCTCACCATTTTCATACCATCACCTTCATCTAAGAGAAGAGGAGAAAAGAAAGAGCAAGGGGATCGAACCAAGGGAGATGGAGAAGAGACGAGACGGACCGACGACGAGCCATCCGTGGAAGCTAAGCTCCGAAGAGGTTTATCTTGTGTTTTTCTTTACATTTCTTGCATGTATTTGTGGAAATTTGTCCAAACTTGTGAATGATATACGATATTGTAGAAGTATTGTCATTTACATTTGATTTATGAGATGATGTTCTTCTATAGTATTTGCATATTTTTGAGCATGTTTAGTGGCTAATCTCTCTATGAGGGGGTAGAGGATCGATGTGGTTTTGATCTATGCTTGTTCTTGTTGATTGTTGTTGTTGGAATCGTGCTTTTTCATGTTTAGGTACTTGATCACTACTTGAACATTGATAAGATTTAGAGGAGTCTTGATTGTGAATCTAAATCCGGAAATTGGTTCCTTCGACGTTAGGTGGATGGGGTTCCTAAGCCTAGCATGTCAATCTTGCTTGTATGATATAGCTAAGAGAGGTTTAACGGATAGATGGTGTCAGTAATTGAAGTTAAACTAATCGGAAGGGTCTATTGTATTTGTGAGAGTAGCATTATCAACTTGAGTAAAGCATAGTGATAAAACCATTGAGAGAATCTACACCCTAATACCTTAATCCAACTTATTTCCTCCAATATTGATTTAATTTATGTATTTGCATTTACTTGTCTTGCTTGATTGTCTATTTTGAATTCCTAGCATAATCATCATCAAACCCTCTTGTTAGAATGTTTAGATTTTATTTTAGTTGTTTTGTTAAAAACATGTATAGCCTTTAGATAATTCCTTCCTATAAAGTCTTCCTTGAGAGATCGACTCGAGTTATGCTTATTTCTTCTACAATTGACCCCGTCCAATTGCGGGTGTGGTCCTAAATAGTTGTCTAGTGAGCATAAATCGGAAATATACGTGTAAATCTGGACCTAATCATCTGTGACTTCTGTTTTCTTTGACAGGCACATAAAGTCTCTGCAGCGCGAGGTGCAGATGCTGAAGAAGACAATCAGGACTTTCAAGACTCAAGATTAGGAATTGGCATCTCTCCCGGTTGATCTTCGAGCTTGGGCACTAGGACTTGCTTCGCGCTTTGATGCTGCTGCTTCTGGACCGTCTACTGATCCACCAACCACCTCTGCTTCTGCTCATGCTGATGTTGCTCATGTTGAAGATGGAGATGATGATGATGCCTCCCCGCTCTGACCGATTTTGCCATTTTTTGCAACAATTAAGGGAGACAAGAAGAAGGAAGAAGGAAGAAAGGGGAAGAGCCCACTGCTGCTGTCTGTCCGCTACTACTACTGCTGATAAGAGCTTATGTGCTCTACGTTTTTTGTCTTTGCTAAATGATTTTATTTTGGGAAGTATGTTTTTCCATTTTAATTCTGTTGGTCTGTACTTATTCTGATCCATCAAATAATGCAGTTTTAACTGCGGAAAACAATGTTCATATTTGAAGGCACTCCCAGATCAGACTCAGAGGGAGTGTGTTTGGAACTATCCCAGACAATTTGTGAATATATCGTTTGCTTTGATATATTTTGATCTGCGAAGTTGATTCAAGTGTTGTGCAGATTATGATGATAATTGTCGACCATAAACACCAAAGGGGGAGATTGTTAGTGGCACAGTTATGCACTAAGTGTTCGTGTTGTTTTATTGGTGAGATATGTTCGACAATGTGTGCTTGGGTATGTCCCTTAAGTTATTCATTCCGCTGTGCGTGAAAAGAAGAACAGTTAGTAAACTATTCCCTCTGATGTCCCAGACAGAACTAGGGACACTTTTATATGGTAGTTTCCTTAAATAGAAGATCTTGCGTGGATCCATTCGTGGAAGGCAAGATTCGTTCGATTGACTATCTTGTGGAGTAGATACCGAGCTGCAATTAACCCTCCTGTCCAAAGAAAGTATCTACACACTTTTGGGAAGATCACAAACCATCAATCCACTTGCCATATTGCCGACGGTGAAGATTGATGTCAATATTGAAGTGAAAAATATAAGAAGGTCGATTCATTGTGCAATCGGTGGAAGACTTTTTAGACTATCTTAGCATATTATTTGTGAGTCAATTTCATTTATGTCCCATGTATTTTACTAGTAGTTGTTCCTAAACAGTTCAACGTGATAGACTAGTCTTTGAGTATTTTGAGTGAAACACGTGAGGGGTTTATTAATCCATTTTGTACGCAATCTCGGGAGAGATTGTAAGTTGAAGTCATGGGTAGCTAGAGGGAGTCTAGTGTCACGGTTGTAAGTGATCTTACAGCTTTCGGCTAGCGAAAGAGTTCGTGGAGAAAAATGAGCGACATAAGGAGGGAGTTCTGTATGTGTAAGAACCCAAATACACTTCATGAAGGAGTAATAGTCGAATCTTCAAGTTTGGGAGCAATCCCCCAGAGTAGGTTGATTAACCTAACTGGATTACCAATCTCGTGCGTACTTTACTGCTTTATAATTTTTATTCTTACTTTTGTACCCCACACATATCGTAGAACAAACAATAGCAGTATCGATTAACAATTGAGTGCACGGATTATAGTGTTTCAAAACATCATACCAAGCCATATGTGCTTTTCCCTCTCTTCCATTCGGGTTTCGTTCCTTCACCTTGAGATTTAGTTATTGGTAGTATAATATGAACATCATCTTTATCAAATTCTTTATCTTCTTGATTTACATTTTCTTCTCTCTCTAAATCCTCAACCACATCTATTAATTGGAGCTTCAACATTTATCCCAATAGCTCTATATTTATCCCAAGTAAGTGATAATTGATCATCATAATGAAATAACTTATTTTTCATGAAAGAACAATCTGGATGGCTTTGCAAAAGTATAATGACACATAAGTTCATAATAATATCGTTAAATGTAAATAAATAAATATAGTTTAAATAAAAAACTATATGATAATATGTTACCTTCAAGTAATCATTCAATACATTTATACTTCCGGTAATACATTTTATATTATCATCCCAACCAAAGCCACTTGATTCTCCATTATTTTGCACATCATAAATAACGTAATATTATTTTTTTAATAACTTACATGAGATTCAATATGATATTTCTCTTTAAGATTATATCCAGGTAACTTATCTTGTAATATCTTTCTAGTTATTTTTTATAATTTCCTTTTAATCCACTTCCACATTCACCATCCCCGTTTCCACTTCTTTTCAATTCAACCATTGATTGTACCAATTTTGCATCTTCTTCAGTAGTCCATATATGATTATGAAATAAATAATCATCTATCTATACATTTATATTAAAGCGAAATCAAATGGGCAAAATCATAAATATAATAATTACTGAAATCTACATTTATAAATATTTTCTACTGAACATGCAATGTGAAATATGTGTTGCCGCGTTGGTAGTGGGTTTGATTGCAAGTTATTTGTTCTCAACAACAACCACACGAGTTCGTTTCTTGGTTCTGACAATTTTTCATTTTTTCCAACTTTTCTCTTAGAATGAATTTTTTTTTTTCTTTTTTCAACCTTTCTTTTAAAATACATTTTCCTTTTTCTTCTATCTTTTCTTTTTAAACACAGTTTTGTCATGTCCTATCTTTTAAAACTCTTACTCACCACATTTTTTTTCCTATATTCTTTTAGTATGTAAATGCTTGAGTTAGTATTTGCAAAGAATTATTTATAGTAGAAGAATTATTTAGTAGTTAAAAACGTTTATTTTGTCTTGTGTTTACATTTAATTTACATGTTTATGATTCGTATACATTTATATTCTTCATTTTTGTTTATACATGTGTGATTGATCATTTATACAATTTTGATTTTATAGATAACTAGTATATCTCTCGTGTGATGCTCGATGCTATTTTATATTATAATAATTGAAAATGTAAAAACATAATTCAATCATGATTATATATATATATATATATATTAAAGACACATATATAGAATTGTGTGAAGCTAACATTTAAAAATATTTAATAAATTAAAAAAATAAACTTTATTTTAATGGATATAAACAATAATTATCTTAATACTTAAACAAATAAATAACTTAATATCATCTTAGAGTAAATAATAATTTAAGCATACTATAAAAAATACAGTAAAAAAATCAATATTGCAAATATGATTTGTAGTTGTATAGCCAAATTTTGCACTAAGAAATTTAATCTAATTGTCCAACCAAAATATATATATATATATATATATATAAAAATCCAATAAACAACCAAATAATGAACTCAATTAACTTTAGAATTTGGACTCTATAAAATAATATACAACCCAAAGTCCAAACTTCCATACCTAATGTTAATTCAAACAAAATAAAAAGAAAAATACAATATAAATAAAAAAAACCAAAAAAAGCAAGTAGAATCCTAAATTT
This sequence comes from Perilla frutescens, assembly GCA_026008535.1. Lineage (NCBI taxonomy): Eukaryota > Viridiplantae > Streptophyta > Magnoliopsida > Lamiales > Lamiaceae > Perilla > Perilla frutescens. Next base: position 38,249,472 of record BRKX01000006.1, on the reverse strand, counting down.
TCACACAATTTCCCCTTCATACAATTTTTATATCTATAAATATTTTTCTCCATTTCTCACTGTCTCCATTTCTTCTTTCTTTGAATCTTATTTATCCAGCCTTGCAGAGAGAGAAATCACATAATAATATTGATGTCAATTTAGCCCGAAACCGATGGGTTAGTCCGAATAGACCGACAAAAATATAGGATTAGGGCCGAAAAATTTCAGCCCGAAAAAAAAAACCGAACAGGCCAGACTAGTCGGGCTGGCGGGCCAAACAGGCTGGCCCGGCCGGGCTGCGGGTTGGCCAGTCGGGTTGGCCTGGCAGCCTCCGTTGTTTTGGTCATAATTTTTTCTAGAAAAATCGGATTCACGAACGGTCGTAAGCGTTGGAAAGCTAACTCAATTATCTTTCAAACCATTTTCAGATTCTAAGTATGCTAAAAGTTATGAATTTTTAAAGTTACAACTAATAGTAAATGAGTCTTATTCAATGATGCAATTTATCATTAAATGTTATATTTTCATTTATGACATACATTATTGCATTTATCAATGTTATAAGGACCATAAGTAATTAGTATGATGTATATAAAATACGTTGTTTAATCATGTGTTCGATAATGAATGTCAAGACCTTTCACTTTAATATCTTTTATTATTTTATTTTATTTTTATTGAGAAAATTATCTTTCACTCATTATCCATCTATTATTATATAATATTGATTTTTTAAAGTATTAAATTATATTACTTATCATGTTTTCAATATTTTAATTTTATATACATTCTAATGTTATCGTTTTTTTAATATATGAGAAAAAATATAAAGATATACGTAATTTGAAGCACCAAATGTCTTTAAAGTATAAAAATAATGTAATTTCAATATTTATATCGATGATTGAGCATAGTTAATGTGATGTAATTTGAAATTATTATTTTTAAAAAAATAAACAAAGGTTGAATATTATTATCATGAAATATACACAATTTTGATTTTTTCTTTATTACTCGGATGTTCTTAGTGTGTGATGTTAATTATATTAGTTTTACCGTTTTTATTTTCTCATATCTTTTTTTACTAGCTAGCTATTTTTTATCATGTTTTAAATTATTTCATTGTATAGTATTTAATGTTGTTATTTCGTTAATAAATAATGAAGACTTTAAAAATGAAATATGAACATGAAGTTGAAAGATCTTCATATATTATTGTTGAAGTAGAAGTGTAACGCCCCAGTCCAACTAGGACCAAAACATCACCAAAAACATACGTACATGCTTACGTGATAAATATTTTTTAAGTAAATTAACTTTAAAAATAATTTATAAACATGCAGCACCTCAATTTAAAAATGTTCAAACCACACACTAAGGTGATTTAAAAGTCAACTTTCAACAAGACTTTTCGAAATCATTAACTCACACATAACCAAATTATGACCTGTCAACAAGCAATATATATAGCCAATCAGGCCACACATTTAAAAAAAAAATGGCAAACCCTTACATACACTCAAAATATTTGTATATACAATCAAAAATTGGGCACTAGTGTCAACAACTTTCAAACTTATAAGCTTGCAGAGATTAACAGAAGCATATATTATTTAACATAGAAACATAAATCTAAAGATGGCTTTGAGCAAAAACTGTACAAGGGTCAACCATCAAAACCCAATCCAACAGCTCATCATCAACCAGCTCGATCTCCAAGACCTGAAAATATTTGGTTTGAGTGCCAGAAAACACTCAGTGGGCATTATTATTCGTCCAAGATATATTTTCATGCTTTAAAATCAATCATAAACATACTTTATAACATAGTTTACTCTTCTTCATTGGATGAGAGACCCAATGTGATCACATGATACTTTACGGTTACTTATCTAGACATTTAGTCACAAAGTGAACCGTCTTGCTTGTAAGTCGGAATTCCTCTATGCATGAAGTCTCAACACATCCAATCATTATGTAAATAATGTTATTAAAACATTTAACATACTTTTCATGGACGGATTTAAAATATAGTTGTGAGTTTTAGAAAAACCCACCTGAATGATCTCAATAAACAGTGCAATTTATGCGATGCTACTATGCTTCTCGATCGTCTCGACCTATACAAATTAAAATTTCTAAATTAGAATCCTCAGATAGGTCAATAAGGTAATAACTTAGATCATAAATAACTTAAGTAGGAATTTTCTATGTCTTGAGATCGTTTTCAATTGAATTGGAGTGAATTCAATAACTAAAAAAAAGCTCGATTTAACACATAGGAGTGAATTTTAATATTTAGAATTGCTTTTGGGGCAAAATATAACATTTGCAAATTATAGAACTAAATAACATTTTCTACAAATTCCAATTTAATTCTCAAATACTAAACTAGGACTTGAAGAATATGAATTTGGGAGCTGGGTTTATTTGATATTTTAGGGCCAACCTGAAATTAAATAGGTGAAATAATATTAGATTAAAATTTAAAAACAATAGAGAGATTTACAATTATATAAAATTATAAAATTTGAACGGTAAATTGACTGAAATCTTAAATTAAAAGAAAGTTTTAGCTGTAAACCTCACCTTTCTTTTCTTTCCTTTTTTTTCCTACTTTTCTTCTTCAATTTTTTTCTTCGTTTTTGCCTCTGACTCTTTTTCTCTTTCCTTTTCTTTCGATTTTTCTTATGTTTGAATTCTTTTCATTAACTTGGTACTCAAGAAACCAACAAAAATATATATATGTTGATTTAAAAAGCTACACGTGTACACATGTACACTTACATTAACATTTTGTTTCCAAGTGTAAAGCTGACTAATACTTTTTCTTAGATGATAGAGTTTAGTTTTAGATATGTATTTTCTAATAAAATGGCTAGTGATAGGCTTTAGTTGGTCCGAAAAGTAAGTTAATTGGTCTTGAATAATTTATTATTATTATTTTTTTTTTCAAATTATCAAATAAAATATATTTTGTTGCGAGGTCAATTAAGGTTCAATTTGGATATATATATATTTTTTTTGCACCAAAATGATCCCATTAATATCTATTTTGATAATATGAATTCTACCATTAATTGGAAAACTCAATTAAGGTTGAAAACTTTCTTGGTCTTATAATGTCTCTAGGACTATAATTTAACTAACCAAAATAGTTTGGGTTCTAATCTCATGAAATTTCTAACTATAAAATAATACCATTTTTTTTTTGGGTGTTACATCCTCCCCTCCTTAAAAAAAATTTTGTCCCCGAAATTGAATATACCTGCTATGATGAGGTTTGGATACTTTGCCAATATCTGATCTTCAAGTTCCCATGTAGCTTCCTCTTGTCCGTGTCTGCTCCATTGAACTTTCACAATCATTAGCTCTTTATTCTGTAGCTTTTGGACTTTTCTGTCGAGAATAGCTATTGGAAACTCATCGTATCTCAGATTTAGATTTACTTCTATTTCTTCCTAGTTTACGACGTGACTTGGATCGAAAATATATTTTCAAAGCATTGAAACATGGAACACATCATAAATTCCTCCTAACTTTGGCGGTAACGCCAACTTGTAGGCAACTTCTCCAATTCGTTCGAGAATTTCGTATGGTCCAATATATCTAGGCCGTAACTTTCCTTTCTTTCCGAATCGCACAATGCCTCTTGTAGGAGATATTTTCAGGAACACCTTATCTCCTACTTGAAATTATATATATTTCCTTCTTTTATCTGCGTACATTTTCTGACGATTTTGGGCCTCTTTCATTCTTTGTCTTACTTTTTCAATAACCTCAACAGTTTTCTATATAATTCCTGGGCCCAAAATTTTTCTTTCACCAACTTCATCCCAGTAAAGTGGTGATCTGCACTTTCGACCATATAGAGCCTCATAAGGCGCCATTCCAATGGTCGTTTGGAAGCTGTTATTGTAAGCAAATTCAACTAAAGGTAAATATTCCTCCCAGCTTCCTCCTTAATCCATGACTACAGCCCTGAGCATATCTTCTAGGGTTTGAATTGTTCTTTCAGACTGTCCATCAGTCTGTGGGTGAAAAGTTGTACTGAAATTTAATTTTGTGCCCATTGCATTTTGTAAGCTTTGCCAAAATTTAGACGTGAATCGTGTATCATGATCTGATGTCACTGACACAGGTGCACCATGAAGTCTTACAATTTCTCTTACGTAAATCTGTGCTAGTTTTTCCAATCATAAGGTCATCTTGACTGATAAGAAGTGCGCTGACTTGGTTAAACGGTCAACAATAAGGGCATGATTTCTACGTAATGACTTTGGTAGACTAACCACAAAGTCCATTGTGATATGCTCCCACTTCCATTCAGAAATTTCTAATGATTTGAGTAGTCCAGATGGCCTTTGATGTTCTGCCTTGACTTGTTGACAAGTCTTGCATCTTTCAACATAAGCGGCAATGTCTCTCTTCATATTTTTCCACCAGTCCCTGGATGAGCAGTGTAAGGCGTGCAATGAGCTTCATCTAAAACTTCTCTTATCAATTCTTCATTTTGTGGCACACAAATTCTATTCCCGTACATCAATGCATTATCATCTGCAACCATGAATTCTCCTAGGCTCCTTGACCTATTCTTCTTTTTATCTTCTCAAGATAGACATCTTTTTGTTGAGCTTCAACGATTCGGCCTCGCAAGTTAGGCTTCATTATCATCATTGTGATATGCGCACTTATGCTATCTGGTGGAGTTACAATTTCAATGCTAAGTGTGGCAAAGTCTCTAGTGATTTGTTCTTGTTGAGTTATCAAGTAACTCAATTCTACTCGATTCTTCCTGCTTAGGGCATCAGCAACAACGTTTGCCTTTCCAGGATGGTATTGGATAGAACAGTCATAATCTTTGACCAGTTCTAACCATCTTCTTTGCCTCATGTTAAGCTCTTTCTGCTCAAATAGATACTTTAAACTTTTGTGATCCGAGTAAATCACTCTCTTTCCACCATATAAATAGTGTCTCCAACTTTTCCATGCATGCACCATGGCGGCCAATTCCAAATCATGTGTAGGTAGTTATTTTCATGTGGTTTCAACTGACGTGATGCATACGCAATCACCTTTCCATTTTGCATCAACAAACAACCTAAACCCTGCTTTGATACATCCGTGAAAACTACGAACCCTTTAGATTTTTCTGGTATAGCTAGTACTGTTGCAGTGACTAACCTCTTTTTCAACTCTTGGAAGCTTCTCTCACAATCATCAATCCATTTGAATTTGTTCTCCTTTTTCAATAGCTGGGTCATAGGCCTTGCAATCTTGGAAAATCCTTCAATGAATCTTCTATAGTACCCAGCTAGACCCAAGAAACTACGTATCTCATGTACGCTTGTTGGGGTTTTCCATTCACTAACTGCATTTACCTTGGCAGGGTCCACTTTAATACCCTGATCTGAGACAATGTGTCCCAAAAACACCACTTCCTTTAACAAAAATTCACATTTGATGAATTTGGCATAAAGTTTTTCTCTTCGTAGTGTGTCTAGCATAATTTTCAAATGCTCAACATGCTGTTCTTCATTCTTGGAATATATCAGTATATCATCGATGAAGACGATTACAAATTTATCCAGATATGGGTAAAAAACTCGATTCATCAAACCCATAAAGACTGCAGGTGCATTGCTAAGACCAAAAGGCATCACTATAAACTCATAGTGACCATAGCATGTACGAAATGCAGTCTTGGGTATATCTTCCTTCCGAATCTTAAGCTGATGATACCCAAACCTTAAATCAATCTTGGAGAATACACCTGCTCCCTTCAATTGGTCAAATAAGTCATCAATTCTGGGAAGTGGATATTTGTTCTTGATAGTTAACTTATTCAACTCTCTATAATCTATACACATTCGGAGTGTTCCATCTTTCTTCTTAACGAACAACAAAGGTGCTCCCCATGGTGAGATGCGGGTTGAATATAACCCTTATCTAAGAGTTCCTGCAATTGAACCTTTAGCTCCTCTAACTCCTTTAGTGCCATGCGATACGGCGCTCTTGATACTAGAGCAGCTCTTGGAAACAAGTCTATTGTGAACTCAACCTGTCTGTCTGGGGGCAGACCTGGCAAGTCCTCTGGAAACATGTCTTTATAATCCCGCACCACCGGTAGATCATCAATTGTCACCTTCTCTGACTTGTTCATTATCAAACTCACTAAGAATGATTCACATCCTTCTCTTCTAAGCATCTTCATTGCTTTCATTGCATAAATAACTCTTACTCTAGCTCCCAACTTTGATCCATGAAAAATGAATTACGGCTCTTCCGGTCTTTGGAAGGTTAGCTCCTTTTCAAGACACTTAATTATGGCATGATTAGCCTCTAACCAATCCATTCCGAGGATAATATCAAAGTCTCTTAAGTCTGAAACATGTAGATCTGCACTTAGTGATCTATACCCAAGGTTCAAATCTATGTTTTTGCATATTTGATCAGTCATTAAGATCCTCCCCGAAGGTATACTTACTTCTAAGGCCTCACTAAGTTTTTCCTTAGTCAGTTTTAGCTTAGAGCATAGTGCGGCAGATATAAATGAATGTGAAGCTCCAGTGTCAAATAATGCAAGTACAAGCATATTTGATAAACTAATCATACCAGCCATATTTCCCGGCTCCCGTGCAGCATCTTGTCGATTAAGAGCAAAGGCTCGAGCATTTCTTGCCGGAGATTGACCTTGCCTTACCACTTCTTTCTCCTTATTCATTGGGCAATTATATGCCATATGCCCTTGTTGCCAGCACCTATAGCACACATTCCTTCCATTCATACATTCACCATTATGTTTCTTTCCACAAGTTTGACATAATGGTTTTTCTTGTTGTGTTTTAAGATTTGATCCTCCTCTCATCCTAGCCTTTTTATCGAAACTGCGACCCTTATTCTTGTTATCATCCCACTTTCTTTTTCTCTTCGGCTCATCAACCTTGTTCTCATGCTTGTGAAGTGAGGATTCCACATCTTGAGCTCGTTCAAGAGTTTCAACATACGTGGTCATACCGCGCCCCGTTATGATATTGTTAATCTCAGTTCGTAAGCCTATTTTGAATCTATGAGCTTTTTTCTCATCAGTGTCTGTCAGGTGTGGAGCATACCTAGACAGCTGATTAAACTTCCGTTCATAATCGTTCACGGTCATATTTTCCTGAGTTAAATGTAAGAACTCAGTTTCTTTCTGGTCCCGGTAACACATAGGAACAAACTTCCGCATGACCGGTTGCTTGAACTCCTCCCAAGTCATATTTGCAAATTGTTCAGGCGCCATCGACCTCCTATGCATTTCCCACCAATGATCAGCATCACCAGTGAGCTAGAAGATTGTACATGCAATGCGTTGAGAGTCAGTACACACCATGTACGCGAATGTGCGTTCCATCATTCGTAGCCATTCTTCAGCCTTAGTCGGTTCACCTTGATCGTTAAAGGTCGGAGGTTGGTATGTTCGAAACTGAGCGATAACACGTGTCGTATCTTCTTGTGGAGGATTTGGAGCCTGATTATTTTGACGTCTTAGCGGCATCCTATACACGTATTTCAGACATTAGATACTTTGATCGTCAAATACTCTTATAAGATTCTAAGGTAATGATACAATACACTTAGATTCATATAGATCCTAAAATTCCAATGAGCTAAAGAAGCTCTAAAGTCATGCTAGGTTCTTATGTTCAGTACATCTATGTTCAAATCCCATCTAAGTTCTGATCTAAAACTAGCTCAGATGATGTTTATGCATCAAATGGATTTGACATGAAAACACGGATAACCATGATTTATAGAACATAACTTTCACAATGCTATATAAATCATACTTTCCACCATGCTTTAAATCATACATTGAGATCACTTGTATTTGTATATCATGCATACAATCATATACATATACTTTTCATAAGAGCACTAAAGAAATTCAAAACATGAACTTTAGTACCTTCCCGGAGTAAGCTTGGCTAAGACAATAGCTGGTGGGTTATGGTTAACCATTTCAATAACACAGTACTCAAAATATTTCAATCTTGAAAACATCACAGGCCTACACTCACGTAAACCTGCTCTGATACCACCTGTAACGCCCCAGTCCCACTAGGACCAAAATATCACCAAAAACATACGTACATGCTTACATGATAAATATTTTTCAAAAAATTAAATTAACTTTAAAAATAATTTATAAACAGGCAGCACCTCAATTTAAAAATGTTCAAACCACACACTAAGGTGCTTTCAAAGTCAACTTTCAACAAGGCTTTTCGAAATCATTAACTCACACATAACCAAATTATGACCTGTCAACAAGAAATATATATAGCCAATCAGGCCACACATTTAAAAACAATACAGCCAACCCTTATATACACTCAAAATATTTGTATATACAATCAAAAATTGGCCACTAGGGTCAACAACTTTCAAACTTATAAGCTTTGCAGAGATTAACGGAAACATATAATATTTAACATAGAAACATAAATTTAAAGATGGCTTTGAGCAAAAACTGTACAAGGGTCAACCATCAAAACCCAATCCAACAGCTCATCATCAACCAGCTCGATCTCCAAGACCTGAAAATATTTGAAAATATTTGGGTTGAGTGCCAGAAAACACTCAGTGGGCATTATTATTCGTCCAAGATAAATTTTAATGCTTTAAAATTAATCATAAACATACTTTATCACATAGTTTACTCTTCTTCATTGGATGAGAGACCCAATGTGATCACATGATACTTTACAGTTACTTATCTAGACATTTAGTCACAAAGTAAACCGTCTTGCTTGTAAGTCGGAATTCCTCTATGCATGAAGTCTCAACACATCCAATCATTACGTAAATAATGTTATTAAAACATTTAACATACTTTTCATGGACGGATTTAAAATATAGTTATGAGTTATAGAAAAACCCACCTGAAAGATCTCAATAAACAATGCAATTTATGCGATGCTACTATGCTTCTCGATCGTCTCGACCTATACAAATTAAAATTTCTAAATTAGAATCCTCAGATAGGTCAATAAGGTAATAACTTAGATCATAAATAACTTAAGTAGGAATTTCCTATATCTTGGGATCGTTTGAAATTGAATTGGAGTGAATTCAATAACTAAAAAAAAACTCGATTTAACACATGGGAGTGAATTTTAATATTTAGAATTTCTTTTGGGGCAAAATATAACATTTGCAAATTATAGAACTAAATAACATTTTCTAAAAATTCCAATTTAATTCTCAAATACTAAACTAGGACTCGAAGAATATGAATTTGGGAGTTGGGTTTATTTGATATTTTAGGGCCAACCTGAAATTAAATAGATCAAATAATATTAGATTAAAATTTAAAAACAATAGAGAGATTTACAATTATATAAAATTATAAAATTTGAACGGTAAATTAACTGAAATCTTAAATTAAAAGAAAGCTTTGGCTGTAAACCTCACCTTTCTTTTCTTTCCTTTTTTTTCCTACTATTCTTCTTCAATTTTTTTCTTCGTTTTTGCCTCTGACTCTTTTTCTCTTTCTTTTTCTTTCGATTTTTCTTATGTTTGAATTCTTTTCATTAACTTGGTTCTCAAGAAACCAACAAATATATATATATATATATATATATATATATATATATATGTTGATTTAAAAAGCTACACATGTACACTTACATTAACATTTTATTTCCAAGTGTAAAGCTAACTAATACTTTTTCTTAGATGATAGATTTTAGTTAGATATGTATTTTTTAATAAAATGGCTAGTGATAGGCTTTAGTTGGTCCGAAAAGTAAGTTAATTGGTTTTGAATAATTTTTTTTTTTTCAAATTATCAAATAAAATAAATTTTGTTGTGAGGTCAATTAAGGTTCAATTTGGACAATTTTTTTTTTGTTTTGCACTAAAATGATCCCATTGATATCTATTTTTATAATATGTATTCTACCATTAATTGAAAAACTCAACTAAGGTTGAAAACTTTGTTGGTCTTATAATGTCTCTAGGACTATAATTTAACTAACCAAAATAGTTTGGGTTCTAATCTCATGAAATTTCTAACTATAAAATAATACCATATTTTTTTCGGGGTGTTACATAAAGAAGATTGTACTTCAAAATTAGATCGGAGATTGAGCTATAATTAGATTTATGATTTAATTTGAAATTATTATTTTTGAAAGAATAAATTATAGTTGAAGATTATTGTGATTTATCATTTCATGTAACGTTGATTTTTTTATTTGATGCACTAAGATGTTAATGAAATTTTATATTCATCATATTTTTTTTCATTTCATGTTATTTTTAGTGTATTTATTTATTTCAATAATAAGAGATGGTGATCATTTTTTAGAATTATCAAGATATAATTTATACATGTGAAAATAATTCGTTAACATGCTAGCCTGATGGGCTAGCCCGAAAACCGAAGGGTTAGGGTTAGGGCTAAAAATTTCCAATCCGAATTTTTTTAACCGAATAGGCCCGAACCGAATAAGCCCGAAATTGAGTAGGGTTGGCCCAAAACCGAACGGGTTGACCCGATTTACATCCCTACATAATAACCAATTCAAAATTAGTAAATTTTCTTTTTCCTTTTTTCTTCATTGTTGAACATTAGTATTCCCACCGAACTTTTGAGTTGGGAGACTTTATATGTGTATAGATTCTGGCGTTGCGAGGAGTAAATTACATTTTCTAGTATATATATAATGATTCAATTTTGTATTTGCATAAGCATAATTAATTCTATATTTCAAACAACCATCATGTGCTAATGCCAAAATAAATGAAATGTCCACATATTTTACTGTTATTTTTATGCTGCAAAATAGAAGTAAACTACCAACCAAATTTAATGTTATTTTTATGTTGTAAAATACAAGTAAACAAAGAGCCACAATGTATGACCCCCAAAAAAAAATCTAAAAACTTCAATTTTCAATTATTGAGAAATATGAAAACTTGAAGTTGGAGCAAGGTAATTTGTTTATAGAAAAAAAGATAAAAATGTATTTTAAAAGAAAAAATATAGAAAAAAGAAAAAAAATGTGGTAAGTAAGAGTTTTAGAAAATAGGAAATGACAAAATTGTATTTAAAAAGAAAAGATAGAAGAAAATGAAAAATGTCTTTAAAAGAAAGGTTGAAAAAAGAAAAAAGAAAAAATGCATTCTAAGAGAAAAGTTAGAAAAAATGAAAAATTGTCATAAACAAGAAACGAACTCCTGTGGTGGTTGTGTCATGAATGCAGCGGTTCTTGAAATTGATCGGGAGATTGAAGTTGCAAAAGAGGTAAAGTTTCTTTATTACAATTACATAATGAAGACAATTGTTGAACCTGGCTAACGGCAACTCTCACGGAGTCACGGTCTCCTTTTCAATTGGTGTTGTCTCGGAAATGACAATTCCAACGAATAAGGTCTCCTTAGCCGGTGTCGACAGCTCACACTTGCGATCCCCAACTGCTCGTTGGAGAGATAAGGTGCTATTGCCCGTCTTTTCAAGGTTTTAGATCTCTTTCGATCTTCAAGAATACAATCTTGAAGAATACAATCTTGAAACTGGATATCAATTGATGTGCTCCTTAAGCTTGAGCTGAGTAGTTGATCGGTGTATATCTCTGAACTGAGAAGCTTGCTCTGGCTAGACTCTTCAACAGCTAGCTGGATCATGAATGTTTGGCTTCTTCTTCTCTGTTGGGACTTTTTGCTGCAGATGATTAGAACTTGATCTTTGAGCTTTTCTTTTCGAAAGGTCAGTTCTTGCAAAGAGTTTGTTCACCAATAGTCATTCTAGCAGAAGTTCTTTCAGCGAAAAATCTATTCAGCAAAAGTCTATTCACAAGTTGAATCACTCATCCTTTATAGAGGAGTGAGCTTGTAACCGTTGGTGAATCAACGACTGATCATAAATGATTCGTTGATTTTTAAAGCTGTTGAGGGGCTTTTTGTTGATGTAGTTGTTGCACTGCCGTTTTTTCTCTGACAAGCTTTTACTTTAGGATCTTGGCTTGCATTAACTTCAAGATTTTCTTGCTGGCAGTTCTGGGAATTTTGACTTTCAGTTTTGACTTTTGTCTCGATCGTCAATTCTGAGCTTCAGCTGGCAGTTGTGATCTTCAGTTAGGTCATATCTTCAGTTAGCAGTTCTGCGCATCTTGTTGGCAGATTTGAGCTTCAGTTTTGACTTTCTTCAGCTGGCAATTCTGGGCTCTGGCTTCATACATCTGAGCTCCAGTTAAGCTATCTTCAGCTGTCAATTCTGGGCCTTCAGCTGGCATTTGACTTGCACATCTTCAGTTGGCCTTCAGAGCTGGCGTATCTTCAGCTGGGATTCTGAGCTAGTGTCTTCTTCAGTTGGAATTCTGAGCTGGCACTTAGCAGATTTTCAGATTATGAACTGCAGACTGAATTGCTTCGATCAATATGTTTACCATTTTGACCCTGATGGTCAATTGGCACTTTAGGCTTTGTCAGTTCCATAATTCTGACAACTTGTACATTCAGTTTTCTTGACTTACTAACTGATTTAGTAATCAAGCTTCTGCTTTCTTCTTTCTCCAGCCAAGAAGCTTTCTTCTTTCTTCAGCTCTTGGCTGGATTTGATCTGCTTCTTTTTCATCTTTCGATTGATCATGCTTTGGTTATGCTTAGCTCAATCTTTTGTTCGATTAATCACTATTTTCTGCTTGATTGTCTTTCAGTTTTCCAAAGCGTTTTGACATGTTTTGACATTTCATCAAAACCACAACTGGGATTACTTTTGATAGATAACTCTTGATAGTTTTTCCTAACAGTTACTTATAGGGCCAATTAAGAAATCGACCCTAGGGTCAATTATTTCTAGGGTCGACACTTCTCAACAGCTTCTAGGGGTCGATATATTCCTAGCTCGATTACTTCTAAGGCTCGAGACCTGCTAAGGTCGATTTCATTAAAATTGAAGTAGAGATCAACATATACCGTAACAATCAGGGGGTAACAGCGAGACCCCCATGTGCGTCTAGTAAACAATAATGACTTTTTGCAAACAATATTAGATTTATGGTGTTCGACCTTACGGTTTGCATTCAAAGCCTTGGCCGTCCAACCTCGCAACTTGCACTCAAAGATTAGGCATTCGGCCTCTAGGTTATTTTATAACTTGGGTCGTTCAGCTTCATAGCCCACATTCGGGCCTTCAGTACTCGACCTTATGTTTCGTGTTCAGAGCCTCGATCATTTTACCTTACAAATTGTGCTCAAAGTTTCGACGCTTGTCCTCCAAAATTATTTTCATGTCTTGAGATGTTCATTTCTGACTTTAGTTCAGGCACTAGTGTTCGATCCTGCATCGAATGTCATATGATTTTGTTTACATTTTGATTCATTGCCCAACTCCCATGCTGGAACTTATGCAATGGGGGATCTATAATGGTCATTTTTCATTAGCCTATTACGCTGACCCAAGAAGGTTGAACGTCATCGTTCAACTAGTTTTCAAATAGAATTGTTCAATTGAAATTTGAATGGGCAATGGAGTTTCAGTTTATACGGAAAAGTTGACAGGTTCAAAGAAGTTGGCACGTTCTTCAACAGCCTCCGCGATCCGCATAAACCATAGCTGCTACCTCCGCCTATAAAAAGAGGTCTTCTTCCTCATTTAGCGAAGACACGAACATACCAAAAGTTTTACCTTCTACCCTAGAATGTACTAAAGATCATATTTTCTTAGTTCGATCTCTCACTGATGATCTAACCGCACGATGAAGTTTCTACATTTATTTCATATTTTACCGCATTCTACCTGTATTCATTTCCTGATTTGAGCGTTGGAGGCCCAACGACTGTCACCCTCCCTCCCCCCCGATGATCATTGGCTCTTATGGTGTATAGACCGTTGTTCCGGACTAAATTGATAATTGCAGATTTCTGGATCTACAATTTATACATCATTTTTCATTTCTATTTTCTTATAGATTTGTCAAACTCTAAACATGCATATGTAATCCTTGAGTCCAAGGTATTTTATTTCTCCACAGTTGAGTTCATAAAGTTACATGTGATACCAAATAACAATCCATTTAGAATGATAGAAATATCATAACAATCCAACATATATGAGTCGACGGTCTTTTCTTTTATAAAGTTGCAAAAAGTTATTGACATGTAATCTATCAAAAAATAGACAAAAAATCATAATTCATTCGATATAATCTGTGTATTTATATACTAAATTCATTATTCAATATAATTTTATTATTATACCTAAATATTTTTTAAATTAATTCCTTATGCATCGCACAAGTGGTATACTAGTATAAATATATATGTACAAATCCAAAAACAACAACTTCAAGAACATAATTTTACTTTTGTTCAATAAAAAATAACATAATTCGACCTGCCTTTATGAAGCATAAGTGACAGCAATTTGTAGGAACGTCATAAGAAACAACTTCAAAATTGGAGGAGCAGACGCCGAGGATAGTTTTGGAAGAGAAGCTGAGGTACTAATTTTTTTTTAACTAAACCTAGCATATCAATTTAAAATTCGAGGAAAGTAATCACAATACCTACTCCCATTACGGGAAAATATTCCTGGATAGTTGCACCATTACTTTTCTTGCAGTTAGTTATTATTACTTTCCTAAATTCATTAAAATTGAAACAAAACAGTAATTTAAAAAATAAGAATCAAATTACTTTCTCGGCCCATAATCCGTGACAATTAAACGGGGCCTACGTTTCATCCGTATCTTATAATCTCTTGATGTTAATCCGATGTTGTGCATGTGTATCTCTAACACAAACTAACTATATACGGTATGTCGTGATTCTATATTTAATTTATATTATTATTATTGATAAGGAATTAAAGTAGAACTTAATTTTATACATTTACGGTATTATTCTAAGTAGATTAACAAAATTTATTTGCTAGTCAAACTTTTAGCAACTTGAATTATATAAATTTTATAAGCTAACGAGGCTTACTATGTCAATGTCTTAGCACGTGACTTGAGAAAATGCAGTCATAATTTAAAATTATCAATATATGATATATATTTCATATGGAAAAATCTTGCGTGTACTAGGTGCACATTAGACTATCAACATGTTGATCGGATCAACGCGCGTTAATTGGGTCAATGCGTTGATAAAAAAAAAAATCATCAAATTCAGTATCAACTGTAGCACTAAAAAGTATCATTCATAAGTCCTAAATATCACATGTAGTCTTAAAATGTATTAACCACAAAAAAATAGTTAATTAGTATCAACCGTAACACTAAAAAATATCATTCGAAATTTAAAAAATATTATCTATTTTAACAATTTTTGTTATCAATGCTTTGGCTTGACTCTAGTGCACAGGAGAATTGACGAATTCATATAAAATACAATATTGACAACTAAGATAAGCGCGTGTTGTAATCGGATTGTCAAACCAGATGATAACTCTTTTAGATATATGAAGTTGGGTTGAGTAATTTAATTATTTTAGTATGAGCCCAAATATATTACTATATACAGCATATACAAAATTATGCTAGGGCCTAGGAGCGACGGTGTGTTGAAAGTCAACATATTTTTTTTTCCTTAAGTTCAAAGCTTTTTCGGCCGTAGGTATAAGTTTTACAGAACTTTTTTATATTGGCACCGCCGACGACCCAACAACAATATCATATTTTTTATATATTTATTTTAGGAAAAGCCAATTATATTATGTTACCATTCAAATTGTGGATGAACTGCATCATTCACCAAAGCGGAATGAATATATATAGACCAGTTTATCAGCTGTTCATAAGATTTATATTTTCGTACAATGAGTCATCTTGATTATTGTGTGTCAAATTATTATAATTTCAGATATATATATGAGTTGTGCACCCTAATATAAAATTAATCTGCCATGCACCTGGAGAATGTCATCAACAATAAGATTCTCACAAGTATTCAGTGTCCTCATCCCATTTAACCAATTTATTAGGGCTTTATTGTCACTCTCAACTTGATCAACCCAGAAATTTTGATCTTTTGCCATTTGTAGAGAATACTGGAAGGTAGGATCGATCCTAGTGATTAGTTGATCTTAATCGAGATAAAAACATGAGATTTCTATTTTTCATCTTATAATTTAATAAATAAATTGAACAACACAACATATGCAATATTTTTATTTTTATTTTTCTGTTTCAATATTTTTCTTTCTATTTTGTTTTGGGATGTTATATTTTAATAGTATAATATATATTGAAATTTAGCATTACAATTTTTTTTTTAAAAAAGTGGGTTGTTTTAGTTTTGTGTACCTCTTTTAACATAAATTTAGATTTATGATTGACTAATAATAATAATAATAATAATAATAATAATAATAATAATAATAATAATAATAATAATAAGAAGAAGAAGAAGAGGAAGAAGAAGAACCTTGCAAAATTTAGATAGGAAGATTTGATCCCTTACCCTCTTTATTGATCTTTATTTATTTAAAAAATTCTTACCATCTGGCCAACTTCACATTTTATTAAATTTTAAAACTATATGGACACACACACGCACAATGCTATAAAAAAATTTGGAACCCTAATTTTTTTTACTTTTCTAGACTTAAGGACCAACTCCATTGTTCTCTACTTCCACAAATTGCCTTAAAATTTAGACGATATTTACTTTCTTTTCAAAGTGTATTTATTTTTATAAGCGATGTTGGTCCCGGTGCGAGTCTCTGTCAGTTTAGAGGGGGGTGAATAAACTGATTCAAAAACTTAAGCTTTGTGCGGAAAGTATAGGGCCCTGACTCGCTGTTGAAAACTTATCCGTGCACTTAATCAGTTGAGACTGATGGCTTGAAGGCTTTGCTTGTCAGTGCAGCTTATGTGCTATAGTGTGCAGTTTAAGAACATGCAAAAGCTTAGAGCATAAAATACAGCACACACAAGGCTTATAGAGGTTCGAAGGTTCCTGCTTCTATGTCCTCTCTTCCTTCTGCAGAACGGCAATCCATTATGTAAGTGTAAAGTTTCTTATTACAGTTACACAGTGAAGAATTGTGTTGGACCTGAAAACAACACCCTTCCACCCGAGCGCGGCCTCCTTTCCAACTGTTGCTGTCCCGGAAGAATGGACCCGTCAATACGCCCTTCCTCATCCAGTTTCTGGTTGACAACTCATACTTACTGGTCCTAACTGCTCGCTGAGACTTTAGGTGCTATTGCCTGTCTTTACAAGATTTAGATCTCTCTCGATCTTTAAGAAGGGAGTCTTGAATCTGTTATCGACCTGGAATGCTCCTTCAACTTGAGCTGAGTGGTTGATCTTTGAAGAACAAGAACTGAGAAGATTTTCTCTGGCTGGAAGTCTTCGTCAGCTAGCTGCTTGCTTGGAACTTGAAGCACGCCTTCTCAGTTGGGACTTTTCACACTTATGAGATTTAAGCTTCGAGCTATGGAGAGGGAGAAAGAAAGCTCGTTCTGCAAAATAGCAAAAGTTAGTTTTGCGATAAAGTCTTGCGTAAAGTCCTGGCCAGAATGAGATTCACCCCACTTATATAAATGAGCGATCTCAGTGACCGTTAGGTTCTGTTGATCGATGGTTCGATTGATTCCACCAATGGCAATTTAATGCTTATAGTCATTGAAGCTTTGAATGAACTAACCGTTGAATCAATGTCTTCTGCTCCAAGATCATCAGGATCTTTTCACGATTTTCTGTCAGGATCTTCAATGACTGATTGTTAGAGAGCAGATACTTCGGCTATCAATTTTGGACTTCAGCTGATGGGGTCTCAGCTGTCTCGGCTGCAGCTCTGAGATCGTCCAGTTAGCAGTTCCTCAGCTGCCTCAAGCTTCAGTCCTGGAATGGTCCACTTCAGCTTCCTTAATCTTCGGCTCTGGATCTTTGGCGGCTTAGCTTTAAAAAGATTTCAGTTCTGGATTCCAGTCGGCTTTCTTTTGAGCTTTTTCTCCCAACT
This sequence comes from Perilla frutescens, assembly GCA_026008535.1. NCBI lineage: Eukaryota > Viridiplantae > Streptophyta > Magnoliopsida > Lamiales > Lamiaceae > Perilla > Perilla frutescens. The sequence goes on along the minus strand of BRKX01000006.1, from coordinate 38,231,528 downwards.
GATTGATCTTTGATCAGTTAAGTTTAGTTTTGAGCTTTCAAGCTAGCTCTTCTCTCATCAGTCTTTCTTGGCTTTCAGCTAGACTGATGGTTTACTCATCTGTGGATATCTTCCAGTCTTTAGTATTTTCTTTCCCCTTTAGCTATTCAGTCTACAATATTCTCTTCCTTGTATAGCTTTACTTAAGCTTTGAAGAGTAGACTCTGACTGGTCTGGTTGTGACATCCTGTTCAGCTGGTTAACCATGCTTCAAGGTGATTGACTTTCGCTTTAGCTGAGCTGAGATTTGAAGTCTTACTTGGTCATTGCACCCAACTTCCAGCCTGAATAACCTGCAATTTTTCATATAATTTTTCCATATATTTTGACACTTCATCAAAACCATCAGTTATGCTACCTTGATAGTTTTTCCCAAGAATTTCCCCCTTTTTGATAATGTCAAAACCAGTTATACTAATGATGGAAAACTGCATAAGGTTATCTTTCATGAATGAATATCAGAGCTTATACCAATGTTTCGTATCAGAGCTTGTACTGATCTTTGATATCAGAGCTATTGAGAGCTATTAGTTTGACATTCATGAGCGTTTGATTTCAGATGAGTATCAAAGCTTAACGATTTTAAACATTCAGATATCACGGCTTTTGCTGACAGAACTTGTAGCATGAATATTGAAGCCTTTAGAGATACTGACACTCATTTTGCATAGCTTGAAAAAGCTTTAGTTATTTCAGTTCTTACAAAGCTCAATTTTGTTTAGTCCTGATTTTCATCTTGCTTTAGTTCATTATCAGAGTACGCAGAGGATGGATATTAAAGCATATTTGCATGATCAGAGCATAAACACATAATCAGAGCATATTGTTATTAACATCAATGAGCATGTTAAGAACTAATGAGCAAGAAGATGAAAAATTGAAGGGAAGTTATAGAGAGAGAGAAAATATCAAGATCTGATATTTTAAACTTCCTTCTTCAACTGGAACTGTTCACCATTCAGTTTCATCTTCTTTTGCTCGATTCTACTTTCTCATACTTGTAGGGAGAGATGTCAGGTATGTTGTGGATACCCCATTCTTGTTGCTGCTCCAGCTGGGCATTCTCTCAAGTCCAAAATAATGAGCATGTTAAGAACTGATGAGCAAGAAGATGAAACATTGAAGAGAAGTTATATATATATATATATATATAGAGAGAGAGAGAGAGAATATCAAGATCTGATATTTTAAACTTCCTTTTTCAACTAGAACTGTTCAACATTCAGTTCCGTCTTCTTTTTCTCGATTCTCCTTTCTCATACTTGCAGGGAGAGATGCCAGGTATGCTGTGGATATCCCATTCTTGCTGCTACTCTAGTTGGGCATTCTCTCAAGTCTAAAATAAATTTTGAGCTTGCCAGTCTTGCTGCTCAAATTGGACTTCCCCCTCACAAGTATCTTTCCCCTAAAAAATAGCTCCCTCCTGAAGCTATACCTCTCTTTGGATCTCATCCCAAAGAGTTAAGTCACCTTTTCCATCTTTTCCATCATCAGCATTCTCTTCCCCTTTTTTGGCATCATCCAAAAGGGCAAGTTGATGGAACTTATGAGATGGTAGGGACAATTGTGGCAGAAGAGTGAAGGAAGTTTCCAACAAGTTGACGGTGATGTGGGGAGCTTGGGAGTAGGCATGGGAGTGGACAGCCATAAATATGTCTCCTCAGCTGGCATCAGTTGAGCAATATCAGGGAGAGAGAATGGATCTTGCCTATCAGAAGAGGCTAATGCAAGGTTGAGAAGTAGCTCTTTCTCGATGGTGAAGAGTACGTCCTCATGAAGAGAAGTTGTGGATGAGTTGGAGGGCTCATTGTCAGGAAGGGGTGCATCATGAGGCACCAAGCATTGAAATCTCTTAATCATGAAATCCATGATTTATGAGACAGATGGAGGTGTACTGAGTGGACGGTTCATCCAACTCCTGCTCCAATTTCCTTCTACAATCCAAAATGAGTCACCCCATTTACTGGCCATGTGCAGCATGGTGGCATTAGTACTGATCATTTATACTGGAAGTGATTTTCTTTCTTTTTTATGCCAGCTCATGATCTAAACAAATCGCACATACACCGTAGTACATGTTCCTCGGCGCTGAGGACATCCCTGAAGAGCGGGGGATTTCATGACATTTTGAATGGGCTGTCTTGTATTTCTAATAAGTTGTTTAATAGTTGGCATGTTGAGTCATATACATAATGGGCTGGTTTAGATTGATCCTAACCAGATTTTTTTATTTATATAGTAAACTCAGAGATAAAATCTCGAATCACGTATTTGCACAAAATCTAATTTTTTTCATTCAACTGCTACAAGATCAACAATTCCATAAGCTTGAGCTTCTGTTGCTGACATAAAAACATCTCTTTCCAAGTCTTCAGATACAACCCATAAAGGTTTTTCCATCCTTTGTACATAAACCCTTGTGAGGGTTTCGCGTAGTTTCAGCAGTTCTTCCGCTTCCAGGATAAATTCTCCCATTCGTGCCTCATAAAAAGAACTAGCAGCTTGATGGATCATTACCTTGATACTAGAAAGTTTCTCTATCTGGTGTGATGAATGAAATAGATCATCCACTTGAAATCTCCATAGATGGTACTGGACATATCTTCAAAGTTGTTCGAAGGGGTAGGGGCTGAGATCCCCAATGAGACCAAAACAGCCTGTAAGCTGATGGTCAAGGCTTGCAGAAAAGCCTTCTTCCAGAGTGTCTGGGTCAGCAATGGAGGGAGGCTCGCTAGTTGCAAGTGTAGTAGACTGATCACTCATGTGAGTGAAGGAGTCTCTATCAGTCGTAGACTAATCTGCATCAGCTGGAGGGTCAGCTTCAAGGAACAACTCTTTTCCTTGAGCTGGGCTATGGTCTTTCGTAAGTTGTGGTCTTGACTTCTTTAGGCGACCAGTTTTGCCACAACGCTTTCTGTGGACATAAACTGTTGGAAAGAGATCTCTTCTGGAAAAGAGTGATCCGTCAGGAAGAGTTGTTCGATCTGCTCCTGGATGATGTGGCTAAGACAATTGGCAAACTCTATCTTGGCTTTGAATATGCCAGTGTCTGAGTTGAACTCGGCAAGTTTCATATAATGGCGAAGCTGAGTAAATATAAATGATTCCCAATCAGCCTTGCATCCAAAATATAAGACGGCCATGAGGTGAGCAGTGTTGTTAGTGAAGTGTGCGTTGTTGATGCCTCCAAGAAGGATGTGCATCACAATGTCCAAAATTTGGACGATGGCTGGTGAGAGACTGTCTTTCAAGTTATTTGAAAAGTCTCGATGTCGAACATCTAGAAGCTTCCATCCATTCCACAGTTCTATCTTGGAGAAGTGTGAGTTCATGCACCTTTAGGCCTTCGCCAGGGAGCTGAAATAATGTCATCAACGTATCTTTGTCGATGATGATGTTGTCCCCTCTGATCTCTGTATTGTAGTAGAATTCAGCTACATACGAGAGATATCTATTGTTGGGAATCATTTTTACAAATGATAGTAGCCCGCATGTCTTGAGTGACTAGAAGATCATGCTGGTCTTCTCTGCACTGATACGAGCTTGAAGAAGCTTTAGGTCGAGATACTTATCCTTTCTTAGCTTCTTTAGAAAAAGTTGTGTGTTCATCATATGGAATGGATGAGCTATGTCTGCGATGATGAACGATGTTAGCAAGAAAAGAGCTTAGATAAGTATGAGAGAAGACAAGGAAAAGGAATGTGTTGAGAGTTTAGTTATGCATTCTATCTTTTCTTTTACTTACAGTAATTTGCATACATTTAACCATGGCAATCGAGTGCCTTTAGTTGATCCACTATGTGATTTGATGGAAAATGAGCTGAATAAATGATGCATGCATCTCAGCCGTCCACTTGCACTTTCACTTTTTGATCAAGAGGCTGAAATCTGAGGGTTTTTCAAATTTGGGTAGTTTCCATAAATAGCAAAATATTTGCCAGAAATTTTGCTATTTATATCCCTCAGAAATTCGTCTCTTTCTACTTTAATGTATTGCATAGAGACTTTAATGGTAACTTAGATGAATAGTGAGTTTATTTTGAAATGTTAATGGTAACTATTTAAAAATAAGCTTGAGGATCACCGTCTTCCTTTGAAGCTAGTTCGAGCAATCCCAGTTGGATTCATAACTCAACAAATCTAGCTTCTGGCAATGGCTTGCTGAAGATATCGACTATTTGCTTCTCTTTGTTGACATATTTGATGCATATGTCTTTCTTCTCGATGTGATCTCTGATGAAGTGGTGCCTGATATCAATGTGTTTCGTCCTTGAATGTAATACTGGATTTTGAGATATTTTAATAGCTCTATTGTTATCACAGTAGATTGGCACTTCTTCAGTCTCCACCTTGTAATCTTTGAGTTGTTGCTTCATCTATAGGATTTTAGCACAATAGCTTCCAGCAGCTATATACTCGGCTTCAGTTGTTGACGTGGCAGCTGAGTGCTGCTTCTTGCTAAACCAGGATATCAGTTTGTGTAACTCCCCAAACTACTCCGTTTGGCCACGTCACTTAACATACTTATAACGCCCCAAACTACTCCATTTGGCCACGTCACTTAACAAATAACTTGTTTACTCATTTTGGAGTGCTTATTTTAAATTAAGCGGAAGCTAAGGTCGAAAAACATGAATAGGCATGACGTCATAATTCTCAATGTAAATTTTTCACGAATTAGCATGCAATCTATCGAATCTACACTATCACACAGCATAGAAGTTGATGGAAGCATTGTATAAGCCCGTCTACGTCATCCATACAATCATCTAGCCTATCGGGCTCAAGGTTGATACAACCCGCCCGTCTAGCACCCTAAATCAACAACATAGCATAGGAATTCAACGACCTATATTTACACAACATAGGCTCCTAGGTCAATCGACCCGCCTTTAAAACATTGACATGTTATATCAAGTTAAATACAATCACAACCACAAAAATCGGGCTAATCCTATTCCCAATAATCATTAATCATGAGATAAGTAGAACGTTCAATATAATTATAGTAATATACGTATCCAAAGGCTTGTAAAAGTAAACACAATCTTGTGGGGTTCTCTTGTGTTCACAACGCTCCTACTCAGGCCTCGACTTCTCAACCTGAAATTCATTGAATGAATTGGGTGAGTATTTAACAACATACTCAGTGGGGAACACTGTAAATAGTTATAGCCAATTGCACAAGTGAAAATATAACATATGCATACTTCTTTTCTTTCTGGAGACTAGTCTCAATCCCGTAGGGCCCAAACATCATGATGCCCCCGTTAATGAACGTCTTTATCCCTATAGGGATGCCCGCAGACATACTACCCCCCAGGGAGGACATTAACGAGTCTATTATCGATCCCGAAGGATCTCTTTTGTCGACCCCGAAGGATCTCTGTTGTCGTCCCTAAAGGATCTCTGTTCTGCCCCGAAGGGTCTCATTCATACATATACAATCAAAGCACAACAATAACTATAACCTTACACGTGTTCACAGTTTCGAGTTACCCCACCTTACGAGATGCTTTCACAATCTCTCAACCTTTGAAATACTTCTTGGCCGTGCACAAGTCATCCTCCTCGAGCCCCAACACGTCACCTAGCATCTTTTAATTCTCTTTTCATTTTAGACGTCGAGTTATACAATTAAATCATAACTTTGACCAAACTCATGCTATACTTTACTTTAAGGTCTTCAAACATATCCGCATTCATAATCATGCATATACAAGCTCATACTATGATTTTGGACTCAAAATACACATTAAAACTCTTTGAGACATTTAATCGAACACATTACGTGCACACATTCAAACCACATGATAATGACTCAATTTAAATCCTTTAAAAACAGTATTTCATATACAAACACCTTCATCTAAGGACTCTAGCATACATGAAAATCAACTCCATAAAGGCATCACAACAACTCCAACCAAACATCAACAAAACAAGGGAAAATTAGGGCAAAAATCCAAACCCTAGCAACAATGAACCATAGGAATTCAATATAACTTCACATATAGCTTCAAGGAGGTAAATAAACCAAAAGAAGAGGTATGGAGTTACCTTAGTTGATGGATGATGATAAGAGAATCCTCTCCCAAAGCTTGAAGAACTCCTTGAGAGAAGTTGGGAAGAAATCGTCCAAGAGTGAAGAGAATGGAAGAAATGGGTGAAGTTTGGTATTTATAGGGTGGAATTTCCGAAACAGGGCGTGACCTAGGGGGGTCGCGTTTACAGGTCGCATTTGAGCCAAAGAAAAATGGCTCTCTGAAGCTGGTGACACGCGACCGAGGTGGTCGCATTTCATGGTCGCGCTGTACACCCGTCACAATGCGACTCGAATGGGGTAGCTCTTTCTGGTCGTGCTCAAACTGTAGATTTTTGAAAGAGCTTTGATTTGAGTACTTATGGGCCTCGTAGTTCCAACCGAGTCAAACGTTATCACCTCCGGACGAAACCCTACCGAAACTCAGTGAGACCCTCGATTTATGCTATTTTCGAAAACACATACAATACACAACTTGAATTTTTCAAAACATATTTACTACTCATTTAAAAGACACACCAAGATTATATAAAATTAAGGTATGGTAATCATAAAACTAAACGCAATTACAATCATTCCTTAACACATAACTCGACATTTTAGTATTAAAAATTCAAACTGTATTATACACTCAGTATAATACCACTGTGTGCTAAGACGTATCGGCTCGAGTGGAACAACCTGCATTAAAACAACGGCATAATATACGAACATACCATCATAATTAATATTCAAACAATATTAATTCAACTTCATTTTCCAAAATTATAATTTATAATTTAGAAAAAAAAGGGACGGGGTATCACAATCTCCCCAACTTTTAAAAATTTCGTCCTCGAAATTAGCCTAACATTTCTGTTACATTTGGATATCGAGCTACGATATCATATTCTTTCTCCCAAGTGGCCTCATCGGGTCCCTGCTGACTCCATTGCACTTTTATTAAAGGAACCTCACGGGTTCGAAGTGTGTGAACTCTTCTATCAATCACAGCAAATGGGGACTTCTTCATATGTTAAGTCTTTTGAAACTTGCACTGTGTCATATGAAATTACATGACTAGGGTCAGACACATATCGTCTAAGCAACGACACGTGGAAAACATCATGCACACCCGCTAATCCGGAGGTTGTGCTAGGCGATAGGCAACATCACCTATTTTCTCTAGTATCTCGAATGGTCCCACATAACGTGGCTGCAACTTACCCTTCTTCCCAAATCTAACCACTCCTCTCATTGGTGCAATCTTCAAGAATACATTGTCACCAATCTCAAAGCTCACGTCTTTTCTCTTTACGTCGGCATAAGATTTCTGGCGATCTTGAGCTATCTTGGTTGTTCTTCTTATCTTCTTCAAAGCTTGAGCATCTTCTATCTTTTCTTCCTTATGAAATCTCTCTCGAAACATCGCTTAACATGAGTTCCTTATAATCTTGCATTCGAGCGGACCTCTAGAAGCTATTCGAGCAACGGAATAAAAGAAAAATTCACTAAACTTGTTCCTCGAGCACTGGATGTGCGGTCTCAACAAGTCCATCCTTCTTTCATCTTGCTTGGCTTTACTTTGGCTTCTGACTTTACTTCTCGCAGCTTTGAGAAACTTCAATGAACTCGAACTAGACGACAAACTCGAATAATCAGGCACTTACATCGAGGGTTCCTTGCACATTCTATCACATTGAAAACTCACTTTATCTTTATCTTTACTTCCTGAGGTTCGACTTCTTCGTCTTCTTGGGACGTACTTCGTGATGCGCTTCTTAAATTCTCAACACAACTTAAATCTAAACTTCTTCGTCGCAGTTGTCTCTTTTCCTTAAAGTAGTTGTCTGACTTCGTGGTTCCTGCTGGTGGTCACCGTCGCTTGCAGGCGTAACGATCGCACGTCTGGACTTTTGACTGCACGCTCGGAACTTACATGCCGACATTCCTTAGATATCTTCTAAACACAACGAGCTGAGAAATTTTCTTGGAATCGCACATCCTAAACTTTAGAGAATACTATCTGGCACTTACTTCGATTCTACTTCCTACCAGGAAATAAGATCTCTTATTCCTCCAACCTTGACTAAAAGGGATACTGCTATATACTCTCTGCTCTATTCCGAGATCCACACTTGAGTTCTATGAGTGGGAACAAAATAAACGAATGCCTCAGAGTGAGGGCTTTATCTTGATCAACAATTCCTTAACAAGCTCAAAAACTGGAAGAGGTATATAACACTAGGTTATATATGTCAAAACATTGCCCTTTTAGAGGACTTATAAACTTGAAGGGTTCTTGCATATAACAAAGATATGGAAGAAATCAACGGTTAGCAACTGAAAACCGTACTAAAATATTTTCACAAGGTCGATAGCATAGCCTATCAAGGAAATGCCATTACTAATTCTTGATGATCAAGGAAGTATCATTCAAAAGGTTGCAAATTATCTCAGTGGATATATTCAAAGGATTTCGAATGGTACAAATGGAGAATTTCAAGTGATACAAAGCTACTGAAGAGCAATTGATTCAATTAACAAGAGGATAAATCGATTCCAAAAGAGAATGAACAAATCGATTCTATTGACACGAGAATGAATAAATAGACTCAACAAAAACTTCTATCATACTGAAACTCTCAATCTACTGAATACTAGGTCTATCTTCTTAACGATCTTTTCTTTGGGTCTTCTCTTTCTTGAGCATCACGTACCTTCTTCCTGGCGAGGTTGCTATGGAGTAGCACAAGTCGGTTGGACTTCAAATGGCTTCGCTTGGTTGGAAGGTAGCTCTTTCGACTTAAGGCATCAGCTACAACATTCGTCTTTCCAGGATGATATAAGATCGTACAGTCGTAATCCTTCACCAACTATAACCATCTTCTTTGATGCAAATTCAACTCCTTCTAGGTGAAGAAGTACTTCAAGCTTTTGTGGTCGGTGTAAATCTCGCACTTGCTTCCATAAAGATATTGCCTTCAAATCTTCAATGCATAAACTACGGCAGCTAGATCGAGATCATGCATCGGATAATTATGCTCAGGCATCTTCAACTGTCTTGATGCATACGCCAATACCTTTCCATGTTGCATTAAAACACACCCAAGTCCTTGCTTCGAGGCGTCACTGTAGATGACACTTACTTCAGTCCCATCAAGAATGGTCAACACTGAGGCTGACACAAGACGTCGTTTTAATTCTTGAAAACTCTGCTCACACTTCTCGCTCCATTGGAACTTCTCATTCTTCCTCATTAATCTTGTCAAAGGGCCTGATATCTTAGAAAACCCCTCGATAAATCTTCTATAGTGGCCCGCCAGTCCTAGGAAACTTCGGACTTCATTAACATTCAATGGCGTCTTCCAATTGCTAACAACTTTCACCTTTGATGAATCTACCTCGATTCCATTTGATGTTACCACATGGCCAGGAAATGCCACTCACTCCAACTAGAACTCGCATTTTGAAAATTTTTTCATACAACCCTTCTTTCCTTAGCATCTCCAATACAATTCTGAGATACTCAGCGTGTTGCTCCTTGCTTCTTGAATAAATCAAGATATCATCGATGAAGACTATTACGAACTGGTCGAGGTACGGATGGAACACTCGATTCATCAAGTCCATGAACACTCCCGGTGCATTGGTCAATCCAAAAGGTACCACTGTGAACTCATAGTGACCATATCGCGTTCTAAATCTCGTCTTTGGGATGTCATTCTCATTGATCTTCAATTAATGATAGCCGGACTTCAAGTCGATCTTTGAAAACACACCGGCTCCCTTCAGTTGATCAAACAAATCTTCCATTCTCGGCAGCGGATACTTATTCTTGATCGTTAACTGATTCAACTCTCTATAATCAATGCACATCCGCATCGATCCATCTTTTTTCTTCACGAATAGCACAGGTGCTCCCCATGGTAAAACACTTGGCCAGATTAGCTTGTTATCAAGTAACTCCTGAAGTTGAACTTTGAGCTCTTACAACTCCTTTGGCGCCATTCTATACGAAGCTTTAGATATTGGTGCCGCACCTGGCACTAGGTCAATGGTGAACTCGATCTGACGGTCAGGAGGAATCCCTGGCAACTCGTCTAGAAGCACATCAGGAAATTCATTGACCACCGATACGTCTGACACTTGCACTTCGGTAGACTTTGACTCCACGAGGCTAACGAGAAATCCCTCTGACATTCTCTTTTCTTCAAAAACTTCATTGCCTTCATTGCTGTAATGATTCTCTTAGTTGACCTCGTTCTTGCACCATAGAAGATTAACTTAGGCTCACACGGAAAATCAAATTCGACCTCACGATCACGACATCTATTCGTGGCATGATTCTCACTCAACCAATCCGTACCTAGGATTACATCGAAATCATGTATCTCTAATACATGAAGATCTGCTCTCAGCATTCTATTATTGATTTCTAGCTTCAGGCCATACGCCATCTGGCTAGAAGAAACTTTCTTTCCCGAAGGAATATTAATCCCTTAACAATTCACCACTATCTTTACATGAAATGCTAAGCTCGAAATAGCTTTTTGGCACACTAGCTCGTTAGGTTAAGGTCATTCTTAAGGCTAATTCGAGGACTACTAAAGCACTTTTCATCCTTTCATAATCAAGAAAACACACAACTTCCAAGATTTCATTTCTTTAAAGCGTGTATCGAGAATTTAAAACATCATAGTTGATCGTGACAACAGATACATTTCATTCATCTATAGTGTCCAACTTCGGACCATTCATTCTTTTCTTTTGTCCAACTTCAGACCATTCATTCTTTTCTTTATCATGCTATCACGATTTATTCAACTCTTTAACTTCTTTAACTTCTTTCCCGACACACTCTATTCATACACCCCCATTCACATTACTCATACTTGAAAAACCTTCAAAAAGGTACATACCTTAGGATCAGAGTCAAGCCGAGTAGCAGTCGCGAACAACTACCCACATTTCTCATACATAAATCAAACACATACAGAACAAGTCTACAGGAGCGTAGACCAGCTCAGATACCAATTTGTAATGCCCCGAACTACTCCGTTTGGCCATGTCACTTAACATACTTATAACACACCAAACTACTCTGTTTGGCCACGTCACTTAACAAATAACTTGTTTACTCATTTTGGAGTGCTTATTTTAAATTGAGCGGAAGCTAAGGTCGAAAAACATGAAAATGCATGACATCATAATTCTCAATGTAAATTTTTCACGAATTAGCATGCAATCTATCGAATCTACACTATCACACAACATAGAAGTTGATGGAAGCATTATATAAGCCCGTCTACGTCATCCATACAATCATCTAGCCTATCGGGCTCATAGGTTGACACAACCCGCCCGTCTAGCACCCTAAATCAACAACATAACATAGGAATTCAATGACCTATATTTACACAACATGGGCTCCTAGGTCAATCGACCCACCTTTAAAACATTGACATGTTATATCAAGTTAAATACAATCACAACCACAAAAATCGGGCTAATTCCATTCCCAATAATCGTTAATCATGAGATAAGTAGAACGTTCAATATAATTATAGTAATATACGTATCCAAAGGCTTGTAAAAGTAAACACAATCTTGTAGGGTTCTCTTGTGTTCACAACTCTCCTACTCAGGCCTCGACTCCTCAACCTGAAATTCATTGAATGAATGGGGTGAGTATTTAACAACATACTCAGTGGGCAGCACTGTAAACAGTTATAGCCAATTACACAATTGAAAATATAACATATGCATACTTTTTTTCTTTGTGGAGACTAGTCTCAACCCCGTAGGGCCCAAACATCATGATGCCCCCGTTAATGAACATCTTTATCCCTATAGGGATGCCCGCAGACATACTACCCCCCAGGAAGGACATTAACGAGTCTATTATCGATCCCGAAAGATCTCTTTTGTCGACCCCGAAGGATCTCTGTTGTCGACCCTGAAGGATCTCTGTTTTACCCTGAAGGGTCTCATTCATACATATACAATCAAAGCACAACAATAACTATAACCTTACACGTGTTCACAGTTTAGAGTTACCCCACCTTACGAGACTCTTTCATAATCTCTCAACCTTTGAAATACTTCTTGGCCATGCACAAGTCGTCCTCCTCGAGCCCCAACACGTCACCTAGCACCTTTTAATTCTCTTTTCATTTTAGACGTCGAGTTATACAATTAAATCATAACTTTGACCAAACTCATGCTATACTTTACTTTAAGGTCTTCAAACATATCCACATACACAATCATGGATATACAAGCTCATACTATGATTTTGAACTCAAAATACACATTAAAACTCTTTGAGACATTTAATTGAACACATTACGTGCACACATTCAAACTACATGATCATGACTCAATTTAAATCCTTTAAACCCAGTATTTCATATACAAACACCTTTATCTAAGGACTCTAGCATACATGAAAATCAACTCCATAAAGGCATCACAACACCTCCAATCAAACACCAACAAAACAAGGGGAAATTAGGGCAAAAATCCAAACCCTAGCAACAATGAACCATAGGAATTCAATATAACTTCACATATAGCTTCAAGGAGGTAAATAAACCATATGTTTAAGATATCAAAGCATGAGGATCATTAGAATCGAAAACCCTAATTTTTGGGTATGAACCCTAGATTCAAATCATCATGGAAATGGTGTTTAATCACCAAAAGAAGAGGTATGGAGTTACCTTAGTTGATGGATGATGATAAGAGAATCCTCTACCAAAGCTTGAAGAACTCCTTGAGAGAAGTTGGGAAGAAATCGTCCAAGAGTGAAGAGAATGGAAGAAATGGGTGAAGTGTTGTATTTATAGGGTAGAATTTCCGAAACAGGGCGCGACTTAGGGGGGTCACGTTTACAGGTCGCATTTGAGCCAAAGAAAAATGGCTCTCTGAAGCTGGTGACACGCGACCGAGGGGGTCGCGTTTCATGGTCGCGCTGTAGACCCCTCACAACGCGACTCGAATGGGTTCGCGCTTTCTGGTTGCGTTCAAACTGTAGATTTTTGAAAGAGCTTCGATTTGAGTACTTATGGGCCTCGTTGTTCCAACCGAGTCAAAAGTTATGACCTCCGGACGAAACCCTACCGAAACTCAGTGAGACCCTCGATTTATGCTATTTTCGAAAACACATACAATACACAACTTGAATTTTTCAAAACATATTTACTACTCATTCAATACACACACCGAGATTATATAAAATTAAGGTATGACAATCATAAAATTAAACGCAATTACAATCATTCCTTAACACATAATTCGTCATTTTAGTATTAAAAATTCAAACTGTATTATACACTCAGTATAATACCACTGTGTGCTAAGACGTATCGGCTTGAGTGGAACAACCTACATTAAAACAACGGCATAATATACGAACATACCATCATAATTAATATTCAAACAATATTAATTCAACTTCATTTTCCAAAATTATAATTTATAATTTAGAAAAAAAAGGGACGGGGTATCACAGTTTGTTCCTAAGAAATTGAAATGTTCCACTGGTGCTTTTTCTGTCGATCTTGCATCCTCCGAAGTATGAGTCTGAGTAGCCGGTTATACTCAAGCTATCATCTCTGGGATACCATGACCCAAGATTTATGGTTCCCTTGAGATACTTCATGATCCTCTTTGCTGCTTCGAGATCACTTTTCTTCAGGATGGCTTGGAGTCTTGCACACAGTCCAACTGAAATTTTACCGATTCAAAGAATTTAATCCCGAAATTCACGTACCTTCGAATAACTCAGGATATTGCTGTCTCATTTTGCTTTCTATTTCCCACGTTGCTTCAGTTCGATCATAATGATTCCATTGCATAAGCACCAATGGAATTTGCTTGTTTCTTAGGACTTGAATTTTTCTATCAAGAATTTCGTGGGGTTTTTCCTCATACGTCATATCAAAACACTTTCTTTGATAATGTGTTCTGGGTCAAACACGTATTTCCTGAGCATTGAAACGTGATATACATCATGAACTTGTGACAGGTCTGGCGGTAGAGCTAATCCGTAAGCAACCTCACCAATTCTTTCTAGTATCTTGAATGGCCCGATAAATCTTGGTCTCAGTTTGTCTCGTTTTCCAAATCTCACAACACCTCATGTTGGAGATACCTTTAAGAAAACTTTTTCACCAACTTGGAATTGTAAGTTTGTTCTACGCTTGTTTGCATAAGCTTTCTGTCTGTCTTGTGCTTCTTTCATTCTTGTTCGAATTTGGTCGATCATCTTGATAGTGGTTTGCACGATCTCTGGACCCAAAATTTTTCTTTCTCTAACTTCATCCTAGTATAGGGGCGATCTGTATTTGTGACCATACTAGGCTTCATATCGTGCCATCTTTATAGTTGATTGGTAGCTTTTATTATAAGCAAATTCCACTAAGGGTTAAACATTTTCCCTGCTGGTATTTCCATCCAACACAACTCATCAGAGCATTTCCTCAAGAATTTGTATCATCCTCTCTAATTGACCATCTATTTGAGGATGAAAAGCGGTGCTGAAGTTCAGCTTCATTCCCATTGTTTCTTGAAGACTCTTCCGAAACCTTGATGTGAAACGAGTATCACGATCTGGCGTGATAGAAATTGGAATTCCATGTAGTCGAACAATCTCCTTCACATAAATCTGTGCCAATTTGCTTAATTCCGTTGTTGTTTTGATCAGCACGAAATGTGCTGATTTGGTCAATCGATCTATGATGACCCACACTGATGAGTTTCCTTTCACTGATCGCGGTAAGCCTACCACAGAATCCATTGTTATATGCTCCCATTTCCACTCTAAAATTTCCAACGGCTGCAATAATCCCGAAGGTCGTTGATGTACCACTTTCACTTGCTGGTATGTTAAACATCTCTCCACAAATGTGGCTATCTCCCCTTTTCATATTATTCCACCAGAAATATTGTTTCAGGTCCTTGTATAGCTTTGTGCTACCTAGATGTGCCATGTAGAGAGTATTATAAGCCTCTCTCATAATTTCTTGCTTCAATGTGTCATCACTGGGAACGCATAATCTGTCACGGAACATTAAAGCTCCATCGTTATCTTTCCTAAATTCTTTCGGTTCACCCACTTTGACTCTTGTCTTATCTTTTCTAATCATTCATCTTCTTTCTAAGCATCTATGATTCTCGACCGTAGTTCTGGTTTGGCTACAACTGTGGCTATTACACTTGCTGTAGAGCTTGGTGCAAACACTAACTCTAATTCTATCTTTTCTATTGCTCTCACAAGTTCCTCCTTATTTGTGAGCAGACATCCCATCACTCCTTGTTTCTTTCTGCTCAATACGTCGGCTACTACATTTGCTTTCCCGGGATGGTAATGTATTGACGCGCGGTTGTTTCGCGCTCAAAATGAATTTATATGCTCCTGTGCCCACAGCGAGCGTAGCTAGCTATGAGTAAGGGTCGATCCCACAAAGAGCTGATGTGATTCCACCTTCGAGTCACCAATCAAATAGGGGGGGTTTTGTGTTGTCACTGTACTAAAAGTAAATCTGCAAAAATAAACTAAAAATAATATCAAATAACAAAAGGTTCCGGGATTGAACTAGATTCCAATTTAACTCACACTCACTCGATCATGGGCACACTGATTTTCCTGTATGACTGAATCACCCAGTTATAGAGATCGGATTCCTCACTACATCTCCTCATTCATCCTTTCGATTTAGATTTAAAAGTGATTCCTTGTCAATTAAATCCCTAACATACCACCCACCTCCCGGTTCCCCTAAGAGATGTAAATGATATGAAGCATTGTGCCTCTAGACCAACCTAAGTTTGTTGTGTTTACTGATTCCTCGTGTGCCCACAACAACCCACCAAGTTCCCAGCTACTATCGAATTAACACACAGTCACGATTCATTAATTCTTTTAGCCCTAGAATGCCCATTACGACTAAAGAGTGATCAGCCACATTAGTCATATTAAACACGCTTTTTTTCTAGCATTTGAACAAAACCTAGCAGAAACTCATTCGTACAGTCAAATGCCCACACGGCCTCACCAGTTTTAAGTGTGTGTTAAATCTTCATCTTTGTTCAACCCGGAATATAAATCTAGCTACTCATGCTAGATGGAATTATAAAGACATAAAATAAAGACATGATAAACAATAAAAACTTACTGGAATTGAATTAACACTCGTCCAACTCCAATGCCAAACGTAAACAACATTAAATATAAATCCTAATCCCTGTGGGCATAAGGCCCCAGGTTGTCTTGCTGCCGAAGCAGCGTTGAAACTAAACTATGTGCGAAAATAAAAGTGCAGCAAATAATATGGTATAGAGTTCTCCTTTTCTCACTATCAAACTAGTATTTAAAAGAGTACAAAAGATCAAATAAAAATCCCCCAAAAAGGGAAAACTTCCATATCTACCGGATTGCTATGCCTCACTGGACTCTGACTGGATGAGGAAACTTCCTTATCTGCTGGATCTCCTATCCCCGCTGGACTCTGACTGGATAAGGAAACTTCCTTATCTGTTGGATGAATCCCGATATTTATGGAATCTCATCCTTATCTTCCAAATTGTTGTCCAAGAGTCCATCTACGAACAAACTTTCCTTCTTCCATTTAGATTTCAATTCTGATAAGGATCCAGTGCCAAATTTTATCTTCTTTCAATAGAATCCCGCTTTTTCCGGGAATGCCCTCTTCACGGCCTCCTCTGAATCTGCGCGAGTACTGTGGGCACGACATCTTCTGCTCAAGTCGATTTTTATCTGATATGCCCATTTCATCCATTTCATTTTATTTGAAGGCTAAAACGCCTCTTTCGCCAGATTCGACTCTCATAATGCCCAAACCACTTTCCTGGTTCTTTTCCGACATAAAGACACTAAAAAGGATATTTAGAGCGACTAAAATGCCCAGAAAAATGTGAAATAAATGGACTCATCACACCCACACACTTTAGTCATGATTGTCCTCAAGCATGGGGTACGAAGAACCCAGAAATGAAAAACAAAAGGGAAAGGAAAAGAAACAGACACGAAAGAAACAAAACATGCAACCTGTTAATCCATGTGGGCACAACGTTTCAACAACAAACTTTATTGTGTAATCAGCATGCCCTAGCAAGTCAAAATTGAGTTGAGCGTATAGGTCCTCCCACACTCTCTTCACACAGTGTTTAGGCTCAGTGTTTACACTCAAACTCAATCATTCGATACTTATTCATTCCATAAGCTTGCTAGTGCTCTTTCTTCAATTTCATAAATGGAAAAATGCATAAGTATCAAAAGGACTTTCATGGGCTGTAATGGGGCTCTTTAGGTAAGGTAGGATTCTATAGGTACTGAGCTAAAACTCTCAGGAGCATTGACGGGACATACCAACAACTTTTTTCTTAATTCCTCATGCCCTCATTCACTGTTCAGATTATAAATTTTTCGATAGTGTGGGCATTCTGAACATTCGGACTAGGGGAAACTTTTATTTTTTTATTCTTTTTTTTTCTTTTTTATTCGTTCTCCCTATCTTTTTTTATTGCATTTTCATTTTTTCAAAACCGTCCAGTGACTCCCCCTACTTTAGGTTCTTATAATGCCCTGGCTTTATATAGTGAGGTATATCAACAAAACTGCTAGGGCATTTTATTGGCTCAAAAGGGCTGCAAAGTTGTGTCAAAGGTTGGTTTTTTATTTGGCTTAGTGGGCTCAAGCAAGAAAAATGCCTAAATCATCTACACCTGCATTTTAAACTTTCTGATTTTAAAGTAGACCAAAAGCAAGTTCTGGAAATTCTAAGCACAGAATGTACACACATGAAAGAAGAATGCTGTAAAATGGGCATAACAGCGCAGGCTCAAATCTCACCAGGTTTATGCTCAACTCATTCATCATTCCTGCTTTTAGTGTGGGCATGCTGACTCGATTAGAAATTTATCAACATTAACAACCAGAAACTAGTGCCCCCAAAAACTTCACAGAAAGCATGCTTAACTCAAAACGACCCACCAACACACTTTGCACGAGGCAAAGTGTTCAAACAGACATCAACAAAAAGAAAATAACAACACCTAATACCCCGACCCACACACTTTGCTTGAGGCAAAGTGGGTAGCATAAGAGCGATACCTAAAAACTGAAAATAAAAGAACATAAAAACTAAAGAAAATGAATTGAACCAGGTTAGTTCGGGGCGGATGTCGGGTAAGTGAAGCCAGCATGTTTGAAATATGCAGTCAGGGTTTGTTCAAACTTGCTCAAGCAGGCATCAGCAGTCTGATACAGGGCATTCTCAATGCTATCCAACCTCTTCATGGTCATTCTGACAGCAATTACTTCTTCTTGTGCCCTTTCTCCTAGTGTCTTCCTGCTTGTTCCTGTAGACACTGAAAACAGAATGCTCGAAGGGTATGCCCTCGGCACAAAATGAACAAGGTTGCCTTCTCATCCTTAACTACTTCTTGCATTTTTTTTTCAAGCAGACACTAGAAAACTCTCCAAATCTAGTTTGATAAATCAGAGAAAATAAATAAATAAAAAAAAATTACTGAAAATAAAATAAACTAAAAAAAAAACCGGGGTTGCCTCTCAATAGCGCCCTAGTTACTGTCGTGGGCACGACATTCCTCTATTCAGATATTACTGGGCTCCGCGAGCCATACTGCTCTTTCTTCAGGATCGGTGTGCCCTAGGTAAGGTTTCAGTCTGTGCCCATTTACTTTGAAATGCCTTCCTGTTTTTCGATTTTTCACTTGTACTAGCTCATTAGGAAATTCAGCATGCACTTCAAATGGCCCGACCCATTTGGTCTTTAGACTTCCTCCCATGAGCTTGAATCTGGAATGATAAACCAGTACTTGTTGTCCCGGAGTGAACATTTTCCATTTAACAACCTGATCATGGAGTCCTTTCATTCTTTCTTCTTAAAGAATATCATCATCATTGACTTCCATGCCCGTTTCTTCCGATTCTTCGATCTGGAACTTTTTGTTGTGCCCAACTTGCTCTCCATTAAGCTTCTAAATGCCCCATGGTGGCTTGTGTTCCAACTTCGGTGTTGGCATAGTAGAAGGTAGCATTTTGTCACTATCGCTTCTTATGGGCACATTGTAATTCATTACTCCAGGTGGCATCTCCTTAAGTGAATGAAGCATATTAACTGCATCTTGAATTTCATCATCTTCATCAAGGGCATCTTGATCAGTTAGTCCTTCCTGTAATGCCCTTTCCAGAGGTTCTCGAGAAATTTTCTGTTTATCTCGAATGGGCTCGAGAGTAGGCTGACTGACTTCTTGTGCCCCATTCTCTGATGATTGTTCTCTTGTTGTGGGCACATCATTTTCCATTTCAGCTGAACAAACCACTTCCAGTAAATCCTTCCCACTCTTCAAGGTCACAACATTAACTCGTTCATAAGGGTTCTCCACTTGGGATGGAAGTTTACCAATTTTTACTTCCAATCTGTGAACCGTTTGGGCTAATTGAGCAATTTGTTTGCTCATATTGGCAAAGTCCGCTCTTGTCTCTTGCTTAAATTTTTCATTCTCTTGCGCAGCCTTCACGTTTTCTTCTGCCAAGGCTTGGACTAAATCTTCCAACCTCGATCTCATTTTTTCCTCTGGTGGTGGAGGTCACATCGGTGGAGCATCTTCAGGCCTTCTCCATCTGAAGTCCTCATGGTCTCACCAACCTGAATTGAATGTTTCAGAGTGAGGATCATATCTCCACTGATGGTTGTTGTGTCCTTCCACATCATTAACGTTTTGTATCTCCTCCTGCATTGGGCATTCGGCGGTAAAATGAAGCACACTTTTACACACCCCACATGATCTGGGATTTCTGCATGTGATTGCTACTGTAATAGCCTTTCCAATTCATTCACATAACTTTTCAATCATGCTCTCATCATTGGATGATTTCCCAAATGCATTTACGCTTCTTGTGCCCTTTCCACCAAAATCTCGGTTGTCTTCAGCCATCTCGATCAGAATTCTATAGGCTTCAGTTGGTCGCTTGTTCAATATGGACCCTCCACAAGATGCATTAACAATCGTCTTCTCATGTGGCCCCAACCCTCCAACAAAGTGTTGGATCAGATCATAATCAGTTATCTGGTGCTGTGGGCATTTCACCAGCATATTCTGGAAACGGTCCCAGTAATCATAGAAAGTCTCGTTCATGCCCATTTTCAGACTTCCGATCCTTCTTCTCATCTCCTGCACTCTGGAAGCTCGGAAATACTTCTCCATAAATTTTTGTTGAAGTTCCCCCCATGTGGTCACACTACCAGTCGGCAGAGTGTACAGCCAGTCTCGTGCCCCATCCTGAAGAGTGAAAGGGAACGAGACTAACCGCACATACTCCTCTCATCCATGGTTAGATGGTTGAGTCTGGAAAACCATCTCGAAATCTTGCAAATGCCTTTGAGGGTCCTCTCCAGTCATCCCATGAAATTTAGGCAAGATTTGGATGAAGCTTGCTTGCAGATCCCATGTCTGTGTAACTACTGGAATTGTAATGCCCATTGGGCGAAGATTCATGTTAGTTGGAAAGACTAACTGTCTCAAAGTTCTTCCTTCAACGGCCATATTATCAGTGTAGCCGTTCTCAAATTGTTCTTCCTCCTCGTGCCCTGCTTCCTCTCGATCTTCTAGTGGTGGTGTGGGCTCACGAGGTCTGTTTGCAGCTTGGCGTGCCCTCTTCGCTGCTGCTCTGTTCTTCCTCGAAGTTTTCTCTATCTTCAATCGTACAATAGATTTTCACTTGAAGAAGTGCTGGGCATCAACTTCCAGGCACACAAGCTTGGAAAGTAAAATCACCGGATATCAGCTCCCCGGCAACGGCGCCAATTTTGACACGCGGTCGTTTCGCCCTCAAAATGAATTTATATGCTCCTGTGCCCACAACGAGCGTAGCTAGCTATGAGTAAGGGTCGATCCCACAGAGAGCTGATGTGATTCCACCTTCGAGTCACCAATAAAAAAGGGAGGGTTTTGTGTTGTCACTATACTGAAAGTAAATCTGCAAAAATAAACTAATAAGAATATCAAATAACAAAAGGTTCCGGTATTGAACTAGATTCCAATTTAACTCACACTCACTCGATCATGGGCACACTGATTTTTCTGTATAACTGAATCACCCAGTTATGGAGATCAGATTCCTCACTGCATCTCCTCATTCATCCTTTCGATTTGGATTTAAAAGTGATTCCTTGTCAATTAAATCCCTAACATACCACCCACCTCCTGGTTCCCCTAAGAGATGTAAATGATATGAAGCTTGTGCCTCTAGACGAACCTAAGTTTGTTGTGTTTACTGATTCCTCGTGTGCCCACAACAACCCACCAAGTTCCCAGCTACTATCGAATTAACACACAGTCACGATTCATTAATTCTTTTAGCCCTAGAATGCCCATTACGACTAAAGAGTGATCAACCACATTAGTCATATTAAACACGCTTTTTTTCTAGCATTGGAACAAAACCTGGCAGAAACTCATTCGTACAGTAAAATGCCCACACGGCCTCACCAGTTTTAAGTGTGTGTTAAATCTTCATCTTTGTTCAACCCGGAATATAAATCTAGCTACTCATGCTAGATGGAATTATAAAAAAATAAAATAGAGACATGATAAACAATAAAAACTTACTGGAATTGAATTAAAACTCATCCAACTCCAATGTCAAACGTAAAAAACATTAAATATAAATCCTAATCCCTGTGGGCATAAGGCCCTGGGTTGTCTTGCTCCCGAAGTAGCGTTGAAACTAAACTATGTGCGAAAATAAAAGTGCAGCAAATAATATGGTATGGAGTTCTCCTTTTCTCACTATCAAACTAGTATTTAAAAGAGTACAAAAGATCAAATAAAAATCCTCCAAAAAGGGAAAACTTCCATATCTACCGGATTGCTATGCCCACAGGACTCTGACTGGATAAGGAAACTTTCTTATCTGCTGGATCTCCTATGCCGGCTGGACTCTGACTGGATAAGGAAACTTCCTTATCTGTTGGATAAATCCCGATATTTATGGAATCTCATCCTTATCTTCCAAATTGTTGTCCAAGAGTCCATCTACGAACAAACTTTCCTTTTTCTATTCAGATTTCAATTCTGATAAGGATCCAGCGCCAAATTTTATCTTCTTTCAACAGAATCCCGCTTTTTTCGGGAATGCCCTTTTCACTGCCTCCTCTGAATCTGCGCGAGTACTGTGGGCACGACATCTTCTGCTCATGTTGATTTTTATTTGATATGCCCATTTCATCCATTTCAGTTTATTTGAAGGCCAAAACACCTCTTTCGCCAGATTCGACTCTCAGAATGCCCAAACCACTTTCCTGGTTCTTTTCCGACATAAAGACACTAAAAAGGATACTTAGAGCGACTAAAATGCCCAGAAAAATGCGAAATAAATAGACTCATCACACCCACACACTTTAGTCATGATTGTCCTCAAGCATGGGGTACGAAGAACCCAGAAATGAAAAACAAAAGGGAAAGGATAAGAAACAGACATGAAAGAAACAAAACATGCAACCTGTTAATCCATGTGGGCACAGCGTTTCAATAACAAACTTTATTGTGTAATCAGCATGCCCTAGCAAGTCAAAATTGAGTTGAGCGTATAGGTCCTCCCACACTCTCTTCACACAGTGTTTAGGCTCAGTGTTTACACTCGAACTCAATCATTCGATACTTATTCATTCCATAAGCTTGCTAGTGCTCTTTCTTCAATTTCATAAATGGAAAAATGCATAAGTATCAAAAGGACTTTCATGGGCTGTAATGGGGCTCTTTAGGTAAGGTGGGGTTCTATATGTACTGAGCTAAAACTCTCAGGAGCGTTCACTAGACAAACGACCAACTTTTTTCTTAATTCCTCATGCCCTCATTCACTGTTCAGATTATAAATTTTTCGATAGTGTGGGAATTCTGAACATTCGGACTAGGGGAAACTTTTTTTTTATTCTTTTTTTTTCTTTTTTATTCGTTCTCCCTATCTTTTTTTATTGCATTTCCATTTTTTCAAAACCGTCCAGTGACTCTCCCTACTTTAGGTTCTTATAATGCCCTGGTTCTTTTAAAGCACTCAAGAGAGCTTTGGAAACGTGGCAGCACTATTTATGGCCTAAGGAGTTCGTGATTCACACGGATCACGAGAGTTTGAAGCATCTAAAGGGCCAACAAAATCTGAACAAGTGACATGCACGATGGGTGGAGTTTATCGAGTCTTTTCCATACGTCATCAAGTACAAGAAAGGCACCAATAATGTTGTTGTTGATGCATTGTCGAGAAGGTACGTTCTCTTAAACCTAATGCATGCTAAGATGTTAGGATTTGATGCAATTAAGGAGTTATATGCATGTGATGAATTTTTCGCCCCTATCTATGCTGAATGTCGTTCAAAATTGCGTGCATATGATGGATATTTCGTGCATGATAGGTTCTTGTTCAAGGGTTCACAGTTATGCATTCCTAAGTCTGCTATGCGTTAGTTGTTAGTTCTAGAATCGCATGCGGGAGGTTTAATGGGTCACTTTGGTGTGTCTAAAATGTTAAACTTGCTGCATGAGCATTTCTTTTAGCCACGTATGAAGCATGATGTTGAGAATGTGTGTAGTAGATGCATTACATGTAGAAAGTTGAAATCTACCTCACACCCGTTTGGTTTATACACGCCTCTACCAGCCCCGTCTTCACCGTGAATTGATTTATCTATGGATTTCATACTTGGTTTGCCACGGTCTAGATCTGGTCGAGACTCCATCTTTGTTGTAGTTGATAAGTTTTCCAAGATGTCTCATTTCATTGCATGTAGGAAAACCGATGATGCTGTACACATTGCCAACTTGTTCTTTATTCATGTTGTGCGTTTACATGGAATACCTAGAACTATTGTTAGTGATAGGGATTCTAAGTTTCTTGCACATTTTTGGCGTGTACTATGGGGTAAGTTAGGTACCAAACTGTTGTTTTCTACTGCATGTCATCCAAAACTTTAGGTACTTTGTTGCGTGCTTTAGTTAAAAACAACTTGAAATCATGGGAAGATTGTTTGCCATATGCTGAATTCGCCTATAATAGAGTTGTGCATTCATCTACCAATATGTCTCCGTTTGAATTTGTTTATGGTTTTAATCCGCTAACGCCTAATGATCTGTTGCCTTTACCTGTTGAGCATCTAACAAGTGTTAAAGGTACAAGAAAAGCGGAACAAGTTAAGGAGAGGCATGAGAAAGTACGTGCGCGTGTTGAAGCTGTTGGTGCACGTAATGCTGTTCAAAAGAACAAACGGCGCAAGCAAGTGATTTTCCAGCCTGGAGATCGCGTTTGGATTCATTTGAGTCCCGGATGGTTTCCTAACTTGAGAAAATCAAAATTGATGCCTAGAGGAGATGGACCGTTCACCATGTTGAGTCGAGTCAATGACAATGCATATCGCTTTGATTTACCCAGTGAGTACAAGTGTTCATCTACATTCAATGTTGCTGACTTATCTCCCTTTTCTGCAGATGCTGAGTTCAATAATGATGAGCCTGTGAATTCGAGGACGAATTCTTTTCAACAGGGGGGGAATGATGAGGTCGAGCTAGGCAAAGAAGAGGATGATCCGGAGCTACAATTGAGAGGTCCTATGACGCGTTTGCGAGCAAAGAAGTTACAAGCTTATTTACAAGCTTCCGTACGTCGTAAATTCGTAATGTATGAAGATGAAGTGAAGGGCAGCTCAAGATTGATCACCATGATATCCATTGATGATGAAGAAGGAAGCATGAAGACGTGAGAAGAAGAATCATGCCATTTGGAAGTGTGCATGAAGAGTTCTACGCGTTTGCATGGGAATCCGACAAGTTGCTTTTTTCATGCAAAAGGTGGCAAGAATTAATTAACCATAATATGGGCCACGAATTTAATCACTTAATTCAGCCCATTGTTATGATTAATTAGGTCCAATTAGGTGCGAATATTGAAGCCCAAAATCAGTTTGTGATTTATCCTTATCTAGTTAGATTTAGATAGATTTTTCTTATCTTATTTTTGGTATCTTTTGATTTCATCCTAGTTTGTTTAGGATTAGTTTTGGATCAGTTTTTATTACTTCTAGGACTCTAATTTTCGTCCATTATGCTTAGTAGAAATAGGGATACCATGTGTTACATTAAAAGTGAGACAATCACATGAATACAAGAAGTTATTTCACTTTTGTCTCCTGATCTTCTGTTGATTGAATTTATCCTCCAAACATTCTATTGATTTAGCAAACCAATAGTCTTATTTAAGTTCTTCAGGGTATAATTAATTACTTGGGAGAATTGCTATCCGGAGAAGCTAGACGTGCGCGTTCGGGTTTTCAACACGGGTTCGCCGAATTTAGCCGATTCCACAACATACATCGTCGCCGCTCATCTAATCAATTCCGACGACCACCACCACCAATTCCAGCCATACCACCGTGATTCCAGCCACCTCAAGCCATTCAAGTGTTCCATCGAGTCCTAGTTCGAGTCTACGCATTCTAGTAAGTTCTATTTCCGTTCGAGTCTTGTTCGTTCCTAGCCGAGTATTTTTATGTTTTCTCTTTATTCGTATTGATCCCTTACGCATCCGACGTTATTCCGTTCCTTGCTTCTGCATCCTTTCATCCTTTCAAGAGCCACGTCGATTTCTGTCGTTCGTGGTTCAATACGTTGTTTTTGTTCATTTTCTCGTTTTGAGTTTTTCGAGTTATAATACTTGCATTGTTCATTGAAAAAAAAAAGAAGAAGAAAAGAGCAGAGGGATCGAATCCCTACAGCACAAAAAAATCGTCAAAAAAAAAATGAAAATCAGATTGTTTATTGTGTTTTTGATTTTAATTCCTTGTTTTTAGATTTGTTTCCATATATTTAGGGATTTTTAGATTGTGTTCACATTGGTTAAACACATCCAAAAGTCTTTTTCTTTATCTACTAGATTTATTTCCTTGTTTAGATTTCCTTCCATCTTAATCCATATCTATTCAAAATCTTCCATCCTCATCCATTATTTGCGAGTCCTAGCATCTGTAGGGTTCGAAAATTTCAGTCCATCTACACCTACTCCCGGCTCACCCTATACACCACATAGTCCATACACCCGTATACCCATACACTCGTACACCCGTACACCCGTGGTCCATATACACCATCTACCCGAAATACTCATTCCACATGCCTACTTCTACTCTTAGCAACCTTCCGGCTTGATTTTATCCGTTGGAGCTTGAAGAAGACCCAGAGGAGCTAGTAAAGAGAAGCTGCTGAATTTTTCGATCAACCCACCCCCAAATTTTCACTCCACACGTGCACCACATCAATTTGAGAGACATACACGAGTGGAAAAATCAAGAGTGCTTAAACACGAGTGTTTGTGAGGATTGTGAGGTACAGACTTTATTTCTTCACGTTTGTTCGTCTGTGCAGGTGCAATGAATCCATAGAACACAAAACCACCAAATACTAAAGGAGGTCAACACACACCCCTTTTGGAAGATCCCAAATCGTCCCATGCAATGGAAGAGACGTCCTACATCGCTGAAAAGCAGTGGGACGCCAAAGACTCCAAATACCATTTTGATGCACTGTCTCAGCATATGATGCGCATGCAGCGCGAATCTGAGAACCGTATGGCCGATGCCTTGGCCAAACTCACGAAGCAGATTGAGTCCCTCAAAACTCAGTTAACTGCAGCTCGCACAGTGCAAGGAAACTGTTAGTGCCATCGTTATGCACTAAGTTTTGTGTTGTTAATTGGCGAGATATGTTCGACAATGTGTGCCTGGGTATGTCCCACGAAGATTTGTTTTCCGCTGTGCAAGAAAAGAAAGAACAGTTGGTGAACTATTCCAGAGTATGTCCCAGACAGAACCAGAGACACTCTATTTATGGCAGTTTCTTTGTTGGAAAGATCTTGTGTCGAAGGAGTTTGGAAGGTCAAGATTAATTCGTTTTACTGCCTTGTGGTGTAGATCCAGTGCTGAATTAACCCCTCTACACATGGAGAGTATCTACACATGTATGGAAGGCCACAAACCACAATCCACATACCATATTTGTGGCGGATGGAGATCAACGCCTATATGAAGACCGAATTGAGGAGCAATCGGTACCACTGATATTTTGTTTAGATTCTAGTGTTAGAATCAGTTTGTGGTCGTTTTGTTGTAACTAGTAGTTGTTCATTAAAACATTCAAAGTGATAGACTAGTCTTGAGTGTTTATGAGTGAAACACGTGAGGGGATTTTTTATTCCAGTTTTATACGTAATCTCGGGAGAGATTGTAAGTTGAAGTCGTGGGTAGCTAGAGGGAGTCTAGTGTCACGGTTGTGAGGGGATGTTACAACTTTCGGCTAGCAAAAGAGTTCGAGGAGAAGAACGGGCGACATAAGGCGGGAGGCTTGTATGTGTAAGATCCTTAATATACTCTTCGAAGGTGTACCAGTCGAATCTTCAAGTTTGGGAGCAATCCCCCCAGAGTAGGTTGGTTGAACCGAACTGGGTTATCATCTTGTGCGTTTTTACTGCTTTGTTATTTTATGTTCTTGCATCTGTCCCACACATATCACAGAACAGTTTTTAAGGAGTTAACTAAAAACGTATAAGCATGGATTACTGTTTTTCAATTGGCACCAGAGCGGGTTGCCTGTATTCAGGGTTGATCTTGGGGAATTAATCCGTGTTACTATGTTGTTTTTGCCGAGATGGACTCGATGAAAGAAGGAGCCTCGACGGTGCAACCTCCGCTCCTTGATGGCAATAATTATACCTATTGAAAAGCTCGTATGACAGCTTTCATTCGCTCAATTGATGAGCGTGCCTGGAAGATGGTGACTAAAGGGTGGAAGCCTCCTATCAAGAAGGATGAGAAAGGCAAAGCGGTGCTGAAGCCAGAAGAAGAGTTTGACGATGCTGATTATCTGATCATGGGGCTAAATGCTAAAGCCATGAACGCCATTATTTCTGCAGTGGACATGAACGTGTTCAAACTCATCTCCACATGTGACAAGGCAAAGGATGCATGGGATATTCTTCAAACTGCTTTCGAAGGAACAAGCAGTGTTCGTGCATCTCGTATGCACCTCCTCACTACCAGATTTGAAAACCTTCGAATGGATGAAGGTAAAAAGCTTACTGATTTCAACACCAAGATTTTGACATAGCTAATGAAAGCTTTGCACTTGGTGATGCCATACCTGAGGAGAAACTTGTGAGGAAAGTTCTGCGATCTCTTCCCAAGAGATTCGCATATAAAGTCACGGCGATAGAAGAGGCCAAGGACGTGAGCAAGATGAAGTTACAGGAGCTGATGGGGTCCCTGAGGACTTTTGAAATGGGTCTCACAGATGAAGAGACAATTCAGAAGAAAAGCATAGCTTTTCAAGCCGGCTCCAGTTCTGATGGTCCAAGTAATGTCCCTGACAAAAATGATCTGGCTGAGTCAATTGCCCTTCTGACAAAGAACTTCTCAAAATTTGTCAAACGTTATGAGAAGCCTTCACAGAATAATTCTGTCAAGAATAGATTCTCCAAACCTCGGAGATCTAAAGATGAAGATTTCATTGAAGATAAACAGAAGGAGGTCAAGTGTAGAGAATGTGGTGGTCTTGGGCACTATCAAGCTGAATGTGCTAACACCTTAAAGAAGAAGAATAAATCCTACAGTTCCACTCTTAGTGAAAGTGATGATCCGGATGATAGTGGGAGTGATGAAGAATGCGTGAGCAACCATATTGCTTTCATAACACATTCTAACCAAGAACCTGTGTCTAACTCTGTCCCTGACAGACATAATGACAATGTTTCGGAATGCAGTGATGATGAAGAATTCACTGAAGAGTCTGCTATAGAAGCTCACAAAAAGCTTCATGAGAGCTGGATCATGGTGGTTAAAGTCAATGAAGGGCTGATGAAAGAGAATGGTGATCTCATTAAAGAAAGAGATAGTTTGTCCACACGCCTCAGTGAATTGCAGAATGACCTTCAACAGTCTAAAAACAATTCTCACTCTCAGAATGGTGAACTGCTTCATCTTAAGAAGATTGTCAAGATGATGAATTCTGGATCATCTCAGCTCGATGACATCCTTTCTAAAGAAAAAAGTCTGCAGGACCATACAGGTCTTGGATACACTGGTGGAAAGTTTTCCGATCGTTTCTGTCAAGGACAAACATCTGGAAAGCACGATGAATCTGTTCCAGAACCTGAATTTAAATCTGAGATCAAGCAGCCACAGCCTCAAAAGTCACAGCCTCGAAAGAATGGAGTTGTCTGCCACTATTGTGGAAAACCTGGTCACAATCGACCATATTGTAGGTACTATATCAATGATCTCAGAAGAATGAGAAGGAAAGGTCGATCTCAGAATAACCTAAATTTCAAAAGACAATCTGTGCGGAACAGATCCTGGAACAGTCACAGGAACTATGTTGTTCACACCGCCCTCAATATTCACGCAAAGAGCAGCTGGTACTTTGACAGCGGATGCTCGTGACACATGACTGGAGATGCCAGTATGTTGAAGAATATTCAAGAGGATTGTTCTTTTCAATCCGTTACGTTTGGAGACGGTGTTAAGGGAAGAGTTCTCGGCCGTGGTCATCTAAATGTTGAAGGGATGCCCAACTTGGAGGATGTTCTTCTTGTTGAAAGACTGAAAGCTAACTTAATTAGCATAAGTCAACTCTGCGATCAAGGTCTCTTGGTTCATTTTACTAGAGACAAATGTCTTGTGAAGAACAAAGAATGTGTGCTGCTGATGGATGGAGACAGATCAAGGGACAATTGTTACCTTCTCAACATGAAAGGTAATTGCTTCAGAACTCAACTTGATGAAGCAAACATATGGCATGAAAAGCTCGGCCATGTGAGTTACAGAAACATGCAACGACTCTTGAAGACAGAAGCTGTGAATGGAGTCCCGAAGTTTGATATTGATCGTAGCAAAATTTGTGGGCCATGTCAAGTAGGAAAACAGATTCATACATCACATAAATCTGTTAAGAAGATTACCACCTCAAAAGCCTTGGAGCTGTTGCATATGGATTTGATGGGGCATGTTCAAACTGAAAGTATTGGACGGAAGAAGTTTATTTTTGTGTGTGTGGATGACTTCACACGATTCACTTGGGTGGAGTTCCTTAGAGATAAGGGAAAAACTTTTGAGACGTTCAAAAATCTTTGTCTCAAGCTTGAAGTGGAGAAGGCAACAGCTGTGATGAGAATTCGAAGTGATCATGGTCGTGAATTTGATAATGCTTACTTCAATTATTTTTGTGAAGAGAAAGGTATTGCTCAGGAGTTTTCTGCACCAAAAACGCCTCAACAAAATGGTGTTGTTGAGAGGAAAAATCGGACTCTTCAAGAAATAAGCTGAGTCATGTTGAAGGCAAAAGCTGTCCCTGACAATCTATGGGCTGAAGCTGTGAGTACAGCATGTCATGTTATTAATCGGGTGTACTTCAGACCTAAGACAAGAGTTACTCCCTACGAGCTGTGGAAAGGGAAGAAACCAAACTTAAAGTACTTTCACATATTCGGAAGTACTTGCTATATGTTGAGGGACCGAGAGCAGCTTGGCAAGTTTGATGCCAAAGAAGATGAATGCATTTTTCTCGGATATTCGAGAAATAGTCGGGCCTATCGTGTGTTCAACAAGAGGACCAAGACGGTGCTGGATTCCATCAATATTGTTGTAGATGATCTGGAAGAACCTATTGCCCAGATTGATGAGGAAACTGTTGAAGTTACAACTCCTGTGCCAGCTTCTGTTCCAGACAGTTCAGAACATCATGATCAAGCTGAGTTGAGGAACGAGAATCTGGATAGCCTCAAACCTTCAAAAGGTGTGCAGAAGCATCATTCTGCAGCAGACATCATTGGTGATGTGAGTGAAGGAGTTAGAACTAGAGGAGTTCGAAAGAACTATCGTGAGTTGATTGCAAATGTGTGCTATACTTCTATAACTGAGCCCAAGAACGTTAAAGAGGCATTACAAGATGATAGGTGGATTCATGCCATGCATGAAGAGCTCTTGCAGTTTGAAAGAAATGAAGTATGGGATTTGGTTCCATGTCCTAAAGGTGTTAATGTGATCGGCACGAAGTGGATCTTCAAGAATAAAACCGATAAAGAAGGGAACATAACCAGAAACAAGGCGAGACTTGTGGCACAAGAATATTCACAAGTTGAAGGTGTGGATTTTGACGAGACGTTCGCTCCTGTTACTCATCTTGAATCTGTCAGGTTGCTCCTTGCCATGGCTGCATGAATGAAGTTTAAATTGTACCAAATGGATGTGAAGAGTGCCTTCCTAAATGGGTACTTGTCTGGAGATGTGTTTGTAAGCAAACCCAAAGGCTTTGAAGACCCATACGATCCTGAGTATGTGTACAAACTAAAGAAGGCCCTCTACGGTCTCAAACAAGCTCCACGAGCTTGGTACGAATGACTTACCAAATACCTTCTGGAGAAAGGGTACGTTCGAGGTGGTGCTTATAGAACTCTCTTCATCAAGAGAGAAAAATCTGACGTGATCATCATTCAGATTTATGTGGAAGATATTGTCTTTGGATCTGTCTCGGACAGAATGGTAAAAGACTTCATGAAGGACATGACTTCCGAATTTGAGATGAGTCTTGTAGGTGAACTAACCTACTTTCTGGGGCTTCAAGTGAAGCAAAAGGATGATGGAATCTTTGTATCTCAATCGAAATATGCAAAGAACTTAATCAACAAATTTGGATTGGAAAGTTGCAGTCCGAAAAGAACTTCGATGGGGACATCTTCAAAGATGTCAAAAGATGAAGTTGGTGTTGCCATTGAGCAAACCTTGTACCGGAGTATGATTGGGAGTCTGCTCTACCTTACAGCAAGTAGGCCAGACATTTGTTACAGCGTGGGAATTTGTGCTCGCTACCAATCTGAACCCAAAAAAAGTCACTTGAAATCTGTCAAGCACATAATCAAGTACATAAAGGGTACTTCTGAGTTAGGACTTTGGTTTTACTATGATACGAACCCTAGTTTGGTGGGGTTTTGCGATGCAGATTGGGCAGGATGTACTGAAGATAGGAAGAGTACCTCTGGAGGATGTTTCTTCCTTGGAAATGACATGGTGTCATGGTTCAACAAGAAACAGAATTCTATCTCGCTTTCTACAGCTGAGGCAGAATATATTGCAGCTGGAAGTTGTTGTACTCAACTTTTGTGGATGAAACAAATGCTACATGACTATGGTGTCCCACAGTCTGTCCTTACCATATACTGTGACAATATGAGTGCAATAAACATTTCGAAAAATCCAGTTCAGCACTCTCGTACAAAGCACATAGACATTCGTCACCACTTCATCCGGGAGCTTGTTGAAGACGGATCCCTTGTGATCAAATATGTTGGAACAGATGCCCAGCTTGTGGACATCTTGACAAAGGCACTTGATAGCAGAAGGTTTGAAACACTAAGATCATCCTTGGGTCTTTGTGTTCTCTAAACTTCTCCATTGTGAGAAGACTCTCTATACGGTCTTGGTCAGTGATGTATGTATAGAGAGTATAAAATGACCATGGTTTATATGGTCTGAAAGTGTTGTGGCAATATCTATCTCAGACAGTTTCTGCTTTGGTCGAACGGTTACTTTTTAACGGCTAGTAGTGCCTTGATTTTCGCACCACGATCAATTCCACTTCTCTACACCAAGCTGCGGGGTGATGTGTGAGGAATAAGTGAGTTAAGGAAATTTTCTGTTTAAAGTTTCCTAATTAAGGTCCTAACCTTATTTTTCAAAAGAGACAGAATCGTTGCAAAATTTCCAAGCTATTCTCTCTCTGTGGTGAGTGTTTGAATTTTTGTTGTTCAAACTCTAATGGCGGACAAAGTTGTTTCTTCTAAGCCCTCTCAAGCGAAGAAACCTAGAATTTCTACTGAAGACTTGCGACGACAGCTCGCGGAGCTTTCTCAACCAATTGTGTTTTCGTCTTCAATTGCCTCTATCTCTGTGATGCCATCTGTTGCTTCCTCTAAAGCTATTGCTTCTGTGCCAATCTCTGTGGCACCTTCTGCTGATTTGCCACCTCGATCTGTGTCTGAGACAGATCTCGTTGCTCAACCCTCTCCTAGGGTTTCTGAAGAGCAATTCTCTCCGCCCATGGTGTCTGCGGAAACTGTGGATGCTTCAATTGCGGCTGTTGTTGAGAATGTTGGAGGAAATGAAGTCTCCATGGCTTCTGTTGTTGATGATGTTGCCGCCGTTGCTGTTGGCGAAGAACCTACCTCGATTGAGGAATTTGCCGCATCTCTTGATGCTCTGAAATTTGTTCAAGCGCCGTCTCTTTCTGCTGTTGTTCCGGTGTTTAGTGACACGCCCGTTGTCATGGTTCAAGTTCCTCTTGGTGAAGTATCACCTGTTGCTACTGCTGGAAACCTTGTTCATGATCAAGGTGATGATGATGTTGATATCTCCTTTCTCGATGAGGAGTCTCCTGTTCCTGAGGATGAGTCTGTCCCTCCTTCAAAGGCTACCTCCTCCAAAACTCGCAGGTCCAAACGCAAGTTGGAGTTGCGTGATGATCCAGTCACTCTTCCGGTGTCTCATGATGAGGATGACACACCCATTGCCAAGTTGAAATCCAAAGTGTTGGCCAAGGTTGCTGCGAAGAAGGGTTCTTCTTCAAAATCCCTCAAGAAAATTGATGCAAAGAAGGGGTCTTCATCAAAACCCCCCAAATCAGTGAAGCCTGCTGGGAAAAAGTTGTGCCTAAGAAGTCTGAGGTTATTCCTGCTCGCTGTATTACACGGAGTCTGTCTGAGCAGAGGATGGGGTTGATGTCAGGTCGTCATCGCCCGCTGATAAAGCAAGCCAGAGCACCTTCCCCCTCTGATGAAGAACCAGAGAATGTCCCTGAGTCTGTGCCAGACAGATCAGATTCTGATTCTGAGGACTTTGATTCAAGTAAGTTTATCTCTGCCCTCCACTAAAATCAATTCAAGATTGTTACTGGTCGCTCGTTGATTTCCGAGCGTTGTTTGGTTAAGTCTGACTTAAAGGGAATGGGTGTTGACTCATTGTTGCATGATCTCCGGTTAGAGAAATCTGCTTTTTGTGCTCCTCCTTTTATTGCTGCTGTTGTGCATGAATTTTATGCAAACTTGTCCAAGCGTATGCGTGATGCGTCCTATGAGCATGCTTTTTCTGTATTTGTGCGGGGTCATTGGATTGCTTTTTCCCCTGCTGTGATTAATGAGTTTTTGGGTCGTGAGAATCTTGTTGCTCCTACGCCCGTGTTTGATCTGAATGAGGTTGTGTCGGAATTGACTGGAGGAAGTCGGGTGGTTTGGCCCTCGGGGCGTGCATTGTTGGCATCTGATTTGAGTGTGAAGTACTCAATTCTTCACAAGGTTGCTGTTAGGAATTGGTTGCCCAGTACTCATGATTCTACTGTTGGCAAGTCCATGGCTTTGTTGCTGTTCAAAGTAGGCACTCGTAGTGAGTTTAATCTTGGTCTGCTGATCTTTGAGAACGTCTTTGCTCATGCCGAATCGACTCGTACCCAGCAACCTGTTGGATATCCTGGCCTAATCTTCAGCATCATTATGGCCTAGCATGATGTTGTTTCTGCAAATGATGTGTATGCGCCTGTTGTGCAGCCGCTCTCAATCAGCCATAAGTTATTTTCGTCCCAGCATGCTCCAGATGTTCCTGCCCGCGATGCTGATGAAAGCTCGAGACCTGTGCCCTCATCTGTCCCAGACAGATTAGCTGCTTTTTTTGCTGTCACTTCTGTTATCTTTGACAGGCATATCAAGTCTCTGGAGCGTGAAGTTGTGTTTCTAAGCAACTCCATTCGGACTTTCAAGACCAGGAAACAGGAGTTGGAGGCCTTGCTGATTGATCTCCGGGCCCGAGCCTTGGCCTTGCCTCGCCGCTTGACGTGCCGAGTGCTTCCTCTGTTCCAGCTGCTGAGAAGTCGGCTGATGCTGCTACCGATGATGCTGATGATGATGATGATGCCTCCCCGGCGTGAAGTTTGGTATTTGCCGTTTCTGGTAACAATTAAGGGGGAGAAGAATGTTGGTGAATAAAGGCCACAGTTGGATGAAGGATGGTCTATTATTGATGCTGCTATGAGCGCGTGCTCATTGCTTTTAATGTTTGATGATTTCTGAACAAACAAGTTTATTGGGGATGCTGTTTACCCCACTTTATTTTTTGCTGGTATGTATTATATTTTTGATCAACTGACAATGCAGTTCTACACTGCAAAACAATGCTCTGATCGTGATGAAGGTACTCCCAGTTCAGATTCAGGGGGAGTGTGACTGTAACTGTCTCTGATAGTTTTTGAATATATCACTCATTTTAATATATTGTTGATCTGCGAAGTTTATTCAAGTGTTACGCAGATCGTGATGATAATTGCTGACCATAAACGCCAAAGGGGGAGATTGTTAGTGCCATCGTCATGCACTAAGTTTTGTGTTGTTAATTGGCGAGATATGTTCGACAATGTGTGCCTGGGTATGTCCCACGAAGATTTGTTTTCCGCTGTGCAAGAAAAGAAAGAACAGTTGGTGAACTATTCCAGAGTATGTCCCAGACAGAACCAGGGACACTCTATTTATGGCAGTTTCCTTGTTGGAAAGATCTTGCGCCGAACGAGTTTGGAAGGTCTAGATTAATTCATTTTACTGCCTTGTGGTGTAGATCCAGTGCTGAATTAACCCCTCTACATATGGAGAGTATCTACACACGTATGGAAGGCCACAAACCACAATCCACATACCATATTGGCGGCGGATGGAGATCGACGCCTATATGAAGACCGAATTGAGGAGCAATCGGTACCACTGATATTTTGTTTAGATTCTAGTGTTAGAATCAGTTTGTGCTCGTTTTGTTGTAACTAGTAGTTGTTCATTAAAACATTCAACGTGATAGACTAGTCTTGAGTGTTTACGAGTGAAACACGTGAGGGGATTTTTTATTCCAGTTTTATACGCAATCTCGGGAGAGATTGTAAGTTGAAGTCATGGGTAGCTAGAGAGAGTCTAGTGTCACGGTTGTGAGGGGATCTTACAACTTTCAGCTAGCGAAAGAGTTCGAGGAGAAGAACGGGCGACATAAGGCGGGAGGCTTATATGTGTAAGATCCTTAATATACTCTTCGAAGGAGTACCAGTCGAATCTTCAAGTTTGGGAGCAATCCCCCCAGAGTAGGTTGGTTGAACCGAACTGGGTTATCATCTCGTGCGTTTTTACTGCTTTGTTATTTTATGTTCTTGCATCTGTCCCACACATATCACAGAACAGTTTTTAAGGAGTTAACTAAAAACGTATAAGCACGAATTACTGTTTTTCAGAAACGCCGCCACTACTGCAACCACTGCAGCAACTGGTGCAATTCAAGGAGCCAACACCGGAGCCGTACATCCAAATGTACAACGGAGAAACGCAACCCCTAATGCGCCTCCAGCTCCCGGAATTCAGCTAGATCCACCCGAGTTTGACGAGTTCGAGTTTGACCCTGAACTTGAGGAGGAAGCTCGATTTGAGCCTCCAAGAAGAGATGCACACCGACCCCGTGCTCCCTAGCATCGTGCAGTTCGAAATGAACGACCCCGATATAGATATGCCGAAACATTGCTGAATAACATTAAGACGAGCATCCCGGAATTCGAAGGCCTTCATGATCCTGATCTTTACCTTGATTGGGAACATAAGGTAGACAAAATATTCGAGTGCTACGACTTCCCTGAAGTCAAAAGGGTGCAGCGAGCTGCAATGGAGTTCAGAGGCTACGCAGCGACGTGGTTCGATCATCAACAAAAACACCGCCGCGGTGATAGATGGCCTTTGATCGACACTTGGCAAGAGATGAAGGATGTGATGCGAGGCCGATTTGTTCCCGTTCATTATGAACGAGACTTGGAGAAAAAGCTGAATGCAATTCGGCAAGGAAATCGCACCATTGGAGAGTATCACAAAGAACTCGAGACGACCATGATTCGCATCGGAAAAGAGGAGTCCATAGATGCTACCATCATCCGGTACATCGAAGGAATGCATCCAGACATTGCTTGCGAGGTCGAGTTGTGTGATTTCTCTACCATCGAAGAGATGGTACGCTACGCATCGAAAGTTGAACGGCAACTCAAAGATCGTCGGAGGAAGACCACGAGTAGTTCAGCCTCTCCACGCCAATCTTGGTCACGAGGTACGCCTCCTACAACCCCATCCAACCCTACACGGTCCAAGGGTGCTCCAGAACAGCCCGTTCGACGTTTTGATCGCTCTGCACCGCAGCCCAATCGTAGACCCGAGTCTACACCACCGAGGCCGGCACCTACACGGCCAAATCAAGGGAGTTCGACCCCCACAACCCTACATGATCTCGTGACGTTTAATGTCACAAATGTCAAGGTTGGGGCCACTTTCAAGCTGAGTGTCCAAACTGGCGCGTTCTATACTTGACGGAATCAAATGAAGTCGAATCAGCCAGTGAGGATGATACAGAGCCAGTGGATGACACCACGCATGAGAGAGAAGTCGAGAATGATGCAGCCCATGAGCAAGTCGATCCGGAAGCTCAACAAGTCAGTTTGGTTACAATCCGGAGTTTGAGCATCATTCGAGAAGAGGAACAAGAGCACCAACGGGAGAACATCTTCTACACCCGTGCAGTGATACAAGGTCATACGTGCTCCATGATAATTGACAATGGCAGTGTCATAAATGCCATCAGTCAATATGCAGTGGAAAAGCTTGGTCTACCAGTACAACAACATGCAAAGCCTTACAGACTGCAATGGCTTACAGATAGAGGCGAGATACGCGTTGTTCACCAGGTACGTGTATCTTTCTCAATCCATAAGGTTTCTGACACTGTTTTGTGCGATGTTATCCCTATGGATGCAGCACACTTGTTGTTAGGCAGGCCTTGGCAGTATAATCGACGTGTAGTCCACGATGGACGAATGAACACGTACACGGTCGACTTAGATGGCCGAATCAGTACCTTGAGGCCATTGGCACCTAAAGACGTTGCTATAGATCAGCAACACATGCAAGAGAGGTTCAAAGAGGAAAAGGCGAAGCAAGCAGCCATAAAACGGCCCCCGAAAGCCACAGCCGATTTGGTAGCCCCCGGACAGCCCCTTAGCGACGCCACCTTCCCTCCTAAACAACCTCATTCGGACTCCTTAGCTGTGGAAAAGAAAAAGGAATCGAGTACAAGCAAGCCACACACGAAGAGCTTGTTTATTTCGGTGAAAGGAGTTCAGAAAGCCGTGAAAGCAGGTATGCCCTTTGTCTTACTCACATTTAAGAGCAGTGCTACTAATGATTGTTTGTCTAGTGATGTGCAGCCCTTACTTGAAGAGTTCAAGGACGTTTTCCCTGAAGAGATACCCGGAGGACTTCCACCAGTGCGAGGAATCGAGCATCAGATCGATTTCATCCCCGGAGCTGTGCTACCCAACCGACCAGCCTATAGGACGTCTCCCGACGAGACTAAGGAGATAGATAGGCAAGTTAAAGAGCTGTTGGAAAAGAAGCAAATCCGTGAAAGCCTCAGCTCGTGCGCCATTCCAGTGATCCTAGTACCGAAGAAGAACAATGAATGGCGAATGTGCATGGATTGTAGAGCAATCAACAAAATCACGATAAAGTATCGTTTTCCCATCTCTAGGTTAGATGATATGCTTGATGAGTTATCTAGTTCGCGTGTCTTTTCAAAAATTGATTTGCGTTCTGGTTATTTTCAAGTACGTATTCAAGAAGGTGATGAATGGAAAACTGCATTTAAAACAAAGCATGGTTTGTATGAATGGTTTGTTATGTCTTTTGGTCTCACTAATGCACAAAGCACATTTATGCGTTTGATGAATCATGTTTTGCGTAAAGTGATTGGAAAATATGTTGTTGTGTATTTTGATGATATATTAATTTATAGTGACACGCCACCTACACACTTGCAGCACCTTAGACATGTTTTTGAGATTTTGAGATCTGCGAAATTGTATGGTAATCTGTCTAAGTGTTCTTTCTGCATGAATGAAGTCATATTTCTTGGCTTTGTTGTGAGTGAACGCGGTATAGAAGTAGACCGTTCCAAAATCAAGACGATTGAGGAATGGCCGACTCCTAAATCAACGTCTGATGTGAGGTCCTTTCATGGACTTGCTCGCTTTTATCGTCGCTTTGTGCGCGATTTTTCCAGCATTGCTGCGCCTCTTATTGAGCTAAGTAAGAAGGATCGCAAATTTGAATGGGGTCCTGTTCAAGAGCATGCGTTTAACACTTTAAAGTCTTGTTTATGTAATACGCCTATTCTT
The DNA here is from genome assembly GCA_026008535.1 of Perilla frutescens. Lineage (NCBI taxonomy): Eukaryota > Viridiplantae > Streptophyta > Magnoliopsida > Lamiales > Lamiaceae > Perilla > Perilla frutescens. Next base: position 38,192,104 of record BRKX01000006.1, on the reverse strand, counting down.
GCTCTTCTGAACTTTAATAAAACTTTTGAGATTGAATGTGATGCCTCGGGCAAAGGGATTGGTGCTGTTTTGATGCAGGAACGGCGTCCAGTCACCTATTTCAGTGAGAAGTTCCACGATGCAGCCCTTCGATATTCCACCTATGACAAGGAGCTGTACGCACTCAAGAGAGCTTTGGAAACGTGGCAGCACTATTTATGGCCTAAGGAGTTCGTGATTCACACGGATCACGAGAGTTTGAAGCATCTAAAGGGCCAACAAAATCTGAACAAGCGACATGCACGATGGGTGGAGTTTATCGAGTCTTTTCCGAACGTCATCAAGTACAAGAAAGGCGTCGATAATGTTGTTGCTGATGCATTGTCGAGAAGGTACGTTCTCTTGAACCTAATGCATGCTAAGATGTTAGGATTTGATGCAATTAAGGAGTTATATGCATGTGATGAATTTTTTGCCCCTATCTATGCTGAATGTCGTTCAAAATTGCGTGCATATGAAGGATATTTCATGCATGATGGGTTCTTGTTCAAGGGTTCACAGTTATGCATTCCTAAGTCTTCTATGCGTGAGTTGTTAGTTCTAGAATCGCATGCGGGAGGTTTAATGGGTCACTTTGGTGTGTCTAAAACGTTAAACTTGCTGCATGAGCATTTCTTTTAGCCACGTATGAAGCATGATGTTGAGAATGTGTGTAGTAGATGCATTACATGTAGAAAGTTGAAATCTACCTCACACCCGTTTGGTTTATACACGCCTCTACCAGCCCCGTCTTCACCGTGAATTGATTTATCTATGGATTTCATACTTGGTTTGCCACGGTCTAGATCTGGTCGAGACTCCATCTTTGTTGTAGTTGATAAGTTTTCCAAGATGTCTCATTTCATTGCATGTAGGAAAACCGATGATGCTGTACACATTGCCAACTTGTTCTTTATTCATGTTGTGCGTTTACATGGAATACCTAGAACTATTGTTAGTGATAGGGATTCTAAGTTTCTTGCACATTTTTGGCGTGTACTATGGGGTAAGTTAGGTACCAAACTGTTGTTTTCTACTGCATGTCATCCAAAACTTTAGGTACTTTGTTGCGTGCTTTAGTTAAAAACAACTTGAAATCATGGGAAGATTGTTTGCCATATGCTGAATTCACCTATAATAGAGTTGTGCATTCATCTACCAATATGTCTCCGTTTGAATTTGTTTATGGTTTTAATCCGCTAACGCCTAATGATCTGTTGCCTTTACCTGTTGAGCATCTAACAAGTGTTAAAGGTACAAGAAAAGCGGAACAAGTTAAGGAGAGGCATGAGAAAGTACGTGCGCGTGTTGAAGCTGTTGGTGCACGTAATGCTGTTCAAAAGAACAAACGGCGCAAGCAAGTGATTTTCCAGCCTGGAGATCGCGTTTGGATTCATTTGAGTCCCGGATGGTTTCCTAACTTGAGAAAATCAAAATTGATGCCTAGAGGAGATGGACCGTTCACCATGTTGAGTCGAGTCAATGACAATGCATATCGCTTTGATTTACCCAGTGAGTACAAGTGTTCATCTACATTCAATGTTGCTGACTTATCTCCCTTTTCTGCAGATGCTGAGTTCGATGATGATGAGCCTGTGAATTCGAGGACGAATTGTTTTCAGCAGGGGGGAATGATGAGGTCAATCTAGGCAAAGAAGAGGATGATCCGGAGCTGCAATTGAGAGGTCCTATGACGCATTTGCGAGCAAAGAAGTTACAAGCTTATTTACAAGCTTCCGTACATCACAAATTCGAAATGCATGAAGATGAAGTGAAGGACAGCTCGAGATTGATCACCATGCTATCCATTGATGATGAAGATGGAAGAATGAAGACATGAGAACAAGAATCACGCCATTTGGACGTGTGCATGAAGAGTTCTACGCGTTTGCATGGGAATCCGACAAGTTGTTGTTTTTCATGCAAAAGGTGGCAAGAATTAATTAACCATAATATAGGCCACGAATTTAATCACTTAATTCAGCCCATTGTTATGATTAATTAGGTCCAATTAGGCGCGAATATTGAAGCCCAAAATCAGTTTGGGATTTATCCTTATCTAGTTAGATTTAGATAGATTTTTCTTATCTTATTTTTTGTATCTTTTGATTTCATCCTAGTTTGTTTAGGATTAGTTTTGGATCAGTTTTTATTACTTCTAGGACTCTAATTTTTGTCCATTATGCTTAGTATAAATAGGGATACCATGTGTTACATTAAAAGTGAGACAATCGCATGAATACAAGAAGTTATTTCACTTTTGTCTCCTGAACTTCTGTTGATCGAATTTATCCTCCAAACATTCTATTGATTTAGCAAACCAATAGTCTTATTTAAGTTCTTCAGGGTATAATTAAGTACTTGAGAGAATTGCGAATTTATCCTCCAAACATTCTATTGATTTAGCAAACCAATAGTCTTATTTAAGTTCTTCAGGGTATAATTAAGTACTTGAGAGAATTGCTATCCGGAGAAGCTAGACGTGCGCGTTCGGGTTTTCAACACAGGTTCGCCGAATTTAGCCGATTCCACAACATACATCGCTGCCGCTCATCCAATCAATTCCGACGACCACCACCGCCAATTCCAGCCATACCACCGTGATTCCAGCCACCTCAAGCTGTTCAAGTGTTCCATCGAGTCCTAGTTCGAGTCTACGCATTCTAGTAAGTTCTATTTCCGTTCGAGTCTTGTTCGTTCCTAGCCGAGTATTTTTGTGTTTTCTCTTTATTCGTATTGATCCCTTACGCATCCGACGTTGTTCCATTCCTTGCTTCCGCGTCCTTTCATCTGTGTCGTGTCCTATAGGTCCCGGGTCACATCAAAAATGCCCAGAAAAATGCGAAATAAATGGACTCATCATGTATCATGCAGTTCTAATCTTTCACTAACTCGAACCATCTTCTCTACCTCATATTAAGCTCTTTCTGTTCAAAGATATACTTCAAACTCTTATGGTCAGTGTAAATCTCGCATTTTACCCCATAAAGATAATGTCTCCAAATCATGAGTGCATGTATGACGGCGATTAGCTCCAAATCATGGGTTGGGTAGTTCAGTTCCTGAGGTCTTAATTATCGTGAAGCATATGCTACCACCTTCCCATTTTGCATCAGCACGCATCCTAAACCCAATTTAGACGCTTCAGTGTATATCACGAATCCTTCCACTCTTTCTGGCAAAGTTAAGACTGGTTCAGATGTTAATCTTATCTTTAGTTCCTGAAAACTCTATTCACATGCATCAGTCCACTCAAACTTGACCTTCTTTCTCAAAAGTTGTGTCATTGGCCTTGCTATCTTTGAAAAATCTTTAATGAACTTCCGGTAATATCCTGCTAAACCGAGGAAAGTTCTTATCTCATGAATGTTGGTTGGTGATTTCCACCTCTTCACTGTCTCGACCTTTGCAGGATCCACCTTGATCCCCTCTTCTGACACAATGTGTCCGAGGAACATTACTTCATTTAGCCAAAATTTATACTTGCTAAATTTGGCATATAACTTTTCTCTCCTTAGTGTTTCTAGCACTAGTCACAAGTGTTCCTCGTGTTCTTCTTCATTTCTCGAGTAGATCAGTATGTCGTCAATAAAGACCAACACAAACTTATCCAGATATTCATGGAAAACCCAATTCATTAAATCCATAAAGACTGCAGGTGCATTTGTTAACCTAAATGGCAACACTAGAAACTCATAGTGGCCATATCTCGTTCGAAATGTAGTCTTAGGTATATCCTCTTCTCTTACCTTAACTTGGTGATACCCAGATCGTAGATCCATCTTAGAAAATATTTTTGCACCAATCAACTGATCAAAAAGATCATCTATCCTCAGAAGTGGATACTTGTTCTTCACTGTCAACTTGTTTAACTCCTGATAGTCGATGCACATTCTTATAGTACCATCCTTTTTTTTTTACGAATAGAATCGGTGCTCCCCAAGGTGATACACTGGGTCTTATAAAACCTAACTCAAATAATTCCTCCAGTTGCACCTTCAACTCTTGTAACTCACTTAGAGCTAAATAATATGGTGCCTTGGATACAGGTGTTGCCCCGGTTCCAGGTCTATTGTGAACTCTACTTGTCTATCTGGCGGCAAACCAGGAAAATCATTTGGAATATATCTTCATATTCCCGTACCACTGGTACCTGACCCACTATTAAACCTTTTTCTTTCTTGCTTATAAGGTTTACTAGAAACGCCTGACAATCTTCTTTCTGTAACAACTTTACAGATTTCAATGCTGAAATGATGGGAATTATATTTTCCATTTTTGCTCTATAAAACTTCACTTCTTCCTTGCCTAGCTTCTGAAATATTATCTCTCTCTTGTGACAGCATATTGTTGCACTCTCCTTTATCAGCTAATCCATCCCAAATATAATGTCAAAGTCCCGTATCTCAAGAGTATAGAGATCAGTTGTAAAATTCTTTTCACCTACTACCAAGTCTAAGTTCTTACAAACACCATCAGCTAAAAGTGTTCATCCTGAGGGAATGCTTACTGCTAAGGCTTCTCCTGCTAATTCTAGCTCTAGATTTAGATTTCTACATACATCTCTAGATATAAAGAAATGTGAAGCTCCAGTATCAAATAAAGTAAGCACAGATATATCGCACAAACTAATCATACCTGCCAAATTTCCAGAGTTTCCAGCTACGTCTTACTGATTGAGAGCATACGCTCTGGTTTGTTGTGGTGCACGAGGACCTTGATTCTGATTTCACTGAGGTCTGGGATTACCTCTATTTTTGTTGTTATTCCCTCGACCACCTCCACCTTGTGGTCCCGTATTTCTCATGCCCTGTCTGAACTGTGGCCTCTGCTGCTGCTATTTTTATACTCCAATATTTTGTTGGCATTTATTTGCATAGTGACCATGTCGGCCACACTGATAGCATTGGACACATGGGCCAAAGTGATGTCTATTACAAGTTGCACATAACGGTGAATTCAATTGATAACCCTGAGATTTTGGCGCAACATTCCCTTGCCCTGCAGGCCTTAGTCCAAAGTTCCTTCATCCTTGATAGTTATGCTGAAAATTCTTCCCTTGATAACCTCGTTATGGTCCATCCCACTTCTATTTTCCCTTCTGATCCCCAGCTACTGGTTGGGATTCCGAAGCCTTCGATGTTCCCTGCATTGTCTCAATGCTAAGTGCCCAACTCAGTATTTGACCATAGCTTGCTTCATCCTTTTCGATCAGTGCAGTGCATATTTTCGGTTTCAAACCCATGCAAAATTTTTCAATTCTCTTTTCTTCTATGTCTACTGTCTATGGCGCGTATCGAGATAACCTGGAAATCATATTCTGCCACTGATCTGCTCCCCTATTTGAGATTCCAGAACTCATTAGCCTTCTGATGCTGATAATGTGCCGATATGTACTTTTGATACAAGATCATTTTAAAGTTATCCCAGGTGAACACTTCCCAGTCTGCATCAGAAATTGTCCTTCGAACTGACTCCCACCAGAAATCTGCATCATCCACAAGTTGATACAGAGCACAGGCCACCATTTCTTTATCACTATAATGCAAAAACCCAAATATCTTTTCAAGAGCTTGAACCCAACATTCGGTTGTGAGTGGATCACCTTCTCCATTGAAAGTTGAGGGATTATGGCGTCTGAACTCCATTTTAATTTGTGGTCCCTGGCCCTGCGGGTTATTCAGTACTTCCGGTACCGCCAAGTTCACATTTCTTGGTCTTCCTCTTGGCATTCTGCAACTAGTCAAATCTCCAATCGATCAATACTTTCTTAAAGATTCGTAAAAGAAATAAAAATAATAAACACACATCTCGTAAAGAAAAAGAAATGTCAATATGCAAAGCCTTCCAAAAATATATGCACAACATATGTATAAATCTAAAAGATATCCTCAAATGGAACTTTTATGTAAAAGAGTAGAGTACCACACATCATCTATACATCTGTCAAAAATATAATATACCATCTAGTCCACTAAGTCAAAATGAGGCTAGCTACCTAATGTCTCATGTCAGAACGGTCTTATAAGAATGACAATATTTTCGACTAACAAAAGCTACCGAGCTGATGATACAACAAAATATCAACGTCAGTATATACTAGACTATTCAAAATATTATGACTATGCATCTATCTATGGAGATGACTGATTATACTAGTGCCCAGGATGCCCCTCTGCATCAAAAACACGTCGAAAGTGGAGCATCATATTCGCAGAGCCATCAGTCACTTCCATCGGCTCCTCCTCTGGATCCTCCTTCAGGTCCTCCTCCTCTGCGATGGGCTCTAACTGGGTCCTAGATGGACTAGCCTCATCATCATGCGATCCTACGGTGATAAGTGGCGACTTTGGTGCAGGTGGTGCTAAACTATCCATTTCGATCGTCCTCTCAGCTGGTAAGACCGATGTAAATGGTACTCTAAACATATCCATATCCTCATCCACTATGGGTAATTGTGGAGCCACACATTGTCTATCACCCAAGTCCGTAGCACATATGTGAAGAATCTCGAGAAATAGACTTTCTCTGCAAAAGTAGGCGGAGATCTCTCTGAGAAAATATCAGCAGTTCTCGTAGCCTATGGCCTCTAATCCTAAGGTAGTCCAATAATATATCTCGCCATGGCCTCTACCTCTGTAATACCACCGATACCCGAGACAGTCATCTATAAAGTCACAAAACGTCCGGTGAACTCTGGCACATCCTCTCCTGGTCTACAAATATATGCACGGAACCTTTCAATCCGCTCATCCATCGTAACACGAGTACGACACCTTTTTCGAGGTCTCACCTGCCATTCCGCCATCGAATTAGCACAATTTCTTAATCAGTCTATGTTCAAACATATTCACAAATTCTTACAAGTTTAGCCTAAGTTCAACAACTACAAGCTAAGTTCATCTTAAGTTCTCAAATTTCAAGTCAAAGTACTCATCTAGAGCCTAAACATCAAACACAGTTCAACTATCAATGTGTGCAATCAACATATGCCAATCATTCATGAGTATGCTCAAAGCATAGATAAACAAGTTCCTCACATGTATATAGTAGAATCGGCATGGTTTAAAATAAAATCATGTACGCTCACGGCCTATTTCATTCCCAAAACCAGTACGTATTCAGTGTAAGACTCAATCTTTCGAGGCATTTCCGCCAACATGGCAAATCATAATCTTTCATTTCCAATCAAACTTAACATTTCACCAATTAATGTAAACTTTTAAAATCTAAAAAAAATGCATAAAAACATACGTACCTTTTTGTTGTTGCGTGAGTGACGAGCTGAATGATTTTATAATATCACACGTGAATTTAATAAAAAGAAATCACCTAAATTAATATAAGATTAACTAAGAAATTTCTTAATAAAAGAAGACAAAGATTAATATGCCAAGATGAATAAAATACTTTTAGACATGGTCCTAAATAATTAATATTATTCTGATCTAGATATATATATATATATAAATACAAATTACTAGATTTTCAATTATAATTTGCAAAGCATAAAATTTACCTTTCTCTCGGTATGAAAAAAAAACTACTAATTTGTTCTTAGAATTTTCTTTGATTTTCTTTTATTTTCTTTCTGCACTAACTTGTATATGTGTGTGTTTGTGTGTGTATATATATAGCTATATTATACTCGGTTTTAACCTTAGTATGCCTCACCATTCCCAAGTAATGTAGATTACGTGGAGTTGTAATATATTTTAGTTCATTGATCTCATTTGTTAGCATTGTTATTTTTATTATTATTTTACTATTAATTAGCATTGTTGTACACATTAACATACATCTAATTCCTATTGCTACCACCAAGAGCCATGTGTCACCTTACTCACTTACATGGAAATACTTAGTGACTATCCTTAGTGTCTGCTAGGAATAGGATAACTTATATGCTAACATTTCATTTCGATAACCATTTAATTAAATATATTATAACTAGACAACATTTAAATATAATAATACCTAATAGAATACACAATCATTAAATATATTAATATTTATTTGGATATATTAGGGCTTGGATATGGTTATATCCTATACACATCATCTAAAAATGTGACCTAGAAGGGTCCGTTTTCTTTTCTAGATTATCCTTATGGTTAGCATATGCTATATATATATATATATGTATTTTTAATACTAAAGAGTTTTGGATGTCTAACTATTAGATGTATATTCCTAATTAAATTTAGATAATAAAATTTTGGGGTATTACAAGTGTAGCCCCTAAACCACCCTCTAAAGATTCCCTTGTGCGAGGAAATTCATCCGGATCAGCTGCAAAGAAAGATCAAAACCGCAGCTTATTCATTTCAGTTAAGGCGTAGAGAAAGCATTCAAAGCAGGTTTATCGTTTGTTCTTTTATCTTATAAGAGCAGTGCTATTAATGATTCTTATTTGCCTAGTATTGTGCAGCCACTTATGGAGGAGTTCGCGGATGTGTTCCCGGAAGAGATTCCAAGTGGATTACCTCCAGTTCGTGGGATCGAGCACCAGATCGATTTTCAGCCCGGCACAGTGCTTCCCAACCATCCAGCCTACCGCACGTCACCCGAGGAGACCAAGGAGATTGATAGACAAGTGAAAGAGTTGATAGAAAAGAAGCAGATTCGAGAGTCGATGAGCCCTGCGCAGTTCCAGTCATTCTAGTGCCAAAGAAGAACAACGAGTAGAGAATGTGCATGGAGTATCGCGCCATCAACAAGATAAGAGTGAAGTATCGATTTCATATCCCTAGATTAGATGATATGCTTCATGAATTATCTAGTTCTAAAATCTTTTCTAAAATTGATTTGCGTTCTGGTTATTTTCAAGTTAGAATGCATGAAGTGGATGAGTGGAAAATGGCTTTTAAGACTAAGCATGGTTTATATGAGTGGTTAGTTATGCCTTTTGGTCTCACTAATGCACCGAGCACTTTTATAAGATTAATAAACCATGTTTTGCGTGTTGTGATTAGGAAATTTGTTATTGTTTACTTTGATGATATCCTAATTTACAATCACGATGCACAGGCGCACTTAGCACACCTTAGGTGCGTTTTTGATATTCTGCGATCAGCCAAGTTGTATGAAAATCTGTCTAAATGTTTTTTTTGTTTAGATGAAGTCGTATTTCTTAGTTTTGTTGTGAATACACGTGGTATTGAGCTTGACCGTTCTAAAATCAAAGCGATTGAGGAATGGCCAACACCCAAAAGCACTACTGAGGTTCGATCCTTTCACGGTCTTGTCAGATTTTATCATCACTTCGTGCGCGATTTCTCTAACATTGATGTGTCTCTTACTAAGCTAAGTAAGAAGGATCGTAAGTTTGAATGGGGTAAAGCACAACATGAAGCATTTACACGTTTAAAACATCTTTTATGTCATGCACCTATATTGTGTTTACCTGATTTGGATAAGGTTTTCGAGATTGAATGTGATGCCTCCAGGATAGGTATTGGTGCTGTTTTGATGCAAGAACGGCGTCCAGTTGCCTACTTCAGTGAGAAATTAAATGAAGCAGCTCTGCGTTATTCCACCTATGACAAAGAGTTGTACGCATTGAAGCAATCACTGGAGACGTAGCAGCATTATCTGTGGCCAAAGGAGTTCATGATTCATATGGACCATGAGAGCTTAAAGCATTTGAAAGGGCAACAAAACTTGAATAAGAGACATGCGAGATGGGTCGAATTCATCGAGTCCTTTCCATACATCATCAAGTATAAGAAAAGAGAAGACAACATCATCGCCGATGCCTTATCTCGTAGGTACACATTGCTTAACCTTATGCATGCTAGAATGCTTGGTTTTGAATCGATTAAGAGTCTTTATGCATGTGAGCCCTTCTTTGCTTCGATTTATGATGAGTGTTCGGCTAAGTCTAAGTCATTTGATGGGTTTTTCATGCATGATGGTTTCTTGTTTCGTGGTTCTCAATTATGCATTCCTAGTTGTTCTATGTGTGAGCTACTTGTGTTAGAATCACATGCGGAAGGTTTGATGGGTCACTTTGGTGTTAATAAAATATTAAACTTGTTGCATGAGCGCATTTTTATTGGCCGCATATGAGAAAAGATGTTGAACATGTGTGTAGTAGATGTGTTACTTGTCATAGGTCTAAGTCTACATCATACCCGTTTGGATTATACACGTCCCTACCCATCCCTAGTTCATCTTGGATTGATTTATCTGTGGATTTTATCTTGAGTTTACCTAGGTCTAGATCGGGTAAGGATTCTGTTTTTGTAGTTGTTGATCGGTTTTCTAAACTGGCTCATTTCATTGCATGTAGAAAAATCGATAATGTTGGGCATGTTGTCAATTTGTTCTTTGTGCATGTAGTTAGATTGCATGGTATTCCTAAAACTATTGTTAGTGATAGGGATTCAAAGTTTTTAGCACATTTTTGGCGAGTTTTGTCGGGTAAGTTAGGAACTAAGTTATTTTCTACTGCATGTCATCCACAAACCGATGGTCAAACTGACGTTGTGAATCGCACATTAGGCACATTGCTTAGGTCCTTGATTAAAAACAACTTAAAGTCATGGGAAGAGTGTTTACCTCATGCAGAGTTCGGTTATAATCGTGTTATTCACTCTTCTACTAACTTGTCTCCCTTTGAAGTTGTTTATGGTTTCAATCCTCTTGCACCCACCGATTTGTTACCCTTACCTGTTGAGCATCTAACAAGTGTTAAAGGTTTGAGAAGAGCTGAGCAAGTTACGGAGATGCATGAGAGAGTGCGTGCTCGCATTGAACACAAAGGAAAGCACACGGTCGAGTCCTGGAACGTGTGACGCAAGCAAGAGATCTTTCAACCCGGAGATCGTGTTTGGATTCATCTGAGTCCCGAACAGTTTCCAAATCTGAGAAAGTCCAAGTTGTCACCACGTGGAGATTACGGTTCTAAGTCGTGTGAATGATAATGCTTACCGCTTCGATCTTCCTAGTGAGTATAAACGTTCTTCCACTTTTAATGTTGCTGATTTATCTCCTTTTGTTGCAAATGAATTCGAACAAGATGAGGATCCAAATTCGAGGACGAATTCTCTTCAGTATGGGGGAATGATGAAGCCATGCAAGCATTGAACCTAAGCTACAATTTAAAGGTCCAATGACACGACTTCGAGCGAAGAAATTACAAGGATATCTCCAAGTGTTGATTCGCAAGAAGTTCGAAGAATTGGAAGATGTGAAGGGCAGCCATGTGTTAGTTAATTTATTAACTAATGAAGATCAAGATCACACCATGGAGTATCACACTTGAGGAGTGAAGATGAAGTGCACATGTGCATGAAGAACAAAGCTTGAGGAGTCGACGTGCATGCAAGAAGAAGTTTTGGCCCTTGATATATTTAATTAAGGGATGAATTTTATTTAGACTATAGAATTTATTTAATTAATTTAGAATATAGTTTAGATCAGTTTTATGTAATTTATTTTAGTATTTTTCGGTCATGTTGAATAGTCCAAGTTGACTATGTTTTATTTAAGGCAATTTGTTACCTTGAATAGAATTCTAGTTTAGGCATTTTTCTAGATCAATTAGGAGTCTTTTAGACCAGATTTTCGGCAACTTTAAGGCTTAACTTTTCGGCCCTTATGTCCTATAAATAGGGGTCTTATGTTATGTTGATACTTTAGACATTATTGGTTAAATTTGCCATTGCATACAATTATGTCTCAAATATCCAAAGCTTTTGATTGTTTTCTATTTGAAAATTATCATTCTTGAACCTATCAATTTCAAGTCTTATCTTTAAGGGAACGTTCTAATTCACATGAGGAATTAGGGGGAACTTGCTACCGAAGAACAACTTAGATATTCTTTTTCGTCGTACAAGATACGTCGGGAATTAATCGGGTTGCAACTCAACCACACCAACAACATCAACCGCCGTCCGTGATCACCATCATTCATCAATCATCCGTCGTCCATAGCACAAGAATTCCAGCCATGTTCAAGTTCAATTTAAGTCCAAATCATCGTGTTTGTCATCTATACCGTAAGTTCTTCACATCGTTATCATATCCTACCTTTCATAGTCATTCTTAACCCATAATTCACGTCCCAAATACCTCCTTTTTCCAGCCATAATTCTCGCCTAAATCAGCCCCCTTATCGCTTGGATTTTGTGTATTATTTTTGTGTCATGGTCTAGGTATGGTATTTAGGTCTAGATTTATTTGATCATTATTTTCGAGTTCCTGTTGGTTTAATTCAGCTTTTTTCGACTTATTTGAGTCTTAGAGTAGGATTGAGTCCTTCCAAAATTGACGTGTTCATTCCTCGAAGTCTTCCGCGCATTCTCGTATCCTGTACAAATTGTCCGGGTTACATCACCAACGGACCATGAAAATCAAAATGGCAAAGTGTATCAATTATAGGCAAATACAAAAGAAGCATACGCCAAACCACTAAAGATGGATGAACCGGGATATGAGAACTCCATATCCAAGAGCCCATTTAACCATAAGAAAATGAGTTTTTGTATAAAGACAAATGAGGCTAGCCATGAGACTCCCGTGAACTGATTTATTCCATATCTTTTCATCATTAGCATCTGTTATAGGAACTCTCAAAATATCATACACAAAATCAAGAAAGGAATGCATGAAAGCCGCTATGAATATCCAAGTACCATGCACAAGAAAATTTGAAATTTTATCTATAAAGCTATCATGTAGTTCCTCAGGTAAATTCAACCTATCTTCCAACTCATACACGATGATGAGCTGGAGTCGAACGTGCACTGTTTGTGACATTTCCATAAAAAATTACGAGTAGTTGTGTTTAGGGTTTTAACAAGAGAAGACAGTCAGTTATACACCATCATTGAATGATAGCAGAACTAGAGATCACCAATTTGATAAGGCACAATTTCATTGCCATAGAAAGATTACAATTACTTCATCAATTATACTTCGCAAGAATACCGTCCGCAATGTGGCGAAGATGAGATAACTTGGGAGTTCCCTCAAAAATAGACATATCTAAGTAATTTGTGGGGAAGGAACTAGCTATAAAACCAAGACAAGAAGCAATTAAAGAACGAATGTTAGGCTTGACTCCATCACCATGAAAAACACCTAGACTTCAGCCGATTACAAAATTGACCCGAAATCTGGGCATAGAGGTCCATGATTTCTACTATCACCTTCACATTTCTCTCAGTTGCCCTACAGAACAAGAAGACATTGTGGCATAAAGGATGTGTGTCAGAAAATCATCACCCCAACAATAAGTCATTGACAAGAGCTTCTTATTGGAAACTGCATGCATGAACATATAGCTAAGCACCTCTTCACCCAAACTAAAAAGTAAGGGGGATAACAGATCCCCTTGGTGAAATCCCCTAGTGCATGTAAAGTATCCTTGAGGAGAACCATTACTAAGGATCGAAAGATGTGCAGTAGAAATAATACTGGAAATCCAATTACAAAACACAGACGGAAAACCAAGATAATTCAAGACCTGTGGCAAGAAATCTTACTGTAACGTATCAAAAGCCTTAGAAATATCGACCTTGAGTGCAATATTATTGTCTACATGCATCCGATTGAGGGTATTAACACCCTTAGAAGCAAGCAAGATTGTGTCATGAATTTGACGCCCCTCAATGAAATCATATCGATGTGGAGTACCAATAGTAGAGGCCACCTTATTAAGATGAGTAGCAATAACATTAGTAAAAAAAATTTAAAGAAAAAATTACTCAATGCAATCGGCTGAAAATCCTCTACCACCATAGCTTGATCCTTCTTTGGAATTAGAATAAAAAAGCTTGAATTGAACCTCGATAGAATTTAACCATATGTGAAGAATTCGAGAACAGCACCATACACATCCCTTCCAATAAAATCCTATGCAATTTGAAAAAAAATTCCCTGTGAACCCGTCTGGACCAGCTATACTTTTCTTATCCAATGTAAACACAGTAGCCTTCACCTCCTTACCACTATTTTATTAACAGAAAAATAACCGCAAGTGTATGGTGTAGTTGTAATATGTAGTGAGCAAGAGTATCGTATCCACAGGGATTGTAATGCAAAGAACAATGTGAAACTAAAACATAGACACCTCACTAATATCTAGATATTCAAATAATAGAAGAGAGAACATGTAAATAACTACTTGAAGAACATAAACACAATTAACTTAAATAAAACAATTAATGAAAATAATGGATTCTAGATGAGAGTTCATACTATGGCTTTTATGACAGATTTATTGACTACTTAACCTTATTTAATTTATCAATGGTGGAAAATCACTTAACTATTATCAGATTGTTTTCACGAGCATATATCTTAACATAGAAATAATGAACATGCATTTCACTGCGGTCAGTTCTTCACACACATCATTACTCACAATCAAGTACCTTGGACTTAAATTCTTATGCAACATTTGTTCACTTGGTCGGTCCTTCCAAGCATCACATGAAATGATTAACCTATTTTATCCCATTAATTAATAAGTTATGACTAGAATCTTCCAATTAATTAACTTGCATAGATATACTGCGGCCGTCAACATATACATGAGAAATCAAAACTAGAAAACCAAATACCCAATGATTACCGGAAAATATATCTCAATAAATCAAATCATGAAATCCAATGTACTTACAAATGAAAGAATCCAATAAAATAATTACCTAGATATAATTAAATAAAAGAAATAAAACATGAACATGGTAAATAAAATAATCTTCAACACAATTAAGAACCCGAAGTCTTCAATCTTAACATAGCCAAAACCTCCACTTCTCCAAATCCTCTAATGTGTCTCCATAATTGTATACTTCTATATGAATTTGTATCCCTTTGTATCATCTTTTGTACAATCTTTTGTACATCTCTTTTATAATGAGAAGAGGGGGTATTTATATTGTTGGAGAAAACCCTATGGTTAAAATAAAGCCCAAAGTGGAGAAAAACCTCGAAAATCCCAAATTGGGTCTATCTGGGTCAACTCGATCATGTGTAAAACAAGCCCTTTGGGTCGACTAGTGGGTCGGGTCCCGTGGCTCGACCTTGCATGCGCGAGCTTCACTAAAACGGCCCATTTTCACTCATTTCTCGTCCGATTGAGCCAATTCAACTTGCACAACGCTCGTAACTAAATTCTCCATCTTTCTAGGCCCTTCACTCACCCATTTGGATTATGTTAAATTATGTTTATCAATTCTAGTGGGCTTTGCTCTTTAAATCCGGTCCAAAGGCCTAATCGGTCCCTCCTTTAGCTCTCCAAGCACATAACTTGATCATTTTGCATAAAATAATCATCAAATTCACCACTATTACTGCAAAATTCACAAATACATCAAAAATACCAAATGATAACATAATGAGCTCAAAAGATATGAAAATCACACAACTTATCAACTTAAACATCATAAATTCATATCCAAAAGTTATGTAAAATACACTGTTGTCGTCTCCTCCAAAGAAGGAGTCATAACAAAGCTTTGGGATTGATCCCTAGTAACCAACTTAGGAATATAATCTGCAAAATTAGGCATCTTGAACTGTTGTCTAGTGTCAGAGAACATATTAGAAAAAAAAATTACCAGATGAGATGCAATGACTTCCTGATCATGAACAATTTCCTCCCTCAATAGACATAGTTGTAGTGGTTGATTTTGCTCTTCTAGCTTGAAGACTTGCATGGAAAAAATTGGAATTTCTATCTTCATCATGCAACTAATGATCTCGACTTTACTCCTTCATATAGGCTGACTAAGTAAAAAGAAGATTATTAATATTCATTCAAATGTTAATTTCCTCATTAATACGAACTTTCAAATAGCCATTAACCAAAATATCCTCTTGTATGGCAGCAAGATTGTGCTCAAGATCAAAAAGCTTGACATTAAAATTCCCAAATATATTGACATTATAGCTGTTAAGCACCCCCTTTAAACGCTTAAGCTTCAACATCACAGTATGGAGTTTACTCCTAGTATCCATCCTTTGGGACCAAGACTGCGAAACTACTTGAAGGAAAGAGTCATGGCTAGTCTACATGTGCCAAAATTAGAAAGGCTGAGGGCCAGAGATAGATAAAGACTTGCAATAGACCACTAAAGAAGAGTGATCAAAATAATTCCTTGGGAGCAAAACTGCCAAAACCATGTTCCAAGACTCTTGGAAATCCTTCGAGATTAAGGCCCTATCAATTTTTAATTTCAAAATGAACCTTCTGAACCTCCATCTCCCCAATGAAATTATTAAAGTCAAAACAAGCCTGCGAAGGAGGTTTAGCCTTGCAATCTCTTTCATGAGCCCCACACACCATATTAAAATCACCAAGAATAAAAAAAAACAGAAATGAATTGAATCCCAAAGATCTCGTCTCTTAATATAAGATGAAGAGCCATGGACAACTGCAATCAATCCAGAAAAATCCATGTTAATCACCTTACATATAACATACTGATCAGAGGAAAATAAAACTAAAACTTGGACATATCTCCTCGTAAAAATCCACATAGGTGATCTCACACCTCTATCATTTTGGAAAATTGGAAGGATATCCAAAGATTTCCAGAAACCATCAGGAAAATTACAAAATCAAGCACGAAACTAAATAATACCAAGAAAAATAGGATTAAAAACTTGCATGTGCCGGTGTAGCATAATACGAGTCACCTCCGTGGCCATCCTGTAGATATTCCACATAATAAAATTCATTGAGAAGAATGAGGAGATGATAGAAGAGAATGATATCATGATTTGTTTGTAGACTCTAGATAAGCTTGTGCCACATTCTCCATATTTTGTAGAGCATTGGTATCTAGATTAGAAATCTCAAATTGGGCTAAAAAAGCCCCATCTTCGAGAGAACGAGTTGTCACATTCCCATCACCCTCATCCTGATACTTCAATCGCTCTGATAGATGACGTTCTTCATCAGGAATTATCTTTCATTTGGTGTATGTCTTCTTAGACTTTTGGACCGAATTAATAACCTTTTCTAAACTTGCAACCAGAACAGAGCTCACAACCATATCCCTACCCTCACAGATAGAGTTATTGACCTTCTCCACACCTGCAACCCAAGAAGGGCTCACCAGCAGCTCTCTATCCTCAGAGACCGAATCATCAACAATCAAAGGATCATCCAAAAGAGAAAATGAGTTAGAAACTTGAACAAGAGCAACACTCTTCACAGAATTAGCGACCTTCTGAGAATCCACCAGAATGGCTGAAGAGTCAACATGAACATGAACGTGAGCATTCTCTTTATCCCCTTCTCCAAAACTCCTCATAACCCAAGATTTAGTAGATTCATTCGCTTAGATTCTGCAGAATGTGGCGATCAAATCCTCTGCAGATGAGATTTCAAATCAGCTAAGGGCCATGGTTTATCTCCATTTAGAAGAATTATTAATCCGATCAAGTAGAATTGAAATTTCTAAAGTTGAGTCGACACTAGAAACACTAACTTGATGGTTATAGTTCGGCTTAAAGTGTGGGCATAGCTCAACTCGTCTTGCCTGACAAGAGCGATTGTCATCTGAGACCTTAGCCCCTTCTTGAACTTATGAGCCTTTCTCAAGTCTGAGGCCACCAGATGCAGAGCGTACCTAGAGAGTTGGTTAAACAACTGGTCGTACTCAGCGATAGTCCTTCTAGCCTGTCTTAAGATCCAAAATTCAGATTCTTTCATCTCCCGATATCACTTGGGGATATACTTCTGATACAGATCGTGCTTAAAATATTCCCAAGTGTATTTATGCCACTGATCAGATGAAATTTTCCTCCTCATTGACTCCCCTAGTAGTCAGCATCGTCCGTCAACTTGGACAGGGTACAGTTGAGATTTTCAAATTCTGAACAAGCCATGAAGTCAAAGATCCTCTCCAGCGATCTGACCCACTTCTCGGCTTCTATGGGGTCTCCCAATCCTTGATTTAGTTATTTTTATATTATTGTTTAGGATTTATTTCACTCAATTAGGGTTTATAATTATTTTTTAGTATTTAACACTAATTTTTTAATTAATATAATTGATTTTTAAGGTTGGTTATTCCAAACTCATGGTATATGATTTTTTAAATTTTCAATTTTTAGCAATTAATATTAATTATGATTAGTTATAATATACTATTTTTTTATGAAAAACATTATTAAAACTACGCAATTTTAATGTTGGCACACGGATAGAAGACGTAATTTGGGCTAAAGAATATCCGCAATTAGCTCTAAAATGCATACTAAAACCACGATTATTGTCGTGTTCGAATGAAATAATTTGAATCAACTCATGAAATTATTAGTTTCTAGATAAATCCTTTATCAATCTACGAACCTAGCGAAACTGCATCCTCAAAATTTTCTTCAATGTATTTTTGGATCCGAATACAGCCTTACTCCAATCAGTTAAAATTATTAATGAATGCAGTGTGAGGTGGATGAGATTCTCTATTTAAATTGTGTTTAGTTTTAATAATATTTTTATGAATATAATTTTTTTTATATTATAATTAATACTAGTTAAAATTTATTGTTTTTTTTTTAATTTTTTTACTCACATACTCGACATGTGGTATTGAGGAAATTCGAACTCGTGATCTTTGCTCTTCAAGTGACCTCACTCCACCGCTAGACCATTCCCATCAGGAGTAATTAAAATTTATTGTTAAAAATTAACATTTTAAAAAATTATATACCCTAAGTTTGGAATAATTAACACTAAAAATCAATTATATCAACTAAAAAATTAAAATTAAATACTAAAAAATAATTATAGATCCTAATTAGTAGGAAATAAACTGTAAATAATAATGTGAAATTATACTAAATCAAAGAAATTAAAATTGAAGAAAAATAATGTGAAAACACTAATAATTTTAATGTTTGAGACACAGTTGACACATAACTTTGAACTAGAGGACTCACATGGTATGCAGGTGTATCTTAGTATGTAGTCTAGAATAAAATTGAAAAGGAGCATTGTTTAATTAATTAGATTAGATTCAAACGGAGTAATATTTAATTCAATTCACGTAGTCGTTGAGATATGCAATTTATTTATATAAATTAATTCATAAACCACGAGTTTAAGCAATGTTTGCGCCATCGAATCTGGTAATTGCCTTGTTTTTCTGGAGCGTCTCAATTTCATTAATGTTTTGTAAGAACATGCTTGTAGAGAACATGTGTCTTCCAGTTTATAACGTTAGCTACCCACAACTAATTATCGATGTGTTTTGAGTATAAATTTCCTATGTCATTTCTCTATGACATTCTTTATGCCAAATATTAGTTTAATTTTGGAAAAGGATCCATTTTGATCCTATAACTATTTGTCTAGGACTAGTTTGGTTCCTGTTTATTTTTTTTGTCCAAATTGATCCTATAACTATTTTAAAAAGTTCAATTTGATCCATTTTTTTCTCCTGTAACTGATGGAGGAAGATGGAAGGAGACGGGCATTTTAAAACCCCCAAATCACCTGCGAAGACTCCGACTACAAACCCACCCAATTGACTTAAGTTTTTCTTTCTTAAATGATTTCTCAAAAATATATACTCAATCCAAATTCCATTTTTAGGGTTCCAAAATCCCCAATCTATAGTCCATTTGTAAAGTTTCTAATAGAGAAGTGCAATAAATCATGGTATAGTATCTGGTTATAACTTTTCCAAACGCGATTATCCAATTCACAATTATAAATTGGTGATGATTGTGTTTTGATATTATAAATAGTTGGGAATTTTAGAAAAAATTGTATTCAATCCATATGTATGTAAATATGTGAGAAAAATGTGTATTTTAACTTGTATTATTAACGTCTGTTAGTAAAATTTGTTAACGTCCATCTCCTCCCGTCTTCTCCCGTCAGTTACAGGACAAAAGACGGGTCAAATTGAGCCTTTTAAGATAGTTGTGGGATCAATTTGGACAAAAAAGGTAAACAGGGACCAAACTAGTCCTAGACAATTAGTTATATGATCAAAATGAACATTTGCAGTCCCCTTGGGGATGGCCTAGTGATAGAGTGAGGTCGCTTAGAGAGCAAACTAGTCATAGACAATTATTTAAATATTTGATCTAATTTTGAATTTTATAAAATTTCAAAACTAATAAATATAAAAATTAATAAAAATATTATATATATTGTTAATTTTCGTCTCCTACAAATGCCCCCCGAGACATGTTCATGGACGACTTGTCGTTTGAAATGAATGAGTCTCGAAAACTGATTAGATAGTTTAAACTCGTATCAAGAAGCCTTCTTTTGGATTTGAATCAGATAGTTTATGCTCATATCAGGGAGCATTCAATATGTTTAACTTGGATAATTTATGCTCGTATCAGGGAGCTTTCTAGAACTTGGATAGTTTATGCTCATATCGAGGAGCTTTCTTAAACTTGGATAGTTTATGCTCATATCGAGCAGCCTTTAATTTGAATTTGGATTTTGGAGACATTTTATACTCGTGTCAAGGAGTCTTTGATTTAAATTTGTAAACATTTTATACATATATTAAGGAGTCTTGGATTTGAATTTGTAGACCTTTTATACTCGTATCAATGGGTCTTGAATTTGAATTTGACTTTGTAGACATTTTATACTCGTGTCAAGGAGTCTTAGTATTTCTTAAAGAGTTTAGATAGTTTTGACTTTTATCAATAAGCTTTTGAAGATAGTTTAGGCTTCTTATCAAGGAGCATTTGCATTTTGAATAATTTAGATAGCTTTGGCTATTATCAATGAGCTTTGAAAGATAGCTTAGGCTCTTACCAAGGAGCGTTGCTCATTTTCTTATCATAGATTGTGACATGTATTGAAAGACTTGAATTACCTATGGTGAGATTTGTAGCCGTTTCATCATCATCATCATCATCATCATCATCATCTTCTTCTTCTTCTTCTTCTTCTTCTTCTTCTTCTTCTTCTTCTTCTTCTTCTTCACTTGGAGATTCCTCAAAAGGTTTGCCATCATCATTTATTTCTTACTCTTCTTCAAAATTATTGAGCTCTTGCATTGGTAGTCCTTAAATTCCATTTACTACCATGCTTAACTCCATGTTGTGAGATTTAGTAGCCAATTCCTCAAAGGTCTTTGGTTGAATCACTTTCAAAATATATTGAAGACCCCAATTCATGCCTTAGATGTACATCTCAATTGTTGAAGTTTCTGATAACCGATCTTTGCAATTCAGGCTCAAGTTCCTCCAACGGTTGATGTAGTCGTTGACGAACTCTTCTTTTTGTTGGTATGAGTTTGTAAGTTCAACCAAGCTAACCGTCCTTCGAGTGCTGTCGAAGTGGTTGATGAATTCTTTCTCTAGTTTCCCCCAACTATCAATCGAATTTGGCTCCAAATCGGTATACTAATAAAACGTGTTGTCTTTTAAAGAGAAAACAAATTGCTTCACCAAATGATCTTTGTATGTCCCAGCATCATTAATTTCAAGTCTCTACAAAGTGAGCTGCGTGTTGTCTTGGATTGCCTTTGCCATCAAATTATTGAAGTTTTGGCGGTTGGTAGCCATCTGATCATCTTCAAGTTGTCAATTCTTGGGTTATATGGCTTGTTGTAAGTCCATAGTGATTTACGGCTCTTTCCAGACTTGTCTTTGATTGTTTCCTGTATGAAATCTTTGAGTTGATCAACTTATATTAAGCCATCAAACGATTCTTCAATTTCTTTAGCTGTAGATTTTCCACTTTTGTTAGCATGTAGCTTTGTAGATATCACAGCTTTAGTGTCTTATTTCTCTTACTCACTACCAAAATCAACAATCATTTCTTCGTTCAACTTCAAGATTTGAGCATCCCATTCTTATATCCACTTGGCAAGTCATTCGACAAGTTTCGTCACATTTGCATTTTTTTTTCCAGCATTGTAGACATCTTGATGCTTAAGCAATTTGATGAACAGAAGAGATGAGAGGTAGAGATTGTCCCACTGGCGTGCCAAAATTTATAACACAAAAATTCGTATTTAATTTAATAAAACACAAAACAGTGTACAAATAATATATTTTCGGATCAAATTGTCTTGGATTCAATCTCTATTTTTCCTTTGATTCTTCTCTTCAAAACTTGATTTTCAAACTGTCTTTGAACTCTTCAGAGTAAATTTGTCTCTTTGATTTCTCAAACTTGTTGTCTGAACTTGGTCTTTAAAGTTTTCAGGGAAAATTTGTATCATCGATTTTCTTTGACTTGGTATTTGAACTTGATAACATAATCAAGAAGGATATCGCCTTGTTTCCGAATCAAACGCCGATTTCGGGATGAATTTGGTGAAGAACGCCTTGAATATTTGAGAGAATTTCACTTATGAAATTTCTACTCAAATTCTTGAATTCTTCAGATGATTTCTGGTGTATTTTTCAATTGATATGGAGGCCCTATTTATAGTTGTAGGTGGGGTATCTAGCCTGACGTGGCGCGATCTCATTGGTTCTTGAATATTTATATATATCTCTGCAAAGATATTTACTTATTGTCAAAAACTCTTGATGTTTATCATATAATAATATCTTTGTTATTTAAATATTTTATCTAATTTCAGATTTAATAAGATGCCAAAACTAAATATAAAAATTGATAAAAATATTATATATAATATTGTTAATTTTTGGTAACTATATTTATATTTATGAGTTAGTCATGCATAAAATGCAACAGGGTAATTAGGTCAAATATATACATATATCTTGAATTTTGATAATTTTTTAAAAAAATATCATGATATTAAAAAATTGCCAAAAAAAACCGAACTTTAGTCATTTTTCTAAAAATATGCTAAACTTAAAAAAATGCAAAAAAGAAAAAAACACATGTACTTTCCAATTGCAAAAATGCCATCTGACCAATTTTCTGGCAACGGATTATTAAGGGATAATTACACTTTTAGTTCCATTAGAATATGGTCAAAATAATTTTGGTCTCATATCTTTCGTTTTTAGTTCCATAGTTTATTAGCTCGACACTTTTGGTCTCAAGTATTTTTTTTTTGATACTTTTGGTCCCAAGTGTTTTTTTTTTCGACACTTTTGGTCCCAAGTGTTTTTTTTCTACATTTTTAGTCCCAAGTGTAGTATATGTATGTGTATGTATATATATATATATATAAATTTATTCAAAGGACATTTTGACTTCATTTTTTCAGCAAATCATTAAGAAAAAAAGAGGAAAATATCTAGCAAAAAATCAAACATAATATCTCGAAAATTTTCAGCAAAATAATCAACAAAATATCAAGTAAAATGCCCAATTAATATCCAGCAAAATGCGAATTAATTTCATTTGTGGTCCCTCCGAACACACTCGAATACGCAAATGGTCCTAAAATTTTCTAAAATGGTCCTTACAAGAATTTTGACATTAAATGGAGTCCCGTTCGATTAAAATTCTCAAATTTAGTCCCATCTTTTTAACGGAGCCGTCAAATGTAGACGGGGGCTTCCACGTGAGTTGCATGTGAGAGTAAATTTCATTTTTGGTCCCACTGGACACACCCGAATCCGCAAATGATCCCAAAATCGATGAAATAATTAATTAATAAGAACAGTATTTTTATTAATGGCATAATTGATGTTTTGTTGATTAACCTAAAAATTTCACAAAAATAAATAATCGATGTTTTGTTTTGTTTTATACTATTAGGCTTATTATTTATTTTCATATATAGATAATTACAAAACTAAAAAGACAATTTTTACTAGATATTTTTTCTTGATTTCATTTTGTTAATAAATAGATAAAATAAATAATAATTAATAAATATTAATTATTAATTACAAACAATAACTATTGGTGTTGTTAGTCAAAATAGTTTATAATTATTATTAATTAGATTACAATAAAAAAAAAAATTTAATGGCAAAATGCCTAACAAAATCATTTCAACTTCTTGCCAATATACGGTTTTTGTTCAGTAAAATTGTTGACAAAATATACGGGAAAAAAAAACGTTGAAAAAAAATATAAGAAAATATATACTGTTAGTTTTAGGACTAAAATGTAGAAAAAAAAATATTGGGACCAAAAGTGTCGAAAAAAAAAATACTTGGAACCAAAAATGAAAAATATGGGACCAAAAGTGTTTTGACCATATTCTAATGGGACTAAAAGTGAAATTATCCTGATTATTAATATGGCTTGTCGAAGTCCTGCGGGTTACGTGAGTTGGAAAATGATTTTTCCACATCATTTTTGTTCATTAATTTTTTTTATAAGAAATAAAAAACATAGACGAATCAACAAGTTTTTTTCTCAGTTTCGATTTCTTGCTCAAGAAATAAATCTCCCATTTCCTCCTTGTTTACTATCGGTTGCTACCTCACGCCCTGCCACCATCACCGCTGCGTGAAACCTACCAATCCTCTTCCTCTATCCTTTAAACCTACAAAAGGAATTAAGAAACTCAAAATTCCCAAATTCCTAATTTGTCGAGCAAGAAATCGAACATGAAGAAAATATTAAACTCGTTGATTTGTTTATGATTTTTTTAGTTTTTAAAAAAATGAATGAATAAAAATAATGTGAAAAAATTATTTTCTAACTCACCCAACACATAGCACGCCGACATGCCATATTAATAATTCGTTACAGAAAAAAATGATCTTTGATAATTTTTTCAAAAACTAAAACAAAATATGGAAAGTATAGTTATTTTTGACATTGCAAAACATATTAAAAAAAAGATCTAAATTCGAGACATAAGTATATATTTGACGGAGTAATTGTACTGATGCATGTGTATCAAATGAACAATATTTCATGTGTTTTTTACTAATATATTTAAAGATTCATGCCGTTATTGTCGATTGTAATGAAATGCTTATTAATTAATATACGAGTATTATTTTTGTATCAAAAGTCGAGGTTCTACATACGTCCTTTGAAATTGGTCTGCGACTGCAATTAATTTTGCAACGTTAAACTCTGACGAATTGCTGAATTTCAATGCCTTAATTTAAAATTGTCAATTTTTATTTTTTATAATATATGATTATGTAGATTTTAAGTTTATTAATTATTAATTAATCACCAGCTTCAATGCAACCGCTAAATATTCATTAAAATTCGATCTAGGTCAGCAGCGTCAAGACCCGAGATCAAGCGATTTTTTTTGGGCTTTATTTATTAAAATACCAACCTTTTAAGTTTCTAGAATTTTATCCGAGAGTTTATTTAACTAGATTTTAATAACCAACAATAACATATTATTATCATATAAGAAATTCAGAAGACTAAAATAATTAAATACGAACTATAATTAGAATCCCCCCCCCCCCCCCCCAAAAACCCACCCACCAATTTTGCACTCGGTAAACTATCAAATTAGGGCAAATTTACTTTAATATTTACAAGTTTTTGCTCTTTTTTAAAAATAATCAACTTTTTTAAATTAAAATTAATAAAATGATGTCCACTTTTTCAAAAAATATACAAATATAATATTTGATCAATTTTGCTACCCAAAAATCTTACCTAATTGATTGTATTTTAAATATTTTGTTTTTTTTAACCGTTATGATAAAGTAATATATATATTAATGTATCATCCTCTTAACTACATGAGATTTCATGTTGTACATTCCGTGTCACATCTCATGTTACACTTTCAAATTACGAGTTTTTTTTTATTTTTTCTTCAATTTTCTTTTTTGTGATTTAGTTTAATTATACGATTGTTTATTAGGGTTCAACCCTCCCCCTCCCAATTAAAGTTTATAATTATTTTTAGTATTTAATTCAGTTTTCAATAAATAATTCGTTATTGTAGTTGATTATTTTAATATTAAATTTTATAATTTTTTAATTCATATTTTTATTGATAAATATTGACTGTGATTATTGATATTATAATTAAATTTTATATTATAATAAATATTATTAAAGCATAAATTTAAAAGTGAAGCAAGAAGTGATACAGTAAAAAAATTTGAACCGCGTCTCAACTTATTATTTCATTACATCCACTACCACTCACGTCCTTCTCACCACTTTGTAAAAGAAAATCCTAATATACTTACACTTATTATTCACAAATATTTTTCACATGCAAAATATATAGTCCTACTTTATTAAATTTAGGATGTAAAATATTATTTATTTTTTATCAAAATAAAGAAACCATATTTTGTGTGACAACTAGAGCAATAACGACTAAAACATGATATAATATTCACGATATACGTACTTTTTTTTGTCGAGAGTAACCCGCAGCCGCTATCTAAGTGTGTAATGGGTAAATCTCGCCCCTGCGTAATAACCTGCAAACCACAAAGGAGAAGTAAATCATATTTGGCAGTCCAGGTGTGGCAAACCCACACCTAGTGGTGTTTGTAGTGTGAATTAAACTTGAGATATTTAACCTCAAGATAACACCACTCTACCACTAGGTCATTCCCAGAGGAACACAATTTACATACTTTTCTATTAGATTCTATGGATCGAGCAGTAGCTATTGAATGGAGTACGTTCAACCAAAAATATTAAAAAAGCGTATATGGAAATGAATTTTGCAACGGCAAAACAATTAATGCTGTATTACACGAATAACGATATATAATTTATTTAGTTGAATGCAGATCATAGTTCAATAAATACTGGATAATATGTGATCATAAATATATAAGGTGGCACCAGGCCCAGCCACGTTGCTAGTTACTGTCTTTTTCTCAGATCTAATAACAAAAATACAATTTTAGCAACACAATTTGACCAAAATTCCAGCACACACGCACATGTATATCGGATGAAATCTTGTGTTACACTTTCGTACCACACTCCGTGTTACATAATTAAATTTTATTATTTTTCTTCAATTTTATATTCGATTTTAATTTAGTGTGCTATTAATTAAAGTTCATTTTAGCCAATTGGAGTACTTAATTATTGTTTCACAAAATAATCAATTATTAATTAAAAATATAATTAAATATTGAAAATAATCATGTACTCTAATCGGATAAGATTAAACCTGATTAACAAGTGTAAAATTAAATTAAAATAAAAGAAATTAAAATCGATAAAAAAAAAAATTTAATTAATTGTGTATCACATAATATTACAGAAGGTGTAGCTGATAATTTCATGCGCGTATGTGTGTGTGTATATATCTCACCAATGGCCTATGCACTTCTTCCCAACTCAGAGTTTTCCATCTGCACAAAATGTCAAAATTGCCTCCCTCTCTCCTCCCTTTTCTCTCTCTGCTTCTGCTACTCACACTCTATTCTCTCAATTTCTACCCTACATTCCTCCGAAATCCCTCAAACGCCCCAAAAAAAATCCATGTTTACAAACACGACCAAACAGTCGCCGAATCCGCGTGCGGCGGCACATTGTACCCGGACCTCTGCGTCTCCACCGTCGCCGCCCTGCCGGAGCTCCGGCGGAAGACGCTGCAGGAAGTCATCTCCCACACCATCAACGTGACGATGAAGGAGGTGAGAGCCTCCGCTGACAACTGCACCAGCCTCCGCCGCAAGCTCCTCAAGAAGCTCGAGCCGCTCGAGCTCCGCGCCCTCGAAGACTGCCTCGAGCTCTTCTCCGACACCGTCACCGAGCTCAACAAGATCCTCGCCGATCTCTCCTCCTCCGCCGCGCCGGCGAAGTACTACGCCGACCTGCAAACTCTCCTCAGCGGCGCGATGACGAACCAGTACACCTGCCTCGACGGATTCGCCTACAGCAAGAACAACACGCGCCGCTTCATCGAGGGAAGGCTGCGGCGGATCTCTCGCCACGTCAGCAACTCGCTCGCAATGGTGAAGAAGCTGAAGAAGAATAAGCAAGGGAGGAGTCTGGCGGCGGCGGAGGAGCAGTTCCCAGAGTACGGAAGAATGCGCGGCGGATTCCCAGCGTGGCTGAGCAGGAAGGAGCGGCGGCTGCTGCAGGCGGCGACGAATGAGACGAGGTTCGATCTGGTAGTGGCCAAGGACGGCAGCGGCAACTTCACCACCATCAATGAGGCATTGATGGCGGCGCCGAACAACAGCAACGCGAGATTTGTGATTTACATAAAAAGTGGGGCTTATTATGAATATATTGAAGTGGTGAGTAGGAAGATTAATATTATGTTTTTGGGGGATGGGATTGGGAAAACGTTGATTAAAGGAAATAGAAGCGTCGTCGACGGCTGGACTACATTCAGATCGTCTACTGTTGGTCAGTCTCTCTCTCTCTCTCTCTCTCTCCCCCCCCCCCCCCCCCCCCCCCCTTTATTTATTTTAGTTAATGTTTGCTACGAACTGCATGTCAGTGTGTTGGATTGCGGCTTGGGGCCATCCATGCATGCATCGCCTTAATTAATAATTTGATTGCTCAAGTTTTTAGTAAAATTGTCTTAATTGCTAACTTTAATATGGACTTGTTTTGAGCTATGTGGATACTGAATGATAGGGTAGGTGAGCTAAAGTCACTTCGACTTTGTGTGAGGTTATTAGTTCTACAATTTTTTATTACACCAGATTTCATGCTTATCGTCTTTGTTGTATTTTCAAATTACGAATTTCTTTATATATATATATATATATATTTTAATTTTATTTTTTGTGATTTAATTTAATTTAATTTTACGACAATTATTTCTTAAGATTCATCCCAATTAAAATTTATAACTATTTCTTAGCATTTAATTTTCAGTTTTCAATTAATAAATGATTATTATTCTTTATTATTTCAAAATCAAAATTTATAATTTTTTATTCAAATTTTATTTTATAATTGAACTTGTAGCGCACAAGAAATCGTCTATTACACCTTCTGTGTTGCACTTTCAATTGCATATTTGATTTTTTTCATTTTTTTTAGATTTCAATTTTTTGCACTTATTATTAAATACACCTTAATTGAGTAAGATGAACTCTAATTAGCAAGTATTAAAATAAACTAGAACACAAGAAATTAAAATAAAAAACAAATGAAAAAAAAAACTAAATAGAATGCAATAGAAAACGCTACACAAACTATGCAATAAAAGATGAATCTTGATCTAATTAATCTCACTATTTGTTATGACTTGTCACGGGTTTATATATGTTGAGTGAAAATGTGAAATAGTGAAATCTATCATTAAAATCTGTCCATCCTTTTTGTCGTGAATATTAAAGAGGATCTGGATTCGGTGGCTAATTTATATTCAAAAATCAAAATGAGGATGGGAATTTATGAATATGTATTTTTCACGTGGTTCAGAACTAAAATGTTAGGTTCAAAATCTTGAATTCTTTTAGAAACTAAAAAATAAATAAATACACAAACTATACACAATTCATATAATTTTAAAATGGGGTGAAGTTTTTATCGAGTTACCCATTTCCAAAGAATTATTGAAGCACCCCAATCATTTAAAATTTCTTTTAATGATTTCATTTTCATTTAAAATCATGACATTAATTGACTAATTACATGATAATTTGAGTTGTTTTTGGTTATTGATGATTTCGTTTCATTTAAAATCATTCCTTCTCCGATCCTCATCAATTCCATCATGATTTCATATACATGAAAAAGCATTTATTTTCATTGTTTTCTTCTTAATTATATATAGCTTCTCATGATTATTTATTTTCTTCTAAAATCATGACTAATTGACTAATTACATTATAAAATTAGATGTGGTTTTAACTCTAACCAATGATGCTAATTTTTATGATTTTCTAAAAGCACATCGCCTTCAGATTAGGGTCACATTTATATGATTGAAAATGGTGCAATTATCACACGCTGCCACATGCGTCGTGGGTGATCTAAATAGGCCCCAAAAAGCGTGTCGCGAATAATTGATTAATAGTCAAATGTAATTGCCATATAAATTGATTCCAAATTCCTATACTACCTCATAGGTTAACACCGACGCGTAAGTACAGTGTATATTATTTTAATCATGTATTCACTTAATTTTAAGAAAACATCTTCACAATATTAATATGTCGATATCTTTGTAATTATACCCCTTATGGATTGTAACCTATGAAGTAAAATAGACTCTCTCATTCGGTCGGCGCTTTTAAGTCGTTGAATTCATGTGGAACGTCCAAATAAATAGTGATTGTTGCTGGAAAATTTTAATGTCCTA
The DNA here is from genome assembly GCA_026008535.1 of Perilla frutescens. Lineage (NCBI taxonomy): Eukaryota > Viridiplantae > Streptophyta > Magnoliopsida > Lamiales > Lamiaceae > Perilla > Perilla frutescens. Next base: position 38,162,018 of record BRKX01000006.1, on the reverse strand, counting down.
TTCAATCTAGTGTTCATTAAAAAAGGGTAGATCATGAACTTTTTCATTATATTAAATTCTACGTATGATAATTAAGTATATTTTTGGAGTGATATTGATTTATTAAAAAATGTATTTTTTTTTATACTTATCTACCTAACACACCATGCACCGACGTTTTTTGGCCGATTGTACAACGCAGTGCATGAAAATTAATTTGTGTGTTTGGACCAATTAATTCCCATTATTGTTTTTCTCCTCTTTTTTCTTTCTTTTTTTCTTGAATATTTAGTGTTTCGAGTGAGCCCATCTTTTTTTTTTTCCCCCTTTTTCCCTTTATTGTCTACATTGACAATGATAGAAAATTGAAATTATATGATTTACGAGAAAAGTAATGTGTTGTGGGGGACACCTTATAGCTTTGTAGATAGCTTTTACTTCATCACCCGAGTTCAAGATATTTGCCTAATTCGGTGGGGTCTTTATAATATAGTTTTTTTTTTCTTTCTTTGAATCGGGAGACGTGGGATTGAAATTTATACTTAGATTTCTCACTTTTATAATAGAGAAATATCAACTAAGATATAAGCTAGTGGTAAAAGCACACCTAGAGGTTTAATTGTTTAAACCAAGAGCTAATCCATATTGGGCTACAACTTTTATTTTATAACATAGTTTAGTAAATCTAAATTATGACAAATTGCAAATTAATTATATATAGATAGTGAGAATTTCAAGATTCAATTCGTACAAGAAAAAAAAATTCTCTTAACTCCAAAGAATTAATTAATTAAATTTGTTCATTATTAATAATAAAACATGAACGTAGCGACCATCTCTTATGTGCATTCTTTAAATTTCACTTGAATCAACAACATCATCCACTATCACATAGCTATATTGTCTTCATTTTTTTCCCGCAATTTCAGTTTAGCCTTTAAGTTAATAACTGATTATTAGTGTTGATTGTTTCATAAAGTAATTTTTTTAGAAATTTATTTTTATTAGTAAATATTGAATATAATTCATTACTATAACTTATTTTTTATATTAATCATTATTAAAATTATATATTTAAATACGAAAAAGTGCTAAGAATTAACCATTCCATCTGGTCTGAATTCACGTCCACAGCCACCGTGGGAAACGGCTTCATAGCGAAAGGAATCACCTTCGAGAACTACGCGGGGCCGAGCAAGCACCAAGCGGTGGCGCTCCGCAGCGGCGCCGACTTCTCCGCCTTCTACCAATGCAGCTTCGTGGCGTACCAAGACACCCTCTACGTCCACTCCCTCCGCCAGTTCTACCGCGACTGCGACGTCTACGGCACCGTCGACTTCATCTTCGGCAACGCCGCCGTCGTCTTCCAGAACTGCAACCTTTACGCCCGCCGCCCCGACCCCAACCAGCGCAACATCTTCACCGCCCAAGGCCGCGAGGACCCCAACCAGAACACCGGCATCTCCATCCTCAACTGCAAAGTCGCCGCCGCCGCCGACCTCCTGCCGGTGCTGACGCAATTCCGGTCATATCTGGGCCGGCCGTGGAAGCAGTATTCACGGACGGTTTTCATGTATTCGAAAATGGAAAGTGTGGTTGATCCAAAGGGGTGGTTGGAGTGGGATGGCGATTTTGCGCTAAACACGCTTTATTATGGGGAGTATATGAATCGGGGCCCCGGGTCGAATACCAGTGCCCGGGTCACGTGGCCCGGTTATCGGGTTATAAATAGCTCGACCGAGGCGACTCAGTTCACGGTGGCGAATTTTATTCAGGGGAATCAGTGGTTGCCGGCCACGGGGATTCCCTTTTTCCCGAATTTGACGGCGACTTGAGCTTGAGTTTGAGCTATTCGGATCTTGATTTCGATTTCTATAATTTATTGTTTAACTATTATTTATGGATGTGTCTTCTCCCACTTCAAAATATGAAGATTAATAGGCCATTCTAGTTTTTTATCATGCGTTCTTGTTAATACACATTGTGAGCGGACGAAATTTTATGATCCACAATTCGTGTTAAAGTAGAGAAAAGAATTATGCAAAATCGTGTATTGTACTTTTATGTGTTGCATTTTTCATTTTTTTTATTTCATTTTAATACTTTAATTAGGTAGGATGAATTATAAATAATAATTTAAAATTAAACTAATATCACGTCCAATTGATAAACCCAAATCAAACTCAAAATGCAATAATTATAATTGAACAGTAATTCATCTTCAACCAACAAACTTATTCACAAACTCAAAAGAATATTCTTTTAATACCACTTGTTAAGTTATTTTCAATAACACTTATATATTTATCAAAATTATAAATTAGACCTCTTTTTTTATATATTCACAAAGCATTTAATATAAATAATTATTAATCACTAATTTGATACAAAATAAAATACTACCAAATACCTTAGTTGTTAATGATTGAAAAATTTACTAAACTAAACATTTATTAAATAAGAGAGAATTTAATGTTGTCCCGATGGAGATGGCCTACTGGCAGGGCCGTGTTAAGAGAATACGGGACCTGAGACGAAATATGAGTAATATATATATATATATATATATATATATATACCAATATATTTTGATATAGTTATATAAATAAGATTTTATACACTTAACTTTGAAACACTTATTTCAACATAATAATTATTATAAATATAATTTAAAATATTATATATTACGGAAAATCTATTTTTATACATATTTTTGTATTTTAATCTAAGTGTTGGTTATACTCCAATAAAAATAAATACCAGAAATTATAATAATCAATCTAAAAGTATAATAAAATTAAGATTGAATAGAAAGATGAAGGTCTACAATATGAAAAAGAAATATGTTAAAGTTAAGATAGAGTTTAAATGTAGTTATAATTTATTATTTATAATTAGACTCAATCAAAATATGAAATTTGAACTCGCAAAAAAAGTAGACCTAGAAAAGAGAAGAATATATTTGTTAAAAAGATGGAAAAAAGAAAAAATAAAATAGGCTCCATATAAAATAAGAAGAAGAAAAAGAAGAACAAAAAAAAAAGGTCTAAAAGAACAAAAAGAAAAAGGAAGAGAACAAAGTATGCTGTTCTGTGACTAAGAGGATTCATACCTCTGCAGTATTTAATAAGGGACGCACTCCCATCCATTAAACCAATGATTGATTACATTAAAAGTACATAACATTTATTTATATATACATATATATATAAACACAACATATATATCCGAGGCCTTAATTTTTTCGGGGGCCTGAGGCGACCGCCTCTTTCATATCATGCCCCAGCCGGGCCCTGCCTACTGGTAGAGTGAGGTTGCTTGGAGACCAAATGTCACGGATTTGAATCTCCTCAATACCACAGGTCGGGTGTGTGAGTAAAAAAAGCAAAAAAAAAGAAAAAAAAAAGAGAATTTAATTTTTACAACATTGTGTTCTTTAATTTTTATAACTGTAATTTTAATAATTCTCCTGATAAACATAATATACAAAAAATTAAATGCATATAAAAGTAAACACATATGCATCATAAAAATAATTATTAAAACACTAAAACCATACTATTGTGAATTTATAAATAAACTAAGGGTTAAATTACAATTTTAAAAAATATTATACAATATTTGCGTTTGTGAATAATGCAAACACATATATGGGTCTGGGTTTGCGGTACGTTTGGCGCCGTTTCTTCATTGCAAAGTGCCATTATGATGTCGGTTGGAAATGATCTAAAGCACCATGAATTAAAATCGAAAAAAATGAAAAATGACTAAAAAAGTAAAGTGTGCAAATAGGAAATTCAACGCAATGTGCAGTAGAAAATCTAATAAAATAAAGCCTATAAATGAAAGAGTGATGCTATTCGGCCACACTGTGGCCGGCCATAATTTCATAATTATGATATGTTATTATTATATGGTAAGTTTTAAATTAAATTTTTAATTAATGATTATTAGTGTTTTACTATTATATCCTTCATATTTATTTTAGAAATATTTGACTTATATAATTTAAACATTCAAATGATTCACAAACTATTAATTATCAATGTTTATATATATTATATAATTATATGTTGTGTTAATTCAAATCGATCGGTACTGATGCATATATATATATATTATTTTAATCTATAGTTTATGTGTATTTGAATTTATTTTAAATTTTTATTTATTTGTTAAATGAAAATATTTTTTTAACATGGATTTAAATTAGAAAATCAAGAACTTGCCATAAATTATGAAGTACTTATAAATTATATTTAAATTGTGTTGAATAATAATAATAATAATAATAATAATAATAATAATAATAATAATAATGATGATGATGATGATGATAATGATAATGACAACAATAATGATAATGATAATGATAATGATAATAACAATGAGAACAACAACAACAACAACAACAACAACAACAAAAACAATAATAATAATAATAATAATAATAATAATAATAATAATAATAATAATAATAATAAGTAAATTAGTAAAAATGAATAGGCTATTGTTCATAAATTAAAATTAAGAGATTATCAAATCAATTGGTACATTAATATATACTAGTGAATATTTAAATGTAAATCTAAATTTAGAAATTTTGTTTAGGGTCGATTAATCTTGAATAAAATTACGAGCCTCGAAGTATTCAATAAATAACGATCGAAGCTCACTCGATAATAAACGAGTCAAGCTTCAGCCTTAGCACTACTCAACTAGTTAGCGAACTTGTTGAGTAAATTAACTTGAAAATCTAAAATTATTGACATGATAAATTTTATATTTTTATACTATAATTATTAATAATTATATGGAATTCTAATTAGAATTAATTTCATTTGTGGTCCCACCGGGCACACCTGAATTCGCAAATGGTCCCAAAATTTTCTAAAATGGTCCTTATAAGAATTTTGACATCAAATGTAGTCTCGTTCAATTAAAATTCTCAAATTTAGTCCCATTTTTTTAACAGGGCCGCCAAATATAGACGGGAGCCCTCCACGTGAGTTGTACGTGAGAGTACATTTCATTTTTGGTCCCACTGGACACACCCGAATTCTCAAATGGTTCCAAAATCCGCAAATGGCCCCAAAATCGATGAAATAATTAATTAATAAGAAAAATATTAATTATTAATGGCATAATTAATGTTTTGTTGATCTTGTCTAAAAATGTCATAAAAATTTAATTACTTAATTTTGATCAAAATAATAATTTATCATTAGTTTTACTCGATTGACTAATACATGATTAAATTGACAATATTAAAATGAATACGTAAAATTCAATCTATAAAATAAAAACACACAAAGCTTTGTTTTGTTTTGTTTTATACTATTAGGCCTATTATTTATTTTCACATATAGATAATTACAAAATTAAAAAGATAATTTTTACTAGATATTTTTTCTCGATTCATTTTTTAATAAATAGATAAAATAAATTATAATTAATAAATATTAATTATTAATTACAAACAATAGCTATTGGTGTTGTTAGTCAAAATAGTTTATAATTATTATTAATTAGATTACAATAAAAATAAAAAATTTAAATGTTAACGGCGTAATTAATGTTTTGTTGATCTTGCATTCTTGCCTAAATATTGTTACAAACATTTACTTAATTTTGATCAAAATAATAAATTGGTCATAATTTTACTCAATTAACTAATACATGGTTAAATTTTTACTTAAAACTAAAAATAAAATTTTTACTAGACAAAATATTTAAGAAAAGAAAAATAATAAAATTTGAATATCTTTGATAAAAATATTTTTTTAATTTGATCATTGAATAGGATAAATATGAAGATAATTAGCATTAAAAAACCATTAGAGGCAAAACAAACATATGGATCAAAAGATTTTAACTGCATATATTAAATGTTAAAAGGTAAAGAAAAGTGTCAAGTATGTTCATCCATACATTTTGTAGTTGATAAATCCAAAAAAATTGTTAGTTTTAATGCATGGGACTAAAAATGAGAGTAAAATTAATGATAAACATGATGGAAGGACCGATTTTGATGACCCAGGACCAATTTTGAAATTATTGGGACCATTTGTTGATTCAGTCGTGTCATGTGGGACCACAAATGAAATTAATTCATTCTAATTAAATTAATTCATTAGAAGAAAATATTTAATTCTAATAAATATAGTGTTGCTTGTGAATAAAGTAATATATTGTTAAAAACATACATACTAGTGAATATTTGAATGTAAATCTAAATTTAGAAATTTCGTTTAGGGTCGATTAATCTTGTATAAAATTGCGAGCCTCGAAGTATTCAATAAATAACGATCGAAGCTCACTCGATAATAAATGAGTCAAGCTTCAGCCTTGACACTACTCAGCTTGTCAACGTGCTTGTTAAGTAAAAGCAAAATACATTTTTAGGTCCTTATACTTTTACTTTTTATTTCATTTGGTCCCTAAACTATTTTTTCGTTTAGATGGGCCCTTATACTTTTATGTTTGATTTCATTAGGTCCTTATATGCTTACGTTTTGTTTTATTAGGTCCCTGTACAATTTTTCATATATATATATATATATATATATAAAGTCCTTGTACATTTACGATTGATTTCACGAGATCCTTGTTCATTAGATGGCAGGTTAACTTTTCCGTTAAAAAATAACATGTAATCAATTATTATTTAATTGAAATACACATTATATATAATTGTAAATTTATATTAATGTTATTCCAAAAAAAAAAAAAAAGGCAAACTTATAACCTCTCAATTCAATCTTTATGAACTAAATTACCTGAAAGCAAAAAAATTAACCAACTAGCAAAGTTAAAGATCTTTTAAAAAAAATCATGCAACTACTCATTATTCATTAAAATTGCTTAAATTAACCACATATAATCCGTTCAATATAGAACACTTTAAAATTTATACAAATCAACATTTAACAACAAACCAAGATTTTTTTTTTAAAAAAGTGGAATAATGAGGAGCAAGTAGTAGCCTGAAATTTTCAATCAATTTTGGCAGTCAAGGTTGTAGAACTCGCTAGGCGCTAGTCGGGTGGCCGGGGGACACCTAGCGCCGAGATTGCCTAGTCGGGCCCTAGATGTTTGATGCACTATTTATTATGCACAAATCTGCAACTAACACAGGTCAGACAATATAGTAGTGAATCGAGTATCGTATCCACAGGAACTGAAAATATTGATCAACACTGAGTACTAAGCTAATAATTCTCTATTATCCAGGCTACCAATTTATAAGTTTACTAAAACTAGGCACGAATTTAAATAAAATAAAAGAATAGAACTAGAACAAAATAAACACAAGCAAATAAACTAAGTAAATAATCAAACTCAAACAATTAATGAAATACTAATCCTAGGGAATGCAGCACACATGTATCCACTATGATTCAATTTAATCATAATCTTTCCCAATTTTAATCCGATTAAAGGTGAGGAATCAGAAATATATCTACCTATCTCCGCCAGGTCTCAAGGTAGAAGCAGATTAATAAACAACATATTACTTTCGTCTCTAGGTTAATTTACTAACTCCCGATAGAACCACAGATTTAAATTCCCCTACAGATTCCTTAGAACGTGTATCAAATTATTCACTTAATCCCACTAATTAATTATCTCCGCCAGGACTTAAATTAACTAGCTAGCATGCATCAATTGTGATCAGTAATTAAGCATGAAATCAAAAGCTCTTGAACAATTGAACACAATAATCGGAAGGGAAAAATAACAAGATTAAATTAAATACATAGCTTCAATCATGCTTTGCAAACCCTAGAATTAATAAAAGACTACTCACGCATAATTAAAACCATAGAAATAATAGAACTAAGAATAATCATAAACATAATATAAATATGCGATAGATTAGAAAAACCGGAATGACGATTCGTTGATTAAAACTTGAATTCTTCAATGTTGAATGTTCACAGCAAAATCTCGAAAGTAAAAATAAGTTTGGAACTCTAAAATAATGAATAAAGTCTGTGTAAAAATGTGCAAGGCAGAGCCTTATATAGTTGGGAAAATACAGAGTCCAAACAAGGAAAAACACCAAATTTCCGGAAACAGGCGGCACGGGCCGTGCCGTTGGCAGCACGGTCCGTGCCAGCGCGCATCCTCCGACACACTCCGCCGTTTTGCTCCGTTCTCCCTCGTTTCTCATCCGATTGACCCGATTCAAGTTGCGTTGCGACCCTCTCTTGATCCTCTATCTTTCTAGCAACTTTACTCCTTGAATTGGATCTTGGAGAAATCTCAAATTCAGCTCAAACTTGCACAAGAAACACAAAAACATCAAAAAGCACACGAAAACTCAAAACTAGCATAAAAACTCAACAAACGCATGCATTACTCTACGAATATGAGCCATACAACTACTCAAATGCATGTAAAAACCATGTTTATCAATCCCCCAAACTTAAACCATTGTTCGTCCTCGAACAATGAGAAGAACATTAAGAAAATATAAACATGGAGGAGAACAAGTACACTCGATCATAAATGCTTCACGAACATGCTCAAAATAATTTAATTGCATAAATTCAACATCATCAACTCATCCAAATCTCAGCACAATTAATATCCATAAACAAAGCATGAACCTCACCGATATGTATATCGCTCATCTCACAAGTGTTTCAAATAACGCTCATCGAATCAAATGCAAATGCAAAAGTGTTAACCATAGGCTTGCCAATCGTCTAAAACACTCATGCTCAATCATAGAAGAATCAAGATCAATGAGGTCTTTAATTTAGGCTGAAATGTTGGGACATTGGTTAAGGTTAGGAAATTTAGCTAAGTGACTCGAAAATTCAAGACACTCACGACTTTTTCAACTCCAACCACAAGTATGGATCCAAAATCCATCTTCCAACTCTTTCCAACTCCCTTACACTTCAAAACATTATTCTCTTCTCATCTCAAAAACAGAAATACAACAAGCCAACAAATAACAAACATTCTCAATTGCTACCTTTCAATATTTGACTCTTTTTTTCCGATTTTTTTTTCTTTTTCTTTCACGAGCCTATGAGAATATTTTTCACCCAAATATCAACATCTCCACTCTCTCCCCACAAAAACACTATTTTCCACAACAAGATACCCTTGTTCACCTTCCGAACCCCCTATCATCCAAGTTCATGAACAAAAGGTAATTATGGCTCAAATTGGCTAGCAATGATCAATTTTTCGGTTAGTGTTTAGGAATTAATGTGGCTATGAAAAGATGGCCTCAAATCACTTCTGAATTCTACACATAATCGAGATTATTCGAATAGAAACCATGGCAAGTTCTAGACACACCAAAGCATGCATGACAAACACTCATGAAAGAAATCAAACTGTGCATTGATATACAGTTAAGGCTCAAAAAAAACTCACAGGACTATTCATGCTTCATTTACTTCAATTTCGAGTACATCAATTCAAACAAGTCAAGATCCATCAAATTCATGCAATATTTTTCAAAACAACGCTCCTTTTCATCATTAGCATTTCACGAGTTCACCAAAAACATGGCTTTCAACCACAAAAACACAAACTAAAACGACTAAAAGAAAAACTAAAAATACGTGCCAAACATATCAAATCCATCCCCCTCCCCCAAACTTATTCAACTGCAAAGAGAATAAGTTTGGAGGGAACAAAATAAAGATGTGTTTGGAACGAACTCACCGTACACCAACATGGAGAAAAGGTCCTCGAAACCCGGCATGAATGATCTCAGAATAGCTTTGGGCTCCAAAATGTCTTCCTACATGTTAGCACGCTAAAACACAAAACACGACATAAAACAAAAGAAAGAAAAAAAAACAAAGCAAATAAAATGATGGGTTACCTCCCATCCAGTGCTTTATTTAACGTCTTTAGCTAGACGATACCTCAACAGTCAAGAAGGTCTAACGCAGCTGCGACACTCTATCATCCAAGGTATTGTAGAACCTTGCAGATAGTTCTTCTTCCTTTTGCATACACCAAATCTGTGAAGCTTTCAGCTTGGTTCCATATCTATGAGTATCTTCCACAGAAAATTTTCTTTTATTTATAAAAAATAAAGCAATGCATTTTTCCACCCTTGTGCACCATTCCATTGCTTGTTCTTTCTTGACAAGGTGCGGAGATGTTTTCTCTTTACTGTGTGGATGTTTGAATTCCGCCACTTCATCTTGTAGCTTCTTTGATTTCTTTGGCAACGTTTGAGCTAATCCGTGGGATTTCACCATCTCTTTGGGAGGCTCTTCAATTTCAATAGATATCTCAGCTTTTTTTTCTTCTTCTTCTTCAACCATAAGCACCTCTGATTCATCTTCAAATGATACAACACTTTCCACTTGGATAACATTGCACTGCTCTGGTTTGTGTTGGAGGCTCAAATTATGAAGAATTGAACTAGCATGCTGTGAAGTTCTAATCAAAGAACTTTCCATCTCCTTTGTAGAATCTATTATCTTGTCCAATCTAGCATTGAATACCGTCACATTTGCATCCATCTGATGCATTAGATCCTCCAAATTGGTCAACTCTGACGCATATCTTTGATTAGTGTCCCAAAGAGTTGGTGCACTGTCGATCATTTGCTCCATCTGCACTTCCAACGTGCTCACTGGAAGATAATATTGCTCAAACCATTGACACTCGGTGGGTGGTTGATGCATTTGATTCATAGGCAAAGTATATGGAACACTCCATGCTCTAGTTTGCTTATCCATTTGGTGCATCATAAATCTGAACATCTCTTCCACATTCCCACCAAGATCTTTCATGTTTTGTTTCTTTTTTTTTTGTTTTTTTTTACCTGAAGTAATAAATTATTGTTAGTAATAATATCAGTAAAAATCAAACTCAGTCCCCGGCAACGGCGCTAAAAAGTTGATGCACTATTTATTATGCACAAATCTGCAACTAATACAGGTCAGGCAATATAGTAGTGAATCGAGTATCGTATCCACAGGGACTGAAAATATTGATCAACACTGAGTACTAAGCTAACAATTCTCTATTATCCAGGCTACCAATTTATAAGTTTACTAAAACTAGGCACGAATTTAAATAAAATAAAAGAATAGAACTAGAATAAAATAAACACAAGCAAATAAACTAAGTAAATAATCAAACTCAAACAATTAATGAAATACTAATCCTAGGGAATGCAGTACACATGTATCCACTATGATTCAATTTAATCATAATCTTTCCCAATTTTAATCCGATTAAAGGTGAGGAATCAGAAATATATCTACCTATCTCCGCCAGGTCTCAAGGTAGAAGCAGATTAATAAACAACCTATTACTTTCGTCTCTAGGTTAATTTACTATCTCCCGATAGAACCACAGATTTAAATTCCCCTACAGATTCCTTAGAACGTGTATCAAATTATTCACTTAATCCCACTAATTAATTATCTCCGCCAGGACTCAAATTAACTAGCTAGCATGCATCAATTGTGATCAGTAATTAAGCATGAAATCAAAAGCTCTTGAACAATTGAACACAATAATCGGAAGGGAAAAATAACAAGATTAAATTAAATACATAGCTTCAATCATGCTTTGCAAACCCTAGAATTAATAAAAGACTACTCACGCATAATTAAAACCATAGAAATAATAGAACTAAGAATAATCATAAACATAATATAAATATGCGATAGATTAGAAAAACCGGAATGACGATTCGTTGATTAAAACTTGAATTCTTCAATGTTGAATGTTCACAGCAAAACCTCGAAAGTAAAAATAAGTTTGGAACTCTAAAATAATGAATAAAGTCTGTGTAAAAATGTGCAAGGCAGAGCCTTATATAGTTGGGAAAATACAGAGTCCAAACAAGGAAAAACACCAAATTTCTGGAAACAGGCGGCACGGGCCGTGCCGTTGGCAGCACGGACCGTGCCGTTGCTACCGAGAGTCCGAAACATGCATGTTTAATGGCACGGGCCGTGCCGTCGGACAGCACGGTCCGTGCCAGCGCGCATCCTCCGACACACTCCGCCGTTTTGCTCTGTTCTCCCTCGTTTCTCGTCCGATTGACCCGATTCAAGTTGCATTGCGACCCTCTCTTGATCCTCTATCTTTCTAGCAACTTTCATCCTTGAATTGGATCTTGGATAAATCTCAAATTCAGCTCAAACTTGCACAAGAAACACAAAAACATCAAAAAGCACACGGAAACTCAAAACTAGCATAAAAACTCAACAAACGCATGCATTACTCTACGAATATGAGCCATAAAACTACTCAAATGCATGTAAAAACCATGTTTATCAATGTTTTTATTTTTATAATATATAATTAAATATTGTTATTTCTTTATAAAAACCAAATTAAAACATTAATTGAATCTTAGTACAATGGTTAAGTTTGTTGTTGAAATTGCTGTAGTTCGATGTTCGACCTCTTAAGCGCTCAAATCATAATATTTTTTTCCTAAATTTGAGAAAAAAAGGAAAAACATAGCATAGTCTGCTAGAATCGAACCCATAACCTACACTAACTACTACAAACAGCTCTACCAATTGAGCTATCGATAATTACTATACAAAAAGCACACAGAATCATATATAATCGCCTAATGAGCCGATTATACCATTTTCGTCTCAGCTAGGGGCCGCATAGATTGGTTTCTACAATAGTGCTGGCAGCACACTCATTGATTGATTTTTTTTTTGCTTTCACATAATTTAGTTAAGAGATTCTAAGATTTTCTTTTGTTTCTAAAAAAATATTAAAAAAAATTGATTTGTTTCAAAAAATATTTGTCTAAACTAGCTAATTTTCCTCATCTACACGTTTAAAACTAGGTAATTTAGATCTCAAAAAAATCATTTGATTTGTTTCCAAAATAATTTCAAAATAATAATAATATAATGATTAAAGTTATGGAACTAAACTAGCCATTTTTCTTTTCTTTTTTGTTTTTTTTAACTAGCCAATTTTCATCTTATATATATATATATATATATATATCATATTTTGACAATCACAAATCACAAATTATATTCAATTCTACTCTTTTATAGTAATCGTGCAACGTGTTCTACTCGATTAATAACAAAATGGTTGGCAGTTCCAGCAAAAAGTATACACTCAAAAAGTTGTTCTCACCATCACCATCACAGATGAAGCGCACCCAATCATCTGAATGGACGGTGGCCCCTTCACCTCCGAGCCATGAAATTCTCTATAAGAATATTCGAGAGGAAAATACGAAATTCAAAGAAGAGATAAATGAATTTTTTAATCGTTTGATTAAGTTTTCGGATGATGTAATCATCAAGGACATCCTTCTGAAAAATAGTTCCCTCACCAAGTTGTACGAAATGTTTTTGGAGATTAATAGATTCACTGGAAATGATGACATTCCGCTGATCGTGATCTCTGACTCAAATTTAAGTGAAGTGTAGTTCATTTATCACTAATGTTTATTTTCTATGTTGGTACTTTTAATTTCCATCTTTTTTGTACCAACTTTCAATTTCTATCTTTAATTTTCATGTAAAAATAGTTTGAAATTTTATATTTCGATCTATTTATCTATCATACAATATAATAAAAATTATGTTGGTTTCCATTTTGTTTTCATATTTATTATTGATTTCTTTAATGATTTATAAATCAATATCCTCGTTTAAAAAATAAATAAAAATTTAAAATAAATTTGAATATACATAAGGTACATATTAGAAAAATATATATATATCATAAAATATTCTATAATAATGTTAATACACATTATTATAAATTGCTAAATTTTAAAGTAAATGTTGGTCCCAGGCGAGTCGATATCAGTTTAGAGAGGGGGTGAATAAACTGATTAAAACCTTTTGCTTCAAATGCGGAATAATAGGGGCCCTTTTGACTCGCTTTAGAGAGACTTATCTATGCACAATCTTATTGATCAGTTAAGGCAGTTTGGGTGCAGCTTGTGTGAGATTGTGTACAGTTCAAGGATATGCAATAAACAAACCAGTACAACACACAAGAGATTTATAGAGGTTCGAAGTCTCAAACTTCTACGTCCTCTCTTCCTTCCGCAGAAGGGCAACTTCACTATATAAATTGAGTTTCTTTACAAGTTACACAATGAAGGACAGTTGGCTGAACCTGGTAACTGCTCGCTACCTCAGCGGGTCGACGGCTCACACTTGAAGTCCCTAACTGCTCGCTAGGAAGGTAGGTGCTATTGTCGTCTTTACAAGGTTTTAGATCTCTTTCGATCTTCAAGAGGTGAGTCTTGAACAGGGGGTATCAACTGATGTGCTCCTTCAATTGAGCTGAGTAGTTGATCGTTGTATAGCTGAAACTGAGAAGGCTGCCCTGGCTGGATCGTCAACAGCTGGCTGAATATCTTGATTCTGTGAATTCTTCTTCTCAGTTGGACTCTCGCAGTTTCTATCAAATGCTGAACTTGAGCTTAAGTGGGAGGGAGAAAGAAAAGCTCTTGCTTGTATATGCGAAAGTTGTGTAGGCGGAGGATTCTTTTCGGCAGAGAGTATTTTAAACTCTGATTTACTCGTCTTTTATAGAGGAGTGATTTTATGACCGTTGAGTTCCATTGTCCATTGATCGGTGGCTCTGTTGGCTCATCAATGGCAGGTGGTCTTTAATGATCACTGGAGCTTTTGGTTGAAGTAGCCGTTACTTTGCCAATCGATCTTCATTGGATATTTAATTCCAGGATCTTTGTTGAAGCATTTATTCCAAGATTCGGCGGTTTGAGCAATAAAATCCAGGGTTCTCTGGCTTCAGCTTTCTTGGCCGTTTTGAGTTCCAGTTGGCAGTTCTGGACTTGTCAGCTCAGTTTAGTTATTGCTCCAGTTGGCAGTTCCGAGCTTGTCAGCTGAGTTTGGCTATTGCTCCAGTTGGCAGTTTTGAGCTTATGGCTATTGCTTCAGTTGGCAGTTCTAAGCTTGTCAGCTGAGTTTGGCTATTGCTCCAATTGGCAGTTCTGAGCTTATCAGCTGAGCTTGACCATTGCTTCAGTTGGCAGTTCTGAGCTTGTCAGCTGAGTTTGACTATTGCTCCAGTTGGCAGTTCTGAGCTTTGTTTTTCCAGTTCGATTGTTCTCAAGTTCTTGACTTAGCTTGTCTGCTTGACTGATTTGAGCTTTCTTGTCGGCTTGACTAATCATAAGCTGGCTGACTATAGTTCTGGCCTTCAGCTGATCTGTCTTGTTTGCTTCAGTTTGGCCATCAGTTGGATACTTCTGGTCTCTCGCTTAAACTGATGTTTTATCAGTTTCTTCAGTCTTTAGTCAATTCTTTTCTCCCTCAGCTCAGCTGACTTAGTTGTCAGTTTGTTTTGACTGGTTCGACTTCTCAGTTGAGTTGAATTTTGACTGGATGACGTATCTTTCAGCTTGTAGACCATACTTCTGATTGGTTGACTTTGACTTTACTTGAGTTCCTTTTTTATGCCCTGGATTGGTCAGCTCCGATCTACAACTTGAATTTTAGTCAGTTTTTCATAAATAATTTTGACATCTCATCAAAACCTAATCTAGGGGTTCCTTGATAGTTATTCCTAACAATTTCTCCCTTTTTGATGATGTCAAAACTTTGTCGATGATGATGAAAAAACTGCAAGTGTAGCAAGTTTGCTTAAGCAGATTCTTAAAATCAGAGCAAATTCAGAGCAAGTTTGAGAGAGAATTTGATTCATGATTTTCATTCAAGTATCAGAGCATTTGTCATTCATGCTATCATTCAAGTATCAAAGCATTCAAGATATGCATGAAATCCAAGTATTAGAGCAATTAGACTTCAAGTTTCAGAGCATTCTTTCATTCTTTTACTTTGGGCATGCTTTCATTCCAGTATTAGAGCATTTTTCATTCAAGTATCAGAGTATTCAAACTTGAAGTATCAGAGTATGAGCATTATAAGCATGATCAAAGCAAGTATTATATATTCACTTTCAAGCATATTATGTTTTCAAGAGTAGTTAAAACTACTAATCTACTTCCTGAAAATTGCTCCTTTTCTTTTTGCTCGATTTTCCTCTTTCTTGGGCTCCTTGTAATCTCCATGCTTCCCCCTGAAGCTGATCTTCCCCCTCATGATGAATTTCTCTTTGAATCTGATCCCAAAGAGTCAAGCATCCATCATCATACTGTTCATCTTTCCCCTTTTTGGCATCATCCAAAAGGTGGAATGGATCGCATGATGGTAGTGACAAGTTTGGCTGGAAGGTGAAGGCAGTTGCCAAATTGTCATTATGAACTGAGGGAACTGAAGGAATTTGCATGGGTGAGGAGAGCCATACATAGGCTTCTTCAGTTGTCATGAACTGACCTTGATCAGAGATGAGAGAGACTTCTTGCTCTCTGAAGTTCATCGAGGCTAAGTTGTTGAAGATCTCATTGGTTGAAGGGATGGGTGGATCATCAACGAAACGTGTACATGATGAGTTGGCCGGTTCATTGTCAGGAAGATGAGCGTCGGTGGGTATACTGAGCTGGATTCGCTTGATCATCGAATCCATTATCTCCGAGAGCGTTGGTGGTGAGGAGAGTGGATGATTCATCCAGTTTCTACTCCATGTTCCTTCGTTGATCCAGAAGGTGGAGCCACGGATGTAGATGAGGTGGAACATTGTTGACTCATCCAGTTGGAAGCGCCAGATGTGGTACTGCATGTACCGCCTTAGTTGCTCGAATAGAGAAAAGTCTGTGTCCTCAATGAGACCGAAGCAGCTTCTGAGCTGATGGTCTAGAACTGCTTCAAACTCAACCTCAATGGAGTCACGTTGGACCAAAGATAGAGGTTGGGAGCTGGTTGATATTGTAGGCTAATCACTCAGCCTTGAAAGAGGTTCACTCTCAATCATCAGCTCTTTTTCTTCAGATAAGCTGACGGGTGCCTCCAAAGGTGCCTTTCCACGACCTGAGTTGGAAGGCTCTTGTGAACGTGAATGCTTCGGGATCTGATGGAAGTAGATAGTTGGGAGCATGTCCCTTCTTCCGAGTTGTTCGCCAGTTGGGATGACCTCATCAAACTAGCTTTGAATGATATGGCTTATGCGACTCATAAACCCGACCTTCTCGCGAAATGAGCCAGTTGATGGATCATATGCCACTCGCTCTACATTAGCTCGCAGTTGAGCAAGGATCAAAGAGGCCCAGTCAGCTTTACATCCGAAGTATAGAGCGGCTGTAAGATGGGCTTTGAGCTCGGAGAGCTGGACCGTCTCAAAGTTACCATGTAAGATATGGCCGGTGATATCTAAGAGTTAGATGATATCATTGGGCACACTCTCCTTCAGCCTGTATGAACAGTCATTGTGGCGCACGTGAGGAAGTTTCCAAGCATCCCACAGTGCGTATTTGCATGGAAGGGTCAGTTCCATTATGTCTGGGCCGTCGCCGGGGAGGTGAAGGATAGACATCATCGTATCTTTGGTCACCGTGATCACTTGATTCTGGACGGTGGAGATGATATTATCGCCGGAGATGGTTGCGTTGTAGTAGAACTCAGCAACATGAGTAGGTATGTTCTTGACTGGTTGGAGTGTCAAGAAGGGTAGCAACCCGGTGGCCTTCAATGATGGATAGATTCTTTGAAAGCTGTCCGCACCTAGACGTGCATTAAGGAGCTCTAGATTTAGAGTCTTATCATTTTTCACTTTGCGTTGTAGCAATTTGACATCTACCATCTGAAATGGGGGCTTCATATCTGCAAAAATATGCTGTTTTAGTTTAGATATGCCAGTGTTTTTGAGGAGAGAGAGAAGGCTAGCAGATGATCAAAGCAAGAGAGAGAAAGGGTTTGCAGATGATCGGAGCCTTCATCTCTTCGCACATATTTATTCAGCTTTGCATGCATGAATCCAGGGCACTCGATTGCTTTTCATAGCTGATTAGCCATCCGATTTGATGGATGATTAGCTGAATTAATGATGCTTGCATCTCAGCCGTTTGATGGTGAAGTAACTTTATGATCTTGTGGCTGAGAAGTAGCGATTTTGAAAATGAGGTTGTTGCCATAAATAGCACAATATTTTCTACATATCTTGCTATTTATATCTCATTAGAAAAATATATTTTCTTTACCTTCTTTGAAGAGTTGATTTAATATCAATGCAGAGATATTAATGGCAACTTGTGAGATAGAACTCTATTTTCAAATTGTAGCCGTTGAATATAATATAAGAAATTTCATAATCTCAACAGTAACAATGTAATTATAATAAGCTTTGAAAAAAAACTTATCCGAATTCAGTTGGGATACAGTCCAACTGATTGATTGCTCGGTGGTTGGATGATCAGTTGAGTCTCGGTTCTCAGTTGTTGCTGATGAGCTGGCTGAAGTTGAAGCTGCAACTGAACTGAATTGATCAGTTGGCTTGATCAGTTGCTTGGCTTTCTGTAGACAGTTTCCGCTTCTTGAAGGGCCTAGCTGGACTAGCTGCACTGCTTCCTTTGGATGTAGTTTTGTTCGGTGGCAGTTCGGGCCTTGCTGTCCTCCTGGCTTGGTGAAGATGAAGCTGGATGGAAACTGATGAGTTTTTCATCCTTTGACTGAGGGACTGTGAGGTTCCCTTTGGCGATGACCGAAACTGATCATTCTTCATAGGCAGTTGCATGCCTCTGGAGCTAGATGTGAGCAGTGGAGTGACATAGCTCTTAGATAGGAGACTTGGTGATGTGGCAGTATCTTCATCATCACTATCTCTTGGATCAACATGCCTTGGATTCTTCTGAGAAGCCATGACTTTGGCAGTTGGAGTTCGCCGTGATGGTTCAGCTGACTGACTTGATAGATTATCAAAGTTTAGTTGTCGACAAAGCGAGCTAGTTGGGCAGTTGACTGATTGGTTTGCAATCCCAACTCCTTGAGGCGTGATGCTGGTCTTCATTTCTGCTAATAAGGCGGTTGCTGGAATCTTGTTAACAAGCCGGTGATTCATGATGTGCTGGACTTGTACAATGGTTGGAGGAAATGGATTTGATGAACCTATCTATTTGATGCTTCAAGTTTCTTCTCGTTGCCAGTAGCTCATGCCATGAAAGGCAGTTAGAAGAAAATGATACTGGATGGACATAGAATGTCTCCAGTTGTACCAGTAGAAGTACTGGTGGAGTTATTTGAACAACTCTTGGTCACGTTGTGCAACAAAAGCAAAGTGAGTGAGAAGAAGATTGGTCACTTCCTTTTGTGCATCTTTAACTGCATATTCACCACTGTAGAAAGTGCGAATATTTTCTTCAGTCAGCTGGAGAGGAGGGCATGTGCCTCTGAAGTAGTCCGCTCCATAGTTTGGATGAGAGATTCCAATGAATGGAATAAGCTCATCTGGATCAGAACAAACCTGGAAATCAACTGGTGATCCGTTCTTTGATTTTGGAGAATGAACGGCATTGGCAGTTGAGTTGCTCGAACTGTGGTTGCTCGTCTTGGCCTTGGCTTTTCTCTTTTTCTTCAGTGACTGAAGATGGGCAGTTCCTTTCTTGGGGATCCAGTCGGAAATGAGAACTGGTAGTGCTTCATCACTTGGGAGTTTCAGCAAATCTTCAAGCATTTTGCTCATTCTTAGAGCAGGTCCTACCTTGGACTCAAATTTGCCAGATTTCTTTGAGTCGGAGGCCTTGATGACTTGGTGCTTGAATTGTTGAAAGATAAATTCTGCCCAGTTTGTTTGTCATCCTTCAGCAAGGTGAATCATAACCTTGTATCTCTCTTGAGTGAGTTGACTTAGGCTTCCAATGGCCCCAAACATTATCTTGTTCGTTATGTCAAGTAGAACTCCATACTCGAGCTTGAGGTCAGTTTTGGCAGTTGTGAAACTGAATTGCTTGTTATAGGTTGAAGCTTTCCATTCTCTCTAGTATGACTCTGCAGATTCCTTTAGCTCTTGAACGGATGAACCTTCTTGTGGAAGTTGGAACACTTCAGCAATTGTTCTCTCAGTGATGTATAACAGCCGACCTTCAATCACTGATGATATCATCCTTCCATCTGCAGATAATTTTGCTTGAAGTAAAAATTCACTCAATAAATTTTGTCTAAAGAATTTTGGTGGTGTTTCCAGGTAGTGTAGAACTCCTGTCTTGTGAAGATTTGACAGAAGGGTTGGATTGTTTGATTCATTTAGAATCAGTTGAAATTTCTTCCTATCAAGGAATTTATCTCTCATAAGTTGTTCTTTGAAGGAATTTGAAGATCTGGATAATTCGGTCATCTTTGGGGTTAGCTGAGATTTTGGAAATTTCAAGATCTTTGAGAGAGAGAGAGAGAGAGAGTTTTTGATATTGAAGGAGGATAAGGCTTTTTGAGAGGTTTGAAGGAAGAGGCTTTTTATGAGTGTTTGGACAGGCTCATAGATCTGATGGTTGGAATGGTACTAGCCTCTGGCCTCTTTTGGTCGTTGGCATTTAATGACTTTGACACGTGTCATTATGTTGCAACGGTCAAAATTTCAAAAATAAATGTGAAGCTTGACATTTATTTGAAATCAAAAAGATAATCTTTTATAAATATATATCAATAAATAATTACAAACTGATTAACAAGAAGTAAACTTAGGGCTTTTCTAATCAGGTTTAACTTGATCAGCCACTTAGTCCTTCTTGTGATCAGTTTTCCTCCTTTTGGCGAGCAGTTCTGAGCTGTCATCTTCTTCATCCTCATCACTGCTTGCTGACTCAGTTTCAGCTGACTTGAGTCTTGGATGGGCTTGCAGCTGTTTGATCTGCTAAATGTGCAGTTTAACCTGTTGCTGCAGGGTATTGATCAGTTCCACATAATAGGGAGGTAGCTGGACTATTGAACTGCTTGGCTGAGCATCGAACTGAACTGCTCTTGAGTCAGCTTACTCTTCTTCTTCAGTTCCAACTAGTTCCTCGCAAGGAACTGTGTGTGATATCTCATCTGCTTCCATACTTGTTTTGTAGACAAGCTGATCATCTCTTTGACTTGACTGATCAGCTAACTTGTCTATATGAGCTGACTTATGATCAGCTGGAGGAATAGATCATGTAATTCCTTTCTCAGCAGTTGGATCTTGTGAGGTAGCTGTTTGGGGCTCAGCTGTCTTCTCAAACTGATGAGTCTTCTCAGCTGATTCTTCTGACTCTTCAGGAATAATGTTGATTTCAACTTCAGCTTCGTGAGGAGATTTCTCAGAGTGAAGTTCTCTCATCACCTCATCAATGATATCATCCACTGGGTTGTATGTTTGATCGCTCAGGGCAGTTGATGGCTCTCCAGGCTGATAGCTTTGTGATTTCTTCATTAATTGATTGAATAGCCATTTGTGTTGAACATGGGTATGCGTCCATCTTTCTCGTTCCTTTTCTGTAGTGATGACTGACAGTGTCAAGCCTTGAATCTTGCACAGTTCATTAAACACATCCTTCATCGATCCTTCAGATGGGTTTGAGCATTCTTTCCTCAGTTGTAGCTGCCTCATGAGATGTTTGCCCTTAGTGATATTGGCATTCTCACTATCCGTCCACCATAGGCTCCATTCTTCTTCTCGCCTCCAAAAGCTCATTCCATGGAATATGAGTAATGAGAGGAAGGGCTCTGACGGATATACATGTCTCCACAAAAACCAGTAAATGTACCTGGTCAAGGTGTAGAAGAGCTCCTCATAGCCAGTTAGTTCCTGGGTATAGTGTTGAGCCATGTGTTTTTGTGTGGTTTCATCAGCCCATTTCTTCACTGACTCTCCTTGTGAATAAGCTCTTATATTTCCTTCAACTTGTGCCATTGGTGGGTACATTGTTTGGAATTAATCTGCTCCAGCTCCATTGTGAGGAATCCCTCTTGCAGGGATGATGTCTTCTGGGTTTTCACACGGAGTTGTGTCCTCAACAGTTAGATTTGGTGGAATTGTTGGATCTGGTATAGGACTTGATTCCTTTCTTTTCTTGGATTGAGGAGGTGGGATCCTTCTCCTTTGTGTTTGACCAGCTTGCCTATTCTTTGGAACTGAACTAATAACTGCTTGTCTAACTGATTGTCCAGTGATGTCAGCTCTGGTGGCAAGTGAGCTTTCTCGTCTGAATCTCTGGGCTATAGGGATGTCATCATCAGAGTCTTCAGTAACTTGCTTCTTTCCCTTGTCTTCAGCTGCAGGCTTCTTTCTTTTTGGCTGGTCAGTTTGATCAGGATCTAGTTCCACAATCTTGAGTGGTTTAGAAATAAAGTCATTGCTGACTGCTGACTATAGTCTTGAACTCTGTTTCCTCAGCCATCCAAGGAAATTGCTTCTCCAGAATGATGCTAACCCGACTGATATATCCAATTCTTTGAGGGAATTTCTTGTTATCCCAGCCTTTCTCGATGATGTCAACATATCTTTTCAACTGATCAAAGAAATATTGTGCCCAGTTGATCTTCATTCGGTTGTAGATAGCGGCGCAAATTTTGTACTTCGTTGCTGACATTTCAGACTGACTTCTAGTTGTTCCTACCATTATCTTTGAGGCGATGGCAGCGAGCACCTGAAATTCATCTTGTAGCTTTGAGATGAGATGATTGCTCTTATATGGTTGAGTTTCGCCTTCCTTTTTCCAGAAATCATAAGCTTCCTGGAAATTGACTTGAACGTCTTCCAGCTTGAGTCCGTTGTTGGGTAGATCGAACATGTTGCTCAGAGACTCAGCTGTCACGATGATAACTGGTCCTTTTACTTCCGATCTGATTTCTTTGGGATTTGAAGATCCATTTGAATTTAAGTAAAATTCAGCAACTGGTTCTGTGTAAATCCGTTCTGGAAATACCTCCAGGAACTTCTTCAGCTTGGCCTGAGAAAGCTTTTCGATGATCATTCTACTGAGAGGAGAAACTTTGCAGGCTTGAAGGAATCCGGTTGGATTGAAAAACTTGTCTCTATCAAGCTTTTTACAGAAAGCTTGAGAGTCTTCTCCAGACTGACGGAAATTGAATCTTCTGCGAGTTGGGTTTGAGCCATGATTCTTCGAAGGGAGATTAATTTGAGAGGCTGAGGAATTGATCTTTCAGGGCTGAAGAGTTTTGCTTTTGACAAGAGGTAGATAGGAAAAGATAAGTCTACAGTAAAAATCGGGAAGCTTATCTCGAGTATTCAGCTGCCTTATTTATATAGAGAGATTGGGCTCATCCAACGATTGTGTCGCTTCATATGCCCAATTTCAATGGTCGGATTAATTCAATCGACCCATCGATTGGCTTTTCATTTCTATCCGTTGGGGATAAATTGAAGGAGGAGAGAGAAAGTTCAACGACGTGTTTTTACTGTTTCCACTATTGAAATTTTTGAACTTATCTTTTCTCTCTAGCAGTTTCTTCTGGCTTGAAACTGATTACGTCATCAGTTGGCTTCGAGTGTAACTGATGATCTTTCTGTTGATCAGTTCTAACTAAGATGTCTTCTCATTAGTTCCGAACTGGTCTTGACTACTCGGACCTTCGTTCAGCTGCTTCTCAGTTCAGCTGTTCTCCTTCAGCTGGTGTTTTGAACTGATATCTCCTTTTGAGTTGATTCTAGTTCCTATGATTTCTTCATCAGTTTGATCAATTTGCAGCTGGTATGTTCTGCACAGCTGACTGGATCATCAATTTGAGCAAATGAACTAATGATTTAGTTGAGCTCATAGGGTAAACTGATCATCTCCAGTTTACTTTTCTCTCCACAGCTTCTTGCCTTTACTTCAAACTGATGGCTTATGTGTCCAACTGATCAGTGTCTCGCCTTTTTGGTTCAGTTCCTCTCTTCAGCTGGAATGAATTCATGACCTTTTTCTTCCAGTTGATCATCTTCATCCTGTGATGCTAGCTCAAGTAGTCCCAACTGTATGCATAACTCCATAAACCTTGCTTCAGGCAGTGGTTTGGTGAAGATGTCAGCTATCTGCTTCTTAGTGTTGACATATTTGATACATATGTCTTTCTTCTCGATGTGATCTCTGATGAAGTGATGTCTTATGTCAATGTGCTTAGTTCTTGAATGCAGAACTGGATTTTGAGATATTGCAATTGCACTATTGTTGTCACAGTAGATAGATACTTCTTCAGTTTCAACTTTGTAGTCCTTCAACTGTTGCTTCATCCAGAGTATCTGAGCACAGCAGCTTCCCGCAGCTACATATTTTGCTTCAGTTGTTGATGTGGCAACTGAGTGCTGCTTCTTGCTAAACCAGGATATCAGTTTGCTTCCCAAAAACTGACATGTTCCACTAGTGCTTTTTCTGTCGATCTTGCATCCACCAAATTCTGAGTCTGAATAGCCAATTAGACTCAAATTATCATCTCTGGGATACCATAGTCCAAGATTTATGGTTCCTTTGAGATATTTGATAATTCTCTTTGCTGCTTCAAGATGACTTTTCTTTGGTTTAGCTTGAAACCGTGCGCATAGACCGACTGAATAAGAGATGTCTGGCCGGCTAGCTGTTAAGTAAAGTAGTGACCCAATGATTCATCTGTAATATATTTGGCTAACTGATTCTCTATCTTCGTCGAGAGTTAGCTGAACTGATGTGTTCATAGGAATCTTGAGAGTTTTTCCTTTGCTTATGCCAAACTTCTTGACTAGCTTCTTGGTGTACTTCGTCTGGCTGATAAAGATCCCATCTTTCAGCTGCTTCACTTGGATTCCTAGGAAGAATATCATTTCTCCCATCATGCTCATCTCAAATTCACTTTGCATCAGTTGAGTGAATCGTGTGCATAGATCTTTACTTTTCAATCTAAAAATTATGCCATCCACATAAATTTGAACCATTAAGATCTCGGTTAATCGTTCTATTCGGAATAGAGTTCGATCAATGACTCCCTTTTGAAACCCATTTTTCAGCAAAAATGTTGTGAGAGTTTCATACCACGCTCTAGGAGCTTGTTTTAGTCCGTAGAGGGCCTTCTTTAGTTTGAAGACTTGATCACCGATTTCAAATCCTGGCGGTTGCTCGACATATAAGTCCTCCTTGAGCATTCCTTGAAGAAAAGCACTCTTGACATCCATTTGGTAGACTGTGAAATTAAAGTGAGTTGCATAGGCTAGGAACAGTCTGATGGCTTCCAATCTTGCAACTGGTGCGAATGTCTCATCAAAGTCGATTCCTTCACTTTGTGAGTATCCTTTGGCTATCAGTCTAGCCTTGTTCCTTGTGATCACTCCTTGTTCATCCAGTTTGTTGCGAAAAACCCATTTTGTACCAATGACCTTCTGGGTTTTTGGTCTATCAACAAGAAACCATACGTCCTTTCTTGTGAACTGGTTCAGTTCTTCTTGCATGGCCATGATCCAGTCTGAATCTTCTAGGGCTTCTTTGACGTTTGCTGGTTCAGTTTGAGATATGAAGCATGTGAATAATGCATGCTCAGTTGAACTTCTGGTTTGGACTTGACTTCTTGGATCACCAACTATCTTGTCAATTGGATGGCTTCGGAGCCATTTGGGCACGATAGCTTCAGCTGGCTCTTCTGTGATGACGTCATTAGTCGCCCTTTCATCAGTTGGTTCATCATTTTCATCAGTTCTTCCCCCTGTTTCAGCTGTGGGGTTTATGGTCTCAGCATGATTTGTGTCTTCATTGACCAAATTGTTCTCAACTGGTTTAGTACCAGTTTCATTGCCTTCTTCTAGTGAAACTTCAAGCCGCTCTGGAACAATGTGATCCACATAGTCCTGCGAGTTCTCAGTTTCACTAGGTAGTACTTGAACTGATGTGTCTATTCTTTCTTTGTTCCTGTACTCATTAGCAAATTCATCAAATACCACATGACATGTTATTTCCACAACAAGAGTTCGTTTATTGAAAACTCTGTAAGCTTGTGCATGAGGAGAGTTATACCCAAGAAATATTCCCTCATCAGCTTTAGCACTAAAGGCTTTCAATTGAGTCTTGCCATTGTTGTGAATATAACATTTACAGCCAAATATTTTAAAATATGAGATAGAAGGCTTACAACCCTTATACAGCTCATAGGGTGTTTTGCCATGGGCTGCTACAATAACACTTTGATTTTGAGTATGGCAAGTTGTGTTGACTGCTTCAGCCCAGTACCCTTCAGCTATGTTGGCATCAGCTATCATTACTCGAGCTGCTTCTTTAAGTGTCCGGTTACGCCATTCGGCTACACCGTTTTGTTGTAAAGTTCTTACAGCTGAGTGTTCATGAGTGATTCCAAGCTGGTTGAGGAAACTGACCATGTGTTGATTCACAAATTCAGTTCCATTGTCGGAGCGAATCCTTTGAACTGATCTCTCTTTTTCAGTTTGTAGCCTTCTGATCAACGCAGTTAGCTTGTCATAAGTTTTATCTTTGCTCCTCAGGAATTCCACCCATGTATATCTTGAGAAATCATCAACTACTACAAGAGTGAATCTTTTGCCTTTTGGAGTTTGTGGTCTAACTGGACCAAACAAATCCATATGTAGCAGTTGGAGGCAATCAGTTGTTCCTGGTGGATGACTCTTATTCTTGAATGATGATTTCACCTGCTTCCCTTTTTGGCATGGCCTACATATGCCTGTTTTCTTGTATATTTCCTTGGGAAGCCCCTCAACTAACTCTTTCTTGGCTAGGTAGTTGATTGTTTTGAAGTTGAGGTGGTTCAGTCGTCGATGCCATAGCCAGCTTGCTTCAGTTGATCCTTTTGAAAGAAAGTAATCTTCTGAGTAGCCAGTTGACCAGTCAACAATGTACATATTGCCTCTTCTTATGCCAGTGAGAAGAATTATTCCAGTTGATTTGTCTCTTATGTTGCAGGAGTTTTTGGTGAAGTCAACTGAGTAGCCATTGTCGCACAGCTGGCTGATGCTGAGTAGTTTGTGCTTCAGTCCATCCACGTGGGAGACTCAATTTCCTACTACTTTTCCCTTGACTACGAACCCTTCTCCAATGGTTCAGCTTTTGGAGTTGTCTCCAAATGTGACAAGTGAACCTTTGACTTCTTTATAACCATCGAGATCTTCTCTGTCTCCGATCATGTGTTTGGAGTACCCGCTATCTAGATACCAAATGTCTTTGGTTTTCTTCATAGATAAGATGCTCTTGTCCTGCAAAAACAATAATTAGCATTTAGCGACCCGTTTCATATCGGGTCCTTGTTGATACACCAAGCTTTTTGGAATCCAAACTTGCCAAACTTTTGGCTTTTTATCACTCAGAGAATCAACTTATTTGGATCGTTTGATCAGTTTTGACTTTCTTTCAACTCTTCTAGAATCAGTTGAATGATACGTGCGTTAAAAGTTAGTGGGATAAAATAATTCAACTAACACGCAATTATCTCGAGATTTTTGAGTTCTTCTATCAGGCCAATACCTTGTGTGTTTCCAGTTTACTGGATTAAACCCTTTTGGATCAGCTCTTGGTTCGTTTCTGGAATCCAGATACTCATTATAGTGATGATAAGGTTGAAATGAGTTTCTTTGATCTCTCCTAGAAGTGCCTTGATTGAACTACTTGGCAGGGTAGGCTTGAGATCTAAACTGGTCTTTCTTAAAATGAACTGATCTATCAGTTTATCTTGTCGGCATTCTATATTGAGCTGGTGGCCTTTGTTGAACTAGAGGCTTTGGACGAGTGGATTGACTTGAGTGAACTGATGGTCTTGGCTGGAAATTGGGCTTCAGTTGACCTGGTGTTTTTGGTTGGTAAAACTGACCAAGTTGTCTAGGCTGAGTTTGGGGATTTTTCAATATTCCTTTTCCTTTGGTTGGCTCAGCTAGTTGATCATGAGATCTAGTGAACCCTTTTAGGATTCCCTTATCACTGGGTTGAGCAACTGCTTTTTCCTTCTCTAGGGCAATGAACTTGCTATATCCTAGCCCTGAACTGCTAGTTCCAGTTCTTTGATGATTTAATATCTCATCTAAAGTTTGAGATCCCTTTTTGAACTTCAGAGTTACTTTTTCTCTTTCATGGATCTCTTACTTGAGTTTTTGATTTTCAGCCTCTAGATCAGCAGTTCTTAATTTCAATTTCTCAAATTCTATAAACTGAGACTCAAGATAATTCAGTCTTTCATGATCAATGTTCAGTTTCCTAACTTTATTTCTCAATTCATCATTTTCATCTTTCAGTTCAACATGCAAACATGATATTGAAGCTAAGTGGTCTTCTAGCATCATAAGTTTCATATCAAGTTCATTACTAGAGACAGTTGCTTCATTTATATGATAAAAAGAGGTTTAAGAATCAGCTGTACTAACCTCTTCATCATTGTCAGCCATGAGGCAGAATAGCGCTTCATCATCTGAGCTGTAGCCGTCAGAATTAATTCCAGAAGGATAGTCTGAATCATCTAGCACAGCATTCTCAAAATTTGCAACCATTACTTTCCTTTTGAAGAAGCTTCTCCTCACCTTGGCTTTCTTGTCTTCAGGGAGTTCTGGACATTCAAATCTGTAATGTCCTTGTTTGTGGCAGTGAAAACATTCTCCAAGATTTCGGTTGCCACCCCTGAATGGTTCAGCTGACCGTTCAGCTGGTTGATGAGTTCTCTTATCTTTTGGGATTTCATCAGTTTGAGGTGGAACTGATTGTTTATCCCGAACTCTCTTCAACTTTTCTAGCAACCTGGTAACTGATTGGATTTGATCATTGATGTCATCAGTTAGATTCTTCTTCTTTTCAGTTGCTTCTCTTTTTCGTTTAGTTGAAGATCCGCCTTGATTTTCTTTGGCTGGTGAGCTCCTAGGTCGGAAGTTGTTCCTTTCTCGAGTGTCTCTAAACCAGTTCCTTTCACCGTAGAAAGCTGCATCTTGAGCTGACGATGTTGACGCTTCCTTATTTATAGTTCCCTTGGAGTGATGCTATTTAGATTTCTTGATTCTTTTGTAGCTATCACTTTCATATCCCATTCTTCAGTGAGATTATCCAATATCTTGGAATTCATCTCAGAATTGGGATAACTCCTCCCGAGGTTGTTCATCTCACTGATGATGCCTAGAAATCTGGTTTCAAGGCTTGAGATGGACTCTTCTGGCTGCATTTTGAAGGATTCGTATCTGTCGATTGCCAGTTGGAGCTTGTTTTCTTTGATGGCTTCGGACTCTTTGCATAGATCTGCTAGTAGGTCCCATATCTCCTTGGCAGTTGTGCAGTTCTTTGTGTCCTTCATTCTGTCTTCATCTAGAGTTTGGAATAATGCGGATTGAGCAACGAACTCTAGATTTTTTAGCTTCTTCTCTTCGCTGGTGAGAAGATTAGTTGGCTTTGGAATCCTTGCCGGTTGATTGATATCAACTATGTGAGCATCATTGTCCATCATGATAATGATTGGACCATCTTCGATGACTTCCCACATATTCTCATGAATTGAGCAGAGATGAGCCTTCATTCTCTTGCTCCAGTTATCATAATTATCAACTGAAAACAAAGGTAGCTTATGGTTTCCCATAGCTGGAATGTTAGCACAGATAAGTAGATCTGATTCAGTTGATCTGTAGAAACGGCTGATCCTTAGAATCAACCGCTCTGATACCACTTGTTGGTTCCGGGCGAGTCGATATCAGTTTAGAGGGGGGGGTGAATAAACTGATTAAAACTTTTTGCTTCAAATCCGGAATAATAGGGGCCCTTTTAACTCGCTTTAGAGAGACTTATCTATGCACAACCTTATTGATCAGTTAAGGCAGTTTGGGTGCAGCTTGTGTGAGATTGTGTACAGTTCAAGGATATGCAATAAACAAACCAGTACAACACATAAGAGATTTATAGAGGTTCGAAGTCTTAAACATCTACGTCCTCTCTTCCTTCCGCAGAAGGGCAACTTCACTATATAACTTGAGTTTCTTTACAAATTACACAATGAAGGACAGTTGGCTGAACCTGGTAACTGCTTGCTACCTCAGCGGGTCGAGGCTCACACTTGAAGTCCCTAACTGCTCGCTAGGAAGGTAGGTGCTATTGTCGTCTTTACAAGGTTTTAGATCTCTTTCGATCTTTAAGAGGTGAGTCTTGAATAGGGGGTATCAACTGATGTGCTCCTTCAATTGAGCTGAGTAGTTGATCGTTGTATAGCTGGAACTGAGAAGACTGCCCTGGCTGGATCGTCAACAGCTGGCTGAATATCTTGATTCTGTGAATTCTTCTTCTCAGTTGGACTCTCGCAGTTTCTATCAAATGCTGAACTTGAGCTTGAGTGGGAGAGAGAAAGAAAAGCACTTGCTTGTATATGCGAAAGTTCTGTAGGCGAAGGATTCTTTTCGGCAGAGAGTATTTTAAACTCTGATTTACTCGTCTTTTATAGAGGAGTGATTTTATGACCGTTGAGTTCCATTGTCCATTGATCGGTGGCTCTGTTGGCTCATTAATGGCAGGTGGTCTTTAATGATCGCTGGAGCTTTTGGTTGAAGAAGCTGTTACTTTGCCAATCGATCTTCATTGGATATTTAATTCCAGGATCTTTGTTGAAGCATTTATTCCAAGATTCGGTGGTTTGAGCAATAAACTCCAGGGTTCTCTGGCTTTAGCTTTCTTAGCAGTTTTGAGTTCCAGTTGGCAGTTCTGGACTTGTCAGCTCAGTTTAGTTATTGCTCCAGTTGGCAGTTCCGAGCTTGTCAGCTGAGTTTGGCTATTGCTCCAGTTGGTAGTTTTGAGCTTATTAGCTGAGTTTGGCTATTGCTTCAGTTGGCAGTTCTAAGCTTGTCAGCTAAGTTTGGCTATTGCTCCAGTTGGTAGTTCTGAGCTTATCAGCTGAGTTTGACCATTGCTTCAGTTGGCAGTTCTGAGCTTGTCAGCTGAGTTTGGCTATTGCTCCAGTTGGCAGTTCTGAGCTTTGTTTTTCCAGTTCGATTGTTCTCAAGTTCTTGACTTAGCTTGTCAGCTTGACTGATTTGAGCTTTCTTGTCGGCTTGACTAATCATAAGCTGGCTGACTACAGTTCTGGCCTTCAGCTGATCTGTCTTGTTTGCTTCAGTTTGGCCATCAGTTGGATACTTCCGGTCTCTC
The DNA here is from genome assembly GCA_026008535.1 of Perilla frutescens. NCBI lineage: Eukaryota > Viridiplantae > Streptophyta > Magnoliopsida > Lamiales > Lamiaceae > Perilla > Perilla frutescens. The sequence continues at coordinate 38,131,135 of BRKX01000006.1, read as the reverse complement.
ACTTAAACTGATGTTTTATCAGTTTCTTCAGTCTTTAGTCAATTCTTTTCTCCCTCAGCTCAGCTGACTTAGTTGTCAGTTTGTTTTGACTGGTTCGACTTCTCAGTTGAGTTGAATTTTGACTGGATGACGTATCTTTCAGCTTGTAGACCATACTTCTGATTGGTTGACTTTGACTTTACTTGAGTTCCTTTTTTATGCCCTGGATTGGTCAGCTCCGATCTACAACTTGAATTTTAGTCAGTTTTTCATAAATAATTTTGACATCTCATCAAAACCTAATCTAGGGGTTCCTTGATAGTTTTTCCTAACAGTAAATTACAACAAAATTAATTTAAGGATTACATTAATGTTAAAAAAATATTTCCGTTTAACAAATAAATAAAAAATTTAAAATAAGTTCGACTACACGTAAACTATAAATTAGAATTATATATATATATATATATATATATATATATGCATCAGTACCGATCGATTTGAATTAACACAACATATAATTATATAATATATATAAACATTGATAATTAATAGTGAAATATATATATATATATATATATATATATATATATATATATATATATATATATATATATATATATATATAGAGAGAGAGAGAGAGAGAGAACTAGAATATTCATGCATATACTTATTCAATTCCAGAAACGTTAATTCTATTATATTAATTAAAACATCATGCATATACTTATTCAATTCCAAAAACGTTAATTCTATTATATTAATTAAAACTTAAAAGTCGGATTAGATTAAACTTGTGCATGTGTCACATGTGTGTATATTATATATATATATATATATATATATTTGGATGACAAATCAAAGAAAAAATTTTGGGAAAAAATATTTCAATTGATAAAATATTATTTAGGATCCGCACATATTTTAATGAGATTTTGTGGATCATTTGAATGTTTAAATTACACAATACAAACATTTCTAAAATAAATATGAAGGATGTAATAGTAAAAGGGGCAGACTTGGGTGAGACCGTCTCATACATGAGACGGGTCAATACTCACATGCGGGGATCATTATTTATGGGTGAAGTATCATTAACTCACATGTGAGTATCATTATTTATATCCGCATGTAAGTATCATTATTTATGGGTGAAGTATCATTAACTCACATGTATTGATCCGTCTCATGTATGAGACCGTCTCATACAAGTTTTTGTCATAGTAAAATACTAATAATCATTAATTAAAGATTTAATTCAAAACTTACCATATAATGATAACATACCATAATTATGAAATTATGGTCGGCCATAGTGTGACCAAGGAGCATTATCCTAAATGAAAATGTATAACGATTTCTTAAATTTACATTTTGCTAGAAATAAGACGGATTGCGATGTAAAACACGGAACGTGCCAATATATTTACGAGCCTCATATTTATTTCCTAAAGTATCAAATCTGATCCCAAACCACAAATGGATGTATGTTGACTTTTTTTTTTCTCATTTAATTATAACTTAATTTTCTAAAATTGTGTTGGTGTAAGCCAAGTAATGAATTTATATTGAAATTTAAGAAAATTCTTATTAAGTATGCAGTAGAGATCGAAAATGAAGTTGATTCATTTTTTTAACCACTAATCTTGTAGCTAAGTGGTAGAGATTTCCTCAAGGCCCAGCCTTATCAATGCGAAAATCACAAATACTTATGTACATAAGATGTACATCAGACGGTCAACGCGCGTTGATCCGATCAAAGCGTTGTCAAAATGAATGATACTTTTTAAGAACACAAGTGATACTTTCTTTAATTTTGAATGATACTTTTTAGTGATTAGATTGATACTAATTTTAACAATTTTTTTTTTTTTTTTTTTTTCTGACAGATACTTTTTAATGATACAAATGATACTTTTTAACTTTGAAATTGATACTTTTCAGTATTATGAATGATACTAATTTTGACGGATTTTATGATCAACGCGCGTGGACGGGATCAACGCATTGATTGTCTGATGTTCACCTAATGCACACAAGACCTGCCCTTCCAAAATTAGGATGGTAAATGACATGCATTTACAATATTTATTCTTTAAGTATAGCAAATAAGTTCAAATAGTTCAAATCATTGAAACAAGAAATCTCATTCATCGAAAAAGAAAAAACATTTAAGACATTCCACACACGGCTCTAAATTTTGATCCAGGTGAAAAATATTTATCTTATTGTAATTTGCTGCTTAATTGATATAATTTTATTACATAATTATTTTGTCTCAAATGTGCAATGAAATTATAGTAATTAAACAATAAAATTAGGACACTTAAGCTGTGAACTACGATACGATAAACATTTTCTCATTTTTCACACCTAGATCTTTTCTCATGTGAACCCAACATATTCCACACGACTATAGCAGCATAGCTATATATGTAGCTTTCACAACTAACAATTACAAAAGTTAAGCTAATAGTTTCTTATTGTCATGCATAATTCACAGAAGGTGCTAGCAACACTCATAAAAGTACGCATTAGATGCAATAAACCATTTGCTTCATCCACGAGTTAATGACATTACATACATACTCTGCTAGCTTATTCCCTTTTTTAATTGAGCATAGATTTACTTGGATGGCTCATGGCCACATCGAAAACCTCTCAAGACGAACCATCAATAGCCAAAGGAACGGATTTCACCTGAAACACAGATAAACAAACCACAGCATCTTGCATATCAAGCAAAAATGAGAAACAATCATCGACAATTGAATTTGACGTGCTTTATAAAACATGATCGGCCATGAACATTCAAGGTAAGGGAAAAAAGAAGCTCACCAGGGGGCGAAATTTGAGAATGTAGAACATCTCAAGATACCGATGAGTTTCAAGCCTATCAAGTTTGGAGACATGTTTCCAGAAGCCATAGACACCAGCTAATGTCATCAGCCTCTCTGAGTAAATCTTCCATGTGTACCTTCATATATATAAACATGTTTCAGAGGTTTGTATTTTACAATATGAATTCCACTAAGCTATATGTGGAGTGAAGAATTCCATCATGGAACAATGATAAATTTCCTTCGGAGCAGAAAGCACTTACCTTTCAGCAATCCTGCGGAGAGCGCCTTCGGCTATATTCACCCAGTGGTTAGGATCTTCATTGCACTTTTCAAAGAAATCAGCCATAAGATCTCCTGCCTTATCTGGATGGTATGGATCTATATGGAATCCGGATATACCATCTTCAATAATTTCCAACGGACCACCATGGCAAGTAGCAAACGTCGGGAGGCCACAGCCCATAGCCTCCACCAATGTGAGCCCGAATGCTTCATAGAATGCAGGCTAAAGAAAGAAATTAAAAATATAACATAACCAGGATATGAGATTCAAGTAAGAGCAGTTGGTATAATACACAATTAGTTTCAAACATGTTACCTGAACAAAAATCCCTCTCTTGTCAGCTATGTACCGGTAGAGCTCCCCGTTACGTGCCCTATTTGTTTGTGCTGCTATCCACCTTATATGGCCATCCAGATTATATTGCTTAATAAGGGCATGCATCTTCTCAATTTCTGATATTTCTTCTCTGTCACGTGATTTTTTCACATCAGTGTAACCAGCAACCACGACAAGATTAGCCAATTCCTTTAGCTTTGCAGTTTTACCATACATCTCCACCAGTCCTGTAATGTTTTTAACCCGATCGAGTCTAGCCATCGAAAATATTATGGGCTTTGACGGATCTTTCAATGTTCCACTGTCATGTAGAAAGGGAGATACAATCTCAAACTCAATATTCTTCCCTAGACAGATCTGGCAAATTTTCTTCCAATAATGGTTTCATGCACAAACGAGAGAGAGAGAGAGAGAGAGAGAGAGAGAGAGAGAGAGGCACATGAGAAATAGGCCTAAGAGGTGATCAAACAGATTACATACTATACTCATGCTAAATTAATAATTATAAGCTTACAAGAAAATTGCAGTCAAACTTGCACTCGTGTAATGTTAACTTACATGTGCTCATCATTCTGTTCCGGATTGTAAATTAGCTTTTCAAGGGATTCATGTAGAGAAGTGAGTCGTTTTGCCTTCTCAGTATAGGGGAAGTATATGCTCTCATCAGCTCCAGGAGAAACTATGTTGAACTTAGGATCAAAAACGTCGATTCCATGAACAACACGATACAGACCAGGTAGAGTGAAAGCTGCATGACTCTCATATTGACCAACAGAGTTCTTACTGTGAAAAAAAGCAGAAGACGTGTTACTTGAGATGTAAACTAGTTTCTCTTCCGTGCTTAAACTGTTGACAGATATAAAGTCATATCTGATGCTCAGAAAACTTGATTTGCAAGGACTATTGTTTCTAGACATGCCAAAGGCCAGGTTGTATGACGGTGAACTAAACTTTATTGAGGCTTATTATCTTGTGCACAACAAAATTCAGAGAGAAAATCAATTTGTAAGGATTATTTTTTTTAGATGTGCCAAATCCCAGGTTGCATGGCAATGAGATTTATTGAGGTTTATATTATCCAGAAAATGGGAGTTCAAAAGAAACAAAATTCGAGCAACACTTCACAGAATAGGCTACGGTACCCACCAAAAGCATAAAAAGTTCTGTCAATAAGCAGCTTGGTGTACCAAAACAGAAGGGGAATATTGACATCAATAAGCAAAAACGAGTTACTTACGTTCCGGCAATTTCTTGGTATGTACTGGTGATTATAAAGTCGGAATGATTCATGGCTAGTAGATCAGCAGTGAACTGACATGAGAAGTGATATTTGTCCTCATATTTTTTCCAATATATGTCAGAATCTGGATATTTTGTTTTCTCCAAGGCATGTGCAATGGTACACTGGATATGGGACCACGAACTTCAGTTATATATTGCAAACACATTAAATTTAAATAACTACGCAAATACGAGTATCATTTTTCACCTCTGTGACTCCCATCTTATGGGATAATAAGGAAGCTACAAGGTTTCCATCACTATAGTTACCAATAATTAGATCTGGTACACCTTGCAACTCAGCAGCAATTTCACCAGCAGCATCCTAACAGAAAGAGGATAATAGAGTTCAGGAGATTCCAAAAAACTATCATCCAAATACAATTAAAGCAGCTGCTATGATCTCCCGTCACTATCTTGTTTCACTAACCTTAGAATCTTAAAACAGTCATATGATCCTGAAAATTCTGAATGCCCAAGCGGGATCATATAGTTTTCTTATATTTATTTGCTACAACTTCCAAATATCTTTTCTAAGGATCTTTACGACTACATAGTTCTCAACGATGAGGACACCGAGATATAGTTACCGCTGAGAATAATCATTATACTCCAGATAATCCATACAGTATCACTAATCTTCTGGGAAGTTTCTCAAGTGCTAATATTTCATGGTTGAGTTGGCAGCACAATGTTGCATTTCAGACAACAGTAAGTGGCCACTATAGGTTGCAAGGTACAAATATTTTCTTCACTTATTGACTCATTATTCAGACATCCATTAATCATATTATGCTGAAATGCTCTTTATGAACAATTTATAATAATTGTTTACACCGGCATGAAGGAGACAATGACCATTTTCAAGAAGTTTTTCACCAGTAACGTTCACCCATACCTCTGAAAACTTCTCCAGATAGGGCCAGACTTCAAATCTTGAAATCCATTGGCGAAGTATTCCATGGTCTGTTTTAAAAGGAACTCGTAGAATATGTGAGTACTCACAACCACTTATCTTCTCCAGTCGCTGGTTGCACGAGGTGCCCTTTGCATCGGGTATTAATCTAGTAACCTGGACAAAGAAAAAAAATGTGAAGATAGAAAAAAAAAACATAATCACATAAACAAGTAAAAATAAAAATTAATGGAATTACTTGAGCGTACAATTAAAATCCGAGGTTTGATATTCAGCCCTTGCTTCTTAATCCTTTGGATCATTTCTGTCTCCAAGGCACGTACTTGATCTAGTATATACACAATCTGTGGATGAAACAAAATAAGAATGGAAATCTGAAGTGAACTCAAAACCACAAAAAGGGAAACACACACACTCACTCTCTCATATGGCTAAAGAAATTGATCGTATTTTGGGTTTCTAACAAAGAAGGAAAAAAAAAATACTATGGAAAATAAAGTATCAACTTTCCTGCCAGTTCCAGCTTCACTCTTAATTAACTAAGACTAAAACTACATTCGCATTAATTCTGCAACTGCCACAAAATGTTAACTTGTACCCTCAGCCCCCCAAAACAATATTCGATGTCGCTTGTAGTAAGGTTTGATGAATTTGATTTCTCACGTATTAGGATACAAAGTCTGGACCCAACTCCATTGATCATTACAAATGGAATCTAAGAGCTCATCACAATAATGGGAACATTTTCGGAAGAAAAAAAAAAACTGAAAGTACGAGAGGAGAGCTTCAAGTAGCTGATGTATTAAAGTAAACTCATTAGTTGCTTAAAACCTAATAAAGAATCTTTAGAGATGATTACCTGACCGCCAGTGTCAGGCAGACCTAGGACATTTGCTTGGCCAAAATATCCATGTATTGACAAAATTACAACATTAAACACCATAGGTAATCTACCAAGAAATGTTTCCAGAGTCGCAGGATCAGGAGCTTGAAGGATGTCAGAGAGGAGATGCAACATCTCAACAACCCGTTCAGCAGTATCTCCCCAACCTCTCTCAAAACCCATTCCTTGCAATCTGCAAACCCGCACAACAGTTCATTCAATGACATAAATCTAACTTCTCAAAGGTAGGGATATTCCCTGCAAGAATGATTGAATGGACAAAACTCACACAAATTCAAACTCAGAATAAGGTGTTTCTGGTGGTAGTTTAGAGACATATTCCTCAGCCTTAGCCAGAGCAGACTCAAGCCGGGAGATCCTTTGAATCCGTTCATTCAACATCAAAACCTATGTTGATGAAACATTCAATAAGCATTAGGTTGATTCACCCATTGCAAAATTGACGACTCAAGGCAGGTAGGGAATTGTGATAAGATCACTTCAGTCATTGGACTCGACCAAAACTGACAGCCATGGATATATACTTTAGTACATTAAAATACAATCTCCATGCATGAATCATGCTTTTTTCATTATATCATCATCAACACAAGTGGAAACAGAGAAGTGGTATAAAAGCACGCAGGTATATAGGAGAACTTAAACTTACATGACCCTTATGTTTGTGTACTCTAAGGAAATCAAGTAATGGCTCCAGAGATTCTTTGTTCCGAAACATGATTGAAGAGAGATGGCGATTGAGGAATTGGACCCCATTACCAATAGATGATGATCGAGTTGGGCGGGGGAATGATGCATTAAACGGCTCAAAATCCAGTTCAAGAAGATAAGGGTCATCCTTCCTAGAGCACATTGCAAGTGAAAAGAAAACAATCAATATCTCATGAGAATCAATCAATCCAATCCAACAACTGAAAATTACACTCATTAAGCAGCAGATATGTCACTCACTCCCCATCAACAAGATCTTCTTTGAAGCGTAGATATTCGGAAACTTTCAACTCCTCAACACTGAGTTCGTACACATTAACCCGAACAAACTCCCAAACACCGGGCCTGGGTCGAACAGCTATAGCAACAAAAGGTGGTATGACAATCGCTTCCTGCCATCAAAATAAACATCTCTCTCTCTTAACTAGAATATAAAAGGATCCTTTACGAGCTTAATTTCAAGATATTCGATGATCTTGCCAACACTCACAAAACACAATACCTACTACAGAGTTCCATTGAAATCTCCCAAATACAAAAATACACTTGCATCAAACTTAAATAAAATTATATTAAATATAAACATATTTGAAATAAAATTACTTGAGCACACTTCAAAACTTCACTGAAAGGGCCATCGCATAGAGTATTCTTGGCTGAATCAGCGCAGATGATACTTTCGAGTTCGTCAATCAGGTGATGGGGCTGAAGTATACTCTTCCCCTGCGCCACATATCTTCACACAAAGTAGAAAACAAGCAATCAGTGAAACATAATTCTTTAAATGAAAAGCCAAACCCAAAATCATGCTAAAAAACAAGTAATAGTGTGATCTTCAAACTTCCGGAACCACTTTGAAGAAACCTAAGAGAGATTTATCACACACTAGTTTTTAAGGTGGAAACCAAATCTTGCTGGGATTTTCAGTAATAGAGAGAGAGAGAGAGACCTGGAAAGGAGAGCGACGAGTTCGTTTCTGTGAGCGGAAAGGGTGTCTTCGACCCTTTCTCTCATGCTGGGCAATTTCTGTAATTTGGGGTGCCCCATTGAGATATCAAGTGTTGTATACCAAATATTGACAAATTCCTGAACTAATTTTCCTGTTCCTGGGGGTTGAAACTGGAGAATCAAACGCGAGAGAATAGGAGTGATGCTAAATTACTAAGAGAGAGAGAGAGAGAGAGAGAGAGAGAGAAGAGTAGTGATGCCAAATTGCTAAGAGAGAGAGAGAGAGAAGGTGGCGGTTGATGGATTACAGTAGCAGTGGGATGTAATATAATGCCACCACGTAGTATCTAAGTTACGACACTATATTTTGGGGAATATTTATAGTTATTGGTCAATAAGTTTTAACCTATGCATTTTTATTGAATTATACATATATATATGTAATGTTTTAGGTATGGAACTTTCTTTTTTTTTTTTTTTTTTTTTTTTTTTTTTTTTTTTTTATAGTGTGTTGTCACTTGTCATGTGTTAACATTTCAGTAGGTTAGTGTAGTGTGGTTAAGAATTTCTCATCATGCAGTCCCTTGATCGTGTTTGGTAAATTAGTTGAAAATTTTAGAGTTGGCACAATTCATTTAGATCCCGTTTAATTTGATTGATGAGATAAATAAGATTGATTGAATATTTAGAATGAATTGTCAATATTCTATTTAAATTGAAAGATTATGATTAAAATGTAGAAGAACACCGAAATTATCATTTATATAAGATTTTTATTGATAATTGTTGAAGTTGTATTTATTTGGACGAGAATAGTTGCGGATTTTAATTTTTATTAATAATGTGATAAAAATAATTACGTTAGTATGGTGAAACGTATCACTCAAATGGATGATATCATCCCGAGCTATGACGAGTTGATAATCTATCAAGGGCTCAAAATGAATCAAACACTTAATAGACCTCGAAAAAAATGTCTATCAAGCCTAATTCTTGCACTTGAGATCCTCTAATTTCAATTTGTGTGTGCTAATCATGTACCAAACCTTAAAATTATTATGTTTTCTTTCATTTTTTCTTCATTTTTAATTTCTTTAGGTTTGGTATAATTTTACAATGTTATGTAAGGTTTATTCCACCCAATTAGAGTTCATAATTATTGTTTAATATTTAATTTTCATTTTTAGTTAATATAATTGATTTTTGGGATTGATTATTCTAAACTTAAGGTATATAATTTTAAAATTTTAATTTTTAGCAATAAATATTAATTATAATTAGTTATAATATAATAAATTTTATTTTTTATAAAAAATATTATTAACAATATATAATTTTAATACTGACACATAAAGTTGGAAGTAGAGGATCTCTACTTTAATTCTCAAAACCAAAAATTACAAGTCCTAACATACTGTAATTAGTTAATAGTTACCATATATTGTGTAAATGTCTTATAATAGAAATTTAATTAATGTATACAATAATATTTTAGTCCAATATTTTTAATAATTATCTATGATAATACATATCACACTTTCAAAATGAAATTTATATTCAAATACAGATGATTAGCAGATGCCGGAGTCTTACCTAATCATCAACTTTAATTTTACAAATAAATTTAATATTAATGTATTATACTTATCTATCATCTTCTCATACGGTCTCACAAACAAGTGTATAAAACAAATTCCAAATAGAAAAAAAAAATGTAACTTTTCATCAGAAACATACAAAATGTGGATAAGAGTGAAATAATTTAACGAAGATTGGATCATTTGGATTAGAATGTAGGGCCCAAAATTTAAAACGCCCATTGATAGCAGCGCCAATTGTATTCGTGTCCGCTTTATAGTGATTGCATGGTTTTTCAATTCCAACAAAACTGCTGCACGTCTCTCCCTCAACTACTTTTTTCTAATCTATTAAAATATAGATGTTTGTTTTTAGGGGAAAGAAGAATGAATTGGTAATAGCAAGTATAGTTAGAGCCTATGCTATGTTGTTGGGTGTACGACGAGCTCACGACTAGATCACCTCGTCAAAATGGACTGCATTCCAAGATTACGGTCACAACGCTTATAGTTCCATACTTAATTTACTGGTCCCAATATTTATTCACGAATTTTTTTATGCTAAATTTTATTTTTTTGATTTTTTTATTCTAAAATTAACAATTTACTTTACAGTTACTTGAGGATGTTAATTTTGGAATAAAAAAAAATTGAAAAAATAAAACTTGATACCCAAAAGTCAAGAAAATAAAACTTATGACAAAAAATGTAAACATTGAAATCGAAACACGCGTAGATAATGAAATATGATTGAATGTTCTGTTGGAAAAATAAAAGTGACATGTCATATATATATATATGTATGTATGTATATATATGTAGAGATTGGATCAAATGAGAACCACACCCCCTTACGAGAACAGGAAACCAATCAGAGCCATAGATCTCGCCTATTTGGACGGTCAAGATACGTTCCAAAAATTAAAAAACGCGGTGGCATTATTGTAATTTTAGTGACTTTTTAATGAATTGAGGGTATTTTCGTAATTTATGAAATCTATTATTTTTTGGACCGAAATCTATTTCCTTTGTAATCTATACTTCCATTCTAAATTTGATTCCTTTTTCACGCGATTCTCCTAATTTCTCTTCGATTTTGTTGTGTTTATGTAATCTATATTCCAATTGATTCTCTTCGAAATCTATTCATATTAATCGTTGTTCACGCGAGTCCCCGAGCTTTGGTTGTTCGTTGTTCTTGGATGATGATGCCGGGTAAAAATATTTTTGTTGTACTTTTTCTGTGATTTTTCACGTGATTCTCTTCGATTTTGTTGTGGTTTTAGATTTGATCGATAATGTTGATGAAGCTGATTAAGTTGAACTTTTTGATTTTTGAGGATCAATATGTATTTTTAGTTCTGCAGATTATGGTTTCATATTGCTATGTACTCGTATCTCTGCAGATTTGTTAGCATCACAACATGAATTATTAGCATTATCAACTAGTTATTATCATTGTAAAATCGAATGAATATCAGAAAAACATCTTGTTAATAGAGTTTTAGCACTGATGTAATTAGTTTTAGCACTATTTGTAATTACTATATTCGTGTATCTCTGCATATTTGCTAGAATTACAAATTGACTTATTAGCATTAGAGACGTTATTTTTAGCATTACGAAACTAGTTATTAGTATTGTAAAAATAATTGAGTGTTAGAAAAACATGTTGCCAACAAATGGTTTAGCACTAGTATTACAATGTTTAGCACTTCTGTAACCTATTTTAGCACTACTGTGAACAATTTTAGCATTATCGAAGAATATGTTTTTTTTAAGCATTAACGTGATTAGTTGTGTATTGATGAATGTGCAGATTGTGTTTCTTCCACTTTGGAGATTTCTCCCGGTTTTTCTGAATTTTACATACCTAACTGTAAATCATCTTTGAAGCCTGGATTCGGCAAAATATTTCCTACTTTAGATGATGGTATAACATTTTACAAGGTGTATGCTTCATCATGTGAATTTGATACTCGTTTATCTACTATAAAGAGGTCTAAAGATGGTACTATAATTTGGAAGTATGTTTTGTGCAACCGCGAGGGACTTAAAAACACATCGATTGATTTTGCTAAGAGGACTTACTGCATGGCTAGGATATGGTTGAAGTATATTGGTTCTGATGGGTAAAATGTTGGACTATTTGAAGAAAAACATTCACATTCTCTTGTTTTGGATACACACAAAGAGTTTATGAATCTGAATAGAAATATAGACCCTTCACATGAAAGGTTTATTCTTAAATGTGCAAGGGCAAACATTGGTATTCTATTATTTTAGCATTTGCATTCTGCTGTTTTAACACTGGTAGTTGAAATTTTAACACTTCCATTGCCTTTTTTAGCACTGTTAATTGATGTTTGAATATTTTGTTAGGTGACAATGTTGGCATTTATAGTCTTTTGTTTATGATGAGAAAGACATTATAATAACATAGATTTGTGATCTTTTATATGTTGGCATGTATTTAATAATTTTTGCACCCTTTACTGAAAAGGATAATCATGGGAGGCTTGTCACCTTTGGGGCTACTTTAATGTCGAGGTGAGGATGTTGAATCTTATTCCTGGGTTCTTCAGAAATTCAAGGACTATATCAATTATTTTCTTATGGGTTATCTGCACCTAGTGAAGTTGAGGTGTTTCCACCTGACTTTATGAAGACTAAAGGTAGTGGAAGTCGTATAAAATCAAAAGAAGATGCGAACGCTGAATGCAAAAAGAAACCTTTAAGGACCTGTAAGAAGTGTAACAAAAAATGCAGTCATGATTCTAGGAACCGCGGGAAGAAGTAGGTACAATTTTTTTTTGCACTTCTCATACTAATTTTTTATTAATGCTACTAATATTCTTTTCTGTAATGCTATACTCATAGTTGATATTCTTTTTTGCATTACTAATAAATAGTTTGATAATGCTAATAAGAGTATCTATACTGCTAATATAGTTCTTTATACTGCTAATAAGTCATTTACTTTAATATCTTGCAACATGATCTTGCATGTATGACTCTAACACTCTTTGATATCTTTCGTGAAATAATGCTAAGGTGGGATTTATGACATTGTTAATTTAATAAAACTGTAATAGCATTTGTTCATGATTATGTTTTATAATTTAATGATAATGCTAAAATGAGATATGATGATGCAAATACAGTTAATAATGATGCTAGTACCACAAATCATATTTGTTGGTTTGTAATGACTATGACAAGTTTTTAATCACAATGCTAATAAATGTTTATATTAATGCTAAAAATGAGACATTGCAATGCTAATAGTGGTTGCACTATATTGATAATTCAACAACATGTAACAATGTTTGTTCGTGGTTTTTTTACAATGTTCATGACATTTTTATGCTAATGCTAAAAAAGAGTCATGTTAAAATAAGTCATGACAATGCTAAAATTTCTGTTTTAATGTTATATACAACAACTTTCGAAACCCATTTGAAACTAAGTAATTTTAGCTGATAAAATTTCGTGAAGGAAAAAAATGGTTGATTCCCTTGGATTTTGATCTTAATTTTCATTTTTGAAGATGTTTCTAAATGTTATAATGATTGCATGTATACTTCTATATTTGAAAACATCAGTTGTAATGGTTTTCGAACTATTGTGTTCATGAGAAAAATGCAGAAAGATAAAGATGAAAGATTGGCTTTCTTTTTTACTTTAAAATTATTGGGTTTGGTTGATTAATGAGTTTAAATCCTATTTTACGAATTTGAAATCAGAGGTGTTAAAATATCGAGCTTTGTTTTAGTTATTAATATGACATGTCCTTAAGTTTGTGAAAGAAATTGTGAAAGTGTGTGTGTATTTGACGAGAAGTGAATGTATGAGCCATGAGTTCACTTTTCTTAAATGAATATAGTGGTTGGATTAATAAAATCTAGCATTTTCAGAGGCTATTGTTTAGGTCCAAATTTATACTTATAATTTCCGGTTTACGCTTGCTAGACAACTACTTAGAACCACACCCGCAATTGGATGAGGTCAATTGTAGAAGCAATAAGCTTAACCTGAGTCGATCTCTCAAGGAAGACTTTATGTGAAAGAATTATCTAAAGACTACACATGCTTTTGACAAACCAACTAAAATAAAATCTAAACATTCTAACAAGGGGTTTTGAAGATAACTATGCTAGGAATTCAAAATAAACAGTAAAGTGGGGTAATGAAATGCAAAAACACAAATTAAATCGAGATAGAGGAAACAAGTTTGATTAAGGTATTAGGGTGTAGATTATCTCAATGGTTTTATCACTATGCTTTATTCAAGTTGATAATGCTATTCTCACAAATATGATAGACCCTTCCAATTAGTTTAACTTCAATTCCTGTCACCGTATATTCGTTAAACCTCTCTTAGCTATATCATACAAGCAAGATTAACATATTAGGCTTATGAACCCCATGCATCTAACGTCGAAGGAACCAATTTCCAGATTTAGATTCACAATCAAGACTCCTCTAAATCCTATCAATGTTCAAGTGGTGATCAAGTACTTAAACATGAAAAAGCACGATTCCAACAACAACAATCAACAAGAACAAGCATAGATCAAAACCGCATCGATCCTCTACCCGTAATAGAGAGATTAGCCACTAAACATGCTCAAAACAACACCAATACCATAGAAGAAAGTCATCTCATAAATCAAATGCAAATAACTCAAACTTCTACAATATTAAGTATTCTTCAAGAGTTTTGGAACAAATCCCCACAAACATCCAAGAAATACAAAGAAAATACAAGATGAACCTTCTCCGAGCTTAGCTTCGGTGGATGGCTCATCGTTGGGACCTTCTCGTCTTCTCTTCTCCTAGCTTGGCTTGGTTCATTTCTTATTCTTTACCTCCTCTTCTCTCGTGTGAAGATGATGGTGGTGAAAATGGTGAAGGAAAATATGTAGAGATTTAGTGTGTGTGAAAAGAGAGAGAGAATGGAAAGAATGGTGTGTGTGGTGAGAATGAAGTGAATGGAATGGAATGATAGTGTCCCCCTTTTGATCCCCAAAATCTATATTAATAAGAGAGAGAGAGGAGAGATCGTAAGAGAGAGAGAGAAGAGAGAGCTAGAGGGCTATGGTGAGATGTATGGTAGTAGGAGAGAGGAAAAATAGTGGTAAAGTGATGGTGATGGACATTAATTGTGAGAGATTTGGGAGGAGGATTTTGTGGAGAAAAAGTCCACAAAGTGAGCTTAGGGGAATTAATCCCTATTCCTTAGTGCTAGATTAAGGTGGCTCAAGGATTGCTTGTTTCCAAAATGAGGAGGGAAGAAGAGGAATATGTTCATTCTAGAAGAGGAGGCGAGAGACGAGTGAAGAATGGCGATGATCGGGCGAACAGAGCATATCGCGCGCCCGCGGAGTGCCGCGCGCCTGCGGAGAGCTTGGAGTGTGCGCGCCCGCGGGGCGCTCCGCGCCCGCGGGGTGTCTCCACCGAGAGCACCCTCGCGCGACCGCGGGCCTTGCACGGCCACGGGGTCATCTTGTCTTCAAGGTGCGCGACCGCGGGGCTTGCGCGGCCGCGGGGTCTTTGCTCCTCCTTCTGGGTGCATCTCTTCAGGTCCGGGCTCATCTCTTCCGGCCTATCTTCGCACCGTGCCACCTTATTACCTAAAAATTGAAATATTGCGTACAAAAGCTCAAGTTTTCCAAAACTTGGCTTATTCTACCATAAGAGTAGCAAAGAATAAAATCACACAAAACCTAAAGGTAAACTAGAACAAAACACTAGAAAATACAAATGAAACATGCAAAATTATGCAACAAAGCAGCATAAATAATCACTAAACAACTCCCCCACACTTAGCTCTTTGCTTGTCCTCAAGCAAATAAGAAATTAAAAATATGAATCAAGAAGGAAATATTCACAAGGTGATCATGAAATTGACAATTTGCATGGTTCCCACAAAAGCATTCATTATCCAAGAATGTGAACACAACATCCGATCAAGTGAATTGCTTGTCCCTTCAAGTCTAGGAAGAACACGTTAGCCCATATTCAATTAAATTACATCCCCACAAATCACGTCCAAACTTATTAATATACTACATAAAGCAACAAGAGGATTGCAAACACAGGACACGAGTCATTAGGTCAAATCATCGAGCATAATCGAGCTTCCTAATGTGGTTTTCCATACTCATCATGCAACACGTGAAAGGATTTGACACACACATGAGAGAAGTAGAATCCGGAATGCAATCCCATTTATTTAAGCAAATTTACAGGGGGTATGGATCAAAAATCACAAGGTAAAACCATAGGGAGGAAATCCCTAGTGTCCTTGTACTATTTCCCATACTCATAGTCGAATAAATCAACTAGAGGAGTAGAGATCCTTATTTCCCCCCGTTTTTGTTATTATTGTTTTTTTTAGTATTATAAATACGAGAATAAATGATTAAGGGGAGCAATTTTCAAGAACAAGGCCAAGCATTCTTCCTATTCTTTCAAGGGCAAGACTCTTCAAATCAATCATCAAATTGTGATCACATTCAAAAATAATTCATGTTCAAGAGTGAAACCACGGAACAATTCATTCAGACATGAGCAACTTGAAAATAATTCCTTGAAGATTCATATCAAATTTTTTCAAATTTGACCATTGGGCAAGGCAAAATACTAAGTGAGAGAATCACAACATACCAAGTTAACTGAAACAACAATCATGCAATCAAAACCAACACAATTAACATAACAATATTAACACCAACATATTTAAGCAAAAACAACAAAATTCACTTCATAACATAACGAGCTCTCCCCCACACTTAAAACATGCATGATCCTCAATTTATGAAAACAAGATGCAAAAGGAGAAAAGGGAAGAGTAACACATTACAAATCGTAAAAGACCGGGAATAGGTGCTGGTTCCTACAAAACATACGACAAAAATAACCAACGAACAACGGAAAGGGGTGAACTGAAACAATAACAATACGCACAAGAACACAAAAATAAAAAAGTACACAAAAACACAAACGAACTTCACTGCTCTGGTGGATCATAAGGTGGTGGCGGAGGCTGCAGGTAAGGATAGGAGATGGTCCAGTTGTTCCAGCTTTCCTCAAGGGCCGTCATCCTGTCGTCATGCATGTCGAGGCGACCATAGATGTCCTGCCTCATGTCGCCAACATCCTGACGGAGGGATCCCAACTCTTGGTGAAACTCGCCCATAGAAGCATCGAAACAGTCCTCAAATTGCCCCATAGTGGTGCTGTAGGACTGCTGGAACTGGCCCATGGAGGTATCAAAATGCTGCAGAAATTGGCCCACAGAGTCGGTATAGTTCTGCTGGAAGCTTTGCTGAAACTACCCCATGGTGGTGTCAAAGTGGTCCTGGAAGGACCGCCAATCAGCCTGTGGCATCTGATACCCATGTTGGGGCATCGTGGAGGGATAAGGCGGCGACTGGTAGTGAGCCTGTTCATCCTGATCATTGTCTTCATCTCCTTCTGCTTCGTCTTCTTCTTCTCCTCCCTCATTTTCTTCCGCATTCTCTTCTTCTTTGTTCTCTTCCTTGTCCTCATCATCATCATCATCACGTGGGGCTGAAGAGGAGCCTGCCTCTCTATAGCGTCTGAGCGCCTCACGCTGAGCATTCATAAGTTTGGAGACGCAGGGGCGGTCGGTGTGAGAAACCAATCTCCTCAAATCCAGGATAAGCTGGGCTCGCTTGAGCTCATCCACAGTGATCAAATATTCCTTGACCTTGCTCTGTCCGGCAGGGATGGCACCTGTGGGTGGAAACACACCAAGCGGCGCAAGGGTTGGAGAAAATAGGGTTCCAAAGCGAGTGGTCTCCTTTTATAGGGTGCGGGGCGCGCGGCCGCGGGGCCCGAGGGTCGCACTCCCGCGGGACTCCATTTTCGCCAAATTGCCTCGCGCACCCGCGGGGGCTGCGCGCTCGCGGAGTCCGGGCACCGAGGGGGGGGGGGGGTCGCGCGACCGCGGGGCTTGCGTGGTCGCGGGACTTGCCTTAGCCATTTTTTTTCCTGCAATTTCTTCCCCAACTTCACTTCTACTCATACCTGCAACATAAACACCAAAAATAAAAAAACACACAAACACTAAAGCGATTAAATAACATTAGTAAAAATAAGATAATCATGGGTTGCCTCCCATGCAGCGCTCATTTTAATGTCTCGAGCTAGACGAAGTTTTTGGAGAATTCACTCGGAATTGACAAGTTTCAATTCCTCCACATCGGCTTCATGCGAAAACCCTTCATAGTATGGTTTGACTCGATGGCCGTTCACTTGGAATGTAATATTCGTCACCGGATTCTTCAATGTGACAACTTTTGTAGGGAAACACTTCTTCGATGACAAACGGTCCGCTCCAACGTGATTTGAGTTTTCCGGGGAAGAGCCGCAGTCTGGTGTTGAAAAGGAGAACCTTCATGCCCGGCTTGAGCTCTTTCTTGACAATCCACCTATCATGTAGCCTCTTCACTTTGTCTTTGTAAATGTTGGCATTGTCATAGGCTTCGTTTCTCAATTCGTCGAGCTCGGACAATTTGCAAGGCTCGCTCATTTCCCGCACTTGCTAGATCACAATTCACCGCTTTTATTGCCCAATAGGCTCAGTGCTCGATCTCAATGGGGAGATGACTTGCTTTTCCATAAACGAAGTGGTATGGGCTCATCCCTAGAATGGTTTTGTAAGCCGTCCGGTACGCCCAAAGAGCATTCGGTAGCCTTTGTGACCAATCCTTCCTCGTCACATTCACGGTCTTCTTCAAGATGTTTTGAATTTGTTTGTTGCTCGTCTCAACTTGACCGGAAGTTTGAGGATGGTATGGAGTTCCCACCTTGTGAGTCACTCTATTTTTCTTCATCAATCTTACAAAAAGCTTGTAGGTGAAATGAGTTCCACCATCACTTATGATTGCTCTAGGGAATCCAAACCTACTCAAAATATGCTCCTGCACAAACTTGATAACCACATTAGCGTCACAGGACCTAGTGGGGATTGCTTCAACCCACTTTGAGACATAATCAACCGCTAAGAGGATATATTCGAAGCCAAATGAGTTAGGAAATGGTCCCATGAAATCAATACCCCAAACATCAAAAATTTCAACAACAAGATTGATATTTAAAGGCATTTCATTTCGCCTCCCAATATTACCAAGTCTTTGGCATTTATCACATGAAATGGATTAAGCATGAGCATCTTTAAAAATTGAAGGCCAATACAAACCGGATTGTAGGATCTTTCTAGCCGTCTTTTGCCCTCCAAAATGACCACCACAATGAGATGAGTGGAAAAAGGCTAGAACATCGGTTTGCTCCTCTTCCGGGACACATCTTCGAATTATCCCATCTTTTCCTAAATGGAAAAGGTATGGGTCGTCCCAAAAGTAATACCTACACATTGCCAAAAATCTTTTCTTTTCTTGAAAAGAAAGGTTAGGACTCATTTTACCACAAGCAAGATAATTGACAATATCGGCATACCAAGGAGAGGGATTAAGTTCAAGAGCATGCTCATATGGAAACTTATCACAATCAAGTCCTTTTTCATGCAACAAATTGAAATTTTCATCAACGGGGAGGCGAGATAAATGATCTGCTACCACCTTTTTACATCCCTTCCTATCCTTAATCTCAACATCAAATTCTTGCACAAGCAAAATCCACCTAATGAGTCTAGGTTTAGCTTGTGGTTTGGTCAACAAATGCCTTAGAGCCGCACGATCACTATGCACAATTACTTTAGAACCTAAAATGTAGGATCTAAATTTATCCAACGAAAACACAACGGCTAGCAATTCTTTTTCAGTTGTGGTGTAATTTACTTGAGCACTATTCAAGGTGAGGCTAGCATAGTAAATTACACTAAGAATTTTATCAATACGTTGACCCAAAACGGCTCCAACGGTGGAATTTGATGCATCACACATGATTTCAAATAGTAAAGACCAATCAGGGGGAACAACAATGGGTGCGGTGATCAATTTCTCCTTAACAATATTAAAAGCACGAAAGCATTTTTCATCAAACTCAAAAGGAACATCTTGAGCAAGTAAATGGCATAGAGGTTGGCTAATTTTTGAGAAGTCTTTAATAAACCTACGGTAAAAACCGGCATGGCCTAGAAAACTTCTAATTCCTTTCACATTAACGGGTGGAGGCAATTTTTCAATCACATCCACTTTAGCCTTGTCTACACTCATTCCTTCTTTCGACACAACATGACCAAGGACTATGCCACTAGTAACCATAAAATGAATCTTTTCCCAACTAAGAGTTAGGCTACTTTATATGCATCTTTTCAAGACAAGTTCCAACTTCTCTAAACAATCAGAAAATGAGGACCTAAAGACCGAAAAATTATCCAAGAATACCTCAATGAAGTCTCCAATCATTTCGGAGAAGATGGAGAACATACACATTTGGAAAGTGCCCGGTGTATTGCATAGTCCAAATGGCATCCTTCGACACGCAAACATACTAAACGGGCACGTGAATGCGGTCTTGGCTTGGTCTTCCGGCACTATGGCCACCTGAAAATAACCCGATAAACCGTCAAGAAAACAATAAAAACTATGTCCAGCAAGTTTATCAAGTATTTGATCAATGAAAGGAAGGGGAGAATGGTCTTTTCTAGTGGCAGCATTGAGCTTTCGGTAGTCAATGCACATTGTCCACCCGGTGGTGGTTCGAGTAGCCACGTGTTCTCCTTTGTCGTTCTCTACGATCGTTATCCCTCATTTCTTTGGCACCACATGGACCGGGCTCACCCATTGACTATTGGCTATGGGATAAATGATCCCTTCCGCTAGGAGTTTGAGAATCTCCTTCTTTACGACTTCCATTAGCACGGGGTTGAGCCTCCTTTGCCCTTCACGAACCTGTTTAGCCCCTTTCTCTAGAATGATGCGATGCATACACGTAGAGGGGCTAATGCCTTTGATATCAGAAAGACTCCATCCAATGGCTTGCTTGTTCCTCTTTAGTACGGCTACTAAGAGGTCTTCTTCATCTTTTTCTAGCCCGGAAAAGATGATCACGGGCTTCTTTTCTTCATCATCGAGAAAGACGTATTTAAGATGAGGTGGGAGCTCCTTGAGCTCAAGCTCGGGAGTAGGCTTCACTGCCTCTTCGGTTGAGGCCATGACTTCCATGAGACTCATGCCTTCTCCTAGCAAGATCTCTATCTCCTCGGCATTCAACTCATCTCCCCCACACTTGAGGTAAGCTTCATCCATAGCAAGCTCCTCGGACGAGGTTTCACTTCTCCAAGGAGCACCTATTTCCTGCAAGAAAACCTCCTCGGCCAAGACATGAATAGCATCTATGTAAGAACAGTTTTCCTCAAATGAGGAGACGAGAATAGCTTTGTTTTCATGTACAGAGAAAGACACGGTTTCTCCTAACACCGACATTTTTAAGGTTCCATTTTTAACATCAATCAAGGTGTTTGTGGTAGCAATGAAAGGTCTACCAAGGAGAATTGTGTGCTCTTTACCCGTTTCTTTCACATCACCCACATCCAATACAACAAAATCAACCGGTATGATCAATCCACCAACCTTAACTAGAATGTCCTCTATTATTTCCCTAGGATATCTCACGGACCTATCCGCTAATTGTAGACACATTCTAGTTGGTTTCAATTCACATAACTCTAATTGTTTATAAATAGAGTAGGGCATCAAATTAATTCCGACTCCTAAATCTAGCATACCACATGCTTCTTTGCCATTTTCCAAAGCAATTTTAAGAGTAAAACTACTTGAATCACGGAGCTTTGGTGGTAGTTGATGTTGTAGGATTGCACTAGCCACTTCGGATACCTCTATCTTCTCATCCTCTCCAAACTTCCTCTTCTTTGAAGCAAGTTCTTTGAAGAACTTCACATAGGCCGGCACGTTGCGAATGACATCGAGGAGTGGAAGATTGACATTCACCTTGGATAGAAGTTTTTAGAATTCTTGGAATTGAGTGTCTTGCTTCTCATTCCTCAACCGGCTTGGAAATGGAATTGGAGGGTTGTAAGGATTGGTAGCCTTATGGAGTGTGGGCTTCTTCACTTCTTCTCTTTCTTTCTCGGACTCCTTTAGTTGTTGTGAAGGAGTCTCATCTTCTTTTTCAACCTCCTTGGTTGGGCTTGACTCGCCAACCTTGTTATCGATCACCTTGCCTCCTCTAAGCACGGTAATGGCTTGAGCTTGCTCCGGTTGGTTAGGTAACTTGCTCGGCTTGGCTTGCTTGGCCAACTCTCCAACGGTCCCGGATATTTGGCCTACTTGAGTCTCAATTCTCTTCACGGAAGCCTCAATGGATTCAAATCTTTGTTGTGTGGCTTGAATGAAGGATTTGAATGTGTCTTGCAATGTTGGCCTTGGCGATTGGTTCGGTTGGGCCGGATATTGTTGCGGCCTAGGATAAGGTGGAGCTTGGCCACCTCCGGCTTGTTGAGGTGGAGGCGGTTGTTGTGGTGGATGAGGAGGTTGTTGAGGTTGTTTCCAAGAGAAATTTGGATGATTTCTCCACCGCGGATTGTATGTTTGAGAGTAGGGGTTGTATTGTTGGCGCAGTTGGAAGCCTTGGAGAGCATTCACTTGCTCTTGAAGAGCATGGAAATGAGCCTCTTCACTTAATTCCGGCTCGATCGTCTTTTGACACAAGTTGGCCCCATGGCCATACTATCCACAAATCCCACACGTCTCAACGGTCATCACTTGTTGGGGTGGTCTCTCGGAGGTTCGAAACATCTCTACTTGCCTTGTCAACTCAGCAAGTTGCTTCGTCACATCATAACTTGGGTTGGCTTCATTGACGGAAGCTCTCTTCCTCCTAGCACTCTTTTGTTGAGAAGTTGTGGCCATGGTCTCATAGATGTTTGAGACCTCTTCGGCGGTCCGGTCTCCAATGTCTCCTCCCGATGCATTGTCTACCATATATTGGAAATTTTGTGAAAGCCCGTCGTAGAAGAATTGGTTGAGCAACTCGGGTGCGAGATGGTGGTGAGGGCATTGTTGTTGGAGACCTCGAAATCGATCCCAAGCTTCATGAAATGCTTCACCCGGAGATTGGGTGAAAGTAACGATTTGAGCTCTCAAGTCTTGGGTCTTTTGATTGGAGTAGTACTTGGCCATGAACTTCTCGTAGACGGCGTTCCAATTGGCCAATGAATTGGCTGGTAGAGACATGAACCATGTCTTAAGTTAGAATCTTGTTGATTTGTTGGTCGTGGAGCAGAACTCGGAGTAGTTTAATCTTCAGTTTAAGATTTTTAATATAGAGCAACACCTCATAAGCATCGAGATCATTAAGGTGAGTTTTGCTAACTATAACTTTTGTTTTTACAATGTTTTTGTCCATAAATGATTTACAATTGTTTCCGCTCATTGTGGATATGATTTGACATGTATGATGAATTCTGGCACGGTCAATTATATTGAAACATAGTATCTGATCACATAGGGTCTGTATCCATGCATGGTCTTTTGAGCGCATTGACTTTCGATTGAATTGTTCATTTTTGAATAAATAAATTCTTAAGCGCATTGATAATGAATTGCTCGTTTTTGGATAACTATTCTTAAGCGCATATGTATTTGAATGAATATTGATTTATTGGCTTTTGAATAGATATTCTCAAGTGCATAGACTTGGTTATAAATATTGGATTACTGGATTTTGATATGAAAAAATATGTGTTTGGACGAACACGATAAACCCACTAAGTGTTTTCTGGCACTCAACCCACGTTTTCTAAAATATTTTTCAGGTACGAGATGATGCAGGCAGCTGACGTGACCATATGGGTTCCTTAAGTTTTTTACTTTGTCGAAAATTCTATTTTTGAAAGTTGAATGTTGACTTTGTGATGCACTGTCGTCACACGCCCAAAATAAATCTGTTCTTCCGAATGCCCAAATGGGTGTAGTAGGTGGAAAGCACGGGTCGAATCCTCAGGGAACGGTGTAATTCTTCTTTCTATTGTAACTTTAGGGGTTTTGAGAGAGAGTTTAATATACTAATAAACTGAAACTAAAAGGTAAACAAGATCAATAATAAATAAATCCAGATGAAATCACAAGTCACAATGGTATGCCCACGTCGATCATTGATACATAAATAATATCCGCACGATCAAATAAACCAGTTATGGAATACCGAAATCCGCTGACTCATTCATCATTTCTCCTTAAGTGTTATCGAATAAAATTAAGAACCCTTATTATTCGACTTCTTCTCAATTAACAACCCGCAAGAATCCTTAACAGATTTAATTAATCAATAGCTTTAAGAAATAGAGAAATCCAATTATATTATAGGCATACGGACCTGTATGCCCACAATACCCCCTTATGCTCATTGACAAAGAAAGTCAATTCTACCACTTATAAAATCAATTCGACAATTACAGATCTATCGATTCTAATTCGTTTTAGACCTTAACTAATCAATTGTATATTGCACACTACACAACTAATTACTCAAGAACATAAGCCTGCTATCTCGGAGCATTAAAATGTACAAGTGTGTGAATTTATCTCATCTAATTTGATCTCACGATATGGCATATCAGAAACTAATGTGATTTCATTCCGGAAAATAACCTAGTCACTCATATAAAAACAATACAAGTGATGATTACAAAATATATTAAACTAAGGATTAAACTAAAAGATAATTATTCTAGAAAACTATAAAGAATGGGATGCCCCTTCCAACTGAGATCACAAAGCTTATATAGGTGAATTGTCTTCATTAATAATTAAGAGCCATTAAATCTCATTAAGGGCATATCGTGATACTAGCTATTGTGATCGCCGATTCCTTGCTCAAAACCGATCGTTCATCACTCCTTCCATATCTTGATGATTTTCCTTCCATATTTGCAACAATATTCCATTCATGTATTTCACACCTTCCATCTCCATATTATTCCTGCAATAACCAAAAGTATAATGCTTTAAGTCTCAAATAAATAGAAATACAGATAATAAATGTGTAATATTTGAGACTTATCATCTCCCCATACTTAAACTCATGCTTGTCCCAAGTATGAAGAACACAAAGAAAAAGAAAGAAAGAAAGAAACGAACGAAAGACAGAAAAGGAGAAATAAACGAAAAAAATAAAAGGACGCTAATTCAATTAAATCAAAATTAGAATTATCAACCATCATTTGTCAATCCAAAAATTAATGCATTCTCTATCTAATCAGTTAAAACAGTCAAAATAGCAAATATGAATCTCACAACTCTCAAGTGCTTAATAACCGGATGTGTTTACTCTCAATAAAATTATTCCACAAGTTGTTATCAACCATAAGTTTGCAAACATTCTCTTTTCACCACCACTATATATATATATATATATATATGACATGCAATCATCAAAAGGACTTAATTTTGGTTGTAATGGGGCTGGGTTAATAAGGTAGGAAATATTTTAGAACGAGGCTAGAGTCATAGAAAATTGGTGGAGTTATACGTTGAATAATTAATCAAATAAAAAACCCAACACAATTTTTAATATGCCCAAAATTCCACAATGCCACATTTAAATTTGCATTTTTTTTTCTTTTGAGAACTGCGACGATCAGATTTTTTTTATTTCAACCAAATATCCAAATAAATACCCAATTTTTTCCATTCTCTTATAACACTTCGAGAATTTTTTCCTCTTTCAAAATAAACATAACTCTACCATATCTATGATTAAGGACAAGTTACATTTTTATGTGGTAGAGTGATTTTATAGGCATTTGATCAAATTGGCTCATTTTTAAGGCTCAAAGAGGCTCACAAAATGATAATCAATAACTGGGTAGACTTTTAGGCTTCATGTGGCTATAAATAAAAAAAAGTGTGCCTTTATCATATGAATATGTGCATAATGTCAATGCGATCTACAAGAAAACGAAATCAAATTCTAGAGAAAAACAATCTTGAGAAGAAAATCGCACTTGAAAAGAATTGAGATTTATAGTGAATCAATCTCTTGAGGCTCAAATCTCACAAGTTTTCAGCTATTTGAAAGTTCATCATACCAATTATCATGTGGAGAAAACAAAAAATTTCAACCATTAAATCCACAACCAACTCTAATCTTAATTCAATTAAAATCACAAATTCATAATTTTGGCAATTAAATTGACTCAAAATAAATAAAAAGCACAAAAACAAATGAAGTTCTCCCTCCCCACACTTAAAAATTACTATGGTCCTCCATGTTTAAATAAACCAAAGAAGGAAGAGAACTAAATAAGACTCGATAAAAAACACCTAAATAGAATAAATTTAAAAACAAAAAAAATAATAATAAAAGAAATAACCGTCCTTCAATTGGGTAGAAACTAGAGTAGGAGTTGGAGAAATATGTTACGAAGATGGCCTCCATTCAATCCAAATGCCCATTATGAAATTCAATCTACAAAATATTGTGAAACGCGGAAAGGGAATTTATTAAAAATAAATAACAAAAATGCGAAAATAAGAAAAAAAAATGATGGGTTGCCTCCCATTAGCGCCTTCATTTATAGTCTTTGGATAGACATGGGATTGGATCAGAAACATGCTAGAACAAGAGGTGGGGTGTCTCCACCATGTCATTTGTTACACCCTTTGAATGGTATGCAATTATATGCATATGTCTCATATGGACATATGGACCAAGTCTCCTCACGGGCATATGATTTTCATATGGCATCTTTGAGATTCTCATTACTGTCATTCGGTGCATTGTTATTAACCTTGCTCTCGGTTAATCCCCATTCAAACTTGTCATCCACAAAAGCTTTCAAACTCGATTTTTCGACTGAAGGTTTGATTTCTATTTCAAGCTCCATTTTATTTTCAACAAATCTGCCAGGAAAAGGAGGAATTAGTAGAATATTAGGTTTAATTGATTTAGCACATACCTCAATTTTTTAGCTTCAATTGTGGGCATATCAGATGTCTCTTGAATATCATGTTCGGGCATATTGACCACCTTGGGTATACAATCTGTTTTGTCAAGATTAGGCAACTCCTTTCGCTTGCAGATCGATGTCTCCAATCTGAAAATGACTTCATCCATTTTCACTATTTGCACTTGCATATAATTAAACCCCACTCGAGTTTCTTGTTGGAGTGCTCCAGTTTCTTTTTGAAACTCGAGGTTGTT
Source organism: Perilla frutescens (assembly GCA_026008535.1). NCBI lineage: Eukaryota > Viridiplantae > Streptophyta > Magnoliopsida > Lamiales > Lamiaceae > Perilla > Perilla frutescens. The sequence goes on along the minus strand of BRKX01000006.1, from coordinate 38,104,197 downwards.
TTGGGCCAGTTCAACAACAATTTCTTCTAAGTAACTGTTTGGTGCCGATTGGGGTTATTGTGCCCAATATTGGTCTTATGGTGATATGCCATGTTGTTCAAAACTCAGGATTCCATGGCCTTGTTGAATTGTCCGCGTGCCCATCTCCATGAACATATTATCCAATCTGAGCTTTTCTGTGCCCATTTGTCTTGATCTCTTCACTGCGAATTGTTGGGAATTTCAATCCTAGCTCAGTTATAGCCAATTTTAGTTGCGTTTGGAAGGCGTTGACCCAAAGAGCATGCCGGTGCTTTCGGATTTTAAATCTGAAGTCGTTTGAGTTCCCGGTGATTTAAAACGCGTTTAAAGAAGTTATGAATAGTGTTTTTCCGTAGGAGCGCGATCGTTAGAAATTTGCGAAATCTCGTGTGTTGACCCGCGCCTTATTTTTTTCAAGCCTATCTTATAGAAAATTTCTCAAGGAATCTGTTGACGTTCCCGGATTTTTATTCTGAGGTCAATTGAACACTAGAGAATTTTATTTGTCCCTTGTGTGGAATAGTAACTTTATTTTTGAAAAGAGAATCTTTTCTCGTTTTCCTTCAAGATGACTCGTTCTTTATTCCGAGTCAAGTTGGTTCAATAGTACTCGAGCCAACGAATCTCCAGGTATTTTCGAATTTTGTGAATGAGGTCATTTGGACCTCGCCATAGAATAAAACGCCTTTTAATCGAACCCGATATTTTTAAAGCCGTATTGTTGCACTGCATCAGCTTCTCGAGGAAGCCATATTTTTTGCTATAAATAGCAGCTCTTCCTCCTTCATTTCCTCGCTCCTTTCATTCTTTCACCCCCATTTCTTGAGAGAGAGAGATTGAGGAGCGCTCTTCGTGAGCACACCTCACAGTTGAGAGAGGAGCGGAGAAGGGAGCGCGGCGGCGGAGGTCCCCGTGGCAGCGCAGAAGCCCCCGCGGCCAAGGAGGTGCGCGGGCACGCAAGGGGGCCGCCGCGGCACATGGAGGCCGCCGGCGTGCATCCCCCCACTGCGGCGCATGGAGGCGGCCGGCGCGCATCCTCCCCCGCCGCAACGCATGGGCAGGTGCGGCAACTCCGGCACATTTTCGTCTGGAGGCCATAAATTTCGACTCGGTTGGAACCATGAGGCCCATGAGTACTCAAATCGAAGATCTTTCAAAGATGTATGACATAGCAGTGGCTGATCATTGAGAGTCATGATCATTCGAGTCAGAAATGCCATCCCCGTTTTTGGTAATTTCGAGCGTTTAAATCGTTTAAATTCTCGTGTTTTAAGTTATAGTTAAGAGGCGAGTGTTTAGATATCATTTTGATATCTCGTTAGGATCTTGAATAGGGTCGTTAAGTCATTGATCCACTTTTGTAAAGAGGAGGTGAACCCCGAGGAGGCTCGAGGAAGGATTTTCAGCTTGTTGCTTTGTCTACGTGCTCTTTATCAAGGTGCTCGTCATAGAGGTGGGTGGTTCTAGACTAAGTATAAGGTTTGAGCTAGTAAACTCTAGAAGCATGATAGAGCAAAGGTGAAATATCTAGTAAAAGTAATTTATGCTCTGCCTGTTTAGTCTCTGTACAAGGAAAGGAAATGAAAGAAGGAAGTTTTATGCATGATTATGTTAAATTGTTATTTGAGTTTGATAAAGTACAGAAAGTTATTATAAGTTAAGTGAGCTCTCAAGCATATTTAGATGTGCTAGGATTGTTTATATACAATTTATGCTAGCATGAGATGTTTAGAATTGCTTTAATTGCAATCTATGTTTATCCGCGTTCATTTCCTCATTTTGAAATGTTGGATTTTGCTAAAGCTTATTTAGCTAAGTATTACCTTCTAGGGTAGTGATAAATCCCTCATAGGCCGAGATCATGCTCAAATAAAGAACTAGCCTTAGACGATTGCTCTAGGCTTGGTATTGCTAGCTAAGTCAAGTAAGTAAGGAAGGTTAAGGTTAAGTAAGGAAGGTTAAGTTTAAGAAAGGAGGAATTTAAGGAAAGATATAGTTCTGTTGTAAGCAGGTTATTGAGCTCAAAGAAACGTTTAATTGCATTATCATGTTGTGACCTTTGTGTCACTAAAGTTAAATCTTGATTAATGGGAGTCACTGCTGGGAAATCCCCTCGCATACTCGGGAGGATATTTGAGGTAACCCCTCTTCTATCTGAAAGCAGGCCTAAGGGTGCAGTAGACAACAAGTTTGAGCCAAGGAAGGTGCCAGAAAAGAAAGAAAAATGTTTTGCGGATATGGAGAGGGCTTTTGCGTTTTGCTCTCCATATGCCGTCAGTTTATGATTGGATATTTCTAAAGTTTATCAAGAGTTTTCTCATAAAACCCCGCTGAGTACATTAGTGCTCACACCCTTTTTAACAAATGTTTTCAGGTTGAGATGCTGAGGCCGGTGATGTGCTGCTGGTTGGGTTGTCTGAGGTTTCCAAGTTTGTTGCTCTATATGGTTACATATTTTCTTCCGCTATGTTTATGCTAAGTACTCTGATGTTATTATTTAGTCTTGATATGTGTAACTTGATTCTTGATAGTAGCATGTTTTAAATGCTATGATTCCTAAATATCAATAAAGTCTTAAAGTCTTTGAAGCATGTTCTTTTGACATACCAGTATTCCTTTATTGATTCCAAGATATTTGAAAAGTCTTACTGTTGAACATATTGGTATCTGTTCTTTTTCAGTTGACTTGTGAATAAGTTTTGCATGCTTGTTGTTGTTGTTCGCCTATGAAGGGGCTTTTCTTTCCAAGCATGATTTTGCTCATCTCTAGTTAGTCTTAAGTTGTTTTTCTTGCTTTCGTCCTATGAATGGGAAAATATGATTTATTTGACTTCGACATATTTATGGGTCTTAGTTGATGTGACCTATGATGAGGTCTTGTTTATTTAAAGAGTCAAATTCCTATCTGTTTGTCATTGAATTCTGTTTAAATTTCGGTTGGCCTATGTTTTGGCATTCCTTTGACTTGATTGAATCCTTTGACCCCTTTGACCCGATTGAACCCTTTAACCCTTAGTGATTCGTTGAAAACGATAGTTATTCTAGGTCATAAAGTTAAGTTGCCTAAGTTCTTGAGGCGCTAACTTAATTTAATTCTATAAACACCTCCCTGGATTTCTTATTTTTCATGCTATTTTACGCACAACAACCCCGTCCCCATCATCGTGACTGGGCTGTTACAGTTGGTATCAGAGCCAGGTTTGCAAACACTACAGACATGTCTCTTCTTGAAGTAATTGATTGAACTCTTATGTGAATATTGAATTGTTCAAAAGTATTAATTTGCAACCCCCAGCTCACCATCACCCTCGCATCTTCAACAAAGCTAAGGTATGATTGAGTTAAAGTATATTCATTATATTTGGTATAAATTTTTGAAAGTACAGAATGAGGAGAAAAGTTTTGAGCAAGACAAGGTCAGTCAATTTTTGAAAGTCGAATATTATTTCTTTTCGAAATAAAGTTTGGTTATACCAAAGTTTAAAGTGGAACTTATTGAAGTAAGTTCTAGATTAATCTTTTTAAAGAATTTTGAGTCATTATGGACTCAAGCAAGCAGTGAATCTTTTCAGAATATTATTTCTGCAAATACTCAAACTATTTCGGTTATTTTGGACCATTAAAATTTTTTAGTAGAGTTATAAAGTTTGAAAGTTGATTTGAAAATCTTCTTTTGTTAAAAGACTTGTCTACTGACCATAAGAAAAGGATTTGAGGAAGAGTTGAGGATGAATGAGGCATAGAAAATATAGTTAGAACATAGACTATAGCGAGCTTGAATTGAGAAGAATTTCTAGAATTCCCTTTAGGTTCATTGAGTAAGTTCCCTCTCGAGGAGCTAAGTTAAGTAGAAGTAGTTCGAAAGAACATTTATAGAATGCCCACAAGAAGGATAAAGGATTTTGAGATTTTAATAGGACCGAGAAAGAGGTCATGAAATTCATATTCAAGCAAGGAGCAAGAAGGTGAGCAGTCGAGTTAAAGGCAAGTTATCCAATTGCGGATCTAATGAAGTTTAAGGAATCTCCACGCAAACTTTCAACTCAAGAGAAGTCTCGTTTGAAGATCCGATCGCGTTCGGAAGGAATGAAGATTCGTTTTCTTCGATAGAGGCTGGTCGATTTGATGAAGATACATTCAAGGTCACGTCACATTCGATGCCCAGAAGTCATCGCTTGTTTGAAACCGATTAATGAAGATGAAGATTGTCATCATAACTGTAGCCAAGATAGTTCGAGGATATGTTTATCAGTGTTCTACCAAGCTTCCAAGAGACGTTGAAGTCAAGCTGTTTTGAGTTCAGAAGGTGCCATAGATCAAGTCGCTTTGTGGTATCCCTTTTGATAGATAGGAAGTAATTCCCGAGATGTCACTTTTCCAGCCGACGCAAAGTCCAACCAACTCTTGCTATTTCATAGCAGTCTCGTAAAGAAGAAGGTATGTTATGCTCAAGAAAGAGAAGATCCGAAAAAGATCATTAAGAAGATAGACCTAGTGCTCGATAGATTGAGAGTTTCTTTGATAGAAGTTTTTGTTGAGTCTATTTATTCATTCCCGTGTCAATTGGATCGATTTATTCATTTTCTTTTGGAATCAATTTATTTATTCTCTGGTCAATTGAATCAATTGCCCTTCAATAGCTTCATATTAATTGAAATTCTTCATTTATACCATTTAAAATTCTTTAATTATATCCTCTTGGATAATTTGAAATCTTTTGGATGATACTTATTTGTAACGCCCCAAAATTTAATTAGAGCCCAATTTTATTTATTTAGGCCCAATTGTTATACAAGTTGTTTTATTTTAAAAATAGACAAGTATGAGCTTTTGAGCCCACTTTGAACTCATCTATAAGAATATTTATTTATTTTTGGCCCAATTATTATTTGAACGAGAATGAATTAAGATTAGACGATAATTCTTATCGAAACCCGATTTTGGCCCAATTGCTTCCCCATATTTCGAGTCAATTTTTACTCCAATTAGTGTCCATTTATTTTGAGCCCAAATAATAGTATTTTGAGACAAAAAGTAAAAAGGGAGCCCAATAGATATAAATTGGTGTGTGTGTGTGTGTGTATAAATATATGTATATATATTTCCCATTCCCAATTGATATAAGGGAGAGAGAGAGATCGAGAGAAAGGGGAAAATAGAAAGAAAAGGGAAGAGAAAAGAAAGAAAAGGGGGAAAAGAAGAGAGATAGGGCAGATCGAAAGAGAAAGAAAGGCAAGAAAGAAGAAGAGAAAGAAAGCAAGAGAGAGAGATAGATTAGAGGAGAGATAGAGAGAAAGAGAGAAAGAGTGATGAGAAAGAAAGAGGGAAAGAGAGAGCCAAGGGTTAAGAGTGGAGGGGGAAGCAGCTGGGCAGGAGGCCGGACCTGCCACCGACGTCGGAGCAGCAACGGCAACTCGTTGGAGCGCCGACGAGAAGCCAAAGCAGCAGCCGCTAGGCTCACCACCGGTCTGCCACCTTCGTCATCATCGTATGGGTCCATTTCTTTTCCTTTTGACTTGATTTTCGGATATGTCGTAAATTGATATGTGTTCTATGTTTCATCTTTTGATGTCGTTGCCAACCGATGGCCGGAAACAGGTTAAATGGCCGGAAAGTAAAATCTGTCACAATTCCCGGAGAGTTTTCTTGCTCCCTATTAATTCGATTTTTTAGCCCTGTTATTGTCAAAATATGGGAATGTTTATTTGAGGAACATTTTTAGGTATGGGTCTTAGGGTTATGTAGAACTTGGAATTTTGTAATTTGGAGTTTTCATTTGTGATATATGATAAATCTACTAAAACTGTTCCAGAGGGAATTTTCCTACCCGAATCTGTTTTGGGGCAGCACACAAGCAAATTTCAAACGAAAAACTGATTTTATCTAGCTACTTTTGGTCATACAAACTTTGTTAAACTTTTAGGTTATCATCTTCGCTTCAATTCGGAACTTGAATCATATCATTTGGATTTTTGAGGACAAAGTTATGCTAATTTTGCCAAAGTCCTATAAATTTTAAAACAGATTTTATATATCCAAGTAATTCAATGTTTTTGACCCTTAAACGACGAAATTTGGAGATGCTTATTTCACGAACAATTTTATAAATTTGTCTTGGGGTTTTGTCTAGCTTGGAATTTCTTAATTTTCAGTTTTAGTTTGGAAGATATGATTTATTTACTAAAACCGCTACGTAGAGGAGTGTAATTGGAAAAGAAAAAAAAAAGAAGTTATGGTTTTATAAAGGAATTTTCTATTATGATTTATGAATGAATTACAGAAGCCTTGGTGTTATATATATATATATATGTATATTAAATGGCAGACAATTGATGGTGTTTTAATGTTTTGAAATGTGTTTGGATTGTTTTAGAATTTAAATAAAATAGATGGGTTTCCTTTTTAAAATTTACTTAAGTTTGAACCAAATTGCAAAAATTTAAAATAAGGTTTTAATTTTTCGCAAATAATTCGAAAAAAGGGTTGTTATGAATCGACTTTAATCTGATCATTGGATCCAAAAATAAATTGCATAGTTAAATTCCCTTTATGTATCGAATCGAGTAGAAGTCTCTAAAGTCAAGTTTTCTGTATTGATGTCGTAGTCAAGCAAAGGGGTAGATCCCTTTAATTATGTTTTGGGCTCTGGGATTTCGATAGGATTAATGAATCATAAATTGACTTTGTAGGACGAGTCGAGCTCGAAGAAACAGAGGAATAAACTCTAAGTTGAGGCTCTACTCCAGGATTGTAAATGAGGTGGGTAATTCTATACTCTTCTATGTGCAAATAGAAAGTTAATCTATGAAATCATCTACGGAATGATTTTTGCAGATGAATTGATATTACGATATGAAATCATTGTCTCGATATATGATATCATACGAGATAGATGTAGTAACCCTTATAAGCAATGATGTTATGCTATTAATTGATGAAGGAATGAGATCTAGACGATTCATTCTAGGTTGTAACCTATGCTAGTGGACCATAAGTTAAGATAATTGTTCGATTGTCTAGCATTCTCATCTATGTTATTAATTTAAGAAATCGGGCGCTTGACCCTTATGCTATGACCTACGATCAATACTCTAGCGTGCTATTACGATATGATCTTACAATAAATCTTATTTGAGACGGTAGGCTTAGAACGAACATAGTACGATCAAAGTTTTAGCTACTATGGTTATAAGGTAGGTGATATCTATCCAATACATGACTTATGTTTCAAAATTATGTTATGCTTATGATGAAATATGTTTATGATAAGACATGCCTCAAAATACTTTTATGCTCAATGATATCTATTCAACATGTGACTTGTGTTTCAAAAACGTATTCTATTTATGATAATATATATATTTATGATAAAGTACGCTTCAAAGTACTTTTATGGCTCTACGATTTATAGTCGACAGTGACTTATGTTCAAAAGCGTGATCTATTTATGATTACATATGTTTAAGTTTAAGCATGCTTCATATTACTCTTATGGCTCAATGATTTCAAATTAACACGTGATTTTATGTTTCAAAATCGCGTTATGTTTACGAGGAAAACATGTTTTTATAAAAGCATGCTTCAAAGTTCAAAATATTCTTTTTATGACTTATCGAAAGTTGCTAAACTCTATGGTTCCTGGTATGAGCACTTGGTGCAGTATGTAGCACTTCGGTGCGGTATGAGCACTCCGGTGCGGTATGATATGAGCACTTCGGTGTGGTATGAGCACTCCGGTGCGGTATGATATAGCACTTCGGTGCGGTATGAGCACTCTGGTGCGGTATGGCATAATTGTGCAATTATGGTACTACGGTACAAATATGTCACTTCGGTTAAATTTATATGATAAGGAACCATATTGAGTTAATCTTCTGTATGTTAATGATTAGATTTTTTTTTGTGGGCATAACAGTAAATACGTTAATATGCAAACTATTTATTGAATTATCAAGCATATTTCATAAATTAAAAATCCCACTGAGTGTTTTCTGGTACTCAGCCCATCTATTTTTCATAATATTTTCAGGTATTGGATGACGGCTGGCGGCTGATGTGGACCAACGTGGATTTCTTATTTTGTTGACCCTTTTATTATTTTTAATTATCGATTATGTATATTTGTGGTCAATAAGTATAAATTTTTATGCTTCCGCTTCATGATTTGAAAACAATTAACTATTTTATGGACATTTGTGAATGTTGTGGTTTTTGGGCGCATTTTAAATGTCAAATGTTGAATTTTGACTGGTCATGGTCGCAGGTTTGATTGGTTGTTGAATGGTAAATGCCTGAGAGCGTGGATTATGGAATATTTTAAACGAAATGCTGCCTAAATTTTTAGAATTTAAAGAAAATATATATTTGGAATTGCGAAAAAATTTCCGGTCTATTGTTTTGGTGTGTGTTTTGTTAGCACCTGGGCCCTCGGGTTCGAGTTACTACATTATTTGATCATCAAGAATCAGTAATAGCACTTTCTTGTTAGGCTATACTGACGCCTTTGAGAAAATATTTTAGCACGGTTTTCAGTTGCTAACCGTTGATTTCTTCCATATCTTTGTTATGCATAGGAATCCTTCAAGTTCATAAGTCCTCTGAAAAGGCAATGTTTTTGGCATAGATAACCTAGTGTTATATCTCTTCTGGATTTTAAGCGTGTTAAAGAATTGTTGATCAAGATTAAGCCCTCACTCTGAGGCATTCATTTATTTTGCTCCCACTCGTAGTACTCGAGTGTGGATCTTGGAATAGAGTAGAAAGCTATAGCAGTATTCCTTTTAGTCAAGGTTCGAGGAATAAGAGATAGTATTTCCTAGAAGGAAAAAGAATCCAAGTAAGCACCAGGCGGTATTCTCTAAGTTTAGGACGCGCATTTCCAAGAAGATTTCTCAGCTCGTTGCGTTTGGAGGTGATCTAAGGAATGTCGGAAAGAAAGTTTCAAGCATGCAGCTAAAGCCCAGACTACGATCATTACGTCTACAAGCGATGGTGACAATCAGTAGGAGCCATGAAGTCAGATGACTGCTTCAAGAAAAAAAAATGACTGCGATGAAGAAGTTTAGACTTAATTTGTGTCGAGAATTTAAGATTGAGATGCATCACGGAGTACGCCCCAAGAAGATGAAGAAGTTGAACCTCAAGAAGTTAAAGATGAAGATAAAGAAAGTTTTCGAACGTGATAGAACATGCAAGGAACTATCGAAGGAAGTGCTCGATTAATTCGAGTTTATCGTCTAGTTCGAGTTCGTTAAAGTTTTTCAAAGCCGCGAGAAGTAAAGTCAGAAACAAAAGCAAAGCGAAGCGAAACAAAAGAAGGATGGGCTCGTTGAGATTGCCCGTGCTCGAGGAGCAAGTTTGGTGAATTTTATTTTCTTTTATCTCTTTCATTTGCTCGAATAGCTTTTAAGGGTCCGTTCGAATGTAAGATCATAAGGAGCTCGTGTGATGCGATATTTCGAGAGTGATTTCTAAGGAAGAAAAGATAGAAGATGCTCAAACTTTGAGGAAGAAAAGAAGAACGATTATAGAAGTACTAGTCCTGCGTGAGGATTAATTTATAAAGGAAGGCCTCAGGCTACTCTTAGCCGTATAGTGAAGGTTTCGAACCATTGTCGTTCCAGTAAGGCTTTAAGTTCTTGAAGAGGTATCCAGATCTCCATTTGAGCAGAAGTACATTTCGGGATGAAATTTTTTTAAGGGGTGTAGTCTGTAAAACCCCAGATTTTTAGAGTTTATTTATAAAATTAAAGAAATTTAATCGGAGCCTAGATAAGGATACTTTAATAGTTAACCGCGGTTTTTAGAGTCATTTTTCGTGACATCGTCTTTTCGAGAATTTCGATCCGAGCTCAGTTTATAGCCAATTTTTGTTGCGTTTGGAAGACATTGAACCAAGGAGCATGCCGGTGCTTTTGGATTATAAATCTGAAGTCGTTTGAGTTCCCTGTGATTTAAAACGCGTTTAAAGAAATTATGAATAGTGTTTTTCTGTAGGAGCGCGATCGTTAAAAATTTGCTAAATCTCGTGTATTGACCCGAGCCTTATTTTTTTCAAGCCTATCTTATAGAAAATTTATCAAGGAATCCGTTGGCATTCCCAGATTTTCATTCTGAGGTCGGGAATTATTTGTCCCTTGTGTGGAATAGTAACTTTATTTTTGAAAAGAGAATCTTTTCTCATTTTCCTTCAAGATGACTCGTTCTTTATTCTAAATCAAATTGGTTCAATAGTACTCGAGCCAATGAACCTCCTGATATTTTCAAATTTTGTGAATGACGTTATTTGGACCTCGCACCTTTCATTTTTTCACCCCCCATTTCTTGAGAGATAGAGAGATTGAGGAGCACTCTTCATGAGCGCGCCTCATAGTTGAGAGAGGAGCAGAGAAGGGAGCGCGGTGGCAGAGGTCCCCGCGGCAGCACAGGAGCCCCCTCGGCCAAGGAGGTGCGCGGGCGCGCAAGGGGGCCGTCGGCGTGCAAGGTGGGCTGCCGCGGCGCATGGAGGCCGCTTGCACACATCCTCCCGCCACAGTGCATGGTGGCCGCCGGCGCGCATCCCCCCACCGCGGCGCATGGGCAGGTGCGGCAGCTCCGGCACATTTTCATCTGGAGGCCATAACTTTCGACTCGGTTGGAACAATGAGGCCCATGCGTACTCAAATCGAAGCTCTTTCGAAGATGTATGACATAGCAATGGCCGATCATCCAGAGTCTTGATCGTTCGAGTCAGAAATTCTGTCCCCGTTTTCGGTAATTTCGAGCGTTTAAATTGTTTAAATTCTTGTGTTTTAAGTTATAGTTAAGAGGTGAGTGTTTAGATACCGTTTTCATTTCTCATTAGGATCTTGAATAGGGTCGCTAAGTCATTGATCGACTTTCATAAAGAGGAGGTGACCCCGAGGAGGCTCGTGGAAGGATTTTCGTCTCGTTGCTTTGTCTACGTGCTCGTTATCAAGGTGCTCGTCATAGAAGTGGGTGCTCGTCATAGAAGGACTTTCATAAGGTTTGAGCTAGTAAGCTCTAAAAGCATGATAGGGCAAAGGTGAAATATCCAGTAAAAGTATTTTATGCTCTGCCTGTTTAGTCTCTGTACAAGGAAAGGAAATGAAAGAAAGAAGTTTTATGCATGATTATGTTAAATTGTTATTTGAGTTTGATAAAGTACAGAAAGTTATTATAAGTTAAGTGAGCTCTCAAGCATATTTAGATGTGCTAGGATTGTTTATATACAATTTATGCTAGCATGAGATGTTTAGAATTGCTTTAATTGCAATCTATGTGTATCCGCGTTCATTTCCTCATTTTGAAATGTTGGATTTTGCTAAAGCTTATTTAGCTAAGTATTACCTTCTAGGGTAGTGATAAATCCCTCATAGGCCGAGATCATGCTCAAATAAAGAATTAGCCTTAGACGATTGCTCTAGGCTTGGTATTGCTAGCTAAGTCAAGTAAGTAAGGAAGGTTAAGGTTAAGTAAGGAAGGTTAAGTTTAAGAAAGGAGGAATTTAAGGAAGGATATAGTTCTGTTGTAAGCAGGTTATCGAGCTCAAAGAATGGTTTAATTACATTATCATTGTAGAGACTAAATTTCTACAATTACTTATATATCGGATTTAGGCTCTGGTGACCTATATGACCACGCTTAAGCCGAAGAATATTATAGATTTGGATTGAAAGTGATAAATAGGGATCAAGTGAGTTGAAGATCGAAGTTTGATCATTTAGTTGTAGTTCTTTGAGAGTTTTTTTTATTGCTCAACTATCGTGTACCCCTTTCATGGGTTATTCTTCCTCTTATATAGGTTAACACCATACTCTCCCTTCTCATATTCAATGGATTCGGTGATGCCACAACTACCTTTCCCGATAATCAAGGAATTTGCCTATTTTCTAGGAATACTCTCTTATCTTTTCAAGGGTCTTTTGACCACGTTTGTATTATCCCCAATGTCCCCTTTGACCCAGTCAAATTGCCTAGCCTTCGACCTTCATGTTTCGTCTTTCTCTTCCTTCCGTGAATTCGACCTTCAACTTTTAGTCTTTGGACCTCGAGGGTTGACTGTTTCGACCTCGAGGCCTTCAGACACATCATTGGGCCTTCGATTTTGATGAAGATGAGCCTCTACAATTAGCCCCTAATTACTTGGTGCTCGAAAGTTTTGGGGACCATGTAATGAACATCATCGTTTTTATTAAAAGGGGTTGATTTCCTCATTTCATTTCTAAAAGATGTTCTATAAAGCCCCGAGTCTGTGGATAAATCATTAATATCGATAAAGATCAATGAACTAAACCTCGGGAGGCTCCAGACCTGAATGAGGATCTTGGAGAGCTAAAGAAGTCGCGAAAGCAGAGTTCGAGATGCTCCAGACCTGAATGAAGGTCCTGGGGAGCTGAAGAAGTCGTAAAAGTAGACTTCAAGAGGCTCCAGACCTGGATGAAGGTCCTGGAGAGCTGAAGAAGTCACAAAAGCAGACTTCGAGGGGCTCCAGACCCGGATGAAGGTCCTGGGGAGCTGAAGAAGTCGCGAAAGCAGACTTTGAAAGGCTCCAGACCTGAATGAAGATGCTAAGGAGCTGAAGACATCGGAAAGCAGACTTCAAGGGGCTCCAGACCCGGATTAAGGTCCTGAGGAGCTAAAGAAGTCGCGAAAGCAGACTTCGAGGGGCTCCAGACCCGGATGAAGGTCCCGGGGTAAAGCAATCTTTTTATAATTTTTTACCGACTTTCCGGATTCTCCTATAACCCTGGCCATCCGATCCGCGAGACACATGGCTCAAATTTACTTGATTTTTGTACTTTTACGGGATTTAAACACAGATTGGGTAATCCTTCCCTCCTTACTCTCATTCGAAAACGCCATTTCCAGATTTGATTAACCCAACTCCTTTGACGGTTCTACTTGCAAATTTTTCTCTGAATCTCGCGCACCTCCATTCTTCCGGAGTCCAAGATTCTACTGCACCTGATAGACTTACAAATTTCAGGTTACTCCCTTAATTCCCTCTCTCATTTTCTTGAGGATTTTAGGTTGATGCTAGTTAGGCTTGGTTTTCCGTGGATTTTATATAAATAGATTTGGTGAAGGTTCTTGGGATTATTGTTGACTGTCGATAGTGTTTTATCGCTGATGAAATAGAGTTTAAGTAGGGGGTAAATTCTAGGGCAGGTTTTTGGTGTTTCTGGGCGTTAACTTACGATTCTTGAAAGGATATTTTTTCGGCGACCGTTGATAGATTAGTATTCCTACTAGGACCCTCCCGTTTTTTATCATGAGTGTGTCAGGTAGTGGTGACTCTGATGAGAGGACCCGGAGCTAGGGCGGCAGAGCTGGGGCGGACGAGTCGGAACAATCCTCCAGCTCCGTCTCTGAGTCTATTGGTCATTACCCCTCTGACCAAGAAATCTAGAGATAAACCTTCTCATTCCGCTATAATTCCTCGCGTTGGTGGAGGGTCAGTGGTTAGTCACCTTAAGGCTTCGAAGATGGCTACCAAGAAGCCTGTGGATAATACAAAGAGACGGAAGTCTGAGGCTGTGAGTTCTCCTTCTTCGAACGAGGATTTCAAGGTTGCTGAGGTCGCTCCACAAGTGGGGGATGACTTAGTCAAGAAAGTGACCTCTCCAGAGCATTCAGGGTCTGGGGTAGAGATCTATGTCCCTAGGCCTTCTGATAGAGCCAATAGATCCCCATCTGGCTTTACTGTCTTCTACACCTTAGTCATCGATAAGGGGCTAGGACTTCCCCTTCATCCCTTTTTTGCCAAGATCGCGCACTTTTACGGGATTGCTCCTGCCTAGATATCACCAATAGGGTGGTATCACATGCTAGGTATGTATTATCTTTGGGACAATCTAGGGTTTCCCGAGCCTAGCGTCGGGGAACGACACTCCTCATATAGAATAGTGGCTAGCCCCGGCCAGAAGGGGTTGTACTATCTTATGAAATGGGTTGGAGAGCGAGCCCCTCTGATAAACACTCGTCCCTCTTCATCGGGTGATTGGAAGCCGAGGTTCGTCTTCGTTCGAGCTGAGACCTCAACTGATAGGATCTTGCCAGCGACGTTCGCCGAAGCCTGTGGGTCTTCGAAGCTTGTCATTGTTCCTTTTCTAATTTAGACTATAATTGTACCTGATGGCATATCTTCTGTCTTTCCACAGGTTTCCATAAGCGAAAGGACGCAGTCGGTACCGAGGCTGAGCGAGTTGAAGCTGCTTTCTCACTTACTGAAGAAAACCATCATTTCGAGGCTTTTCATCCAGGCCGAACCTTATTTGATATGGGAAAACTGAAGATTCGGCCCTCGGACGATAAGGTGAAGGCTTTGGCCATGGCTAAGGTGATGAGCCCCTCATCGTCTGGGGTCAAAAGATCGGCCGGGGCCACACCTTCTGCCTCTCCTCCTTCAAAGAGGTAAAAAGACCATACGAGCCCCGAGGCTCCCAATCCCACTCTTCTGCCCCCATCAGTGATTGACGTTGATGCCCTGGTCTCTAACATAGCTTTGAAGAGGTCGAGTAGTATCAAGGTACCTCTAAGGCCTTTTCTTCTTGACGTTCAATCTACCATTGCTGACGGCTGCTTTCCATTAGACTTCGAAAAAGATGGTCTGGAAGAGCAAGCTTAACTCACCTTCTGAATGCTGTCAAAGGTTTACTTATTCTCTTTCATTTGTATTTGCTTAGTATATATATGTATTCACGTACATCCATAATTATCCCTGAGTGAATGCTTATCATCGCTTGGTTCATCGTGTTATAGGCCCTTTTCTACCAACACCAACTTCAGGATGGGATCTCTGGGCATGCTAAGGGCCTTGAGAAGAGATTAATGGAGCTCTCCGAGGAGCAAGAGAGGATTGCCGAGGAGAGGCGTGATATGGCCACGGAGAAGTTAGCCTTGCTTGTCGAGAGAGATTCAGCTCGTGCTTTGGGCGCCGGAGCTCAGGTATAGCTTGATAGGGCTCTGGACCATCAAGCCCAATTGGAGCTGACGAAGGCCTCTCTGGAATCGAGGCTGGCTGCTTCTGAGGCAAGGGTCAGGGAGCTCTAGGCCCATCCTACGGCCTTGGACTTTGCCTCCTTGGTCGACTCTGCAGACTTTGAGCCTTACAAAGAGCTCTTCTATCAGGAGGGTGGCTCTACAGTAGTTGAGGCGATCAAGAAGAGGATGCCCGAGCTTGACTTCTCCTTCCTTGATGCTGATGACGAGGTGGAAACTGAGACGAGCAGGGGCCTTACAGATGGAGCCGAAGAGGGAAAGAAGGCCGAGGCTGGAGAGGATGCCGCGAAGATGGCTATTTCAGAGGGTAAGAAGAGCGTGGATGGCCATCCCTAAGTTGTGGATGGTTATAGATTTTTCTGTATAAAATCTATAAACCAATTTCAAAAATTGTTGATGTTTTTATGGATACTTTATTTTGCCTGAAATTGAATTGATCATGCTTATTACTTTTATGATTAAGGCTTTTAACATCGTATCCACAGTAATAAGTGGTAGGAGTGTAGGCGTTCTTCTCCTTTTTCTGAGAAATCTACCTGAGCTCAGTTCAGAAAATGTAAAAAATGAAACAAAAGTGAAGCGCAAGCATTATTCTTCTTCGTTATCTGTTTTCGAACTTATAGGAAATGAGGGTCGTACCTCTTAGGTTTCGGGCTCTGCTAGTTACTCCGACGCCCAAGTCAGTATTTTAATAAAAGAAAATACTCAAAAAAATAAAAGAAATAAACTGTAAGGGAGAAGTACGGCACTCTTCTTCGATTTTGAGGTTGACTTCTTCCCCCGAACTCGCAGGAAGGTGGGGGTCAGGACCCCTGGGCTTCGGGTTTCTTTTTCGATTTTGAAGCTGACTTCTTCCCCCGAACTCACAGGAAGGCGGAGGTCGGGATCCATGGGCTTTGGGTTTTTTCTTTGATTTCGAGGCTGACCTCTTCCTTGAACTCGTAGGAAGGCGGGGGTCGGGACCCCTGGGCATTGGGTTCTGTTAGTCACTCCGACGCCCAAGTTAGAAAACAAATAATAACATGTTTGACATTGAAAGAGGGAGCAATTAAAGGAAGAATATGATACTAATTTTTGGCTTCGAGGGTGTTTTCCTTCATCGAACTGACTGGAGATTGTAAACCTGAACCCCTGGGCTTCAAATTTCTTTTTAGACCTCGAGGTCAGTTTCCCTATCGGATTTTGCTGGGGGTCGAGGATTGAAGCCATTGTGTTATGAGCTTTTAGCATCTTGGCTTCGAGCTCGCTGGGAGAATTGGTTTGGGACCCCTGGGCTTCGGGTTCTTTTAGTCACTCCGACGCCCAAGTCAGTAAACAAACAACGTAGAAGTAACTAAAAAATAAAGAATTGAAGATTTCAGGAATGATACTGTTTCAACTGTATGGCGTTCCAGTTGTTGGCTATCAAGCGCCCTTCTTTTGATCGGAGTTTATAAGCCCCGTTCCCTACGACTTTCTTGATCTCGTAGTGGCCTTCCCAGTTGGGAGCTAGTTTTCAAGCTCCGTCCTCTTTCGTGTTCTGGAACACTTTCTTAGCACCCAATCTCTTGTCTTGAATGATCGTAGCCTCGTGTTTCTATCGAAGTGCCTTCTTATCATCTACTGATAGGCAGCGATTTTTATTGCGGCTTTATCCCAAAGTTCATCGATGGTGTCGAGGTTGGCCTCGAGCTCGAAGTTATTGGCTTCATCCAGCCATTCAGTTCTTGTCGACCCTATTTCCACTTCTGCTGGGAGGACTGCTTCTGAACCATAGGTGAGGGCGTATGGGGTTTCTTCTGTGGCGGTCCGAACAGTCGTTCTATAAGACCGGAGGACTGCTGGGAGTTGTTCGACCCACTGTCCTTTTTGTTCTGTGAGCCTTTTCTTCAGAATGTTCAGGATTGTTTTGTTGGTGGCTTCAGCTTGACCGTTCGATACTGGATGTCTCGGTGTGGAGAAAGAGAGTTTGATGTTCCAATGGCAATAGAAATCTTGAAATTTTGAGCTTATGAATTGGGAGCCGTTGTCGGTGATTATGTGTTTAGGGACTCCGAATCTGCAAATCACAAATTTCTATAAAAAACTTCGTACCTCGATGTCTCTTATTCCTGCGATGGCCTCTGTCTCGGCCCATTTGGTGAAGTAATCTGTTACGACCAAGATAAAGCATTTCTGATTAGACCCATTCGGTAGTGGGCCCACGATATCCATTACCCATTTCATAAATGGCCAAGGTAAAACTGCGGTGTGTAAAGGTTCTGGTGGCATATGACTCATCTGAGCAAACCTCTGGCATCTGTCACATTTCTTGGCGTGATTTTTGGCGTCTTCTATCATGGTTGGCCGGTAAAAATCGACGGTTAATGCTCGGTTAGCTAAGCTTCTATGTCCTGAATGGTTCCCGCATTCACTGTCGTGGAGCTCGGTTGGGATGTACTTTGCTTGGGTCCGGCTTACACATTTCAAATAGGGTCCTGAGAAGGACTTCCTATACAGGGATCCGTCTTGCTTCGGTGGGCTCTTCAGGGAGTTTATTTTCCGTTATGAATCTGCATAGAGGGGTCATCCAGTTTGTTTCGACGTCGATAGATAAGACTTCGGGGTTGTCACCCTTCCATACGGCGGGCCATTTGGCGTATAGAACCTGGATGTTTTTGTTCTGAATGGTCTGTATGGCTGATCCCAAATTAGCCAACGCGTCGGCGTGGCAGTTTTCCTCTCTAGTGATGTGTTGAGCTTCGATTTTCTCGAATTTGGCTACCGCCTGCTTTGCGACCGCGGGGTATGATACCATCCTCGAATCCTTTGTCTGGAATTCTCCTTTGAATTGGTTAATTATCAATTGCGAATCACTCATGACTCGAATCCTTTTAGCCCCTATATCAGCTGCCAAGTTCAATCCTGCTATGAGGGCCTCGTATTCTGCTTCGTTGTTGGTGGCCTTGAACCCACATCGGATAGATCTCTCTGTAATTATTCCTGTTGGACTAATCAGTACCATGCCCATACCACTCCCCTTCAAAGTATTGGATCCATCAACTTGGAGGGTCCAGTACTTTGAATCTTCATCTTCGACGTTCATCAATGCTTCTTCTTCCGGTTTGGCCTCGTGGGAGAAATCGGCGATGAAGTCTGATAGGACTTGGGATTTAATTGATGTCCGGAGGACGTACTGTATGTCATACTCCCTGAGTTCGATGGCCCATTTTGACAATATTCCCGCGAGGTCTGGCTTCCTTAATACAGCTCTTAAAGCGAACTCCGTGACTACTTTTATTGAATGGCCTTGAAAATAGGGTTTTATTTTCTTGGAGGCCATGACAAGCGCTAGGGCCAGCTTTTCGAGCTGCGGGTATCTGGTCTCAGCATCTAGCAGTGAGCGATTGGCGTAATATACGGGGTGCTGTCTTCCTTTGTCCTCTCTAACAAGTACTACACTGACAGAGTTAGTAGAAACGGATAAATAGACAAGGAGTACCTCTCCGTCGACTGGCTTGGATAAAAGAGGTGGGCTTGCGAGATATTCTTTGAGGTCTTTGATGGCCTTGGTGTATTCTGGAGTCCACTCGAAGTCTTTGTTCTTTCGTAGAGTCTGGAAAAATGCCTGGCTTCTTTCTGAATATTTGGATATAAAACGGCTTAGAGCTACTAATCGGCCGGTCAATTATTGGACGTCTTTCGGGTTACTGGGGTATTGAATATTCCGAACCGCTCTGATTTGGCTTGGGTCGGCTTCAATACCTCCTTTTGTTACCAGGTATCCCAGGAATTTCCCCGATGTTACTCCGAAAGTGCATTTGGCGGGATTCAACTTCATGTTGTATCGGCGCAGGACTTCAAAGGTTCGTTAGAGGTGCATGATACGGTCCTGAGCTCGTACTGACTTGACTAGCATGTCGTCGATATATACTTCCATTGTTATTCCGATGAGCTCTTCGAACATCCGATTTACTAGCCTTTGGTACGTTGCACCTGTATTTTTTAGTTGAAAAGGCATAACTTTATAACATAACATATGTTGGGAAAAACTATCAAAAAACCCCTAGATAAGATTTTTTGAGATGTCAAAACTATTCCTGAAAAACTGACCAAGATCCAAGCTATAGATTTGAGCTGATCAATCCAGAGCCTCAAGAAGGAACTCAACTGAAGCTAGAGTCAACCCAACTGGAGCATGGTCAACCAGCTAGAAGGATACGCAAACCAGTTAAAACTCTATCCAACTAAGGGATAAAAGAGTCGAACCAGTCAAAATAAAACTGACAGCTAAGTCAGCTGAGCTGAGAGAAAAATCGACAAGACTGAAGAAACTGATAAGAGATCAGTTTAAACTAAAGACTGGAAGTATCTAGCTGATGGTCAAACTTAACTTCAGCCAAACTGAAGTAAACAGACGAATCAATCAAAGGCCAGAACTGAACTCAGCCAGCTTGTAGGAGAAAACAAGCAAACATCTGACAAGGAAGCTTGAAAAAGATCAATCAAACTAACAAGCTAGCTAACAGCTTGTGATCAGTCAAGCTGACAAGAAAGCTCAAGAAAGATCAGTCGAACTGAGAAGCCATTCAACAACTTGAGATCAGTCGAACTGGAGGAAGAAGCTCAAAACTGGCAACTGGAGTAATAGCCAAACTAAGCAGACAAGCTCAGAACTGCCAACTGGAACTCAAAATTTGTTAAACTGGAGCTCAGAACTACCAGCCAGAGGTCCTGGAGTTAATGATCAAATGAAGATCTTGGAATAAATGCTCCAATGGAAATCCTGGAATTAAATATCCAATAAGAGATCGATTGGCAAAGCAATGGCTACTTCAACCAAAAGCTCCAACGATCATAAAGACCATCTGCCATTGATGAACCAACAGAGCCACCGATCAGTGGAACTCAACGTTCACAAAACCACTCCTCTATAAAAGACAAGTGAATCAAAGTGTTCATAGACTTTTCGCAACTTTCATTCTTGAAGCCTTCATTCAAGTTATCTCAAACAGAGCTTTCTTTCGCCCTCCCGCATAGCTTAAGTTCAGCATTCGCTAAAACTGCGAGAGTCCAACTGAGAAGAAGAATCCACTGAATCAAAGTATTCAGCTAGTGGTTGATAATCCAGCCAGAGAAACCTTCTTAATTCCAGCAATACACCGATCAACTACCCAGCTCAATTGAAGGAGCACATCAGTTGATATCCCCTGTTCAAGACTAACCTCTTGAAGATCGAAAGAGATCTAAAACCTTGTAAAGACGATAATAGCACCTACCTTCCTAGCGAGTAGTTAGGGACTGCAAGTGTGAGCCATCGACCCGCTGAGGTAGCCAGCAGTTACCAGGTTCAGCCAATTGTCCTTCATTGTGTAATTTGTAAAGAAACTCAAGTTATATAGTGGAGTTGCCTTTCTGCGGAAGGAAGAGAGGACGTAGAAGTTTGAGACTTCGAACCTCTATAAATCATTTGTGTGCTGTACTGTTTTGCTTATACTCGCATATCTTTGAACTGTACACAAGCTCACACAATCTGCACTCAAGCTGTCCAAAAAGTGCTCAAATGATTTGTGCATAAATAATCTGCTAAGCGAGTCAAGGGCCCTTATCATTCCGCATTTGAAGTAAAGTTTTTAATCAGCTTATTCACCCCCCTTCTAAACTAACATCGACTCGCCCGGGACCAACAAGTGGTATTAGAGCGGTTGATTCTAAGGATCAGCCGTTTCTGCAGATCAACTGAATCAGATCTACTTATCTGTCTCTAACATTTCAAGCTATGAGAAACCATAAGCTACCTTTATTTTCAGTTGAGAATTATGATAATTGGAGCAGGAGAATGAAGGCACATCTATGCTCGATCCATGAGAACATGTGGGAAGTTATTGAAGATGGTCCAATCATTATCATGATGGATAATGAAGCCCATATAATTGATATCAATCAACCAGCCAGGATCCCAAAGCCAACTAATCTTCTCACCTGCGAAGAGAAGAAGTTGAAGAATCTAGAGTATGTTGCTCAGGCTGCACTATTTCAAACTCTAGATGAAAACAGAATGAAGGACACAAAGAACTGCACAACTGCCAAGGAGATATGGAACTTACTAGTAGATCTATGCCAAGAGTCCGAATCCATCAAAGGAAACAAGTTCCAACTAGCAGTCGACAGATACGAGTCCTTCAAAATGCAGCCAGAAGAGTCTATCTCAAGCCTTGAAACCAGATTTCTAGGCATCATCAGTGAGATGACCAACCTGGGAAGAAGCTATCCCAATTCTAAGATGAACTCCAAAATTTTGGATAATCTCACCGAAGAATGGGACATGAAAGTGATAGCTACAAAAGAATCAAGAAATCTGAACAGGATCACTCCCAGAGAACTGTTTGGCTCTCTCAAAGCTCATGAGTACAGCCTAAACCGGAATAAGGAAGCATCAACATCATCAGCTCAAGATGCAGCCTTCTATGGTGAAAGGAACCGGTTTAGAGATACTCGAGGAAGCAACAACTTCTGGCCCAGAAGCTCACCAGCCAGAGAGAATCAAGGCGGATCTTCATCCGAACGAAGAAGAGACACAACCAAAAAGAAAGAAAACCTGATTGAAGACATCAATGATTAAATTCAGTCAGTTACCAGGTTGTTAGAAAAGCTGAAGAAAGTCAGGGACAAACAATCAGTTCCACCTAAAACTGATGAAGTCCCAAAAGATGAGAGAACTCATCAACCAGCTGAACGACCAGCTGAACCATTCAGGGGTGGCAATCGAAATCTTGGAGAATGCTTTCACTGCCACAAACAAGGACATTACAGATATGAATGTCCAGAACTCCCTGAAGACAAGAAGACCAAAGTGAGGAGAAGCTTCTTCAAAAGGAAAGCAATGATTGTAAACTTAGAGAATGACGTACTAGACGATTCAGACTATCCATCTGTGATTCTGACGGCTACAGCTCAGATGATGAAGCGTTATTCTGCCTCATGGCTGACAATGATGGAGAGGTTAGTACAGCTGACTCTCAAACCTCTTTCTATCATATTAATAAAGCAACTATCTCTAGTAATTAACTTGACATGAAACTTACAATGCTAGAAGATCAATTAGCTTCAATATCCTGCTTGCATGTTGAATTGAGAGATGAAAACAATGAACTGAGAAATAGAGTTAGAAAACTGAGCATTGATCATGAAAGAATGAATTATCTTGAATCTCAGTTTGTAGAATTTGAAAAGTTGAAATTGAGAACTGTTGATCTAGAAGCTGAGAATCAAAAACTCAAGCAAGAGATCCATAAGAGAGAAGAAGTAACTCTCAAGTTCAAAAAGGGAATATAGCAAATTTACTGCCCCTGAGAAAGGAAAGGCAGTTGCTCAACCCAATGATAAAGGAATCCTAAAAGGATTCACCAGATCAACTAATGATCAGCTAGCTGAGACATCCAAAGTCAAAGAAATATTGAGAAATCCTCAAACTCAGCCCAGACAATTCAGACAGTTCTCCCAACCAAAAACTCCAGGTCAACTGAAGCCAAAATTCAAGTAAAGACCATCAGCTCATCCAAACTAATTCTTTCATTCAAGGTCTTCAATTCAACAAAGATCACCTGCTCAACACAGAATGCCCCCAAAGCAAACTGATAGATCAGTTCACTTCAGAAAGAAAAACCAGTTTAGATCTCAAGCCTACCCTACCAAGAAGTTCAATCAGAACACCTACCAAGGAGAGATCAAAGAAACTCGTTTGAACCCTACCATCACTATAACGAGTATCTGGATTCCAGAAATGAATCTAGAGTTGATACAAAAGGGTTCAATCCAATAAACTGGAAACACACAAGGCATTGGCCTGATTAAAGAGCTCAAAGGTCTCAAGACAAAAGCATTTTAGTTGAATTGTTTTATCCTACTGATACGCTGTCGTCACGCGCTCAAAACAATACAAGCGATTATTAAAATATAATAAACTAACGATTAAACTAAAATACAATTGTTCTAGAAAAACTATCCAGAACGATTTGTAGAACGGAATGCTTCTTCTAACTAAGATCACAAGTTATATAGGCGAACTTCTTCATCAATAATTAAGAGCCATTAAATTTTATTAAGGGCATATCGTGATGTAATCGCCGATTCTTTGCTCAAAATCGATCGCTCATCACTCCTTCCATATCTTGATGATTCTTCCTCCATATTTGCAGGATTTTTCCATTTTTATGATTTAAACCTTCCATCTCTACATTATTCCTGCAATAAGCAATAAGATAATAATTTAAGTCTTAAATATATAAAAATATATATAATTAATATGCAATATTTAAGACTTATCATCTCCCCACACTTAAACTCATGCTTGCCCCAAGTATGAAGAACCGAAAAAAAGAAAGAAAGAAAAATAAAAATAAAAGAAAAACAAAAGGACAAGAATTCAATTGCCAGCCATAAATTTGTAAATCAATTAAATCAAAATAGTGTAATCATCCATCAATCCTCAATCCAAAAATTAATGCATTCTCCATCTAATCAGTCAAAACAGTCAAATAGAAAATAGGAATCTCATAAATCTCATAACTCTCAAGTGTTTAATAACCGGATGTGTTTGCTCTCAATAAAATCATTCCACAAGTTGTTATCAACCATAAGTTTGCAAACATTCTCTTTTCGCCACCACTATAGACATATGACATGCAATCATCAAAAGAAATTGATTTTGGTTGTAATGGGGCCAGGTTAACGGGTTGGAAATATTTTGGAACTAGGCTAGCATCATAGAAAATGGTCGGAGTTATACGTTGAATCAATCAAATCAAAACCCAACACAATTTTTAATATGCCCAAATGATTTCATATGCCTTATTTCCCATATGCCCAATATTTCACAATGCCACATTTCAATCGACATTTTTCCTTTTTTTTTCTTTTCTTTTCTATTACAAATAAGTACCCAGATAAATACTTTTTTTTTTCTAAAGCCTCGATGATTTTTTTCTTCTCAAAATAAGCAAAACTCCACTATTTCTATGATTAAGGACAAGTTATATTTTCTATGTGGCAGAGAATTTTTTTATTTTTTTTAGGTATTTGAACAAATTGGCTCATATAAAGCTCAAAGTGGCTAACAAAATGATAATCAATAACTGGGTAGGCTCTTTAGCTTCATGTGGCTATAAAGAAGAAAAATGTGCCTTTATCATATGAATACATGCATAATGTCAGTGTGGTCTTGAATAAGAACGAAAGCAAATTCTAGAGAACAAACAAACTTGGGAAGAAAATCACACTTGAAAAGAATTGAGATTTTAAAGTGAATTAATCTTTTAAGGCTCAAATCTCACCGGTTTTCAGCTATTTGAAAGTTCATCATACCGATTATCATGTGGAGAAAACAAAAATTTCAACCATTCAATCCATAACCAACTCTAATCTTAATTCAATTAAAATCACAAATTCATAATTTGGCAATGAAATTGACTCAAAAAAAAATTAAAAAAAAAATAAAAAACAAATGAAGTTCTCCCTCCCCACACTTAAAAATTATCATGGTCCTCCATGTTCAAATAAATGAGAGAAGGAAGAAAACTAAACAAGACTCGACAAAAATATCAAAATAAAATAAAATAAATAATAAAGGAAATAACCGTCCTTCAATTAGGTAGAAACTGGAGTTGAAGTTGGATAGATACATGGCGATGAAGATGGCCTCCATTCAATCCAAATGCCCATATTGAAATTCAACCTACAAAATGTTGTGAAATGTGGAAAGGGCTTTTATTAAAAATAAATAACCAAAAATGCGAAAATGAAACGAGAAGAAAAAAAAAATTGATGGATTGCCTCTCAATAGCGCCTTCAGTTATAGTCTTTGGCTAGACTTTGGATCTCAGAAACATGCTGGAACGAGAGGTGGGATGTCTCCACCATACCATTTGTTACACCCTTGGAGTGGTATGCAATTATATGCATATGTCTCATATGGGCATATGGACCAAGTCTGCTCACGGGCATATGATTTTCTAGTGGCATCTTTGAGATTCTCATTACTGTCATTCGGTGCATTGTTAATAACCTTGCTTTCGGTTAATCCCCATTCAAACGTGTCATCCACAAAAGCTTTCAAGCTAGATTTTTCGACTGGAGGTTTGATTTCTTTTTCAAGTTCCATTTTGTTTTCAACAAACCTGCCAGGAAAATGAGGAATTAGTACAACATTAGGTTTAATCGATTTAGCACATACCTCAATTTTTTTAGCTTCAATTGTGGGCATATCAGATATCTCTTGAATATCATGTTTGGGCATATCGACAACCATGGGCATACGATCTCTTTTGTCAAGATTAGACAACTCTTTTTCTCTATAGATCGCTGTCTCCAATCTGGAAATGACTTGACCCATTTTCGCTAACTGTGCTTGCACATTATCAAATCCCGCTCGAGTTTCTTGTTGAAATGCTTGAGTTTCTTGTTGAAACTCAAGGTTGTTTTGGGCCATTTGAGCAACAATTTCTTCTAAGTAACTGCTTGGTGCCGATTGGGATTGGTGTGCCCAATATTGGTCTTGTAGTGGTATGCCATGTTGTTCATAACTCACGGTTCCATGGCCATATTGAATTGTCCGCATGCCCATCTCCATGAACATACTATCCAATCTGAGCTCTTCCACTGCGAATTGTTGATCATTATCGGCAATCATAGATATTAAGTTCATAGCTTCTTCTGGAGTTTTGTTCATCAAAGCACCTCCACTCGCTGCATCAATCATGCTCCTGTTAGAAGGCACAAGCCCTTCATAAAAGTACAAAATTAGCATATGATTAGGTATTTGATGATTTGGGCATACATAGCATAATCTTAGAAATCGTTCCCAATAAATATGAAATGATTCACCGATCTCTTGTTTAATTCCACATATTTCTTTCCTTATAATAGCCATCTTATATGAAGGAAAGTATTTCTCTAAAAACTTTATTTTCATCTCTTTCCAATTAGTTATGGAACAAGGTTTTAAGCTAAATAACCAATCTCTAGCACCATTTTGTAATGAAAATGGAAATGCTTGTAATTTAATGTATTCAGCCACGTTCCCTTGTGCATGAATAGATGAACAGACATATTCAAAGTATCTCAAATGTTTATGTGGATCATCACCATGTAAACCATGAAATTTAGGAAATATTTGAATAAAATCATGATCAAGTTCAAACTGCTCAGTAATTTTGGGCAAGGTTATGCACAATTGCAGGTTTTCATCATAAGAAAATGCTAACTCCCTGAGAGTACGATTTTCAACTGCCATCTTTTTTTTTGCTTCTGATTTTGAAATGGGGTAAAAAGTAGACACAAATGCTTGTCACGCCTTCTCCATTTTTTCCTCAATCTTTTCACTGTCCTTTCAACAGACTAACCTGCGAGAGAAGAAAGAAAAAAAAATAGAAAAGGAAAACAAAGCAAATGGATAGAAAGAAAAATTACTAATGTCGTTCCCCGGCAACGGCGCCAATTTTGATACGCTGTCGTCACGCGCTCAAAATAAATCTGTTCTTCTGAATGCCCAAATGGGTATAGTATGTGGAAAGCACAGGTCGAATCCTCAGGGAACGGTGTAATCCTTCTTTCTGCTGTAACTTTGGGGGTTTTGAGAGAGAAAGTTTAATCTAAAACTGAAAATAAGAAATAAATAAATCAATAATAAATAAATCCGGATGAAATCATAAAGACATAATGGTATGCCCACGTCGATCATTGATGCATAAATAAAATCCACACAATCAAGTAAACTAGTTATGGAATACCGGAACCCACTGACGCATTCCTCATTTCTCCTTAAGTGTTATCGAATAAAAGAACCCTTATTATTCGCCTTCTTATCAATTAACAACCCGTAAGAACCCTTAACAGATTTAATTAATCAATAACTTTAAGAAATAGAGAAACCCAGTTATATTATAGGCATACGGACCCTTATGCCCACAATATCCCAATATGCCCATTGACAAAGAAAGTCAATTCCACCACTTATAAAATCAATTCGACAATTACAGATCTATCGATTCTAATTGGTTTTAGACCTTAACTAATCAATTGTATATTGCGCACTAAATAATTAATTAATCAAGAACATAATCCTGCTATCTCGGAGTATAAAAAGGTACAAGCATGTGAATTTGTATAAACCAATTTAATCTCACGATATGGGCATATCAAAAATAATATGATTTCATTCCCGAAAATAACTTATTCACTCATATCAAAACAATACAAGCGATTATTAAAATATAATAAACTAACGATTAAACTAAAATACAATTGTTCTAGAAAAACTATCCAGAACGAGATGTAGAACGGAATGCTTCTTCTAACTAAGATCACAAGTTATATAGGCGAACTTCTTCATCAATAATTAAGAGCCATTAAATTTCATTAAGGGCATATCGTGATGTTGGCTATGTAATCGCCGATTCTTTGCTCAAAATCGATCGCTCATCACTCCTTTCATATCTTGATGATTCTCCTTCCATATTTGCAGGATTTTTCCATTTTTATGATTTAAACCTTCCATCTCTACATTATTCCTGCAATAAGCAATAAGATAATAATTTAAGTCTTAAATATATAAAAATATATATAATTAATATGCAATATTTAAGACTTATCACCTACTAACTATCAACGCAGGTACCATTCAACTGATAAAAAGCCAAAAGTTTGGCAAGTTTGGATTCCAAAGAATTTGATATATCAACAAGGACCCGATATGAAACGGGTCCCTAAATGCTAATCCTTGTTTTTGCAGGATAAGAGCATCCTATCTATGAAGAAAACCAAAGATATCTGGTATTTAGATAGCGGGTGCTCCTAGCACATGACCAGAGACAGAAAAGATCTCGACGGTTATGAAGAAGTCAAAGGTCCACTTGTCACATTTGGAGACAACTCCAAAAGCCAAACCATTGGAGAAGGGTTCGTGGTCAAGGAAAAAGTTATAGTAAATGGAGTCTCCCATGTGGATGGACTAAAACACAAACTACTCAGCATCAACCAGCTGTGTGACAATGGCCACTCAGTTGATTTCACCAAAAACTGCTGCAACATAAGAGACAAGTCAACTGGAGCAATTCTTCTTACTGACATGAGGAGAGGCAACATGTATATTGTTGACTGGTCAACCGACAACTCAGAATCTTGCTTCCTTTCAAAAAGATTGACTGAAGTAAGCTGGCTATGGCATCGATGACTGAACCACCTCAACTTCAAAACAATCAACTACCTAGCCAAGAAAGAGCTAGTTGAGGGGCTTCCCAAGGAGATATATAAGAAAACAAACGTGTGTGGACCATGTCAAAAAGGAAAGCAAGTGAAATCATCCTTCAAGAATAGGAGTCATCCACCAGGAACAACTGAATGCCTCCAACTACTACATATGGATCTGTTTGGTCTAGTCAGGCCACAGACCCCAAAAGGCAAAAGATTCACTCTTGTAGTAGTTGATGATTTCTTAAGATATATGTGGGTGGAATTCTTGAGGAGCAAAGATGAAACTTACGCTAAGCTAATAGCGCTGATCAGAAGGCTGCAAACTGTAAAAGAGAAATCAGTTCAAAGGATTCGCTCCTACAATGGAACTGAATTTGTGAATCAGCAAATGATCAGTTTTCTTAGCCAACTTGGAATCACTCATGAACACTCAGCTACAAGAACTCCACAACAAAACAGTGTCGCAGAACGGCGAAACCAGACACTTAAAGAAGCAGCTCGAGCGATGATAGTTGATGCCAACATAGCTGAAGGTTACTGGGCTGAAGCAGCCAACACAGCCTGCCATACTCAAAATCGAAGTGCCATCGTCACTGCACATGACAAAACACCCTATGAACTGTATAAGGGTCGTAAGCCTTCTATCTCATACTTTAAAATATTTAGTTGTAAATGTTATATTCACAACAATGACAAGACTCAACTGAAAGCTTTCAGTGCCAAAGCTGATGAGGGAATATTTCTTGGGTATAATTCACCTCACGCACAAGCTTACAGAGTGTTCAATAAACAAACTCTTGTTGTGGAAATAACATGTTATGTGGTATTTGATGAATTTTCTAATGAGTACAGGAACAAAGAAACAATAGACACATCAGTTCAAGTACTACCTAGTGAAACTGAGAACTCGTAGGACTATGTGGATCACATTGTTCCAGAGCGGCTTGAAGTTTCACTAGAAGAAGGCAATGAAACTGGCACTAAACCAGTTGAGAACAATCTGATCAATGAAGACACAAATCGTGCTGAGACCATAAAACCCACAACTGAAACAGGGGGAAGAACTGATGAAGATGCCGAACCAATTGATGAAAGGGCGACTGATGATGTCACCACAGTAGAACCAGCTGAAGACCCAACTGAAGCTATCTTGCCCAAATGGCTCCGAAGCCATCTAACTGACAAGATAGTTGGTGATCCAAAAAGCCGAGTCCAAACCAGAAGTTCAACTGAGCATGCACTATTCACATGCTTCATATCTCAAACGGAACCAGCAAATGTCAAAAAAGCCTTAGAAGATTCAGACTGGATCATGGCCATGCAAGAAGAACTGAATCAATTCACAAGAAATGACGTATGGTTTCTTGTTGATAGACCAAAAACCTAGAAGGTCATTGGCACAAAATGGGTTTTTCGCAACAAGCTAGACGAACAAGGTGTGATCACAAGGAACAAGGTAAGACCGGTAGCCAAAGGATACTCACAAAGTGAAGGGATCGACTTTGATGAGACATTTGCACCAGTTGCAAGATTGGAAGCCATCAGACTATTCCTAGCCTATGCAGCTCACTTGAACTTCACAGTCTATCAAATGGATGTCAAGAGTGCATTTCTTCAAGGAATGCTCAAGGAGGACGTATATGTCCAGCAACCGCCAGGCTTCGAAATTGGTGATCAAGTTTTTAAGCTGAAGAAAGCCCTCTACGGACTGAAGCAAGATCCTCGAGCGTGGTATGAAACTCTCACAACCTTCTTGCTGAAGAATGGGTTTCAAAAGGGAGTCATTGATCGAACTCTATTCCGAATATAACGATCAACTGAGATCTTAATGGTTCAAATTTATGTGGATGACATAATGTTTGGATCAAAAAGCAAAGATCTATGCACACGATTTGCTCAACTGATGCAAAGCGAATTCGAGATGAGCATGATGGGAGAAATGACATTCTTCCTAGGACTCCAAGTGAAGCAGCTGAAAGATGGGATCTTTATCAGCCAGGCCAAGTCTACTAAGGAGCTAGTCAAGAAGTTTGGAGCTAATAAAGGAAAAACTCTCAAGATTCCTATGAACACATCATTTCAGCTAACTCTTGATAAAGAAGGAGAATTAGTTAGCCAAACATATTATAGAGGGATCATTGGGTCGTTACTTTACCTAACGGCTAGCCGACCAGACATCTCCTAGTCACTCGGTCTATGCGCGCGGTTCCAAGCCAACCCGAAGAAAAGTCATCTTGAAGCGGTAAAGAGGATTATCAAATACCTCAAAGGAACCATAAATCGTGGACTATGGTATCCGAGAGATGACACTTTGAGTCTAATTAGCTATTCAGACTCAGACTTTAGTGGATGCAAGATTGATAGAAAAAGCACCAGTTGCACATGTCAGTTTCTTAGAAGCAAACTGATATCCTGGTTCAGCAAGAAGCAGCACTCAGTTGCCACGTCAATAACTGAAGCAGAATATGTAGCTGCAGGAAGCTGTTGTGCTCAGATACTCTGGATGAAGCAACAGTTGAAGAACTACAAAGTTGAAACTGAAGAAGTACCTATATTCTGTGACAACAATAGTGCAATTGCAATATCTCAGAATCCAGTTCTGCATGCAAGAACTAAACACATTGACATAAGACATCATTTCATCAGAGATCACATCGAGAAGAAGGACATATGCATCAAATATGTCAACACGAAGAAGCAGATAGCTGACATCTTCACCAAACCATTGCCTGAAGCAAGATTTATGGAGCTATGCATACAACTGGGACTACTTGAACTAGCATTAAAGGATGAAGATAGTCAACTGGAAGAAAAAGTTCAGAAAACTATTCCAGCTGAAGAGAGGAACTGAACCGAAAGGCTTCAACTCATCAGAATGAGTAGTTCACAATTGAGAAAGTTTTTGAACTGATCAGTTGGACACATAACCTATCAGTTTGAACTGAAGCGGGAAGCTGTGCAAAGAAAGTAAACTAAAGCTGATCACCCTACCCCATCAGCTCAATCATCAGTTCATTTGCTCAAACTGAGACAAGGAGCAAGATAGAGTTAGCCAAATGATCTCACATGATGATCCAGTCAGTCAAGCAGAGCGTACCAGCTGCAAAATGCTCAAACTGATGGAGAAGTCAAAGAAACTGGAATTAATTCAACAGGAGACATCAATTCAAAAATCAGCTGAAGGAAAACAGCAGAACTGAAGGAACAGCTGAACTGAGAAACAACTGAATTAAGAGTCCAGCAGTCAAGGCCAGGAAGGAACGGATGAGAAAACATCTCAATTGGAGCTGATCAACATGGAATCATCAGCTATAGTCGAAGCCAACTGATGGCGTAATCAGTTTCAAGTCAAGAGGAAGCCACAAGAGAGAAACAAATAAGTTCAAAATTTTCAATAGTGAAAACGGTAAAAATACGTGTCACTCTAATATTACCGTTGGACTCACTCTCTCTCCTCATTAATCCCCAATGGATAGAATTGAAAGCCAATCGACGGGTCGATTGAATAAATCTGACCGTCGAAATCTCAGCATACGAAACGTCCCAACCGTTGGATGAACCTCATCTCCTTCAATAAAAAGGACGGCTGAATTCTACTATCACTTTTATCGATCCAAGACTTAGTCAAGAATTGAAGCCTCTCTCTCCCTCCATTTTCTCAACAGTTCTGCAAAATAGTTGCGAAAATCAAGGATTTAGGTTCAAATCCAGTCTAAACCAGATTATATCCTTTTCTCCAAATCATTCTCCAAGCCTCAAAAAAACTCCATAGCTGAAAGGAGCGCACCAGCTATTCGACGAAAGTTCAATTTCAGAAGAACTGGTGAATCATCTCAAAGATTCCAAGTGAATCTATACAGAGATAAATTCTTAGATCAAGCCGCATATAGAGAAAAGTGCTCAAACTCTCCGCTCTACAACCCATTAATCTCAAAGATCAAACAATCAGGATAGAAGAGATTCACTGAAGTCACTTCAACAAAGATCTATCCTGAACCTGTAGTTGAGTTCTATTTGAACTCAAAAGGATATGATGACAGAATCACAACTGAAGTTCGCGGAGTTGAACTGGTAATCACTCCAGAACTGCTCGGAAGGATATTTCAACTTCCCACCTCTGGTATAAGATTACAAGACGTGGAAGTTGACCAAGAACAAGTCTACAATCTCTAGAAGCGAGCAAACTGCGAAGATCCCTACAAAAGCAATACACTCATGTCCTGCTTCTAGGAAGAATATAGAATTCTAGCATCAGTTGCAGCTAGAATGATTGTCGGCACAACATAAAGTCACTCAGAGATGTCAGAGCACAAATACAAAGCATGTGCGACAATCACCACATATGTCCAAGTAAACTGGGCTCAGTACTTATTTGAACGAATCAAGAAGTATGTGGATGTTGTCGAAAAACACTGGAAAGAAACTGAATTCCATCAAAAGATGTGCTATGCCTGCAGGATCAGCAGCATACTGGAAAGCACTCTCAACTTCATGTCAGAAAAAACTGAAACACTGATGATTGAGAAGCTGGATTTCATACCATCAACTGTCAGAAGACAACCAGCTTCAAAAACCATTAGCATCAAAAGCATTCAGCGAACTGATGCTCCCTCAAAGAAAGCAGAGGATTCTGCTAAAAGAAAAGACAAAGAGATCGCCACAGAGGTACAGCAAGAGGACTCCGACTCTGAAGATAATATCCCAATCAGCCAAATGTTGGGAACCACAATCAGAGCCAAGCCGTTACAGCAAGTTCCATTTGGATCAACGGCTGTCTCACCTGAAGAAGGAACCTCTACCAGACTAGTTCAAAACAAGGAAGGAATTGGCAAAGCAAAGAAGAAGTCAGCAACATCTCAACCGAAAGGGAAGAAGAAGCAATCAGGACCTCCACCCCCTCCAAAACTGCCTCCCTTCAACATCAAAGCATTTGATATGGCATCAGTTCAGGGAGATGACATTGTGCCCCTCAGGGGAGTTCCACCACGAGGCATAGGGGCTGACTACTTCAGAATTGCATGTCCTCCAATGGCAGAAACTGAAGAAAATATAAGAGCTCTCTCAAGAGCTGAGGTCATCAAAAGCTAGGCCAATGAACAAGTAACCAAGTTCATTTCTGAGAATTTCGTTAAGGATGTGATTGGCACAGCTGCTCTTTACAAAGCTCTCTCAAGGTACGTTTATTGGTACCTGTGGAGACATTGCTTCAATTCAGAAGCCCACTTTCTCCTAACCACCCTTCATGGAATGAGCTTCTAGAGAAGAGAAGAGAGATGGAGCATACAATGGGCTGGACAAGCAACTCCTGAACAGAATCCAATCATTACTCTGAAAAGAATGCTTGCCATATGAAGAAATCATCCTCACCCAGATCAACAAACGCTATTAGAAGTCATGGACGATCTGCTCAATTGGGCCAACATCCAACTGCCACCACTACAAACAGAGGCTGAATAGCAACATTGGAGAAATCCCCAAGTACAACAGCATTGGTTGCTTAGGGAACTGCTCATCCTCATACAACAACAACACCAGCAGGGACAGTACCAATTTCACAGAGAATCCCAGAGCAGTCAACAAGGAGCTAAAACTGCAGAAGCCTACAACTCAAGGTAAACTGTCTTAACATCTGTTGCTAGGCAGTTAACTTTTGAAGAATCCTCTCGATGAGATGAAGTCATCATTAATCTCCTTGATGACTCTCCAGAAGTACATGTAGCTGATGAGCGAACTACCAGTGATCTGGAGTTCGAAGAATTGCTCAAATATCCTACTCTACCAGTTCTGCCAAGTGAAGAGCAGTCAGAGGACTCAGCTAAGAAGGCTCAACAGTTTGAGAAGCCAGCTGAACCCCAAATCGCTCCTCCCCAAGAGCCAACTGCTGATGAAGGAGCTCCCTCATCCATTTCTCCAACTGCTCCAATAACAGAGCCAGCTGAGTCTGACGAACCAGCTAAACAGACAGCTCAAGAGGATGATCAACTTGCCTACCAAGGTACACTAGCTATATCTGTGTACTTTGATCCAGTTCAAAGGGCTCTTCAAGATGCAGCCCAAGCTGCTGCACCGGAGATTCTACCAGAGCCGAGTTATGATGAATCCGTCAGCATGGAGAAGGATGAGCTAACCCACACAGTTCCATATGAGGAACTGATAGGAACTGAAGAAGGAGAAGAGGTTGACTCAAGAGCAGTTCAGCTCGATACTCAACCAAGCAGCTCTTCAGTCCAGCTATCTGCTTACTATATAAACTTGATCCACAACCTGCAGCAACAGGTAAAACTGAATATTGATTAAATTCAGAAGCTGCAAGCTCACCCCAGACTCCAGTCAGCAGGAACTGAGTCCTCAAGCAGTGATGAGGATGATGATGGTGACTACACAGAACCGCTTGCCAAGAGGAGGAAAAACTGATCACAAGAAGGACTAGTGGCTAATCAAGTTCAACTGATTAGAAAGCCCTAAGTTTACTTCTTGTAATTCAATTTGTTATCATTTCGTTTTGATTTATAAAAAGATTATCTTTTAACTTTCAAATAAATGTCGACTTAGTATTTATTTTGAATATTTTGACCGTTGCAAAAAGATGACAAGTCTCAAAGTCATTAAATGCCAACGACCAAAATAAAAGAGGCCAGGGCCAGTACCATTCCAACCATTAGATTTATGAGCCTGCCCAATCACTCATAAAAAAACCTCTCAGAAATACTCCTCCTACGCTCTCAAAAACTCTTTCTCTCTCTCTCTCTCTCTCAAAGCTCTTGAAATTCCTCAAAATTTCAGCCAACCCCAAAGATAGCCGAATTACCCAGATCTTTAAATTCCTTTAAAGAGCAACTTCTGAGAGACAAATTCCTAGATAGAAAGAAATTTCAATTGATTCTAAATGAATCAAACAACCTAACCCTTCTGTCAAATCTTCACAAGACATGAATTCTTTACTATCTGGAAACACCACCAAAGTTCTTCAGACAAAATTTGGTGAGTCAGTTTTTGCTTCAAGCAAAATTGTCTGCAGATGGAAAGACAGTGTCATCAGTGATTCAAGGACGGCTAGTCCAAATCAAGGAACAACTGTAGAAGTCTTCCAACTTCCACGGAGAGGATCATCTGTTCAAGAACTAAAGGAACCTGCAGAATCATACTGGAGAGAATGGCAAGCTTCCACCTACAACAAGTAATTCAGTTTTATGACAGCTAAAACTGATTTGAAGCCCGAGTATGGCGTTCTACTCGATATAATGAACAAGATGATGTTCGGGGCAATTGGAAGCCTGAGTCAACTCACCCAAGAGAGATACAAGGTTATGATTCATCTTACTGAAGGACGACAAACAAACTGGGCAGAATTTGTCTTCCAACAATTCAAGCATCAAGTAGTCAAGGCCTTTGACTCAAAGAAATCTGGCAAATTTGAGTCCAAGGTAGGACTTGTTCTAAGGATGAGCAAAATGATTGAAGACTTGTTGAATCTTCCAAGTGACAAAGCTCTACCAGTCCTCATCTCTGACTGGATTCCCAAGAAGGGACATGCCCATCTTCAGTCACTCAAAAAGAAACGAAGAGCCAAGGCAAAGACGGGTAACATCACATCAAGCAATTCAACTGCCAGCACCGTTTATTCTCCGAAAGCAAAGAACGGATCACAAGTTGATTTCCGGGTTTGCTCTGATCCAGATGAGCTTATTCCATTCATCGGAATACCTCATTCAAACTATGGAGTGGGCTACTTCAGAAGCACATGCCCTCCTCTCTAGCTGACTGAAGAAAATATTCACACTTTCTATAGTGGTGAATATGCAGTCAAAAGTGCATAAAAGGAAGTGACCAATCTTCTTCTCACGCATTTAGCTTTTTTTACACAATGTGACCAAGAGTTGTTCAAACAACTCCATCGGTATTTCTATTGGTATAACTGGAGACATTATATGTCCATCCAGTCTCATTTTCTGCTAACTGCCTTTCATGGCATGAGGTACTGGCAACGTGAAGAAACTTGGAGCATTAAATGGATAGGATCGTCAAATCCATTCCCTCCAACCATTGTGCAAGTTCAGCACATCATGAATCATCGGCTCGTCCACAAAATTCCAGCAGCTGCCTTGTTAGCTGAATTCAAAACCAGCATCATGCCTCAAGGAGCTGTGGTTGCAAATTAATTAGTCGACTGCCCAACTGGCTCGCTCTGCCGAAAAATGAACTTTGATAATTTATCAAGTCAGTCAGCTGAGCCATCATGATGAACTCCAACTGCCACAGAGAGAATAGAATCACATCTATCACATACTGAAGTCATGGCTCCTCGGAAGAATCCAAGGCATGATGATGAAAGAGATAGTGATGATGAGGATATTGCCACATCACCAAGTCTCCTATCCAAGAGCTATGTCACTACCCTACTCACATCCAGCTCAAAAGGCGTGCAACTAATTATGAACAATGATCAGTTCAGACTGTCGCCAAAGGGGCTTTCACAATCCCTCAATCAAAGGATGAAAAACTCATCAGTTTCCATTCAGCAACTTCACCAAGCCAGGAGGACAGCAAGGCCCGAACTGCCAAAGAACAACTATTGGATCTGTATCGATGACAAAGCGATCAAACTGCTCGAAAGGAAGTAGTGCAGCTAGTATAGTTTGGCCCTTCAAGAAGAAGAAAATGAATCAAGAAGGCCAAGCAGCTGACCAAACGAACTGATCAATTCAGTTCAGTTAGAGCCTCAAAGTTAGCTCATCAGCGGTGACTGGAAACGAGATGAAACTGATCATCCAACCGCTGATTCATCAAACCAATCAGTTGGACTGTATCCCAACTAACTCAGGATAAGTTTTTCTTAATCTTCAAGCTTATCTTAACTTAATTGTTTCCGTTGTGATTATAAATTTCCTTATATTACATCCAACGGCTACAATTTGAAAATGGGGTCCTCTCTCACAAGTTGTCATTAATATCTCTACATTGATATTAAATTGACTCCACAAAGGAGAAAAGAAGGGTATATTTATCTATGAGATATAAATAGCAAAATCTGCAGAAAATATTTTGCTATTTATGGCAACTATCCTATTTTCAAATTTGCTTTCTCTCTCTCAGCCACATGATCATAAAGTTGCTTCACAATCGGACGGCTGGGATGCATGCATCATTTATTCAGCTAATCATCCATCAAATCGGATAGCGGATCAGCTAAGATAAGCAATCGAGTGTCCTCGATCAATGTATGCAGAGCTGGATATATATATGCAAGGAGATGAAGGCTCCGATCATCTGCAGATTCTCTCTCACCCTTGCATTGATCATCTACAAACTCTCTCTCAGCGCACTTGCAAATTTAACACAACTATTTCTTTGCAGCAATGAAACCCTCATTTCAAATGGTGAATGTCAAGTCACTCATAAGCAAGCTGAAGAAAGATAAGACTCTCAATCTAGAGCTTCTTCACGGACGCCTAGGCCCAGAGAAATTCCAAAGGATCTTTCGGCCATTGGACGAAACTGGGTTGTTGCCATTCTTGACGATCATGCAAGTCAAGAATCTACCCACCTATGTTGCGGAGTTCTACCACAATGCAACCGTCTCTGGTAATAACATCATCTCCACCGTTCAGAACAAAGTAATAACTGTGACGAAAGACACTATGATGTCTACACTCCTCCTCCCCAGCGAAGGCTAAGACGTGCTGGATCTGGAACTTCTGATTAAATACGCACTGTGGAGCTTTTGGAAACATCCTCACGTGCACCACCACGATTGCTCACACAAGTTGAAGGAAAGCTTGCCTAGTGAGATCATCCAAATCCTGGATATCACCGGTCACATCCTGCACGAAAACTTTGAGATGGTCCAGTTCTCCGAACTCAAAGCTCATCTAACGGCCACTCTATTCCTCGGTTGCAAAGCCGACTAGGCTTTCTTCATTCTTGCTCAACTGTGAGCAAATGTCGACCGAGCAGAATATGATCCGACAACTGGCTTTTTCTGAGAGAATGTTGGGTTTATGGGTCGCATAAGCCATATCATTCTGAGACAATTTGATGAGGTGATTCCAACCGGAGACCTAATCGGACGAAGGGATATGCTCCCGACCATCTACTGCCATCCGATCCTGAAGAGATCGCACCAACCAGGAACTTTCGACTCAAGTCATGGAAAGAGGCCGTTGGTAGCAACTGCCAGCTCCTCAGACGAAAGACAGTTGCCGATTGAGAATGAGCCTCTCTCAAGACTGAGCGATCAGTCTACAATACCCGCCAGCTCATAACCTCTCACCTCAGTACATCATGACTCATTTGAGGATGAGTTTGAGCAAGTTCTAGACCATCAGCTATGGAGCTGTTTCGGTCTAATTGAGGGCAACAATCCCTTCTTATTCGAGCAATTGAGAAGGTACCTCCGGTATCATATCTGGAGATTTCAACTCGATGAGGCCACCATGTTTCACCTCATCCGCACTCATGGATCCCTCTTCTGGATCAACGAAGGACACTGGTGTAGAAATTGGATGAACCATCCACTCTGCTCGTCGCCAACGCTCTCAGAAATAATGGATTCAATGATCAAATGAATCCAGCTCAGCGTACCAGCTGACGCTCCTCTTCCAGACAATGAGCCAGCCAACTCCTCCTACACCCCATTTCTTGAAGATCTACCAATCGCATCAACCGATGAGATCTTCACCAACCTGGCTTCCATGGACTTCAGAGAGCAAGATCTCTCTCTCACCACTGATCATGGTCAGTTCATGACGACTGAAGAAGCTTACGCATGGTTCTCCTCACCCATGCCCATTCCTTCAGTTCCCTCAGTCTGTGATGACAACTTGGCAACTGCATGCACCTTCTTGCCAAATCTATCAATGCCATCATATGATCCACACCAGTTTACCCTTTTGGATGATGCCAAAAAGGGGGAAGATGGAAGGTATAATGATGAAAATTTAACTCTTTGGGAGCAGATCCAAAGAGAAGTACACCTTGAGGGGGAAGCTCAGCCTCAGGGGGAAGCTTGGAGAACACATGGAGTTCAAGAAAAAGGAGAATCAAGCAGGAAAAGAAAAGGCAGCTAAGGAAGTGAAGTAGTAGTTCTATCTACTATCAAGAGCAGATATGATATGCTTCGATTTAATATATGATACATGCTTTAATCCTTCAAATATCAAGCTTCAATATCATATCAAGCCTTGCTCATGCCTATGCACATTTCCTGATACCTGGATAATCATGCTCTAATAGTGCAAAATGAAAGCATGTTTAAAATGAAAGTATGCTCTGATACTTGAATTTCAGCTCTAACCTGCTCTGATATCAAGCTTTGCCTATAAGCGAACTACAGCACATCTCTCAAACGAACATTTGCAGTTTTTCCATCATCATTGACAAGATTTTGACATCATCAAAAAGGGGGAGATTGTTAGGAAAAACTATCAAAGAACCCCTAGATAAGGTTTTGATGAGATGTCAAAACTATTCCTGAAATACTAACCAAGATCCAAGCTGTAGATTTGAGCTGATCAATCTAGAGGCTCAAGAAGGAACTCAACTGAAGCTAGAGTCAACCCAACTGGAGCATGTTCAACCAGCTAGAAGGATACGCAAACCAGTCAAAACTCAATCCAACTAAGGGATAAAAGAGTCGAACCACTCAAAACAAAACTAACAGCTAAGTCAGCTGAGCTGAGAGAAAAATCGACAAGACTGAAGAAACTGATAACAGATCAGTTTAAACTAAAGACTGGAAGTATCCAGCTGATGGCCAAACTTAACTTCAGCCAAACTGAAGTAAACAGACGAATCAATCAAAGGCCAGAACTGAAGTCAGCCAGCTTGTAGGAGAAAGTAAGCAAACATCTGACAAGGAAGCTTGAGAAAGATCAGTCAAACTAACAAGCTAGCCAACAGCTTGTGATCAGTCAAGCTGACAAGAAAGCTCAAGAAAGAACAGTCGAACTGACAAGCCATTCAAAAACTTAAGATCAGTCGAACTGGAGGAAGAAGCTCAGAACTGCTAACTGGAGTAATAGCCGAACTAAGCATACAAGCTCAGAACTGACAACTAGAACTCAAAATTTGCTAAACTGGAGCTCAGAACTGCCAGCCAGAGAGTCCTGGAGTTAATGCTCAAATGAAGATTTTGGAATAAATGCTCTAACGGAGATCCTGGAATTAAATATCCAATAAGAGATCGATTGGCAAAGCAACGGCTACTTCAACCAAAAGCTCCAACGATCATAAAGACCATCTGCCATTGATGAACCAACAGAGCCACCGATCAGTGGAACTCAACGGTCACAAAACCACTCCTCTATAAAAGACGAGTGAATCAATGTGTTCATACACTTTTGACAACTTTCATTCTTGAAGCCTTCATTCAAGTTATCTCAAGCAGAGCTTTCTTTCTCCCTCCTACATAGCTCAAGTTCAGCATTTGCTAAAACTGTGAGAGTCCAACTGAGAAGAAGAATCCACAAAATCAAAGTATTCAGCTAGCTGTTGATAATCCAGCCAGAGCAACCTTCTCAGTTCCAGCAATACACCGATCAACTACCCAGCTCAATTGAAGGAGCACATCAGTTGATATCTCCTGTTCAAGACTAACCTCTTGAAGATCGAAAGAGATCTAAAACCTTGTAAAGACGACAATAGCACCTACCTTCCTAGCGAGCAGTTAGGGACTGCAAGTGTAAGCCATCGACCCGCTGAGGTAGCGAGCAGTTACCAGGTTCAGCCAATTGTCCTTCATTGTATAATTTGTAAAGAAACTCAAGTTATATAGTGGAGTTGCCCTTCTACGGAAGGAAGAGAGGATGTTGAAGTTTGAGACTTCGAACCTCTATAAATCATCTGTGTGTTGTCCTGTTTTACTTATACTCGCATATCTTTGAACTATACACAAGCTCACACAATCTGTACTCAAGTTGTCCAAAAAGTGCTCAACTGATTTGTGCATAGATAAGTTGCTAAGCGAGTCAAGGGCCCTTATCATTCCGCATTTGATGTAAAGTTTTTAATCAGTTTATTCACCCCCTCTAAACTGACATCGACTCGCCCGGGACCAACAACATACATCGATGTGTGATGAATGTTGTCTTCTCTTGGTCCTCTTGATGAATGAGGATCTGATTGTATCCGGAGAAGGCATCCATGAAGCTCATGAGTTCATAACCTGCCATCGCATCGACTAGGGCGTCTATATGTGAGAAGGGGAAAGAATCATTCGGGCACGCTTGATTGAGGTCGGTGAAGTCTATGCATAGTCGGTTCTTTCCATTCTTCTTTTTCACCACCACGACGTTTGCTAACCATTCTGGATAGTGGACCTCACGGATTCGACCATTCTTTAATAGTTTGCCTACTTTCTCGTCCATGATTTTGTTCCTTTCCGGGGTGAATTTTCGTCTTTTCTACTTTAAAGGAATCTTCTCTGGGTCTACCTGTAATTTATGGGTTATAATGGAAGGGTCGATACCTGTCATGTCCTCGAATGACCGTGCGAAGCAGTCATGGTGCTCTTTGAGGAACGTAATTAGTTGCTCCCTAATGTCTTAGGTCTATCTGGACCCGATCGACACCTTGTGATCTGAAAGTTCGGGATAAATCTTTACTTCATCGAGGTCTTCGACTTCTGGTTCTTCATAATTTCGATCTCCTACGCTCGCGGAAGTTGATCCGACCTCGATCTGGTTGACCTCGATGAATCCTTTCTGCTTGAATGTGGAAACATAGCATTCTCTGGACGAGACTTGTTCTCCTCGTACTGATCGAACTCCCCATAAAGTAGGAAACTTCATGGTTTGGTGGTATGTTGAGGGTACCGCTCGGAGCTCATAGATCCAAGGTCATCCCATAATTACATTGTACGCTGAAGGCGCATCAATCACTTGAAACTTTGTGAGGAGGTTAACTCCCTCGATATAAGTGGGGAGTGTGATCTCTCCTAAGGTCATTTTGTGTTCTCCGCTGAAGCCGATTAGTGTTGTTGACTTCTTGACGATGTCTATTTCTTTCACCTACATTCCTTTCAATGTACTAAGGAAGATCACATTAGAAGAACTCTCATTATCGATGAGAGTTCGTTTAATTAAACAGTTCGAGGTTAGAAGTGAAATGACAAGTGTATCATGGTGTGGGTGTGAGAGTTCAGATACTTCACTACTGGAGAAGCTGAGAGTGACTAGTTCGTCAGGTTCGGCTTCTTTGGGTATATTCCCTGAATATTTGAGGGATCGGCAGTGCTTTTTTGTTGATGATTGCGATACGCCAGTAATCTCTGAACCTCCGGTTCTGCAGTTTAAGGTTCGATCGATTTTCGAAGGTTCTGAAGGCTAAGCTTCCATATGATTCTCTCTTCGATTCCAGTTTTCTCTTCCTTTCGAGGTCAGGAGGTCAGTCAGATGCTCCCTTTTGAGAAGATCGATCACTTCAAGTCTGAGTGCGATGCAGTCGTCCGTCCGATGCCTATGATCATTGTGGAAGTCGCAAAATTTGCTCCTATCTCACTCGTTATCTGGTGTTCTCATCTTTGGAGGCCATTTCACGTTTTGTCTGAGCCCTTTCATCGCGTTTACGAATTCCGAAGCTGTTATGTAGAGATTATACTCAGGTAGCCTCTTGTCTGGGCCCTCGGGTATTCTTCTGTCTCTGGGGTCGAATATGGGGTTATGTGGATAGGGGTCTGCTCGATACCTCTCATTTCTGATGTGAGTTCTGTGCTCCTTACGAGGTGGATCATTTCGGGGTTTAAATTTGGACGAATTTGCTTCATCTTCTTCCCATTTGATTTGTGCCCATGCTTTGGCGAGGACGTCTTCCATCGTCTTGCATGGATATTTGGTCAGCTCTTTGTAGAGGTATGAGCCCCTTTTTAAACCCTTTCTTAAAGCCGACACGGCGGTGTTGATGTTGTATCCTGGGATCGACACTTTTTCTCTGTTAAATCGCCCTACGAAGCTTCGTAGGGTCTCTTCCGGTCTCTGAATAACTGTATAAAGGTCGTCGGCATTCTTCTCGATCTTTCGGCTTCTTATGAACTGCTCGATGAACAAATTGTTGAGCTAGGCGAAGGTGGAGATCGATCAGTTCAGTAAATTTGTGAACCACTGGAGAGCTGGTCCCGATAGGCTACTTCTGAACCCCTTACACATTTCGGCCTCCCTACTCTGTCGCGGGATCGAAGTGGTGAACATTCTCTGCTTGTATTGTGCTATATGGTCGTCGGGATCGACGGTGCCATCGAACAATTTTATAGAGGGGAAGGCGAACTTCGGTGGCATCTCCACGAGGCTAATCTCGTCTGTAAAAGGAGAATCCACGAAGCTTGTCGGAGCCGTCTTACGGATGAGAGCAGGGACCCCGGGGATTCGTGTAAGCATGTCCTCCGGAAGCTTCAGCTTGTTCTCAACCTCGATTCGAGGCTGGTTTTCAGTACCTTTAAACCCGGGAGGGGGTCTAAGATAAGGATCATTGCTGCCCTCTTTATTTATTTGTTGTTGTTGCTCCTCGCTAGTACCTGCAATATTTTGGTTGGAAATTTCATTAGCGGATCTTAAAAGTACCTGTTCGCGTATGTGGCTAGTCGTTCGGACTCACGGGGGTTGTCGGGGAAGTCCGTTAGGAAATTGATTTGGAGGAATGAATGTTTCCATCCGAGCTTTTAGGACCGAATTTTCCATTCGGATGGCTGTGAGTTCCACAACGGTGGAGTAGAGTTGTTGCTGGATCATCCGTAGCACCTGGGCAATGTCTCTGCTTCCTCTTATAGGGGTTGCGGGCAGTGTCTCTCTTCGGTTATCTTGAGGGTTTGGAGTCGTACCGCTTCAACCGTCGGTAGTCATCTTCGATATGGTAGATCAGGGTCCCACGGTGGGCGACAAATTGCAGAGGCTAAATTTCTACAATTATTTATATATCGGATTCGGACTCTGGCGACCTATATGACCACGCTTAAGCCGAAGAATATTATAGATTTGGATCGAAAGTGATAAATAGGGATCAAGTGAGTTGAAAATCGAAGTTTGATCTTTCAGTTGTAGTTCTTTGAGAGTTTTTGTTATTGCTCAACTATCGTGTACCCCTTTCGTGGGTTATTCTTCCTCTTATATAGGTTAATACCATACTCTCCCTTCCCATATTAAACGGACTTGGCGATGCCACAACCACCTTTCCTGATAATCAAGGGATCCGCCTATTTTCTAGGAATACTCTCTTATCTTTTCAAGGGTCTTTTGACCACGTTTGTATTATCCCCAATGTCCCCTTTGACCCAGTCAAATTGCCTAGCCTTCGACCTTCATGTTTCGTCTTTCTCTTCCCTCCATGAATTCGACCTTCAGCTTTTAGTCTTCGAAACTCGAGGGTTGACTGTTTTGACCTCGAGGCCTTCAGACACATCATTGGGGCTTCGATTTTGACGAAGATGAGCCTCTACAATCATGCTGTGACCTTTGTGTCACTAAAGTTAAATCTTGATTAATGGGAGTCACTGTTGAGAAATCCCCTCGCATACTCGGGAGGATATTTGAGGTAACCCCTGTTCTATCTGAAAACAGGCCTAAGGGTGTAGTAGACAACAGGTTTGAGCCAAGGAAGGTGCCAGAAAAGAAAGAAAAAGGTTTTGCGGATATGGAGAGGACTTTTGCGTTTTGCTCTCCATATGCCGTCAGTTTATGATTGGATATTTCTAAAGTTTA
This sequence comes from Perilla frutescens, assembly GCA_026008535.1. Lineage (NCBI taxonomy): Eukaryota > Viridiplantae > Streptophyta > Magnoliopsida > Lamiales > Lamiaceae > Perilla > Perilla frutescens. The sequence goes on along the minus strand of BRKX01000006.1, from coordinate 38,059,282 downwards.
TCAAGAATTTTCTCATAAAATCCCACTGAGTACATTAGTCCTCACACCCTCTTTTTCAAATGTTTTCAGGTTGAGATGCTGAGGCCGGTGATGTGCTGCTGGTGGGGTTGTCTGAGGTTTCCAAGTTTGTTGCTCTATATGGTTACATATTTTCTTTCGCTATGTTTCTGCTAAGTACTCTGATGTTAGTATTTAGTCTTGATATGTGTAACTTGATTCTTGATAGTAGCATGTTTTAAATGCTATGATTCCGAAATATCAATAAAGTCTTAAAGTCTTTGAAGCATGTTCTTTTGACATACCAGTATTCATTTATTGATTCCAAGATATTTGAAAAGTCTTACTGTTGAACATATTGGTATCTGTTCTTTTTCAGTTGACTTGTGAATAAGTTTTGCATGCTTGTTGTTGTTGTTCGCCTATGAAGGGGCTTTTCTTTCCAAGCATGATTCTGCTCATCTCTAGTTAGTCCTAAGTTGTTTTTCTTGCTTTCGTCCTATGAATGGGAAAATATGATTTATTTGACTCCGACATTTTTATGGGTCTTAGTTGATGTGACCTATGATGAGGTCTTGTTTATTTAAAGAGTCAAATTCCTATCTGTTTGTCATTGGATTCTATTTAAATTTCGGTTGGCCTATGTTTTGGCATTCCTTTGACTTGATTGAATCATTTGACCTCTTTAACCTGATTGAACCCTTTAACCCTTAGTGATTCGTTGAAAACGATAGTTCTTCGAAGTCATAAAGTTAAGTTGCCTAAGTTCTTGAGGCGCTAACTTAATTTAATTCTATAAACACCTCCCTGAATTTTTGATTTTTCATGCTATTTTACACACAACAACCCCATCCCCATCCTCGGGACCGGGCTGTTACATATACATGAAAACATCATAAAACAAGGTGGCTTTTTTAGAATCATTTATGTAGGGTAATTTTATTAGCAACTCTGTTTATCTATCTCGAGCCCCCGTAAATTAATCAAAAATGAATATTAATTAATTAAACTCTCTCTTTTATCCGTATAGTTAGCCTACCACTTGAAAAATCGATCCTGAAAACTCGTGAAAAAAGCAAAGAAAAGAAAATGACACTTAACCGAAATCCATAAAATATATTTGCTAGAAAAATTGTAAAACAACACAGCAAACATGCACAATAATCATGAATCCACGTCAGCAAAATAAGTAGTTTTTTTTCTATAGTTAGTTTTCAAGCTTGCACCGCTTCTGTATATACCTTTTCTATAAATAGATGTAGATTTGTAGATTGTAATTACTTTTTGAGATTCAATGGAAATGTTTCTCTCTTCTCTCTTTTCCCTTACATTTTCCCTCATTTCTTCACATGGTATCAAAGCAAAATATCCGTGTTTCATTTAGATCTCTTTGATCTTCTTCTAATTTTTCAGACCTCATTATTTTCCTAATTCTTCAATAAATCACCGATCGTTCTTCATCTTTGTTGCTATGGTTCGATGCAATAATAGCAATGATGTTTTCTACTTGGAGGATATTTCAAACCCTCTGTATCTGCACAATTGTGATCATCCAGGATTGATGTTGGTTTCAGCTCAGTTAAATGGTTTAAACTACAACAATTGGTGCAAATCGATGCTTAAGTCGCTCACAATAAAGAATAAGCTTGGTTTTGTCGATGGATCATTACTCAAACCAGAGGTTGGCGATCCTTTATTTTAATATTGGATCTGTGCGAATAGTATGGTAGTTGCTTAGCTGTGAAACTCTATTATTACTGAAATCAGTTCCAATTTATTGTATCTCAATACTGCTCAAGCAATCTGGAACGATTTTCACGATCGATTTTCTCAAAGAGACATCGCTCGAATTTATCAGCTCAAGCAAGATCTGATGTGTCTTCGTCAAGGCTCTTCTGATGTAAACACCTATTATACTCAATTGCGTGTGATTTGGGATGAATGTAAGGATTATCAACCGATTATTTGGTGTGATTGTGGTGATTGTAGCTGCAAAAGTGCAGGCAAGTGGAGTTCTTATCAAGAGCAGGAATGCATCATGCAATTTCTCGTTGGTCTAAATGAGTCGTATTCTCAGATTCACTCACAAATCATCTCAGTTAAGCCTCTGCCTTCACTCTCAAATGTGTTCGCTCTCATTATACAAGAAGAACGGCAGCGTTTCATTGGTAATTCTCCTGCATAAACTCTTTTCTCAGTTGCTACTGAGCAAGCTGGGATTAATGCAGCATGAGGCGATGCCAACAATTTTGGACACGGCAGAAATAAGTTCATTTGCTCTCATTGTGGAAAAATGAATCATACAGTTGACAAGTGTTTCAAGTTGCATGGCTTCCCCCCAGGCTATGGGAAAAATTGAGGAAAATTTTCTCCTAATATGAATCAGTTTGGAGATGGCTCTAGAAAAGTAAATCAAGCTGGTTATGCCTCAGATTCTGCTCACTCTGGAACTGGTCAATCTGTTATGGAGAGTGTATCCTCTCTCTCTCAAGATCAATATCAGCACCTTATTAGCCTCTTGCAAAATCAGATGTAGTCTCAACATTTCTCTCCATCTTCACAGCCAACTGACAACTCACCTGCTTTCAGCGGTACCTTCTTTTCCTCTTTTGTTGGTTCTTTGGTTATTTTCAATGGATCTTGGTTGCTTGATACAGGGGCTACTCATCATGTTTGTTGTTCTATACATTATTTCCAATCATCTACTCCTACTTCTAATGCCTTAGTCAATCTCCCTAATGGTCAATCTATTAACGTAACTCATGTTGGCACAGTTAAGCTGTCCAACTCTCTTCTATTACACAATGTTCTTTTAGTTCCCACATTTAACTATAATCTCATATCTATCAGTGCTCTAACTCTTCAAAATCATTATCACATAAACTTCCATTCTAATTCCTTTTCTATCCAGGACACTTCCACGGGAAAGGTGATTGGGATGGGTAAACAACAAGGGAACGTATATGTCTTCCTCCTACCAGAGTCTGCTGCTCCTCCTCCCGTCATTCACCTTGCTGTCTCGGCAGATGTTTGGCACTCCAGATTAGGTCATCCCTCTGCGGAAAAGCTTCAACATCTTGTTCATATGTTAGATGTTTCCACTTCCAAACAATCTACTTGTAATGTTTGCCCATTAGCAAAATAGAAACACTTATCTTTTACAATATCTACTTCTCATGCTGAGCATGTTTTTGATCTTATACATTGTGACATATAGGGCCCTTTTAGTCATTGCATTACACAAGGCTACAAATATTTCTTGACTATTGTTGATGATCATTCTCATTTTGTGTGGACATACTTGCTCACTCAAAAATCTGAAGTTAAGGGAATTTTATCAACCTTTTTCCAAACCATTCACATGCAGTTTAATAGGAAAATTATGGCATTGTGCTGTGATAATGCTCCCGAGTTTTTCCTTCTTGATCTTTATTCTCTTTTTGGTACTTTTCTCCAACACTCTTGTGTGGAAAATCCTCAGCAAAATGCTCAGGTTGAACGGAAACATCAACACTTACTCAACGTTGCCCGAAGTCTCTTTTTCCAATCTCATGTTCCTCTTATTTATTGGGGAGATTGTGTTCTCACCGCTTCTTATCTCATTAACCAGCTTCCATCTTTTGTTCTTAATAATTCTACCCATTTTGAACAACTATTCAATCGGCCACCTGCTTACACTCATTTAAAATCCTTTGGATGTTTATGTTTTGTCTCTTCCTTAGCCCACGATCGACATAAATTCGCACCACGAGCTCATAGATATGTCTTTCTCAGCTATTCTTCAGGTTATGAAGGTTATAAACTCATTGATCTGCATACTCATCAAATTCTAATAAGCCGTCATGTTATATGTCATGAATCTGAATTCTCATTCTATAATCACTCCATTGATTCTTCCTTTCTTGAATCTGCTTTCCACATATTTTCTCCACATATCTCTTCTCATTCTACTCCATCTGATCATTCTCCCTCTCTCCCTTTGTGTTTCTCTTCTGGGTGCTCAGTTTGACTCTCTTCTCATCTTAATGACTATGTGTGTAGTCATACCACCAGGTTTATTTCTTATCCTCTTAGTAATCACCTCTCATATGACTCACTTTCTCCTTATCATCACTCTTTTATCCACTCCATCTCTTCTATCATCGAACCAATCTCCTTTTCCCAAGCTTCTCAAATTTCCCAATGGCAAGATGATATGCGTGCTGAGTTAGATGCTCTCTCTAAGAATTAACACTTGGTCTCTTACTTCTTTACCTCCTGGAAAGTCTGCCATAGGCTGCAAGTGGGTTTATCGCACAAAGTTTCGTGTTGATGGATCCATTGAGTGCTACAAAGCTCGCCTCATCACCAAGGGTTATACGCAGCAGTCCAGTATTGACTATCTCAATACCTTTTCTCCTGTTGCTAAGTTAGTGAGTGTTAAACTCATGTTATCAGTTGCAATTGCCAAAGGTTGGTCCTTGTCTCATTTGGACATTAATAACACATTTCTTCATGGTGACTTGACTGAGAAAATTTATATGGAACTTCCTCCTGGCCTTTCCAGTATGGGGGGAATGTCTTCTACATTTAATATTCCTCACACAGTTTGTCGACTACATAAATCTCTCTATGGTCTTAAGCAAGCGTTGAGGCAATGGTTTCTGAAGTTTACTACTGTGCTAGAATCATATGGACTTCAGCAGTCTAGCTCAGACCACTCTTTTTTTTACCAAAAAAGATGGTAATAATATCTTTCTTGGTTTGATAGTTTATGTGGATGATATGTTGATCACTAGCAACAACAATGATGTCGTAGCTCACTTTAAAGATTTTCTAAGCACACATTTCAAATACAAAGACTTGGGAAATGCTAAATATTTTCTAGGACTTGAAATCGCAAGAAATGCTAATGGAATTTTCCTCTGCCAAAGGAGATATGCTCTGGATTTGCTAAACGATGCTGGTTTGTTGGGATGCAAGCCGTGTTCCACGCCTATTGAATCTGCCTCACAGATTTCTTAAGATGGTAGTGAATCTCTACAAGATCCAGCGTAGTATAGATGACTCATTGGTCGACTACTCTACCTCTGGTTGACAAGGCTAGATATATGCTTCTTAGTGCATAAGTTGAGCCAATTCTTAGCTAAACCTTGTGCTCATCATCTGACAGCAGCTCAACGTATTCTTCGATATGTCAAAGGATCAGTAGGCCTCGGTATTCTCTTCTCCAACAATAATACTTTTGAGTTGAGTGTTTTTGCAGATGCTGATTGGGCTGCCTGCCCCGACACCCGAAGATCTATCATGGGTTATTGCATGTTTCTAGGCTATTCATTGGTTTCTTAGCGATCGAAGAAACAACATAATGTATCAAGGTCATCGGCGGAAGTTGAATATCGTACAATGGCGCAAGCATGTTGCAAGATAATGTGGACAATCTCTCTACTTGAAGATTTCGGAATCAAACGTTCTAAACCCATTCTTTTTTTTGTGATAATAGCGCAGCTATTTATATTATATCAAATGATGCGTTTCATGAGAGAATGAAGTATATAGAAATCGATTGTCACACCATCCGCGAGAAGTATCTCCTTGGTATTGTTAAACCATTGCATGTTACTTCTCTGTTGCAGTTAGAGGATATTCTCACAAAATCTCTTGCTCCAGCTATTTTCCGCAACATGGTCACCAAACTTGGTCTCACTTCTACCTTCGTCCAGCTTGCGGGGCATGTAAAACAACACAGCAAACATGCACAATAAGCATGAACCCATGTCAGCAAAATAAATAGTTTTTTTTTTCTATAGTTAGTTTTCAAGCTTGCACCGTTTTTGTATATACCTTTATTTTAAATAGATGTAGATTTGTAGATTGTAATTACCTTTTGAGATTCAATGAAAATGTTTCTCTCCTCTCTTCTCTCTTCTCCCTTACATTTTCCCTCATTTCTTCACAAAAATTAATTGAAAACAGTAAAAAAAAAAAAATGGGCTAATCATCACATTTTTTAGTCAGAGGGAATTGATTGAAATTCGTATTTAGATCTCACACGTACACTCCATGCTGCCCAGTTTTACCTATTTATTCACTTCAGAAAATTACTGAAAAATATTATCTCCCAAATGGTAATAGTGTTTGTTCAATTTTGTTGCCATAGCAATCAACACCACCGCTGTCCAATCTCTACGATGAAATGTACGATGGTTCACCACTCTTGAATAAAAAAAACAAAAATTAAAGATCTTGAATATAAAAAATATTAAATAAACATACGAAGGTTTGAGATTTGTATTTATTTTTTCTTTTTATAAAGTGGGAAGAAATGGAAGAAAGAGATCGAGGAGCTATGCAGAAATCATTTTTCTCTATATATTTATAAGAGCATTAATTTTTTTAGATTGAAACAGGGTGGGTGGTTTCTTTTATTTTATTTTTTTATTTTTTAAGGGTTTTAATTAAGTTGTGGAGCTATAGGGGGGAAATGATTATTAAAATAATAATCAATTTTAATTAATTTTGAGATTTATAAAGAGAAAATATTTTGCGAATAAAACTATCCATCTCTGCTCTATAATCTGCTTCTATAAATGCGCGGCCCAAACAAGAAGGCTTTACTAATCCAAGACAGCTACTTATTTCTCGGTAATTCTATTCATAGCCTAGTTTTAATTTATTTTTATTTTTTTATGTAGCTTTCACATTTAAAATAAAATTAAATATCAATAGAATATATATGTTTAGCCCCTTCAGCCTCATCATTTAAATACTAATAAAAATATCAAACCTCCTATTAAGCCCCACTGTTCGTCATAACTAAAAAGGTTAATATGATCAAACACATAAATTTTGACACGATTTGTAATTCAAATACAATTTTTTTTTAATTAAAACACAAACTTGCATCTTTTTGTAAAATAGACAATTCCAATAATTTTTTTGGCAAATGGAAACTGATGTCGCACAAAAATCATATCGTTCATACTGATATGAAACATATCAGTATGAGGTAAAAAAATATTTTCCACATAAGCACAACACAGCGTTAATTTTTACTTAGTTTTCCATTCGCAGGAAAAAAAATTAAAGATGTTTATTTTGCAAAAAAAAATTATGTTTTAATTGCATATTTTTAAAGTTTATATCTAAATTGTAAAGCGTATCAAAATTTATATATTTAAATGTAATTAACCCTAACTAAAATGGTAGACTATACCTTTTTTCTTCCTTTTTTTTTTTTTTTTGAGGAAATGCACTATATTATCGCAGCCCACTTTGTCTCCCACTATTGATTTTATTAATTTTATTTATTTTTTTCTCTTTGATTTCAATTTATCATGGTTAGTTTAATTTTATAATTATTTTATATTTGAAATTGGAAGAGAGCTAATTCGAGTTGAAAATACCAGAAAATATTTTTTGCTCAGGCGAGACCTCCATTTCAATTTGGTGTTCTATTTTTATCCGAACCATTGGATATGCTATATGTATTTAAAAAATTAAATATTGATCGTATACTTAAAAAAAATTTAAATGCACACGACATAAATTCAATGATTCGAATGCGGACTTGAATATCAAATTTGAAATACAGGATCTTATATCACCGAGTCTTGTTCATGAACTCTCGAAATATTTGGCCCAGAGAGAGAGAGAGAGAGAGAGAGAGAGAGAGATGCATGTATAAATCGGGTTCAAATTTCATGTTACACTTTTATATGTTTTACTCTGTGTTTCATTATAAAATTTATAATTTTAATAATATTTATTATAAAATAAAAATTAATTCTAATATGATGAGACCATGGCAAACATCAAATCGGTCCATCCAAAACTACCATTGAAGGATTCCAAGATTGTTACTCCTTTAATAATTAAAGATTGGAGATCAAGATTTGAAGAACAATGCATTAAGATAGAACTCATCAAGTTGTGCATGCATGGCAGATTCGCGTTGCATGGAATTTTCGTCCCTTATTTGATTTAATTAGGGATTGAATTTTATTTAGACTATATAGTATTTATTTAATTATGTTTGACTATAGTTTAGTTCAGATTTTTATTTAATTTAATGTAATTTTCGTTCATATTATAGTCAAGATTGACTAGAATTGTATTTAAGGCAATTTCCTACCTTGAATAGAATTCTAGTTTAGGTATCTTCCTAGTATAGTTAGAGATCCTTTTTGGATCAATTTTTAGACCTTTTTTGATGATTATTTTCGTCCCCCTATGTATTATAAATAGGGGAACCATTGTACATTATTATTTTAGACGTTGCATGATATAAAGAGTTATTTTCTCAATTGTCTCACGATCCTTAGGTTGATCAAACAAACACTTTTGTTGATTTAGTCATAAATCATCATTCTTAGAGGATAGCATCTTTAAGTCTTATTGAAGGGTATTTCTTAATTCACTCGAGGGATTAACGAGTACTCGCTAATCTCGAAGAGCAGCTTAGAGATTTTGGCCTCGTGATACGTTCGAGATCGCAAGGCAACTATCGGGTTGTGATTCACATCAACAAATCATCATCCATCAACCATAATCGACGCAATCCATACTCCATCAACGCACGCCTCAATTCAGCCCCGTGTTCGAGTTCAAGTTCTACACCGAATCGTTCATACCGTAAGTTCAATCGTACTCTATCATATCCTACCTTCTCCAGCCATTCTTCACAAGCCATCACACACGAAAATCTCCATAATTCTAGCCCCTATACACGTTCCTTTTCAGCCCATATACCTTTCGATTTGTGTTATATATTTGTGTCATCGTTCTAGGTATTTTAGTTGTCTAGATTAGTCATATTTTCATTATTTATCGAGTCGGATTGAAACCCTTCATTTAGTTGACGTATTTCGATTCTTAAGTCTTCCGCTACGTTGTTATTATCGTCCTAGATTGATAGTCCGGGTCGCGTCATAACATAATTAATCGTAGTCAACATTTATCAATAAAAAAATGAATTAAAAAAGCTATAAAGTTCAATTTGAATTGATCAACCATAATAATAAATTATTAATTGAAAATTGAAAATTAAATACCAAAAAATAATTATAAACCCTAATTGGGTGGAGTGAACCCTAAAAAAATCTTAAAATTAAACTAAATCATAAAAAACTATAATTGAAGAAAATATGTAAAAAAACACATAATTTGAACCCGAATTATGACTTGAGATTTCCTATTACACTTCTTTTGTTACACTCCGTGTTACACTTTCAAATTATGGATATTTTATATAAACTTTTCTTCAATTATATCTTTTGTGATTTAATTTAACTTTAAGATTGCTTTTTTGGGTCCATCCCACCCAATTAGGATTTATAATTATTTTTTAGTATTTAATTTTTAATTTTCAATTAATAATTCATTATTATTGTTGATATATTCAAAAATAAAATTTATAACTTTTTTAATTCATTTTTTTATTAATAAATATTGACTATGATTATTTATGTTAGAATTAATTTTTATTTAATAATAAATATTATTAAAATCATAATTTTAATAATAAAACACGGAACGAAACACAGATAAGTGTAACACCAAATTTGAACCCATTAATTATCTAAGATCCATTTGTTTCTACATATTTAATCGCGGCTAAAAATAGTAAGAAAAGAAAAAACACCACAAATTAATTTTCGGGTTTGAACGTCAATCATGCACAAAATCAATGAACGAAAAACCAGAACTATTTTCGATCACAAAAAAATAACAAAAAATAAAAAAATTCAACGCAGAATGTCGCATATATAAACCACACACAAGCTATTATCACACTAAAATTATATATATTAATCCAACAAGAAAATGTCGGCTAGTTTGGAAAATACGATGAAATCCTGCCTTCTCTTAGGCATAACATGTTTGTTCATGATCAATAGCGTTGCGTCGCAGTCTGAAACCGTTTATGATATCACCAAATACGGTGCCAAGGGTGATGGAACCACCGATGATGCAATGGTGAAGATATATATATACACACACACACACACGCACACATACTTTTTCGATCGATTTGAAAGAAAAATAAAAAAAATTGATGAATCTTAATTAGTTAGCGTGTCTCCGTTGCATGCTTGAATTCTTTTGTTTATGTATGATTGTATACTGTGCCATTTCTGCATGCACCAGATTGTCTATTCCAAAATAATATTTTCCATTTAATAATCTACACAAATTTATATATATATATATATATAGATTAATGTTAAAATAAAATGAAAATTGTGCATGCATGCATTGCAGTCCTTTATTAAGGCTTGGAGGGCAGGATGCGACGCGGCCGGGTCATCAAGGATTCTGGTGCCACCAGGTAAAAACTTCATGATGGGGGAGGTGGTGTTAACCGGGCCGTGCAAGGCGGCGAAGCCCGTGATCATCGACATTCAAGGCACCCTCCACGCCAACCCCGACCCCAGCTCCTACTCCAACCAAATGTGGATCTTGATTGAGCATGTCGACAACGTCAAGATCACCGGCGGCGGTACCCTCAACGCCCACGGCCAGAACGTTTGGAAGTACGCCGATGATCAAACCCATATGCCCGTCGTAAGTTCAATTCCCCACCTAATAATACTAGGGTTAATCTCCACCACGTTTCCACCCTTTTGCAAATTAGATATCCATTTTAATCTAATCACATGTTTTTGTTTGAATGAGTTAAACATCACTAATGTTTCCAGCCAATTAAGTATGATGTATTCAGTCTATAAACCACGTTGGCAGCCACGTCAGCACACTCGTGTAACAAACGACATTGTTTTTTTTTTGTTAATTATTTTCTCTTTTTTTTGTTGAGAAAATCATTTTTTATTTCTGAAGTAGGAAATATATTGAAAAAATGTGGCTGCTAATGTAGTTTATAGATCAAACATGAAATACTTAACTAGCCAAAAAAATTATGGATGCTTAATCCATACAAATTAATTAAAATGTGGTATTGTAATTGACTAAAATTAAATGTGGAGTCTAATTTATAAAATCTTGGACACACGGTAATTTACTTGACAATTAACCTATAATATCATAATAAATTAATAATAAGGTGGTTCCATATTAATTAATTTATTTTATTTTACGACAGAGTTTCACATTCCAATCGTCTTCAAAGGGAGACATAAGCAACCTAAATCTAGTGGACGCCATGGGGTTCCATAGCAAAATGATCGACAGCATCGACATCCAGATCACTAACTTGAAAATCACCGCCCCCGGCGACAGCCCTAACACCGACGGAATCCACCTCAGCAACGCCACCAACGTCAACATCACCGACACCGTCATCGGAACCGGAGACGACTGCGTTTCCATCGGCACGGGTAGCACCAACGTCTACGTCAACCGACTCAAATGCGGGCCCGGACACGGCCTCGCGTATGTCTATATATATATATATATATATATATATATATATATATATATATATATATATATATATATATATTTCAATCTCGTATTTCATTTCTCTTTAATTAACTTCCACATGATAAATCAAAAAATATTTGAACCTTAACAATAGTGTTGGGAGCTTGGGAAAACGACCTGATGAACTAAGCGTGGGGAAGATCACCTTCATCAACTGCTCCCTCACCGGAACCACCAACGGTTGCAGAATCAAGAGCTACCACGCGTCGCCGGTGCTTACGGCTACCAACATCGTTTTCCAAGATATAATCATGGATCAAGTCAAGAACCCCATCATCATCGATCAACACTACGACTCGAAGAAAAATCCCGAGGTCCTCTATTTCTTATCGTGTTTCGATTTTTTCAGTAGATATATACCGAAATTAATCATAATCATCATATCGTCCCATGTTTATAATTTGCAGCAATCGAACGTCAAGATTAGTGACGCGCACTTCAGAAACATAAAGGGCACCACGATTTCGAAAATCCCGATTGTATTGAACTGCAGCTCGAAGGTCCCCTGCGACGGCGTTGAGTTGGCTGACATTGATTTGCAGCCAGTGGCGCCGCTGGTGGCGGCGGACCTCTCTTCGGAATGCGCCAGCGCAACAAACTTGAAAATTGGCGGGACGGTCAACCCCAAGCCTCCAACTTGTTAAGACCCCCAGCGCAATCTCAATTTTTAAAAATCTTATTCCAACCGTATATATATGTATATGGTTTGTATCTTACTCGATTTACTTTTTGTTCACTCCCAATAATTAATTAATATGTTACAGATATTGACAATGAATAAGAATAACTGAGGTGCTTAATCGGTTCAAATCTCGTGTTTCATTCCCTATTTCGCTTTTAAATTTATGATTTTAATAATATTTATTATAAAATAAAAATTACATAAATAATCATACTCGATATTTAAGAACAAAAAATGGATAAAAAAATTGTAAAATTTAATTTTTAAATAATCAACCATAATAATGATTTATTAATTGAAAATTAAAAATTAAATACTAAAAAGTAATTACAAATCCTAATTGGGTGGGATAAACCCTGATAAACAATCGTAAAATTAAACTAAATGACAAGAAAAAAATTGAAAAAAAAAATATAAGATATAAGTTGAAAGTGCAGCAGACAGTGTAACACAAAGAGTGCAATATGAAATCTCATTTGATTAAGCTGATGCAAATTATTGGTATATATAATATAGTGTCAATATGGCAAAGTGCGTAGCCGGTCAAAAAAAAAAACTGCCAATATTTTTTAAATATACTTATTTTGTCCACATTTACCATAATACCCTCATTTTCAATAATTTATCTTTAAAAATAATTGTAAAATAAGTTTCTCTCTCCTCACTTGTCTCTCTCATCATGTAAAATCAGAAGAAAAAAAAACACATACATGGATTCTCCCCTCGTCTCCCACCCTCCCTCTTCTCTTTTTAATTTTTTCACTGCCACACCAGTGCTACTCGTCACCGTCGGTGTCGCTCTCGCTGCCTATCACCCCCATCCTCCCTCTCTCATAGCTTCTCTCTATTTCTTTCTCCCAATTTAAGCAAATATTAGATTTCGTAATTGGGTTTATGATGGAGACGATACTGCCTTAGCATTCTTGGCTAAATAAGACCGCTTGAAGATTGATGAATCTAGAGTTTAAACGATTTAGTTATTTATTTCAATTATTTTAAAGTTTATATGTTTTGTTCTTTTTGTTTCCTAGTTGAATTAGTACTCAGTTAGTAGTTTACCATATTTAGGTTTCCTTATTTTCTTTAAATAGTTGTTTTACGTGACTTTAGTTTTTTGGTGATTATTGATTAAAACTTTGAGAGTTTCTCTCTTTTATCAGAACATTCGAGTTTTGTGAGAATTTGATTGTGTTCGTGTGAATTCTTGTGTTTTTTTTATGTGTGAATTCTTGTATTCGTTAAGCTTCTACCTGCATCAGTTGGTATCCAGAGACCAGTTTACGCTCCGGAATTATGCCGCCTCATCAAGATGCCCAACGTTTACAACAAGAAAAAACACAACTCCGTCAACAGGTTGATATGTTGACACAACAGATGGCTACGTGCAGGCACAAAAGATAATGATGACGCTTCTTATTCAGGTCCTCCGATGCATGACGAGGCGCCATTATCCCCTCCTTATGAAGAGATTATTACTAGCGATATGGGCACGAGTTTAATTGTTCGACGTCCATGCCTTGCACCTCACGCGTCTGAGATTCCTCCCCAACGCCACGCTATCTTTGAATCCACATATACGGTGCAAGGAAAAGTGTGTCATTTCATCATTGATTCTGGCTCCACGAAAAATATTATTTCGGCCAAGGCAGTTATGAAGTTGGGTCTGCTCGTGGAAATTCATCCTACACCTTATAAATTGGCTTAATTGAATCATGATACGAGTATCACAGTGGATCATCGTGTGTTAGTGACGTTCTCTATTCATAAGAAATTATCTGATAGTGTATGGTGTGATGTGGTTCCAATGGACGTTTTTCATATTTTATTAGGACGACAATGGATATTCGATCACAGCGTCATTCATGATGGTCGTGCTAACACGTATAGCTTGTTCTTGGATGGAGTGAAGTTTGTTTTTATGCCTAGAAATCCTCGAGCACCACCTAGTGTCCCTAAGAGTTCGATATTGCTGCCCTCTCATCGTGAGTTCATACGTGAGTTAGCCGTTAAAACGGTGGTCTTTTTGCTCATTCTACAGATACTAGCCATTCCTATCACCCCTGTCCCAGCACTGTTGGCCGACATCCTTGAAGAATTCCGCGATGTGTTCCCAGTTGAGTTACCTTCGGGTTTGCCTCCGTTACATGGCATTCAACATCACATTGATTTGGTGTATGGGGCTGCCCTGCCCAACTGTCCCCATTATCTTATGAGTCCAGCCCAACATACTGAGCTTCGTCATCAGGTTGAGAAATTGTTACAAAAGGGGCAGATCCGTGAGAGTTTGAGTCATTGTAATATCCTGGCTCTTTTAATTCCTAAGAATGAAGGTACTTGGAGGATATGTGTCATAGTCGAGCCATTAATAAAATAACGGAGCGTTATCATTTTTCTATTCCACGATTGGATGACTTGTTAGATCTATTGAGTGATTCTTCCATTTTTAGCAAGTTAGATTTGCGAAGTGGCTATAACCAAATTCGTATTTGGCCAGACGATGAATGGAAAACCGTTTTCAAAACTCGTGAAGGCCTTTATGAATGGCTTGTTATGCCATTTGGTTTATCTAATGCACCGAGCACTTTTATGAGGGTGATGAATCAAATTTTACGTTCACTTATAGGCGTGTGTGTAGTCGTTTATTTTGATGACATTTTAGTGTTCAGTAAGTCTCTTCCTGAGCATATTGATCATCTTCGGCCAGTTTTACTTATTTTGTGCCACGAACATTTTTATGCCGCTCCTCCAAAGTACGCCTTTATGGTGGAGAGCATTTTATTTTTAGGATATTATATTTCTGCAGAGGGCATCTCTGTCGATTCAGCAAACGCTGCTGTCATTCGTGATTGGCCAACCCCTACTACTTTGACAAATATACGAAGTTTTCATGGTCTAGCTTCATTCTACCTCTACTTTGTTCATGATTTTAGCACTATCATGGCTCCCATTACGGATTACATGCGAGAAAAAGATTTTACTTGGACACCCGAGGCGGATGAAGCTTTTGGCATTATCAAACTTAAGCTCACCACTGCTCCTGTTCTCATTTTGCCAGATTTTTCTCAACCCTTTCAGCTTTTTTGTGATACTTCGAAGCTTGGGATTGGCGTTGTTCTTAGTCAACATAATAGACCAGTTTCTTTTTTTAGTGAGAACCTAACAGTGGCCCGCACTCTTACAGCACATACGATGTGGAATTTTATGCTATTTTTCGTGCTGTGTGTCATTGGCGTCGCTATCTTTTTCATTAGGAATTTGTTCTTTTTACGGATTATGATGCTCTCCGCCATCTTAATTCGCAAGATTCGTTATCTGCTCGACATGCCCGGTGGGATTCCTATCTTCAACAATTTACATTTGTTATCAAACATCAAGCTAGCGTTTCAAACGCCCTTAGCCGTCATTCTTGCTTGCTCTCCGACATGCGTGTGTTTGTTGCAGGTTTTGATACGTTTTGCGATCTCTACACAGATGATCCTTACTTTGGCCCGATCATCATGTCCCAGACGCATAATGCTCAATCTGATTTTATATTGTTGGATGGATTCTTATTTCAGGGTCTCTGTTTATGTGTTCCAGATTATAGTTTGTGCGTCCAGCTGATTATTGAGTTACATAACGTGGGTCATGTTGGTTGTGATTGTTCCATTGAGTTGGTAAAATGACGTTTCTTTTGGCCGACTCTTCAACGTGATGTTGTCCGTTTCGTCATGCGTTGTTGTGTTTGCAACATTTCTAAAGGTACTACAACAAATGCCAAGTTGTATCATCCCTTGCCGGTAACCTCTCGTCCTTGGACTGCGGTGAGTATGGATTTTATTCTCGGCTTACCTCACACTCAATGTGGCCATGATTCTATTTTTGTCATGGTAGATCATTTTTAAAAAATGGCCCATTTTCTTCTGTGTAAAAAGACCTTTGAAGCTTTAAATGTGGTTACTTTATTTTTTCAAGAGATATTTAGTTTGCATGGCTCGTATCTGATCGTGATACTCAATTTTTAAGCCATTTTTGGCATTCATTATGGCGTTTGGTTAACACCGAACTACATTTTAGTAGTGCGTATCATCCGCAAATGGACGGACAAACCGAAGTAGTTAATCGTTCTTTAGGAAATCTTTTGCAATGTTTGGTTGGTGAAATATCCGATATTGGGATCTCAAGCTCTCTCAGACGGAGTTTGCTCATAATTTGGCCGTGAATTACAGTACGGGTTATTGTCCCTTTGAGATTGCTTATGTTGTCATTCCTCGTGGTCCTGTTGATCTTCTTACACTTCTTTCTGCTGCTTCGCTGTATACACGGGCGTCTGACTTGGTGTAAGAGTTACAGACCATACATGCCACGACTCGTCAACGGCTTGAGTCTGCCAATTCTGCCCACAAATCCACTACTGATGTGTGTCATCGTGATGTCCAGTTTGAGGTGGGTGATTTCGTGTAGGGTGTCCTCACTCGCGATCATTTTTTAGCCCACGAATACAACAAACTTGTGTCCCACAAAGTTGGCCCTTTAGAGCTTTTGGAGAAAATTAATCCTAATGCCTATCGTGTGAAACTTTCGAGTGGGTATTGTACCCCTGATGTTTTTAATGTGAAGCATCTCATTCCATGTGTGGGTGATAATTCTTCTGAAGACGATACTGGATTTGATTCGAGGGCAAATCATTTTCATGAGGAGGAGAATGATGGAGACGATACAGCCTTAACATTCTTGGCTAAATATGACCGCTTGAAGATCGATAGATTTAGAGTTTAACGATTTAGTTATTTATTTTGATTATTTTAAAATAGTTTTCTAGTTGGATTAGTACTCAGTTAGTAGTTTATTATATTTAGGTTTCCTTATTTTCTTTAAATAGTTGTTTTATGTGACTTTAGTTTTTTGGTGATTATTGATTAAAACTTTGAGAGTTTCTCTCTTTTATCAATACATTCGAGTTTTGTGAGAATTCAATTGTGTTCGTATGAATTGTTGTGTTCATTAAGCTTCTGCCTGCGTCAGTTTATTTTCTAATTATTGTGTCTACCATGTTTTTAATCTCATCATTCATCTTACCTAAATTATGTGAATTTATTTTAATTCGGAATAATCTATGATTTTGTGTTTGATTTTGAATTTTTGGTTAGAGAAAAATTAAAATGGAGAAGAAGATTATGAAGAAACTCCATTGCATAACTGTCATGTGACCATTAGGCAGCTTATTTGCATATTCATGTCAGCATGCCTGTAACACTGTTTAAATGATGAATAAACTAAGTACCCTGTGAGGAATTGAGCCTATCTTCATGATGTCGGCAATAATTCTTTCTTGTGTGATTTTTGCATCTTTGAATTTAGGAGAACTAGAATTTTCTTCTGCTCTATTCCGAGGTCACAATGAATTTGGGGGTACACAAAAATCCTTAGGCAATTTTCTTTCTGAGCCACAAGACCAAATAAAACCACTCTTTAAATTATCTTTGCAGCCTCTTTTGAGCCAAAATTCATAATGCCCTGGTCATGTTCCTTTCACAAAACCTACAAAAAGGACCATGGGCACAAGGAAAGGATGACATGGTGTGTTACAAGGCACGAAGTGCACAAGAGAGAAATAAAAAGAAAAAAAATGAGAAAGAAGCTTCGAGAAAATAAAAGTACAGAATGCCCACATAATAAAAAATATGGGACATGTGCTAAAATAAAATGGGCACGGTGGTAAAGGCCAGTAAAAGTCAAAAGAAATCTTCCCAAAGGAAAAACCTGACTAAATTGAGCCCAGATCCAAATATTTCCTATCTATGAGGCTAAGTCCTTAGCATATGTGTGTTCTCGATTCTAAAAAGTGGTGGAGGAAAAAGAATAGTTACAAGCCTATGGTGGCACTTAATTCAAATATGTTTTTCTTGAGTGTATACACTGAGCCCAAAACACTTTGAGTGAGGAAAATATGAGTGAATCCATCACTTAGTTCATTTTGATTCGCAGTGGGCACAATGATATGTTAAACAGTTTGCATGTTATTTTATGAGATCAGTAACTTAGCCTCTGTGCCCGAAAGGAATTATGAATATGCATGCTTTGTGTCGAGTCTTTGAGTATCTGTCTGTTCCGTCTTTCTTTTCTTTTTGGGCACGATGTACCCCATGCTTGAGGACAAGCATATCTCAAGTGGGTAGGTGTGACAAGTCCAAATTCTCTCGTATTTTTGGAGTCTTTTTCTCATTCTTTTGTCCTTATTTTTGTTGTTTAGAGTCGGAAAGAGCCAGAAATATGAGTATGGGCATGAAGAGAGCAAAATCACACACGGTCGGCATTTTGGAGCTGAAATACGATAATACAAGTTCAATGATATTTTCATAGCACCAATCTCTATGAAAGGTGCCAGCTTGTAGAGTCCATCACATTCCAATGTTGCTGAGAAATGGTCGTTATGCCCATAAGACTTGAGGAGATTCTAAATCTGGCAGACTTGTTGTGGGCACAACGCGAGAAGTTCGGCAGAAGTCATCCAAGATATTCCAGATTTCATTCAATAAGGAAAGAAGATCATGTTAAAGAGGATATTACCAAATCTGGAGATGATATATTAAAGCTTCTAGAAAACCAATCTTCTCCATAAGGAAAATGTCCTCCTGTGGGCGCGAGCTGAAGAGATAGAATCAGAATCTACTCTACAAGGAAAGTTGACCTGTCCATGCAAACAAAGTTGATCTGTTCATACAAGGAAAGTGCAGCTGCCAGAAAAGGAAAGAATAGGCACGCCGACAGACAGTCCAGAATTAAGTCTTTTCATGGGCCGATTTGAGCTTCAAACTTACTTGTAGGTCAATGATGCTGGAGTTTCGACCTACCTATATAAATACCACTAGAGAGGATCATTCGCGCACAACAGAAAAATCCAAAAACACAACATATCATCCAGATCCATATTTTTAGTTTTAGTTCTTTATTTTCTAGCAGTTTCCCTGGGCCTTATGCCCTCGGAACGTAGGATTTCCAGTTTATGTTGTTAAGTTCGGCGTTGAAGTCAAGACTCATTTCTTATTTATTTTAGTAAGTTTTTATTTAATTTCATGTCTTTAAATATTGTCTTTATACGTGGCTAGATCTTTTATTTCAGATTGAATGGAGATGATAACTTAACAAACATGTAAATTTGGGCATAACACTGTGTTAATTTGGTTTCTGTCGTGTATTATTTTCTTTGTTGCACTAAAGCATGTTAAGCTAATTAATGTGGCTTATCACTCATTAATTGGAATTGGGCACACTACATCTATATATGGTCAATGAATCGTAACTGTGTGTTGATCATAAAGGGACTGGGTACATCACGGGGTATTGTGGGCACACGAGAAATCAGTGTTTGCAATAGATTTGGGTCTGTCTAGGGGATAAAGCTGCTTGTTACTTACAATCAAATGAGAAATCGAGGTTGGGTAATAAGTTAGGATTTAGGGGATGAGAAATCACCTCTAATCTAATTTGAAAGGTTAGATTGGGCACAAAGGAAGAAATTCGGGTGCTTTTAACAGGATGATTTAATTCACATAAAAAATTGATGTGCCCATGATCGAAAAAATGTTTGTTAAGTTTGATTCGAAGTTCTAATCCGGAATACTTTAAAGTAAATCTTTAAAGTAAATCTTGAAATTAAATAAAAACTTGCCGAAATAAATAAGAAATGAGTCTCGACTTCAACGCCGAACTTAACAACATAAACTGAAAATCCTACGTTCCGAGGGCATAAGGCCCAAGGAAACTGCTAGAAAATAAAGAACTAAAACTAAAAATATGGATCTGGATGATTTGATGTGTTTTTAGATCTTTCTGTCGTGCGTGAATGATCCTCTCTAGTGGTATTCATACAGGTAGGTTGAAACCCTAGCATCCTTGACCCACAAGTAAGTTTGAAGCTCAAATCGGCCATGAAAAGACTTAATTCTGGACTGTCTGTCGGCGTGCCCATTCTTTCCTTTTCTGGCAGCTGTACTTTCCTTGTATGAACAGATCAACTTTGTTTGCATGGACAGGTCAACCTTCCTTGTAGAGTACATTCTGATTCTATCTCTTCAGCTCGCGCCCACAGGAGGACACTTTCCTTATGGAGAAGATTGGTCTTCTAGAAGCTTTAAGATATCATCTCCAGATTTGGTAATATCCTCTTTGACATGATCTTCTTTCCTTATTGAACGAAATCTGGAATATCTTGGATGACTTCTGCCGAACTTCTCGTATTGTGCCCACAACAAGTGTGCCAGGTTCAGAATCTCCTCAAGTCTTGTGGGCATAACGACCATTTCTCAGCAACATTGGAATGTGATGGACTCTACAAGCTGACACCTTTCATGGAGATTGGTGCTATGAAAATATCATCGAACTTGTATCATCGTATTTCAGCTCCAAAATGCCCACAGTGCGTGATTTTGCTCTCTTCATGTCCATGCTCATATTTCTGGCTCTTTCCGACTCTAAACAACAAAAACAAGCACAAAAGAACGAGAAAAAGACTCCAAAAATACGACAGAATTTGGACTTGTCAATAACTCACTTGAATTGACATTAGAGATCTCATATGCACTAGATTTGGTGTTCTGCAAATTGTTTGAATTTTTGCAAAAAAACAAAAAACATTGAAAATATGTTCTTGCCTATGCACCGAACTCGGCGCGTAGGTGCAGATGTGCGGCGGGCGAGATAAGAGCACGCGCGCGTCCTTGGGTGCGCAGGCCTGGCGCGCGGGCAGCCCATGGGCGCGCATGCTCAGAGGTACTATCCTCCGGCGCGCAGGGCCCAACGTGCGCATTGTCCCGGACACGCAGGCCCCAACACGTGCCTTGTCTCCAGGGGCACAGGGCAAGTTGATACTTGGTGTTCTTACCTGCGTACTGGACCTGCGCGCCGTAGGTCCAGTGCGCAGGTAAGAACCATTTTTTCCCACCAAAATGAATAAGGAAATATAAAAAAAATGGCGGCATATCTCCAGCATTGACATCGGCGGTTCTCAGGTGCCGGAGATGATATTTTCAGAAATGAGGAGGGGAGAGAGAAATTGATAACTTTTTATTTTTATTTTTATTCTCTATTTTTTTAGTTAGGGGTATTTTAGTCCAAAGTAGCTAAAATAAATATGTTAAAAAATAAGTGGCTAAAATAAATTTTTAAAGTTTATTTGACTAAAAAAAGTTAACTCTATAATATATATATATATATATATATATATATATATATATATATATATATATTCGCAGTGAACTTGGTGACACAATGCTGCATTTTTCATATAGATACAACATTTACTTATTCCATTTTAGGAAATCCTTTAATCATATATATCGACCCCAACAACACGTTTAACACCAAACCTGCACAATGAAAAAGCATGCAAATTAACATTGAGAAAAAATCACAATTAATAATTTTAAAACTAAAATTCTTAAAAAATAATTATAAAACTAAACTGAACCAAGAAAAAATAAAATAAAAACGAGTGACGCAACTTCCATATAGACAGTGCCCACAAGAGTGTGTGTGCGTAGGATAACAAAACTACATATGGAAAATGATCAAATGTAAATATGATCCTAGTGTGTAAATTATGGATTGATTATATCATTTGGATCTTGTTACATGTATGGTTATGATTAGTTTTTATTTATTTTATATTTTATATTTACATTGTGAAAAAAATCATTTTTATCACGCATAATTAATCAATATCTTAATAAATCTTTCTTTCCTTACCTCAAGGCATTTTCACCTTTTGCAATATTTGTGCGGCGCGGTATATTTTCAATTTCGCAAAAGCTCCTGTGCATAAGATGTATATGAGACGGTCAACGCGTTGACTCGGTCAAAGCGTTGACCAAAAAAATTGTGAAAATTGGTGATACTTTTTAGGGATACAATTGATACTTTTTTTAATTTTGAATGATACTTTTTAGTGTGTCAATTGATACTGATTTTAACAGTTTTTTTCTTTATTTTTTTTATTCTGCACAATACTTTTTATTGATACAAATGATACTTTTTAGCCTTTGAAATGATACTTTTCAGTATTATGAATGGTACTAATTTTGACGGATTTTTTGGTCAAAGCATTTACCGGATCAACACGCGTTGACCCAGTCAACGCGTTGACCGTCTCATGTACATCTTATGTACAAGAGACTTGCCCTTTCAATTTTTTCACTATCAAACATTTATCAATTTATTTAGTGAAGCATAATCATCAATTTTATTTATGTATGTGATTGTTATCTTTTTTTTCATTTTATTTTTCTTTTATATTGTAATATGTTTATTGTAGGTTATCGTTTAGTTTTTATGTTTCATAATATTTAATTATCATAATGATTATCTCAATGAATTTTCATTTATTGTTTATTGAACTTGTGTCTTAATGACAATAAGGGATTTTCGTGTCTTCAATTTAGATTAAGAAAAAGTTAGATTTTTTTTATAATTTTAATTCAATGTGAAATTTGAACTGAATATTAGTGTTTTTTCGTGATTATGCTTAAATTATTTTTTTTGATGCTTTAATAATTGATTATGTTAAGTTATTGTATAATTACCTTTTGAATATTAATGGTTTTTTATGGTATTAGTGGTTTTTTTGTCGTTGGTATAAGTCTCAATTTTTAGTTCATTTTATTCTAATTATTTATTCGAGCATATTATCAATGCTTTAATTTATTAATAGAAAAAAAATCAAATAATAGGAAAAAAAACATTTGTTGGAAAAAAAAGGAAAACACAAGAATATAAAAAGCATAAAACATGTAATTTCATAAAAAAAATCAAATAATAGGGAAAAAAGCATTTGTGATGAAAAAAGAAAAAGCAAAAAGCATATAATTTAATAAAAAAATTCAAATAACAAAAAAAAAATCATTGTAACGAAAAAACACAAAGCATGTAATTTAATAAAAAAAAACCAAATATCTTAAAAATGCATTTGTAACCGAAATAAAAAAAAAACAAGAAAACACAAGAATAATAAAAAAAGCACAAATGTAATTTAATAAAAAAAAATCTAATATTATAAAAAAGACATTCGTAATGAAAAAAATTACATAACACATGTAGAGTATTTGAGCATAATATTAATGCTTTTTTTTGTGTCTACGTTTGAAAGCATAGTTTTTTCATCATTTTAATTAAGTTATTTAGTTTCTTAATTTGTAGTTTTATGGATTAAAAAAATTACTAAGATTTTAATAAAATAAATTAAATTCAGTAATAATTTGAACATAATATAAATTAATTTTTTGTGCTAATACTTAGTTTTGTTTGTTTTCATGATTCATAAACTGATTACGTTAGGTTATTGTAAATTCATTTGTTGAATATTGATTATTTTTTTAGTGAATGAATTCTGATTTTGTAGTTGATAATGATCAACTGGATATATATATATATATATATATATATATATATATATAGGGATGAGATATGGTGAGAACCGGGAACCGATCCCATCCGTCCATTCTGGAATATCAACGCTCCAGATCAAAGCAGATTTTCGGTGTCAATCTTGTAATAACAATGAAAACTTTAAATTCACGCGTTTCATTAAGGGTAAAATTGGAACAATTGACTTTTAAAAAAAGTGACATCATCATATTTTGAAAAAATTCTTAAAAACTTTAAATGATCAGAATTTATTCATTTTTAATCGGATTTATGCAAATCTTATATCAAATTAAAGCTCTTTTCATACTCTTTCATTTAAGATCCATATTTCATATGTTTATTTGAAAAAAATAGATGAAAAATACAAAAAATCATTTTTAGGCATAATTTTCACACAGAGTAACCCTAGATTTATATTAGCATGTTGTATACAATGTTTTAGCATGACCTATATAACATTTTAGCATATTGTGTAATACATTTTAGTGGGTGATATTATGAATATATTTCTAACAATTTTATATAAACACCTACACCTATATAGATACTACAAAATGAAAAATACGAGTTGATGATAAAAAAAAAAGAATGAGAAAGTGAAGCAGCGAATGAGATGACTGACAACTAAGAAAGAAAATGCGTAAATATTTTCCGAAACGTGATAAAGTTTATGAGAGTAAAATATGTGCTGCAATTCTAAGTGCAGACAGTAACATACAAATTTAGCCTCCTACTTCGCTCATTTTAGCCTCATTCATTTCTCATTTTAGCTTGTGTTGATAAACAAAATATGGAACGATGATTTCATTGGAATGAAACACAATACACCCAATTTGGGGACAGTGAACCCTAATGAGAATCTCATAATTACTAATTGGGATCAGATGAGCCCTAATTGGAACGTAATAAACCCTAATTGGGAATGGTGAACCATAGTGAAAAATGTCACAACAAATTTAGCCTCCTACTTCGCTCATTATATCCCCATTCATTTCTCATTTTAGCATGTTCTGATAAACAAAATATGTAACGGTGATTTCATTGGAATGAAACGCAATATACCTTATTTGGGGACAGTGAACCCTAATGAGAATCTGATAATTACTAATTAGGATTAGATGAGCCCTAATTGGAACGTAATAAGCCCTAATTATTAACGGTGAACCCTAGTAGAAAATGTCACATCAAATTTAGCCTCCTACTTCGCTCATTTTAGCCTCATTCATTTCTCATTTTAGCATGTTCTGATAAACAAATATTGAACGGTGATTTCATTAGAATGAAACGCAATACACCCTATTTGGGGGCAGTGAACCCTAATGGGAATCTGATAATTGCTAATTGGAACGTAATAAACCATAATTGGGAACGGTGAACCCTAGTGGAAAATGTCACATCAAACTTAGCCTCCTACTTCGCTCATTTTAGCCTCATTCATTTCTCATTTTAGCATGTTCTGATAAACAAAATAAACAATGGGAATCTGACAACGCTTCCGTTATTTTAGCATTATATTCTAAACGGTAATTATGGTTAATAAAACTTAATAGTAATATAATTACCGCAAAGGAAATGTCATAAATACTTTTATTAAAAATCTTATATATTCTTAAAAATGAATGTGTTGAAAACAATTCACAAGCATGGTAAAACATGATATTAAACTATTCCCAATCACTATAATAACATCAAACTGGATAGTTCCTAGTATCATGATTTGACAACTTGTGGCAATTGTTGCACATTCTGAGTAAGTTGTTCTCATTTCTCTTCCTTGCCTCCTTCGTAGAATTGCTCAAACATCATTGTCTTGCTATGTGAAGTAGAATCTTCCATATTACCATGTAAGTAATCTTACCACGGTCACTAGAAACAGAAGAAGCTGACACATTAAAATCAAAAACTTCTAAACTGAACAAGGTAAAAAATATATAATAATACAATCACATCAAGAGATGTTCAGACACACAAATTGATTTTTAGCATTAGGTATGTACCATTCTAGCATCATGCAACATACATTTTAGCACCAAAGTATTCTAATATTTACATGGGTGTCTGTAATATTGTGTAGCCAAGTCACAAACACACACACACACACACATAAGAAAAAAATAAAAAAAGCAAATCATGATTTGTATGACATGTTTCACAGAGTGCAGTAGAAATAACATTAAACCAGCTTGTTATGATGCTAAAACATATGTGACGATGGGCTAAAACGAATACATTAACATGTTAAAACATATGTGACAACAGGCTAAAACGAATACATTAACATGCTAAAACAAATAAACAGATCAAATTAATGCATATTCTGTATATTCTCGTACTAAACCCTAGGATTCCTAACAATTAGAAAACAACTGATACAACACAAAACTGAACGAAACAGATCAAATCAGTCAAACACAAAAACGTAAATACAACATCGTAATGAACTCCAATAGAACGAACTGTAAAATCAATGCAGGTACAACGCATTGCGAAATTAATCAACATTAAAATTTCAAAACTAAATCAAACAATGCAAAATAAAAACCATACCTGGAGTCTCCATCGAATCACAGATGTAGAAACTTCACGATAAATAGATAATTACAGAAATAAAATGATGTCAAGAAATAAAAAAATGCGATCCAAACGCAGATTAGGAACGATGAAGATGCAGAAGATGAAGTAAATTAGAGAGAGAGAGAAGAGAAATGGATTAATGATAAATACGGAAAAAAAAATCTGAAGAAAGAAAATTTAATTACTGAATTACTATATTACCCTCCCCTCCAACAAAGTTGCCGAAAATTACAGGAATGTCACCGCCCATCCACTTAAATCTGATTTAATCTGGGTCATCCAGATTGAGTCAAACAAAGATTGGGATTGGTTCCTAGTTCCCACCTGGGGAAGGGTTCTCATTTGAACCCTTCCCAATATATATATATATAGGGGTGGGGTTATATAAAAATAACCCCTTGTGTGAGAAATGATAACACATCTCACACTACGCATCCAACAAAAACCAAAGGTCCAGATTTGCTGAAAAAGACGGTGGCAATTCTGTAATATTTGAATTTTTTTTCGCGCGGGGGTATTAATGTAATTTGATAATTCTTATAAAAATCGCGGAGGATTTGATAACAGATCGTTATGCTAACGAAGTATTATCATCATGCTAACGAAGCATTATAGTTATGCTAATTAAAGTTTTCAAATATTATCAGCGAAAAAATATTCTAAATATTAATTATAAACCTAATTTGATTTAATAAACCCTAATTAAATGGAAAAAATAATAATTGGATGAAACAGATAGTAAGCTTGATTATCTTCTTTTTTCTATCCTAATTAGATGAAATAAACATTGATTGGATGTGGTAAACCCTAAATGAGTTGGAATAAATCATAATAATAATATATTTGTACTACGTTAGCATTATGGTTTTGCTTCGTCAGCATTGCGAATACACTATGTTAGCATATGACAATACTCTGTCAACATACTTTATAAACTATAATTGGATGGGATAAATCATAATAATCAATTAAGAACTATAAATAAAAAATTAAATTTTAAAAAAATAATCATAATTAGATGAAATAAACCATAATCGAGATTAAATAAACCATAATTGAGATTTAATAAACCCTAATAAATTTATACTACGCTATCATTATGATAATTATTTGTTAGCACAACGAATACATTATGTTAGCATATGACAAATGCTTCGTTAGCATACGTTATCATATGTTATCATAATGCTGACGAAGAATTATTATATGCTAACGAAAGCATTTACAACCTGGGCATGCGTAAAAAAATTTCTTTTTTATTTTTCGTTCATATTTTTATCTAAATATAGTCTTTCGACATCTTAAATGAAAGAGCATGAAGAGAGCTTTAATTTGATATATTTTTTGTGTACATTGGATTACAAATGAGCAAGTTATGGTCGGTTAAAGTTTTTAAGATTTTTTTTTAATTGCTGACATCATCATTTTTAATGGGTTTGGACGAAAATAGTCATCCTTCCTTTATTTTTTGCCCTATTATTTATGAAATTGCCACCTTAAATCTCAACCA
Organism: Perilla frutescens; assembly: GCA_026008535.1. Classification (NCBI taxonomy): domain Eukaryota; kingdom Viridiplantae; phylum Streptophyta; class Magnoliopsida; order Lamiales; family Lamiaceae; genus Perilla; species Perilla frutescens. Next base: position 38,031,698 of record BRKX01000006.1, on the reverse strand, counting down.
TTGGATCATTAAATTGGATGGTATAAGATGGGTTCTCATTTCTCACACCAACAAAGTATTCTCATATGATCCATATCCTATATATATATATATATATATATATATATATATATTAACCCTTATAATTACACGTTTCTCAATTAATTGAGTTCTAAAAGATACAAAAAAAAATACTTGGATAAAATCATATCATACTGAACAACAACGTACTCGCCTAAAAAAAAAACAAAAAACTCGTAAAAATTACTTACCAAAAATTACAGTTGCATAATTATAAAAGATGCACACTTCTGTAGGACGGTCTAACGGGTAATTTCCGTTAGACGGATCCTAAATCTGACCAAGATCTAATTTTTTTCTTTTCTTTTTCCTTTTTTTAGGCAGCCCCACCCCACCCAATCCCCACCCTGACCCGATCCCCATCCCCACCCCAACTCCCTCTCTCTACGTTGAACTCTCCTTCCTTTTTTTTTGCCAGTTTTTCTCCCCCCACCCCACCCTACTCCCAACTACCCCTCTCTAGCAACACACACGGTAAGTTTTTTTTTGGCAGTTTTTGTTTTCTTTTTTTTTAGCAGTTTTTCTCCTTTTTGTTCGGCTCCAATTTACGCTTCACTACGAAGAGTTAGAAGTTGTGTGTTTTTTTGTAATGATTTTATTAATAATACTTCATCCATAATTAATGATACTTTTGTAACAGCCCGGTCCCGAGATAGGGATTAACGAATGGGGACAGGGTGTTATTAAGGGATTATTGAATAAGACGAAAGTTTAACAAAGAAAGTTTTGGGGATAAAGATATACTTTTGAAAGATAGGCGACGATACTCGGGTTTACTTAATTAAGAAAGAAACACACTTTTGCGGAACTAAACGGCTAACTAAACAGATACCAACATGCACAGACCCATTTACAGGTCCAAACAGATAGACAGATACCAATTTGAACAAGCCTCGTCATAGGCGAAGGAAATACATGCTCAAGAAGTAGGAATAAAACTGAATATGCATCACTTATATATATATATATATATATAGATAATCAAATCTTGGAGAATATCCGTAGAATCTTGATAAACATAATTGAACTTGAAAGTACTTGGAAAAAGTGTATCAGAGTAGCAGAAACATCATGGGGTTCCAAAAAGAAACTTATATAATAGTAAAACAATATTGGCAGTCAACCCACATCTACAGCCACCATCATCCTCAGCATCTCAACCTGAAAACATTTGAAAAAGAGGGGGCGTGAGCACTAATGTACTCGTTTTAATAAAAGCTTCTTTGATAACTCAAGAAATATCCAATAATAACCTGGCGGTATATGGAGAGCAAAACGCAAAAGCCCTCTCCATATCTGCAAAACCTTTTCTTTACTTTTGGGCCCAACCTTGGCTCAAACCTGATGTCAACTGTACCCTTAGGCATGCCATAGGATAGAAGAGGGGTTACCTCAAATATCCTCCCGAGTATGCGAGTGGAATACCCAGCAGTGACTCTCTTTAATGATCAAAGATCATGAACTCTGAGCTCAATCCTGGTTATAGAGCTATATTCTTCCTTTCTCAACCTTAATCCTTAATTTCTTAGCTTCCTTAACCTTACTAGAATTATTGAGCTTAGAGCAACGTCTAAGGCTAATATTTTACTTAAGCATTACTTTGGCCTATAAGGGATTTATCACTACCCTAAAAGGCAATGCTTAATTAGCTAAATAAACTTTAGCAGAATCCAACATTCAGATACGAAGAAATGAACGTGCATAATCATAAATTGCAATTAAAGCAATTCTAATTACCTCATGCTAGCATAAACAATACTTAAACAATTCTAACATTTCTAAACATGCTCGAGAGCTCAATCAACATATAATATTTTTCCTTTTCTTCCTTCCTTGTACAGAGATCAATCAGGCAGAGCAAAATATTTTATTGGATATTTCATTTGTCTTATATGCTTCTAGAGCTTATTAGCTCAAACTTTAGATGAGTATAGATTTACCCACCTCGATTACTGGACAGAAGATGAAGCAACGAGTTGATGATCCTTCTCTGAATTCCTACGAGGCTCACTTCCTCCTACAAAAGTCGAATCATCGACTTAGCGGCCTTCTTCGAATAAATTAACTATCTAAAGCGAGAAATAATGACATCTAACTCGAAGACTAGAATCTAAGACTTATTTACAGATTGCACGACTTTACGACTTCATAAATTTTGAGAAGAATTTATTTATAGAACATCACGTCTTGATTTCTCGATTTTTAGACGGAGAATAACTTGAATAGATTACTCGAAATAAATCGGAAATATCTTGATTGCTTTTCTAAAATTTAATCTTGAAAAATAACTTGGAAATAACACGACTTGAAAAGCTTGAAAAGCTCGAGAAGAGGGTATGGAAATAGCCGGAAAAGAAACGGCGGAAAACAACACGGAGAAAGGGGCGCCGCGGCGCACATAGGCACCGGCGGGCTGCCCCACCGCCGCGGGGCACATGAGCCCCGGCGGGCTCATGTTGGCCGAGGGGGGTGCAGCGCGGCGGCGCACCCCCTCCCCCACGGGGCTCCCTCCCTTTCTCTCTCTTCAGCCTAATTCTGGGCGATCTTCAACTGGGTTCTTCGTGTTCGTTGATTCTTCGACGAACACGAAGAACACGAAGAACAATTAACCCGAAATTTCTTAAAAACAACATACTTGAAATTAACATGCAACAACATGCTTTAACTTTTAAAAAGAATTTTGGCATTATAACGGCGTAAACACGATAATCCTCTTTAAATATTTAGAATAACGATGAAATTTCTAAATATAGCTTGAACGGAATTTAAGCGGAATAAACGGGGCTAATCTCAAGAATAATAACGACAGGAATAAAGCGAGAAATATAACGTAAACGTTATTAACTTGGAACTTCAATAAAAATTGAAATACGACTTAGACGGAAGGTAAACGAGCAATAATGAAGAACGCGAAGAACGTAAAGAATGGAAAGTAAATGCGGAATTTAAAGACGGAAAAATAAATGGAGATCGAGACCGACGAACAAGAATGGACGGGGTTAGGTGCGTCGAAGGAAGGTGGCTAGCTCGGCGTCTCGTCGAGTTGCAACGGCGGCAGAGCCGCCCGCTACAACCCAACGGCGCCTCTAGCACCTTCCCTCACCGCATCCCTTCCACGCCACTCCGCTCGTTGTCTTGCAGAACACTCACGAAGAACGCTTTTTACTTCGACAGAACTTTCTCGGCTCTCACGAGCTTTCCCACTCTTTATGAAGTGAAATGGATAGAGATGAGCAAATGAATGCAAAGGGGTGGCCTTGTATTTATAGAAAAAGCTTTGGCTTCCAAGGGAAGCCACTTTAGTGCAAGAATACTGCAAAAGTTACCCCGAGTTCGGCTAAAGGTTGCTTTATTCGATGTCGAGATCCAAATGACTTCAGACACGAAATCTAAAAATACCGAGAGACTCGTTGGCTCAAATACTAGTGAACCAACTTGATTCGTGAAAAAGACGGGGTCGCCTGAAGAAAGATGAGCAAAGATTCCCTTTTTGGAATTACTTTTTACTATTCATTCAGACTGACAGATTTTGCTCTTGAGCGTTCGATTGACCTTAGAATGGAAATCCGTGAACGCCAACGGAATCCTTGAGTCATTTCCCATAAGAAGGGCCTGACAGAACTAGACTCGGATCAACGAGGAGGATTTCGTAAATTTCTCAAAACACGAACGCACGCAAAAGTTACTATTCATTCACCTTTTAAATACGTTTTTCATCACTGGGAACTCAAATGACTTCAGAATTAAAATTCGAAAACACCGGCATACTCTTTAAGTTAAAACCTTTCTAACGAGACCACGAATGGCCATAAAAAAATTAAGATCAGATTTTCCGAAAAGACGATCTGCACGAAAACTGACCCCTAAAGTCGTGACTAACATCTGACCTTTATTAACCTTGATTAAACTTATTCCTTAACTTATTAATTATCATTAAGAATCCTCTAATCCTTAATCGAAAAATCTGGGGTATTACAACTTCACATCAATGTTAATTATACTTTACCGGATAAAAGTTATATTTTCATTAAAATGAAAATTACCAATGATTAAGCATTAATTATTAAATTAAAAATAAAGAAGTATCATTAATTATGAAGTAAGTATCACTATTAATAAAAAATAAAGCATCACTAATATAATGAGTAATTATTACTATCATGTTCATTTTTTGAATTGCAACATTTTCTTTTAAGTAGCTAATTATTCAATTTTTGAATTGCAATATGTTTGAACTGATATTTTTCTTTATAATTAGTGATACTTTCTTCGGCAATTAGTGATACTTTTCTTCTAATTAGTGATATTTTCTTCTACAATTAGTGATACTTTCTTCTGCAATTAGTGATACTTTTCTTTCTAATTAGTGATACTTTCTTCTGCCTTTAGTGATACTTTTCTTCAATTAGTGATACTTTCTTTGCAATTAGTGATACTTTTCTTCTAATTAGTAATACTTTTATTTTTTGCAATTAGTGATACTTTCTTCTGTAATTAGTGATATTTTTCATCTAATTAGTGATAATTTCTTCTGCAATTAGTGATACTTTTCTTTCTAATTAGTGATACTATCTTCTGCAATTAGTGATACTTTTCTTCAATTAGTGATACTTTCTTTTGCAATTAATAATACTTTTTTTCATAGTAATGATACTCGATCCATTTTACCCCATAAATAATGATATTCATATGTGAGTTAATAATACTTCACCTCATAAATAATGATACTTTGGTTAATGATATACTCCACTCATAGTTAATGATACTGGCACACCCGTCGTTTAGGTGTGCAAAATACACTTGCGGGCAAATGGTCCACAAATGCTTAATATGCCCTCAACGGCTAGTATAGCTTAGTGAAGACGGATGTCGATCCCACGATGAGTGTTTTAACCTTCTGTCTTTTCTTAGTTTCAGTTTGGGTTTTCAGTGTCACTCTAAAAACCTTGCTAATAAACTTAAACTAACTAAATGCTGAAAAGGAAATCACAAAAGAAAATATCAGTAATAAAAGTGCTCAAGTCAAAGCATCAAGTCATTTGGTAGGTATGCGCAATCCCGGGCAAAACACATGTAATTACCACTACTACCCATTGTGCCTACACTAGCAGAAAGGTCAACAACCGAATCCCTATGGCCAAATATGGGTAATTGTCACTTTGAGGGTTAACCGATTATAGGAAATGGATACGATCGGCCACTCCCCAATCACTTCTTACATTATATCGTCTAGATGATACGATCGGCACCTAGGGACCTAACTATACAGGAACCTAAGGAGAGAATCACACAAAGGTTTTGCAAGCATAGCAGCTTTGAGGGCAAAAGCGACCCGATTCTAGTAGGTTTGACATGGTCTTGTGCCTGCATATACTACTCAATCTCAACTACCAAGGCTGTCACCCCCGGACTTGTTACTATACGGGTATCGAGGCATGGGTCACCTATACACTCCCACGTAACTAACACTAGCACCAGTTAATCAGAAATGCGCGCTTTCATCTCCAACCACCCTTTACCTATGTCTAAGTGAAAAACAAGTTAAGATTGTGAACCCTTAAGGCTTTAAAGTCCGATTACCTCATGCACATATTCTACCCTTAGACCATTACTTTGACTTGAACAGTGGATACTTAGCCACTAAACATAGAAACGAAAGTAAAAGAAATGATAAAAGACATCTTACTTGGAAAGGAAATAACTTGATTAACTTTTGGGCCCAACCCCAGTTTTGCCAACAAAAACAACTGAACTACCTCTCCGCGGGTAAATCTCCAGCTTCAGGCAGTCAGATTATCCAGTAAATAAACTAAATATGAAAATGAAAAATTGTATCTTGAGGTGCGAAAAACCGACCCCCTCATATGAAAACAGATAAAAGTATTTATAGCAACTGAATTAAGGCTTCACGCAGCCCATATCTCACCCACGCAGGGGTTCTTGCACTCCTCTACTTCCCCATTTTATGCTCAACGTTCTTCCTAGAATTTAGGAAGGATAGCAACAAACCCTAGCATCTCCAACGGCTTTCTGGTGTCCCCACTTCCTTCCCAACGTGTGTAGACCTCCCCAAGACTCGGAACTGACCGCCACATCACCTCCACGTGCATATAGGAACTGTCCCGCGATCTTGTTGCGCAATTCTCGCAACAACTTTGACTGGGTCCTCGGCAGGCAAATCAGTCCTTTGTGCCCTCAGCATAAATAGCACCTGTCTGTGCCTATTGTGGTGGTTTTATGCCCTCAGCCTCCTGCAATCAGCTTTACCCCCAAAACTAGACTAGACTCTATACTAAACACTTAAAAAGGGTGTAAAAAGATAAAGGTAAAAGCACGAATTTGAGTCTTCATCAAACCCACACACTTGGACTATACTTGTCCTCAAGTATGAATGTAAATTTAACTCAAAACAACAAAACAAAACAGAAGACTCAAATGACTCAAAACAAGACAACACAGCAAATGAATCATAAGTTGATAAAGGGCATAACAGTTGAACATAATGATGCAGGCAAATCGAATCAATCAAACTCAGGCTACTATTGAAGTGTACACTCAGCTCGCCTTTTTCTCGAGTGTTTAGGTTAAGTGTTTACTCTCAACAATTCCACCAAATCATCCTCAACAAACTTGCAAACACCTTGTATAAACAGTTTACGATGTTCATATGCATGCATATCAAAAGGTCTTGTGGGGGTTGTAATGGGGCATGCGGATCAAGGTTGGAAATATTTAGGAACTGGCTACCTTTCATATCATTTGGGCAAAATCAGCACTGGCAGCTCTGTGCCCACATAACAACCTGGGAAACCATTTTTATTCATACACTTATTTTTTCATTTTCTCTCTTTTTTCTCTTTTTTTTTCTTTATTTTCTTTCTTTGTGCCCATTTCTGGCACCCTGTCATTATTTGGCTTAAACCATACTACCAGTACGAGCATAAAAGGTTTCATTCCCAGTCATAAGATACTCTTTAAAGAGAGATTTTTCAGAATGCAGGTCATGAACAAATTAGCAGGCTCAAATAATGGCAGCAATGGGAAGCATTTATCAGTGAATAATATGGCCAAATAACGATGAAAGAAATTGCCTTAGTCATCTAAGCATGCATGAAATCAGGTTTGACAGGGCATAAGCAAGTAAGCATCAAAATGAGGTGGTGGAATTTAAACACACAGAAAGAAGTCGCAAATGTTACTTTGGGCTCAAAGCTCACTGGGTAGTTATATATTGCTTTCACATGCGATTGATTAATTCCATCTGCCTAACAATTTATGTCCAAATATGCCCAATGTCAATCTATGACTCATATGCTATAGACTCAACATGCACACACAAAATAAAAACAAAACAAACACAACGACCTAGGCATATCCCTCCCACACACTTGCTGTGCAAAGTACCCTTGCAGGCACAAGCATTAATGTGGGTTAGATATGCCCAAAACGGACTCTATATACACAGACGCAAATGTACAAAGACAACAATAAACACACAAACAAAAATAAAAAACAAATCCTAAACTACTGGGGATAAAGCATGATTTAAGGAGAGGAGGGGTAGTCTAACCCGAGATGAACACAAATGTTCTGTAAGGCTTTCTCAACCCTTTCGAGCTTCTTTGAATCTGCATTGCTCTGTGCCCTGCTCGGTCCTTCCTGTGCCCTGGGCGATCCTTCTTGTGCCTTGGGGGCCTTTCTCTTGTCAAAGTATGTTGGTTCATCAAAAGGGAGGAAGTATGGGGTGTTTTCTTCAGTGATCCCAACTAGCTGCATCCGCTCCAGCCTCTGGGTATCGAGATACTCTGTTGCTTCGTCAAGCTCTGGGTAACCTTCGAAGATGTCGTCGAGGTCGTCTCCTTTCAATCCTTCAAACAACCTAGCCACGAACATGCCCAAGGCTACAACAGTTGCTCTGGTGTTTTTGGTTTGAGCCTGCAATTGAATCGCCAGAATGTAGCCGAGGTTGACCTTCCACTTATGCACCATGTTCCACAATAGGAACACCTCCTGCTGCGTGACTTGGCCTGTGCCATCTTTGCGCCCATAAAGGTTGAATGCCATCCATCTATGGCAAATCGGGAGGGTGTGGTCAGAGATGTGCTTGTCCTTGCTTGAGCCCGAAAGATAGAAGCCCTTGCCTCCAATTTCCTCCCACCGTTGCTGAATGTTTCGACTCCAGTTGTCGCCAACACTGGTTGCTGCTTCTTTGTACCACTTCGAATGAACATCTTTTGGTTGGATAAAATCCAACATTAGATTCAATCCTGAGATTGACATGTTATAGCTCTCTCCAGCTATGTAGAAGTTCACAACTCCAGGCGTCTCCAGACCAAAGCCCTGCACTGGTGTAAACTCATATGAGGAAAGAAATTCAATGGTGAAAGAGGGGCGTACCGTGTTCCTCCAGCTAAGTACTTGCTCCCAACCGATGTTGGCAAAGTATTCATACACTTGGTCCATGACTCCAAGTGTATTCAGCGTGCTGTCATGAAGAACATACAGGGGCAGCTGCTTCTTCTTGTTCAATCTCTCGACAATTCCTTGTCTCGAGCTGCTTGGATCATCATTTTCCTCCTTCGCCGAGCGGCGGGGAAGGGTTCTGATTGGCACCCTGCCTTTTGTTCCCTTTTTCACCTTTGCGGGCACATAGGTTTGAACTGGAGCTGGGATAATTTGAATTTCCGATTCCACTTCCTCGCTGTGCACCGACTTCTCTTCCTCTTCCTCGTGGGACTGCTCCACATCTAGCTTTCTCTTGGTGGGGGGCTTCTCTTGTTTCTTCGATTCCTTGTTGACTGGCTTCTTTGCTTCCTTGCTGGTTGACTTGGTTCCCTTTTGCTTGCTCTTAACCTTTCGGGCACATCGGGACCCTTGCTTTGGCTTGGTTCCCTTTGTGCCTCTTTCGCGACCTCCTGTGGTTTTGCCTTCTTCGACTTCTTCTTCTTTGTGGGTGGATCTGGTTGTGTCTGTTTCGACTGCTCAGACTGGCTGTGGGCATTCTCAGATGTAGATCCCTCTGAAGCCGCTTTATCTTCTTCCGACGATTCTTCTTTCTCTTCCTCCTGTTCTGGTTCATTCTCCTTCTCCTCTTGCTGATCTTGCTCTAGTTTCTCCTCCTCCTTGTCTTCTTCTTCCAAGCTCTCACCTTCAGATTCACCAATGCCTTTCCCGTCCTTCTCTGGCTCTTTCTCCGGCTCCGACTCATTTAATTCTTCGCTGGGTTGGGGTGTCGGCGGCTTCTCCGGAGTTGGTGGTTTTTCAGGTGTTGGTGTTGGGTCAGGGCTTTGCCCAGCTTGTGGTGCGCTTTGGGGTTTGCCCTTATCAGCTTCCACTTTCTTCTTCTTCGATGCACCACCTTTAGCCTTCGTCGGTGCTCTCTTCTTCTTCCCTGCTTGTGGCGGCGGGAGCGGTGGTTGTTATGGTGGAATGGTCTGGATCGGTGAGGGGTTTAGAACTGGTTCAGAGCTTTGTTTCGGTTCCTCGGGCTGGGTTGACTGGGTGGTCTGTGTTGTTTCTTGCGATGAGTCACCGGCGTTGCGGGCACTGCGCCTTGTGCCTCGCTTGGCGGTTTCTCCAGTTTTCTTTGTAGTCACCATTTTTTGCTTGACAAGGGTTTGGGAAATTTGTGAGGTAGGGTTTTCTTTGCTTGATCTGTGAGAAATCGAGAGAGTGGGGGGTATTTGAATGCTTAAGGGGACGTGAGGTGTTGTGAGGGTGGTGGGTTTGTGTAGCGAGATTCTGGCCGAGAATATAGGAGAAACGGTTGTGCCTAATTTTGAGAAAATTAGGGAATTTTGAATTGGAGAAGAAGATATGTTTGAAATTCAAAATGATTATCTGTATATATCATATCCCCTTCACTCCCCTTGTTTTCGGTCTCCATTCTCAATAATCATCACATTGCATGGGAAAAACCAACCGTTTCTGCAGCTACTTTTTCGTGTCAAATCAGTCAAATCAGCTATAGTACCCACCCACACACTTAAACCTTGCTGTGCCCTGCATGTTACTTTGCCCACAGTGATGTGTTTCCAGTCTTTGCCTTCCTGCAGCGTTAACTCACAAACAAAATACAAATAACAAATATAATTGAAATTAAAGCAAGTAAACAAACCGGGTTGCCTCCCGTCCAGCGCCTTTGTTTAAGGTCTTTGGCTCGACCTTGTTGTGCCTTCAGTAGTACTCAGGAGTGCTCAAAACTTGGGTTTCTGCCCAAGTTTCCTTTTTTTGTTCAAAATAAGGTTTCACCCTTTGACCATTAACTCGAAACTCGCACCCATCTTTTGGATTTACCAGGTCAATTGCTCCACTTGGGTGTTGATGTTGCACCAGATAGGGGCCCATCCATTTTGACTTCAATTTGCCCGCATGCAATTTGAGCTTTGAGTTAAACACGAGTACCTTTTGCCCACAGAGCAACTGTTTGCCTCTTGCGAGTGCATCGTGGTATCTCTTGGTCCTTTCCTTATACATCACAGCATTATCATAGGCCTCGGACCTCAACTCTTCCAATTCTTGGATCTGCAACTTCCTTTCAATTCCAGCGCATCCATTATCGAAATTCAATTTCTTGATTGCCCAAAATGCTTTATGCTCCATTCCCACAGGCAAATTGCAATACTTTCCGAAAACCGGCCTATAAGGAGACATCCCAATAGGTGTCTTGTAGGCTGTGCGATATGCCCACAGAGCATCTTCCAAGTGATTGCTCCAGTCTTTGCGCTTTGGTCCAACAACTTTCTCCAGAATATTTTTGATCTCCCTGTTTGAGACTTCTGCTTGTCCATTTGCCTGGGGGTGATATGCCGTAGTAACCTTGTGTGTGACCCCATATTTTGCCATCATCTTCTTTATGACTGAGTTGCAGAAATGAGTCCCTTGATCACTAATCAGGACTTTGGGCATTCCGAAGCGACATAACACATTTGCCCTCAGGAACTTCACCACTGTATTTGCATCGTTCGTTGGAGTGGCTTTTGCTTCCACCCACTTGGACACATAATCTACAGCCAGGATAATGTAGAGATTATTACCTGACTTGGGAAATGGTCCCATGAAATCTATGCCCCATATGTCGAAGACTTCCACGGGCATGATAGGTGTTTGTGGCATGGCCTCTCGAATAGAAATATTCCCAGTCATCTGGCAATTCTTGCACTTCTTCACAAATATATAAGCATCCCTGAATAATGTAGGCCAGTAAAATCCTCCATCTAGTATTTTCCTTGCTGTTCTTCGTGGGCCGAAGTGACCTCCACATGCATTGTTATGGCAGAACTTCAAGATGTCAAGAACCTCATCATCATTGACGCACCTCCTTATGACTTGATCGGCTCCAATTTTCCAAAGAGTTGGTGCTTCCCAAAGATAGAACCTGCACTCCTGCTTCATCTTATTCCTTTGGTAGTTATTCAAACCAACTGGAAACTGCTTTGCGACCAGATAGTTCACTATGTCGGCAAACCATGGCTCTCTTGCCGTTTTGCCCACAACCTCGTACAAATGCTCATCTGGAAAATTCTCAGTGATTTCCTCTTTGCCCTCAACCATCAGACGGCTGAGACGGTCTGCAATCAGATTTTCTGCCCTAGTTTTGTCTTTGATCTGCACATCGAACTCTTGCAAGAGCAATATCCACCTTATGAGTCTTGGCTTTGACTCCTTTTTAGACAGTAGGTACTTCAGAGCTGTGTGATCCGTGTAAACAATCACTTGTGCCCCCAGCAGGTAGGAACAAAACTTCTCAAAAGCGAACACTACTGCTAACAGCTCCTTCTCCATGGTGGTATAGTTGCGTTGCGCGGCATTTAATGTCTTAGAGGCATAATAGATAACATAGCTCTCTTTGCCTCTTTTCTGGCCCAAAACTGCTCCTACGGCAAATCCGCTGGCATCACACATCACCTCAAATGGCATTCCCCAATCCGGAGGTTGGATAATGGGGGAAGATACCAACATATTCTGTAATGTATGAAAAGCCTTCTTGCAGTCATTATCAAAGTCAAATTTTACTTCCAATTGTAGCAGGTTTGTGAGTGGTTGAGCAATCTTTGCGAAGTCCTTAATGAATCGACGATAGAAACCCGCATGGCCTAGAAATGCCCGAATCTGCTTAACATTGATGGGATAGGGCAATTTGGCAATGATCTCCACTTTTGCCCTGTCCACCTCGATTCCTCGCTCGGATACTACATGTCCCAGCACGATTCCTTCTCTCACCATGAAGTGACACTTCTCATAATTCAACACCAAGTCCCTTTCCACACAGCGGCTCAGTACCTTGCTCAAATGGTCAAGGCATTGATCAAAGCTATCTCCATAAACCGTGAAGTCATCCATGAAGATCTCGATACAAGTCTCAAGCATATCTGAAAATATACTCATCAGGCACCGTTGAAATGTGCCTGGAGCGTTGCAAAGGCCAAACGGCATCCTTCTGTAGGCAAATGTGCCAAAGGGGCAAGTGAATGTCGTTTTGCCTTGATCGGCTTGGGCCACCACAATCTGCATATATCCAGAATACCCATCCAGAAAACAGAAGTATGATTTTCCTGCAAGCCTCTCCAACATTTGGTCGATGAAGGGCAAAGGAAAATGATCCTTCTTTGTGACTGCATTCAACTTGTGGTAATCAATGCAAACCCTTCATCCTGTTTGCAGTCTCATCTGAATAAGTTCATTGTTTTCATTCTCCACAACTTGGATTCCAGACTTTTTGGGCACAACGTGAATAGGACTCACCCACTCACTGTCGGGCACAGGGAAGATAATGCCCATATCGAGCAGCTTTAGAATTTCTTTTAACACATCTTCCTTCATCAAGGGGTTCAGCTTTCTTTGGGGATCTTGCACTAGTTTTGCCCCTTCTTCCAACTGGATCCGATGCATGCAAATGGTGGAACTTATGCCTTTGATGTCGGCCAAGGTCCATCCAATTGCTTCCTTATGCATCTTCAATAGTGCTATCAACTTGACTTCCTACTTCATGGTCAATGATGAACTGATTATAACTGGCAAACTCTTTCCTTCGCCCAAATAGGCATATTTGAGGTGATCGGGCAACTCCTTCAACTCCAACTTTGATGGCTTGATGATAGACCGCACCAGTTTATCACCCTGCCTTGTTGTGGGCAAAGACAGGCGTTGATCCCTTGAAAAACTGGCTTCGATGTGCTATAATTGCAGAATTGCCTCTTTGATTTGCTTATCTCGTTCCTCTTCAGCATCCCAATCAATTTTACTGTATTGAAGTACCCAATCAAGTGGGTCCTTTGCCAGTAACCTTGGCAATTCTTCTTGGATCATAGGCTCAAAAACGTCGATCATATGTACACCCTCAGTGTCATTGGGGTACTTCATTGCCTCCATGATGTTGAAGGCAACTCTATCTCCATCGAACTCGCACGTCAATGTGCCCTTATTGACATCAATCTTCGTATGTGCCGTCTTCATGAATGGTCTGCCTAGAAGTATACAAGCAGCCTTTGGATTGGTTTTGCCCATATCCAGCACATAGAAGTCTGCTGGAAAAATCAGACTCTCCACTTTGATTAGGACATCTTCAAGCACTCCCTCGGGATAGACACTGGAACGATCAGCCAATTGAATAATTGTTCTTGTATCCTTGAGCGGTACTAAGGCCAGCTCTTCAAAAATGCTTAGGGGCATAACATTGATCGATGCTCCTAAGTCCAGCATAGCTCTCTCCACTCGAAGTCCTCCAATTTCACAGGGAATAAAGAACATCTCTGGGTCTCCACACTTTTCAGGCAGCTTCTTCTGCAATAATGCTGACACATTTTCATTCACAACCACTTGTGCCTCCTATGTGAATCTCACCTTCTTTGTACATAAGTCCTTCAGGAAACGGGCATATCGGGGTACCTGCCTGATTGCGTCTAGTAGTGGAACATTGATTTCCACTTTTTTGAAGATGTGCATTAGCTCTCTATCCTCTTCTTCTTTCTTGTTTCGCTTCATCCTTCCTGGAAATGGTAAAGGCACCTCGATCTCTTTTGGAATATTACTCTTCAGGATGGGTTTGGGCACAACTGCTTCTGGTTCGTCATTTGCCCTCAACTCTGGTTCATCCTTTGTGGGCTCATTGTTGCTGTGGGCATCATCCTCTGCAGTCTCTGGATATGGTGCAGGCAGTTGCCTTCCACTCTTCAGTGTTATTGCATTTACCCCAGCCTTCTTTGGTGGTTCTGTCTGTGAGGGCAGAACTCCTTTAGCCTTTTCCATCCTTGCGATGGCATCACTAATTTGGGATATTTGTCCTCCCAAATAGCTCAGTCCATTCCTTGTCTCCTGCTCGAAAGCTTCTGATTTCTTTTGTACCTCCACCGTTTCATTCACAATCTTGTGAACCAAGTCTGATAAAGACGGTCCTGCTGCGGGCGCAGGGTAGTATGGTGTTGTATGCCTCTGACTGTAGTTGGGGGCAAATTGATTGTGCCTCCTTCTGTGTCCTTCATCTATAGCGTTGACCGTTTCTTCCTTCTTCTTCAATTGTGGACACTGGTCAGAGTGGTGCCCCATTAATTCACATACCCCACAAATTCACAAGGTATTAGCGGAAAACATGGTGATCATCTTCTCCATCTTGTTGCAGAGTTGTTCGATTCGGTCATCAGTTGTAGGCACAGAGATAGTTTTGTCCGCAGCAGCAACACTTGTTCTTTCATATGAATCGTCTCTGTTTTCCTCGGCCATTTCTCCAATAAGTATTAGAGCCTCAGCAGCCCTCTTGTTCAAGATAGATCCTCCGCATGCTGTATTCAGTAGGGCCCGGTCCTCGCTTCTCAACCCCGAGACAAAGTAGTTCACTAGGTCATGATCTGGAATCTGGTGATGTGGGCATTTCGAGAGCAATTGCTTGAAACGCTCCCAGTAGTCGTAAAAGCTCTCGTGGGGACCAGCCTTTGCGGTTGAGATCTTCTTTCTCATACTCTGTGCTCTTGATGTGGGAAAGTACTTCTCCATAAACTTTTGCTGGAGTTGACTCCAGTTGGTTACACTCCTAGCGGGAATAGTGTATAACCACTCTCGAGCTCCGTCCTGCAAGGTGAAAGGAAAAGAAACCAGGCGAATGTATTCACTTGTCCCATTAGCTCGTGTGCGTTGCGTCTCACATGCCATCTCAAAATCTTGTAGATGTCGTTGCGGATCCTCCCCTGGATGGTCATGGAATTTGGGCAAAATCGAGATGAAGTTTGCCCTCAGCTCCCAGTTACCAGTAGTTGTGGGCAAAACGATGCCCGTGGGACGCATGTTCATGGTTTGAGGGAAACTCAGCTGCATCAAAGTAAGGGTGTGTGGTGGTGGTCTTTGTTGTTCTTCTTCTTCGTGGTTTGATATCTGATCGTCCTCCATCTCTTCGTCGAAATAGAGTGAATTGATGTTGCTTTTCTCACTTTCTCCTCTTGAGGTCAAATCGTCACTGGATCCTTCAGTGTGATTCTCTTCCTCCAGCCTTTTCAAAAATGCCCTAGCTTGTGCTCTTCTTGCCCTCACTGACCTCTCTATCTCCGAATCGTAGAGTAAATCTCCTGCGCGGTTAGAACGAAGCATATACTAAGGTAAAACAGTAAATAGACAGAAAAGTGCGCTTACACTCCCCGGCAACGGCGCCAATTTTGGCACACCCGTCGTTTAGGTGTGCAAAATACACTTGCGGGCAAATGGTCCACAAATGCTTAATCTGCCCTCAACGGCTAGTATAGCTTAGTGAAGACGGATGTCGATCCCACGAGGAGTGTTTTAACCTTCTGTCTTTTCTTAGTTTCAGTTTGGGTTTTCAGTGTCACTCTAAAAACCTTGCTAATAAACTTAAACTAACTAAATGCTGAAAAGGAAATCACAAAAGAAAATATCAGTAATAAAAGTGCTCAAGTCAAAGCATCAAGTCATTTGGTAGGTATGCGCAATCCCGGGCAAAACACATGTAATTACCACTACTACCCGTTGTGCCCATACTAGCATAAAGGTCAACAACCGAATCCCTATGGCCAAATATGGGTAATTGTCACTTTGAGGGTTAACCGGTTATAGGAAATGGATACGATCGGCCACTCCCCAATCACTTCTTACATTATATCGTCTAGATGATACGATCGGCACCTAGGGACCTAACTATATAGGAACCTAAGGAGAGAATCACACAAAGGTTTTGCAAGCATAGCAGCTTTGAGGGCAAAAGCGACCCGATTCTAGTAGGTTTGACACGGTCTTGTGCCTGCATATACTACTCAATCTCAACTACCAAGGCTGTCACCCCCGGACTTGTTACTATGCGGATATCGAGGCATGGGTCACCTATACACTCCCACGTAACTAACACTAGCACCAGTTAATCAGAAATGCGCGCTTTCATCTCCAACCACCCTTTACCTATGTCTAAGTGAAAAACAAGTTAAGATTGTGAACCCTTATGGCTTTAAAGTCCGATTACCTCATGCACATATTCTACCCTTAGACCATTACTTTGACTTGAACAGTGGATACTTAGCCACTAAACATAGAAACGAAAGTAAAAGAAATGATAAAAGACATCTTACTTGGAAAGGAAATAACTTGATTAACTTCTGGGCCCAACCCCAGTTTTGCCAACAAAAACAACTGAACTACCTCTCCGCGGGCAAATCGCCAGCTTCAGACAGTCAGATTATCCAACAAATAAACTAAATATGAAAACGAGAAATTATATCTTGAGGTGCGAAAAACCGACCCCCTCATATGAAAACAGATAAAAGTATTTATAACAACTGAATTAAGACTTCACGCAGCCCATATCTCACCCACGCAGGGGTTCTTGCACTCCTCTACTTCCCCATTTTATGCTCAACGTTCTTCCTAGAATTTAGGAGGGATAGCAACAAACCCTAGCATCTCCAACGACTTTCTGGTGTCCCCACTTCCTTCCCAACGTGTGTAGACCTCCCTAAGACTCGGAACTGACCGCCACATCACCTCCACGTGCATATAGGAACTGTCCCGCGATCTTGTTGCGCAATTCTCGCAACAACTTTGACTGGGTCCTCGGCAGGCAAATCAGTCCTTTGTGCCCTCAGCATAAATAGCACCTGTCTGTGCCTATTGTGGTGGTTTTGTGCCCTCAGCCTCCTGCAATCAGCTTTACCCCCAAAACTAGACTAGACTCTATACTAAACACTTAAAAAGGGTGTAAAAAGATAAAGGTAAAAGCACGAATTTGAGTCTTCATCAGATACTTTACGTTATAATTAATGATACTTCTTTTTTTGGCTCAATAATTAGTCAACCCCCAGAAAAAAAATACATATTTTTTTAAAACTAAATGTATACCCTAAGAAGATTATATTATAATTACTAAAGAAAAAAAGAAAAAAAAAACAAAAAAAAAATGAGAACAAGAAAGAAAAAAAGAAAGAAGAAATAAGAAAAAAAGAAAAAGAAAGTGAAAAGGAGACAAAGAAACCAATGAAGAAGAAAAAAGAAGGAAAAAAGGAAGGAAAAAAAAGGCGGCTGGAGCCGAAAAAGAGAGAGAAAAAAAAAGCACGGGTCTGGGGCGGGCTGGATAGGTTTGGGCGGGATCCGTCTAACGTAAGGGAATCCGTTAGACGGTCTCGTACAAATTTTTGTCATTATAAAAAATCAATAAATAAAGCACAGTCAATCAAAAAATACGCATTTATATTCTAATAAAAAACATTAATATTAAAAAATGAATAAGCATGCTAATTCAAAAATTCAAATTAAAAGAATAAGCATGAATCCATACAAAAATGGGTTAATGAATCTTGGAGATTTGATTCATGGTGGTTACCATTAGCTAATTGAATTAATTACCAAAATCAATACCATGATTAAAGGATCAATAAAGATACACAAAATATAATGGTACAAAATTACTCTTTAATGTTAATCAACATTTAAATAATGACATTAATTATTTTATAATCAAATAAATTATAGACAGTCTAGATTTCGAGATTAACAGATATGATTAATCCCTAATTTACACAATAGAGGTATGTTTGCATGTTTATATATATATATATAGGGGTTGGTTATAATAGGAACTAAGTTTGGTGTGAGAACGTGAGAACGGGCTTGTTTAGTGTAATTTCAGTGCTTTTCTTATTTTATTTTGGTGCTAAATCATCTAGCACTAAAATACAATAAGAAAAGCATTAAAAAAAAATAAAAAATTGCATCAAAATACAGTAAGAAAAGCACTAAAATTACACTAAACAAGCCCGTTCTCACGTTCCTACATGAAGTACTGTTCTCATTTGAACCAAATCCTATATATATATATATATATATATATATATGGGTGGGGTTATATAAAAACAACCTCTTGTGTGAGAAATGAGAACACATCTCACACCACACATCCATCAAAAATCAAAGGTCCAGATTTGATAAAAAAGGCGGGGGCAATTCTGTAATATCTGAAAAGTTTTTTGCGCGGGGGTATTACCGTAATTTGGTAATTCTTATAAAAATCGCGTAGGATTTGATAACAGATCGTTATGCTAACGAAGTATTATCATAATGCTAATGAAGTATTATCAAAATCCTAACGAAGCATTATAGTTATGCTAATTAAAGTTTTCAAATATTGTTAGCGAAAAAAATATTCTAAAAATTAATTATAAACCTAATTTGATTTAATAAACCCTAATTAAATGGAAAAAATCATAATTGGATGAAATAAATCTAATTAGATGAAATAAACATTAATTGGATGTGGTAAACCCTAAATGAGTTGGAACAAATCATAATAATAATATATTTGTACTACGTTAGCATTATGATTTTGCTTCGTCAGCATTGCGAATACACTATATTAGCATATGACAATATTCTGTCAATATACGTTATAAACCATAATTGGATGAGATAAACCATAATAATCAATTAAGAACTATAAACAAAAAATTAAATTTTAAAAAAATAATGATAATTAGATGGAATAAACCATAATCGAGATTAAATAAACCATAATTGAGATTTAATAAACCCTAATAAATTTATATTACGCTAGCATTATGATAATTCTTTGTTAGCACAGTGAATACATTATATTAGCATATGAAAAATGCTTCGTTAGCATACGCTCATATGTTATCAGAGTTGAAAGTTTTTTAAGGACAGTAACTTAGGGCGATTTGGATAAAAGGACAAATTTATAGCGGGCCGCAATTTTAGGATATTAAAATTTAATTGTTGCGTCCGTAGGCCAGATTTCAGCCCGAACGGGCTTCAACTCACGTGAGAGGCACGTGATGTCCTACGTGGAGCCCGTGTGCTGAGTTGGAAAATAAACCATCCTCCAAACTTAAAAAATAGCGGTTGAGAACAGAAATGAAATTTCCCCCAAATTGGAGAACCCTAATCGCTCAAAAAAAATACAAATCGCTCATCCCAAATTCATAGAAGCTCGACAGAGTCTAATAGATCTCTTGCACGACTGGTAAAAGCGAAGCTCGGCGACGATGGTGAACGTGAGGGATATTCGACATCTTAATCGACCGCCTCATATGTACAGTAAGTACGCTCTCTCTATTTTTCTCTTTTACCTTATGTTTTTGGGGTTTAGGGTTTATGTATGGTCCCAAATAGTTTTGTAACTACTGAAGCTCTAGTTTACTTTATTGTTGGTGGTGGAATTTTTTAATGCAGTTGAAGTATTGAATATTGTAATGAATGAATGAGGGTGGTCCCTTTGCATTTATTTTAATGAAAAAATTGTCCTTTACTCATTTTTGTGAAATATTGTAAAATGTGGGGTTTGTAGGCCATGAATATAGTTATATTTTATCTGTTTTTGGTATTTTGGGTGTTTTTTTATTTTTAGGGCTTATTTTTTTATTTTTTTTGTTGGCTGCAGAACCTCCAAATATGTTCCTTTCTGTTGTGTTGCATTACAGTGGTGAGTTTGTCTTATCCCCTATTACTAAGTATGTGGGTGGGTCAAAAATGATAATAGACAGAGTTGTTGCTAGGCAATTGACCTTAACATCTCTAAAAAATAGTCTTGCTGAATGGTTATTAATTGATGGGGTTGTAAGGATTTATGTCTTAGAAGATAACATGTTTAAGGTGCTTTCTTCTGATGATGAAGTTAGAGAGGCTTGTGTAACTGCACTGGGGGTAAGACAAATTGTCTTTTATATAGAAGAAGGGGGTATTGAAACAGGGGCTGTTGATGCGGATGTTGATGTTGTGATAGATGAAGTTTTTGAGGAATTGACAGGGGAGGATGAGGAAGATGATGACAGTGAGGATGACAGTGATTACAATATGGTTGAAGAGCATGAGTCTGATGATGATATGTTATTTGACAAGTTTGTTGATGTTGATGATGAGAGTGAGGATGACAGTGAAGTAGATGCTGATGTTGTGGAGACAGAATTTGATGAATATAAGGACTCTGATGGTGAGTATGAGAGGCCACCACCTGTTTTCAATTCTGTGGCTATCTTTCATCCAGATTTCTCACTTGGCATGATTTTTAGCTCTTATAAGGATCAATTTAAGGAGGCTGTGCAGTCTCATGCAATTAATAATAAAAGATCTGTAAAGTTTACAAAGAATGCTCCTGATAGATGTTATGCAAGATGTGTAGATGAAGATTGTCCATGGAGAATTAACCTGACCAAAGTGAAGGATGAAGATACATTTCATATTAGGGAGTTTGTGGGCACTCATGAATGTGATACTACTTTTCAGGTTAAGAACATGAAATCCTCATGGTTATGTGATAGATTCACTGGGAAGTTTGTCTCAGATAGGGCAAGAAATGTTTCAGCTTTTAGGAGAGATGCAATGGAAGAACTGGGTTGTGAGATATCAAGAGACTAGGCTTATAGAGCTAAGAAATTAGCTCTGAAAAAATTAGAGGGTGATCCTGAGCAGCAGTATTCAAAGCTAAGCTATGGGAATATTCAGAGTAACTGAAAAGGGAGAATCCAGGGTCCACTGTCATCATAGGAGCAGTAGATGAGAATGGTGATTCTAGATTTGACAGATTCTATGTCTGTCTTGATGTACACTACTACAAAAACGCACATACGTAACGGTTATTGTCCGTTACGTATGCCATTTCAGAACCGTTACGTATAGTGCTATTACGTATACTACCCAGTATACGTAACGGTTATTAACCGTTATCTATACTCATTTTACGTAACGGTTTATAACCGTTATCTATACTGAATGAAGCGTTACGTATTATGATCTTTCGTAACGGTTTTTATAAGAAACCGTTACATATTATATATTATACGTAACGGTTTCATAAGAAACTGTTACGTATTATATTTTTTAGATAACACTCTTTAAGGAACGTTACATATTCTATAACATAGATAACGCTTTTTTTAGAAACCGTTACATATTCCATAACATAGATAACGCTTTAATGAAAAACCGTTACATATTCTTTCAATTAGATAACGCTTTTTTTAAAAACCGTTACGTATTCTTGTATTTAGATAACGCTTTTTTTAAACCGTTACATATAATATTGTTCTGCACAATTTTTATAAAAATAAAATTATATTTTCAAATTGCAAATAATCTAAAAAAATATTTCAAATTAAGCACCAAAACATAAAATAATTATAATAATGAGACATTATCCAAGTATCAATATTTAAATACAAACGGAAATTCAACACTAATTCAATCCTAAAATCAATACATAATAAAAAGAATTTATCCAAGTACCAATATTTTAAACAAAAAAGAATTAACCATCATGTTTTCTAGTGTGATAGGTAATGGAAGAATTGAGCCAGCTCGAACCCCTCCAGTTTCTCCACAAATTCAACATCTTAAAACCTTCCTGCAATAATACAACACATATAAAATCTTAACTTAAATAATATAAATGAACAAATAATAGCATCATAAATTATCTAAATACAATAGAAAGTAAAGGAAATGATTTTGCAATTCCCCACAGTTCCAACCATCATTAAATAATATAAATAAATAACTTAAAACATCTCTAAAAATATTAAGACAACCAAATGCAAAGAGAAGTTGCAGCTTGTTTCACAAGCATATATTTACTTGCAAACATGGGGCTATTTGTAGTTTTAATCTTTAAGGCTGCACAAAACATCGACACACACACACACATTATATATATATATATATATATATATGTGTGTGTGTGTGTGTATATCAATGATCCATGTACAACAATAAGCACAGGAGAATGGATAAACCTGATGGCCTTCTTTGACAAGGAGTCTAGACATTCTTATGATGTTTAGGCTTAACTTTAATTATTCTCAAATTATGGACTTAGTATACATTTTATAATTTTCTAGAGATCATAACACGATTTATTAAAATTTAAAAATTGATATAACTATTTAAAATAATTCAAGAGTACAAAAGGTGATTCTATATAGTGAAAATCTCCAAATTTAAACATTCAAAAGAAATCTCCTATTATATTTATTTTGTACCAGTTTTAGTAAATTGCCAATAGCTCCTCAATGAAAATTTCAAATAAAGTAAATCCAAGTTCTGTAGAACACCAAGACTTATACCTAGAACTATTCCTCAAATACAAAATCCCAGATTTCAACAATTAAAGGGCTAAAAAATCGAATTACTTTGGTGTGGAAAAGCTGTTCGAGAAATTGATAGGGCTATGGTAAAATGAGTATAACTTTGTCCTCAAAAATCTAAATGACATGATTCAAGTTTCAAAGTAAAGATAAGACAATAACCTACAATTCTATCATAGTTTGAACATCCAAAAACAGCTCGATAAAATCAGTTTTTTGAATTAAAATTGGGCTATTTGTGTTGTCCCAAAAACAGATTTGGGCAAAATGTTTGGGTGGGATTTTTGTGCTTGGGTTTCTAGAATTAAATCCATATATTTTTCAACAATAAATCTCTTATCTATATTGCATAACTAACCCAATCTAAGAAATGTTATAATTAATTAGGTGATGCCTCATACTTTCAAGATATTGATGAAGATAAAGCAAGGTACTATAATACAGAGCACTAACACCTCCACTCACTGCTCTACTTCTATGGGGCTCTCATTATCACTACCATAAAACATCCCAACCTCCTCAATCATCCAACAAAAATAATGCAATATCAAAGTAACTAAAAAAGCTAATAGGAGGAAAAAAGGAGAAAGAAGATAACCTTTAGGAGAAGAGAGCTCAACGTGAGGGGGCTTGGTATCAGAAATGGCAAAGCAACTATTTGGCAGTAGTATAAATTCAGAAATAAAATTAGATCGAAGATCAAATTGTCATGTTTCATATAAATAAAATATTATATCTATAAGTAAACTTACCTTTATAACTTCCCTATATTTACAAACACTACTTTCAACGTATAATTGAAATATATTGTCACACTAACAATTAATAAATAAAACATAGTCCAAAACTTGTAACACTATATAAGACAAAAAGATTTAGAATGTCGTAATCGATTCAAGAGAGAGAAATTTTTTTAAAAAAAAATACTTGGCCAATTTAGCTGAGCACTAAAAACATGATAATAAATTAGTGAAATCGTATAGTTCTTCCCTCTTAGATTTCACCATCCCAGAGCTCTTCTATGGTTTTATAGGAACTAGAAGTCTCGTCATAAATGAATTTTCTTTAATTAGTTTCACCTGGAATATAAATCTCACAAATCATCAATAATTCCAAAAATTGATATAAGGCATGTGTTTATTTTTTTATAATTAGGGGAATTTTTAGGCAGTATGTCAAGCAATATGTCTATTAAAAAATTCACAACGGGACCTTTTGAAGTTCCATCAAAATAGATTAAAGTTTCAAAAGTGTGCCCCCACCTTGCTAACTTTTCTATGATATTATTGAATCAGTGATTTAGCCTTCCATTTGTTTAATACCAGAAAAATGTATCATACGAACATGACGTGTAGTCGTGTATTGATAAAGTTTATTACAAAATATTCGATGGAGACTTTACCTGCTCAATTTCTGAAAACTTGGGACACAAATCTTGAGGAATGCACCAATCAAACAAGTTCTCTTTAATCCTCTTTTCATTAGTGTTCATTGGGATCACACTATGCCCCATTTGCAAACCCCACCTCTGAGCAACTTGTGCAGGACGCTTTCCCAATTTTTCACCAACCAAATTTAAGACTCCATTTTTAAGCATATTACCTCCAAGATTGGCAGAGGAACCAAGAGGTGAATATCCCTAAACAAAACAATACTGCAATCAAATGTTTTGGTATATATTTATATCTAAAGCTGATGACAAAAATTATGCAACCAGAAAATTTACTAACTGATAGATGAACGCCTCTGGATTCACAGAAGCTATGCAGCTGCGGCTACTGCCAAGAAGGGTGGCATTCGACCTGGTTGACAGCCGGTGGAATACGAGCCATATCCAGCAGTCTACTAATTTCTTGGATGAGAAATTGCTTACACCGATTGCTCGGGCCTTGCCAGCGTCACAGAGCGATTCCATTGCTCTCCATGTACTTGGTATGCCGACTTTAGTGAGATTCTCGGGTTCAAATCCTACCGACCCTTTCTTCATGCTAACAGGCCAGTGCATCTTCGTGTATACCAGAAAACAGAATTTGTACAACGATACTAAAATTAGGATCCCCAACAGAATATCAAAACTAAGGATATACCAGATAAAGATCAACATAGTCAAGCTGTAAATCACTCAAGGTTCTGTTTAAGGCCAAAGGTACATCTTCTGGAGCATGATCCGAACACCTGCAAAATTCAGATTAAAAAGGGTGATTGAATCCAGAACAACACCACCCACCACCAAAAAATTGAAAAATCACGCAGAATTTCAGTCATAGACAACAGTTGAAAGACAACGGCTCGAATGTGAGCCGTTGTCTTTTTAAGCACAGACAACGGCTACCCACTACTACGTTGTCTATGACCGCACTTTTATATAGACAACGGATTTAAGCCGTTGTCTATATGATTAGAGACAACAACTACAGAGAACCGTTGTCCTATAATTTTTATTTATTTATTTTTAATTATTTTCATAGACAACGGTTAGAAACCGTTGTCAATATTCATTTAGACAACGGTTATATGCAACGTTTTATTTATAGCCGTTGTCTTCATAAATATTCACAAAGGCTCTTTGACTCCGTTGTCGTTTCCCACCAATTGTGCTTTAATTGACAACCGTCGAAATTTAGCCGTTGTCTCTTGAATTTTTTCTTTTTTTTTTAATCAAAGTCGCGGGTAATTTTAATTGGGGGAAATCCGAAATCCTAAAACACTCTGCTCTCGCTCAATCTCACAGCTTCTTCTTCCGCGTCGCCACTCTCCCTCCTCCTCCTCCTCCTAGATTAAACCACCTCAAAAAATCACGTGGCTACTATGGTGACTCTCTGACTCACAGCTTCTCCCTTCTCTCCGCGCTGCTCTTCTTCTTCTTCTTCTTCTTCTTTTTCTCGTTTCTAGATTGAACCATCTGAAAACCACTCGGCGGCTATGGTGACTCTGACTGGCTGTGGAACATAGCAACTGAAAAATAAGGTATGCCCCTTGGCTATGGAACTTAGCAACTGAGAGTCATAGGAGAACCCTCGCATATACCCGATCCCCAACTTATAAACCGTCCCCCACGCCGTCTGCAGCTCCCCACGCCCAATTTCTGCTGCAATCCCAATTTTATTCCGACAATTGCTGAATTATTTGGTACTGTGCTTCTACACTTTCTTTTTGTTTTTTTTTTCTTCTTCAGTGATTTAACTTCTGGAATATTCATTGGTTGATTGTTTGTTTTGCCAATTTATTTGCCTATGGAGGTTTGAGATGAGCACTGTGCACGATAAGCCTGAAATTTATTTTTTTCTGTAGAATGTGTGGCTTTGGTATCTAAAAATATGCTTCAGTTTTTTTGGAGGAAGAGGAGCTATTGAAATTTTTATGAAATTGATGTTTTGATGCTCAACTGAAGCACAATCTGAAAAGAGGCAATTTCTGATATGATTATGAGTTTTAATTAAATGCGAATGAGCTTTTTTTTCTAGCACCTATATATACACACACACTTGAGTTATTTTTATTACACTATTTTAGTTTAGATTTTCAGAAATGTCTCTTTAATGTCCCTATTAAGGAATTTTTAATCTGTTTGTATTATGATATATGCTATGCAGTGGGAGGGATTCAAGAATTTCATTATCGGAAAACTCATCTCCAGTTTCAGACAAAAAAGTGGTGTGTCTCAAGGAGGAAATGGATTTTCTCACATGTTGCCACGAATGCACATCCAATTATGAAAAAGAAGCAGCCTTCAATAAATCTTTTTAAGATAAAGAAACTGCTTCACCCTAGCTGCCCTACCGGCTCAAACCACATTCTAATCACACACTTGAGCAAGGTACTAAATTTAATTACTCTTCTTCTTCTTCCCCTCTCTCTCTCTCTCTCATAAGTGATAAGTATTGTTGGATATAATCTTTAGTATGATCCATATATTTGATTAAGAATTGTTTTCACTGAGTTTAGGATGATTTGGATCAGCTGAGGAGGAAGTATAACAAACTATGCCAGAGTCTGCATCAAGGGAACCAAAATCTCTAGTAATTCTCTCTCTCTCTCCAGTCACATGCAGAGGCATGTGATCTGATATGTTGAAATATTGATCATGTAATATGAAGTGTGTTCTAATATGTTGAAAAATATATGTACGTACATTTCTTGAAACATTAGAGGAGCCCACTCTTGAAAACTAAAAAAAATAATAAAATCCAGCTGTTTAGGATTGTAAGATGTTTGTGCAAGCAAAAGGATGATCTGTTACATTAACCACTAGGGAAAAAAAATGTAGTTTTCTATGTTAGTTTTAGGAACACAATTTACAATAGCAGTTCCACTTTAATCTCCTTTGAGTGACTTTTCTGAGTTGTTGCTGTTGAAAGAAAGAAAGAGAGATTTTGTATTTCATATTCTATTAATAAATAATCTCAAATATTTATGTTCCTTTCTTTTGTTAGATGTTGGATCTTTTGCCACATTATTATATATATTCCTTATGTAGTTATGTCTCAAATGAGCAATAATGAAATTACAAATAGAGCCTATATCTTTTAAGTCTGTGCAAAAGGAAACTAAATCAAAGAAAACATGGCTAATTGTTACAGTGAAATTAAACAAACACTTGAATATCTAACAGGTGACTAACATGAACTGTATATATATATATATATACAGGTGACTCAAGCAAGGTCGAACATCTAACATCACTTGAAGGAGCTAATGAAAGGCTGCATTTGTACGAAGTCAACTTACTCGAGGAAGGATCTTTCGATTCTGTAGTTGATGGCTATGATGGGGTCTTTCACACTGCATCACCCATTTTGTTTTCTGTTTCCGATCCACAGGTACTCATCCAACTCCGTTACACATAATTAGGCTTCATTATCTTATCTGGATATATTTGTTTGGAAATGGTCCAATTCTATGATCTAATTAGTATAGAAACCACTCATCAACATCCAAACATTTTCATTCTTGAAGTCCCTATATACATATATACATACATATATATATATATATATGCAGATTGCATTATTTTTTTAAACTATTTTCTTCTTGAGATTTTTGTATGCAGACAAAAAATAACAGATTGACAAATCAAACAAGAATTGATAAATAATAAAACCAATTAATACAAATGGATTATGTGAAAATCAAAGTATTTTCAATATTTATTTTTTTTATTCTCGCTAGTACATGATAAATTTCATGGATGGTTAATACTGTAGCCCTATGCAAATTTTACCGAAAACGAATATCTGTAAATATGATTAACTCAAATAACAAAATAAATGCCTTTTATAATTTTATTATATATATATATATATGTGTAATAAATTCACATATTTTCCACAAATAATTGTCTTGAAATCCAAACAAAAAGACAAAAAAATCCCATTATTCCTCTCACGCTTTCGGTGCTTAGCAACCTTTTCCTTGTCCAATCAATGTTATTTACTTATTGAGATAACACCAATGCATGAGGAAATTGAAATCCTATATTAGTAGTTAATTCTTAATTTAGCCAAATGATGATTAAACTATCTTAGTATATACATATCGCACCAGATAAATTGAATTTGTCATAAAATATCTAAAAGTTCAACAAAAGGTATTCAACGAGGATCGGGAGCTCAATGGAGAGAGCTGCTGAAATACAAGAATTTGTAAATTTTATAATTTTAAAACTCCTAAAAGTTTTACTTTTCTGGCAATATATATTAGGCTATTTTTATCCATTTTACTTTAAATTAGACTTATTGAATTAAAACTAAGTGAAAGTGCATGTGTTATGTAAATGTAATACACATTATTTTAAGGAGATGGTAAAAAGTCAATAGGGGTAAAAGTCTCCATGCATGTATTATTTTCTTTGTGACCCAAAAAACAGAAAAACTCAAAATAAAACTAGCATGCCCCAAGTCTGTCACATGACATCATATACGCGTATTATCATACGTTCAATTGACAGATGGCAGTTTGTCATATTTCACAAATTTCTGCTAATAATAATGATTATGTTGTTCCTATCCCTTCAAGAACCTTATCTAATATAATGGACAGAACATCTCAACAGCCCCCTCTGCATCAACTGAGACATTTACTTACTTTTTTTTCGTAAAAAAAAATTAGGTAAAATAACATCGACTTACTGCTCTATTAATAAAATACACAACAAGAAATGCTCTATAAAATTTAATTTATGTGCTTGGACTTTGGAGTTTTGTCTACCTATCTCATGACAGTAAAATAATAAAATTTAATAAACTGGAATACTACTATAGTACAATGTAGTTATCTTGGCTCCTACCTAATTGTGTGGTTGTCTTATGACATCTACTCGAGTGAATTATATAATTTATTTTCATTGAAGACGTTTATAATTTATGTGAATTTGAGCACATCTCAGCAGGATGTATATGTGTCTACTTGTGGTAAGCTTGTTATATATATTAATTAGTTGTTAAAATCAATTCTTCCAATTTGTTATCGAAATTTATAGGCATCTCTATAAGACATGTCGAGATGCAAACCTTCTCAGTAGAATTCGATTTGCTAATCCATATGAGACGTCATTCTCTCCCAAAGTAGACGTAGATCAGAGAGCGGGTAAAGTAGGTAACAGGTTGATTGGTACATCAACCAATCAACTTGTATTGGTACCATGCAATGTAGGGTACGTGATCTAATACATTCATACATTAATTGTTATATTTTTTTCATTGATTTATGTGTATTTATATGTAGTTTTCATTGGATTATGACGGTGATTGATCCACATAGAGAGACGGTTTATTTGTTGGATCCACTTAGTCACCAAAATCATAATGAGCAGTGGAAGCATGCGGTGGACATGTAAGTTCTCATTTAAGTTTATTTAAACTAAATAACATACTATCTTAATCTATTATTTACAATGTCATCAGGGCTATAAGAATATTTAATGCGAGCATTTCAAAAAAAGGGAGAAAGAATCCTTTGTGGGAGATAATCAAGGTATGTAATTATATATTTCCTAACTAGTTATCATTGATATATAAAATTATATGCACATCTCAATTAGAAGATTTTATTTTGATAGAGTCCGAGGCAACCTGATGAGTGCGGGTTCTACATAATGCGTTGTATGAAAGACATTGTGGAGGCTTGCAAATCATCAAAGATGATTTCACTACATTCATTGGTAATATGTGAAGTATTTAATAAATTACAGTTTAGTGGTATTAAATATTCAAATTGGTATTTAATTTAAGTTTGGTTAATTTATTAGTTTGCTGGAGGAAATTACTCAAGAAATGAACTTGAAGAAGTTCGTGCTGAATGGGCGGAATGTCTTCAAGATTATGTGGCTTGAGAAATGATGTAAGTTTAATTGCCTCAATTTATCTCATTTGAATATTGTTTTAGTTAGTGGAAAAAATAGTGGTTGAGACTTATGTTTTTTCCATAGTTAGATTGCTGAAGTTGACATGTTGAAATGGGTGATGTTTGTTATCGTCATTAGAGGCTCATATTTTGATTACAATTTTATGGATCAAGGCATGTAATTAGACAAAATTATGACTTTTGGATTGTATTGTGGATGTAAACGAGCTTGTAAATGAAGTTTTATTTATATTAATGTTTGGTATCTATTTATTTGATAATAAATAAATTTCTAGTTATATTTTAATATTTATTAGCAGGTTAAAAAAAATATATTATAATTTCGCAAAAAAAATAGCAGTTTTAAAATAAGTGACAACAGTTACATAACCGTTGTGTATAAATAAATAGACAACGGCTGAAACCGCACTATTGTCTATTTAGTGAAAGACAACGGCTAAATAACTGTTATCTATAAACAAAATGACAACGGTTAAATCTGAAAACCGTTATCTATAGCATTATAGACAACGGTTACATACATAACCGTTGTTGGTTAACAACGGTTATAGTTAGAAACCGTTGTCTATAAGCATATAGACAACGACTAGATGCTAAATAACCGTTGTCTTTCACTATAAGTGTAGTCCTGATGTAACAACGGTTTGACCGAGCCGTTGTCTATAAACAAATAGACAACGGTTATTACACGTTGTCTTTCAGCGCGTCCCTATAGACAACACCTCTATTAACAACAGCTAATTTCTCTATTAACAACGCGGAACAGCCGTTGTCTATAGCTGAATTTCTTGTAGTGCCAGAGCAATGGAGCAGGTCTCACTTTACTGAAAACTCCAAATGTGAAATGCTTCTGAACAACGTCTGTGAGGTTTTCAATTCTACAATCCTAGAAGCTAGGGAAATGACTATCTTAACCATGTTGGAGTGGATTAGAGAATGGTTAATGGTGAGATTCCAAAAGAATAGAGAACTAGCAAGCTTGAAGTGGAAAGGAAGAATATGTCCTAGGATTAAGAAATTACTTGAACTGAATGCTGAGAAGGTCCATGAGTGCATTCCAATCAAAGGAAATAACACTCATTATGAGATTAAATGTGCAACTGGAGATCAGTATTTGGTTGACTTAGATCTTAGAATTTGCAGCTGCAGATCATGGAGTTTGAGTGGCATACCCTGCACACATGCCATTTGTGCATTAAATCATCAAAAACTAAATAGGGATGACTATGTACATGACTTCCTCACAGTTGAGACCTTCAAGAAATCATATGCTGCAACCATAAGAGGTGTGAATGGTGCAATCCTGTGGGGTGAGAGCATTTACATTCCACCACTACCTCCACAGATGATCAAAGGAAAGGGTAAGCAAGTAAATGCAAGAAGAAAGGCATCAGATGAGAAAGTAGAAAAGTTGGCTAAGAACAAAACCAAACTCAGAAGAAAGCCAAGCATAATTAGATGCAGTGGTTGTGAAAGTGAAGGTCACAATTCTGTGACATGTGGTAGGAACAAGGTAATATTCTTTCCCTAATCTGATTTCACTTTTTTTATGTTACAACAACTAAATTTTTGTTATTAAATTGTTAGGTGATGCAAAATACTTCAACAATTTCTGGAAAAGCAAGTTGTTCATCAAGTGGCAGCAGAGCTCCTACAATTCTCCCACCTTCCACTGAAATTTCTGATGAACTTGAAGGGCCAGAGGAGCCAAGTCAAACTCTCATGCCAGGACCTTCTATGTTACAGCAGCTCCATCAAGGAAAATTCAAGGGACAAGGTCCACTTATTTTGGAGAGCCAAAGGAAATTCATAAGCCTGTCTGAAATATAAGCAAGGAAGCAGTAACCTTGTGTTGATTTGGAATCTTACATTAGTCCAGCTTTTTGTATTAAACTTTGTACCTATTTTGTTAAACATTTGGCCAGTAATTTTGCTAGACAATATGGTTAATTTGTGCACTTTTTGTTAAACATTATTGGCCATAACTTTTGCTGGAATATATTGCACTAAACAATGTTGTAATTTGTGTGTAGTATCTGTTTAATGCAGCATTGTCTTTATTCAAATTAGCCTACTGATATGAACAGGTCTTTTACAAAAAAATAGTAAGAAGGAAGCAACCACAATAGCATTTAGAGGATAGTAAGAAGAAGCAAAATTATAGAAAGAATGCAAACTAATCAAAATTCAAACATAAAAGCTGAAATAGCTTCATTAATTTGGATTTCAAACATTACAGTGCCTAATTCATAATCTTCTTCACAACATAAGCTTCTTCATAACAAAATGATATCCTAATATTTCCAATACACTAATACAACAACTGCTTAATACATAAGCTTCCAACAGAGTTCTTCCCAACATAAACTTCACAAAAATAGAATGATACACAGTAGGATACTAATAATCTTTTCAATATACTTCCCAACAGAGTTTTTCACAGCAAAATACATAAACTTCCCAACAGAGTTTTTCACAGCAAAATAATACCCTAATAATCTTTTCAATATACTAATACATTAGCTTCCATAGTAGAATGATACATAGTAGGATGTTAAACAACCACAATTTTTTCTTGTTCTTCTTCAACGCTACAACCTCTGCTTCTGCACCATTAATCCTCCTTAGCAATCCGGGAATAATTGCTCTTGCACGGGCACACATCACAGGATCGTACCAAGTCCAAAAGCCGCAACTATCAATCTTAAAAAAAAAGAAACAAGCTTTTACTTACTGTGCGAAATCGTCGCCAAAAACAAGATTTTTGTTAAAATAATTAGTTCTAATAACATCAATCTCTACAAAAATGGAAATAAAGACAGTGATTAAACTATAAAAAAAACAGAATTAAAGAAATCTTACACCAGATCTCGGGCAACAAAGAAACCTCCTCCCCGGATTATCAGGAGTCCATGATGTGCGAAGTGTGGCTCTAACTTCACACCTACAAAGCATGTTCGGATTTACTTGCCCATTCATGGTTTGGGATGAGCGATTTGTGTTTTCTTTGGGGAAAATTTCATTTCTGTTCTCAATCGCTATTTTTTAAGTTTGGAGGATGGTTTATTTTCCAACTCAACACACGGGCTCCACGTAGGACATCACGTGCCTCTCACGTGAGCTGAAGCCCGTTCAGGCTGAAATCTGGCCTACGGACGCAACAATTAAATTTTAATGTCCTAAAATTGCGGCCCGCTATAAATTTGTCCTTTTATCCAAATCGCCCTAAGTTACTGCCCTTAAAAAACTTTCAACTCTATGTCATCATAATGCCGACAAAGAATTATTATATGCTAACGAAAGCATTTATAATCTGAGCACGCGTAAAAAAATTTCTTTTTTATTTTTTGTTCATATTTTTCATCTAAACATAGCCTTTCGACATCTTAAATGAAAGAGCATGATGAGAGCTTTAATTTGATATTTTTTTGTATGCATTGGATTAAAAACGAACAAGTTAGGATCGGTTAAAGTTTTTAAGATTTTTTTTAATTGCTGACATCATCATTTTTAATGGGTTTTGACAAAAATAGCCCCCTTCCTTTATTTTTTGCCCTATTATTTATGAAATTGCCACCTTAAATCTCAACCATTGGATCATTAAATTGGATGGTGTAAGATGGGTTCTCATTTCTCACATCAACAAAGTGTTCTCATATGAACTATATCCTATGTATATATATATATATGGTCTTGTGTGCACTAGTTGTGTATAAAGGTTTATATCAGAATAATAAAGTATTACTTCTAATGTTTAAATGTAGCACGAAAAGTATAAATGAAAAGTATTACAAAAAAAATGGTGGCATTGTGAAAATATCACTTCTTATAACAATGAAAAGTATTATATATTTTTTCAACTGATATAAAAGACTTATGTACAATAATTGTATGCAAGTTTTTGTATAATTATAATCAGGGGCGGATATAGGAGGGGTCACATAAAAGACTTCACCCAAACTTGAAGAATAGGTCACTACTCCTTTATAAAGTGTATTGAAAATACTTACACATGACTCCTTCCTTATGTCGTCATTTTCTTCTTCACAAACTCTTTCATGAACTAAATTGTGAGATCCTCCTACAACCATATTAGCTAGCCTACCCTGACTACCCCATATCTTCACTTATGAACTCTCCTGAGATTTCGTATAATTTGGTACCCCGTTCCCTAGCTTTAAGTGTTTGCTGACAAAACACAAAATTGTGCTTGACTATCACGTTGAACAATTTAAAGAACAACTCTAGCTAATATCTATGCTCTCATAAATGCTCACGAAAAATACATAAAAAACCTATGAGCTATATCTTGAGTCACACCTCTTCATCTTGCATGTAGAGGTCCTCTTATAGGCCTTGAAAATCCGAAAAGAAAACTCTAGAAAAGCTTTCTTTGTAGATCATCAAGTCCTAATCAACATAGAATTTTCCTTGTTTGAATAGAGATTTTCCATATTGAGTTGAAGGAAAATATTAAGCACGATCTTTTCAAGGAGTAGGCGCAAAATATTCATTCTTGATCAAAATAAATGTCCATTTGTGTTCCTCTATCATCACAACGGATTAATACTTTTTTTTTCGGATAATTCCACAAACAAACATATTACCATAAATAATATATAAATGTGTGTCTGAAAATGGCACTAATAGTATGCATATTTATATAGCTTTTACTTGAAGATTTTAGGTTTTTAAGTGATAATTTATCAATCAATATTGAATATTAATTATCTAAGATTATTGCTCAAAATATTATCTAAGATCAAATTCTACATTACGTATAATCGATCTCACACATCTCACTTGTTTTATTGTGGCTAAAAATAGTAATCCCAAATGAACAATAAAGAGAAATTATCGGATTTAATTGAACATCCATCATGCACGCACAACATCAATGAACTAAAAATAAAAGCAATTTCCGATCACAAAAAAATGCCCAAAAATAGAATTTTCGACGTAGACGATCACATACATAAACACAAGCCATTACTAAATTTTAAGAAGAAAATGTACAAACCTTCTTGATTGAAGAAATAAATTAAACAAAGTTGTCTATTTAGAGAATGTGGGTATCTATGTCTACTTCACAAAAAACCCTCATGAATATGATCAAGGCATGCCTTGTCTTAGGTATAGCCAGTTTGTTCATGACCAATGTCGTTTTCGTCGACGCCGCCAAGGAACGCCGCAGCTTGCAGGCGGAGACCGTTTACGATATCACCAAATACGGTGCTAAGGGCGATGGCACCACCGATGATGCAATGGTGATTATTAATGAAGATATATATATATATATATATATCTATCTAATTTAATTAATTTAAATGGTGATCAGTTAATCTTGGTAGTGTTTCTGTCACATGCAGCATGCATGCAATGCACGAGATTCTCTATTACAAATTATATATATGATGTCGTGTTTCATTCCAATTAGTTTTTCATATTAGTATTGATACTAATGTAAAAATATTTGTTTTTTGTATATTGTAGTCATTGATTCAGGCTTGGAGGGCAGGGTGCGACGCGGCCGGGTCATCAAGAATTCTAGTCCCGGCGGGCAAAAAATTCATGATGGGGGAGGTGGTGTTAACCGGGCCGTGCAAGGCGGCAAAGCCACTGGTGCTCGACATTCAAGGCACCCTCGACGCCAACCCCAACCCTAGCTCTTACTCCAACAATATGTGGATCTTGATCGAGCACGTCGACGGCATCAAGATCGCCGGCGGAGGCACCATGAATGCCCATGGCCAGAAGGTTTGGAAGTATGCCAATGACGGCAATCACATGCCCGTCGTAAGAATTATATATTAATTAATAATGATATCATATTATATACGTGACTATGACATGACATATGCCGCATTGACCTAATCACCTAGCACATAATAATTAATTATATGTTGTTTTTTGAATATCAACATAACAATAGAGTTTCACATTCCAATCGTCTTCAAACGGCGACATAAGCAACTTAAATTTGGTGGATGCAATGGGGTTCCACAGCAAAATGATCGACAGCAACAACATCAAGATAACAAACCTGAAAATCACTGCCCCCGGCGACAGCCCTAACACCGATGGAATCCACCTCAGCAACGCCACCAACGTCAACATCACCGACACCGTCATCGGAACCGGAGACGACTGCATTTCCATCGGCACCGGCAGCACCAACGTCTACATAAGCAAACTCAAATGCGGGCCCGGCCACGGACTTTCGTACGTACATAAATATATATAATTTCATGATTCTCAATCTCGCATTTCGTTTCATAACACGATATTTAAATAATTAATTTAGAGTCGGGAGCTTGGGGAAGCGGCCCGACGAAATGAGTGTGGGGAAGATCACCTTCATCAACTGCACCGTGACAGGGACTACCAACGGTTGCAGAATCAAGAGCTACCATAAATCGCCGGTTCTAACAGCTTCCAACATAATTTACCAAGATATAATCATGGATAATGTCAAGAATCCCATCATTATCGATCAGCATTACGACTCCAAATCAAAGCCAGAAGTAAGTTACATTTTCAATTTTTTTTCAAAATTAAAATAACATTACTCATTTTTTCAAAAAATTAAAAAAACTAACATTTGATCAATTTTACGGCTCGAAAATTATATATAATTGATTGTATTTTAATATTTATATTTTTCCATCCGTGAAAAAAAAAAAATCCTCTAATTAAGAAATCTTCAAATAAAATTAATTATGTAATATTTTCGAGTCTTGAAATTGATCAAATGTTAGAATTATAATTTTTTTGAAATGTGAATAATGCTTTGTTAATTTTACAAAAGTGGACTATTTTTGAAAGAAAAAAACCGATAATAAATATACCAAAGTGTAATTGGCCCTATTATGAAATATATTTGAGTGCTGATCGATATCATTGTCATCTGATCGTATCGTGTTCTCGTGTTTTCGTGTTGCAGCAATCAAGCGTGAAGATTAGCGATGTTCACTTCAGAAACATAAAGGGAACGACGATCTCAAAGATTCCCATTCTATTGAACTGCAGCTCCAAATTCCCCTGCGACAACATAGAATTGGCAAACATTGATTTGAAACCGGTGCCGCCCCTCACCGCCGCCGATTTGTCGTCTGCCTGTGTCAGCGCCACCAACATGAAATTTGGCGGGACTGTCAACCCCCCCGGTCCCACCGCTTGTACTAAGAATTAATATTTAAAGTAACTAGATTATTTTTTATCTTAATATTCATTAAAATAAAATCGATTCCAAGAAAACTCTTTGCTCGATTGAGTTGGACCGTCGAACACATAATGGAGCACAGTTTACCCGGAACACGACGCAGAGGAGCCATGCTCGCCCGTATATGTACTTCTAGGTAAAGACAAATGATGAGGCCGAAATTTAAGTGTAACGATGAGACTTGTTTTAAGAAGTAAATCTTTCATGCATACCTTCAATTCGTGTATATATATATATATATATATATATATATATATATATATATATATATATATGAATTTATATTTATATATAAGATGGGTTTAGTGTGAATATAATGCTCCTATTTTAACAATTTTTTCGGTTCAAATTTCCTTGTTGCACTGTCAAATTATTTATAACATAATCATAGTCAACATTGATCAATAAAAAAATGAATATAAAGATGATAAAATTTAATTTTAAAATTATCAACCATAATAATGAATTATTAATCAAAAAATAAAAATTAAATACTAAAAAGAATGTATAAAGGGTGGGGTGAACTCTAAAAGCCAATCGTAAAATTAAATTAAATCACAAAAAAAAAATATAAGAAAAACTCATAATTGAAAAGTGCAATGTGAATTGTATAGTGAGAGCTGAGAGTGCAACAAAAAATGTGATGTAGAATTTTATGGAATTTGAAATTATAAGTCACATTTTTGGTTTCATGGGATGAGAGAACCTTTTCATTACGTGACTTAATTAATTATTCAAATCTATGATTAATCATTTTATAAGTATACATCCTAAAAAGTGTATATACTTCCCTAAAAAAAGTGTAGATACAATCTTTTATATTTAAGAAGTGTTACAAATTAAAGATGAAATATGAAATACAATTGTATAATGGACTTTTTTTTTAATCATTACGAATCCGATTTGTGTGAAGATCTCATCCTCCATATATATGCATACATTTTTTAGATCTTAGATAATATATAAACCGTCTACTAAAAGACACGCATTGATCTAGTAGTGGAGTAAGATTATTAAGAGACCAAAGGTCACGGGTTTGAATCTCCTCAATATCACAGATCAGGTGTGTAAGTAAAAAAAAAAGGAACTACTTCCAACTTAATTACATATACACTCCTTATTAATTTCATCCCTATTATATGGTCCATATTATCAAGACCGACTCCAACATTTCGGGGCGCCCATGATGAGATGAGAAAAAAAAGGCCCATTTTTTTTATTTGTCCTAGGCATCTTGAATTTTCTATTGTCTTCACCATCATAAGTCTTGAAAAAAATACAATCACAACCTACAAACATACAAAATAAAATAATAAGCATGAAATAATTATCCAAATAATTTAGATCTTCTAGTATTTTGAGAAGCAAAATAATAAATAAGATCATCAAATTCAAGTTATTCCAGTATCTCATTTTCAATGCTTAAAATTGCTAGCCCATTTAATTTTTCTTGAGACATATTTGCACGCAAATGTGTTTTAATTAATTTTAATTTAGAAAACTTCTTTCTACTGATGCTACACTAACATGAATAGTCAATAATATTCTATATGCAATAGAAACACTGGGAAAGCATTCCACATTTTTAACAAATTTGTTTATTATAAAATATAATTATATTACATCATTATTTAATTAATTTTCTCAAATATTAATAACTTAAAAATAAAAAGCTACAAATATTAAATAATCATATGAAATATAAAAAATTTGGAAATATTTAAAATATTAATTTAAATTCGAAAATAATTATTAATTGAAAAATTAAAAATAATATAAAATATTAAAAATAGTTTAAATTATTAAAAAATAAAAAAATAAAATGGAAATTTGAAAATGTAAAATAAAAAAATTAAAAATTAATTTTAGAAAAATTGGAAATATTCAAAATATTAATTTAAATTCGAAAATCATTATTACTTGAAAAATTAAAAATAATATAAAATATTAAAAAATAGTAAAAATTATTAAAAAATAAAAAAATAAAATGAAAATTTGAAAATGTAAAATAAAAAAATTAGAAATATTCCAAAGATTAATTTAAATTAGAAAAAAAATAGTACTTGAAAAATTAAAAATACTATACAATATTAAAAAATGATATAAAATATGAAAAAATAATATAAAATACTAAATTTTTTTAAAAAATCACATAAATCAAATAAATCTGAAAAAAATAAAACAAATAAAATATAAAAAAAATTAAAAACTTAATTTTAAATTTATAGTTAAGTATTAAATAGTAAATAAAAAAATAAAAAAAAGCAAAAAAAAAAAAACCAAAAATTTAAAAAAAATAAAATAAATCAAAATTAATTTTACCTACGGAATTAAAATTAAAAAAATTAAAAAAATAATATTTGACCACGGATTTTTCTGTCGTTAAGTTAGAGACGAAAAAATCTATCGTTAGTCCGTTGTTAAAATAAAAAAATAAATTTAAAAATTAAATATGACGTGTAACGACGGATATTTCCGTCGTTAAGTTAGAGACGAAAAAATCCGTCGTTAGTTCATAGTTAAACATCGTAATCTTCATTAGTCATTAATTCCGTTGATAATTTAACGACAGAATATAATCTGTCATTAATTTCGTCATTAAATCGCGTTTTTCTTGTAGTGAAACTCAAGAACTTCAATGATTGAATTTATTTTTGCATGGAAACACATTTATAGCATTCTTAATTCAGAATATAAATCATCAGCTTTAATATCAAATTTATCATCATATTTAACATAACATTCATACAATGTATGCTCATCCAATGAACACAACTTCTTATAATAAAACAAAAGACCAAATATCTTCAAAAACTTTCAATTGTTCAAATCTATGCTACAAAAAAAATTGCTTCTACTAACAACATTTTTAGTGATAATTATTTTCTTGTCACTAAAAACGTATCTATAGTGACAATAATTCATCTCGTCATAAAAAAATGGAAATTGTGATCAATAGTGACAATATTATATGTTGTTAGTATTTGTCGTCACTATATAATCGGTGTGAATTTCTGATGTTGGAGGGAAACTAGTGACAACCATATTTTTGTGACTAAAGACACCTCTACAGTGACACTAATTTCATTGGTCACTAAAAATTGTAATAGTGACAACTTTATAAGTTGTCATATCTCGACAGTAGAGAGATAAAGTAGTAATGTATTTTGAAATTTTTAATACATATAAATATATATATATATATACATATAAATATATATATATATACATGCTTGAGTGTATGTGAGTGACTTGCATAAAGAAAAGTGTTAATTTCAAGTTGTCTTTTTCCAAATCTAGTAATATGTGTAAATTAAAGGTTTTTATAAGATGTGTTCTTTGGGAAAATGAGTTGACAATAAATGAGAGTGCATTTGTGTGCTGTGACTGAGAGGGAGAGGGAGAGGGAGAGTGTACGGACGGGAAAGGGTGATGGGAAAGAGAGAAATATGGTTGATATTAAATGAAGAATTAGAGTAGATCGATTGTATAGGAAAAAGTGTATTGTATTGTGTGTGTGTTTTGTTCTTGTTATATCTTTGATTTATTTTACTTATTCTATTAATTATATATGCAGTATAAGTAAAAGTTATGAGAGAATATTTAAGAGTTTACGCCAATTATTGTATTACTCTTTGTTTACTTATTGAGTAAATTATACTAATTTCTTGGGGATTTATTTCTAAAATATTTCAGCATTAATTAAAACCACAAATACACCTCTTAATTATTAAAAAAACAAACAGACATGAGATACTTCAAGTATAATCGTCTAGGCCCATAAAATTCGAGAGCTCGCTTATAGGCCCAAAATTTATTGTATGGTATAAATTAAGGCCTAGCATGATACTAATAGGACTTACCATCTTGTAGGCCCAAACTTGAGACCTCATACTTAGGAGAATTATCGGGACATTCGAATAAAACTTCAACTATATACTAGCTACAAGATAGGTTTTGTTAACTAAAATATTTACGAACATGTTTTAAATGCTTTCGTCCATGCTTCAATGAATTGAGATTTTACTTAACATGAACATAATGTTTTCGCTCTTCGTGGATATGATTTGACCTGCATGATGAATTCAAGCATTGTCAATATTATTGAAATATAATTATGTGATCGCATATGGTCTGTCTCCACACATGATTAATTGAGCGCATTGATCTCAAAATGAATATTGAATTGTTTGGTCATATGAGGTGGAAAATGTTTACATGTGCTTGGACGAACAGGAAAATATTTTCTGGCATTCAGCCCATATTCCTAAAATGTTTTTCAGGTATGAAGTGATGGAGGCTGCTGATGTGGACACAAGATTTTTATTTATTTTGGATTGTGCCAATAATATATATTTTGAATAATCAATATCGACTATAGTCAATATTAGAATATGTGATGCTTCTGCTTACTAATTTGGATTATGTTAAAGTATCATAAAACCTTATTTTATTCCACCACTATTTTAGACTTTGAAAATAGTAGACTTTCAATGTTGACTAGTCGTGATTTGAACTTGCATGGGATTGGTTGTTTGAATAGTCTTCTCAAGTTGTGATTGGTTGGTTTTAACATTAAGGCAAGTTATTGTATAAATATTTTCTCTAAATAGGTATTTATTTGTAAAATTAGGAAATTTATTTTACTCTTTTGTTAGCACCTTGATTTTCCAAAATTTAGGTATTACAGTATAGTATCAGAGCAGGTCTACGAATTTGTAGACCTATGATGTAAATTTTTGGGAACAGTGTCGGAAAACAATGTGTTGAGTGTGACATTTTAGACCCTATGTCTAATGTCCAAGTCATTCCCTGCCATCATAAAAGTTTTATATTTTTTAATTATAGAAAATTTGACATGAGCCATTTGGCAAGCATGTATACAAACAAATTGTTATTTATGAAGATATTGTAAATGAGTATGATGTGTGTACTTATTCTTTTGTGAGGTTGAATCTAGAAGAATTTAGTAGAATATAGCACGCTATTAAGTTCATCCTTAATAGTATGAACTATACGATGACCTCTAAACATTTTTAAGTTAAATCTTAGACTGACATTAAGTTCTCCTTGGAGATGGCATACCCTAATCACGGACCTATGATGAAAGCAGGACATATTCCTATACCAACTTTGCGCTAGATAGAGTACCGAGAGTACGTACGCCACCCGACTGACAGTATAGGCCGGCATATCACTTGTATGATGGAGATGTGTATGGACGTTAGTGACATACTAGTCGTAGTCACAGGTTGGGAGGCTGCCAACCGACTGAGACGTACTTTACCAACTGAGTGGGTTCCCTACACTGCTCAGGTGTTGGGGATCTACACGGAGAGCCACTCTATGACTCTTCACTACATACGGACTATCCGAGCTTTTCATCGTATCTCTACCAGAGGTGGGCGATGTGGCGTGCTCCCATAGAATATGTACATGCATCAGCTCTAGTTCTTGGACAGAGCTATGTACAACCTCATTACGTGCCACCTCATCTGCTTGCTCCAGCTCTTGCGGGTTGGATGGTTATGCAGCTAGTGTCTACACCTGTATCGGCACCAGTCTGAGCACCAGTTCC
The DNA here is from genome assembly GCA_026008535.1 of Perilla frutescens. Lineage (NCBI taxonomy): Eukaryota > Viridiplantae > Streptophyta > Magnoliopsida > Lamiales > Lamiaceae > Perilla > Perilla frutescens. Next base: position 37,988,896 of record BRKX01000006.1, on the reverse strand, counting down.
TGTTCCAGTTCGAGCCAGTCTGAGTTACAGTTCCAGTACCAGCTTCTGCACCTGCTCATTCTCCATCCACATGCACATAGTAATGGGTGGTTGGTTGAGGATAATGATGAGGATTTTGAGGAGGATCTTGATGAGGACCCGGAGAAGGATGTCAATGGTTTCACTACCATCTGAGTCTTGATGTCAGCACCTTTTGTCTATAGCCTTAGTACTATGTATTTTTGCTTATGAGTATATAAGGCATTTTTGGGTTAGAAATTCTTTTTGAATGCCACCCTGTGAGGTAGGGTTTTCATTTGGCCTAGTATGTATCTCCTTGATGGATAGTTCATGATGATCAGACTACTAGACAGTCAAGTATGATATATAATTGTATTCAAGAGTCCTCTTTTGGAGGCATATTTTGCGGATATATGATGATGACATTATGTTAATGAAATGATAATGTTATCAACAAAATTTATTTTATAAATTAACATTAGTACATTACTAATTTTTTTATGAAATATGTATGCGATTAGGATGCTGCCTAGAAGATGCCAAACACAAGCAGAAAACCAACATCAAAATGATACAAGTCAGGTTTTGGAGCAATTTAGACGTTATCAGCCACCGAATTTCAGTGGCCAAGGAGAGCCGCTTGAGGCCGAGCAATGGTTGCGTAAAATAGAATAAATATTTACTCATATTGGATGTGAAGATGCACATCGTGTTTCATGCGTTGTCTTCCAACTCACTGAAGATGCTGATTATTAGTGGGAAGCTCACACTAGACCAATGACACCAGAGCAAATAGCTTCTCTCACTTGGGAAGAATTTAAACAAGTTGTGATGAAGAAATACATACCAAGATGCTACCGTGAACACAAAGAGAACGAGTTTAGCACCTCAAGCAAACAAATCTGATGGTGGATGAATACGATAAGAAGTTTAATCAACTATCTCAATACGCATCTCAGTTGGCTGATACTGATGAAAAAAAGACACTTCGTTTCAGAAGAGGGTTGAGAACTGAAATTGCCATTTCTATTATTGGATGAGGGACTATTATTTATGTAGAGACACTTGAACCAGCACAAGATATCGAGTCACTACTCTTGTCTGAGGAGAGAAAGAACAACAACTCAAAAGGGAAGAGAAAGTTTGAGAATAGAGGAAAGTGGGATAATAAGAATGATAAGCAAGTAAGGGTCGGACCAAGACCTAACCCCGGAAGACAATATCAAGGAAGACCCACTTGTCAGACTTGTGGCAAAGGACATAGCGGACCATGCCTTTTCAAAAAGATGCTTGTTTTAAGTGCAAACAACCAGGCCATCATGCCAACAACTATCTGAGAGATTGGGACAATCAAGGAAATCGTCTAGGGAACTATGGAGGAAACAATCTTAATCCTCCAAGGAACTATTTGAGGAATAATCTGGGGAACAATGCAGGACAACAACAACCAAGAAATACAAGAGTTGTTGGCATGAATCAACAACAAGCAGCACATGAACCTGGAAAATTACAAGCATGATTAAAATTCTGGAGATGCCAATACTTGCCCTTTTTGATATCGGAACCACGCATTCTTTTATATCTGTGAGAGCGTGTGGGATGTTGGGAATTTATGGAGACAACATGAATTATTGTCTGGAAGTAAGTATACCATCAGGGAGAACATTGGTTACCAATAAAATTTGTTCCAATTTAGAGATAAAACTTGATGACGATAATGTTAAAGTGAATTTGCATATTCTCAAGATGAATGATTTCAATGTTATCCTAGGAATTGATTGGCTTAGGGATAATCACACCATAATAAAATATTGTGAGAAAGAGATAACACTCCAACCACCGGGAAGAAATAAGTTTATCTTTTTCGGAGCACGAGTCGGATCCATGATACCCGTAGTATCAGCTATGAAAGCAATGAAGATGATCAAGAAAAAAGGATGTCAAGCTGAGTAAGATTTTTAGGGGGTAACTAAAGACGTGCTTATTGATGATGTTCATGTTGTTCGTAAGTTCAAAGATGTATTCGCTGATGAATTACTAGACGTATCTCTCAATAAACAAATGGAATTTACAATCGACCTTATCCCCGGAGCTGCACATGTTTCTAGGGAACCATATCGAATGGAACCAAAAGAGCTTCAAGAGTTAAAAGTTCAACTTTAAGAGTTACTGGAAAAGAAATTATTTATTCAACCTAGTGTTTCACAGTGGGGAGCGCCAATCTTGTTCGTAAAGAAAAAAGATGGATCGCTTCGCATGTGTATTGACTACCGAGAGTTGAACAAGCTGACAATCAAGAACAAATACTCTCTGCCCATAATTGATTATTTGTTTGATTAATTGAAAGGTGCCAAAGTCTTCTCGAAGATAGATTTGAGATATGGTTATCACTAGCTGAAGGTTAAGAAAGAAGATGTACCCAAGATGACTTTTCGAACACATTATGGTCACTGTGAATTCGTTATAATGCCATTTGGTTTAAGCAATGCTCGATGGTGTTCATAGATTTAATGAATTGAGTATTTCACTCTTATCTGGATAAGTTTGTGTCAGTGTTCATTGATGATGTGTTGATATACACTCACAAGATGAGAAGAAACATGAGGAACATCTGAGAGTAGTGCTGAAAGTACTAAAAACAGAGCGACTCCATGCCAAGTTCAGCAAGTGCGAATTCTGGTTAGATGAAGTTATATTCTTAAGACATATCATTTCGTCACAAGGTATCAAGGTAGATCCTTCTAAGTTGGAAGCTGTGAGTGATTGAAAATCTCCAACTAGTGTGGGAAAAGTTCATAGTTTCTTAGGCCTAGCTGGATATTACTGACAATTCATCAAGCATTTTCCAAGATTGCAAAACTAATGACTCAACTACTAAAGAAGGGAGTGAAATATCAATGGACAAAAGACTATGAAGGGAGTTTCTACGAACTCAAGAGGAGGCTGATTACTGCTTCAGTAATAACTGTACCAGATGGATCAGAAGGATTTGTTGTCTATACTGACGCATCTAAACTTGGTTTAGGATGTGTCTTAATGCAAAATGGTAAGGTCATTGCTTATACATCACGACAATTGAGACCTCATGAAATCAACTATCCTATTCATGACCTAGAGCTAGCCGCCATGCTTCACGCATTGAAAATTTGGAGACACCACCTTTATGGAGGAAACTGTCAAATCTACACAGATCACAAGAGTTTGAAATACTTCTTGAAACTAATGGAGCTCAACATGAGACAATGAAGATGGTTAGAGTTGGTAAAGGACTATGATTGTACCATCCTCTATTGCCCTGAAAAGGCAAATATTGTAGCAGATGCATTGAGTAGAGAAAAATAGATCGACACCAGAGTGTGTCCTCACTCAACAGGAGCAACTGATTAAAGATTTTGCTAAGATGAATCTAGAAGTGATTACACCTCCAGAAAGTATGGAAGCTCGAATTGTGACTTTAGTAATAAAATAAAATCTACGAGCTCTTATCATTGAAGCACAAAAACAAGATGAATTTCATAGAAAAATGCAACAGAAGGCTAATACCAATGATAACCAGGGGTTTACACTAATGGATAATCATGCACTCACATTTGGAAGCAGACTTTGCATACCTTAGAACAAGGATCTGAAGAATGAAATTTTGAAAGAAGCTCATTATGCACCCTATATAGCACACCCGGGAGGTACAAAGATGTGTCGAGACTTGAAAGAAACTTTCTGGTAGAGAGGCATGAAAATGGACATTGCAATTTTTGTCAAACGATGCTTGACTTGCCAACAAGTGAAGACGAAATAGCAGTGACCAACGGACCCTTACATTCACTAGAAATCCTTGAATGGAAATGGGAACACATCACCATAGATTTTATGGTAGGATTACCAAAGATACTACGCAACAATCAGGCAGTATTTGTTGTTTTAGATCGACTGACTAAGTTAGCACATTTCCTACCAGTAAGGATAACACTAGGGCTAGACAAATTAGCTCAAATCTATGTCAAGCAAATTGTTCATTTACATGGAGTTCTCGTGCCTGTAATCTCTGATCATGATACTTGATTTACATCAAAGTTTTGGAGAAGCTTACAAAAGGCAATGAGAACCAAATTGAACTTTAGTACAACATTTCACCCTCAAACTGACAGACAGTCAGAAAGAACAATTCAAATCCTAGAAGATATTCTTAGAGATGTAATAATGGATCAAGGGGGAAGTTGGGAAGATTACCTGCCATTGGTAGAGTTTGCATACAATAAAAGCTACCAAGCTACCATTGGAATAACACCTTATATGGTCGGAAGTGTAGATCATCTCTCTACTGGGATGAAGTCGGGGAAAGAAAAAATTTAGGACCCGAAATGTTACGAACCACAGAAGAAGCTACCAACAAAATAGGAGGAAGGATTAAAGAGCTCAAGACAGAAAAAAATCATATGCGGATAAATACTGAAGGGATTTACAGTTTCAAATTGGTGATAAAGTTTTTCTTAAGTTATCTCCATCTCAAGAAATAGTTCATTTTGGCAAGAGGACGAAATTAAGACCTCGGTTTATTGGACCATATGAAATCCCTGATCGAATTAGGGAGGTTGCTTATAAGCTCGCTTCACCACCAAAAATAGGTGGAATACATGACGTGTTTCACGTGTCGATGCTTTGAAAATATGTGTTTGACCCAGGCCATACAATTCATGATGAAGACATAGAAATGAACTTAGATCTTACTTACCAAGAAGTACCAAAGGCGATCCTTGTTCGTAAAATCCATAAGTTGGGAAATAAAGAACTAATGTTAGTAAAGATTCAGTGGAACCATCATGGAAAAGATGAAGCTACATGGAAAATAGAGAATGAGATTATGGAATGGTACCCTAACTTACTGTTTATAGGTATGTGAATTTCGGGATGAAATTCTTTAAGGGGGTAGGGATGTAGTACCCCAAAACATTATTAATTAGACTTTATTAGGTTTGGGCAAAACAATGTAGATTTATAGAATTTAAGTGTTAAAGGGGCAACCTAGGTTAAATGGGCTGAATTCGAAAATATTAATAAAGCAGGCCTAAGTCTAAAGAAAATATGTCTTGGGGCTTTCAGCCTAATTAAAAAAAAAATATAAATACGCTAACTTATTTGAAAAATCCACTATCTCTTCCATTTCAAAGGTGAGCCCATCCTTCTCCTTCTTCTTCTTCCACCCTTGAGCAATTTCCGACAAGGTGGCCGGAATGGAGCGCCGCCGCTGCCGGTATTATTTCTTTAGTTGAATAAAAATAATACTTGATTTATTTAATTATATCCTAACTTTATTGGATATTGGAAATTAGATAAACTAGCAGACCAATTTAATATTCTTCTAGATTCCTATTGTAGCCCAATATGACTTTAGTGGACTGGGGATGGAACAATAGTGAGAGGCCCAAACCTATTAGGGTTGGAGGTGAATTTTCAGCCACTTCTCTATTAATTAGAGAGGTGGTGGCCGAAAATTATATAGATGAAATGAGCCCCTCTTTGTGCTCTCTTGATTCCCATAGAATTCACACTCGATTAGTAGAATACAACCCACTCTGTATCTAAACGCAGTCCAGGAATACAACAAAAGATCAAGAAGTGGAATTGCACAAGTGCTAAGGGGCGTCAATTACAACTACATTCAACAACAAGATTAGACATTTAATCTTGTCTACAACCTGTCTCGAATTTGTAAGTGATTTTTGAATTCTATGTTTCCGCTTTTATAAGAATTGAAAATTGCTATGCATGATAATTTAACTCGGTTTAATTAATTACATAAGCATGCATAAAATATGATATACATGATGCAAAGATTAATGAGCAACAAAATAGATCCTATGGTGGTTCAATTCGAAAAAACCCAAAATCTCACGATTCAATTCAACGAAAGAGGGTGTACGGGTAGAATAAGTTTTAAGTGACAGAGGTCAGCGTCGTGTAAAATCCTAAGTAAACGTTACACCAGAGCAGTGAATTATTTTTCACGGACTTAACAAGTCCCCGTGACGTAGATCAATTGATCGAATAGGGTTACTAATCTTCTATGTGTGCTTTACATTCTGCAAACTAAATTAAGTTCACAATAATATTCTTGAACATTATTGTGAACATCTCTCTACAATGTTCGTGTACTTTTTTGTGAATGTTTTGCAGACAGATACTTGTCACACAGGGTGTGCACTTTTAGTCAGGATGCAGTATATGTAGGAGTTCCGGGTATTGTTCCTTAATCTTATGAGTGTTAAGTTCTATTTTGATTTTTTTTAAGTTTAACATTGTCATATGTTTTCAATATATTGCAGAAAGAGTTTTCTTGGGATCCCGCTGAGACGGATGCTATTGTAAAGAGATGGAACACCAAGGATGCTGAAAGATACCGAGACATGGTCTACTCTTTCAAGAAAAATAGGACCAAGGGATGCCCTGCCTTTATGCTTCCTCAGATGTGGGAAGGTTTCTGCGCCCATTGGAATAGTGAGGCCTTCAAGGCCAAGTCTATCATCGCCTCTCAAAATCGCCTCACTGAGCCCTCCTGGTACCGGCATTGTCAAATACCGAGGAGAATCTACAAGTGCAGTTGCACATGATGCAGTTTTGGTTTGTAATGAATCCCAAATGAATAATTTATTAATTAATTTATTTGTTATATGTGTATGCTAACATATTTCTATCTAATAGGCTAATGAGAAGGGTGTCGGGCCAAATAATGTGGCGTGGGAGACATTCAAGAGACTGCACGACACCATTGATGGGTCATATTCAGATGGAAAGTCTGCTTGTATTGCTAAAAGTTTGTTTGTAAATATTTATAAATGTTAAGTTTAGATATAAAATATATATTTAATTAACTTATTTGATTTTGTGTATAGGCTGATGTATTGGCTAGGGTTGAGAAGTTGAGCCAGTCGATTCCTAGTACAGATGAGGTGCCAGAGGTGGACATGAGTGCCATTTATGTCGATACTGCCCGCTAGCACTCCAAGAAAAACCACATTTTTAGGCTCGGCAGTCAATCACGGAGCATTTCAGCCACTAGTGTATCTTCTGCAACTCCTCCATAGCCTGACACCATGGCTGCCATCTGGGATTTACAAGCATAGATGGACACACAGGCAGAGCTTCTCCAGGCCCAACAAGAACAAATACGTTAGCAGCAGAAGATGATACAGTAGCAGGCCACTATGTCTGAGCAAATGCAGCACACTTTAGAGGGCCCCCTCCATCTTCATCCTGATTATTTGATACACTTATTTTATATATCACATTTATTGTTATTTATAAATAATAATATTTTATGACATTTAATGTGTTTTATCAGACATATATATATATATATCATTTTACGTTTGTATTTATGTTTTGACAAAATTTATAAACAAAATCAAAATCAGATAGAATATTAAAATAATAATAATAATAATAATAAATAAAAAAGAAAAAATATATTTAATAACAAACATGTCCGTCGTTAGTATAACTATATGACCGTCTCTTTTCTAGTGAAGGACCCGGTCCGTTGTTAGTAGTAACGACGGACCTGGTTCGTCCTCAGTAGTAATGATGGCCCTAACGATGGACGTGCTCATCGTTATGGTCTGAGATGACTGTTGATGATGACAAAATTTACAATGGAAAGATCCGTCGTTAGGTCCGTCATTAAAACTTAATGACGGTTTGTATCCGTCATTAGATTTGATGCCGAAGAAGAATTTAATGATGGATATTATCCGTCATTAGTCCATCATTAGGACAATCTCATGATGAAAAAATATGATTTACTGATGGATTTGTCCGTCACTAAAACGGGACTTCCTTGTAGTGGCCAACTCTTTTTCAGTAAAGTGTAGGATAGAGCTAGGACACCTTTTCTCCCTCCTCCTCAGTCATACTCATGTAGCTAATCCTGTTTTTACACATGTGACCTATTGTGTATTTCTCATCAAAATTTTAGTAGAGTCCTTGGGCGAGTCGGTATCAGTTTAGAGGGGGGGGGTGAATAAACTGATTCAAAAACTTTTACTTTAGATGCGGAATAACATGGTCCTTTGACTCGCTTGAAGAAACTTATCTATGCACCAACTTGGATAATCAGTTGAGACAGTTCAAGTGCAGCTTGTGTGATGTTTTGTGCAGTTAAAGATATGCAATGAACAATATAGTACAACACACAAGAGATTTATAGAGGTTCGAAGTCTCAAACTTCTACGTCCTCTCTTCCTTCCGCAGAATGGCAACTTCACTATATAACTTGAGTTTCTTTACAAATTACACAATGAAGGACAGTTGGCTGAACCTGGTAACTGCTCGCTACCTCAGCTGGTTGACGGCTCACACTTGAAGTCCCTAACTGCTCGCTAGAAAGGTAGGTGCTATTATCATCTTTACAAGGTTTTAGATCTCTTTTGATCTTCAAGAGGTTAGTCTTGAACAAGGGGGTATCAACTAATGTGCTCCTTTGATTGAGCTGAGTAGTTGATCGTTGACTAGCTGGAACTGAGAAGATTGCCCTGGCTGGATCGTCGGCAGCTGGCTGAGTATGTTTATTCAGTGAATTCTTCTTCTCAGTTTGACTTTCTCAATTTCTATCAAATGTTGCACTTGAGCTTGAGTGAGAGGGAGAAAGAAAAGCTCTGCTTGTATATGCGAAGGTTGGCAAGAATTTGTGATTACGAAAAGTGTTTAGAACTCTGATTCACCCGTCTTTTATAGATGAGTGATTTTGTGACCGTTGAGTTCCATTGTCCATTTGATCAGTGGCTCTGTTGGCTTATCAATGGCACGAGATCTTAAATGATAGCTTGGATCATTTGGTTGAAGTAGCTGTTACTCTGCCAATCGATCTTCATTAAATTCTAGGATCTTTGAAGGAGCAATTATCCCAAGATACGCTGATTTAAGCAATACACTCCAGGAGTCTTCTGGCTTCAGCTCTCTTGGCAGTTTGGAATTTCAGTTGGCAGTTTTGGATTTTTCAGCTCAGTTATATTATCGTCCCAGCTGGTAGTTCTGAGCTTGCCAGCTGAGTCTGCCTGTTGCTCCAGTTGGCAGTTCTGGACTTATCAGCTGAGTCTGCCTGTCGCTCCAGTTGGCAGTTCTGGGCTTGTCAGCTGAGATTGGCCATTGCTCCAGTTGGATACTGTCAGTCTCTGGCATAAACTGATATTCTATCAATTTCTTCAATCTTTGGTCAACTCCTTTCTCCCTCAGTTCAGCTGACTCGGTTGTCAGCTTGCTTTGACCGGTATGATTCCTCAGCCAAGTTGAACTTTAAACTGGATGACGTGTTCTTCAACTTGTGGGTCATTCTTCAGATATGTTGACTTTGACTCTTCTAGAGTTCCTTTTTGATGATGCCCTGGGCTGATCAGCTTCGATCTACAGCTTGAACTTTGGTCAGTTTTTCATAAATAATTTTGATATCTCATCAAAACTTGATCTAGGGGTTCCTTTATAGTTTTTCCTAACAGAAACTGGTGGAGGGATTGGTCCTTGTGGAAAGTACCCGGTAGTGTTAACAGGGGGTCTGTTACCTGCCTTAATTTTCTTTGTAGGAGCTTTCATAGAAAATAACTGATTTTGCCCAAGTTCTATAGTTTTCTCCAGAGTTGTAGGATTAAATATTTTCACATTATCTCTTAATTCTTCACTAAGCCCATTGAGAAAGCTTCCCACAAAATATATCTTAGAATTGACGTTATCATAGAGAGTCATGCATTCTTTACGCTCTTCAAACTTGTGCTCAGGTTTCTGGAGAACAGACTAGAGTACCTTGCTCGCATGATCTCAAAGCATACATTTGAGAAAATGAAGATTTAAGCTCTGATAACTGAACTATCCTCAGAAGAAGATTTCTCTTCATTGTCAGCTCATGTACTTGAAAATGTTCAGAACCTGCATAAGCTTATAAGTACAGTAGTAGCTGCGTCTCAAGAGGGTTCTGAAAAGACTGTTCAAAATGATATTGAAAAGAAGGAGCATTATTGACACAGGCATGATTATGAGAATGAAGAGGAGCATGTTGAAGAGTAAGATGAAGAAGAGAAGGATGATGAGGAGGAAGAATTTGATGATGATGAAGACGAAGGAGGCTCTGAAGAAGAGTATACGACTGCTTCTGATGATAAAGAAACTAAAAAATCCGAGTAGTTTTATGATTACTCTTTTTCCTTTCTCGGTGGCAAATAGGGGGAGTAATGTCTTAATATTTCTTGTATCTAGCACCATATTTTTGCAAGATTTTCCTTTTTAGTTGTTGCTCTTATTTTGTAATATCATCTCTTTAATATTATGTTTTCATCTCTCACGAACAATTATTTTATCTACATAACTCTGATCTTGAAATCTGCCAAAAAAAATTGCACTGCTAATATAACACCCCAATTTCACTTTTGATAGAAAAGGGCACGTTACTCATGCTTTTAATTAATAAAACAATTTATTGAAAAATACAGCGGAAGTTTCAATCATAAATTGACATTTATTATAGAAAATAAAGTCAAACTAAAATAAAATCTCATTTAATCATGCTTGACCATTTGACCATCATCATCATATCTTGTCTAATCATACACCGCCCGAGCTCTTGCCTGAAAGGAATAAAAGATTGGTGTGAGTTCCTTTAAACTTAATGAGGAATGCTTATTATGCAAACTATAAATTTAACAGAAAAGTATGTGAAAATACTTAATTCATGTAACATGTACTTTTACATCAGCCATTAGGCTCGATACTTTATAGTCTAAAAGACTTCTTACTTTATAGTCGAGAAGACTCTGTTCTTTATAGCCTAGAAGACTCAGTATTTTATAGTCTAAAAGTCTCTATATTGAAATTTCATAAAACTCCTATACGAACATATAGAGAGGATAACAATACAATTTTCAACATAAAACCCCACCTTGACCTTGACTTGAAATTAATTGGTTATATCCTTGTGCACCTTGCCTAAAAATAATTATCTTAAATTAATTACATGATCTATATATATATATATATCAAGAAAATATGATAAATAGATTACTAGATACGAAAAAATGACTTTTAATGTATCAAACTCCTTGTTATAAAGTCAGTGCACATTCGTAGCATATTGAGACAAATTGGCTCATGATTTTCATTCAGTTATTAGAGCATTTGTCATTCATGATTATCATTCAAAAATCAGAGCATGTCATATTCGTAGCATATTGAGACAGATTGACTCATTATTTTCATTCAATTTTTAGAGCAATTGTCATTCATGCTTCTCATTCAAATATCAGAGCATGTTCAAATATCAGAGCATGTTAGTTTTAAAAGCAATTTGGGATTATTCATGCTTCTCATCCAAGTATCAGAACATGACTGAAGTATTAGGGCATAATGAATTATGTCAAACCATTCAAGCTTGAAGCAAAATCAAGATCAAAACTTGTATTATATATTCATTTTAAGGCTCAAGAGTTAGTAGTTAAGACTACTAATCTACTTCCTGAATGTTGCTCCAATTGCTCGTTTTCCTTCTGCTTGATTCTCCTCTTTCCTGGATTCCTTATAGTGTCCAAGCTTCCCCCTGAAGCTGATCGGAGCCCTCATCTCTTTGCTCATATTTATGCATCTTATGCATGCAAGAATCGAGAATACTCGATGGCTTTTCTTGGCTGATCAGCCATCTGATTTGATGGTTGATTAGCTGAATTAATGATGTATGTATCTCAGCCATTCAACAGTTGAATGGCTTTATGATCGTGTGGCTGAGATGAAATCATTTTGAAAATGGGGTAGTTGCCATAAATAGCGAAATATTTTCTGCAGATCTTTCCATTTATAGCGCATTAAAATATATTTTCTTTGCCTTTGTGAAGGGTTGGTTTAAGATCCATGCAGAGATATTAATGACAACCTTGTAATATTTCAGTCCGATTTTCAAATTGTAACCGTTGACGTATAATATAAGGTATTTTATAATCGCAACGGTAACAATATAGTTAAGGTAAGCTTTTGAATTTAAAAAGACTTATCCTTAGTCAGTTGGGATACAGTCCAATTGATTGATGACGTGGCAGTTGGCTGAGCAGTTGAGTTTTGATACTCAGTTGTCCTTTCTGAGCTGGCTGCAGTTGAGGCTGCAACTGAATTGATCAGTCAGTTTGATCAGTTACTCGGCTTTTCTGTAGATAATTTCCACTTCTTGAATGGCCTGGCTGGACTGGCTGCATTGCTTTCTTTAGATGCAGTTTTGTGTGTTGATGGTTCAGGCCTTTCTGTCTTCTTGGCTTGGCGAAGATGAAGCTGGATCTCAACTGACGAGCTCTTCATCTTTTGACTAAGGGAGTGTGAGATTCCCTTTGGCGATGATCGAAACTGATCATTTTTCTTGGTCAACTGCGCACCTTTTGAACCTGAAGTGAGTAGTAGAGTCACATAGCTTTTGGATAGGAGATTTGGTGACGTGGCAGTATCTTCATCATCACTATCTCTTGCATTATTATGCCTTTTATTCCTTTGAGAAGCTATGACTACATTGTGGGATAGGTGGGGTTCTATCCTTTGATCAGCAGATGAAGTTCATCGTGATGGCTCAGCTGATTAAATTGATAGATTATCAAAGTTCAACTGACGATAAAATGAGTCAGTTGGGCAGTTGACTGGTTGACCTGCAGTTCCAACTGCTTGAAACATGAATCTGGATTTGAATTTGGCCAGTAAGGCGGTTGGTGGAATCTTCTTGACCATCCGGTGATTCATGATGTGCTGAACTTGCACAATGGTTGGAGGGAATGGATTTGACGATCCTATCCATTTGATGCTCCAAGTTTCTTCTCTTTGCCAGAAGCTCATGCCATGAAAGACAGTTAGCAAGAAGTGAGACTGGATAGACATAGAATGTCTCCAGTTGTACCAATAGAAGTATTGGTGAAGTTGTTTAAACAACTTTTGATCACGTTGTGCAACAACAGTGAATTGAGTTAGAAGGAGATTGGTCACTTCCTTTTGTGCACTTTTGACTGCATATTCACCACTGTAGAAAGTGCGAATATTCTATTCAGTCAGCTGGAGTGGAGGGCATGTGCCTCTGAAGTAGTCTGCTCCATAGTTTGGGTGATGTATTCCAATCAATGGAATAAGCTCATCTAGATAAGAGCAAACCTGGAAATGAACTGGTGATCCGTTCTTTAATTTTGGAGAGTGAACGGCCACGGCAGTTGAGTTGCTCGAACTTTGGTTGCTCATCTTGGCCTTTCCTTTTCTCTTCTTCTTCAGGGACTGTAGATGAGCAGTTCATTTCTTGGGGATCCAGTCGGAGATCAAAACCGGTAGTGATTCATCACTTGGGAGCTTCAGCAGGTCTTCAAGCATTTTGCTCATCCTTAGAACAAGTCCTACCTTGGACTCAAACTTGCCAGACTTCTTTGAGTCTGTAGCCTTGATAACTTGATGCTTAAATTGTTGAAAGACAAATTCTGCCCAGTTTGTTTGTCTTCCTTCAGCAAGGTGAATCATGACCTTGTATCTCTCTTGAGTGAGTTGGCTTAGACTGCCAATTGCTCCGAACATCATCTTATTCGTTATGTCAAGTAGAACTCCATACTCAGGCTTGAGATCAGTTTTATCGGTGGTAAAACTGAATTGCTTGTTGCAGGTTGAGGCTTTTCAGTTTCTCCAGTGCCACTCTGTAATGCCCCAATTTCACTTTTGATAGAAAAGGACACGTTACTCATGCTTTTCATTAATAAAACCATTTATTGAAAAATACAGCGTAAGTTTCAGTCATAAATTGATATTTATTATAGAAAATAAAGTCAAACTAAAATGAAATCACCTCTAATCATGCTTGACCATTTGACCACCATCATCACATCATGTCCGCTCACACACCGCCCGAGCTCTTGCCTGAAAGGAATAAAAGATTAGGGTGAGTTCCTTTAAACTCAGAGGGGAGTTACTGTTATCCAAACTATAAATTTAACAGAAAAGAATGTGAAATACTTAATTCATGTAACATGTACTTTTGAATCATCCATTAGACTCGGTACTTTATAGTCTAAAAGACTCCATACTTTATAGTCCAGAAGACTCTGTTCTTTATAGTCTAGAAGACTCGATACTTTGTAGTCTAAAAGACTCTGTATTAAAATCTCACATAACTCTTGTACGATCATATAGAGAGGATAACAATACAACTTTCAACATAAAACCCCACCTTGACATTGACTTGAAATTCATTGGTTATATCCCGGCGCACCTTGTCTCAAAATAATTATCTTAAATTAATTAAATGATCTATATATATATATATCAAGAAAAGATGATAAATAGATTACTAGATACGAAAAAATGATTTTTAATCCATGAAACTTCTTAATATAAAGTCATGTGGTATTTACATACACAAGCTATTCATATAATTGATGCTTTTATATTAATGAATGTGAATATGCTATTTATATATACTCTTACATATATACGTATGTGTGTGTGATAAAAGAAATGGGTCAATATAAGTAAATGACATGTCCACATCATTCGCCCCACTTGTAAAAAAGTACAAACATCACAAATTTATATATATATATATATTTATATTCCTACGTACACACACACACACACATATATATACACACATTTTAGGCTATACATATATATAGGTGAAATATTTGACTAAAGGAAGTCCATCAACCATTTATCCCAGTCCCACCAATAAAAAGAAAAATATTGATTGAAAGCTTTGGCATTGAATTCTCCCGAATTCCTCATTTTCGTGAAAGATGAACAAAAGTGATAAGAGAGAGATTTTTGCAGAACTTAACAAGCAGCGAGAATATGCAGAAGCAGCTACTCAACAAGGACTAGAGAAATTTCATATCTTTCAAAAAATGATAGCTTGAGGAAAGGAATATATTTTTTCTCTATTTACTTTATTTTGGTGTGAGAAAAAGGATGAAAGACAACCCCTATTTATACTAATGAAATTAGGTTTATAGATAAGAATATGGATGGAAATAATATCAAATGTGATTCATTTCCTAAAAGGTAGAAATCTGGATAAAAATAAGAGTGAGCAAGGATCTTGGAAAATATCTCAAGGTCAACTATTCCTCCTTTCATGAATGAAGAACATGAAATAGTGCCCTAATCTTCTTGGGCTTTTGGTTTGGACTAGAAATAAAGTAGACTTGGGCCAAAATAATTAAATATAATATGTTATGAGCTTGTACAAAATAAAATCTGTAATGACCATTTTTTTAAATAAATAAATGAATAAAATATAACTTCAAAAATTCCATAATGCAATAAATGTAATGCATTTATGAATACATTAAAAATTTATTCTAAACGTGAATATTGGGACTTTTGATAAGAAAGTGAAACACAGTAGGATCTTATGATATTCATCAGAACATTCAAGTTTGTTTTGGAACACATACTTCTTCAGTCGAAGTGTATGTTCTTGAAAAACATTGAGCTGATTTGCCAACAGATAAATACAAAGAGGGAGATTGTTAGTGCCATCGTTTAGCACTATGTGTTTTAGTTTTCATAATCTTTATGGCAAATGAAGAACACAAAGGTTTTGATTTTTCATGTATTGAAGATCATGTTCTCGACATAATAAAAGAACATTCTGCTACCAATCTTATTGAAGATTGAATGATGTACTGATCAAATGTCATGCACATGATCATGTACAAGGTTGTCCAGAAACTTTCGAGGAGATGTGTCGAGTTAATTTCAAGATGATAAAGATTTCTATTCAAGATAGACGTCTTAGAATAGAAGTTGCCTTATTTAGATTGAAGATCAAGATACAAGAAGACAAGTTCTATTCAAGGAAGGATTCTAACTAGGGTTGTCCGAGATAAACAAGGAAAGTTTCTTGTTAGAGTTCGATTAGGATTAAGACAGTTGATTACATTGTTTAGGCTATATATTGTTATTATAAATAGCCTGAGAATCAAACTAGTTAGAGGGTGGTTGTTGTATGCAAAAGAATTGATTTGAGAGTCTAAAAGACTTTAAGTTTTGAAGCATTAGCATATGGTTTTGTTAGACTAGGTTTGATCTTTTGATCATTGTGTTTCTAGTTGGTCTTTGAAATTCTTTTATTCACTTTTAAAGAAGTCTCGAGAGAGATTTCCCGTGGGAACTACAGAGAGTCTAGGTTGTGGGGGATTTAACAATTCAGCATATTGAAAGAGGTTGTAGTAGGTAGGAAAGGGGTCGAGTGACGGGAGGTCTTCGTGTAATGGCCTTTGTAACCATACAACGGAGCAGTGAATTGTTTCTCACGGACTTGTGAAGTCCTCCTGATGTAGATCAATTGATCGAACACGGTTACCATCCTTGTGTTCTTTACTGCTTTAAGATTCAACAATCTGACTGTCCATGTTATTCATAATGTTCGTGAACATGATTAACACATGATGATTTCTGTACAACTTATGTAACTTCAATGTGCGTGTGTGTATGTGTGTTATATTTCATAAGTTTGTGTGTAGAGTTTGCATAATCTTAATCATTTGATTTCTTAATTTTAATAAAATTAACTAGTTTAATACCATTAATTTTATTTTATTTTTAACGAGGAGTATTAATCCTGAAAAAGTTATAATATAAAGAAATGATATTTAAAAATAGGGTTAATTGTACCAAAAATCATGAACTTTGGGTATCGTTGTAAATTCGACACGATGTATAAAAGTATGCAATTTAAACACCAATTTTTAAGTTATCTTCGAAACAACTCCATTTACAACACCTCAAGAAATCCTTTAACACATAATTACAGCACAATTATCCTAAAATTTCCACCCATAATGCCCAAAAACACCACCACCATCTCATTCCACGTGCCTCTTTTCTTATACACGCCAATCAGCAATTCATAATTGTTGGTCTCAGGCGAGTCGATATCAGTTTAGAGGGGGGGAGTGAATAAACTGATACAAAAATTTTACACTCAAATGCGGCATATGATTAGGGCTGTTGACTCGCGTGAAAAACTTATCTATGCACTTAATCAGTTGGAAAGATTTAGTTGACTTGAGTGTGAACTAAGTGTGCAGTTGTAAAGATATGCAAATAGAGAGCAGTAAGTACAGCACACAAGCAGTTTATAGAGGTTCGAAGCTGAAACTTCTACGTCCTCGTTTTCTTACTGAAAAGGGAAATTCACTATGCAATGGTAAAGTTTCTTTATTACAATTACAGAGTGAAGACAAGTTGAACCTGGAAACGGCAACTCTCGCAGAGTCACGATCGCCTTTTCAACTGTTGTTGTCCCGGAAATGGCAATTCTCGCAGAGCCACGGTTTCCTCATCCGATTTCAACAGCTCACACTTGCAGTCCCCAACTGCTCGCTGGAGAGATAGGTGCTATTACCGTCTTTATAAAGTTTTAGATCTCTTTCGATCTTCAAGAGGTTAGTCTTGAAATTGGTATTAACTGATGTGCTCCTTAAGTTGAGCTCAGTAGTTGATCGTTGAATATCTTGAACTGAGATGATTGCTTTTGCTAGACTTTCAAACAGCTAGTTGATGCTTGGATCTTTCAAATTTTCTTCTCAGTTGAGGCTTTCACAGTTTGATCAAATCTGAAAACTTGAGTTGTGAGGGGATAGAAAGAAAGCTCAGTTGTGAGTATATTGTGAAAGCTAGAATAGCGAAAGGTCGAAAGTGGTGAAAGTCATTTTAAAATGAGATTCGCTCTTCTTATATAGATGAGTGATCTTGTGACCGTTGGGTTCCATCGATCGTTGATTCTGTTGATTCATCAATGGTAGTTGATTCTTATAGCCGTTGAAGCCTGTTGAAATAGCCATTGCTCACCCAATCGATCTCTGTTGAGAATTAACTCCAAGATCTTCTTCATTAATTTCAAGATCTTTGGTTAAGCATTAATTGTGGGAACCTTCAGTTGGCAGATTCTTTAGCTGCTCAGTTTTCAGTTCTGGATTTCAGTTGGTAGTTCTTCAGCTGCTCAGTTTTCAGTTCTAGACTCCAGTTGGCTGTCCTTCTGAGCTCTTTTGCCAGTTCAACTAATCACAACTGTTAGCTAGTTCATCAGTTCGGTTGGTCTTATCTTGAGCTTACTTGCCAATTCAACTGATCACAAACCGTTAAATAGTTTTTTCTATTTGACTGGTCTTATTTTGAACTTAGTCAGCAGTTGGTGTTGAGCTTGAGCTTTAGGCTGGCTGACTTCAGTTCTGGCCATTAGCAATTCGTTTGACTTTAGGCTTCAGTCCGGCTGATATCTGATTTTTGGCCATCAGTTGGATGCTTTCAGTTTTTAGTTCGACTGACTTGTTGGCAGTTTCTTCAATCAGCTTGATTTCTCTCCTGACTCGACTGACTCGGCTATCAGTTTAATTGAAGCTGATTTGACTTTTGTGCTTTAACCCCCAGTCGGGTTATTTTCTGACTTGTTGATGCATCCTTTCAGCTGGGTTGATGATGCTCCAATTTGGTTGACTCTTGTTTTAGCTGAGTTGTTTTTGGAGTCTCCTTTTGGTCAGCTTTACATTTTCAGCTTGGAACTCCTGTAGTTTTCCAACAAATGTTTTTACATGTTTTGACATTTCATCAAAAGCATATTTAGAGGTTTTCTTGATAGTTAGCTGATTATTGCAGTTGGGGTTTCAATTTGAAGAGAGTTGTGAGAATATTGATGGGATTTAGTCATTTAATGGAGATGGAAAAGAGCCCACCAGTTTTCTTGATTATACGACATAGAGAGATGGTCAAAAGTTTGGGAAATAATGAAGCGCCATTTTTGTGCTTTCTTTCTTAATTAAGGTGTGAATTGTGGGTGAGCATCCATATAAATCTGATTTGCTTAGTGCGCTGTTGCGTTCTTCTTTAGATCCATGGGAAATGGAAATGCAAGGACCTTAGCATTAATCTGTTAACAACCGACGCAGACACATCAAGATGTTATCACCATGAATATTTGAGGATGTTGAATAACACACAACTTAGAAATTGATATTTTACTTGCATATTTTTAAATTCCGTGTTAAATTTGTAACTATACCCAAAGTTCGTGATTTTTTGTGCAATTAACCCTTAAAAATATTAAAAAATAGTATGTATTTTGAGTTCTAAATCAAATAGTTCGCGAGACAGCTTGCGAGGTTGATTCGTTTAAGTACTCGTGAGCTCGACTCGTTTAAGTACTCATGAGCTGACTCATGAGACTATTCGTTTAAAAACTTGTGAGCCTCACGAACTGAGTTAGCTCGTGAGCCTGATGAGTCGAGCACCCCCAAGCTCGACTAAGCTCTTAGTTTTAGCAAAATACTGATTTTTATTTTAAAATTTAGATAAAAGTCAATTAGTAAGTTGTAATTGTAGAACAACTTACCCTTTTGGGCACGGTGGTTGGCAGGAAAGTAAAGGTTTTTGGGAATATGATTTCTGGAAATGTGATTCTGAGGAAAATGATTACTAGCAGAATTTTTATTCTGTGTTTGGAACACAACAAGAAAATTATAATGATTCTCTTTTTATTATTGAATTAAATTTAAACAAGAGTAGATAATTAAATATCTAAAATATATAATGTATCTTATTTCATACTATCAATATTTATAATTTTAAATTACGAACCATATAATCTGTAATTCTTCAATGTGCATTAGTTGAATTTTGGTCGTAATTTCTTCGATAAAAAAATTATTGATAAAATAGTCGAATTTTGGTCGTAATTTCTTCAATAAAAAAGTATCACATTTTTTAATTTTTTTTTTCATTTATAAAATTTTCTATCATTTTTTTTAATTTTTTAGTTAAAAAATATGAATCCAAACATAATAATAATTTATAAAAATAAATAAATTATAATAAATGAAGAAATCGAACAATGAAATCATTTCACACTAGATTCCTAAAAATAAAGAAAAGAATACCTACTCGGAGTAGGTATTTAGAATTCAGGAAAATTACACAATTTTCCTTGTTTTGAGGAATATAATGTGATTCCTTTCCATATTACATAAAAAATGAACCAAACACAATAATGTTAAAATAGAGAATCAGATTACTTTCCTAAATCAGATTCCGTGTCAATCAAACGGGGCCTTTGTGTTTCCTGTTTCTGGGTGTTTTATGTAAATTAATATTTCAACCTTTTTCTAGACATTTATAGTCATATACGTCGATGTAATATCAAATAATACAAAATTATCCAACTCCAATGCTTTTACACTAATTAACTTTTTTGTTTTGTGGCTAAAAATAGTATCTTGCTCTAAATGAATAACAAAGAGAGATTATCGGATTTAAATGCCTATAATGAGAGGAGAGAAAAAATCCCCAAATGATTTCTGATCAGAAAGAAAAATAGCCAAAAAAATAGATTTTTGTGACGACGATCGCATATATAAATTAACCCCAAGAGTAGCCTTGAATCAAAACATGCAAAATTCACCTTCTTGATTCAACAAAATCAAAACTACAAAAGTAATAATATCTATTAATTAAAAGGTAGATCGATGTGGGCATATATGGCTAGTTCACAAAATATGATCAAGGCATGCCTTGTCTTGGGTATAGCCTCCTGTTTCTTGATCGCCGGCAGCCACGGCGCCGGCGAACGCCGTATCTTGCAGTCTGAGACCGTTTATGATATCACCGCATACGGTGCTAAGGGTGATGGAACCACTAATGATGCAGAGGTGATTAATTAATAATGAAGATATATAATTTTTCGATTATAAATAAAAATAAAATTGTACGTGCATGCATGTGTTTGCAGGCTTTCGTGAAGGCTTTTAGGGCAGGATGCGATGCGACCGGGGCGGCAAGGATTCTGGTGCCAGCGGGTAAAAGCTTCATGATGGGGGAGGTGGTGTTAACCGGGCCTTGCAATGCGGTGAAGCCCATAATCATCGACATTCAAGGCACCCTCAACGCCAACCCCAACCCCGACGCCTACACCAACCTCATGTGGATCTTGATCGAACATGTCGACGGCGTCAAGGTCACCGGCGGAGGTACCCTCAACGCCCACGGCCAGACCGCTTGGCCCAAGGCCAACAACGACAAACACATGCCCGTCGTAAGTTTGTTAATTTGGTCATTCATTTTCTCAATTATTTTATTCCATATATCGCTACTCATGATATAAAATATAAATCCATATATACATGACATAGAGTTTCACATTCCAATCATCTTCAAACGGCGACATAAGCAACCTAAATCTGGTGGATGCAATGGGGTTCCATAGCAAAATGATCGACAGCAACAACATCAAGATAACAAACCTCAAAATCACTGCCCCCGGCGACAGCCCTAACACCGACGGAATCCACCTCAGTAACGCCACCAACGTCAACATCATCGACACCGTCATTGGAACCGGGGACGACTGCATTTCCATCGGCACCGGCAGCACCAACGTCTACGTGAGTGGCCTCAAATGCGGGCCCGGCCACGGCCTCGCGTACGTGCATGCCACATGTTTCAATCCCAAATATATATATATATATATATTTTTGTAGTACTGCTTATTATTAATCAACGCAACCCATTAATTAATCTAGTGTTGGGAGCCTGGGCAAACGACCCGACGAAATAAGTGTGGGGAACATCACCTTCATCAACTGCCTCGTGACGGGGACTACCAACGGTTGCAGAATCAAGAGCTACCACGCGTCGCCGGTGTTAACGGCTACTGGGATCACTTACCAAGATATAACCATGGATAACGTCGAGAACCCCATCCTCATTGATCAGCATTACTTCTCCAAGACAAATCCAGAGGTACATACGTCCTATCAATATCATCATCTCTATCTCTATTTCTCATCGTGTTTCAATTTTCGTTATGAATTCGTTTCGTCTTTTAATGTTTGTAGCAATCGAACGTGAAGATTAGTGATGTCCACTTCCGAAACATAAAGGGCACCACATCTTCCAAAATCCCAATTCTATTAAACTGCAGCTCCAAAGTGCCCTGTGACAACATTGAATTGGCCGACATTGATTTGAAGCCGCTGGCGCCGCTGGCGGCGGCGGATCTCTCTTCCGCATGTGTCAGCGCCACCAACTTGAAATTTGGCGGGACTGTCAACCCCCCAGCTCCCACTAGCTGTGCACCCAACTAGATTATTATTATCTGCTATATCATCATTTCTCAAAATATATGAGTAAATAACATCAAACTATGAAATAAGAAGATGATGACATGTATTATATATATATATATATTTCTTTTCTTTTATTTGAACTGAAATGATGGCTGGTGCAGAAGTAACACTTGCCACGGACTCTGGCTGCTAAACAAGGTTTTATGAGGTTGTTTTTTTTTTCTTTTTTTTTTTCCTTTTTTGATGCAATGTGTATCATTATACGTATAGTACAGTAGGGCTGGAGAAATTGCATACAGTAGAGTAATTATGCAATTCTTATGAATAAATAAAGTTTATTTGTTTCTAATTAATTGCAGGTTTGTAGATTTTTAAATTATTAACTCAAATCTGAATGCTGTGATTTAATTTGAATTTATATCTTGTAATGTAATATTTCTGTTGTGGTTATATTATTATTAGGGAAAATGTATAAAAACACATTTAAGGTATTAACTCAGTCTCGATTAGACACTTAAAGTATAACTCGGCCTCTTAAACTATTTTAAAAGGTGCAAATAAACATTTTCGTCGAAAATATTAATTTTCTATTAGTATAAATTAATGTTAACTAAATGTGCAAAACTTTTACAACCTTAATTCCGAGTGATTCGGGCTATAATATCGTGCAATAAGTATGGTTGGAAAGCTCTCACCGTAGATTTTCTGATGGTACCCTGATGCACTATTTATTATGCAATTAATTGTAACACAGGTCACTGCAATATAGTAATTGAATCGAGTATCGTATCCACAGGGACTGAATTATTGATCGCATTGAGTACTAAGCTAACAATTTTCTATTATTCAGGCTCCCTAATTCTCGGGGTGAGTTAATCCTAGACAAAATCTATCAAACTAAAATAAATAATTAAGAAAGAGACAAAACGAAATCACAAAACTAAAATACTTAAAAGAATCAGACAATCTATCAAAAGATTAATCCTAGGGAATGCAATGCACATGTATCCGTTATGTATTAATTCAATACTAACAATTCCCACTTGTAATCCGATTATTGGTGGAGGATCAGAAATGTCGATACCTATCTTCACCAGATCTCAAGGTAGTCGTGGATTAATAAATTAACTATCACTCTCATCTCTAGATTAATTGTTAACTCGCTATAGATCAACAGATTTAAATCCTCCTACAGATTCCACAGAACGTGTATCAAATTATTCAATTTAATCCCACTAATTAATTATCTCCGCTAGGACTCAAATCAATTAGCTATTATACAATGACTATGGCCTTAATCATGCATGAGAAATCTAAACTTGAATGTTTGTACACAATAATCAGAAAGGAAAAGTAACATAATTAAAATCAATCCATAACTTCAACATGTTTGCAAACCCTAGAATTAATAGGAGCCTAGCCACTCATGATAAAACTATAATCCAATGAAAAGAAAGAACAAATTACAAAAGTCATGACGAAATTAAAATAAAGACATGAAACACTTATGCCGGATGTTTAATTCTTTATTCTACGTCTTCCTCCATTTGCACAGCTCTTCTCTGCTAAAATATAGGGTAAAAGAGTGTTTTTCATGCTCAAAGAAGTCTTAAATAGTTAGGACAAGTTTCCATGAGTTTTGGAGTTAAACAAGGAAAGAGAGAAAAGTTCACCAAGCATCGCCTTAACCCGCACGGGCCGTGCGCTAAGGGAGTGGTCATGCACGGTCCGTGAGCCACCTTCTGGTCGATTTTCCACAGTTGCGCATGGTCCGTGCGCCAAGGATGGTTCCCGCACGGGCCGTGCGCGAAAATTTGCCGTCGACACTCTTCACCGTTTTGCTCCGTTCTCGCTCGTTTCTCATCCAATTGACCCAATTTAAGTTACAACGCGCTCCTAACTCGATCCTCTATCTTCTCAGGTAATTTCCAAGCTCATTTGAATTTCATAAAAGAATTGGCACTAAATCCCTTCAAAATGAGCAAAAACATGAAACTGCACAACATATGGAAAAGTATGTGCAACTTCTCAATATATGCATGCAATGCACAAGAACTAACACAAAAATACCTCAAAATACATGAAAAATACATGTTTATCAACCCCTCAAACTTGAACCATTGTTCGTTCTCGAGTAATGAAAAAAACACTTAGAGAATAAACATGGAAAGGCATAGTAAACTCAATCATTAATGCCTCATCAACAAAACCAAATATATTTTCAAGGACAAACCAATTCCTATAACTCATAAAATTATATGAACAATCAATCTCAATAGATCTAAACATGAACCTCACTGATAATTGTATCTCTCATCTCTCAAGTGTGTAAGATGTACTCTCATCGAATCAAATGCAATGTAAAAGTATCAACCATAAGCTTGCCAATCGTTTAACTCATTTATACTCGAACATGTAAGAATAAAGATCAAAAAAGTGTTTAATTTAGAATGTAATGTAAGGACATTGGTTAAGGTTAGGAAATTTTGCTAAGTGACTTATATATAAATACAAACCACTAACACCTTCTTTCTCTTTCAAACCCGAGTATGGATATAAAAATCCATCTTCTAACTTCTCCAATTCACCTAATTATCTCCAAAATCTCCCGATTTCCATGTACTTTGTACACACTTCATCATTCTTTTATGCTTTACACAATTTAAACAATTAAGCCAACAAATGACAAAAATTCTCAATTGCCATCTATTTAAGTTTAGCTTAGCTTTCATTCTTTTTTTTCTTAGCTTATGAGAATGACAAATATTTAAGCACCAAATCATATTCATTCCTCCACCCAAATCATCACTACTCATCAAAATCGATACCCTTATTCACCATCCAAACCTCCTATCATCCATGTTTATGAACAAAAGGTAATTATGGCTCAAAATTGGCTAGCAAAGGTTAATTTTTCTGGGTTAGTGTTTAGGAAAATCATGTGGTTAAGAACGGATGGCCTTAAATCATATCTAAATCATTTACATGCTCAAACAATTAGATCAGAAACCATGGAATATTCTAGAGATACAGATCCATGCATGACAAACACTCATCAAAGAATGAACTGTGCAATGATACAACAGTTTAAAGCTCAAATTCTCACAGGATTGTTCATGTTTCAATCTACGACAATCAGAAGTGCATATTGATTTATACAACTCATAAGAAGTTGAATTTATTCAAGTTTTCATAAATATGCTCATTTTTCATCATTGGCATCTCACGAGTTCACAAGAAACGATCTAAAAATAAATTAAAAAAACAAACAAATAAAAATAAAAAAAGTGCCAAACACCTCATATCTATCCCCCTCCCCCAAACTTTTTCAACTGCAAAGAGAATAAGTTTGGAGGGAACCAAATAGAGGATGTGTTTGGAACGAACTCACCGCGTACAAACATTGAGAAAAGGACCTTAAAACTGGCATGGAAGATCTCAAATTAGCTTTGTACTCCAAAACTCCTTTCTATATGTTAGGAAACTAAAACAAGACACTAAACAAAAGAAAATAAAGAAAAACAAAGCAAGTAAAATGATGGGCTACCTCCCATCCAGTGCTTTATTTAACGTCTTTAGCTAGATGATACCTCAATAGTCAAGTAGGTCTAAAGCAATTGTGACACTCTATCATCAAAGGTATTGTAGAACCTAGCAGATAGTTCTTCTTCCTGTTGCATACTCCAAATCTATGAAGCGTTCAGCTTAGTTCCATCTCTATGAGTATCTTCCACAAAAAATTTGCTTTTATTTATAAAAAATAAAGCAATGCATTTTTCTACCCTTGTGCACCATTCCATTGCTTGTTCATTCTTGACAGGCTGTCGAGACATTTTTTATTTACTGCGTGGATATTTGAATTCCACAACTTTATCTTGCAGCTTCTTTGATTTCTCTGGAAACATTTGAGCTAATATTTGGGGTTTCATCATCTCTTTGGGAGGCTCTCAGCTTTTTCTTCTTCTTCAACCATAAATACCTCTGAGTCATCTTCAAATGATACAATACTTTCCACTTGGATAACATTGCACTGCTCTGGTTGGTGTTGGAGGCTTAAATTATGAAGAATTAAACTGACATGTTGTGTAACAGCCCGATCCCTAGACGGTCATTTTTAACGGGGACGTGGTGTTAGGCGTAAAAGCCATAGGGAAAATTGGAAATCCTGGGGGTGTTTTTAGAATTAAACTAAGTTAGCACCTCAAGAACTTAGACAACTTAACTTTATAACTTTGAAGGACTATCATTTTCAACGAATCAATAAGGGTCAAATGATTCAATCGAGTCAAAGGAATGCCAAATCATAGGCCAACTGAAATGTAAACAGAATCCAATGACAAACAGATAGGAATTTGACTCTTTAAATAAACAAAACCTCATCATAGGTCACATCAAATAAGACCCATCAATAGGTCGGAATCAAGTAAATCATATTGTCCAATCCATAGGACGAAAGCAAGAAATACAACTTAAGACTAACTAGAGATGAGCAGAATCATGCTTGGAAAGAAAAGCCTCTTTATAGGTGAATAACAACAACAAGCATGCAAGACCTATTCATAGGTCAACTGAAACTGAATAGATACCAATATGCTCAACAAGTGTGACTCTTCAGTTAACTTAGAATTAATGAAAGAATAACTGGGATGTAAAAAAAAAATGCTTCTAATTCTCAAAACTTAATCAATAACTGGAATCATAGCAATTATGGCATGCTAATATCAAGAATCAAGTTACATATATCAAGACTAAATACTAACATCAGAGTACTTAGTAGAAACATAGCGGAAGAAAATTATGTAACTATATAGAGCAACAAACTTGGAAACTTAAACATCTCAGACAACCCCACCAGCAGCATATCACCGGCCTCAGCATCTCAACCTGAAAACATTTGAAAAAGAAGGTGT
Source organism: Perilla frutescens (assembly GCA_026008535.1). Classification (NCBI taxonomy): domain Eukaryota; kingdom Viridiplantae; phylum Streptophyta; class Magnoliopsida; order Lamiales; family Lamiaceae; genus Perilla; species Perilla frutescens. Next base: position 37,961,895 of record BRKX01000006.1, on the reverse strand, counting down.
GAGCACTAATGTACTCAGTGGGGTTTTATGAGAAAACTCTTGATGAACTTTAGAAATATCCAATTATAAATTGACGGCATATGGAAAGCAAAACACAAAAGCTCTCTCCATATCCACAAAACCTTTTACTTCTTTTCCTGGCGTCTTTCTTGGCTCAAACCTGTTGTCTACTGCATCTTGAGGCATGCCTTGGGATAAGAGAGGGGTCACCTCAAGTATCATTTTGAGTATGCGAGGGGGTTACCCAACATTGACTCCCTTTACTTTTAAATGTTCAACTCGGTGACTCGAAGGTCACGGCATGATAATACAAATAAACTGTTCTTGAGCTCAATAACCTACTTACAACAGAAATTATATCCTTCCTTAACTTCCTCCTTACTTAACCTTAACCTTCCTTACTTACTTGACTTAGCTAGTAATACCAAGCCTAGAGCAATCGTCTAAGGCTAATTCTTTATTTGAGCATGATCTCGGCCTATGAGGGATTTATAACTTACCCTAAAAGGAAATACTTAGCTAAATAAGCTTTAGTAAAATCCAACAGTCCAATTCAAAGAAGTGAACGTGCATAAACATAGATTGCAACTAAAAGTAATTCTAAGATCTTATGCTAACATAAATTATATTTAAACAATTCTAGCATATCTAAACATGCTTAAGAGCTCACTTAACTTATAATAATTTCTTTTACTTTATCAAACTCAAATAGCAATTTAACAATATCATGCATATAACTTACTTCCTTCCTTTCCTTTCTTTTCTTGTATAGAGACTAAACAGGCAGAGCATAAAATACTTTTATTGGATATTTCCCTTGTCCTATTGATGAGACCGAGCCAAGCAACAATGATGAAGAAGATGTCGAGCTGCAATTGAGAGGTCCAACGACTTCGTGCTAAGAAGCTTCAATAATATTTACAAGTGTTGATTAGAAGCAAGTTCGAAGTTGGAGAGCAAGAAGATAAATGCAGCCCGAGAGTTGTCACGGTGTTGACAATTGAAGACCAAGAAGACTAAGGCATGAAGACAGTCGGTATGGGCATACTGACTGATTGCAGTTGAAGTTGGCGTGTGGATTCATCCAAATAATAGTCCTACATGTTAATTAATAGGCCCAAGTCCAATTGGTTTTATTTTATCTAGTTTAGGATTTTTATTATCTTATTTTTGGTATTTTTGGATTTTTCCTTAAAAACAGATTTTAATTAAAGAAACAATCCTAGTTTGATTAGAACTCTATATAGATTGGCCAACACATGTTTTAGGGCCTTAGATTTTCATTCCTAACCTATAGTATATATAGGAGTACTCTATGATATTTTAAAGTTAGACATTGCATGAATTATTAAAACTTTTATTCACTTTGTTTCAAGATCCATCGGTTGATCACCATTTTTAACATTCCATTGATCTAGCAAATCTATAGTCTTAATTCAAGCTTTTTCTAGTCCATTGATTCTAGGGAGAGTTGCTATCAATCGAAGAGTACGAGAAATCGCGTTTCGTCTTCACCACAGGACGGGGTTCGAGTAAGTAATCTTCTTCTACCTTCATTTACATCTCCATCATCTACCATCCTTCATCTACACCTTTCGTACGCCTCACAAACATATTTCGACCAAACTCCAGCCATAAATCACCTCCATATTTCAATTATCACCCATACATGCTTAATTTGCCCTAATTAATACGTATAACGAATCTGTCCTTAATCATCTATCTATCTATTTAATTATATGTGTTTTATTTAGTTGAGTCATAATCTAGGTGTTTTATGTGTCTATTTGGTTGAGTCTAATACAGCATCATAGTCGAGTCTATATATGTCCAATTCCGCATTTACTTTGATATTCCAGTTATTATCGAGTGTTGGTATTGAATCCTTACTTCTACCGACGTGTGTTCGTTCTTGTTGTTCTGCGTACTTTGTTGGTCGTGGTCTTTGTTGTTGAGATCACATCACCTATCATGCTTCTAGAGCTTACTAGCTCAAACCATATACTTGGTTTAGAATTACCCACCTCTATGACGAGCACCTTGATAACGAGCACGTGGACGAAGCAACGAGCCGAAAATCCTTCATCGGGCCTCCTCGGGGTTCACCTCCTCTTACAAAAGTCAATCAATGACTTAGCAGCCCTATTCAAGATCCTAACAAGAAATCAAAATGATATCTAAACCCTCGACCCTTAACTATAACTTAAAACACGAGAATTTAAATAATTTTAAATGCTCGAAATTACCAAAAACGGGACGGAAAATATGACTTGAATGATCAAGATTTCAGATAATCGGCCACTTCTGTGTCGTATATCTTCGAAAGCGCTTCGATATGAGTACTCATGGGCCTCATGGTTCCAACCAAGTCCAAAGTTATGGCCTCCGGACGAAACCCTACCGAACCAGCCCCCGCGCCCGCGACACCCCACGCGCGTGCGTGCCTTCTTGGCTGAGGGGGTACTCCCACGGTGCACCACTGCGTGCCCGTGCACTACTCTGGCCGAGAGGGCACCCCCGCGGTGGTGGCATGCCCCGCACCAGTGGCCTCTCTACTGCTCCGCGGCAGCGGCTCCTCTTCCACTCTCAACTGAGAGGTACGCTCACGAAGAGCGCTCCTCACTCAACTTCAACGCTCGACTCTCGACTCTCAAGAAATGGAGATGAAGAAATGAAAATGAGCAAGAAAGAAGGGAGGGGGAAGAGCTGTATTTATAGGAAAATACTTGGCTTCCCTTGGAAGCTACTTTAGTGCAACAACACTACTTTAAAAATACCGGGTTCAGTTAAAATGCGCTTTACTCGATGGCGAAGTCCAAATGACCTCATTCACAAAATCTGAAAATACCGGGTGGTTCATTGGCTCGAGTACTATTGAACCAAATTGACTCGGAATAAAGAATGAGTCACCTTGAAGGAAAACGAAAAAAGATTCTCTTTTCAAAAATAAAGTTTGTTAGGAAAAACTATCAAGGAACCCCTAGATCAGGTTTTGATGAGATGTCAAAATTATTTATGAAAAATTGACTAGAGTTCAAGCTGTAGATCGAAGCTGACCAGCCCAGGGCATCATCAAAGAAGAACTCAAGTAGAGTCAAAGCCAACTGATCTAAAGAATGGCCCACAAGTTGGAAGACACGTCATCCAGTCTAAGTTCAACTCAGCTGAATAGTCATACTAGTCAAAACAAGCTGACAACCAAGTCAGCTGAGCTGAGGGAAAAATGAGTTGACTAAAAACTGAAGAAATTGATAGAATGACAGTTTAAGCTAGAGACTGGAAGCATCCAACTGATGGTCAGACTATAGTAAGCAAGACAGATCAGCTGAAAGTAATAACTGTAGTCAGTCAGCTTGTGATTAGTCATAACTGACAAGAAAGCTCAAAGAGAAATCAGTTAAGCTGACAAGCTAGCCAAGAACTCGAGCACTGCCAACTGGACCAACAGTCAGACACAGCTGATAAGCTCAGAACTGCAAACTGGAGCAACAGTCAGACTCAGCTGATAAGCTCAGAACTGCCGACTGAAGCGATAGCCAGACTCAGCTGATAAGCTCAGAACTGCCAACTGGAGCAACAGTCAGACTCAGCTGATAAGCTCAGAACTGCCAACTGGAGCAACAGTAAGACTCAGCTGATAAGCTCAGAACTGCCAACTGGAGCCATAGTCAACCTCAACTGACAAGCTCAGAACTGCCAGTTGGGACGATAGTCTAACTGAGCTGAGAAATCCAGAACTGCCAACTGGAGCCATAGTCAAACTCAGCTGACAAGCTCAGAACTGCCAGCTGGGACGATAATCTAACTAAGCTGAGAAATCCAGAACTGCCAACTGAAACTTTAAACTGCCAAGAGAGCTGAAGCTAGAGGACCCCTGGAGTGTATTAGTTAAATCAGCGTATCTTGGAATAAATGCTCCTTCAAAGATCCTGGAATTTAATGAAGATCGATTGGCAGAGTAACAGCTACTTCAACCAAATGATCCAAGCGATCATTAAAGACCACCTGCCATTGATGAGCCAACAGAGCCACCGATCAATGGACAATGGAACTCAACGGTCATAAAATCACTCCTCTATAAAAGACGGGTGAATCAGAGTTTTAAACACTCTTTGCCTCCACAACTTTCGCATATACATTCTTGAAATATTCAAGCAATTTTCTTTCTTCCTCCCACTTAAGCTCAAGTTCAGCATTTGTAGCGACCTGAAACTTTTTAGAAAAATTTGCTACATTTTATTTTAAATGCATGTTATATTTTTGGTTACGTCCTATAAGTCGCGCCTATATCATTTTAACTATATATTATGATTATAATCATCATCATTAATGTTATTATATTATTATTATTATTATTGTTGTTGTTGTTATTATTATTATTATTATTATTATTAATTATGTTGCTATTTGAACTTTTTAATTTTATCTTTTAAAGTAAATATTTTATTTAAAGATGATCCATTTTTCATAGCTTAAAAGCCAATCCCAATATGTATTTATTTGGGCCCAAATATTTATTCAAGTTTAAGCCCAAAATGAATATTTTTTTTCCTAGCCCAATATTTTTGCCCAGATGGTTCATCTCCTTCTTCTTCGTGAGGCTGCTCAATGTTTTGAAACGGTTCTCTTCAATTCATCGAGCCTCTTCGTTGTACTCCATTATCTCACCAATTCAATATTTGCATTTAAAATCGAAGCTTTTCATCTGCACTTTGTACCTATAAAAGGGACTTCGATTTCATTTCAAAAACACAACAAAATCATTTCTAAAGCATTTTCAAAAGCATTAGTATTCCTGTCCCTAAAGTGTGTGTGTGTTTTGCATTTCATTGGGGAGAGTGTTTGAGAGAGGAAGGGATGGTACAACCGATGGTGGTGGCGAATTGTTTCTCGGTGATGACGGTGTCGGAAGGGGCTACTACGGTGGTGAAGTCTTCTGTCAGCAGCGGCGTTGGTGTTGGCGGCGGTGTAGAGACGGGAGAGAGATATAGGGAGAGAGAGAAGGCATGAGAGAGAGTTGAATTTGTTCAAATTGGGTGTGAGATATGTTGAGAGAGAGAGAGATAGAGAGAGAGAGAGTATGGAGGTTGGTGGGTTGATTTCAGAAGAGAGAGAAATTATTTATTCTCATTTGTTGGGTGAGTTGGCAGAGAGAGAATGTGACAGGAGAGAGAGAAACCATTTGATTTATTTGCTCTAGTGTATGGTCGAGAGTTTGTGTGTGTTTGGGAGATGAGTGTTGGTTAGTTTAGTGGACTTGGGAATAAGTTAGAATAGTTAAAGTTGGGCTTGGCATTTGTTTAATTTAAATGGGATTGGTAGTTGAATTAAATGGGTTGAGAGTGGAAATACGTGGTGAAATACATTCATGCATTATTTATTTACTTAATTATATTTATCTATTTCATCTATTTTTATTATTTATGTTAATGATTATATATTTATATTAATAGGCAGCGCGTGGACTAATTAACCGTATTATTTTCCAAGTCAAGTTCAAGTCAAGGTGGGGAATCCAACGTGAAATTAAAAATTCATTTATCCTTATTATATGTTATATTCATTATGCAGGCTAGCTTACATGCTAAATGATCCTAACCTACGGGTTTGGTGTTATGTTATGATTCTTACCTACGGGTTTGAGGTTATGGAATGTTCCTAACCTACGAGTTTGGTGTTATGTTATGATCCTTACTTTCGGGTTTGGTGTTATATTATAGCTTGTGTTAAATGTTTATTTCTTATAATTTGGATAAATGCAAGGATCCCACTGAGTTAATAGCACTCACCCCAAAGCTATTATTTATTTCAGGTTGATGATTTACTCGGGCGATGTGCGTGGTGACGTGTGATGATGGATTTTCAAAGAGTTTTTATTATTTAGCTTCCGTTGTATTAAAGTTAAATATTTTATATTTTAATAAAAATGGCGTCCCTTCTTTATTATTGTTATTATTTTATTTTATGAAAATTGGGGCGTGACAGCATTTGATAAAAACTGCGAGAGTCCAACTGAGAAGAAGAATTCACAGAGCCAAGATATTCAGCCAGCTGTTGACGATCCAGCCAGAGCAGCCTTCTCAGTTCCAGCTATTCAACGATCAACTACTCAGCTCAATTAAAGGAGCACATCAGTTGATACCCTCTGTTCAAGACTCACCTCTTGAAGATCGAAAGGGATCTAAAAACTTGTAAAGATGACAATAGCACCTACCTTCCTAGCGAGCAGTTAGGGACTTCAAGTATGAGCCGTCGACCAGCTGAGGTAGCGATCAGTTACCAGGTTCAGCCAACTATCCTTCATTGTGTAATTTGTAAAGAAACTCAAGTTATATAGTGAAGTTGCCCTTCTCCGGAAGGAAGAGATGATGTAGAAGTTTGAGACTTCGAACCTCTATAAATCACTTGTGTTCTGTACTATATTAATCATTGCATATCTCTGAACTACACACAATATCACACAAGCTGCACTCAAACTATTTTAACTAATTATCAAGTTTGTGCATAGATAAGTTTCATCAAGCGAGTCAAAGGGCCCTGTTATTCCGCATCTAAAGTAAAAGTTTTTGAATCAGTTTATTCACCCCCCTCTAAATTGATACCGACTCGCCCGGGACCAACAAGTGGTATCAGAGTGGTTGATTCTAAGGATCAGCCGTTTCTGCAGATCAATTGAATCAGATCTACTTATCTGTGCTAACATTTCAGCTATGGGAAACCATAAGCTACCATTATTTTTAGTTGAGAATTATGATAACTGGAGTAGGAGAATGAAGGCGCATCTCTACTCAATTCATGAGAATATGTGGGAAGTCATCGAAGACGGTCCAATCATTATCATGATGGACAATGGCACTCACATAGTTGATATTAATCAACCGGCTAGGATCCCAAAGCCAACTAATCTTCTCACCAGTGAAGAGAAGAAGTTGAAGAATCTAGAGTTATTTGCTTAAGCCGCATTATTTCAAACTCTAGATGAAGATCGTATGAAGGATACAAAGAACTGCACAACTACCAAAGAGATATGGGACCTACTAGCAGATCTTTGCAGAGAGTCCGAAGCCATAAAAGAAAACAAGCTCCAACTGGCAGTTGACAGGTATGAATCCTTCAAAATGCAGGTAGAAGAGTCCATCTCAAGCCTTGAAACTAGATTTCTAGGCATCATCAGTGAGATGAACAACCTCGGGAGGAGTTATCCCAATTCAGAGATGAATTCCAAAATATTGGATAATCTCACTGACGAATGGGATATGAAAGTGATAGCTACAAAGGAGTCAAGAAACCTAAACAGCATCACTCTAAGAGAACTATTTATTTCTCTTAAAGCTCATGAGTATAGTCTAAACTAAAAAAGGGAAGCATCGACATCGTCAGCTCAGGACGCAGCTTTCTACGGTGAAAGGACCAGGTTTAGAGGCACTCGAGGAAGAAACAACTTCCGACCTAGGAGCTCACCAGCCAAGAAAAACCAAGGCGGATCTTAAACTGAACGAAAAAGGGAGGCAACTGAAAAGAAGTTTAATCTAACTGATGACATCAATGATCAGATCCAATCAGTTACCAAGTTGCTAGAAAAGTTGAAGAGAGCTCGGGATAAGCATTAGTTTCACTTCAAACTGATGAAATCCCAAAAGTTGAAAAAGCCTACCAACCAACTGAACGGCCAGCTGAACCATTCAGGAGTGGCAACCACGATCTTGGAGAATGTTTCCATTGTCACAAACAAGGACATTACATGTTTGAATGTCCAGAACTCCCCGAAGACCAGAAAGCCAAGGTAAAAAGAAGCTTCTTAAAAAGAAAAACAATGGTCGCGAATCTTGAGAATGCCGTGCTGGATGATTCAAACTATCCTTCTGGAATCGATTCTGACGGCTACAGCTCAAATGATGAAGCACTATTCTGCCTCATGGCTGACCATGATGAAGAGATTAGTACAGCTGACTCTCAAACTTCTTTTTATCATATCAATGAAGCAACTGTCGCTAGTAATGAACTTGATGTGAAACTTATGATGCTAGAAGACCAATTAGCTTCAATCTCATGTTTGCATGTTGAACTGAAAGATGAAAATGATGAACTGAGAAACAAGATTAGGAAACTGAGCATTGATCATGAAAGATTAAATTATCTTGAATCTCAGTTTATAGAATTTGAGAAATTGAAACTGAGAACTGCTGATCTAGAGGGAGAAAATAAAAAACTCAAGCTAGAGATTCTTGAAAAAGAAAAGGTAAACCTGAAGTTCAAAAAGGGATCTCAGACTCTAGATGAAATACTAAGTCATCAAAGAACTGGAACTGACAGCTCAGGGCTAGGATATAGCAAGTTCAATGTCCTAGAAAAAGGAAAAGCAGTTGCTCAACCCAGTGATAAGGGAATCCTAAAAGGGTTCACAAGATCTCATGATCAGCCAGCTGAGTCAAACAAAGGAAAAAGAATATTGAAATATCCCCAGACTCAGCCTAGACAATTTGGTCAGTTCTGTCAATCTAAAACACCTGGTCAGTTGAAGCCCAATTCCCAGCCAAGACCATCAGTTCACTCAAGTCAATACACTCGTTCAAAGCCACCAGTTCAATAGAGGCCACCAGCTCCATATAGAATACCGACAATACAACCTGATAGATAAGTTCATTTCAAGAAAGAGCAGTTTAGATCTCAAGCCTACCCTGCTAAGCAGTTCAATCAAAGCACTTCTAGGAGAGATCAACGAAAATACTTTCAACCCTATCATCATTACAATGAGTATCTGGATTCAAGCAATGAACCAAGAGCTGACCCAAAAGGGTTCAATCCAATAAACTGGAAACACACAAGGCATTGGCCTGATAGAAGAGCTCAAAAATCTCGAAATAATTGTGTGCTAGTTGAATTATTTTATCCCACTAACTTTCAACGCAGGTATCATTCAACCGACTCAAGGAGAGTTGAAAGAGAGTCGAAACTGATGAAACGATCCAAATCAGTTGATTCTTTGAGTGATAAAAAGCCAAAAGTTTGGCAAGTCTGGATTCCAAAAGGCTTAATGTATCACAAAGGACCCGATATGAGACGGGTCCCTAAATGCTAATCCTTTTCTATGCAGGACAAGAGCATCCTATCTATGAAGAAAACCAAAGACATTTGGTATCTAGATAGTGGGTGCTCCAAGCACATGACCGGAGACAGAGAAGATCTCGACGGTTATGAAGAAATCAAAGGTCCACTTGTCACATTTGGAGACAATTCCAAAAGCCGAATCATTGTAGAAGGGTTCGTAGTCAAAGGAAAAGTAGTAGTGAATGGAGTCTCCCACGTGGATAGACTAAAGCACAAATTACTCAGCATCAGCTAGCTGTGCGACAATGGCTACTCAGTTGACTTCACCAAAATCTCCTGCAACATAAGAGACAAGTCAACTGGAGTAATTTTGCTAATCGGCATCGGGAGAGGCAACATGTACATTGTTGACTGGTCAACTGGCTACTCAGAAGCTTGATTTCTCTCAAAGGGATCAACTGAAGCAAGCTGGCTATGGCATCGACGACTGAACCACCTCAACTTTAAAACAATAAACTACCTAGCAAAGAAAGAGCTAGTTGAGGGTCTTCCCAAGGAAATATACAAGAAAACAGGTGTATGTGGACCATGTCAAAAAGGGAAGCAGGTGAAATCATCCTTCAAAAATAAGAATCATCTACCAGGAACAACTGACTATCTTCAACTGCTACACATGGATTTGTTTGGTCCAGTTAGACCTCAAACTCCAAAAGGCAAAAGATTCACTCTTGTAGTAGTTGATGATTACTCAAGATATACATGGGTGGAATTCTTGAGGAGCAAAGATAAAGCGTGTGACAAGCTCACGGCGTTGATCAGAAGACTACAAACTGAGAAGGAAAGATCAGTTCAAAGGATTCGTTCCGACAATGGAACTGAATTTGTGAATCAACACATGATCAACTTTCTCAACCAGCTTGGAATCACTCATGAACACTCAGCTGCAAGAATTCCACAATAAAACGGTGTAGCCGAACGGCGCAACCGAACACTAAAAGAAGCAGCTCGGGCAATGATAGCTGATGCCAACATAGCTGAAGGGTACTGGGTTGAAGCAGTCAACACAGCTTGCCATACTCAATCAAAGTGCCATTGTAGCAGCCCATGACAAGACACCTTATGAACTATACAAGGGTCGTAAGCCTTCTATCTCATATTTTAAAATATTTGGCTGTAAATGTTATATTCACAACAATGGCAAGACTCAATTGAAAGATTTTAGTGCTAGCTGATTAGGGAATATTTCTTGGGTATAATTATCCTCATGCACAAGCTTATAAAGTGTTCAATAAATGAACTCTTATTGTGGAAATAACATGTCATGTGGTATTTGATGAATTTGCTAATGAGTACAGGAACAAAGAAAGTATAGACACATCAGTTCAAGTACTATCTAGTGAAACTGAAAACTCGTAGGACTATATGGATCACAATGTTCCAGAGCAGTTTGAAATTTCATTAGAAGAAGGCAATGAAACTGGTACTAAACCAGTTGAGAACAACTTGGTCAATGAAGACACAAATCGTCCTGAGACCACAAACCCCACAACTGAAACAGGGGGAAGAGATGATGAGAATGCCAAGCCAACTAATGAAAGGGCAACTGATGAAGTCATCACAGAAGTGCCAGCTGGAGACTCAATTGAAACTATCTTACCTAAATGGCTCCGAAGCCATCCAACTGACAAGATAGTTGGAGATCCAAGAAGTCGAGTCCAGACCAGAGGATCAACCGAGCATGCATTATTCACATGCTTCATCTCTCAAACTGAACCAGCAAACGTCAAAGAAGCCTTAGAAGATTCAGACTGGATCATGGCTATGCAAAAAGAACTGAAGCAGTTCACACGAAACGATGTATAGTTTATTGTTGATAGGCCAAAAACCCAGAAGGCCATTGGCACAAAATGGGTTTTTCGCAACAAACTGGATGAACAAGGAGTTATCACAAGGAACAAGGCTAGACTGGTAGCCAAAGGTTACTCACAAAGTGAAGGAATCGACTTTGATGAGACATTCGCGCCAGTTGCAAGATTGGAAGCCATTAGACTGTTCCTAGCCTATGCAGCTCACTTCAACTTCACAGTCTACCAAATGGATGTTAAGAGTGCTTTTCTTCAAGGAATGCTCAAGGAGGACGTGTATGTCGAGCAACCGCCAGGCTTTGAAATTGGTGATCAAGTCTTCAAACTGAAAAAAGCCCTCTATGGACTAAAGCAAGCTCCAAGAGCGTGGTATGAAACTCTAACAACATTCTTGCTGAAAAATGGGTTTCAAAAAGGAGTCATTGATCGAACTCTATTCTGAATAGAACGATCAACTGAGACCTTAATGGTTCAAATTTATGTGGATGACATAATTTTTGGATCAAAAAGTAAAGATCTATGCACACGGTTCGCTCAACTGATGCAAAGCGAATTTGAGATGAGCATGATGGGAGAAATGACATTCTTCCTAGGACTCCAAGTGAAGCAGCTGAAAGACGGAATTCACATCAGCCAGGCGAAGTACACCAAGGAGCTAGTCAAGAAGTTTGGAGTAAGTAAAGGAAAAATTCTCAAGGTTCCAATGAACACATCAGTTCAACTAACTCTTGATGAAGAAGGAGAATCAGTTAGCCAAACATACTATAGAGGAATCATTGGGTCATTACTTTACTTAAAAGCCAGCCGGCCTGACATCTCTTATTTAGTCGGTCTATGTGCGCGATTTCAAGTCAATCCGAAGAAAAGTCATCTTGAAACAGCTAGGAGAATTATCAAATATCTCAAAAGAACCATAAATCTTGGATTATGGTATCCTAGAGATGACAGTTTGAGTTTAATTGGATACTCAAACTCAGACTTTGGTGGATGCAAGATTGGCAGAAAAAGTACCAGTGAAACATGTCAGTTTCTTGGAAGCAAACTGATATCCTGGTTTAGCAAGAAGCAGCACTCAGTTGCCACGTCAAGAACTGAAGCATAATATGTAGCTACTGGAAGCTTCTGTGCTCAAATTCTCTGGATGAAGCAACAACTGAAGGATTACAAAGTTGAAACTGAAGAAGTGCCTATATTCTGTGACAACAATAGTGCAATTGTGATATCTCAGAATCTAGTTCTACATTCAAAAACTAAGCACATTGACATAAGGCATCACTTCATCAGAGATCACATTGAGAAGAAAGACATATGCATCAAATATGTTAACACCGAGAAGCAGATAGCTGACATCTTCACCAAACCACTGCCTAAAGCAAGGTTCATGGAGCTATGCATACAGTTGGGACTACTGCAGCTAGCATCACAGGATGAAGATGATCAACTGGATGAGAAAGACCAAGGGACCACTCCAGCAGAAGAAAGAAACTAAATCAAAAAGGCGAGAAACTGATCAGTTGGCCACATAAACCATCAGTTTGAAGTAAACACAAGAAGCTGCTGAGAGATAAGTAAATTGGAGATGATCAGTTTACTCCATCAGTTTAACTAAATCATCAGTTTAGTTGCTCAAACTGAGGATCCAATCAGTTATGCAGAACATACAAGCTGCAACTTGATCAAACTGATGAAAGAGTCATAGGAACTGAAGCCTATTCAAAAGGAGATATCGGTTCAAGAGCCAGCTGAAGGAGAACAGTTGAACTGGAAGAAGGAGAACAGCTGAACTAAGAAGCAGCTGAATGAAGAACCAAGCAGTCAAGACCAGTCAGGAACTGATGAGAAGATATCTCAGTTGGAACTGATCAACAGGAAGACATCAGTTACGGTCAAAGCCAACTGATGACATAATCAGTTTCAAGCCAAAGAGAAACTGCTGAAGAGAAAAGATAAGTTCAAAAATCTCAATAGTGGAAACGGTAAAAACACGTGTCATCCAAATGTTACCGTTGAATCATCTTTCTCTCTCCTCATTAATCCCCAACAGATAGAAATGAAAAGCCAATCGACGGGTCGATTAAGTTAATCTGACCGTTGAAGTTGGGCATTCGAAGAGTCACAACCGTTGGATGAACCCCATCATACTCTATAAAAGGGATGGCTGAATTTTCATTTTCACTTTTACCGATCTCAAGCACAGTAAAGAATTCAAGCATCTATCATTCTTTAATTCTCGAAACTGTTCTGAAGAACTTTCAAAAGTAAAAACATCCAGTTCATAAATTCAGTCAAAGCCATTTTACCCCTTCTAGATCTTTCATCTCAAACAAAAACTCCATGGCTGACAGACGCGCACCAGCTGTTCGACCAAAGTTCAACTTTAAAAGAACTGGTGAATCTTCACAAGGATTCCAAAGAAATCTCTACAGAGATAAGTTTCTGGATATAGGCGCTTATAGAGAAAAGTGCTCAGATTCCGCCCTTTGCAACTCACTGATCACAAAGATAAAGGAAAGTGGGTTGAAAAGCTTCACGGAAGAATATCCATCGAAAATATACCCAGAGGTTGTGGTTGAGTTTTACTTAAACTCAAAAGGCTATGATGACAGAATAGAGACTGAAGTTCATGGGGTCGAATTGATCATAACTCCAGAACTGTTCGGGAGATTATTCAAACTGCCAACCACCGGAACACGATTGCAAGATGTTGAAGTAGATCAAGAGGAAGCCTACCACCAGTAGAAGCGGGAGGAATGTTTAGATGTGTACAAAAGCAGTACACTCATGTCTCTCCTTCAAGAAGAATACAGGGTTCTAGCATCAGTGGCTTCTAGAATGATCACTGGAACAACTGGAAGCCACTCAGAAATGTCGGAGCACAAGTACAAGATATGTGCGGTGATCATTAGAGGTATCAACATCAACTGGGCTCAATACTTCTTCGAGCAAATAAGGAAGTACGTTGATATTGTGGAGAAGAACTGGTTACCAACTGAGTTCTATCAAAAGATGTGCTATCCAAGCAGAATCAGTATCATACTGGAGAACATCTTTGACTCCATGACAGAGGAAACCGACACGCTGATGGTCGGCAAACTGGACTTTATACCAGTTATCGGCAAGAGGCAGCCTGCTGCAAAACCAATATCCATAAAAAACAGTCAGCCAACTGTTGTTTTCTCAAAGAAAGCTGAGGAGTCATCAAGAAGGAAAGGCAAGAAGATTGCAGTTGAAACTCCACAAAAAACTCCGATTCAGAAGACAACATCCCAATAAGCCAGATGTTGGGAAGTTCAATTAAAGCCAAACCTCTGCATCAAGTTCGTTTTGGATCACTCATTGATTCACCTGAAGAAGTGATCTCTACCAGACCAGTTCAGTTCAAGGAAAGAACTGGGAAGTCGAAGAAGAAGCCCTCAACAGTTCAAACAAAAGGAAAGAAGAAGAAGAAGTCAGGGCCTCCACCTCCTCCTCAACTGTCTCCCCGTAACATCAAGATAATTGATATTATGCCGGTTGAAAATGATGACATAGTGCCTTACAGAGGAATTCCCCCAAAGGATTCAGGAGCTGACTTTTTCAGAACTGCTTGCCCGCCGATGGGAGAAACCGAAGAAAACATAAGAGCTCTATCGAGAGCTGAAATCATCAAGTGTTGGGCTGATGAACAAGTTCAAAAGTTCATAGCTGAGAACTTCATTGAGGACGTAACTGGAATACCCACTCTGTATAAAGCTCTAACAAGGTATGTCTACTGGTACCTTTGGAGACACTGCTTCAACTCTGAAGCCCACTTTCTCCTAACTGCTCTGCATGGAATGAGCTTCTAGAGAAGGGAAGAAAGATGGAGTATGGAATGGGCTGGGCAGAAGTCCTCAGAGCAAAATTCAGTCATCACATTGAGGAGAATGCTTGGCATTCGTAGGAAACACCCACATCTTGATAAGCAAACTCTGGTGGAAGTAATGAATGATTTGCTTATCTGAGCCAATATCAGACTGCCACCTCGTCGAACTCAAGCTGAGCAGTGACAATGGAAAGCCCCTCAAGTTCAATAACTTTGGTTGCTCACTGAACTGCTAAAACTCAGGCAAGAACAGCTTAAGCAAGGACATGAGCTGTTCAACCAAGAAGTTCAGAGAAGTCATCAAAGGGCTGAAACATCTGCAGCTTACAACACAAAGTAAACTGCCATAACGTCTGTGGCCAGGCAGTTAACATTCGAAGAATCCCTTTAGCCAGATGACGTTATCATTGATCTTCTAGATAACTCACCTGAGATGCCAGCTGCTAACGAGCGCACAGCTAGTGATCTGAAATTTGAAGAACTTCTCAAGTCCCCCATTCTGTCAGATCTCCCAAATGATGAAGAGCCACATGAGCCATCTGAAGAGACTCGACTGCCCGAGGAGCAAACTGAGGCACAAATTGCTCCTTTCCAAGAGTCAACCCCAAAGACAGCTAAGCTTGACTAGTCAGCTGACCAGATAGCTCAAGCAGCTGAACAATCTGCATATCAAGGTACACTAGCCATAACTGTGTACATTGATTCAATCCAGAGAGCACTTCAAGCTATCGTTCAAACTGTCACGCCAGAGACCTCATCAGAATCAATTTATGATGAGGTCATCACTATGGAGATAGAAGAAATAACGCACACAGTTCCTT
Source organism: Perilla frutescens (assembly GCA_026008535.1). NCBI lineage: Eukaryota > Viridiplantae > Streptophyta > Magnoliopsida > Lamiales > Lamiaceae > Perilla > Perilla frutescens. The sequence continues at coordinate 37,946,317 of BRKX01000006.1, read as the reverse complement.
GTAAGGAACTTGTTGGAACTGAAGAAAGAGAGGAAGCGAACTCAAGAGCAGTCCAGTTCGTAGCTCAACCGAGCAGTTCCACAGTCCAGCTCCCTCCACATTATGTGGAACTGATTGACTCCCTGCAGTAATAGGTTAAACTGCACACTGAGCAAATTAAGCAGCTGCAAGCCCAACAGAGACTCCAGTTCGCTGAAACTGAGTCGGCAAGCAGCGATGTGGATGAAGAAGATAACAGCTCAGAACCGCTGGCAAAAAAAAGGAAAACTGATCACAAGAAGGACTAAGAGGCTGATCAAATTAAACATGATTAGAAACGCCCTAGTGTACTTCTTGTTAATTAGTTGTAATTATCATTTGATCCATATTTATAAAAGTTAATCTTTTTTATTTCAAATAAATGTCAAGCTTTACATTTATTTTGAAATTTTGACCATTGCAAAACAATGACACGTGTCAAGGTCATTAATTGCCAACGACCAAAAGAAATTAGAGGCTGGTACCATTTCAACCATCATATCTATGAGCCTGTCCTAACACTCATAAAAAGGCCTCTCTCTCTTTCTCAAGCCTCTAAAAAGCCTGCTCCTCTGAAAATCTCAATCTTTTCTCTCTCAAAAGATCTTGAATTTTTTCAAAATTTCAGCCAACCTCAAAGATGGCCGAATTATCCAGATCTTCAAATTCCTTCAAAAACCAACTTATGAGAGATAAATTCCTTGATAGGAAGAAATTTCAATTGATTCTTGATGAATCAAATAATCCAATCCTTCTGTCAAATCTTCACAAAACAGGAGTTCTTCACTATCTGGAAACACCACCAAAATTCTTTAGACAAAATTTGGTGAGTGAATTTTTACTTCAAGCTAAATTATCTGCAGATGGGAAGATGATATCTTCAGTGATTCAAGGAAGGATGTTACACATCAATGAGAAAACAGTTGCTGAAATATTCCAACTTCCACAAGAAGGCTCATTCGTTCAAGATCTAAAGGAATCTGCAGAGTCACACTGGAGAGAATGGAAAGCTTCAACCTCCAATAAGCAATTCAGTTTTACCACCGCTAAAACTGATCTCAAGCCCAAGTATGGAGTTCTACATGACATAACGAACAAGATGATGTTCGGAGAAATTGGAAGCCTAAGCCAACTCACCCAAGAGAGATACAAGATCATGATTCACCTTGCTGAAGGGAGACAAACAAACTGGGCAGAATTTGTCTTTCAACAATTCAAGCATCAAGCCATTAAGGCTACAGACTCAAAGACATCTGGCAAATTTGAGTCCAAGGTAGGACTTGTTCTAAGAATGAGCAAATGCTTGAAGACTTGCTGAACCTTCCAAGTGATGAATCACTACCGGTTCTAATCTCCGACTGGATCCCCAAAGAAGGAACTGCTCATATACAGTCCCTAAAGAAGAAGAGAAGAGGAAAGGCCAAGATGAGCAACCAGAGTTCGAGCAACTTAACTGCCAATGCTGTTCTCTCTCCAAAATCAAAGAACGGATCGCCAGTTGATTTCCAGGTTTGCTCTGATCCAGATGAACTTATTCCATTCATTGGAATACCCCATCCGAACTATGGAGCAGACTACTTCAGAGGCACATACCCTCTGCTCCAGCTGACTGAAGAGAATATTCGCACTTTCTACAGTGGTGAATATGCAGTCAAAAGTGCACAAAAGGAAGTGACCAATCTCCTTCTCACTCACTTCACTATAGTTGCACAACGAGATCAAAAGTTGTATAAACAACTTCACCGATATTTCTATTGGTACAACTAGAGACATTCTATGTCCATCCAGTCACACTTCTTGCTAACTACCTTTCATGGTATAAGCTTCTGGCAAAGAAAAGAAACTTGGAGCATCAAATGGATAGGTTCATCAAATCCATTCCGTCCAACCATTGTGCAAGCTCAGCACATCATGAATCATCGGCTAGTCAACAAGATTCCATCGATCACCTTATTAGCAGAGCTCAAGATAAGCATCATGCCTCAAGGAGTTGGGATTGCAAATCAATCAGCCAACTGCCCAACTGGCTCGTTCTGTCGACAGCTGAACTTTGATAATCTATCAAGTCAGTCAGCTGAGCCATCACGACAAACTCCAACTACTGTCAAGAAGATAGAACCCCACCTATCTCACATTGCAGTCATAGCTTCTCAAAAGAATACAAGGCACATTGATGCAAGAGACAGTGATGATGAGGATACTACCACGCCACCAAGTCTCCTATCCAAAATCTATGTGACTCAACTGCTCGCGTCAGGCTCAAAAGGTTCGCAGTTGACTAAGAAAAATGATCAGTTTCGGTCATCACCAAAGGGAATCTCACAATCCCTTAGTCAAAGGATGAAAAGTTCGTCAGTTGATATCCAACTTCACCTTCACCAAGCCAAGAAGACAGAAAGGCCTGTACCATCAAAGCACAAACCTACATCCAAAGAAAGTAGTGCTGCTAGTCCAGCTAGGCCCTTCAAGAAGCGGAAACTGTCTACAGAAAAGCCGAGCAACTGATCAAACCAACTGATCAATTCAGTTGTAGCCTGAACTGCAGCCAACTCATCAGAAACAACTAAGAATCAAGACTCAACTATTCATCCAACCACCGAGTCATCAATCAGTTGGACTGTATCCCAACTGACTAAGGATAAGTTTTTTTTTTCAAAAGCTTATCTTAATTATATTGTTACCGTTGCGATTATGAAATATCTTATATTATATTTCAACGGTTACAATTTGAAAATCGGGTTCAATATCACAAAGTTGTCATTAATATCTCTGCATGGATATTAAACCAACCCTTCAAAGAGGCGAAGAAAATATGAGCTATAAATAGAAAGATCTGCAGAAAATATTTCGCTATTTTTGGCAACTACCCCATTTTCAAAATGGCTACCTCTCAGCCACAAAATCATAAAGTCACTTAACCATTGAACGGCTGAGATACATGCATCATTAATTCAACTAATCAACTATCAAATCAGATGGCTGATCAGTTAAGAAAAATAATCGAGTACCCTCGATTCTTACATGCAAAGATGCATAAATATGTGCAAAGAGATGAAGGCTCCGATCATCTGAAAATCTCTCTCTCTCTTATTCGATCTTTTGCTAAGCCTTCTTTCTCTCATCAAAACTCTTGCATTTTTAAACTGAATATCATATTTTTGCAGAAATGAAGCCCCCATTTCCCATGGTGGATATTAAAGCTCTTGAATGCGAGATGAGAAAGGACAAATCTCTAAATTTAGAGATGCTCAATGCACGTCTCGGCCCGGATGTCTTTCAAAAGATTTATTGACCATTGGAGGCGACTGGGTTGCTCCCCTTCTTGACACTGTTGCCGGTCAAGAACATACCTGCTTATGTTGCCGAGTTCTACTACAACGCAACCATCAACGGTGATAACATCATCTTCACCATAAAGAATCAGGTGATCACGGTCATAAAAGAAATGATGATGTCCACTCTTCACCCCCCCAGTAAAGGCCCAGACGTGATGGACCTAAATCTGCCATCCAAACATGTGTTATGGGAAACCTGGAAGCTTCCTCACGTGTGCGACAATGACAGTTCGCACAGACTAAAGGAGAGCATGCCAAGTGATATCATCCAACTTTTGGATATCACTGGTCATATCCTACATGGCAACTTCGAGATAGTCCATCTCTCCAAGATCAAAGCCCATCTCACAGCCGCTCTATACTTTGGATGTCAAGCTGACTGGGCCTCCTATACCCTTGTGCAACTGAGAGCCAACGTCGAGCGCGCGGCATATGATCCGTCAACTGGCTCATTCTGAGAAAAAGTCGGGTTTATGAATCGCATAAGCCACATCATACAAAGCCAGTTTGATGAGATCATACCAACTGGCGAACTACTCGGAAGACGGGACATGCTCCCCACTATCTACTGCCATCAGATCCCGAAGCGTTCACACCCACAAGGGCCTTTCAACTCAGATCGTGGAAAGGCACCCTTGGAGGCACCCGTCAGCTCCACTGACGAAAGAGAGCTGATGCTTGAGAGTGTATCTCTTTTAAGGCTGAGTGATCAGCCCACAATATCAGCCAGCTCCCAACCTCCACCATTAGTCCAAAGTGACTATATTGAGGTTGATTTTGAAGCAGTTCTAGACCACCAGCTCCGAAGCTGCTTTGGTCTCACTGAGGACAATGACTCCTCCCTTTTCGCGCAACTGTGGCAGTACTTGCAGTACCATATATGGCGCTTTCAACTGGATGAGTCAACTATGTTCTACCTCATCCACACCCGTGGCTCCTCCTTCTGGATTAGCGAAGAAACATGGAGTCGAAACTGGATGAATCATCAACTCTCCTCGCCTTCAACGCTCTCGGAGATCATGGATTTGATGATCAAGCGACTCCGGCTCGGTATACCAACCGATGCCTCTCTCCCCGACAATGAACCGGCCAACTCCTCATGCACACCCTTCGTTGGTGATCCACCCCTTCCTTCAACTGATGAGATATTCAGCAACTTGGCCTCCATGAACTTCAAAGAGCAAGACATCTCTGATCAAGGTCAGTTCATGCCAACTGAAGACGCTTATGCATGGCTTTCTCCGTCTATGCAAATTCCTTCAGTTCTCTCCATCCCTGATGACAATTTGGCAACTGCCTTCACGTTCCTGCCAAACTTGCCACTACCATCATGTGATCCATTCCACCTTTTGGATGATGCCAAAAAAGGAGAAGAAGGACAGTATGATGATGGATGTCTGACTCTTTGGGATCAGATTCAAAGAGAAATTCATCATGAGGGGGAAGATCAGCTTCAGAGAGAAGCATGGAGACAAGAAGAAGTCCAACAAGGAGTCCAAGAAAGAGGAGAATTGAGCAGAAGGAAAAGGAGCAATTGGAGCAACTTTCAGGAAGTAGATTAGTAGTCTTAACTACTAACTCTTGAAATTATGTTTTAAAATGAATATATAATACAAGTTTTGATCATGATTTTACTTCAAGCTTATCATGATTATAATGTTCTTGCTCAGATATACTATGCTCTAATCTTCGATACTATGCTCTGATATTTCAAGTTTGAATGTTTTGACATGATACTTTATGCTCTGATACTTCAGTTATGCTCTGATACTTCAGTTTGAATGCTTTGAATGAAAAAGCACAATGCTCTAATACTGGAATGAAAGCATGCTCAAGAGAAAAGAATGAAAGTAGAATGCTCTGAAATTTGAAGTTCAAACTGCTCTTGAAATTGACACGCTTAGATACTTGAATGACAGCATGAATGGCAAATGCTCTGATACTTGAATAAAAATCATGAATCAATTTGTTTCTCTACATGCTCTGAATTTGCTCTAATTTTAAGATTCTACTTAAGCATTTGCTACACTTGCAGTTTTTCCATCATCATCAACAAAGTTTTAACATCATCAAAAAGGGAGAAATTGTTAGGAAAAACTATCAAGGAACCCCTAGATCAGGTTTTGATGAGATGTCAAAATTATTTATGAAAAACTGACTAGAGTTCAAGCTGTAGATCGAAGCTGACCAGCTCAGGGCATCATCAAAGAATAACTCAAGTAGAGTCAAAGTCAACCGATCTAAAGAATGGCCCACAAGTTGGAAGACACGTCATCCAGTCTAAGTTCAACTCAGCGGAAGAGTCATACCAGTCAAAACATGCTGACAACCAAGTCAGCTGAGCTGAGGGAGAAAGGAGTTGACTAAAAACTGAAGAAACTGATAGAATGATAGTTTAAGCTAGAGACTGGAAGCATCCAGCTGATGGTCAGACTACAGTAAGCAAGACAGATCAGATAAAAGTAATAACTATAGTCAGTCAGCTTGTGATTAGTCAGAACTGACAACAAAGCTCAAAGAGAAATCAGTCAAGCTGACAAGCTAGCCAAGAACTCGAGAACTGCCAACTGGAGCAACAGTCAGACACAGCTGATAAGCTCAGAACTGCAAACTGGAGCAACAGTCAGACTCAGCTGATAAGCTCAGAACTACCGACTGGAGCGATAGCCAGACTCAGCTGATAAGCTCAGAACTGCCAACTGGAGCAATAGTCAGACTCAGCTGATAAGCTCAGAACTGCCAACTGGAGCAACAGTCAGACTCAGCTAATAAGCTCAGAACTGCCAACTGGAGCCATAGTCAAACTCAGCTGACAAGCTCAGAACTGCCAGCTAGGACGATAATCTAACTGAGCTGAGAAATCTAGAACTGCCAACTGGAGCCATAATCAAACTCAACTGACAAGCTCAGAACTGCCAGTGGGACGATAATCTAACTGAGCTGAGAAATCTAGAACTGCCAACTGAAACTCTAAACTGCCAAGAGAGCTGAAGCCAGAGGACCCTTGGAGTGTATTAATTAAATCAGCGTGTCTTGGAATAAATGCTCCTTCAAAGATCCTGGAGTTTAATGAAGTTCGATTGGCAGAGTAACGGCTACTTCAACCAAATGATCTAAGCGATCATTAAAGACTACCTGCCATTGATGAGCCAACAGAGCCACCGATCAATGAAAAATGAAACTCAACGGTCATAAAATCACTCCTCTATAAAAGACGGGTGAATCAGGGTTTTAAACAGTCTTCACCTCCACAACTTTCGCATATACATTCTTGAAATATTCAAGCAAGAGTTTTTCTTTCTTCCTCCCACTTAAGCTCAAGTTCAGCATTTGATAAAAACTGCGAGAGTCCAACTGAGAAGAAGAAAACACATAGCCAAGATATTCAGCCAGCTGTTGACGATCCAGCCAGGGCAGCCTTCTCAGTTCCAGCTATTCAACGATCAACTACTCAGCTCAATTAAAGGAGCACATCAGTTGATACCCTCTGTTCAAGACTCACCTCTTGAAGATCGAAAGAGATCTAAAACTTTGTAAAGACGACAATAGCACCTACCTTCCTAGCGAACAGTTAGGGACTTCAAGTGTGAGCCGTCGACTAGCTGAGATAGCGAGCAGTTACCAGGTTCAACCAACTGTCCTTCATTGTGTAATTTGTAAAGAAACTCAAGTTATATAGTGAAGTTGCCCTTCTGCGGAAGGAAGAGAGGACGTAGAAGTTTGAGACTTCGAACCTCTATAAATCACTTGTGTGCTGTACTATATTGATCATTGTATATCTTTGAACTGCACACAATATCACACAAGCGGCACTAAAACTGTTTTAACTAATTATGAAGTTTGTGCATAGATAAGTTTCATCAAGCGAGTCAAAGGGCCCTATTATTCCGCATCTAAAGTAAAAAATTTTGAATCAGTTTATTCACCCCCCCCTCTAAACTGATACCGACTCGCCCGGGACCAACAAAGTTACTAGTCCACACAAGGGACAAATAAAATTCTCGAGCGTTCAATTGACCTCAAAATGAAAATCCAGGAACGCCAACGAATTCCTTGATAAATTTTCTATAGGGTTGGCTTGAAGAAACAAGGCTTGGGTCAACACATGAGATTTCGCAAACTTCTAACGTTGGCGCACTTACGGAAAAACACTATTCATAACTTCTTTAAACGCGTTTTAAATCACTGGGAAATCAAACGACTTCAGATTCAAAATTCGAAAGCACCGGCATGCTCCTTGGGTCAACGCCTTTCAAACATGACCAAAATCAGCTATAATTGAGCTTGGATCGAAATTCTCAAAAAGACGATTTTACAAAAAAGACCCTAAAATCGCGATTTAGAACCGAAACATCTTTATTTAGGCTCTAATTAATTTCTTTAATTTTCTAAAAAGGCTCTGAAAATCTGGGATGTTACATGTTGTGAACTTCTAATTAAAGAATTTTCCATCTCCTTTGTAGAATCTATTATCTTGTTCAATCTAGAATTGAAAGTCGTCATATTTGCATCCATGTGATGCATTAGATCCTCCAAATGGGTCAAATCTGGCTCATATCTTTGATTAGTGTCCCAAAATATAGATGTACTGTCGGTCATTTCCTCCATCTGAACTTCCAACGTGCTTACTAGATAATAATATTGCTCAAACCAATAATACTCGATGTGTGGTTGATGCATTTAATTCAGAGGCATAGTATAAGGAACACTCTATGCTCAAGTTTGCTCATCCATTTGGGGTATCATAAATCTGAACATCTCATCCACATTCCCACAAAGATTTTTCATTTTTTTTTACCTGAAATAATAAATTACTGTTAGTAATAATATCAGTGTATAATCAAATACAGTCCTCGGCAACGGCGCCAAAAAGTTAATGAAGTATTTATTATGCAATTAACTTCAACTAACACAGGTTACTGCAATATTAGTAAGTGAATCGAGTATCATATCCACAGGGACTGAATTATTGATCACACTGAGTACTAAGCTAATAGTTTCTATTATTCAGGCTACCTAATTCTCGGGGTGAGTTAATCCTAGACAAAAATATAAATCAAACTAAAATAAATAAATAAGAAAGAGACAAAATGAAATCACAAAACTAAAATACTTAAAAGAATCAGACAATCAATTAAAAGATTAATCATAGGGAATGCAATGCACATGTATCTCTTATGTATTAATTCAATCCTAACAATTCCCACTTTTAATCCGATTATTGGTGGAGGATCAGAAATGCCGCTACCTATCTCCACTAGGTCTCAAGGTAGTCATGGATTAACAAATTAACTATCACTCTCGTCTCTAAATTAATTGTTAACTCCATATAGATCAACAGATTTAAATCCTCCTACAGATTCCACAGGTGTATCAAATCATTCAATTTAATCCCACTAATTAATTATCTCCGCAAGGACTCAAATCAATTGGCTAACATACAATGACTATGGCCTTAATCATGCATGAGAAATCTAAACTTGAATGTTTGAACACAATAATCAGAAGGGAAAAGTAACATAATTAAAATCAATTCATAACTTCAACATATTTGCAAACTCTAGAATTAATAGGAGCCTAGCCACTCATGATAAAACTATAATCCAATCATCAGGTCAGATACCGGCGGCCTGAACGTGCCATCTTTAGGTCCTTTTGGCATGATTGTCTCACTCCCACTATATTTGTCTTTCTTTGGCATCTTATGCATGATCGCATTCCTGTTGATGTTAGGTTGCAGTCCCGTCGTATTCATCTTGCGTCTCGTTGTTAGTGTTGTGTCGATCCGCAGGTCGATTCCATTGAGCATGTTTTTCTTTGGTCTGAGTCTGCAAAATCGGTGTGGGCATATGTTGCGAATTGGTTCCATATTACTGCTCCACGTGCACACACTGTTGCCCATGCTTTTGGGTTTTGGAGGGGGCTGTTCCCACGGTACGTTCCGAAGCACATTAGCTTTTTGATTCCTTGCTTGGCTTTCTGGTTTATTTGGACGGAGAGGAATAGCCGCAAGCAGATTGTTGTGTAGAGGTCGGCTTGTTCGGTTCACGCACATCCATCGTGAGGGGAACTGGGCGGCTGATTTCTTGGCTGGTCGAGGGGTCCAAACCTCGGCTTTGACATTTTATGATGATGTTTCAGCACCTCCATATCTGCTCTCCTTGGTACGGATGGATCAGTTAGGTTATCCCAACTTTCGATTTCGGTATCATTGATGAGGCTCGTGTTTCCTATGTTTTGTTTATTTTATTGTTTTGGTTTGGTTTTTTGTTTGGAGTCTCAGCTGGCTTGTGGCTGCGCTCCACTTGTTTGTGATTTATTTAGTTTAGGAGTTAGCATTCGTGTTGTGGATGCATCTCTTATATTTTTGTTGTGTTTATCAGGTTCCAGCTCTTGGTTAGGAATATGTTCACTTTTGGGACATATTCCGCCCATGACATTGTATGAGACGTTTCAGTATTTATTTACAGGCTGGGCATGGTGCCGAATGCCCCACCCTTAGGGGTGTTTTTTTTTTTTTAAAAAAAAAACTATAATCCAATGAAAAGAAAGAACGAATTACAAAAGTCATGACGAAATTAAACTAAAAACATGAAACACTTATGCCGGATGTTTAATTCTTCATTCTCTGTCTTCCTCCATCTCCACAGGTCTTCTCTGCTAAAATATAGGATAAAAGAGTGTGTTTTTTCGTGCTCAAAAAAGCCTTAAATAGTTGGGACAAGTTTGGATGAGTTTTGGAGTCAAACAAGGAAAGAGAGAAAAGTCCGCCAAGCACTGCCTTAACCCACACGGGCCGTACGCTAAGGGAGTGGTCATGCACGGTCCGTGCACCACCTTCTGGTCGATTTTCCACAGTTGTGCACGGTTCGTACGCCAAGGATGCTTCCTGCACGGGCCGTGCGCGAAACTTTGCCACCGACACTCTTCACCGTTTTGCTCTGTTCTCACTCGTTTCTTATCCGATTGACCCGATTCAAGTTGCAATGCGCTCCTAACTCGATTCTCTATGTTTTTAGGTACTTTCAAAGCTCATTTGAATTTCATAAAATAATTGGCACTAAATCCCTTCAAAATGAGCAAAAACATGACAATGCACAACATATGGAAAAGTATGCGCAACTTCTCAATATATAGAACTACCATACAAAAATACCTCAAAATATATGAAAAATATATGTTTATCATACCCCTCAGATCACCAATTGAATATCGTATAACGGAGTAATTGGACAGAAAAACTCGAAGGTGAGGTTTTGTAATAATGGCTTAGACTAAAAATTTGGACATTGATTCAACATCGAATGTTGAAATTGAATGGGGCTTTGAAACTCCAAAGTACAAGCTATATAATCATAGTTTCAATTTTCTCAATCGACAACTACAGACGATATAATTTAGCCTCAAATTACATCGGTAAAATTTGCATATTTAATTAACCTTAATTACTAATGGAAAATTAATAATTTTTAACGGAATGGGCAAATTAGGTCATTTAAAATAGTTTATGGGGCCGATTGAGCCATTTAAAATAGTTTTAGGGCAAATGAGTCGAGTCATACTTTAAGTGTTTAATTGGGACTGAGTCAATACCTTAAGTGTGTTTTTATATATTTTTCCTTATTATTATTATTATTATTATTATTATTATTATTATTATTATTTTGCAATCACTAATTATAATCACACATGAAATTTCATATTGCACTCTTGTGTTACACTCCTTGTTGCACTTTCAAATTAACGAATTTTTTGTGTATTTTTTTTTTCAAATTCATTTTTTTATGATTAGATTTAATTTTACAATTATTTATTAGGTTTACCCACCCAAATAGGGTTTATATATAATTATTTTATAAATACATACTCTACATATTTCCTAAGATTTGTAATTTGAAACTATGCAATAATCATCACTACATGAATTCTTCATTTTAGCGACGGACTTACCTACGAAAAAATTTCGGGTCGTATTTACCGACGGACTTGCGATAGAACCGTCCATCGCTAATATTAACAATGTAATACAGACGGAAGAGCAGTCATCAACAATAACGATGGAAAATTTCCATCGTTTAAATTTAAATTTTTTAATTGATTTATTTCCTGAAAATTTAACGACGGACACGTCCGTCGTTAATATTTTAAATTCACTATAATTTAATTCTGGAAACGAATAACGACGGAACATGGACGTCGTTAAAATTAAAATATTTATATTGAAATTATTTTAATTCAGCGAAATATTTACGACGGACGTGGTCCGTCATTAATATTAAGATATTTTGAATTATTTAAATGCCCGCAAACATAACGACGGACTTGGTCTATCGTTAGTATTAAAAATTTTGAATTATTTAAATTCTGAAAAATTTAACGACGGACCTGTCCATCGTTAATATTAGGATTTTTGAATTATATAAATTATGGAAACGGTAACGACGGCCCTGTCCATCGTTAATATTAGGATTTTTGAATTATATAAATTCCAGAAAATGTAACGACGGCACTGTCCGTCGTTAATATTAGGATTTTCTAATTATTTAAATTCTAGAAAATTTAACGACAGCACTGTCCGTCGTTAATATTAGGATTTTTGAATTTTTTAAATTCTGGAAAATGTAATGACTGTCAAGTCCGTCGTTAATCCGTCGTAAGTTCTCGATATGGAAAAAAAATTCGGCCTTCTTCTTCATTTTCCCCCACATCGAACTGAGCCCTAGCCCGCCGAGCGCCAGCAGTTCCGGCCACCCCCGCCGCTCACACCGCTCCCTCTGTCCCCCCCACCCGGTTCTCTCTCTCTCTCTCTCACCACCACCCCCAACCCCTCAGTCCACCGCCGTGCCGCCCTGCCTCCGCCATCGCTACCCCTGCCGCCCTGCCTCCGCCGTCGCCGCCCCGCCCCGCCGCCGACTGCCGAGGAATCAGGTAAGTCTGCCATTTTTTTTTATATTTCAGTTATAAATTTTGTGCAAAATATTGGTGATGATTTGGAATGGTATTATGGTTTTGATCGATGATATGAATTATAGTGTCAATGATTTGAATTAGTCTGGTTTTGCATCTTGCGTAAAGTTATTTTAGAGAATAAATTTGAAAGATTTATTCTCTTAATTATGTTAATGGTAGAATTTGAGAAGGTCAATGTCTAATATAAATGTACTTCAAATTTGTTTTAGGTACTTATCTTAATCCATTCTTTATCTTGTTTTTGTATTTAGAAGTGGAAGAATATGATTCTGTCCGTTGTCCCTCACTTGTAGACTTGCATCTTCCTGCTTCCTAGCCAAATAATTGGATAAATAATGGAGGATTTTTTTTATTTTTTTCTTAACTTATGATCAAATTGTAATGAAATTTGTAAAATCTTTGCGGTCGATAGTGAAATGCACATGTTATAAGCTAGGTTTATTTAATTTGTCTACACTTGTGATAACTAAAATAGATTAATACAAGATTACGATGAAACTTGTCCTAGATATGCATGTGGGATATAGTTTCTAGATTGTGAAGAATATATATATATATATATATATAGTAATGCATTGTTAGTAATATAACAATTCATTGAGAATAATACAACAGACGAATCGTAAACAATATAGCAACATATATATATATATATATCACATATGGCTCAGCTCCCACCTGAATTTTACGATTTTGCTAGTTCGTGATTGTTGGGCATTGTCTAGAGGATTGTTGCTGATACGAGGTTAATAGCTTTAGAATAAAATAAGCTTAAGTGTGCAATTTTGTTAAAGTTATTTTGTCAATTTGTGCTAAGTATGTTATTTAGGCTAAGTATGTTATTTACGCAATTATCATGTTAATTATGTTTTTTATGCAATTATATGTCATTTAATTATGTTAAATTTATTTGGCAAATTTAGGCTAATTAAGTTTGTTATTTAGGCAATTATCATGCTAAGTATGTTATTTATGCATTTATATGTCAATTAATTATGTTAAATTTATTTGGGCAATTTAGGCTAATTAATCTTGTTATTTAGGCAATTATCATTCTAAGTATGTTATTTATGGATTTACTATGCTAAGTATGCCAATTATGTTAAATGGGATGGGGGCCCCTGGATCCCTTTTTATTGAATTGTTGGTTTTTGTTGGTATTGCTGTTTTGAATCGATTAGAAGAACATAGATCAATTAGCGTAGAGTTAAGAACTTGGGACTAGGAAATTCACATAGGTGCTGCCGAATTTTTTTAAAAATTTAGCGCTATTTTTTAATGAATTATTTTTATATTTCATTGAATGATAATTAGTGCGTATTTTACGATCAAATATTTTAGAATTTGGCCTTCTACAATGAGTATAGATCATGAATGGATGTACCGGCGATACCTTCATAACGGTGCTTTAAATCCAGACTTCCTTAATGGACTAAATTCTTTCATCGACTTTTCCTACAATCAACCGTCCTTCATGAGTGTAGACAAGATTAAGTGTCCCTGCCGTAAGTGTAAGAACATTTCATTCCAAACGCCGTCTACCGTTAGACTACACGTGGCAAAGAAAGGATTTATGCACAATTATCATGTATGGATTTATCAAGGCGAACAACAGGTGCATCCGGACACCGAGCAGAATTTGGGTGGTCAGAATAGAATGAATACATACCAGAACATGGTAATGGATGCTGCTGGTCCGCATATCAACATGAATGTCGATGATCATACTGAGGAGGCCGCAAATCCTGAAGCGCAACGATTTTATGACATGTTGAGGGCCGCAGACAAAGAATTGTGGTCAGTTTGTCAGAATCATTCTCAATTGTCACTCGTTGCTCGTCTGATGAACTTGAAATCTGAGAATAACATGTCAGAGAGATGTTCCATACTGGAGCTCACTGTTGATTCGTCATAATCTGGATGTCATGCACATTGAAAAGAATGTGTTTGACAATCTATTCAACACTGTTGAATGTGCAGGGGAAGACAAAAGATACCTCCAAATCTAGAGAAGAGTTGAATATGTATTGTTCAAGACCAGAGCTAAGACGGAACGAGTCCACAGGCAAGTATCCAAAGGCTTGTTATATGTTGGACAAGAAAGAGAAGAACATCTTATTTGAATGGGTTCGAGAGTTGAAATTTCCAGATGGGTACGTGTCCAACATGAGCAGATGTGTGGATATGAGAAACCTGAAGATGTTTGGCATGAAAAGCCATGGCTGCCACGTGTTCATGCAACGTCTTATCCCGATTGCATTTGCTGTACTTCTTCCTTCCAATGTTTGGAAGGCAATCACAGAATTGAGTTTATTCTTCAAGGATTTAACAGCCAGAAGTATCACTATTGATGATGTGTGTCGGTTGCATGAAAATATTCCGATCATATTGTGTAAACTTGAACACATTTTTCCACCAAGTTTCTTTGACTCAATGGAGCATCTACCTGTCCACTTGGTTGGTGAAGCCAGACTTGCTGGGCCTGTACAGTATCGATGGATGTATCCATTCGAACGGTACTTGAGGAAGTTGAAAAACAACGTCCGAAACAAAGCAAGAGTTGAGGGCTCAATCTGCAATGCTTACTTGGTGGAGGAAGCTTCGACCTTCTGTTCGTATTATTTTGAGGATTTTGTAAAAATGAGACATAGAAACATGCCTCGTAATTATGAAGGTCTTGGAGACGCACAAGATGGCAGTGCAACAAATCTGTCGATTTTCAAGCAGCACGGTCGACCATCTGGAAGAATGTCAAAGAGATATTTGACAGAGAACGAGTATGCTGCAGCACAGATTTACGTGTTGCTTAACTATCGAAAAGTTGAACCATACACAACGTAAAGATGTGCACTATTTAAAATGTGTTATTGTTATTCCACCAAATTCTAATCCATGCTTAATTTTTTGAAGTGTGTTTGTTGACCAATTGAAAGTATCGTGCTCAAATATCCATGGAAGATATTGAAAAACGAATGGATAAAGAATTTACAAGCTGGTTCGCCAAATATGTAAGTATATGATATCCAAAAACCTTAATGTAAGTATACCTGAGCAACTGTAACATAATATAAAGTTTTCTATTGTAAAAAGCACAAGATTCAACTAATAATGTCAACAAGATCATGCGTGATCTTTCAAGTGGGCTTTCTCGTTCCGTTAATGTCTACCATGTGTACTTTATTAATGGATACAAATTTCACACAATTTCCCACGACTCATAGCGAGCTACAATGAATAGTGGAGTATGTATTAAAGGGACACACACTGAATATTACGGGCGATTGATGGAGGTGATTGAGTTGGAATATGCTAGTCTGCCTATTAAGAAGACAATGTTGTTTAAATGTGAGTGGTTTGATACATCAACACAAGGAATAAATGTGCATCCTGACTACAAAATGGTTTCTATAAATCATAAGTATAAGTATTCAGGATCTGATCCATTTGTGCTTGCTAAACAAGCAATTCGAGCGTGTTACTGTCTTTACCCAACTTTAAATCGCTCTCGAAGTGATTGGTGGGCAGTCTGCAAAATAAAGGCTCGATCTAATGTTGAAGTACCATCAGAGGATGATAATACAATCATAACCTCAGTTTTTCAAGAGGATGAAATTGATGGTTTGCATACCCTCACAATAGATGACGATCATATACCAAATCATCCAGAAGGTGGGGTCATAGACATTCAAGAAGAAGAAAAAGATGATGATGAAGATATAGAACCAGAGATCGATTTATCAGATGACAGTATCAGTGATGATGATGATGATGAAATAGATGATTAGTGTGGTTGGTCTTATTTGATATATAGATGTTTTATTATTCAAGTATTTAGTACCATTGAAATTTGATAACTTTATAAACTAATGTTAATATGATTTTGCAGATGCAGGGAGGCAGTACTACTTCAGCTCGAGGTTTATCATTGTCATCTGTGGGCCTGAGCGGCCCAGTTGGCGATATCTCACTATCCGGATCGTCACTACCCGATGTTGATGCGCAGGGTCGTCGTCGTTGTTGGCTTCAGGATGGGTATGTTGAATTAGATAGTTGAATATTTTTTTACAGATTATTATTTTTATTATTCTAATATTCTAATACATTTATTATTTTGTACATTTGGAAGCCAATTAATATCGAGTTATCCCACCTCAGCCACCATCACATCCAACTTCAAGAAGTTTTTGCATCCGAGAAGCTACACCTGGAAGATGGTGCCCCCCTAAGAGGAGACAGGTATATAGGGAGGAGTTTGGGGTATCTTATTATTATTTATTTTATTTTAAAATGTTATATAAGTTTAGTATTTTCATATGTTCTCAATATGTTACAGAAGGAGTGGTTTTGGGATCCCACTTTGGAGGATGCCATTTGGGCAGCATGGGAGCTCATGGCTCCTCAGAGATACAGGGACATGGTCCATTACTTCAAGAAGGATAGGACCAAGGGCTGCCCTCCATTCATGCCAGTTGAGATGTAGGAGGGCTTCAAAGTGTATTGGGATAGTGGTGCCTTCAAGAAGAAGTCAGTGATCACATCGAAGAATCGTCTGAGTGAGCCCGATGGTCCTGGCACAGACATTGTGAAACATCGAGGAGGCTCTCGGAGTGCAGTTGCGCATGCTGCGGCTTTGGTATGCAATTAAATTATTTATTTATTTATTGATTAATATGTTTGTGATAACATGTCTATCTAATAGGCTAAGGAGAAGGGCGTGCAGCCCAATGACGTAGCGTGGGAGACATTCAGGAGGCTGCACGACAATCATGATGGATCCCACACAGATGGAAAGTCTGCTCGCATAGCTGTAAGTTAATTTATCAATATTTATAAATTTATTAATAACATAGAAATTAAATATTTAATCATTCTTATTTGATATTGTGAATAGGCTAATGTATTGGCTCGGGTTGAGGAGTTGAGCCAGCCGAATCCTGGCACAGATGAGGCGCCACCACCAGTGGACATGAGCACCGTATATGTTGACACTGCTCTCCGACACTCGAAGAAGAATCGAGTGTTTGGGCTCAGCAGTCGATCATTGAGTTATTCAAATCCTAGCGTCTCATCTGCAGCTCCTCCACAACCCGACACTTAGGCTGCCATCAGGGCTCTCCAGGAGAAGATGAACGCCCAGCAGAAGTGTAGCGCCCCGGTCCTGAAAGACCGTGGAAATGGACGCCACGGGGTTGGAATTAAGAAGCGGGAAAGAAAGGGGTAATTTAAGTAACGAAACCTCAACAGAAGACTCAAAATATCCAAATATACTCTTTAATACATATACAGATCCAAAACACCAAGATCGAGATTCTTAGTGTTTTAACCAAAAGAATATAACAAGTGCGGAAGCTCCATTATTAACAGAATACTTAACAAAAAGAGACATTAGAAAAAAATACGTAAATAACAAAAGCCCATCTCTCAGCATTGTCACATCCAAGCGCCAGCCTACTCACCTAAAAAATGTTTGAAAATATTTGGGTTGAGTGCTAATGCACTCAGTGAGCAAGTTTTTACAATTCAAGTTATGCAAATCATTTTGTTAAAGTAATCTATCTGTGTTCATGCAGGTAGTGAAGCTTATGAGGTTTTAAAATTGAAAGCAACCTAAGTTCACCAAAATATTTTATCGTGAAGCGCTTAAGAGTATAACCAGTCACTACCCCAACCCGAACTACATCACCAGCGCATAAAGTTGAGTATGACCATAGTATACCCAATGAGTATAACTAATAAGTGTTTCATTTTAGTCTCACCGACAAGGAGTAGGGCAGGACAAATAATGCATGCATACTGTAGCTACTCACATTGACACAGCGCTGGTATATGAGACTCCGACAACATACAGTAGCATGTAAATATTTAACACAGATAGTCACATATGTAATTTTAACAAAGCAGAGCTTAATAACTCGAAAGATACAGTTTGCAAAGATATAATATAGCCCACCTGAATAGAAGATAAACTCTCAAATTCCGGATTGATTTTGCTCAAATTCTGCTATTTCTTCTAGACCTACAACAATCAATTTTGGCTTAGTTAACTAAATGGTCCCTATTAAAACTCAATTTCTAATCTTCCTTTTAATATATATTTGATCAACTCTATTATTTGATTAGACATTCAAAATAATAATTATTTCACAAATAAAAACTTTAATTCACTAATTACTATTAATCTAGTAATTTTGGAAATAATGCCAACTACTTAAATTATGTAACGCCCCAAACTACTCCGTTTGACCACGTCACTTAACATACAATCTACTTAACATTAACTTGAAATAATTCTAACAAAATAAATGGAACAACTTAAAACGGGACAGCAACATCGAAAAATCATAGAAAATTCAAATTAAATCTATTTGAGACACGATCAGCGGACACGTGTTTGCTACAAAAAGACCTAAAATTAGTCAGAAGGAGTCGGAGACAAATTTCGATCACCTTGGCCTGAAATCGGCTAAAAAGACAATTGTAACTGTTCACCCGAATAGATTAATCAACAAAAAGTTTGGGTCTTGATCAAGCTCGATACTCAATGAATTTTCAATTAAAAGTGTAGTTTTTCATAATATGGAAAATATGGGATTTAATGAAACAAATGGGTCAATAATAAAATGGCTACAATGACTGGAAATGAGCAAGGAATACAACATCTTTAACATAGATAGAATCTGCCATAAAAGAGTATGGTTTTTGAGAAAAATTACAGGTCAGATACAGAGGATCAAATGACATCTGATCTTAGATCGGACACAAGAGATTGAAAGACTACAAGGAAGAGTTGCTATAGACCAAATATCAAATTCATACATTGGAGGAAACAACGGAAAACAACCTCTGAAGTCGCAACACAAGGATTTTTGTGGTAGATTTTGACGAGTCAATTCGTGATGTGTCTTTGATAGACCAAATGATATCAAATTGATGATTTGAGGCTTGTTATGAAAATCTTGAAGTGCTAGGTTTACAATGACGTAAATCGGGAAAGAAAATAGATGGATCAATAGGAAAAGTTGTTGCAATGGGACTACGACACAACTTGGCTAGCAACACCACTGAGGTTCTTTGGCCCATTTCCCCAACTTTTTGGGTGCCAGATGGAAATAACATCAAAATGAATTTTGTTCTACAATGACAAAGAAATGTGTATATAAAGTTTAGAATTTTTCTCAACTGGTTTCATTCCCAACAGATTGAAAGAAAAATGGCTTCTTGGGGAGGAGAGGGCCGAGATGATAAAGAGAGAAGATAAATGAGTGATGCTTCATTATGTTTGCTCATTATTTTCATGGTTGAGGATGTTCAGCTGCCCCCACCCTTAACATGTGTGGTGACATATATAGCAAGATAAAATTGAGTGGTGGCAATCAACTTGTGATATATTTTAATATATGGTATTGGGTTGAAATAGAGAATGAATAAATTATGTTGGAAGGTCAAGCGAACTTCATTTTTAATGAAATCAGTGACCGCATGATAATGAAAAGATTTGAGACTCCTAGTCAAAGATGAAATCAACTTCAAAATTTAAAATAAAATGGGGGAATTTTTAAGGATGAAAAGATGGTCTTTCAATAATTAGGACGCACAAGATTCAATAAACGTCCAAATGATGAATGGAAAAGATTCATAAAAATGTCTAGTCACGAGAAGCAAGATAGGTGATCGAGAGAGATTTAGAAGACGACATGATTTTAAGAGTAGAATTGAGTCTATATCGGGAGTCATTGTCAACTTCTTCTTACACTCTTGAAAAATTTGTTTGCTAGCTTATGTACACTTAAAGGCCACGTCTTCCTAAATAGTGTATCATAGGAGAGGCTATCTTTGAGAATTCTTTAACAAATCTACGATAGTCTCCTATAAGGTTGAGAAAACTACGTACTTCTAAAGCATTTATTGGTTCAGACCAATTATTAATGGCTTCGACTTTGTTAGGTGTAATGACCTGATCTCGAAAAATAGGCAATAAACGAGGGATAAGGTGTTAATTAAAAAGAAATATGAATTCAGGGACATAAATCAATGGAAAAGCATCAAGAATGGTATGATAGAAAGTCTACAGGTCCAAGAGTAGGTTATGCCTTTCGAAAAATCAAACAGCATAAATTCTGTAGCTAGAGCATATCTCCATCTAATAATGGCTTATAAGAAGGAAATGAAACCTAGAATAAATCAATATTCTCATTCATAGACAAAGAAAGAAGTAAACTGATATCAACAAGAAAATGGACCTCTTCATAAGCCAAAAGAAAATCAACAAAGTCCTTTTCATAGGATGGAACAAACAAATAACAACTAGACCTTTTCATAAGTCGATTGAAAGTAAATAGAAATGAACAGATAAACAAATAAGACCAATCCATAGATCCAGACTTAAGGTAATGAGAAATAGCTCAAAAGAAGCAGGGATTCATCCCCTTAACTATCAAAGAAACAAAGCTCAATCAAAATACTCGATCAAATTGTGCAAGGATGCACAGAAGCTTGGTAAACAAGTAAAAATAATACACTTAGAACACCTATCATAATGACTTATATCGTGAAAGTCTTATGTCAACCCATAAAATCAAGACCTCATCTAAGATGACTCCTTGAAGTCTGCATCTCTTATTTTGTATCATTCATTCAATTTAGTCATTTGTTTACGTGTGAAGCTTAATTTCATATCCATAGTTTTCTGACTGAATATCGATGTGAATCACGTTTCTCGATCTGACGTGATTGAGATAAGAATTTCACATAGATTTACCATAACTCACACGTATAGCTAAGCTAGCTTGTTTGATTCTATCTCTATCTTGATTTGTATGATATATCAGTCGATAAAAATCTCTTGTTCCACTATAAAAATATTCGAGTATTTCTTGCTTTTTTTCCATTCATAGCACATGCTATCTCCTTAGCTCCCAGGGTGGTAGATTATGATCTCTTCTTGCATGTGACATTGGGATAAACATATCAAGAGAAGACAACATTCCACATCTACAAAAGGTGCTAAGTTGATCTAACAACAAATTGCCAAATTTGACCCTATTGCAACACACAATCGTCTATGGCCATCGTACGTTCAGTCCTCAAAATGAAAGATTTCCTCAGTCTAACTATATTCTTAATAATCTCATAAGTGTTTACAATTCCAGCCTAAGTTCAGCAACTAGGCTAATAATCTTACGTTATCAAGCTTTCAAGTTCTCGTTCTCATTCTAGAGTATATATAGCAAATGTTTTTCGGCTATCACAGTTCAATAGTATGCATTCTGCACATTCCCAACATCACAAGTATGAACAAGGCATAGATAAACAAGTTCGTACAATTATGTAATCAATATAGTTTTTAGACAGAAACCAATATGCTCACGGACATATTTCAAAACCAGTATGCTATCAAAATAGCAATAGAGTACGCAATCCGCGTAGTTAATCAGAGTATGCAATCAACATAAAAATCAATATTTTGAGGAATTCCCATCACTATGGCGAATCCTAATCTTTCATTTTCAGACATTCTTAATATTTCAACAAATAATGTAAACTTTTAAAAACTAAAATCCGCATAAAAATATGTGTACCTTTTAGGCTGTTGCGTGAGTTACGAGCTGAGGGCTTATATAATATCACATGAAAATTAATGAAAGATAAAATTATACCCAGTAGGTCTACAGAGCTGCAAACCTCGCTCTGATACCACTTTGTAGCGCCCCGGTCCCGAAAGACCGTGGAAATGAACGCCACAGGGGTTGGAATTAAGAAGCGGGAAAGAAAGGGGTAATTTAAGTAACGAAACCTCAATAGAAGACTCAAAATATCTAAATATACTCTTTAATACATATACAGATCCAAAACACCAAGATCGAGATTCTTAGTATTTTAACCAAAAGAATATAACAAGTGCGGAAGCTCCATTATTAACAGAATACTTAACAAAAAGAGACATTAGAAAAAAAATACGTAAATAACAAAAGCCCATCTCTCAGCATTGTCACATCCAAGCGCCAGCCTACTCACCTGAAAAATGTTTGAAAATATTTGGGTTGAGTGCTGTGATACCCCGATCCTTTTTGCTAAATTATAATTTATAATTCTAGTAAAATGATTTCGAATTGATATTGTTGAATTATAATCATGTGGTATGTTTGTATATTGTGCCGTTGTTTTATTGCAGGTTGTCTCACTTGAGCCGATACGTCATAGCACGGTGGTATTATACTAAGTGTGTAATACATGATAACATTTAATATTAAAATTTGTCGAGTTATATGATGATGAAGTGGGGGTGATTATATTTGATTATGTGTTTTGCCATACCTTGAACACCCTAACGCTGAGTTGATCGGGGGTCTCGCTGACCGCCCCCTGCTTTTTCAGTAAATATTAAAAGTGTTTCGAAAATCTAAGTCGTTTTAAAATGGAGTTGGAAATGTCCGGGAGTCAAAATAGAAGCGGGGTTGAGACTAGTTTCCACAAAGTAAAGAAAAGTCCATATGTTATATTTTCACTTGTGCAATTAGCTATAACTGTTTTCAGTGTTCCCCACTGAGTATGTTGTTAAATACTCACCCCATTCATTCAATGAATTTCAGGTTGAGGAGTCGGAGCCTGAGTAGGAGCGTTGTGAACACAAGAGAACCCCACAAGCTTGTGTTTATCTTTTGCATGCTCTTCTTTTGATAACACTCATATTATTATTGTTATTATTACATTGATCATTCTTTTTGCCTTATGACCAATGATTATTGGGGATGGGAATAGCCCGATCTTTTGTAGGCCATGATGTATATAACTTGATATTATGTAGAACAACTTAAAGGCGGGTCGTTTGACCTTGGAGCCTTCTATGTGCTAATTATGTCAATGAACCGCTATATAATGTTTGTTAATTTAGGGTGCTAGACGGACGGGTTGTGTAAGCCTATGAGCTCGATAGGTTAGATGATTGCATGCTAACTCGTGAAAATTTTACATTGAGAATTATGACGTCATGCCTAGTCATGCTTTTTGACCTAAGCTTCTGCTCATTTTATTATAAGCACACAAAAATATATATAAGTAAATTGTATGTTAAGTGACGTGGCCAAACGGAGTAGTTTGGGGCGTTACAAGTGCTAATGCACTCAGTGGGCAAGTTTTTACAATTCAAGTTATGCAAATCATTTTGTTAAAGTAATCTATCTGTGTTCATGCAGGTAGTGAAGCTTATGAGATTTTAAAATTGAAAGCAACCTAAGTTCACCAAAATATTTTATCGTGAATCGCTTAAGAGTATAACCAGTTACTGCCCCAACCCGAACTACATCACCAGCGCATAAAGTTGAGTATGACAATAGTATACCCAATGAGTATAACCAATAAGTGTTTCATTATAGTCTCATCGACAAGGAGTAGGGCAGGACAAATAATGCATGCATACTGTAGCTACTCACATTGACACAAGGCTGGTATATGAGACTCCGACAACATACAGTAGCACGTAAATATTTAACACAGATAGTCACATATGTAATTTTAACAAAGCAGAGCTTAATAACTCGAAAGATACAGTTTGCAAAGATATAATATAGCCCACCTGAATAGAAGATAAACTCTCAAATTCCGGATTGATTTTGTTCAAATTCTGCTATTTCTTCTAGACCTACAACAATCAATTTTGGCTTAGTTAACTAAATGGTCCCTATTAAAACTCAATTTCTAATCTTCCTTTTAATATATATTTGATCAACTCTATTATTTGATTAGACATTCAAAATAATAATTATTTCACAAATAAAAACTTTAATTCACTAATTACTATTAATCTAGTAATTTTGGAAATCATGCCAACTACTTAAATTATGTAACGCCCCAAACTACTCCGTTTGGCCACGTCACTTAACATACAATCTACTTACATATTTTGTGTTTATATTCAATATGAGCGGAAGCTTAGGTCAAAAAGCATGACTAGGCATGACGTCATAATTCTCAATGTAAAATTTTCGCGAGTTAGCATGCAATCTAACTAATCTATACTATCACACAATATATTATCAAATGGAAGCATTGAACAAGCCCATCCACATAAACCATACAATCGTCTAACTTATCGGGCTCATAGGTTGTCATAACCCGCCCGTCTAGCATCCTAAATCAACATGCAAAATATAAGGTCAACAACATACTTCATACGTAATAGGCTCCAAGGTCGAACGACCCACCTTTAAATTGTTTGGCATAGTTATCAAATTATATACATCATAACCTACAAAAGATCGGGCTATTCCCATCCCCAATAATTATTGATCATAAAGCAAAAAGAGTGATCAATGTAATAATGTTAATAATGAGAGTATTTTCAAAAGAAGAGCATGCAAAAGATAACACAAGCTTGTGGGGTTCTCTTGTGTTCACAACGCTCCTACTCGGGCTCCGACTCCCTAACCTGAAATTCATTGAATGAATGGGGTGAGTATTTAACAACATACTCAGTGGGAACACTGAAAACAGTTATAGCTTATTGCACAAGTGAAAATATAACATATGGACTTTTCTTTACTTTATGGAGACTAGTCTCAACCCCATAGGGTCCAAACATCATGATGCCCCTGTTAATGAACATCTTTGGCCCTGTAGGGATGCCCGCAGACATACTACCCCCCAGGGAGGACATTAACAGGTCTATATTCGATCCCAAAGGATCTCTACCTCGAAGGGTCTCTTTGTCGACCCCGTAGGATCTCTTTTATGCCCCGAATGGTCTCTTTTATCTCTGGTCCGAAGACCCTTCATACTTATACAATCAAAGCACAACAATAACTATAACCTTACACGTGTTCACAGTTTAGAGTTACCCCACCTTAAGAGACGCTTTCACAATTTCTCAACCTTTGAAATACTCCTTTGCTGCCCACAAGTTGTCCACCTCGAGCCCCAACACGTCACCTTGCACCTTTTAATCCCCTTTTCATTTTAGATGTCGAGTCATACAATTAAATCATAACTTTTAACCCAACTCATGCTATACTTTACTTTAAGGACTTCATACATATCCATATACATAACTTTGGATATACCTACTCATAGTATGATTTTGGACTCAAAATACACATTAAAGCTCTTTGAAGCATTTGATCGAACACGACGGGCACACATTTATACCACATGCTCATAACTCATTTTAAATCCTTTAGACCCAACATTTCAAATACAAACAGCTTCACCCTAGGGCTCTAACATACATGAAACTCAACCCCAAACCACCAACACAACACCTCCAAACAATTATCAACAAAACAAAGGGAAATTAGGGCAAAAATCCAAACCCTAGCAACAATGAACCATAGGAATTCGATATAACTTAACATATAGCCTCAAGGAGGTAAATAAACCATATGTTCGAGACATCAAGGCAAGAGGATCAACAAAATCGAAAATCCTAAAATTTGGATAACAAACCCTAGTTTCCAAAACAACAAGATATGGGTGTTTAATCCTCAAGAAGGAGAGGTGTATAGGTTACCTTTGTTGATGGATGATGATGGATTACACTTCAGAAGTTGAAGAATTTTGAGAGAGAAAAGAGGAGAAAATCGCCCCCTCTTGGTTGAAAGAAATGAGGAAAAAATGAACAAGTGTTGTATTTATAGGTAGAGAATCCCCGGACCCGCGCGACCGCGCAGCCCCCGCGACCGCGGAACCCATCTCTCGGCCAACGCTCCCCGCGAGCGCGCAGCCCCCGCGGGCGCGCGTCTCCCGCCAGCCCCGCGGGTGCGCAATCTCCCGCGACCGCGCACCACCCCGCGGGCGCGCGGCGTGCCCCCTTTAAGCCCGCTTCTAATTTGACTCCCGGACATTTTTAACTCCATTTTAAAATGACTTAGATTTTCAAAACACTTCTAATACACGCCGAAAAAGCAGGGGGCGGTCAGCGAGACCCCCGATCAACTTAGTGTTAGGGTGTTCAAGGTATGGCAAAACACATAATCAAATATAATCACCCCCACTTCATTATCATATAACTCGACAAATTTTAATATTAAATGTTATCATGTATTATACACTTAGTATAATACCACCGTGCTATGACGTATCGGCTCAAGTGAGACAACCTGCAATAAAACAACGGCACAATATACAAACATACCACATGATTATAATTCAACAATATCAATTCGAAATCATTTTACTAGAATTATAAATTATAATTTAGCAAAAAGGATCGGGGTATCACAAATTATAATCGTCATTGGTTTAAATTTTCCTCTTTAAAAATTTTAGTAATTATAACAGTTATATTTAGATAAGAATAAAATTAAAATTGATGTACCATTATCTATCATCATTTTATTTTTGCAGAAGAATAATTTAAATGCTTGGAAGATTATATGAATCACATGCTGTAATATTGAATTACAAATCTACAACTTGACAAACTAGTTCGGTTAAATTCAATACACTTGAATAAACAATACTTCTTTGCATTAATACAATTCATATGGGCTAAATCTCCATTTATTTAATATGTGTTTTTAAGCTTATATGATACAATCTAATCATAGTTATTAAATATCATTAATTTCGATAACTAACAATTCCTTATACTTGATTCAACTTAAAATATTATTTACATAGTAAAAGATTCATGCTAATAAGTTTTATGTGATAACGTACTTATAACCAAGAAAATTCGAAAAAAAAAAATATATAATCTTACTAATTAAAAGGATGAATTGAAATTGCATACCTTCTCTCAATTAATACGTCTACTTCTGTTTCAACCAAATTTTGTATAATATGGCATGCATATATCAATAAACAATTTATCCTTTAATTACTTACACTAAGCAAACCTAATATCATGCCACGTATACATACCTTTTTAATTGGTTACACTAAGCAACCTAATATCATGCCACATAGCTAAGCTTTATTAATTTTGTTCATACCCCCCATTTTATTTATTTAATATTATCTTTATTGATTGCTATTAACATTTTTTTCCCTCTATATGCGTATATATGTATATATATATATTATATTTCTGCATGTATCATATAAATATAACACACACACACACACACACATATATATATATATATATATAATCTTTAAGGTCCTAATATGAATATCTCTAAGAATATATATATATATATATATATATATATTTTAACACCCGAGGTGATAATAACAAACATTTTCTTTTAGGTTTTAAATACACTTGAGTCTCGTACTAAAAATATAAGAATGACATAGGTATCGCTAACCCATTCAATGACACACTTTACCTAAAAAAAATTATAAGGGTATATTTTCTTCCCTAACTTACCCTTAAGGTAATCATAAGTTATTATTTTAATACTAAATTTTTTTGGATATTACACTTATTCTAACTATTAGATTTATATTTCTAATTAAATTTAGATAATAAAATTTTCGGGGTATTACAAGGCGGCTCTCCAGGAGAAAATGGACGCACAGGCAGCGCTTCTCCAAGCCCAGCAGGAGAAGATCAATCAGCAACAGGAGATGCTACGCCAGCAGGCCGAGATGTTCGAACTAATGCGGGCGCAGTTTAGGGCCCTCCTCCATCTTGACATTACTATTATTATTTGTATTTTATACACTCTTTATTATATTTTATGACATTTTATGTATTTTATTGGAGATTTATATATATTATTTTACGTGTTTATTAAAGTTCTTCCATAATTTATTTACAAACAATAATCAAAATTACAAAAAAAAAATAATAAATACAAATAAATAAATAAAAACTTAACGACGGACTTATGTCGTCGTTAAATTATTCCGATTTTTATTTTTTTATTTATTTTTAAACCTTAACGACAGACATATTCCGTCGTTAAATTATTCCGTATTTTATTTTTTATTTATTTTTAATTATTAGTCCGTCGTTACATTATTCCGTATTTTATTTTTTTATTTTTAATTATTACCGACGGATTGTTTTCGTTGTTATATTATTTCGTTTTTCATTTTTTATTTATTTTTAATTATTAACGACAAACTATTTCCGTCGGTATGGCCGTCGTAAGAAATAACGGTAGACGACACAACACTTAACAACGGACACATTCCGTCAGTATGACCGTCGTTACGATCAACGACTGACATTTTCCGTAGTTAGGTTTGTTTGCCGAATAAAGAGTTAACGACGGCTACAGTCCATCATTATTCCGTCGTTAGTTAAAAATAACAACAGAAAATATGGGTATACCGTCGGAATATTCCATCGCAAATTAGCGAATTTTTTGTAGTGAATTATTAATTAACCTATATATAAAGAGGAATGATTTATCAAATTGACAAACGCCCCACGTACTGTTCAAGAGGCAACACTTTTAAAATGACAATAAAATTGACATTTTGTGCCTGCCCTCGTCTTTTCTTAATTTATAAAGACTGTATTCAATATATATACATATATATATATATATATATACATTCATATATATAGAGGGTAGGGTAGTGTATAATTTAGGGATTAATCTTACCCATTAAATTATTGATATCAAGGGTCATGATTATTTAAGAGAAATTTAGAAATTCTAAAGAATTTTAATTGCATCACGCGCCGAATCAATGTATTTTGTGGGATTAACAATCAATCTTGCCGAATCAATGTATTTTGTAGTATTAACAATCAATCTTAGATTGTAGCTAGATATTTGAGAAACTAAATCATCCAAATAATACAACCACCTACGAAATCCCTATTTTAAATGTAGATATGTTGAGAATTCCTTAAATTTCTTTTGTAAGGATTCTTTTCTTTTGTAAGCATCAAATTCATTTTAAAGTGTTTCTATAACATACTTTAGGGTGGGTCAATTAGAATTAATTATATATTATGATTTATTTTAAACTTATAAAGTGTGAAATAATGCTAAGTGTACATTATAAGATGCTTTAATTGATGTTTGATAATGCTAATTTAGTGTAATTGTGAATTTGATAATTTTAATATTTATTAGAGTTTGAAGTGATGCAATTAATATTGTTGGCAATGTTATAATCTTCGTGTGGATAATGTTAAACGTGATATTATGTTATAATCTTTGTGTGGAAAATTTGTTGTGAATAGTAGGTGAGTATGCTTTTATTGATTTTGTAAATGCTTTTATTTTCGTAAAACGATGCTTCTATTTGATAAAAATAATGTATTTACTATTATTTGTATTTTATAGGAATATCATCTTTTTTTGAGAATGTTAATTTGGCATTACGTGATGCCTTAATTGATATTCGATAATGCTGGATAGTTAAATGTAAATTAGAATTCGCTAATAATTCATGATATTGAATATAATAATGATATAATTTGTTTATTTTTGTCACGATAATTTTGACGGCACATGCCAATTAATGTGGCTTGATTTATAAACAAATGATATAGCACCTGAATATTTGATCATTGTGAATGATGTATGATATGGTAAAATGAAGATGGTGGTAGTGGATTTTTTTTATGAATAATAGACGAGTATGCTTTTATTGATTTTGTAAATGCTTTTATTTTTGTAAAACAATGCTTCTATTTGATAAAAATAATGTATTCACTATTATTTATCTCCTAGGTTGTGTCACTTTTTACTTTTTATTTATACAATTCATTTTAGATTGAAATAACGTTAAAAAAACACACTGTAGTATGATCAATGTAAACAAATGTCCAGCACATGTTTCGAGTGGTTAAGCATCACATGAAATCATTATGCAATATGCACACTCGATTTTTTTTTCAATAATTTCAATTTATGTACTTTAATATAATTTTACAATCGTTATTTATGATTTATTATATTTTTTTTAGCATTTAATTTTTCATATAATCAATTAATAACTAAAAATTAAGAAGTAATACTAAAAAAATTATAATACACTTTAAATGGATAGGATGAACCAAAAATAATAAGTGTAAAATTAGATTAAAGCACAAGAAATTAAAATTGAAAAAAAAAATTAAGTGTGCAATAAGAAATACAACCACAAAAGCTCCAATAGAGGATCTCATCCGGTCATCGTGGTTAAATATGGTTAAATGAATTGATTTGTAATGGAACATGTCAATGGAATTTTCTACCCATTTTCTTTAATGAATTGAAAAAACAAAAGAAAAAAGAAAGAAATCCAAACCTAAAAAGTTCCCGATATCACATGATGGTAACTCTTGGGACCGGAACCTCAAAAATCCATATGGAAAATCCGAATCGGAAAAAACCATATAAGAGAAAGAGTACCCTCTAAGAATATCGAAAAATCAGGACCACAAAAAGTATGTCTAACAGTAATAGCAAAACAATGAAAATAATCAAAAATTAATCAACTTGACCAAGAATAAAAACCCAATCAAACAACTGACAAGAGTTCCTAGTCGCCAATGATTGATAAAAACCATGCATGTATGAGGAGGGGATTTTTCCACGACAATCATGAGAACCTCCAACGACGCCCCAACAAGCTCTGTTGTCATCTTGAAAATGTTCCACGTCATCAATCATTGAGACTGAGAGTCATGCCGCGGAGGATTGACATTCATTGCCATCACCGTGTTACAGAACATATGAGACACCATTTCCATATTAGCTAGTGCAGCTGAATTTGGCGCAGCTATGACATAAGGTGTTAAACCTTCCTCAACATTCTGGTCCCCTTCATTTCTAAGACAACCAGAGGGTCGTAAACTCGGAGCCGGAGGGATATTCCTTTTAGTATACACTCTTTTAGTATGGGTAATCCTTGGAATTTCCTCAGAAACCACACGTTCCTCATCTTCAACATCATCAGCCCACTGAACAACTTTTGATCCCCCGCTAGACTATCACGCATCACTTCCTCTTGTACATCCGATTGGCTAGGATTATGTACACCCTCCAACTCCTGAATTCCAGACTTATGCATGTCCTCTACGCAACCATCCCCTTCAACATAATTATTCATTATCTCCTCCTTGGTGTGATCATTATTTTGCTCCCCTTCCACAGAATTATTCATGATCTCCTCGGTGTGATCATTATTCGGTGTCAGAATCTCATCCATGCAAGTTCTAGACAATTCAGGCTCAATTGGACGCGTAACTTCTATTAAAACATCGAATGCATTAGCAACTAAACTTGGATTGTCCCGACTGGAGCTATTCTTTTCATTATTGTCATTCTCCATTCCCATAGAACGTAACTAGTCCCAAACGACTTCACAACCCAGTCCTTAGTTGAATGCGTATCCTTCTTCTGACTGCAAATCCCTGCCACACCAGTTGCATTAGACTCAACCCCATTCCGTTGATCATCTGTAGTCTGTCTCTTAATGTTACGGCATTTAGACGTTGCATGTCCTACCATCTGACAGGCAGTGCAAAACGCCGGTAAATTCTCAAAGTGGAAGTCTACAAAAAAGAAGCATCGTCTCTACCAATCATGACGGAGGACTGCAAAGTCTGAGCCATATCCACTTCAATCAACACCCGAGCATAATAACCAACCATACCATGTATCGTGTTGCCATCTATCTTCAACGGCGTCACAACAGCTCGGGCAATTCCGACGAGAACCTCCGCGTGCCAATATTTGATCAGAAGATTATATAAACAAACCCAAACCAGTGCTAATATTGAATTCAATTTATATGGGGTAAAATCCAGGACCAAATCCCGGATTTTCAAGAAACCGGGAGATAGATTCCAAGATTGAGAACGCCGCACCTTTGATTGATCCGTGGCACAAGAAAACTGGAGAGTAAAATAACCTTTGCCAAGAGAGATCAGTCACCAGTCCTGGGTCAGATTCCACAACTTGTGAAGTCGCGGCTTGAGATCATTCGCCGTCCATGGTTTGTCCCCTTTTAACATAATCAAACGAGCGATTTAAGAAAATTTGAATTTTCCCAATTGTTCTTGGTATTATCAAGATGGAAACTTTAAAGTAAATTAAAAAAAAAAAAAAACAAGTTTCAGCAGTATATCATTGCACAAGTTTTGATTGAGTAGTTTTAGATTATTTTTCTATGTTCCCTGTTTCATTCCACAGTGAGTTTGTGCCAAACCTCATAAACAGTTGAAATTATCAATGTAAACACCAACTGTTAATTTTTTAAAAAAATCTTGTCTGAATCATTTTCCTACTGTCTTTTTTCTCCCCATATATCACACCAACTTAGTCAGCTGTCGAGGGCTCAAAAAGCCGTGTTATAAGGATATAATAGGGAAACTCAATTCGGTAAAAATAAGACTCTTTTATAAAATTTGTGATCCGAGAAAAAGAGAAACAAAGAGAGATCACATTGTATGCTGATAAGATTGCAGCATATGTATGCCAATACATCAATTATTCAATGGATCAGATAACACTAACAATCTGATCAAATTTTTGCCAATTTCTTGCTTGGCATTTTATGATCATAGGCATGATCTTCTGCAGCAAGTAAACACTGAGCATGCTGACGATTCAGTAGTGAGTAGCCATAGATTTCTAACAGAAACGCGGTCAAGAAGACGACGAGGGAGACCTTTGCTAAGGATAAGTCGAAGAACCACGAGCACGAGAGTGATGACAACACAGAAACTGTCCAGATTATCACCCTCCATCTCATTGAATAATTTGTTGGATAACCCTTTATCCTTCTCAGTTCCATTGCATAACTCTCTGAATTTAATATATCTTCTTGAATCTTCCCCCCCACTTCATACTTCATAATCTTGATTTGCTGAGGCATTTCTGCTTGCCAAAGAGCCTCCCAGTTTGATTCACTGCAGGAATCATTAGATAAAGCTGCTTCATCATTCAAATCTCTCACTCTACCACCATCACCAACAAACTGCTCTAGCCTCTTCTCTCTCATCAACTCTCCCTTTTCATTCTCTCTCTCAACATCATCTTTCCTGTCATCTGGATGAGAAACGGGACATTGAACCAATGTCCCATTTCCATCCGGCTCCACTTTTTGAGGGTCTTCACCATTGTCGCCATCTCTTGCAACCTCAACTGAAATCACCTCTTCCTCCACTTCCTTCTCCACGTTTTTCTCAGCATCAAACTGCATTGAGGTCTCGCTCTCACCAACTTCCCCCATATCATCTACTAGGCGATTCTGTTTAGGGACAATTCCTGCATCACATACATAACATTTTTCGTCTTCTTCAACAATTGCTTCACCCACTCGAACCATTTCCACATCATCGATTGGCAGGGAACCTTCTTCATCATCTCCATCCACATTATCTTGTTCTATATCATATCCATGACCCTCAGACAGTGGAGGCATAGTTTTTTCTTCATCTTTACTAATTCTTTCAGAAACAATAATAGCTTCACTCAAATCCACCTTATCTTTCAATTCTACACGTTTCTTCTCATTGATCTCTCCATTACCATTGCAAAACCCCTCCAATTCTTTCTTCTCGACCTCCACATTCTTATCGGCCTCGACTTGATCTTCCAAATAATCATCTGAAACATCTTCTTTAGTGAACTCTACTCTATCTTTTTCATATTCATGACCCTCAAACACTGGAAGCAGAGTTTTTTCTCCTTCTTTACTAATTCGTTCAGAAACAATAATAGCTTCACTCAAATCCATCTTATCTTTCAATTCTGCACATTTCTCCTCATTGATCTCTCCAATACCATCGCAAAACCCCTCCAATTCTTTCTTCTCCTCCTCCACATTCTTATCGGCCTCGACTTGATCATGCAAGTAATCATCTGAAACATCTTCGTTAGTGAACTCTACTCTATCTTTTTCATATTCATGACCCTCAAACAATGGAAGTAGAGTTTTTTCTCCTTCTATACTAATTCTTTCAGATACAATAATAGCCTCACACAAATCCACCTTATCTTTCTTTGTGGCTTTAAATTCTACACATTTCTCCTCATTGATCTCTCCACTACCATTGCAAAACCCCTCCAATCCTTTCTTCTCCACATCTGCATTCTTATCGGCCTCGATTTGATCATCATGCAAGTAATCATCTGAAACATCTTCTTTAGTGAACTCTACTTTCTCTTCTTCATCTTCAGTTGTCAGATTTTCAGCCAAAAGGGGAATTTCTTTTTTGATGACAAATCCATCATCAGAAATGGTCCCACCAGTTTCAACCATGGCCTTGTCATCCTGAAGAAATTCGCTCATAAATTCAGAAATCTCTCATATGAATAGATTATCTTGAATTGTAACAGAATTTTATTTTGCAGAATCTAATCCAGAGATCATTATGCCAGAACAATAATTAACATGGAGCAGCAGAGGAAAAAACAGAGTTACCAGTTTCAACTCAACATCTTCTTTACCTCCTTCGCTGCAAAACAACAAAATCCACAAAAATACAATAACCCTTCTAAATCAAAATGATCGTAACAATTTAACAACAATCACAATTAAAAAAAAAAAAAAAACACACACACACACACACACAAATTCACAAACCTTATATCTGCTTCACCATCCTCATTCTTGTTGTTGATCTCAGGTGATGAATTGTGGCTGTCCTCTCCGGAGCTCCGCCTCTTTTGACGGACTGCGAAGACGGAGGCCAAAGCGGCGGTGGCCAACGCGCCACCCAACAGAACAACAGCTCCAATGCCACTGCCACCGCCGCCGCCGCCTAATTTAATGACCATTTTCTTGTTTTCTCCGTGATCATTAGGAGATTTGTTGGTTTCTTCCATGTTGATGATGATGATGATTGTTGTTCTTTTCTTTTCGATCAAGGTAGAAATATAAGTTTGAGATTGTGTGTGTGGATCAATCTTTTTTAAGAATGCATAGTTTTTTCGCTTTTTCGGTGAGTGGAAAGTGTGGGAGAAGTTTGTTGTGGTGTTTACTCGATCTTTCGGAGTTTGAAGCGGACGTTGCATTGCAATATATTTTTATTATTTTTTTTTTGTTTCTTCATGATTTTCTTTGTCCTATTTAATGGTTGAATATTATTAGAGTTGAATAAATTGAAATTGCTCACGTGACACACGAGTGGGAAAAACGAGTTGTATACTTGTAGAGAGGATAAAATTATCATGCTCCCTCCGTCCTAATTATATAGTCCAATTTCTCTTCGTACGTAGATTGAAAATATTTATAAAAATAAGATATTAAAGCTTAACTTCAAATATTACCCTTATTTAAAATTAATGCCTTTAAAAAATTTAAGTAGTTGATTTTTAATTTCCAAGAACTGACAAGGGTATATTTGTACATTATTATGAAAATTAATACTATTTATAGTTATAAGACTATATAATTGGGACACCTCAAAATAGAAATAAGGACTATATAATTGGGACGGGGGAGTAATAAGTTTGAATTATATATATAAATATATATATATATATATATATAGTTCAAATTTTTAGAATTAAGAAAACATTGTGCATATTAATTAGATAAGAAGATAAAAAAAATTATGTGGTTAGGACAAACAAAAAATAAATAAACTTTAAGAACTAAATGAAAATACATGTTAGAAATCTATTTCTAACTGCGTGATTCTATAAATTACAAAGTATAGATAATTGTCCATTATTAAAGAATATTTAATTTCTTTAAATATATAATATGTATTGAAAATATAATTATTTATTTTAAATGATAAAATTGAAATAAAAATCAATAAATTATTATGAATTATGTTATAAGTTATACTCAAATCATGTTGGATAAATTATTATTATTATTATTATTATTATTATTATTATTATTATAGGGGCAAATTTCATATTACTCTCCAATGTTTTCGCGAAAAATAAAAAAACCCTTTGTGTTAAAAAAAATAGTATTAAAATCCCCTATGTTATGTATAATTCATCAAAAAAAGCCCCCTTTTTTTAGAAAGTGTATTACATTTGCTAAAAAAGAGTGTATGATTCTTATTTTTACAATTTTTGTTATAGATAAATATATTTTATATCATTTATAAATTTTAGTATTTGGTTATACTACTAATATTTAGCTATTTTGATAATTTCCTATGTTACATATTTTTTTTACATATAAATATATTTTATAGTATTTAAAAATTATAGTATTTGGTTAAACTACTATTTTAAAAAATTAATTATATTTAAAAAATAATACAAAAATTATAAAAATAAGAATCATACACTCTTTTTTAGCAAATGTAATACACTTTCTTAAAAAGGGGGCTTTTTTGATGAATTATACATAACAAAGGGGGTTTTAAGACTATTTTTTTAACACAGGGGGTTTTTTTATTTTTCGTGAAAACACAAGGGAGTAATATGAAATTTGCCCTTATTATAGCTAGCACAAATGAAGACTCTTTTTAGACTATATATCCTTCCCACGTACATAAAAAAATTATAACAAAAATTGTTACAATTCTCAAATTTTAGTTAAAAAATAGCAAATAAAATTGCAAAAGTTTGTTAAAAGACAACTATTATAACCTAAACCAATTTTGAAGATAAAAGAAATGTTGAATCTAGCTGAACAAAATAAGATAACAACGTAACAATAATAATAATTGAAGATCAAAATAACAATAGTTTGAAATAAACTAAGGATTAACATAATATTAACATGAATATAGGAAACTCGAAGCCTGTGGAAATCACAGTTTCCTTAAATTAAATTCGTCCTGTATAGACACTTTGATTCCCAGGATACAACGGAAGAATCGGAACTTCCTCCAGCGAAGTGAACACTATGCTCGAACTTGATCAAAGAGAGCTAGAACCCGAAACTTAGACCACAAGCTTAACTCGAAACTAGAGAGCAAGATCGAGAAAAGAGAGAAGAGAAGAGAATGAAATTTTGGTGTGTTTTCAAATGATGGTTGAGAGCTCTTTTCATAGGCTCCAAAGGAACATTGTGATACGAGCCCGAAAAGCATAAAAGAATCAAATCCAAGAATATCATTGAGAGCTTCAAAGATAATCATATTGTTCAAGATTAAAGATTGAAGATCAAGATTTGAAGAACACACGTGCAGGAAAATATTCAGATGTTTTGGGCAGCCCATGAAGATCAAATATTCAACCCATGTTCGAGAGTTAAAGAGTCCAAGTTTGAAGGCCAAAGTTGTTGGGTTTATTTTATCCATAGTTAGATTTTTATTATTTGATTTTTGGTATTTATTTTGTTTATTTTCATTTTTTTTAATTAGGGAATTTCTAGAAGGTCTTATTTGTTAGATAATTAGAGTTTTAATTATGGAAACTTCTTTTCTAGTTAGAATTCTAGTTTGGGTAGTTTTCCTAGTCCAATTAGAATTCTTTTTAGCTATAATTTTCGTCCATATTATGTCCTATAAATAGGACATCCATTGTATATTATTATGTAGACAATTGTAAGAAATAAAGAGTTATTCTCAATCTGTCTCACGATCCTTCGGTTGATCAAAACTACAAACATTCTATTGTTCTAGCAATTCAATAGTCTTATTCAAGGTTCTTCAGGGTACAACGAGTACTTGGGAGAATTGCTATCCGGAGAACTTAGACGTGCGCGTTCGAGTTTTACAACATGGGTTCGCCGATCCTAATCTATCCTTCTACCAATTATCATCGCCGCCAAATCCACACCTCCGACGACCTCCGCCATCAACACCACCATGTTCCGCCGAGTCCAGCCATCCTTTGTGTCCTCAATCGAGTCCTTGTTCGTGTATACATATTCTAGTAAGTTCTATTTCCAATGGAGTCTTTTCTCATTCCAATCGTATTCGCCCTTTTCCCTTCATATTGGTATTGTGTTTTATTTTGGTATTGTTCATAGTCTAGAGTACCTAGGTTTCGTATTTAATTCAACATATTTTCGAGTCCATTGTCGTATTAGTTGAGATGTATTTTCATTCTTTTATTTGAGTCGTATTGATCCCTTACGCATCCGACGTAGTTTCATTCCTAGCTTCCGCGTATTTTGTTGTTGTCGTGTCCCATAGGTCCCGGGTCACATAATAATGATGGTAATGATCGCAGATGGTAACTCAACGTGGACCTCCTCTTGAATGTTGCTGGCTTGGCTTGGCACATCCATGACCAGCTGAACAGGTGATGCAGGCCGTGTAGGTGGTAAATAGGTACGTAGAAACTCCTCGAATGACTCAGGTTCGCTCCAACGAAATGGGGTTGTTTGGCGATGAGTTCTAGGTGGTGGAGGTAATGCTTTTTGCATGTTGAGACACTTAAGTTACTCTGTTAACTTGGCTAGTGGATTAATCAGCTCGTCTCTCATTAATTATAGATTTTCTTCCATGCTCTTGATCATTGCATCAAA
Source organism: Perilla frutescens (assembly GCA_026008535.1). Taxonomy (NCBI): domain Eukaryota; kingdom Viridiplantae; phylum Streptophyta; class Magnoliopsida; order Lamiales; family Lamiaceae; genus Perilla; species Perilla frutescens. Next base: position 37,907,762 of record BRKX01000006.1, on the reverse strand, counting down.
ATGGTACTTCGTGTCCCATGCAAGGAACTGCCCGGATGACTCGGGAGCATCGTATGGATTCATAATAAATGATGGAGTAGGTAACCGGTATGGTGTAGGTAAACCGGTTGTTTTTGGTGTACGGGTGTAGGGTGCGTTTGGTGTACGGGTGTATGAACCGGGTGGTGTACGGATGATGTATGGTGCACACAGTGGTGTAGATGTACAAGAAGCTGAAATTTTCAAACCCTACAGATGATAGGAATCGAAATATGGGTGGATAGATATGGAAGATTTTGATTAGATATGGATGAGGATGGAATGAAATCTAAACAAGGAAAGAAATCTAGTAGATAAGGTAAGAGACTTTTAGATGTGTTTTACCAAGTATGGGCACAATCTAAAATCCCTAAGTATCTATCTAGTATGGAAACAATCCTATTAGACTAGGAAAAACAATCGAAATAAACAAAACAAGAACCGAAAATAAAGCTGATTTTTTTATGTTGTAGGGATTTCGATCCCTATGCTCTTTTTCTCTTTTTTTTAATGAATAATCAAGTATTACAACTCGAGAGACTCAAAACAATTAAACGAACAAAACAGACATATTGAACCACGAACGATAGAAACCGACCTCGCTCTGATACCAATTTATGATGTGACCCGGGACCTATGGGACATGACAACAATAAAATACGCGGAAGCTAGGAACAAAACTACGTCGGATGCGTAAGGGATCAATACAACTCAAATAAAAGAACGAAAATAAAAATCGATTAATACGACAATGGACTCGAAAATATGTTGAATTAAATATGAAACCTAGGTACTCTAGACTATGAACAATACCAAAATAAAACACAATACCAATATGAAGGGAAAAGGGCGAATACGATTGGAATGAGAAAAGACTCGATTGGAAATAGAACTTACTACAATATGTATAGACGAACAAGGACTCGATTGAGGACACGAAGGATGGCTTGAGGATGGCTGGACTGGGCAGAACACGCCGATGTTGATAGCAGAGGTCGTCGGAGGTGTGGATTTGGCGGCGGCGATAATTGGTAGAAGGATAGATTAGGATCGGCGAACCCACACGTGTTGTAAAACTCGAACGCGCACGTCTAACTTCTCCGGATAGCAATTCTCCCAAGTACTCGTTTTACCCTGAAGAACGTTGAATAAGACTATTGAATTGCTAGAACAATAGAATGTTTGTAGTTTTGATCAACCGAAGGATCGTGCGACAGATTGAGAATAACTCTTTATTTCTTGCAATTGTCTACATAATAATGTACAAAGGATATCCTATTTATAGGACATAATATGGACGAAAATTATAGCTAAAAAGAATCCTAATTGGACTAGGAAAACTACCTAAACTAGAATTCTAACTAGGAAAGAAGTTTCCATAATTAAAACTCTAATTACCTAACAAATAAGACCTTCTAGAAATTCCCTAATTAAAAAAAACGAAAATAAACAAAATAAATACCAAAAATCAAATAATAAAAATCTAACTATGGATAAAATAAACCCAACAACTTTGGCCTTCAAACTTGGACTCTTTAACTCTCGAACATGGGCTGAATATTTGATCTTCATGGGCTGCCCAAAATATCCAAATATTTTCATGCACGTGTGTTCTTCAAATCTTGATCTCCAATCTTTAATCTTGAACAACATGAGATTATCTTTGAAGCTCTCAATGGTATTCTTGGATTTGATTCTTTTATGCTTTTCGGGCTCGTATCACATTCTCAAGTGTTCCATCATTAAAACCAAAGTATAACTCCTAAAACTCAAAAGCTGTCATTAGTGCTAACCTTTGAACTCTAGAGTTTAGAATGATCTAAATAAAATCCCTCACACCTTTTCATATTTTCCAACAAGAAATATGATATTAACTGTGAATAGTGTCAATCCTATTGTCTATTATTCAGAAATTGTGGCTTATAATATAAAAAGTTGTTGTCTAAAGTTTAATTATTAAATTATGAGATAGATAATGATTTTAGTATAAACAATTGTTTATCTTAATATATGTTTAGATAGATGTTAGAAACTAATTTTTGGACAAATGTTCCATGTTAGATTTAATGAGACTTTAAATAGTTTAGATTTGATTAGTTTTGACATAGTTTAAGTATTGCAAGGTCAATTACACATTCATATGTTGTGTTATTTTAAAAAATAGTTAATTTTTTTCAAAATTAATAAAATAGTATTCCTTTTTCCAAAATTTTATAAATCGAACAATTGATCAACCATTCAGGCCTAAAATTCTATGTAATATTGATTGTATTTTAATATTTCTATATCTCCAATCACGTAAAAATAATCCTCCAATCAAAAAATCTTAAAATATAATTAATTACATACGATTTTCATGCCATAAAATTGATCAAATAAATGTTGGATTTGCAAAAATTTTGAAAAGAGTAGGTATTGTTTGTTAATTTTGAAAAGGTGGGTTATTTTTTAAAAATATCTAAAATGTAAGTATCAAAATGTAATTTGTCCCATATTTTATTTACAAAAGTTTATTACGAGGGTCGCTTATTAGAAAATACTAGTAAAAACACACACACTAGTATATATTTTATACAAATTTGGATTTGTTCACACACCATTGCACATAATTTGTAATGATTTATTACGATTTGGCTTCTTTCTTCTCTTTTCTCTTTTTTCAAAATTTTTATACTGTATAATTTTTATTTTTTTTTATCTTGATATATGTTATTCGAAATTTGTATTGTCATGATATCAAGAGACAAAATGCTTACTGAAATCCATATAAATATTACATTTTTTTCCTTTAGATATATATTATTCAGAGAAAAATGTTTGTTGAAATTTGTACAAAACTGGTTCTCGAATAATTCTTTGTGTATAAATTATGTAATAGTGTGTGAACAAATCTAAGTATGTGAAAAAAATGTGCTAATGTGTGTTTTCTAACAATGTTAGATTTTCCGTCCACTTTGCGTATGTCAGAAATCAGTTGTTATGGTTTTTTGGTTTTTTTCTGTACATCACTGTGTTTTTTAGATTTTTCCGGTATTTGTTCGTTGATGTTCATTTAAGTGTTTGATCTAAAATTTTATGAGTAATGTTAAGTATTGTGTTCAATACCATTTTTTATTTTTATTTTTAAAATTATAAACGATGTTTCTATCATTGTTTTAGTCATATATATGTTAGCAAATATATTAAATATGAATGTCTCTTTATGAGTCCGACTTGAATTGAAAATAAGTATCAAATTGTAGTTACTTTTGCATTTGATGTGGTTTTTATGTGGTCTTGTGTTTTCTGTTTTCATTAACTGATGAGATCGTGCATAGCAATGAAGATTCAAACCCGGAGTTGCAAATTAGAGGTCCTGTTACAAGGTTACGAGCTAAGCAACTTCAAGGTTATTTGCAAGGTTATGTACGAAAGAAGCTCGAGGAAGAAGTGAATGTTCAAGGCAGCCCCAAGATCATTACTATGCTTTCAATTGAATATGAGGATCATACTTTGATGGGTTGAAGCATACTTGGCCGAAAATTGGAAGATTTCAATTTGATCCAATCCAGGAGGTTATGGCGAATGAGGCGTGACCATGTCTAATCTGCCAGAGGCATCCGAGAATTCGAACCCTTTTGACACTTTGTGGGGTTTCGAATTATCTTAGTTATTTTAATTAATTATTTTAGACTACAGTAATTAATTATTTGAGTCCAGTTTTGTTATTTAATTATTGTAATTTTCGAATTTAATAGAGTTCAAGTTGACTAGAATTGTATTTAAGGCAATTTCCTACCTTGAATAGAATTCTAGCTTAAGGAACTTCCTAGTATAGTTGGAGATCAATTTGGATCAGATTTTTAGGGCCTTTAGACTAGTATTTTCGTGCCCTATGAGACTTATAAATAGGGGATCTTTGTTTCATTGTTACTTTAGACATTGTTGAATTAAATTGCTATTTCATTCAATTTGTGTCTCAAATCTATTCATCTTTTGAATACTTTTCACACGAAAATATTCATTCTTGGAGCTAGAAACTACAAGTCTTATTCAAGGGTATTGCTCAATTCACTTGAAGGATTGACCGATATTTGCTATCGAGGAGCAACTTAGAGATTTCAACCTTGGATACGTTCGAGATTCAAGGAGGCTATCGGGTTGTGAATCACCACAACAACATCACACGTCCAACACCTTTTCGACGTCCTCCATTCAGCCATCAACGTCCACTTTCACGGTAACCTCTACAAGTCCGAGTCCTACGTTCGATCTTCCATACCGTAAGTTCAACCGTACTCTATCATATCCTATCTTCTCCAAGCCATTCTTCACTAGCCTTCACACACGAAATTCATCCAAATTCCATACCTATACTTCGTCCCTATACAGCCCTATAAACCCCTTGCTTTGTGTTATATAATTTGTGTCATTGTTCTAGGTAATTTCGTTGTCTAGATTTTGAGTTTCCATAGTTTATCGAGTTGGATTGTTCCCTTCATTTAAGTTGACGTGTTTCAATTCTTAAGTCTTCCGCTACGTCTTTTGTTCGTCCTAGTCCAGGTCGTATCATATTTTGGCATCAGAGCCACGTCAGCTCTGCTGGTCGTGGTTCAATCCGACGTGTCATTTTATCCTACGTGTCGTCTACGTGTCTTTTATTTTCTTACGTGTCATCGAGTTGTAATAGCCTAGTTATCATTTAAAAAAAAGGTATCGACAAAAAAAAGGAAAAAAAAAAAAGAAAAGCCGTCGAAAAAAAAAAGAAAAAAAAAAGAAATCGGATTAAAAGAAAAAGAAATTCGAAAATTAAAAAAAAAGAGGTATATTCATTGTGTTTCCTTTTGAGTCTTATTTTAATTTTGGTACTTTCCTTTTAGTCAAGTTCTATAGTTGGTACCTTCCATTAAGGATTTATTTTATTTTAGGAATTTTCCTTTCTAGTTCTAATTCTATTTGGTAATTTCCATTAGAGTCTTATTTTATTTTTGGATCTTTCCTTCCTAGTTTATTTCATAGTTGGTAGTTTCTATTTGAGTTATAGATTCTTTTTTGTTACTTCCTTCTAGAGTTTAGTTCAATTAAGATATTTAGAATTGTGTCACAATTGTGTAACACTTTCCAAATTACCTAATTCTTTTTTCCTTTTCCTTCCTACCTCTTTCCTTCTACACTTAGGGATCCATCTAACCCTAACCTATTCTACCCTACTCGACACCACCTACCCCACACGCCACCTAGACACACGGCCCCACTCCCTTTGCCACCTAAGCCACACGCCACCTACACCATATACTCCACCTCATTCGTTGATCATAGTTAGCAATACTCGTCTACACCTTCGTGCAATTAATCTGTACCCTCGACATTTGACAAGAGTACTATCTTCCACCATCCATATACACAACACACACATCACCATACACTTTGAGTGCAAACACGAGTGGTAAGATCAAGAGTGAAAACAAACGAGAGAAAGTGAGATTGTGAGGATCTATCCTTGTTTTCCTTTACGTTTGTTCGTTTTGTAGGTACCATGGATAAAGTCAAGAATGAAGCCACCACCTCAACCCCTCCTTTGGTCGAGCCATTCTCACCCAAATCACCCGATGATCTTTCCTACACATCCAAAACTCAGTGGGACCCAAAGTATCAGTTTGACGCATTAGCACAATTCTTCTTGCGTCAAAACCAGCAGATGAAGGATGAGTTCGGGAACCAAGTAGCCAAATTGGCCGAGCAAATCAAATAGCTCTCGGTTCAACCGGCTACAAGTCAAGCAGTCTAGCAACCCCAGCAGAGAGGCGCACCGAGGCAGCCCATTTTCTAAAAAAACCACCGCCAACAAGCATTCGAACCCGAGTTCGATGTTACAGATGATTATGAAGCTGAGTTCATACCACCGAGACATGATGATCACCGTGATCGTCCCAGACCACCTGCCATACAAGCTTTTCGATATGAGAGGCCCAGATATGGAGATGGAGATGGATTGCTCAATAACATCAAAACGAGCATTCCGGAATTTGAAGGCTTGCACGATCCAGACCTCTATCTAGATTGGGAGCGCAAAGTCGACAAGATCTTTACTTGCTATGACTTTCCAGAGATCAAGAAGGTCCAGTTAGCAGCATTGAAGTTTAGAGGCTATGCAGCCTCGTGGTGGGAAATGCAGCAAGAGAGGCGACGAAGAGAGAGATATCCGCCTGTTGAAACATGGGAGGAGATGAAAGGTTTCCTGCGAGGCCGTTTCATACCAGTTCACTATGAGAGAGAGCTTGAGAAGAACCTCAACCGGATCAAGCAAGGCACCCGTTCGATTGAAGAATATCATAAGGAGTTGGAGACCGCCTTGAATCGTGTCGGAAAAAGAGAGTCCTTAAATGCTACCATCATCAGGTATATTGAAGGCATGAATCCTGACATTGCATGTGAAGTCGAGCTCAGAGACTTCACGAGTGTAGATGATATGGTGCACTACGCATCTATTGTGGAAAGGCAGCTTCGAGAAGGCCGGCGTCGTTCTCATCAGAATGCAGCCCCTGTTCGACCCTTTTGGAACAAAGGTATGGCGTCCACATCATCTTCTACTCTTCTATGGACTCCACTCGACCCCGAGGTCAATCCGGACCACCCGAGCGGGGTTTTGACCGTTCTACACCACCGCCGAGCCGTAGGATCGATCCTACACACGTCGTCCCCGTTAGGCCAAGTTTCACATGACCAAATCAGGCCAATACGGTGCCAACTTCAGCCCCTAGTCAAGCCAGAGATGTTCAGTGTCATAAATGCCAAGGTTGGGGTACTTTCAAGCACAGTGCCCGAACCGACGTGTTTTATTCCTCACAGAACAGAATGAGCTCGAATCAGCCAGTGAGGATGATGAACCCGTCAAGGCCGACGCCAATACTGAAGAAGATGCCCAAGATGAGATCGAAGAAGAAGAGCTTGAGATTCCACATGTCAGTCTAGTTTCTATCCGCAGTCTGAACATAAATCGAGAAGTTGAGCAACAATCACAGCGAGAGAATATATTCTATACCAGAGTTGCTATTCAAGACAAGACTTGCGCATTGATCATAGACAATGGAAGTGTTATTAATGCAGTAAGCCAGTACGCGGTCGACAAGCTTGGATTTTCCACCGTGAAGCATCCAAATCCATACCGTTTGCAATGGCTTACAGATCGAGGTACAGTTCGCGTAACCGGTTAGGTACATGTATCTTTTTCCATTGGTCATTATTCTGACACTGTATTATGCGATGTTATTCCTATGGATGCAGCACATATACTTTTAGGGAGACCATGGCAATTCGATAGACAAGCTGTATACGACGGACTCGCGAACACCTACACAGTCAAGAAGAACAGCCAAACCACCATCTTAAAGCCGTTAACACCCAAAGCCGTTCAAGAGGAACAAGATATAATGCGAGCAAAGTTCAAAGAGGAGCGCAAGAAGACCGCCGCAGCCGCCGTCCGAGTCGCCGCCGCAGACAGCCCTCACATGGCCGTGAGTTCAGCACCGCCGCCGCCTCCCCTTTCCACAGCAATTGCAGCCCCTTCATCACCTCATTCTGATGCCAAGGATCGTGGAAAAGGCGTCAATACAGCCCCTTTACAGCAAGAAAAGAATCGGTCTTTGTTTTGTACATTTAAAAGTGTTGAAAAGGCTATTAGAGCTAGGATGCCTTTAATTCTTTTAACTTGTAAGAAAAGTGCTACTAACGGTGTTTCTTTGCCTAGTGTTGTGCAGCCCCTTATGAAGGAGTTCGAGAACGTATTTTCGGATGAGATTCCAAGTGGATTGCCTCCAGTTCGTGGGATCGAGCACCAGATCGACTTCGTGTCCGGAGCCGTCTTACTGAACCGGCCTGCATATCGCACGTCCCCTAAAGAAACAAAGGAGATAGACCGTCAAGTTAAGGAGCTGTTGGAGAAGAAGCAAATCCGAGAGTCGATGAGCCTATGTGCAGTTCCAGTGATTCTAGTGCCCAAGAAAAACAATGAATGGAGAATGTGCATGGATTGCAGAGCCATCAACAAGATCACAGTTAAGTATCATTTTCCCATTCCTAGACTTGATGATATGCTAGATGAACTTAGTGGATCTAATATTTTTTCTAAGATTGATTTGAGGTCTGGTTATTTTCAAGTTCGTATGCATGAGGGTGATGAAGGGAAAACAGCTTTTAAGACTAAGCATGGTTTATATGAGTGGTTGATTATGCCTTTTGGTCTCACTAATGCACCGATCACATTTATGAGATTGATGAACCATGTTTTGCGTGATGTTATTGGGAAATATGTTGTTGTTTACTTTGATGATATCCTGATATACAGTCACAGTGCACAGGCGCACCTAGATCACCTTAGGCGCGTATTTTTGCTTTTGAGAGATGCTCGATTGTATGACAACATGTCTAAGTGTTCTTTTTGCTTGAATGAAGTAGTATTCTTAGGCTTTGTTGTGAGTTGTAGAGGTATTGAGATTGACCGTTCCAAAATCAAGGCGATTGCGGAATGGCCAATGCCCAAAACCGCGTCTGAAGTCTGATCTTTTCACGGCCTTGCCGGATTTTATCATCGCTTTGTGCACGATTTCTCTAGCATTGTCGCGCCTCTTACTAAGCTAAGTAAGAAGGATCGCAAGTTTGAATGGGGTAAACAACAAGAGCATGCGTTTAATACTTTGAAGTCTTTATTGTGTTCTGCTCCTGTTTTATGTTTACCGGATTTTTCTAAAACTTTTGAGATCGAGTGTAATGCCTCCGGGATAGGTATTGGTGCTGTTTTGATGCAGGAAAAATGCCCCATAGCTTATTGATATGATCCTGAAAAGCCTTAAAGAATTAAATCCGGAGCTATCATTCAAAGTTCCGAAGATTGTTAGAATGAGGGCCATCAAAGATTGGAAATCAAGATTTGAAGAACAATACAAGATGATCAAAATCACACCATGGGATATCATACTTGAAGAAGTTGAAGATGGAAGTTCGAAGAAACAGTCGGTATGGGCATACTGACCAGATTGCATGAAGACAGTCGGTATGGACATACTGACTGGGCTGACGTTGGAAATAACGTGTGGATTCATCCAATAATAGTCCAACACGTTATTGAAGAGCCCAAGTCCAATAAGAGGTGAATTTTGAAGGCCCAAAATCAGTTTGGGATTTATCCTTATCTAGTTAGATTTTTGTTATCTTATTTTTGGTATCTTTTGATTTTATCCTAGTTTGATTAGGATTATTTTAGGATCGATTTTTATCATCCAAATAGGTCTAAATTTCATGCATAATGTTTAGTATAAATAGGTCATCTATTTGTTACATTTAAAGTTAGACAATTGCATGAATACAAGAAGTTATTTCTCTTTTGTCTCATTGATCTTCTATTGATCGAAAATCCACCAAACAAATTCTATTAAATTAGAAAACCAATAGTCTTATTCAAGTTCTTCAGGGTACAATCGTGTACTTGGGAGAATTGCTATCTGGAGAAATTAGACGTGCGCATTCGAGTTGTTTCAACACGGGTTCGCCGATCCTGATTTATCCTTCTACCTTTCATCACCGCCAAAGTCACCTTCACGACATCCTCCGCCGCCATCCGTACCCTACGCTGTCGTTCCAGCCACCGTTCGAAGTCATCCAGGAGTCTTAGATCGAGTCTTCATTTTCTAGTAAGTTCTACGCCTTTCGTGTCCTTTTCTAGTCGAGTCTTTCTTGTTTTTCTCTTTGTTCGTATTGATCCCTTACTTGTCCGATGTTGTTCCGTTCCTAAAATTCCACATATTTCATCCGTGTCGTGTCCCATAGGTCCCGGGTCACATCATAAATTGGTATTAAGAGCCAGGTCGGTTTCTATCGTTCGTGGTTTAATACGTCAATTTTGTTCGTTTTATGGTTTTGAGTCTTTCGAGTTGTAATACATGAATTTTTCATTGAAAAAAAAAACAAAAAAAGAAGAAGATAAGAGCAGAGGGATCGAATCCCTACAGCACAAAAAAAATCGTAAAAAAAAAAATGAAAATTCAGATTTATTTCCTTGATTATTTTGATTTTTGTGTCTTTCCTAGTCTAGATAGATTTGTTTCCACAAATTTAGGGATTTTTAGATTTGTTCACACTTGGTCAAACTTATCCAAAAATCTTCTACCTTATCCATTAGATTTCTTACCTTGTTTAGATTTCTTCCATCCTCATCCATATCTAATCAAGATCTTCCATACTTATCCACCCCAAATCCCGATTCCTATACCTTATAGGATTCAAAATTCTTATTCCACACACACCTACACCCGGTGCACCTTATACACCATATAGTCCGTACACTCATACACCCATACATCCGTACACCCGTACACCTATGGTCCACATACACCAATCAGCAAGTTTATCTACATCATCTATACAGCAGCAACACATGGATCTAGTCCGAGCTCACCGAAATCGATTCAGAGATGCCGATGGTCTACACCACAACAAGATAACCATCCCAGAGTTTGAGGGTCTATACGATCCAGAAGCGTACCTAGATTGGGAACGCAGAGTTGATAAGTTCTTTGAGCGCTACTACTTCCCCAAGCCAAAGAAAGTGAAATTAGTTTCCTTGGAGTTTAGAGGCTACGCAGCAACATGGTGGGAATTCCAGCAGAACCGATGCCATTGAGTTCACCTTCCACCTATCGACACATGGCATGAGTTGAAAGATTTGATGCGGAAATGCTTCATTGCAGATCACTACCAATGGCAGTTGGAAGAAAAGCTATACAAGCTTAAGCAAAAAGATCGAAGTGTAAATGACTACTACAACAAAATGATTGAAGCTATGAGACGAGCTGATGTAGAAGAATATCCAGAAGATACCATGGATAGATTTCTAGCTGGTCTACGAAGGGCAATCCGAGAAAAGGTAGCATTGTATCACTTCGACAAGTTGGAAGACATGGTGCAATATGCCATTGAGATAGAGAAGTGGTTGGAGAGTCTAGAGATGAGGCAAAATGACGTGGTTCAAGTAGAGTCGAGCATTGTGTTACCATCTGAGTTCATTGCTACCAATGATGATTCTACTTCCAAGGTACCAATTCTAGACTTCTTTGAAGTACCTATTATCTCATTGCCATCTGTTCCCATGTGCTTAGACGTTGGAAAAGTCGAGGAAGAAGAAATAGAGATTGTTGCCGCCGTTGAGGAATCCAATGATACAGTTGAGGAATTCAAAATAGTTGAGAAATTGATGGACATGCAGTCTTGTTTTGAAGAGGAAAACGACATCTATGAGGAAATGATCGTAGATCATATGGAGCTCGATCAAGCTAGCATGGAGACGCAGTCGAATTCTAACATTATTTGTCCACCGTTCTCTTGTGATGTCTTTATTTTACAGGTTGTTGAGAATGTTCCATATGATTTAGTTGTGCACACAAAGGAGTTTGATGATCCATTCATGGTAGTCCTTGACCCCGAAGATTTGAATTCGAGGACGAATTCTTTTCAAGAGGAGGGGAATGATATGATCCTGAAAAGCCTTAAAGAATTAAATCCGGAGATATCATTCAAAGTTTCGAAGATTGTTAGAATGAAGGCCATCAAAGATTGGAAATCAAGATTTTAATAATAATACATGATGATCAAAATCACACCATGGGATATCATACTTGAAGAAGTTGAAGATGGAAGTTCGAAGAAACAGTCGGTATGGGCATACTGACCAGATTGCATGAAGAGAGCCGGTATGGGCATACTGACTGGGTTGACATTGGAAATAACATGTGGATTCATCCAATAATAGTCCAACACGTTATTGAAGAGCCCAAGTCCAATAAGAGGTGAATTTTGAAGGCCCAAAATCAGTTTGGGATTTATCCTTATCTAGTTAGATTTTTGTTATCTTATTTTTGGTATCTTTTGATTTTATCCTAGTTTGATTAGGATTAGTTTAGGATCGATTTTTATCATCCAAATAGGTCTAAATTTCGTGCATAATGTTTAGTATAAATAGGACATCTATTTGTTACATTTAAAGTTAGACAATTGCATGAATACCATAAGTTATTTCTCTTATGTTTCATTGATCTTCTGTTGATTGAAAATCCACCAAACAAATTCTATTGAATTAGCAAACCAATAGTCTTATTCAAGTTCTTCAGGGTACAATCGTGTACTTGGGAGAATTGCTATCTGGAGAAATTAGACGTGAGCGTTCGAGTTGTTTCAACACGGGTTCGCCAATCCTGATTTATCCTTCTACCTTTCATCACCGCCAAAGTCACCTTCACGACGTCCTCCGCCGCCATCCGTACCCTACGCCGTCGTTCCAGCCACCGTTCAAAGTTATCCAGGAGGCTTAGATCGAGTCTTCATTTTCTAGTAAGTTCTACGCCTTTCGTGTCCTTTTCTAGTCTAGTCTTTCTTGTTTTTCTCTTTGTTCGTATTGATCCCTTACTTGTCCAACGTTGTTCCGTTCCTAATTTCCGTATATTTTATCCGTGTCGTGTCCCAAAGGTCCCGGGTGACATCATAAATAGAATACGTATAATAAATCTGTCCCAATTCGCATATTTATCTATTTATTTACGTGTAATTTTATCTTAGGTTAGTCATAGTCTAAAGTGTCCTAGGTTTCGTATCTAATTCAGCATATAATCGAGTCCATTGTCGTATTAGTCGATTTATATTTTCATTCTTTTATTCGAGTCGTATTGATCCCTTACGCATCCGACGTAGTTTCATTCCTAGCTTCCGCATATTTAGTCCTTGTCGTGTCCCATAGGTCCCGGGTCACATCATAAATTAGTATCAAGAGCCATGTCGGTTCTTATCGTTCGTGGTTCAATACGTTCTTTTTTGTTCGTCTTGTCATTTTGAGTCTTTCGAGTTGTAATATTTGCATTGTTCATTGATAAAAAAAAAGGAGAAAAGAGCAGATGGATCGAATCCCTACAGCACAAAAAAAAATCGTCAAAAAAAAGAAAAAAAAAAGAAAATTAAATTTATTTCCTTGTTTATTTTGATTTTTATGTCTTTCCTAGTCTAGATAGATTTGTTTCCACATATTTAGGGATTCTTAGATTGTGTTTACATTTGTCAAACCCATCCAAAAGTCTCTTTCCCGGAGCTGCAATTATGAGATCCAATTGCACGACTTCGAGCCATAAAATTGCAAGGATATTTCCAAGCATTTGTATGTAAGAAGTTTGAAGATGAAGAAGGAGTTGAGAGCAGCCCCAAGATTGTTGTGTTGTTCAAGATTAAAGATTGGAGATCAAGATTTGAAGAACAAGACAAGAATAAATTCGAACATGAAGAGCAGCCCGAGATGGATCACTATGTTGTCCGTTGATGAAGAAGAAAGAAGGCATGAAGACAGTCGGTATGGGCATACTGACCAGATTGCATGAAGACAGTCGGTATGGGCATACTGACTGAGTTGATGTTAGAAATAACGTGTGGATTCATCCAATAATAGTCCAACACGTTATTGAAGAGCCCAAGTCCAATAAGAGGCGAAGTTTAGAAGGCCCAAAATCAGTTTGGGATTTATCCTTATCTAGTTAGATTTTTGCTATCTTATTTTTAGTATCTTTTGATTTTATCCTAGTTTGATTAGGATTAGTTTAGGATCAATTTTTATCATCCAAATAGGTCTAAATTTCGTGCATAATGTTTAGTTTAAATAGGACATCTATTTGTTACATTTAAAGTTAGACAATTGCAAGAAAAAAAGAGTTATTCTCAATCTGTCTCACGATCCTTTGGTTGATCAAACATTTACCTACAATTCTATTGTTCTAGCGATACAATAGTCTTATTCAAGTTCTTCAGGGTATATTAAGTACTTGGGAGAATTGCTATCTGGAGAATTAGTCGTGCGCGTTCGAGTTGTTACAACACGGGTTCGCCGATCCTGATTTATCTTTCTACCTTCCAACGCCGCCGAGATTCCTTCCACCACTGTCGTTCGCCGTGATTCCAGCCACCACCGCCAAGTTCCAGCCATCCAAGGGTGTCGTTCGTGTCAACAATTAAGTCCTAGTTCGTGTCTACGTTTTCTAGTAAGTTATTTATTTGTTCGAGTCTTGTTCGTTTCCAGCCTTCTCTTTCTTGTTTTCTCTTTGTTCGTATTGATCCCTTACGCATCCGACGTTGTTCCGTTCCTTAGCTTCCGCATATTTCGTCCGTGTCGTGTACCATAGGTCTCGGGTCACATCATAAATTGAATGATATGACCACGAAAAGCCTTGAAAAACCAAACCCGGAGCTGCAATTACGAGATCCAATTGCACGACTTCGAGCCATAAAATTGCAAGGATATTTCCAAGCATTTGTATGTAAGAAGTTTGAAGATGAAGAAGGAGTTGAGAGCAGCCCCAAGATTGTTGTCTTGTTCAAGATTAAAGATTGGAGATCAAGATTTGAAGAACAAGACAAACATAAATTCGAATATGAAGAGCAGCCCGAGATGGATCACTATGTTGTCTGTTGATGAAGAAGAAGGAAGCTATGAAGACAGTCGGTATGGGCATACTGACCAGATTGCATGAAGACAGTCGGTATGGGCATACTGACTGGGTTGACGTTGGAAATAACGTGTGGATTCATCCAATAATAGTCCAACACGTTATTGAAGAGCCCAAGTCCAATAAGAGACGAATTTTAGAAGGCCCAAAATCAGTTTGGGATTTATCCTTATCTAGTTAGATTTTTGTTATCTTATTTTTGGTATCTTTTGATTTTATCCTAGTTTGATTAGGTTTAGTTTAGGATCGATTTTTATCATCCAAATAAGTTTAAATTTCATGCATAATGTTTAGTATAAATAGGACATCTATTTGTTACATTTAAAGTTAGACAATTGCAAGAAATAAAGAGTTATTCTCAATCTGTCTCACGATCCTTTGGTTGATCAAATATTTACCTACAATTCTATTGTTCTAGCAATACAATAGTCTTATTCAAGTTCTTCAGGGTATATTAAGTACTTGGGAGAATTGCTATCCGGAGAATTAGTCGTGCGCGTTCGAGTTGTTACAACACGGGTTCGCCGATCCTGATTTATCCTTCTACCTTCCAACGCCGCCGAGATTCCTTCCACCACCATCGTTCGCCGTGATTTCAACCACCACCACCGAGTTCCAGCCATCCAAGGGTGTCGTTTGTGTCAACAATCGAGTCCTAGTTCGTGTCTACGTTTTCTAGTAAGTTCTTTATTTGTTCGAGTCTTGTTCGTTTCCAGCCTTGTCTTTCTTGTTTTCTCTTTATTCGTATTGATTCTGCATATTTCGTCCATGTCATATTCCATAGGTCCCGGGTCACATCATAAATTGGTATCAAGAGCCAGGTCGGTTTCTATCGTTCGTGGTTCAATACGTTGTTTTTTGTTCGTCTTATCGTTTTGAGTCTTTTGAGTTGTAATACTTGCATATTCATTGAATAAAAAAGAAGAAGAAAAGAGCAGAGGGATCGAATCCATACAGCAGAAAAAAAAAATTGTTTATAAAAAAGAAAAATTCAATTTAATTCTTGTGTTATTGATTTAATTTCCTTGTTTTTAGATTTGTTTCCATATATTTAGGGATTTTTAGATTGTGTTCACATTGGTCAAACACATCCAAAAGTCTTTTTCCTTATCTACTAGATTTATTTCTTTGTTTAGATTTCCTTCCATCTTAATCCATATCTATTCAAAATCTTCCATCCTCATCCATTATTTTCGATTCCTAGCATCTGTAGGGTTCGAAAATTTCAGTCCATCTACACCCACACCTGGTTCACCCTATACACCACATAGTCCATACACCCGTACACCCATACACCCGTGGTCCATATACACCATCTACTTGAATTACTCATTCCACATGCCTACTTCTACTCTTAGCAACCTTCCGGCTTGATTTTATCCGTTGGAGCTTGAAGAAGACCCAGAGGAGCCAGTCAAGAGAAGCTGCTGAATTTTTCGATCAACCAACCCCCAAATTTTCACTCCGCACGTGCACCACATCATTTGAGAGATATACACGAGTGAAAAAATCAAGAGTGCTTAAACACGAGCGTTTGTGAGGATTGTGAGGTACAGCCTTTATTTCTTCGCGTTTGTTCGTCTGTGCAGGTACAATGAATCCGAAGAACACCAAACCATCGAATACTAAAGGAGGTCAACAAACACCCCCTTTGGACGATCCCAAATCGTCCCATGCAATGGAGAAGACGTCCTACACCGCTGAAAATCAGTGGGACGCCAAAGACTCCAAATACCATTTTGATGCACTGTCTCAGCATATGATGCGCATGCAGCGCGAATTTGAGAACCGTATGGCCGATGGCTTGGCCAAACTCACGGAGCAGATTGAGTCCCTCAAAACTCAGTCAACTGCAGCTCCCACAGTGCAAGGAAACGCCGCCACTACTGCAACCACTGCAGCAACTGGCGCAGTTCAAGGAGATAACACCGGAGCCGTACATCTGAATGTACAACGGAGAAACGCAGCCCTTAATGCGCCTCCAGCTCCCAGAATTCAGCTAGATCCACCTGAGTTTGACGAGTTCGAGTTCGACCCTGAACTTGAAGAGGAAGCTGGATTTGTGCCTCCAAGAAGAGATGCACACCGACCCTATGGTCCCCAGCATCGTGCAGTTCGGAATGAACGACCCTGATACGGAGATGCCGAAACATTGCTGAATAAGATTAATACGAGCATCCCGGAATTCGAAGGCCTTTATGATCCTGATCTTTACCTTGATTGGGAACATAAGGTAGACAAAATATTCGAGTGCTACAACTTTCCCGAAGTCAAGAAGGTGCAGCTCGCTGCAGTGGAGTTCAGAGGCTATGCAGCGACATGGTTCGATCATCAACAAAAACGATGCCGTCGTGATAGATGGCCTTTGATCGACACTTGGCAAGAGATGAAGGATGTGATGCGAGACCGATTTGTTTCCGTTCATTATGACGAGACTTGGAAAAAAAGCTGAATGCAATTCGGCAAGGAAATCGCACCATTGAGGAGTATCATAAAGAACTCGAGACGACCATGATTCGCATTGGAAAAGAGGAGTCCATAGATGCTACCATCATCCGGTACATCGAAGGAATGCATCCAGACATCACTTGTGAGGTCGAGTTGCGTGATTTCTCTACCATCGAAGAGATGGTACACTACGCATCGAAAGTTGAACGGCAGCTCAAAGATGGCCGGAGGAAGACCGTGAGTAGTTCAGCCCCTCCACGCCAATCTTGGCCCCGAGGTATGCCTCCTACAGCCCCATCCGACCCTACACGGTCCAAGGGTGCTCCAGAACAGCCCGTTCAACGTTTTGATCGCACTGCACCGCAGCCCAGTCGTAGACCCGAGTCTACACCACCGAGACCGGCCCCCACACGGCCAAATCAAGGGAGTTCGATTCCCACAGCCCCTACACAAGCTCGTGACGTTCAATGTCACAAATGTCAAGGTTGGGGCCACTTTCAAGCTCAGTGTCCAAACAGGCGTGTTCTATACTTGACGGAGTCAAACGAAGTTGAGTCAGCCAGTGAGGATGAAGATGAGCCAGAGGTCGACAGATCCCATGAGAAGTCGAGCCAAGATGATGCCAAATCTGCTGAAATTGATCCGGAAGTTCAACAAGTCAGTTTAGTCACCATCCGGAGTTTGACCATCATTCGAGAGGAAGATTAAGAGCACCAACGGGAAAATATTTTCTACACTCGTGCTGTGATTCAAGGTCACACGTGCTCTATGATCATTGACAGTGGCAGTGTCACCAACGCCATTAGTCAATATGCAGTTGAGAAGCTTGGTCTCCCAGTGAAGCAACATCCGAGCCCATACAGACTTCAGTGGCTTACAAACCGAGGCGAGATCCGTGTGGTTCACCAGGTAAGTGTCTCGTTCTCAATCCATAAGTTTTCTGACTCTGTTTTGTGCGACGTCATCCCTATGGATGTTGCACATTTGTTGTTGGGAAGACCTTGGCAGTTTGATCGACGTGTAGTCCACGACGGACGAGCCAATACCTACACTGTCAAAATTGATGGCCAACGCAGCACCTTGAAGCCGTTGTCACCCAAAGCCGTTGCTATGGATCAGCAACGCATGCAAGAGAAGTTTAAAGAAGAGAAGGAGAGGTAAGAAGCCGCAAAACGGGCTCCGAAGACACCAATCGACGGTATGCCCAAGACAGACGGTATGGGCATACTGACCGGTACTCAGCCCAATGCCGCCATCCCTTCACCTCCAACACAACCTAATGACAACCCCAAAGCTGTAGGAAAGTCGTCCAAGTCAAGTACAAACAAGCCTCATACTCAGAGCTTGTTTATTTCAGCAAAAGGAGTCCAAAAAGCCGTCAAAGCAGGTATGCCTCTTGTCTTACTTGCTTATAAGAGCAGTGCTACTAACGAGTCATTGTCTAGTGATGTGCAGCCCTTATTAGATGAGTTTCAAGATGTATTCCCCGAGGAGATACCTGGCGGCCTCCCTCCAGTTCGCGGGATCGAGCACCAGATCGATTTCATGCCCGGAACAGTCCTTCCGAACCGACCAGCCTATCGCACGTCCCCTGATGAGACCAAAGAGATAGATAGGCAAGTGAAAGAGCTGTTGGAGAAGAAGCAAATCCGTGAGAGTTTGAGCCCCTGCGCCGTTCCGGTCATTTTGGTGCCAAAGAAGAACAATGAATGGCGTATGTGCATGCATTGCCGAGCAATCAATAAAATCACGGTAAAGTATCATTTTCCAATCCCTAGGTTAGATGATATGCTAGATGAGTTGTCTGGAGCATGCATATTTTCGAAAATTGATTTACGATCTGGCTATTTTCAAGTTCGTATGCAAGAGGGGGATGAGTGGAAAACTGCATTTAAGACAAAGCATGGTTTATATGAGTGGCTTGTTATGCCTTTCAATCTCACTAATGCACCGAGCACATTTATGCGCTTGATGAATCATATTTTGCATGAAGTGATTGGAAAGTATGTGGTTGTATATTTTGATGATATATTGATTTATAGTGACACGCCACCTACACACTTGCAGCACCTTAGACATGTTTTTGAGATTTTGAGATCTACGAAATTGTATGGTAATCTGTCTAAGTGTTCTTTCTGCATAAATGAAGTTATATTTATTGGCTTGGTTGTGAGTGAACGCGGTATAGAAGTAGACCGTTCCAAAATCAAGGCGATTGAGGAATGGCCGACTCCTAAATCGGCGTCTGATGTGAGGTCCTTTCATGGACTTGCTAGCTTTTATCGTCGCTTTGTGCGCGATTTTTCCAGCATTGTTGCGCCTCTTACTGAGCTAAGTAAGAAGGATCGCAAATTTGAATGGGGTCCTGTTCAAGAGCATGCGTTTAACACTTTAAAAACATGTTTATGCAATGCACCTGTTCTTGCTTTACCGGACTTCAATAAAACTTTTGAGATTCAATGTGATGCATCGGGCAAAGGGATTGGTGTTGTTTTAATGCAGGAACGGCGTCCAGTCGCCTACTTCAGTGAAAAGCTCAATGATGCAGCTCTTCATTATTCTACTTATGATAAGGAGTTGTACGCATTGAAGAGAGCTTTGGAGACGTGGCAGCACTATCTATGGCCAAAGGAGTTCCTGATTCACACGGATCACGAGAGCTTGAAGCATTTAAAGGGCCAACAAAATCTGAATAAACGGCATGCACGTTGGGTAGAGTTCATCGAGTCCTTTTCGTACGTCATCAAGTACAAGAAAGGCTCTGAAAACGTGGTGGCCGATGCACTTTCACGAAGGTACGTTCTCTTGAACTTAATGCATGCTAAACTGTTGGGATTTGATCACATTAAGGGCTTATATGCATTAGACCTATTTTTTGCACCTATATATGAAGCATGTTCGAAACTTGGTAAGGCTCGAGATGGATTTTTCATGCATGATGGGTTTCTGTTCAAGGGTTCTTGTTTGTGTGTTCCTAAGTCTTCTATGCGTGAGCTGTTGATTTTAGAGTCGCATGCGGGAGGTTTAATGGGTCACTTTGGTGTGTCGAAAACATTAGACTTGCTGCATGAACACTTTTATTGGCCGCATATGAGACATGATGTTGAGGATGTGTGTGTTAGATGTATTGTTTATCGAAAATCTAAGTCTACTTCATATCCTTTTGGTTTATATACTCCTCTTCCAGCCCCTTCTTCCCTGTGGATTGATTTATCTATGGATTTTATTCTGGGTTTACCACGGTCTAGATCTGGTCGAGATAGTATTTTTATAGTTGTTGATAGGTTTTCCAAGATGGCACATTTCATAGCTTGTAGGAAAACCGATGATGCTGTTCATATCGCCAACTTGTTTTTTGTGCATGTTGTACGTTTGCATGGAATACCTAGAATTATTGTTAGTGATAGGGATTCTAAGTTTCTTGCACATTTCTGGCGAGTTTTATGGGGAAAATTAGGTACCAAATTGTTGTTTTCTACTGCATGTCATCCATAAACTAATGGACAAACTGAAGTAGTTAATCACACTTTAGGTACTTTGCTACGTGCTTTAGTTAAAAACAACTTGAAATCGTGGAAATATTGTTTGCCATATGCTGAATTTTCTTACAATCGGGTTGTGCATTCATCTACTAATATGTCCCCATTCGAGGTTGTTTATGGTTTTAATCCGCTAACGCCTACTGATCTTTTGCCTTTACCTGTTGAGCATCTAATAAGTGTTAAAGGTACAAGAAGAGCGGATCAAGTGAAGGAGATACATGAGAAAATACGTGCTCGTATTGAGGCAGTTGGCGCACGCAATGCCGTCCAAAAGAACAAACGGTGCAAACCGATGATCTTTCAGCCCGGAGATCGCGTTTGGATTCATTTGAGTCCCGGACGGTTTCCTAACTTAAGAAAATCAAAATTGATGCCCACAGGAGATAGACCATTCACCGTGTTGAGTCGAGTCAATGACAATGCATATCGCATTGATTTACCCGGTGAGTACAAGTGTTCATCTACATTCAATGTTGCTGACTTATTTCCCTTTTTCTGCAGATGATGAGTTCGATGATGATGAGCCTGTGAATTCGAGGATGAATTCTTTTCAGCAGGGGGGGAATGATGAGAATGAGCCAAGCAAAGAAGAGAATGATCCGGAGCTTCAATTTAGAGGTCCAATGACGCGCTTGCGAGCTAAGAAGTTACAAGCGTATCTACAAGCTTTAATAAGGCACAAGTTCGAGATACATGAAGTGAAGGGCAGCTCGAGATTGATCACTATGTTGTCCGTTGATGAAGAAGAAGGAAGGCATGAAAACAGTCGGTATGGGCATACTGACCAGATTGCATGACGACAGTCGGTATGGGCATATTGACTGGGTTGACGTTGGAAATAACGTGTGGATTCATCCAATAATAGTCCAACGCGTTATTGAAGAGCCCAAGTCCAATAAGAGGCAAATTTTAAAGGCCCAAAATCAGTTTGGGATTTATCCTTATCTAGTTAGATTTTTGTTATCTTATTTTTTGGTATCTTTTGATTTTATCCTAGTTTGATTAGGATTAGTTTAGGATCGATTTTTATCATCCAAATAGGTCTAAATTTCGTGCATAATGTTTAGTATAAATAGGACATCTATTTGTTACATTTAAAAGTTAGACAATTGCATGAATACAAGAAGTTATTTCTCTTTTGTCTCATTGATCTTCTGTTGATCGAAAATCCACCAAACAAATTCTATTGAATTAGCAAACGAATAGTCTTATTCAAGTTCTTCAGGGTACAATCGTGTACTTGGGAGAATTGCTATCCGGAGAAATTAGACATGCGCGTTCGAGTTGTTTCAACACGGGTTCGCCGATCCTGATTTATCCTTCTACCTTTCATCACCGCCAAAGTCACCTTCACAACGTCCTCCGCCACCATCCATACCCTACGCCATCATTCCAGCCACCGTTCGAAGTCATCCAGGAGTCTTAGATCGAGTCTTCATTTTCTAGTAAGTTCTACGCCTTTCGTGTCCTTTTCTAGTCGAGTCTTTCTTGTTTTTCTCTTTGTTCGTATTGATCCCTTACTTGTCCGACGTTGTTCCGTTCCTAAGCTTCCACATATTTCGTCCGTGTCATGTTCCATAGGTCCCGGGTCACATCATAAATTGGTATCAGAGCCAGGTTTCGATCCTGGGACCTATGGGACACGACACGGACGAAACGCACCATTGAGGGATAACAATTCATAGGGTGTTACCTATGAATTGTAGGTAACAGTTTATTGATACCAATTTATGATGTGACCCGGGACCTATGGGACACGACACGGATGAAATATGCGGAATTTCAGGAACGGAACAACGTCGGACAAGTAAGGGATCAATACGAACAAAGAGAAAAACAAGAAAGACTCGACTAGAAAAGGACAGGAAAGGCGTAGAACTTACTAGAAAATGAAGACTCGATCTAAGACTCCTGGATGACTTCGAACGGTGGCTGGAATGACTGCGTAGGGTACGGATGGTGGGGGAGGATGTCGTGAAGGTGACTTTGGCGGTGATGAAAGGTAGAAGGATAAATCAGGATCGGATAACCCATGTTGAAACAACTCGAACGCGCACGTCTAATTTCTCCAGATAACAATTCTCCTAAGTACACGATTGTACCCTGAAGAACTTGAATAAGACTATTGGTTTTCTAATTCAATAGAATTTGTTTGGTGGATTTTCGATCAACAGAAGATCAATGAGACAAAAGAGAAATAACTTCTTGTATTCATGCAATTGTCTAACTTTAAATGTAACAAATAGATGTCCTATTTATACTAAACAGAGTGCACGAAATTTAGACCTATTTGGATGATAAAAATCGTTCCTAAACTAATCCTAATCAAACTAGGATAAAATCAAAAGATACTAAAAATAAGATAACAAAAATCTAACTAGATAAGGATAAATCCCAAACTGATTTTGGGCCTTCAAAATTCGCCTCTTTTTAGACTTGGGCTCTTCAATAACGTGTTGGACTATTATTGGATGAATCCACACGTTATTTCCAACGTCAACCCAGTCAATATGCCCATACTGACTGTCTTCATGCAATCTGGTCAGTATGCCCATACCGACTGTTTCTTCGAACTTCCATCTTCAACTTCTTCAAGTATGATATCCCATGGTGTGATTTTGATCATCATGTATTGTTCTTCAAATCTTGATTTCCAATCTTTGATGGCCCTCATTCTAACAATCTTCGGAACTTTGAATGATAGCTCCGGATTTAATTCTTTAAGGCTTTTCAGGATCATATCACTTACTTCAGTGAAAAGCTAAATGGCGTCAGTTTGAGGTATTTGACGTACGATAAGGACCTATACGCTTTGAAGCGTGCATTGGATACGTGGCAGCACTATTTATGGCCCAAGGAGTTCGTTATTCACACGAATCATGAGAGCTTGAAGCACTTGAAGGGTCAAAGCAACTTGAACAAGCGTCATGCGAGATGGGTCGAGTTCATCAAGTCGTTTCCATACGTCATTAAGTACAAGAAAGGAGAAGATAACGTCGTCGCCGACACCCTCTCTCGAAGGTACACGTTGCTTAACCTAATGCATGTTAAGATGTTTGGATTTGAATCATTGAAAGCCTTGTATGAAGTGGATGACTTTTTCGGTCCTATTTATGCTAAGTGTTCGACTTTATCTAAGTCTTTTGATGGTTTCTATGTGCATGATGGATTCTTGTTTAGAGAGTCTAAGTTGTGCATTCCTACTTGTTCTATGCGTGAGCTACTTATTTTAGAATCGCATGCGGGAGGATTAATGGGACATTTTGGTGTGCATAAGACATTATCCTTGTTGCATGAGCATTTCTTTTGGCCACATATGAAACGTGATGTTGAACGCATATGTAGTAGATGTGTTACTTGTCATAAGTCTAAGTCTACTTCGCATCCATTTGGTTTGTACATGCCTTTACCTACTCCATCTAGTCATTGGATTGATTTATCTATGGATTATATTTTGGGATTGCCTAGGTCTAGATCGGGTAAAGATTCTGTGTTTGTTGTAGTTGATAGGTTTTCCAAGATGGCGCATTTCATTGCATGTAGGAAAACTGATGATGCTGTCCATATAGCCAATTTGTTCTTTATTCATGTTGTTAGATTGCATGGGATTCCTCATACTATTGTTAGTGATAGGGATTCTAAATTTCTGGGACATTTTTGGCGACTTCTATGGGCAAAATTAGGGACTAAGCTGTTGTTTTCTACTGCATGTCATCCAGAAACCGATGGTCAAACTGAGGTTGGGAATCGTACTTTAGGTACTTTGCTTAGATCTTTAATTAAGAACAATGTGAGATCATGGGAAGAGTGTTTACCTTATGCTGAATTTGCTTATAATCGTGTTATTCATTCTTCTACTAACATGTCTCCGTTTGAGGTTGTTTATGGTTTTAATACACTAACACCTAATGATTTGATTCATTTACCTGTTGAGCATCTAACAAGTGTTAAGAGATTGAAGTGAGCTGATCTTATCAAGGAGATGCATGAGAAGGTCTGAGCCCGGATCGAGCACAAAGGCTCCAAGATCGCAGCCAATCGTAATACACGGCGCAAAAGAGTAGTCTTCCAACCCAGTGATCGTGTTTGGATTCACTTGGGTCCTGGCCAATTTCCCAACTTAAGGAAGTCGAAACTTTCACCTAGAGGAGATGGTCTATTCACCGTCTTGAGCCGCGTCAATGACAATGCGTATCGCATTGATCTTCCTAGTGAGTATAAGCGTTCCTCCACTTTTAACGTTGCTGATTTATCTCCCTTTGATGTAGATGAATTCGACCAAGATGATGAGCCAAATTCAAGGATGAATTCTTTTCAGCAGGGGGGGAATGATGAGATCGTGCATAGCAATGAAGATTCAAATCTGGAGTTGCAAATTAGAGGTCTTGTTACAAGGTTACGAGCTAAGCAACTTCAAGGTTATTTGCAAGGTTATGTACGAAAGAAGCTCGAGGAAGAAGTGAATGTTCAAGGCAGCCCCAAGATCATTACTATGCTTTGAATTGAAGATGAGGATCATACTTTGATGGATTGAAGCATACTTGGCCGAAAATTTGAAGATTTCAATTTTATACCAATCCAGGAGGTTATGGCGAATAAGGCGTGACCATGTCTAATCTGCTAGAGGCATCCGAGAATTCAAACCCTTTTGACACTGTGTGGGGTTTTGAATTATCTTAGTTATTTTAATTAATTATTTTAGACTATAGTAATTAATTATTTGAGTCCAGTTTTGTTATTTAATTATTGTAATTTTCGAATTTAATAGAGTCCAAGTTGACTAGAATTGTATTTAAGGCAATTTCCTACCTTGAATAGAATTCTAGCTTAGGGAACTTCCTAGTATAGTTAGAGATCAATTTGGATCAGATTTTTAGGGCCTTTAGACTAGTATTTTCGTGCCCTATGAGACTTATAAATAGGGGATCTTTGTTTCATTGTTACTTTAGACATTGTTGAATTAAATTGTTATTGCATTCAATTTGTGTCTCAAATCTATTCGTCTTTTGAATACTTTTCACACGAAAATATTCATTCTTGGAGCTAGCAACTACAAGTCTTATTCAAGGGTATTGCTCAATTCACTTGAGGGATTGACAGTTATTCGCTATCGAGGAGAAACTTAGATATTTCAACCTTGGATACGTTCGAGATTCAAGGAGGCTATCAGGTTGTGAATCACCACAACAACATCACACGTCCAACACCTTTTCAACGTTGTCCATTCAGCCATCAACGTCCACTTTCACGGCAGCCCCTACAAGTCCGAGTCCTACGTTCGATCTTCCATACCGTAAGTTCAACCGTACTCTATCATATCCTATCTTCTCCAAGCCATTCTTCACTAGCCTTCACACACGAAATTCATCCAAATTCCAGCCCTATACTTCATCCCTATACAGGCCTATAAACCCCTTGGTTTGTGTTATATAATTTGTGTCATTGTTCTAGGTATTTTTGTTGTCTAGATTTTGAGTTTCCATAGTTTATCGAGTCGGATTGTTCCCTTCATTTAAATTGACGTGTTTCGATTCTTAAGTCTTTCGCTACGTCTTTTGTTCGTCCTAGATTAGTTGTCCAAGTCGTATCATTAACTGTTCAGATATTTTCATTTTGAGTGTTTGATTTAAGATTGTATGAGTTATACGAATTATTATGTTAAGTATTATTTAATATTCTTACGAGTATCACTTGAAGTATAAATGAGTATCACATTGTTCATAGCTTTTGGATTTTATATATTTTTTATGTGGTATATGTGTGTCTTTAGGGTTCAGTCATTTTTCATGTTTTGTTTGAGTTCTTTTTTATTTTTTATTTTCATTAGTTGTCCATATATGTTTATTTAAGTGTTTGATTGAAGATTATATGAGTAATATGAAGTGTTATGTTTTAATATCACATAATATGTTTATTAGTACCAATGGGAATAAAAATATGTGTAACATAATATGCTTGTTAGAACTGTTATTATCTGAGAACTGTCTTAAGAAATCAGTTACTCGAAATCAGTTGAAGTATTATGCTAAGTATCACTTAACACGCTTGTTAGGATTGTATACTGAAGAGCTTGTCTTTGTATACACTCTATAATGTTTTGACGATATAGATTGAATATTAATTGCAGTCACTGTTTGTACATTTATTTATTGTTATATATCTATATGCATGTTTTCATATACTTACACTGTAAATGATATGATGTGGATTAACACACAGTAAAGATCATATCATTGGATTCCTTGCAAAGTATTAAAAGGCTCGCGGTTTAGATGGTCCTGAACCAACCATTGTACATCGTAGAATAATCTGATAGTAAGTTTATCTTGACTAACTGATTATTCTGATACACTTACATGTGTATTGAGGAAGATCACGATAGGATACTATTCTCTATTCTAACCTTAAAGAGAAACAATAAAGATCCACAGAGTTCGGGTTCTTAACCCATATATAGTGACGGACATATATATGTTATGTCTACTGCTTTGATTTATCAATGAGTGAGATTCTTGATAGGATCCATAACCTCGATATTTTAGGTAGTAACATTTACTTGTATGATATATCGTTGATGAGTGCATAAATTGCACTCATATGCACTCATTCTGAGTGCGTTTGCACTTAGTTATCATGTATATATGTTTTAAATTTTGTTAAATATTGTTAAAATCTTATGTTTGGTATAATGTGACCAATTTAGGGAGTTTTTGGAGAAAACAAATGCTAAAAGAAGTCAGGTTGTGAGTTGATCAATCAACGCTTGCACAAAGACAAGAAAAGATAAGAAAAACAAGAAAAAGCCATAACGTGACCCTGAAGCGCGAGCTACTCAAGGTCGCACCACAGCCGCCCTACAGAGCGACCCCAAAACGCGACCCTTTTGGTCGCGCCTTGAAAGCTTCAGAGACCGTGTTTTCTCCAGTTGAAACGCGACGTCAAAGCGCGAGCACCTGGGGTCGAGCTTCAAAAGCAAAGGGAAGCGCGACCCAGAAACGCAACTACTTCAGGTCGCGCTTCCAAAGCAGAAATGAGCGCGACGGAAAAGCGCGACCTCTTCGGTTGCTCTGTGCCAGATTCAGAGAGCTGTTTTTCTTCAGTCCAAATCCGACCCCAAAACGCGATCACCTGGGGTCGCGTTTCGCGTTGACGGATTTCAAAACTTGACTTTTGGCACTCCATTATTGGTCCATTACTTAGGTATACATTTGGAGAATTTCAAACAATCTCTAATCGACCCTAGAATGAAAAATTCACTTAGAGAAACATCAAGAGAAGGGATTTTTGAAGGTCAAGAGGAAGGAAGAAGATTCAACATCCATTTGAGCATCCAAGTCATAGGATTGAAGAAGGAGTATTCTACATTGGGTTTTATCACTTCTTCTCTCTTCTTAGACTTGTATTTAGAATGGGTCATTGTTTTTCTTCTTGTAATCTTGATTTTATTGTGAATATGGTTGGCTAGAGCCTTAGGGCTCTAGGATGTGGTGAAACAATGTGAATATCGATCTATGATTTGGAATGTATATATGTGTTATTGCTTTGTCAAGATTTTGATCTATGCTAGGGCTTGAATGGTGTTGTTTGGTTGGCCATCTCACTAACATCACATGTATGAATCACTTGCATCTAGTCAATCCCGTGATCATAAGCATGCTTGGATCGAATCTACATATTTGTCTTCTTAGTTGAATGTCATTATGTGGAAGGAAATGTGACCCTTAGAGCCTTTTGTAGGCGCGACCTTAGAATGCGTTAGAGATAGGCATCTTTGTCGCATTCGCAATTTAAGAGATATTCGAGAGATGCTCTTATTATATTCGTGGTCTTCCTATCTATGAACTTTGCATATATGTATGTGTAATCCCACATCGAAGGTCAATATGAGTATTGTGTAGCCATGTCCTAGAGTTTCTCCTTATTTATCATCCTCAAAACTCTCATTTGTTTGGTATTGACTCTTGAGTGCAAAATATTATTAATTATTGTTGTTTACATGTTTATGTCTTTTGTTCTTGTTTGGCATTTTGATTTAGTTAAAACACCCCCCTCTTTATTGTTCGTCTAGATATTTCACTCTTCTTTCGTCGTGGTAATTGCATTATCTAATTTCTATTCTATTTCCCTGTGGATCGACCTCGTATCATCATATCTACAATCACATGCTTATACACTTGTAGGCATTGACACGAGTTATAAATATTGAAACACATCATAGTAGGTTTGAAAGTAAACCTCTGTCAAGTTTTTGGCGTCGTTGCCGGGGAAATAACGGAATTAATTTGATAAATGCAATATTGTGATAACGCTTGAGTGGAATACTTTAGACATTTTTACTTGTTTTATTTTAAAGAGTTGTTCTTGATTTGTTTGTCCTTTTTGATAGGAAGTGTATGCACACTCGTTCTCAAGGAGAACCACCTATTTTTTTGCACTTAGAGATTGAAGCAACGGTTCACCACAACAACGCCCGTAGACGGAGAAGAATGGTGGATCTACCTCCACCGGTTCAAGACCTGATGATTGCCCAAATGCAAAGGCAATTGGAGGTGATGCAAGAGCAATTAAGAGCCCAAGAAGAGGCTCGTAATAGAAATGTGGAGGCACCAATCCAGAATCTTTTCCAACCTGTCGTTGATCAAGGGGTGGCCAATGGACCACCCATTCAAGCCAACAACTTCGAGTTGAAGACCTCTCTCATACTAATGATCCAGCAAAACCAATTTCGAGGGACACCAATGGAGGATCCACATGAGCATATCCGAAAATTTCTCAATGTGAGTGGGACAATGAAGATGAATGGAGTCCTAGATGATGCAATCCACATCTGACTCTTTCCATTCTCATTGATCGACAAGGCAGAAACATGGTGGTTGAGCCATGCTAAAGGAACATTTCAAACCTGGGATCAATTCGTGACAAAGTTCCTACACAAGTTTTTCCCACCCGGAAAAACCCTCAAATTGAAAGGAGAGATCACCGTGTTCAAACAATGGGATGAAGAAAGCTTATATGAGGCGTGGGAGCACTTTAGGGAGATGCTAAGGAAGTGCCCCGGACATGGTTTTGGAACCGATCATCAAGTATGCATTTTCTATGGAGGAAGCAAAGACGACGTGAGAACACTCATGGATGCGGCCACGGGTGGATCATTATTGGCAAGAGGGCCGGAAGAAGCCTTGAGAATCATTGAAGAGATGGCCTCAAATTCCTTCCAATGGCCGGCCGTAAGAGAGGGAGTCTAAATTCTAAAGAAAGTTGCTTTTGCTTTAAGTTCGGATGCACTTGGGCTTGTGGAAGCTCAAATGACAACCTTGAATTCAAAAATTGAGGCCTTTACAAATCCAAAAGTCGAGACATATCAAAGCCAATTTGAGGATGTAAACTATGTGAACCAACAAGAAGGTTTCTCAAATCAACCAAGGCAATTCAATCCGGGGTACAAGACCCAATACGAGGGCCAATATGGTGGAAATTCAGGTTATCAAAATAAAGCTCAACACTCGAATTTCTCCTATGGTAATCTGAACAATGCTATCCAACCACCTCCAGGCTTCTCAGTCACGAATGGTGTAATTGATGAGGAGAAGAAGCCCAAGATGGATGAACTCCTAATGGCATTTACGGGGAAGACGGAGAGTTACATGAAAGACTCTCAAGCACGAATTGGGAAGTTAGAGAATACCGTCGGAGCAATTGGCAACCAAGTTAACACTTTGGAGAAGCAAATGGGACAATTTGAAACTATCTTGGGAAGCCAACATCAACAAGGCAAGTTCCCAAGCAATACCACTGTGAATCCAAAGGATCAATGCAAGACAATTACCTTGAGGAGTGAAACCGCTTATGATGGCCCCGAGATGCCGGATGATGAGGAAAGCAAAGGAAAGGTTGATGAGCAACCAAGTGAGAAGAAGAAAGAGGAGGGACCGAGTCAAGAGGACTTAAATCCCAAATTAAAGAAACATGATGCCCTTAAAAAAGGGAAAGAGAAAGAAGAACCAAAAAGGGTGATGCCGGAAGAATACAAAGTGCCCATACCTTACCCACAAAGACTCCAAAAGGTGAAGAGTGACGAGCAATTTTCTTAGTTCATCGACATCTTTAGAAAGGTACAGATCAACATCCCTCTTATTGAAGCACTTCAACAAATGCCAAATTATGCGAAATTCTTGAAGGATGCGATTTCCAAAAAGAGGAGATGGGGGGAGTATGAGATGGTTAACTTGACCGAGAATTGTAGTGCTTTATTGCAAAGAAACTTGCTCGCAAAGATGAAAGATCCGGGAAGCTTCAACATCTCGGTTACTATTAAAGAAAATCACATTGGGAAGGCTTTGTGTGATCTTGGGGCGAGTATCAATTTGATGCCCCTCTCATTCTTTAAAAAGTTGAAAATGGGGGAGATCAAGCCTACCACCATTTGTCTCCAAATGGCCGACCGCTCTTTAACATACCCAAAGGGAATGGTGGAAGATGTGCTAGTGAAGGTCAACAACTTCATCTTCCCGGTAGACTTTGTGGTTCTTGATATGGAAAAAGATAAGGAAGTTCCCCTCATCTTAGGGCGACCATTTTTATACACGGGTAAGGCCTTGATAGATGTGGCAAAGGGAGAACTTACCTTGAGAGTGAATGAGAAGAGAATCACATTTTCCCTCCAAAGAGCGATACAACATCCCGAAAAAGAGGCAAATAATATCGAGGAGTGCAAAGTGCTCCAAATGATGGATGAATGCATAAAGGAGGAAGAGTTGATGAGCCTAAAGGATCCTCTTGAGATTTGCATTTCTAACTTTATCTTTAATTCTTCATCCAATGATGATTTTGGTCTATGTGATTCCATTTCTATAATGAATTCATTTCAGGAATCTTAATTGAGGAAGCCAAAGTTCTTACCATTAAGAGACGAGGACCAAACATCAAAGGAAGAGGACGAGTTAAAAGCAAAAGAAGAAATGGAGTTGAAACCCCTACCTACACATTTGATGTATGCTTACCTTGATGAAGCCAAGCAAAAACCGGTAATAGTTTCTTCCCTCTTATCCAATGAACAATGCGATAAATTGTTAAGGGTGTTGAGGAAATATCAAAGCACTATTGGATGGTCAATTTCCGACCTTAAAGGCATTAACTCTTCTATTTTCATGCATAAAATCTTGCTTGAGGAAGATAACAAGCCTAAGGTGCAAAACCAAAGAAGACTCAACCCTATTATGCAAGAAGTTGTTAGGAAAGAGGTCTTGAAATTGCTTGATGCCGATATCATATTTGCTATTTCGGATAGTGAGTGGGTTAGTCCTACTCGAGTTGTTGCTAAAAAGGGGGAATGACTATTGTTGAGAATGATAATAAAGAAACAATTGCTACAAGAGTAGTAACGGGATGGAGAGTGTGTATAGATTATAGGGCTTTGAATGCATACACTAGGAAAGATAATTTTCCATTACCTTTCATTGATCAAATGCTAGATAGGTTGGCGGGTCATGAATATTATTGCTTTCTTGATGGTTACTCGGGATACAATCAAATCATGATTGCTTCCGAGGACCAAGAAAAGACCGCTTTTACTTGTCCCTATGGCATATTTGCATATAGATGGATGTCTTTCGGGTTGTGTAATGCACCCGCAACCTTTCAAAGGTGTATGATGTCCATCTTTCATGGATTGATTGAAAACATAATGGAGGTGTTCATGGATGATTTTTCCGTCTTTGGTCATTCTTTCGATTTATGCCTTGATAATCTAACACAAGTCTTGCAGAGGTGTGAAGACACCAATCTTGTGCTCAATTGGGAAAAATGCCACTTTATGGTGAGAGATGGCATTGTTCTTGGACACAAAGTGTCGGGTGAAGGTCTAGAGGTGGACCAGGCCAAGATAGTGGCCATTAAGAAATTACCCCCTCCAATAAATGAAAAGAGAGTTAGAAGCTTCTTAGGACACGGCGGGTTCTATAGGTGTTTTATTAAAGATTTTTCTAAAGTCTCTAAACCCCTTTGTCGTTTACTTGAAAAAGCCGTTGAATTTGACTTTGATGCTAATTGTTTGCAGGCTTTTGAAACATTAAAGAAGGCCCTAACCACGGCACCCGTGCTTATCACACCCGATTGGAGTGAGCCTTTTGAAGTGATGTATGATGTAAGCGAGATAGCGGTAGGAGCCGTTCTTGGCCAAAAGAAGGACAAACTCTTCCGAGTCATCTACTATAGGAGTAGGACTTTAGATCCCGCTCAAGTCAACTACACCACCACAGAAAGGGAACTCTTGCGGTCGTCTACGCATTCGACAAGTTAAGGCCCTATCTCATTGGGGCCCGAACAATTGTTCACGCCGACCACGCCACTTTGAGGCATCTGTTTGCCAAAAAGGATGCGAAGCCAAGGCTTAGCCGATGGATTCTCCTACTCCAAGAGTTCGATGTGGAGATCAAAGATAGAAAAGGATGCGAGAACGTGGTGGCGGATCACTTGTCCCGGTTAGAGCACGTGAAAGGAGAGGAAGGGAACACATGGCCAATAAATGAAAGTTTTCCCGATAAGAGAATCATGTCGGCTTCAACAAAAGTTCCGTGGTTTGCAGATATTGTCAACTACCTAGTTGCCAAAGTGAAACCCGTGGAGATGGAGAGCTACCAAAGGAAAAAGTTTTTCCATGATCTAAAATTTTACATATGGGAGAAACCTTATCTTTTTAGGAGGTGTGCCGATTCCATCCTTAGAAGGTGTGTGCCGGAGAAAGAATGGATTGAAATAATAAAGGCATGTCACGATTCTCCGTGTGGAGGCCATTTTACTTCCAATAAAACCGCTAGGAAGATTTTACAAAGCAGGTTCTATTGGCCCTTCATTTTCAGAAGTTGTGAAGAGTTTGTGAAGACATGTGAGCGATGCCAAAAGATGGGCTCAATTTCAAAGAGGGACGAGATGTCGATGAGTGCAATTGTAGAAGTGGAGTTTTTTTATGTATGGGGGATTGACTTCATGGGACCGTATGTGGTATCCGAAGGAAATCTCTACATACTGTTGGCGGTTGATTATCTCTCACGATGGATCGAAGCAATCCCAACGAAGACTAATGATTCGAAGATTATGCTAAAATTCCTTCAAAGGAATATTTTGACAAGATTTGGGGCTCCAAGAGCCTTGATTAGTGATGGAGACACTCACTTTTGCAATAAGTGGATGACGAGCCTCCTAGCACGGCATGGAGTGAAGCATAAGATGACGACTCCCTACCACCCAGAAGCCAATGGGCAAGCCGAGCTTGCAAATAGAGAGGTTAAACAAGTCCTCCAAAAGGTGGTGAAGACAAACGGGAAAGATTGGGCAAGCCATCTCGATGAGGCACTTTGGACCTATCGAACGGCCTACAAGACTCCATTGGGAATGTCTCCTTATCAAATGGTATTTGTGAAGTCTTGTCACCTTCCAATCGAGCTCACTCACAAGGCATATTGGGCCACCAAGAAGCTCAATCTCGACTTTGAGATGTCGGGAAAAGAAAGAATTTTCCGTTTGAATGAAATCGATGAATTTCGGCTTGAGGCTTTCGAAAATTCTTCCATTTACAAGATGAGGACCAAACTTTATCATGACAAGTTCTTAAGAAAGAAAGAACTTGTGTGTGATGATGCCGTATTGTTATTCAACTCGAGGTTGAATTTGTTTCTCGGGAAACTCAAAACAAAACGAGGAGGTCCTTATTTCATCTCAAAGATTTTTGAAAATGGAGCAGTGGAGTTACAAGCCAAGGATGGGAGCTTATTTGTTGTAAATGGGCAACGTGTGAAGAAATTCTACAATGCGGAGGAGCAAGCCGGAGTGTTTGTTCTCCATTTGAAAAATCTTTGAAGAACCGTATCCCATCGAGCTCACGACGTTAAATTAAACGCTAATTGGGAGGCAACCCAATGGTTTTAAGTTTTGTTGATTTAAGTTTCTTTTATTATGCAGTTTTTATGATTTATTGTTTAAAATAAAATTAAGTGTATGTAAACATAAAGTGAAAGTGACGTGTGTGTGTGTGTGTCTAACATTAATTATCCTAGCTATATCCACATTATACATACACGCATAACATGTATATACACACACACACACATACACACAAAGTCAATTCTTCACTGTCTAATCTTATTCTTTTAGTTACTCATGATCAATGGGTAGCTATGGAGGAGATTGGGTTTGGGGATTTACTT
This sequence comes from Perilla frutescens, assembly GCA_026008535.1. NCBI lineage: Eukaryota > Viridiplantae > Streptophyta > Magnoliopsida > Lamiales > Lamiaceae > Perilla > Perilla frutescens. Next base: position 37,873,046 of record BRKX01000006.1, on the reverse strand, counting down.
TTTTCCAAGATTTTCCTTCTGTGCTATGGGCATATGTTTATTGATTTTTCAAGCATTTCAATCATGTAACTCAATTGGTGTGTTTTGAAAACAATAAGAAGTTTATGATCATGCCTAACGATATATGTGATGTGTTTTTGTTGCTTATGAATGAGGGTAGGGATATTGTTCGGGGTTTCATTTTTGAAGTCATTCATTAAGGATTGGGTTAAATTATATTTTGAAAAGAATATAATTGTATTAACTGGTATCCGGGGGTTATTGTTAGATCACCAGTTTTTTGATGGGTGTAATGATTTTAAGCATTTTTTGTCCTATATGTGTCTGTGTTTATGGCACCAATATTTAATTGATCGACTGATCTAAATCTGATCAAATCATTGGTATTCATATGTGCTCAATAGGCTTTGTAGAGCCATGATTTTTTTGAAACAAAACACTTTCTAAAAAGAATGGCAGTGGTTGTGTTATCATTCTACCACTTTTATACTTTCATCGTCTTAAGTAGAAAGGGTTCTTTGTGTCTAATTCTTGGCATATGATTAGGTATTGGAATTCTAAAAATTTTAATAAGAGATTGTGTAAGGGTCGAAAAATGGGGATCATGGGTAGGGTGAGTTTGTGTATGGAGTGTTTAATGTAGGGACTGATGCATCTGGAAAGTATGTTTGGTATATGCTCCCTCCAGATGAGAAGACTGATGCAGAAATTCATAACATCTCAGAAAATGTTAGTACTATCAAATTTTTTTTATGAATTAGTGTATTTGTTTGTATTCTTTTTTGCAAGCTTTGGAAGTCTTTTCTGTTGTTGAAGTGGTGACTACCTTCAAGGCCATGCAAGAGGAGTCAAAGATGTCTTATGCATCTTTTCTTGGTGTTAAAGCTCAATCACCTATGATGGATATAGATGAAGTTGCAGTGGAGGATGTAATTGTTGATATCTGCAAGGGTGGTGTGAGTTTATGTTTAGTGAGTCTTGGGCCTCTAAAAGTTATAGATGAAATTGAAGAAGGTCAAAGGAAAGATGATGTTGGAGGTAGTAATCCCTTCCTCTATAACTTGTTGATAGAATCTTGTTTTATTTATTTATAATTTGCACTTAATTATTTATTTTTTATTAATGTATTCTATCTGTATGTGCAGAAATGATAGATGTTGTGTGTGACAATTGTGGGAAGAAACCTGCAGTAAAAGGCGATGATGAAGGTAAAGATTACAGTTTTAATATCAATTTTTACTTATTCTTTTTTGTAGTTTTATTATCTATATTTTATTTATTATTTTCTTTTGTCTAGATGTTGTTGTATTTGAAGAAGATTTTTCTTCGATTGGTCCAAATGGTTCTCAGTAATTGGATTGTGATCCAATTGATCCGTGGCTGGTTGCGTTTGATGAGTGGTATGTTGATGAAAAAGACGACTTACAGTCAACGTTCATGAAAATAAATAAACGTTATTTAAACGATCTGAGTGTTGAGGACAAATATGTGGCTAATTACTTTTTCCACAACCACTATGCACGAGCTAATTAAGTGTTTGTTTATTGTATCATGTATTGTTAGTAATTTGATGTTTTAAAATGTTCTACCACATGCACATATATTCGTTATAGTTTTTTTATTTTTCCCCTAACTAATTTATAACCTTTTTTTTTCTATTTTGCAGTCTTATGGTCGAAAGAAGCCACGAGCACTATATTTTGCTCGTATTGTTCTTGCAGCCATGAATGATTTGAGATTTGATGTGCATAAGTACATCCTTGCATTCATGAATAGAAGGAAGAAATTATTTAGATTCTGAATTTATATTTGGAGGTTAGGAATGCTGTTGGATTTTGGATAGGATGAAAGAACTTTTTTGATGTATTTTGTTTTGTTTGTATGGGGAATTGTATTTGGGTTTTGGATATGTTTGTATTCAGCTTAAACATGTACTTTTTTGTCATGGAAATGATTGTATGGATTAAATACTCTGTGTTTTTTATGTGTTTTTGTAATGATGAATTGATTAGGGTTATTTATGTAAATGAATGTATTATATATATTTGAAAAAAAATAAGAAATTAAAAATGGAGAAAAAATAATTGAAAAGAAAAGAAATGGGGAAAAGAGGACTATTGGAAAAGAAAAATAAACAAAAAAGAAAAAAGAAAATGATCACCTTCTTTGTTCAAATAAGATTCGTTAGACGGTCTTATACGAGACTTCTTAATATAATTTAATATGGTAAAGAGGAAATTTGTGTGTCCCTTTTACTTTTACACACACATTAAAAATGATCTAATATGTATGAAAAGGAAAAGTAGATTATTTCACAGTCATATAAAGCTGAAGGCAAGTATGCCGGCAATTTACTTTTTTTCTTCTTCCTCATCAAAAATATATATCCTATTGCCCAGACATATAAAGCTGAGAGTAAGTATATCGCGAATTTACTTTTTTTCTTTTCTTCTTCTTCTTCTTCAAATATATATATCCTAAAATGAAATTATCGACAACTCATGCAGCGCGCTCATTAATTAATTTTTCGAAATAAATATATACTCTAAGATAAAATTTTTGAATCTTAAAATTAAAGTGAATTAATTTATTTTTTATTCGACGGCTCGTGCAATGCATTCGCCCGATGCTAATTTGTGGGCTCATGTGCTACGCTCGATAGTTAATTTTTTGAATTAAATATAAACTTTAATTGGAGTGAAATAAATGGACTTTTAAAAGAAAAAACTGAAAAACATGGGGAAAAATAGAGACCGGCATGTGTGCCCACACGCGATCACATTTTTTGAGTAGTTTTTGGGTTCGGTACGTACATTTACAAAAGGAAAAATAAAGGGACACTTATTGCTTCAACTTTACACAAATTTATATGAGACGATTTAACAGGTCACGATCCGTTAGACAGGTCAAACTCATCTAAAATCATTTTAGCACAAACGTAAATTGAAGTACATATATTTGTATTAAGTTTTCAATCTTATGTTCAAGAATAGTATATTATAAATAATATTATTTATATAAAACTCTTTGAATTTTATATATTACACAATTTATAATATTCAGTAGCATGTCAATCAGGCCAATATGCTCATTTTTTAGTGAGCCCAATAAAACTATTGAATTCGAATTAATTTGGACTAAATTTTATCTCCACCTAACTTTTGAATTGACTGCAGAGCACCTCTGAATTTGGGGCCCACTGCCTAGCTACGTCGCACAGCATTTTTCAATTCAATTACGCATTTTTTTAACATGGTCAATTTTGAGGCACTTAAAATAATTAATTTGTTTTGGACCGCTGCTCTAGTAAAATAGCATCGAGTGAGATAGTCAAATTTGTTAGTTGAATTAAATACTAGTATCCGATTTTAATGATTTGTTCTGTGATTTCATTTTTGACTAAAAATCATTAGATTAAATGTTTGATGCAAATGTGTTATCCAGATATTTCATATTTGACTAATAGCAAATTATTAATTAATATGTAAAATAAATTTACAAAGATATAGTTAAGTATTCACCAGAAACAAAATAAAAAAATTCGGACTACCAAAGTAACACGATGATGCTACGAGTCATAAAAAAAAAAAAATCAAAAGTAGCACGATGACGTTTTATTAGGCATTAAAAATCCTTATTTATACATTTAGGAGTCATTTTTAAAAATAAAAATAAAAAGAATGAAAAGACTTCTCTATTGTCATGGCTAAATCAAGCCCGAAACATGGACGGGCCGGTCGAATATTTATGGGCCTACAACAATTGGATTGGGAAAATTCGATGTTGCTCGTTTGGGCACCATATCCGAATTTTCTATTTTATTTCTTAAAAATATTTTTGTAAAAAATATCTTACTTTTTAAATAGATGTCAGTTATATTCATCACGATTTTTTTCACCTCCTAATATGTAAACGGCACTGTTGTGGTTTTTCACACGATATCGTTAAAAATACAGACATATCATTTACATATCAGGAGACAAAAAAGTTGTGACATACAAAATTAACATCTACTAATGCCGCTATTTATGTCCATAAAATATTTTAAAAATATCTGAAAATATAAAATAAAATTCGGGTATGGTGCCCAAACGGGCAGCATCGAATTTTCCATTGGATTGGTGGAAGATTCAATGGTGCCGGCCAATTTTCATATTTTAATAAAAAAGTATTCTTAAAATGTTTTGGAGAAGGTATTCCGTGCACCACACCTTATTTTAGACTATTTGCGACCGCGGGTGGGCACCACGCACTTGTCAATTTTTTTTATTTTTTTATTTTTTTCTGGGCAATTTTTTTGCTTTTTTTCAATTATTTTATCTGGTTTTTTCTTTTTTGCTTTGTTCCCCAAAAATTTATACCCTAAAATAACATTAGTGAACCCTAAAATTAAAATAAATTGATTTAATTTGTTTGAAATGAATATCAATTTATATCCTAAAGTAGAATTAATAAATCCTAAAAACACAAAATAAACTCCTAAAAACACCCCAAAAAACCCTAAAAACGCAAAATAAACCCCTAAATAATCCCCCAAAATCCTAAAAAACACAAAATAAACCCCTAAAAACACCCCAAAAAACCCCTGAAAAATACAAAACAAACCCTAAAATAAACCCTAAAAGACACAAAATAAACTCCTAAACCCACCCGAAAAAAAAACTCTAAAAAACACAAAATAAACCCCTAAAAAAATCTTGAACCTTAAAAGCCATGAACCCCTAAAAAATTTTGAATTCCTAAACTCTAAACATTAATTGGAATGAAAAAAATAACAATTTAAACTAAATAAACTAGTATAAGATAACTATCAGACGCCTTATTTTTAATGATGCAGATGATACTTTTAAAATTTTGAGTAATACTTTTTAGTATTGCAGTTGATACTGATTTTACCGGGTTTTTTAATTTTTTGCGGTTTGACCCGCGGTTTGACACTATCCGTCTTAAATAGTCTTATTTACAACTGGTGTATGAAAGTGTTTGCCAATGTTTTGTTAATAATTTTTTGGGACATATTATACCCCTAAGGTAGATGTTAATTATTTTGATCCTGTTTTCTCCTCTTACTATGTTACGATAATGTTTTTTACATAATATCATTAAATATATATATATGGGGCATACTTGTGTGAGACCGTCAACGGATCTCAACCCGACCCGACCATATATATATATATACTCCCTCCGTCCCATTTATATAGTCCATATTACTATTTTGAGGTGTCCCAATTATATGGTCCCATAACTATAAATAGTATTAATTATCATGGTAATATACAAATATACCCTTACTATGTATTGAAAATTAAAACTCAACCACTTAAATTTTTTAGAGTCATTAATTTTAAGTAAGAGTAATAATGGAAGTTAAGCTTTAATATCTTGTTTTCATAAATATTTTTAATCTACGTGCGAAGATAAAGTGGACTATATAAATGAGACGGAGGGAGTATATGTGTGTGTATATATATATATATATATTAAAAAAAATTACCCGCTTAACCTATTCTCCCAGTTCACGATTTCCACCAATGCCGCGATTACCCCTAGCCCCAAGCACGACACGAGACTTCTCCCACCTTAAACCCTATCTGCTCTTTTCCACGCGATTTTGTAGACGATTTAATGGATAAATATGGGAAAACCAATGGATGTTCCTTCCGATGAAATTTCACTCAATTCTGGCAAAACAACACCTGCAACAAATGATATGTTTCTTTTGTTTATGAGATTTGTGAATTTGTGATCCTTGATCAATAATTAGGTTTATGAATTTATACATGTCATATGTTTGATAATATGCATTTGGATGAATTCATTTAAAATTCTATTTTCACATGGTTTTTTTTGTTGTGATAATACTTGTAGAACTGATTTAAATTTCAATTTTTTAATTCTCGAATATTATTCTACTTGATGATCAATCCAATGGTGAAGATGCAGAAACAACATCTATCAATGAACATGAATCTGTTATGTTGGAAATTGCCAGTAAGTACTACTTTACTTCTATTTTTTGTTTGATATAACCCACCAATTGAAAATTTTATTTAAGACAGTAGTGATACTTCACCTGGTAGTCAGTGATACATGTCATCACAGTTATTGATACTTCTTTGTTTCTACATCAATAATTAAATTCAATGTGAATGTTTGTTAGTGATACGTGGTCATCATCATAGTGATCCTTCACATAGAAATTATTGATACATTAGTGTTATATAGTGTTCAAAGTTTAAATTGTTGTAGATTATTCATTTGATTTAAGAAATTAGTGATACTTCACCTGGTAGTTAGTGATATTTAACGTAGTAGTTCCACTTCTCTTATTTCAGGTTGTATAATTCAATTCAATGTCATATTTTGTAATTTATGGCCATTATGATAGTGGTACTTCACATTATAATTAATGATACGTCACGAATAGTTAGTGATACGTCGTCTCATAGTTATTGACACTACTTTGTTTCTGCCTCTATAATTCAAGAAAAGTGTATATCACACGCGCATGTTGTATTTTAGACAATGGTGATACTTCCTCTGGTATTTAGTAATAGATCACACTGCAGTCAATGTCACTTGTTTGTTTCTGCCTCAATAAGTTAATTCAATGTGAAAATTTGTTTTGGATACTCATCACCATAGTGATCCTTTGTGAGTAATTAGTGATACTTTATTTTTTATGTAGTGATCATTTTTTACTAACACTTCATTTTAGTAAGTATTGATATATCCTATCACAGCAATTGGGACTGCAATAGAACATGTATATTTGCTATAAATGTTAATTTTTTATGTGTGATGACAGCTATTTGGTATATTTGTTACTCTGTTATTAGTACTTCACCTAATAGTTAATACTACTTCACATCACATCTAGTGATGCTTTACTTAAAGATTTGTATTTAAGTTCAATATTTTAATTTTTTTTTATTCTTTGTAAATTTTTCCTGATACAAGACACATGTTATGCTTGTGACATTTGTACCAGAATGAAATCAGCTAGTTTGAGAATTTGAAAACGAACAAGTCCTTCATATATGAATTTCAGACATACAAATAGAAAGAAATTTGAAGATTGTTGGAGCTCTATGATATTTGGAGGATAACTCATGGTTATCAATGCTCTATTTGGAGAACAAAATAACAAATGATGTGCTATTAAAGTATTCACGAAATAAATAGTGTTACTTCACTACATAGATAGTGATACTTCGTTACATTAGTATTGATACTACAGTTTATAAGTTATGATACTAAATGATTATTAATAATTGAGGATATTATTTAGAGCTCTATGATATTTGGAGGATAACTCATGGTTATCAAGGCTCTATTTGGAGGACAAAATAACAAATGATGTGCTATTAAAGTATTCACGAAATAAATAGTGTTACTTCACTACACAGATAGTGATACTTCGTTACATTAGTATTGATACAGCAGTTTATAAGTTATGATACTAAATGATTATTAATAATTGAGGATATTATTTGATATATTGACAATATCACTACTGTTACTGATATTTTATTTATGATTTGTGTGTGTGTATCTCTCTCTCTATTTTTTATTACTGATAATAGACAAAATTGTTGGTCTCGGGCGAGTCGATATCAGTTTAGAGGGGGGTGAATAAACTGATTAAAACTTTTTACTTTAAATGCGGAATAATAGGGCCCTTTGACTCGCTTTGTAAAACTTATCTATGTACAAACTGGTTGATCGGTTAAGACTGCTTGGTGTAGAGTGTGTGAGACTTGTGTACAATTTAAAGATGTGCAATAATCAAAATAGTACAGCACACAAGCAATTTATAGAGGTTTGAAGTCTCAAACTTGTACGTCCTCTCTTCCTTCCGCAGAAGGGCAACTTCACTATATAACTTGAGTTTCTTTACAAATTACACAATGAAGGACAGTTGGCTGAATCTGGTAACTGCTCGCTACCTCAGCGGGTCGACGGCTCACACTTGAAGTCCCTAACTGCTCGCTAGGAAGATAGATGCTATTGTCGTCTTTACAAGGTTTTAGATATCTTTCGATCTTCAAGAGGTGAGTCTTGAATAGGGGGTATCAACTGATGTGCTCCTTCAATTGAGCTGGGTAGTTGATCGCTGTATAACTGAAACTGAGAAGGCTGCCCTAGCTGGATCGTCAACAGCTAGCTGAATATTTTGATTCTGTGAATTCTTCTTCTCAATTGGACTCTCGCAGTTTTTATCAAATGCTGAACTTGAGCTTAAGTGGAAGGAAGAAAGAAAACCTATGGCATGAATATCTCAAATATGTATATGTGAAAGTTGTGTAGGTGAAGAGTTGTTTAAACTCTGATTCACTCGTCTTTTATAGAGGAGTGATTTTATGACCATTGAGTTCCATCGATCGGTAGCTCTGTTGGCTCATCAATGGAAGATGGTCTTTATTAATCGCTGAAGCTTTTGGTTGAAGTAGCCGTTACTCTGCCAATCGATCTTCATTGGATATTTAATTCCAGGATCTCCGTTGAAGCATTTATTCCAAGATTGGCCGGTTTTAGTAATAACTCCAGGGTTCTTCTGGCTTCAGTTTTGAGTTCCAGTTAGCAGTACTGAACTTGTCTGTTTAGTTTGGCCATTGCTCCAGTTGGCAGTTTTGAGCTTGTCAACTCAGTTTGGTTATTGCTCCAGTTGGCAGTTCTGAGCTTGTCAGCTGAGTTTGGCTATTGCTCCAGTTGGCAGTTCCGAGCTTGTCAGCTGAGTTTGGCTATTGCTCCAGTTGGCACTTCTGAGCTTGTCAGCTGAGTTTGGCTATTGCTCCAGTTAGCAGTTACGAGCTTGTCAGCTGAGTTTGGCTATTGCTCCAGTTAGCAGTTCCGAGCATGTCAGCTGAGTTTGGCTATTGCTCCAGCTGGCAGTTTTGAGCTTTGTTTCTCAAGTTCGACTGTTCTCAAGTTCTTGGCTGGCTTGTCAGCTTGACTGATTTTTCTTGAGCTTTCTTGTTAGTTTGACTAATCATAAGCTGGCTGACTTCAGTTCTGGCCTTTAGTTGATCTGACTTGTTTATTTCAGTTTGGTCATCAGGTGGATACTTCCAGTCTTTAGCTTAAACTGATGTTTTATCAGTTCCTTCAGTCTTAGTCAATTATTTTCTCCCTCAGCTCAGCTGACTTAGTTGTCAGATTGTTTCGACTCCTTAGTTGAATTCTGACTGGGTGACGTATCCTTCAGCTTGCAGACCATACTCCAGATTGATTGACTTTGACTTTACTTGAGTTTCTTTTTGATGCCCTGGATTGGTCAGCTCAGATCTACAACTTGAATTTTAGTTAGTTTTTCATAAATAATTTTGACATCTCATCAAAACCTAATCTAGAGGTTCCTTGATAGTTGGATCATCAACAGCTGGTTGAATATTTTGATTCTGTGAATTCTTCTTCTCAGTTGGACTCTCGCAGTTTTTATCAAATGTTGAACTTGAGCTTAAGTGGGAGAAAGAAAGAAAAGCTCTGGCTTGAATATCTCAAGAATGTATATGCGAAAGTTGTGTAGGCGAAGAGTTGTTTAAACTCTGATTCACTCGTCTTTTATAGAGGAGTGATTTTATGACCGTTGAGTTCCATCGATCGGTGGCTCTATTGGCTCATCAATGGAAGATGGTCTTTATTAATCGCTGAAGCTTTTGGTTGAAGTAGCCATTACTCTGCCAATCGATCTTCATTGGATATTTAATTCCAGGATCTCCGTTGAAGCATTTATTCCAAGATTTTCCGGTTTTAGTAATAACTCCAGGGTTCTTCTGGCTTCAGTTTTGAGTTCCAGTTAGCAGTACTGAACTTGTCTGTTCAGTTTGGCCATTGCTCCAGTTGGCAGTTTTGAGCTTGTCAGCTCAGTTTGGTTATTGCTCCAGTTGGCAGTTCTGAGTTTGGCTATTGCTCCAGTTGGCAGTTCCGAGCTTGTCAGCTGAGTTTGGCTATTGCTCCAGTTGGCAGTTACGAGCTTGTCAGCTAAGTTTGGCTATTGCTCCAGTTGGCAGTTCCGAGTATGTCAGCTGAGTTTGGCTATTGCTCCAGCTGGCAGTTTTGAGCTTTGTTTCTCCAGTTCGACTGTTCTCAAGTTCTTGGCTGGCTTGTCAGCTTGACTGATTTTTCTTGAGCTTTCTTGTCAGTTTGACTAATCATAAGTTGGCTGACTTCAGTTCTGGCCTTTAGTTGATCTGACTTGTTTACTTCAGTTTGGCCATCAGGTCGATACTTCCAGTCTTTAGCTTAAACTGATGTTTTATCAGTTCCTTCAGTCTTAGTCAATTATTTTCTCCCTCAGCTCAGCTGACTTAGTTGTCAGATTGTTTCGACTCCTTAGTTGAATTCTGACTGGGTGACGTATCATTCAGCTTGCAGACCATACTCCAGATTGATTGACTTTGACTTTACTTGAGTTTCTTTTTGATGCCCTGGATTGGTCAGCTCAGATCTACAACTTGAATTTTAGTTAGTTTTTCATAAATAATTTTGACATCTCATCAAAACCTAATCTAGAGGTTCCTTGATAGTTTTTCCTAACAAAAATAAATAATGTTACTTCACTACACACATAGTGATACTTTTCTTCATAAATAGTGATACATGTTTTCAGCAGCATCAAAAAAATATGTGTTCAAGTGTTCTAAACATGTTCATAATTACAACAAAAACACAATTCATTACAAAAAATATCTAGCTTGCATATCCTAAAATTTAACTCCAATAAATACCTTCTTGAAACATTACAAACAAACAATATTTCCAAACCACCTTTCCATCATAGCTATATAAAAATCAATTATTTCCAGTCATCATTCATTACAAAAAAAAAAAATCATTGTTGCAAACCAGTAGTAAATCTTATATCATTTCAATGTTTCTAACCATCATTCATTACAAAAAAAAGGAAATTAAAAAACATTCCACCAACTTCTGCACATAATCTTCTACATTCACACAATCACAACTCTCATATTCTACCAACTTCTGCATAACTCCTACGTTTGCACCCCCTTGCGAGTAGCTGCCAACAGTGTCTATCATGTTAAAAACATAAAGAAAATTAAAAAAAACATTAATAACTTCCCTAACAACAATAACAATACAATAAAATATCACTAATAATTCAGTTAAGCATCATATCAACGCAATGAAGTATCAATAATAATGAACAAGACTTGCATGTCAGATTTTTAATTTTTGATCAACTTAATTAACAATGAAATGAAATATCACTAATAATTCAGTTAAACATCGTTATCAATGAAATGAAGTATCACTAATAGTGAACAAGAATTACCCATCACCAGATTGTTTATGTTCACTATTGTCCAAGTATCCATTAATCCCAAGTCCTCTTCACTACAATATAAATCAAATGAAGATTTATAAACCCCAAATGAATTTTAACAATTGAACATGAAATGAAGTTTAAGAATTATCACTTTAGATATTTACATATTGAAGAAAGGAACATGTGTATAGAGAACAAGGTTACAAAATTCGTAGATTAAAGTATAACATAATAGCAAGCTAGAGCAGAACAACAGAATAGCAGATTACATTAATTCCAAATTAAAGTATATATCAACACTCTTATGAACTCATGCACACTAGAAACATTAATTCACTTTCACAATAGCAGATAAATCAACACAACAACAACAACACTAATTCACTTTCACAAAGTCATGCACACTAGAAACATTAATTCTCTTTCACAATATTGCAACTAGCTAGCTAGCTATCTAAAATTGCTCAAATTGTTTCAGCTTTCTCAATGTGACTAAGATGCATATCGCAGAAGTGTATGCAGATAATAAAGTTCCTAAATTCTCACAAATAAATTAAAAAATCAAAGTAACTTAAAATCAGCTCATTATTGGTCTCATTTATATTATCACGATTTTTCAATATTACACAAATTAAAAGAGCAAAGAACAATTTGAGAGTAGAGGTTGCAACTGTAATAATGATACAGACAAACAAATAATAATTTGCAGAGCAAATGCTGCAACTACAATAACAATATAGACGAGCAAATAACAATTTGCAGAGTAGAGCAAATTCACTCTATCATTCCAGATAAATACAACAAGGAGATTATGAAATCACAAAATATAGAAAACCCTAAATTGTAAAATCACAAATATCACAAATGTATAAATGAAATTATCACAACATTTATAATACTACATTGTGAAATTAAAATGCCTTAAATTATAAAATCGTAAAGCCCTAGGTACACTTACAAAATAACTGATCAAACTTCTGCATCGGAGATGTTGATGATGTAGCACCGGAGACGACTGCTATGCCGGTGGTGGTGATGGTTGGTGGAGGTGGTGGTCGCCCTATTTGCTGCGCGCGGTGGTGACACTATTTGGTGCGGTGGCGGTGGAGGAGATTATGGAAACAATAGTTATGGAGAGAATTATGGAGAGAAACAACGATAGATGCGGGCGATGGCATTGTGAGAGAGGAATCGTAAAGATAGAGACCGAAAAATCGTGGTGGTGGAAGAAAAGGCGGAGAAACTGAGAAGCAGAGATGAGTTTTGTGTGTGTTTTTTTAACATATACAGTCGGGTCAGGTTACTCCGGGTCAAATCAGGTGGAGATCCATCTAACGTAAGAGACCCATTAGACGATCTCATACAAGTTTTTGTCTATATATATATATATATTGTTAGGAATGGTGTGACATCAACTGTGTTCAACATTGTTCATGACATTGTGCTTGATGTTATACTTGATGTGTAACGACATTCTGACAACATTAACCGAAATATTACATATAGTAATCTTATCATTTTCTAATTTTTAGGATTAATTCTTTTTGAATTAATCTAATTCATTTGTCTATCTTAATTAAATATATCCACGAAATTTAAATTTAATATAGTGGATATAGGTGGTTAAGATAATAGATAATCTTGAACTTTGAATTGGTCAAAGTTTGTTCCAGTTCTGATAATGTTATCATTTCCTAATTTTTAGGATCAATTTATTTTAATTTGATCTAATTATTTTGTGATATTTATCACTAATTATTTCCTCGTAATTAGGAATTCATTTATGGATTAAATCAGTTTTAAATCGTGGAATAAATCTGACTTTGAATGAGTCAAAGTTGGTTCCTATTTTTTAGAAACCGTGTTTTCTCTTTCATGTATCCACTAACTAACAGGTTTTAATAGTGGGATGCTGATGTGGAGAACGTGCGAAGCTGTGCTGGAGGCAGTTAACACCAATCCACTACCATTGAGGATCATGGAAGCTGCTGCAAATCGAAGAGAAAACATTGGAAAACTGCTGCATATAGAGAGATCTATAAATAATAGTTTTCACTCTAGAAGAAGGTATTCAAACAGAGAAAAAAAATATCATGAGTCACGTGAGAAAAATCCAGAGCTTAAGTCACCCAGCCGAAGAGACTATCACGGAATGAACGTGAGAAGATTGAAGGCTACGTCAATTTTCTACCAGAGATGTCTTCAACACTGAGATGAATATCATCTCTATTGTCTCAATCAACTAAGATCTGCATATCTTAGTTGTGTTTGTAGGGAGTTAATTTTTCAAGTGTTGCTGGATCTCTGTGGTATTGTATGCAAGTAGAGAAAATCTCACCTTGAGTAGTGAGAAAACCTGAAGCATGCATTTGTGTCTACTAGAGGTCTGCCAACATTCAACTCGACGTCAGATCTATTGTTTGGATCAACTATAGATAGGTTATATCTTATTTGTGTGTGTAGGTACTGATTAGATTGATTGTTAGTAGTTCTTCGAGTAGATACATTATTTAGCGAGGCGCAGTCGCGCAAATAGGAGAGAGACGGGTTCTTTCTCTTTCTCGGTTTCAGACATTTTTTCTAATACTACACAATTCACATTAGTAATTTATTATGCAAATTAGTAGAAAAAAAAAAAGGAGAAACCCTAGTGCGCGCTTCTGGCGCCTCACCCGCCTGCGCTTTGTGCGCTTAAGCGCGCCTGCACTTTCGGGGGGTAAGTGCGCTTGGGAGTAAAAAAGCCCGGAACCCGCGCTTCGCGCATTTCCTGCGCCTACGCGCGCTTTTTAAAACCAAGTGTAGTACATGATGATTAGCTTACTATAAGGGTATCTTGATAGTGCAGTTTTTGGGACAGATTGACATATTAATGTTGGTGATTATGGTTTTAGAATTGCTCGTGATGATGATATTAATGAAAACTTATTGGGAACTGATAAAATTGTGAGAAGTACTTTTGGTTCAATGTGCAGCTGAAAGCTCACTAGAGATTTTTATATTTGGTGTTTGTCAATAATGGTTAATTTAATTAATTGTACGACTAAAAATAATTTAGAAGGAAAAAAACTACAGACACTAGTTTACAGATTCCATATTTAGATTTCATATTTCCTCATAGATATGGCCTCACAAGATTAAGATTCACTATGCTAATTATTAATTAATTCCAACAAAAAAAAGTCACTGTTGAGAGAGAGATCATGTAAGTTAACAGTTTTTTTAGTAATAGTTATTAGTTAATTTATTGAATATAATAAGTATTTTCAGTTTCTTGCTTACTTTTATATGAATTTAATGCAATTATTGAAATTTTTTCCATCATTTTTTTAACTTTGGCTTGTTGTGTTATAAGTTTGATCAATAGGAAATTGGGAAAGAAAGTAAAAAGAACAACATCGTTGGGAAATTATAATGGTTTGTATATGTGTTTGCTATGAGTTTGATGCAGTATACAAACTTTTAGGTTTCATAGAATCCATTCAATTTTCTGTGATCATTCATAAGCATTATGCCATGCTTTATGGATTTTCCCCTTTTCTCTTACTCATGCAACTGTACTAATATTTACTAATATGCCTAGTATTCTGAAGCAGCATGTGCTTAAAAGTCATTTAGGGGAATTTGTTTATTTTAAAAAAATTCAATTTTTTATTTATCAGATTGTTCCAATAGGTGGAGGCTTGTAGCTCTTGACTTGGTGTAAATTATATACTATGAGGAAAAAGAACTGGTACTCTCTCACTCTCTCTCTCCATATGATATCTATAGGTGTGTGTACTTCTTCTTGCTATTTTTGTTGCTTGGTTGAATTTTTCTTTGAAGGATCCAGATTAAGGCTACATGAAAGATATTATTGAAAGTAGTGGATCTGTAGACTCATTCCACTACCTTTAGTGTTAAGTATTATTTGTTTATAGTTACATTTCTATTATTTCAAAATTATATTCAAGTTAGTTTTTTAATATGTTGCAATAGCTGAATTTGTCTATGATTTTATGGATTTGCAAAGTTTTTGATGATGTTCGTGTAAGTTTTGATTATTTAACTTTCTTTGTTTTAATATTTTAATGTCTTAATGTTGTTTCCGATGAACTCACTTTGTTATATATACATATTTGTTTAATTTGTGATTGCTGCAGCATTTTTGAAAGTCTTAATAGAAGTTGGGTGGTTGATTCGCTGGAATGGTGTCATGGTGATGAAGTTTCTCATTTTCGGAGGGATTGTATGAAATTTGCAATTTTAGTTTTCATATTTGTTACTTGAACAAATTAATTCGATAGAACATTTGGTTATTATCATTTTTTAGCGAAGTTATTATTGTTACTTAGATAATATTTTATGATTTATATATACATTGAATGAGTTGTACGATGACTTATAATATTTAATTAGAGATTTTGAGTTTTATATTTTACTTGTTATTTGAAATTTAAGCATGTGGTTCATATATAATAGAATAAATAAAACAAAATCTGAAAAAAAAAAATCAAAATAGTTACAAAAAAGACAACACATATTCCGTGTTGTCTACAACCTCTGCATTGTTGTCTATGTTGTAATAGACAATGCATAATACACGTCATCTTTAACAAAATGACCGTTTCTATGAAGGCATAGACGACGCATAATATGTGTTGTCTTTAACGGCGTTGTCTATGATATAATAGACAATGTGTTTTCCACGTTGTCTTTAATCGCTCAAGCATTGTCTATGCTGAAATAGACTACACGTTTTACACGTCGTCTTTAATCGTTCGTGCGTTGTCTATCCTGAAATAGACGATGCGTTTTATACGTTGTGTTTAACCGCCCTTCAATAGATTACACTGATGTAGACAACGCTCGATAATAGATGACTCGGAATGCGCGTCGTCTATAACCATTTTTCTAGTAGTGATTTGTGATCATTCTTATTTTGTTGATGTGATATAAGGCAATATCTTAGCTTATAAATTTTGTGCAGAAAGAATAAAGCTTAAAGGGGAGATTGTTAGAAATGATGTTGACATCAGCTCCGTAACATTTCGTAATGTTGGAGTTGATGTTATAATCATTTTCATAAAACTTAACTTGTGTTTTTCTAAGCTCTATTCTTTCCTAGTTGTCTAAACAAATTGACCGAGTCCTCATGAGTCTAATCAATTAGAGTTGAGGACAAACCATTGATAATTTTGAATATGATTTATTTATATCCTTGGTTTTGATATCATTGGATATCTTGTTTGGATGTTGACCAGTTTTGATCATGTCCTATTTTGATGTTAATTCATCTTAATGTTTTGATATATTCTTGTATATATCTAGTTTATATGTTGCTTCAACATATATTTCTGTACAGGGGAAAATACCCAAAATGCTGTATAATATTGTACAGGTAATAATTTAAGGGAGAGCAAACCTTAAGGGGGAGATTTTAATCTCCAAAGTTTTCCTCTACGGCTCTAATTGTATATATTGAGCTTTTTATGTTCTGTGCAGAAATGATAAGATTAAGGGGGAGATTGTAAGGAATGGTTTGTGCTTGATGTTATACTTGATGTGTAACGACATTCCGACAACATTGACCGAAACATTATGTATAGTAATATTATCCTTTCCTAATTTTTAAGATTAATTCTTTTTGAATTAATCTAATTAATTTGTCTATCTTAATTAAATATATTCACGAAATTTAAATTTAATATAGTGGATATAGGTGGTTAAGATAATAGATAACCTTGAACTTTGAATTGGTCAAAGTTTGTTCGAGTTCTGATAATGTTATCCTTTCCTAATTTTTAGGATCAATTTATTTTAGTTTGATCTAATCATTTTGTGATATTTATCACTAATTATTTTCACGTAATTAGGAATTCATTTATGGGTTAAATCAGTTTTAAATCGTGGAATAAATTTGACTTTGAATGAGTCAAAGTTTGTTCCTATTTTTTAGGAGCCATGTTTTCTCTTTCATTTATCCACTAACTAACAGGTTTTAATAGTGGGATGCTGGAGCAGTTGCATGCTGATGTGGAGAACGTGTGAAGCTGTGCAGGAGGAGTTTTCATTTCAAAAGAAGGTATTCAAGCAGAGAAAATATCATGAGTCACGTGAGAAAAATCCAAAGCTTGAGACACCTAGCCGGAGAGACTATCACAGAATGAACGTGAGAAGATTGAAGGCTACGTCAATTTTCTGCCAGAGATGTCTTCAACACTGCGATGAACATCTTTCTCTATTGTCTCAATCATCTAAGATCTGCATATCTTAATTGTGTTTGTAGGGAGTTGATTTTTCAAGTGTTGATGGATCTCTGTAGTATTGTATGCAACTAGAGAAAATCTCACCTTAAGTAGTGAGAAAACCTGAACCATGCATTTGTGTCTACTAGAGCTCTGCCAACATTCAACTCGACATCAGATCTATTGTTTGGATCAACTATAGATAGGTTATATCTTAGTTGTGTGTGTAGGTACTGATTAGATTGATTGTTAGTAGTTCTTCGAGTAGATACATTATTTAGCTATCTAGATGTTAGATAGTGATTTTGAGAAGAATTATTCAAGTGAGTGAAACTAGAATAGGTTCCTTGTATTGTATGCAGTGTTGTCAAGGGAGTGAACCTGGACAACATCATCATTGTATTTTTCAACACTAATAAAGTGTAATTTCGCCTTGAGGCAATCACATACCGAAGGTATGTGATTTAAAATTAATTTTCGTGCAAATTGTTCTTTAAATTTCCGCTGCGTTTTGAAGGCATAGTGATTAACACTAGTTTCAACATCAACTCTATTATTTGCACATTGACTTTTTCACAAGCTGTTTTCTCCTTGTGTTTCAAAGTTATTTCCGTGCAAACTATTTTATAAATTTCTATGACAATGTTGTTGGTAATGTGAGTAACATTGACTACAACATTGTATAGAACTTTGCACATGGTTTTTTTTTCACAGTATTTGAGGCAACAAATTCTAACATATATATATATATATATATATATATAAAGTTGTTTACATAGTAAGAGGTGGAAAAAAATCAAGACTGTTGTTGATATGACTTGAATCTCCCGCTTCGCTGAGCTGGTTAAGCGCAATATTGGTGTTTTATCTGTAACCTAACCGCATAATAAAATTCGTTCTCCTCTCTGCTCGTGGACGTAGCCAATTTGGTGAACCACGTAAATTTGTGTCTTATTTTACGTTTTCTGTTCATTTATTACTCTATAATTCTATTATGTCACAACAATTGTCATAATTATATCTACTAAAATTATCATTAATGTCCCCAAAATATTTTTTACAAAAATATTTAAATATATTTGTTAGTTGAAAGTAAGAATTGAGGTTTGGAGCGTGGGTTGGTCGCGAGATGCTACAGAACGAAAATACCCGCCAAATTACTAAATGATTTTTTTTTTAATTTTTTTTTAACAATATTTTGGAGGATTTGGACACTATTTTAATGGGCCATAATTTATCTCGTTACTGCAATTGGCCCATTGATAAATAAATAGAATTGGGAAAAGTGCAAATGGTGCTTATTGTTTTCTTTTATAAAGACATTTCCCACCGTTCACAGTAGCTCCAGTTTGAACAGTTTTATCTAAATTCTACTCTAAAAAAAAATTATTCCATAACATTTCTTTTTATGTATTTATTTTAATCTAAATTTTTCCAAAACAAAATAACTATTAAAATTTCTAAAACTAAATAATAATACAACATAGAAACATTTCATAATAAGTAGATTTTCACCCGTTCGATGCACGGGATTTTTAATATAAGTGTTACATCCTTATATTTTATAGATAATTAATATTTTACTTAATAAATTAATACCATTTTTTATTTGTCTGGTTATCTTTTTTTATATCAAACAATTATTATTTCGAATCTAAAAAAAATTAAGTTGACAATCATACAAAGAAATAATTGCTTGATTACATACATATTATATTATAATATAATATATTTCAAATAATTGTATAAATAATTAATAAACTACTACGAATAATATAATAGACTATATGAATGTATAAATACAATCTCTATTTTATTTAGTTATTCGTTTAATTAGAATGTAAAATTGTTAACTATGTCATGTTCAATATAATTAAAAAATATTATAAATATTATGTCTATCTATAAAATATAATAAAATGTGCTACCAATTATGATATTTTCTGAAATAATTCAATTAATTATTTTATTTAATGTATTTGATATATGATAGTGATTATTTGACATAATAAAATCTACTGAGGGTTATCAATCACTTTTTAATATTTGAAAACTCGCATATTTATTCATTCATGCAAATAGAATTTAAATGTCATGTATATAAAAAATATATGCCATTGAATATAGTACAAATAAATTCTAAAATAAAAATAAAAAATGTGTGTAACATGTGTGTGAGAGAGGGAGACAAACAAAAGGTATAAAGATTTTTTATTTATAAAAACTGTAGATGATTTGATGTTTTTGAAAGGGAAAGTATTTGAAGGGAACTCTATTTTATAGAATTATATAGATAGTGCAAATTATGAAAATTACATACTAATATTGCAAAGAACAAATATTACGGACAAATATTGCAACATAAAAAATAAACATAATAATACTGCAAAGCCAACTCTACTTTCAACATGTTTGGAATGGATTTTTCAGATATTGGAGGAAGTGGAAGTGATCTCTCTGATTATTAGAAAATATTATTGTGTTGCTTTATTTATATTTTCAGTGCTTTATTTGTATTTTTAATGCGTTATTTGTATTTTCAATATTTTTATGTTTAGTAGTTATATAATGTAATTTTATTAAATGTCATTTTAATTTTAACATTAAAAAAACATGATCTTTCATATTTGATGCCATTTTAATTTGATATACAATTTTTTACTTCAATATTTTAAAGAATAAATATATTAAAGGATAAGATAAAAAAAATTAATTGAACAGTGATACAACACTGCTAGTGCTGCTGGATAAATAGAGAAGCACTGTAGCGCTCCTTAAAATCCAGTCGAGTTTACAACATCTGTTGGACCACATTTTCAGCAACTTTTGCTCTAAAAATAGAGTTTAGAGATTCTCTTGGAGAAGCTCTAATTATTTGACTCAAATATCCTTCTCTATATCAAAAGTTGGATCATATAATTTTTTTTGGATGAATAAATTAATGATGTAAGAAAACATACACTAACACATATATTTTCACACACACTTACATATTTTGAGATAGTAACACACGTTACTAACACTAACACATGCAAAAAATATTATACTCTCTCAATTTCATAATAATTGATGTTTTAGTCATTCAATTTTGTTGTAAAATTTAAAAAACATCAATTATATTTGTCTTTTTTTTATCTTTTTTTTTACTTCTTAATTTTTGTTGTAAAACTTAAAAAATTAATTATTATGAAACTGAGTGTAACGACCCAAAATCATTTTTAATTGGTCGTTACCATTTTTTTAAAAAAATATTAATTCAAGCGAGTTATTGATATTATCACGTTCCTATAAATCGCGCCTTAATCATTTAATATTTACGTGGAACATGTGAATTAAATTATTTACATATTTATTTAAGGTTATAAAAATTAATTGTTAAAGTAAAGTTTTTATCTATTTATTTATTTTGGTCCCTATTTATTTATTAAGACCGGAAGGGGTTAAATATTTTAGAAAAAAAAAACATTAACCATTTTGAAAAAAAAAACATATTTAAAAATCAAAATTTCATCTATTTTCACGTGGATAAATCAAGGGAAATTTTATGCTAATCATTCTTCCATTTTTTTTTTTGACTAATTAAATTGCATGAAATCAATTTTTATCAAATCAATTAATCAATTACAATAATTTATGCCATTAAATTTGGTATTTGACTCAAATCAATTCCCACAAATGTGTTGCTTCCATTTTCATACACCAAAGTTCTAATATAAATAGGAGCATTTTCATTCTCCAAACCACACCAAAAGCATTCAAAGCAAATTCTTTATTTTTCTCTAGTTTTCATTTGAGGCGGCGCGCACGGGTCTAAAATCAAGTTCTAAAGTCAAGTTAAGGTGTGGATTCTCTCGGAGAATAAATACAAACTCTTATCCTTATTATGCTTGTATATGCGGTGTGCAGGTAGACCTACGGGTCATATGGGCCTTCGGGCTATTGCTATGGGCCTACAGGCTATTACTATGTTTAACCTACGGGTTATATGCTATGTTGGCCTACGGACTTTATGATATGATATCCTGTGGTATGGCCTGTTTTCTTACTGTTATATTTGTATAATTTGAATAATTGAGTTACCCCATTGAGTCAATAGCACTTACCCCAAAGCTATTATATTTTCAGGTTTTTGAAGCTCAGGTGATGACGTGGAGACGGGGTGATTGTCAAGATTAATTAAATATTATTTTATTTTAAATATTGTTTCCGCTGTATTAAACTCTATTATTTGAATAAATGAGATATTTTTATTTATTTTTTGAGACGTCACAGTTGGTATCAGAGCGAGTTTACATTTCTGTAGACTTGAAAAAAAATTATAATTTATAAAAAAAAACCATCATTTCATCTGCCTCATCACGCCGAATAAAGGTAAAAGATGTTTAAAGTTTATTTATTATGTTAGTTACTTTCTACTCACATCCTTCGAAATAACGATTTAAAGGTGTTTTACTATTTTCAGGTTTACGAATATAAGATTTTGAGATTTCTAAAAGTGTTTTACTTTTTCTTCAGGTTCTCAAAGATAAGATTTTGTGGAAAAAAAAAACGAAAGTCTTTTGCCCTCTTCAAGTTTGCGAAGATTTGATTTCGAAATTTCGAAGACGAAATTTTCTTCAAGTGGTATAGTCTGTAACGACCCAAAATCATTTTTAATTGGTCGTTACCATTTTTTTTAAAAATATTGATTCAAACGAGTTATTGATATTATTACGTTCCTATAAATCGCGCCTTAATCATTTAATATTTACGTGGAACATGTGAATTAAATTATTTACATATTTATTTAAGGTTATAAAAATTAATTGTTAAAGTAAAGTTTTTATCTATTTATTTATTTTGGTCCCTATTTATTTAGTAAGGCCGGAAGGGGTTAAATATTTTAGAAAAAAAAAACATTAACCATTTTGAAAAAAAAAACATATTTTAAAATCAAAATTTCATCTCTTTTCACGTGGATAAATCAAGGAAAATTTTATGCTAATCATTCTCCCATTTTTTTTACTAATTAAATTGCATGAAATCAATTTTTATCAAATCAATTAATCAGTGACAATAATTTATGCCATTAAATTTGGTATTTGACTCAAATCAATCCCCACAAATGTGTTGCTTCCATTTTCATACACCAAAGTTCTAATATAAATAGGAGCATTTTCATTCTCCAAACCACACCAAAAGCATTCAAAGCAAATTCTTTATTTTTCTCTAGTTTTCATTTGAGGCGGCGCGCACGGGTCTAAAATCAAGTTTTAAAGTCAAGTTAAGGTGGGGATTCTCTCGGGGAATAAATACAAACTCTTATCCTTATTATGTTTGTATATGCGGTGTGCAGGTAGACCTACGGGTCATATGGGCCTTTGGGCCATTGCTATGGGCCTACAGGCTATTACTATGTTTAACCTACGGGTTATATGCTATGTTGGCCTACGGACTCTATGATATGATATCCTGTGCTATGGCCTGTTTTCTTACTGTTATATTTGTATAATTTGGATAATTGAGTTACCCCATTGAGTCAATAGCACTCACCCCAAAGCTATTATACTTTCAGGCTAAGGAAGCTCGGGTGGTGTGGTGAACATGACGTGATGGAATAAAGACGTTTTCATTTTAATAAATTAGCATTTTATTTTCCGCTGCAAGAAACTCTACCTTTATGTTTTGGAACAAATTATTCTAGAGATTTATTTTATTTACGACACTTTTAATTATTTTAAATAAATGATGAAATTTTTTTTTAGACGTCACACTGAGGGAGTATAATTCTACACATTGATGAACATTAATGCTATCATATAATTTTTCAAATTTAACTTCATTTGATCTTATGAATGTAGTCAAACTTTTTTCTTTCATCCGTAATGCATTGATTGAATTTTATTTCTCATTTATGTTTTATTATATTAACCTTGAGAATTTGATGTATGCTAAACTACTATTTATTATGTGCGATGCATGGGTATGAAACTTGATTCAATTACAACCCTAATAATTTGTATGTCATAAATTTTTTTTATTTAATCTCATGTTGCAAATAAAACTTCAATTCAGATTTTTGTATTTCAAATCAATTTTTACTTAATCTCACAGTCATGTGTAAATCATGGTTGTAGAAATCGGAGTAGACGCTGCCTAGGCACTAGGCATCCCCTAACCATGCCGAAAACACCCAAGTCAGCTGAAAAATTAGGGAGGGCAAGTTCTCACCGGCTAGGAGGCGATTAATCCACCATGAGGCGGCCGATTATTTTTTATTCTATTTTTTTTGAATTTTTCTCAATCTTTTATACATTAATCTACATCCCATTTTTTCAATCTACAATCAATGTGCGATGTAGCCATGTAGGAAAATGGAAACAGAGTTGAAAAACTAATTTGAGATTTTCATTTAAGATTACTCGCTCTTTTAATTATAAAACAACCCTCATCCCAATTTTAATCTAAAATCAATGTGGGATGTAGGAAATGTTGAAAAAAAGTTGAAAACCTAATTTGAGCTATTATACAACAACCTACTTCTCAATTTTCATTATATAATCAATGTGGGATGTAGGGTAATTGAAAAAATTAATGTGTATGACACCGTCTTACGAATGAAAATCAATTTGGATCAAAATTCACATTCACCGTCACATTTATAATATTACTAGTATTTGATTGTGTTTGAATCAAATCTTGACTCATCATACGAATTTTGACGGCATAATGATCTGAAACAAGACTCCATCATTACATTATCAAGCCAACAAGCGTGTCGGAACGTATAAAATAAATAAATAAGGTACAATACGATTATTTCATACCAAAAAACCTCATCAATAACCGGAAGGTGTACTTTGTTGAGGGTTAAAAGTGTAAACAAAAGGGCCGATAGAGTACAACCTCATACTGCTGTAGCCGAGCGAGCGGTAAGCCGAAAGCGGCGCGCCGCTCAAGCCCTTGTTAATGTTGGTGGCGTAGGGGCAAGCTTTGAGCCGAGAGCTGTGGAGGAAGGCTTTGCATTGAGAAATTTTGACGCCGTCGGCTTTGAGCAGCTCAGATGAAAGCTTGGCTAGGAAGTAGCCGTTTCCGTCGGTCGGCCGGCTCAGGATGGAAAACGGCGCCGTTTCGTAGCCGTATTTGTCGAGTCCTAGGCATGTAATTCTTATAACGCCTCCTACATTTTGTTTTATTCACAAGTTTGAATGTTTCCATTTGAAATATGTATCAAAAGAAATGCATGAGTCATATAACGAATAAAAACTAGCTAGCACGTAAAGTACATTATATATATATATATATTAAGATATATATATATGTATTGAGAGAGAGAGAGAGAGAGAGAGAGAGAGAGAGTTTGAATATATGTTTGGACAACTTAGGACTAATTACAATTTAATTTCAAAGGATTGAAAGTCTTATAAAAAAATAATTCAACGTTTTAATAATTACAATTTAATTATTAATTATTAAAATTTTTAACAGAAATAACCCAACGTTTAATAATAATAATTTAATTTCCAACATTTGAACATTTTAATAGAAATGATCTGATATTTTCGATGAAAATACTATTACTGTCGATTTCGATCACATTTACTCTCTAGTGGGTTAGATAAACCTATATAACGGACTGACATTTTTACGGAAAAATGACCAAAATAGTTTTTTTTTTACTAAAATATTTGTCATTTCTGTTAAAATGTTCAAACGTTGAGAATTAAATTGTTACTATTAAACGTTGGGTTATTTCTGTTAAAATATCCAGCTGTTGAGAACTAAATTGTAATTATTAAAATATTGGGTCATTTTATTTAAAACCTTCCAATGTTAAGAATTAAATTGTAATTAACCCTAAATATTATTGGATATTTTCATTAAATTATTAGAGTTGTCAATTAGGTCGAGCATGACTGAAAATTTCAGACCACTGATTTTGTGACCAAGTCTGCCCAAAAAAGGGGCTTTCCGGGCTGCTCATGGATTCAAGCCTAAAGTGCCGGCCCGACCTGGTCCAAGACCATGGGCCAGTGCAATTTTTGGGGTCGGGACATTTTTTTTGGGCCAATAAAACCAGTCTCAATCCAACCCAATATCTGGTTGGGTCGAGCCGACATATCAAATTGGATCCCCAGTGCAAATGATATTATATCTCCTGTTTCATATTATCAATACATACTATGTATATAATAATAATGTCGTCATCAATACATGGGTACGAAAATTAATATACATGCGGTATTCATTGATGATAGTGGAATAAGAGATGTAATACCATTTATAACGGGGATCGAATTGAAAGATAGCACCCTCATGAAGAGGTGTCTTTCGTCTATTTTGTCTGTTCGTCCATAGGTGTCAAACAATATCTATAAATAATTCCCTATAACTGCAAGTCTAATGCATCTATCTCCAAACTTTCTAGCTATGGCATTATTAGAAGCAAAATAAAATAGTGTTATTGGGTTTTATCAAATAATCACCGTCCCATCAAACAATCTTCATTGTATCCTGAAAAATATTTTTTATATCAACCATTTATGATTAGCAGGGAGCTAGGAAAACAACTCTTTAAGATAACCTCATAACGGTTATGTGTCTTGGAGAATTAATTTATATCGATTTTATTAAAGACTTCATAACATATAATAAGTATGATTAAATGTTGGTGTAAAATATAAAATTAAAATAAATAAAAAGGGTCACCTTTAAGCGGGGTAATTCCGGAGGCAGATTTGCAGTAAACAATTCCTTGCACGCTAAAAACTTCAGGAAAAAACATATTCTTTGAAATCTTCGAATTCGGGTTCGGGTCATACCCGTAACCACTCACCGGAGCTCCGGCAATCACAGTCATAAACAACGGAAGAAGACGCAACGCTAACAACATAGAACGACAACGCTTTCCCTGCATAGCCATGTTATTCGAATTTTTTTTTTTTTTTTCTTTTTTTCTTTTTTGTTTTGTTTAGAGGGAGAATGTTGTTCGATTATTCTTGGACACTCGATTCCACTGCTTTTTATAAGACATTTTTTAAATATTATATTAATTCTTTATTTCTAATTCTATATGAATGTGTTGACGTTTTCGCACGACAATAATAATATCGTTTACTTGCCAGCACGATCTTGTTTTTTTCATGTCTTAATCTGGGAAAAGGGGAGCAGTTATGTGCTACCTAGCTCAAAAGAAGAAATTTAATTGGATGATATATATATATATATATATATATATATATATATATATATATATATATATATATAGGGAGAGGATCAAATGAGAACCCTCCCCCGAGGTAGGAACTAGGAACCAATCCTAGTCCTTATTTAAGTAAATCTGGACGGCCCAGATTAAAACATATTTAAGTGATGGGGCGGTGGCATTGTTGTAATTTTAGGCAACTTTCTGGACGGAGGAGTAATATAGTAATTCAGTAATTAAACTTTCCATCTTCAGATTTTTTTCCCGTATTTAATTATCATTCCCTTCTCTTCTCCTCTCTCTCTCTCTCTCTCTCTCTCTCTCATTTAGTTCGTCTTCTACTTCTTCATCGTTCCTAATCTGCGTTTGGATCGCGTTTTTGATTTCTCAACATCCTTTTATTTTTGTAATTATCTATTTGTCGTGAAGTTTCTATATCTGTGATTCGATGGAGACTCCAGGTATGGTTTTAATTTTGCATTGTTTGATTTAGTTTTGAAATTTTAATGTTGATTAATTTCGCAATTCGTTGTATCTGCATTGATTTGACAGTTCGTTCTATTGGAGTTCATTACGGTTTTGTATTTATGTTTTTATGTTTGACTAATTTGATCTGTTTCGTTCAGTTTTGTGATGTATCAGTTGTTTTTTAATTGTTAGGAATCCTAGGGTTTAGTACGAGAATATACAGACTATGCATTAATTTGATCTGTTTTTTTTATTTTAGCATGTTAATGTATTCGTTTTAGCCTGTCGTCACATATGTTTTAGCATATTAATGTATTCATTTTAGCCCGTCGTCACATATGTTTTAGCATCGTAACATGCTGGTTTAATGTTATTTCTACTGTATTCTGTGAAACATGTCATACAAACCATGCTTTGCTTTTTTTTATTTTTTTCTTTTGTGTGTGTGTGTTTTTGTGACTCGGCTACACAATGTTACAGACACCATGTAAACATTAGAATACTTTGGTGCTAAAATGTATGTTGCATGATGCTAGAATGGTACATAGCTAATGCTAAAAATCAATTTATGTGTCTGAACATCTCTTGATGTGATTGTATTATTATATTTTACCTTGTTCAGTTTATAATTGTTTGATTTTAATGTGTCAGCTTCTTCTGTTTCAAGTGACCATAGTAAGATTAGTCACATGGTGATATGGAGGGTTCTACTTCACATAACAAGATAATGATGTTTGAGCAATTCTACAGTTTACGTGCCCCTTCTGAAGTTGTTGTTCATCCACCTATTTCAGTTAAAATAAAAGGTAGCGATAGTCGTTTGGTATCTAAAAAGGAGGTAAGGAAGAGAAAGGAGAACAAACCACTCAGAATGTACAGCAATTGCTACAAGTTGTCAGATCATGATGCTAGGAATTGTCCAGCTTGATGTTATTATAGCGATTGGACATAGTTTAATATCATGTTTTATCATATTTGTGAATTATTTTCAACACATTCATTTTTAAGAATATATATAATTTTTAATAAAAGTGTTTATGACATTTCCTTTGCGGTAACTATATTACTATTAAGTTTTATTAATCATAATACCGTTTAAAATATAATGCTAAAATAACGGAAGCATGAGGTTATATACGTTGTCAGATTCTCATTACATATTTTGTTTATCAGAACATGCTAAAATGAGAAATGAATGAGGCTAAAATGAGCGAAGTAGGAGGCTAAATTTGGTGTGACATTTTCCACTAGGGTTCACCATTCCCAATTAGGGTTTATTACGTTCCAATTAGTAATCAGATTCCCATTAGGCTTCACTGTCCTCAAATAGGGTGTATTGCGTTTCATTCCAATGAAATCACCGTTCAATATTTGTTTATCAGAACATGCTAAAATGAGAAATGAATGAGGCTAAAATGAGCGAAGTAAGAGGCTAAATTTGATGTGACATTTTCCACTATGGTTCACCGTTCCTAATTAGGGTTTATTACGTTTCAATTATGACTCATCTGATCCCAATTAGTAATTATTAGATTCTCATTAGGGTTCACTGTCTCCAAATGGGGTGTATTGCGTTTCATTCCAATGAAATCACCGTTCCATATTTTGTTTATCAGAACATGCTAAAATGAGAAATGAATGGGGCTAAAATGAGCGAAGTGGGAGGCTAAATTTGATGTGACATTTTTCACTGGGGTTCACTGTTCCCAATTAAGGTTTATTACGTTCCAATTAGGGCTCATCTGATCCCAATTAGTAATTATGAGATTCTCATTAGGGTTCACTGTCCCCAAATTGGGTGTATTGTGTTTCATTCCAACGAAATCACCGTTCCATATTTTGTTTATCAACACATGCTAGAATGATAAATGAATGAGGCTAAAATAAGCGAAGTAGGAGGCTAAATTTGTATGTTACTGTCTGCACTTAGAATTGCAGCACATATTTTGCTCTCATAAACTTTATCTCGTTTCGGGAAATATTTACGCATTTTCTTTCTTAGTTGTCAGTCATCTCCTTCGTTGCTTCACTTTCTCATTCTTTTTTCCTTTTTATCATCAACTCGTATTTTTCATTTTGTAGTATCTATATAGGTGTAGGTGTTTATATAAAACTGTTAGAAATATATTCATAATATCACCCGCTAAAATGTATTACACAATATGTTAAAATGTTATATAGTTCATGCTAAATTTTGTATACAACATGCTAATATAAATCTGGGGTTGCTTTATGCGGAAATTATGCCTAAAAATGATTTTTTTATATTTTTCACCTATTTTTTTCAAATAAACATATGCAATATGGATCTTAAATGAAAGAGTATGAAAAGAGCTTTAATTTGATATAAGATTTGCATAAATCCGATTAAAAACAAATAAATTATGATCATTTAAAGTTTTTAAGAATTTTTTCAAAACATGATGATGTCACTTTTTTTTTCTTTCAATTTTACCCTTAATGAAAAGCGTGAATTTAAAGTTTTCATTTTAATTACAAAATTGCCACCGCCCCCCTCCACTTTATTTGTTTAATCTGGAACATCCATATTTTCGAATGGATGGATGGGATTGGTTCCCAGTTCCCACCTAGGAACTGGTTTTCACCAGATCCCATCCATATATATATATATATATATATATATATATATATATATATATTCCAGACACAGACACGTTAGAAAAAGTGTTTTCCTTCTAATTCATAGGGTGCTGCCTTCTCTTATCATATTTAGTTCTGAAAGTGCTTCAATTCAACATTCTATAGCAAGTCAATTCTATTCTATCAGACCTCTCCCTCAGGTTGTGAGTCGAGGAAATAATCGATTCATATATATATATATATATATATATATATATACAGGGAAAGGATCAAATGAGAACCCTTCCCCCAGGTGGTAAATAGGAATCAATCATAACCCTTGTTTGACTCAATCTGGACGGTCCAGATTAAATCAGATTTAAGTGGATGGGCGGTGGCATTCCTGTAATTTTTGACAACTTTATGGACGGAGGGGTAATATAGTAATTTAATAATTCTTCCCTTTTATTCTGAGGCTAAAATGAGAATCGCATGATGCTAAAATGATCGAAGTAGGAGACTAAAATTGATGTGACATTTTCCACTAGGGTTCACCGTTCCCAATTAGGATTTATTACGTTCCGATTAGGGCTCTGATTCCAACTAGTAATTATGAGATTCTCATTAAGGTTCACTGTCCCCAAATAGGGTGTATTGCATTTCATTTCAATGAAATGCATCGTTCCATTTTTGTTTATCAACACATGCTAAAATGAGAAATGCATGAGGCTAAAATGAGCGAAGTCGGAGGCTAAAATTGAATCTGGGCAATTTTTGAGTTCAGATCCGATTTTGCCCTTAATGAGACGCTCGAATTGAACACTTTCATTTTAATTACACAATTACCACCGAAAAATCTGGATTGATCTGGACCGTCCAGATTGTGGAATGGAGGGATAGGATTGGTTCCTCGTTCCCACTTGGTGACTGGTTCTCACCAGATCCCATCCCTATATATATATATGTATACATATATATGTATACATATATATATATACATATAGGATTTGATTAAAATGTTCACTAGTTAGTTAGTGCCTCGTGTTTACAATGCTTATTACTATAATTTTATTTTTTTATGTTGAATTTTAATATTAATTATCTATTTTTATTTTTATTTTTATTACTTATTTTATATTTTAGTGCTAATTAATGTTAAAATAAACTAAGATAAGTAATGAAATTATAGTAAATAAGTATAGTGCTTAGTGACCGGTCAGAATTTAGCACAATCAGCAAAGAACGAGGCTATGTATATATAAAGTGGTGAGTAAGTATTATATCCATAAATAATAAATTAGAAATAATTGTGCGTACTACATGATCAGATCCCAATCGTTATCCGGACGATGAATAAAAAAAAGGAATCTTAACTAATCTAAATTAATGAAAGCAATAAATAAATAATAAATGGAGAAGAAAACATGAAGGCATAGGTACTCTCCAGATTGATTTATTTGGGAATTTCGCATTAGCGATCCTGATGAAGCCATGACCCACAAAGATGATGAAGAACCGGAGTTGCAATTTAGAGGACCAATCACAAGATCAAGAGCTAAGAAGTTGCAAGCTTACTTGCAAGTGTTGATTTGAAGAAAGCTCGAGATTGGAGATGAAGAAGTCAAGAGAAGCAATTCCAAGATAGTTAATTTATTAACTATTGAAGATCAAGAACACACCATGGAGTATTAATCTTGAAGAGATGAAGATGAAGAGTTCAAGAGCATGTGTGCATGTGCATGGAATTGTCGTGCATGTGTGTGCGGTTTTTAGTGAAGAAATCGGTCCCATAGTAATTAATTATGGGGTTGATTTTATTTAGACTATAGTATTTATTTTATTTAATTAAGACTATAGTTGGATCAGATTTATTTAATTATTTAGGAGTAATTTTCGTCCATATTGAGGTCAAGTTTGACTAGAATTGTATTTAAGGCAATTTTCTACCTTGAATAAAATTCTAGTTTAGGTATCTTCCTAGTATAGTTAGAGATCTCTTTTGGATCAATTTTTAGGCCTTTTTATCTTATTATTTTCGTTCCCCATAGTCCTATAAATAGGGGAACCATGTCATATTGTTATTTTAGACATTATTGATTAAAATTGCTTTTGCATTCAATTTGTATCTCAACCGTTCAAAGCTTTTGATTGTTTTCTGTCGAAAATACTCATTCTTGAAGCCTAGCAACTTTGAGTCTTACATTAAGGGAACGTTCTAATTCACATGAGGAATTAGGGTGAACTCGCTACCGATGAGTAACTTTGAGATTCGTTTTCGTCGTACAAGATACGCCGGGGATTAATCGGGTTGCAAATCACAACACCTCCATCGTCCAGCCACCATCTTCGACGTCCTACACCTTCCATCAACGTCCGTGACACTCCCAAGCCATCAAAACCTGATCGTGTGTCGATCATCAAGGGTTCGGTTCCATTCAGCATAAATTCATCGTGTTTTCAATCTATACCGTAAGTCCTTCGAACCTCTATCATATCCTATCTACCCTAGCCATTCTAAACCTATTCATCACCATCGATTTACCTTCATCCAAGCCGTCCATAAACTCGTCCACAACAGCCCTATTTCTATTTGGATTTGCGTTATTTTGTGTGTCATTGTCTAGGTATTTTAGTTGAGTCTTAATCGTCTAGATAATCAAGTATAGATCCCTTACTTCACCGACGTAGTTTCTTTCCTTTGCTTCCGCGTCTTTTGTGTCTCGTTGGCCATTGAGTCCCGGGTCACATCATAAATTGGTATCAAGAGCCACGTCGGTTTATATCGTTCGTGGTTCCGTACTCGTTTATTTGTCCCGTTTATTTTGTTTGCGTTTTATCGAGTTGTAATTTAATTTCTGTATTGTTCATTGTTTAAAAAAAAAGGATCAGATCGTACAAAAAAAAAAGAGAAAAGAAACGATAAAAAAAAATAAAAAAAATCGGATAAAAAAAAATCCAAAAATTCAAAAAAAAAAAAGAGGTATATCCATTGTTTCCTTTTATTTTGGTACCTTCCTTTTAGGTACAAATCCATAGTTGGTTATTTCCTTTTAGATTCTCTTTCTTTTAGGCAGTTCCCTTCTTAGTTTGTTTTGATTTTGGTAACTACCTTAGATATCTTATTTTATTTTTGGTTCTTTCCTTCTAGAGTCTAGGCTAATTAAGGTATTTAGATTGTGTCACATAGATTGATATATAGCCAAATCCTTTTCTTTCCTTCTTTCTTCATTTCTCTCCTACCTTTTACCCTAACACACCCGGTTTTTCGGTTTTCCATCTTCTCCCTACTATTTCTGCTCCCGAGCTCCGATTTTTCTCCACCATACCATTCCGGAAACGTCTCGACGAGACTAACCAAACTCACTACTTTTCTGTGACATAAGGGCTTTTTAGGCCAAATTCCATCAGCTTCAAGGTGAAATCGCCCCCAGAAGTTCGAGAGAAGCCGATTTCAAACAACGGAAGAGTCGATTAACACCACCATATACACACCTCTCACACGAGCACCACTATATACTTGAGAGCATAAACAAGGGGTAAAATATAGAGAGAAAACACGAGTGATTGTGAGGAATTGTGAGGTCCTATACCCTATTTTCCTTTCACGTTTGTTCATTGTTTGCAGGTACGCATGGAGTCCAGAGACGGGTATAACAAAATACGTGATAAGGCACCCGCTTCACCTAGTTCTCATACAGATGCGGCTTCATTGATGCCACAACCATGGGATGCCCAGTTCCACCATCAAGAACCGGAGCATAAGCTAGATAGTTCGTTGGCCAAGATGATGGCGCAACTCGAGCTTATTGCTGCTTGAATTCGTGTCTAACAGCCAGAAGTAGTTCATCAACCTGAAGCAGCTCGTCAGCCAGAAGTTCATGTAGCCGAGCTAGCCAGGGCGAATGCTGGGGCACCACAAGCTCAGCGGCACCAACCTTAAGTGCAGTTTAATGATCACTATGATTGTGAAGCTGAAGAAGACTATGGTTACTATGCAGAGGAGTTAGAGGCTGAGTATGATCCATATCAGAGACGTGACCGACCACGTCTGTCCTACAGACAAGCACCCCGACGTGCAGATCCTGACAGCTTGTTGAACAACATCAAAACAAGCATCCCAGAGTTTGAAGGCCTTCACGATCCTGATCTGTACTTGGATTGGGAACGTAAGGTTGAGAAGATCTTCGACTGCTATGACTTCCCTGAGCAGAAGAAGGTCAAGTTAGCATCATTAGAGTTTCGAGGTTACGCATCCTCATGGTGGGAGATGCAGCAGGATCGACGCCGACGTGAGAGATATCCACCCGTCGATACTTGGGAAGAGATGAAAGGATTGCTGCGTGGGAGGTTCATTCCTGTACATTATAAGAGAGAGCTCGAGAAGAAGCTCACTCGGATCAAGCAAGGGACCCGATCAGTTGAAGAATACCACAAGGAGCTTGAGACTGCCCTGAATAGAGTTGGGAAACAAGAGACCTTAAATGCTACCATCATTCGGTACATTGAAGGCATGAATCCTGACATCGCATGTGAAGTTGAACTCAAGAACTTCACAAGTATAGAAGAGATGGTGCACTACGCATCAATTGTGGAGAGACAGCTCAGAGAGGGAAGACGGAGATCGCACCACAGTTCAGCTCCTGTTCGACCCCCATGGAACAAAGGTACGAATCCCACATCATCTTCTACCCCTTCTACTGAGCCTACTCGACCCCGAGGTCAGTCTGGACCGTCTGAGCGGCGTTTCCACCGTTCTACACCGCAGTCCAGTCGTAGACCCGAGTCTACACCGGCACCACCGTCCAGACCAGCCTATACACGACCCAATCCACCCAACCCAGCACCTAGTGCTAATCAGAATCGAGCTAGAGACATCCAGTGCCATAAGTGCCAAGGTTGGGGCCACTTTTAAAACCAGTGTCCGAACCGGCGTGTTCTGTTCATTACCGAACAGAATGAGATCGAGTCAGCCAGTGAGGACGAGGACCAGCCCGTAATTAACACCAAGAAAGAGCCAGAGACACCTCCAGTCGACTCGGATGAAGAGGAACCCAAGCTTCCTCATCTTAGTCTTGTGTCTATACGCAGTCTGAGCATCAATCGTGAAGAAGAGCAGTTGGATCAACGTGAGAACATTTTTTTCACACGTGTTACTATCAAAGACCAGACCTGCTCGATGATAATAGACAGTGGGAGTGTGATCAAATTGGCGCTGACCACCATCAAGCATCCGAAGCCATACAAGTTGCAGTGGCTTACGGATCGAGGAGAGATCAAAGTAACGGCTCAGGTAAGTGTCTCATTCTCTATTAGTCAATTTTCTGACTCTGTTGTTTGCGATGTTACTCCTATGGATGCAGCACACATGGCAGTTTGACAGACAGACGATTCATGATGGCTTCGCAAACACGTACATCGTGAAGAGAGATGGACGGACTACTACACTCAAGCCGCTGTCTCCTAAAGCCATTGCAGAAGATCAGAGAATTATGCAAGAGAGGTTTAGAGCTGAGAGAGCAAAAGAGGCCGCCGCCGCAGCCCGGATCGCCGCCAACGGTACCCAATCGACTGAGACCCCCAAGAAGGCCGCCACTACTACTTCTTCAGCCCCTAAACCGCTCTCCAAAGATTCCCTTGTGCATGGGAATTCCTCTGGATTAGCTGCAAAGAAAGATCAAAACCGCAGCCTGTTTATTTCAGTGAAAGACGTAGAGAAAGCATTGAAAGCAGGTTTACCTTTTGTTCTTCTATCTTATAAGAGCAGTGCTATTAATGATGTTTCTTTGCCTAGTGTTGTGCAGCCACTTATGGAGGAGTTCGCGGATGTGTTCCCGGAAGAGATTCCAAGTGGATTACCTCCAGTTCGTGGGATCGAGCACCAGATCGATTTCCAGCCCGGCGCCATCTTGCCAAGTCGACCAGCATACCGGACGTCCCCTGAAGAGACCAAGGAAATCGATAGACAAGTGAAAGAGTTGCTTGAGAAGAAGCAGATTCGAGAGTCGATGAGCCCCTGCGCAGTTCTAGTCATTATAATGCCGAAAAAGAACGAGTGGAGAATGTGCATGGACTGCCGCGCCATCAACAAAATAACAGTGAAGTATCGATTTCCTATCCCTAGATTAGATGATATGCTTGATGAATTATCCGGTTCTAAAGTCTTTTCCAAAATTGATTTGCGTTCTGGTTATTTTCAAGTTAGAATGCATGAAGGGGATGAGTGGAAAACAGCTTTTAAGACTAAGCATGGTTTATATGAGTGGTTAGTTATGCCTTTTGGTCTCACTAATACACCAAGCACTTTTATGAGATTAATGAACCATGTTTTGCGTGATGTGATTGGGAAATTTGTAGTTGTGTACTTTGATGATATCCTGATTTACAGTCACAATGCACAGGCGCACCTAGCACATCTTAGGTGTGTTTTTGATATTCTGAGATCAGCCAAGTTGTATGGAAATCTGTCTAAATGCCCTTTTTGTTTAGATAAGGTTGTATTTCTTGGTTTTGTTGTGAGTGTACATGGTATTGAGGTTGACCGTTCTAAAATCAAAGCGATTGAAGAATGGCCAACACCCAAGTCAGCCACGGAGGTTCGATCCTTTCACGGCCTTGCCGGATTTTATCGTCACTTTGTGCGTGATTTCTCTAGCATTGCCGCGCCTCTTACTGAGCTAAGTAAGAAGGATCGTAAGTTTGAGTGGGGTAAAGCACAGCATGAAGCATTTACATGTTTAAAACATCTTTTATGTCATGCACCTATTTTGTGTTTACCTGATTTTGATAAGATTTTTGAGATTGAATGTGATGCCTTCGGGATAGGTATTGGTGCTGTTTTGATGCAGGAACGGCGTCCAATTGCCTACTTCAGTGAGAAATTGAATGGTGCAGCTCTGCGTTACTCTACCTATGACAAAGAGTTGTACGCATTGAACAGATCATTGGAGACATGGCAGCATTATCCGTGGCCAAAGGAGTTCGTGATTCACACGGACCATGAGAGCTTAAAGCATTTGAAAGGGCAGCAAAATCTGAATAAGAGGCATGTGAGATGGGTCGAGTTCATCGAGTCCTTCCCATACATCATCAAATACAAGAAAGGAGAAGACAATGTTGTAGCCGATGCACTATCTAGACGGTACACGTTGCTTAACATAATGCATGCTAAGATGCTTGGTTTTAAGTCCATTAAATCATTGTATGAAGTGGACGATTATTTCAGCCCCATTTATGCTAAGTGTTCGAATTCTACTAGATCTTTTGATGGTTTTTATGTGCATGATGGGTTTCTGTTTAGAGAATCTAAGTTGTGCATTCCTACTTGTTCTATGCATGAGCTACTTGTTTTAGAATCGCATGCGGGAGGATTAATGGGACATTTTGGTGTGCATAAAACATTATCCTTGCTGCATGAGCATTTCTTTTGGCCACATATGAAACGTGATGTTGAACGCATGTGTAGTAGATGTGTTTCTTGTCATAAGTCTAAATCTACTTCGCATCCACTTGTATGGCTTCGATCAAGATGATGATCCAAATTCGAGGATGAATTCTTTTCAGCAGGGGGGGAATGATGAAGCCATGGCCTACAAAGATGATGAAGAACCGGAGTTGCAATTTAGAGGACCAATCACAAGATCAAGAGCTAAGAAGTTGCAAGCTTACTTGCAAGTGTTGATTTGAAGAAAGCTCGAGATTGGAGATGAAGAAGTCAAGAGAAGCAATTCCAAGATAGTTAATTTATTAATTATTGAAGATCAAGAACACACCATGGAGTATTAATCTTGAAGAGATGAAGATGAAGAGTTCAAGAGCATGTGTGCATGTGCATGGAATTGTCGTGCATGTGTGTGCGGTTTTTAGTGAAGAAATCGGTCCCATAGTAATTAATTATGGGGTTGATTTTATTTAGACTATAGTATTTATTTTATTTAATTAAGACTATAGTTGGATCAGATTTATTTAATTATTTAGGAGTAATTTTCGTCCATATTGAGGTCAAGTTTGACTAGAATTGTATTTAAGGCAATTTTCTACCTTGAATAGAATTCTAGTTTAGGTATCTTCCTAGTATAGTTAGAGATCTCTTTTGGATCAATTTTTAGGCCTTTTTATCTTATTATTTTTGTTCCCCATAGTCCTATAAATAGGGGAACCATGTCATATTGTTATTTTAGACATTATTGATTAAAATTTCTTTTGCATTCAATTTGTGTCTCAACCGTTCAAAGCTTTTGATTGTTTTCTGTTGAAAATACTCATTCTTGAAGCCTAGAAACTTTGAGTCTTACACCAAGGGAACGTTCTAATTCACACGAGGAATTAGGGTGAACTCGCTACCGAGGAGTAACTTTGAGATTCGTTTTCGTCGTACAAGATACGCCGGGGATTAATCGGGTTGCAAATCACAACACCTCCATCGTCCAGCCACCATCTTCGATGTCCTACACCTTCCATCAACGTTCGTGACACTCCCAAGCCATCAAGACCTGATCGTGTGTCGATCATCAAGGGTTCGGTTCCATTCAGCATAAATTCATCGTGTTTTCAATCTATACCGTAAGTCCTTCGAACCTCTATCATATCCTATCTACCCTAGCCATTCTAAACCCATTCATCACCATCGATTTACCTTCATCCAAGCCTTCCATAAACTCATCCACAACAGCCCTATTTCTATTTGGATTTGCATTATTTTGTGTGTCATTGTCTAGGTATTTTAGTTGAGTCTTAATCGTCTAGATAATCGAGTATAGATCCCTTACTTCACCGACGTAGTTTCTTTCGTTTGCTTGCGCGTCTTTTGTGTCTCGTTGGCCATTGAGTTCCGGGTCACATCAGATCCTATCGAATGTTTATTTGCAGTGTCAAATTATACTAGGACAACCTCTAATGAGTCATAAGCTCTCTCTCGAGACACTTAAGTTGTGGGGTACACGAATCGTAATACCCTAAATTTAATAATTTAAGATGCTTCTCTTTCTTATTTATTTAATGCGAAAAATAATAATTTCAACAATAATATCTCAATTTTTTTAAATAACAGAATAATAAAATGTTAATTCGATAATTAAATCCCACAATATATAATAAATAAATCCATAAAACACATCCACTAATGTTTAGCAATAATTAACCCAATCAAGATGAAAAATCAAAGAGTACCATGTCTAGAAGTTTTAATTAAAAGCAATAGATTCTAATCATTATTTTTTATAATTAAAAAAGTTAGCCACGACCACCACATTTCCTCTTCGCAGATCCAAGCTCATTGATCTGAAAAAAAAATATTTTAAAAACATGGAGTAAGTACTCATAAATCGTACTCAATGAGGGGGAATACACATGATATGATTAAAAATCCTTATTTTTTTATTTTTCTTGTCCAACAGTAAATTAATCGTAGAATAGTGGTCCACATCACATCTCATCCATAATCCCACATCACGAAGGAAGAACTACAGATAATAACATTCCACATCACTAAGGAGGAATTATTCTGCATCATGAAGGAGGAATCTCAAATCATATTATTTCATATCACGAAGGAGGGATTATTCCACATAACGAAAGAGAAATCTCAAATCATATTTTTCCACATCATGAAGGAAGAATAATAAACAATACATCGACTGTGCATATGACATATTTAATCACATAGATATTCCACCACAATTAATGAACGACAATTTATGTTGGACTATAAAATATTTTCAACACATCCAAACATATCATATAACTTTCAATGATAATGATTTATCAACTTCAAACACAACATTAAAGCACTAACTTTAAATAAATTACTCAATCACCAGTATAACTTTAAAATGGTTACCCAACACAAATATAACTTTAAATTGGTTACCCACGTAAAGCCATACTTTAAATACATTTACCAACTCAAAAACGTAACTTTAAATTGTTTACTCACCTACAACTTCAAAGTAGATATTTTACCCACCTCAACAAGTAGAGCGAGTAAAATAATCACGAGATATCACACGTTGGACGAGGATCCAAATTGCGTCACACCTATTTAATAGATATACAAATAATTCTATTAAGGGCCCACACTATTTAATCTAGCTAAATAAATCGGGCAAACTAAGATTTTACACTATTTTTCGTACATTTGCACTTTATGTTTTGCACGGTTCATATGTGTTTTTATCCCAGTTTAATCGATTTTCACTTGATTTTAGAGTTTGGTTTTAGTTGTTAATTTGTGTAGGTTTGTCCTCACTTTTGGATGCTTTGGAGAAAAGAAGTGGTAATGAAGCCCCGATATATTATTTTGAAGAAATTGGAACGAAAACGGGATGGAAACGAGCCAGAAAAAGACCCGCGAGCGCGAGCCGTGGGTGGGGTCGCGGCTCAGGTCGTGGGTCGGCATAGCCGAGCGACTGTCCACTCGAGACAGATGAAAGGTCTGAGAGCAGAAAAATCATGACCTCGATCGCGGGTAATGTGCCACGTCATGCCATGTGGAGTCGTGACCTGAGCCGCGGGCGAGTCACCCGCGAGCGAGGTTGCGGCTCAATCGGGCTTGTCCATTTTTTTGTTGTATTTTGGGCTTTTTCGTACCAGGTATTTAAGGATTTTGGTTCATGAAAATTAGACACTTTTGAATATACCCTAAGATTGATACCAGAGAGAAACAACAGAAGATAAGAATCGTGAAGAACAAGACCAAGGGATTCAAGATTAAAGACAGATATAATAATCTTCCGAGTTTTATTTTCTTTAATTCTTGTCAGACTATGAACACCTTATGGAATATTTTCTTTGTTTATTTTAGTATGAACAACTAAACCCTAGAATTCTAGGATTGATTTATTATTCAATTATGAAGTTCATTTAATTAATTCTATTTGTGTGCCTATGATTTTATTACACTTTATAAATCTTTGATCCTGAGATTGAAGCAATCCCTCGACACAACAATGCAAGAAGAAGAAAAGAGATGGCCGCGAATGAACAACAATCTCTTACTCCGGCAGAATAAATTTGTCGCCTCCAACGATAATTAGAGGAGATCCAATGGAGGATGCAAGAGCAGGAAGATACGAGAGGTGCAGCTCCAACACCAATTAACCAATTGTTTACCCTAGTGCTCAATCACGGGGATACTCTCAGTCCACGCATCAATGCAAAAAATTTTGAACTGAAGTCGTGATTGATTGACATGGTTCAGCAGAACTAGTATGGTGGGCATAAAGCTGAGAATCCAAATACACACCTGCAGCAATTCATGAAAATTTGTAGCACAATCAAGATGAATGGTGTATCTGATGACACTATTCGGCTATGCCAATTCTCTTTTTCTTTAAGGGATGCGGCCAAAGTATGGTATCAGTCCTTGATACCGGGTCTGTGGATAGCTGGGAAGGTCTGACACCCAAGTTTCTGCACAAATTCTTTCCACCTGGTTTAACTCTCAAGCTTAAGGGCGAAATTACACAATTTTATCAGTACGAGGATGAAACTTTATATGAGGCTTTGGAGCGATTTCGGGACATGCCGAGGAAGTGCCCCAACCATGAATTCGAGGTCAACCACCAAGTTTGCATCTTCTATAATGGATGCAACATGAAGGTGATCAGAGGCTTCTGGATGCCTCTGCAGGTGGTTCTCTGTTGAACAAAGGACATGATCAAGTTGTAACAATCATCGAAGACATGGCTACAAATAACTACCAATGGACTAGTGATCGACAAGTGAAGATAATGAAGAGGGCGGTAGCCGTTGAAGACAGTGATCCTATTTCCAAGCCTTTAACTCAGTTGTCCACTCTAAATGCTACCATCAATAATAGATTTGATGCTATGGCACAATCGACTGTGGACAATTCTATGAAAAATACAGTTGAAGATGTGAATTACGTCAATCAAAGGGGCTATGGGAACAACAATTTCCAAGGTGGAAATCAATTTTACCAAGGTAACCGTTCTAACCTTTCCTATGGTAACCCCAACAATGCACTACAGCCTCCACCAGATTTCTCAGTTACAAATGGAGTGATTGATAAGGAAATAAAGCAGAAGATGGACAATTTGTTGATGGCTTTCATGGGCAAGATGGATAAATAATGGGAGAGTCTCAAGCTAGAGTTGAGAAGTTAGATAATGTTATTGGGGGAATGGGAACTCAGTTGAAGATGTTCGAGAAACAGTTGGGACAACTTGCCACAGTTGTAGGAAATCAGCACCAACCAGGACAGTTTCTTAGCAACACCACTGTAAACCCAAAGGAGCAGTGCAAGGCGATTCAATTACAAAGTGGGACTTCTTATGAAGGGCCTACTAATCCGAACCTTGCTTCACCCACTTGATGATGATTCTAAGAATATTGAAGAAGAACATATGAGTGACCCGGATCATATTTAGGCTCCAGTTAACCTAGTATCTTCTCATTCACTATCAAAGCCCATTCCTACACCGTCTACTATATCAATGCCATATCCTCAAGGTTTCAAATGAAGAAGGTGAATGAACAATTTTCAAAATTTTTGGAGATATTTCGAAAGGTTCAGATCAATATTCCATTGGTGGAGGCATTACAACAAATGCCTACCTATGCTAAGTTTCTCAAGGATGTCATCTCCAAGAAAAGAAGATTGAGAGACTATACCATAATGAATCTCTCAGAAAATTGTAGTGCGTTGATTCAAAAAAAAGCTTCCAGCTAAGCTTAAGGATCCTGGGAGTTTCACCATTTCAGTCACTATTGGTGGCGATCATTCGGGCAAGGCACTGTGTGACTTGGGAGCTAGTATCAACCTGATGCCATTATCCTTCTTCCAAAAATTGAACATTAGGAACATTAAGCCCACTACTATATGTCATCAAATGGCTGATAGGTCGGTGATGCATCCGCGTGGGATTGTGAAAGATGTTTTAGTCAAGGTCAATGAGTTCATTTTTCCCGTTGATTTCATGGTACTAGACATGGAAGGGGATAGTGAAGTTTCTCTCATCCTAGGGCGCCCGTTTCTCAATACGGGTAAGGCTTTGATAGACGTAGCAATGGGAGAATTGCCACTTCATGTCAATGATGAGAATGTCACATTTTCTCTCTATAAGGTGATGCAATTCCATGACAAAGATGAAGCTCAACAAATTGATGAATACAAAGTGCTTCATCGACATAGTTGATTTCATCAACCCTAAGGAGCCTTTGGAGCAGAATTTGCTCAATTCATACTTTGCTTATTGTGAATTTAATGTTTATGACATTGAGTGATCTGATACAATTGCTGAATTAAATTTACTGCAGGAAATTCCAAGACGAGGATCCAAATTCCTCCTTTTGAGAGATGAGAAAATAAAAAGCAAAAATATGGAGAATTGACAGAGCCAAAGAAGCTGGAGTTGAAGCCATTACCTGCACATCTCAAGTACGCTTACTTGGGTGAAAATGAGTCTAATCCGGTAATCGTTTCTACTTACCTCTCCGATTCCCAATTGGATAGCCTATTGCGTGTGTTGCGAAAGCATAAAAGTACTATATGTTGGTTTATATCTGATTTAAAAGGGATTAGCACATCTATATGCATGCAT
Source organism: Perilla frutescens (assembly GCA_026008535.1). NCBI lineage: Eukaryota > Viridiplantae > Streptophyta > Magnoliopsida > Lamiales > Lamiaceae > Perilla > Perilla frutescens. The sequence goes on along the minus strand of BRKX01000006.1, from coordinate 37,829,735 downwards.
ATGATTCTTTTGGAAGATAATTATAAGCCACGTGTGCAAAATCAACGTAGGTTGAATCCCATCATGCAAGAGGTTGTTAGGAAAGAGATATTGATACTTTTAGATGCCGGAATTATTTTTGGTATCTCTGATAGTGAGTGAGTTAGTCCTACTCAAGTTGTGGCTAAGAAGGAAGGCATAACATTATAGAGGGTGAGGTTAGTGAAATGATTGCTACTAGAGTCATTACTGGTTGGCGTGTGTGCCCCTACTTTCTAAAGGCTTAAGATCATTTGTACTCTTGGTAAGCACATTCTAGGCTTTGATTGGAGACAGTGAACCTAGTTATGTGCCCCCACTTTCTAAAGGCTTTTGAGAGAAGATTTAGGATACCTTAGTCTAGCGACCTAGTTTTCTAATTATATTTAAATTGCTACATTTTTCTAAAAATATTTTATTCATTTTATTTATTCTTATGTGTGATATTAATTGCTTAAGTCTAATAAGTCGTGCCTCAATAAATTTAATAAATAAATTAAAAATGTATTAATTATATAGTATATATTTTTTTAAAATTCATAATCATACATATAGTAATTCATTATCGAGGCCATAAGAACGTGCATTTATTTTCTTTGGAATCAAGTACTGTAGCACAAGTGCTTTTGTACCCAGCCCAAAAGCTATGTTTATGAAGCTCAAATTCAATAACCTCTTTTCTCTTTCTTCTTCTTCTTCTTCTTCTTCTTCTTCTTCATGAAATGGATCGGCATGAGTTTTGATATCTCCAAGACTTCTGAAATTATTTATCTTATAAAGTTGATCTCCTGATAACTATGAAACTTATCTCTAACCCTAACCCTACTAGTATTAATAGAGACCTTTATCTCCCTATTTTCTCACACCAAATAAACAAGAAACAAAAGCAATAGTTTTATTTTCTTCTTCTTCAAGTTCCAATTTTCGAAGGTATAAAATCCTTTAGTTGTTTTTACTTTTGTTATTTCATGTATGCATTACATTGTATATCATTTAAGAAGGGGAGAGGGTGTGTGAGATGAGAGAGACGTCAACGGTTTGTCGGTACGTGATCGATGATGAGATGGCAGCGGCTTCGGCTTGAAGCTATTATCCAACAATGGTGCAGTGGTGTTGTTGTTCGCGTTGACGATGATAATGCAGTGGTGTTGCCATTATCCAGCAATGACAAGAGGGTGGCGGACGACGCAGGAGGTTTCAAATGGTTTACGTGAGCAGAAAGAGTGTGAGAGAGAGAGATGAAGTGATTTGTTTTGTTTATCTAATTATGGTTGTTTTGCAGATGGGCTTAGATGGTTAAGTCATAGTTTGGGCTTGGCTAAAATTATGGGCGGGCTGGGCCATGCATTAATTTTGTTTTTTAAGGGCATATCATAACATAATATATATATATATGCACGTACAGATTTAATCATAGATCATACATTACTTTTAATTTCAAAAGCATGTCATGACAAATATATTTTGTGTGGGTGTACGTTATATAATATATGTATGTGGTACATACATACATATATATATATATATATAATATGTGGTTGAATGTGTTTGTTTCTTTTATATATACTCCCTCCGTCCCAATAGCAAGGTCCCTTACCCAATATGGAAAAAATTAGGAAGTGGACCCCATTTACTTTACACATTCTCAATACCCATTTACTCTACCAACTCCTTAATAAAGTGGATCCCACTTACTTTACCCACTAATTTTACCCACTAATCTACTCCTCTTTAATCTCCGTGCTCAATAGCAAGGGGGACCTTGCTATTGGGATGGAGGGAGTATATACGTTGAAATTCGTTGCCTCAAATACTGAAATTAGATATAGAATCGCAATGTCAAACTCAATGTTATAGATAGTTAATACTACTACTATCTTAACACAAACATGCAAGGAAATTAACGCAATAACACAAGTATAAATTTTAAATCACACACAACATGCATGTGATTGCCACAAGGTGAAATTATGCTTCTATGAGCCAACACAAATGTTTAGTTGATGATGTCAGACGCTGAGCTCTCGACACATCAAACAAAATACACGAATCCTATTCTAATTTTCAACTAAATCGAATTCAAAAGTACAAATTAACCTACCGTTAATTTGTAAACAAACTAGCAATGATTTCACAACCTTCTATCTATCCTAAATTGTACAACCTAGTCTCATGAATCGATTGAACAACAATGAACATCAAAAGAAAGAAGAAGGAACGAAGAACGAAATCTATATGTTCAGTTTGTGACTCGAGCTTTTCAATCTCTACACACAGCGGCAAGATATCTTCTGCTTGAATAAGTCTTCAAGTGTGGATCATGCTTCTTTATAAGCCCTTCACTTGAATCGACTTAAGGTCTATGTCATCTCCATGAACGTGTGCTTCAAATAACCGCCATCCCTTCATGTTTTTGTAGAAAAACCGTCTTGAGTTGTGCCTGGTGAAAGTACTCCATGTTGCATACCATTTCTTTCAAATTTTCCTGCACGATGGACTTCAAAAAGAAATGGTTAAATAAAGATAACTAGAGACCTAAAGATTAGGAGATAGAGTTTTGACTCGTTCAAACTCTCCTATAAATAATATATTGATCATATATATATATATATATATATATATATATCCGTTTACTTTAAATAATTAATTATGTGAATATATTTATGATTTGATATATATAAGATAAAAAATAATTTATTAAAAAATAATAAATAAATAAATAAAACTAGGAAATGACAAGATTAATGATGACGAATGTCACAGATAATGTCGTAGGGAGTCTGTATAACATTAAGTTCAACATTGAACATCAATGTTAGACAGCACTCAACAATCTCCCCCTTAATGTTAGCCTTTATGCACAAAACATACAACTCAAATGTATTTTGTACAATTAGAGTCGCAGCGGAAAATGGAGACCATAAAGTCTACCCCTTAAGGGTTACTCCCCCTTAATGTGATCATCAAATAACAAATGATTAACCTTGTTATAAAAGCAATGTTAAACAGAAGTTCAACACAAAATATTCAGGGCACATTGATCATACAACATCCAAAAAAAAACTTGTTGCTATGCTTATCATGCTCAACAAACATGGTATTAAATAATTACCATAAACAGGTTAAACAAGACAAGCCTATAAAATTGAACACAAATATAATTTGTATCCCAAAATAGAAATGCATTAAAAACATCTTAAAATAAATGTGTGTGCAGCACACACATCAAAAAATAATTAAAGATGCATCAGGCATCTTAAATGTGTCCAGCACATAACAAAAAAATAAAACATTGTTTTTTTAAACAAACAGAAGCTCAAACATCGAGCTGCAGTCTTCCCCCCCTTGCCTTTAACCGTGACATCAGCTGCATCACTCATTCCAGCATCACTTTCATCTCCATCTCCATCATCAGATACTCCTCCTTTTGTGTAGAAAGGAGAGTAATGAAGACATCGCGCACAGCAGTGAGACGAGTGATTGTCCCATCTAGCTGGTGAAGTTGATGTTGAAGTGTCTCCAAAGGCATCATCATAATAGGGATAGAGGGCATGGAGGCAACATCAGGTCCTGCAGTAGACTGGGAGGGAGCATGAGTAACATTGGCAGATTGATTCTCCTATTTGGCAGCCACTGGATGATAAGGGAGGTCAATGATCCTGTCATCATTCCCCTTGGGCTTTTGAATGGATAGTGAGAACAGCTCAACAACTAGCTTCTTCTTGCTCTCCTTTAACCCTTGACTCTTAAGAATAGCAAAGATTAAACATGAAAAAGGTTGCCCAAATCAAGGAATGTGTTAATAATATTAGGGGAAAACTTATAAATGTTATCCCTAACATACACGGTCCCAAAACACAGTTTTGTAGTATCTCCCATATCAGGAATGATGTTAGCATAGAATTCATGAATAACATCATGATCGTATGACATCAAAGACGTAACAGATTTCCATAGACCTCTTTCTTTTAGAAACACATCGATCCTATATTTCTTAAAGCTAAGAACATCTATCATTTTCTCAACTTTAAGAGTTCTCTTAACAAAAAGAGCATGTGATTTCTTAGCTTCTTCAGAGTAGAAAATCTTACTGTGGGCTTAAGAGACATCAAGAGGAGAGTCAGCTTCGGTGTCATAGTCCTCATCCAGGGGATCAGTAGTGGGAATGATACCCTTTATGACATCACCAACATGAGGAGAGGTAGTATGTTTGCCAGATGAGGCAGATTCATTTCGCAGAGACCGAGAGGAGGCTTTAGACCTTTCATTTCTCGCCTTCTTGGAGGAGGAGACTTCTGGTTCCAAGAATGCGACTTCTGGTTTGTCAGTAACATCACTCTGAAGTCGCTTCGACTTTCTAGTCGAAGAAGTGGGCTTCGCCATCTTTGAGAGAGAGTGCAGATGAGATGTTGAGTCTAGATCGATTGGATTTGAAGGTTCTCTAAACACATGCATTTGGAGAGGCGTAGGATTTAAGACTTCGATGTGAGGGGGAACTTCTAGGTCTGGAGCAGTAGTATCGGCAACGAATTTTACCGGCGGTGATGGTGGATTGAGCATAGAAGACGGTGGATTTTCAGGAGTGGCGGCAGCCGCAGCGATTGGAGTGGAAGTTGAAGTAGGAGAGGGATTTATTTTTGGGGTTGGTGTTGAGGCAAATGATGGAGAGCCTTGAGACATCTCCATCATTTGTTTCAGCATCATCATCATGGCTTGATATGGATTTTGATCCGCCATTGATGAAGATGGCAAAACTGATTGAAAAAAAACTTTTGGATAAGCGGAGAAGATGAACTGCTAGAGAGAGAGAGAGAGAGAGAGAGAGAGAGAGAATCTGATTTGAAGAGAGAGAGAGACAAAAGTTCCTTATTTTTTAATAATGAAAACGATATCTCTCACTCCATGTCACATCCCGTTTATAAATTAAATGTTTCAATATTTATTTGTGAAATCTATTTATTTCAACTCGTGAAAATTATGATATTTTAATTATTTGAGTTGTGAATTTGTGAATTTTTTTGGTTGCGCCCCTAGATATGAACTTAGTTTGATTAATGAGAATTAATTTATTTAATGTATATAGATTTATTGTGATTTATATTCTTCACGCAAAAGCATGTATATATATATATGTACATTATTTATTTATTTATTTATATATCTAATGGAAACAAGAGCTACGTGTATATATATATATATGTATATATATATATATATCTATATATCTATATATATGTGTATTAGTATATGTATTTTGGGATTTGACTTGTCATTAGTTTTTTTTTTTATATAAACACGTGTCATGTGTTTGAGTTATCAAATTTATGTGTCAAATAGTGGATTTAAACAAATGGTGACTCATGAATTAAAGTAGGTATAGGATTTATACAAACCTGTAGTAAATTATTATAGTTGTTCTTAAATTTTATTTATTACCAAACTTTAAATAAGAAAGAAAAACAAGAAGGCTCTAATTTAATCACATTTAATCGTCCAAATTTCTTATGCAAGGTAATTTTCTACTTTTCTATTAGTTTAATTTTATGAATTTTAATTTTATTAGTATGAATATAAAATCTTAATTTGTACTCAAACATAAAATAATAAATCCTAATATAAATTAACAAACGTGTACAACTTTTAATTATCCATTGTTTTAGAAATTTCGTATATAATTTATTAGGGTTAATCATGAATCATAAGAATAGTCAATTATCATATTTTTTTCCATAAACTGGAGAACATTTATCTTAGTTTGAGATTTGTTGGACATGATTGACCAACCTTAACATGAATAGAATAAAATTTATAATAGTTACTGTAAGTTTGGAAGTTTCAATTCCAATGGTAAAATGAATAGGCAGTCTTATTTTTATTTTATATTTAAATGAATGTCAAATTATTGGATGAAAATGATGTCATCGTAATAAAAGATTTTAGTGCTTTTACATTTGTTAATAATGAACTTATGGTATTAATTTACAATAGTAACTCAATATTGTTGTTTATATTTGAAAAATGGAACTTACAATTCAAGTGCGTAGTGACTAAGCTCATTTCATTATAAAATTATTATATTCTTATTATTAGTTAGTCAAATATTTAATTTTAATTGTAAATTTATTATATCATTATTATTAGTTACTCAAATATTTAATATTTATTGTAAATTTGTCGTATTTATATTATTAATTCCTCAAGTTTAATATCATTATTTTTAATTGTAATCTTAAATCCTATTAGTTTTATATCTTATCACTAAATTTTTCATTACTTGCAATTAGAATTAAAGAAAGATTTCATAATCTCATTTAAATTGTTATAAATCAATTTATGTCCTTAAAATTTAAGATGCATTTATAGAATATGTTTCTTTATTTGATATCTAGGTGCGGCGCAACTAAGACGTTAGCTTTCACTTATTTTCTTGAATCAACTTTCCAGTTCAAATATAAGGTGTGGGATTCTCACTTATTATGCCGTTGATTTCAGTTTGTCCTTGTTGATGTGATTTGTTTGACGTGTATGATTTCATATCATTTGTGAGTGTTACTGGACCGTCTATTCAGTTGTCCTTCATATTTAACCTCACTATTGTGCACAATCATTTCGCCAGGGACCGTAAATAGGTCCGGGGTCTTAATTGATCCTTGGAAGCACAGTGCGATTCATTTTCATATATCAGTGAATAATGCACATGTATCTCATTTTATATCAACTTGGACAAATTATTTTGCATAACCGTCCCACACTGAGTGTATTCATATATGCTCATCCCATAAACTTACAAATTTCAGGTAAATGAGCTTGGAGTTGCAGTGGAGGTCGAATGACAGAATAATCTTTTGTTGTACATATGTGTATATAAGTTTCCACTTTATTTTATATTTCTAGCTGAATAACTAAAATGACTTTTGCTAGTAACTCTTTTTGGGTATGCACGTTGAGTTTTTTTTGAAAGTATATGAGATTGTAAATATTTCTGTTGGGTAGTTTGTCTAAATTATCAATCGTACCTTAGATCTTAAATTTAAATTCTACAAGTTTCCTTGTTTGTTATTTCTTTGGGTGACATGAAAATAGATTTATTTATTTATTTGTTTGTTTTAGAAAAGAAAGTCGGTGAAAAAAAAATACTTAAAATTCTTATTTTCGCATTATAAATCATTTAATTTCATATGATTGTTTTTTTTTAGATTAAGGTGTTACAGTAGTGGTATCAGAGCGGGTCTACTTTCCTGTAGACTCCGTAAATTATTTTCGAGTTTAGAAGTCTTATATGTCATTCGACTACCACGCACTCCGGCTTCAAGGTACAATTGTTTTCAATTATTTTAAAACGGATGAGCATCTAAATGTTTTAATTTCAAAGTTCATATGACTTTATTGCAATTATTGATATAATTATGAAAAGTTTCTTGCAGTTATTTATCTTTGGAATTTTTACAATTTCAATTTACTAAATTGTGAGTATTGCAAATAGTTTTAAACTTAGCCCCCGAATTTTTAGATAATTTAGAAATAACTTAGTCATATTTAGAAAGCCTTTTGACCATATTTCCTACGTTACTATAGAAACATGGTACGTCCTCGTACTCGATCAGACAATGTTGAGAATGCAAATACAATTCGAGCTCCGACTGGAAACCAACCGCAGAATATGACACAACCTCAGCCTACAGGTGGAGAGACTTTCATGAATGAGTTTTTAAGTGCTATGCAAGGATTTATCCAACAGCAAGCTCAAGCTCATTTCACAACACAAACCAACACTGCGACACCTAACGTCACACAACCATCCAATGTACAACCTAACATAGGACAACCTAATACTGTGTCGACCCAAGTTCCCACAAATAAAGTTGTTGAGCAGTTTCGTCGCTATGACCCGCCACGATTTAATGGTCGAGATGGACCGATGGTGGCAGAGGAGTGGTTAATTGAGTTGGATCGAATTTTCACCCACATTGATTGTACAGATGAGCAAAAGGTCGCATGTGCAGTGTTTCAACTCAAGGAGGATGCTAGACATTGGTGGAATCATTTATATCAGATATTGAGTCAAGCAGAATGTCAAATGTTATCATGGGACATATTCAGAGAAGTTGTGTTGGATAAGTATTTCCCTAGTTCTTTCCGTGAGAAGAAAGAGTCAGAATTCTTTGAGCTGAAACAGAGAAATATGACAATCGAAGAATATGAATGAAAATTCAACAGTTTGGCTAGGTATACGCCCCACTTGATTGACACAGAAGCAAAGATGATTGCAAGGTTTAGAAGAGGTTTGAGGGCAGATATCAAGGGAATTATGGCAGCCCAAGTTATCAATGAGTTTGGTGAGTTGGTTAAGCGAGCAGAAGAAGTAGCCACAGCTCTTGGAACAAACAATTTGACACCAAAACAGGTAGACAGTTCTAGTAAAAGGAGATGGGATAATCGTACTGGAGGTAATATGAATTTTCAGAATAAGAAGGGAAAGTTCAGTGAGGGAATCAACACTAGATTCAATACTGAAACATCAAGTAGAACTAGTACTGGGACATCATCCAAGCCTCAATGTTCAAATTGCGGTAAAAATCATAATGGACCTTGCATGTTGGGTTTGGGATGCTTTTACTGTCATGAGAAAGGACACTCTATTGGTCAATGTCCTCGACGGGGAAATAAAACGCCAATCACGAGGGAAAATAAGGCGCTAGAGAAAAGAGGGAATGCCCGATTCTTTGCTCTTTCACACCAGCAGTTATCAAAAGATAATGATACTATGACTGGTATGTTACCTATCTTTGGATCATCTGCTATTGTTTTATTTGATTCTGGAGCTTCACATTCATTCATATCTGCTAAGTTATGTGCTATTCCATATCAACCTTGCCAAGAAGAAGGTACGTGATGCTCAAGAAAGAGAAGACCCAAAGAAAAAGATTGTTAAGAAGATAGACCTAGTAATCGGTAGGTTGAGAGTTTCAGTATGATAGAAGTTTTTGATTGAGTCTATTTATTCATCATCGTGTTAATATAATCGATTTGTTCATTCTCTTTTGGAATCGATTTGTCCTCTTCATAATTGAATGAATTTCCCCTCAATAGCTTCGCATCAATTGAAATTCTCTATTTGTACCATTTGAAATTCTTCGATTATATCCGCTGGGATAATTTACAATCTTTTGAATGATACTTCTTTGATCATCAAGAATCAGTAATAGCATTTCCTTGACAGGCTATGTTGTCGTCCTTGTGAAAATATTTTTGCACGGTTTTTAGTTGCTAACCGTTGATTCCTTCATATCTTTGTCATATGCAAGAACCCTTCAAGTTTATAAGTTCTCTAAAAAGGCAATGTTTTTTTTTTTTTTGACATATGTAACCTAGTGTTATATCTCTTCCAATTTCTAGGCTTGTTAAAGAATTGTTAAGCAAGATAAGCCCTCACTCTGAGGCATTCGTTTATTCTATTCCCACTTATAGAACTCAAGTGTGGACCTCGGAATAGAGCAGAGAGTATATAGCAGTATTCCTTTTTGTCAAGGGTGGAGTAATAAGAGCTATTATTTCCTAGTAGGAAGTAGAATCAAAGTAAGTACCAAATAGTATTCTCTAAAGTTTAAGATGCGCGTTTTCAAGAAGATTTCTCAGATCGTTGCGTTTAGAGGTGATCTAAGGAATGTCGGCATGTAAGTTTCAAGCACGTAGTTAAAAGTCCAGACGTGCGATCGTTACGCCTGCAAGCGATGGTGACCACCAGCGGAAACCATGAAGTCAGACGACTGCTTAAAGGAAAAGAGACAATTGCGATGAGGAAGTTTAGAGTTAAGTTGCGTGAGAATTTAAGAAACGCATCGTGAGGTTCGTCCCAAGAAGACGAATAAGTCGAACCTCAGGAAGTAAAGATAAAGATAAAGCAAGTTTTCAACGTGATAGGACGTGCAAGGAACCCTCGAAGTAAGTGTCTGATTATTCAAGTTCGCTGAAGTTTCGCAAAGCTGCGATAAGTAAAGTCAGAAGCAAAAGGTAAAGCCAAGCAAAATAAAAGAAGGATGGACTCATCGAGACCACACGTCCAGTGCTCAAGAAGTAAGTTTAAGCAAATTTTTCTTTCATTCCATTTCACGAATAATTTCTAGAGATCCGCTCGAATGCAAGATAATAAAGAGATCGTGTTAAGCGATGTTAGAGAGAGATTTCACAAGGAAGAAAAGATAGAAAATGCTCAAAATCTAAAGAAGATAAGAAGAGGAGTCAAGATAGCCCAAGATCGCCACAAACCTTATGTCAACGTAAAAGAAAAAAAAAATGTAAGCATTGAAATTGGTGACAAGGTATTCTTGAAGATTACACCAATAAGAAGAGTGGTTAGATTTGGGAAGAAAGGTAAGTTGCAGCCACGTTATGTGGAATCGTTCGAGATTCTAGAGAAAATAGGCGAAGTTGCCTATCGCCTAGCACTACCTCCAGATTTGGCAAGTGTGCACCATGTATTCCATGTGTTGTTGTTTAGACAATTCGTGTTTGACCCTAGACATGTCATTTCATATGACACAGTACAAGTTTCCCAAGATATGGTGTATGAAGAAGTTACAATTGCTGTGATAGATAGAAGAGTTCATACACTTCAAAGCTCGAGGGATTTCCCTCAATAAAGGTGTAATGGAGTCGAAATGGACTCGAAGAGGACTTGGAAGAAAGAAGTTCATTATAGAGCTCGATATTCAAATGTAACTGAAATGTTAGGCTAATTTCGAGGACGAAATTTTTAAAAGTTGGGGAGATTGTGATACCCCGTCCCTTTTTCTAAATTATGAATTATAATTTTTGGAAAATTGTGTTGAAATTGAATATTAATCATGTGAGTATGTTTGTATTATGCCGTTGATTTAATGCAGGTTGTTCTACTTGAGCCGATACGTCACAGCACAGTGATGTTATACTGAGTGTATAACACAGATTGAATTTAATACTAAAGTGTCGAGTTATATGATAATGAATGAACGTTATTGCATTTAATTTTGTTTGCCAAAACCTTGAACACCCTAACGCTGAGTTGATCGGGGGTCTCGCTGCCCGGTCAGCGAGTCGGGGGTTCAGGGGGCGAAGCGCCCCGGTGGGGGCTAGGGGGCAACACCCCCTGCTTTTTCGGTATGTATTAAAGGTGTTTCAAAATCTAAGTCGTTTTAAAACGGAGTTAAAGATGTCCGGGAGTCAAAATGGAAGCGGGATTAAAGGGGGGCACGCCGCGCGCTCGCGGGGGGGTGCGCGCCCGCGGGGACGTGCGCGGTCGCGGGAGACTGCGCGCCCGCGGGGCTGCCGAGAGACGCGCGCCCGCGGGGGCTGCGCGCTCGCGGTGAGCCTGGGCCGAGAGCTCCCTCCCGCGGTCGCGGGAGGCGCGCGGTCGCGCGGGCTGGGCCGATTTTCCTACCTATAAATACCACACTTATTCATTTCATCTTCATTTTCTCCACTTCCATTTGGGCGATTTCCTCCATCTCTCTCTCAAGAAACTCTTCATCTTTTGGAGTAAATCCTTTCAACATCCACCATCAACAAAGGTAACCACTACACCTCTCCTTCATGGGGATTAAACACCCATTTCTTGTTGTTTTGGAAACTAGGGTTTGATAACCAAAAATTAGGGTTTCCACTTTTATTGATCCTCTTGCCTTGATATCTTAAACATATGGTTTATTTACCTCCTCGAGGCTATATGTGAAGTTATATCGAATTCCTATGGTTCATTGTTGCTAGAGTTTGGATTTTTGACATAATTACCCTTGAATTGTTGATAATTGTTTGGAGGTGTTGTGTTGGTTGTTTGGGGTTGATTTTCAAGTATGTTAGAGCTCTATGATGAAGGTGTTTGTGTTTGAAATGGTGAGTTTAAATGATTTAAATTGAGTTATGCTTTAGTGGTTTAAATGGATGCACGTAATGTGCTCGATTAAATGTTTCAAGGGGTTTTTAATGAGTATCTTGAGTCCAAAATCACGTTGTGAGTTTGTATATCCACATTTGTGTATATGGGTATGTTTAAAGACCTTAAAGCAAAGTATATCTTGAGTTGGTCAAATTATGATTTAATTACATAACTCGACATCTAAAATGAAAGAAAATTGAAAGGTGCTAGGTGACGTGTTGGGGCTCGAGGTGGATGACTTGTGCACGGCCAAGAAGTATTTCAAAGGTTGAGAAAGATTTGAAAGCGTCTCGTGAGGTGGGGTAACTCTAAACTGTGAACACGTGTAAGGTTATAGTTACTGTTGTGCTTTGATTGTATATGTATGAAGGGTCTTCGGACCAGTGAATGAAAGAGATCCTTCGGGGTCGACAAAGAGACCCTTCGGGGCAGAGATCCTTTGGATCGAACATAGACCTGTTAATGTCCTCCCTGGGGGGGTAGGATGTCTGCGGGCATCCCTACAGGGATAAAGATGTTCATTAACGGGGGCATCATGATGTTTGGGCCCTGCGGGGTTGAGACTAGTCTCCACAAAGTAAAGAAAAGTCCATATGTTATATTTTCACTTGTGCAATTAGCTATAACTGTTTGCAGTGTTCCCCACTGAGTATGTTGTTAAATACTCACCCCATTCATTCAATGAATTTCAGGTTGAGGAGTCGGAGCCCGAGTAGGAGCGTTGTGAACACAAGAGAGCCCCACAAGCTTGTGTTTAATTTTGCTTGCTCTTGAATATGCGTATTGTTAATATTATTACATTGTTCATCCTTTCTGCTTTATGATCAACGATTATTGGGGATGGGAATAGCCCGATCTTTTATAGTTATGCTATGTTTAACTTGTTACAACATGTCAATGATTTAAAGGCGGGTCGATTGACCTAGGAGCCTACGTCGTGCAAATGTATGTCGATGAATCCCTAAATTTTGTGATGGTTATGTTAGGGTGCTAGACGGGCGGGTCGTCTAAGACCTATGAGCCCGATAGGTTAGATGACTGTATGAATGATGTGGATGGGTTTATTCTATGCTTCCGTTAAATACGATGTTGGGCGACATGGTAGATTATGATAGGTGGCATGTTATAATTGTGGAAGGAAATTTTATATTCAGAATTATGATGTTATACCTCATTATCCTATTTAACCCTAGCTTCTGCTCAATTTATTATGAGAATGCAAATACATGTAAATGAATTATTGTTAAGTGACGTGGCCAAACAGAGTAGTTTGGGACGTTATAAGTATGCTGAGTGACGTGGCCAAACGGAGTAGTTTGGGGCGTTACAGTTTCCTTGTTTGTTATTTCTTTGGGTGACATGAAAATAGATTTATTTATTTATTTGTTTGTTTTAGAAAAGAAAGTCGGTGAAAAAAAAATACTTAAAATTCTTATTTTCGCATTATAAATCATTTAATTTCATATGATTGTTTTTTTTTAGATTAAGGTGTTACACTCCATCTCTTATCATATCACCAGATATGTGGATAAGTATATCTACTTATCAAAATTTATATTTTTTTAAATAAATAAAAAAAACAGATTCTGAAGAATAAAAACTGAGGATGGGTTATGATTGAATGAATTCACATGAATTAATTCATTGTAGAGAATCATAGTATCGTACCATAGTTTTAATAAATCAGAATCAAAACGAGTGTCTTGATGTTAAAGAGCATAATATTGATTTTAACATCAGGATGTCAAACATTGACTAATAGACACACATTCCAAGAGATTTCCTTAACAAGGAAAATCTCTCAAAATCCAAAGGTTTAGTAAAGATATCGGTAATTTGATTCTCTGTAGAAATGTATTCCAATTTGATGATATCTCATTCCACAAGCTCTCGGATAAAGTGATGTCTGATGTCAATGTGTTTGGTGGGTGAATGTTGGACTGGGTTCTTCAAAATTTCTATTGCACTGACATTGTCATACTGCAATGTCAAAGAAGGACTAGCCAGGCCATAATCAAGTACCATTTGATTTAATCACAATAGTTAAGAGCAACAACTAGCGGCAGCAACATACTCTGATTCAGCCGTGGAGAGTGAGATACAATTTTGTTTCTTACTCGACCAAGAAACCAGATTATCACCAAAATAAAAACACCCTCCGCTAGTGCTCTTCCGGTCCTTGACATCACCTGCCTAATCGGAATCACTAAATCCAACAAGATGAATGTTAGAACCCTTGGAATATTTAATACTAAACCCAATTGTGCCAGAAACATAGCGAATAATCATCTAATAGCTTTAAGATGAGATTCTTTAGGCTGAGATTGATATCTAGCACAAACACCAACACTAAACATAATGTAAGGACGACTAGCTGTTAAGTACAATAAACTCCCTATCATTCCTCTAGACATGGTAGAATCAACATTGCTACCAACATCGTCTCTGCTCAACTTTTCGAAAGATCCCATAGGCATCTTCATAAGTTTAGCATTTTCTAATCCGAAGCGCTTGACCAATCCTTTAGCATATTTGCTTTGAGAGATGAAGATCCCATTTTTATCTTGCTTGATTTGTAGACCAAGGAAATAGTTGAGCTCTCCAACCCTGCTCATTTCAAACGTGTTGTACATTGAGTCTACAAAATCTTTGAGCAGATTAGTACAAGTCGAATAAAAAATAATGTCATCAACATAGATTTGAGCTACAGTAATATGTTTTTGATTTTTCTTGATAAACAGTGTTTTATCAACTTGACCTCTTGCAAAACCAATTTGTAGCAAGAAATCGGTCAGTCTAGCATACCACGCTCTAGGGGCTTGTTTGAGACCATACAAAGCCTTTTTGAGCTTAAAACGTGCAAAGGTTTCTCATGACATTCAAACCCCTTAGGCTGTTCGACATATGTCTCTTCATTGAGATAACCATTCAAGAAAGCTCTTTTAACATCCATTTGATGTAAAGTAAAACCCAAATAACATGCAATTGCACATAAAAGAAGAATGGATTCAATCCTTGCAACAGGGGAAAAGGTCTCATCAAAGTCTACCCCTTCAACTTGGGTATAACCTTGAGCAACTAGACGAGCTTTGTTTCTGACAACATTGTCAGACTCGTCCATTTTATTTTTGAAAATCCATTTTGTCCCAATTACATTTTTGTCTTTGGGCGTGGAACTAGTTCCCAAACATTGTTTCTTATAAACTGGTTTAGTTCCTCATGTATAGCATTAATCCAAAAATTATCATTAAGGGCACCCTTAATGTTTTTTGGTTCAATGTTAGACAGAAAATAAGTGTTTAACATACAAACATTTAAATAAAACATGCATACCAGTTTTAACATTTCTTTGAATTCCTCTGAGTTCATGCTCCTAGTTTGAACTCCTTCAGATTGGTCACCAATGATTTGTGAATCTGGATGATTCTTCCTAATTTGTCTTGGAGGATCTCTTCTTAGTTCATCTTTGGCATTCACTAATTGGTCGTCTTCACTGTCTGAAGCGCATGTTGATGTTGGTGTTTTGACTGGAACTTCATCATTCTGTGGAAGATTGACTTTGACATTCCCTATGGATGTCTTGTTCTCAACATCAAGTCCAGTCTGATCACTTGACATTTCACTCGTGTCAAGAAGATCCATTACCTCATCTTCTTCAAATTTTGACGCAATACCTGTGTGATCATCAAACACAACATTAATTGATTATTGGACTATTTTTGTCTGAAGATTGAATACACGGTATGCCCGACTGTCAGATGCATATCCCAAGAAAATTCCCTTGTCGCTCTTAACATCAAATTTCCCAAATGGTCCCTGTCATTTAAGATGTAACATACACATCCAAAAATATGAAAATACTTCAAATTGGGCTTCTTGTTCTTCAGAAGTTCATATGGTGTCTCTGTCCTGCCGGGATGAAGAATCACTCTATTCCCAATGTGACATGCAGTGTTCACTGCTTCAGCCCACAGCTTCTTAGATAATTGTTGAGCTTGTAACATCGCTCTTGACATCTCCTAAAGAGTTTGATTTTTTCTTTCGACCACCCCATTTTGTTGAGGTGTCTTTGGTGCAGAAAACTCATGAATGATGCCTCTTTTTCCACAGAACTCTTCAAACATCGAGTTTTCAAATTTGAGCCCATGATCAGTTCTAATGCGCTTGATGTTGGACTCATGTTGTCTTGACACCATCCTGCAGAACTTCTTGAACATTCTGAATGCTTCAGATTTTTCTTGCAGAAATTCAACCCATGTGAACCTCGAAAAATCATCCACTATAACCAGAATGAACCTTTTACCACTCATGCTTTTGGTGTCAACTGAACCCATGATGTCCATGTGAATCAAATCGAACCATTTCATGGTTTGACAAGCTGAAGAATTTTTTTATGTGGAGATCTCACCTGTTTGCCCTTCTGACATGCACTGCAAACAATATCGAGATCGATCTTCACTAGTGGAATACCTCTAACAACATCAGCTTCAATTAACTTCTTCAAACTTTGAAAGCTAATATGACCAAGTTTTTGATGCACAAGTTGAGTGTCAATATTGACTGAAACATTGCATTTCTCATTCTTGTCAGCATGGTAGCAATTATCCAATGCCCGACTTCCGAACATAATGCACTTATTCTCGCTATCAAAAACTTCACATGTATTTTTGTTGAATCTGACATGCATACCGTCATCACATAGTTGACTAATGTTGATCAGATTTGTCGTTAGACCTTCGACATGAAGCACATTGCGTAACTTGGGAAAATTCTTAACATTCAAGGTTCCTTTTCCCACTATATTACCTTGTGCTCCTCCATCATAGCTCACTTTGTCTTTGCTTGTCATGGAATAGTCGTCGAGAAACTTTAGATTTCCTGTCATATGCCATGAACATCCACTATCAAAGTACCATGTACTAGCAATGTTGGCTTTCAGCGAAGTGTACACAACATTGTATGAAATTTTTCCTTCTTGGAACTTTTCTTCTTTTTGGAAGTTTTAGAAGAATTTTCCACGATGATCTTTCCTATTGCTATATCATCATGATATTTGAAGCAATACAGTTTGATATGTCCAGGCTTTTGACAATAATGACAGACATATTTCTTCTCCTTGGATTTTTCATTAATCTTTGGTTGACATTTCCGTCAACATTGACTAGAACATCCTTAGAGCTTTCTCCTTTGACAAACTTGATAGGGTTAGAGATAGACATTGATGAACTTGATGTATATCCCAAACCTGCTTTAATGGTTTGTCCCAATAATAGAACCTCGTTTATGGTAGACGTTCCTTGGTTGAGTTGTTGAAAGGTTTTTGAAGCAGCTTCTACTTTCTTTCTCAACTTATTCAGCTCAAGGTCACTTCTAGTGAGTCGAATTTCAAGGTCCAGAACCCTTTGCTTTAGAGTTTGGTTTTCTTCCATGAGAATCTCAAATTCCTTCGACTGTTCAGTCCATTGGACACACACTTCATCTACAACTTTGTGTAGTTGTTGTAGAGCTTCCCGGTGGTTAACATCGGACTGGTCTTCTTCTATCTGAGACACTTCAGCAGTGTTGCAAAATTCATCCAGCAAGGTCATTTCATACTAGTTAGTAGTATTTGGAGAAATGTTAGAAATTTCTTGTGTAACATTCTCCATAACATTGTTTGGAACATCTGCGGTAACATGATCAAGATTAACATTATAATCATAATCACCATCATCCAAGTCAGTTAGAGCGTCAATCATTCCGTCTAAGTCATCATTGACTTTCACAAATAATATTGTTTATTTTCCAACTTCTTCATCATCAGATTCGTCACTTAAAATGGCAGCACTATAATTTCTCCTCTGCTTCCTGTGAACAGTAGGACACTCATTGACATAGTGTCTAAAACTAGAACATTCCCTACATTGAATGGAGTCAATGTCCTTCACTGAATCATCTGGATATTTTGATGATTTTGTCGACCCAGACGAATTGAACTTATTGGTAAGTCGTGTAACACTCAAGGACTCATCTTCATTGATCTCCTGAATGGTCTCAACATCAAGTTGAACATCTGAACTTGATGTTACTGACTGAAGTGCAATTCCTTTGGAGGAGCTATTTGACTTCTGGCTTTCAAGATTCATCTCAAAAGTGAGTAGAATACTCACTGCTTCACTCAAACTCATGTTTGATACATTATGCGCTTCTTCAATGGCAGAGATTTTCATGTTGAATCTCTCTAGAAGTGTGTGAAGAAGCCTTCTTACCATATTCTCATTCGAGATCGGACATCCGAGAGCTGTAGACTCATTTGACACTTCACACAGTCGTCCAGTGTACATTGAAATAGTCTCATCTTCTAACATTCGCGGAGTTTTGAATTTGGAAGTGAGTAACCTGAGCTTTGTTTGTCGTACACTGGTTGACCCTTCACAATATTCATGTAGTATGTTACATGTTTGATACGTCGTGGTGCAATTGCACACCATTTTGAAGTACGGAACATCTACCGAAACAAAAATAGCATTGAGTGCTTGAGAGTTGAAGTTGGAGATAATTCGGTCATCATTAGTCCACTAGGTTTCTGGAGTAAGGATGAAAACTCCATTAGGTCCCTTCATCCTTGGAGGAGGTCGTTCTTCAATCACGACCAACCAAGCCCTCTCATCGATGAACTTGATATACATCTTCATGCGAGATTTCCACATAGTATAATTCTTGCCATTACTATCCAACACCGAAGGACGACACTGGTTAATCTGAATATTCATTTTCAGTGAGTCAGCAATCTAAGGATCAAATACTTAGTGTGTTAAGTACCGGCTCTGATACTACTTGTTGAAATTCATTGCCTCAAATACTAAAATTAGATACAGAATCGCAATGTCAAACTCAATGTTATAGATAGTTAATACTACTATCTTAACACAAACATGCAAGGAAATTAACGCAATAACACAAGTATAAATTTTAAATCACACACAACATGTATGTGATTGCCACAAGGCGAAATTATGCTTCTATGAGGCAACACAAATGTTTAGTTGATGATGTCAGACGCTGAGCTCTCGACCTATTAAACAAAATACACGAATCATATTCTAATTTTCAACTAAATCGAATTCAAAAGTACAAATTAACCTATCGTTAATTTGTAAACAAACTAGCAATGATTTCACAACCTTTTATCTATCCTAACTTGTACAACCTAGTCTCATGAATCGATTGAACAACAATGAACATAAAAAAAGAAGAAGAAGGAACGAAGAACGAAATCTATATGCTCAGTTTGTGACTCGAGATTGAAAAGCCCTTTACTTGAATAAGTCTTCAAGTGTGGATCATGCTTCTTTATAAGCCCTTCACTTGAATCGACTTAAGGTCCATGTCATCTCCATGAACGTGTGCTTTAAATAACTGCCATCCATTCACGTTTTTGTAGAAAAACCATCTTGAGTTGTGGCTGGTGAAAGTACTTCACGTTGCATACCATTTCTTTTAAATTTTCCTGCACGATGGACTTCAAAAAGAAACGGTTAAATAAAGATAACTAGAGACCTGAAGATTAGGAGATAGAGTTTTGACTCGTTCAAACTCTCCTATAAATAATATATTAATCATATATATATATCCGTTTATTTTAAATAAATAATTCATGGATATATTTATGATTTGATATATATAAGATAAAAACTAATGTATTAAAAAATAATAAATAAATAAATAAAACTAGAAAAGGACAATATTAATGACGACGAATCTCACAGACAATGGCGTAAGGAGTCGTCTGTATGACATTAAGTTCAACATTGAACATCAATGTCAGATAGCACTCAACAATATAAATATATGTACTGTGTGTGTATATATATATATATATGTGTATGTATGTATTATTTTATGTTAGTTAGTAAATAAATGAGATTGAAGAATTATGTCAGTATGTATGATTATGTATTGAGCATGCATTATAGATTAATCTCATGCATAGTTTAATTACATCATGTTATGCATTGTATTAATTTAAGATAAATAATTTATAGGCAAGGCGCGCAGGACTTAATCGGTTAATATCAAGGTCGAGGTCAAGGTGGGGTTTTACGTTGAATTTGTCCATGTTATCCTCTCTATATGTTTTACTGAATATATGTGATGTCACAACATAGCAAGAGCCTTTGGGCTATCACGCAGAGCTTTCGAGCTATGTATTAAGCATGCATTATAGATTAATCTCATGCATAGTTTAATTACATCATGCTATGCATTGTATTAATTTAAGATAAATAATTTATAGGCAAGGCGTGCAGGACTTATCGGTTAATATCAAGGTCGAGGTCAAGTTGGGGTTTTACGTTGAATTTGTCAATGTTATCCTCTATATATGTTTTATTGAATATATGTGATGTCACAGCATAGCAAGATCCTTCAAGCTATCACACAGAGCCTTTGGGCTACGTGCAGAGCCTACGGGCTATCACGCAGAGGTTTCGAGCTATCACGTAGAGCCTCTGGGCTACATGGTTTAGTCTACGGACTGAACACAAGTTACTATTGGCATATTATTATGTTTGATATATAGCTTGGATAATTGGACATTCCCCACTGAGTCAGTAGTACTCACCCCAAAAACTACTTATCTTTTCAGGTGTTGTCTTGGGTGATGCGTAGCGGGCAAGATATGATGATGGTCATGTGATCAAGCACGATTAAAAGATTTATTTTTTTTACTTTATTTTATGTAATAAATATCGAATAATGCTTTGAAACTTCCACTGTATTTCAAGTAAAATAATTTATTAATGAATAGCATGGATAATGTGCCTTTTTCTATTAAAAGTGAAATTGGGGTGTTACACTTAGTGATCGCCTTTGTGAACTTGAATCAAGAGTCAAACATCCTAGATAATCGACTTTTGTACTAAGTAATCCAATTAAACTAGCTCCTAGGGTATTCCTTAATTTGATTGTCTAACCCGTCCGTTCAATTGTTTGTTTGTTTTTATTTGTTTGTTTATTTAGTTCTTTATTAAACCAATTTTAATTTTGTCATCTAGATAACAAATAGGAGCCAATGTCATAGTTCATGCTAATTTAATTTCATTTTTTCCTGTGGATTCGACCTTCATTTCATCTGTGCTATATTTTACTTGTTCACTTGCAAGTTGATTCGAGTTTTAAATAAACTTCACATTAGCGGCGGCTTGCGATGGTTTGTGCATTGTGCTCGTAAATGATTTTAATGAAATAAATATATATTCTAAAATAGAATTATTAAACTATAAAACTTAATCATTGACGGCTCGCACGGTGCAATCGTCCGCACTTTTGTTCGAAGTAAATTTATACCATAAAATAAAATTAATAAATCATATAATTAAAGTGAATTATTTTAATTCTTTTTGTTAGAATTCGCTGCCTCAAATGCTGTGAAAACAAAATCACGTACAATGTTATACACAATATTGTAGTCAATGTTACTCACATTACCGATAATATTGTCACAAGAATTTATAAAACAGTTTTCACGAAAATATCTTTAAAACACAAGCATAAAATAGCTTGGGAAAAATGTCAATGTACAAAAATTAGAGTTGATGTTGAAGCTAGTGTTAAACACTATGCCTTCAACACACAGCGGAAATTTAAAGAACAATTTGCATGAAAATTAATTTTTAAATCACACACAACATGCATGTGATTGCCACATGGCGAAATTAAGCTACC
This sequence comes from Perilla frutescens, assembly GCA_026008535.1. Lineage (NCBI taxonomy): Eukaryota > Viridiplantae > Streptophyta > Magnoliopsida > Lamiales > Lamiaceae > Perilla > Perilla frutescens. The sequence continues at coordinate 37,808,101 of BRKX01000006.1, read as the reverse complement.
ACGAGCAAAAACAAAATAGTTGATGATGTCAGATGTTGTGCTCTCGACAAATCAACAAAAGTACATGAATCCTAATCTAGTCTACCACTAAATTGAATTCAAAACTTCAAATTAATCTACCAGTTAATTTGATTACAAACCAGCAATGATTCCTAATCCTAGATATCTTCTATCTAATCTAAATTGAACAACCTTTTCACATGAATTGGTTAAACAAAGAAAACATGAAAAGAGGAAGAAGAAATCAATAGAAATCAAGTTGCAAAGTTTGTGATTCGAGCTCTTGATCTTCTCACTCACAATGGTGATATCTTCTCTGCTCGAATGACCTCTTCAGATGTGAATCATGCTGCTTATATGCACTCTTCACTTGAATCGGTTGAATGCCATGTCATCTCTTCGAACGTGTGTTAAAATAACCGCCACCACTTTCATGGATTGAAGAGAAACCCCTCCTTGTTGTGGCTGGAAGAGTAACCCATGTTCTTCACCATTTTCTTATAGTTCCAGCAAGTCATTTTCTGAAAAAGAAAACGGTTAAATAAAAGATAACAAAAGACCTAAAAAAAAGGAGATAAGGTTTGACTTAATCAAACTCTATTTAAATATTAATATATCAATCATATATATCCATTTATTTGAAATATAAATTTCGTGGATATATATGATTTAAGATATATAAAATAAAAAATAATTTATTAAAAATAATAAATCATAAAATCTAGGAAAGAATAAGATTAGTCACGACGAATGTCACAGACAATGTCTTAGGGAGTCTGTATGACATTAAGTTCAACATAGAGTAGCAATGTCAGACAGCACTCAACAATCTCCCCCTTAATCTTAGCCTTTCTGCACAAAACATACAATCGATGTATTATGTACACTTAGAGTTGCAGCGGAAAAATGGATAATTATCCCATATACAAATCAATGTTGAATCAACATATAAACAAGATATATACAAGCATATATCAAAATATTACGATGAATTAACATCAAAACAGGACATGATCAAAACTGGTCAACATCCAAACAAGATATCCCATGATATCAAAACCAAGGATATGAATAAATCATATTCAAAAAACTAGGAAAGAATAGAGCTTAGAAGAACACACGTTAAGTGGTACATAAATGATGTTAACATCAACTCCAATATTGAGAAATGTTACGAAGTTGATGACAGCATCATTTCCAACAATAATCTCCCCCTTAAGCTTTATTCTTTCTGCACAAAATTCATAAGCAAAGATATTGCCTTAAAAACATATTTGGACAAAAACTTTAATAGACATATGCGAGCATATATCAAATACATTTTAAGATGAATCACACATCATCTTAAACACAAAGTCAGATGAATTAAAAAAAATAGATATCACATGAATATCAAAAGTAAAAATGTATATTGACATACACATCCCAAAAATGATGTTCATTACATCAGCAAAGTAAAAATGATGTTCAACACATCAGTAAAATAAAATAATGTTCAGCACATCAGCAAAATAATAGCGATGTTTAGCACATCATCAAACATCAGCAAAATAACAGCAATGTTTAGCACATCAGTAAAATAAAAGCGATGTTTTAGCACATCAGCAAAATAAAAGCGTTCAACGCTTACAAACCATAAATAGTTAAACTCTTTAAAACATCAACCAACATCAACAATCTACTATCCCTTTTTGTGTAGAAAGAAAGACTTTGAAGTCTCCCAGCACATCCACCATATCATTGTTCAGAGAATATGATGTTGTGAATTAGAACATCTCGGCAGTATTTACTTCAGTATCTGTTCTATTATTAATCAGGACATTAGTAATAGACGGAATAGATGCAAACAACTGAATCAATTAGGGTACCAATCTCCTCAACAATATCGTTGTCAACATTAACATGAACATTGGCTTCTGGTGGAATAAAATAGAGAGTGCAGTGACAAATATATGGTAGATCGACAGTTAGATCTCCCTTATCATAAACAAACATTGCATTTTACATGTCCTTGCATGAGCATTCAACATTAGGCACCATCTCCAAAGAGGTTTCTCCATAAATAAACATCCATATCATATTTTTTAAGGCTTAGCACTTCAATGAATTTCTCATATTTAATTGGTCATTGAGACACAATTTGAGACACATCATGGATCGCATGAGAATAAATTTTTTTGCCAAACGCCTTTAAATAAAATAGAGAAATTCTGAGGAATAGGTATTGCCTGTATTGAATGATTGAACACCGATTGCACTATCATGGTCAAAATGAGCTGAAAAGAAAAACTGAGCAACTGTTGATGTTGAAACTGGTGTGTCCTGGATAGAGATAACATCCGCTACAAAATTCAAATTTTGGATATTCATATAAGCTTTGTTCCTTTCACTGCATATTTTCTTAAAAAAAAGATCTTTTTCTCTTTTGATTTCTTCTCTCTAGTGATAGTCAGGACATCAGCTTCTTTAAACTTCTTCCAACTCGACGACAACATTGATTTCATGTAACCTCTTTTATATTGATATAATGCATGATACCCATCATCATTTTTCCTTCAGCAGGATACGTAACATTCAAAATTGGATCTGTGGGGTTTCTAGCATCTCTCAAATGGATAACATTTAGTGGCTTCAGATTCAAAAAGACTTGTTGTTGGAGACATCACTGAGTCTGACATTTTATCATCTTGCTTTCCTATAGACAAATATGGAGTATAAGACATAGTAAGTTCATCCATTTTAGCACCAACATGTTCAGTCATGGTATGATTTGAAGTGACAGCCGATGTTGAAGTTGATGATGGAGTTCCAACTGACTTCTCATACATGTCATTGAACATTGCAAATAACTCCTTTAGATCAGCCATTCTAACCCTGTAAAGCTTTTAGAGAAGAAACACTAGAGAAAATGAAGAGAAAACATAAGAGCTAATCAAGAAACGAGAAAAATTAAGAGCTACAAAAGAGTGTTAATGGGAAGAATTTTCTTAAACATTGGCTCATCATATCACCCTTCACATCAGCTGACTCCTTTATCCAACAAGAGGTAAAACTCGAGTATCACCTTTTTAGAATATATATCATTAATAATTCAAAAAGTACTATATCTTTTAAGGCCAGACACACACACAAGAAAAATAAACAAAAGCAAAACTATAAATTAAAAAGACAAACATGCAGTTTAATATAGCTATAAATTTCAGAAATACTAATTTCGGGAATAACATCTCAGTGAACATCAGTTGCAGCATAGTCCATAAATTTCATTCAATTTCGATGATGAATGAAAATGTCAATTTCTTACCTCTTTTTGAACAGAACACACTGTCATATTGAACACCATGTGTCTAGATAGAAATCGATCAAAAATGTATTACCTTACCACCATTTTACTTGAGTGCATCGTCACCGCGAATGCCGTGCCCTGAGTTACTAAGTGATAATCATACATTTTCAAGAGAGTGCACATGATCTGTAACATCCAAGCCTCACTCTTGTGCTCGTAGTTTTATATCAAGGCAAACTATTCATTATCATACGTTTATATCGTGGACATTTATCTAAAGAAAGACTGATCATTGAGACATTAAACACGATCAAAGTGCAAATGAAATGAATATCTAAGATTAAACAAAATGCAACATGCATATGAGAAAAAGAACACAAACAAATACAGATGTTGGACAGAACAGACACGACACAGAGTCCAACATCGACTATGCAGAGATTACATAATACAGAAACTAAGAGATTTCCATAAAGGATATAATCTCTAGAAAACAACATGGGCCTTTATAAAGATATCTTCATTCAATTTTTCAGATGATATATATCCAATGCGAATGATACCTTTGTTCATCAAATCTAGGATAAAGTGATGACATATGTCAATGTGTATAGTGCAAAAGTGTTGGACCAGGTTCTTTCACATTTCAATCGCACTTGCATTAACACAGAACAAGGTCAACACTCTGATTGACATCTCATAATTATTCACAACAAAGCAAGCATATCCAAATACATGAAAGTATTTGAAGTTTTGCTTTTTCTGTTTCAAATTCTCATTTCTTTTCCACAAAGAAAAACCATGTTTCCAATGTGATATGTAGTGACAACATCAGTACATAACACAGCTTTTTCAGTAACCTTTTGGACTACAACATCTCTTGTAGTGTCAGATCTTTTCCTTCTTTGTATAAACAACAGCACAATCATCATTCTTGAATTTCCTGTCATGGTTAGTTAAAATACAAGAAACACTAGTACAAAATTGAGAACTCAAGGTCAAGTAGAGTTTCTTGAAAACTTTAAATATTTAAAAAATTTCATGCAGGAAATCAACCTTAGAAACTCAGGAAAAATCATCAACTGCAACATGGAAAATATTTTTTTTATTCATGCTCTTAGTGACCAATATACATTGACAACCATGTGCCCAAAAAAAAACAATCATATGTGCTCATAATTCAGATTCAATTTACACAAATAGAATGCATGAGACAACACATAAAAATAATAAAATGCATATGAATGCCAAAAAAAATAAAATAAAAAATAAAATAAATGTTGGGTTCAGGATTTGTAACATTTGCCCCAACATCGACAAACCAAACACTACAGCACAAATGCATTGAGAGATTTCCGAAAGCTTGAAACTCTCTCAATATCAAGAGCTTTGCTCAAAATTCCAACTAATTTTTTTCAGTTGATACACATTCCAAATCAGATTTCCTCACCCATTTGAGATTCAAACTTTTACGTTTTCTAAGGATGTTGGATCTAATATTGGAAGACATTTTGGCCGATATTTTTCCAGCAGCATCATGCAATTTATAACAAAAAGGCTTAATGTGACCAGGAGAAAAACAATAATAACACACAAAATTCCCCTTTCCAATCTTAGGTTTATCAAGTTCATGAGAATTTGTGTGACATGAACCGCTGGCATTTCCTTTATCAAAAGAAGTATACTTAAAATCTTCATTCAAATCATTAGGAAATATTGTGGTAGAAGATTTAACTTGCCCAAGCCCGGATCTATCGATTTTATCAATAGACAATACCTTGGTGGGTGTAGAAGATCCTCTCTTCAACATCTCAAGAGATTAAGAAGTATTTTTGAGTTGTTCCTTGACTGAAATCAACTCATCATTTTTCCTTATGAGAATCACTTCCAAATTCGTCACTTGCTTCTTCATCTCTTCATTTTTCTTATTGAGTGACTCCACAACTTGGTTTTGTTTCATCCATTTGGAAAGAAGCTCATCATATGACACTTTTACTTCTTCTATAACATTTTCAGCTCCAAAGTTGTCATGTTGTAGTGAATCTGACTCACATAAACTAGAAGAATTTAAAAAGTTTGTATGATAATTTTCAGAGCTTTCATACCTGTCAAATGTTGTTCTAGATGTTGAAACATCATCCAGGCCAACATCAACATCAGAATCAGACTCATTGACTTTAGCAACAAGTGAGATAACGTGGTCATCTTTTTCTTTCGATTCTGGATCTCTTGATTCATCATAACTCAAATGATTGTTCAACCTCATCTTTTGTCTTTGCAATACGGCTTGATCGAAGATTCTCTTTGACTTTCTAGTTGGTTGAACATAGACTTTATCATTTATTTCCTTCTTGTTCACATTTTTCTTCACATTGATGTTGACATCAGTATCGGTTGGACAAGAATCTTCATTGGAGATTGCAGTTTGAGCGGACTAGAAAACATTACACAGTCAACTGATGGGGGTGGTGGTGGTTCAAATGTTGAAGACGATATTGCTCCTTGAACTACAAATTCTTTATGTCGTACGCCTATATATCCTTCAAAATGTTCTTAAAGAATATCCCATGCATGCTTGGTTGTAGTACACTTTGAGATCATTTTGAAACAAGGAACATCAACACAAACAAAAATAGCATTAAGAGCCTTAGAATGGAAGTTTGAAATGGTTTGTTCTTCAACACTCCATCGACTTTTAACCTTGTTGACGACTTCTTCAGCTTCATTTGTCTCTTTTGGAATAGACCATTCCTTCAAAGCTGTCATCCATGCACGTTCATCAATAGATTTGATGTACATACGCATTCGTGCCTTCCATAAGGCATAATTTGTTCCAAGAAAACTAAGAACTGGTGGATGACATTGAGAAATGGAAACATCCATCACAGTAAAAAAATCAACACAGTATATAAGCAACACCGGATCGAGTACTTAGTGTGTCAAGAACCTGGCTCTGATACCACTTGTTAGAATTTGTTGCCTCAAATACTATGAAAACAAAATCACATGCAAAGTTATACACAATATTGTAGTCAATGTTACTCACATTACCGACAACATTGTCACAGAAATTTATAAAACAGTTTGCACGAAAAATATCTTTAAAACACAAGCATAAACCAGCTTGTGAAAAATGTCAATGTGCAAAAATTAGAGTTGATGTTGAAGCTAGTGTTAAACACTATGCCTTCAACACGCAGCGAAAATTTAAAGAACAATTTGCACGAAAATTAATTTTGAATCACACACAACATGCATGTGATTGCCACAGGGCGAAATTAAGCTACCACGAGCAAAAATAAAATAGTTGATGATGTCAGACGTTGTGCTCTCAACAAATCAACAAAAGTACATAAATCATAATCTAGTCTACCACTAAATTGAATTCAAAACTTCAAATTAACCTACCAATTAATTTGATTACAAACCAGCAACGATTCCTAATCCTTGATATGTTCTATCTAATCTAAATTGAACAACCTTTTCACATGAATTGGTTGAAAAAAGAAAACACGAAAAGAGGAAGAAGAAATCAATAGAAATCAAGTTGCAAAGTTTGTGATTCGACCTCTTGATCTTCTCACTCACAGCGGTGATATCTTCTCTGCCCGAATGACCTCTTCAGATGTGAATCATGCTGCTTATATGCACTCTTCACTTGAATCGGTTGAAGGCCATGTCATCTCTTTGAATGTGTGTTGAAATAACCGCCACCACTTTCATGGATTGGAGAGAAACCGCTCCTTGTTGTGGCTGGAAGAGTAACCCACGTTCTTCACCATTTTCTTATAATTCCAGCAAGTCATTTTTTAAAAAAGAAAACGGTTAAATAAAAGATAACAAAAGACCTAAAAAAAGGAGATAATGTTTGACTTAATCAAACTCTATTTAAATAATAATATATCAATCATATATATCCATTTATTTGAAATATAAATTTCATGGATATATATATGATTTTAAGATATACAAAATAAAAATAATTTATTAAAAATAATAAATCCTAAAATCTAGGAAATGATAAGATTAGTCACGACGAATGTCACAGACAATGTCGTAGGGAGTCTGTATGACATTAAGTTCAACATAGAGTAGCAATGTCAGACAGCACTCAACACTTTTTATCCGACAACTTGTGTAGTGTACTCGTTCAACGTTAACGCGTGGGCTCATGCATAATTTTTTAAAATTAAATATAGACTCTAATTGAGATTAATTAATTAAGAGTTTTTGAAAAACAAAAACAAAATAATGATATGACATGCACATGCGCGCGACATGCGCCATCATTTTTTTTTATTTTTTTGGGTTTGGGGCGGGTTTTGGGGCCGGTTTGACCATTGTGGTCCGTTAGCCCGCCGGATAACAGGTTATCTATCAATATATAATGTGTGTACATTTAATTATAGAAAGTTTGAGTTAATTAATTTTTCGTTCTAACTAGTAGTTGAAAGATTTGATAGTATTTTGGGTCTTTTTTTTTATGTCGAGGGTAATCTGCAGCCATACCGTGGTGCGCACTGGGTAAATATTTAAATCATAATGATTGAAAGTATATTATATTACAATCTAACCATTTAATTATCAACATTGGATATCATTCTAGTAATCGACATCAATTCTTCTTTATCCACCCAAGTAAAATAGTAAATCGGAACTTATGCGACTGAATCAGCCCACTAATAAGAAAGCCACTTCTAAGATAGATGATGTACTCTAGTTTTATATCTCAATCTTATGTTCCACTATCGAATTTAATATTTTAAAAATGTTTATTACAAAAATAAAATTTATTATAATATAAGCAATCATAATTAACATTTAATATTAAAAATTAAAATTTTAAAAAATTATATACCCTAATTATGGAATAATCAACATTATAAATAAATTATATTAACTGAAAAATTAAAATTGATTACTAAAAAATAAATATAAATCCTAAATAATAATTATAAAATTAAACTAAAGAAAACAAAATTGAAATTGGAGAAAAGATAAATGAAACTTAATAAAAATCAAATTGAGACATCAAATCTGATAAAGAAAGTGGACTAGAAGATTTAAAAGGAATAGTTTATAATTGCACGTTCTATAATCTATTATTTTCAATCTCCATATGTGAGTACTTCATAACGATTTAACATAGCCGACTAAACTACACACACACACACATATATATATATATATGAAACTAATAGGCAACCCCTACTCCCTACTTCCTAGTGTTTTTTTAATATTCAAGACTTCTTTTTAATTTTGAAAATAGATTTATATTTTATTCCATAATTTGAAGATACAATGTGCTTACGTTGTTTGTTTTGGGCTGGGCCCTTACTTTTTAAATTTTTGAGTCCAATTTGGTGATTATCGTCAAACAAATCCCGCCTTAAACAAAATCCAAAAAATAAAAAATAAAAATAAAAATTCATTGACACTATTAACATTAAGGAGTCCAACGAGAGAGGATAATTTCTTAAAAAATAAAAATGTCACAAATTCACTTAGTTGAAACAATCTGGTTAAAATAACAATTCTGAGTAAGTATATAAACATTATATCGGACGGAAAAAAAGTATCACAATTATTTTATTGAAAAATATTATTTTAAATAAAAGGCGGTGTCAATTTTATAATTATTACTACATTTTTTATTAATAAAAAATATTAACTATATTATTAAAAATTGTCATCCGTGTTATAGACTTATGTACAACCATTGTATAGAAGAATTTACCCATTTGGTATTCCAAACGAGTAAAGGTGACGAAATTGACAATTTTTTAACTGTCAATTGGGTGATGTATAGTAATATTTAGTGCTGGACAGACCGATATTAGTCATTAATTAATTTTATTAAATTAATATTTTCAGCCAAAGATACCTTAATTCTCAAGCAGTTCAATCCAATCCACAGCTGATTTATACAGTGTGTCAACGACAGCTAGCGTTATAATTTACAAGCCACAGTCAAAGAACACAAAAGAAGCCCTTTGGCTGGCTGTGAGTTATATGAAAGCTATATTTATTGGAGTGCGCCCTTAAATAAAGAATACATATTTCCTTATCATAGTAAAGTAATAATGAATAATAAAAACTTAAAATTATCAGTTTAATATATATCTGAAATATGAGTAATCTATCACTCCAATATTTGAAAAATGAAAATTGTCAAATTAAGGCCTAAAAAAATTACGAATTTTAATTTCTTTCAAAAATTTAAGAAATTTTTCACTGAAAATTGATATAAACACAAAAACTTATATGAAATCGTCTAACGGATCATTATCTATTAGAACAGGTCAAACATTGTCAAAATTCACCCAAAACCACCCCAGACCCGCTCTCAAAACCTAGTCGTTTAGGCCCCCTCACCCTAAATCCATCTATTTCACCCCAAATAACATCGAGCGCAATGCAGAACCCACACATTAGTGTTGGGAACGCGTGAGATTGTACACTACACGAGACTTCAGATAAAAATTAATTTAATTTAAAAAATCAAATTAATTCAATTTAATTTTAGGATTTCCTAATTCCATTTTATGATATATATTTATTAAAAATATAATTGTTGAACGTAGTGCACGAGCGCACATGTTAGCGACAAATGAATGCACTGTGCGAGATGCCGGATAAAGTAATTGAATTAATTTAATTTAATTATAGGGTTTACTAATACTATTTTAGGATATATATTTTATTTCAAAGATATTAATTATTAAGTGTAGTGCACGAGCTATGCGTTAACGTCGGCCGAGTGCACTGCGTGAGACACGGAAAAAAATAGTTTTAATTCAAAAAATTATATCAATTCAATTTAATTTTAGAGTTCACGAATTCCATTTTATGATATATATTTATTGCAAAAAATTAATTATCGAGTGCAGTGCACGAGCTCTCACCTTAGTGTCGGGCGAGTGCACTGCACGAGAAATTGGATAAAAAATTAATTAAAAATTAAATATATATCTGTAAAAAAATAAAAATAAAAAGAAGAAGAAATTCAAAAATGAAATAAAAAAAACTAAAAGAAAAGGAAAAATGAGGGGGAAGACCACTGAAAAAAGAAAAATCAAGAAGACATTTAAAAAAAAATGACGAAAGCCACCTTTTTGGGACAAATAAGATCCGTGTAACATAAGAGATCCTTCAGACAGTCTCACAGGAAAGTCTCCCTAAGATAAAAATAATTAGCATATTAAAAGGAAATCAAAATATATTATTTTTGAGACTCTAGATTGACAATTTTCATATTTCAAGTCATCAATTCATAGTTTTCATTATTCATACCATATGTTAATAAATCATCCATCTTTGAAGTCCTGAATGAAGAATTATCCTAAATATTTATTCATCTGTCTCAATTATATAGTCAATTTTCTCCTCTCATGTATATTAAAAATATTTATGAAAATAAGATATTAAAGCTAAATTTCTAATATTGCCCTTAATTAAGATTTATACTTTCAAAAATTGAAGTGGTTAGTTTTTCTAACTTCTAAAACCTAACAATAGTGTATTTGTGCATTATTATAAATAATTAATACTACTTGTAGTAATAAAACTATATAATTAGGACACAAATAGGGATTATATAGTTAGAATGGATGAATATATTTAATAATTCCTCACATGATTATATACTTTACTTTATCAATAACAATAATAAAAACTCACGATATCAAAGAATCTAACAAGTTAAAATTCATCGACTAATCATATTAAATATGAGTATCGTGTGACGAATAAAACATTAGAGGGACTGTGATTGGTATGATAGAATGGAATTAGATATGAATGGAATGACAATTTTTATGATTGGTATGTTTACGGAATGAAATATCAATTTTTTTATTTTATATAATGAATATTTTATGTAATTTTAAATTTTCTTATAATTGAATAAAATGTAAGTAGTAACTAATAAATATCAACACATGCATTAATTTATTTTTTATATTTCTAAACCCCATTTTTCTTTTTTAGTATATGATTTTTTCTATTTTTTTAGCAAATTATAGTTTATTTATTTTATTGAATAACTTTATTCTAAAATATTTAATTAATCCATGTATAATAATTAGTATAAGATAATAAAAAAAATTACTTCATAGAAAACTACTTTAACATTTCAATTTTTCATTTGAATATATTAAATTATATCAAATACATAAATATTATATATTGTATTATAACTTATTTTTATGTTACATTTATTTCAGCATCACTTTCATTTTTCTTCAACAAAATTATAAAAGCTATCAAAATTTGATTTTAACATATATTTTAAATTATATTTTGAAAATAAATTAATAATAATAATAATAACAAATTATTTAATTTGATTTTGATTTATTTTTCTAAATATGATAAAATAATATTATAAGAAATGATTATGTATAAATATATCACATATTAATTTTTTTGGTCAATGGAAATAACTAAATTTGTAGGTGGATGGAATGTCTATTCTCCTTCTTTGGGAATAGGAATTTCATCGAGAATGGTAATTTTCGATTCTGAACCATACCAATCGTCGACATGAGAATGAATATAGAAGATGATCATTTTATTTCATTTCATTCCACCGTACCAATCAAAATTTCCAGAAAACAATAAGGTAAAGCACCGCGAAAGTGAGAGGGGTGCTTATCCAAATGATTCCAATCACCCCATTCCTACTGCTGGTTCATATATAAGCTAAACCTTCGCCTCTTTTTCTCATATTCCAACTTGAAATCACCAATTCAGCAAGCTTAAACCACAGTTTTCTCTCTCTTCTTCTCAGATTTTCTCTTGTGCATATTTGGAAGTCATAAACCAAAAATGTGTGGCGGTGCGATACTCGACGGACTCATTCCTCGGCGCCGTGCCTCCTCCACTGCCGCCGAGTTCTGGCCGGCCGCTTTCGCCTCTTCCGTTCAGAACGATGCTGCTCCTCTCAAAAGATCCAGATCCTCTTCAGGTGAGATCGGAATCATTCATCTTCATCATCGATCAATTCCTAATTAATTTCACTCGATTTATTTTCATCTTCAATTTTGGAAGACTTGCTGCTGAATTATCTGATTGATGAAATATATTCAGGCGTCGCGAACAATCTTCCGAAGAAGAAGAAGCAGAGGAAGAATCTGTACAGAGGAATACGGCAGCGGCCGTGGGGAAAATGGGCGGCGGAAATCCGCGATCCGCGAAAAGGCGTTCGCGTTTGGCTGGGCACGTACAACACTGCTGAAGAAGCTGCCCGCGCTTACGACAGAGAAGCGCGAAAAATCAGAGGGAAAAAAGCCAAAGTCAATTTCCCAAACGAGGACGATGAATACAGCTCTAATTACAATCCTAACCCTGGAAAATGCTATAATTTTGAGCATTACAACGAATTCGACCAGTTCGGATTGGGAACTTACGATGCTGAGTTCTACTCTGTGAATGATGCGGCTGAATCGAAGCCTGAGGTGAACCGAAATGGTGGTAATGATGCGGTGAATGGAATTGTGGCGGCGGCGGCGGAGAATGAAGTCCAGAAGCTGTCGGAGGAGCTTATGGCGTATGAGAACTACATGAAGTTCTATCAGATTCCGTATTATGAAGGGCAGTCGGACGCGCCGGTGAGTAATCCGCCGCCGGAGATGGTGGAGCTGTGGAGCTTCGATGAAGTTTCCGGTGAAGTCTAGGGTTGTGTAACGGAGTGGTGGAGTTTTGTGTTATTGTTTTCTTTCGTGAGGTTATTAATTATTAATTAATTGTGGATTAATCTGTAAGTCATGGAGTAATTTAGTTTCTTAATTATAGGTTTAGGTTTGTGATGAAATGTCGTTATATTTCTATTATTTGTCGAAAATATAATGTAATTGAATTTTCCTACCAAAGGTTGTAATTGTAAATTTTGTTTGTTTTTCTATGCAAAGCTAATTATTCGACCGAAAGGAGGGAGGGAGGGAGGGAGCGCGAGAGTTTTAAATTTTGCAAATTTTGTGTAGATTAAATCCCACAATTGATAACATGTCTGAAAAATGAAAATGTGTTTCAACTTTCAGGGGAAAAGAAAAGTAACATCGGATACGATATTCAATACATCAATCCAAATAGAATATACAGTACTACGAAAAACTTCGTTTTATCATTTATCGTAGATATGAGCTTATATTTAATTAGTATAATTAGAAAACAAATTAGCGGCGCGACATGGATAAGTAGGACTTTTTAGAAATGGATTTTACCTTGTCCTTTTCATTTTCTAGAGCTGCATCAGAGAATATTCATTCTTTTTTAGGAATTGTTTCTTAATAACTATAAATCAAGCTTTTTGGGAGGTAAACCTTCAATTATTGAACCCAAATATTCTTAATTTCAAATTACTTTAACTCCGACTGCATTAAGAAAAAAATGCACAACTAATAAGAAAGTACGTAGACTTAAAAATACTCCATTTGTCCCATTTATATAAACTTATTGTATTTTTCAATACGATTAAGAAAATTATTAAACTTCATAATATGCTCATATTTATTTATTTGGCAATGAATAAATACTTAATTTGAACATATTAAATAGGGGTATATGTTAGTAGATAAGATAAATATTTAAATAAACCACCCGATATATTGTGACATCTAAAATGGGAAACAAATCTATATGAATGTGACGGAGAGGGTAGATGGAAATTGAGTGATACTTATATGCTTATAAAAATGGCCAAATATATACTTATGTCATGAACTTAAAATAATATCAAAATATATCATGAACTTAAAATAATATTAAAATATGTCCTGAACTTTTACATTTTTTTAAATGTCCACAACATAAAAAGCCGTTACACATTTTTGCAAAAATGTTATATACTCTAATTTCTGGTTTTGAATTCCTGGCAAAACACTCTCGAATCCGGCAATTAAAATAATGTGGAAAAACATGTTACACTCTGATATTATATAATATTTGTCACGTTATTTTACACGGTAGATTCTTATAAACTTTATCAATAATCTGATACGGAAAACTGGATCAGTGGAGATTTTTGCAAAAGTACATATAAAATTTTGTGTATTTTTTTGAAAATTTCAAAGCTGATTATATGTTTGCAAAAGTACATATAAATATGTATTTGGTTTGAAACACATGACGGTCCTCCACCAACTGAAAAGGGAATAAAGTAATTAAAACTGGCATGAACGTTGAAGGCGCAATACCAATGGGCGCTGAAGGTTTTTGTAACTAGAGAAAAGGAATAAAATAATTAGAACTGGCTCACAGCTTTGGCGAGAAAATAAATAAAAAAAATTGTAACTCTTCTGAAATTTTAAGACTTATTCGTCAAAATTGTACGGATTTTCGACTTCTTTTTTAATTTAAAGTTTTTGGTCACTTCAATTATAATATTATGTTGGATTCTTTTTTTTTTTTTTTGAGGAAGTTGAATATTTATCTTTTAGTTTTTTTTTATTGGTTATATTTATGAGTTGAAGTGTACCGATGAAATATTTTGACTTTGCTATCTGAAGTTACTCACGAACTTGGAAATGATTAAATGAGATTCTCTAGTCTATTTTATCTAATATTTTATTTTCATTTTTATGTGTTCAATTTTTTGGTTTAGTTATATAATTTAGGATTTATTTTACCCGATTAGGATTATATTTATTTTTATAATTAATTTTTATTTTTTAGTTAATATAGTTGATTAATATGGTTGTTTATTCCATAATTATGGTATATAATTTTTTAATATTTTAATTTTTAGTAATAAATATTAATTATGATTGGTTATACTATAATTATAGAACCAAAATTCTACAATTAATTTCGTCTGGATCCGGGCTCCGTCGATCTACAAAACAAAGACACAATCGTGAAGCCGAAGGACCGTCAAGGGGTTGACGATCGAACGGACTCCGACACTCAAGTCAGAATCGGATTAATAAAGAAAACGGATGAATTGAAGAAATCGATTAAATTAAGTAAAGATTTTGAGTTGAAGAAGGTAATGCCATCTAGTTCTAATATGCTTCTGCCTTTTTTGTATATCCTTTGCCTAGACTTCATTTAACGATATATATAGAGAGCTTTCAACTCTTTTTCCGATATTTTGGGGATAACATTTATCCCTTTTAGGATTTTTGAAAGAGTCTTCCTCTTATTTGTAACGGGCTTTGACCTGGTCATCCAGTTTGAATTCTGCCAGACCTTGACTTCTGCCCTCAACCCCCTGACTTCGGCTATAGAGCCTTCGACCTTTCGACATCTCGACCTTGGGACCTTGAGACCTCGGGACCTCTTGACCTCTCGACCTCTCGATCTCGGACGAATATGAGCCTGGGTTCTGGGCCTTGATAAATAAGAGGCCTCTACAGTAGAGGTCAAAAGTTGAGGTTGGATGTGGGTGTTCGCCCCTCCCCCTTGGTTGTGATCATCAAGTCCTTTATAAGAAGGTTTCAACCGACTTCCCCTATTTTCGGGGTTAGTTTTATTGAGACCAGGTCCAACCTTATCCGTTTGAAAGGTTTAGACTGGGTCTTAACATATCTTTAACGGATACTTTGACCTGGTCTCTTTCAGGAGTCTGCTCAATTGTGGAATTTTCCTTTAGACTTCTGGACCTTGAGAAATAAGGTGTGGAACTCGAGAGGTGGACTTCGAGGTGTGGACCTCGAGAGGTGGACTTCAAGGTGTGAACCTCAAGATATTGATCATGAGATATTGTAGCGACCCGATTTTTTATATTTAAATTGCTACATATTTTTTTAATATTTTATTTATTTATGTGTGATATTAATGGATTAAGTCTAATAAGTCGCGCATGGTAAGTTTAATAAATAAAGAAGCATGAATTTATTTTATAGTATGACTATTTATGTCACGAGCATGCATGTAGTATTTTTTTCTTTTAATTGAGGTGCCTTATATTTTTTCCTTAGCCAAGTTATTTCTAGCCCATTTGAATTATTTGGAGCCCAAGTCTTTTCAAGCCCAATGTTGAGGCCCAGTCCTAAACATCTTATTCTTTCTTCTCCGCTACTCCACCGATTCGAAAGGGCATTTGGCAGTAACTTTTCTTTAAATTTGAAACTTAACCAACTCTATCATTTGTTGATAAGGATAACCATGAAGACCTCCTATCCTATTCAAACTCTAAACCTAATCTATCACTATAAATAGAGAGCTATTATCTCCATTACTTCTCACCCAAAATCAATATTCGAGACAGCTAGAAGAGAGAGAGATCGTGAGTTGAGTTTTCTTTGTAGTTCTTTCCAGGTATAATTCCTTTTTTATTTTCTCGCATGCACGAGTTCCATAGCACGTCGTTTGGTAGGTCGTCGTCGACATCGGAAGAGTGGGGACGACAGCCGTGCGGTTGCTGCTGTTGGTGTGATTAACGAGAGAAAAAAAAGAGGGAGAATATTGTGATGGCTTTGTTGTTCTTTCTAATCTTCTATTTTGGTGAATAGTCCAGTTTTATTTGGTGTTGGTGAGGAATAGGTTGTTGGTTGTGTTTGCCGTGAAGAAAGGTTGAGAGAGAGAGAGAGAGAGAGAGTTGTTTGGCAGATGTGTTGGGTTACTTGGGAAAGAAGATAGATAGATAATGGGCCATAATTTGGTTAATAGGTATGTTGGGCCGAAAAGGTGGTCCTTATGCCATTATTTATTTTGTTTTAGCAAGCATATCATACCAAAATTATATATATATATATATATATATATATATATGTGTGTGTGTGTGTGTGTGTGTGCATGCATAGTTACGTAAATTGGTTTGTAAATTTAACCAATACATTAGCTAATTTCTTTTAGCATTTTTTGTCATTCCTTGATACACACACACACACACACACACTCATGATAGCTTGGCATTAGTTGTTTTTGAGCATGCATCATACATTACCCTCATGCATAGTTTTATTACATCATGTTATGCATTGTATTAATTCAAGATAATTAATTATAGGGCGCGCAAGACTTAATCAGTTAATATCGAGGTCAAGGTGAAGGTGGGGTTTTACGTGATCTTATCCTGATTATTCTCTCTATATTTTATTATCGAGTATGTGATGACACAGGCATGGGTCTTCGGGCTAAACAAGCATGGGCCTCTGGGTTAAATGAATATGAGCCCCTGGGCTAAACAAGCATGGGCCTCCGGGCTAAAGATGAAAATGGGCCTCCGGGCTAAACAAGACAGGGCCTACGGGCTATATGGTTTGGTCTAAGGACTAAACACTTTTATTATTCTTACCTACTCGTTTAATTTTATATAGCTTGGATAATTGGACACTCCCCACTAAGTCAGTAGTACTCACCCCAAAATCTACTTATCTTTTCAGGTGTTGTCTCGGGTGATGCGTAGCGGGTAAGATGTGATGATGGTGGTCAAGTGGTCAAGCATAATTAAGGATTTAATTTATTTTTTACTTTATTTTATGTAATAAATGTCGAGTTATGCTTTGAAACTTCCGCTGTATTTCAAGAAAAATAATTTTTTAATGAAAAACATGGATAACGTGCATTTTTCTATTAAAGTGAAATTGGGGCGTTACAGATGTCGATCTTATTCGGTTCTTTAAACCTTCAAATGACCGTGGGCCTAGTTTTTGGGCCTATGCAGAAATATGGCCTCTACAGTTAGCTCCTCATTACTTAATTCTTGTATTTTCAAGGATTAGGTAATGAATTTTGGAGTTCTCTTTAATCGTTATTTCAATTTATCTCTACGTTTAGACTCTGAATTCTCATTTTGATTCAGACCAATGCCAGAAGACGAGTACTTAGAGGGATCCCAGGTTTGAAAATTTTCATTTCATGGGCTTTGGCCCTTAAAGTTGGTCCGAGGAAGCTCATGATTTTATCAAAGTAGACCTTGTGAAGCTCCAGACCTGAAGACAGGTCCTGGGGAAGCTTAAGAGGTCATGAGGGCAGACCTCATGGAGCTCCAGACCTGAAGGCAGGTCCTGATGAGCTTTAGAGGTCGTGAGAGTAGACCTCGAGGAGCTCCAGACCTAAAAGCAGGTCCTGAGGGAGCTGATGATGAAGTTCCAGACCTGAAGGCAGGTCTTAGGGGAGCTGATGAGGTCATGAGAGCAGAACTCGTGAAGCTCCAGACCTGAAGGCAGGTCCTGGGGGAGCTGATGAGGTCATGAGAGTAGACCTCGTGAAGCTCCAGACCTGAAGGCAGGTCCTGGGGGAGCTTTAGAGGTTGTAAGAGCAGACCTTGTGGAGCTCCAGATCTGAAGGTAGGTCTTGGAGAGCTTGAGAGGTCGTGAGGGCATACCTGAAATGATGTCAAGGTCTTGAAAGCAGACCTAAAAATAATTTGAGACTGTGAGAGCAGGCTTTGCAGAGCTCCAGACCTGATGACAGGTCCTGGGGGAGCTTTAGAGA
Source organism: Perilla frutescens (assembly GCA_026008535.1). Taxonomy (NCBI): domain Eukaryota; kingdom Viridiplantae; phylum Streptophyta; class Magnoliopsida; order Lamiales; family Lamiaceae; genus Perilla; species Perilla frutescens. The sequence continues at coordinate 37,789,434 of BRKX01000006.1, read as the reverse complement.
TTGTAAGAGCAGACCTTGTGGAGCTCCAGACCTGAAGGCAGGTCCTGAGGGAGCTTGAGAGGTCGTGAGGGCAGACCTGAAATGATGTCAAGGTCTTGAAAGCAGACCTAAAAAGAATTTGAGACCGTGAGAGCAGGCCTCGCAGAGCTCCAGGGGAGCTTGAGACTTTGAGAGCAAGCCTCTAGAGAGAGCTCCAGACTCGAAGGTGAGTTCGGAAGAGTTCGAGGCTATGAGAGCAAGCTTCTTATTTTGAACATAGTACTTCAATATGCAAGCTAAATAAGTCGATGCTTTGGGAGCCGATGTAAAGGCTTTGATGAAATCTGCAAACATTTACATTCACAATGGTAGAACCGAGTAGAATTTACAATTATTGATGCATAAGTATTGAATATCGAAACTCAAGAATCCTCATTCCTAAAAGCTTGTAACCACTTTGCAAAAATATGGAAGCATGACAGATGGCAAGCTGGAATATAAAGAGAGTACTAATACTCGACATAAAGTACGGTAACAATGATTTTTAGTTGATACTCTCCATTTTGTTACCAATTTCAAGGAAAGCAAATTGGGTTAATTGAATTGCAAAACAAGATAATTACACGAGGATTAGTAGTTCATTGTAACAATGTTTACCAGTCAAGTTAATAAGAAAAATTGGTTGAGGAATAGAATCCTCAGATTTACCAACTCGAGCTTAATAAAATTCAAACATAAATTAAGACAAATGAGCAGAATATCAAATAACTCAACCATTTTTCTCCATAAATGTAATGCAGTAGATATATGACATAAATTTAAGAACTCGTTCAGATTTAACATGCTTAGGGTGTAGATTAAGGGTTGCACATTTAACGTAGTCGAATCTCATGAGAGCAGGTAGTTGATAGAATTCAGACAGATTTAGCAGGAGCAGCAGAGGTAGCCTTAAATATTAGTCTAAATTATCAATTAAGAGCAGCTAAGCTCTTTTAGAACACATTTCAGCAGGTTGACCACAAGTGTTATTATTTCAGGTATTAGAGATTCAGCATATAGCATTCTTTAAATCCCTAAACACATGCAACAGACGAAACTAAGGGAACATAAATTCAAGTAAAAATAGAGCAACAAGCAAAGAGTGCTATGAAAGCGCCCAACTCAAGAGCAAGGGATCGCTTAAGAGCAGCTTGTCATTCCTTCCCAAGCAATTCTGCAAGGAAGACAACATCACAAGCCCATCTCTTTTGGGGAGGAGGGTAAGTGTGATCCCAACAATTCCTGTACAGCTCCTCTATACTCTAGAGCAAGCCCTCATGGAGTAGTCAGTTGATTTTTCCCAAGCAATCTGCACAGAAGGAAACACCAAAAATCCCATCCCTTCTGGAGAGGAAGGTGAGTGCTTTCCTAGCTCATATAAGCAATTAATCAGGTCCACACATAGATATGCCTTTTGAATGTTTTGTTGGATTAGTTCAGATTTAATTCAGATATGGAACATTCAAAGGATTGAGTACTAGCAATTTTAGCATTTAGATTCCTTTAGACTAACAAAACCTCTGTAGTAGGATAACAATAACTTATTTGAGCAATGCAGCCCCTCTGCCTTTAAACTTTACAGTAGAAGAAGGAATGTGGCAGACCGGAGGAGGCCGTAATAGCTGCATACATAGATTTAATATATGTATATAGTAACTGCAGTGCAGAATTAAAACTCAAACAATGCGCATCACAATATAGAGTAGGAGAATTTTTTAAAAAAAAACACCGAAGGGTGGTTATAGAGCAGTCGATATAGGAACCTCAAGCAGCTTTAGCAAGGTAGATAGCGTTATGATTGCACACATCTCCAGCAAGGGCTGTTTAGAGCCTCAAGTATAATAGAACAACTTAAAGATACTAGAAATCTTAGCATTAGCAGGGGATCGATGTGAGTCCAGCAGGTTTAGCAATTTTTAAACTTACAATTTATGCAATGCAGATTCATGCATTCACAATATCAAGAGACATGTCCCAAATACCAAAAGACACGTAGGTATGCTTAGATAGAGATAACATGAATTAGGGACTTAATTACATCCTAATCATGCCATAAACTATGCAAGAGGATTATAACATGCTTAATAAGCTCCTTCTCGGTCGAATTGAAATTGAATCAATTAAAGAACTTTCACGGCAGACTCGTGTAATTAAGATTGAACAATAGATTTAATTTTGATCAAGAAGCTCACGACCATATTTGATTTTTATCAAATAAATTCCTTCTCGACACCAACCAATAACCAAGTTGCAATGATTTTCAAAAACACAATGGGGAACTCAATTAAATTACAGCATGCTTAATTAAATCCCTCACGGCAGAATTTATCTTATCAATTAAGGTTCTTCATGGCAGAAACAATAAAACAAAGATACAGTTATAACAAAGAGCTTTGGTTTAATTAATCACTCCATCAAGGCTTAATTAGCATCAATATGCAGATAAAGCCCAGATTAAAATAATGAACAAACCACGAAATTACCTAATTTAATAAATTAGAACTTATCAAATTATGTAATAAGTGGCAGATCCTATGAGGACATGCAATAACACGAGATGAGAGGTCTGATAGAGGAACGAATGCCCTGTTTGAGCAACCCTTGTTCTGCGAAGGTCTGCTGCGGCACTTTCTTGCGTGGTTCAGAGACTTTCCACACATGGGCTCTATTTGCAAGCTTCTGGATTTTTAACCCTAGTACACACCTGCACTCCGCAAGCTAAAAGAACAGTATCTATTCTAGGGAGAAATATTGAAAGGCACCTGAAAATAGGAACACTCCACTTTTGATGTCGTTGAACACCCTATTCAGGGTCACATGGGTGCCACGACGATAGGGAACAGGCTCCACAGGGATCGCGAGCCCTAGCCGGTTGAGAGCTTTTCACCTTTGCGAGGGGAAACAGGTTCTGGTTAGAATCCTCTTCAAGTGAACACGGCCTCAATCGTCGTCACTAGTCGCCAGAGAATAAGTCGTTGCCTTGTAGTATCGATCGGAGCCCCATGGTGGGCGCCAAATTGTAGAACTAAAATTCTGTAATTAATTTCGTCTGGATCCGGGCTCCGTCGATCTATAAAAGAAAGAAAAAATCGTGAAGCCGAAGAACCGTCAAGGGGTTGACGATCGAACGGACTCCGACGATCAAGTCAGAATCGGATTAATAAAGAAAATGGATGAATTGAAGAAATCGATTAAATTAATTAAATATTTGAGTTGAAGAGGGTAATGCCATCTAGTTCTAGTATGCTTTTACTGTTTTTTGTATATCTTTTGCCTAGGCTTCATTTAACGATATATATATAGAGCTTTCAACTCCTTTTCTGATATTTTGGGGATAACATTTATCCTTTTTAGGGTTTTTGAAAGAGCCTTCCTCTTATTTGTAACGGGCTATGACCTGGTCATCCAGTTTGAATTCTACCAGACCTTGACTTCTGCCATCGACCCCTTGACTTCGGCTATAGAGCTTTCAACCTCTCGACCTCGAGACCTTGAAATCTCGAGACCTCGGGACCTTGGGACCTCTCGACCTCTAAATCTCGGACGAATATGGGCCTGGGTTCTAGGCCTTGATAAATAAGAGGCCTTTACAGTAGAGGTCAAAAGTTGAGGTTGGATATGGGTGTTCGTCCCTCCCCCTTGGTTGTGATCATCAAGTCCTTTATAAGAAGCTTTCAACCGACTTCCCCCATTTTCAGGGTTAGTTTTATTGAGACCAGGTCCAACCTTCTCCATTTGAAAGGTTTAGACTAGGTTTTAACATATCTTTAACGGATACTTTGATCTGGTCTCTTTTAGGAGTCTGCTCATTTGTGGACTTTTCCTTTAGACTTCTGGACCTTGAGAAATAAGGTGTCGACCTCAAGGTGTGGACCTCGAGAGGTGGACTTCTAGGTGTAGACCTCGAGAGGTGGACTTCGAGGTGTGAACCTCGAGACATTGATCACGAGATGTCGATCTTATTCGGTTCTTTAAACCTTCAAATGGCCATGGGCCTAGTTTTTGGGCCTATGGCCTCTACAATAATAAATTTTATTTTTGTAATAAGTATTTGTAAAATATTAAATTTAAAAGCTGGATATAAGTGTGAAATAGGAATGTGGACTAGAGGATCTCATCTTGCCCGTGATGAGAGTTATCGCAACATTTTATTTTTTTAGATTTTTTTTATAAAACATAATTGATTGTATTTTAAGATTTATATTCCCCTAACTGCGTAAGAAAACTAACAATAAAAAAAAATCGTAAAATACAATAGGCTTCATGTAGAATTTTTGGACTGTGAAAATTGGTTAAATGTTAGATTTGTAATTTTTTTGAAAGAATGAATATAATTTTTTGAAATACCCAATAATATTTTATTAATTTTCAAAAAATGAGTTATTTTTTAAAGACTATTCTCCGGTTAGACCATTTTTAGGTCAAATGGGCCGAGGTGGATAGCAATTTTTTAGAAAGAAGAAAGAAAAACCCTATATGTCAGTGCTAACATAAAAAAATTGGTTAACATTACTTTTTCACAAAACTTCAAATGATCGTACGTAATTTTCACTTTTTTTTTATCGAATTACACAAAAAATGACTTAAAAATATTTTTACAATCCTATATTTAAGATGTCATATGGATATGTTTGGATGAAGAAGTATGAACGAAAGATATAAAATATTCATTTTTTATACATATACAAACTCTCAAATGAAATTAATTTCTAAAATAATTTGTAACGCCCCAAAACCAAATTCAAGCACGGTCTTTTATTTTTAGGACCCAATTAATATAGGATGTCATTTTCTTCGAAAAAGGCCAAGCATTGAGTTTTTAAGCCTATTTACTATTAAATTTATCTACAACCCAATGATGGTGGGAACAAGATGAACAAAAATATTTGACGATTTTTACTCGTCGATACGAACCTATAAATTAATTTTATTCATTTGAAAGCTTATTGACTCTCCAATGTAATATATTTCATTCCAGACCTGAAAGCCCAACTATTAGCCCAAAGTTTCAGCCCAATTAATTTTAAACGATGCCCATTTTTTGGCCAAACTCAAAGCTTAACTAAATGAGATGTGTATCTATATATTATACCATCCTATGTTGAGAAAAGAAAAAAAAAGGTACCACAATTGAGGAGATATTTTCTCACCACTCATTTCATTTCTTTCTTTCTCCCAACCCTCGTCATTCTTCCCATTTTTGCTACCTCAAATCTTGAGCCAAAAATCATGAAATTTCAGCTGGAAGATCCTCTTGTAGAATGGAGTATGAGTGTACAAGAGATTTTCTTGAGTCAGTGCTAGAAAAAAGTAAAAAATGAAGCAAAATACAGCTTGGAGCTACTACCTCATCGTTGTTTGTTGATGCCATCTTATGAGGCCATTTCCAGCCAATTTCCCCGTCAGATCCGCCACAAATTTATGATGCTGGAAACCTCATATTATAGCTTATTGGTGGAATGAGATTTTTGGAGACCAAAAGTCACGAGTTCGAATCTCCTTAATACCACAGGTTGAGTGTGTGGGTAAGAAAAAATATTATTTAACTAAAAATCTTGGCTTATGATTCAAATTGGTGTTTTAGCCTAATGGACTAATTTTTGTATTATATTAAAGGTGTAAAGTTCGAACCTTGTTTGGAGAAATTTATTTCTTTCTTTTTATTATTATGCATGGATTTCTTAAACTATTTGGTTAAAGAACTGTATTTATTTGTATAGAAATTTATTGGTATGGTTCGCATAGTGGTTAGTATTCTATTCACTCTATAGCAGGCAGGGGTTCACACCCTCTTATCTACAAATTTAGTTTATGTTTTCTTCATTTCTATTTTTATTTTGCACAATTTTATTATCATATTCTAATTAAGTTTGAAAATTAGAAATCGAATGTGATTAATTAATTTTTTAGATTTTGCTATGGTCTTTTAAGCCCAATACTCAGTATTATAATTTTAAACCATATGTAGGAGCTGTTTAAATGTTTTGAAATGAGTTTGGGTTTATTTTATTTATCTTCAAAGGTTTGGGTCAGTTTCAAATTTTTAGAAACTATAGGAATGCATTTTTGAGAATTTGACATAAGTTTGAACTAAATTGTAAATATTTAAATAAGATTTTTATTTTTCTCAAATATTTCGAAAATGGGCTATTATAAATCAATTTTTTACTCTAATCATTGGATCCAAAAATAAATTGCATCGTTAGATTTCTCATTTTCTTCTTATACGAAAAATGTTCTCTTTTGTAAAAATCCGTCAAGAATCAAGTCTGATAGAGATGAAAATGCGTTTGAGTTGGTGTCGTTTCTGCACCAATGAATAGTAACTTTCACTGCTATTTTGCCAGTATTTCTAGCTGGATTTTGTCTCCAAGGTCTTCCAACCGATTGTAGGTTGATTTGAGGTGGTCGTGTGGCTTTGACCGCTCTTCAATTGGAGTTAAAATGAATTTTATTTGATTTTTGAAAGTTTACCTAAAACCATAAAATCTCTTCTATCGTTTCAAAAATATTTGCGCATCGTTATAGACCATGCTAGAGAGTCATGAGGTAGGATTATGGCCTTATGAGTCTTATGTTATGTACTATTATTTTAATTTGGGAGATTTGATTATTTATTTATGAAATTAAGGATCTCGTTATGACTTATAAGCTAGGATTATAGTTCGAGCACCAATCGTTATCGTATTACATTATTATTTTAGGATTCAATCTCTTGACCCTTTCTTACGTTGTAGTTTATGTTTAAGACATTAGTATGTGGCTAAGTTATGATCTTTGTACATAGGTATTTACCCGAGGCGACAACTAGAATGAGCAGTTGGTGATAAAGCTACAACTCTATTTAGCTGCAATTAAGTTCCTAACCCAAGAAGGCAACTTAAGATGAGCATGGTATTATTAGAGCTTCAACTATTATAGCTATAATAGTCTAGGGCACACTGCTTTCTAGTCATTTACATCTCTTTCAGGAATCAGAGGGTGGGTGATAGGTTAGGGGTTTACTTGACGAGGAATCGCTTTTAAACCTAAAATGAAACATTGAATAAGGAGACGCAGAGAGGAATCATGTAACATCCCGGATTTTTAGATAATGACTAGAGGATTCTTATTAATATTTAATTAGTTAAGGAAGAATTTTAAATAAGTTTTAAGTGAAGTCAGATGTCAGTCACGACTTTAGGGGTCAATTTTCGTGAAATCATCTTTTCGGAAATTTTGATCTTAACTTGTTATGGCCAATTTTGATCTTGTTAGAAAGGTTTTAACTCAAAGAGTGTGCCGGTCTTCTTAAAATTTTATTCTGAAATCATTTGAGTTCCTAGTGATGAAAAATGTATTTAAAGGATTTATGAACAGTAACTTTTGCGTGCGTTCGTGATTTGGAAAATTTATGGAATCTTCCTTGTTGATCTGAGTCTTATTCTGTCAGGCCTCTCTTATGGGAAATGACTCAAGAAATCCGTCCACATTCACGGATTTCCATTCTGAGGTCAATCGAACGCTCGGGAGCAAAATTTGTCAGTCTGAGTGAATAGTAAAAGTAATTCTGAAAAAGGAATCTTGGCTCGTCTTTCTTCTGACGACCTCTTCTTCATCTTAAGTTAGGTTGGTTCATTAGTATTCGAGCTAACGAGTCTTCCGGTATTTTCAGATTTCGTGTCTGAGGTCATTTGGACCTCGACATCGAATAAAGCAACTTTTAACCGAACCCGGGGTAACTTTTACAGTGTTTCTGCACAGTAATGGCTTTCTTTGGAAGCTAAAGATCCCCTTATAAATAAATCATCCCCCCCTTCATTTTCATACTAAACATTCACCATTCTTCACTTCTCAAATTCTAGAGAGTGGGAAAGTTCTGAGCCGAGAAAGTTCTATCGAAGCGAGGGACATTTTTCGTGAGTGTTCCTCTGAGATGACGAGCGGAGTGGCGTGGAAGGGATGCGGTGAGAGAAGGTGCTAGGGGCGCCGTTGGATTGTAGTAGGCGGCTCTGCCGCCATTGCAACTCAATGAGACGCCGAGCTAGCCACCTTCCTTCGACGCACCTGACTCCGTCCATTCTTGTTCGTCGGCCTCGAATCCTTTTCTTTCTTATCTTTCAAATTCCACATTTTATTTCCATTCTTCGCGTTCTTTGTGTTCTTCATGCTCTTATTATTATTCATTTATTTCCATTTAAATTTTAGTATTTCGATTCTTGTTAAATTCCGAGGCTTATAGCGTTTCTGTTTATATTCTCGTTATTACTCCTCATTGTTAGTCTCGTTTATTGTCATTGAAGTTCCGTTCAAGTTTCATATTTAGATTTCGTTGTTATTTCTAAATGTTTAAAGAGGATTGTCGTGTTATTCCGTTATTATGTCGAATTCTTTTTAAAGTTTAAAGCATGTTCATTTCTATGTTTTTACAAGTGTTAAGCCTTGTTTTTAAGTTTAAAACATCGAGGAAAGGGAGAGGCGACCGAGTAACACCTCAACCAAATCATCGAAGGAAAAATTTCAAAGTCCGTGGGAGTGCACGGACCGTGCAGGAAGGAAACCCTTTTGTACGGCCCATGTAACACTCTCGGCCCCAATTTCTAAAGGGCTTGCACGGCCCGTGCAAGGGTCTACAGGGACCGTGCAAGGCTTGTACGGCCTGTGTTGGAAATCTGGGCATTTTATTTCTCGCCTCATTAATTAGCACAGCCCTTGCAAGGCTTCTGCCGCCATGTTTTGTCTCAAATCATGTTCTAAACTTGAGTCTTTTAAACCCTCGTATTTTCTAAATGTTCTAAAGTCGTACAATCTATGTTTAAGTCCTAGTTAAGGGTGGTTTAGTTGGATATTGGTTAATTTCGTATTAGTTGTTAGAAATCATCGAAGGAGGCTGCTAAGTCGATGATTCAACTTTTGTAGGAGGAAGTGAGCCCTGTTGAAACCCAAAGAAGGATCATCAACTCGTTGCTTCATCTTCTGCTCAGTGATCGAGGTGGCTAAATCTATACGCATCTAAAAGTTTGAGCTAATAAGCTTTAGAAGCATGTTAGGGCAAATGAGATATCCAATAAAATGTTTTGCTCTGCCTGATTGATCTCTGTACAAGGAAGAAAGGAAAGGAAGATATTATATGTTAAATGAGCTCTCAAGCATGTTTAGAAATGCTAGAAATATTTAACTGTTGTTTATGCTTAGCATGAGATATTTAGAATTACCATTAGTTGCAATTACGTGTTTATGTACATTCATTTCCTTGTATTTGAATGTTGATATTTTGCTAAGGCTCGTATAGTTAAGGATTGCCTTCTAGGGTAGTGATAAATCCCTTATAGGCCGAGATCATGCTAAAGTAAAGGATTATCCCCTAGACGTTGCTCTAGGTTTGGTTTGCTAGCAAGGTTAAGGAAGGAATGAATTTAGCATTTTGCTTAAGCAGAAATTGAGCTCAGAGGACTCGTGATCTTTGATCATTAAGTGAGTCACTGCTGGGATTATCCCTCACAAACTCGTAAGCATATTTGAGGTAACCCCTCTTGTGTCCTAAGGCATGCCTAAGGGTATAGTTGACATCAGATTTGAGCCATGATAGGCCCAAAAGAAAAGAAAAAGGTTTTACGGATATGGAGAAGGCTTTTGCGTTTTACTCTCCATATACCGTCAGTTAATTTGGATATCTTTGAAGTTTATTAAAGTGTTTTCGTTAAAACCCACTGAGTACATTAGTGCTCATGCCCTTTTTTTTCAAATATTTTTAAGTTGAGATGCTGAGGATGTTGGTGGCTGTGGATGTGGGTTGGCTGCCAAGATTGTTTTGCTATTATATAAGTTTCTTTTGAAACTGCTACTCTGATACACTCCTTATAATTCCTAAGTTTTACTATGCTTATCGAGATTTTATGAATATTCTCCGAGACATGATAATCTATATATAATTCGATGCATATTAAGTTATATTCCCGCTTCTTGAGTATATTTTCATTTCGCCTATGAAGAGGCTCATTCATGTTGGTATTTGTTTATCCACTTTGACCTATGAATGGGTCTATGATTGTTGGTATATGATTAGTTAGCCCTTTTTATTTCGTCAAGTATGATTCCTTTTTAATCAAGTAATCTCGACCATTATCGTCTATCGTTCGAAAGTATATCTTTATTCGTAAACCTTCTTTGTTAATCTTCCGTTTTGTAATAATCCCTTAATTAACACTCTGTCTCCATTCGTTAATTTCTCTCTCGGGACCGGGCTGTTACAAATCTGATCTCCATAACTGGGTGACTTAACACGCATGAAAATAGGCATGCCCATGATCAAATAGTTTTATATTTAAACTAAATTCTAGTTCAAATACCGGAACCTTTATTATTTGATATTTTCTTTAGTGTTATTTTGCAGATTTATTTTCAGTTAAGGTGACAACACAACCAACCCCTTTTGTGATTGGTTACTCAAATGTAAAATTACAACAGCTCTCGGTGGGATCGACCGGTACTCATGAGCTATCTACGCTCGTTGTGGGCACAGGAGTTACAAATTTATTTTGAGCGCGAAACGACAACGCGTCAACATGATAGGTAAAATGAAAAATCCAATTAAATATTTTTATGCTCTGCCTGATTAGTCTCTGTACAAGAAAATTATTATGCTATGGATATGATAATGTGAATTGTTATTGAGCTCTTGAGCATGTCATATAATGAATGCTAGCATGATGTGATATCATATAGTTGATTGCTATGATCATAAGTTAACTTTGGTATTGATATTGTTGATGAGGAAATGTTATTCAAATGAATGATGTCTTGTAGGTTGATCATACCCCTTATAGGCAATGAGGCTATGGTATTGATCGAGGAATTAGACCTAGATGATTCGTTATAGGTTATGATCCAGGCTAACAGGATTGAATGTTGAGGATTTAATGTTGAGAATTGAATGTTGAGATTCAATTATTGGTAAGCAGGATATTGAGCTCAAGGAACAGTGTTATTACATTATCATGTTGTGACCTTCGAGTCACTAAAGATGAATCATATCTATGGATCTATGGAGAGTCACTGCTTGGTAATTCCTTCGCATACTCATATCTATGGGTTATAACCTTCGGGTTACCAGGTTGTGGTCTTTTGATCACTACGGAGTCACTGTTGGATAATGCTCTCGCATACTCGGAGTCACTGCTGGGTAACCTCCTCGCATACTCAGTGGGATATTTGAGGTAACCTCTCTCTTATCCTAAGGCATGCCTCTATGGGGTGCAGTAGACATCAGGTTTGAGCCAGGATAGCCCAGAGAAATTAAAATGATTTTGCAGATATGGGAAGGGCTTTCGCGTTTGCTTCCCATATGCTGCCAAGATGATGTTGGATATTTCTAAAGTTTTTAAGAGCTTTCTTATAAAACCCCACTAAGTGCATTAGTATTCACGCCCTATTTTTTGAATGTTTTTCAGGTTGAGATAGAGAGGTTGATGGTGGCTGTGAAAGTGGATTGGCTGCTGAGATCGTGTTTTACTACTTTACCGTTATTCCCACTATGTTTCTTGCTACTCTGATGACTTATGGTATTTCATAGTTATGTTTATACCTATGATTCCGCTACTCTAATTATGAACATCTGTTAACTTCATAGTTAACATGTCCTATATGCTTAACTATATAATTAATCCAAGGGAAAGTTCTGCCTTTTGCTATGTATAATTGTTTATTCGACTTTCACCTAAAATGATGCTTTACTTGTTAAGCATGTTGATTTTGCTTATTTTCAATTGACCTGTAGCAATTCTTAAGTTGTCTTCTTGCTTTGGTCATATGAATGGGACATGGTATAATTTATTGCCTCTGACCTATTGATGGGTCTTAGTTGTTATAACCTATAAAGAGGTCTTGTTTATTTGAAAAGTTAAACTCTTATTTATTAACTATTGGATTCTGTTTAAGTTTTGACTGGCCTATGAATATGCATTTATTTGACTCGATTGAATCATTTGATTTCTTTGATACATTGAAAAACGTAGATTCATTTTAGTTATAAGGTTATGTCACCTAAATTTTTGAGGCGCTAACTTAATTCGATTCTAGAAACACCCCTGTATTTTCAATTAAATTACCTTTTTTCCTTCTATTTTTCCACATAACAACCCCGTCCTAATTCTCAGGACCGGGCTACTACAGATGGTATCAGAGTAGGCTTGCAACTCTGTAGGTCCGTCTCTTCTTGAAATGATCGATTCAATTTTTATGTGAATTTTGAATTGTTCTATGGTATTAATTAACAACCCAACAGCTCACCATCACTCTCACATCTTCAACAAAAATTAAGGTATGATAAAGTTAAAGTATTTTGATTATATTTGGTATAACTTTTGAAGTACAAGATGAGGAAAAAAAAATTGAGCAAGGCAAGGATAGTCGATCTTTCTTAAAAAGAAAATCGAAGGTTATTTCCTTTTTATTAAAGAAATTTTTGGTTACCAAAGTTTAAGGTGGAACTTATTGAAGCAAGTTCTATGTTAATCATTTTGAAAATAATTTTGAGTCATTATGGACTCGAGCAGACAACACATCTTTTCAAAATATTATTTTCTACAGATACTCAAAATATTTCAGTCATTTTGGATCGACAAAAATTTTGGGTAAGTTATAAAGTTTGAAAGTTGATTTAAAAACTTTCTCGGTGATATAGGAAAATCCGTAACTATTGTTCCCACAAAAAATTATGAATATATGGGCATTTTTCATTCAACATGCCCAAATTAAATATATATATATATATATATATATATATATAAGCTAGCATAATTTGAAGAAAAATATAAATTAATGAATTAATTGAAATCACATTATCATAAATTAATTCACTATAAATACAATCCGGAAAATACTTCATTTCTTATGTATGTATGTATGAAATTATACTATATGAATTCCGAGAATGAAAGTCTATATATTCTAATAAATATATTATATTAAATAAATTATTTATGATATAGGTATAACGTTTATTATAGATTATTAACGTCTATAATTAATCAATTTAATAGAGACCATAATTATATATATATATATATATATATATATATATATATATAAAATCATAATTATAGTCAATTCTATGTTGTTATTTTCAATTGTAGTGATTTAATGTTTTAATGCATGATAAATATAATGACAATTTATGTATCCTTAAAATTATTATAAGAAAATATTTTATTTTTTTATTACTGTTATGTATATATATTTATTTTTTGTCAAATTATTTACCTTCGAGGGGGCTAATTGGGTCAAATTCAATAGTCCAAGGGACTAACTGAGCCGAATTCAATAGTTCAAGAGGCTAATTGGGACCAAATTTAGTTTAAGGGTCAGGGTGCTCATTGGGAAATAGTTTAGGGGCCAAACTGCACCTTATCCCTGTTAATTAATTGATACTTTTTTGTATTTAATTAGTTAAATCAAATATTCAATCAAAATGTTTAATGGAATTAATTGGGTTAAAGTCTAATTCAAAATATGGATTAAATTAATTGGATTAATTTAATAGATAAATAAATTTAATTAGATTAATTTATATTGTGTAAAATGTTAATTCTATTTTAAGGAATTAATATTGGATTGAGAATCTCTACTACTAAAAGAATAAAGTGGTATTTAATATGATTAAATATGTCGTTAATGTGATTAAAAGCGGAAATCAATAACTAGTTCAATTGGTACGATTGTGGTCGTTTGAATATATGATAATGTGATGATTCACATTATTCTATTTATCCATAATATTCACTTGTTCTCAATTTACACTATTGCATATTTTTCCATATATCGATTACTAGTGAAATCGAGATATGAGATATATTATAATCATATGTATTTAAAAGATGAGATACATTTGGATCTCTATAAGTAGACGAGTAATTGATTGACACACACACGTCATCAATTGGATTGTGAAAAAAGGGGCGGGGGGTGTGTGTGTGTACTGTGTAGGGGTGGTTCTGGTGTAAACCACCTCCACTGTGTAAATTATAAATCAGTCTCTCACCACACATCCTTCAAAATCCAATGGTCTAGATTTGTTCAAATGACGGTGATATTATTGTAAATAAGAGGAACTTTAAAAAATCCGGTGACATTTTGCTAATTTTCGCGTCTAGGTCAAAATTTAAAAAATAAAGAAAAATAGTGGACTTTCAGAACACGGGCTAACGAAGACATATTCATATGCTGATGAACACATAATTATATGTTAACGAAGCAATATCACTTTATTCACAACACCTAAATTTAAACACAAAATTGATTTTGTTAAAAAAATAATTAAATGGTGAGTTTTATATGATTGAAAATCTAGTCAAGCCTTTCAACAAAAAATAATTTCAAAAACATATGAATCATGGACAAATTTATAGTTGTTTGATTGAAGGTTGTTAGTTGTATTATTTGGCTTCAATCAACAACATTATTACTTTTGTTAGCATTGCGTATTATTTTCTTTAGCATTACATAATACTTATGTTAGCGTACGACAGTGCTAACAGTAGCAAATGGTAAAATTCAATAAAATTAAATTGTTGAACTCTAAAATTGATGTGATAGCAATATAACTAATCATGATGCTAGCGAATCATCTATCGTATGTTAACGAATCATGCTTAATTGAGATGGATGTTATACATTAATAATACACATGCAATATTAAACACATATGATTCTATTACCAGATATAATTATACTACATTAGCATTATTATAATATTTTAGTTATCATATGTCAATGCTAACGTTAGCAATGCATTAACATTCTTATATAAAAAATATCTTAATGTATTAATGTATTGTTCATTGTGAATATAATTGATACTAGTGAAATATTTGTTATATGCTAATGAAACACATCATAATTGGGATTAAATAAACATTTATAGCAATATAATTGATGTCAGTGAAGCATATATAAATTCAGATGTAATAAACATTTACAATAATATAATCGATGCTAATGAAATATTGACATATGCTAGGGAAGCATTTGTCATATGCTAATGAAATATTTTTTATATGCTAACAAAGCATACCTAATTACAATTAGAAAAATCTTTATCACAATATAACTGATGTTGATGAAACATTTGGCATATGCTAATGAAAATATGTTGTATGCTAACGAAGTATTCTGAGCTTGAATACACGTGAAAAATGAAACTTTTGTATTTTTCATCCATATTTTTCTAGATAAACATATGTTTCACTGATTTTAAATGAAAGATGATTAAAAGACCTTTAATTTGATATGTTATTTGCGTTAATCCGATGAAAAACGAGCAAGTTATGATCGTTTGAAGTTTTAAAGATTTTTTAGATGCTGAGTCAGCATGACAGCTTTTTTCAACAAGCGAACGAAAATACCCCCATATACTAAAAAAAGTCATGAAAATTACAAAACTGCCACTGAATTTTTCTCCAAATCTTGACCGTGTATTTTTTTAGATGGATGGTGGGAGATTGGTCTACAGTTTACACAATGGATTGGTTTACATTTGATCAAATCTCTATATATACACACACACACATAGAATTTGATTCAAATGAGGACTCATCTTTGTGTGAGAATTAGGAACTATTTACATCCATTAGATCTAATAAATTTAAGGGTTGTGATTAAAAATGAGATTTATGTTTTTTTTTAAATCTAAAGTTTTTCTCAATCGGTGGATAGGTAATATAGTTACTTTTCATATTCTATCCCATAAAAATAGAAACTGCCATACCAATTTTATTTTTGTATCCTTATTTTTCTCACCCACTTACACACATGATTATCTATATTATTGTCTATATATTTTCATTCTTTGTTAAAGATTATTCATTTTTTTCGATTATTTATTTTTGTAATGTCAAATTTATTTTTTCCTTTTTATTATATATTAAAGATTGGTGTGTAGTCCATTTTCATCTTTTATTGATTTTGTTTTATTTTCTGTTATTGAAAGATGTTTTAACAATTCGATCAAATCTACGAGCTTACGTTCCATAACACTGCTCATCTAATACAAATCAACTATTTCTCCATATATTTATTTAGCTGTATGTGAAATTCATGAATTTATTTGTGTATTTTATTTGTTGATCATTCTGAAATCATATGGGAATGACATGAGTTTATTTTTAAATTTAGATACAATGCAACAACATTGTACTATGTAAACACTATTTTTATTTTAAATGAGCAGTGCCGTATTTATAATTTAGCATTTTTTTGGAGAAGCACAACTAATGATTGTATGATTAATAAATATTGTATTGATGAATACAAAACAACAATTTGATTAGAATGTAGCGACATATCATGCATAAGAAAGCAATTATTTGATGTAACACAACATAAACATTTTATTTGAACGGATAGCAACTATATTGCACTATGTAAGCATTATTTGTACTTTAAATAAGCAATGTTGTATTTTTATTTTAACAAATTTATTTGAACAGACAGTAATTATATTTCACTATGTAAGCAATATTATTTTTATTTTAAATTAGCAATGATCTTTATAATATATAAAGTGGTATATTGTTCGATTATTAGTGAATAAATTATGAAACAACAATTCTTATTCATTTAGAAATTATTTATTATTTCCTTAGCAATGAATTGTTAATAAATTTTTTATTCAATTAATATTACTTTGCAGAGACAAACTTTTACTTATCAAGTAATGCTTTGTTTAAGAAGTACGAGTAGCAAATAATGATGATGAGAACATATACTTTGTTAATTTAGCACCAATTAATCTCATATCAAACAACAATAACAAACATTTGAAGCAGGGAACTTCACTAATAACTACTAATTCGAAATATATGATTTTCAAATGAAGCATTGATGTGTCTTATACAAAGCAACAATATCAAACACGTTAAGCAATAAAATTCTTTAGTTACTATAAATTCGAAAACCACTTTAAAATACTAGAACAAAACACCAAAAAAAAAACCCAAAAGAATTTTCTTCCAAAAAGCAATTAATTTTCTCATATTATTTTAACAAGAATCATCAATCCTACAAAATCCCCAATGAATGTGATTCATCAATCAACTAAAAAAACTACGGATACTTATCAATTGTCATTACCATGCGAAAAACAGCACTCATTCTTCAATAGAAAAAAAAAAATACCCAAAAACACGAAATATAAACAATAATAGGGTTGAAATTGACGTTTATTTTGTTGGGTTTGTTATAGAAGCAACAATAACAATAAGTCAATTTCTTCTTGGATTGAATTGAAGTCAATTTCTTGTTTATTTGATTTGGATTGAACAAATGCAATAAAAAAATTTGAGATTTTATTTATTAATTAGTACCTTTTTTGGTTTAGTGATTGTGCAATTTATAGTTAGTTAAAATAGTTTAAATCTCAAATTAGGGAAGGAATCGTGCATCCCTAAAATAACGGAATTAAATTATATCTCAACAAACATTAAACTAAAATAATAATATTATGGAGTATTTTTTGTTAAATTAAATCTCAACCATTAATTTACACAAAATTGAAGGCTAGAATTTGTTCCTAGTTCTTATATATATATATATATATATATATATATATATATATATATATATATATATATATATATATATATATATATATATATATATATATATAGGATTTGGTTCAAATGGACACTAGGTGTTTATGTAGGAACTGGGAACCATTTGTAGCCTTTAGATCTTATTAAATCTAGGGATGAGATTGAAAGTAGATTTTAATGTTTTTTTTTTATTTTAGGCGTGTAGTTTAGTGTGAGGGTAAAGTAGTATTTTAAATAGCAAATCTATTAATACATGGATATCCATATCAATTAATATATCTTTCCAAATCCTATTCAAATCCCACGATCGGTTATCCTGTATCAACAAATACTCACGTTTTTTTATATTCATATGAACTACGTTTTTTTTATTGACGGTTACAGTTTAAACTAAAAAATACATAACACCTATTTGACGGGGCTATTGCAGGTAGGTCGCTTCAGGAGGCATGGATAATTTTGGTACGTGCATTTTTCATTACGATTTACGTGATATAGGGTTTACACGATAGTTTATGCGATTGAGATGTGCTGATTCACATGGAATTTGTGATGTTAGAATATATACACTTTGTTTATTTGGTGCGCTCTGTTAATGGTTGGATCGTTGGATTGAGTAATTGGATGTAATCACAAAATGGATTTCATGCATAATTCAGTTGTTTCTGTGTATGAGGACGTGCAATTTAATTCCATTATTTAAGCACTAGTAGAATTATATATAAGCTATAATTTATGTCAAATACATGTAGTGAAACCAAATTATTTAACGAGTTTAATTCTTAAATGTGATGAGGATTTAAATATTTTGTGTATCACATGACATTTGTACGGTTTTATAAGTAGGTGGCAACATATCGACTGATTGTGTAACTGACATATCATCCGGAATGATAAAATATTATATCCCTATGTGTGATTCATCTTTGAAGTCGTTTGTTAATAAGAAGTTCCTTTCAAAGAATGAGGGCATTGAGTTTTATAAACGGTATGCACTGGCATGTGGGTTTGATATTCGACTAGGTACAACAAGGATGTCCAGAGATCGCAAGTGTGTGATGTGGAAATATGTTTATTACAGTAAAGAAGGTGCCAAGAATGCACCAATTGGAAATGAATGTAAAAGGCATGTAGTATCAAAACGTGTATACTATATGGCTCGCGTTGTTTTCAAATTTGCTGATTCCGATAATGCCAGAAACTGTCCCAAGTTTGAATGATGCTTTTGTTGATGACATTTCGAACTTTTCTTAGCATTTACATTTATTGCTTATTCCCTTAGAATTTGTAGATTCTTATTTGGTAACTTAACATTTTATTGTTATTGGGATATTCACTTTTATTGCGCTTTATTCTTTTCCTTAATCCAATTATATGGACAAAAATTATGCTGATAAAATATCTACATATTTATTCCTTGATTTGTAGCTTCTTCTTTGGTAGTTTCACAGTTTCTTGTTATTGAGATATTCACTTTTATTGCCTTTTATTCTTTTCCTGAATCCAATTATATGGACGAAATTATGCTGACTGTATATCTACATATTTATTCATTGGAAGGTACAAAAATGATAATATAAAGCTACGAAATCAATTTGTAATTTCATACATTTTTGGTTTTGGGTTGTTATTTGCATACTACAAAAAAAATCAAAAATACAAATGACAAAAATGAATTATATCAATTTAGGTGTTTAGCTTTTAATTTTCATTTAGGTGGCAATTTCAATTATTATAACATCCGATTAAATAATTAACAACAACTATAAGGCTACAAATACAAGGATTTACAGCGGTAAAATACATTTCAACCAAAGATAGCACAACATACGAATATATTTATACCTAAAAATAACTTGTCAATAATAAGAAATTCAAGATACATAAACCAATACATAGCTACAAAATTATGTTGGGCAGTGTTGAGTATGACGTGTTCAAGATGATGTTATCACTTCGCTGATAACATCGCAATCAATGTCGTATCTAATGTTGCCCGCCATTCTCATCACATCGAGTATAACACTCGGAACATTAATCTTATCCTTTCCTAGTATTTTGAATTAATTTATTTTAAATTAATTGAATATATTTTGATATTTATCACATTTTTATTTCCACATTTTTAGGGATTTATTAGATATTTTATTTTTGATTTAAAACGTGGATAATATTTGATTTTGACATGTTCAAAATATGTTCCTGATTTCATGAGGACGTGATGTTCCCACTCCTTCTTGGACACTAACTGTTGCAGGAGATCGTGAGTCACTGGAGTAACCGCTACTATTGCATGATGTTGAAGGACGTGTGCCATGCAATGAAAAAGATGGTTATCTCAAGTCCACATTCAGCAATGGGTAGTGGAAGACGGTTGATTCAAGTCCAAGTCATCTAGGATTGTGAAGTAACTGCCAATACAAGATGGAGGAAGTATTTAAGGTCTTCTTAGATCTTAAAATCATTTATGCAAGTAGGTTATCACCGTGGTTTGTGAGAAGCTCTGAATCTTGCATCTAATGTCATTTCTCAAATCCAAGACATCTTCCTCCACATCTGCCTAGCGTCCCAATAAGCTAGAGACTTTCATTCCAGTTGTGTGTGTAGGTTAGATAGTCAACTTTGAAAAGTCTAGGATTTAGAGTGACTTGTTGTAATCTATCTGTATGTTTAGATAGGTTTGTTTTTGAGTGATTATTCGAGTGAGTGAAGCTAGGATAGTCCTCTGTATGTTTTATGCAGTGTTGTCAAGGGAGTGAACCGAGAAAACATCAACATTATTTTTGTATTTCACTTGTGATAGTGAATTTCGCCTTGAGGCAATCACACACCGTAAGGAGTGTGATTTAAAACTTGTTTTGTGCAAAGTTCTGTTTACGTTTCCGCTGCATGTTGAAGGCAATGTGATAACACTAGCTTCAACATTACTTTTAACTTTGCAATTTACATCTGTAATTCACATTGTTTCAGGCAACAAATTATAACAAGTGGTATCAGAGCCGGTACTTGACACACTAAGTACTCGATCAGGTGTTGCTTGAAATTCCATGATGGTTATCTAGATTAATCAATGTCGTCCTCCTGCTCTAGACATCAATGGTGGCAACTATGTCATGTGGAAATCTTGAATGAAGACTTATATTAAATCTATCGATGAAAGAGCACGGATGACAGTTATTGAAGAATGGAGCCCTCCTAGGATGGAAGGTCCTAATGGAGATTTTATGTTCACTCCAGAATCTCAATGGACAAATGATGAGAGAATAATCTCAAACTTTAATGCTCGCGCTCTGAATGCGATTTTTGTTTCGGTCGATGTTCCATGCTTCAAGATGATTTGCAATTGTGTTACTGTATATCAGGCATGGATCATTCTTCAGGAACATTGTGAAGGGTCTGCCAGTGTAAGAAAGACCAAACTGAGGCTATTCACATCGAAATTTGAAAATTTACGCATGCTTGAAGATGAAACTATTTCATCTTATGCTGAAAAATTGTGTGAGATCTCAAATCAATCAACCGCTCTTGGGAGTCCAATCTCCAATGAGAACATGGTTAGCAAGTTGTTTCGAACTCTCCCAGAAAGATTCAATATGAAAATTTCTACAATAGAAGAAGCACATGATGTGGGAACTATGAGTTTGAGTGAAGCGGTCAGCATCTTACTAACGTTTGAGATGAACCTGCAAAACTAAAAGGCGAACTCAACTTCAAAGGGAATTGCTCTCCAGACAACAACTGTGTCATCTGATGTTCATAATGATGTTGACAGTCTTCAGGAAATCAATGAGGAAAAAAATCTAAGTGTTGCACTCTTGACAAAGAAGTTCAACTCACTTGTTCAGTCCATGAAGAAAAGCCTCCCCAAACATCAAACCTCGACGACTGTTTGATTCTCCATCCTTATCAACATCAAACTCTGGAAGATCAAATGTTAAGAAGGAAGTTGCTGACACTGAGAAAGACATTGACTCAGTTCAATGTAGAGCATGGTCTGAATTTGGTCATTACTCTAATGAATGCCCAACAGCACAAAGAAGACAAAGAAATAATTTCAATGTTGTTCTCAGTGATGAGTCTGATACTGAAAATGATTCAGATCAGAGAGTGTTATTCATCAATGTCATGGAGAAAGAAGACCAAATTATTGATGCCCTGAACGGTATTGATGAACTTGGCATTGAAGAATGTGAAATTGAAGATGAGGTTCTCCCAGATGTTGAAAATAAAGCCACTTAGATCTCTCCCAACACTACTAATTGGTATGAAATGACTCTACTGGATGAGTTTAATCATACTTCCGAGGTTGATCCACAGGAAGAATGCCCCACTGCCTCTCTTGAAGAGCTCAATGATGTTGTGAATGAAGTCTGCAGTCAATGGATAGCTCAATCAAAAGAACTGAAATTTCTTATGGAAGAAAATCAGTTTCTTAGAGAGAAGATTGTAGGTCTGGAAATTAGACTCACTAGGAGTGATGCTGAAATCACTAAACTAAAGAAGAAAGTGGAGATCACCTCAAGAATGTTTCAGAAATGGAATTAAGGAATGAATGTCCTAAATGAAGCATTAATATTGGGACAGATAGACAGGGCTGGACTGGGATTCTCAAACAAAATTTCCATGACTTCCTCAAACAACAATGTTGTGAAATTTGTGAAGGAGAACAACCCAAACATGCCGACAGGGAGCAATGTTGAAGATGATGATCAGAAGCAATGTAAGGGCTCAAAGGTTCAAAAATATGTGTGCCATTACTGTCAGAAGCCAGGACACATCAAATCACATTGCTTCAAGTTTCACGATGATGTTGCGACCGGAAGAACAACATCAGGGAACACATCAAAGAACAAGAAATGTTACATGCAATGTTGTGTACACATCACTGAAGGCTAACATTACCGGAACATAGTACTTCGACAGTAGATGCTCTCGTCACATGACCAGCAATAAGCAGTTTCTTGAAGAATATACCACTTCAAACAAAGGCAAAGTCAGTTACGGATGAGGAGCTCAACGAAACATTGTCAGAAAAGGTACATTGAATGACAAGCATTTTCCCAAGCTTCAGAATGTCCTACATGTTGAAGGACTGACGACAAATTTGATCAGTATTAGTCAGCTTTGTGATGATGGTATGCATGTCAAGTTTGATAAAAACACTTGTGAAGTGTTTGACAAACATGACAAATGCATAATGTTTGGTAGCCGTGCATCTGACAATTGCTACCATGCTGACAAAGATGAAAGCTGCAACATGACTGTAAATGATGAAATAAAACTAATTCATCAAAAACTCGGTCATGTAAGCATGGTAAATTTGAAAAAGCTGATTGTGTCTGATGCTGTCCGTGGCCTACCAAAACTGAATGTTGCTCATGATGTTGTGTGTGGTGCTTGCCAAAAGGGAAAACAAACCAGAATACCTCACAAAAGCCTGGGTGGTTGTCAAACAACAAGATGTTTTCAACTCTTACACATGGACATCATGGGACCAGTCGATACAAAAAGTATGAGTGGTAAGAGTTTCATCCTTGTCATTGTTGATGATTTCTCAAGGTATACTTGAGTTGAATTTCTATAGGAAAAATCTGAAACCTTCAAGGTCTTTAAAAGATTCTGCCGCACAATGTGTCTGTAATTTGACACCAACATTGCATGTGTAAGAACAGATCATGGAAGAGAATTTGAGAATGCTGCATTCGATGACTTTTGTGAAAGGAAAGGAATACTCCATGAGTATTCAGCGCCCAAAACTCCACAACAAAACGGAGTAGTGGAAAGAAAGAATCGAATTCTGCAAGAAATGTCATGTGCAATGTTACAGGCCAAAGGACTTTCAAAGAAGTTGTGGGCTGAAGCTGTTAACACAGCATGTCACATCAGAAACAGAGTCTATCTTCGACCAGGAAGAAAGGAGACTCCGTATGAACTTCTAAGAGAGAGAAAGCCAAATCTCAAATATTTTCATGTGTTTGGATGTGTCTGTTACTTCCTGAATGATAGAGATCACATTGGAAAGTTTGATTGCAAGAGTGACAAAGGACTATTCTTGGGATATGCTCAAAACAGCAGAGCATATTGGGTTCTTAATCTAAGAACTAAGGTCGTACAAGAATCTGTTAATGTTGTGTTTGATGATCTTGTAGGTCTGGCAACAAGAACTGAAGAAGATGATGTGTCATTTCTATTACATGAACCAGATGTTGCCAACAAGGAGTCCAGTAACACTGACAAAAGTTCTTTGAAAAGTCCTGATGTCAACACCAATGTTTCTTCTCCGTCAGTGAAGGAATCAACATCACCTAAGACACCAGATTCAGACTCCTCATCTGAAAGCGATGATGAACAACTTCCACTGGCTCAGTATGAACCAAGACGTGACCCTTGTTTAGTGTCTAATTGTGTTATTCTAATTTATTTATTTTATTGTGTTTAGTATTTATTTTGTTTAATTTTATATTATTATGTGTTGATTTTATGTGTTTATTTGTGTTTATTGCTCTAATGGTGGATTGTGTCAAGTGTTGTAAAACTTGAGCTTTTAATCATAAAAGCAGGTATTTTATGGCAATTAGGAGGCAAGTGCAAATCGAGTAATTGAGCTGGATTGTTTAAATTGGGAGATCAAGATTTTAATTGGAATTGACAAAAAAGCACCCGCACGGGCAGGCTAAGGGAGCGCGGACGGGCACCAAAAAGGCCGAGAGCCTCGCATCCCCACCGCGCATGATGCCATCGTCGCGCCCTAGCGCCCCGCCGTGCACTGTGCGCCCCGCGACGCCCTGCAGCCCACTGGCGCGCGGGCTGCTTTCTCTCTCTCTCGGTCCAGTTTTTCCCATATTCGTGCAACTCCGCCTCTTTTCACTCCAGTTCCAACTGATCTCATTTAAATCAGTTCAAGGACTCTTTTAAGCCATTTTTAATTTCTGAAATTTGTAGCTTATTATTACCTAAATTTCTAGAGTAGACTTTTCGGCAGCAAATCTTCCACAAAATCCCCTTCATTAATTGATCTCTTACCATCAACTTCCATCACCTTTTCTCTCTCTCTCTCTCTCTCTTTCTCTCTCTTCCTTCATCTCATGTTTCTCCCCCTCTCTCATATCAAATAATAGATATTGGGGATTTTTGGGGGATTCAACATTCACTCACCATTCATTCCATTCTCTCCACTCTCACCACACCATTCTCACATTCTCTCCATTCTCTCTCTTTTCACACACACTACACACACTAAATCTCTACACCATTTTCCTTCACCATTTTCACCATCATCACATCCACAAGAGGAAGAGGAGAAAAGGAAGAAGAAAGAAACCAAGCCAAGCTAGGAGAAGGGAAGACGAGAAAGGCCCGACGATGAGCCATCCGCGGAAGCTAAGCTCGGAGGAGGTTTCTCTTGTATTTTCTTTGTATTTCTTGGATGTCTGTGGGCATTTGTCCCAAAACTCTTGAAGAATACTTAATATTATAGAAGTTTGAGTTATTTGCATCTGATTTTTGAGATGACTTTCTTCTATGGTATTTGTGTTGTTTTGAGCATGTTTAGTGGCTAATCTCTCTATTAGGGGGTAGAGGATCGATGTGGTTTTGATCTATACTTGTTCTTGTTGATTGTTGTTGTTGGAATCGTGCTTTTTCATGTTTAGGTACTTGATCACTACTTGAACATTGATAGGATTAAGAGGAGTCTTGATTGTGAATCTAAGTCCGGAAATTGGTTCCTTCAACGTTAGGTGGATGGGGTTCCTAAGCCTAATATGCTAATCTTGCTTGTATGATATAGCTAAGAGAGGTTTAACGGATAGACGGTGACAGGAATTGAAGTATTTGTGAGAATAGCATTATCAACTTGACTTAAGCATAGTAATAAAACCATTGAGAGAATCTACACCCTAGTACCTTAATCAAACTTGTTTCCTCTAATCTCGATTTAATTTGTGTTTTTGCATTTAGTTGTCTTGCCTTATTGTCCATTTCAAATTCCTAGCATAATCATCATCAAGCCCCCCTTGTTAGAATGTTTAGATTTTATTTTAGTTATTTTGATTGAAAGCATGTGTAGTCTTTAGATAGTTCTTTCATATAAAGTCTTCCTTGAGAGATCGACTCGGGTTAAGCTTATTGCTTCTACAATTGACCCCGTCCAATTGCGAGTGTGGTCCTAAGCAGTGTCTAGTGAGCATAAACCGGAATTATAAATATAAATTTGTGGACCGCTCGAACAACCCTCCAAGGAGAATCAAAAGAGATCACCCAAATTCCCAAATCGTTGGTGATGGATCTCAAGGGGTCAAAACCAGAACAAAAAGCTTAGTCGATGTTGCTGAATTGGTCAAATAGGTTTGCATGTCAACAGTTATTAACCTTGTGTCCATATCATGCTTTCTGTCGAATGTTGAACCTAAAAATGTCAAGGAAGCACTAAAAGATGAATTTTAGGTAGAAGCAATGCATGATGAGTTGATTCAGTTTGTTCGAAATAATGTGTGGCAATTGGTTCCAAGACCTAAAAATAAAAATGTTATTGGAACTAAATGGATTTTTTAGAACAAGACTGATGAGTCTGGTAATGTGGTCAGAAACAAAGCCCGACTAGTGGCTCAAGGTTATACACAAGTAGAAGGAATAGAATATGATGAAACATTTGCTCCAGTTACTAGAATAGAGTCTATCCGTCTTCTACTTGCCATTGCTTGACACATTAGGTTTACACTGCATCAAATGGATGTCAAAAGCGCCTTTCTAAATGGTTTTTTGAATGAGGAAACCTATGTTGAACAACTAAAAGGCTTTGAATGTCACGAAAAACCAAACCATGTGCTGAAACTACACAAGGCCTTGTATGGGCTTAAACAAGCTCCTAGAGCTTAGTATGCTCGACTTACGGAGTTTTTAATTGAATTTGGTTTTTCAAGAGACGTGGTTGATAAAACATTGTTTATCAAAAGGATTCACAAACACATTACTGTTGCACAAATTTACGTTGATGATATTGTGTTTGGATCCACTTGTTCTAATCTCCTTAGGGAGTTTGTTGATGCAATGTGCAGCACATTTGAGATGAGCATGGTCGGTGAATTGGCCTACTTTCTTGGTCTCCAAATCAAGCAAGACAAAGATGGGATTTTTATATCCCAAAGTAAGTATGCCAAAAATTTGATCAAGCACTTTGGACTTGAAGCTGCAAAGCCCATGAAAATACCAATGGGATCCTCTGAAAAACTGAGCAAAGACAATGTTGGAGTTAATGTTGATCCAACAATGTATAGAGGAATGATCGGTAGCTTGCTCTACTTGACTGCCAGCAGACCTGATATCATGTTCAGTGTTGGAGTTTGTGCTAGATACCAAGCTCAACCCAAGGAGTCACACTTGAAGGTTGTCAAAAGAATAATTCGATATGTTGCTGGCACAGTCGACTTTGGAATCAGATACTGCAAAGACACCAATATCAGCATCATTGGGTACAGTGATTCAGATTGGGCAGGTGATGTTGATGATAGGAAAAGCACAAGTGGTGGTTTTTTTTTGGGAGCAATATGGTTTCTTGGTCAAGCAAGAAATAAAATTACATCTCCTTGTCAACAGCGGAATCCGAATATGTTGCAGCTGCTAGTTGTTGTGCTCAATTGGTATGGTTGAATCAAATGTTGAAGGACTATGGCATGACAAGCTCATCACTAACCTTGCTGTGTGATAATGCTAGTGCTATTGAAATTTCCAAGAACTCTGTTCAACATTCACGCACTAAGCATATCGACATTCGACATCACTTTATCAGAGACTTGGTGGAAAAAGAGATCATAAACATCAAATACATATCCATTGAGAATCAAACAGTGGATATTTTTACCAAGCCTCTTGATTTCGAGAGATTTTCTGCCTTGAGAAAGTCTCTTGGAATGTGTTCAATTTAATTAGTTCATTTTGTTTACTGATGTTGAACTCAATGTGAGTTCTTTCTATCAACATCAGTTGTTTATCATGTGTGCTTTTTCATTTATTTATTTTAGTTATTTCTTTTAAGTATAATTCAAGGCTGACTTAATGAAATTATTGTGTCTCTGCTTTTATTTGACAAAATCAGCTACTTGAAATTCTATGTCTGTGTTTGTGAATAAAATACCCGTAAGTCTATAAGGTGAATTATAGTTGGGTTTATTCACTGTTTGTATGTGTTGTAGCTGATGTTGTGACCAACATTGCAAAGAAACAATATACTTCAGAAATCACATGCCTAGAATTATATTTTGTTTTTGTTTTTCCGTTATTTGATTCATTAATAAAAAAAACAAACAGAAACTTTTTTAGGGCCCATAAAGATTCACTTTTTGAATTTTTGTGATAAATACACGTTTTGATATGGTGTATCCCTATCCACTAATTATGTTTTATTTAAATACTTTCTTTGATAAGGAAAATAGAAAAAGGGGGTACAGGAGGTTGTTCCGATTTTTGAGGGTGAGAGATATATTAACTCATTTTTGGAAATATTTTTTACTCTCACTCTCTCTCTCTCAGCCTCTTCGTATCCCACTCTTGTTTTTCTGTTTCTTCAAGCTTTTTTCAGCTTATCAATGGCGGGACCTAATGATCTCACTGCCATGTTCGAGATGATGAAACAAATGTTCGAGAAGACGATGGGGACACCTTCCTCTGCTTCAACACCAGCTGAAACGTCAGGACTCACTCCCTGCTACATCTACTCTAGTAGCAACTGCAACAGCAGAAGGTGCTTCAGAGGAACCAAACTCAGAATCAGTGAAAATCTCTTCACCGACAACAGTACATGCAGCCCCTGCCTTAGAAGAAGGAGAAGCACCGGAATCTACCTTGGTGCTAAACCCTGCTCCCCTTCAGCAAGTAAATCTTGGTGAAGAATGTAACCCTATTGATCCAGATCTAGGGTTACACACTCGAGTTCTCGCTGAGAACAAGAAGAGTTGTCCTACTCGCAAGTCGAAATGACTTCACAGTCAACAGGGACAGATCAAGGTGGAAGTCGGTGAAGAGAAAACCAACAAGGCAAGAAAAACTTTACAAAAGGAGGAAATATCCATGTGTTCTCTTAGAGATGAGTCCAAAGAAGAAGAGAATCAACTAGAAAAACTCTCAGAGAAAGTCGAAAATGATGTTATCACTGATGTTGCACTTCAAGAAGAGCTTCAGACTGTTGATGCTGAAGTCAATGCTTCTGCCAAGCCTGCACCTTTAGGAACAACATCAAAAAGCAAAGGAAAGAAAAGAGCCCCCTCTGATTTCAAAAAGAAGGCCACATCTCCAGACTCTTCTCAAGAAATGGTCTCTTCTGGTACAGCTAGACAGATTGTCACCCCCTCACCTTCACAGTCTGGTGATGTCAAAGATGAAGCAAACTCAGGTGACTCAGATCCGGTCTATCCTCTAGGTTCCCCTCATAATGTTTCTTCTGCTTTTAGTAAAACTTTTTACTCTAAGCATGCTAAGTCCCTTCATCAGTCTATTGTGCTTCGACGTATGAGAGTTAAAAAATATGGGATGGATGTTTTCTTGAAAGAGAGGGGTCTCTGGAAATCTGTGACTGCTTTGTCTTCATTTGAACCTGATGTTGTTGCTAAGTTTTATTCAAATGTTTCTCTTGAGATGGGTGATATATCTAAGAGCAAATATGGGAAAATCTATGTGAGGGATAAGGTTTACAGTTTTAACCCCATAGTGATCAACAATTTTTTAGGTCTAGGTTGTGATTCTGATGTTGTTAGCCTAGATATTATTGATGATGTTGTGACGACTGTGACTGGTGGTTTGGTGTCGAAGTGGGCAAACAAAATTTCCACTTCAAAACTCACTTTCTTTTATGTCATTTTACACAAATTAATTGTGTATAATTGGTTTCCTACCACTAATTCTTCAGTCCTCACTGTTGATCAAGTTGTGTTGCTCTTCAAACTTAGGACTAAAATTCTCTTTAATCTCGGAGAATACATTTTCGACCGTATGCTGAAAGTTGTTGCCAAGTCAAACACTACTAGTATCCTACCTTTTCCTTGCCTCATATATGCCATCTTCATTGAACAAGGTGTAAAGTCCAGCAAAAAGAAGATAGTCACTGAAACCTCCACTATCTCCATCATCAAACCAAAAGGAAATGAAGATCGTGTGATTGATCTTCCTTACACCTCTGTTCTGACTTCAGCTATTGTCTCAATGGATGTTGTTCAGGATGTGGCTGCAGATTGTGCACTATCTCTTCCTATTTCAGGAAGTGATATAGCAAGTGCTTCCTCGCACTTGATGATAATTTCTATGCAGGTGTTAAAATCTTATATATCTCAGATGGATTCATTGATTCATCAAAGCATAGTGCTCACCAATGCATTGGTTGAGCTTCGTTAAGCACTTCGGGAAACTCTTTCTACACAAAAAGAGGGAGTAGATGTTGGTGATATTGCTGGCGATGATGGTGCTGAAGGGGAGAAGACTGAAAAGTCTGTGGCCAAGGCTAAGGGGAAGAAGAAAATATGAATTTTCTTTGTCAAAAACAATTTAATTTCATGGTTATGTATTGTGCTGGACATAATTTTATT
Source organism: Perilla frutescens (assembly GCA_026008535.1). Taxonomy (NCBI): domain Eukaryota; kingdom Viridiplantae; phylum Streptophyta; class Magnoliopsida; order Lamiales; family Lamiaceae; genus Perilla; species Perilla frutescens. The sequence continues at coordinate 37,759,277 of BRKX01000006.1, read as the reverse complement.
TTGGATGTGTTTACATCCTTGTTGGTTTTTGATGTGTTGGACACTTTTTTTTTCTTCTGTTGTTGGGTATCCATGGTTGGATATCCTTAGATATTTATGTTTTAATCATCAGCATGAGTTGATGATTTTGTTATATATATATTCTGTTTCGCATATGTTAATGTGTGATGATTTTATGTTGAGAATGTTCTCAACATTATTTTTCTGTATAGGGGATAATTACCCACCCATTTGTTTTCTGTACAGGGGTAAATACCCAACCTGTTGTAGACTCATGTATAGGGGATTATACCCACTAAGTTTGTATATTATGTACCGGATAATAACTTAAGGGGGAGCAGACCTTAAGGGGGAGTTTTTGAACTCCAAAATTTTTGTTTTCGTATTCCATTGCGTCTCTAATTATGTATATATTGAGCTTTATGTTTTGTGCAGAAAGGATAAGCTTAAGGGGGAGATTGTTGAGTATGAGTGTTCAAGATGATGTTATCACTTCGCTGATAACATCGCAATCAATGTCGTATCTAATGTTGTCCGTCATTTTCATCACATCGAGTATAACACTCAGAACATTAATCTTATCCTTTCCTAGTATTTTGAATTAATTTATTTTAAATTAATTTGAATATATTGTGATATTTATCACATTTTTATTTCCACATTTTTAGGGATTTATTAGATATTTTATTTTTGATTTAAAACGTGGATAATGTTTGATTTTGACTTGTTCAAAATCTGTTCCGAATTTCATGGGGATGTGATGTTCCCACTCCTTCTTGGACACTAACTGTTGCAGGAGATCGTAGGTCACTGGAGTAACCGCTACTATTGCACGATGTTGAAGAACGTGTGCCATGCAATGCAGAAGACAGTTATCTTAAGTCCACATTCAGCAATGGGTAGTGGAAGACGGTTGATTTAAGTCCAAGTCATGTAGGATCGTGAAGCAACTGCTAATACAAGATGGATGAAGTATTTAAGGTCTTCTTAGATCTTAAAATCATTTATGCCAGCAGGATATCACCGTGGTTTGTGAGAAGCTCTGAATCTTGCATCTAGTGTCATTTCTGAAATCCAAGACATATTCCTCGACATCTGCCTAGCGTCTTAATCAGATGGAGACTTTCATTCCAGTTGTGTGTGTAGGTGAGATAGTCAACTTTGAGAAGTCTAGGGTTTATAGTGACTTGTTGTAATCTATCTGTATGTTTAGATAAGTTTGTTTTTGAGTGATTATTCGAGTGAGTGAAGCTAGGATAGTCCTCTGTATGTTTTATGTAGTGTTGTCAAGGGAGTGAACCGAGACAACATCAGCATTGTTTTTGTATTTCACTTGTGATAGTGAATTTCGCCTTGAGGCAATCACACACCGTAAGGAGTGTGATTTAAAACTTATTTTGTGCAAAGTTCTGTTTACGTTTCCGCTGCATGCTGAAGGCAATGTGATAACACTAGCTTCAACATTATTTTTAACTTTGCAATTTACATTCGTAATTCACATTGTTTCAGGCAACAAATTATAACAATCAGGATATATATTCCTCTTTTGCAAGCTACAAAAAGTAAGATATAAAGCTACAATATTAACTCTAACTCTTTATGGAAGTAGAGTAAAAGACACACTTATATACAACTATAAGATAAAATTCATAGGCATCTAAAAACATTAACCATTAGTTAAAAGAAAATCCGCACTAATAATAATATCTTTGTTTTTAATTTAACATCCATACCATAGCTACTAACCAACAGCAGTAGAAATCAACTAATAGTATTGTGGTTCAAAAACCAAAAAACTAAACTGTTAAGGCCAAACAAATTACCTTCACTAATTCACCCAGGATTGCCCTACTTTTCAGTTTGGGGTAATTCTATTCCAAATTGGATTCTTCATGAACATCATCATTCATCGCGCTTGTTGCACGGCTACTCTTCTTTTCAGTTTGCATCTTGCCTCTACTTTGTTCATTTTGCAGCCTCTCCAATATACCAATTGACAGGATCCTCCTTGCTTCATTCTCATCAATATGAGCGAAAACATTTCCCGACTTTCCTATTTTCCGCTTGCTACATTCTATATTCATCATGAACATCATCATTCATCGCGCTTGTTGCACGGCTACTCTTCTTTTCAGTTTGCATCTTGCCTCTACTTTGTTCATTTTGCAGCCTCTCCAATATACCAATTGACAGGATCCTCCTTGCTTCATTCTCATCAATATGAGCGAAAACATTTCCCGACTTTCCTATTTTCCGCTTGCTACATTCTGTATTCATCATGCAATTAAACAAACCATATTACTCCATGTAATAAGTTACAAAAACAAAAAGAATATCAACACCAAGGAAGTGCACGAATCCTTTGTTAATACAGCCCTCAATTTTAAAAAATTCAATCATATATTGGCACACTAATTAAATTTGATGCTTAATAGCACACAAAATTACGTACTTATTATATTGTTACAATAAATTACTACTCGGTTATCAAATTAAGAAAACACAAATATCTATAAACACAGCTTCACACCTTACATAATCCACAAACACAAATAGGATTTGAATTTATCTTAATAAATAACCACCCTAATGTTCTACATAATAAGCTACAAAATAATAAACATTTATCAATAAAAATGAATTTCTGGAATAATTTCTCTAAATATAACTCCTCCCCTAAATTTCTACGCATTAAGCTACAAATTAATTAAAAAATAGCAACAAAAAGAAACTACACTCTTCTTTCATGAATGTCGCATCAAAATCATGCTTAATAAGCTATATACTATAACAAAAGTAGCAACAAAATCTAAACACTACCACTCACACACAATTTATAAATTTTCCAGAAAAAACACAATCATTTCAACCACAAATGGCACACTAATCAAATTTGATAATTAATAGCAAGCGAAAATAAGTACTAATAGTGGCTCAAAAGAATAAACATAAATACCCTCTCACACACCTTTGCATGGTAAATAATTAAGCTCCAAAATATCACTTACGCAGCTAACCATGATATTAACTTCACTATATACATATCATCCCCTAAGTTTTTACGCAATACGATACGAAATAATTAAAAAATAGAAACAAAAAGATACTACACTTATCCTTCACGAATGCAGAATCAAAATTATGCCTAATAAGCTATATCCTTTAACGAAAGTAGCAACAAAATCAAAACAATAACACTCACATACAAATTAATTTTTTTTTAAGAAAAAACAAAATCATTTCAACCACAAAAAAGGCAAACTAATCAAATCTGATAATTAATAGCAAACAAAACTATGTCCTACTAGTGGATCAAAAAAACAAACGCAATTAATATGACACACACATTTGCCCATTAAATAAGCTACAAAATATCACTTACGTAGGTAAAGAATATATTAACTTCTGTTAGGAAAAACTATCAAAGAACTACTAGATAAGGTTTTGATGAGTTGTCAAAATTATTACTGAAAAACTAACCAAAATCCAAGTTGTAGATCTAAGCTGACCAATTCAGAGCCTCAAGAATGAATTCAGCTGAAGCTGGAGTCAACCAAACTGGAGCATGGTCAACCAGCTAGAAGGATACGCAACCCAGTCAGAACTCAATTCAACAGAGGGTTCGAAGAGATGAACCAGTCGAAAAAAACTGACAGCTAAGTCAGCTGAGTTGAGAAGAAAATCGACAAGACTGAAGAAACTGATAAGAGATCAGTTTAAGCTAAAGACTGGAAGTATCCAGTTGATGGCCAAACTTAACTTCAACCAAACTGAAGTTAACAGACAAATCAATCAAAGGCCAGAACTGAAGTCAGCCAGCCTGTGATCAGTCAAGCTGACAAGAAAGCTAAAGAAAGAACAGTCAAATTGACAAGCTAGTCAGCAGCTTGTGATTAGTCAAGCTAACAAGAAAGCTCAAGAAAGAACAGTCGAACTAGAGGAAGAAGCTCAGAACTGCCAACTTGAGCAATAGCCGAACTGAGCAGACAAGCTCAGAACTGCCAACCGGAGCAATAGCCAAACTGAGTAGACAAGCTCGGAACTGCCAACTGGAGCAATAGCCGAACTAATCAGACAAGTTCAGAACTGCCAACTGGAACTCAAATCGCTAAACTGGAGCTCAGAACTGCCAGCCAGAAAGTCCTTGAGTCAATAGTCCAAAATGAAGATCTTGGAATAAATGCTTCCACGGAGATCCTGGAATTAAATGTCCAATAGAGATCAATTGGCAAAGCAACGGCTACTAGAATCAAATATCCAACAGAGATCAATTGGCAAAACAACGGCTACTTCAACCAAAACCTCCAACAAAGACCATCTGCCATTGATAAACCAACAGAACTACCATTCAATGGAACTCAACGGTCACAAAAATCACTCCTCTATAAAAGACAAGTGAAGCAAAGTTTTCAAGAGACTTTTGAGACTTTCGATGCTAAGAGACTGTCAAGACTTTTTGCAACCTTTATTCAAGTAGAGCTTTCTTTCTCCCTCCCACACAGCTCAAGTTCAGCATTTGCTAAAACTGCGAGAGTCCAACTGAGAAGAAGAATTCAAAGAGTCAAAGCATTCAGCTAGCTATTGATAATCCAGCCAGAGCAACCTTCTCAGTTCAAGCAATACACCGATCAACTACCCAGCTCAATTGAAGGAGCACATCAGTTGATATCCCCTGTTCAAGACTAACCTCTTGAAGATCGAAAGAGATCTAAAACCTTGTAAAGACGTCAATAGCACCTACCTTCCTAGCGAGCAGTTAGGGACTTCAAGTGTGAGCCGTCGACCCGCTGAGGTAGCGAGCAGTTACCAGGTTCAGCCAACTATCCTTCATTATGTAATTTGTAAAGAAACTCAAGTTATATAGTGAAGTTGCCCTTCTGCGGAAAGAAGAGAGGACGTAGGAGTTTGAGACTTCGAACCTCTATAAATCATCTGTGTGTTGTACTATTTTGATTACTTGCATATCTTTGAACTGCACACAAGCTAACACAATCTGCACTCAAGCTGTCATAAGTACTCAATTATATTGTGCATAGATAAGTTACTAAGCGAGTCAAGGGCCCTTATCATTCCGCAATTGAAGTAAAAGTTTTAATAAGTTTATTCACCCCCCCTCTAAACTGATATCGACTCGCCTGGGACCAACAAGTGGTATCAGAGCGGTTGATTTTAAGGATCAGCCATTTCTACAGATCAACTGAATCAGATCTACTTATCTGTGCTAACATTTCAAGCTATGGGAAACCATAAGCTACCTTTGTTTTCAGTTGAGAATTATGATAATTGGAGCAGGAGAATGAAGGTGCATCTCTGCTCGATCCATGAAAATATGTGGGAAGTTATTGAAGATGGTCCAATCATTATCATGATGGATAATGATGCCCACATAGTTGATATTAATCAACCAGCCAGGATCCCAAAGCCAACTAATCTTCTCACCAGCGAAGAGAAGAAGTTGAAGAATATAGAGTTTGTGGCCCAAGCTGCACTATTTCAAACTCTAGATGAAGACAGAATGAAGGACTCAAAGAATTGTACAACTGCCAATGAGATATGGGACTTATTAGCAGATCTATGCCAAGAGTCCGAAGCCATCAAAGGAAACAAGCTCCAACTGGCAGTCGACAGATACGAGTCCTTTAAAATGCAGCCAGAAGAGTCCATCTCAAGCCTTGAAACCAGATTTCTTAGCATCATCAGTGAGATGACCAATCTAGGAAGAAGTTATCCCAATTCTGAGATGAATTCCAAAGTTTTGGATAATCTCACCGAAGAATGGGACATGAAAGTGATAGCTACAAAAGAATCAAGAAATCTAAATAGCATCACTCCCAGAGAACTGTTTGGATCACTCAATGCTCATAAGTACAGTCTAAACCGGAAGAAGGAAGCATCAACATCATCAGCTCAAGATGAAGCCTTCTATAGTGAAAGGAACCGGTTTAGAGATACTCGAGGAAGGAACAACTTCCGACCTAGGAGCTCACCAGCCAGATAAAATCAAGGCGGATCTTCATCCGAATGAAAATGAGAAACAACCGAAAAGAAGAAAAACCTGACTGAAGACATCAATGATCAAATTCAGTCAGTTACCAGGTGTTATGGACTCAGAAATGTCGCGGCCATTTTTGTTCTTGTTCTTGCCAATTGTGAATCAAATATAAATTGTAATTTTGTTTTGTACAATATAATAGCTTGTAAGGGGGGAGAATTGTAATAGAAGAAGAAGTGTAGAAGAACCGAGAGAGAGAAACGAGCGAGAGAGAGAGAAGAGGCAGGAAAATTTGGAAAATCTTTTCATAATCTCCTCAGGTAACTTACAGCATATTTATACAAACCACACATAGGGGACCACTTAATTGAAATATAAAAACCCTAACATAATTGGACCATGTCCTTAATTGAATTAATAACTAACAAACCCACTAGCATGGTGTGGTCCAGCAGGAGAATAAATCTGGCCCAACTGTGGATCAACCCGGCCTGGTGTCACTACCTGCGATCCGACCCGAATCACCCCCCTTTGAAATTCCCAATTTCGACTCTTCTTCCTCAAGCCCTAAAAATGTAGTCTTGCAGTCATCATCTCCGGCCTTCCCCACTAACTCCTCCTTCCCCAATACTTCACGAATCAGCGGGCTTACAACAGTACCCCCTTCTGAAGTCAATCCTTGTCCCCAAGGATTGAAATTTGAAAACTTCCGTTTGATGAGGAGTGTATCTTCCCAAGAAATAAGGCCCATTTGTTCATCACCCCAGCTGATCAAGAGCTGATTGACGGACGTGCCGTTCCGCGGCAGAATTCTGGAATCAAGCACCGTATCTGGGCGGAGGCAAAAAGTACCCTCATCGGATGTAGCCGGTAACTCAGGTAAAGGTACTGTAGAACTTGCAACTTTTTTTTAGGAGGGATACGTGGAACACAGGGTGTACGCGTGACCCTTCCGGTAGATCTAGACGGTAGGCAACTGGCCCTATACGTTCAAGTATCGTATAAGGGCCAAAAAATTTGGAGGAGAGTTTCAAGCTCTTCCTCAGCTGAACAGAGTTTTGGCGGTATGGTTGTAGTTTAAGGTAGACTTGATCACCTACATCATACTGTTTCTCCTCTCTGGATTTGTTTGCGTAGGTCCTCATCCTTTCTTGTGCCACCCTTAAGTTTTCCTTAAGCTGCTGTAACATAAGATGTCGGTCTTGTATTACTTCATTGACCTCAGAATTAGTAGAGTCCATGTAAGGGCCTATAGAGAGATAGGGGGGGAGCATACCCATACAGAGCTTGGAAGGGAGTTACCTTCAGAGCGGTGTGATAATTGGTATTGTACCAGTGCTCCGCTAGTGGAAGCCACTTAAACTAGTGTCTAGGTTGGTAGGAAGTCATACACCTGAGGTAGTTCTCTAGGCATTGATTTAACCTCTCAGATTGGCCATCTGTCTGTGGGTGGTAAGCTGATGAGAAGTTCAGTGAGACACCTAAGGTCTTGAATAGCTCCCTCCAGAAATAGCTTGTGAACATCTTATCCCTGTCAGTGATTATACTGATAGGTAGCCCATGCAGCTTATAGATGTGGTCTAGGAAGACCTTAGCCACACTTTGGGCTGTGAAGGGGTGTGATAGAGCTATGAAGTGGCTATACTTAGTTAACCTGTCAATAACCACAAGAATGACATCCTTCCCATTAGATTTAGGTAGGCCTTCAATGAAATCCATTGTAAGGTGGCTCCAAGGTTGATCAGGAATGGGCAGTGGTTGTAATAGGCCAGGTGTAGCTCCAGAATTAGGTTTGTTGAGAGCACACACATCACAAGCCTTGACTAGTTCTATCACATCTGACTTCATTCCAGGCCAAAAGAATTTAGCCTTGAGCCTCATGTAGGTGCCCTGAACTCCTGAGTGGCCCCCATATGAGGAGCTATGCATAGCTGCCAGGATCTTTGCCTTCAGGTCAGGGTTGGCCCCTACTACCATTCTGCCTTTGTATCTGAGTATGCCTTGAGTTAAGGTAAAGTGAGATCTCCCAGTAAGCTCAGATTGAAGAGTTCCTAGGAGATTTGTGATATAGGGGTCCCCTTCATAGCTCTGCAATACTTCCTGTACCCATTGAGGAGTAACAGTACTTAAGGCTTGACACTCACCCTTAGGGTCTAGTACTCTAGACAGGAAATCAGCTGCCCTGTTCTCTGTTCCTTTTTTGTAGTGTATCTCATAATCCAATCCCAGAAGTTTAGTGATCCATTTTTGCTGTATGGGATTCATGGTGTTCTGATCCAGGAGGTATTTGAGGGCCTGCTGATCAGTCCTGATGATAAACCTATGGCCTTGCAAATAATGTTTCCACCTTTGTATGGCCATTAGTACAGCTAGGAATTCCCTCTCATAGATGGAGAGGGCTTGATTCTTAAGGCATAGAGTCTTGCTGAGGAATGCTATGGGTCTTCCTATTTACATCAATACAGCCCCAATGCCCACTCCACTAGCATATGTCTCTAGAACAAAGGGCTTGGTGAAGTCTGGTAAGGCTAGAACTGTAATATCCCGAAATATTTTAGAAGATTTTATTCAACTTATGTTACCCTCTGGTGAGTTAGAAAATAAGTTGGGTCCTTAAAGGACTCAAATAAAGGAAAATCGCAACTAGGGAAATTTGTTAAATCTAATTTGGTCAAAAATTGCCTTAAAAATATGTTATGATATTTTTCTTTGGTTGATAGAAAATGTTTCAAGAATCATGCCAACCTTTAAAATTTCAAATTTCGAGTTCAAATGAACTCTTGGCACAACTTTAAGTTGGAAAATAATAAATTTAATAGAAAAAGGCACATCCGTCATTATCCAATTTCTTTTTCAAAAGATTATCTTATTCGTAATTATCCTATTCTTTTTCCATCATTATCTGAAGAAACCGAACTCTCGGTTTTAACAGAGTTGTGTACAAAGTTGTGTATAAAGTTGAGACAACTTTGCATACGCAGCGGATATTTAAAACAGAACAACGGATTGAAATTTTCACAAGATTATATTTCTATAATCTCATGAAATGCCTCAGGGCAAAATCTTCATTATATAGAATGTGTGAATTACAAAAACACTACTAGAAAAATACTAACTAAAATATTAAGACACTTTATCTCTTCCTTCACAGAAAGTTGAGACTAAAGTTGTCTTAACCAAATCTAGTAGAAAATCTGCAGAATACAAAACTTGATCTATAATCTGAATATATCTCACTAAGAATCCGTATCTATCACAATACAACTGATCCCTATTTATACAAAAACAATATCTTGGGCTATACTCCAAATAACCACATGAACTCCACATTATCTCTACTTCCTTGACTTTAGCTGCAAGCAACCGACTTCCTTAGATATAGGAACAACCCAATCTCTGATTTCATCCTCCTAGACTTGGTCAACCACATGTGTTCCTAAAATATCTCAACCACATTTACTTCCTGCACAAATAAACAACAAAGAAAGAAAGAAAGAGAAAACATAAATATATCCAAACTTAACACAACAAACAACGGTTTCAACATTATCCTCTTTCTTTTATTCGTTATTATCCTATTTATTTTTCCTCTATAAATAGGAGCTTAAGGTTTCATTTTTCATTCATTTTCAAAATCGAAATGCCGAGCAGCTTCCAGAGAATGTACAACTCTAGTTTCCTATTTCAATTCTGAAATAGTCATTTTGAAGGTGTCAACGCGTAGATCACGAATACATGATTGAAATGATAACACGAAGGATGATCATGATGGAAAATCATCGTTACCGTCGCCAATTCCTCGAAGAAGGTACTTTCTCCGATTCTGGTCATTCGAACCGATGAATTTAGAAATTTCAAGTTCTAAATATGCTTATATTTCTATTACTTTAATTCTACCGATTCCGATTTTGATGTTCTGAGTTTTCGGTATTTTTCCCCATTTTCATTTTATGTAAATCTCAGATCTACTCTTCCTGGATAGTCGTATTAGAAATCTTCTTTTTATAAATAGTCTTTGATCATTTGGATCTTGTAGTTAACCGGAATAGATTTTTGATTTCTCATCGTTTGAAATCTAGATCCGAATATTATATTATAAATCTGCCCAGTTTGAATTTATGTTTTAGTCGTCCGATCTTTGATCTGATTACACCATTAAATTCCTTATTTTCTGCACTATCAAAAATTATACTTTTGAGAGAAAATTCAACGAGTATTGAGCTCGATCGAGACCGATACATTTTCAGCTAAAATCTGTGAATATTGTACCGAAACTCCCGTTTCACCTATTTTGGGTCGTCAAATCGAAAATATTTCTTCTCGAAAGTTGCTCCAAATATTATTTCCTATAAGCCTGCCAAGTTTCGCAATCTCGTTGCGAGTTTTGAATAATTTCGATTATTTAAAGTAGACAGTTATTTTTATACCGGGAGCATATATTATCGAAAAATTCTAAAATTCTCATTCTTTAGTCTTGGCATATATAGTATCATCCCTGAATATTTTCGTAATTTCCGAGCGGTTAAAAAGTGTTGTGGTGTAGATCTGGTAAAATTTGGATAAATGACAAGTTTTGGAAAGAGACCCCTGTCAAATCAGTTGATTCCAGTAAAGCAAGAATAACGTTTTGGAATTTATTTCCTTCTTCGTCGAAATTATTCAAGGTCTCTAGAGTCGCGCAATCTATTTTAGAATAGAATAGAATTAATAATAGTTCCGTTTATAGTAGATTAATTCTCGAAAATATAGCGATTATCCTGAGTTGAAGTTTACCTTCTGTAGTACCAGTTGAGCTAGAGAAAGAGTATCAGGGTTGATTCTTCAGAAGTTAGCTTTTCAGAATCCCGAGAAAGGTGGGTTATACTATACTATCTTTGCAAATTGTATCTTTCGAGTTATTAAGCTCTGCTTTGCTAAAACTGCATATGTGACTATCTGTGTTAAATATTTACGTGCTACTGTATGTTGTCGGAGTCTCATATACCAGCGTTGTGTCAATGTGAGTAGCTACAGTATGCATGCATTATTTGTCCTGCCCTACTCCTTGTCGGTGAGACTAAAATGAAACACTTATTGGTTATACTCTTTGGGTATACTATGGCCATACTCAACGTTATGCGCTGGTGATGTAGTTTGGGTTGCGGGCAGTGACGGGTTATACTCTTAAGCGCTTCACGATAAAATATTTTGGTGAACTTAGGTTGCTTCCAACTTTTAAACCTCCTAAGCTTCACTACCTGCGTGGAGACAGATAGATTACTTTAACAAAATGATTTGCATAACTTGAATTGTCAAAACTTGCCCACTGAGTGCATTAGTACTCAGCCCAAATATTTCCAAATATTTTCATGTCAGTAGGCTGGAGCGTGGAGGTGACGAGGCTGAGATATGGGCTATTATGATTTACATATGTTTCCGTTGTCCCTTTTTGTTAGTATTCTGTTAAGAATTGAGCTTCCGCACATATGATATTCTTTTGCTAAATGCTAAGAACTCTGATCTTGGTATTTTGTTGATATGCTTCTGCTTCTCTGATTCTGAACATTTGTTGACTTCCTGGTTAACATGTATCATATGCTTAGCTACATAATTATTCCAAGGGGAGGAAGCCCGTCTTTCGTTATGTCTATTTGATCATTCATTTTGACCTATGGAAGGGCTTCATTTGTTCAGCATATTGGTGTCTGTTTCTTTTGTCGACCTATGAATGGGTCTATTGATTGTTGGTATCTGATTATTTGTTTCCGTTTGGCCTATGAAAGGGCTTATTGAATTATTACAGCCGTTTATAACGGGGATTCGCTCTAGTTACAGAGGTTATGTTGTCTAATTTTCCGGAAGGTATAACCTATCTTTGGCATACTCGGTTGTTAAATTTTATTCTAAACATTAATTTTTTTGGATTAATACCCCGTCATGAATTTAATTACCCCATTTCTTTCCCGCTTCTTAATTCCCACCCCCGTGGCGTCCATTTTCACGATCTTTCGGGATCGGGGCGCTACAAAGTGGTATCAGAGCAGGTTTGCAACTTTGCAGACCTGTTGGGTCTTATTTCGTCTTTCATTGAAATTCCGTGTGATATTATATAAGCCCTCAGCTCGTCACTCACGCAACAGCTTAAAAGGTACGCATGTTTTTATGCAAATTTTAGTTTTTAAAAGTTTACATTATTTGTTGAAATGTTAAGTCTGTCTAAAAATGAAAGATTAGGATTCACCGTGTTGACGGAAATTCCTCGAAAGATTGATTATTATGCGGATAGCATACTCTGATTAACTGCGCTGATTGCGTACTCTGTTGCTATGGTGATAGCATACTGGTTTTGAAATATGTCTGTGAGCATAGCATACTGGTTTCTGTCGAAAAACTATGTTTGTTACATATATGTATGAACTTATTTATCTATGCCTTGTGTATACTTGTGATGTTGGGAACGTGCGGAATGCATACTGTAAACCTTGATAACCGGAATGTGTTTATTGTTCATACTCTTGGATGAGTACAAGAACTTGAAAGTGGGAGAATGTAAGATTAACTTAGCCTATAGTTGCTGAACTTAGGCTGAATTTGTAAACACTAATGAGATTGTTGAGAACATAGTTTGACTGAGGAAACGTTTCATTTTGATGACTGAACATAAACTTACGGCTCAGAATAACTGCCACATGTATATCACGATGAGCGAATTATGAGATTTTGTACATATACCAAGAAAGAGATCAATTCGGTGTTTGAGTTCGTTGGGGAAATAACCTACTCTATGGGGTCAACATCCGGTTAGAAGAAGTCTTTCAGATTGAGTTGTGTTAAAGTTGACCAAGAATTTGCGTTGTTATTAGGAAGATGGACACATTAAGGAATAAAATATTTTGAAAACAGAAACGTAAGTCAATGATCTATGTGGAGACTAGCAATTTTCGTGGGTAGATATGTTAGACGATGATGGCTGCTACAAACAAGGTTCATCATCAGAATTGTCACCTGAGCGGAATATTGAGGTAGACCGATCACCGCCTTTTATACCTCTCTGTGGAGATGAGATTATAAAGCTTTGACTTTGAACCAGAAGCAAGTAAATGAGTAATCGATTTATAGACTAGTTATCAGATTGCGGATCTATTGCACGTTCAAGAAATCCCTATGCAAGCTTTCAACTTAGGAGTCATGTTTAACGATCCTGTTGCGATTACAGAGAATAAAGATTCGTTCCTCCGAGAGAAAGCTATTCACCTCAGTGGATGGCTAATCGAGGCCCTGGCGTGTTTCATTCCCAAGATTTGTAGCTTGTTTTAGATCAATTTTTAGAATGAGGGTAAAAATGGTCGTCACGATTGCAGCCAAATTAATTTAAAGATATGTTTGCCGGTGTTCTACTCAGCTTCCAGGAGAAGTTAAGTTAAACTATTTTGAGTCTAGGAGGTATCATAGATCAAGTCGTTCTCTCGTATCCTTCCGATAGATAGAAAATGATTCCCGAGACGTCACTTTTCCAGCCAGTGCAAATTCTAGCCGACTCGTGCTTTATCGTAGCAACCTCGTATAAAAAAACAAGGTGCGTGAAGCTCAAGAAAGAAGGAAGGAGAACCTGAAGAAGATCGTTTAGAAGATAGACCTAGTGTTCGATAGATTGAGAGTTTCATTATGATAGGAAGTTTTGATGAGTCTATTTATTCATTAGATTGAGAGTTTCATTATGATAGGAAGTTTTGATGAGTCTATTTATTCATTCTCGTGTCGATAGAATCGATTTATTCATTCTCTTTTGAAATCGATTTATTCTCTTATTAATTGAATCAATTTCCCTTCAACAGCTTCATATCATTTGAAATTCTCCATTTATACCACTTGGAATTCGTTGATTTTATCCTCTTGGATAATTTGAAATCTTTTGGATGATACTTCTTTGATCATCAAGAATCAGCAATGACATTTACTTGTTAGGCTATGCTGGCGCCTTTATGAAAATATTTTAGCACGGTTCTCAGCTCTTAAGCGTTGATTTTCTTTTGTTATTCTCATATATCTTTGTAAAATGTGAGAACCCTTTGAGTTATAAATCCTCTAAAAAGGTAATATTTTTGGTATAAATAACCTAGTGTTACCTCTCTTCTAGATTTTGTTGATCAGATAAAGTCCTCACTCAGAGGTGTTTGATTTATTTTAATCTCACTCATAGAACTTAGGTGTGAGTCTTCAAATAGAAGAGAGAGCTTATAGAAGTATTCATTTAAGTATATTGTTAGGAGAGCGAATGATAGTATTCCATAATGGTGAATGGAAAGAAACAGTATTAGTTAGTGTTCTCCAAAGTCGAAAGTACATTTCTAAAGTAATTTCTCAGTTCGTAACATTTAAGATGATCAATGGATGTCAACAAGCAAGTTTCGAGCTTACAGTTAAAGTCTAGACATGCGATTCTTATTATGCATGCAAGCAAAGGTGATCACTAGCGGGAGCCAGACAGTCGGATTACCACTTTAAAGAAAAGAGAAGAATATAACAAGAAAAATAAGACTAATTTGCATCGGAAATACGATTCAAGCACGCTTCAAGAAGACGTGAACGTTGAATCTCAACATTTTAAGGAAAGAGATAAAACACAGTTCGAACCTGATAGAAATTGTAATCCAACCGTCCAAGGGCGTGCTCATTCGAATCATGGGGAGATTATCTGAAGTCAATGCATCGTGATAGCTCTCATAAAGGATAGAGAAAGAGGGCGAACGTTTAGGCTTTCAGAAAGATAAATTTGCGTGGAAAAGAAGAGCGAGTATAGACTCTTCAAAGAAATATTTGACCAAGAAGAAAGCGGAAAGAGAGATAAAGGTTGAGAATCAACCTAAAGAATAGGAGACCCATAACGGTTCTAGGCAACAAGTACAAGAATTGAGGTTTTGAACCCTGAGGATGTACTTTGATACTTCTTCTCAAGATATAGAAATTTCGGGACGAAATTTATTTAAGGGGGGTAGAATGTAATACCCCGAAATATTTTAGAATATTTTATTCAACTTATGTTACCCTCTGGTGAGTTAGAAAATAAGTTGGGTCCTTAAAGGACTCAAATAAAGGAAAATCGCAACTAGGGAAATTTGTTAAATCTAATTTGGTCAAAAATTTCCTTAAAAATATGTTATTATATTTTTCTCTGGTTGATAGAAAATGTTTCAAGAATCATGCCAACCTTTAAAATTTCAAATTTCGAGTTCAAATGAACTCTTGGCACAACTTTAAGTTGGAAAATAATAAATTTAATAGAAAAAGGCACATCCGTCATTATCCAATTTCTTTTTCAAAAGATTATCTTATTCGTAATTATCCTATTCTTTTTCCATCATTATCTAAAGAAACCGAACGCTCGGTTTTAACAGAGTTGTGTACAAAGTTGTGTATAAAGTTGAGACAACTTTGCATACGCAGCGGATATTTAAAACAGAACAACGGATTGAAATTTTCACAAGATTATATTTCTATAATCTCATGAAATGCCTCAGGGCAAAATCTTCATTATATAGAATGTGTGAATTACAAAAACACTACTAGAAAAATACTAACTAAAATATTAAGACACTTTATCTCTTCCTTCACAGAAAGTTGAGACTAAAGTTGTCTTAACCAAATCTAGTAGAAAATCTGCAGAATACAAAACTCGATCTATAATCTGAATATATCTCACTAAGAATCCGTATCTATCACAATACAACTGATCCCTATTTATACAAAAACAATATCTTGGGCTATACTCCAAATAACCACATGAACTCCACATTATCTCTACTTCCTTGACTTTAGCTGCAAGCAACCGACTTCCTTAGATATAGGAACAACCCAATCTCTGATTTCATCCTCCTAGACTTGGTCAACCACATGTGTTCCTAAAATATCTCAACCACATTTACTTCCTGCACAAATAAACAACAAAGAAAGAAAGAAAGAGAAAACATAAATATATCCAAACTTAACACAACAAACAACGGTTTCAACATTATCCTCTTTCTTTTATTCGTTATTATCCTATTTATTTTTCCTCTATAAATAGGAGCTTAAGGTTTCATTTTTCATTCATTTTCAAAATCGAAATGCCGAGCAGCTTCCAGAGAATGTACGACTCTAGTTTCCTATTTCAATTCTGAAATAGTCATTTTGAAGGTGTCAACGCGTAGATCACGAATACATGATTGAAATGATAACACGAAGGATGATCATGATGGAAAATCATCGTTACCGTCGCCAATTCCTCGGAGAAGGTACTTTCTCCGATTCTGGTCATTCGAACCGATGAATTTAGAAATTTCAAGTTCTAAATATGCTTATATTTCTATTACTTTAATTCTACCGATTCCGATTTTGATGTTCTGAGTTTTCGGTATTTTTCCCCATTTTCATTTTATGTAAATCTCAGATCTACTCTTCCTGGATAGTCGTATTAGAAATCTTCTTTTTATATATAGTCTTTGATCATTTGGATCTTGTAGTTAACCGGAATAGATTTTTGATTTCTCATCGTTTGAAATCTGGATCCGAATATTATATTATAAATCTGCCCAGTTTGAATTTATGTTTTAGCCGTCCGATCTTTGATCTGATTACACCATTAAATTCCTTATTTTCTGCACTATCAAAAATTATACTTTTGAGAGAAAATTCAACGAGTATCGAGCTCGATCGAGACCGATACATTTTCAGCTAAAATCTGTGAATATTGTACCGAAACTCCCGTTTCACCTAGTTTGGGTCGTCAAATCGAAAATATTTCTTCTCGAAAGTTGCTCCAAATATTATTTCCTATAAGCCTGCCAAGTTTCGCAATCTCGTTGCGAGTTTTGAATAATTTCGATTATTTAAAGTAGACAGTTATTTTTATACCGGGAGCATATATTATCGAAAAATTCTAAAATTCTCATTCTTTAGTCTTGGCATATATAGTATCATCCCTGAATATTTTCGTAATTTCCGAGCGGTTAAAAAGTGTTGTGGTGTAGATCTGGTAAAATTTGGATAAATGACAAGTTTTGGAAAGAGACCCCTGTCAAATCAGTTGATTCCAGTAAAGAAAGAATAACGTTTTGGAATTTATTTCCTTCTTTGTCGAAATTATTCAAGGTCTCTAGAGTCGCGCAATCTATTTTAGAATAGAATAGAATTAATAATAGTTCCGTTTATAGTAGATTAATTCCCGAAAATATAGCGATTATCCTGAGTTGAAGTTTACCTTCTGTAGTACCAGTTGAGCTAGAGAAAGAGTATCAGGGTTGATTCTTCAGAAGTTAGCTTTTCAGAATCCCGAGAAAGGTGGGTTATACTATACTATCTTTGCAAATTGTATCTTTCGAGTTATTAAGCTCTGCTTTGCTAAAACTGCATATGTGACTATCTGTGTTAAATATTTACGTGCTACTGTATGTTGTCGGAGTCTCATATACCAGCGTTGTGTCAATGTGAGTAGCTACAGTATGCATGCATTATTTGTCCTGCCCTACTCCTTGTCGGTGAGACTAAAATGAAACACTTATTGGTTATACTCTTTGGGTATACTATGGCCATACTCAACGTTATGCGCTGGTGATGTAGTTTGGGTTGCGGGCAGTGACGGGTTATACTCTTAAGCGCTTCACGATAAAATGTTTTGGTGAACTTAGGTTGCTTCCAACTTTTAAACCTCCTAAGCTTCACTACCTGCGTGGACACAGATAGATTACTTTAACAAAATGATTTGCATAACTTGAATTGTCAAAACTTGCCCACTGAGTGCATTAGTACTCAGCCCAAATATTTCCAAATATTTTCATGTCAGTAGGCTGGAGCGTGGAGGTGACGAGGCTGAGATATGGGCTATTATGATTTACATATGTTTCCGTTGTCCCTTTTTGTTAGTATTCTGTTAAGAATTGAGCTTCCGCACATATGATATTCTTTTGCTAAATGCTAAGAACTCTGATCTTGGTATTTTGTTGATATGCTTCTGCTTCTCTGATTCTGAACATTTGTTGACTTCCTGGTTAACATGTATCATATGCTTAGCTACATAATTATTCCAAGGGGAGGAAGCCCGTCTTTCGTTATGTCTATTTGATCATTCATTTTGACCTATGGAAGGGCTTCATTTGTTCAGCATATTGGTGTCTGTTTCTTTTGTCGACCTATGAATGGGTCTATTGATTGTTGGTATCTGATTATTTGTTTCCGTTTGGCCTATGAAAGGGCTTATTGAATTATTACAGCCGTTTATAACGGGGATTCGCTCTAGTTACAGAGGTTATGTTGTCTAATTTTCCGGAAGGCATAACCTATCTTTGGCATACTCGGTTGTTAAATTTTATTCTAAACATTAATTTTTTTGGATTAATACCCCGTCATGAATGTAATTACCCCATTTCTTTCCCGCTTCTTAATTCCCACCCCCGTGGCGTCCATTTTCACGATCTTTCGGGATCGGGGCGCTACAAGAACAGGTGCTTGCACCATGGCTTCTTTTAAATTCTGGAAGGCTTGTTCTGCAGCCTCATTCCAATTGAACCCATTCTTCTTGAGAAGTGTTGTTAGAGGCTTACTAATAGCTCCATACCCTCTAATAAACTTCCTGTAGTAGCCGGTTAACCCCAGAAAACCCCTCAACTGTTTGATGTTTTTGGGTTGGGGCCAATTAACCATGCATTCAATCTTTTGTGGATCAGTGGAGACCCTATCTCCACTGATTATGTGTCCTAAATATTCAATACCTGTCTGTCCAAAAGAACACTTAGTTCTTTTAGCAAATAGAGTGTGCTGTCTCAGTAGAGAGAAAACCTCCCTTAGGTGCTCCCTATGCTCCTGCCAACTCTTGCTGTAGACCAGAATATCATCGAAGAATACTAGAGTATATTTCCTCAAGCAGTCCCTGAATACTTGATTCATCAAGGATTGAAAGGTTGCTGGGGCATTACATAGCCCAAAGGGCATCACCAAAAACTCATAATGCCCTTCATGTGTCCTGAAGGCTGTGAGATGTCTATGTTCAGGCTCCATGAGGATCTGGAAATAGCCAGACCTTAGGTCTATTTTTGAAAAGAACTTAGACCCATGGAGCTCATCCAATAGTTCATCAATTAGAGGGATTGGGAAGTCATGCTTCACAGTGAAGTTATTTAAGTATCTGTAGTCCACACAGAGCCTCCAAGTCCCATCTTTCTTCTTAACCAACAGTACAGGGGAGGCAAATGGGCTTCTGCTGTGCTGTATCACCCCTGTGGCCAACAATTCCTTCACTATCCTTTCTATCTCATCTTTATGTTGATGAGAAGATCTGTATGTGTATTGGTGTTTTGGTATGGTGCCTGGCTTCAAAGTGATCTGATGTTCCACCCCCCTTGCAGGTGGGAGACCTTCAGGTTCCTTAAATATGTCCTCAAATTCACTGAGGAGATCTTCCAGCCCCTTAGCCTCCTTAGGGGTAACATGCTGTTTAGTTAATAAGTAGATTTCTTCAATATCCCTCTTGGCATCTGAATACAGTAGCTTAAACAATGAATGATGTGTCATAAATTGGCAGTCAGCATGGGACCTATTTGCATGCAGTTTCAACTTCCTCCCTAGCCATTTGACAGTGACTGTAATTAATTCATAATCCAGTTCTACAGGGGAGCAAGCCCTCAGCCAGTCACCCCCTAGTATCACATCACAACCCTCATGTTGAAGTAACCTGAGAGGGTAGTTCAGCTTGACATCTTGCATTTGCCACTCAAAACCATCTGCCACTGCTGTGCTTATCAGTCTCTGACCATTGGCCACCTTGATTAGTAAGGGATTAGTAGTAGTAATATTGCATCCTAGTGCCTGTGCAGTAGATTTCTTTAGGAAGCTCAGAGTACTGCCTGTATCTACCAGTATTTGTAGGTTCTGACCTTTGCAATGTCCTGTGAATCTCAAGGTGGTGATGGAATCATTACCCCTGAGAGTATGCAGTGACATTTGAGCTTCCTCTACTTGATTGCCTGAGCTTGGTTCCTCCTCTAAGTTAATGAGAGGCTGTAGATAGGCAATCTCCTCATCCTCTGTCATGATCATGTAATGTACCCGGTGAGAGCATCTATGCCCTGCGGTGTACTTCTCATCACAGTTGTAACAGAGGCCTTGGGCCCTCCTGTCAGCCATCTGAGCAGCTGTAAGCAATTTCACTGGTTTCTTTGAGCTTGGTAGATCCTTGGTGGGGTTAGGTAGGTTGTTAGGGTTCTGAGACCTTGCACCAGAGTTAGCCCAGCTATTGTTAGGTCTGGTACCCCCCTTCAGTTTCTTAGTGAGTGCCTCCAGAGTAATGAGTTGGTTTTGCCCCAGATCTATGGCCTGCTGCAAGGTAGTAGGGTTAAACATAGTTATAGCTGCTCTCATCTCCTCACTTAACCCACTCAGGAAGCTGGCAATGAAATAATCTTCAGAATAGGCCCCTTGACTACACAGCATCATACATTCCTTCAATTCCTCAAACTTATCCACATAGTCTAAGTAATCACCAGTGTGCTTGAGTTTATTAAACTTAACCATAACTTGAGAGCCCTTGATGTCTCCAAAACGAGTGGCCACCACTTCCACAAACTGTTCCCAAGAAACTTCCCCATATTTGGAGTTGAAGTTCTGAAACCACAGGGTAGCCCTGCCCTCAAAGTTCATGGCTGCTAAAGTCACCTTCTGTTCATCTGTGAGATTAGGAACCATTTTAAAATAACCAATACAGCGCAGGACCCATCCCCTAGGGTTTGAGCCATCAAACCTTGGGAAATCTACTCTTGGTATAGGTGAATAGACTTGATTTGAAGAAGAATATGGTTCTGTTATAGCTCTGCTTCTGTTAAAAAACGGGGGTTTAGATTGTGAACCTTCACCCATATGGAGCTGAGGTGGAGCCCCTAAAATTGACTCATGATCTCCTATCCCTTTCTTAGGGGAGCTATGAGACAGTTGGGTTTGGAGTGAAGTGAGAGATTTAGCCAGTAGATCAAGTTTTTCATTCATGCCTACCTGTATCATCTCCATCCGGGCAGCCATGTCTTCCTGAATAGTTTCCATTTTTTCCTACATTTTCTGTTCAGCAGCGTCCCTTTTCATTGTCTCTGTTTGCCAGATCTGACTGAGTTTGTTTTGTCCATCTTGCAGTTCCTTCAAACGGGTGCCTTCCGCCATGGCCGAGAACCTGTGGCTCTGTATACCAAGTGTTATGGACTCAGAAATGCCGCGGCCGTTTTTGTTCTTGTTCTTGCCAATTGTGAATCAAATATAAATTGTAATTTTGTTTTGTACAATATAATAGCTTGTAAGGGGGGAGAATTGTAATTGAAGAAGAAGTGTAGAAGAACTGAGAGAGAGAAACGAGTGAGAGAGAGAAGAGGCAGGAAAATTTGGATAATCTTTTCATAATCTCCTCAGGTAACTTACAGCATATTTATACAAACCACACATAGGGGACCACTTAATTGAAATATAAAAACCCTAACATAATTGGACCATGTCCTTAATTGAATTAATAACTAACAAAGCCACTAGCATGGTGTGGTCCAGCAGGAGAATAAATCTGGCCCAACTGTGGATCAACCCGGCCTGGTGTCACTACCCGCGATCCGACCTGAATCACCCCCCTTTGAAATTCTCAATTTCGACTCTTCTTCCTCAAGCCCTAAAAATGTAGTCTTGCAGTCATCATCTCCGGCCTTCCCCACTAACTCCTCCTTCCCCAATACTTCATGAATCAGCGGGCTTACAACACCAGGTTGTTAGAAAAGCTGAAGAAAGTCCGGGATAAACAATCAGTTCCACATCAAACTGATGAAGTTCCAAAAGATGAAAAAACCCATCAACCAACTGAACCATTCAGGGGTGGCAATCGAAATCTAGGAAAATGTTTTCACTGCCACAAACAAGGACATTACAGATACGAATGTCCAGAACTCCCTGAAGATAAGAAAGCCAAAGTGAGAAGAAGCTTCTTCAAAAGGAAAGCAATGGTTGCAAGCTACGAGAATGCCGTGCTAGACGATTCAGACTATCCATCTGGAATTGATTCTGACGGCTACAGCTCAGATGATGAAGCGCTATTTTGCCTCATGGCTGACAATGATGAAGAGGTTAGTACAGCTGATTCTCAAACCTCCTTCTATCATATTAATGAAGCAACTGTCTCTAGCAATGAACTTGATATGAAACTTATGATGCTAGAAGATCAATTAGCTTCAATATCCTACTTGCATGTTGAATTGAAAGATGAAAATGATGAACTGAGAAATAGAGTTAGAAAACTGAGCATTGATCATGAAAGAATGAATTATCTTGAGTCTCAGTTTGTGGAATTTGAAAATTTGAAATTGAAAACTCTTGATCTAGAAGTTGAGAATCAAAAACTTAAGCAAGAGATTCACGATAGAGAAAAAGTAACTCTAAAGTTCAAAAAGGGATCTCAAACTCTAGATGAGATATTAAATCATCAGAGAACTGGAACCAGTAGCACAGGGCTAGGATATAGTAAGTTCACTGCCTTAGAGAAAGGAAAGGCAGTTGTTCAACCCAGTGATAAAGGAATCCTAAAAGTGTAGCGCCCCGGTCCGAAAGACCGTGGAAATGGACGCCACGGGGGTTGGAATTAAGAAGCGGAAAAGAAAAGGGGTAACCTGAATAATAAAATCTCAACAGAAGACTCAGAATAGTCAAACATGCTGTATAATAATATATACATATTCATAACACCAAGATCAGAGTTCTTAGTGTTTAACAAAAGGATATTACAAGCGCGGAGACTTCATTATCAACAGAATAATTAACAAAAAGAGACAATGGGAAAATACATAAACAACAAAAGCCCATTTCTCAACATCGTCACCTCCACGCGCCAGCCTACTGACCTGAAAAATATTTGAAAATATTTGGGCTGAGTACTAGTGCACTCAGTGGGTAAATTTTTACAATTCAAGTTATGCAAATCATTTTGTTAAAGTAATCTATCTGTGTTCATGCAGGTAGTGAAGCTTAGGAGGTTTCAAAATTTAAAGCAACCTAAGTTCACCAAAATATTTTATCATGAAGCGCTTAAGAGTGTAACCAGTCACTGCCCGCAACCCGTACTACATCACCACGCGTAAAGTTGAGTATGGCCAAGTATAACCAATGAGTATAACTCATAAGTGTTTCATTTTAGTCTCACCGACAAGGAGTAGGGCAGGACAAATAATGCATGCATACTGTAGCTACTCACATTGACACATCGCTGGTTTATGAGACTCCGACAACATACAGCAGTGCGTAAATATTTAACACAGATAGTCACATATGCAATTTTAACAAAGCAGAGCTTAATAACTCGAAAGATACAATTTGCAAAGATATGGTAGCCCACCTGATAATAACGAGCGCGTATAATTGAGCAGAATCACAAAATGGACGAGGGTCCTAATTGGGTCATACCTAGTATGAAAATAACTTCAAATAAATTATTTAGGCCAATTATAATTCTAATATATCTAAAAATCTAAGATTTATGTTCCTAAATAATTAACTTATGAGTCTTGGTTTAAATAAATAATCAAATTAAAACTTATGAGTTAAATTGGTATTTAAATAATTTATTATCCAAGCACCAACCTTTTTAAAAAAAAAAACAAAACTTGCTGATATATAATTTTTCAAAAGCTTGGATCCTTTGTTAGAATTATGCTTATTTTGCAAAAAGACCCTCTCTTTCTTTTTTCTAAAATCACGACATAAAACAAAACCAAATTGGAAATCAAAACCTTTAAAGTCAACTCCCTCTCCTTTTTCCTAAAATCACGTAAGACAAGAACTTAGAAATCAAAGATCCCTAAATTCATCTTCAACTCTCCTCTCACTCACTTTCTCCCTCTCGACTAGAAATGAAGAACAAATTGGAAACCCCCAAATTGAAATTGCTTGCCTAAATCCTAATTTCTTTTCATCTTCATTGCAAAATCTTGACAAGAAGAACCGAACACAAATCCAAAAATCCCCTAATTCTTCTTCACAACTCCAGCGCTCTACTCACGGTTCAACTACCGATCGACTCAAACTAGCCAAACACCGTCGCGAACAAGACAAGCCCCGCCGTGGCAGTTCAACCCCGACGAGGGACCTCTACTCGGCTCAACAACATGACTCGCTCAACCCAAATTCCTCGCCCGTCAGATGTGTTTCCAACGTAAGTCCAGCCCTATCTCTGACTGAAATCTGCCGCAACCACCACACTCTCATCTCACCTTCTTCATCTCTTTTCTTGTATTTTCTTAATATTCTATTTTTCTATTTATTTTTATAAAATCCTATAATTTTAGTTTATAAATGCAAGACCATGTATGTGTGTTGGTGAGAAGGAATTTAATTGGAATATTATGTGTTGAAACTGGGCTTGAGAAATCAAATTGATTGTGGTTCTTATTTTGGTACATTGGTGGTGTAGAAACACGAATCTATGATTGTTAGTTAATTAAAATTGGTAATATATATATATATATATATAGAGAGAGAGAGAGAGGTTGATGTATGTAATTCGTACTGCAAGTAAAGAGAATTGAACTGAAAATAAACTTACCAAAGAAAAGATTGAATTTTGCTGTGAAGCTTGATTTCCTATCGAAGAGTTTGGAGTAATGGTTATGTTCTGTTTTTTTTTCTTTTGTTAATCTGCAGGGAAGGAATTTAGCTTTTGTGGTTTTCCATTTGGAAGAGAGAAGAATAGCTGGATTTGGCAGAGAGAAGAATAGTTGGACAAGTGTATTTCTGCATTTGCTGAGTTGACAAATTTGTACACATACGTGTATGATTAATAGAGAATTGAAGAGATTTAATAAATATTTTCAGTATTAATTTATGTTGATTATCATGGTTTTGCATTACTAGTGAATACCACATGTAATTGTATTAACATTATGATTAGTAATGAAAATTATTATAAATATCAAATATAAAAATAAACCGTGTACGAATATACAAGACTCGAAAATAAATTTCTAAATTCAACTATTAATTCCAAATATTTCTGTTACTAAAAGTGAAATTTTTGGAGAAGTTTTGAATTATTTAGATATGATTCAAATATAATAATAATATATAATAGGATTATCACTAGGTCTTGATATGATTATATTCGAGCAAGTATCTAGATTTCTGAATAAAAATTATAGGAAGGTCTTGGGGTCTCTCTAACCCTCTTAACGGGCACATTTTATCTATTTTTTTAAAGATCTATTTTCTTTCAACTTACCCTTAAGGGGGCATAAAATATTCTTTTATATTGATGATTTTTTTTTAATTGCACGTATTCTAACTATTAGATTTATATTATTAATTAAATTTGGATGGTAAAAGTTTGGGGTATTACATTCTTTCCCCCTTAAAAGAATTTCATCCCGAAATTCACGTACCTAAGAATATCTCGGGATATTGCTGTTTCATCTTGCTTTCAAGTTCCCACGTTACTTCTGTTTAATCATGATGATTTTATTGCATGAGCATCAATCGAATTTGTTTGTTTCTTAGGACTTGAACTTTTCTATCAAGAATCTTGTTGGGTTTTTCCTCATACGTCATATCAGAACGTAGAACTAGCTCACTTTCTTTGATAACGTGGTTTGGGTAAAACATATATTTCCTGGGCATTGAAACTTGATGTACATCATGAAATTGTGACTGGTCTGGCGGTAGAGCTAATCGTTAAGCAACCTTACCGATTCTTTCTAGTATCTCGAATGGCCTAATAAATCTTGGTCTTAACTTGCCTTGTTTTTCGAACCTCACAACACCTCGTGTTGAAAATACTTTTAAAAAGACCTTTTCACCAACTTGAAATTGTAGGTCTGTTCTGCGCTTATTTGCATAAGCCTTCTATCTACTTTGTGCTTCTTTTATTTTCATTTGAATTCAGTCGATTATCTCGGCAGTGATCTGTACAATCTCTGAACAATCTCTGGACCTAATATTTTCTTTTCTCCAACTTCATCCCGATACAGGGGTGATCTGCATTTGTGACCATACAAGGCTTCATATGGTGGCATCTTTATAATTAATTGATAACTATTGTTATACGTAAACTCTACCAAGGATCAAATGTCTTCTCAGCTAGTATTTCATCCAACACAACTCTACGGACATATCTTTCAAAATTTGTATCGTTCTCTCTAACTGACCATCTGCTTGGAAATGGAAAGTTGTACTAAAGCTTAGATTCGTTCTATTTGCTTCCTGTAAACTTCTCTAGAACTTTAATGTAAAACGAGTATCACGATCCAACGTGATAGAAATTAGAATTCCATGGAAACGAACCCTTTTTTTTACATATATTTGTGCTAATTTGCTTAACTCCGCTGTTGTTTTGATCGTAACGAAATGTGTTGCTTTTTTTTTAATCGATCCACAATGACCCACACTATTGAGTTCCCTTTCACTGATCTTGCTATGCCTACCACAAAATCCATCATTATATACTCTCATTACCACTCTGGCATTTCCAACGGCTGCAGTAACCCTGAAGGTCGTTGATGTATGACTTTCACTTGCTATCATGTTAAATATCTCTCTACAAAAGTTGCTATCCATCTTTTCATATTATTCTACTTGAAATATTGGTTCAAGTCCTACAATGATCAATAATATAACTTCCGAAATTAATCTAATATTTACTTTAATTAATTAGATCTTTACTACTTTTACTTCGACTAAGAAAGCGCAAAACTCGGGTTTTAAACCCAACCTGACTTGATAATAGGTTCTTACAATACTTTTCAATTAACTTGAAATAATTCCGACAAAAAAAAAAGAAAAACTTTAAAACAGGGCAGTAACTTTCGAAAAATCATAGGAAATTCAATTCAAATCTGATTGAGACACGGTTAGTGGTCTCGTGTCCGCTATAAAAGGACCTAAAGTAGGTCAGAAGGAGTCGGAGACAAATTCCGATCACTTTGGCCAGAAATCGGCCGAAAAGGCAACTATAATTGTTCACCCGAACAGATTAATGAACAAAAAGTTTGGGTCTTGATCAAACTCGATACTCAACAAATTTTAGATCAAAAGTACAATTTTTAATAGTATGGAAGATAAGGGATTTAATGAAACAAACGGGTCAATAATAAAATAGCTATAGTGACTGGAAATGAGTAAGGAATATAGCATCTTCAACATAGATGAAATCTGTCAGAAAAAAAAAGTGTGGTTTTCGAGAAAAATTACAACTCGAATTTAGAGGATCAAATGATATCTGATCTTAGATCGAACATAAGGGATTGGAAGACTGCAAGGAAGAGTTGCTATAAACTAGAAATCAAGTTCATGCATTGGAGAAAATGACGGAAAACAACATCTGAAGTTGCACTCGCAACATAATGATTTCTGTGGCATATTTTGACGAGTCAATTTGTGACGTGTCTTTAATAGACTAAATGATATCAAATTAATGATCCGAGACTTGTTATGAAAATTTTGAAGTGATAGGTTTACAATGACATAAACCTCGAGGAAAGAAAATGATTGGATTGACAGGAAAAGACGTCGCAATGGGACTGCGACACAACTCGATGACTGGCAACACCACTGAGGTTCTATGCCCATTTTCCCATCTTTTTGGGCACCAGATGGAAACAAAATCACAATGAATTTTGTTCTACTACGACAAATAAATGTGTGTATAAAGTTTCAATTTTCTCAACTTATTTCATTCCCAATGATTGAAAGAAAAATGGTTTCTTGGGGAGGTGAGGGCTGAGATGATAGAGAGAGAAGATAAATGAGTGATGCTTCATTATGTTTGCTCATTATTTTCATGGTTGAGGATGTTCAGCTGCCTCCACCCTTAACATGTGTGGTGACACATGGAGCAATCAATTTATGATGTATTTTAATATATGGTATTGGATTGAAATAGAGAATGAATAAAATTTCGTTGGAAGGTCAAGCAAACTCCGTTTTTAATGAAATTAGTGACCACATGATAATGAAAAAAATTTAAGACTCCTAGTCAAAGATGAAATCAACTTCAGAGTTTAAAATAAAATAGTAGAATTTTTAAGGATGTAAAGATAGTCTTTCAATAATTAATCCACACAAGATTAAATAAACGCCCGAATGACCGATGAAAAAGACTCATAGAAATGTCTCGTCATGAAAAACAAGATATGTGATCGGGAAATGTTTAGAGGACAACATGATTTTACGAGTAGAATTGAGTCAAATTTGGAAATGGCTGGAATTTTCAAAAATCATTTCAAAGCTTCCTATAAACAACACATGTTTCCTATACAGTTGGGGTGAGTCACAATTTTATTTTGGGACGAGGTGTTACATTCCACCCTTCCACTAAAGAAAATTTTATCCTCGAAATTTTCACGTATTCGAAACCACTATAAAATATTAGAGTATTTCTTTTCTTTTTTTTTCGTAGCACCTGCTATTTCGTTAGCTCCCTAGGATGGTAGATTCAGATCTCTTCTTACACGTGACATTAGAATAGACTTATCAAAGGAAGATAACATTCTAAATCTACAAAAATGTCAAACTTGAGCCAACAACATCACACAATCATCTATGACCATCGTACGTTCAACATCGTCCATCTGCTCGTTGCCCTGCTGCTTCCAACGATAAAGTTTGAATTCAATGTATGAAAAATGTATCAACAACAATTTCAAATGATGGCGCCCAAATTGTCCATGAACTCGTTATCGCTTATTGAGCAAACTTTATAATCTCATCTCTATAGGTAGGTATAAACGGTGGTGATCGATCTATTTCAATATTTTGCTCAGGTGACAATTCTGACGTTGAACCACGCTTGTAGCAGCCATCATCGTCCAGCATATCTACCCACAAAATTTCCCGGTCTCCACATAGATCGTTAACTTATGATTTTGCTTTTAAAATATTTTATTGCTTAATGTGTCTATCTTCCTAGCAACAACGCAAATTCTTGGTCAATATTAACACATCCTCAATAAGAAAGACTTATTCTAACCGGGTGTTGACCCCTATAGAGTAAGTTATTTCTTCAACGAACTCGAACACCGAATCGATCTCTTTCTTGATGCACGTACGAAATCTCATAATTTGCTTGTCGTTCCATATACATGTGGTAGTTCTTCTATGTCATAAGTTTATGTTCAGTCATCAAAGTGAAATGTTTCCTCAGTCAACTATGTTCTCATCAATCTCATAAGTTTACAAGTTCAATCTAAGTTTAGCAACTATGAGCTAAGTTATTATCAAGATTTCAAGTTCTCATACTCATTCTAGAGTATATATAACAAACACTTTCTGGCTATCACAGTTTATTGTATGCATTCTGCACGTTCCCAACATCACAAGTATGCGCAAGACATAGATAAACAAGTTCATACATATATGTAATCAGCATAATTTTTCGACAGAAAACAATATGCTCACAGACATATTTCAAAATCAGTATGTTATCACCATAGCAACAGAGTACATAATCAGCGCCGTTAATCAGAGTATGTAATTAGCATAAAAATCAATCTTTCGAGGAATTCCTGTCAATACGGCGAATCCTAATCTTTCATTTTCAGACAGACTTAATATTTCAACAAATAATGTAAACTTTTTAAAATTAAAATCCGCATAAAAGATGGGTATCTTTTAGGCTGTTGCGTGAGTGACGAGCTGAGGGCTTATAATATCACACGGAAATTTTAGGAAACATGAATTAAATTAACCCAGCAGGTCTGCAGAGTTGCAAAACCTGCTCTGATACCACTCTGTAGCGCCCCGGTCCGAAAGACCGTGGAAATGGACGCCACGGGGGTTGGAATTAAGAAGTGGGAAAGAAAATGGGTAACCTGAATAATAAAATCTCAATAGAAGACTCAGAATAGTCAAACATGCTGTATAATAATATATACATATTCATAACACCAAGATCAGAGTTCTTAGTGTTTAACAAAAGGATATTACAAGCGCGGAGACTTCATTATCAACAGAATAATTAACAAAAAGAGACAATGGGAAAATACATAAACAACAAAAGCCCATTTCTCAACATCGTCACCTCCACGCGCCAGCCTACTGACCTGAAAAATATTTGAAAATATTTGGGCTGAGTACTAGTGCACTCAGTGGGTAAATTTTTACAATTCAAGTTATGCAAATCATTTTGTTAAAGTAATCTATCTGTGTTCATGCAGGTAGTGAAGCTTAGGAGGTTTCAAAATTTAAAGCAACCTAAGTTCACCAAAATATTTTATCATGAAGCGCTTAAGAGTGTAACCAGTCACTGCCCGCAACCCGTACTACATCACCACGCGTAAAGTTGAGTATGGCCAAGTATAACCAATGAGTATAACTCATAAGTGTTTCATTTTAGTCTCACCGACAAGGAGTAGGGCAGGACAAATAATGCATGCATACTGTAGCTACTCACATTGACACAGCGCTGGTTTATGAGACTCCGACAACATACAGCAGCGCGTAAATATTTAACACAGATAGTCACATATGCAATTTTAACAAAGCAGAGCTTAATAACTCGAAAGATACAATTTGCAAAGATATGGTAGCCCACCTGATAATAACGAGCGCGTATAATTGAGCAGAATCACCAAATGGACGAGGGTCCTAATTGGGTCATACCTAGTATGAAAATAACTTCAAATAAATTATTTAGGCCAATTATAATTCTAATATATTTAAAAATCTAAGATTTATGTTCCTAAATAATTAACTTATGAGTCTTGGTTTAAATAAATAATCAAATTAAAACTTATGAGTTAAATTGGTATTTCAATAATTTATTATCCAAGCACCAAGCTTTTTAAAAAAAAAAACAAAACTTGCTGATATATAATTTTTCAAAAGCTTGGATCCTTTGTTAGAATTATGCTTATTTTGCAAAAAGACCCCCTCTTTCTTTTTTCTAAAATCACGACATAAAACAAAACCAAATTGGAAATCAAAACCTTTAAAGTCAACTCCCTCTCCTTTTTCCTAAAATCACGTAAGACAAGAACTTAGAAATCAAAGATCCCTAAATTCATCTTCAACTCTCCTCTCACTCACCTTCTCCCTCTCGACTAGAAATGAAGAACAAATTGGAAACCCTCAAATTGAAATTGCTTGTCTAAATCCTAATTTCTTTTCATCTTCATTGCAAAATCTTGACAAGAAGAACCGAACACAAATCCAAAAATCCCCTAATTCTTCTTCACAACTCCAGCGCTCTACTCACGGTTCAACTACCGATCGACTCAAACTAGCCAAACACCGTCGCAAACAAGACAAGCCCCGCCATGGCAGTTCAACCCCGACGAGGGACCTCTACTCGGCTCAACAACATGACTCGCTCAACCCAAATTCCTCGCCCGTCAGATGTGTTTCCAACGTAAGTCCAGCCCTATCTATGACTGAAATCTGCCGCAACCACCACACTCTCGTCTCACCTTCTTCATCTCTTTTCTTGTATTCTCTTAATATTCTATTTTTCTATTTATTTTTATAAAATCCTATAATTTTAGTTTATAAATGCAAGACCATGTATGTGTGTTGGTGAGAAGGAATTTGATTGGAATATTATGTGTTGAAACTGGGCTTGAGAAATCAAATTGATTGTGGTTCTTATTTTGGTACGTTGGTGGTGTAGAAACACGAATCTATGATTGTTGGTTAATTAAAATTGGTAATATATATATATATATATAGAGAGAGAGAGAGATTGATGTATGTAATTCGTACTGCAAGTAAAGAGAATTGAACTGAAAATAAACTTACCAAAGAAAAGATTGAATTTTGCTGTGAAGCTTGATTTCCTATCGAAGAGTTTGGAGTAATGGTTATGTTCTGTTTTTTTTTCTTTTGTTAATCTGCAAGGAAGGAATTTAGCTTTTGTGGTTTTCCATTTGGAAGAGAGAAGAATAGCTAGATTTGGCAGAGAGAAGATTAGTTGGACAAGTGTATTTCTGCATTTGCTGAGTTGACAAATTTGTACACATACGTGTATGATTAATAGAGAATTGAAGAGATTTAATAAATATTTTCAGTATTACTTTATGTTGATTATCATGGTTTTGCATTACTAGTGAATACCACATGTAATTGTATTAGCATTATGATTAGTAATGAAAATTATTATAAATATCGAATATAAAAATAAACCGTGTACGAATAAACAAGACTCGAAAATAAATTTCTAAATTCAACTATTAACTCCAAATATTTCTGTTACTAAAAGTGAAATTTTTGGAGAAGTTTTGAATTATTTAGATATGATTCAAATATAATAATAATATATAATAGGATTATCACTAGGTCTTGATATGATTATATTCGAGCAAGTATCTAGATTTCTGAATAAAAATTATAGGAAGGTCTTGGGGTCTCTCTAACCCTCTTAACGGGCACATTTTATCTATTTTTTTAAAGATCTATTTTCTTTCAACTTACCCTTAAGGGGACATAAAATATTCTTTTATATTGATGATTTTTTTTAATTGCACGTATTCTAACTATTAGATTTATATTATTAATTAAATTTGGATGGTAAAAGTTTGGGGTATTACAAAAAGGATTCACCAAATCAACTCATGATCAGCTAGCTGAGCCAACTAAAGGCAAAGAAATATTGAGAAATCCTCAAACTCAGCCCAGACAATTCAGTCAGTTCTCCCAACCAAAAACACCAGGTCAACTGAAGCTAAAATTCCAGCCAAGACCATCAGTTCACTCAAACAAATTCATTCATTCAAAGCCTTCAGTTCAACAGAGACCACCAGTTCAGCACAGAATACCTTCGAGGCAAACTGATAGATCAGAAAATTTTAGAAAGAAAGACCAGTTTGGATCTTAAGCCTATTCTGCCAAGAACTGTAATCAGAACACCTATAGGAGAGATCAAAGAAACTCATTTCAACCCTATCATCAACTATAACGAGTACCTGGATTCTAGAAAAGAACCGAGAACTGATCCAAAAGGGTTCAATCCAGCAAACTGGAAACACACAAGGCATTGGCCTGAACGAAAGGCTCAAAGGTCTCAAGATAACATCATTTTAGTTGAATTGTTTTAACCTACTAACTATCAGCGCAGATACCATTCAACTGATTCAACTCAAAATAAAAGAGTTGAAAGAAAATCTAAACTGATCAAGCGATGCAAATCAGTTGGATCTCTAAATGATAAAAATCCAAAAGTTTGGCAAGTTTGGATTCCAAAGAGCTTGATGTATCAACAAGGACCCGATATGAAACGGGTCCCTAAATGCTAATCCTTGTTTTACAGGATAAGAGCATCCTATCTATGAAGAAAACCAAAGATATCTGGTATCTAGATAGCGGGTGCTCCAAGCACATGACTGGAGACAGAGAAGATCTCGACGGTTATGAAGAAGTCAAAGGTCCCCTTGTCACATTTGGAGACAACTCCAAAAGCCGAACCATTGGAGAACGGTTCGTGGTCAAGGGAAAAGTTGTAGTAAATGGAGTCTCCCATGTGGATGGACTAAAACACAAACTACTCAGCATCAGCCAGCTGTGCAACAATGGCTACTCAGTTGACTTCACCAAAAACTCCTGCAACATAAGAAACAAGTCAACTGGAGTAATTCTTCTCACTGGCATAAAGAGAGGCAACATGTACATTGTTGACTGGTCAACCGGCTACTCAGAAGCTTGCTTTCTTTCAAAGGGATCAACTGAAGCAAGCTGGCTATGCTATCGACGATTGAACCACCTCAATTTCAAAACAATCAACTATCTAGCCAAGAAAGAGCTAGTAGAGGGGCTTCCCAAGGAGATTTATAAGAAAACAGGTGTGTGTGGACCATGCCAAAAATGGAAGCAAGTGAAGTCATCTTTCAAGAATAGGAGTCATCCACTAGGCACAACTGATTGCCTCCAACTACTACATATGGATCTGTTTGGTCCAGTTAGACCACAGACCCCAAAAGGTAAAAGATTCACTCTTGTAGTAGTTGATGATTTCTCAAGATATACGTGGGTGGAATTCTTGAGGAGCAACGATGAAACTTGCAACAAGCTAACGGCGCTGATCAGAAAGCTACAAACTGAAAAAGGAAGATTAGTTCAAAGGATTCGCTCCGACAATGGAACTGAATTTTTGAATCAACAAATGATCAGCTTTCTAAGCAAACTTGGAAGAACTCATGAACACTCAGCTGCAAGAACTCCACAACAAAACGGTGTAGCTAAACGGTGAAACTGGACGCTTAAAGAATCAGCTCGAACAATGATAGTTGATGCCAACATAGCTGAAGGATACTGGGCTGAAGCAGTCAACACAACTTGCCATACTCAAAATCGAAGTGCAATCATCGCCGCACATCACAAAACACCCTATGAGCTGTATAGGGGTCGTAAGCCTTCCATCTCATATTTTAAAATATTTGGCTGTAAATGTTATATTCACAACAATGGCAAGACTCAACTGAAAGCTTTCAGTGCTAAAGCTGATGAGGGAATATTTCTTGGGTCTAATTCACCTCACGCACAAGCTTATAGAGTGTTCAATAAATGAACTCTTGTTGTGGAAATAACATGACATGTGGTATTTGATGAATTTGCTAATGAGTACAGGAACAAAGAAACAATAGACACATCAGTTCAAGTACTACCTAGTGAAACTGAGAACTCGTAGGATTATGTGGATCACATTGTTCTAGAGCTGCTTGAAGTTTCACTAGAAGAAGACAATGAAACTGGTACTACACCAGTTGAGAACAATCTGGTCAATGAAGACACAAATCGTGCTGAGACCATAACCCCCACAACTGAAACAGGGGGAAGAACTGATAAAGATGCCGAACCAACTAATGAAAGGGTAACTGATGACGTCACCAAAGTAGAACCAGCTGAAGCTATCTTGCCCAAATGGCTCCGAAGCCATCCAAATGACAAGATAGTTGGTGATCCAAGAAGTCGAGTCCAAACCAGAATTTCAACTGAGCATGCATTATTCACATGCTTCATATCTCAATCGGAACCAGCAAACATCAAAGAAGCCTTAAAAGATTCAGACTGGATCATGGCCATGCAAAAAGAACTGAATCAGTTCACAAGAAATGACGTATGGTTTCTTGTCGATAGACCAAAAACTCAGAAGGACATTGGTACAAAATGGGTTTTTCGCAACAAGCTGGACGAACAAGGTGTGATCACAAGGAACAAGGCAAGACTGGTAGCCAAAGGATACTCACAAAGTGAAGGGATCGACTTTGATGAAAGATTCGTGCCAGTTGCAAGATTGGAAGGCATCAGACTATTCCTAGCCTATGCAGCTCACTTTAACTTCACAGTCTACTAAATGGATGTCAAGAGTGCTTTTCTTCAAGGAATGCTCAAGGAGGACGTGTATGTCGAGCAACCGCCAGGCTTTGAAATTGGGGATCAAGTCTTCAAGCTGAAGAAAGCCCTCTACAGACTGAAACAAGCTCCTAGAGCATGGTATGAAACTCTCACAACATTCTTGCTGAAAAATGGGTTTCAAAAGGGAGTCATTGATCGAACTCTATTCCGAATAGAACGATCAACTGAGATCTTAATGGTTCTAATTTATGTGGATGAGATAATTTTTGGATCAAAAAATAAAGATCTATGCACACGATTCGCTCAACTGATGCAAAGCGAATTCGAGATGAGCATGATGGGAGAAATGACATTCTTCCTAGGACTCCAAGTGAAGTAGCTGAAAGATGGGATCTTTATCAGCCAGGCCAGGTACACTAAGGAGCTAGTCAAGAAGTTTGGAGTTAATAAAGAAAAAACTCTCAAGATTCCTATGAATACATCAGTTCAGCTAACTCTTGATGAAGAAGGAGAATCAATTAGCCAAACATATTACAGAGGAATCATTGGGTCACTACTTTACCTAACAGTTAGCCGATCAGACATCTCCTATTCAGTCGGTCTATACGCACAGTTCCAAGCCAACCCAAAGAAAAGTCATCTTGAAGCAGGAAAGAGGATTATCAAATATCTCAAAGGAACCATAAATCTTGGACTATGGTATCCCAGAGATGACAGTTTGAGTCTAATTGGTTATTCAGATTCAGACTTTGGTGGATGTAAGATCGATAGAAAAAGCACCAGTGGAACATGTCAGTTTCTTGGAAGCAAACTGATATCCTAGTTTAGCAAGAAGCAGCACTCAGTTGCCACGTCAACAACTGAAGCAGAATATGTAGCTGCGGGAAGCTACTGTGCTCAGATACTCTGGATGAAGTAACAGTTGAAGGACTACAAAGTCGAAACTGAAGAAGTACCTATATTTTGTGACAACAATAGTGCAATTACAATATCTCAGAATCTAGTTCTACATTCAAGAACTAAGCACATTGACATAAGACATCACTTCATCTGAGATCACATCGAGAAGAAGGACATATGCATCAAATATGTCAATACGGAGAAGCAGATAGCTGACATCTTCACCAAACCATTGCCTGAAGCAAGATTTATGGAGCTATGCATACAACTGGGACTGCTTGAACTAGCATCGAAGGATGAAGATGGTCAACTAGAAGAAAAAGGCCAAGAAACCGTTCTAGCTGAAGAGAGGAACTGAACCGAAAGAATTCAACTCATCATAATGAGTAGTTCATAACTGAAAAAGTCATTAAACTGATCAGTTGAACACAAAAGCTATCAGTTTGAAATGAAGCGAGAAGCTGTGCAAAGAAAGTAAACTGAAGCTGATCAGCCTACCCCATCAGTTCAACTGAATCATCAGTTCATTTGCTCAAACTGAGGCAAGGAGCAATGAAGAGTTGGCCAAATGGTGTCAACTGATGATCCAGTTAGTCAAGCAGAACGTACCGGCTGCAAAATGCTCAAACTGATGGAGAAATCAAAGGAACTGGAATCAACTCAATAAGAAGACATAAGTTCAAAAGTCAGCTGAAGGAAAACAGCAGAGCTGATGAACAGCTGAACTGAGAAACAGCTGAATTAAAGTTCCAGCAGTCAAGGCCAGTAAGGAACTGATGAGAAAACATCTCAGTTGAAGCTGATCAACATTGAGATCATCAGCTACAGTCGAAGTCAACTGATGATGTAATCAGTTTCAAGCCAAGAAGAAACCACTAAGAGAGAAAAGATAAGTTCAAAGTTTCAATAGTGGAAACGGTAAAAATACGTGTCACTCAAATATTACCGTTGAACTCCCTCTCTCCCCTCATTAATCCTCAACGGATAGAAATGAAAGGCCAATCGACGGGTCGATTGAATTCATCCAACCGTTGAAATCCAAGCATATGAAATGTCCCAACCGTTGGATGAGCTTCATCTCTCTATATAAATAAGTCGGCTGAATATTCGAGATAAGCTTCACACTTTTACTACCGGCTTATCTCTCTCTCTCTCCCTTCTCTAAACTAAAGCAAAGTTCTTCAGCCTTCGAAGATCAATTCCTCAGCCTTGCAAATCAATTTCTTCTATCAAAAACATCTCATCAAGTATCATGGCTCAAAACCCCATCTGTCGCACTCGCAAGAGATTCAATTTCCGTCAATCTGGAGAAGATTCCAAAGTATTTTATGAAAAACTCGACAGAGATAAGTTTTTCAACCCAGCAGGATTCCTTCAAGCGTGCAATGATTCCCCTCTAAGTGGAATAATCATCAAAAAGCTTTCTCAGGCCAAGCTGAAGAGTTCCCAGAACGCATATATCCTGAACCAGTTGCTGAATTCTTCCTAAATTCAAATGGTTCCTCAGATCCCAAAGAAATTAGATCTGAAGTGAGAGGACAGGAGATCATCGTAACAGTTGAATCTCTAAGCAACATGTTCAATCTACCTAACAAAGGACTCAAGTTGGAAGAAGTTCGAATCAGCTTTCAGGAAGCTTATGATTTCTGGAAAAAGGAAGGCGAAACTCAACCGTATAAAAGCAATCATCTCATCTCAAAATTTCAAGATGAATATTAGGTGCTAGCTGCCATCACTTCAAAAATTATGGTAGGGACAACTGGCAGTCAATCTGAAATGTCAGAAACAAAATACAAGATCTGCGCCGCCATCTACAACCGAATGGAGATCAACTGGGCACAATACTTTTTTGACCAATTGAAGAGATATGTTGATATCATTAAAAGCCGCTGGGATAATAAAAAATTCCCACAAAGAATTGGATACATCAG
Source organism: Perilla frutescens (assembly GCA_026008535.1). Classification (NCBI taxonomy): domain Eukaryota; kingdom Viridiplantae; phylum Streptophyta; class Magnoliopsida; order Lamiales; family Lamiaceae; genus Perilla; species Perilla frutescens. Next base: position 37,721,165 of record BRKX01000006.1, on the reverse strand, counting down.
TCGAGTGAGCATAATTCTGGAGAAACAGTTTTCTTGGATGACTGAGGAAACAGAGTTCAAAGGCATAGTTAGCAATGAATTCATTTCAAAACCACTTAAAATCATGGAAATTGAGCCTGATCAAGCTGATCAGCCTAAGAAGAAAAAGCCTGCAACTGAAGGCAAGGAAAAGGAGCAGATCACAGGCACGTCCCAGAATGTCTCTGATGATGACATTGCTATAGCCCAGAGATATAGGCAACAAAGCTCAATTGCAACCAGAGCTGACATCATTAGACAATCAGCCAGTCGAGCAGCTACCAGATCAGCTTAAAAAAGGAAGCAAACTAGTCAAACAAAAAGGAGAGAAGTCTCACTTTCCAAATCCAAGAAGAAAAAGGAATCAAGTCCCATGCCAGATCCAACAGTTCCACCAAATCTAACTGTTGAGGATATGGCTCCGTGTGAGAACCCAGAAGACATCATCCCTGCAAGAGGGATTCCTCACGACGGAGCTGGGGCAGATTATTTTCAAATGACATGTCCCCCAATGGCTCAAGTTGAAGGAAACATAAGAGCCTACTCACAAGGAGAGTCCGTGAAGAAATGGGCTGATGAGACAACACATAAACATATGGCTCAACACTACGCCCAGGAACTAGCTGGCCATGAAGAACTCTTCCACACTCTGACCAGGTGCATTTACTGGTTTTTGTGGAGACACGTGTATCCATCAGAACGCTTCCTCTCATTGCTCGATTTCCATAGGATAAGCTTCTGGAGGCGAGAAGAAGAATGGAGTCTATGGTGGACGGACAATAAGAATGCCGGAATCACTCAGGGCAAACATCTAACGAGGCAGCTACAGCTGAGAAAAAAATGCTCAAATCCATCAACAGACTCGATGAAAGATGTTTTTGATGAACTGTACAAGCGTCAAGGATTAAAACTGCCCGCCATCACCACAGAGAGAGAACGGGAAAGATGGACACACTCTCATGTTCAACACAAATGGCTATACAATGAATTGATGAAGAAATCACAAAGCCATCAGTCTGGACAGCCATCAACTGTAGAAAGAGATCAAACATTCACCCAAGTAGATGATCTCATTGATGAAGTAGTGAGAGAACTCCACTATGAGAGATCTCCTCACTTAGCTGAAGTTGAAATCAACCTCATTCCCGAAGAATCAGAAGAGTCAGCTGAGAAGGCTCAATAGTTTGAGGAGTCAGCTGAACCCCAAACTGCTCCTTCCCAAGAGCCAATTGCTGATAAGGAGTCATCTCACCTATTCCTCCAGTTGATCCAGAGCCAGCTGAGACTGACCAGTGAGCTGAACAGTCAGTTCAAAAGGATGTTCAACATGCATACCAAGTCAGCATGGAGACGGATGAACTGACCCACACAGTTCCCTGTGAGGAACTGATAGGAGCTAAGGCAGGAGAAGAAGTCAACTCAAGAGTAGTTCAGTTCAATGCTCAGCCAAGCAGTTCGACAGTTCAGCTCTCAGCTTACTACGTGGAACTGATCCACAGCTTGCAGCAACAGGTTAAACTGCACACGAAGCAAATTCAGATGTTGTAAGCTCATCCAAGACTCCAGTCGGCTGAAACCGAGTCATCAAGCAGTGATGAGGATGAGGAAGGTGATGTCACAGAACCGCTGGCCAAGAGAAGAAAAACTGATCACAAGAAGGACTAAGTGGCTGATCAAGTTCAAACTGATTAGAAAGCCCTAAGTTTACTTCTTGTAATTCAGTTTGTAATTATTTATTTTGATATATAAAAAGTTTATCTTTTTCTTTTCAAATAAATGTCTATCTTATCATTTATTTTGAATATTTTGACCGTTGCAAAATGATGACACGTCTCAAGTCATTAAATGGCAACGACCATAATAAAAAAGGCCAGGGGCCAGTACCATTCCAACCATTGGATATATGAGTCTGCCCAAACACTCATAAAAAGCCATCTCTGTCAAGCCTCTTAGAAATACTCCTTCTACGCTCTCAAAAACTCTCTCTCTCTCTCTCTCTCTCTCTCTCTCTCTCTCAAAGCTCTTGAAATTCTCCAAAATCTCAGCCAACCCCAAAGATGGCCGAATTATCCAGATCTCTAAATTCCTTCAAAGAGCAACTTATGAGAGACAAATTCCTTGATAGAAAAAAATTTCAATTGATTCTAAATGAATCAAACAATCCAATCCTTCTGTCAAATCTTCACAAGACAGGAATTCTTCACTACCTGGAAACACCACCAAAGTTCTTTAGACAAAATTTGGTGAGTGAGTTTTTGCTTCAAGCAAAATTGTCTGCAGATTGAAAGATAGTATTATCAGTGATTCAAGGGCGGTTACTCCAAATCACTGAAAGCACAATTGTAGAAGTGTTCCAACTTCCACAGGAAGGTTCATCCGTTCAAGAACTGAAGGAATCTACAGAAGCGTACTGGAAAGAATGGAAAGCTTCCACATGCAACAAGCAATTCAGTTTTACGACAGCTAAAACTGATCTAAAGCCCGAGTATGGTGTTCTACTTGACATAATGAACAAGATGATGTTCGGGGCCATTGGAAGCCTGAGTCAACTCACCCAAGAGAGATACAAGGTTATGATTCACCTTGCTGAAGGGTGACAAATAAACTGGGCAGAATTTGTCTTTCAACAATTCAAGCATCAAGTCGTCAAGGCCTCTGACTCAAAGAAATCTGGCAAATTTGAGTCCAAGGTAGGACTTGTTCTAAGAATGAGCAAGATGACTGAAGACCTACTGAATCTTCCAAGTGATGAAGCACTACCAGTCCTCATCTCTGACTGGATTCCCAAGAAGGGAACTGCTCATCTTCAGTCACTAAGAAAGAAACGAAGAGCTAAGGCCAAGACAAGCAACAACACCTCGAGCAATTCAACTACCAACGATGTTCATTCTCCAAAATCAAAGAACGGATCGCCAGTTGATTTCTAGGTTTGCTCTGATCCAGATGAGCTTATTCCATTCATCGGAATCCCTCATCCAAACTATGAAGCGAACTACTTCAGAAGCACATGCCCTCCTTTCCAGCTGACTGAAGAAAATATTCACACTTTCTATAGTGGTGAATATGCAGTCAAAAGTGCACAAAAGGAAGTAACTAATCTCCTCCTCACACACTTTGCTTCTGTTGCTCAACGTGACCAAGAGTTGTTCAAACAACTCCACCGATATTTCTATTGGTATAACTGGACACATTCTATGTCCATCCAGTCTCACTTTTTGCTAACTGCCTTTCATGGCATGAACTACTGGCAACGTGAAGAAACGTGGAGCATTAAATGGATAGGATCGTTGAATCTATTTCCTTCAACCATTGTGCAAGTTCAGCACATTATGAATCACCGGCTCATCAACGAAATTCCAGCAACCGCCCTGTTAGCTGAATTCAAAACCAGCTTCATGCCTCAAGGAGTTGTGGTTGCAAATCAATCAGTCAACTACCCAACTGGCTCACTCTGTCGAAAACTGAACTTTGATAGCTTATCAAGTCAGTCAGCTGAGCCATCACGACAAACTCCAACTGCCACAGAGAGGATAAAACCACATCTATCACATACTGAAGTCGTGGCTCCTCAGAAGAATCCAAGGCATGATGATAAGAGAGATAGTGATGATGAGGATACTGCCACATCACCAAGTCTCCTATCCAAGAGCTATGTCACTCCCCTACTCACATCCAGCTCAAAAAGCGTGCAACTGACTATGAACGTTGATCAGCTCAGACCGTCGTCAAAGGGAATTTCACAATCCCTCAATCATAGGATGAAAAACACATCAGTTGCCATTCAGCAACTCCATCAAGCCAGGAGAACAACAAGGCCCGAACTGCCAAAGAACAAAACTGGATCTACATCGAAGACAAAGTGATCAAACTGCTCGAAAAGACGCAGTGTAGCTAGTCCAGTTCGGCCCTATAAAAAGAAGAAACTGACTCAAGAAAGCCAAGCAACTAACCAAACTAACTGATCAATTCAGTTCAGCTAGAGCCTCCAAGTCAGCTCATCAGCAGCAACTGAAAACGAGTAAAAACTGATCATCCAACTACTGAATCATCAAACCAATCAGTTGGACTGTATCCCAACTGACTCCGGATAAGTTTTTCTTAATCCTCAAGCTTATCTTAGCTTAATTATTTCTGTTGTGATCATAATCTCTAATATTACACTCAACGGCTACAATTTGAAAATAGGGTTCTCTCTCATAAGTTGCCAATTATATCTCTGCATTGACATTATATCAACTTCACAAAAGAGCTATGAGATATAAATAGCAAAATCTGCAGAAAATATTTAGCTATTTATGGCAACTACCCCATTTTCAAATTTGTTCTCTCTCAGCTACATGATCATAAAGCTATTTCACAATCGAACGGCTGGGATGCATGCATCATTAATTCAGCTAATCATCCATCAAATCGGATAACTGATCAGCTAAGAGAAGCAATCGAGTGTCCTCGATCAATGCATGCAAAGCTGAATATTTATATATAAGGAGATGAAGGCTCCTATCATCTGCAAATCATCTTTCATACTTGCATTGATCATCTACAAACTCCTTCTCAACATACCTGCAGATCTAATACAACCATCTCTTTGCAGAAATGAAACCTTGATTTCAAATGATAAACGTCAAATTGCTCCTCAGCAAGTTGAAGAAGGATAAAACTCTTAATCTAGAGCTTCTTCAAGCACGTCTCGGCCCAGAAAAATTCCAGAGAATCTTTCGGCCATTGGAAGAAACAGGGTTGTTGCCATTCTTGACGATCATGCCAGTCAAGAATCTACCCAACCATGTTGCGGAGTTCTATCACAACGCACTCATCTCCGGCGACAACATCATCTCCACCGTTCAGAACAGAGTAATAATGGTGACGAAAGACACTATGATGTCTACTCTCCTCCTCCCCGGCGAAGGCCAAGATGTACTGGAGTTGGAAACGCCGAGAAAATACGCACTGTGGAGTCTTTAAAAACATCCACACGTGCATCATCACGACTACTCACATAAGCTGAAGGAGAGCCTGCCCAGTGAGATCATCCAACTCCTGGATATTGTCGGTCACATCCTGCATGGAAACTTTGAGACGATCCAGTTCTCCGACCTCAAAGCCCATCTAATGGCCGCTCTATTTCTTGGTTGCAAAGCCGACTGGGCTTTCTTCATTCTTGCTCAACTGCGAGCACAAGTTGATCGAGCAGAGTATGATCCGACAACTGGCTCGTTCCGAGAGAATGTTGGGTTTATGGGTCGCATAAGCCACATCATTCTAAGCCAGTTTGATGAGTTCATTCCAACCGGTGAACCAATCGAACGAAGGGACATGCTCCTGACCATCTACTATCATCCGATCCTGAAGAGATCGCACCAACCGGGCACGTCCGACTCAAGTCGTGGAAAGCAACCGTTGGTAGCCAATCCCAGCTCCTCAGAAGAAAGGCAGCTGATGATTGAGACTGAGTCCCTCTCAAGACTGAGTGATCAGTCTACAATACCCATCTGCTCACAACCTCTCACCTTAGTCCATCGTGACTCTATTGAGGTTGAGTTTGAGCAAGTTCTAGACCATCAGCTACGGAGCTGCTTCGGTCTAATTGAGGGCAGCGATCCCTCCTTATTCAAGCAACTGAGACGGTACCTCCAGTACTATATTTGGAGATTTCAACTCGATGAGGCCACCATGTTTCACCTCATCAGCACTCGTGGATCCATCTTCTGGATCAACGAAGGACATTGGAGTAGAACTTGGATGAACCATCCACTCTGCTCACCGCCAACGCTCTCCGAAATAATGGATTCCATGATCAGACGAATCCAGCTCAACGTACCAGCTGACGCTTATCTTCCCGACAATGAGCCAGCCAACTCCTCCTGCACTCCTTTCCTTGAAGATCTAACAATAGCATCGACCGATGAGATCTTCACTAATCTAGCTTCCATGGACTTCAGAGAGCAAGATCTCCCTCTCACCACTAATTGTGGTCAGTTCATGATGACTGAAGAAGCCTATGCATGGTTCTCCTCACCCATGCCCATTCCTTCAGTTTCCTCAATTTATGATGACAACTTGGCAACTGCGTTCACCTTCTTGCTAAATCTATCAATGCCATCATACGATCCACACCAGTTTACCCTTTTGGATGATGCTAAAAAGGGGGAAGATAAAAGTTATGATGATGAAAATGATGAAAACTTAACTCTTTGGGATTAGATCCAAAGAGAAGTACATCCTGAGGGGGAAGCTTAGAGAACACATGGAGTTCTGGAAAGAGAAGAATCAAGCAGGAAGAGATGAAGCATCTATAAAGAGATCATTTGACATATTTTGATTTATACTTTATACATGCTATGCTCTAATACATGCTTTAACAAAAATGAAAGTGACTGTTTTGATATGCTTTGAGTTATGCTTTATGCTCCGATACATGCTTTAATATCAAGCATTATGCTATGCTCTGATACCTGGATAATCATGCACTAATAACTCAAGAGATCATGTCTAAAGTGAAAACATGCTCTGATACTTGAATTCCAGCTCTAAACTTGCTTTGATATCAAGCTTTGCCTATAAGCAAACTACAGCATGTCTATCAAATGAACAGTTGCAGTTTTTCCATCATCATTGACTAGGTTTTGACATCATCAAAAAGGGGGAAATTGTTAGGAAAAACTATCAAAGAACTCCTAGATAAGGTTTTGATGAGATGTCAAAATTATTACTGAAAAACTGACCAAAATCTAAGCTGTAGATCTAAACTGACCAATTCAGAGCCTCAAGAAGGAATTCAACTGAAGCTGGAGTCAACCAAATTGAAGCATGTTCAACCAGCTGGAAGGATACGCAACGCAGTCGGAACTCAATTCAACTGAGGGTTCGAAGAGATGAACCAGTCGAAACAAACTGACAGCTAAGTCAGCTGAGCTGAGAAGAAAATCGACAAGACTGAAGAAACTGATAAGAGATCAGTTTAAGCTGAAGATTGGAAGTATCCAGCTGATGGCCAAACTTAACTTCAACCAAACTGAAGTTAACAGACAAATCAATCAAAGGCCAGAACTGAAGTCAGCCAGCCTGTGATCAGTCAAGCTGACAAGAAAGCTAAAGAAAGAACAGTCAAACTGACAAGCTAGTTAGCAGCTTGTGATTAGTCAAGCTGACAAGAAAGCTCAAGAAAGAACAGTCAAACTGGAGGAAGAAGCTCAGAACTGTCAACTGGAGCAATAGCCGAACTGAGCAGACAAGCTCGGAACTGCCAACTTGAGCAATAGCCGAACTGAGCAGACAAGCTCGGAACTGCTAACTGGAGCAATAGTCGAACTAATCAAACAAGTTCGGAACTGCCAACTGGTACTCAAATCGCTAAATTGGAGCTCAGAATTGCCAGCCAGAAAGTCCTGGAGTCAATAGCCCAAAATGAAGATCTCGGAATAAATGCTTCAACGGAGATCCTGGAATTAAATGTCCAATAGAGATCAATTGGCAAAGCAATGGCTACTAGAATCAAATATCCAACAGAGATCAATTGGCAAAACAACGGCTACTTCAACCAAAAGCTCCAACAAAGACCATCTGCCATTGATAAACCAACAGAGCTACCATTCAATGGAACTCAACAGTCACAAAAATCACTCCTCTATAAAAGACAAGTGAAGCAAAGTTTTCAAGAGACTTTTCAGACTTTCGATGCTAAGAGACTGTCAAGACTCTTTGCAACCTTTATTCAAGTAGAGCTTTCTTTCTCCCTCCCACACAACTCAAGTTCAGTATTTGCTAAAACTGCGAGAGTCCAACTGAGAAGAAGAATTCAAAGAGTCAAAGCATTCAGCTAGTTGTTGATAATCCAACCAGAGCAACCTTCTCAGTTCAAGCAATACACCGATCAACTACCCAGCTCAATTGAAGGAGCACATCAGTTGATATCCCCTGTTCAAGACTAACCTCTTGAAGATCGAAAGATATCTAAAACCTTGTAAAGACGTCAATAGCACCTACCTTCCTAGCGAGCAATTAGGGACTTCAAGTGTGAGCCGTCGACCCGCTAAGGTAGCGAGCAGTTACCAGGTTCAGCCAACTGTCCTTCATTGTGTAATTTGTAAAGAAACTCAAGTTATATAGTAAAGTTTCCCTTCTACGGAAGGAAGAGAGGACGTAGGAGTTTGAGACTTCGAACCTCTATAAATCATCTGTGTGCTATACTGTTTTGATTACTTGCATATCTTTGAACTGTACACAAGCTCACACAATCTGCACTCAAGCTGTCATAAGTACTCAATTAAATTGTGCATAGATAAGTTACTAAGCGAGTCAAGGGCCCTTATCATTCCGCAATTGAAGTAAAAGTTTTAATCAGTTTATTCACCCCCCCCTAAACTGATATCGACTCGCCCGGGACCAACAACTTCGCAAAATACATATACTCCCCTAAATTTCTATGCAATAAGCTACAAAATAATATAAAAAAAAGAAACAAAAAAAACTACACGCATTGAAAAAGCTATACAAATTAGCATAATTATCAACAAAAACTAAAAAGTAACACTCGAATATAAATTATAAATTTTCTCGAAACAAAGACTCATTCAACCCTCAAATGGCAAACTAATTCAATCTGTTGATTAATACCAAACACTAAATTGTACATTTTAATTTTATTCTATAAATTGCTACTCATGGATCAAAAAAAGATACGTAAATATTCACATACACACTTTTGTACCTTAAATAAGCTACAGATTATCACAAACTTAGCTACTGATTCTACTAAAACATGGAACCTAGCCAGCTTGAGCAATTAAATTGATTAGTTCTCGATTTTGTATAGCTACAAGATTTTAAATGAATAGACTAGAGAAATAGTTATCAACTCCCTTCTAATCTAGACTCATACACGAGTTGTTACACAGCCACAAGCAATGTCTTTTTTTTAAAAAAAAAAAGCCACTTCCAGTTATTAACATAATTAGCTACAAAATATCACTAAACTAGCTTCTACTTCTACTACATTCATGTGCCACTCAAGACGTAAATATTACATACACCCAATAGTTTCACTAGATAATCAACTAAAAAAATTCGTGATTCATTGATTCAAGCATTTATACAAACACGTGGGTTACTATTTTTGTAGCTACACATCCATGGAATCTCTAATCTAGTTTCCAATGAGGGTTTGGTTTTATCGGAAGCCATTCCACACAAGATTTCAGGATGCATTCAAAAATCACAAAAAAAAACTCATTTTTACCTTGTTTGGTTCTCGTCGTGGAAATATGGAAAATAATTGATGGAACTAGTTCTTACCACAGTTATCGGCGCAGTCGAACACGCCGGAAATAGTTATGGTGGTGCTCGATTCTCTGTTCGTAGCGCCGCTTTCCTCAGAATAATACAACGACTGAAAGTGGTTCTTAATATTCTACGTTTACTGCTAACGATGAAGAGCGCTAAGTATTCGCTTGCCATATCATATTCAGATACGTATCTAAGGGAAATTATAAATGCATGTTTCCATGTAATAGATAAATGTATAATTACATTGATACCATTACGTATTTAATTTTGAATATATTGTACAATTTTAAAGATCTTATGTCATTTAATCCCAACCATAGATCTAGACAAAAGCAAGGGCTAGGATTAGTTCCTAGTTCTCACCTAAAGCCTGGTATCCATAATAACCAACCTGTATATATATATATATATATATATAATGACTAGATCATTTTATATCTTATGATGTTAACGTGAATCTGATGATACGTATATTGTGAAATAATTATTATTTCATATTATTCAAGTGTTTTTTCCCGCATCGTTTACGTATCCGATTCCAACACTTACAATCTCTCTATACAAAAGAATCATAATACTGAAAACATAATTAAGTTTACAGCAGCTCACATTTCTTTAGAGATGACTTTTTTCTTTTCTCTATGATCTAAAACTTTGAGTGTAGTCGAGTTTGACAAGTGTAGTATAAACTATCTGATAAATTTTAAATTCAAATTTTAAATTCAAGAACTCTTTGATACGAGTATAAACTATCTGATAAATTTAAAATATAAATTTTAAATTCAAGAACTCTTTGATACGAGTATAAACTATTTGATAAATTTAAAATCTAAATTTTAAATTCAAAAACTCCTTGATATTAGTTTAAACTATTTAATAAATTTCAAATTCAAAAACTCCTTGATACGAGTATAAACTATCTAATAAATTTAAAATCTAAATTTTAAATTCAAGAACTCCTTGATATGAGTATAAACTATTTGATAAATTTAAAATTCAAATTTTACATTAAAAAACTCCTTGATATGAGTATAAACTATCTAATACATTTCAAATTTTAAACTCATGGACTCTTGAATACGAGTATAATTTAAATTCAAGAACTCATTAATACGAGTATAAACTATCTGAGAAATTTAAAATCCTAATTTTAAATTCAAGAACTCCTTGATACGAGTATAAACTATCTAATAAATTTCAAATTCAAAAATTCCTTGATACGAATATAAACTATCTGATAAATTTAAAATCAAAATTTTAAATTCAAGAACTCCTTGATACGAGTATAAACTATCTAATAAATTTTAAATTTAAGATCTCCTTGATACGAGTATAAACTATCTAATAAATTTCAAATTTAAGAACTCCTTGGTATGAGTATAAAATATCTGATAAATTTAAAATCCAAATTTTACATTCAAAAATTCATTGATATGAGTATAAATTATCCAATACATTTCAAATTTTAAGCTCAATGACTCTTGAATACGAGTATGAATTATTCACAATTTAAATCGAATAACTCCTAGATATGAGATTAAACTATCCAACAAAGTTTGAGACCCGTCCATTTCCATGACGAGTCACCAATGAACAAGTCTCAAGGGGCATTTGTAGGCAAATTAAATTTATTGTCTATTAAGTTATGTCATGTGCAAAATAATGAATTAAATATTTTATCATATTTTATTTATATTTTGGGATTAAATTAAATATGATTCCAAGATGAAATAGATATATAATTAATATTTATTACATAGATTTTACTGACTAATAAGAAGCTGACATGTGTTAAATCTGCACAGAAAATAAAATATTTAATATGGAGATCTTCCATATTAAGATAAACAAATAGGATTGTGTTACATAAGCTCCAGGCCCATGGCCACTCCATCTAAGCCCTAAAAGCCCAACCCTAAATTTTCTAAATTAAATCCTCCTGCAATTATAAATAGGGGTCTCCATATCATATGAAACATGCCAGAAATCATAATTGAAGAGCTCAAGAAGTTGAAGGAAAATTCTCTACGAAATTCTCTCCAGCATTCAAGGCATTCTAGCGTGATTCAAGCCGTTCTTCGTGGAAAGCCGTTCTTCGTGGAAAGCAATGCATTCTTCGCCGGAATCATCTCAAACCCAACGCCTGATCCGGAATAAAGATTTTCAACCCTCCAAACAATATTATATAGTCAAGGTGTTCTAGCGGGATTCAAGCCGTTTTTCGTAGAAGCAACGCGTTCTTCGCCAGAGTCATCTCAAATCCAGCCTTTAATCCGGAATCAAGGTCCTCGGCCCTTCCGGATAATGTCATCAAATTTAAACAACAAGTCCAAGAAGATCAAAGAGGCAAATTCACTCTGAAGATTTCAAGAACCGTTTGAAGATCAAATTGAAGAGGAGAATCAAATGATCAAGACAGAGATTATACCACAATCACACTTTAATTAAAAAAAATCTACTTGTACACTTTTCACGTTATTTATTCAAATACACGAAAATTTATGTTACAACAAGTTACAAATTTTGTGATCTTCTTTGCAACAAAATAAATCAATAGAAAAATGGAAACAAACAAAGTTATAAACAAACAAACATTCATATTCAATATCAAACTCTACCAAATCAATATTTTTCCCATCCTTATACTATCAAATCAAATATTGAACGTAAATCAAGGATAACTAAATTACATATCAATTAAATATAAATATACCAAATATCTAAAAAAACTAGAAAACGTATTATCAATAAATCAAGATTGATGATAAACATCAACCTAACGACAACCGCTATTGTATCCTCAATTTTTTTCATAAATTTATATTTATTATTTTATTTATAAATAATAATAATAATAATCTCAATTTATATGTAAGTTATGATCCTCGCTAACATAATCCAGCTGAATTTTTAGATATTGATATTTTTTAATTGACAAAAAGAGCAGTGGAAGGTTACCCTTTTACGCATATTCATGTCTTTTGCGATTTCATATAATTATATAAATACCCTTATTATGCGCTCCAACCAATCAAATTCTTTTTCGTAGAACGAAGCAGCTGTATTATTTTATTATTATTATTTTTTTTATAAATTTACAAGATAAGATCCTCTTATCCTCATTCTCTACGTTATTTTTATATTCTATTATCAAATTTAATATTTTAAAAATATTTATTAAAATTTAAAATTTATATAGTATACCAATCATTATAAAAATTTATTGCTATTATTAAAATTCTAAAAACTTATATACCATAATTATGGAATAATCAACTCTATTAATCAATTATATTAATTAAAAATGAAAATTAATTACTAAAAATAAATATAAACCCTAATTGGGTGAGATTGATCCAATTACAAAATTAAACTAAACAAAAATAAATTTGAATTGAAGAAAAAAATGGTTGAAAAAATGATTTATTGCATTTTTCATTTCTGGTATTTTATAGTGATGTGTAAAATTTACGGTCATTCGTAGCGTTGACCTACAATTTTCTTGTCAATATACAGGCTTTACTTTATTGAACCAGACTCACTTTATGTTTAGGTAAAATTTTGGTTCCTATTTATTTCCTGGAATTATGTGATATTGTAAAATTTATAGTATAAGAAATAAGAATGCGCGGGAACTGGCAACACGTAAGTACATGTCAATAAAAATAAAATGATGAAAATACTTTAAATAATTAAATAAATTTATATTCAGACAAAACCAAAAATAATTAGTTTTTAAAAAAGATAATGCGCGCAATTCATTTCTTTTTTCAATTCACTGCCAACTTAATTGATATATTCATTTACAAAGTATTTTTAACATTTATTTTTTCCTTAACGTGTCAGGACATGTCTAATTACGTAATAAAAATAACTGAACTACTATTCATTAATAAGATGTCAAATTTGAAAATATTGTTTTTAAAAATAAGGAGCATGGTTAATTTAGTGGTAATTAAGAAAAATCACTAGCCTTGTAAATTCTAAAGTTTCAATTACCACGTATGCAAAAAATTATGAAATATATATGAACAAAAAAAAAATCAATAAACTATAATGATAAATTAAAGTAATTATTATTTTCTGTCTTTTCCGAGGGAACAAAAAAAACCAAACTAAGTTGATGAAAAAGGAAAAGCACCGGGCAGATAAAAGGTTGTTCAGAGGATATGCATTATGAAAATACAATTCAATCTTATTATATTTTTATACGATTTAGAGCATGTTGCATTTAATTTTATCAACATTAAGAATCGTGTATAAAATCACCACGAATTAAAAAATAATTATTAAAATTATTAAAGTTAAGATAATATAAGAGGCATTTTTTTTTATCCAGTCAAATCTTAAAAAGCTTATTTAATTTGTCTACTAATTTAAAAGGTCAATAACAATTAAATACGACATTTAACACAATTTATAATTTAGACACGAACTTCGAAACGTAGCAATTAAAACACGATCCAGTAATTTTTACAAAATAAACACCCCCCCCAAAGTTTTCAATTAATGAAAAACGGATATATAACATAAAATATTGCAAAATGCTATATAGATATGCATCATGATCATAATTTGAATTTCAGTAATACAATAAAAATCGGTATGAAATATTATGTTTAAAATGGGTTAATTGCCTTAAAATCATGAACTTTGAACTTAGTTGCAAATTTAACATGAACTTTTAAAGTAGACAATTAAAACACCAACTTTGAATTTGTGTGTTATTTAACATCCTCGAATTTTTATAAAGCAAATTGACCTTCTGTTCAACATACAATTGTGGCCACTTTGACATCATATTCAAAAATTGATGGTCGAGTCATGACGGGTTCAAAGAGATGAGCAAATTGTATATTAAATTGGAGATCAATTTGTTTTATAAAAATTTAGAAATGTTGAATAACACACAAATTCAAAGTTGGTATTTTAATTGCATACTGTTAAAATTTATGTTAAATTTATAACTAAGCTCAAATTTCATGGTTTTTAAGGCAATTACCCATTTTCTTGCAAATTAATTGTATTTATTTTGCAAAAAAAAAAATTCAAAATTATGTTTTAATTGCAATATTTCAAAGTTTGTTTCTAAATTACAAATTATGTCAAAGTTCATGTATTTAATTATAATTAAAAAATTTGAAACCTTTTATTTTAGCCACTTTTGACTAAGATGCCACTGGCTACAAAATAATATATAAATAAATAAAATTTCACATAATCTTACTACTCGTTGTCTTTTTTGGATTTTAGCATATAAAGTATTATTTAATGTTTTGAACTTAATTTATATGTAATTTAAATGTGAAATCAATTGTAACTAATCTCTCAAATGAAAATTTATATTCATGGTGTTTTTACCTGCGCACTGGACCTACGTGCGAGGTTTGTATGCAGGTTTAGTGCACACGTTAGAACTCCCTACGTGTGTTTGTGCCTAGACACAGCAAGGGAATGGATGAAGTTTTATCGTTTATTTTTAGATTTTCATATTAACTTCCAGATTCATGTCAAACATAATTCTGAACAAAGTTTAACTTAATTCATTCATTTAGATGTTTTAGAAGTATGTCAATTGACGTGTGCAAGTGTTGTTTCATGATAAATTTTAAAATCGAATTCATTCTCCATTTTTTAAAAGATAAAATGACCATTTTGATATCGTATGTGTTGAGTGCTGTATGACATTGACATTCAATGTTGAACTTGATGTCAGACAGACTTCCTGCGACATTGTCTGTGACATAGTCGTAACTAATCTTATCATTTTCTAGTTTTATTTATTATTTTAATTTATAAATTATTTTATATATGTTAGAATATATATGTGCATATCCACGAAATAGATATTTCAAATAAATGGATATATACATATTAGATATATTATTTTAAAATAGAGTTTGCCGAAGTCAAAACTCTATCTCCTATTTTTTTAGGTTTAGCGGTTTTCTCTATTTAATCTTTTTTCTTTTTCAGAAATTATATTTGCTGGAAATTCAGAAAAGTAGGATGAACGTGGGTAAAGCTTTCAACCACATCTTGGAGGCGGTTTCTCCCAAACACGGTGAAGTCATGGTGAGAAGCGGTTATCATCAACCCATGTTCAAGAAAGAGAAGACGTGAGCCTTGTAGGATTCAAGTGAAGAAGCATATAAGGGATATGTTCGACACTTGAAGAATTATTCAAGCACAAACCATCTTTCCACTGTGTGATAAGATTGAAGAGCTTGAGTCACAAACTTAGCATAGATTTCGTTCTTCGTTCCTTCTTCTTTCTTAATGTTTATTGTTGTACAATCAATTCACGAGAATAGGTTGTACAAGTTAAGATAGATAGCCAGGTTGTGAAATCATTGCTAGTTTGTCTACAAATTAATGGTAGGTTAATTTGTAATTTTTGAATTCGTTTTTAGTTGTAAACTAGAATAGGATTCGTGTATTTTATTTGATGTGTGAAGAGCCTCAGCGTCTGACATCATCAAATTAACAATTGTTCTGGCTCGTGGAAGCTTAATTTCGCCCTGAGGCAATTACATACATGTTGTGTGATTTAAAATTATTTCGTGTGTTATTGCATTTTTATTTCAACATATTTGTATTAAGATAGTTGTGTTAACTATCTTTAACATTGAGTTTGATATTACCATTCTTTGTCTAATTTCAGTGTTTTTGGTAACAAATTCCAACAGTATGTTTGGCATCTTATCAATTTTGGAACCATACTATTGTTTTAGGCAAAAAAAAAAAAAAAAAAAAAAAAAAAACATTGCCCTACCAATACTTATTTTAACTATTTTGGTCATAGATACCTATAATAACTGGTTTATAGGTTATTTGGATTATTTGTATAATGTATTAAAGTTGAGAGACAAAAATTGAAAATTTAAACAAAAAAATATAATTTAAAAAATTAAAAATATAAATATTTAAAAAAAAATTATACAGTTTTTTAAAAATTAAAATTACATTATCTTTAAAAAAATTAAATCTTATAATTTTTAAAAATTAAAATTATATAATTTAAAAAAAATTATATTTTAAAAATAAATAAATTATATCTTTAAAAAATAAATTATATAATTTTAAAAAATAAATTAAATTATATAATTTTAAAAAAATTGAAATTGTATAATATTTTTAAATTTTAATTTTGGTCCTTCAAATTTAAAAAATTATAAAATAAGTCAAGTAACTCATAAACCTATTATTCTATGTAAGTGGGACCAAAATGACTAACTAAATATTGTTAGAATATCATTTTGACATAAAGGAGAAATAGAGTATTAAAAATTATATGAGATCAAACATGAGTAACTTTTCCGTGCTTGGTTGAGAGGTTTGAGAGTGAGATTTTTCAGAAAGACAAGAGGGAAAGAGAGAGGAGAAAGAGGAGAGAGGCTATTCTTTAAAAATAATTAAATAAAAAGCTATTGAGTACTAGCTATTTACTATTTTGGTAAGTGGGACTGAAATAAATTGTTTCAAAACTTTGTGCCTAGAACTTTTTTTTTTAATAAAAGTTTATGCGACTGAGTTTCCCAATACCACATATAGTATCATTACAATCTAAAAAAAACACTAAAAATAAACATATAATGGTTAAAATATCCAACACTAAACACAAACATATCTTATTTTCTCTTTTAATACTATATCCAACATATATTGATACTATAATCGAAATAAACTGAGTGAGAATTGAATCTCTAGCAAACAAAGACAGAAGAGGCTTTGAATCTGGTCCGAATTAACTAATTATAATTTATAATGGTTAAAATCATGATTAAATTTGAGAGAAAAATAGAGCATGGTTTTCCTCGCCTTCAAAAGCAAGAAATGGCGGAAAACGAGAATCTCACTTCCTTCATGCAAATCTCGTACTTCTATTTTTGGGCATTTTCTCCAATTTTCAACACATCTTTACGACCTTCCTCTTTCAATTTGTCTCTTTCTCTAACAATTTTCCACACTCTCTCTTTTTATAAATGGAAAGTGCTAAATGGCAAAAATTCATCCAACTCAATACACAGGCAAAATTGTGATATAAGTAAAAAAAATAAATAAATTAAATGACTAACCTATCCTTATTAATTAGACTATAGATTTAAAAAGAATTTAAAATTTAACTAGTTGTCTCTCCATTAATTCATGTTGCTCTCTCTCTCTCTCCCCTTAAAGAATATTCATTAATAATCTATGAATCATTCTATAGTTTTATCTCCAAAACGAAGAAGTCCAAAAGTCTGGCCAAATTTGTGTACGCGTAATGAATTTGGCGTTACCATGCGTAAGCTAATATGAAATTAATCACCTTAATTTTCGATTTAAACCCCTTCAACATTGCATATTCTTAATTTATAGAATTGAACAAATTATCGACCACATTAGGAACAATTTTTGATACATAATTCTTTATTAATTTTCAGATTGATCGACCAGCTCAAGTAAACATATTAATTTCAGATTTTACTTTTAAAAGCAAATTCATTTCAAATGTATGTACTTGCATAATGAATTCAAATTCAATGTTGATCATTCATAATCCATTGATTAAAGTTCCATATTGGGAATTGGTGTGAAAAAATGGGGATGAATTTAATTTCTTTCACGTTGATCTCATTCATATCCAAAATTGCTTGAGGGGTAATATTGTCATTTCATATTAAAATTAAAAGAAATTTTTAAATTTTGAGCTGCGTGTATCGATTTGTGACAATAATTAGCATCACCCTTCTATAAAAAACGTGGGAAGCAAATGGATTAATTCCCTCATCATTCACCATCCTTAATCATCATCAATTCTTTATTTTGAATCATCCCTAAATCCAAATGGATCGTTTCTGGGCTCTTTTCCTCATCTTCCCTCTCATATTTTCGCTTGTTTTCGGAGAAGTTAATGATGATGGTGATGAGAGAGAAATTGCTCAAACATTCATCGTTAGAGTTGAAAATGAGTTGAAACCATCAGCATTTTCCGATGTACAACACTGGTATAAATCCACTCTTAGAAGCTTGGATTCAAACCTCCTAAATTCCGAAACCAGAAAATCCCAAGAATTTCTGCATGTTTACAAAACCGTTTTCCATGGATTTTCTGCAAAATTAACTCCAAAACAAGCTCGAAACCTCAAAAAACGGCCGGAGGTCATCGCTGTTTTACCCGATCGTCTCCGGCAGCTGCACACAACCCGGTCGCCTCACTTCCTCGGCTTATCCTCGACCCATCCCGCCGGTTTGCTGTCGGAATCCAACTCCGGCGCCAACGTCATCATAGGAATTCTCGACACCGGAATTTGGCCGGAACGACGTAGTTTCCACGATGAAGGCCTCGGCCCCAACCCTCCCAACTGGAGAGGCGAATGCGTGGAAGGTCAGAATTTCACAAAAGCTCACTGCAATAACAAAATCATCGGCGCTCGCTTTTTCGCTGACGGCTACGAAGCGCGGAGGGGGAGGATTGACTCGTCGGAAGAAGTGAAATCGGCTAGAGATTCAAACGGCCACGGCACGCACACGGCGTCTACCGCCGCCGGAAGAGCAGTCGGCAACGCCTCTCTCTTCGGTTATGCCAGCGGCGTCGCCGTCGGAGTTGCGCCGAAAGCAAGGATCGCGGTGTACAAGATATGCTGGCATGATGGCTGCATGGATTCGGACATCCTCGCCGCCTTCGATAAGGCGGCGGACGACGGCGTGGATGTCATTTCCATCTCCGTCGGCGGCGGCGCCGTGCCGTACAATCTCGACGCGATGGCTATCGGGGCATTTGGGGCGATGGAGAAGGGCATTTTGGTCTCGGCTTCTGCCGGCAACGAGGGTCCCACTGAAATGACGGTGACGAACGTCGCTCCGTGGATGACGACCGTCGGAGCTAGCACGATCGACAGAAGATTCCCCGCTGATCTCGTGCTCGGAGACGGTCGGGTCATCAACGGCGTCTCACTCTACAGCGGAAAACCTCTACGCAAAAATACTTATCTTCCCTTAGTTTACGGTGGAAATGCTTCCGTAGCTTGGGGCGGCGGCGGCGGTGGAGTCAGGCGCACCGGTAGTTTCTCCGCTGCCGCTTGCCTCGCAGGATCTCTGGACGAAAAAGCCGTGCGCGGGAAGATCGTGGTGTGCGATCGTGGCGGCAACGCAAGAGTCGCGAAAGGCGAGGTCGTCAGAAAAGCCGGCGGCGCCGGCGTGGTGGTGGCGAATATCGCGCCGATAGGCGAAGGCCTCGTCGCCGACTCATACCTGATCCCCGGCCTCGCCGTAACCGAATCTTCCGGCAAAACGATCCGCGACTACATCAACTCCAATCCAAACCCTAGGGCTAGAATGGCGTTTCGCGGCACGGAGGTGGGGATAAAGCCGGCGCCGGTGGTGGCGTCGTTCTCGGCGAGGGGCCCAAGCATGGAGTCGCCGTACGTGATGAAGCCCGACGTCATCGCGCCGGGCGTCAACATCTTGGCGGCGTGGCCCGACGGCGTTCCGCCGAGCGAGCAGCCAGCCGACGCGCGGCGCGCCGAGTTTAACGTGCTCTCCGGCACGTCCATGTCCTGCCCGCATGTCTCCGGCGTGGCGGCGCTGCTGAAAGGGGCCCATCGCGATTGGTCGCCGGCGATGATCCGGTCAGCCATGATGACGACTGCGTACAGCAGAGACAGCAACGGCCACTCGCTGCTTGATGAGAGAGAATACAATCTCTCCACCGTGTGGGACATGGGTGCCGGACATGTGGACCCTCAGAAAGCCGTTGATCCTGGCCTCGTCTACGACGTGACGGCCGTTGATTATGTGAATTTTCTCTGTGCTTCGAATTTTAGCCGTCAAGAAATAAGGCTTATTGCTAGGAGAAATAAATTTAGTTGTAGTAGAAAACAACTGAGGCCGTGGGATATAAATTACCCAGCAATTTCGGTTGATTTTGAGGCGGCGAAGAACGATAATCTTGAGGTGGTGGTGGCTAGAACGGTGACGTATGTTGCTGGCGGCGCAGGCCGCTATACGGCAGCGGTGACGAATCCGAAGGGGGTGAGTATGACGGTGACTCCGGCGGTGATGAGGTTTAGGGGGAAGGGTGAGAAGCGGAGTTACCGGGTGAGGATAAAGGCAGAGAAGGTGACGGTGATGCCGGGGAGTACGGAGACGGAGGCGGGTAAGATAGTTTGGTCGGATGGGAGGCGGCGGGTGGTGTCGCCGGTGGTGGTGGTGTGGAAGTAGGGGTATTGACGGCGGCGGAGTATTAATTGTGCATGAGTTTCTTTCTACACGGTTAATGTGCAAAAGGTGGCATGTTGACTTGTATGGTAGAGATGATATGAGTGTATTGATTAATTATTAAATGAAGATTATCCATTAATATTAAAGAACTTGGCATTTGGGAATTGGGATTAGAAGATGATGATGAAATATGAAAAATATAATGCAAATACATAGATATATGTGTGTGTGTCTTTGTGAGTGTGATGTATTCTTTATTTTAATTTGGTGTTTCATCTCATATTATATTCTAGAAAAAAGAAAATCATTATTTGATAATAATCTTCAAGTGTTAATATAAAATTTGTTTAAATTTACTATTGTACTTGTTTGTGTTTCTGTAGGGATCTAGTAGAAAAGAAATTCTCATCGTTCTCATTTCATCAATCAAACAGTACAACGTGAGGGTCTTATTTATATACAATGAGAGGCGGTTGTAACCAAAAGAAAAATATCTAGGTGGCATCAAAATATCTAGGGGAGTGCCACATAAGATAAGAAAAAATCTAGTTGGAATATAATGCCCCCATGGCTTGGTTTATACAGATTTCAACACCCCCCGCAAGCTAGACAAGGGGGAGAGCACCTAGTCGAAGCTTGGACAGTAGATCAAAGAAGCGGCAGCGAGGAAGGGACTTCGTAAAAACATCAGCAAGCTGGAGGCCTGAAGAGATATGTTGGGGGAGAATAAACCCATCTTTATATTGTTGCCGAGCAAAATGGCAGTCAAGGTCCAAGTGCTTAGTTCGCTCGTGAAATACTTGATTCCGCGTAATTTGTATTGCAACGCGGTTATTACAAAAGAAGGAACAGGAGTAACAAATGGAACATCAAAGAGTGCCACCACAAAAGAAATCCATAGTAACTCCCGCACAGTGTAGCTAAGGCAGCGATATTCTGCTTCAGCATAAGAAAGGGACACGGTGGTCTGTTTCTTGTATTTCCAAGAGACAAGAGAGTCACCTAGGAAAATATAATAACCAGAGAGAGACTTACGAGTGTCCAAACAGGAACCCCAGTCAGCATCACAATAAGCTCAAGGAGTGAATGTAGAACTGGAAGAGTATTGCAAACCAACAGAAGGCTGACCCTTCAAATAACACAAAACATGTTGTGCTGCTTGCCAATGAGATTCAGTAGGAGCATTAATAAACTGGCTGAGCTGCTGTATGGAGTAAGATAGATAAGGTCTAGTTAGGTTGAGGTAGAGCAACTTTCCCACCAACCTTCTGTGGGGCTCCCCATTAGATGATGTGGCAAGGGTGTAGATGCTGCTTTACACTCAAGTAATCCTGCAGAAGTAATAAGATCCATGATGTACTTTCGCTGGCACAAGAAGACTCCAGACTCTGATCTAGTGATTTCCATCCCCAGGAAATATGTGGCCTCACCAAGATCTTTAATGGTGAAGGCATTGTGTAACACCCCGTATTTTCGGATTATAGTTAAAAGTTTTCTAAATTTATTTAGAAGACTATAGAAATTTATTGGAGTTAAGATAAAGTAAAATGTATAAAAGACGCGACTTTAGGTGTTATTTAATTGAAAAATCATTTAAATATTTTTGACACGTGATCAATAATAATTTTCGTGGAAAAAGAATGACTCAAGAATTTCAATGGTACTTTTAAAATTTTAATTCGAGGTCAACCAAAGTCCCAACTGTTAAAGAGGACGTGAATAGTAATTTTTAATTTAATCGGGAATATTTGCGACGTCCTGAGTCTTGACTCGTCAGAGTTGCCCAATAGGAAATGAACCAAAGAATCCACTGGTAATCTCGAATTTTTAAATCAGAGGTCAAACGAACTCCCAACAATATTTTTGGTAAAATAAATAGTAATTTTTAATTAATTTAAAAAGGAATCTTCTCTCATTCGTTTAACAAATAACATTTTCGGCATACCATTTTGAATTGACTCAATAGGAAATAACTCAATGAACCTCTCGGTATTTTTAGAATTTCCATACGAAATAAAGTGAACTCCCGATGAAATAAAATAATTTTTAATCGAGTCCAAAACGTATTTTATCAATATTATATTAAAAATATCCTATCCAAATATCCTAAAAATATCTATATATACACCCCTCCCTCCCCAACTTTTAATCATCCCACCATTTGTTAATCGACAATTGCCATAAGAAAACAAAAAAAAAAGTAGAAAGAAAGAAAGAGAAAGGAAGGGAGAGAGAAGGGGAGAGAGAGAGAGATAGACAAGAGAGAGAATAGAGGCCAGGAGAAAGAGACAGAGGACTTCAGCTACTGCAGCCACCACCCCCACCGACTTGTTGTCGCCTTACCGCCGCCGGAGCTGCACCAGTCGTCGGAAAATGAAGATAGCGCAGCCACGTTGCGCAGATATCGTCTCGGTCTATTTCTTGTTCTTTTTAGCCCAAATTTTAATATATCGTGTATTTAAATATGTACTACATTTCGTATGTTGAACTCGTTTCCATCCGACGGCCGGAAACCGGCGAAATTGCCGGAAAACTGAAATTTAATAAAACACTGATCAGTCAAGTTTTTCCTCAGTTTCAGCCCTTTTGGATCATCAAATCGAAACATTTTGTTCATGAAAGTTGCTCGAAATAATATTTCCTATATGCCCGTCAAATTTTGTAATTTTTGGACAAGTTTTGAAAAATCTCGATTATTTAATTTAAACAGTTATTTTTGTACCGGAAACATGTGTTATCGAAAAATTCTAAAACTCTCAAACTATAGTCTTGGCATGTATAGGATCGTCCCTGAATATTTTCATAAGTTTCGAACGGTTAAAAAGTGTCGTGGTACAAATCTGATAAAAATCGAGTAAAATGGCAAGTTACGGAAAGTGACCTCTGTCAAATCTTTTGGTTTCAATAAATCAAAAATAATATTTTAGAATTATTCTCTTCTACGTTAAATGTACATGAGGTCTCTAGATTCGCGTAATATATTTTTGAAAAGAATTAAATTTAATAATAGATCTAATTATAGTAGATTAATTTTTGAAAAATATAGTAGTCATTCTGAGTTGAAGATCGACCCTTGTAGGACCCGCAGAACCCGTTAGGAGAGAAGATGATGTTCTCGAAGTTTTTATGTTGCCACCTGCTCGTCTTTATTTTTAAAGAATAAATACAATTTAAGAGTAATAACTCTTTATAAACATGATAGATAACTTAGAAATATATAAATAAAAATTTTATGCTCTACCTGTTTAACGTCACTGTTATAGGAGGAATTATAGAATATTGTTACACTATGAGATAGAATAGTGGTGAAATACTATGAGATATTGTTAGAATATTATTGGAATATTGTTGGGATATTGTAACTAGGATGTGAGCATACTTGTGGAATAGTTGTATAAGCTTGATTAAGATATGATTTAATTTGCTAAGTTTTATGAGATATATTGAGACGATGTTAAACTTAGCTAAGATAGGCTTGTGCTAGAATCTTGGATTTTTGTAGTGCAAGTAATTGATGAACATGGGCAGGACTGTAAACCCTTGCAGTTGTGATGATTATCACTAAAGGTGTCACTGTGAGGTAACCCCGCATATACACTATGACCGGATGTCACTATAAGGAGTCACTGCTAGGCGACCCCTAGCACACTCAGGGTCAATGCTAGGTAACCCCTGGTATACTCTCCTCAGATTAGCGATGTAACCCCTCCCTTTTCCTACCAGCGGCATGCTATATAGTGCAGTAGATAACAGACTGAGCAAAATGGATCACAAAGAAGAAGAAAAAGGTTTGCAGATATAGGAAGGGCTTTCGTGTTTTGCTTCTATATACTGTGTATTATTTTAGATATTTCTTATTTGTAAATTGAGTTCAAAATTACCCACTGAGTGCATTAATACTCACACCCAACTCTTTTCAAAATATTTTCAGGTTGAGATGCTGAGGTCGGTGATGTGCTGTTGGTGGGGTTGTCTGAGTTTCCTAATTGCTGTTCTATCTGGTTATATTATTTGCTTCCGCTATGTTTCTGCTGAATACCCTGATATCTAGTATTTAGTCTAAATATTTGATACATGATACTTGATGATAGCATATCTAATATGCTATTAATATATGATGTCTATTTACTAAATAAAGTCTTGAAAGGAGGAAACCCCGTCCTTTTGCCATACCAATTATCTCTTCATTGACTTTGACCTACTAGAAGGGTCATACTTGATTTCATGTTGGTATCTGTTTACTATCAGTCGACCTATGAATTGGTCCTATCTGTTGTTCTTCTTCTGTCCTTTGGATGGGACTAATTTTATTAATATTTAGGATAAATGGATCTTTACATGTTGGTATCTGTTTATAACCTCATTCTGCCCATGTACGGACATGTTGGTTTCTGTGCCGTTTCAATGGTACACTTATAAGCTGTTATAAAACGGGGGCCTGTTCTAGTTACAAAGGTTATGCTGTCCAAATTTCTGAGGAATATAACCTATTCTTGTTTCTAACAATTGTTTTATTTAATTAATAATTATTCCAAATCCTATTCTTTTTAAGTGACACCCCCGTCCTTCATTTATTATTCTTTTCAGGATCGGTGTGTTACAGAATGGTATCAGAGCCAGGTTTGCAACTCTGCAGACATGTCTCTTTGTTTGATTACATAACTATGTTTTTATTTGAGTTCAATTTTGTTCTAAAGAACCCACTCAGCAACCCACAGCTCATCATCACCTTGCATCCTCAACAAAGTTCAAAGGTATGGCAAAGTAAATTATTTGATTATATTGTTATAAATTTCGAAATACATGTTGACAAGGGAAAAAATGGGCAAAGTAAAGGTAGTTGGTCAATTTTAAAAAAATGGTGATTGAACGTCATTTATTGAGAAAATATTATGGACCTATGAAAAAATCTTTTGGATAAGATATAGGTCAAACACTTATAAAATTGAAATCATTATAGATTCGTCCAAACAACAAGTGAAAACCAGAGTTTTCTCAAAATATTATTTCCTATAGACTTCGAAAATTTTGGTCATTGTATCAAAAAAAAGGGAAAAAACAAATATGGTTAATATAAAAGTTTGAATGGTGATTTATAAACCTTCTCTTTAGAAAAGAATTGGTCTACTGCTCTTAATTGTCGAATTAGTAAAATGCCTTGAGAATTTGCTGAGGATAGATTAATTATAGATAGAAGAATGTAGTGAAAAAATAGACTATAGTGAGCTTGAACTAAGGAGAATTTTAGATCTCCCATTTAGGTTCTGAAGAACCTAGACTGATTAAGATATCCTCTACAAGCCTAGAGGTTTATCCAAAAATGACAAACTTGCCACGAGGCTTTTTTGAGAAGGTTGATGCATTCTATAATCTCAGCAAATTGGAAATGAAGGGATGCCATTGCAAATGCCAAGTTTTCAAATGTTGGTCTCAAGCCATAAATGATTGAAGAATAATTAATTTAAGGGACAATTATCTGATGTGGGATCTACTGCAGTATGGAAAATTCAACATCAACTTTTTTTGGACAAAATGTATCTTGTGATCCAGTCACATCAGCAAGGGATGAGAATTTATTCTACATTACAAAATCTTTCACGACATATTGGATGGCCCAACAAGTCAAGACATGACACACGTTCAAAAGACAGATGTTTGTGGACAAAGGAAGAGATAACCTCGACTGCAACTCGACCATATGTACCTTTAAAGGCCCTTTGCCAAGTATTCTTTTGAGTCCCAAGAAAATGTTAAAGTTAGACTGTTTCGAGTCTGTTTAGGTTTGTTTCTTTCATATCCTTCTTGTGGTTAAGAAGTAATCTCCATTTTATTGTGCCCTTTGTTCAGAGAAGCTAGTAATAGTTCAGTTGACCATGATATTTCATTCTTTGATAGTAGCGTCCTTAGGATAAGAGAGGATGACTTTTCAGGGAGTAGTCATGCGAGATGATTAGACCTAGTTGTTGATAGGTCAAACCGATAAGAATAGTAACCTGTCATAATATTTTGAATATCTGTTAACTCATCAATCTATCCATTCAATTGTTCATATATTCCTTGATTATTCCTCCTTCAAAAGTCTGGCATCCCTTACTTGAGATCCTTTATCTATTAATGGTCGATAATGACATTGTTTGTTCAGACCATATTGACACATTTTTCTAAAAACTATCAGTATGGTTTTCATTCATTATGTGTTGATTCCTTTTGTTATTCCTACAAAGACTTCATAGTTCTGGAAGCTTCTTATGATTAAAAGCCTTCGTAAAGAGGAAAAAATTCTTTCATTACGATTTATGTCCTTTTCTACAGCCCTCTATTTCGAGAATATCTTGTGGGCATAAATCCAAGATCTTCATACTTAGATAAATTTTATTCGGCCTAAAATGTGCTCCAAATTGGTAAATCAATTCGTGAATTACGCTTGAAAATTTCTCAAGTTAGCCCTTTCCAATAATGATTCCTTATTCAAAATGGCACTTGCAAAATGGCTCGTTAATTGTTCCTTCTAGACGCGCCTTGACTTTTCTTGACCTTTTAGCACATTCGTTCATATCCACTTCTAAAGTGATAAATGTCTTTATTATGATTATAAAGCCTAATATTTATTCAATACCATGATTTCCTAAATTTTCCCATGAGAAGTTATGATTCAGCTAAAGTCCTCACTTGGAGGCATTCATTTCTCTTTTACATGTGCATCTAAAATCCGAGTGTTTAAGCCTTCGAATAGAAAAAGTAATAGAGATGATCTTCCAGTATGTTTTCTAGAAAATGGGTAGTCAAAATCTTTATTGAAGGAACTAGGTTTGAACTGGTGCTAGTAATGTTATTTAAGATCAGAACCCTCCCATTTTAGTGGGCTAAGCAATCAAATCTTTATAGTTATAGCTTGAATAGACAAGGAAAAGCGCAATATACCTACATCATACTTTCAGACGATGTTGGTCACCAATGAGAGATAGCTAGATGAGCAATAATCATAAAGAGATAAGAAAAGTTCAATAGGGGGTATTTCGAAGATGATTTATTCCAGGAGTGCATTCTTGACTTCGAGAGCAATAACTGAGCATGATCATAGGACTACCAAGACACGCTTCACCGGACCGAGTAGCAAGAAGGCTCGTGAAATTTGGAAGGCACTTAAAATCTTTTATCATGGTGATTTATAGCGTAAGAAAAAGATGTGAAGGAGTTGCGGTCACGACCATGATAGAAATAGAGGTCACCTCCCTCCAGTAGCTGGGATTAAAAGCAGAATAAAGTTCAGAATGCTTAATGGATGAGTGATTCCTTAGGAGCAAGGTGAATTGCTAAAATCTAGAAATAAGATATATGATGAAACCTTCAAGACAGACTCATTTGTAGCAAGGAAGACAAAGGAGATGCAAGAGCAAAGTATAACTTCAAGAGTTATTTAACTTAGGAACCCAGTGCGTCGTCGTAGAGAACCTCGATCTTATTCGTGAAGCAGAAGGATAGCACATCAAGGATGTATATTGGTTGCATGGAGCTGAATAAGTTAATGATGAAGGACCGACATCCTCTCATAAGAATAGATGATCTCCTTGATCAACTAAAGGAAACAAATGTACTCTCGAAGATAGACCTGATCTTAGGCTACCATCAGTTAAAGATAATCAATAATGATATTCTGAAGACTCCAGTTTGAACTCGTTATGGTCACTATGAGTTCACGGTAATGTCATGTGGATTAATAAATGCTCCAACAATGTTTATGGATTTAATGGACAAGGTATTCTATCTCTGTTTGGATATAAGGTTTTGTTGGTGTTTATAAATGATATTTTGGTATATGTAAGGAATGAAGAAGAGGATCAAGAACATTTACGGACAGTGTTGGAAACATTAAGATGAAAATAATATATGGTAAATTCATCAAGTGTGAATTTCAGCTGGAGGAAGAAATATTTTTAGGACCTATAGTATCGGTTGATGAAATTAATGAAGATCCGATTAAGATAGATGTTGTGAGAAATTGGAAACCACCAAGGAACGTGACAACATAAGGAGATTTTTGGGACTATTGAAGATTCACAGAGGGATTCTCAAAGATATCTAAGCCCATGATGTACCTACTCAAGAAAGGAACCAAGTTTACATGGTTAAATGAATTAGAAGAAAGTTTTCAAACTCTAAAAGAGAAGTCAACCACAGCCCCGGTGTGGGAAACTCCTAAAGGTAACAAGGATTTTGTGGTTTATACTGGTGTGTCAAGATGGGATCAGGGTGCGTGCTGATGCAGAAAAGTAAAATGATCGTATATGCATTCTGATAGTTGATAGATCATAAGCAAAACTATCTCACTCATGATTTGGAGCTCGCTACAGTTGTACACGCGTCGAAAATTTGGAAACACTACCTGGATGGAGCTAAGTATGAGATTATGCAGATTAGAAGAGTCTCAAATATTGTTTTTAAGTATAAGAATTTGGATATAAGGCAAGGAGGGTGGTTAGAATTAGTCAAAAAAAGGGCATGATTTTTCGATTCACTTCTACCCAAGAAAGGCCAATGTGGTAGCTGACGCTCTCAGTTGTAATAGAGTTGACTTAAGTTGTGACCTGACTCAAGAAGGAGAACTCCTTGGAAAGTTCAGTAAGATAAGGATTCAAGTATTAGATCTGCTTGGCACTTTTAAGAAAAGATCACTGCTTTGGCAGTTAAACTAGACTTATGAGAAATGATCATTATTACACAAAGAGGAGATGCATATCTCGAGAAGATAAGACTAGTAGCCCGATCCAGATCCCAAGAATTTAACCAAGGCACCAGATAATGCCTTACCTTTAAAGAAAAGAGTGTGCAGGCGGACAAAGAAGAAATGAAGGAAGGATTCATGAGTGAAGCTCACGACACTCCGTACACAGCCCATCCGAGAAGCACTAAGGTAAACAAAGATCTGAATGGCAATTTCTAATGAAACGACAAGAAAGAGAGATATTGGCGATCATGGAACGATGAGCTATTTGCAAGTTAAGGCCTTGCACCAGAAAGCCTCAGGGTTGTTACAATCCTTGGAAATTAGGAATAGAAGTAAGAATCACATTAAAATGGATTTTGTAGGTGGTTTACCAAAGTTAACTTATGGAAACACCACTATTTGAGTCATTGTGGACCGGTTATCAAAGACATCGTACTTCATAGTAGTAAAACAACCTCTAGACTCGATCAGCTAGCCTAGACCCATATGAAGAAAATAATACAACTATAAGGAAAGCTTGCAAGAAGTTATGAGCACTAAGTTGAATGATAGTATGACAATTCATCCTCAAATGGATTGACAATCCAAAAAGACTATACAAGTATGGGAATGTGTGCTTAGAGAGTAGTCCCAGCTCAAGGAGGAAGTTGAGAGAAATTGCTAGCATTTGTCAAATTCACTTACAACAACAGTTACCAATCCTCGATTGGAATCGTGCCTTGTGAAGCAATAAAGGAAAGAAGTGGAGATCGTTTTTTTTGAATTAGGACGAGGTTAGGGAAAGAACGATGCTTGAACTGGAAATTGTTTAATAAAAAGCTAAGAAGATCAATCCACATAGACAAGGGATGAAAGAAGCTCAAGATAAACAGAGACTTGTTGCAAGATAATAGAAGAAAGGATTTAAGCATCGAGATAGGCGATAAGATCTTCCGGGAGTATCCGTGACCGAAGGTATCGTTCAAAATAGGTCAAGGCTCAAATTTCTTGGACCTTTTGAAATCCTTGAGAGGGTTAATGAACTAGTTTATAGGTCGGCCTTCCCACCTAACTTGAATGACGTGTTCCACGTGATGGTACTAAGGAAGTACGTGTTTAATCTGAAAACACGTGACCAGAAAAGAAGATATGATGCAAAATAACGATTCAGTGTATGACGAAAGGCTGCAGACCATTCTTGATCGGAAGACCCAGAGTCTGAAGAATAAAGCGATTAGCCTAATGAAGGTACTATGAAACCATCATGGTTTGGAGAAGCAACGTAGGAGTTGGAGTCAGAACTGCTCAAGAGGTGTCCCGACACTCATTTCCAAGATTAGCGAATTTCAGGATGAAATTCTTTTTAAGGGGGGTAGGATGTAACACCTCGTATTTTCGGATTATAGTTAAAAGTTTTCTAAATTTATTTAGAAGTCTATAGAAATTTATTGGAGTTAAGATAAAGTAAAATGTATAAAAGACGCGACTTTAGGTGTTATTTAATTGGAAAATCATTTAAATATTTTTGACACGTGGTTAATAATGATTTTTGTGGAAAAAGAATGACTCAAGAATTTCAATGGTACTTTTAAAATTTTAATTCGAGGTCAACCAAAGTCCCAACAATCAAAGAGGACGTGAATAGTAATTTTTAATTTAATCGGGAATATTTGCGACGTCCTGAGTCTTAACTCGTCAGAGTTGTCCAATAGGAAACGAACCAAAAAATTCGCTGGTAATCTTGAATTTTTAAATCAGAGGTCAAACGAACTCCCAATAATATTTTTGGTAAAATAAATAGTAATTTTTAATTAATTTAAAAAGGAATCTTCTCTCGTTCATTTAACAAATAACATTTTCGGCATACCATTTTGAATTGACTCAATAGGAAATAACTCAATGAACCTCCCGGTATTTTTAGATTTTCGATACGAATAAAGTGAACTCCTGATGAAATAAAGCAATTTTTAATCAAGTCCAAAAAGTATTTTATCAATATTATATTAAAAATATCCTATCCAAATATCCTAAAAATATCTATATATACACCCCTCCCTCCCCAACTTTTAATCATCCCTCATTTGTTAATCGGCAATTGCCGTAAGAAAACAAAAAGAAAAGTAGAAAGAAAGAAAGAGAAAGGAAGAGAGAGGGAGAGAGAGGGAGAGAAATGAGAACCGAGAGAGAGAGAGACGAGAGAGAGAATAGAGGCCAGGAGAAAGAGAGAGAGGACTTCAGCTGCTGCTGCCACCACCCCCACTGACTTGTTGCCGCCTTCCCGCCGTCGTGCCACTGCCGAAGCTTCACCAGTCGCCGGAAAATAAAGATAGCGCAGCCACGTTGCGCAGATATCGTCTCGGTCCATTTCTCGTCCTTTTTAGTCCAAATTTTATTATGTCGTGTATTTAAATATGTACTACATTTCGTATGTTGAACTCGTTTCCATCCGACGGCCGGAAACCGACGAAATCGCCGGAAAACTGAAATTTAATCAAACACCGGTCAGTCACATTTTTCCTCAGTTTTAGCCCTTTCGGGTAGTCAAATAAAAAACACTTGTTCATGAAAA
Source organism: Perilla frutescens (assembly GCA_026008535.1). Lineage (NCBI taxonomy): Eukaryota > Viridiplantae > Streptophyta > Magnoliopsida > Lamiales > Lamiaceae > Perilla > Perilla frutescens. Next base: position 37,689,384 of record BRKX01000006.1, on the reverse strand, counting down.
TTGGTCGAAATAATATTTCGTATATGCCCGTCAAATTTCGTAATTTTTGGACAAGTTTTGAAAAATCTCGATTATTTAATTTAAACAGTTATTTTTGTACCGGAAGCATGTGCTATCGAAAAATTCTAAAACTCTCAAAATATAGTCTTAGCATGTATAGGATTGTCCCTGAATATTTTCATAATTTTTGAACAGTTAAAAAGTGTCGTGGTACAGATCTGATAAAAATCGAGTAAAATGGCAAGTTACGGAAAGTGATCTCTATCAAATCTTTTGGTTCCAATAAATCAAAAATAATATTTTAGAATTTATTCTCTTCTACGTTAAATGTACACGAGGTCTCTAGAGTCGCATAATATATTTTTGAAAAGAATTAAATTTAATAATAACTCCAATTATAGTAGATTAATTTCTGAAAAATATAGTAGTCGTTCTGAGTTGAAGATCGACCCTTGTAGGACCCGCAGAACCTGTTAGGAGAGAAGATGATGTTCCCGAATTTTTTATGTTGCCACCTGCTCGTCAGCGAGGTGGGTTTATTTTTAAAGAATAAATACAATTTAAGAGTAATAACTCTTTATAAGTATGATAGATAACTTAGAAATATCCAAATAAATATTTTATGCTCTACCTGTTTAACGTCACTGTTATAGGAGGAATTATAGAATATTGTTACACTATGACATAGAATAGTGTTGAAATACTATGAGATATTGTTAGAATATTATTGGAATAGTGTGACTAGGATGTGAGCATATTTGTGGAATGGTTGTATAAGCCTGATTAAGATATCATTTAATTTGCTAAGTTTTATGAGATATATTGAGACGATGTTAAACTTAGCTAAGATAAGCTTATTCTAGAATCTTGGATTTTTGTTGTGCAAGTAATTGATGAACACAGGCAGGACTGTACACCCTTGCAATTGTGATGATTATCACTAAATGTGTCACTGTGAGGTAACCCCGCACATACACTATGACCAGATGTCACTATAAGGAGTCACTGCTAGGCGACTGTTAGGAAAAACTATCAAGGAACCTCTAGATTAGGTTTTGATGAGATGTCAAAACTGACTAAAATTCAAGTTGTAGATCTGAGTTGACCAATCCAGAGCATCAAGAAGGAATTCAATTAAAGCCAAAGTCAACCAATCTAGAGTATGGTCTACCAGCTGGAAGGATACGTCATCTAGTCAGAACTCAACTCAACTGAGAAGTCAAAAAGTCGAACCAGTCGAAACAAACTGACAGCTAAGTCAGTTGAGCTGAGGGAGAAAAGAATCGACTAGACTGAAGAAACTGATAAGAGATCAGTTTAAACTGAAGACTAGAAGTAACCAGCTGATGGCCAAACTGAAGTAAACAGACAGATCAGCTAAAGGCCAGAACTGAAGTCAGCTAGCTTGTGATTAGTCAAGCTGACAAGAAAGCTCAAGAGAAAGCAGTCAAACTAACAAGCTAGCCAAAAACTTGAGATCAGTCGAACTGGAGAAACAAGCTCAAAACTGCCAACTGGAGCAATGGCCAAACTGAGCTGACAAGCTCAAAACTGCCAACTAGAGCAATGGCCAAACTGAGCTGACAAGCTCAGAACTGCCAACTGGAGCAATGGCCAAACTGAGCTGACAAGCTCAAAACTGCCAACTGGAGCAATGGCCAAACTGAGCTGACAAGCACAAAACTGCCAACTGGAGCAATGGCCAAACTGAGCTGACAAGCACAAAACTGCCAACTGGAACTCAAAGTTGCTAAAACTGAAGCCAGAGAACCTTGGAGTTATTGCTCAACCAGCAAATCATGATTAAATGCTTTAACGGAGATCATGGAATTAAATATCCAATGGAGATCAATTGGCAAAGCAACGGCTACTTCAACCAAAAGCTCCAACAATCAATAAAGACCATCTGCCATTGATGAGCCAACAGAGCCACCAATCAATGGAATTCAACGGTCATAAAATCACTCCTCTATAAAAGACGAGTAAATCAGAGTTTTAAACACTCTTCGCCTCCAAGACTTTTGCATACACATTCTTGAAATATTCAAGCAGAGCTTTCTTTCTCCACCTCTCACTTAGCTCAAGTTCAGCATTTGTTAAAAACTGCGAGAGTCCAACTAAGAAGAAGAATTCAAAGAGTCAAGATATTCAGTCAGCTATTGACAATCCAGCCAAGACAGTCTTCTCAGTTTCAGCAATACAACGATCAACTACCCAGCTCAATTGAAGGAGCACATCAGTTGATACCCTTTGTTCAAAACTAACCTCTTGAAGATCGAAAGAGATCTAAAATCTTGTAAAGACATCAATAGCACCTACCTCCCTAGCGAGCAGTTAGGAACTTCAAGTATGAACCGTCGACCTGCTGAGGTAGCGAGCAGTTACCAGGTTCAGCCAACTGTCCTTCATTGTGTAATTTGTAAAGAAACTCAAGTTATATAGTGAAGTTGCCCTTCTGCGGAAGGAAGAGAGGACGTAGAAGTTTGAGACTTCGAACCTCTATAAATTACCTGAGTGTTGTACTGTTTTGATTATTGTATATCTTTGAACTGTACACAAGCTCACACAATCTGCACTCAAGCTGTCATAACTGATCAACCAGTTTGTTCATAGATAAGTTTTTCTAAGTGAGTCAAAGGACCCTTATTATTCCGCATTTGAAGTGAAAGTTTTAATCAGTTTATTCACCCCCCCTCTAAACTGATATCGACTCGCCCGGGACCAACAAGTGGTATCAGAGCGGTTGATTCTAAGGATCAGCCATTTCTGTAGATTAACTGAATCAGATCTACTTATCTATGCTAACATTCTAGCTATGGGAAACCATAAGCTACCTTTGTTTTCAGTTGAGAATTATGATAATTGGAGTAGGAGAATGAAGGCGCATCTATGCTCGATTCATGAGAATATGTGGGAAGTCATTGAAGATGGTCCAATCATCATCATGATGGACAATGATGCTCACATAGTTGATATCAATCAACCAGCAAGGATCCCAAAGCCAACTAATCTTTTCACCAGTGAAGAGAAGAAGTTGAAGAATCTAGAGTTCGTTGCTCAAGCTGTATTATTTCAAACTCTAGATGAGGACAGAATGAAGGACATAAAGAACTGCACAACTACCAAGGAGATATGGGACTTACTAGCAGACCTATGCCAAGAGTCCGAAGCCATCAACGGAAACAAGCTCCAACTGGCAATCGACAGATATGAATCCTTCAAAATGCAGCCAGAAGAGTCCATCTCAAGCTTTGAAACCAGATTTCTAGGCATCATCAGTGAGATGACCAACCTCGGGAGAAGCTATTCCAATTCTGAGATGAATTCTAAGGTTTTGGATAATCTCATTGAAGAATGGGACATGAAAGTGATAGCTACAAAAGAATCAAGAAATCTAAATAGCATCACTCCCAGAGAACTGTTTGGCTCTCTCAAAGCTCATGAGTACAGTCTAAACCGAAAGAAGGAAGCGTCAACATCATCAGCTCAAGATGCAGCCTTCTATGGTGAAAGGAACCGGTTTAGAGATACTCGAGAAAGAAACAACTTTCGTCCTAGGAGCTCACCAGCCAGAGAAAATCAAGGCGGATCTTCATCCGAACGAAAAAGAGAAACAACGAAAAAGAAGGAAAACCTGACTGAAGACATCAATGATCAAATCCAATCAGTTACCAGGTTATTAGAAAAGTTGAAGAGAGTTCGGGATAAACAATCAGTTCCACCTCAAACTGATGAAATCCCAAAAGATGAGATAACTCATCAACCAGCTGAACGATCAACTGAACCATTCAGGGGTGGCAACCGAAATCTAAGAGAATGTTTTCACTGCCACAAACAAGGACATTACAGATATGAATGTCCAGAACTCCCTGAAGACAAGAAAGCCAAAGTGAAGAGAAGCTTCTTCAATGGAAAGAAATGGTTGCAAATTACGAGAATCTGGAATTGATTCTGACTGCTACAGCTCAGATGATGAAGCTCTATTCTGCCTTATGGCTGACAATGATGAAGAGGTCAGTACATCTGATTCTCAAACCTCCTTCTATCATATTAATGAAGTAACTGTTTCTAGGAATGAACTTGACATGAAACTTATGATGCCAGAAGATCAATTAGCTTCAATATCCTGCTTGCATGTTGAACTGAAAGATGAAAATGATGAACTGAGATATAGAGTTAGAAAACTGAGCATTGATCATGAACGATTGAATTTTCTTGAGTCTCAGTTTGTGGAATTTGAAAAGTTGAAACTAAGAACTGCTGATCTAGAAGCTGAGAATCAAAAACTCAAGCAAGTGATCCATGAGAGAGAAAAGGTAACTCTGAAGTTCAAAAAGGGATCTCAAACTCTAGATGAGATATTAAATCATTAAAAAACTGGAACCAGTAGCTCAGGGCTAAGATATAGCAAGTTCACTGCCTTAGAAAAAGGAAAAGCAGTTGCTCAACCCAGTGATAAAGGAATCCTAAAAGGATTCACTAGATCTCATGATCAGCTAGCTGAGCCAACCAAAGGCAAAGGAATATTGAGAAATCCTCAAACTCAGCCCAGATAATTTGGTCAGTTCTCCCAACCAATAACACCAGGTCAACTGAAGCCAAACTTCAAGCCAAGACCATCAGTTCACTCAAATCAATCCATTCGTTCAAAGCCTTCAGTTCAACAAAGACCACCAGCTCAGTACAGAATGCCTCCAAGGCAAACTGATAGATCAGTTCACTTTAAAAAGAAAGACCAATTTAGATCTCAAGCCTATCCTGCCAAACAGTTCAATCAAAACACTTATAGGAGAGATCAAAGAAACTCATTTCAACCCTATCATCACTATAATGAGTACCTGGATTCCAGAAATGAACCTAGAGCTGATCTAAAAGGGTTCAATCCAGCAAATTGAAAACACACAAGGCATTGGCCTGATAGAATAGCTCAAAGGGCTCGATATAACAGCATTTTAGTTAAATTGTTTTATCCTACTAACTTTCAACGCAGGTACCATTCAACTGATTCAACTCAAAATAAAAGAGTTGAAAGAAAATCTAAACTGATCAAGCGATCCAAATCAGTTGATTCTCTGAGTGATAAAAAGCCAAAAGTTTGGCAAGTTTGGATTCCAAAGAACTTAATATATCAACAAAGACCCGATATGAAACGGGTCCCTAAATGCTAATCCTTGTTCTTGCAGGATAAGAGCATCCTACCTATGAAGAAAACCAAAGATATTTGGTATCTAGATAGCGGGTGCTCCAAGCACATGACCGGAGACAGAGAAGATCTCGACGGTTATGAAGAAGTCAAAAGTCCACTTGTCACATTTGGAGACAACTCCAAAAGCCGAACCATTGGAGAAGGGTTCGTGGTCAAGGGAAAAGTTGTAGTAAATGGAGTCTCCCACGTGGATGGACTAAAACACAAACTACTCAGCATCAGCCAGCTGTGCGACAATGGCTACTCAGTTGACTTTACCAAAAACTCCTGCAACATAAAAGACAAGTCAACTGGAGTAATTCTTCTCACTGGCATAAGGAGAGGCAACATGTACATTGTTGACTGGTCAACCGGCTACTCAGAAGCTTGCTTTCTTTCAAAAGGATCAACTGAAGCAAGCTGGCTATGGCATCGACGACTGAACCACTTCAACTTCAAAACAATCACCTACCTAGCCAAGAAAGAGCTAGTTTAGGGGCTTCCCAATGAGATATATAGGAAAACAGGTGTGTGTGGACCATGCCAAAAAGGGAAGCAAATGAAGTCATCCTTCAAGAATATGAGTCATCTGCCAAGAACAACTGATTGCCTCCAACTGCTACATATGGATCTGTTTGGTCCAGTCAGACCACAAACCCCAAATGGTAAAAGATTCACTCTTGTATTAGTTGATGATTTCTCAAGATATACGTGGGTGGAATTCTTGAAGAGCAAAGATGAAACTTACGACAAGCTAACGGCGCTGATCAGAAGGCTACAAACTGAAAAAGAGAAATCAGTTCAAAGGATTCGCTCCGACAATGGAACTGAATTTGTGAATCAGCAAATGATCAGCTTTCTCAACCAGCTTGGAATCACTCATAAACACTCAGCTGCAAGAACTCCACAACAAAACAGAGTAGCCGAATGGCGAAACCGGACACTCAAAGAAGCAGCTCGAGCAATGATAGCTGATGCCAACATAGTTGAAGGTTACTGGGCTGAAGCATTCAACACAGCTTGCCATACTCAAAATTGAAGTACCATCATAGCCGCACATGACAAAACACCCTATGAGCTGTATAAGGGTCGTAAGCATTCCATTTCATATATTAAAATATTTGGCTGTAAATGTTATATTCACAACAATGGCAAGAATCAATTGAAAGTTTTCAGTGCTAAAGCTGATGAGGGAATATTTCTTGGGTATAATTCACCTCACACACAAGATTACAGAGTGTTCAATAAATGAACTCTTGTTGTGGAAATAATATGTCATGTGGTATTTGATGAATTTGCTAATGAGTACAGGAACAAAGAAACAATAGACACATCAGTTCAAGTACTACCTAGTGAAACTGAGAACTCGCAGGACTATGTAGATCACATTGTTCCAGAGCGGCTTGAAGTTTCACTAGAAGAAGGCAATGAAACTGGTACTAAACCAGTTGAGAACAATATGGTCAATGAAGACACAAATCGTGCCGAGACCATAAACCCCACAACTGAAACAGGGGGAAGAACTTATGAAGATGCCGAACCAACTGATGAAAGGATAACTGATGACGTCACCACAGTAGAACCAGCTGAAGCTATCTTGCCCAAATGGCTCCGAAGCCATCCAACTGACAAGATAGTTAGTGATCCAAGAAGTCGAGTTCAAACCAGAAGTTCAACTGAGCATGCATTATTCACATGCTTCATATCTCAAACGGAACCAGCAAACGTCAAAGAAGCCTTAGAAGATTCAGACTGGATCATGGCCATGCAAGAAGAACTGAATCAGTTCACAAGAAATGATGTATGGTTTCTTGTCGATAGACCAAAAACCCAGAAGGTCATTGGTACAAAATGGGTTTTTCGCAACAAATTGGATGAACAAGGTGTGATCACAAGGAACAAGGCGAGACTGGTAGCCAAAGGATACTCACAAAGTGAAGGGATCGACTTTAATAAGACGTTCGCACCAGTTGCAAGATTGGAAGCCATCAGACTGTTCCTAGCCTATGCAGCTCACTTCAATTTCACAATCTACCAAATGGATGTCAAGAGTGCTTTTTTTCAAGGAATGCTCAAGGATGACGTGTATGTCGAGCAACCGCTAGGCTTTGAAATTGGTGATCAAGTCTTCAAACTGAAGAAGGCCCTCTACGGACTGAAACAAGCTCCTAGAGCGTGGTATGAAACTCTCACAACATTTTTGCTGAAAAATGGGTTTCAAAAGGGAGTCATTGATCGAACTCTATTCCGAATAGAACGATCAACTGAGATCTTAATGGTTCAAATTTATGTGGATGACATAATTTTTAGATCAAAAGACAAAGATCTATGCACACGATTCACTCAACCGATGCAAAGCGAATTTGAGATGAGCATGATGGGAGAAATGACATTCTTCCTAGGACTTCAAGTGAAGCAGCTGAAAGATGGGATTTTTATCAGCCAGGCCAAGTACACTAAGGAGCTAGTCAAGAAGTTTAGAGTTAGTAAAGGAAAAACTCTCAAGATTCCTATGAATACATCAGTTTAGCTAACTCTTGATGAAGAAGGAGAATCAGTTAGCCAGACATATTACAGAGGAATCATTGGGTCGCTACTTTACTTAACAGCTAGCCGACCAGACATCTCCTATTCAGTCGGTCTATGCACACGGTTTCAAGCTAACCCAAAGAAAAGTCATCTTGAAGCACCAAAGAGGATTATCAAATATCTCAAAGGAACTATAAATCTTGGACTATGGTATCCCAGAAATGACAGTTTAAGTCTAATTGTTTATTCGGATTCAGACTTTGGTGAATGCAAGATCGACAGAAAAAGCACCAGTGGAACATGTCAGTTTCTGGGAAGTAAACTGATATCCTGGTTTAGCAAGAAGCAGCACTCAGTTGCCACATCAACAACTGAAGCAGAATATGTAGCTGCTGGAAGCTGCTGTGCTCAGATACTCTGGATGAAGCAACAGTTGAAGGACTACAAAGTCGAAACTGAAGAAGTACATATCTACTGTGACAACAATAGTGCAATTGCAATATCTCAGAATCCAGTTCTGCATTCAAGAACCAAGCACATTGACAAAAGACATCACTTCATCAGAGATCACATCGAGAAGAAAGACATATGCATCAAATATGTCAACACTCAGAAGTAGATAGCCGACATCTTCACCAAACCATTGTCTGAAGCAAGGTTTATGGAGCTATGCATACAATTAGGACTACTTGAGCTAGCATCAAAGGATGAAGATGATCAACTGGAAGAAAAAGGCCAAGAATCCATTCCAGCTGAAGAGAAGAACTGAACCGAAAGGCTTCAACTCATTTGAATAAGTAGTTTATAACTGAAATAGTCGTCAACTTATTAGTTGGACAAATAAGCTATCAGTTTGAAATGAAGCGAGAAGCTGTGCAGAAAAAGTAAACTAAAACTGATCAACTTAATCCATCAACTCGACTAAATCATCAGTTTATTCGCTCAAACTGACGATCCAGTCAGTCAGACAAGACATGCCAGCTGAAAAAAGATCAAACTGATGAAGAAATCATAGGAACTGGAACCAACTCAACAGGAGATATCAGTTCAAGAACCAGCTGAAGGAAAGCAGCAGAACTGATGAATAGCTGAACTGAGAAACAGCTGAATGAAGGCCCCAACAGTCAAGACCAGTAAGGAACTGATGAGAAAACATCTCAATTGGAGCTGATCAACCGAAAGATCATCAGCTACAGCCGAAGCCAACTGATGACGTAATCAGTTTCAAACCAAGAAGAAACTGCTAGAAAGAAAAGATAAGTTCAAAATTTCAATAGTAGAAACGGTAAAAACACGTGTCACTCAAATATTACCGTTGAACTTTCTCTCTCTCCTCATTTATCCCCAACGGATAGAAATGAAAGGCCAATCATCGTGTCAATTGAATTAATCCGACCGTTGAAATCAAGGCATACGAAACATCCCAACCGTTGGATGAGCCTCATCTCACTATATAAATAAGACGGCTGAATACTCGAGATAAGTTTTTCACTTTTACTGCCGACTTATCTCTTTCTCCCTATCTCCCTTCTTCGAGCAAAAGCAAAACTCTTCAGCCCTCAAAGATCAATTCGTCAGCCTTACAAATTAATTTCTCATCAAAGCATTATGGCTCAAAACCCAACTCGCAGGAGATTCAATTTTCGTCAGTCTGGAGAAGACTCTAAAGTATTTTGTGAAAAACTCGACAGAGATAAGTTTTTCAACCCAATTGGATTCCTTCAAGCCTGCAAAGCTTTCCCTCTAAGTGGAATAATCATCGAAAAGCTTTGTCAGGCCAAGCTGAAGACGTTCCTGGAGGTATTTCCAGAACGCATTTACCCAGAACCAGTTGCTGAATTTTTCTTAAATTCAAATGGTTCTTCAAATCCCAAAGAGATCATATCTGAAGTAAGAGGACATGAGATCATCGTGACAGCTGAATCTCTAATCAACATGTTCGATCTACCCAACAACGGACTCAAGCTGGAAGAAGTTCAAATCAATCTCCAGGAAGCTTATGATTTCTGGAAAAAGGAAGGCGAAACACAACCGTATAAAAGCAATCATCTCATCTCAAAGTTTCAAGATGAATATCAGGTGCTCGTTGCCATCACCTCAAAAATTATGGTAGGGACAACTGGCAGTCAATCTGAAATGTCAGAAATAAAATACAAGATCTGCGCCGCCATCTACAACCGAATGGAGATCAACTGGGCACAATACTTTTTCGATCAATTGAAGAGATACGTAGATATCATTGAAAGCCGTTGGGATAATAAGAAATTCCCTCAAAGAATTAGATACATCAGTCAAGTGAGCATTATTCTGGAGAAACAATTTTCTTAGATGACTGAGGAAACATAGTTTAAAACCATAGTGAGCAATGACTTCATCTCAAAACCACTCAAAATCGTGGAAATTGATCCTGACCAAACTGACCAGTCAAAAAGGAAGAAGCCTGCAGCTGAAAGCAAGGGAAAGAAGCAAGTTACTGGCACATATCAGGATGACTCTGATGATGACATTCCTCTGGCTCAGAGATTTAGGTCCCCAGTTGGTTCCTTGACACTGAAACAGCAAACTGGGTCAAGTTCCATTGCAGCTGGAACCGGCACATCAGCCCAACTGAGATCATTTACCAGGCAACAGAGCTCAGTTACAATTAGAGCTGACACTGCTGGGCAATCAGCCAGACAAGCAGCTGCCAGATCAGCTCCAAAGAAGAAGCAAGCTAGTCAAACAAAAAGGAGAAGAATCTTACTTTCTCAATCTAAGAAAAGAAAGGAATCAAGTCCCATGCCAGATCCAATAGTCCTACCAAATCTAACTGTTGAGGATATGGCTCTGTGTGAGAATCCAGAAGATATCATCCCTGCAAAAGGGATTCCTCACGATGGAGCTGGAGCAGATTACTTTCAAATGACATGTCCCCCAATGGCTCAAGTTGAGGGAAACATAAGAGCCTACTCACAAGGAGAGTCTGTGAAGAAATGGGCTGATGAGACAACACAGAAGCATATGGCTCAACACTACGCCCATAAACTAACTGGTCATGAAGAACTCTTCCACACTTTGACCAGGTATATCTATTGGTTTTTATGGAGACATGTGTATCCATCAGAACCCTTCCTTTCATTGCTCGCGTTCCATGGAATAAGTTTCTGGAGGCGAGAAGAAGAATGGAGCCTATGGTGGACGGACAGTGAGAATGCCAAAATCACTAAGGGCAAACATCTTATGAGGCAGCTACAGCTGAGGAAAGAATGCTCAAATCCATCAGAAGACTCAATGCAAGATGTATTTGATGAACTGTGCAAGCTTCAAAGGTTAGAACTGCTCGTCATAACTACAGAAAGAGAAAGGGAAAGATGGACACACTCTCATGTTTAACACAAATGGCTATTCAATAAATTAATGAAGAAATCACAAAGCCATCAGTCTGGACAGCCATCAACTGTAGAAAGAATTCAAACACTCACCCCAGAGGATGATCTCATTGATGAAGTGATGAGAGAACTTCACTCTGAGAAATCTCCTCACGAAGCTGAAGTTGAAATCAACATCATTCCTGAAGAGTCAGAAGAGTCAGCTGAGAAGACTCAACAGTTTAAGGAGGCAGCTGAGCCCCAGACAGCCTTTTCACAAGAGCCAACTGCTGAGAAAGGAGTCACCTCATCTATTCCTCCAGCTGATCCAGGCCAGCTGAGACTGACCAGTCAGCTGATCAATCAGCTCAAAAAGATGATCAACTTGCCTACCAAATGAGCATGGAGACGGACGAACTATCCCACACAGTTCCTTGCGAGGAACTGATTGGAACTGAAGTAGGCGAGGAAGCTGACTCAAGAGCAATTCAGTTCGATGCTCAACCAAGCAGTTCTACAGTTCAGCTCTCTACCTATTATGTGGAACTGATCCACAGCCTGCAGCAATAGGTTAAACTGCGCACTGAGAAATTCCAGCAGTTGCAAGCCCATCCAAAACTCCAATTAGCTGAAACTGAGTCATCGAGTAGCGATGAGGATGAGGAAGATGATGTCACAGAACCGCTGGCCAAGAGGAGAAAAACTGATCACAAGAAGGACTAAGTGGCTGATCAAGTTCAAACTGATTAGAAAGCCCTAAGTTTACTTCTTGTAATTCAGTTTGTAATTATTTATTTTTGATATATATAAAAAGACTATTTCTTTTGCTTTCAAATAAATGTCGAGCTTCGCATTTATTTTTGAAAATTTTGACCGTTGCAAGATAATGACACGTGTCAAAGTCATTAAATGCCAATGACCAAAATAGGTCAGAGGATAGTACCATTCCAACCATCAGATCTATGAGCCTTCCCAAACACTCATAAAAAGCCCCCTCTTTCAAGCCTCTCAAAAATACTCCTCCTGCAATCTTAAAAAAAAAAAACTCTCTCTCTCTCAAAGATCCTGAAATTCCCAAAATCTCAGCCAACCCCAAAGATGACTGAATTATCCAGATCTCTAAATTCCTTCAAAGAACAACTTATGAGAGACAAATTCCTTGATAGGAAGAAATTTCAATTAATTCTAAATGAATCAAACAATTCAACCCTTCTGTCGAATCTTCACAAGACAGGAATTCTTCACTACCTGGAAACACCACCAAAGTTCTTTAGATAAAATTTGGTGAGTGAATTTTTGCTTCAAGAAAAATTATCTGCAGATGGAAAGATAGTATTATCAGTGATTCAAGGACGGCTACTGCAAATCACTGAGAAAACAATTGCAGAAGTGTTCGAGCTTCCACAAGAAGGTTCATTAGTTCAAGAACTAAAGGAATCTGCAGAGTCGTACTGGAGAGAATGGAAAGCTTCAACCTGCAACAAGCAATTCAGTTTTACAACCGTTAAAACTGATCTGAAGCTCGAGTATGACGCTCTACTTGACATAATGAACAAGGTGATATTCGGGGCCATTGGAAGTCTGAGTCAACTCACCTAAGAGAGATACAAGGTTATGATTCACCTTGCTGAAGGGCGACAAACAAACTGGGCAGAATTTGTCTTCCAACAAGTCAAGCATCAAGTCGTCAAGGCCTCTGACTCAAAGACATCTGGCAAATTTGAGTCCAAAGTATGACTTGTTCTAAGAATGAGCAAGATGATTGAAGACTTGCTTAAACTTCCAAATTATGAATCACTACCAGTCCTTATCTCTGACTGGATTCCCAAGAAGGGAACTGCTCATCTTCAGTCACTAAGAAAGAAGAGCTCTCAACAATGCCATTTTGTTGAGGGGAGTATACACATGTTCTTTGATGCAACATGCCAAATTCAGCTAGGAGTTCTTGAGTGTGCCTTCCAGTGAACTCTGAACCATTGTCTGACCTCATAACTTTGATAGATGTTCCAAATTGTGTTTTAACCATCAGTATAAATCTTTTGAGTATACTCCATACTTGATTCTTTTGTTTAAAAAGAAATGTCCAAGTTGCTCTAGTGTAATCATCAACTATAGTCAGAAAATAAGGGGTTTGGGTAATACTAGTTTCATGGCATGGCCCCCACACATCCACATGGATGAGATGAAACATCTGCTCACTTCTCCTAGCAAGTATAGGAAAAGGTTTCTGCTGTTGCTTGGCTTTGTGACAAACAACACAATCCTCCAAGTCTGTGAAATCCTCTAGTCTGTATCTTCTCTTCACTGTCTCCATATGCTTCGGAGTGGTAATTGAAGGATGACCAAGTAGCTTATTATTTTAATTAATTCATGTATTTTCTAAGTTATTAAATTTAAAACATGATGTAATTTTCAAAAATGATATCTTGTTTAATGGTTGGAGTCTTGATTTAATAATGATAGATCTAGTGTTTGAATCTTATGAAATACATTTTTAGACCCATTTCTAATATTATACAACCTTATTTAATTAAAAGCATACTTTAAATATTGAAAATTATCTATGGTCTAATGGTTAAAATCTTGTTTCCTTGAGTATAGGTCAAGGGTTCAAAATTGCTTAATTACATTTTTTTAACTCATTTTTACCTTTATTTTATATAAGATGATTTTGAACTTTATATAATTAATTTTCAAAATTTGTGTTTAGCTAAATGGGTGGAGTTTAAATTGTCATTTGAGAGGTTAGGGTTCTACACCTTTTTGAACATTTTATTTATGGATTTTAATCCAATATGATTCTGCATTATATATAAATAAAAATTTGTTATAATTTTTGAAAATGGCCTTTGGCCCAATGGTTACATTTTTGATTTTATTATGATAGGTCTAAGGTTCAAATCCTTTGGAATGCATTTTATTTATTTTTATTCCTAGTTAATTTTGAACTTCATATAATTAAAACTATTAATTAATTTTTGAAAATGATGTTTAGTTCAATGGTGAGAGTTCAGTTTTTATGCTAGAGGTCCAAGGTTCAATCCACTTTAATGTATTTTAGAATTCTCTTTTTTACTCAAGCATTTATGAGTGTATTGGGTTCAAGCCCTCTTGACTACAAAATCATATTATATTTTTATCTTATTTTTATTTGGTCTATTTTGCTTAATTTAGATTAAATTTGAAATTAAGCGTATGATATACTAAATCAATATCTTCATATTAATATATTATGATCATTTAAATCTTAAAGTAAGTTTTATAATTTTCCCTATGAATTTAAGACATCTATTTATATGATCGAGGACTCCGATATATTTTAAGTTAGGATCTCGTTCGACATTTAAGCAACGTCGGGTTACGCTCTTACTTTAAAGACTCGATCCCTAGAACCTTATTTATGTTATAGTATATGTTAGAACATTATTATGTTATTAAGACATAGTTCTTATGTATAGGTCCTAACCCGAGACTTGTTTAGGACGGTGATTAAGGTTATTCCTATATTTAAGCATAAGGTCCTAACCCGCGACAGCAGGCTTAGGACGAGAAGTCATGAATAAAGCTTCAGCTAATTTAGCTATAAGGTGTGTTTACTTACTAAAATGCTTCCGAAAATATATTTAAACTTTCGTCCACTATGAAAAATGATTTATGCTTATGCTGCTCAATGTGGATTGACACGACTCATATGAGGAATTCCGAATATGGCACTCCAGTGCAATTACTTATGAATATGTTATAGTTTATATGTGATCACATTAGGGTCGGTCTCTACTATTTCTATTGAGCGTATGATTTATGACATGTCAAATATGGATTTGTGGATATTCTTATTGCAAATTATTGGACGAATGTATGAGTATTCCCACGGAGTGTTTTCTGACACTCAGCCTCACTATTTAAAAATATTTTCAGGTAATTGATGACGGCAGGTGGCGGACATGGACTAATGTGGACATTTTGTATGGTTGACCATATTCTAATTTTTAAAATATTGACTCTATTTAGTTTTGGTCAATAAATATGATTAATTATGCTTCCGCTGTATATTTATGGATTATTTAAATATTTTATGGACGCATGTGATCGTCGTGGCCTTGCTGGCATAGTTTGAATGTTGAATATTGAATTTTTGACTAGTCAAGGTTGAACATGTTTTAATTGGTGGTTCGAAAGATGTGATTTTAAAATGATAGGTTGGTTGAAAAGTCTTATCTTATGTGATTGGTTGTTGAATGGTAAATGCCTATGAGCGTTGGATTTATTAATATTTTAAACGAAGTGCTGTCCGAATTTTTATAATTCGAGAAAATGATTTATGTTAGTTTGCAAGAATTTTATTGTGATTTATTTCATCATGTGTGTTTCCGTTAGCGCACTGGGCCTGCGGGTTCGGGGCGCTACACGATACTAACAAAGTGTAACGATAATCAAAAGTATGCATAATGATAAAATGTAAACAACTCGACGACAATCGTTAACGCTTAAAAGGATATGAGTCTAACCTCTCCCGACGGTCGGCCTACATCTTCACGTCCTTCCTCTCGTTCTTCCTCCATCATCTTCAACTCGAATCAATCTCTCAGTTTTTTATTTTCACAGAACTTAGAGCAAAATAAATATAGAGCAGCGGCGGAGAGGAAAAGAGAAGAAAGAAAAATGTAATTTAGAGAGAGAGAGAGAGAGTAAAGAGGGTAGGAACTGATATTTAAGGCAATAATAAAGAGGATTTGATTCCACGATTTTTTTTTTCAAACTAAACTTGAGTTTGGATAAATTTTGTTCCAAAAGATACAGTAAGAACGTAATATATATCGAGAAAGATCTTATTCCAAGGAAATATTTTATTCTTTTTCAGTGAGGAATATTCAGCTTTTATGGTCATATGTTTCTATTTCAATTTTCGTTATGGTTAGATTAAATTTTTATTATGTTTAAATTTAAATTTCGTTAGGTTCAAAATTAACTTTTCATTATTGTTAAATTAATTTTTTGTTATGTTAAAAATTCAATTTTCGTTATTGTTAAAATTAAAATTTCGTTATTATTAAATTTATATTTCGTTACGTAACGAAAAGTAGATTTTGGTTAACTTTAAATTTCATTATGGTCAAAATTAAATTTTGGTTATTGTTAAATTAAATTTTCATTATGTTAAAACTTAAATTTTCGTTCTTGTTAAAATTAAATTTTCGTTATTGGTAAATTTAAAATTCGTTATGTTAAAAATAGAATTTTCGTTATTGGTAACTTTAACTTTCATTATGGTTAAAATTAAATTTTCGTTATTGTTAAATTACATTTTCGTTGTGTCAACAATTAAATTTTCGTTCATGTAAAATTAAATTTTCATTATGTTAAAAAATAAAGATTCGTTATTCATGAAATTAAATTTTCATTATATAGATTTCATTTTCATTATTGGTGTAACGGAAGTTCGAGAAGTGAACGAAAATAACGAAAGTAAAATAAGGCAGGTGATAAGTTCCAAAAGATTCAGATTCTTTAATGATTTTAGGGTTGAAAGTACACATTTTCAGAATTTTTTTTTAAATTCAAGATTTATGGGACCCACTATAAATAAAGGCTACATAATATAGTATAGATTGCTCATATAACTCCTACACCCTTAAAACTTGCCCAATTACCCTAATTTTAGAATTAAATTGTCTAGATAAACTTTTCTCCCTCAAATATTTTCAAAAAACACATTACACAAATGTGTATTTTGGTTAAATACTACAAAATCTGGATTGTGCCTATTTGGACGACATCAAATTTTCCTACTCAAATAGCTACTTTTATTGTATGTAAATCATAGTTTTTTCTTATTTATATTCTCTTTATTTTAAAAGTATGTACTACATAAAAATCATTATTATATCCAAGTAAATGGGATGAAATAGCTACTTTTATGTAGGTGAATATCTTTTTTTTATTCATATTCACGTTTTTTTTATCTATACTCAAGGGTATGTATTTAAAGATGTGTTTTGAGTAAACTGTGATCGTGTGCAACGGTTTGCACTGCAAATCTATACATTAGAAATAAATTATATTAGGAAGACGATATGGGAAACCACTACGCATGCTTGCCGTGCAAACCACACTTTAGAAAGCATTGTGTAAACCACCACTCGGATGTGATAAATTATGTTAGGGAAAATGTTGTGACCAACCACACTGGGCTAACGTTTGCAAACCACACGAAGATGATAGACAACTATGCAGGAGAGATGAACCACAATAGAAAATTATGGCATGCATGGCACAATAAGCCTATAGGGCGTTAGGTAGATTTGAACTTGAAACATACGCTTACAACTCATGTCACTACCATAATTGGATAAGTAATTTTAAAGGACAAATTACACTTTGATACCCACATTTTGGGCTCTTTAAAAAAAATCCCCCACTTTTTTAAAATTAACGAAATAATATCCACTTTGTCAAAAGAACTACAAATATAAAATTTGATCTAATTTTATGACAAATAAAAATGTTAAAATACAATGAATTACATAGGATTTTCGAGCCGAAAAATTAATTAAATATTATATTTGTAATTTTTTGATAAAATGAATATTCTTTTATTAATTTTAAAAAGTGAACTATCTTTTAGAAAGAACATGGAATCCAGATGTCAAAGTGTAATTTAATATGTAAACTAGTACAGTGCCTGCGCGTTGCGCGATGGAAGTAACGCGGGATGTGAGACGTACGTTGCACGGTGGAAGCTAATTGTTATTTCACCGTTGCGTTATTTACAATACAAATATATTTAAAATTAAAATTATGTTATATTTCTCTGTAATTTTACATATATTGGTATTTAATTTTTTTTATAAATTTATAAAATTGATCGCTAATAATTATTAATTTTACCAAAACAATTATTAACACAAATTTTACATGACACACACACACATACATATATATATATAATTGGTACTTATAAAATTCTTAACATTTTAAATGAATATTAATTCATATTTAAATTATATACACTTTATGTTATGAAAAATCAAAGTCACTATTAAAAAAAAACAATAAAAGCAAGAATTTTACAAATTCTGAAAAACTTCTCTATATACAACATTTGTGGTGGTATTTGTATCATTATCATCAAGTAAGATCTTCAATCCACCACGACTTCTAACCCTTGAAACAGCAACATAGAATTGTCCATGAGTGAATACTGGCTTCTACAACAATAAACCAACGTGAGACAGTGATTGTCCTTAGCTCTTGTTTATCGTCATTGCATATGAGAGCATCAGAGGAAATTGTCTTCTCAGAAACTTAAATGGCAATCTTGGATCAGCAGGCGTAAGAGACATTCTTGGAATTAATACCATTTGTTGTGCATTTTGGCCACTAAGAAATCTTGCTTCGATAACATGTTTGTCAAGCCTTGTGATCATCAACCGAGTCCCATTACATAAACCATTTGCATGATCTATGTTTCTCAACAACATAACAGGAGTACCTACTTTCAAAAATAATTCATGACTCGGAACCCCTGAGCACCTGATACTGTTTAAGAATTCCGGAGTATGAACTTCTTACAGCAAACCCATATTGTTATCTGAGTTGCATGTTGAGTCAGAACTCAAATACAATCTGCCCTCACCCTTGTTCAGAGAAAGCATGTATTGATTTACAGATTCAACCGCATTTAAAGTTGGAGCAAGAATTGCTCGTTCTTGTAGAAAAGTTGTATTTGCAATATCAGTACCATATGATGGAAAGGTACTGTGAACAATTGCTGAAATTGGATCTCCTGACCATTTCAATAAAATATCATCAAGGACGTCAATATTCACATGTCCATCATTTGGGCCACCGATTGTACCGTCTCCAATAGCAGCAATTCAATTTGCAAATTGTTCGACCTCAGCAGCTACATCATTAGGACCCAAATTCGACAGTCTTAAATTTTTTGTTAATCTCAAGACACGACAGTCTTTCCACAGATAAGAAGAATTTATTGTGGCATTAACAATATTATGTTTGCTTTGTTTTGGGATAACTGGTAAGATCTGTCGAAAATCACCTCCAAAAATGATTGTTTTTCCTCCAAAAATTCTACGTGCATTTGATGAATCAGAAACACGCATTATATCTCGGAATGTTCGATCCAAAGCTTCAAAGCAGTACTTGTGCATCATAGGTGCCTCATCACAAATTATGAGCTTGCACCTAAGAATAAGTTCTGCTAGCGGACTTCCTTGGATAATGTTACAGGTAGAATCCTCGTTTGGATTTAACGGTATCTTAAATCTTGAATGCGTTGTTCGTCCACCTGGTTATAATATAGAAGCAATACCACTTGATGCAACATTTAACACTATTTCTCCCTTTGATCTCAACACTGTTGATAATGTCTTCTATATGAATGTCTTTCCAGTACCTCCATATCCGTACAGAAAGAACATGCCCCCTGATTCCGATGATATAGCATCCAATACAATTCGATACGCATTGTGTTGTTCATCTGTTAGTTTGCTAACAAACACTTTGTGATCATTTTCCAATTCCGTCCTATCATATCTCATTTCATCATTTATCAATCTATTTTCCTGAGATTGAAAGAAGTCAGAACTTGGAAAAGGCATACGTTCAAATTCTCGTAAAGTCCTTCCAAAACTCTTCATTAACTTTTCAATTTCCACCAGACAATAACTTTGAATCTGATCATCAATCAAGTGCAATTCTGTACATTTATAAGAATAGTTAATAATGGAAGTTAGTATATTATGCAAAAATTAAACAAAGATTAAACAATTATAATTTGAAGTACCAGGGTGTTGCAGTATTGATCGTTGCTTATATAATATATCATCTGCTAAATACATCCAACAATTATTCCACACAACTTCTGGACGTCCCATTGAATTGGATGCTAACAATGTAACAAATAACTTTCTCAGAGATTCAGCAGATGACCAATAGCTTGCTTCAACAATCCCATCAATAAATTCTTTATCGTCATCTAACAATCCCAAAGCATAACATGCATCTCTGAATGAAGCATACTGCACACCATCAATTTTTCTGATGTCTTCATAACACGTAGGTCCCCGCACAACATTAAGCAAACATCTCAAATAATACATCTCCCCACTCCCCGGAGGAACAAAGAAAATTCTTCCAATTGAGAAATTTTGTTTCCTCGGCACCCATTCTTTTTTAGCTTTTTTCCAAACAAACTTTGTTGGAAATTGAACATAAGTAAGTTTCCGCGCTTCCGGATACTTCTTATTTGCTTCAAACTAAGTTAAAAACATACTTTCATGGACAGTTGGTCTGTTGAGGACATCGTCCATTGAATCAGAATCTTGAAAGAAAACTGTCTGTTCGTTTTCAAGATGAAAACTTAATCTCTCAACGGGGGGTATTTGTATTGAATTTGAAATCCAAATATTCTCCATGCAGCCTCGCAGGGGGAAATATATCTGCAATCATAATACATGCTTATTTTATCAATATTTTTCTCACTTTCATCATCTTAAGTGCTCTGATAAAATGCTGCGGTGACACGATCGTGACCTTTGTTCACATATTTAAACAAATATTTTATTGATCTTGACTGATTGCACAATTCCACATTTATATGGGCATCATACTTCATCAGAAGGAATCGATTGTGAGGAACCACATATCTATTATCCATCAGCATTCCATTCTTCAAAATTGTTCTTCCATTGTCTCTGCGTCTATATATTGGATATCCATCTTCATCAGTGGTTGTTGTCTCAGTAAAAAGTTTTGGAAAATATTTACTGCAGCGACCATTTCTCATGCAGGGTGAATTTTTTTTCGCAACACCGCATGGACCATGAATCATGAATTCCTGTACAGCTGTGTAATATTGTGGATCCAGATCTTTATCATGTATTTCAGCTGATATAATTTCATCAATCACTTCTGATCCTCGATTTTGATCCTCTTTCGATATGAAAAGCAAGATATGTGTATGTGGAAGACCCCTCTTTTGAAATTCAACAGTGTACACCACTATAATTGAAAGCTAAATAAATTGTAAATTATATTAAAATAAAACTTTGATAGAATAATTTGAATAAAATTAACACATACCTACTTTAACATTTCTAAAGACATTATTTTGACGCAGATCGTAAATCAAATTGTCTAACTTCATTTTGAACACTCGACAAACAATATCGGGACGATCTTCAGATTTCAATCCTTTTTCCTGCACATATCTTACAATTTCTGGCCACCTTGGATTGCATGTGAATGTGATGAATAGATTTGGATATCCAGCCCACTGACAAATAGCCATAGCATCTTGATAACTTTGAATCATGTATCGAGCTCCTCCAGTGAATGTGGAAGGCAGAATAACTCGTTTTCCTTGACTTGCGGGATTTCTTTCACCTCTTGTTAGAGCCTCTTCTAAACCTTTGTACACATGACATCTCAATGATTGTTGATGTGTTCGTATGTATAAAAGTCTAGCAGATTCAACCATTGTGTAGGCATCAACAATAAATTGTTGAAATAATCTCCTTGAGCTTAGAATGATTTTTGCATCACAATCTCTTTCATGCAATCGATATGCAAAATCCATAACTTGCTGAAGAATGCAAATATGAAAATGGTATATCTTCTCTATAACCGTCTTCACCATATGGAAACAGAAGAGGATATTGTAAACCCAAATAGGCTGTATTTAACTCATTAATGCGTTTCAATTCTCCAGTTTGAGTTTCCAAAATTATGTCTCTATCTCCAAAAAACTGATCAAAATCTCCAACAACTAACGCAGCAACTTCAGACACAGTTGGAAGATTATGCATTCTAGCATCGCCTCCACGTCTACCAATAAGTTTCAACTTAACATCTGATTGACCAAGATCTACAATGTTGTGCTTTGCCATCCTAAATGACTTCGCAAAAACATTATATTCATCCAACATGCTTTTAAGTTCAGAAACAATCTCTGCATGAAGTGTGCTTAGGCTTTTTTTGTTCTTATATAAACATAAAATATAAAATTGAATTAGAATGAACGTAATTAATATTAAGAGATATATTTAAAAAATTATAATAATAAATATAAATTACCTCACATAAAGCATTCTATTTGCAACCTCGTTTTCAGTATCATAAATATATAACTGAGCAAACTTTGGTGTAGAACCTTGTGTTGGCAGTAGACTTCCAATCATATGATAATTCTGACCGTGCAGTCGGAATGTCGGTGGAGAATTACCAGTATTTAAACTCAAATCTATCTTGCCTCCCATTGATGTGAAAGAAAACATACTATTGTAGGAACGAATATTATCAAGAAAATGTTTACTCTTATGATCATTTTCATAGAGCAAACTTTCCAAAACTTTAGGAGGCCTTTAAACAGGTGGTAGTTTAATTTTTCCTCCGACACAGCATGATGAGTATTTCGGAATGTGTGAATTTGAATTTTTTCCCAACCTCTCATCATACCAAAAATGTGCTCCACAAAATGCACAAATAAAATCCGGATCACCAAGATCGGAGTAGTCTGAAACTGTTATGAATGTTAAATGTTAAATAAATATTTAATATTATTCATAATTATATTGATAATTGTTGTAAATTCATATATTAGTAAAAAAATATTTAGATAACTCAATTTTTAAAAAATATATGCTAAATTTACAAATAAAAGTATGATTCCCATTTTTATTATTTTGCGTTGCTATAAATATTGACAAAATAACAAATTTAATACAAATAAGTTATCAAATAAAAAAAATCAAATTAAATTTTTTAATTTAAATATAATGCATTTATTACCTATATCAGACATTTGTGTCACATGTATATCAATTAATTGGTCATCCTCCAGTGATTCATTAACTGTTAAATCAACCATCTGTTCAACTGTTTCTTCACCTGTATTTGATTAATTTAGATTTTTGGTATGTAAAGTAATATAAAAATAATAATACTAATATTTCTTCGAAATAAATTATATAGTATTGCAAACTTACCAATCCGATATATTCTAAATTTACCAATAAAAGTTTGATTCCCAATATTTTTTAATTTACAATAAATAATAAAAAAATTACAAATTACATATAAATAAATGATTAAATAAAAAAATAATTAAGATTGGATATAATTAATAACTTACTACTACAATGTTGCTGCAAATTACGATCATACTGTTCACCTTACATATAAAAAAATTATTAAAATCAGATTCATATAATCATTATTATAATTTAATATTAAATTTTAAAATAACATATAATGCATTTAGTACCTATATCAGATATTTGTGTAACATGTATATCAATTAATTGGTCAACATCCACTGATTCATTAATTATTAAATCAACAATCTGTTCAGATGTACTTCTTCCTTCACATGTATTTGAGTAATTTAAGAATGAGTTTAGATATCTAAAATATTATGAAAAAAATAATAAAAATATTTATGTACATATAAAATATACATTATCGAATTGCAAACTTACCATTAAAATTTAGAGAATCACTAACATCAATTTCTTTGAAGATTGATGAAGTAAATTTTTTTTTTCGATCAATATGAATGATTTAAAAACTATTAAAAATATAAATATGATTTATAATATCATAATATATTATTTCAAAATCTAATACAAAAAAAAAAAAAAAGAATACCTATATTAGAAATCTCTTCAACATGTATGTCAATTAATCTTGTATTCTGCAGTAGTTCATCCGTTATTGAATAACCTGTAGTGAAAAAATATAATATAATTTTAAAAAATAGAAAACAATATACATTAAATGTTTAATATATTTGTTTAAAAATATTTATTACAGATGAGAAATAGTTTCTTAAATTCTATTAAGTAATGAAGAATTTTATTTTATATATAGTTTAGATTATACACATAATCATTGACTAAATATATAAATATTATCTTATTTATATTAATTAAGTAATATTTAATGACACGGTAAAATATCAAATAATTTAGTATCTAAATTAATTATATATAAATAAATTATTAAATAAAAAAACTAATTAAGATTGGATATAATTAATAACTTACCAGTACAATGTTGCTGCAAATTACGATCATATTGTTCACCTTACATATAAAAAAATTATTAACATCAGATTGATATAATCATGATTATAATTTAATATTAAATTTTAAAATAACATATAATGCATTTAGTACCTATATCAGAGATTTGTGTAACATGTATATCAATTAATTGGTCAACATCCACTGATTCATTAATTATTAAATCAACAATCTGTTCAGATGTACTTCTTCCTTCACCTGTATTTGAGTAATTTAAAATGAGTTTAGATATCTAAAATATTATGAAAATAATAATAATAATATTTATGTACATATAAAATATACATTATCGAATTGCAAACTTACCATTAAAATTTAGAGAATCACTAACATCAATTTCTTTGAAGACTGATGAACTAAATTTTTTTGTTTTGAATCAATATGAATGATTTAAAAACTATTAAAAATATAAATATGATTTATAATATCATAATATATTATTTCAAAATCTAATACAAAAAAAAATACCTATATTAGAAATCTCTTCAACATGTATGTCAATTAATCTTGTATTCTGCAGTAGTTCATCCGTTATTGAATAACCTGTAGTGAAAACATATAATATAATTTAAAAAAATAAAAAACAATATACATTAAATGTTTAATATATTTGTTTAAAAATATTTATTACAGATGAGAAATAGTTTCTTAAATTCTATTAAGTAATAAAGAATTTTATTTTATATATAGTATAGATTATACACATAATCATTGACTAAATAAATAAATATTATCTTATTTATATTAATTAAGTAATATTTAATGACATAGTCAAATATCAAATAATTTAATATCTAAATTAATTATAAAATTTTTATATAATTCTTACCTAAATTATCTAAGATTTGAATAATTAATATTAAATATTAAAAAATTATCTAAATTAAAAATCTATTTATATAAATATTGAATAATCATCTAATATTTAACTAAATATTAAAAAAATTAGTAAATTAGTCCCCAAATTATGTAATACATAATTATTCATCATTAATTAAATCTTTTATTCTGTACATTTAGTATAAATTAATTAATGTTCTAAATTTTTTACATAATTAATTATCTACATTATCTAAATTAATAATATTTTATTATGTAACTCCTTATTTGGGCCTAAATTAAGATTTATAATGGATCAATAATATTATTTGGGGGCATAGATCTGCATGTTTTAAATTTATGATTGGGCCGGATGCAGCTAAAACTTGCTTCATAAGCTATTCTCTAACAAAACCCTACATATATATATATACACGATTTCCT
This sequence comes from Perilla frutescens, assembly GCA_026008535.1. Taxonomy (NCBI): domain Eukaryota; kingdom Viridiplantae; phylum Streptophyta; class Magnoliopsida; order Lamiales; family Lamiaceae; genus Perilla; species Perilla frutescens. The sequence goes on along the minus strand of BRKX01000006.1, from coordinate 37,663,954 downwards.
TCATCGCCTCATTTGAGCTGAACTCCTTCTCTCTCTAAATTCCGCCGCATTCATCCTCTCTTTCTCTCTCTCCCAAATTTCTCTCGATTATGTCTGAAAAATAGATCTAGGGTTTCTTGGTCACTCTTTCTCTCTCTTCCGGCAGCTCACTCTTCACTCTCCTTCTTCCGAAAAACTCTCATCCATCAACACTTGATTGGAATCTATCACTATAAATCTGTCAGTCTCTCGATGAGAGGCTGAAACTAAATCACCAAATCATGTATGAATATTTTGACCTCTTTCAGAATCGGCTTCCATTTTTTACACTAAATCAACAATTAGGGTTTCAGATACGGCGGAAAAATAAAAGATAAGTGTAATCTTTCTCTTTTTCTTTTTTTTATGGTTCTATCTCAATTAATAACACACGCACACAGATATTTACATAATTTACATAAGTGTATGACCAATTTACATAAGCAGTTATATGTTCACTATCTGTTTAATTTAATATTGTTCACCTAATGACAAAAAGAAATTATTGACATCAAATTAATATAATTACTATTATAAATTAATTTTAAATTTTAAATAACATCGAATTAAAAACATGAATATCAATCTTAAAACATCGAATTAAAAACATGAATATCAATCTTAAAACATAATAATCTATATTAAATATAATTTTTTTTTTAAAAATGTATTAATAATATTTATTTAAATATAAAATATACAATATTGAATTGGAATCATAAAAACCTGAAATATATTATATTTATGAATGGTTTGTTCATTCTACATTTTTTTTACTAAAAATAATGTTTAAAAATTATATTTTTAATAAAAATGAATTATGGATAAAAATAAATTAAAATTGCACATAATTACTAACTTACCAGTAGAATATTGCTGTGAAGTATGATCATAGTGTTGACCTAATGAACAAAAAAATTATTAACATCAGATTCATATAGGCATTATTATAATTTAATATTTAATTTTTAATTAACATTTACTGCATTTAATACATATATCAGATATTTCTGTAACATGTATGTCAATTAATTGGTCAACATCAACTGATTCATTTATTGTTAAATCAACAATATATTCAGATGTACTTGATCCTTCACTTGTATTTAAATAAAATAAAAATGAGTTTAGATATCTAAATTAAAATAAAAAACATAGTAATAATATTTCTTTAACTATAAAATATACAGTATTCAATTTGAAATTTTACAATTTCAAATATATTAAATTTACCAATAGAAGTGTGATTCACATTTTTTTTTTGCTATAAATATTCAAAAAAAATAAACATTAAATATAAATATATTATTAAATAAATAAATTGAAATATGACATATTAACTTACCGATACAATATTGATGCGAATTACAATCATAATGTTCATCTAATGAGCAAAAAAAATTGTTAACATCATATTTATATAATTATTATTATAATTTAATATTGAATTTTTAATTAATATTTATTACATTTAGTACCTATATCAGACATTTGTGTAACATTTACATCAATTAATTGGTCAACATCAACTGATGCCTATAATTAAAGAGATTAAGAATGATTTTAGATATCTAATATAATATGAAAAACATAATAATAATAATAATAATAATAATAATAATATTTATTTACATATAAAATATACAATATTTAATTGAAAACTAAACTTTTAAATTTAGAGAAGCACTAAAATCAATTTCTTTCAATTCTGGTTAAGTAACCCAAATCATCTATTCATCAATATGAATGAATTAAAATTCAATAAAAATTAATTTTCATTATTATAACATGATAATAATTTCTATCAATATGTAATCAATTTCTACATTAAAATTTTGAAATATTTTGATTAAATTACAGAATATTTGACTAAATGCATTTAATTATTAACATAAGTATGTAATTTATGTATAATTTTTATTAAATTTGGAATAATCACATAAAATAATTATTAATTTAGATAATTTATTCATTGTTACCTAATATTTACCTAATTTCGTATATGTTAACTAATTATATAAATTTTAGACTTAATTAATTATTAAAATTATGTAAATAAATAATTTTTAATTATGCTATATTCTTATTTGGTTCATATTTAGTATATACAATTATGATTAAATGGAATTGGGCCAAGATAAAAATACTTCATTTTAAATTCAATTGGGCCAGCATAAATAATTCTTTTGATTAAAATATAATTAACTTCAAATATTTAATAAATCCATATAAATAAACTAATGTAATCAGTTTAACCACACATGTAAATTTTAATTATTAAATTAAATAATTAATAATTAGGTAAATATTATTGTCTATTACTACATAATAAGTAACAATAAAATTTGAGTTAAGTAATTACTAAATAATTACTATAATATTTAAATTATGTGCAAATATTAAACATTGAATTATCTTAGTAATGTATAACTATATCAATAATAAAAATCGAAAATGCATACTAAATAAATTAAACAACACATTAAACTTTGAAATAATAAATTTATATAATATTAATATTTTGGGGAAAAAATCATAACCCTAATCGTAAATCCATTAATAAAGTATGAAGTTTTTTATTTTATTACTACATTTATTATTATTATTATTATTATTATTATTATTATTATTATTATTATTATTATTATTATTTGGGCCTATGAATTATTAAACTATTTTGGGCCACAATTGATGTTGCATATTTAAATTGGGCTGCAAAATTAATTATGTAATAAAATTGGGCTGCAAAATTCTGTACTATATGATTAATTATTTTGTACAATATTAGGGTAAAACACACATATATATGAGCTGACCCTTAGTAGGGTTTCAGCTCATTTCATTTCCGCCGATTCACTCTCTCTCTCTCTCTCTCTCTCTCTCTCTCTCTATCTTCCGCCGTCTCACACACTCTCTCTCTACCTTCCGCAACTCTCTTAACTCTGTAAGAATGAACTCTCATTCTTATTCATTGTTCTCTCTCTATCGATCTACTAACCCTATCTCCGCCGCTCTCATTCACTGTAAAAATATATTCTCTGAAATATCACACACATAATAGCAGAATACATGCTATTCATATGAAGAAATCCGAAAAAATAGGCGCCTCGACTCTGTCCGAAAATTCCTTACCCTCATGATGTGATGTTCTAAAAATCCCAGCTATGGAACGCCTGAAGGGTTTGTATCACCATTGCCGATTTTGAAAGGTATTTCTCTGATCTCTCTCTGTTTACTTCTTTTTATATAAAATTTTCCTACGTTTTATTTTTTTGTTTGAAATTGCACACAGATTTTCCAAGATTTGCTTCAGTTCTCACTCGGTTGAGGTTTTCCATATTCTCTTCAAACTCTGAATGAGATCCTAAGCAGGATAAAAGTGAGTCTTCAGTCACTGTTAAGTGACTGGATGTATCACTCGAAAGTGTAGATCTATGGTTTTCTAGATCTCATGCTGCATTAATCCTCATTGATCTCATGCTACCATATTTTTCGGTATTTCCCTGACTCTCTCTCTCTGTATAAGTTAAAGAATAAAAAGTTGACTGCCTTTTAACTTTTTTGTTTTGTTTTAAATGGCAGATGAACTTCGGCCTTTTGGATTTAAGCACAGATTTGCTTCTAGTAATACTACTATACCGAGGATGTTGGCCTTTATTGAAACTAAGTTCATGAGCTCAAGCAGATCATATTTGCAGCCATGGGATCACCCAAAAAAGATGAGTTTAACTCTTTTTTTTTATGCCTGTAACATTGATTAACACACACACACACACCTAGTCAAAGTAAGACAACAGATCTAAGCAGATCTGAAGTGTATCTGTGATATTTATGTATTTTTTTATGCTAATACTCTGTTGTTTTTTTTGTTGAAATTTATTTCTAATTTTTTGGTATGTTGTTTTGCAGGTTCTATCTTCAGCGATATAAATTGTAGGTGTCATATTTATGTATTATTTTAAAATGTAATACTCTGTTCAGCCGATATTTAATATTTAATTTTTTTTTAATTCATCTCAGTGAGTCTGCCTCTTAAATGTTACTGTGAAAACCCAACTTCCACTTCCCGATCTGCCGAAGAAGAAAGATAAGACCCTCTTGCTCTTCCTGTTTATATCTCACTCACTAACACACACACATATTTCCTGAAAGCTGAAATTCAAATCTAAGTAGATATATCTCCCTACTTTTTTAACTTTCGTTTTAACTGAATTTGCAGATTAGAAACACGCAATTGAACGGATGTAAGGAGATGCTTAAATCACAGATTTAATTCAACAGGTATAAATTATAAACTACAGCTATTAAATGTATAAATCGTTCTATTTTAACTGTTGAAAAGCTTCATCTTTGTTTATATTTTTAGTTCTGTCTTCTTCAACATGGGAAAAAACTATAATATGTTTTGATTGAATGAGAATGTACATGTATGCTATTCGTATCTGGTAATGATTCTGACATACGAAGTCGTTTAATTTGTTCTTCTCTTTGATGAGAAAATGGATGCTCTCTCTCTGTGTTTTTCATCTTGGCACTGCTTAGAAATGTCCAATATTGTGAAATTTGAATTTTTGAAATTCTCTGCATTTTTGAATTCTTTAAGAAGTGGCAGTTTAAATTTTTTTCCCACTGCCCACTACCATGACCATTTTTACATATTTTATTTTATGTATTAATAATTTATTTCCCAGATTTAATTATTTTTTTTCAATACCAATTTTATTAAATTATTTAAATATTTTGCATTGTTAATTTAAAATTTATTTTTTTCGGATTGGTAACGTTTCTGTATTTAACATTGTTTATGGTGTTAATATAATTTTAATTTCAGTTCTATTTAAATTTAAAAATTAATATATTACTTATTTAATTAAGTTATATGTTTGTATTTGTAATTAATTACTATTTATCTTTTACTTTTGGTTTTTTTAATACATTATATTTATTTACTGTTTAAAGCAAATATGAATATGTATTAGTAAACTTTTAGTTTTATATGTATATATGCATTACATGTTTATAACCTGTGATGTGAATTTTTTTAAATAAAGTTATATTCCTTAAATTATTTCGTTTAACCATTCCTGTATTTTAAAGTGTATATATGTATAGTTGAATATATGCTTGAATGTTAAATGATAAAATCTGTTATTTAATTTATATATGGTTCAATGTTACTGTTCCTGTTTCATGGAGTTAATGTTATTTAACATGCACATGTTATTAACACCTGTTTGTGTTATTAAAATAACACATGTTATTTAATTTATTTTATACCTGTTCCTGATATTAAAAATATGTTAATGTTATTTTGTTTAATTTACTGTTACAATTATTTATGTTTTGCTTGCTTGTTTCAAAATTAATTTTTATGGGTGAATATTTTAGGTTAGCATAAGAGAATATATATGATTTAATATTTATATATGCATCCTTCCATGGTTGTATGCTTTGCTCTGTGCTTTTGAGTCTCAGATCTCTGTGCTCTTTCACTGTTCTTTTATAGAACAGTTTGCGAAATCTCTCGATGAGAGGTTTTGGTTTGGATTATAGTGTTTAACCCGATAGGGTCATGGACTTTGTGTGACCCCCTGTGCCCCCGTTCAAACGGGTGATTGTGAACTGGGAAATCCACTTACTCCTAAATGGTTCTTGAAAGGTTAATAATCTTTGATCCAGATCTTTCGCACTCATTCACTTGATATTTAATTGGTACTTAATATGCTATTGCATCATTAATGGAATATTATCTAATATGTATTTATTGTCGTTGTGTTTTATTTAACTATCACATATTTAAATTGCATTTTACATTTAAATTAAAAAATCATACTCTGTTAATTATGTTGTATGGATGATTGAATGTTTGCAAAAAAAAATTTTGTGATGTAAAAATATAGATTTTACAATGTTTGATAATTAAACGTATCTCATATAAATACATCACATTAAAATACAAACATAAACTCAATATCACAACATAAGTATAAATGTTTGATTGTATAGCATAATAATAAAGCATAATAAAAAATTGAAAACATAATGTAACAAATTTTAAAGAACTTAAAATCGAGCAATATCATGTAAACCAAAATCAATATATGCAAAATCAAAAAGTCAAAGTTCAACCAATGAAAAATGTCAATAAACTGAATATAAAACTGAACATCAAAAAATAATGTCAAATACTTCAAAACATCTGCAAAAACGTGAAAAATAAAATTGCTCATGTACTGAAAGCATAAAAAAATTAAATTGTTCATATACTGTAATCATTAAAAATTTAAATTTGATCCCCTCCAATTCGACAATTTCATTGACATTCTGCATCCGTTCTTTTAAGCTGACATTTTATCCTTCTTCAGCAATCTTTTATTTCGCTTCTGGGTGGTGGCTGAAAACTCATCATTCAGCTTTCTCTTAACATGTTCATCATCCATAATATTGTCTGCATTACTCGTGTTGGACGTCATCTTCTTTGGTGTGAGTAATGAGTCTCTTAGCAAAATATCCTGAAATAGTAAAAAAAATTAAATGAATTACAAACTATATTATATGTTGGTTAATAATTTATAATCTGATATGCATAAATCTATTAAAAATAAAACAAAAATAATTTTTCTATAGTAATATACCTCATCTGCAATGTCATCAATCACCTCCTTCTCTTTTTTTGATTTCGATGGTGGTTCCTACAAAATTAATATAATTTTAGTTAAAGATTTGAAATTTCACTTGTAATATTTTTTAATTAAAATTTGCACCTGATTTAGTGAAGTTTCTCCCACTATACTATCCTCATGTGCAACTTTAACAACATCAAATGGTCCGTTAAAATTCTTGACCTGCTCCGGCAGGACAATTATATTAAATAGCCCTTTCTTAGTTGTTATGCCTTCAACTTTAGCTGGAAGTAAATCCAGTATTTCATCCTATAAAAAAAAATGAAATTAGTTTATATTTTTAAAAAATTAATATCCATGATAATCTGAATAATTACCTCTGATGAATTTTCTGATTTTTGTCCAAGTAATTCAATGTATTGATTTTCCCACATCAGAAATGTTGTAGTTGTAGTGCCGTCGCTCACTTCAACAGTCAATTTGTATCTATGTTTTTAAAAAAAAAATGATTTAATTTTGTAAGATAAAAAATAATTGAAATACTAAGTATAAATTAATCAATAACCTTCTTTTTCCACATATAGCAAGAGATTCACATTGTTCGCAAAAGAATTTGAGTCCATTGTGTGGCTCCAATTCCTTTCGACATACTTTGCATATAAGGTATGTCATGCAAGTAATGTCTTCAATGGAGTTGATAGTGGCAAACACTGTAAACTCTCTACTCTGAATTTAATAACAATTTTTTTATGTTGATGCAATATAAAAAAATTATTTTCAATCTGAAAAATAGTGTAAATTTTTTTTTTAAATAGTGTAATTTTTTTTTAACCTACCCATCTTCTAGTATCTGCTGAATTGTTTTGCTGATAACTTCAGTACTTCTCAATTCAACAACAAATTTTGAAGATGATGAACAAATCTGAAATAAAATATTTCTTATCCATAAGTATGACTTTCGAATTAATAATAAATTTTAAAAAATTAAAATGAAGATACCGTCTCTTCTATCATTTCATCTCCATTTATCGAAGCTGAAGTCTCATCCTATAAAAAAAACGATTTGTTATAAAATATATAAAGATATTGATGTAATATTTAATATGCTATGTGTTTCATTATTTTTTTACCTCAATCACATTTTCTCCACAAAACTTTCTGGATAATTTGTGTGTCAGTTGAAATCCTTCCTACACTAAAAGAGTCTGTGTAATTTCTTGTCTGCCCTGGTTCAACTGAGACATTGAACAAAGCCTTTTTGTTAGCTAATTGTTCAATGCCTGCTGGAATTCCCTCAAAACTTGGACCCTAAAAAAAATTCAATTATCATTTATCCAGTTTTGTTTAATATTACACATTTTAAAAATTATTATTTACCACACTCAGTTCCAAGGCTGTTTTTCCAATTAGTGCTACACTTTCCTTATCCCACAGTAGGAAAGAAGTAGTTCCAGTGTCATCCACAACCCTAACAGTTAACTTGTACCTGTAATTTTAAACAATAAGTATTATAATTTTTCTAAAACTGTACAATAATTAATTAAATATTATGTACCTCAGTTTTCCTGTAATATCATAGGACTGACATTTCTCACAGAAAAATTGACTTCCACTTGCTCTCATCTTTTTATGATATCTTTTGCAAGCTAAGTAGGACCAATCTCCAATGGTCTCTACGCATAGGATGGTTGCAAATACCCAGAAATAGCCAACCTAATTACAAAAGAAAAATCAGTGAAATATTTTTTCAAATTAAAAATAAATAATTGTTATTCCATTTATTTATAATACCTCTCCATCTGTCATGATTTCAGATATTGTTTTTAGTACAAAATTCCCATCTCTAGTTTCATCATTCAATGACCTTGTTGATGATGATGTCAGTGTAGAGATTGTTGTCGATCTCACTTTACCACTACTCAGATAACTTGAAAAAATATTTAATAATTAATAAATATTAACATATTTTAATATATGGTTTAATTAACATGTACAGTATGTAATATTGTAAAATAGTAAATTAATATAAATTAATATAAATTACCTGCTACAGAATTCAGAAATCTCTGAAATATTCTGATCTGTGACAATCTTTGTAATATTAAATAAAGATGAAATTCTGACCTCACCTGTTGGTTTAAAATAATCAGAATCGTTAACATAATCAAAATTTATGTAACAATAATATTCTTACCCCTGTAAATGTTAGGTCTACAAAACTGCAGAATAATAACCACTGGAGCTTCAGGTGCCGAATTTAAAAAATCTATCACGTCTTCTGCATGCTTCTCCCACAATGTTGCTGTTATCGTATTTCCACTGGAAACATTGAAAAAAATTACTATTTTTGCGCTCCTAAATTTCAATTGATACACAAGTTAATTTGGATATTCATGTTTTATAAAGTTAATTATCTTTCTATTAATTCATGACAAACTGATCGTGTGTAGTGCATGTTATTCTAAATTTCAATTGATACACAATTACAGATGTAATAAATAAATAAGTTAAAAATTTCTCAATTACAGATGTAATAAACAACTTAAAAATTTACAGATGTATTAAATAACTTAAACGTAAAATTCAATTTCAATTGATACACAATTACAGAAATGATAAATAACTTAAAAATTTCTCAATTACAGATGTAATAAACAACTTAAAAATTTACAGATGTATTAAATAACATAAACGTCAAATTCAATTTCAATTGATACACAATTACAGAAATAATAACTTAAAATTTCTCAAAATGAAAACAAATGTATATTTATAAATTCGCAAATATAGTAATGAAAAGTAATACCTTACTCCAAATCTTCCAGAAGTAAGTCCATCAACTTGGTAAGCTTCCCATTAATTTCTCTTGTAAGTGGTCTATAGTGGGAAACTATAGTTCCAATTACATCTGGCATAAATAATTAAAATAATCAATTATCTGTTTATGAACTTTGCGCTACAGAAACCTTTTTGTATGTTTGATAAAAATCTTACCAAACATAGGCGCATCTCCTAGCTGTTCCATGTTTGCAGCATCAACAAACGACTTCATCTCATATAAAAGGTGCGGAAATTCATCGTGGAAAACCTCAAATATCCTACTCTGGTTAAAGATGATTATCTTGTACAGCGAAGCAGTTATTTTGTATTTCATGATATTTATTCCGATTACAAAATCGATAAGAGCATAAACATTGCCTTCAATTAGGCGATGTTTGAACTTTTCAACATTTGCTTTAGGAATAGTTACATAAATACGTGTGCCCTGCAAAAAAAAAAACTTGCAAATTAATAAATATATTGTTATTAAAAATCGAGTCTTTAAGCAACTGATCTTACCTCTCGATCATGGAATACGCATTCCATACTGTATGAATTTGTGTTTTCGTAACATCGTATAAGTCGTAATTCTAGACCAAACGTGCTCTTTCCGGGTTTCAACATCCGCATAGTTCCAAATACTGGAACCATATCTGGAGTTCAATTTCAAAAATATAGAGACACAAAGGAAATGCAGAGAAAATAATGCAGAGAGAATCAATTATGTGGATTTTTAATAGTAAATTTTATTATTTATCTATATCTGTTCCAATTAAAAGTGGTGGGTGGAATGAAGTGGTGTATAACTTCCATGTAGTGGGTGATTTCAGTTTTATTTTAATTTCTGAAATGTATTTTTTTTTTCATGGGTGTAATAATTGACCTAATTTGCTCACTATAAATCTGCATTATAAATATTTGTATATTATATAACTATTCTAAATGTCAATTTTTTTTTAATTATACAGAAATGAACGTTTTAAATTCTTAAAGAACACACGTTGCCCTGTTTCATAGTGGTAGTGGCTGATTATTAAAAATATTTAATTAATATTTTAATTGAATAAAGAAGTGAAATTTAATAATCACACATTTTTACCAATACACATGCACTACACACGATCATGTTTGAATATTTATAAATATTTAATTAATATTTTAACTGAATAATATAGCAAAGTCTAATGACCTCAGAATTAAAATCTTTTTATAAAATTGCCATCAATCAATTTCAAATCCATTTGAAATCAATTTGGAAACTTTGCTTTTATATTTAGTATAGATTTGAGGATGGTTTAGTTGGTCACTCACAAACTATTTGTGGAGCAATGGAATGCCCAAACAGAGATATGGGCCAAATAAATAAAAGCCCATATCATAAACCCTAGGGCAAAAAATTAGAGCGCCGTATAAAATCTTATCTTCGTCTCGATTAAGTTCATTTCCCATTCGCACACCCACCACAGGGGGAGAGCGAGAGAGAGAGAGCGAGAGCGAGAGAGAGAGATGGTGTCACTGAAGCTGCAGAAGCGGCTCTCCGCCAGCGTATTGAAGTGCGGCAAGGGCAAGGTTTGGCTCGACCCTAATGAAGTCAACGAAATCTCCATGGCCAACTCTCGTATGCACGCTTTCCAACTCTTCGATCTCCCTTTTAATGAATTTTATCTGCTTTTTTAGCTGTTTCTATATCTGTGTTCTGAGATCTGATTTGTTTGATACGGTTGCTTTTTGCTACTCATTTGTTTGCATTTCCTTCATTTGCTGGAGTTTCCGACTGCTATTTTGAGCTTTGTAATTTAGTTTCAGAATTTCTGAGTTCGGAAGTAGTATTTAGGTCTGAGTTTAGGTTTTGTATGTAACTTGAACTCTCTGATTCTGCCAATTCTCCCTCAATTATATATAGGTTGTAGAAAAATAGGTTGTATTAATTGGACGATGGACTTATATTTGTTATTGTGGTGTTAATGTTGTTGCTTAGAAGAGTTCATTTTTTATGCGGAGCTATATATTGATATTGCTTCTACTGATTTATGCTAATAGAAGTAATTAAGAATGCTTAAAATTAAAACTGGCATTGATTTTTATGCTGAATGATTTTTTCATATCCCTAATCTATTATGCCTAATCTCCATGCAAGTAGAATATACTTGATGTTAATCTGTAGAATCAATAAAGGCAGACATAGTTTTAGCCTTTTAGGTTTGTTAATTATAGAATGTAGTCATTTTTTTGATATTCAATTTCATTTACGCTTATTTTAAATCTTGTTAGGGCCTGCTAGTAATCAACCTTTTCTTTCTTTCCTTTTTTTGGATTATTTTCAGTTGTCATATTTATGTTATGGATAATCTGCGTGCAGGGCAAAACATTAGGAAGTTGGTAAAGGATGGCTTCATCATCAGGAAGCCAACAAAGATCCATTCACGTTCCCGTGCCCGCCGGATGAAGGAGGCCAAGAGAAAGGGACGTCACTCAGGATATGGTATTTTTTCCCTGATTCTTTTCAATGCAGTTTGTCTTTTCTGATTTAGTTTACAGTTGATCCCAGTTTTGTTATTTTAGCCTTTTAATTTTCATTGTTTTTGAAATATTTCAGGTAAGCGCAAGGGTACCAGGGAGGCAAGGTTGCCCACTAAAATTCTGTGGATGAGGAGGTTGCGTGTGCTGAGAAGGTTGCTACGCAAGTATCGCGAGTCGAAGAAGATTGACAAACACATGTACCATGACATGTACATGAAGGTTAAGGGAAATGTGTTCAAGAACAAGCGTGTGTTGATGGAGAGTATTCACAAGTCCAAGGCTGAGAAGGCTAGGGAGAAGACCTTGTCTGACCAGTTTGAGGCCAAGAGAGCAAAGAACAAGGCTAGCCGGGAAAGAAAGTTTGCTAGGAGAGAAGAACGTCTCGCTCAGGTATAACTTCAAAACAATTTGCTACCTAACCTCCATAGAAAATGGAAATTGCGCAGTTTGAAAATGAGGCTATGGCATTTTCTGTTCAAGTTGTTCTATGGTGTATTCATTTTTCCATTTTCTTATATTTGATTGCTTAAACGAGTTTCTGCTTTTATATATGATCTAGGGACCTGGAGAGAAGGCTGCCCCACCGGCAGCTGCCCCTGCACCGACATCTCAGCAAGCTCCGTAAGTCTTGCATTTGCTGCACAAGTATCTCATTGCCAATTGAAGCTGTATCATCTTATATATTTATTACAAATCATATTGTAGGGCAACCAAGAAGGCAAAGAAGTGATGACTAGTTTCAGCAATCAGTGCGTCCGTCTCATTGTTATGGTTTTGTTAGAACTCTACCACCAGTTTTTTGATCCCTTGCTTTTGAGTTGTTATGATCATATAACTCTGTTGTTTAGTAAAAGGAGTATTGAAATTATAAACCCCCCCCTCTGTTTTGATTATAAGATGTTTCATAACTTTATTTATATTTCATGTCTTATTTATGTGAGATTTTCCTTTATGTGGTGTGTTTATATTACCTCTTTTATCTGCAATTTTCAAACATAAAATTATCCTGCAGTTTGATAGGTCTATGCTTGTGTCTAGTTGATCTTGTTCAAGCTAGTGTTCCAGATATGCTGTTTTTAAGTATTACAGAAAATGTCATCTAATGTTTGAAATAAGTTTTATGCAATAAATTCTGTTGAATTTCAGCTTCACATTGAAATTAGTTTTTATCAGTTAGGTTTTGGTTGTTTTGTGGAATTATTGTTTCTATTTCTTATGTTTGGATTTCGTATCTTTCATTTAGACCGACTAACTAGCTTAAAGCATTTGTATTCACTCCCTTTACGTGCTATGACGCTCACCGTGAAAATTTATTATTTTCCATTCACTTATCATCATACAAATATACGATACCTCTCTCTCTCTGTCTCACACACACAGACACACAACGTTGGATTGTGACCTAGTTGGCCTGCAGTGATGCAGCTTCGTTTTGTATGTTGGATATACCAAGTCTGACTACAAATGTAACTGTGCTGCCATGTCCCAGACCCTGGCTTTCCACCCATATATGACCTCCCATCAGATTCACAAACCTGATTACTCGTCCAAATCAGAATCTACAAAATTACAAATATATTGCAGCAAAGTTAAGAGATTCAACCTTTTGCAAATGGGAAGGCCGAGACCTGCGCAGGCTCTACTCCGATTCGATGAGTTTCGCGACTCGGCGAACTTGTTGAATAGGCGTGGGATGTCGCTCGAGCTGATGCCGCAACCAGAGTCCCTCACCTGCGTAGTAGAGTAAAATGTATATAAAGTAAAACCTTCAAATAAGAATAATCTCATTATAATAATAAAAAATTATGCTCCCAACTCGGAATCAATTATAAATAAGAATAAACTCCACATTACAATATTTCAGTGTATTTTTAGGATTATCCTTATGAAATTTATCTCTATATTGTAATAAAATGACATTATATTTCAAATATATCTAACTATCTATATAAAATATCTAAAATTATTTAACTATATTATATTAAATTTAATATGATATGAAATACTTAACATTTACTAGATACATAGTACATAAATGAATCTTCTAATCTAATATGCATACACAATGATGTGCGTACATTTGAATTTTTAAAATTCACGAATCTTATTTATCTTCTAAATTCATGTGTTTTAAAATATGAGGTGGAACATGTATAATATATATTAGATTCTTAAAAATATTATAATTTTTATATGTAAACTTGTATTTAAGAATATCCGCTCTATTGTAATATTTTTTCTAATACCGATGATATTTTATCATATTCAAATTTTCATGTAATGAGAAGAAGAATCAATGGAATACCAGCACCCGCAAGTAAAAATGGGCATCATTTGACGATGGATACACTTGTGAAGGTTGCCAGCCTCTGATGTATTCTGCTTTTGCAACAGAGGCCTCGACTGCGACGAAACCCTCCTTTGTAAACTTAACGGCGTTACCAACAACGATCAGTATGATTTGCATGAGTCTTTTTTCATCACCGGTAGCACAAACGGGAACATCTAGACCCAATGTCAAAGTTAGGGACAGTTTCTTCACAGATGCAATAGGCCTTATCAAGTCCACAACCTGTCATTTAACTACAACCGTAGTGAATGAATCGCAACCGAGGTGTATTGATATTTGTATTTCAAAAAGAAGGAAGACATCTAGATTACCTCTCTAAAAGCTGCCTGCAGATTGAATACTTCGGCTTCCAAGTGAAGGCTGCCATCTTCGAGCCTTGAAAGGTCTAAAACGTCGTTGATGAGTGTTGCTAGTATGTTGCTACTCTTGAGTATGGTCTCTATCATAGCCCTTTGTTCTGGAGCTAGCTCGGCTTCTAATAGCATCGAACATAGAGATAAGATGGCGTGCATTGGCGTCCTCATCTCATGATTCATTACAGCCAGGAAGTCGTTCCTAGCACGGATAGCCACCTCTGCTTCTCGTCGAGCTAAATCCAGAGCTACATTCTGCTGCATCAGCTGATCATGGGACCGCATGGATTCTTCCAAAATCGCCGCATGAGAGAGAGCTACTGCAACCTATGCATCACACGAGAATATAAAAAAGAATCAAATACACTTATACACGAAACTAGATTGAAGCAGAAAATGGCACCAAAATCTATCACAGAAAGAGCACATATAAATATAGAGTAATTAGGGATGATTGTAGAAGGAAAAAGTTATCAAACAAACCTGGTCAACAACGACCTCTACAAGCTCAAGCTCGTGCTCGCGCCATTTTCTTACACCATTCAGAATAAGAACCATCACAGCATAGCTTTTGGATGACATTTCAGGCCAGTTGTTAATATGGAAATTTGAGAGGTGCAAGAGTGGTACACGGACAGCAACAGCTTCAGGAGACATATATCTTCCCGGGAGAGGCTTAAAGTTCACCAGTGGGCTCGTATGAGGAATATTGATTGCTTCAGCCCGACTAAAAACTTCATTTACAATAGGAAGATTGGTAGGCACAGTGGATCCAATTGGTATCAAATTGCTCAAAGTATGGGATAATTGCAAATTCAAGCCTCGCTGTGACGGCATCCACAGTGCACATTCTTCCAAATCTAAGGTTCTTCCCAGCTCAACAAGAGTAGTTCTCAGTATTGTGTGTCTGTCAAGTGTGCTCCTGATTTCATGAGTTAGCATCCGGACATGCCTGCTAGTTTCTTCTTGTGTTATGATGAGTCCCATTTCTCTGTCTAATTCTTCTGCCTTATTTTTCAGAAACGACTCCCGTCTCTTCACACTAAGCAGGTCCGGAATAATGTGAACGAGCATCAATGCTGTCACGCATGATACAGCAGCAGTAGAAACTTTTGCTATGGTCATTACCACTGCAACAGTTTTTGAATGGAGAGTGAATGTCCACAGATTGATGAGATGAGTTGCCCCACAAAGAATGATAAAAGCACCAAATTGTATTAGCACCCATCTATATGGAAAGAAGGAAGATCTATGAACAAAGTAAATAAGCTCCAGAGGAATGGAGAAGTAGGCAATCGCAATAAGAAAATCTGATATATATTGATATTTCACCAGGAGTCCATCAGCTGGCCAGTGACTCTCAACACAGTCACAGGACTCCATTAGACGAATCTGAAAAACACACAAATCCAGTAATTTGGGTTTGAACATCCTCATCACGAATATATTACAATGCAGACAAATGTATTTCGAGCAATTCTTGGCAAAAAGTAAATCATCAGAGCAAAATTTGAATATATGTTTCTAGATGATAGCACTATACATGATATTTGATTCTCTGGATTTGATGGTTCCAGTAATAAATGAACAAATTAGTAGGGCAACTCATCTTTCTTTCCAAGTCACTAATAAAGATTAATTCACAAAAGTTTGCTAATAGCATGCCAAGATTTCAATGGAAGGACTAACAACAAGCATTTCTCACCATTCAAGATCTGAAGTCCCAATGTTTGATGATTTTAATAGGACACTTAAAAAGTTGTTACTTGTTAATGAATCAATTATCAATACCATAACATTTAGCTCATCCTTCCTTCACCAACAGCAACTATAACATTTAGCCATGAACAATGAATCAAATCACCCTTTCACGGTAAAGAACAAATCTCTCTCTCTCTCTCTCTCTCTCTCTCTCTCTCTCTCTCTCTCTCTCTCTCTCTCTCTCTCTCTCTCTCTCTCTCTCTTCCTTTACTTCGCCAACAGCAACCAGAACATGTAGTCATGAACAATGAATCAAATCACCCTTTCACGGTAAAGAGCAAACGTCTCTCTCTCTCTCTCTCTCTCTCTCTCTCTCTCTCTCTCTCTCTCACACACACACACACACACACACACACTATTGCTGCTCAGTAAACACAAAAAAAAGTTCACAAAACTCCATTTACAGCCTTCCAAAGCAATTGATCTTACTAAAAAGAGCTTCTAAACAAGTAATTCAGCACACATTATACATCACAGCAGCATGAAGAGAACTAAAATAATTAAATAAGCAGTAATTTTCCTCCAAAATCAAACAAGGTAGAGCACAACAACAAGATCTGATACATAAATTTAACAAGCAATATGATGAACTTGAATCATCGACACAGAAACCGAGATCACGCAGCAACAACAGATGCATTTCTCCCAAAGTACAATGACCACCAGAAAATCCACACTCAAAAACAATCCAGATTTTAAAAAAAAAATACCTGATCAACAAAATTCCATCACGCGATTCTAAAAGTTAAATCCGCGAACTGATTGAGCTTGACAAAATTAACATGCGGAGATATATTTGGGAAAAATGGTTGGATCATTTTAGGGGAACATAAAGAGGAGTGAGAGAGTTGAGCAGTCATCAAAAAGTGAAGTAAAGTGGAGGGAAAAAAAAGAGAGAGAAGGATTTATAGCTTTGATTTGAGCCATCACGAGTGATGAAAGCGACGGGCAGAGCTCGGGTTCAATGAACGTGAGCACACGTGTGAAGACTGCATCGGATCCAGCCCCAGCTGGCACGTGTGGGCGCGCCATTTCATTGGCTGGGAGGATAATAGAAATTAGAGCATCCACATTGAGAGGTGCTTATATCTATGTGGCAAAATAAGAATAAGGTTTCACAATACAAGTCAAGGTAGCAAAATAAGAAATGAGTTCCTTATGCAAGGAGTTGGTTCTTGAATTAAATAGTCCTTTTCTTTTGCATTTTTGGTGTTTTCCTTCATTATAAAAATACATAAATTATATATATATATATATATAAATTTAAATACCCATATCTCTTAACTAAAAATCCCATTTACCCACTTTGTTACACACATTCAAGAAATACCCACTATGTCTAATATATCCCTATTTTTTCAATTTCCAATGTATTCCAAGGTGGTCCTCTCACTTTTCAGAAATTATAAGTAGAAGTATTCATTTTTCAGCTCAAATCAGACTAATAAATATGTAAAGTGATTCCTCACATGTGTTCTCGAACCTCGGAAAATGAAATACCGCTCGAAACCCATAATTTTAATACGAGCGGTATCTCAGTGGTATTGCAAGGGAACCAAAATAGAGTTGAAATATTTCAATATCGTCCATATTATACATTCGGCGGTATGCGAGCAGTATCACATTATACCGGCCGGTATTCGAGCGGTATCACATTATACCGGTCGGTATTCGAGCAGTATCACACTATACCGGCCGATATGTGAGCGGTATGACATTATACCATTTTACGGACAATTGCCCGAAAAAAAGTAGCGAATATAATTCCAAATTGAAAAAAAAAATGGATTTAATTGAGAAGGAATTATATGATGATCCATATATGGTTTTAAAGGTATTTGATTATATGATTCAACTAAAAAAGAATTTCGACAAAATTATATTCATAAAAAAAGTTATGACCGTTTTACGAATGAGTACCTGAAAAACGGGTCACGAACATTGTACCAAATTGAAAAAATCACCGACTTTGATTGGAATGGAATTAGATTATGCATAATACCTTGTTGGAAAGCTAGTCGAGTCTAGTTTTCAGCAAAAAAAGAATTTCCAAAAAATGTTAATCGAGGAGAAAGTTATGACCGTTTTAGTGACGATTGCCAGAAAATTTGAAATCACGCTCGGCTACCGCCCACAAGCGGTATACGGGTGGTATCCTCAGTTTTCTCTCGATTTTTTGCCCAAAATCATTGAATTTAAATGTAGGATATCATTACCGAGGGGTATTCGAACGGTATGCCATTATACCGGCCGATATGTGAGCGGTATGACATTATACCGTTTTACAGATGATTGCCCGAAAAAAAGTAGCGAATCCAATTCCAAATTGAAAAAAATAATGGATTTAATTGAGAAGGAATTATATGATGATCCATATATGGTTTGAAAGGTATTTGATCATATAATTCAACAAAAAAGTAATTTCTACAAAATTATATTCATCAAAAAAGTTATGACCGTTTTAGGAACGAGTGCCCGAAAAACAGGTCACGAACATTGTACCAAATTGAAAAAATCACCGAATTTGATTGGAATGGAATTAGATTATGCGTAATACCTTGTTGGGAAGCTAGTCGAGTCTAGTTTTCAGCAAAAAAAGAATTTCCAAAAAATGTTAACCGAGGAGAAAGTTATGACCGTTTTAGTGACGATTGCCAGAAAATTTGAAATCACGCTCGGCTACCGCCCACAAGCGGTATACGGGCGGTATCCTCAGTTTTCTCTCGATTTTTTGCCCAAAATCATTGAATTTAAATGTAGGATATCATTACCGATTGGTATTTGAACGGTATGCCATTATACCGGCCGATATGTGAGCGGTATGACATTATACCGTTTTACAGATGATTGCCCGAAAAAAAGTAGCGAATCCAATTCCAAATTGAAAAAAAAAATAATGGATTTAATTGAGAAGGAATTATATGATGATCCATATATGGTTTGAAAGGTATTTGATCATATGATTCAACAAAAAAATAATTTCGATAAAATTATATTCATCAAAAAAGTTATGACCGTTTTAGGAACGAGTGCCCGAAAAACAGGTCACGAACATTGTACCAAATTGAAAAAATCACCGACTTTGATTGGAATGAAATTAGATTATGAATAATACCTTGTTGGAAAGCTATTCAAGTCTAGTTTTCAGCAAAAAAAGAATTTCTAAAAACTATTAACCGATGAGAAAGTTATGACCGTTTTAGTGACGATTGCCAGAAAATTTGAAATCACCTCCGCTACCGCCCACAAGCGGTATACGGGCGGTATCGTCATTTTTCTCTCAATTTTTTGCCGAAAATTATTAAATTTAACTATAGGATATCATTACCGGTCGATATTCGAGCGATATGCCATTATACCGGTCGATATGTGAGCGGTATGACTTTATACCGTTTTACGGATGATTGCCCGAAAAAAAGTAGCGAATCCAATTCCAAATTGAAAAAAATAATGGATTTAATTGAGAAGGAATTATATGATGATCCATATATGGTTTGAAAGGTATTTGATTATATAATTCAACAAAAAAATAATTTCAACAAAATTATATTCATCAAAAAAGTTATGACCGCTTTAGGAACGAGTGCCCGAAAAAAGGTCACGAACATTGTACCAAATTGAAAAAATCACCGACTTTTATTGGAATGGAATTAGATTATGAGTAATACCTTGTTGGAAAGCTATTCGAGTCTAGTTTTCAACAAAAAAAGAATTTCCAAAAAATGTTAACCGAGGAGAAAGTTATGACCGTTTTAGTGACGATTGCCAGAAAATTTCAAATCACGCTTGGCTACCGTTCACGAACAGTATATGGGCGGTATTGTCAATTTTCTCTCGATTTTTTATCCAAAATCATTGAATTTAACTATAGGATATCATTGTACGCTCGTGTGAGTTACAATATCTTATTTTATCTCAATTCATCATTAACAAGAATGAAATTTTCAATATGAAAAAGATTTACGAGTGATAAAAGTATATGTTATGAAGGAGTGTAGTGCTAAAAATGAAGGATTGTGTAATTTAAAAGGCAATTAAATATTCTCCTACTTCTTTTCCTATCTCATTATAAAAGTAATGGACTCATGAGTGTATAATGCAAACTTTCAATTACAAGGCCAATGATCACTTGCAATACTACACTAATGTCTCAAGAGTGTAGTGCTAATGTCTCAAGAGTATATTGCTTAGCATCACAAGTGGAAAATCAATAATAAATTGAACGATTACATTGTAGTTTGATATTCAAGTCATATAAGATGGATAATTTAATTCAATACACCTCTAATTGGCGTGGGAATTCACAATACCGCTGAGTAGGCGCAATACCGCCCACAATACCGTCAGACGGTATCCAAGCATAATTCGGGGCATAAAGCGGTATTTGTTTTGTCCTATCATAGTCTTGTTATAAATTCAATCCAAAGAACTCCTAAAATGAAGGAGTAGGTAATTTAAAAAGTAATTAAACATTCCCCTACTTCTTTTCTTATCTCATTATAAAAGTAGTGTACTCATAGGTGTATAATTCAAGCTTTCAATTACAAGACCGATTATCACTTGCAATACTACACTAATGTCTTAAGAGTGTAGTGCTAATGTCTCAAGAGTATATTGCTTACCATCACAAGTGGAAAATCAATAATAAATTGAAAGATTACATTATAATTTGATACTCAAGTTATATAGGATGGATAATTTAATTCAATACACCATAATTGGCGTGGAAATTCACAATACCGCTGAGGAGACGCAGTACCTCCCGGATACCGCCCACGGTACCGTCGGGCGGTATCCAAGTGTGATTCGGGGCATAAAGCGGTATTCGTTTTGTCCTATCATAGTCTTGTTATAAATTCAATCCAAAGAACCCCTAAAAATGAAGGAGTGTGCAATTTAAAAAGTAATTAAACATTCATCTACTTCTTTTCCTATCTCATTATAAAAGTAGTGTACTCACGAGTGTATAATTCAAACTTTCAATTACAAGACCAATGATCACTTACAATACTACACTAATGTCTCAAGAGTGTAGTGCTAATGTCTCAAGAGTATAGTACTTGGCATCACAAGTGGAAAATCAATAATAAATTGAATGATTACATTGAAATTTGATACTCAAGTCATATAGGATGGATAATTTAATTCAATACACCCTAATTGGCATGAGAATTCACAATACCGTTAAGGAGGCGCAGTACCTCCCACGATACCGTCGGGCGGTATGCAAGTGTGATTCGGGGCATAAAACGGTATTCGTTTTGTCCTATCATAGTTTTGTTATAAATTCAGTCCAAAGAACTCCTAAAAATGAAGGAGTATGTAATTTAAAAGGCAATTAAACATTCCCCTACTTCTTTTCCTATCTCATTATAAAAGTAGTGGACTTACGAGTGTATAATTCAAGCTTTCAATTACAAGGCTAATGGTCACTTGTTTTACGAACGATTGCCCTAAAAAAAGTAGCGAATGTGATCCCAAATTGAAAAAAATAATAGATTTGATTGAGAAGGAATTATATGATGATCGATATATGGTTTGAAAGATATTTGATTATATGATTCAACTAAAAAAGAATTTCGACAAAATAATATTCATGAAAAAAGTTATGACTGTTTTACGAACGAGTACCCGAAAAACGGGTCACGAACATTGTACCAAATTGAAAAAATCACCGACTTTGATTGGAATGGAATTAGATTATGAGTAATACCTTGTTGGAAAGCTATTCGAGTCTAGTTTTCTGCAAAAAAAGAATTTCCAAAAATATTAACCAAGGAGAAAGTTATGACCGTTTTAGTGAGGATTGCCAGAAAATTTGAAATCACGCTCGACTACCGCCCATGAGCGGTATACGGGCGATATCATCAGTTTTCTCTCAATTTTTTGTCTAAAATCATTGAATTTAACTATAGGATATCATTGTAGGCTCTTATGAGTCATAATATCTTATTTTATTGCAATTCCTCATTAACAAGAATGGAAGTAATATCGTAGGCTAAATGATGAGAGCGGTGCGGAATTTCCAATATGAAAAACATTTGCGCGTGACAAAAATATATGTTATGCCCCAAAAAACCTATATTATTCGAACAATAATATATTTTCATGAGAAAGAATAGGAGAGTGAAGCTAATGCACGTGGGAGTTAGGAACGAGAGTGAAAACGTATTTCTAGACCAAACAATATGTAATGAATTTTGTCTGAATTAGAAAAATAAAATTAATTTCATTGTCAAACAACTAATCTATGGTCCATACATGTTTGGAAATATATTTAAGTCTATATTTCAACTAAAAAATAATTTTGAGTAAATATTATCCATGTCGAAAGCTATCACCGTTTTACGAACGATTGCAACAAAAAAAAAGTAGCGAATGTGATCCCAAATTGAAAAAAACAATAGATTTGATTGAGAAGGAATTATATGATGATCGATATATGGTTTGAAAGATATTTGATTATATGATTCAACTAAAAAAGAATTTCGACAAAATAATATTCATGAAAAAAGTTATGACCGTTTTACGAACGAGTACCCGAAAAATGGGTCACGAACATTGTACCAAATTGAAAAAATCACCGACTTTGATTGGAATGGAATTAGATTATGAGTAATACCTTGTTGAAAAGCTATTCGAGTCTAGTTTTCAGCAAAAAAAGAATTTCCAAAAAATATTAACCGAGGAGAAAGTTATGACCGTTTTAGTGAGGATTGCCAGAAAATTTGAAATCACGCTCGGCTACCGCCCACGAGCGGTATACGGGCGGTATCATCAGTTTTCTCTCGATTTTTTGTCTAAAATCATTGAATTTAACTATATGATATCATTGTAGGCTCTTATGAGTCATAATATCTTATTTTATCGCAATTCCTCATTAACAAGAATGGAAGTAATATCGTAGGCTAAATGATGAGAGCAGTGCGGAATTTCCAATATGAAAAACATTTGCGAGTGACAAAAATATATGTTATGCCCCGAAAAACCTATATTATTCGAACAATAATATATTTTCATGAGAAAGAATAGGAGAGTGAAGCTAATGCACGTGGGAGTTAGGAACGAGAGTGAAAACGTATTTCTAGACCAAACAATATGTAATGAATTTTGTCTGAATTAGAAAAATAAAATTAATTTCATTGTCAAACAACTAATCTATGGTCCATACATGTTTGGAAATATATTTAAGTCTATATTTCAACTAAAAAATAATTTTGAGTAAATATTATCCATGTCAAAAGCTATCACCGTTTTACGAACGATTGCAAAAAAAAAGTAGCAAATGTGATCCCAAATTGAAAAAAACAATAGATTTGATTGAGAAGGAATTATATGATGATCGATATATGGTTTGAAAGATATTTGATTATATGATTCAACTAAAAAAGAATTTCGACAAAATAATATTCATGAAAAAAGTTATGACCGTTTTACGAACGAGTACCCGAAAAACGGGTCACGGATATTGTACCAAATTGAAAAATTCACCGACTTTGATTGGAATGGAATTAGATTATGAGTAATACCTTGTTGGAAAGCTATTCGAGTCTAGTTTTCAGCAAAAAAAGAATTTTCAAAAAAATTAATCGAGGAGAACGTTATGACCGTTTTAGTGAGGATTGCCAGAAAATTTGAAATCACGCTCGGCTACCGCCCACGAGCGGTATACGGGCGGTATCATCAGTTTTCTCTCGATTTTTTTGCATAAAATCATTGAATTTAACTATAGGATATCATTGTAGGCTTGTATGAGAACCGAGAACCAATCTCAACCATAATTTTGCCTATTTGGACGACCAAGATCTATTCCAAAATTAAAAAAAAACACAGTGGCATAATTGTAATAACGTCTAACTTCGCTGCCCCTGAATCTTAGTAAGGGTAAAATCGGAAATTTCAATGTATATGTGATTCAAGCATGTATTTTTCAATTTAGGGTTTTAGCATTGTCATTCCCTATTTTAGCACTGCCATGACTTATTTTAGCACTGGCATGACTTATTTTAGCACTAACATGACCCTTGTTTAGCATGACAAGAAACTCCCAAACCAACTTTCTTTTTGCGAAGTACAATTTCGCCGCCAACTCCCCTTCGTGTTTAGCCACCCCATGTCGTCGTTATACATATATCATCATCATGAAGACATGCAACCAACCATATATTCTACAGATTTTGACCCACGAAACCATGTCACAAAATTTTATCTTAAATTTTAATATTTCATCACAACATTTTGTAAGTAAAGATACAAGAGTATATTTGGTTTCATATTTGGACATCTCATGGACATTTTGAGCAATTCTTCATACAATTAAAATTAATAAACTGAAAATCTTATTTAAAGATGACAAAATTAAGTGGAAAGTAGCATTATGGGTATGTAATGCATCGGTATTATTATTTTCTATATATCAATACAAATGGAATATTTTTAAGTTGGACGTGATTTCACCCATTTCAACCCTATTTAATTAGGTATTTGTTGGTATATATAGGAATTAAAAAGATTAAATGAAAAGTAGTAGTGAAAGACAATATACAGTATAGTTAATTATCACAAACGTGAAATATATTTCTCCACAAAAACAGAACTAATAAGATATAAACACGCATTCGACATTTAGTACAATACACAAGCGCATATCAAATGGAAAGCATGACATGAATATAAAATGCAATGTTTGGATTCCTATTTTAGCACTGTCATGATCTTTTTTAGCATTGTCATGATCTTTTTTAGCACTGTCATGACCTATTTTAGCACTATCATGACTTATTTTAGCACTAACATTATCATTACTTATTTTAGCACTGTTATGGTCTTTTTTAGTACTGTCATGACTTATTTTAGCACTATCATGACTTATTTCAGTTCACAATAGTGCTAAAGTACTGATAGTGAAAAATTGAAAATAACAGCTTAATCAACTTCGTTAACCTAAGTGCTAAAATAGTTCACAGTAGTGCTAAAATAGGTTACAACAGTGCTAAAATATATCACAGTAGTGCTAAAGTACATGGCAGTGCTAAAATAATTCACAGTAATGCTAAAATAGGTTACAACGGTGCTAAAATAGGTACTGATATGATTTCCATCCTTTTAACTTGTAAATGATTTCAATAACTGGAAAATGTGTTCAGAGCATATCATGTTCTTTGGTTTTTTATTTCCAAATTTTCATTTTTCCTTGTTCAATGAAATATGCTAAATCTTTTATGCTTGCATATTTATAAAGTGAGTTTTGCCAGAAAAGAAATGTAGATATCCTTATATTTCTACTAAGGTTGATGATCCGATCATAAAGTGTGGGAAATGCCCATGTGTTAATCCATGCAGCCAACAACCACTACCTCCACCACCACCCCCGGTGCAGTACTACTGCAGTCCTCCACCACCACCACCTCTGCATCTACCGAGGTTCATTTATGTGATAGGGACTCCTACGGGAAACTTATATCCAACTACTGATGATCTATTCAATTTGCAGATGATTTACTTCTCTCATAATTCTCCTATGACTGCACCATGCACAATTGTTTTGCTTATTAACTTTGCACTTGCTACTAATTTCTTAACCCAAATTTAAATTCAGATGAGAAAATTCAAATCCATTGCAATGCTTGTAATGAATATTCATTTAAAATATATCACAGTAATGCTAAAATACATGACAGTGCTAAAATAGTTCACAGTAGTGCTAAAATAGGTTACCATGGTGCTAAAATAGATCACACACATAATGGCGATCGTGTTTGGGTGCAAATAATTTGGATCCCACACCTATCAACAATTGCTACAATAATGGTCTTGGTTTTGAATTAATGTAGCCTAGCTTGATTACATTGCACGTTGTCAATATTTATTGCATCGATTTGTGGATGATTGATGGAGTCAGTAAATTTACATAGTTTCCAAAATATTGAAACAAAAGAAATAAATCAATCACAATCGCATTAGTGCTAAAGTACTGATAGTGAAAAATTCAAAATAACAGCTTAATCAACTTCGTCAACCTAAGTGCTAAAATAGTTCACAATAGTGCTAAAATAGGTTATAACAGTGCTAAAACAGATCACAATAGTGCTAAAGTACATGACAGTGCTAAAACAGTTCGCAGTAGTGCTAAAATAGGTTACAACAATGCTAAAATAGATCACAGTAGTGCTAAAGTACACCCTACACCAAACAAGTTTTCCTCCTCGATCATTAACCATTACGTCCACGTCTAGTAAAAAACACCCTTCCTAGTAATTACATCCGAGAGATATCCAATCAACATTAAAAAAAAATATTTAAAAATAGAGTTGAACACTATTCCACAGCTCAATCAATAATTACATATATAGAATAGATGCTAGTTTGTTCAAGATCATGTAGCATTTACGAGAGAAAACAAGATACATAAAAGTAAAAATGGAAATTGAAATTAAGATTGACTGTTTTTAAACAGAGAGAACTTTGTTGACATTCTCCTGACTGAGAGTGATAATCTGCAAATCGAAGGCCTTGACAGTCTCCTCTTTCTGCTTTTCGAGACTGGCTACCGCCTCGATCTTTTTCCTCCCCTCCGGCAGCTTCTCCTCCACCTCCACCTGTGTCTCCTTCTTCATCTTGTTCAACGCCGCCGATATCTCCACCTTTGCCGCCTTCATCACGGCGGCGGCCTGCTCCTCTTCACCTCCCCCGAGGTGTCCTTCATGCTGTGGCGCTTCTCTCTGATGGCGACGCTTCTTTCATCCATGAAGTTCCCCAGCGGTGAACGTAGCGTCGGCTTTACGATCAACACAAATTATGAGAGAAAGAGATTTCATTCCAAAAATATCAAAATTGATAAATTACATAAATAACCTCGGTTCATTAAAAAGTTGATAATATTACAATATTGCCACCACATTTTTTTAAGTATGTAGCATATCTTGGCCGTCCAAATATATCAGATCTATGACTCATATTAGTTCTCTGTTCTCACAGGGGGGGTCTAGTTCTCACTTGATCCCATCTTTCTCTCTCTCTCTCTCTCTATATATATATATATATATATATATATATATATAGGGGTTGGTTATAATGGGTACTAGATATTCGTGTGAGAACTATAAATCATGCTTATTTAATATGATTTTGTAGCTTATCTTGTTGTATTTTAGTGCTAGTGTCACTAGCACTAAAATACAACAAGATAAGCTATAATTTTTTTTTAAAAAAAATAGCACTAAAATATAATAAAATAAGCTATAAAATTTCACTAAATAAGCATGGTTTATAGTTCTCACGCGAATACCTAGTACTCATTTGAACCAAATCATATATATAGACATGATTTTCGCTAAGCGGCGGGGATTTTTTTAAACTCAAATTATAAAAATTGAATAATATATATATATATAGTGCCCCGGTCCTGAAAGACCGTGGAAATGGACGCCACAGGGGTTGGAATTAAGAAGCGGGAAAGAAAGAGGAATAATTTGATTAACTAAATCTCAAAAGAAGACTCACAATAATCAAACATGCTTTTTAATACATATATTTATTCTAAACACCAAGATCAGGGTTATTAACATTTAACAAAAGAGTAGCATAAGTGCGGAAGCTTAATTCCCAATAGAATATTAACAAAAAGAGATAATGAGAAATAAGTAAATAATAACAGCCCATATCTCAGCCTCATCACCTCCACGCTCCAGCCCACTGACTTGAAAATATTTGAAAAGATTTGGGCTGAGTACTAATGCACTCAGTGGGCAAGTTTTCACAATTCAAGTTATGCAAATCATTTTATTAAATTAATCTATCTGTGTTTATGCAGGTAGTGAAGCTTAGGAGGATTAAAAGTTGAAAACAACCTAAGTTCACCAAAACATTTTATCATGAAGCGCTTAAGAGTATAACCCGTCGCTGCCCGCAACCTGAACTACATCACCAACGCGTAAAGCTGAGTATGGCCATAGAATACCCAATGCGTATAACCAATAAGTGTAACCAATGAGTGTAACCAAAGAGTGTAACCAATAAGTGTTTCATTTTAGTCTCACCGACAAGGAGTAGGGCATGACAAATAATGCATGCGTACTGTAGCTACTCACATTGACACATCCCTGGTATATGAGACTCCGACAACATACAGTAGCACGTAAAATATTTAACACAGATAGTCACATATGCAATTTTAATAAAGCAGAGCTTAATAACTCGAAAGATACAATTTGCAAAGATAGTATAGTAGCTCACCTTACACATACAGAAGTCTTAACAAGGATTCAACATTCGAACACGGTACTGGAGACGGAGCAACGGTCCGGAGTTCCTTCCCGAGTTCCCCAAGGGCTAAGCCGCTCTAACCATCTCAAGATTCAACCCTTCACTTTCCTCGTAAGTCAAGCAAGTCCTACAAGGATCAATCTTGCTTTAGGATCAATAACTACTTCCAGAAATAATCTAATATTCGCTTTAATTTAGTTGGAGCCTTATTAATTTTACTTCAACTAGGAATGCGCATTACTCGGGTTTTAAATCTAACACGAATTGATAATAGGTTCTTACGATACTCTTCAATCAACTTGAATCAAATTCAACTTAAAATGGAACAACTTAAAACTGGGCATCAACTTCAAAAAAATCATAGGAAATTCAATTAAAATAGGATTGAGACACGGTCAACGGCACGCGTCCGTCACAACGAGACCTACAATCGGTCAGAAGGAGTCGGAGATAAATTCCGATCATCCTGGCCTGAAATCGGCCGGAAAAGATATTGTTCACTGTTTCCGGAACAGATTTTTCATCAAAAAGTTTAAGGCTCAAATGAGCTCAATACTCAATGGATTTTTGCTCAAAAATACAATTTTTGATACTAGAGAAAACAAAGATTTCAATGCAGTAAACGGATTTAGATTTTATAATGTATAACGACTATAAATGAGCATGAAATTCAGCATTATTAACATAAGGCATAATCTGCCAGAAATAAGTTGGTTTTCGGGAAACTTACGACTCGATTTCAGAAGAACAAATGACATCGGATCATGGATTGGAAAATATGTCTGAAAATCTTGATATGAAAAGATTATGCAGTCCAAAAATCAAGTTAAGATGATGGAGAAATCGATGAAAAATAGCCTCCGAAGTTGCACTCGCAACACAACGATTTCTGCGGTAGATTTGACATGTCGATTTGCGACGTATATTTGATAGACCAAATGATATCAAATCGACGATCCATGACCTATTCTGGAAAACTTGATGAGGTAAGTTTATAATGATGTATATCTCATAGAAATATAATGGCTGGATCTATGGGAAAAAGATGTCGAAAATGGATTTGGTGAGTTACGAAAATTATACCACCAAGAAAATAGTCGAGGTTCGTTTAGGAGCTTTAGAGATCCGAATTGAGAAATTCTTGAGCCTAAAATCAACTACATAATTAGAGGAAAAACGTACTAAATTTTCATAATTTATGGATGACATTTAAAGGACAAAAATTGTAAAATACGACTGCTACACTAATGATAAAACTTACAGCTAGAAACCCCAATTTTGCATGTCTTTTGTTTCTGACTTTCTGGACAATAAATCGACCGATTCCAGTGGCTAACATCAACTACGTGAAGAGAGGAACAACATATCAAAATTTCAACTATGTTGGTGGAGATTTAAGGGTCGAAATGTACAAAATAAAATAGTTGCTGCAGCTTGGCCGAAAACAGCCACCACTGCAATGTTTGCCTTAGTTCTCAACCATATGAGAATCAAATTGGATGATTTCTTCAGCTAACATCATCTACATGAAAGTGGGATTCTCTCTGTAAAATTTCAGAATTCTTGGTTAAGGTTTGAGGGTCGAAAATAGAAGAGAAAGAAAGGTTGCTGCTATGAGGGAAAGAGAGAAACTAGTGAAGAAGAGAATATGGGAGAAAGTAGGGCTCTTCCTCATCCACCCTCTACTTGATTCAACCAATAACTATGTTAGACATGTGTAGGACATGCATCAACTAGTTGGAATAGATGGTGACACATGGGGCACTCTTATCATGCATGGTGACATTTGGAGCAATGCAAGGTGACATTTGGAACAAGGTAAGGTTGACACTTGGAGCAATGCAAGGTTGAATGGTGGCAATTAATTTGTGATATATTTTAATATATGGTATTGAGTTGAAATAGAGAACGAATACCATTTAATTGGAAAGTCAAACGAACTCCGTTTTTAATGAAATCGACGATCACACGATTATGAAAAGATTCGTGACCCCTAGTTAAAAGACGAAACCAATTTCGGAGTTAAATATAAAGTAGTAGAATTTTATTTTCAGGATAAAAATTCAGTGTTTCAATAGTTAGGACACCCATGATTTAATAAATGTCCAAATGACGAATGAAAAAGGCTCATGGAAATGTCTCGTCACGAGGAACAAGATATATGATCGAGAAAGATTTAGAGGATAATATGATTTTAAGAAAAGAATTGAGCCAACTTTGGGAGTCATTTTCTCTATATTTGGAATTTTCTAAAATCATTTCAAAGAATCATATAATCAACACATACTTCCTATATGGTTGGAGTAATTCATAGATTTATTTTGGGACGAGGTGTTACAATATATATATATATATATATATTATATAATATCACCGCATCAATAATATTTTATCCCATAATATACACATATTTTACTTAGAAGTATTCAACAAACGACTAAAGTATATATGAATACAAATTACCTTATAATAAGACCAATCAATTATCAAAATCTCTTATACATACTAGAATGTTATTCTAGTATAATTAACTTTGTAAAATAAAAATGAACATAATATT
This sequence comes from Perilla frutescens, assembly GCA_026008535.1. Taxonomy (NCBI): domain Eukaryota; kingdom Viridiplantae; phylum Streptophyta; class Magnoliopsida; order Lamiales; family Lamiaceae; genus Perilla; species Perilla frutescens. Next base: position 37,632,685 of record BRKX01000006.1, on the reverse strand, counting down.
ATTATATCATATCACACAAGTTTATCATTAAATAACTAAAAAAATTAAAAATATTAAATAACTAAAAATATTATCACAAACAACATGTAATATAACTAAATCATCCACGTTTGATGAAACCATCTTCATGATTGTTAGTGCCACAATCAAGAACGAAGTGTTCGTGTTGTTATTGGCGAGATATGTTCGACAAAATGGACCTGGGTATGTCCCAACAAACCCCATTTTCCGCTGTGCAAGAAAAAAAAGAACAGTTGGCGAACTGTTCCAGATTATGTCCCAGACAGAACCAAGGACACTCTATTTATGGTAGTTTCCAAGTTGGAAAGATTTTGCTCGGATCAGTTCGTGGAAAGCAAGATTTGTTAGATTGACTGCCTTATGGTGTAGACACAGTGCTGAATTAACCCCACTACACTTGGAGAGTATCTACACACGTTTGGAAGCCCATAAACCTCAATCCACTTACCATATTGGCGGCGGATGGAGATCGACGCCAAAGTCTATATGAAGTCCGAATTGAGGAGCAATCGGTATTACTCATATATTGTTTAGATTCTCTTGATAGATTGTTTGAGAGTCAGTTTGTTTGTGGTCGATGTAACTAGTAGTTGTTCATTAATCCGTTCAACATGATAGACTAGTTGTGAGTGTTTTCGAGTGAAACACGTGAGGGGATTTTTGTCTTGTTTTGTACGCAATCTCGGGAGAGATTGTAGGTTGAAGTCGTGGGTAGCTAGAGGGAGTCTAGTGTCATGGTTCTGAGATGATCTTACAACTTTCGGCTAGTGAAAGAGTTCGTGGAGAAGAACGAGCGACATAAGGCGGAAGGTTTGTTTGTGTAAGAACCCTAATACACTCTTTGAAGGAGTAACAATCGAAACTTCAAGTTTGGGAACAATCCCCCCAGAGTAGGTTGTTGAACCGAATTGGGTTAACAATCTCGTGCGTTTTTACTGCTTTTATTTTACATGTTCTTGCATCTGTCCCACACATATCATAGAACAGTTTAAGCAGTTATAATTTCAACACTCTAGCACGGATTACTGTTTTTCAATTGGCACCAGAGCGGGTTGCCTGTTTTCAGGGTTGATCTTGGGGTATTAATCCGTGTATTTTGTGTTGTTTTGCCGAGATGGATTCGATGAAAGAAGAAGCCTCGACGGTGCGACCTCCGCTCCTTGATGGTAACAACTATGCCTATTAGAAAGCTAGAATGACAACTTTCATTCACTCAATTGATGAGCGTGCCTGGAAGATAGTGATTGAAGAGTGGAAGCCTCCTACCAAGAAGGATGAGAAAGGCAAAGCGGTGCTGAAGCCAGAAGAAGAATTTAATGATGCTGATTATCAGGTCATGTGGCTGAATGCTAAAGCCATGAACGCTATCTTCTCTGCAGTGGACATGAATATCTTCAAGCTTATCTCCACGTGTGACAAGGTAAAGGATGCATGGGATATCCTTCAGACTACATTCGAAGAAACAAGCAGTGTTCGTGTATCTTGTATGCAACTTCTTACTACCAGATTTGAGAACCTTTGAATGGATGAGGGTGAAAAGCTTGCTGATTTCAACGCCAAGATTTGTGACATAGCTAACGAAAGCTTTGCGCTTGGTGATGCAATCTCTGAGGAGAAACTTGTGCGGAAATTTCTGCGATCTCTACCCAAGAGATTCGCATACAAAGTCACGGCAATTGAAGAGGCCAAGGACGTGAGTAGAATGAAGTTACAAGAGCTGATGGGGTCCCTAAGGACATTTGCAACAGGAACGAATCTTTATTCCCTGTAATTGCAACAGGATCGTTAAATGTGAAATGTGAATGGCGCGCGGTTGAATGGTGGGGGAATTGAAATATGTTAAAAATAAATATAGGGGTAATATAGTAATTCTGGCCAAATAAAATATGTTTAAAAGTTACTTGCTAAAATAAATCTTTTAAAAGTTTGACTGGTTAGTTCCATATATTCTCCCGTTTTTAAATATGGTGTCTAAGAGGTTGGTTATAATGGGTATTAGGTATTCTCATGAGAACTATAATAGATCATTGACTTATGTTTTTGTTTTCAAAATATTCTATTCCTTAATATGTCCATCTTCCTAGTAACAATGCAAATTCTTGGTTAGCTTTAACACAGCTCAATCTGAAAGACTTCTTCTAACCGAATGTTGACCCCCATAGAGTAGGTCATTTCCCCAATGAACTCAAACACCGAATCGATCTCTTTCTTGGTATACGTACAAAATCTCGTAATCCGCTCATCGTGATATACATGTGACAGTTATTCTGAGCCGTAAGTTTATGTTCAGTCATCAAAATGAAACGTTTCCTCAGTCAAACTATGTTCTCAACAATCTCATTAGTGTTTACAAATTCAGCCTAAGTTCAGCAACTATAGGCTAAGTTAATCTTACATTCTCCCACTTTCAAGTTCTTGTACTTATTCAAGAGTATAAACAATAAACACATTCCGGCTATCAAGGTTTACAGTATGCATTCTGCACGTTCCCAACATCATAAGTATTCACAAGGCATATATAAACAAGTTCATACATATATGTAATCAACATAGTTTTTCGACAGAAACCAGTATGCTCACTGAAATATTTCAAAACCAGTATGCTATCACCATAGCAACAGAGTACGCAATCAGCGCAGTTAATCAGAGTATGCTATCCGCATAATAATCAATCTTTCAAGGAATTCCCGTCAACACGGCGAATCCTAATCTTTCATTTTTAGACAGACATAACATTTCAACAAATAATGTAAACTTTTAAAAACTAAAATTTGCATAAAAACATGCGTACCTTTTAAGTTGTTGCGTGAGTGACGAGTTGAGGGCTTATATAATATCACACATAATTTCAATAAAAGACGAAATAAGACCCAACAGGTCTGCAGAGTTGCAAACCTGCTCTGATACCACTTTGTAGCGCCCCGATCCAGAAAGATCATGAAAATGGACGCCACGGGGGTGGGAATTAAGAAGCGGGAAAGAAATGGGGTAATTAAATTAATGACGGGGTGTTAATCCAAAAGGATTAATGCTTGGAATAAAATTTAACAACCGAGTATGCCAAAGAGAGGTTATGCCTTCCGGAAAATTAGACAACATAATCTCTGTAACTAGAGCGAATTCCCATTTATAACGGCTTATAAGAGAAGAATGGAGGATGTAACAATTCAATAAGCCCTTTCATAGGTTAAACGAAAACAAATAAACAGATACCAACAATCAATAGACCCATTCATAGGCCGACAAAAGAAACGGACACCAATATACTGAATAAATTATGGCCTTCCATAGGCCAAAATAAATGATCAAATAGACATAACGAAAGATGGGCTTCCTCCCTTTGGAATAATTATATAACTAAGCATATGATACATGTTAACTAGGAAGTCAACAAATGTTCAGAATCAGAGAAGTAGAATCATATCAACAAAATACCAAGATCAGAGTTCTTAGCATTTAGTAAAAGAATATCATATGTGCGGAAGCTCAGTTCTTAACAGAATACAAACAAAAAGGGACAACAGAAAAATATGTAAATCATAATAGCCCATATCTCAGCCTCGTCACCTCCACGCTCCAGCCTACTGACCTGAAAATGTTTGAAAAGATTTAGGCTGAGTACTAATGCACTCAGTGGGTAAGTTTTACAATTCAAGTTATGCAAATCATTTTGTTAAAGTAATCTATCTGTGTTCATGCAGGTAGTGAAGCTTAGGAGATTTTAAAATTTAAAGCAACCTAAGTTCACCAATACATTTTATCGTGAAAGCGCTTAAGAGTAACCAGTCACTGCCCGCAACCCGTACTACATCACCACGCGTAAAGTTGAGTATGGCCAAGTATACCCAATGAGTATAACCCATAAGTGTTTCATTTTAGTCTCACTGACAAGGAGTAGGGCAGGACAAATAATGCATGCATACTGTAGCTACTCACATTGACACAGCGCTGGTATATGAGACTCCGATAACATACAGTAGCACGTAAATATTTAACACAGATAGTCACATATGCAATTTTAACAAAGCAGAGCTTAATAGCTCGAAAGATACAATTTGCAAAGATATAATATAATATAACCCACCTTTCTCGGGATTCTGAAAAGCTAACTCCTGAAGAATCAACCCTGATACTCTTTCTCTAGCTCAGCTGGTACTACAGAAGGTAAACTTCAACTCAGGATAATCGCTATATTTTCGAGAATTAATCTACTATAAACGGAGTTATAATTAATTCTATTCTATTCTAAAATAGATTGCGCGACTCTAGAGACCTCGAATAATTTCGATGAAGAAGGAAATAAATTCCAAAATGTTATTCTTGCTTTACTGGGATCAACTGATTTGACAGAGGTCTCTTTCTAAAACTTGTCATTTATCCAAAGTTTACCAGATCTACCCCATGATACTTTTTAACTGCTCAAAAATTACGAAAATATTCAAGGATGATACTATATATGCCAAGACTAACGAATGAGAATTTTAGAATTTTTCGATAATATATACTCCCGGTATAAAAATAACTGTCTACTTTAAATAATCAAAATTATTCAAAACTCGCAACGAGATCGCGAAACTTGGCAGACTTATAGAAAATAATATTTGGAGCAACTTTCGAGAAGAAACATTTTCGATTTGACGACCCAAAATGGGTGAAACTGGAGTTTCCGTAACAATATTCACAGATTTTAGCTGAAAATGTATCGGTCTCGATCGGGCGTGATACTCGTTGGATTTTTACTCAAAAGTACAATTTTTGATAGTTCAGAAAATAAAGAATTTAATGGTGTAATCAGATCAAATATCGGACGGCTAGAACATAAATTCGAACTGGGAAGATTTATAATATAATATTCGGATCCGGATTTCAAATGATGAGAAATCAAAAATCTATTTCGGTTAACTATAAGATCCAAATGATCAAAGACTATTTATAAGAAGAAGATTTCTAATACGACTATCCAAGAAGAATAGATCTGAGATTTACATAAAATGAAAACGGGGAAAAATACCGAAAACTCACAACATTAAAAATCGGAATCGGTAGAATTAAAGATAATCAAAATATAAGCATATTTAGAATTTGAAATTTCTAAATTCATTGGTCCGAGTGACCAGAATCGGAGAAAGTACCTTCTCCGAGGAATTGGTGGCAGTGACGATGATTTTCCATTGTGATCATCCTTCGTGTCATCATTTCAATCATGTATTCATGATCTACGCGTTGACACCTTCAAAATGACTATTTCAGAATTGAAATAGGAAACTAGAGGCGTACATTCTCTGGAAACTGCTCGACGTTTCGATTTTGAAAATAAATGAAAAATGAAATCTGAAGCTCCTATTTATAGAGGAAAAATAAATAGGATAATAACGAATAAAAGAAAGAGGATAATGATGTAAAAAGAATAGGATAATTACGAATAAGATAATCTTTTGAAAAAGAAATTGGATAATGACGGATGTGCCTTTTTCTATTGAATTTATTATTTTCCAACTTAAAGTTGTGTCAAGAGTTCATTTGAACTCGAAATTAGAAAATTCAAAGTTTGGCACGATGCTCGAAATTTTTTTCTATCAACCCGAGAAAAATATTAGAACATATTTTTAAAGCAATTTTTGACCAAAATAAAATGTAACAGATTTTCATGTCTGCGATTTTCCTTTATTTGAATCATTTAAGGACCCAACTTATTTTTTAAATTATCAGAGGGTAACATAAGTTGAATAAAATCTTCTAAAATGTTTCGGGGTATTACAAAATCAATCTCCCATCACACATCCTTCAAAATTCAATGGTCTAGATTTGGTTAAAGGGCAGTAGCATTATTGTAAATAAGTGGAACTTCAAAAAACGCGGTGACATTTTGGTAATATCTGTATCTATGTCAAATTTAAAAAATAAAGAAAATAGTGGACTTGGAGGACGCGGGGGCTAACGAAGACACATTCATATGTTGACGAGCATATAATCATATGCTAATGAAGCAATATCACTTCATACACAACATCTAACTTTAAACACAAAACGGATTTTGTTAGGAAATTATTAAATTACAAGTTTTATATGGTTGGAAAGCTAGTCAAGCTTAATTTTCAACAAAAAATAATTTCAAAAAAATATGAATCGTGAACAAAGTTATAGTTGTTTGATTGAAGATTGTTAGTTGCATTATTTGGCTTCATACAACATTATTATTTTTATTAGCATTGTGTATTACTTTTCTTTAGCATTACATACTACTTCTGTTTAGTGTACGACAGTACTAACAGCAGCAATGATAATATTTAATAAAATTAAATTGTTGAACTCTAAAATTGATGTGATAGCAATATAATTAATTATGATGCTAGCGAATCATCAGTCATATGCTAATGAATCATGCTTAATTGAGATAAATGTTATACATTGAAAAATAGAAAAGTGTTATTCCATGCTTGATAATTGATATGAAGTCCTGTTGCCAATTAAAATGCTTGATTGTGATGTTATAAAAACTGTTTTTTGTTTTTAAATAATTTAATCTAGCTACTTAATGATTGTTCAATATTGGTTAATAATTAAATCTAAACATGCTGAAATGATTGCCTAATTTGTTTGGAAGTTTGCAGAATAACTCCAACAACAATATGCTGAATAATTAAATCTAAATATTTAGTAAATATGTTGGAAGTTTGCCTAATTAAATCTACTAAATAAGTTCCTTGCTAATTAAATCTACTGAACATCGACGTAAAATATTTAAGCCATTTACCAGCTTTCTCTTTCGCCATTAGAGATATTAATGGGGGTTATATATGTTTCAGGTTCAACATAAAATCTCGTAGCAATACAAAACTAAAAACTAATATCTCTGGACGAATAGGTACCTCAGGTAGCGGTGATGATGTCTCAGCGGCAGCGATGTCTCAGTGGCGATGATGTCTTAGCGGAGATGATGATCTCTGGATGGCTCGGCGAACTGGACTACAACGGCAACGACGATGATGTCTCAGCGGCAGTGATGTAGTGAGTCTCCAGTCGGCGGCATTCTCAATTCTCAAATCTCGTCTCTCTCTCAGCGGCTTAATTGAGTAATGAGTAGGGTTCACCAATTATTATATTAAGTATTAACTAAATAAATATAAAATACTAAAAATCTAAAATAGATGTATGCCTTATGTTCGGTCTATCGATCTTATCAGTCCTAAAATTCCCAAGATCGAAACCGATCGAAATTAGCTTCGGTCTCAATTCATAAGACCGAAACTGAATTACATAGAGTGAAAACCGACCGAAATTAGCTTTTTTCGTTCGGTCCATTCGGTCGGTTCGGTTTTTGCACACTCCTAATCACGATGGCGTACAGAACATACAACAATGCCAACTTCAAACGCATATCGGATCGACCAAGACTGACTTTGGACTCTTCTACGAGAGCTTTGCTTATATCATAGAACTTCAGATTGGACTTACTTAGAAAGACATCACGATGGATATTCGACGACGCGGGAGGCTCATACCACCTATCAAATTTCAAACCGCAAACTGTCATGTATTCGACGAGACCAAATTCGAACACTTCATCATGAATAGTGAAACTCAAAATCTCATCACCCTCAGACTCCTTATTCAAATAATTCTTAACAAGAATGTGATATAACTGTCCTTGAAATTGTAAATTCTCAATATCAAAGAAATGACCAAAACATGAATTCTTAAGTCTCTTCATGTTTTGGTCATTTCTTTGATATTGAGAATTTACAATTTCAAGGACAGTTATATCACATTCAAGCTTCGAACGTTGTTTGTTTCTGTGGAGGAGACACTGCTTCGCAACTGGCGAGTTCTTTGATTTCAGACGTCCAAACCCTCTTCTCAATCTTTTTGTCGATGCTTTTGAGGGGGAAGGGGGTAGATGCAGCCACTCCATTTTGACCCACACAATACCGACTTGAATGATCGGAAAATAATTATCATGCTGTATCCTTGGTCGATGCTCAAATATATTTCCTCACAAGTAGTCTTCGTTATGGTAACTAACGAATAATAAAAGGCCGCTCTATGATATAAATTTAGAAGTGATCTTATGTTATTTCATGCCTTTGCCGATACTTATTTAGGATATAGTTTGCTCTATCTCAAGAAAATGATAGTATTTCATGATCGAAAACCATAAAATACTGATAAAAGTTGGAAAAAAGGGCTTGTATATTTGACATTTGGAGTCCTTCATTCAATGCAATTCTGTATTTCAATTGTTGGAAAAAAGGGGGAGCAGGTACAAAAAGGTAGAAAATAGCTTAACTCAACCTTAGTTAACATTTATTTTCAATTTTTGAATTAATTAAATTATGCAATTTTCACGTGGTAGAAATCCGGAAGAGGGGATGCAATGCGGGGGTTCTAGCATAGACTTAGCCCAAAAATTTGCAATGAATCATGCATCATGGCTTGTTAACTCAATGGTGAGAGAATCACTCATCACGAGCCCACACGTTAGTTTCGGGGAAATGTACTGACGAATAGATGGATAAAAAATAAAATTAATTCCTATTTTTTAGGGTTCACTACTTTAATTTAGGGTATATATTGTTTGGGGAAAACACTACAAAAAATAAAAAAATTAAAAAAAAGAAAAATAAAATAAGACAGGTTCGTGCAAGCTCCGTGCATGTCCGGACATGACGTGCACGTGCCATGTTTTTGACTTTTGGGGGGGGGGGCTTGGGCTTAGTCAAATGATAAATTTTCTGACCCGGAAATAATATGTAATTGATTATAATTTAAGATTTTAGTTTCTCAATCGTGTAAAAAAATATTTAATCCAAAATCTTAAAATACAATTAATTACCTAAAATTTCGGGTCGAAAAATTGATCAAATGTTATATTTGTAAAATCTTTAAAAATTTGAGTACTTTATGTTAATTTTAAAAAGGTAGATTATTTTTTAAAAAGACTTAAAATATAAGCATTAAAGTGCAATTTATCAATGTATTTATTCTTCATCTTTTTGGAGGGGGGAGGGGGTGGGGTCCATATAGCTTTCAATCTATCCTTAACCAGGAAATTAAAGAAAAAAAATAGTGGGAGTCTTCCCTCCCTCCTCGGTTGACGGGAATTATTGTCTAATTTTGGTACGAATGTTAGTTAATTAATATCTGCAAGGTTATTTTAGTCTGTAATTTTTAATAATTTTATATAGTATCATATATTTCATCTACATGGTGTAATATGTTATCCAATATAAATGGTTAACACATGTGGACCCTTACATAATCATGAGCTTTATTATTATTAGCAAACATTATATTATAGTGTCATAGGTATCTAGAACACCTTTATACTATCTAGTAAATAAACGCTAACGAAATTAGGTTGCTTTATATATTAAATAAATATGGCATTTAGGTTGCTTTATATATATAAAAAATATGGCATTAGGTTTTAACTTTGTATGTTATCACAAGTTGTTTGATAATGGGTGACAACACTGACTGTGTGTCACGGGACGCTTGTAGCGTTTAGGTTAGTAGCGCACTGTGCGGCTAGTAGTTCATCCTAGACTATGTTCGCCTCTCTCTCGAAAGCTTTGCTCGCAAAGCTTGATGCACGATGATTACGCAATTCACATCCTCTGGTGCTTTTAGTGGTCTCGGCAGAGCAAGCAACAAACGATCACGATTGATTGCAAAGAAATCTTCATTAATGCAATTTGAATGTACATTATAGCTTGGAAGCAATTACAACACGCGTTGGTTGGAGAGGGGGTCGCTCTTTGCAACGCTCACAATCAGACAAAAGTTCGCTCTCACCCCCTATAAAAGATTTAGAAAAAAAAAACGCTAGTGACAACACTAGATACAACTAAGCTAGAAAACGACAAAAACGGTCGTGCAAGGCCGTGCTTACAAATATGTACAAGCTAGCACTCTAGGCAACGATGGAGCCACGGTCGGGGCGTTTGGCGGAGGTCCGCCCCGACGGTAAGGTGGTGCTAGTGCTGGCCGCCCAGACGGATGCGGGTGGCCCGGGGTGCTGGGGCGCCAGTCACGGGAGCCCGATGGGCCTCGGCAATAAGGGGCCCAACATTGCCTATCCCAAGGATCGGGATAAGGAAATAGACTTGTCCCGGCATATTCTGGGAGAGGGGATAAGATGAGGGCGGCATCCCGTGACAATGTGTCAGTTTTGGTTGTTCTATTAAAAAAAGAGTTAATTGTCTAATTTTGCAATAAGAGCTCAATTGGCAATATCGAAATCCAAATAACTTAAACATGAGGAACTATATTAAGAGAAAATCCAAAAAATTAAGAGTTAATTGTCAAATAAATTATCATGTTTTCACCTTTTTATAAATTAGACATCATATTTAAAACTAGTCAATTACAATTTGAGCGTTTTAATTTGAATGAGATTAAACATCCTCAATTTTTCAAGTCAATTAAGTATGATGTGCTCGATCTACAAAACCGACATCGTCTGCCAACATGGTTTATACACTAGACATCATACTTAATTGGTCGGAAAATTAAGTATGATATGCCAGGTTTACAAAACAAAACCAGTGTCGTTTGTTACGTTTGATGAAGTGGTTTATAGACTAAACACATCATACTTAATTGGTCAGAAAAATTGAGAATGTTTAATCTCATACAAATTAAAATATGATGTTATAATTTATTAGGTTTAAATATCCTCAATTTTTCAAGTCAATTAAGTATGATGTGCTCGATCTACAAAACCGACATCGTTTGCCAACATGGTTTATACACTAGACATCATAGAGTTGTGTGCTCAATGCTGAAATTAGAAGAAGGTGAGGTCTTGCAAGCTGAGGAAGGCGTGCATGTTGGGGAATTAACTGTGAACAACCAATTTGGGAAGATGACTAGTGACGGGAATGCAAAGAATTGAACTAGGGTTCAAGATGGAGTCTTTAGGTTGCAATTGAATGAAAGAGGGGTTTTGGAATTTTATCTCAGTTCGTCATATTTTCCAACTGGGCATGCTATTAGGATTTAGTCAAAGAAATTGACCAAGTTATTTAAAATATATGTTTACTTCTGTAGTTGGGCTCGTTCTTAGTGGTATTTTTAGTTTATTTTCCGGCCCATGCTAAAAGCCCATTTCTAGTTGTATTAAAAGAACCCTAGTACTATCAATGAAAGAGAGAAAAGTAATATCTCAGTTTTCCTTCCATTTCTTTTGTTTTCCTCCCTCCTTTCATGTTACAAACTTAACGGCCAAGATTACATTTTTTTATCTATTCTATTACAAGAAAAATAGCTAGAAAAAAGAAGAACACAACACATACTTAATTGGTCGGAAAATTAAGTATGATATGCCAAGTTTACAAAACAAAATCAATGTCATTTGTTATACGTTTGATGAAGTGGTTTATAGACAAAATACATCATACTTAACTGGTCAGAAAAATTGAGAATGTTTAATCTCATACAAATTAAAATATGATGTTATAATTGATTAGGTTTAAATAGAGGCAAAAACTATTTTAGCCACTTAAACTTTTAAAAAAATTATTTTAGCCAGTAAGTTTTAAACATATTTTTTTAACCACTTTGGACCAAAATGTCCTTTAGACATAAAAAAAAAATATCAGATCTGCTTTTATCTTCATCTTCATCTTTAGATCTGCTTTTCATCTTCAGAAAGATAATTAAAAGATCGTCGATCCTCATCTTCATTTTCAGATTTGCTTTTCATCATCATCGCCAATCTTCATCTTCATCGTCGATCTTCATCTTCAGATTTGCTTTTCATCTTCATCTTCATCGTCAATCTTCATCTTCATCGTCGATCTTCATCTTCATCGTTGATCTTCATTTTTTGGACCATAGTTCGTCCATGTCGAGCTAGTGCAGTGAGCACTTAAGTTCGACTTTTATGAAAAAAAGTGATTTTGTTCTTAACTGCGCGCTGGATTGTTCTTAAGTGCGCGCAAGACCCGACTCGCACAAGGCATGCGCGCGCGTAGACATCGGCAGAACACATCGACAGACTATCGACGGACTATCGGCATCATATCGGTTGATAATTTCTGTACATCAGCAGAACAACTGTTGATAATTTGGCCGCAGGTGCGCGTGATTTTCTTCTTAACTGCGCCCATAAGCATGCGCGCACAAAGTAAGCGCGCACGCAGGCATCGGCAGAATACATCGGCAGACTATGACATAACATCGGTTGATAATTTCTGTGCATCGGCAGAACAACTGTTGATAATTTCTGTGCATCGGCAGAACAACTATTGATAATTTGACCTCAGGTGCGTGTGATTTTCTTCTTGTGGGCGCCTACAAGCATGCGCGCACAAAGTAAGCGCGCGTGCACATATCGACAGACTATCGGCATGACATCGGTTGATAATTTATGTGCATCGGCAGAACAACTGTTGATAATTTGGCCTCAGATGCGCGCGATTTTCTTCTTAACTGCACCCACAAGCATGCGCGCAGGGCTCGCATGCAGTTAAGAACATCATTGTTCCAGATTTTTCGAAAGTTGCAGAAATACTTCATTTTTTCTAGATTTTCAAACATCAACTATATTAGTGGTACTTTTATTATCAAAGCATGTCTATTATGTGTAGAAAACAAACTTCAAACTTAAAAAACAAACAACACCTAACAATCTAACAATATTCTTCGAATCAAATTTTCTCCCAAATCAAACTTCCAAAAAAAAAAAAAAAACACCTAACAATCTAACAATATTATTAATAATTAGATCTGAAACATACACATCTTGGGGAAGGATTTTCTAGTTCGATGGCTCATTGGTGGAGAAATCTGGAGAGAGAGATTTTCACTTGAATTTTCAGAGGTCGACGACTTGAATCTGGAGAAATCTTCGCTTGAATTTTCAGTGTTGCAGATTCCATTAGTGTTGAAGAAGATGAGATGGAGAAGAGAGATTTTTCCAAAATCTCATTTCAAAATGTGAAATGTGAATGGCGCGCGGTTGAATGGTGGGGGAATTGAAATATGTTAAAAATAAATATAGGGGTAATATAGTAATTCTGGCCAAATAAAATATGTTTAAAAGTTACTTGCTAAAATAAATCTTTTAAAAGTTTGACTGGTTAGTTCCATATATTCTCCCGTTTTTAAATATGGTGTCTAAGAGGTTGGTTATAATGGGTATTAGGTATTCTCATGAGAACTATAAACCATGCTTATTTAATATGATGAGGTTGGTTATAATGGGTACTAGGTATTTCCATGAGAATTATAAACCATGCTTATTTTATTGTATTTTAGTGCTAATTTTTTTTAAAAAAATTTATAGCTTATCTTGTTGTATTTTAGTGCTAACAAGATAAGCTATAAATTTTTTTAAAAAAAATTAGCACTAAAATACAATAAAATAAGCTATAAAATTGCACTAAATAAGCATGGTTTATAGTTCTCACGCGAATACTTAGTTTTCATTTGAACCAAATTCTGGTGTCTAATTTGTAAAAGAGTATAAATGTAGTAATTTCTTTAGCAATTAATCCAAAAATTAAACACAGATACAAGAACGAAGAAGTATTAAGAGTGGGTAAAAACAAGTATTGATTTATTCAGCATCTGAGAAAATTGTGGCCGATACTAAGCAGCATAGTGTCAAATGTAGAGTTTTACTTATTCTAAGCGTCTCCGTTTACAAATGGGGGGGCTTTCTCTCACCAAAAAACCTGTGTAGTTTCGAGAATTTTAAGACAGCATGAGAAAACCTCAAAAATAACAGTCTCTCTAGGTTACAACCACCTCTGATAGTCGTTTCACATACATCATCACGATGCCACTCAGTCCGACGGGCCAATCATCTTTTCGGGAACAACAAGGGTATCAAATTCTGCAGAAGTAAGCACCCCAAGTTTTAAGGCAGCTTCCTGTACAATGGAAAACAAAGTGAGGGCATATCGTCGTGAAAATAACCAAAAATACGAAAACTCCACACGATGAGGGGTGGGGGGCTCTAACCTTCAAGGTACTTCCCTCCTTGTGAGCTGTCTTGGCAACCAAAGCAGCATTATCATAGCCAATTTTCTGGATCAATACAGCAGAGTTCAGTACGAGAAGCATGATCGAGCAGTGAGTATATACGTAGATATGTAGAATACTTCGATCTCAAGGAAAACTTACCGGATTTAAAGAAGTAACGAGCATGAGGGACTGCAATAGCATTAACGTACCACATATCACAATTAGACGAGGGTGTTTCAACTATATCAAATCCATTATGTATTTTGTATTTGAAACGTATGTGAAGTAGAAGACTGACCTCATGCAATAACTTGTTGATTCTTTCTCTGTTGGCTTGAATTCCCCTGACACAGTTCTTTTCAAACGAAGCAGAGGCATCCCCAAGCAATCTCACAGACTAGCCGATACAATAAAATAAATCGTAACTCGTAAGATTATTCTCCCAAAGCAACAATACGTTTGTGTGTCTATTTGTATTCAGGCATCAGAATACGCGCATAGATATAGGTGAAATTCTAATGAAAATAAAAGCACCAAGTTAGTAGGTTCCCTTTGCTTGCACACAAAAACAGCATTGTCCTTATTTAAATTGTTATTAGTTAACAATGGAACATATCTTATTTATTACTATTAACTAGGGAAAAGAATAGCTTGAATTGGATGTAACAAGGTGTCTATCAATGATTTGACAGATAGTGAAACATACGTGTAATAAGTTGCTGGCCATCACGGGCTTAAATACGTTCAATTCAAAATGGCCGTTGGCTCCCCCCACTGTAATCGCGACATGATTGCCCATAACCTGGAAAGTAAAAGAGCATCAGTGAACCTTCTTACTGGAAATTTGCTTTTTTACCCACGTTGTAGAATATTATTACCTGAGCACAAACCATTGTAAGGGCCTCGCACTGTGTAGGGTTCACCTTCCCCTGAAATATAAGATGATTCGGGTAGCACACGGTCAATAGTAGCCACAAAATATGAACCTTAATGTTTCCAATAAATAAGATGAGGAAACCCATTACCGGCATTATACTGCTGCCAGGTTCATTTTCAGGAAGTATGAGTTCTCCTAGACCACAACGCGGACCACTGCATACAAGGGAGAATCAGAAGATTGAACTGAAAAGCAAACGTGTAGGATAAACTTCCTGATATCTCATTTACCTTCCTAAGAAACGTATGTCATTTGCTATCTTCATGAGAGAAGTAGCAACTGTATTTAGTGAACCACTTGATTCAACAAAAGCATCATGTGCAGCCTAGCAAAAAAAAAAAAGAAAGAAAAATATCTAGGCTGATTAATTCTTTAAAAAAGTTTTGCTGAGACACATCTGTAACCTAATGCAGAGATACACTTTAAATAAGAAAACTTGCTTGTGACACACAGCTATAGAAGCCAATCACCCAGAGAAATAAGGTTCCAGAGCAGCAAGGCAAACTTCAAAGAGAGATTTACCAGAGCCTCAAATTTGTTTTCAGCCGTTACAAATGGCAAATTAGTCTCCTCAGCTACTGCTTCAGCAATCTTTACATCAAACCTGGCACGATAAAGTTTATTTTATTAAAAAGAACAAAAGGAAACTTTTTTAATCTTACTATCACAACACAAAAGAGAAAAAGGGCAATTGATATTTGAAGAATTCAGAAGGTACGAGGAAATAAACAACAAAAAGAAAATCAACGCTTCACTTTTATTACCCTTTCTTGGTGTTCAAACCAGTTCCTACAGCAGTGCCCCCCTGTGCAAGCTGTATATATTTTCCAAATTCTTAGGACCAAAGAGAAAAGCTAGATGAAAAACCAGAATACAAGGCCATTGAACTGATCTGTTAACCTGATAGATACGAGGGAGGGTGCATAAGACTCTATCAATTCCATACTTCACCTACAACCACAGACCATTGTATGATTTATCAAAATCATTTTGGCGGCCCTCAGAATTAGATTAAAATACATTCACTGTAGCATAACAATCCATCTCAGTAAAGGTATTAAAAAGGCTTACTTGTGTTGTATAGCCACTAAACTCTTGTCCAAGTGTCAAAGGGGTAGCATCTTGTGTGTGCGTACGACCAATCTTAACAATGTCATTGAACTCAGCAGACTTAAACACATTCAAAATAACAGTAAGTCAACATTTCTTAACGCAAATCCAAGAATGAACAAAATGGGAAAAATAATATTACCAAAGAAAGCCAATACGTAATTAACATTTATTAACACAAAACCACACAACCTATAACATAAGATGGATAAAAAGAACCCAGTACAAACAATTGCAACATAAAAACATGCAGAAGGAAAAAAACTCAACCACAGTTTCGAACTTTTGGCCAATTTTAAATTGCAGTACAAAATATTTTAACTAAAACTACCAAATTTTTAAGCCCTAAAACTTGTGTTTTTCTTTCAGTCTGTGCCACATCATATTTGATGTGAAAATCACTATTTTTTTTTTTGTAAAAAAAAAATAAAGATAAAACTCCATACAACGAAAGATCTCAGTTAGGGAGAGAGCCACTCCTGAAGTTGGTAGATTTAATTGAAAAATCGACCAAAAGTTCATGATTTTTTCAGTATTTAACCCACACAATTTTGACAGAAACCAATACCTCAGGATCATATATGGGTGATTGATGTATTACATGAAAATAGAAACAATCATAAGGGGATAAAAGAAAATGAGGCCGAAATCATAAATATTACCAAAGGGAAAGGGGGAAAAGAAAGTAGAAAAACCTTTGCATGTAGTGTAGTGTGTAACTGTTTCAATTTTGGTAACAATCTTGAATTGATCTCCATTGCAGCAGCAATATGCATTACCTATCCGTAATTTGAGCCAAAAACCAAATAACCAGTTAAGCTTCTGTTAATTGTGAGAAAATAAAACAAAAGATGGTCTTCTCATCAATAAGCTTACAGTTGGAAATGTGTCGTTAGAAGATTGCGATCTGTTCACATGGTCATTTGGATGAACAAACTTTCCACCACGTTGGTGGCCGAGAATTTCAGCCGCTCTATTAGCAATAACCTGTCAGATAAAATGGACATCATCAATCTGAATAGATAAGCAACTTTACCTGCAACTCTCCATTGAACAGTAGTGCCTATTTATATACATTTGATTAAACTTTATATGAGCAGTAATCACAAGCAACTTATGAAAGATATGAACTGCTACAATTGAAAAGGTTAAGGCAATCACCTGACAATTAAGGATGAGTCAAAGAAACTCCAAGGAATTGTACCAATAATTGGCTCTTTGAAGGCCAAAAAAGTTCAATTAGGACCTCAGACCAAGATCTCTAGTTCTTTTCCCAAACAATGAGAGCATGTTTTTCCTCTTTGTCCCCATTTCCCACCAAATATAGGACAAAAAACAGAGCAAAAAAATATATTTTAAGAAAGAACAGTGCTCAAGTTAGCAAATCCTAGCCCACCACACTGGAAATTTATATTTTTTTCTTAATTTAAACAATCATCTTCCTATAAATCATCGAAAGCTAAGCTTTAGGATGAAATGAAAAATACAAGGAATTGAATAACATTCGGTACCGGTCAAGCAGAAAGCCAAAAAAAAATAAAAATTACTTGACTAGAAGAAGAAAGTTTTTGAGCCAGAAATTACCTCATTGGCATTCATGTTACTCTGAGTACCACTGCCAGTTTGCCAAACAACCAAAGGAAAATGATCATTTAATTTTCCCTCAGCCACTTCTTGTGCGGCTTGCATTATTGCATTCCCTATGGCAGGGTCAAGGCCGTATCCCATGTTTACCTGTGAAACAAAATATCCCTATCATTATTTTCTATCTTAGGGAGTTGGTAATGGCAGATTGAGAAAATGTAAGGATAACAGATTCTTCAACTATCAATAGAAGCTAACAAAACCATAATGTAGATACTATCGAGCCAGTACAAAACTATAATATAACTCTGCTAATCAAAAACATTTCACCTTTGCAGCACATTTCTTAAGAATCCCAAATGCACGTACGATTGGTTCAGGCATCCTTTCCCTCTCACCTCCAATTTCAAAGTTCTGCAACGATCTCTGAGTTTGGGCACCCCATAATCTGAACATAACACGAAAATAAGCTACAAGATTTTATGAAGACCATTACAAGCCCCTTCTCATAAACAGGAAAAGAACGGATCAGGCCACTATAAAAAATGTTATCAGATACATTACAACGCTAAAATCTGCGAACTATTTAAAGAACGGGATAAACAAATTTAATCATCACGCTATGGTAAAACATATTGAAAGTATATTATGGATCTACAAGGGCAGAATTCAGCTGAGAGTTGAAAAGCACTGCAGCTCGAGTTGGCTCGTCTACATTCATTACTCAAAATAACAAAAATGCTGATTATTCATTATCCTACAAACTAATTCAGCTCATGAAATATCCTTCACTAATATCAGACGTGCTCAAATAAACGTAGCAAAACAAATCAAGTAAAAATCACATTTATTAATATCAATCGATGATTGCAACTTCACTGTAAAATAGAAACGAAGATCCATTAGGGAAAAAAAAAAACTATTCAAAGCAAGAAAAAAAAAGTAAATATATAGGAAAGAGCTCACGCACTTGTCCGAGGGAACTTGAATGGGGCCAAAAGTGTCTCTCTCTTCTCTAAACGACGATGAAAACCATCTGAAGCTCGTTCTGAGATACGACGTCGTCGGGAATCGAGACGATGCCCGACGGCAAGCCATCAGTGTCGCCATCGCCGGAGTGAAATTTACGCCGCCGCGATCGGAAGGCGGTTTCGCTGAATCGCCGCCGGAAAATAAAAAACGAATATTCGCAACAGAAATCGACGAATCGTTGCTTGATTTACTTCTACAATAAAAAAAGAATAATTAAATAATGCGACTAACAAATTCTTCCGTATTGGTTGGCACGCTATTCTATGCGTATCTAAGGCCCATTTCCATTCGGGCCATTTAAGTTGAAAATTCGAGGCATTTGGGCCGTTGGTTGGGCTGAGTTAATTTTAATTTAATTCTTAACATTTTCACGTGTTAACATAAATTACCTAATATTTTAAGTTTCGTTGTACAAGTTTTCTAACTTTTTGAGAGTGAAGATGTTTGAAATCATTCGGTCAGAATATTTTTTTTTCTCGCGTAAATATTAGGTTATTTAAATTAAAAAAGTCAAAACATTGAAAATTAAATTGTAATTATTACAAAGGTTAATTAGAGTTGTCAAACGGGCCAACGTGATGGGGCGGGCGGCGTGCTCGGAAAGCCTGCCTTTTGGTGGGGTGGGCCTGAAAAAATAGGATCCCTCTGCGGATTGGCGGGCCGGCCCGCGGAATTTCTCATTTTTTTCTTTTCGGTAATTGAACTTTCAATTTAAATTTCAATAATGAGAATTAATGCAAGTATTCCACATTATATTCTGGTAAATTTTTTTCAGATTGAATGTATAAAAATTAAAATAATACATTGAAAATAACAAGTTGTGTTACTTTATATTTTATATAATCATGAATTTGGTGTATGCATGAGATTAAAAGCTTGCCAGGTTAGCCCGTTTCGCACTTTTTCTAATCAAATTAGAAATTTAATTTTGATGATACTCTTTTCCTCGTGGCCTTATCGGCCATTAGCGCAGTCAATTTTATATATGAATATAACTAACTATTACCAAAATATAAGAACACTTATAACCACTCAATTCACAATTGAAGGTTGCTTGTGCTGACTAATAAAATCTAGGGTGATTCTATAGCCCCTAATTTAATTCAAATATAAAAATTATTGTCTTTGATGGTTGTAGTGACGTTGGTTAAATGTTTTGTAGTTGAGGGGGGGGGGGGGAGTGCTTATCTATTTTGAAATTTAATAAAAAGATCGGTGTGTACATGCACACTTTATTATGTACTATGAATAAAAGTATCATTAAGGCAATGTTTTTGAATCCATGACGGATATTTAATCGATCAATTTATTAGGTTGCTAGTTCGATCGATTCAACCATTTTGAAAAAATTAAATGACCCGTTATATGATATTTATATATATATATATATATATAATACATATACACATTAAAATGTAACAAAAATTTGGCAAAGTAGCATAGTGATAAATATATTAAATAAGTTAAAAAATTACACCTAATTTATATAATTGAAAGTAAATAAAGTATTTATTGATACTTCTTTCATAAGTTAAGCTATTCAAACTATAAATTATTTATAAAAATAAACATAGATATCATGGAATACTAGATCATGAGAAATATATAATTAAATGTCAAATAATTAAATATTAATTTTAGTGATACTTCTATATATCATTAATGCTAAAGTCTATAGAAACAAAACAAAGAGAAATGGGATGGCCTTCGAATAAATAGAGTTGGGCGTAGATTTTATGTTAAACTTAGGTTATTTAAGTAATTCACCATGTTTAAAAAAAAATCAAATTATTTCATTTATTCTTACACTTATTGCTCCAAAAATATTATTTTTAATTTAAATTATTATATTTTTGATAGGTAAGGCTTGCAAGGATTAAGCCGTCATACTTTTCTTACACAACAGAACCTTTGCCATTTTACTAATGGATAAAAAAATCTAGAATGTTAGAGAAACTACAAGAAATTCTACCCTACCGACTACTAACACACTATTTAAAAATTAATAAAACTATATTTAATGATAGAATTTACCGTGAAACAAGTTATAATATTTAATAAGTCATAAAAAAATAAAATAAAAAATTATTTGCGGGTCTGGCAGGCTACTTGCCCCGCTGCGGACTTTAACCGCCAAAGTCCGCCCTGCCGCGGGCTTACCCGTCTGGCCCCGGAAGAATCATAAGTCACGGTCGTCTTCTGAGTTGGTCATCTTTTATAGAGATGAGTGGCTGGTGATCGTTGATGATCACTGTGTGATCATAAATGATAAAACTGTTGAGGGGCTTTCATTTAAGGAGAGCCATTGAGTAGCCTTTGTGCTTCTGACGAGCTTTTGTTTCAAGATCTTGGTTGCATTAACTTCAAGATCTTCTTGTTGGCTTTTCTGAAATTTAAATTTCAGTTACGGCTTCTGTCTTGATCTTCAGTTCTGGGCTTTGTCTGGCAGTTGGAATCAGTTCCTTATTTGTCAGTTTTGCATATCCTTGGTAGTTTGGAAAACTCCAGTTTAGATCATCTTCAGCTGGCAGATCTGGACTCTGGCTTGATGCTTTCGGAGCTCCAGTTTGATTTGCTTCAGCTGGTAGTTTTGAACCAGTGTTCTTTAGCTGGCATTTTGGACTGATGTCCCTTCAGCTGGAACTTCCTTGGATTGGTCTTTAGTTCGGTTGCTGGCGTTTCTTCAGTTGGACTTCGGCACTGATGCGTCTTCAGCTGGTATCCTTCGAACTTCATTTTTCAGCTGGAACTTCTTGAGCTGGTATCTTCTTCAGCTCGTACCTTGGATTGGTACATTCTTCAGCTGGTATTTTTCGAACTGGTATGTCCATCAGTTCGAACTGGTGTGGTCTTCAGCTGGTATTCATATTCAATTGGGATTGTCCTCTCTTCAGTTGGTGGTCTTCTTCAGCTGGAACTTTTTCTTCAGCCAGGAATAGTCTTGAACTGGCATATCCTTCAGTTCGAATTTGATCTTCTCTTTAGCTGGTATTTTCTTTTAGCCGGGAACTTTTTTCAGCTGTAACTTTTCTTCAGCTGGTGTTGGGCACTTCTGGACTGGTGCATTGAACTGGTATTTTTCTTCAGTTCATTATTGTAGACTGATGGCATTTGGTACTCCACCTGATGGTACCTGTAACTTTCAGTTTATCTTACTAACTAATCTAGTAAGCTACAATTTTTCTTTTTCACAACTCTTGTGGCTGGGTTTTTCTTTTTCTTTTTCTCTCTTTTTTCTTTTTTTTCTTTTCTTTTTCTCTTTTCTTTTCTCTTTTTTCTTTTCTTTTCTCACTTAGATTGATCATTTTTGTTAGGAAAAACTATCAAGGTTTTTCTGACAAGGGGTTTTGATGAGATGTCAAAATATGCCAAAATACACAAAGAGCTTTGAAGAATTGAAAAGAAATCAAGCAGAAAACTAAGGATGGTCATATAAAAAATCGAGCTATCAAAGCCAAAAGAAATGATCAATCCATGTGAGAAAAATAAAAGAAAAGAGAGAACAGAAAGAAGAAAAGAAAGAAACTAGCCAAGAGCTGAGTAAAGAAAAAAGAGAGAAAAGAATAGAGAGAAAAAGAAAATATCCAGCCACAAAGGGCTATGAAAAAAACTGTAGCTTGCTAGAACAATTAGCAAGGCAAACTGGAAGTTGCAGGTACTATGAAGGGAAGTGCCAAATGCCACCAGTTTACAGTGATGAACTGAAGAAAAATACCAGTTCAAGGCACCAGCTCAGAAGTGCCCAATCCCAGCTGAAGAGATGTTCCAACTGAAGAGAACTGAAGGACATGCCAGTTCTAGCCCAATCCCAGCTGAAGAGATGTTCCAGCTGAAGAGAACCGATGAACATGCCAGTTCGAGATCAATTCTAGCTGAAGAGAACTGATGAACATGCCAGTTCGAGATCAATCCCAGTTGAAGGAAAATACCAACTGAAGAGAAGAACTGATGAACATGCCAATTCGAGATCAATCCCAGCTGAAGGAAAATACCAGCTGAAAAGAAGAACTGAAGGACATGCCAGTTCGTGATCAATACCAGCTGAAGAAGTGTACCAGTCCAAGCTAAAGAACACCGGTTCAACCTGCTAGCTCCCAGAACTGCCAGTTGAAGCCAATCAAACTGGAGCTCAGAAGGCATCAAGCCCAAGCCCAGAACTGCCAGCTGAAGCCACTCAAACTGGAGCTCAGAAGGCATCAAGCCCAAGCCCAGAACTGCCAGCTGAAGATTATCTCAATTGAAGCTTTCCAAACTGCCAAGAGATGTGCAGAACTGACAACGAGGAACTGGAGATTCCAACTGCCAGACAATGCTCAGAACTGAAGATCAAGACAGAAGCCGTAACTGAAATTCAAATTTCAGATAAGCCAAAGAAGATCTTAAAGTTAATGCAACCGAGATCTTGGAACAAAAGCTCATCAAAAGAGCAAAGGCAACTCAACGACTCTCTTTAAATGAAAGCCTCTCAACGGCTTTATCATTTATGATCACACAGTGATCATCAACGATCATCACCCACTCATATATAAAAGGTGAGCTACCTAGAAGGTGACTATTGACTTTTGAAAATTTTGGAGAGAACTTTATAAGACTTTTCGCGAAGACGTTTGCCAAAGCACTAAAGCCTCATGCTCAAAACTCAGAAGAATCAAAAGTCTAACTGAAGAGAAGGAGCCAGATCGCTCATCAAGCTAGCTGTTGAAGAATTATAGCTAGAGCAACTCTCTCAATTTAAGTGCTTCAGAGATCAACTACCCAGTTCAGACACAGACATGCAAAGGAGCAAATCAGTTGATACCAGTTTCAAGACTGTATTCTTGAAGATCGAGCGAGATCTAAAATCATATAAAGATGGACAATAGCACCTTATCTCTCCAGTGAGCAGTTGGGGATCGCAAGTGTGAGCTGTTGACCTACCGGCTGAGGTGGCTGCATTCATTAGATCGCCATTTCCGGCACATCACTAGCTGAAAAGGAGGCCGTGACTCGTAAAATTGTCGTTCACCAGGTTCAGCAATTGTCTTCACTGTATAACTGTAATAAAGGAACTTTACACTTGCATAGTGAATTACCTTTCTGCGGAAGGAATAGAGGACGTAAAAGTTGAGCTTTGAACTTCTATAAATTGCTTTTGTGCTCTGCTTTACTTTTCAGTTTAGTTACATGTTTTAAACTTCACACCCCAAGCACACACAACACTCCGAGCTAGCAGATCATCTCAACTGATCTCCACAAAGCACGGATAACACTGCGAGTCAAAACGGGCCCTGAATATTCTGCATTTGTAGTTCAGTTTTGAAATCAATTTATTCATCCCCCCTCTAAACTGATTCTGACTCACCCTGGGACCAACAAGTGGTATCAAAGCGGTTGATTCTAAAGATCAGCCATTTCTACAAATCAACTGAATCAGATCTTGTTATCTGAGCTAATCTGTCAGCTATGAGAAACTATAAGCTACCTATTTTTTCAGTTGAGAACTACGATAACTGGAGCAGGAGAATGAAGACGCATCTCTACTAAATCCACGAGAATATATGGGAAGTTATTGAAGAAGGTCCAATCACAATTATGATGGACAATGAAGCCCACATTGCTGATGTCAATCAACCTGCAAGGATCCCGAAGCCAACTCATCTTCTCACGGGTGAAGAGAAGAAGTTGAAAAACCTAGAGTTCGTGGCCCAAACTGCATTGTTCCAAACTCTAGATGAAGATCACATGAAGGACACAAAGAGTTACAGAACTACCAAGGAGATATGGGACTTACTTGCAGATCTGTGCAAAGAGTCTGAAGCCATTAAAGGAAACAAGCTCCAATTGACAATGGACAAATATGAGTCCTTCAAGATGTACTCAGATGAAACCATCTCCAGCATTGAAACAAGATTTCTAGGCATCATCAGTGAGATGAACAATCTGGGAAGAACATATCCCAATAGTGAGATGAACTCCAAAATTTTGGACAACCTCACAGAAGAATCGGATATGAAGGTGATTGCTACTAAAAAGTCAAGAGACTTGAACAACATTACCCCAAGAGAACTCTTTGGTTCTCTTAAGGCTCACGAGTATAACCTAAACCGAAAAGAGAAGCTTTTTCAAAAGAAAAGCTATGATGACCAACACAGAGAATGCCATTTTGGATGACTCAAATTATCCATCAGGAATCGACTCTGACGGCTACAGCTCTGAAGATGAGGTATTGTTTTTCCTCATGGCTGACAATGAAGAAGAGGTTAGCACATGTGATTCCTTAACCTCTTTTTATCACATTCATGAAACTTCTATTTCTAGCAATGAAATAAATAAACAATTAAGAGTGCTAGAAGATCAGTTAGCTGCTATATCAAGTATGCATCTACAACTGAAGGAAGAAAATGATGACCTATGAGATGAGGTCAAAAGAGTAAGAAGTGATCATGACAGAACTGAATCTCTTGAAGCCCAATCAATTGAATGTAAGAAGTTGCAGCTCAAGGTTGATGAGCTAAGAGCTGAGAATGAGAGGCTCGAACAAGAGATCCAGGAGAGAGAGGAGATATCTTGTTAGAAAAAACTATCAAGGAACCCCTAGATAAGGTTTTGATGAGATGTCAACACTATTCCTGAAAAACTTACCAAGATCCAAGCTGTATATCTGAGCTGACCAATCCAGAGCCTCAAGAAGGAACTCAACTGAAGCCAGAGTCAACCCAATTGGAGCATGGTCAACCAGCTGGAAGGATACGCCAACCAGTCAGAACTCAATCCAACTAAGGGTTAAAAGAGTCGAACCAGTCAAAACAAACTGACAGCTAAGTCAGTTGAGCTGAGAGAAAAAAAATCAACAAGACTGAAGAAACTGATAATAGATTAGTTTAACTGAAGACTGGAAGTATCCAGCTGATGGCTAAACTTAACTTCAGCCAAATTGAAGTAGACAGACGAATCAATAAAAGGCCAGAACTGAAGTCAACTAGCTTGTCGGAGAAAATAAGCAAACATCTGACGAGGAAGCTCAAGAAAGAATAGTCGAACTGACAAACTATTCAACAACTTGTGATCAGTCGAACTGGAGGAAGAAGCTCAGAACTGACAAACTGGAGTGATAGCCGAACTAAGCAGACAAGCTCAGAACTGCCAAACTAGAGTGATAGCTGAACTAAGCAAACAAGCTCAGAACTGCCAACTGGAACTCAAACTTGCTAAACTGGAGCTCAGAACTGCCAGCCAGAGAGTCCTAGAGTTAATGCTCAAATGAAGATCTTGGAATAAATGCTCCAGTGGAGATCCTGGAATTAAATATCCAACAGAGATCGATTGGCAAAGCAACGGCTACTGGAATTAAATATCCAACAAAGATCGATTGGCAAAGCAACAACTACTTCAACCAAAAGCTCCAACGATCATAAAGACCATCTGCCATTGATGAACCAACAGAGCCACCGATCAATGGAACTTAACGGTCACAAAATCACTCCTCTATAAAAGACGAGTGAATCAAAGTGTTCAAAAGACTTTTCACGACTTTCATTCTTGAAACCTTCATTCAAGTTGTTTCAACTTACAATTGAGCTTTCTTTCTCCCTCCCACATAGCTCAAGTTCAGCATTTGCTAAAACTGCGAGAGTCTAACTGAGAAGAAGAATCCACAGAATCAAAGCATTCAGCTAGCTGTTGATAATCCAGCCAGAGCAACCTTCTCAGTTCCAGCAATACACCGATCAACTACCCAGCTCAATTGAAGGAGCACATCAGTTGATATCCCCTATTCAAGACTAACCTCTTGAAGATCGAAAGAGATCTAAAA
Source organism: Perilla frutescens (assembly GCA_026008535.1). NCBI lineage: Eukaryota > Viridiplantae > Streptophyta > Magnoliopsida > Lamiales > Lamiaceae > Perilla > Perilla frutescens. The sequence goes on along the minus strand of BRKX01000006.1, from coordinate 37,606,235 downwards.
CCTTGTAAAGACGTCAATAGCACCTACCTTCCTAGCGAGCAGTTAGGGACTGCAAGTGTGAGCCATTAACCCGCTGAGGTAGCGAGCAGTTACCAGGTTCAGCCAACTGTCCTTCATTGTATAATTTGTAAAAAAACTCAAGTTATATAGTGGAGTTGCCCTTCTGCGGAAGGAAGAGAGGACGTAGAAGTTCGAGACTTCGAACCTCTATAAATCATCTGTGTGCCGTACTGTGTTGCTTATACTCGCATATCCTTGAACTGTATACAAGCTCACACAATCTGCAGTCAAGTTGTCTAAAAAGTGATCAACTAATTTGTGCATAGATAAGTTGCTAAGCGAGTCAAGGGCCCTTATCATTCCACATTTGAAGTAAAGTTTTTATATCAGTTTATTCACCCCCCCTTCTAAACTGACATCATCTCGCCCGGGACCAACAAGTGGTATCAGAGCGGTTGATTCTAAGGATCAGCCGTTTCTGTAGATCAACTGAATCAGATCTACTTATCTGTGCTAACATTTCAAGCTATGGGAAACCATAAGCTATCTTTGTTTTCAGTTGAGAATTATGATAATTGGAGCAGGAGAATGAAGATGCATCTCTGCTCGATCCATGAGAAGATGTGGGAAGTTATTGAAGATGATCCAATCATTATCATGATGGACAATGAAGCCCACATAGTTGATATCAATTAACCAGCCAGGATCCCAAAGCCAACTAATCTTCTCACTAGCGAAGAGAAGAAGTTGAAGAATCTAGAGTTTGTTGCTCAGGCTGCACTATTTCAAACTCTAGATGAAGACAGAATGAAGGACACAAAGAATTGCACAACTGCCAAGGAGATATGGGACTTACTAGCAGATCTATGCCAAGAGTCCGAAGCCATCAAAGGAAACAAGCTCCAACTGGCAGTCGACAGATATGTGTCCTTCAAAATGCAGTCAGAAGAGTCCATCTCAAGCCTTGAAACCAGATTTCTAGGTATCATCAGTGAGAAGACCAACCTGGGAAGAAGCTATCCCAATTTTGAGATGAACTCCAAAATTTTAGATAATCTCACCGAAGAATGGGACATGAAAGTGATAGCTACAAAAGAATCAAGAAATCTGAACAGCATTACTCCCAGAGAACTGTTTGGCTCTCTCAAAGCTCATGAGTACAGCCTAAACCAGAAGAAGGAAGCATCAACATCATCAGCTCAAAATGCAGCCTTGTATGGTGAAAGGAACTAGTTTAGAGATACTCGAGGAAGGAACAACTTCCGGCCCAGAAGCTCACCAGCCAGAGAGAATCAAGGCGGATCTTCGTCCGAACGAAGAAGAGACACAACCGAAAAGAAGGAAAACCTAAATGAAGATATCAATGATCAAATTCAGTCAGTTACCAGGTTGTTAGAAAAGCTGAAGAAAGTCAGGGATAAACAATCAGTTCCACCTCAAACTGATGAAGTCCCAAAAGATGAGAGAACTCATAAACCAACTGAACGACCAGCTGAACCATTCAGGGGTGGCAATCAAAATCTAGGAGAATGCTTTCACTGCCACAAACAAGGACATTACAGATATGAATGTCCAGAACTCCCTGAAGACAAGAAGGGCAAAGTGAGGAGAAGCTTCTTCAAAAGGAAAGCAATGATTGCAAACTTAGAGAATGCCGTGCTAGACGATTCAGACTATCTATCTGGAATTGATTCTGACGGCTACAACTCAGATGATGAAGCGTTATTCTGCCTCATAGCTGATAATGATGAAGAGGTTAGTACAGCTGACTCTCAAACCTCTTTCTATCATATTAATGAAGCAACTATCTCTAGCAATGAACTTGACATGAAACTTATGATGCTAGAAGATCAATTAGCTTCAATATCCTGCTTGCATATTGAATTGAGAGATGAAAATAATGAACTGAGAAATAGAGTTAGAAAACTGAGCATTGATCATGAAAGAATGAATTATCTTGAATCTCAGTTTGTGGAATTTGAAAAGTTGAAATTGAAAACTGTTGATCTAGAAGCTGAGAATCAAAAACTTAAGCAAGAGATCTATGAGAGAGAAAAAGTAACTCTCAAGTTCAAAAAGGGATCTCAAATTCTAGATGAGATATTGAATCATCAGAGAACCGGAACTAGTAGCACAGGGCTGGGATACAGCAAGTTCACTGCCTTAGAGAAAGGAAAGGCAGTTGCTCAACCCAGTGATAAAGGAATCCTAAAAGGATTCACCAGATCAACTCATGATCAGCTAGCTGAGACATCCAAAGGCAAAGGAATATTGAGAAATCCTCAAACTCAGCCCAGACAATTCGGACAATTCTCCCAACCAAAAGCACCAGGTCAACTGAAGCCAAAATTCCAGTCAAGACCATCAGTTCATCCAAACCAATCCTTTCATTCAAGGTCTTTAGTTCAACAGAGACCATCAGCTCACAAAAGACCACCAGCTTAACACAGAATGCCCCCAAGGCAAATTGATAGATCAGTCCACTTCAGAAAGAAAAACCAGTTTAGATTTCAAGCCTATCCTACCAAGAAGTTCAATCAGAACACCTATAAGAGAGATCAAAGAAACTCGTTTGAACCCTACCATCACTATAACGAGTACTTGGATTCCAGAAATGAACCGAGAGTTGATACAAAAGGGTTCAATCCAGTAAACTGGAAACATATAAGGCATTGGCCTGATCAAAGAGCTCAAAGGTCTCAAGATAAAAGCACTTTAGTTGAATTATTTTATCCTACTAACTCTCAACACAGGTACCATTCAACTGATTCAACTCAAAATAGAAGAGTTGAAATAAAATCTAAACTGATCAAGCGATCCAAATAAGTTGGATCTCTGAATGATAAAAAGCCGAAAGTTTGGCAAGTTTGGATTCCAAAGAGCTTGATGTATCAACAAGGACCCGATATGAAACGGGTCCCTAAATGCTAATCCTTGTTTTTGTAGGATAAGAGCATCCTATATATGAAGAAAACCAAAGATATCTGGTATTTAGATAGCGGGTGATCCAAGCATATGACCGGAGACAGACAAGATCTCGACGGTTATGAAGAAGTCAAAGGTCTATTTGTCATATTTGGAGACAACTCCAAAAGCCAAACCATTGGAGAAGGGTTTGTGGTTAAGGGAAAAGTTGTAGTAAATGGAATCTCCCATGTGGATGGACTAAAACACAAATTACTCAGCATCAGCCAGCTGTGCGACAATGGCCACTCAGTTGACTTCAGCAAAAACTCCTGCAACATAAGAGACAAGTCAACTGGAGCAATTCTTCTTACTGACATAAGGAGAGGCAACATGTATATTGTTGACTGGTCAACCGGCCACTCAGAAGCTTGCTTCATTTCAAAAGGATCGACTGAAGCAAGCTGGCTATGGCATCGACGACTGAACCACCTCAACTTCAAAACCATCAACTACCTGGCCAAGAAAGAGCTAGATGAGGGGCTTCCCAAGGAGATACATAAGAAAATAGGCGTGTGTGGACCATGCCAAAAAGGAAAGCAAGTGAAGTCATCCTTCAAGAATAGGAGTCATCCACCAGGAATAACTGAATGCCTCCAACTGCTACATATGGATCTGTTTGGTCTAGTCAGACCACAGACCCCAAAAGGCAAAAGATTCACACTCGTAGTAGTTGATGATTTCTCAAGATATACGTGGGTGGAATTCTTGAGGAGCAAAGATGAAACTTACGCCAAGCTAACAGTGCTGATCAGAAGGCTGCAAATTGAAAAAGAGAGATCAGTTCAAAGGATTCGCTCCGACAATGGAACTGAATTTGTAAATCAGCAAATGATCAGTTTTCTCAGCCAACTTGGAATCACTCACGAACACTCAGCTGCAAGAACTCCACAACAAAACGGTGTAGCTGCACGGCAAAACCGTACAGCTACACTCAGCTCAAAGAAGCAGCTCGAGCAATGATAGTTGATGCCAACATAGCTGAAGGTTACTGGACTGAAGCAGTCAACACAACCTGCCACACTCAAAATCAAAGTGCCATCGTCACCACACATGACAAAACACCTTATGAACTGTATAAGGGTCGTAAGCCTTCTATCTCATACTTTAAAATATTTGGCTGTAAATGTTATATTCACAACAATGGCAAGACTCAACTGAAAGCTTTCAGTGCTAAAGTTGATAAGAGAATATTTCTTGGGTATAATTCGCCTCACGCACAAGCTTACAGAGTGTTCAATAAATGAACTCTTGTTGTGGAAATAACATGTCATGTGGTATTTGATGAATTTGCTAACGAGTACAGGAACAAAGAAACTGGCACTAGACCAGTTGAGAACAATCTGGTCAATAAGGACACAAATCGTGCTGAGACCATAAACCCCACAACTGAAACAGGGGAAAGAACTGATGAAAATGCCGAACCAAGTGATGAAAGGACGACTGATGACGTCACCACAGTAGAACCAGTTGACGACCCAGCTGAAGCTATCTTGCTCAAATGGCTCCGAAGCCATCTAACTGACAAGATAGTTGGTGATCTAAGAAGCCGAGTCCAAACCAGAAGTTCAACTGAGCATGCACTATTCACATGCTTCATATCTCAGATGGAATCAGCAAACGTCAAAGAAGCCTTAGAAGATTCAGACTGGATCATGGCCATGCAAGAAGAACTGAATCAATTCACAAGAAATGACGTATGGTTTCTTGTTAATAGACCAAAAACCTAGAAGATCATTGGCACAAAATGGGTTTTTCACAACAAGCTGGACGAACAAGGTGTGATCATAAGGAACAAGGCAAGACTGGTAGCCAAAGGATACTCACAAAGTGAAGGGATCGACTTTGATGAGACATTCGCATTAATTGCAAGATTGGAAGCCATCAGACCATTCCTAGCCTATGCAGCTCACTTCAACTTTACAGTCTGCCAAATGGATGTCAAGAGTGCGTTTCTTCAAGGAATGCTCAAGGAGGACGTGTATGTCGAGCAACCGCCAGGCTTCGAAATTGGTGATCAAGTCTTCAAGCTGAAGAAAGCCCTCTACGGACTGAAGCAAGCTCCTCGAGCGTGGTATGAAACTCTCACAACATTCTTCTTGAAGAATGGATTTCAAAAGGGAGTCATTGATCGAACTCTATTCTGGATAGAACGATCAACTGAGATCTTAATGGTTCAAATTTATGTGGATGACATAATTTTTGGATCAAAAAACAAAGATCTATGCACACGATTCGCTCAACTGATGCAAATCGAATTCGAGATGAGCATGATGGGAGAAATGAGATTCTTCTTAGGACTCCAAATGAAGCAGCTGAAAGATGGGATCTTTATCAGCCAAGCCAAGTACACTAGTGTCAAGAAGTTTGGAGCTAATAAAAGAAAAACTCTCAAGATTCCTATGAACACATCAGTTCAGATAACTCTTGATGAAGAAGGAGAATCAGTTAGTCAGACATAATACAGAGAAATCATTGGGTTGCTACTCTACCTAACGGCTAGCCGACCAGACATCTCCTATTCAGTCGGTCTATGCGCGTGGTTCTAAGCCAACCCGAAGAAAAGCCAAAGACTATGGTATCCCAGAGATGACAATTTGAGTTTAATTGGCTATTCAAACTCAGACTTTGGTGGATGCAAGATTGAAAGAAAAAGCACCAGTGGAACATGTCAGTTTCTTGGAAGCAAACTGATATCCTGGTTCAGCAAGAAGAAACACTCAGTTGCCACGTCAACAACTGAAGCAGAATATGTAGCTGCAGGAAGCTGCTGTGCTCAGATACTCTGGATGAAGCAATAGTTGAAGGACTACAAAGTCGAAATTGAAGAAGTACCTATATTCTGTGACAATATTAGTGCAATTGCAATATCTCAGAATCCAGTTCTGCATTCAAGAACTAAGCACATTGACATAAGACACCACTTCATCAGAGATCACATCGAGAAGAAGGACATATGCATCAAATACGTAAACACGGAGAAGCAGATAGCTGACATCTTCACCAAACGATTGCCTGGAGCAAGGTTTATAGAGCTATGCATACAACTGGGACTACTTGAACTAGCAGCATAGGATGAAGATAGTCAACTGGAAGAAAAAGGTCAGAAAACTATTCCAGCTGAAGAGAGGAACTGAACCAAAAGGCTTCAACTCATCAGAATTAGTAGTTCACAACTGAGAAAGTTGCTGAACTGATCAGTTGGACACATAAGCTATCAGTTTGAACTGAAGCGAGAAGTTGTGTAAAGAAAGTAAACTGAAGCTGATCACCCTACCCCATCAGCTCAACTGAATCACTAGTTCATTTGCTCAAACTAAGGCAATGAGCAAGGCAGAGTTAGCCAAATGGTCTCAACTGATGATCCAGTCAGTCAAGCAGAACGTACCAGCTGCAAAATGCTCAAACTGATGAAGAATTCAAAGGAACTGGAATCAACCCAATAGGAGACATTAGTTCAAAAATCAGCTGAAGGAAAGCAGCAGAACTGAAGGAGTAGCTAAACTGAGAAACAACTGAATTAAAATTCCAGCAGTCAAGGCCAGGAAGGAACTGATGAGAAAACATCTCAGTTGGAGTTGATCAACATGGAAATCATCAGCTACAGTCGAAGCCAACTGATGACGTAATCAGTTTCAAGCCAAGAGGAAGCCACAAGAGAGAAACAGATAAGTTCAAAAATTTTTAATAGTGGGAACGGTAAAAATACGTGTCACTCCAATATTACCGTTGGACTCACTCTCTCTCCTCATTAATCCCCAACGGATAGAATCGAAAGCCAATCGACGGGTTGATTGAATAAATCTGACTGTTGAAATCTGGGCATACGAAATGTCACAACTATTGGATGAGCTTCACCTCTCTATACAAATAAGTTGGCTGAATCTTCGAGATAAGCTTCACACTTTTTACTGCCGACTTACCTCTCTCTCTTCTCTGGTCGAAAGCAAAATCCTTCAGCCTTCGAGATCAATTCCTCAGTCTTCCAGATCAATCCTTTTTATCAAAATCCTCTCATCAAAGTATCATGGCTCAAAACTCCACCGGTCGCACTCGCAAGAGGTTCAATTTCCGCCAATCTGGAGAAGACTCCACAGTATTTTCTGAAAAACTTGACAGAGATAAGTTCTTCAACCCAGCCGGATTCATTCAAGCCCGTAATGCTTCCCCTCTAAGTGGAATAATTATCGAAAAGCTCTCTCAGGCAAAGCTGAAGACATTCCTAGAAGAATTTCCAGAACGCATATATCTAGAACCAGTTGCAGAATTCTTCCTGAATTCAAATGGTTCCTCAGATCCCAAAGAAATCAGATCTGAAGTAGGAGGACAGCAGATCATCGTCACAGTTGAATCTCTAAGCAACATGTTTAATCTACCCATCAAAGGACTCAAGTTGGAAGAAGTTCAACTAAGCTTTCAGAAGCCTATGAGTTCTGGAAGAAGGAAGGCGAGACCCAACCATATAAAAGCAACCATCTCATCTCAAGATTTCAAGATGAGTATCAAGTACTAGCTGCCATAGCCTCAAAAATAATGGTAGGGACAACTGACAGCCAATCCGAAATGTCAGAATCCAAATACAAGATCTGCGCCGCCATCTACAATCGGCTGGAGATCAATTGGGCACAATACTTCTTCGATCAACTAAAGAGATATGTTGATATCATTGAAAATCGCCGGGATGATAAAAAGTTCCCTCAAAGGATTGGGTACATTAGTCGAGTTAGCATAATTCTGGAGAAACAGTTCCCTTGGATGACTGAAGAAACAGAATTCAAGAGCATAGTCAGCAATGACTTCATCTCAAAACCGCTTAAAATCGTGGAAATTGATCCTGAGCAAGTTGACCAGCCAAAGAAGAAGAAGCCTGCAGCTGAAGGCAAGGGAAAGAAGCAGGTCACTGGCACATCCCAAAATGTTTCTGATGATAACATTTCTCTAGCTCAGATATATAGGTCTCCAGTCGGTTCCTTAACACTGAGATAGCAAGCTGAGTCAAGCTCTATCGCAGCTGGAACTGGCACATCAGCTCAACTGAGATCGTCTACCAGGAAACAAAGCTCAGTTGTAACTAAAGCTGACACTGCTAGACAATCAGCTAGACGAGCAGCTACCAGATCAGCTTCAAAGAAGAAGCAAACTGGTCAAACAAAGAAGAGATGAGTCTCACCTCCTCAACCCAAGAAGAGAAAGAAACCAAGCCCCATGCCAGATCCAACGATTCCGCCAAATCTAACCATTGAAGATATGGCTCCTTGTGAAAACTTAGAAGACATCATCCCTGCAAGAGAAATTCCTCACGACGGAGCTGGGGCTGATTATTTTCAAATGACATGCCCCCAATGGCTCAAGTTGAAGGGAACATAAGAGCCTATTCAAAAGGAGAAGCCGTGAAGAAATGGGCTGATGAGACAACATAGAAATATATGGCTCAACACTATGCCCAGGAACTAACTGGCCATGAAGAACTCTTCCACACCTTGACTAGGTACATCTACTGGTTTTTGTGGAGACACGTGTATCTCTCAGAACCCTTCTTCCCATTGCTCGCTTTCCATGGGATAAGCTTCTGGAAGCGAGAAGAAGAATGGAGTCTGTGGTGGACAGACAGTGAGAATGCTGGAATCACTCAGGGCAAACATCTAATGAGGCAACTACAACTTAGAAAAGAATGTTCAAATCCATCAGAAGGCTCAATAAAAGATGTTTTTGATGAACTGTGCAAACTTCAAGGATTAAAACTGCCCGCCATCACCACAGAGAGAGAACGTGAAAGATGGAAGCACTCTCATGTTCAACACAAATGGCTATTTAATGAATTGAAGAAGAAATCACAAAGCCATCAGTTTGGACATCCATCAACTACAGGAAGAAATCAAGCATCCACCCCAGTGGATGATCTCATTGATGAAGTAGCAAGAGAACTCCACTCTGAGAGATCTTCTTACTTAGCTGAAGTTGAGATCAATCTTGTTCCTGAGCAGTCAGAAGAGCCAGCTGAAAAGGCTCAACAGTTTGAGGAGTCAGCTAAACCCCAAATCGCTTTTCCCCAAGAGCCAACTGTTGATGAAGGAGCTCTCTCAACTATTCCTCCCACTGCTCTAGTAACAGAGCTAGCTGAATCTGATGAGCCAGCTGATCACATAGCTCAAAAGGATTCTCAACCTACCTACCAAGGTACACTAGCTATAACTGTGTACTTTGATCCAGTTCAAAGGGCTCCTCAAACTGCAGCCCAAGCTGTTGCACCGGAGACTCTACCAGAGGCAAGCTATGATGAATCAACCAGTATGGAGAAGGCTGAACAATCCCACACAGTTCCATGTGAGGATCTGATAGGAACTGAAGATGGAGAAGAGGTTGACTCGAGAGCAGTTTAGCTCGATACTCAACCAAGCAGCTCATCAGTCCAGCTCCCTGCCTACTATGTAGACTTGATCCACAGCCTGCAGCAACAGGTAAAACTAAACACAGAGCACATTCAGAAGTTGCAAGCTCACCCCAGACTTCAGTCAGCCGGAACTGAGTCCTCAAGCAATAATGAGAATGATAAAGGTGACTCCATAGGACCGCTTGCTAAGAGGAGGAAAACTGATCACAAGAAGGACTAGTGGCTGATCAAGTTCAACTTATTAGAAAGCCCTAAGTTTACTTCTTGTAACTCAGTTTGTTAAAATTCTTTTTGATTTATAAAAAGATTATCTTTTTACTTTCAAATAAATGTCGACTTAGCATTTATTTTGAATATTTTGACCGTTGCAAAATGATGACTCGTCTCAAGGTCATTAAATGCCAACGATCAAAATAAAAGAGGCCAGGGCCAGTACCATTCCAACCATCAGATTTATGAGCCTGCCCAATCACTCATAAAAAACCTTCTCTTATAAGCCTCTCAAAAATACCCCTCCTACGCTCTCAAAAACTTTATATCTCTCTCAAAGCTCTTAAAATCCCCCAAGATCTTTAAATTCCTTCAAAGAGCAACTACTGAGAGACAAATTCCTAGAAAGGAAGAAATTTCAGTTGATTCTAAACGAATCAAACAACCCAACCCTTTTGTCAAATCTTCACAAGACAGGAATTCTTCACTACCTGGAAACACCACCAAAGTTCTTCAAACAAAATTTGGTGAGTGAGTTTTTGCTTCAAGCAAAACTGTCTGCAGATGGAAAGATAGTGCCATCAGTGATTCAAGGACGGCTACTTCAAATCACTGAAAGAACATTTGCAGAAGTCTTCCAACTTCCACGGAAAGGATCATCCGTTCAAGAACTAAAGGAACCTGCAGAATCATACTGGAGAGAATGGAAAGCTTCCAACTACAACTAGCAATTCAGTTTTACGACAGCTAAAATTGATCTGAAGCCCGAGTATGGCGTTTTACTCGACATAATGAACAAGATGATGTTCGGGGCAATTGAAAGCTTGAGTCAACTCACCCAAGAGAGATACAAGGTTATGATTCACCTTGTTGAAGGACGACAAATAAACTAGGCAGAATTTGTCTTCCAACAATTCAAGCATCAACTTGTCAAGGCCTCTGACTCGAAGAAATCTGGCAAATTTGAGTCCAAGGTAGGACTTGTTCTAAGGATGAGCAAAATGATTGAAGACCTGCTGAATCTTCCAAGTGACGAAGCACTACCAGTCCTCATCTCTGACTGGATTACCAAGAAGGGAAATGCCCATCTTCAGTCACTCAGAAAGAAACGAAGAGCCAACGCAAAGATGAGCAACATCACTTCGAGCAATTCAACTGCCAACGCTGTTTATTCTCCGAAATCAAAGAACGGATCACCAGTTGATTTCCAGGTTTGCTTTGATCCAGATGAGCTTATTCCATTTATCGGAATCCCTCATTCAAACTATGAAGCGGACTACTTCAGAAGCACATGCTCTCCTCTCCAGCTGACTGAAGAAAATATTCGCACCTTCTATAGTGGTGAATATGCAGTCAAAAGTGCACAAAAGGAAGTGACTAATCTTCTTCTCACGCACTTCGCTTTTATTGCACAACGTGACCAAGAGTTGTTCAAACAACTCCACTGGTATTTCTATTGGTATAACTGGAGACATTCTATGTCCATCCAGTCTCATTTTCTACTAACTGCTTTTCATGGCATGAGCTACTGGCAACGTGAAGAAACTTGGAGTATTAAATGGATAGGATCGGCAAATCCATTCCCTCCAACCATTGTGCAAGTTCAGCACATCATGAATCACAGGCTCGCCAACAAAATTCCAGCAGCTGCCTTGTTAGCTGAATTCAAAACCAGCATCATGCTCAAGGAGCTATGGTTGCAAATCAATCAGTCGATTGCCCAACTGGCTCCCTCTGCCGAAAACTGAACTTTGATGATTTATCAAGTCAGTCAACTGAGCCATCACGATGAACTCCAACTGCCACAGAGCGGATAGAACCACATCTATCACATACTTAAGTCGTGGCTCCTCAGAAGAATCAAAAGCATGATGATGAAAGAGATAGTGATGATGAGGATACTGCGACATCACCAAGTCTCCTATCCAAGAGCTATGTCACTCCTCTACTCAAATCCAGCTCAAAAGGCGTGCAACTGATTCTAAACATTGATCAGTTCAGACAGTCATAGAAGGGAATTTCACAATCCCTTAATCAAAGGATGAAAAACTCATCAGTTGCCATTCAACAACTTCACCAAGCTAGGAGGACAACAAGGCCCGAACTGCCAAAGAACAAAACTGGATCTGCATCGACGACAAAGTGATCAAACTGCTCGAAAGGAAGCAGTGCAGCTAGTCCAGTTCGGCCCTTCAAGAAGAAGAAACTGACTCAAAGAAGGCCAAGCAACTGACCAAACGAACTGATCAATTCAGTTCAATTAGAGCCTCAAAGTTAGCTCATCAGCGGCGACTGGAAATGTGATGTTACTGATCATCCAACCGCTGAATCATCAAGCCAATCAGTTTGACTGTATCCCAACTGACTCAGGATAAGTTTTTCTTAATCCTCAAGCTTATCTTAACTTAATTGTTTCCGTTGTAATTATAAAATTCCTTATATTACATCCAACGGTTACAATTTGAAAATGGGGTCCTCTCTCACAAGTTGCCATTAATATCTATGCGTTGATATTAAATCGACTCCACAAAGGTGAAAAGGAGGGAATGATTATCTCTGAGATATAAATAGCAAAATTTGCAGAAAATATTTTGCTATTTATGGCAACCACCCCATTTTAAAATTTGCTCTCTCTCAGCCACATGATCATAAAGTTGCTTCACAATCAGACGGCTGGGATGCATGCATCATTTATTCAGCTAATCATCCATCAAATCAGATAGCTGATCAGCTAAGATAGCAATCGAGTGTCCTCAATCAATGCATGCAGAGCTGAATATATATATGCAAGGAGATGAAGGCTCAGATCATCTGCTAAATCTCTCTCTCTCTTGTATTGATATCGCCTAACTAAAGCACTTGCACATCTAACGCAACCATTTCTTTACAGAAATGAAACCCTCATTTCAGATGGTGAATGTCAAGTCGCTCGTAAGCAAGCTGAAGAAAGACAAGACTCTTAACCTAGAGCTTCTTCACGCATGCCTAGGTCCAGAGAAATTCTAAAGGATCTTTCGACCATTGGAGGAAATTGGGTTGTTGCCATTCTTCACGATCATGCTAGTCAAGAATCTACCCACCCATGTTGCGGAGTTCTACCACAATGCAACCATCTCTGACAACAACATCATCTTCACCATTCAGAACCAAGTCATAACGGTGATGAAAGACACTATGATGTCTAGACTCCTCCTCCCCGGTGAAGGCCAAGACGTGCTGGATCTAGAACTTTCGAGCAAATATGCACTGTGGAGTCTATGGAAACATCCACACGTGCATCACCACGACTGCTCACACAAGTTGAAGGAAAGTCTGCCTAGTGAGACCATCCAACTCCTGGATATCGCAGGTCACATCCTGCATGGAAACTTTGAGACGGTCCAGTTCTCCGAACTCAAAGCTCATCTAACGGCCGCTCTATTCCTCGAATGCAAAGCGGACTGGGCTTCCTTCATTCTTGCTCAACTGCGAACAAATGTAGACCGAGCAGAATATGATCCGACAACTGGCAAATTCCAAGAGAATATTGGGTTTATAGGTCGCATAAGCCACATCATTCTGAGTCAATTTGACGAGGCGATTCCAACCAGAGAGCCAATCGAACGAAGGGATATGCTCCCAACCATCTACTGCCATCCAATCTCGAAGAAATCACAACAACCAGGAACTGCCGACTCAAGTCGTGGGAAGAGACCGTTGGTAGCAACTGCCAGCTCCTCAGACGAAAGGCAGTTGTTGATTGAGAATGAGCCTCTCTCTAGACTGAGCGATCAATCTACAATACCCGCCAGCTCACAACCTCTCACCTCAGTCTATCGCAACTTATTTGAGGATGAGTTTGAACAAGTTCTAGACCATCAGCTACGAAGCTGTTTCGGTCTAATTGAGAGCAACAACCCCTCATTATTTGAGCACTTGAGAAGATACCTCCAGTATCATCTCTGGAGATTTCAAATCGATGAGGCCACCATGTTCCACCTCATCTGCACTCGTGGATCATTCTTCTGGATCAACGAAGGCCACTGGAGTAGAAATTGGATGAACCATCCACTCTGCTCGCCACCAAAGCTCTCAAAAATAATGGATTCAATGATCAAACGAATCCAGTACAGCATACCAGCCGATGCTCCTCTTTCAGATAATGAGCCAGCCAACTCCTCCTGCACCCCATTTCTTGAAGACCTACCAATCGTATCAAACAATGAGATCTTCATCAACTTGGCATCCATGGACTTCAGAGAGCAAGATCTCTCTCTCACCACCGATCGTGGTCAGTTCATGAAGACTGAAGAAGATTATGCATGGTTCTCCTCGCCCATGCCATTCCTTCAGTTCCCTCAGTCTGTGATGATAACTTGGCAACTGCATTCATCTTCTTGCCAAATCTATCAATGCTATCATACGATCTACACCAGTTTACCCTTTTGGATGATGCCAAAAAAGGGGAAGATGGAAGATATAATGATGAAAATTTAACTCTTTGGGAGCAGATCCAAAGAGAAGTACAGCTTGAGGGTGAAGCTCAGCTTCAGGGGGAAGCTTGGAGAACACACGGAGTTCAAGAAAAAGGAGAATCAAGCATACCAAGAAGAAGCAGCTGAGGAAGTGAAGTAGTAGTTCTATCTACTATCAAGAGCTGGTATGATAGCTATGATATTAAAAGCTATATGCTTTGATCTATAAGCTAAAAGCTATATGCTCGGATCTATAAGCTAAAAGCTATATGCTCTGATCTATACGCTCTGATCTATATGCTCGCACTGATCTATATGCTTTGAATTAATCCCTCAAGATCATGCTCTGAGAACTATATATGATACATGCTCTAATACTTCAATATCATGCTTCAATATCATATCAAGTCGTGCTCATGCTTATGCACATTTCCTGATACCTTGATAATCATGCTCTGATAGTTCAAAATGAAAGTATGTTTAAAATGAAAGTATGCTCTGATACTTGAATTCCTGCTCTAACTTGCTCTGATATCAAGCGTTGCCTATAAGCGAACTACAGCACGTCTCTTAGATGAACATTTGCAATTTTTCTATCATCATTGACAAGGTTTTGACATAATCAAAAAGGGGGAAATTATTAGGAAAAACTATCAAGGAACCCCTAGACAAGGTTTTGATGAGATGTCAAAACTATTCCTGAAAAACTGACCAAGATCTAAGCTGTAGATCTGAGCTGACCAATCCAGAGCCTCAAGAAGGAACTCAACTGAAGCCAGAGTCAACCCAACTGGAGCATGGTCAACCAGCTGGAAGGATACGCCAACCAGTCAGAACTCAGTCCAACTGAGGGTTAAAAGAGTCGAACCAGTCAAAACAAACTGACAGCTAAGTCAGCTGAGCTGAGAGAAAAAAATCAACAAGACTGAAGAAACTGATAAGAGATCAGTTTAACTGAAGACTGGAAGTATCCAGCTGATGGCCAAACTTAACTTCAGCCAAACTGAAGTAGACAGACGAATCAATCAAAGGCCAGAACTGAAGTCAGCCAGCTTGTAGGAGAAAATAAGCAAACAAACTCAGAACTGCCAAACTGGAGTGATAGCCGAACTAAGCAGACAAGCTGAGAACTGCCAACTGGAACTCAAACTTCCTAAACTGGAGCTCAGAACTGCCAGTCAGAGAGTGCTGGAGTTAATGCTCAAATGAAGATCTTGGAATAAATACTCCAGTGGAGATCCTGGAATTAAATATCCAACAGAGATCGATTGGCAAAGCAACGTCTACTGGAATTAAATATCCAACAGAGATCGATTGACAAAGCAATGGCTACTTCAACCAAAAGCTCCAACGATCATAAAGAGCATCTGCCATTGATGATCCAACAAAGCCACCGATCAATGGAACTCAACGGTTACAAAATGACTCCTCTATAAAAGACGAGTGAATCAAAGTGTTCAAAAGACTTTTCACGACTTTCATTCTTGAAACCTTCATTCAAGTTGTTTCAAATTACAATTGAGCTTTCTTTCTCCCTCCCACATAGCTCAAGTTTAGCATTTGCTAAAACTACGAGAGTCCAACTGAGAAGAAGAATCCACAGAATCAAAGTATTCAGCTAGCTGTTGATAATCCAGCCAGAGCAACCTTCTTAGTTCCAACAATACACCGATCAACTACCCAGCTCAATTGAAGGAGCACATCAGTTGATATCCCCTGTTCAAGACTAATCTCTTGAAGATCGAAAGAGATCTAAAACCTTGTAAAGACGTCAATAGCACCTACCTTCCTAGCGAGCAGTTAGGGACTGCAAGTGTGAGCCGTCTACCCACTGAGGTAGCGAGCAGTTACCAAGTTCAGCTAACTATCCTTCATTGTATAGTTTGTAAAGAGACTCAAGTTATATAGTAGAGTTGCCCTTCTATGGAAAGAAGAGAGGACGTAGAAGTTTGAGACTTCGAACCTCTATAAATCATCTTTGTGTTGTACTGTGTTGCTTATACTCACATATCCTTGAACTGTACACAAGCTCACACAATCTGCACTTAAGTTGTCTAAAAAGTGCTCAACTAATTTGTGCATAGATAAGTTGCTAAGCGAGTCAAGGGCCCTTATCATTCCGTATTTGAAGTAAAGTTTTTATATCAGTTTATTCACCCCCCTCTAAACTGACATCGACTCGCCCGTGACCAACATATCTCTCAAATTCAGAAAGGGATCTCAAACTCTTGATGAGATTCTAAGCCATCAAAGAGTTGAAACTGGTAGTCCAGGGTTAGGATACAATAGATACACTTCCGCTAAGAAAGGAAAGACAGTTATTCAAACCAGTCAAGAAGGAACCCTTCCTAGTTTTCTCAGACATGCACTAACCCAACCAGTTGAAGAAACCGAAGGTAAGGGAACTGAGAACATCCTTATAGATCCGCCTAAGTGGTCCAGCCAATCCTCCTAACTGAAAGGCTCAGTTCAGCCATCAGTTCAGCAGAGGAATCCATCTCAAAGAAGGCCACGAGTTCAAAGTAGGCAGTCCGCCTATCAGCAGAGGCCAGTAGCTCAGCAAAGGCATCTAGCCTATCGATAGAGGTTTTCAGTTCAGCCTAGACCTCCAGCTCATCAGAGACAGTCAGTTCAAGAAAGGTCACCAGGTTTTCAATGACCCAAAGCTCAAAACAGGCCTATGGTGAACAGAACTGATCGGCTAACTGGAGTAAGGAGAAATACTCAGTTTGGACCGCAGTCTCATTGAGATAGTGTGATACCCCATCCCTTTTTCTAAATTATGAACTATAATTTTGGAAAATGAATTTGAATTAATATTGTTTGAATATTGATCATGTGAGTATGTTTGTATTATGCCGTTGATTTAATGCAGGTTGTTCTACTCGAGCCGATATGTCATAGCACACAGAGATGTTATACTGAGTGTATAATATAATTTGAATTTTTAATACTAAAGTGTCGAGTTATATGATAATGAATGAATGTTATTGCATTGAATTTTGTTTGCCAAAATCTTGAACACCCTAACGCTGAGTTGATCGGGGGTCTCGCTGCTTTTTCGGTAAATATTAAAAGTGTTTTGGTAAATATTAAAAGTGTTTTGAAAATGTCCGGGAGTCAGTTTTAGGTTGAGAGTTGAATTGGGCATGTCGCGCGCCCGTGGGGTGGGTGAGAGGCGCGCGCCGACGCAGGACTGCGCACTCGCGGAGAGCGTTTGCCGAGAGCATGGTTGCGCGGTCGCAGGGGCTGCGCGGTCGCGCGGGACCGGGGATTTTTCTACCTATAAATACCACACTTATCCATTTCTCCTCATTTCTTCTATTCCATTTGGACGGTTTTTCTCTCAACTCCCTCAAGAAACTCTTCATCTTTTGGAGTGTATTCCACCACCATCATCCATCAACTAAGGTAACCTCTATACCTCTTCTTCTTAGGGATTAAACACTCATTTCTTGTTGAATCAAAAATTAGGGTTTTCACTTTTATTGATCCTCTTGCCTTGATATCTTGAACATATGGTTTATTTACCTCCTTGAAGCTATATATGAAGTTATATTGAATTTCTATGGTTCATTGTTGCTAAAGATTGGATTTTTGCCCTAATTTCCCTTGATATGTTGATTGTTGGTTGGAGGTGTTATGAGGGTTGTATGGGGTTGATTTTCTGTATGTTAGAGCCCTAGGATGAAGGTGTTTGTATTTGAAATGCTGGGTTTAAAGGATTTAAATTGAGTCATGATCATGTGGTTTGAATGTGTGCACGTAATGTGTTCGATTAAATGTCTCAAAGAGTTTTAATGTGTATTTTGA
The DNA here is from genome assembly GCA_026008535.1 of Perilla frutescens. Taxonomy (NCBI): domain Eukaryota; kingdom Viridiplantae; phylum Streptophyta; class Magnoliopsida; order Lamiales; family Lamiaceae; genus Perilla; species Perilla frutescens. The sequence goes on along the minus strand of BRKX01000006.1, from coordinate 37,588,403 downwards.
GTCCAAAATCATAGTATGAGCTTGTATATCCATGATTGTGTATGTGGATATGTTTGAAGACCTTAAAACAAAGTATAGCATGAGTTTGGTCTAAATTATGATTTAATTGTATAACTCGACATCTAAAATAAAAAAGGGATTTAAAGGTGCTAGGCGACGTATTGGGGCTCGAGGTGGACAACTTGTGCACGGGAAAGGAATATTTCAAGGTTGAGAAATTATGAAAGCGTCTCATAAGGTGGGGTAACTCTAAACTGTGAACACGTGTAAGGTTATAGTTATTGTTGTGCTTTGATTGTATACGTATGAACAGAGATCCTTCGGGATCGACAAAAGAGATTCTTCGGGATCGATAATAGACTCGTTAATGTCCTCCCTGGGGATAGTATGTCTGTGGGCATCCCTGCAGGGATAAAGATGTTCATTAACGGGGGCATCATGATGTTTGGACCCTACGGGGTTGAGACTAGCCTCCACAAGGAAAAGAAGTATGCATATGTTATATTTTCACTTGGGTAATTAGCTATAACTGTTTACAGTGTTCCCCACTGAGTATGTTGTTAAATACTCACCCCATTCATTCAATGAATTTCAGGTTGAGGAATCGAGGCCTGGGTAGGAGCGTTGTGAACACAAGAGAACCCCACAAGCTTGTGTTTATCTTCTACATGCTCTTCTTTTGAAAATACTCATATTAGGACTATTATTTTGATCATTCTTTTGCTTTAATGATCAATGATTATTGGGGATGGGAATAGCCCGATCTTTTATAGGCCATGATGTATATAACTTGATATTGTGCAAAATAATTTAAAGGCAGGTCGTTCGACCTTGGAGCCTTGTATGTGTGAAGTATGTGGTTGAACCCTATATTATGTTTGTTAATTTAGGGTGCTAGACGGGCGGGTTGTGTAAACCTATGAGCCCGACAGATTAGACGATTGCATGGTTGATATGGATGGGCTTATGCAATGTTTCCGTTTGATAATATGTTGTGTGACATGTAGATCCGATATATTGTATGTTATAATTGTGAAAAATTTACATGGAGAATTATGATATTGTGCTTTATCATGCTAATTGACCTTAGCTTCCGCTCGATTAAATATAAGAACTAAAATTATATGTAAGTAAATTGTATGTTATGTGACGTGGCCAAACGGAGTAGTTTGGGGCGTTACAGATAGGGCATCAGTTCAGGAGAGAACTGCTCAGCCAGCCTATCCTCGAAGACATCCAGCAAGTCAACCTGGAAGAGAAGTTGACTCAAGAAGAAATGTGCACACAAAGCTATATCAAGCATTTCAACATATTCAGATCCCTCTGGAGAAGTTCACTCTATCGGATATCACAACTCAGTATAGTGAGTACTTGGATTCAAGGGATGAATCAAGAATTAACTCTCACTATAACTGGTTTGTCAACTGGACATACCACAAGAGCGACAGAGCTTATGATGTTAAAAAGAATTGGCCACAGAGAAGCAGATAGCTGACATCTTCATAAAGCCTTTTCTAGAGGAAAGATTCGTAGAGCTATGTATCCAATTAGGGGGTTATTGGAACTAGCTACAGAAGATGAAGATGATCAAAATGGGAGAATGTATAGAGCAACCCCAGCCGATGAGAAAAAGAGAACAGAAGCTGAAACTGAACCAAAAGGTACATCAGTTCAGTCAACAAAAGGAGTCAAAACTACTCAAATCATCAGTTCAGATAAAAAGCAAGCTGAAAATTTTGCAAACTGATGAGAGGCATGGAAGCTTAGAAATCAAAAGGCCAGAACTGATCAGATGCTCAATCAGTTCACAATGGAGAAAGCAGCTAGTGATCAGCTGAAGCAAGCAGCTGAACTAAAAGGAGAGCTGAAAGCCAACTTAGCAAAAAGAAGAGCTAAACTGAAAATTTCTTAGTTGAAGTCAATCATGCCAACTGAAGATTGCTAGATGTAGCCAAATCATTTAATAACGTCAGCAGTTCGAAGCCACGCAAAAGCACCAAAGAGAGAGTTTCAAATAGATAAGTTTGAATTCACCTTGCTTAAGTGGAACGATAAAATGACATGTCTCACAATTGTTACCGTTGGACCCATTTCATCTCTCTTCATTTATTCTCAACGGATAGATTTGTATATCAATCGACTGATTTATTCTACCATTGAAACCGGAGCATCAATTTATCTCAATTGCCGATTCACAATAGATAGCTGAATCGCCAAAAGTTACCCTGCTGAACCAAGAGTTGAAATTTACCCTATTCCTCACAAATCTCAGAAAAACCAAAATACCAAAAACTTTCTACCGTGAGAAAATCCAATCAGCAACCAAGCTCCCAAAATTCCCTCAAGATCTCCATGGCCAAGAAAAGTATCCAAACTGTTCGATGAAAGTTCAACTTTAGAGAAATTGGAGAATCTTCTCAAAAATTCTAAGTGTCTCTTCAGAGAAAAGTTCCTTCATGAAGTTGTATTCAGAACAAAGTGTTCAAACTCTCCTCTATGCAACTTCATCATCTCTAAAATCAACCAAGTTGTACTGTAAGAGTTCATCTGCAGCACTCCTAGCAAAATCTATCTAGAACGTATCTGTGAATTCTATCTGAATTCAAAAGCTCACAGAGATAGAATCACAATAGAGGTGAGATGAATACAGTTGGAGATCACCCCATAATCACTGGGAAGAATATTCCATCTCACAACTGAAGGAATAAGGCTAGAGGAAGTGGAAGTCAATCCGCTGGATATCTACGACAGCTGGAAGGATGCTGAATGTCAGGAAGCCTTCCAGAAAACCACTTCCATTATGTGCTTCCAAGAAGAATACATGATTCTAGCATCAGTGGTGACCAGAATGATTGTCGGAATTACTGGAAGTCACTTAGAAATGACAGCTACAAATTACAATGTGTGCTGGGTGATATTTCAAGGGATTGAGGTGAACTGGGCTCAGTACTTCTATCATCAAATCAAGAAGTATGTAGATGCTATTGAGAAAAACTGAAGCGACAAGGAGTTCAGGCAGAACATGTGTTTCCCTTGCAGAATCAACAAGCTGCTTGAAGAAGAACTTAGTTTCATGGCCACAGAAACTGATACTCTCTCAATAGAAGAGACTGACTATATACCAATAGTCGTTCGAAGGAAACAAGGACCGAAAACTCTAAGTCTCAAGAATGCAGAAAAGAGCAAAGAGACAGTCAGCAGAAAAGGAAAAGAAAAGAAGGTTGATGCAGAACCTCATCAGAACGACTCTGACTCCGAAGATCATCTGCTAATCTTTCGTCTGATTGGAACACCAATCCGAGCTCAACCTTTACAGCAAGTTACCTGCATCACAGATAGCCCAGAGGTTATTAAAGTGTCTCGCAAAAAGAGAATTACAAATGGATCAACTCAAATCAAGAATAGAGCAGGAAGATCTAAGAAGGAGAAGGAAAGAAAGAAAGGAACTGAAACCCCATCTCCACCGGGATTACCTCCTCTTGGTGTCAAAGTGTTTGAAATAGTGCCATCTCTGGAATCTATAGTACCATACAGAGGAGTTCCACCACTAAGCTTTGAAGCTGACTACTTCAGAATGACTTGTCCCCCAATAGACAGGACAACTGAAAGCAGAAGAGCTCACTCAGAAGCAATAGCAGTAAAGTAAAGAGCTGATCAAGAAGTAGCAGACTTCATTAAGAAGAATTTTCATGAATTTGTGGCAGATTCAGAAGAACTGGTCAAAGCCCTTATAAGGTAGTACTATTGGTACTTGTGGAGACACTGTCTCAATTCAGAGACCCGTTTTCTTCTAACAGCTCTACATGAAATGAGCTTTTGGAAAAGAGAAGAAAAGTGGAGCATATAATGGTCAAGACAGATGAGCCTTGAACAAAATCCAATTGATGTGCTAAGGGGGATGCTACATCTTCGGAGATGTCATTCAAAGCTAGGCGAGTAGACACTGGCTGAAGTTATGAATGATCTTATAAAATGGTCTGGGATTGAGCTACCGGAACTACAAACTCAAGAAGAAAGAGAGCTCTGGAATAATCCCCAAGTACATTAGTGCTGGGTGTTAAATGAAGTCTACAAGATCAGAGTTCAACAACAGCAACAGATTGCTGAAAATATTCAAAGGCAAAACCAACCAGTCCATGATCAACCATCAACAGCTGAAGACTCAACATCCAAATCTACTGTAATACATCAAGTTTCAAGACAACTTGTATTTGAAGAAACTGCTCAAGAGGAAGGGAGTGTTATCGACCTTCTTGTAGATTCCCAGAGCACAGATCATCCACTGCAGGAGAAACTCACAAGTATACCACAGACTTGGAGTTTGAAGAGTTGTTGAAATCACCAGTTAGACCAGATGAAGGTCAAACTGAAGAGCCAATTGAAGAGCCAACTGAGCAAGAAACGGATCAAGAGGAGTCTCGAAATGCTCCCACTACAGAGTTAGCTAAAGAGGCTCAAGATACTGAAGAAACTGAAGAGGAGGCAGATCTCCAACTGCCACTTGCAACTCATGCCAAGCCAATCTCTCAGTATGAGTCTTCAGTTCAGACAAATCATTGCTGAATTATTCATGAGCCTATCCCAGAATAAATACCAACTGATCATGTTGATGAGGTGCCAGATTTGGAAAATCTGACTGATCAGTTGACTGAAGAGCAGCATCAAGGCTATACAGGCTCACTTGCTATAGTGGTGTACAAGGATCCAAATCAGCAGACATCAGAAATCATGCTGCTACCACCAGAGAAGAGCTATGGCGAAACTGAAAGCTTGGGAAATCCTGAACAGACCAGGACAATCCCCTATGACGGGCTGAATGAAATTGAAGATGGAGATGAAGCCACGCCAAGAGATTATGGATTTCTACTTGACAGTCTCATTCTCCCTGAAAATGAAACTGCAACAGTATAGCTCCAGGAGCAACAGGAAAGCTCCCTTGCTCAGTGCACAGTTCAGCACGAAGAGCAGTTTCGCAGCATCCAAGAGCAACTAAAGCTGCACAGAGAGCTCATCCAGCAGTTGCAAGATGAAATGAATGCTCAACAAGCTGTAGCCGTGCCATCAAGCCATGATGAAACTGGTGAGCCACCTGCTAAAAGGCAGAAGACAGAGCACAAAAAGGATTAGAGACTGATCAAGCTCAGCTAATTAGGACCTCTAGTAGTTCTTCTTATAATTAAGCTCTGTAACTCTTTTTGATCAATAAAATAAATATTTTATTGATAAACTGCCATGTCAGCAAAACCATTTGAATTCTTACCTTTGAAAATCTGACAAATGCATTTAATACCACAAACACAAGTAAGAGACACAAATTTTCAAAGATATATGAGTACCAATTCATTACTCATAAATCAATTCAGATCTAGTCCCCCTTGCAAAGAGAAGAGACATGCTCATTTTTCCAATCTCATTCAAAGAGTCTCTTCTCTCTTAAAAATTCTAGCTAAATTTTCTTCAATGCCAGAATTGCTTAGTTCTCCCAGCTCATTCAAAAATCAGATGATGAGGGATAAATTCATTGAAAGGAAGAAATTCTAGGATATGTTTCAAAACTCAAACAACCAGAACCTGCTTGTTTCTCTTCATAAGATAGGGATTTTTCACTACCTAAAAACACCACCCAGGTTCTTCAGACAAAATCGGGTGTGTGAATTTCTCTTCCAAGCACAAATCAGTGCTAATGGCAAGGAAAATATCAGTTATCCAAGGCCAATCTATCAAGATAACTGAAAGAACAGTTGCTGAAGTTTTTCAACTTTCAAGGTAAGGTGCAACCGTTCAAGATTTGAGTGAAACAGCTGAACCATATTGGAGAAGGTGGAAGGCCCCCACCTGCAACAAGGCATTCAGTTTTACCATATCTAAAACTGATCTAAGACTAGAGTATAGAGTTCTGTTTGACATCACAAACAAGATGATGTTTGGAGCAATTGGAAGCCTAAGCCAGCTTACCCAAGAGAGGTACAAGGTGATGATACACCTAGCTGAAGGACGCGAGACAAACGGGGCAGAGTTTGTATTCTCACAATTCAAGCGTAAAGTTCTTAAGGCCTCCAACTCAAAGAGAACAAGGAAGTTTTAGTCCATGGTAGGACTTGTTCTCAGGATGAGCAAGATGATTAAAGACATCTTGAAGCTGCCAAATGATGATGCATTAGCAGTCCTCATCTCTGAATGGATTCCCAAGAGAGGAAGCATCTATCTTCACTCACTCAAGAAGAAAAGGCTAGAAAAAGGCAACACAAGTGCCACAGCCTCAAATATCTCAACTGCCTATGTCGTCCCATCACCAGTCTCCAAGAATGGATCAACAACGGACTTCCAAGATTGTTCTGATCCAGATGAGCTTATTACATTCATCGAAATTCCTCATTCAGACTATGGAGCTAACTACTTCAGGAGAACTTGCCCTCCTCTTCAACTGACGGAAGAAGATATTTGCACTTTTTATAGTGGTGAATATGCAGCCAAGAATGCACAAAAAGAGGTAACCAATTTACTTCTTACTCAATTCGCATCTGTGGCTAAGCAAGATTAAGAGCTTTTCAAGCTTCTGCACCGGTACTTCTACTGGTACAACTGGAGACACTCAATGTTCATCCAGTCTCATTTCTTGATCACTTCTTTTCACAGCATGAGTTTTTGGCAAAGAGAAGAAGTTTGGAGTTTAAAATGGATAGGTTCTTCAAATCCATTTCCTTCAACTATCGTGCAAGTGCAAAGGATTATGAGTCATAGATAGACCAACAAAATTCCTCCAACTGCCCTACTTTCTGAATTGGGAAGTGACATCAAGGCTCAAGAAGAAGCAGGAGCAAAGTAGCAAGTGATCTGCATAACCAGCCTTACCTGTAGAAAACTGAATTTTGATACTCTATCAAATCAGTTAGCTGAGCCAAATCGACCAACTGAACCTGCAGCTGCACAGATGCACCGAGAGCCACCTCTCACTCCAGTTGCAGTGAGTCGACTGTGTGATGATGAAGACACTGCCACATCACCTAATCTCTTGTCAAAGAGATATGTCACCCCATTAATTACTTCAAGCTCAAAGGCAGCCGCCCAACTGAATCAGCAGGAAGTTCAGTTCAAGTCATCATCGAGAAGGAACTTGCACAGAAAGCGAAGGGTCACATCAGCTGAAGCTAAACATCGGAGTCAATCCATGAAGAAAGCAAGGCCAGAGAAGCCTGCTGAAGGAACTGGATTAGCCTCAAAGAGAAAGAGATCAAACTGCCCTGACGAGAGCAGTGAAGAGAATCCAGTTCGGCACATCAAGAAGAGAAAAATGACTGAGATTTATTCCAGCAGTTCGGCAACGATGTCATCAGTTCAGTGATGAATCAGTTCCAAGGGCCAAGGAGAAGATATGACGAGAACTGATCAATCAGTTGCCACATCATCAGTTCACCAAAAGTCATCAGTTGGACTGTATCCCAACTGACCAAGGATAAGTTTAAATTGATTTATTCTTTAAGCTTATTCTTGTTAAAATTAATGCCATTGTGATTTTTTTTAATCTAGCAGACATTATTTTCAAAATGGGAGATATCTCAATATAGCGAGATTTTAATGCTACTGAGCAAAATCAATCACTAAAGTGGAAAGTGAGTTGATAGCTTGAGAGATATAAATAGCAAAATCCTGCATAAAATATTTGCTATTTATGGCAACTACCCCATTTTCAAATGGATAAAATCTCAATCGCTGATCTAAAAGTTAAGCTACACTTATTTACGGCTGAGATGATCATCACATTTATGCTAACTGAGCATCAGTCAAATCCATTAAACTGATCAATTGATGAGTATTCGAGTGCAACTCGAAGTACATGCATCCAAAGCTTCTTTAAATGCTAAGGAGATATTGATCAAAGATCACATATGTGTCTAAAACTCTCCTTACATTGCTTTGCATCTCTATCTCAAATCCATTCAATCTCTTTGAATATTCTCTTTCTTGCAGAATGAAATTGCTCGCTCAATACATCGATCCAGCTAGACTTTCTCTCAACCTGAAAAGAGACAAGGTCATAGAACTAGACTTCATGATGAAGAGACTTAAGCCTGATGAGTTCTATCGCTTAATCTCAGCAGCAGAGGAAACTGGACTCTTTCAGTTTCTCACAAGAGGTCCAAGATTTAGACGATGCTTTCCTGAGTTAGTTGTCGAGTTCTATATCTTCTCCGACATCGCAGAAGATGGCAACATCATTTCATCAGTTAGAGGACATCTGATTGTGATCTCCAAGGAAACCGAGTTCTAGCTCTTCAGCTGCTGCGCTTCTTTAGCTGGTTTCTCATCTCCTTCTTCATCTATTCAACCAATTGCTAGATTTTCATTTTTCTCTAGCACTAGCATTCCTCCATATTTCTTCCCAAACTTCCCTCTGAGATAATTGTCTCTTATCTCTGGCTCTTCTCCAGACAGCTCCCCAAACTTCTCCTTGAGGCTGATACCTCACTTTTCGAGCAGTTCCTACAGTTATTAATACTTCTCCCTGAGGCTGTACTTCCCCTGAAACTGCGAGGGTTCCCCCCGAATCTCATTCCAGAGACTCATAAAGTTTTTTCCATCATTCCTCTCAATTTCTTCATTCTCTTCCCCTTTTTTGGCATCATCCAAAAGGGTGTGCATATGTAGATCAAAGGATGGAATGGGAACATGTGGTAACAAGCTAAATTTGGTAGCTAGGTTAACTTCAAATGGGGATGGGTATGGCTGTTCTCTTGGTGGTGAGGGTAGCCAGTTGGATGCTTCTTCTGTTGGCATGAACTACTGTAGATCTGGCAGTGGAGACTGAACTTGAGGTTCAGTTGTTATCATGGCCAATCTTGGGAGGAGTTCTTCATTTGGAGGTGGGTAGTTGAACTCTATCATTGTGGAAGATGAGTTGGATGGTTTTGCAAAAGGTAGTGGAGCTGCGACTGGTACTCCATGTTGGATTCTGTGGATCATCGAATCCATAATCTCAGAGAGTGTGGGAGTAGCCGTGAATGGATTGTTTATCTAGTTTCTGCTCCAAATTCCTTCCTGACTCCAGAAGTGGTGTCTCTTCCTGTCGAGTAGATCAAACATGACTGCTTTATCAACTTGATATCTCCAAAGTGGTGATATCTCCTCAGTTGATTGAAGAGATCAGAGTCGTAGCTCTCAATGATGTGAAATCTGCTCAGCAGATTGTTGAGAGTTTCATTGAAGCTTTCTTCAATGCCATCCATGCAGTTGTTTTCTAATGTAACCCGGACAATTTGTACATGATACAAAAGACACGCAGAAGACTTCTAGATCGAACACGTAAACTATGGAAGGACTCAATCCTACTCTAAAGACTTAATAAATGAAAATAAACTGATTTAAATGAATTAGGACTCGAGAATAATGAAACAATTAATCTAGACCTAGTTACGACACCTAGACGATGACATAACAAATCGAAAGGTGGGGGGCTATTTTGGACGTGGGTTATTGTAACGTCCCAAACTACTCCATTTGGCCACGTCAGTTAACATACAATTTACTTACTTATAATTGTGTGCTTATATTAATTGAGCGGAAGTTAATGTCAAATAGTATGATAAGGTACAACATCATAATTCTCAATATAAATTTTCACATTTATATCATGCAATCATCTAACCTATCGGGCTCATAGGTCTACACAACCTAGCCGTCTAGCACCCTAGTTTAGCCATCATAATATAGGGGTTCAACAACATAATTCGCACATAGGAGGCTCTAAGGTCAGACGACCCGCCTTTAAAATATTTTGCATAATATCAAGTTATATATATCATAACTACAAAATAGGGCTAGTGCCATCCTCAATAATCATTGATCATAAAAACAAAAGGAGAATGATCAATGAAATGATAATAATATGAGTATTTCAAAAGAAGAGCATGCAAAAGTAAACACAAGCTTGTGGGGGTTCTCTTGTGTTCACAACGCTCCTACTCGAGCCTCAACTCCTCAACCTGAAATTCATTAAATGAATGGGGTGAGTATTTAACAACATACTCAGTGGGAAAACACTGTAAACAGTTATAGCTAATTGCACAAGTGAAAATATAACATGTGGAAATTTCTTTACTTTGTGGAGACTAGTCTCAACCCCGTAGGGTCCAAACATCATGATGCCCCTGTTAATGAACGTCTTAGCCCTGTAGGGATGCCCGAATGTTTATTATCCCCTAGGAAAGACATTAACAAGTCTATATCGATCCTGTAGAACCTCTTTGTTGACCCCAAAGGATCTCTGTATTAGCCCGAAGGGTCTCATTTATATCATCAGTCCGAAGACCCTACATACTTATACAATCAAAGCACAACAATAACTATAACTTTACACGTGTTCACAGTTTAGAGTAACCCCACCTTATGAAACGCTTTCAAAATTCTTTCAACCTGGAAATACTCCTTTGTCATGCACAAGTTGTCCACCTCAAAGCCGCGTCATTAGATCTTTAAATTACAGCTCGAGTTCAAGGCCTTCAATGCCTTGTACAACTTCATCATTCTCTCCCTGCTGAAGAGAATTTATCCTCGAATTTGGATCATCATCTTGATCGAACTTATCTGCAACAAACGGAGATAAATCAGAAATATTGAAAGTTGAAGAACATTTATACTTACCGGGAAGATCAATGCGGTAAGCATTGTCATTTACACGACTTAGAACTATGAAAGGACTGTCTTCACGTGGTGACAACTTGTACTTTCTCAGATTTGGAAACCGTCCGGAACTTAGATGAATCCAAATATGATCTCCGGGCTGGAATATCACTTGTTTGTGTCGCATGTTTCCGGATTCAGCCGTGTGCTTCCCTTTGTGCTCAATGCGAGCATGCACTCTCTCATGCATCTCCTTAACTTGCTCAGCTCTTTTCAAACTTTTAACACTTGTTAGGTGCTCAATAGGTAAATGTAACAAATTAGTAGGTGTTAACGGATTAAATCCATAAACAACCTCAAAAGGAGACATATTAGTAGAAGAATGTACCACACGATTATATGCAAATTCAGCATAAGGTAAACACTCTTTCCAAGACTTCAAATTGTTTTTAACTAAAGACCTAAGTAGTGTGCCTAAAGTATGATTCACAACCTCAGTTTGACCATCGATTTATGGATGACATGCAGTAGAAAACAACAACTTAGTCCCTAAATTTACCCCACAAAACTCGTCAAAAATGTGCTAAAAACTTGGAATCCCTATCACTCATAATAGTTTTAGGAATACAATGCAATCTAACTATATGCACAAATAACAGATTGACAATATGCACAACATCATCGGTTTTTCTACATGCAATGAAATGAGCCATTTTAGAAAACCGATCAACAACTACAAAAATAGAATCCTTATCTGATATAGACCTAGGCAAACCTAAGATAAAATCTATAGACAAATGAATCCAAGGTGAACTAGGGGCGGGTAGGGGTGTGTATAATCCAAACGGATGTGAAGTAGACTTAGACCTATGGCAAATAATACATCTACTATACACATGTTCAACAACTCTTCTCATATGTGGCCAATAAAAGTGTTCATGCAGCAAGTTTAATATTTTATTCACACCAAAGTGACCCATCAAACCTCCCGCATGCGATTCTAACACAAGTAGCTCACGCATAGAACAACTAGGAATGCATAACTGAGAACCACGAAATAAAAATCCATCATGCACGAAAAACCCATCAAAAGACTTAGACTTAGCTGAACATGAAGCATAAATCGAAGCAAAAAATGGATCACATGCATAAAGACTCTTAATCAACTCAAAACCAAGCATTCTAGCATGTATCAAATTCAGCAACGTGTACCATCGAGATAGGGCATCAGCAACGACGTTGACTTCTCTTTTTTTATATTTGATGATGTACGGGAAGGATTCGATGAACTTGACCCATCTCACATGCCTCTTGTTCAAATTTTGCTGCCTGTTCAAGTGCTTTAAGCTCTCATGGTCCGTGTGAATCACGAACTCCTTTGGCCACAGATAATGCTGCCATGTCTCCAATGATCTCTTCAATGCGTACAATTCTTTGTCATAGGTGGAATAACGCAGAGCTGTACCATTTAATTTCTCAATGAAGTAGGCAACTGGATGTCATTCCTGCATCAAAACAGCACCAATACCTATCCCATAGGCATCGCATTCAATCTCAAAAACCTTATCAAAATCAGGTAAACACAAAACAGGTGCATGACATAAAAGATGCTTTAAACGTGTAAATGCTTCATGATGTACTTTACCCTATTTAAACGTACAATCTTTCTTACTTAGCTCAGTAAGAGGCACGACAATGCTAGAAAAATCACACACAAAGTGATGATAAAATCCGGCAAGGCCGTGAAAGGATCGAACCTCCATGGCTGACTTGGGTATTGGCCATTCTTCAATCGCTTTGATTTTAGAACGGTCAAGCTCAATACCACGTATACTCACAAGAAAACCAAAAAATACAACTTCATCTAAACAAAAAAAGCATTTAGACACATTTCCATACAACTTGGTTGATCTTAGAATATAAAAAACGCGTCTAAGGTGTGCTAGGTACACCTGTGCATCGTGACTGTAAATCAGGATATCATCAAAGTACACAACTACAAATTTCCCAATTACATCATGCAAAACATGGTTCATTAAGCGCATAAAAGTGCTCGGTGCATTAGTGAGACCAAAAGGGATAACTAACCACTCATATAAACCATGCTTAGTCTTGAAAGTTATTTTCCACTCATCTCCTTCATGCATTCTAACTTGAAAATAACCAGAACGCAAATAAATTTTAGAAAAGATTTTAGAACCGAATAATTCATCAAGCATATCATCTAATCTAGGGATAAGGAATCGATACTTCACTATTATCTTGTTGATGGCGCGACAGTCCATGCACATTCTCCATTCGTTGTTCTTCTTTGGCACTAGAATGACTGGAACTGCGCAGAGGCTCATCGATTCTCAAATCTGCTTTTTCTCAAGCAACTCTTTCACTTGTCTATCAATTTCCTTGGTCTCTTCAGGGGACGTCCGGTATGCTGGTCAATTTGGCAAGACGGCACCGGACTGTAAATCGATCTGGTGCTCGATCCCACGAACTAGAGGTAATCCACTTGGAATCTCTTCAGGCAACACATCCGCAAACTCCTCCATAAGTGGTTGCACAACACTAGGCAAAGAAGAATCATTAATAACACTACTCTTATAAGATAAAAGAATAAAGGGTAAACCTGCTTTTAATGCCTTCTCTACGCTTTTCACTGAAATAAACAAGCTGCGACTTTGATCTTTCTTTGCAGCTGATCCTGATGAATTCCCACACACAAGGGAATCTTTAGAGGGTGTTTTAGGGGATGCATTGGATAAAGAAGGAGGGGCGGTGGCTTTCTTGAAGGTCTCAGCCGAATGGTTGCCGTCGTTGGCAATTCAGGCTGCAGCTACGGTCTCCTTTGCTCTCTTAGCTCTAAACCTCTCTTGCATGAGTCTTTGATCCTCAACAACAGCTTTAGAGGACAGCGGCTTTAGTGTAGTGGTTCATCCATCTCTCTTCACGGTGTATGTATTTGCAAAGCCATCATGAACCGCTTGTCTGTCAAACTACCATGGTCTACCTAACAATATGTGTGCTGCATCCATAGGAATAACATCGCAAACAACAAAGTCATAAAATCAACCAATGGAGAATGAGACACTTACCTGAGCCGTTACTTTGATCTCTCCTCGATCCGTAAGCCACTGCAACTTATACGGCTTCAGATGCTTGATGGTGATCAGCGCTAACTTGTCAACTGCATACTGGCTTACGGTGTTGATCACACTTCCACTGTCTATTATCATCGAGCAAGTCTAGTCTTGGATAGCATTACGTGTGAAAAAAAATGTTCTCACGTTGATCCGGCTATTCTTCTTTACGATTGATACTCAGACTGCGAATAGACACAAGACTAATATGAGAAAGCTCGGGTTTCTCTTCATTTGAGTCGACTGGAGGCGTTTCTAGCTCCTTCTTGGTGTCAACTACGGGTTACTCCTCGTCCTCACTGGTTGATTTGATCTCATTCTGTTCGGTGATGAACTGAGCACGCCGGTTCGGACACTGGTTCTGAAAATGGCCCCAACCTTGGCACTTATGGATTTCACGAGCACAATTATACCTGACTATGGCAGCACACTGGGTGGGTTTGGATGAGTATAGGGCGTCTATGTGGGTGGTGTCGGTGTAGACTAAGGTCTACAGCTGGTCTGCTATGTAGAACGGTCGAAACACCATTCGGGCAATCCGGTCTGACCTCGGGATCGAGTAGGCTCAGTATAAGGGGTAGAAGGTGATGTGGAATTCATACCTTTGTTCCATGATGGTCAAACAGGGGCTGAACTGTGGTGCGATCTCCGTCGTCCCTCTCTGAGCTGTCTCTCCACAATTGATGCGTAGTGCACCATCTCTTCTATACTTGTGAAGTTCTTGAGTTCAAATTCACATGTGATATTGGGATTCATGCCTTTAATGTACCAAATGATGGTAGCATTTAAGGTCTCTTGTTTTCCAACTCGGTTCAGGGTTGTCTCAAGCTCCTTGTGGTACTCTTCAACTGACCGTGTACCTTGCTTGATCCGGGTAAGCTTCTTCTCGAGCTCTCTCTCATAATGCACAGGAATGAACTGGCCACGCATCAATCCTTTCATCTCCTCCCAAGTATCGACGGATGGATATCTTTCACGCCAGCATGGTTCCTGCTGCATCTCCCACCATGAGGCTGCGTATCCTCTAAACTCCATGCATGCTAACTGAACCTTCTTAATCTCTAGAAAGTCATAGCACATGAAAATATTATCTACCTTACGTTCCTAATCCAAGTACAAATCAGGATCGTGAAGGCCTTCAAACTCTGGAATGCTTGTTTTGATGTTGTTCAACAAGCTGTCAGGGTCTGCACGTCGGGCCGCATGTCTGTAGGGCTGACGTGGTCGGTCATGTCTCTGATATGGATCATACTCGGCCTCTAATTCCTCTGCAAAGTCACCATAATCTTCTTCAGCATCATGATCATAGGGATCGTTAAACTGCATTTGAGGTTGGCGACGCTGAGCTTGTGGTCCTTTAGCATTCGCCCTGGCTGGCTCAGCTACATTTATTTCTGGCTGATGAGCTGCTGCTGGTTATAGAGCTGCTTCTTCTGGCTGGACAGGTTGGCCTTGAACTGGTGGTACAAAAATTTGAGCAGTAAGAAGATCAAGTTGTGCCATCATTTTGGCCAAGGAACTATCTAGCTTATCCTCTAGTATTTGATGGTGATACTGGGCATCCTACGGCTATGGAATCAATGAAGTCACGTTTGTAGGAGTACTAGGCGATGTGGATGCCTTATCATGCGAATTATAATCTTCTCTGGATTCCATTTGTACCTGCAAACAATGAACAAACGTAAAAGGAAATAAGATATGAACCTCACAATCTCACGTTCACTCATTTGTTTCCACTCTATATTTTTCCTCTCGTGTATGTCTGTCAAGTATGTAGTGGTGCTCGTGTGATAGCCGTGTATATTGTGGTGATGGTCGAATCTTCTGTTTCTTGAGTTCAGTTCCTCTCGGGCTTCGGGTGCCAATTTCACCTTGAAGATGATGGAATTTGGCCAAAGTATGATTATGTCCCAGCAAAGCAATGAATTTTGTTCAGCTCATCATTCCGCTTCTGGAATGGTAGTATGGAGAAAAATCGGAGTTCGAGAACAAAATTGGCAAGGAAATAATGAAAACCGGATGTATTAAGGTAAAAGGAAAGAAAAAGGAAAGAAAATGAATTAAAGAAATAGTAAGGAAAGAGAAGGATTTGGATATGTGTACCACTAGTGTGACACAATCTAAATACCTTAATTAAACTAGACTCCATATGGAATGAACCGAATTGAATCACAACTCAAAAGGCAATTACCAAAGATAAAATAGAACTTAGAACGAAAGTTCCAAAAATAAAATAAAATAACACCCACAAGGGAGTTACCAACTATGAACTAGTACTCAAAAGAAAAGTACCAAAATTAAAAATAGAACTCAAAAGGAAATTCAAGAATCAAATTGAATCAAATTTTTTTTTCTCTTCTTTTTTGTCGGATATATATATATATATAGTTTTTGACTATACGGTCTTTTTTTTTTTTGAATAACTCTTTTTTTTGATCGAAATTGTTTTTTTATCCGATTTTTTTTTCATTGAACACTAACTATTACAACTCGATAGACACGTCAACTGACACGTAAGCAATAAATAAACACATAGGATTGAAGCACGACCAACAGAGCTGACGTGGCTCTGATGCCAAATTTATGATGTAACCCCGATAATTTGTACATGATACAAAAGACGCGCAGAAGACTTCTAGATCGAACACGTCAACTATGGAAGGACTCAATCCTACTCTAAAGACTTAATAAACGAAAATAAAATGATTTAAATGAATTAGGACTCGAGAATAATGAAACAATTAATCTAGACCTAATTAGGACACCTAGACGATGACACAAAACTAGCACACAAATCCAAAGGTGAGGGGGCTGTTTTGGACGTGGGTTATGGCTGGGAATTTGGTGTATTTTGGATGTGAGTCTATGGGTAAGAATGGCTAGGGAAAATAGGATATGATAACGATTAGATTAACTTACGGAATATGAAGTAGAACACGACAAACGAGGCTTGAATTGATCTGGAGCACGGCTTGAATGAAACTGGGTGGTTGAAGGTGCCACGAATGGATTGATGATGGTGAAGGATGTTGTTGATGGTGGCGTTGGTGATAGTGATGTTGAATTGCAACCCGATTAATTCCCGGCGTATCTTGTACGACAAAAATGAATCTCTAAGTTGTTCTTCGTAGCGAGTTCACCCTAATTCCTCATCTGAATTAGAACGTTCCCTTGGAATTAAGACTTAAATTTTGCTAGGCTTCAAGAATGAGTATTTTCGAGAAAATAATCAAAAGCTTTGAAACGGTTGAGACACAAATTGAATGCAAATGCATATTTAATCAATAATGTATAAAGTATCAATGTAACATGGTTCCCCTATTTATAGGGCTTAATATGCACGAAAATAATGAAGAAAAAGGGCTTAAAATTTGATCCAAAAAGGATCTCTAACTATACTAGAAAAATACCTAAACTAGAATTCTATTCAAGGTAGGAATATGCCTTAAATATAATTATAGTCAAAATTAAATAAAAAGGAACGAAAATTGCTTCAACAATTAATAAAAATCTAAACTAATACTATAGTCTAAATAAAATCAGCTCCATGCACGCATGCATCTTCACGGCGACAGTTTCATGCACACTCGCACACGTGCACTTCTTCTTGCTATCTTCTTCAACTCTTCAAGTTATATTCTCCATGGTCTGATCTTGATCTTCATTAGTTAATAAATTAACTAATACATGATTGCCCGTTGCATCTTCCAATTCTTCAAACTTCTTGTGAATTAACACTTGGAGATATCCTTGTAATTTCTTCGCTCGAAGCCACGTCATTGGACCTTTAAATGGCAGCTCGGGTTCAAGGCCTTCAATTCCTTGTATGGCTTCATCATTTTCAGTTGGTTCAGACTCACCTGGCGCAGTTGACTCTATTATCATGTCATCGTCTAACATGATTTGCTTTCCTCGATTGTTGGAAGTCAGTTCAGTCGGAGTAGAGGAACCTTCTTCAGTAGTTCTCTGTAGCCTCGATCGTTTGCCAAAAGGCTTCAGGTTTTTCCTTTTTTTAACAAAAAATGTGGGGAGATAGTCTCTCTTGTCCAGCAACTCGCCTCTTTGATGGAGAGCTTGGATCTGATCACATATGATCATGTTGATCCGGTTGAGAAACCTTAATTTATCTGTGAATGTTCCAGTTTGATGGTCAAAACTGACCTTGTGAACATTATGGTGCAGTTGTGATAGCACATATGATGCCCAATCAACTCTGCATCGGTTGTAGATGAGTGCCATCAGATGAGCATGTTCGACACTGAAATGGGTATAGTCCAGATTGCCTCGCAGGTAGTAGATGACTATATCCTGGAGTTGGATGAACTCCGGCTGAAGACTGTCTTTCAGTTTGTGTGAATAATCATTGTGCTCAACTCCTGGTTTTGTCCATTGACTCCACAATTCTATTCGATTAGGCATGGCTATCGAGCCTACCTGTGCACCTGCTCCTGGAATATGGAGGGATTTCATCATGATTTCCTTGGATATTGCGATCGGTAGTCTACCGACTGTTGAAATGATGTTGTCATGCCCTTTGACTTGGGAGTCGATGTAGAACTCGACAACTAACTCCAGAAAGCATCATCCATACCATGGACATTGAGTGAGATTTCAGTTTCCTCTGCTGCTGAGACTAAGCGATGAAATTCAACAGCTTTAAGTCTTTTTATCATAAACTCTAGATTTATGAACTTGTCTCTTTTCAGATTGAAAGCAAGTCTGGCTGGATCGATGTATTGAGCGGGCAGCTCCATTCTGAAAGAAAGAGAGTATTTCAGAGAGATTGAATGAATTATAGAGAGAGATGCAAAGCAATGCAAGGAGAGTTAGTGAGATAGATTTGTGATCTTTGATCAATATCTCCTTAGCATTTAAAAGAAGCTTTGCATGCATGTACTTCGAGTTGCACTCGAGTACTCCTCAGCTGATCAGTTAACGGATTTGACTGATGCACATCTGGCTTAAATGTGATGATCATCTTAGCCATCTATAAGTTTAGCTTAACTTTAGATCAGCGGTTGAGATTTTATCCATTTTGAAAATGGGGTAGTTTCCATAAATAGCAAATATTTTGTACTGGATTTTGCTATTTATATCTCTCAGTTATCAACTCACTTTCCACTTTAGTGGTTGATTGTGCTCAGTAGCATTAATACTCGCTATCTTTGAGAGATCTCCCATTTGAAAATTATGCCCGTTGGATTATGAAAAATGAATCACAACAACAATAATTTTATTAAGAATAAGCTTAAAGAGAAAAAAACAATCAATTTAAAAACTTATCCTTAGTCAGTTGGGATACAGTCCAACTGATGACTTTTGGTGAACTGATGACGTGGCAACTGATCAATCAGTTCTTGTCATGTCTTCTTCTTAGCCCCTGGAACTTATTCATCACTGAACTGATGACATCAGTTGTTGAACTGTTGGATTAAATCTCAATCAGTTTTCTCTTTTTGATGGGCCGAACTAGACTCTCTTCACTGCTCTCGTCAGGGCAGTTTGGTCTCTTCCTCTTTCTGACTGATCCAGTTCCTTTAGTAGGCTTCTCTGGCCTTAATTTCTTCACGGATTGGCTCTGGTGCTTGGCTTCAGCTGACGTGACCCTTCACCTATTCTGCAAGTTCCTCCTTGGATATGACTTGAACTGAACTTCCTGCGGGTTCAGTTGGGCGGCTGTCTTGGAGCTTGAAGCAATCAATGGGGTGACATATCTCATTGACAAGAGATTAGGTGATGTGGCAGTATCTTCATCATCACACAATCGACTCACTGCAACTGGAGTGAGAGGTGGCTCTCGGTGCTTCTGTGCAGTTGCAGGTTCGGTTAGTCGATTAGGCTCAACTAACTAATTTGATAGAGTATCAAAATTCAGTTTTCTACAGGCAGGGCTGGTTGTGCAGATCCCTTGCTGCTGTGCTCCTTCTTCTTCTTGAGCCTTGATGTCACTTCCCAATTCGGTAAGTAGAGCAGTTGGAGGAATTTTGTGGGTCAATCGATGAATCATAATCCTCTGTACTTGCATGATAGTTGGAGGAAATGGATTTGAAGACCCTATCCATTTTAAACTCCAAACTTCTTCTCTTTGCCAAAAACTCACACCGTGAAAAGCAGTGATCAAGAAATGAGACTAGATGGACATTGAGTGTCTCCAGTTGTACCGGTAGAAGTACCGGTGCGGTAGTTTAAAAAGTTCTTGATCTTGCTTAGCCACAAATGCAAATTGAGTGAGGAGTAAATTGGTTACCTCTTTTTGTGCATTTTTGGTTGCATATTTACCACTGTAGAAAGTGCGAATATTTTCTTCCATCAGTTGGAGAGGAGGGCAAGTTCTCCTGAAGTAGTCAGCTCTATAGTCTGGATGAGGGATTCTGATGAAAATTCATTTTTCTCCGTTATCTATGCACTTTTACATAACGGTTTTTTTTCATACATAACACTCTTTATTGCGTGATTTATTATTGTTATATATAACGGTTTGTACCGTTATGAAATTTCATTTTTCTTCATTATGAAATATACCACATGGATTAATACATAATGTTGTTTGTAGTTTAGATAACGCTTTTTTACGTTATGTATCTTTTGATACATAACAAATTTTTACCGTTATTAAATTTTTTAGTTTTCATTATCTTTAGGTCCTATACATAACAGTCTTTAGTTTCACTCCCGTTATGTATGTTTTCAATACGTACCGTTATGTATGTCTGCTACAAATTTTTTATAGATTTTTAGCAATAAAATAATTCTAAAACAATAAAAATAACTGAAATTCCCATAAATCATCATACATCTAATTCAAAATATTCATTCATTCATCTGAATACTGTCAATATTCTACACATGTTTATATTGTAATAGTGTCAAAACAGAGATAACATATATATCCAAAAAATCATGATTGCCTGCAGCAGCTGCATCCATATATGTATATTTGCATATCTGCACACATGAGAGATTTATAGCTTACAATGACTGCTGAACTTTTTATGTATATCATTACACGAAATTAAATCAAAAGAGAAATTAAAGAGGGGGAAATTCAAAAAAGAAGTATAATCAGAGCAGTATAAATCATGCAGACCTATCCTCACCCCTCCTTTATTAATTGTATACAGCCCAACCTCAAGCAAATAAAACCAAGTAACAAATATCACTAGCTAGGCATTTAAGTATCCTTTCTTGAATTAAATTACCACTTTCTCTCCTCAGCAGCATTTAAGTATGACTTTGCTAATATTCATATTGATAATTTCATCAAGAAGCTACTAGCTAGGCACCTTTTTTTGGAGTAAATTAGTGAATATCAGCAAACAGTTACAGAGATGAGTTTGATCAAATCTATTCCATAAGTAACAAATAAAAAGGAAAATCATTTGTCTCAAGCAAAAATAATTGAACTGGAAACAATACCTATCAATCCAAGACATGATTTATCACACATTTTGCCCATTCTTCATGAACCTCATTGAGTTAAGCTTGAGAATAAGTACGAACACCCTTGAACTATGAATAAAAATAGATCATATTTGATTAATAACTACACATCCTATGTTAGACAATATTCTAGCACATATTTAAATACCAGTGATGACAACTGAAAAGTAGACGATGTAGCATTTTCAAACCCTGTGATGATCTCTCTTATGAACCGCATCACGTCATAGCCACATTGCTTGTCATTAGGTTGTGTAGGACCTTATATAGTATAAATAAGACATGGTAAGTGTGTAATAATAATTAATAAACTGACCTATAAATGAGAATGTACCTTTATAACTTCCCAATTTGCTTTTTTAGACTTCTTTCCCTTATTTGCTTAGACAATACTTAAGGCACTTCAAAGGGAAGTTATTAAGACAGTTAACATTAACATCCATTAAAATGAAAGTGATATGATTTATTAGTTGAAAAGTCCAAAACTTAAGTGTCGATGACAGACTTCCATACAGTGTCCTTATTACAATGACAAAGAGGATCCATCAGAAATACTTGATTTTTTTCAACTTGGAAGATTGTCAGAATCCAATACCCGCTATTTCATAAGAGTGTCAAATTATTATGCCAAAAAACATGCATCATACTAACAATAAATAAATATATAAGGCTACGGCTACAACTTGAACCCAATGCAACATATATGCAAATTAAGGAATCAAATTAATTCATGTACCCCAAGTTGCAAGGCACGAGTACGAGTTGATTTGAAGCTGCAAGAAGTAATCTTTCTGATAATGCACGTGATCTATCCTCATCCTTCAGCCCATACGCTACTGCAAATGGATTCACAAAGAGAAACTTGCAAACACTATCATTTTTCTTCATTTTGCTATACAGATGCCTGCCAATAAACATGTAACAGTTATATAAATAACACATGTCACTTATAAAGAAAGAAATAGAATTAATGAGCTTACCAAACATATGCATTGATGCAATTTCCTATTATCGAGTCCATCTTACAAAATGGAATGACATCATGCTTCAGAAAAATGTGAACCTTCATCTCATGCCCAAACAATTCAACATCTAACATTAAACGTATTGCTTCATCCTTGGAAGATCTCTCAAATAAAAAATATAGTGCAAGTAATGTTGGAGGCAATTATGACAAGTTGATATTCGTATCTTGATCATTTCCCTCAAACAACTTTTTTCCAAATTTTTTCTTATCCTGTGTCTAAATAATTAGAGACATTACGTTATTAACAATTCACTATTAAAAACACAAGACAGCATAATATTCTATAAAATTACCTCATTCGGTCTTGCCACCACCAAATGGGTAGGCCATGCCACATGAGTTCCTAATGCACTTCCTACTGTCTCTATCTCATCTGAAACACGAAATGATAGCACTGCATTCTCATCTACAACTTCATCAATTGAAACACGGAAGCAATCTAGAGGCATTGGAGAGCCATGTAGGACAGCACCAACAACAAACACTGTTCCATAAGCTATAAGCTTTATGGAGACTCCATTTAGTAACTTCACTACCTTTCCCTACATATTAAAAGAAAGTCTCAAGCAAATATAATTATTAGGTGCAGACAGTAATTTCATGGAAATAACCACACTTATCTGTAAGAAATCTGATTTTCCAATACATATGGCATCGAGAGAGTCTATATTATGTTTCTCCTGATTTACAATTTTCATCATTGAACAACTAGCCAATCCTTCAGATTCCTTGTCATTTTCAGCATGCTTAGATTCAAATCTTTCCATTTTACCCTTTAACTCGTGGACTACATGATCTAAAACCTGAATCTGGCCAGCTTGTTCTTCTATTTTTCTCTTTGCTTCCTCCAATTCAGCATAGCATAAGGCTTGTGAACCTTGGTTTGTTTCTCATCTACTTTCTCTAGTAGATTGGAAGTAGGATTTGGGCTTGATGCCTGACCCTTTTCCTCGCACACGACCAACATGTTCTGGTTTATCAAGTGCACGTGAAAGCAAATCACTTGAAGTTGCTTTTGTATGCAATAACCCTTCCTCTTTTTCGCGTATGTATTCATCCTACTCATTTCAAATAAAATGTTTATTAAAACCTGACATAAAATAAATTAACAAGAAGAATTAAATTGAAAAAAAAAAAAGAATAGTGTGTCATACTATTTTCTGAATAGCAATCTTCAAATTTTCATTGTCAGTGGTTCTCTCCTTGTTCAATCTTGCTTTCTTCCACAACAAACATCTATCAACCTCTTCATCACCGTGCAAATCCTTACATAGAATACCATGATCAATGTTAACGTTTATACATAAGAATTGCACACACTAACTGAAAAAAGGAACGAACATGAGGCCAAAAGCAGCAAAGCAATCATCATTACAATATCTACTAGTAGTACTAAATTTATTAATCTTCTTCTATATACTTAAAGACAGCCCTCATCTCTTTCTCTCACAGCCCTCATTTTTAAACCAAGTACTAAAATAATAAACAAGAACCCGAAATAGATTCATAAATCAGATTCCTAATTCAAAATATATTCAAAAAGTATCTAAACCTTGATTTCTTTGGCATAGTTTGTATAACCTTTTCGAGACAGTCGATGCAGGTATAAATGTTTACTCCTCCTTTCCTTCTGCTGCTCACTCAATTGCTACAAGTTAATTAAGTAAAATAGATCAGAGTCAAACAAAAATGATACAAAAATAAAACAAAAATATGAAAAAGTAATAATGATTAACGATATTAATTACCTAAAATTCAGTTGATACACGACTATGTACAAACACTCCCCAGTCATGGTCTAGTATGCCACTACCTGCTGGTGGTTTATACAACTCATTCAGATTATCTTTATTTGGAAAAATGAAGTCCTTATGCATCCTACATTTCCATATTCGCCACTTGGAATTTGTTGATTCCAAGCAGGTAACCTTCCATATCTCCAGAACATTATAAGAAGCCTGCAAGCACATGAATTACAAACACATTTTATAAAGACAAATAACATTAGTAACTGTAGTAACTGAAATAACAAAATATTTTCTAAAACTTACTTTAACTTGTTCCCATATTAGATCTTTCGTGTCATCTGGGACAAACTTCCAATTCTTTATACTTATTTTAACATGATCACATGCAAGAAGACCAATATAACTTTGCAAGAGAGATGCAGCTTTCCCCACTAGTTGACCATTTTTATTAAACTCAACATCTTCGATAACTCCCTTAGCCCTTCGCTGAGCAACACTATTCAAGCATACTTTTCCTCTCTTGGCTTTGGTTGTACATGTGGATTCATTATCTTTAGATCCACTTACTTCATCATCACCACCCTGTGAAACCATGTTTTTAAGAACCTGCTCAACAAATACATGTAGATAAGGATCAGCGGACCATTCATATAATGCACAGATAATAATAATATTTATATATATTATTGATTCATACCTCACTCCAGAAATAACCAAGCAAGAAGAAAAAGTTGGTATAAATTTCAGAGCAGAACTACAAAATTTTAAGGAAAACCTAAGGCATTGTAAATTGTTTTAATTTTGAATCTTGGTTTATAGTTCTTACTTCTTGAGAGGAATAACATCATCATTATAAATATGCATTCAATCACTAGTGACAGCTTTAATATGTATGTATTTGAAATATAAACACAAAAGTCAGAACTTCAATTAATCTCCATCTTTAGCTCTATACATTCCAACAGAAAAAGAAAAATATCTAACAAAACAAAGAATCAGCATGTTGTAACTTACTGATGCAATATAAATATTAATATATTTTCCAGATTTTCAGCAGTAAGAAACATCATAAATAACATCATAAATCTGTGTAAAAAATCATGAAAACTAACACAATATAGTCTATTAGAAGCTCACTAAACTCTAAATTTGCACTGTTAACCCAAATGGGATCGCAATCATTACGAACATATGGCAGTTCGTTGTCATCCGACGCGTAACTTGTGTCAGCTATTGGCACTCCTTTTGAAAAACTCTGCAGTTGTATAGAAGTGTCTCCCAAATCATCATGATTGATCCTTTTAGTGTATCATTTGTTAGGACTAGCAAGTACTACTGACCATGCTAGATCTTCGGAGTCTTGAATATAGAGCACATGTTTGGCTTGACTTCCCAAACTAAAGGAGTCTGATTGGTATCCTACTTTGTCCAGGTTTACTAAGGTAAAGCCACTGTCATCCACTTTAAACCTAACTGCACCTAAACACTATAACTTTAAATTTGGTGTAATCAAGCTCCCATATCTCCTCAATCCTTCCATAAAACATCATATCTGACACAATTAGATTCTTATCCTTAACACTGGCAATTTGCATGACTGTGGCACACATGCTAACACCAGAATTTTGAGTAGCTCGAGTTTCATCACGCTTTAATGTACTAAAAAGTACACCATCTATCCTGTCACTAGCATATGATAATACTCGCTTAGTTGGCCACCCACAAAGAATTTTCAACCTATCAAATAATTCATACTTAGAATTGACAGCAAACTACAAAAATTTTAGTTAATATTAAGCTTTATTTTTAAGAAAAAACTAAGAGCTACATTTGGAAACTTACATGGTCATGCATCCAACTAATAAATGACTTGTTGTGCTCATCTTGAAGCCACTTCGGATTTCTCTTAAGAAACTGTGATGCTACTTGTGCCTTGTGTTTCCTATATATATATATTCAGTTTAGTTTTATAATTTGATTTTATAAAATAAATTAACAATATTAATGGCTTACTCGATAAATGGATCGATATCAGGATCGTTTGTCAATACATAACAATGAACTTATTCTCGTTCTTCATCACTGATTATTTTCTGAACACGTCCTAATGAAGACTCTGTCACGTCAAACTTATGATGACTAGATGGGATCCCAATAGTGCGTACATCGGATAAATATTCAGAGCAGAATTCAACAGCCTCTTCAACAATATACGAATAAACAATACAACTCTCGAGTCAAGTATGGTTTCATACATACCCCTTCAAAATTTTCATGTACCTCTCAAAAAGGTACATCCATCTGTACCATACCAGTCCACACAACTTAACTTCACGTACCAGATGCACTGTCAAATGTACCATTATATCAAAGAAAGAAGGTAAGAAATACTTCTCTAGGAGGCACAAAGTTATCACAATTTCTTTTTGAACTTCTTCCAACTGTGGCACTTGTATCTCCTTGTTGCATATCTAATTGAAAAACAGGCACATCCTAGTAATGGCAATCCTCACATGCTTAGGCAAAACACCACGAATAGCAATTGGAAGAAGTTGTTGCATCAAAATATGACAATCATGTGATTTCAATCCAATAAGTTTCAGGTCCTTCATGGATACAAGTCTACTAATGTTAGAAGAGTATCCGTTAGGAACCTTTATCCCAAGAAATAAAGTGCACACTTTTTTCTTCTCCTCTTTACACAGTGTATAGCATGGCAGGAGGCAAACATGTTTTTTTTCCAACATCCTTTAGTGCTAACTCAAGCCTAATCTTCATATCAACAAAGTCTTGCCTTGCGGAGATTCCATCCTTTGTCTTCCCTGGAATGTTAAGTAATGTATCAAGAAGACTTTCCAACATATTTTTTTCGATGTGCATCACATCGAGTATGTGATGAATATGTAAATGCACCTAATACTCTAGCTTAAAAAATATCGATTTTTTTTGAAATAATAGTTTTGATCAGAAGATGTATCTGATAAGTCTTCACCCTTTGCCCCCTTTTTCTTCCTCTTCTTGGAATTTCCTTCATCTGATAAATTTTTTCTTTTTGCTTTTCCCCACACACAATTGCATGCTTTCATTCTCTCTAAAACCTCACTGCCACTCAATGATTTAGGGGCATGATCCAACTGTGGTTTGCCATCAAAAGCTTTTTTCTGCCTTCGGTAAGGATGGAAATGAGGCAGCCATTGCTTATGTCCTGCATAAGACATTTTTCTACTCTTAGGGAGCTGGATTGAATGAGTTTTGTCTGCACAAATGGGACACGTTTTATATCCTTTAACTGAACATCCGCTCAAGTTTCCATAGGCAGGGAAATCATTAATTGTCCATAAAAGAACAGATCTTAGTGTGAAGCTTTGATCACGATACCCATCATATGCTTGGATACCTACCTCACATAACTCTTTCAAGCCATCAATTAAAGGTGCCAAGTAAACATCAATATCATTACTGGGTTGCTTGGGACCAGAAATCAGAAGAGTTAACATCATGAATTTTCTCTTCATGCATAACCAAGGTGGTAAATTGTACGTGACAAGAATAACTAGCCAACAACTATAGTTAGAACTCATCATACTATGTGGATTCATACCATCAGCTGCTAAAGCTAATCTGAGGTTTCTTAGTTCTTGCTCAAAATCCAGGCATTTGCTGTCCACTAATTTCCAAGCTGGTGCATCGACCAGATGACGTAAAATGCCATCACGAGTTCTTTCATCTGAATGCCAAGTAAGCTCTTTAGAAATTTCTGGAGTCCGGAACATTCTTCAAAATCTCAGTATCGGTGGAAAATACCACAAGACCTTCGACGGCATTCTAGAAATAGGCTTACTTTTTGTATTCGTCTTCCATCTAGACATCCCACATGTAGGGCAATCATTTGAATCCTTAAACTCCTTCCAGAAGAGAATGTAGTCGTTAGAGCAAGCATGAATCTTCTTGTAATCTAACCCTAGCATGCTTAAGGTTTTGATGAAGCCATGAAAGGCATTGAAGGCCTTGAACTCGAGCTGCAATTCAAAGGTCCAATGACGCGACTTCGAGCGAAGAAATTACAATGTTATTTCCAAGTGATGATTCGCAAGAAGTTTGAGGAATTACAAGATGCAAAGTGCAGCCATACTTTAGTTAATTTATTAACTAATGAAGATCAAGATCATACCATGGAGAATATAACTTAAAGAGTTGAAGAAGAGAGCAAGAAGAAGTGCATTTGTGCATGGAGCTGTTTTCGCCCTTGATTTAATTTAATTAAAGGGTTGATTTTTATCTAGACTATAGTATTTATTTAATTACTTTAGACTATAGTTTAGATCAGTTTTTAATTAATTAATAAGTGTAATTTTCGTTCATAATATCATAGGTTTGACTAGAATTGTATTTAAGGCAATTTCCTACCTTGAATAGAATTCTAGTTTAGGTATTTCTATAGTATAGTTAGAGATCCTTTTGGATCAGATTTTTAGGCGTTTTTATTAGTTATTTTCGTTCATAATAGGCCCTATAAATAGGGGAACCATGTTACTTTGATATTTTAGACATTATTAATTAATATTGCTTTTGCATTCAATTTGTGTCTCAACCGTTCAAAGCTTTTGATTGTTTTCTGTCGAAAATACTCATTCTTGGAGCCTAGCAACTTTGAGTCTTACATCAAGGAAACGTTCTAATTCACACGAGGAATTAGGGTGAACTCGCTACCGAGGAGTAACTTTGAGATTCGTTTTCGTCGTACAAGATACGCCGGGGATTAATCGGGTTGCAAATCACAACACCTCCATCGTCCAGCCACCATCTTCGACGTCCTATACCTTCCATCAACATCCGTGACACTCCCAAGCCATCAAGACCTGATCGTGTGTCGATCATCAAGGGATCGGTTCCATTCAGCATAAATTCATCGTGTTTTCAATCTATACCGTAAGTCCTTCGAACCTCTATCATATCCTATCTACCCTAGCCATTCTAAACCCATTCATCACCATCGAATTACCTTCATCCAAGCCGTCCATAAACTCGTCCAAAACAGCCCTATTTCTATTTGGATTTGTGTTATTTTGTGTGTCATTGTTTAGGTATTTTAGTTGAGTCTTAGTCGTCTAGATAATCGAGTATAGATCCCTTACTTCACCGACGTAGTTTCTTTCCTTTGCTTCCGCGTCTTTTGTGTCTCGTTGGTCATTGAGTCCCGGGTCACATCAGGTTTTCTTTGCTGCGTATAAAGAAGCAGACATCAGATTGCCTTCAAGAAGCATTTCTTTTATCAATTTCAGTAAATCATTGAAACTCGTGTCACTCCAACCATATTTTTCCTTCAAGTTAAACATTTTTATTGTGGCCAACAACTTAGTAAAACCGCTACAATCTTCATATAGAGGTTTTTCAACCTCTTCAAGTAGTGTCTAAAAGTGAGTTGGGTTATCTTCATAGGCATCATATGCATCATGAATCATATCTATTGGCTCATCAACACTACAACTTGTATCACATTTCCCAACCCAATTCTGTATCATATGTTGATTGTGACAATTTAAGTACTTCCCCATGCCATATCCACCGCTGATAAGTCATGTCCATACCATTCATTATGATATGCCCCTTTACAAGACTAAGTTTGTGCTTCCTAGTGATACCACACTTTGCACAAGGACAAGACATTCTACTAGCATCGCACCCCCTCTCTACTGGGAACTTCAAGAAAGCTTCAACTCCAATCTCATACTCATCTGATAATCTATTCTTAGACATCCATGATTTATCCATCCTAATTTATGTGTTTACTCTTTCATACATGTCAAGAGCAAAACACAAGATATAGTTCAATTTATTAAATTATAATTAATAATACTAAATAATTAGTTCCAGTATCATATATATGTATTTCTAATTAAAATAAAGGAATTAAGCTAAAAATGTATTTATACTTGAAGAAGACAAGAGAAGAAAAGTTAAGTCTAAAATTTCAGTTAATAGTTTAAAATTTGGAGTTCAATTAAAAAAGCCAAATACGTCTAGATATATTTTTGCCAAATACATAAAGGTAAAGAATAGAATCTGAAAACTACAGTTAACTACCACAAAACTGAGCCAAAAAAGCCACAATTAAATCAGTAAAAAAAAACATTTGAATTCTCAATAGACACAAAAACCACATTAAATCAGTCTAAAAACAGATCCTAACAACATGTTATTCGATGTTGAGTAGTGAGAGGCTAATAGCATGGGGACAGACAGTAAGTAAAGAAAGGACTAAAACTTCATAAAAGAGTTCATGTTGAAGAGATTTAGATCATACAAACGGATAGTTAAACATACTTCTAAGAATATGAGACATACATAGCAACATGTCCTTTACTATTCGATTTGATTGCTTCAATTTATGTCACCCTTTTTAGCATTATTATTTGTACAAAGTTACCAGAATAACTTTGCCAAGAAAAAATACAATAATAACAACCAACTCTCACTTTTCACAAATCCATATGAAAATTCACAATGGTTGAGACACAGATCACATATTTGCTAAACAAATATCAGAAATCATTTCTTCAAAGAAATGTGTCCAGTAAAAAATATATACCTGAAAACAGAATTAGAGAACAGGATTCCCAAGTGTGTATCACTATAAGGGTGCCAAGAAATCTGCATAATGCGTATGAAGTTGTTTCTTTGAAAGTAAATCTCTGAACCAATGGAATCAATCCTGTAAAAAATTTAGGTCTTAGCAGCAGTATTCTCAGTCTCCTTAGCAAAGATATTTTATAAACATAAGTAGGTGCTCTATTGCAGAATGAAATCCAACTTATCAAAGGAATAGATAGAGACCATACATTTTATTTACCTGAAGTTTATAACACACTTAGAAACTTGGGATATGCTAGAGACACTACTTATTTCATTGCCAACACATGCAAACATAGAGTAAAGAGTCAGCAATATAGGCCCCTCCTTTTTCTCTATCTAGGAGAGAGAATTTTGTTTATTTCATGAATTAGGACGTCAATTTTCAATTCAAGTGGGCTTTTACACAAATGTCTTTACATACATTATTCATTCACCTTCATTCCAAAGGCAACCCCCAACTCTCTTATAATCAGTGTAGTCACCACACCACACCCCTCCTCCCCTCTCTCTCTCTTTCAACTTATCCGTTATTTGGAGTATATTGCAGCATTATCATCATCCACATACCTCAAACACCAATCACTCATTCATGGCAACTGAGAAGGTATGACCCTATTTCTACCCTTTTTTCATTATCGATTCATTCAGTTAATCGAATCCGACCAATTCTTGTTATAGATACACACAGTCGCATAAATATATATTTCTTAAGAATAAATTTATGCATACCGGTTTGGTAATTGATCTTTTCAGGTAACGCCAATGCTACTAAATGTTGATATCCAGTGCCCATGCTACTACAAGAAGATCAAGAAAACTCTTTGCAAATTTCCCCGTGAGTCTCTCTCCTCCCACTGTTTTCTCTCTCATGATCATCACCTATTAATTTCCTCCACACACACTAAAATTAAGTGATAATATGAATGAATAATCTATTTCACCGTATATAAATTGCAATGCATTTTCTCTGTCACGCATTATGAAAGTACCCACAAGATATATAAGCATTTATTTCCTTCGTCAATAAGAAATTACCTTAGATATATACGGATATGGATTAAATATTTTTGTGACGCAATTTTTTTTACTAGGAAAAAATATTAGAGACCAAGTGTTTACTGAGGACACAAAATTTGTTAACTATCTTACATGAATAGTGTAATAAAGAGAAGAATGACTCAGCCATGGAAAGGGATCAGAATCTAAGGGAGTTCTATTCTAAGGGATTGCAAAGACTTTCTCTTCACAAGAGTATAGTCAGGGCTGCGCGTACCTACGTGCGATCAACATTAGATTTTCTTTAATTAACTAGAAAGACCCAAAATGCAGAATTCCCCACTTTCAAAGCGCACGCCAATGTCTCTCGCGCACATATAATACATCAAATTTGGAACAAAAAGGAAGAATCAAAGACCTTAGAGGGCGAAGCAGCGAGAATCGAAGACGGTTTGGGTTCACCCAACCGAATTGATATGCGGCTAGAGAACACTCTGTCGGTGATGGTGGTATCTTTGCTAGGTTTTTGGGATTGTGGGATTAAAAACTACAATCTCAACATTTCTACCCTTACTACAGAGACTTTCTATTATCTTCACCATCCCCATTATAGCAGGCAACTCGAGAATTAAAAACTATAATCTCAACATTTAAAATTTGAAAGAAATTACATGATAGCTACTTTGAAATCATAAGAATAGAAAAAAAATGAACATTAAAACATAAAAATAGCGAAAGAGATTTGGAATTAAGCAATTGACGGCAACACCACTTCCGGCATACCTGCTTCAAACAAAGTAATACATCCAACCGAAGTGTTTCAAACAAAGTAATACGTCTGTGGGTTTGCAGTAGAAATATATGGAGAGCTTTATGAACTTCAACGACAGCGCTCGAGAATGAATAAATTGGGTGAATTTACTGAGGGCTTTTCAACCGCAGCGCTGGAGAAGGGAAGAAATTGGGTGAATTTACTGAAGGGCTTTTCTTTTCAGATTAAAATTGGGGATCTCTTTGAATAATTTTTTTAAAGTAAAAAAATTACTTCTTATTTTTATTAAAATTTGCAGATCTCTTTTGCCTTAACATAAAAAAATGAATTTTTATGTTTGGTGGGAAATTGTGGAGCTAAAATTTTTACTAAATAATGGTGAGAGGAAGAGCAGCAGGAAGTTAGAAAATTTTCAGTTTATAATATTTAATTTTGAATTAAAAAAATAATAATAAACACATATACATAACGAATATTCATAACGGTCAAAGTTACCGTTATATAATGTGTTTATACATAACACAACACATAAGAGTATAAAATGAGCGTTATAATTATGAACAATATGTAACAGTCACAGATAACGCAAGACTAAGAAACATTATATATGATCGGAGATAACACTTCTCTTGTAACGGATTTTTGAAATATGCGTTATGTTGGGGTTTTTTCGAATTACACCCCACAGGATCTAATCGGATTATCTATAATTCTAATAGGCATGCAAATCATGATTTTATGTATGTGATACAAATAACAACATGTTGAATGAATTATGTAAGCGCATCAAATTAATGCAGCAGAAAAAATTAATTCGAATAATCGACTTACATAGATTGTAGGGTTGACGATGAGATTACAGGTCTAATCTTGTTGCTGTAGAAGAAACGTCGATCTCGGCCTTTTCCTCACTGAAGTCGACGTCTAGTAGAGCTGCAGTGATACTCCTCGACCTTCTACTGTATTCTCGATACCCGTTTAGATGTAGAGTGGGCTACAAACTACTAAACTATGTATGGATAACCTGGGGAATTAAGTGAACTGAGAGGGGTTGTTCGTATGTCTCAAAATACACGCCTCCTCCCTCTATTAATACTGAGGGAGGCGTGTACTGTGTCCCCTAACCCTGATGGGTTTGGGCCTCTCTACTTATTCCATTCCCACATTCCATTAAGGTATTAATTGGGCTACTGTAGTGATCTAGAAGAATATTAAATTTGCCTACTAATTTATTTAATATCAAATATCCAATACCTAGGATATAATTAAATAAATTAAATGTTATTTATATTCCACTAAAGAAATAGCACTGACCTACCAATTTAATACATTTTACTTAATGCATTCTTCTTTAGTCCAACCATTCCTCATGTTTAAGATATAATGTCCATTAATTAATTATATAAGCTCTGACAGCTATAATTAATTAATTCTTGCATTCCTAGTGTAGTACCACACAAGCTTTAACATGTACGGAATAAATTCCACCTGCAGGGTTTCACATGTACTTGTGTTTACTCAAGGGGACATCATCAACCTGGCGCACCAGGACATGGTGACCTAACACAGTGCATGACGCATATGTGTGAATATGTTACTGTCCAAGATATCGAGATTATTGACTCTATCAAGAATCTGACCCATTGATAACACATATGTCCGCCACTGTGCAAGGCTTAAGAACCCGAACTCTGTGGATCTTTATTCTTTTCCTTTAAGGTCAGACCAAAGAATAGTATCCTGTCGCAATCCCCCTCAATACACGCGTCAGTGTATCAGAATAATCAGTTAGCTAAGATAAACTAACTATCAGATTATTCTACAGTCTACAATGGTTGGTTCAGGACCATCTAAAATGCGAGCCTTTTAATACTTTGCAAGGAATCCAATTATATGATTTTTACTGTGTGTTTACCCACACCATATTATCTACAATGCAAAGTAAATATGCACATATATATGAATATCAAAGTAAATAGATGCACAAACAGTTACTACAATAATAATCAATCTATATCGTTAAAACCATTATTAACAGTATACAATCCTAACACATTATCTATACCAAAAATGCACTCATACATAACGGATATTTAAAATATCCATTATGGATGAAGTGTTATGTATGAGCGTCTTTTTTGGTAGTGAAACATCATCTTGTTTGTGATGTCGAGCAGAACTCCATACCCTGGCCTTAGATTAGTTTTAGTTGTGGTAAAATTGAATGCCTTCTTACAGGTGGGGGTCTTTCACCTTTTCCAGTATGGTTCAGCTGCTTCACTTAGCTCTTGAACTGTTGCTCCTTGCCTTGGAAGTTGAAAAACTTCAGCAACTGTTCCTTTAGTTATCTTGATAGGTCAGCCTTGGATAACTGATGTAATTTCTTTGCCATCAACACTAATTTGTGCTAGGAGGAGAAATTCACACACTCAATTTTTTCTGAAGAATCTGGATGGTGTTTTCAGGTAGTGAAGAATTCCTGTCTTGTGAAGAGAAACAAACAGGTTTTGGTCGTTTGACCTTTGAAGAATTTCCTGGAATTTTTTCCTTTGAAGGAATTTATCTCTCATCATCTGGTTTTTGAATGAGTTGGGGGAACTGAGGAATTCTGCCATTGAATAAATTTAGATTGAATATTTTTTGGTTGAGAGAGATGAGAGTAAGAAGAGACTCTTTCTCGAATGATTTGAGAAATGAGTGTGTCTCTTCTTTAGTAGGGAAGACTTAGATTTGAATTGATTTATGAGTAATAAATGATACTCATATATCTTTGAAAAGTTTATGTCCCTTGCTTTTGCTGTTGGCCTTAAATGCCCTTGTCAGGATTTCAACGGTAAGAATTTAAATGGTTTTGCTGACATGGCATTTTATTAATAAAATAATTATTTTATTGATAAAAAAGGATTACAGAGCTGTATTACAAGAAGAACATTTAGAGGTCCTAATCAGCTGGGATTGATCAGTCTCTAATCCTTCTTGTGCTCCGTCTTCTACTTTTTAGCAGGTAGCTCGCCAGTTTTGTCACTGGTTGGTGGTGCTGCTTGAGCTTGTTGAGCACTCATTTGTTCTTGCAGCTGCTTGATGAGCTCTCTGTGCAGCTTGAGTTGCTCTTGGATGCTGCGAAACTGCT
Source organism: Perilla frutescens (assembly GCA_026008535.1). Lineage (NCBI taxonomy): Eukaryota > Viridiplantae > Streptophyta > Magnoliopsida > Lamiales > Lamiaceae > Perilla > Perilla frutescens. Next base: position 37,552,906 of record BRKX01000006.1, on the reverse strand, counting down.
CTTCATGCTGAGCTGTGCACTGAGCAATGGAGCTCTCTGGTTGCTCCAAGAACTAGACTGTAGAATTTGCATCTTCATGGAGAATGAGATTATCATTATCAATTAAAAATTAATCACCTCGTGACATTACTTCATCTCCATCTTCTGTTCCATTCAGCTCTTCGCAGGGAATTATCCTAGACTGCTCAGGATTTTCCAGGCTCTCTATTTCTCCATAGCTCTTCTGTGGTAGCAGTTCAAGCTGTGATCTCTGCTAATTTGGATCGACATACACCACTATAGCTAATGAGCCTGTATAACCTTGATGCTGCTCTTCAGTCAACTGATCAGTCATATTTTCCAAAATTGGCACCTCATCAACTCGATCAGTTGGAACTTCTTCTGGGATAACCTCATCAGTGGCTTCAGCAATAAACGTTCCTACTGAAGAATCATACTGAGAGACTGGCTTGGCATGAGCAACAAGCGGCAGTTGAGGATCTGCCTCATCCTCAGTTTCTTCAGTCACCTGAGCCTGTTCAGCTGGCTCGACAGTTGGAGCATTTTGGGACTTATCCGTATCCTTTATTTGCTCAGTTGGCCCTTCCGTTAGCCCTTCAGATTGACCATCATCTGGTTTAACTGGTGATTTCAACAACTCTGCGAACTCCAAGTCTGTTGTGTACTTGTGAGTTCCTTTAGTAATTGGTGATCTGTGCTCGGGGGAGTCTGCAAGGATATTGATTACAACTCCTTCTGCTTGAAGGGAATCCTCAAACATAAGTTGTCTTGAGACTTGATGTATTGCAGTAGATCTAGATATAGAGGCTTTAGTTGTTGATGTTTGATTATGGCCTAGCTAGTTTTGCCTTTGAATTTCTTTAGCAATCTATTGTTGTAGCTGAACTATGATCTTGTAGAATTCATTTAACACCCAGCACTGATGCATTTGGGGATTATTCCAGAGCTCTTGTTCTTCTTAAGTTTGTAGTTCTGGCAGTTCAATCCCAGACCAATTGAGGAGATCATTGATGACTTCAGCCAGTGTCTGCTCGCTTGGTTTTGAGTGACATCTTCTAAGATCTAACATTCCCCTTATAACGTCAATTGAATTTTGTTCAGGAGTTTCTTGTCCTAACCATTGTATACTCCATTTTTCTTCTCTTCTCCAGAAGTTCATTCCATGTAGAGCTGTTAGAAGAAAATCAGTTTCCGAGTTGAGATAGTGTCTCCATAGATACCAATAGCAGTCCCTTGTAAGAGCCTTGAGCAGTTCTTCTGAATTGACCACAAACTCTTGAAAGTTCTTTTTAATGAAGTCTGCTACGTCTTTATCAGCTCTTTGCTTAACTGCTATTGCTTCTGATCGGGCTCTTATGTTCTCGGTTATCCTGTCTTTTGGTGGACAAGCTGTTCTGAAAAAATCAGCTTCAGAGCTCCGCAGTGGAACTCCTCTATAAGGTATTATAGATTCCCGAGATGGTTCCATTTCAAACACCTTGACACTGAGGGGAGGTAATTCCGGTGGAGACGGAGGTTCTGCTCTTTTCATCTTTTCTCTCTTCTTTTTGGAGTTTCCTACTCCATTCTTGATTCAAATTGATCCCTTTGCAATTCTATTGTTGTGATGACCTCCGATGAATTCTGGGCTGTCTATGATGAAGGCAACTTGCTGTATAGGTTAAGTTTGTATTGGTGTTCCGATCAAATGACAGATTGGGACATGATCTACTGAATCATAGTCGCTCTGATGAGGTACTGCTTCAACCTTGTTCTCTTTTCCCTTTCTGCTAATTGCTTCTTTGTTTTTCTTTGAGTTCTTGATACTTAGAGCTTTTGGTTCTTGTTGTCTTCGAGTGACTATTGGTATATAGTCAGTTTCTTCTACCAAGAGAGTGTTAGTTTCTGTGGCAGTGAAACTGAGTTCTTCTTCGAGAAGTTTGCTGATTCCACAGGGGAAACACATGTTCTGTTTGAACTCCTTGTCACTCCAGTTTTTCTCGAAAACATCTACGTACTTCTTAATTTGATCATAGAAGTACTAAGCCCAGTTGACCTCGATCCCTTGAAATATTACCCTGTAAACTTTGTATTTTATCACAGGCATTTCGGAATGACTTTCAGTGATTCCAATGATTATTCTTGTTTCCACTGAAGCAAGAATTCTATATTCTTCTCAAAACCATGTAATGGGGAGTGGTTCTTTTGAAAGCTTCATGACAGTCAGCATCCTTCTAACTATCGTAGATCTCCTATGGATTGACATCCACCTATTCCAATCTCATTCCTTCATTTGGAAGTTGGAATATTCTTCCCAGTGATTCTGGGCTGATCTCCAACTGTACTCCTCTCACTTCAGTTGTGATCATATCACCGTGAGCTTATGAATTTAGATAAAACTCACAGACAGGTTTTGGGTAGATTTTGTTGGGAGTGCTTCCGGTGAACTCTCGTAGTCTAACTTGGTTGATCTTGGTGATGATGAAGTCATAAAGAGGTGAGTTTGAACATTTTGTTCTGAATGCTGCTTCATGAAGAAACTTTTCTCTATATAGATTCACTTGGAATCTTTGAGATGACTCTCCAGTTTCTTTGAAGTTGAACTTACGATGAACAATCTAGGCGCTTTTCTTGGCCATGGGAATCTACGGAAATTTGAGGACTAGATTGCTGATTGGATTCTCTCACAGCATAAAATTTGGGAATTTAGGTTTTCTGAGATGTGTGAGAAGTAGAGAGAATTTTTAGCTCTTAATTCAGCAGGGTAACCTTTGACCATTCAGCTATCTATTATAAATCAACGATAGGGATGACTTGAATGCTCTAGTTTCAACAGTAGGATAAATCAGTCGATTGATATGCAAATCTATCCGTTGAGAGTAAATAAAGAGGGATGAAGTAGGTCCAACGGTAACAATGGTATAACACGTCATTTTACCGTTCCACTTAAGCGAAGTAAATTCAAACTTATCTATTCAAATCTCTCTCGGGGGCTTCCACGTGGCTTTGAGCTTCTGACGTCATCAGATGATTCAGCTATATCTAGCAATCGGCTTGGTCAACTTTAACTGAGATATTTCAGTTCAACTCTTTCTTTTGCTAAGATGGCTTCCAGCTCTCCCTTCAGTTCAGCTGCTTGCTTCAGCTGACTATGAGCTGTTTTTCCAATGTGAACTGATTGAGCATCCGATTAGTTCTGGCTCTTTGACTTCTCAGCTTCCAAGCTTCTCATCAGTTTACAAACTTTCCAGCTTGCTTTTTGGTTGAACTGATGGTTTGAGCAGTTTTGGCTCCTTTTGCTGACTGAACTGATGCACGTTTTGGTTCAGATTCAGCTTCTGCTCTCTTTTTCTCATCGGCTGGGGTTGCTCTTTACATTCTCTCACTTTCTTGATCATCTTTAACTTCTGAAGTTAGTTCCAATAGCCCCAATTAGATACATAGCTTTACCAATCTTGCCTCTGGTAATGGCTTTGTGAAGATGTCAGCTATCTGCTTCTCAGTGTTGATAAATTAGATGCATATGTCTTTCTTCTCAATATGTTCTCTGATGAAGTGGTGCCTGATGTCAATATGTTTTGTTCTCGAATGTAAAACTGGATTCTGAGAAATAGCAATGGCACTGTTTTTATCACAGAAGATAGGTACTTCATCAGTTTCGACCTTATAATCCTTCAACTGCTGCTTCATCCTGAGTATCTGTGCATAGCAGCTTCCAGTGGCTACATACTCTGCTTTAGTTGTCGATGTTGCAACTGAGTGCTGCTTCTTGCTGAACCAAGATATCAGTTAATGACCAAGAAACTGACATGTTACACTAGTACTCTTCCTCTCAATCTTACATCCATCGAAGTCTGAGTCTGAATAGTCAGTTAGACTCAAGCTGTCATCTCTGGGATATCATAATCCAAGATTTATGATTCCTCTGAGGTATTTTTGATAATCCTCTTTACTACTTCAAGATGGCTCTTCTTTGGGTTGGCTTGGAAGCGTGCACATAAGTGGACTGAATATGAAATGTCTGGTCGACTGGCAGTTAAGTAGAGAAGCGAACCGATGATACCTCTGTAGTGAGTTTGGCTAACTGATTCTCCTTCTTCATCGAGAGTCAGTTAAACTAATGTATTCATGGGGATCTTGATAGTTTTTACCTTATCAGTTCCAAAATTCTTGACGAACTCCTTTGTATACTTAGCTTGACTAATGAATATTCCATCTTGGAATTGTTTCACTTGGAGTCCTAGGAAGAAGGTCATTTCTCCCATTATGCTCATCTCGAATTCGCTCTGTATTAGTTGTGCGAATCGAGTGTAACGATCCTTACTCTTCGATCCAAATATTATGTCATCCACATAAATTTGAACCAATAACATCTCTGATGATTGCTCTATCTTGAATAGAATGCGATCAATGACTTCTTTTTGAAACCCATTCTTGAGCAAGAATGTTGTGAGGGTTTTATACCAGGCTCTGGGCGCTTACTTCAGCCCATACAGTGTTTTCTTTAGTTTGAAGACTTGGTCTCCAATCTCAAATCCAGGCGGTTGCTCGACATACACGTCCTCCTTGAGCAACCTTTGTAGAAAAATACTTTTCACGCCCATTTGATAGACCATGAAATTGTTGTGAGCTGCATAGGTGAGGAATAATCTGATAGCTTCTAATCTTGCAACTGGTGAAAATGTCTCTTCAAAGTCGATCTCTTCACTTTGAAAGTATCCCTTGGCTACCAGTCTTACTTTGTTCCTTGTGATGACACCATGTTCATTTAGTTTGTTGTGAAAAACTCACTTCGTTCCGATACTTTCTGGGTTTTTGGCCTATCAACAAGAAACCACACTTCATTTCTTATGAATTGGTTCAGCTCTTCTTGCATAGTGATTATTGAATCTACATCTTCAAGAGCTTAATTAATGTTTGCCGATTCAGTTTGAGATAAGAAGTATGTGAAGAGAGAATGCTCTGTTGAACTTCTGGTCTGAACTCGACTTCTTGGATCTCCAACAATATTATCAGCTGAGTGGCTCCTGAGCCATTTGGATAGACTGTCCTCAGCTGGATTTTCAGTTGGATCATCTGCATCGACATTCTCTGATGTCTTCTCTTCAGTTTGTACTTCATCTTCATCAGTTCTTTCCCCTGCTTCAGTTGTGCGGTTGAAGGTCTCAGCACGATCAGTTTCTTCATTGGCTTGATTGCCCTCAGCTATGCTCTCAGCTGGTCTGGTGTTGGATACATTTTCTTCATCTTCTAGATCAACTTCAAACTCCTCCGGGACTATGTGGTCCACATAGTCCTGCGAGTTATCAGTTTTTCTAGGTAGCAGTTGAACTGATGTATTAAGTACTTCTTTACTCCTGTACTCATTGGAAAACTCATCAAAAACAACATAACAAGTCATTTCCACAACTAGTGTTCATTTGTTGAACACTCTGTATGCTTGAGCGTGTGGGGAATTATAACTAAAAAATATTCCCTCATTAGCTTTGGCACTGAAAGTCTTCAGTTGACTTTTTCCATTGTTGTGAATATAACATTTGCAGCCAAATTATTTGAAGTATGAGACAGATGGCTTACCACCCTTATAAAGCTCATATGGTGTCTTGTCATGTGCGCTGACGATGGCGCTTCTGTTTTGAGTACAGCATGTCGTGTTGACTGCCTCGGCCCAGTATCCTTCTGCTATGTTAGCATCACCTATCATTGCTCGAGCTGCTTCTTTGAGTGTGCGATTTCTCCTTTTCGCTACACCATTTTGCTGTAGAGTTCTAGCAGCTGAGTGCTCGTGAGTTATTCCTAATTCACTAAAAAAACTAATGATCTACTGGTTGACGAATTCAGTTCCATTGTCTGAACAAATTCGATGAATTGATCTTTTTATTTCAGTTTGCAGCCTCTTGATCATCACTGATAGCTTGGTGTAGGTTTCATACTTTCTTCTGAGAAACTCTACCCATATGTATCTTGAGAAGTCGTTGACTACCACAAGAGTGAATCTCTTTCCTTTAGGAGTCGAAGGTCTGACTGGCCCAAATAGATCCATGTGTAGCAGTTGGAGAGGAGCAGTTGTCCCTAGAGGATGACTTCTGTTTTTGAATGAGGATCTCACTTGCTTCCCTTTCTGGCATGGTCCGCAGACGCCAGTTTTCTTGAAAATATCTTTAGGAAGTCCATCTACTAGCTCTTTCTTAGCTAGATGATTGATGGTTCTGAAGTCGAGATGATTGAGTCATCGATGCCATAGCCAGCTTACTTCAGTTGAGCCCTTTGAAAGAAAGCAAACCTCTCCATAGCCGTTTGACCAATCAACAACATACATGTTGGCTCTTCTAACGCCAGTTAGGAGGATTGCTCCAGATGATTTATCTTTGATGTCGCATGAGTTTCGACTGAAATTAATGGTATATCCATTGTCACATAATTGACTGATGCTGAGCAGTTTGTGCTTCAGTCCATCTACATGGGAGACTCCATTGACTATCACCTTTCCTTTAACCACGAACCCTTCTCCGATAGTTCGGCTTCTGGAGTACTTCCTTGTATCCTTCTAGATCCTCTCTATCTCCCGTCATGTGTTTAGAGCACCCGCTATCTAGGCACCAAACCTCCTTGGTCCTCTTCTTTGAGAGACGATTAGTTTTTAATAACCCGCATGATATCTGGTCCTTTTTGCTAAATCAGATGCTTAGGGATCCAGATTTGCCAAACTTTTGGCTTAATAGAAGGTAGAGAGTTTTCAGACATTGATCGTCTGATCAGTTTCACTCTCTTTTTAGCTCTCCTCTTCTGAGCTGAGTCATTTGACTTGTACCTGCAACGAGATTTAGTAGGATAGAAAACTTTGATCATAACTCTCTGATCTCGAGCTTGTCTAGCTCTCCTCTGTGGCCAATTTCTTTTAACTCCATGAGCTCTATCGCTCTTGTAGTTTGGCTAGTTGGCAAACTAATTATAGTGAGAGTTGATCCTTAATTCATTCCTTGAATCTAAGTACTCACTATACTAATTTTTGAGATCCGTTGGAGTGAACTTCTCTAAGGAAATCTGATCGTTTCGACGTGCTCGATACAGCTTCGTATGCACGTTCCTTCTTAAGTCAAATTTTCTTCCAGGCTGACTTACTAGATGTCTTTGAAGATAGGTTGGTGGTACAGTTCTCTCCTGGACTGATGCCCTATCTTGGTGAGACTGCGGTCCAAACTGAGTATTTCTCCTTACTCTAGTTGGCCGGTCAGTTCTGTTCACCATAGGCTTGTTCTGAGCTTTGGGCCTTAGATAGACTGGTGATCTTTGTCAAACTGACTATCTCTGATGAGCTAGAGGTCTTGGCTGTATTGACGACCTCTGTTGGTAGGCTAGACACCTTTGCTGAGTTGATGGCCTTTGCTGATAAGCGAACTGCCTATTTTGAGCTTGTGGCCTTCTTTAAGATGGCTTCCTCTACCGAACTGATGGCTTAAACTGAACTGAGCCTTTCAGTTGACTGTGTCGGCTTATTTGAAGGGATTTTTTCAGTTCCTTTGCCTCCGGTCTCTTCAACTGGTTGGGTTGGTGCCGGTCTGACAAAAGTAGGAAGAGTTCCTTCTTGACTGGATTGAGCAACTGCCTTTCCTTTCTCAGCGGCAGTGTACCTGTTATATCCTAACCCTGGACTACCAGTTTCAACTATTTGATGGCTTAGAATCTCATAAAAAGTTTGAGATTCCTTCTTGAATTTGATGATAACTCTTCTCTCTCCTAGATCTCTTGCTTGAGCCTCTCATTCTCAGCTCTTAGCTCATCAAGTTTGAGCTTCAACTTCTCATATTCAACTGATGAGCTTCAAGTGATTCAGTTCTGTCGTGATCACTTCTCAGTCTTTTGACCTCATCTCTTAGGTCATCATTTTCCTCCTTCAGTTATAGATGCATACTTGATATAACAACTAACTGATCTTCTAGCATTCTTAATTGTTCATTTATTTCATTGCTAGAAATGGAAGTTTCATGACTGTGATGAAAAAAGATTAAGAAGTCGCATGTGCTAACCTCTTCTTCATTGTCGGCCATGAGGTAGAATAGTACCTTATCTTTAGAGCTGTAGCCATCGGAGTCAATTCCTGATGGATTATCTGAGTCATCCAATATGACATTCTCTGTGTTGGCCATCATAACTTTTCTTTTGAAAAAACTTCTCTTCACTTTGGACTTTTTGTCTTCAGGGAGCTGTGGACACTCATAACGATAGTGTTCTTGCTTGTGGCAATGGAAGCATTCTCATATGCCTCTGTTGGTTGCCTTAGATTGTTCAGCAGGCGGTTGGTTTCTCTCGCCTCTGGGCTCCTCATCAGTTTGAAGCATAACTGATGGTTAATCTATGATCTTTTTGAGCTTCTCTAGCAGCTTGGCAACTGACTGGATCTGATCATTGATATCTTTAGTCAGGCTCTCCTTCTTCTTTGCTGCTTCTCTTCTTCGATCAGTTGAGCCTCCTGGTAGTTCTCTGGGTGGAGAACTTCTTGGCCGGAAGATGTTCTTTTCTCAAGTTTCTCTAAACTGATTTCTTTCATCGTAAAAGGCTGCATCATGGGCTGATGATAAAATGGATGCCTCTCTTTTTCTGTTTAGGCTATACGCGTGAGCCTTAAAAGAAGTGAAAAGTTCTCTTGGGGTGATGTTGTTCAAGTCTCTTGACTATTTTGTAGCAATCAGCTTTATATCCCATTTCTCTATGAGGTTGTCCAAAATTTTGGGGTTCATCTCACCATTGGGATATGTTCTTCCTAGATTATTCATCTCACTTATGATACCTAGAAATCTCATTTCAAGGCTTGAGATGGTTTCATCTAAGTGCATTTTGAAAGACTTATATCTGTGCACCGCCAGTTGAAGTTTGTTTCCTTTGATGGCCTCAGGCTCTTTGCACAGATCCGCAAGTAAGTCCCATATCTCCTCAGTAGTTCTACAACTCTTCGTGTCCTTCATGCGATCTTTATCTAAAAATTGGAATAACGCGGCTTGGGTCACGAACTTTAGGTTCTTCAACTTCTTCTCTTCACTCGTGAGAAGATGAGTTGGCTTCGGGATCCTTGCTAGTTGATTGAGATCAGCAATGTGGGCTTCATTTTCCATCATGATTGTGATTGGACCTTCCTCGATAACTTTCTGCTCCAGTTATCGTAGTTCTCAACTGAAAAGATAGGTAGCTTATAGGGTTTCCCATAGCTGACAGATTAGCACAGATAACAAGATCTGATTCAGTTGATCTGCCGAAATGGCTGATCTTTAGAATCAACCGCTCTTATACCATTTGTTGGTCCCGGGCGAGTCAAAATCAGTTTAGAAGGGGATGAATAAACTGATCCAATTTCTTAACAAATATGCGGAATAGTCTAGGCCCTTCACTCGCAAAGTTATCCGTGTTGCTTAGGTGATCAGTTGAGAAGATCAGCTAGCTCAGAGTGTGGTGTGTGTGCTTGGAGTGTGCAGTTTAAAACATGCAACTGAAAACTGAAAATAGAACAGAGCACACAGACAGTTTTATAGATGTTCGAAGCTCAAGTTCTACGTCCTCTCTTCCTTCCGCAGAAGGGAAATTCACTATGCAAGTGTAAAGTTTTTTTATTACAGTTACACAGTGAAAACAGGTATTAGACCTGACTATCGGTGACTTTACAAGTCATGGATTCCTTTCCAACTATTGCTGTCCTGGAGGCGACAAACCAACGCAAGTAGCCTCCTCAGCTGATTTCTGGGTCAACAGCTCACACTTACCGATCTCAACTACTCATTGAGACTTTAGGTGCTATTGCCCATCTTTACAAAATTTTAGATCTCTTTCGATCTTCAAGAAGTCAGACTTGAAATTGGTATCAATTAATGTGCTCATTTGCGCGTCTATGGCTTGAGCTGGGTAGTTGATCATTATAGAGTGGAACTGAGAGAATGGCTCTGGTTGGATTTCTTCAACATCTATCTTGATAAGCAGTTTGCTCCTTCTCTTCAGTTGGACTTTTGCTTTTGCTGAGTTTGAGCGTGAGGCTTTAGAGCTTTGGCGAACGTCTTCGCTGAAAGTCTGAGTAAAAGTTCTATGCAAGAGTTAAAAGTCACGGTCATCTTCTGATGAGCTTTTGTTCCAAGATCTCGGCTGCATTAACTTCAAGATCTTCTTGTTGGCTTTTCTTAAATTTGAATTTCAGTTACAGCTTCTGTCTTGATCTTCAGTTCTAGGCTTTGTCTGGTAGTTGGAATCTTCAGTTCCTTGTCTGTCAGTTCTGCACATCCTTGGCAGTTTGGAAAGCTCCAGTTTAGATCATCTTCAGCTGGCAGTTTTGGACTCTGGCTTGATGCTTTCTGAGCTCCAGTTTGATTTGCTTTAGCTGGCAGTTTTGAACCAGTGTTCTTCAGCTGGCATTTTGGACTGATGCCCCTTTAGCTGGAACTTTCTTGGATTGGTCTTCAGTTTAGTTGCTGGTGCTTCTTCAGTTAGACTTCAGAACTGATGCGTCTTCAGCTGGTATCCTTCGAACTGGTACTTCTTCGGCTGGAACTTCTTGAGCTGGTATCTCCTTCCGCTCGTACCTTGGATTGGTACATTCTTCAGCTGGTATTCTTCGAACTAGTATGTCCATCAGTTCGGACTTATGTGGTCTTCAGCCGGTATTCATCTTCAGCTAGGATTGTCCTCTCTTTGGTTAATGGTCTTCTTCAGCTGGAACTTTTTCTTTAGCCGGGAATAGTCTTGAACTGGCATATCCTTCAGTTCAAACTTGATCTTCTCTTCAGCTAGTATTTTCTTTCAGCTGGGAACTTTTTTCAGCTGGAACTTTTCTTCAGCTAGTGTTGGGCACTTCTGGACTGGTGCCTTGAACTGGTATTTTTCTTCAGTTCATTAATGTAGACTGATGGCATTTGTTACTCCACCTGATGGTACCTGTAACTTTCAGTTTATCTTGCTAACTGATCTAGCAAGCTACAGTTTATCTTTTTCACAACTCTTGTGGCTGGGGTTTTCTTTTTCTTTTTCTCTCTTTTCTTTTCTCTCTCTTTTCTTTTCTTTTCTTTTCTTTTTCTCTTTTCTTTTCTTTCTTTTCTTTTCTTTTCTCACTTGAATTGATCATTTTTATGGCTTTGGTAGCTTGATTTTTTGATATGATCATCCTTAGTTTTCTACTTGATTTCTTTTCAATTTTTCAAGGCTAATTGTGTATTTGATATATTTTGGCATCTTATCACAACGCTAGTCAAGAAAACCCTTGATAGTTTTTCCTAACAAGTTGTACTCAGATCGTGTGGATTCTACAGATGATGAAGGACTATGAAGTTGCTCATGATGTCCCAATTTTGTTCTATGACAATATGAGTGCAATCAACATATCCAAGAATCCAGTTCAAAACTCAAGGAGCAAACACATTGATATCAGACATCACTACATCAGAAGTCTAGTTGAAGAAGAAGTTCTAAAGATCGAAAATGTTAACACAAAAGATCAACTAGCAGATTTATTCACCAAAGGCTTGGATACTGCAAGATTTGAGAAGCTTAGATCCTCATTCAATCTTTGCATTCACCACTAATCAAGCCTAATGGTGTGTGAGTGTGTTTCTTTCACACTCATCACGTTACAAGAAGAACCTGCAAGAAGAATGAGCTGAATTGGAGAATCTGTGAATAAAGTTCACCATAGATGTTCATGAAAATCTCCCAAAAGATGATCATGTACTTTATTAGTAACGACTAGTTGGCGTCTCTGCAACTTCAGAATCGGAAAATGTGGATTTTGCTCCAAACTTTCTGTATCTAACGGAACTATTGATCGACGTCACTAGAAGAGAAGAGATCATCTACATAAATGGATATGCTCCTCGTCCACAAACTCATTTTTACCTTTTGAGTTTCTATCTTCAAATCTCTCTCCCTCTCTATAAATTTATTATTGCCGGTAAAATTCTTTGCATTCTATAGTTCTTTCTTCTTTCACCCTATACTCTCTATAGCTCCCAAAAGAAAAGCCCTTTCTAAACCCAGAAAGAGACTTGGAAAAGTCACATATATTGGAAGAACTTGGGATAAAGACACGGATTTTGATGACTTTGATAGACAAGTCATGAGACTTAATTCTAAAAGGCAGAAAGTGTCCAGAAGACTTCATGATGAAGAAGATGAGTCTGGAGATTCTGAAGATCTCTATATTGAAGAATATCACGGGAGTGATGGTGAATAGGTAATCAGAGAAAGAAGAAGAAGCGGAGGTTGCGTCTTCTAAGAAGGTTAAGAAGAGCAGCCATTAAAGCTTGATGATCTGATCAAACAAGTGACTCAGACCTACAAACCTGCTACTGCTGCAAAAGCTCGAACAAAGACCAGTGTCAAGAAAAAGACCATTGCAAGAAAATCAAAGAAGATAATGAAAGAGTTTTCCAAGAACCTTGATTAAGAAGCTGAGAAAGCTTCTGCTGTTGCTGAAAAAGAATCCAATCCAAAGGTTGGATTAGAACCGACCAAAGATGTTCAAGAACATGTTCTTCAACCTACTGATGAAGATGAGCATGTTCCTCTCGCACAGAAATCCAAATTGTCTGCTAAGAAATCTGCTATCAAAGAGGGAAAGGCCAAGATCATTCATAGATTTGTGGTTGCTAAAGATCCAAAAGAAGAGATTCAGAGCTCTTCTTCCCCTGAAAAGGAAGCCCCCACACCGCAAGCAGAGAAGCTGCTCGCAAGTGCTCAGTACACTATTGATCCTTTTACTATCAAATCTCCATCACCAGGAGTATCCATGAAGGAGAAAATTCCTTGAAAATTGATGTAACCTAGACAATGAATCTAAGTTAAATCTAGAGGAAACGTAGCGGAATACTTAAGGACTCAAACACGTCAGAGTTAAGAAGGATTCAATCCGACACTCTGGACTAAAAACTTGACTAAAATAGGAACAAAGACTCGATTAAAATCTGGAAGATTGACTTGATACTTTAGACATTTAGAATTATGACTCAACTATGTAAAACACAAAACCAAATAAATAGATAAAGGGTATGAACATTTTGGGTGGACTATGGGATGAAGATGGCTCGATTATGGAAGATGGCAGATTGGTGAAGTGATTTGTACCTTGTCGAACCCGTAGATTGGAATCCACAAACGCGATGAATGATACTCCTCGATTTGATAGAGATTCCCCCATGATCTTGAAGAACTCGAAAGAACCTTGAATTAAAATCTTAGATTTGTTGGATCTAAAGAGTATTATTTTTGAACCAAAAACAATAAAAGTATAAAGGTGATCAACCAATGGATCATGAGACAATTGAAAATAAACTTCAAATATTGATCAACATCTAAACTGAAAATAACATAATGTTTTCCTATATATACTATAGCTATGGACGAAAATTCTATGGAAAAATAAAAAGGTCTACCTTGTATAAAATTCTAAACAAGGTAATTCTAGAAAAGAAAAAAAATTAAACAAATACAATCTAATGTAGATAAAAATAAACCCGATTAATTTGGACCTTCAAAACTCTAATTTGGACTCTTAAAATAATCGAACCATGGGCTGAAATATGTCTCAAAATCGACGCCCATAACTTGATAAAAAATAACACCATACATGAAAATTCGAGATCCACTGTTTTTCATGCAAACTTCCATGCACACGTCCAAATCTTCTCATTCTTCTTTCTAAGCTCTTGAATTCTTTATGCCTTGATCTTCTTCATCTTCAATGGACAACATAGCAATCCACTTGGGGCTATCATGGTGCATTTCTTCTTCTTCCTTGGTTGGCACAGTCTCATTCTCATCAAAAATCCACCAAGGGATCTGTACATGTGTCCACCAGGTCTCCAATGACCAAAAGCCAAGCCTCAAAAGATATTCTGAGAAGTTTCTTGAAGAAATCTATTGCTGGAAGGGAGACCAGAACCAAAGCTAATGCCGAAAAGCAGAAAGTTCACGAATATGTTCGTGAACAAGTTGGTGGACATTCCAGACAACTGGAAGTCATTCCAGAAGAATGTACTTCTTATGGTCTTTTTAGATATCTCTACATGCGATAAAATTTTGAATCACTTGAGAAAAAGCATTGCATTCCATGCTCAGAAAACTCTGGATCATGCTGCTGAAAGAAAGAAAGTTCAGGAACTTCTTCATGAACCTTTTTAGAATGAAGAGTTCACAAGGCCTGTTGCTGAGAAAGAACAATCTCTTCACACCCTTGGTGAAACAGCAGTCAAGAAGAGTGAATACACTCAAAGAAAAAAAGGTCGTCTCAGCACTACAGCCCATTCTGAAAAGCACACATCCATGGTTGTGCATGAAGAAGAGTAAGGCAAAGAAGAAGAGCAGAGAGATGAGACAAAAGAAAAGGATGAAAATACTGGTGATGAAGAAGTTGAGGATAAAGAAGAAGCAGATGTAGAAGAAGAGAAGAAAGAGGAAGAGAAAGAGGAGGAAAAAGAAAAAGAGAAAGAAGAAGGGGGGAAGAAAAAGAACCATAGGAGGATGAAGAAAATGAAGACTTTGAGCATGTACAGTCTGATGCAGAGAAGTCTGAATAAGCAAGAGAAATCCTCTACTGATACTCCTTTGCCATATCTGTAGGCAAATAAGAGGAGTATTAGTTTTTCTGAAAATTGATTAAGTCTTTTTTTTTGGATCCATTCTCAAAATACTCATTGTCCGAGTCTTTAATTTTTGTGAAGCTCTTTACTTTGAGTTACAACTATTGATGTAATCTCCTTGTAATTGCCTTATCATCATTACATCATTCCGCAATCCTCCATCTTTGTCACCTTTGTCTTTAAACTGCTAATGATCTTCTAAAAAATTTCTCTGATAAAATAAAAAAAATATGAAAAGAAAAAGAATAATAAACAGAGCTGAAGTTCATTGTAAAGTTTATAAAGATCTAGATGAACATCCCTAATGATGCTGAAGACATTCAAGGAAAATGAAGGAGTTGCACCTGGAAAAATAAAGGAGCTGATTTGCCAACAGATAAAGACAAAGGGAGAGATTGTGAGTGCCTTTATGACACCAATCATTGAAGTTGGAATCAATGGTGTCACTGCACTATGTTTGTTTATCAACAAATCTACATTACTCTTGTCATAAGTGGTTAGTTATCATTCATCTTTATGGAAATTTATAAATCACTTCTGTATTTGGTTTTTCCAAGTATATTACCACTGTTCTGGACAATGTTCATAACAATGTACGTGGATATGATTTAAATTTCCTGAAGATAACTCAAAGTGAGGAGTTTGGGTTGAGCTGAGAAGAAGACTGTTGTGCATTGTGACACAACAGAGATTGTTCAACATGCTGAGTACTGTCAGCTAGCTTGAGTGATAGCCTGAAGTCAGCCTGTGAACATACAAAAGATTTCGTTGTGCTACCTGATGTGAAGATTCAAGATCAACAATGTACATTGCAACGTACATGGACGTCTGCATTGAGGAGAAGACTTAAGGATCAACAACGTTTATTATAACGTTCTTGAACATTTACATAAACATCCTTTGTCCAGATTATTCTTCCAAAGATCGATGGAGTTGTTCAAAGTTTACAACCAAGAGAAGATTCAGAGATCTTTCCAAAAGCTGCCATATTCAATAAAAGAGTTCAAGACTGAAGTCAAAGGCAGAGTTCTATTCTTGGAAGAATTCCTAACATGGTTCGAGTTTGATCTCGGTTCTAAACAAGGAAAGTTTCCTTGTTTATTTCCGAATCAAATTAGGACATCTGTTCCCATGTTTAGGCTATCTCTCTACATCTATAAATAGCATGTGTTACAGATATGTTGGATAGTAGAGAACACATCGAACAGAAGCACTGCACAAGTATTGTTTAAAAGCTCTAACTGTTTTGAGCCACATAGTTATGGTTGTGTCTTAGACTAGAGATTAGTTTTCTAGTCATTGTGTATTGAAACACACTTATTCATACACTACCAAAAGGAGTCTCGAGAGAGATTTTCTGTGGAAACTAGATAGGATAAGCATCTAGGTTGTGAAGGGACCTCACAATTCAATTCAATGAAAGAGGGTGTACGGGTAGAAAGGGTGGCGAGTGACGGGAGGTCAGCTATGTGTAAAATCCTCAGTAAATATTATACCGAAGTAGTGAATTATTTTCTACGGACTTGACAAGTCCCTCTGGCGTAGATCGATTGATCAAACAGGGTTACCAAACCTCTGCGTGCTTTACTTTTTGCAATCATATTAACATTCACAATAACGTTCTTAGAATTTATTGTGAACATCCTTCAAACGTACAACAACTTTATAGTGAATGTTGTGCAGACAGATACTATTTACACGGGTGTGAAGTTTCAAACTGCGTCACAACTGAATGCAGAATAAGTACTTATTTAATTAGATTTTACTATTATATCACATTTAATGCACTTTATCATTGAGTTGATTAAAATTTACAACGCTGCATCCAACGGTCAGGGTTAAGCTTTGTTTCATATTCTCTCATCTCCACCCTGCATCACTTGTCTTCAACCAAGATTAGTCCAAGTGGCATCATCTAATGATGACCTGTAATGCATATACACAAGTAATATGCAAAGGCACCAAATCCAAAATATTACTATTTAATGACAACTACAATTGGATTTTGCTCAGCTGACTCTCAACCTTTTAATTAAAAACTTGAATATGTTTGAACGATCACGATGAGAACAATCAGTGTCAGCCAACTAGCTATTTACAATCATCCAACAACTGAACTAAGAAGTACTTGAGTAGCCTCAAAATCTTGCATGCATATTCCTTTAAATAAATCACTTGGATGATTTCACTCACAACAATCAAATCTCTCTCAAGAGAAAACTATTCTTCTTCAAAATTTCTTCTTACTCTCAAGTAACTCACTCATCTTCTTTCCTTTAAACAATGATAGCATTCCCTCAAATCAACGAACTACATATGGATGCTCTCATAGGACAACTAAAGAAGGATAAATTTCTCAATCTAAATGAGCTTTTCAAACAAGTCTCAGAGTCAGCCGGCTCGCAAATCTCCAAATCAATAGGAGCCACAGGGCTAGGTCACTACTTCACGACCACGCCAAGCAAATATTGGCCACAACTAGTAGCAGAACTCTATGTCAATTCAAGGGACGGTGTCGACTCCATCACCTCCACTGTCCAGGGTCACTCAGTGATCATCACAAGAGCTATCATCGTGAATATCTTCTGACTCCCAACTGAAGGCCCTGAAGTTGATGATCTTGACCTAGCCATCAAGAGAAGACTTCAGAAAGGCGTGGAAACATCCTAACAATGATGATGATGACCACACCACTGCCATTAAACAACGACTCAAGCCAAAGATCACTCAATTGTTGGATATAGTCATTCACATAATGAACAACAATGTTGAGCAACTCAATCTTGCTTAACCCAAAACTCAGGTGCTGGGAGCTATCTATCTTTACAAGAAGGTTGACCGGGCCTCCTATTTCTTCAACCAGCTCAAAGGCTAGGTTATTTGCATGAAAATAAGTCCTGTAATTAATACCTTTTCAAAATCAGTCGTATTCGAGCTGAGAATCAGTCATATATTGAAAGAACTGCTTCCAATCGGTCATCTACATGGGGATCTCATCTCCAGAAGAGACCTGTTACCCATCATCTTCAAAGCCAGCAAACACTCAACTGGCTCCTCATCTTCTCTACCATGTCAACCAACACATTTAACTGATCAAGCTCTTGGGAAATTGCCTATGACAGCTGAATATTTCACTCCATTAGTTGTCATTCAGTCATCAAGTCTCCCAGCTCTCATATCTCAGTCCACCACCTACCACAATGTTGATCCGGTTGAAATGTTATTCAACTATACTCTGGATCAACAATGGAGGGATTAGTTTAGCATTTTTGAAGAAATTGATGCCCTCTTTTTTCTTCAACTAAGAAGGTATCTCTAGTGGCATCTTTGAAGATTTCAAATAAGTGAAGAGATGATGTTTCACTTAGTCCAGACTAGGGGTTCCCACTACTGGATTGAAGAAGGTTCATGGAGTCACGAGTGGATTCCTAACCCAACCGGTATACATCTCAAATAGAAGGAGATTTTGGACCATGCCATTTTCTGGGTCCAACTAAGCATCCCTCTAGAAGCCCCTGTATCAGTTGACAACTCTATCATTCCTTCCCTTATCACATCTTTCGGAGACACAACCAACATCTCCTCAGATGATTACATTTTTGCGGACTTACAAGACTTGGAACTTCCCAGTCTTCTCACTCCCATTACTCAAGGAAAGTACGGTCACCTGCCGACATCAGCAAATTTTGCATGGCTCTCCCCTCCACATCAATTAGTCGAGGCTCTTCCTACATACACAGATGCCTTGGTAACAACTTTCATCATGAATTCTGGCATTCCAACACCATACCCATCCCAATTGGATATGCAGCACACCTTTTTGGATGATGCCAAAAAGGGAGAATGAGGAAGAATTGATGGAAATAGGGGGAGAAGCCTAAATCCCAAAGAAAAAGAAACTCGCCACGGAACTGAACTGAAGTAAATACCATTGGATAGGCTCTTCTAACTGATAGAAGAACTGAACTAAAGGCTCTCGTAACTGAAGCTTAAATACTCTTAACTGAGCCCGCTAAACTGAAGAATGCCAATTGAGTTTCTGCAGCGACAAGACTATGATATGACAAATCAACTCAGGCATGAATGCTGGACAATCTAACTCTACTAACAGCCAACTTCACCTACCCACTCAAATCTGCAAAAGGATTTAATAAACTCGAAAATGACCAATGATCATATTCAATTCACTCCTCTAGAAATAGGAGAAGTCAGAACTTAGATAAATATGTGTGTGCAAAAATATATTTGTGTAAGTGTATGTCCAAGTAGAAAATCTACATATCAATTTATAAAGCTAGATTATAGGAAAGATCATAAGAGCGAATTGTAATAGCTAGCATTTGAAGATCTTTCAAATGACCACATCTAATAGAATCACACATGATAGAGAGCTCTAGAACTAGTCAGATTGTTCATTCTCCATTTGTGTAAAAATCAGTTCTAGTAAAAGCTCCATTTTCGATCATCACTTTGTCAACACTCGCTTAGCTCAAGAAGCACAATTATATGATACGCAAGCTCAAGACTTAAACTCTTGAAGATCGAAAGAGATCTAAAATCTTGTAAAGATGTCAATAGCACCTAAATCTCTATCTAAGTAAAGAAACTGCTGCCGCACTAGCTACCTGCCGGAGACTGTTCGAACCAACTGAGGTAACGGCGTAAAGTAACTCGTTGTTACCGGGTTCAACCGTTTATTTCATTATATAATTTGTATAAGTTTAATATCAAGTTATATAGTGAATTACCCTTCAAGTAGAAGGAAGAGAGGACGTGGAAGTTTTAAGGTTTCGAACCTCTATAAAATCATCGTGTGTTGTACTTTGCTTTGCCTTATTTCTCTCTAAGTTGCACACAACTTCACACTGCACACAAAATGAATATCTTAATTGAATATATTGATTAATCAACTTCAACTTACAACGAGTTAGGGCCCCGGTTATTCCGTATTTAAATATATTTGAAAATGAGTTTATTCAACCTCCCTTCTAAACTCTATTAGACCCATTCAAGACCATCAATTAGAAATTAAACACTTATGTTTGGACTTAAATATAGCTAGGACAACCACAATAGCACTTTAAATCTGCTCTCGAAGTGCCTAAAGCATGGATCACACAACAATCGTTAATGTCTACATTCAATACCTATCATTAAACTCCTACTGGTTCATAATGTTTATCGTTCTCTTAATTAACCTCAATCATGTTAGGAAAAACTGTCAAGGTTTTTCTTATAAGAGGTTTTGATGAACTGTCAAAATATGTCAAAATATGCAAAGAGCCTTGAAAGAGCTGAAATGAAATCAAGTAGAAAACTAAGGATGATCATATAAAATCAAGCTGTCAAAGCCCAAAGAAATGATCAATCCATGTGAAAAGAAAAGAGAGAAAAGAATAGAGAGAAAAAAAAGACTATAGCTTGCTAGAACAGTTAGCAAGACAAATTGGAAGTTGCAGCTACCAGCAAGACAAATGTCAAATGCCACCGGTCTATAGTGATGAACTGATGGACATACCAGTTCAAGACCGATACCAGCTGAAGAGATGTTTCAGTTGAAGGGAACTGATGAACATAACAGTTCAAGGCCGATACTAGCTGAAGAGATGTTTCAGCTGAAGGAAACTGATGGACATACCAGTTCAAGGCCGATACCAGCTGAAGAGATGTTCCAGCGGAAGAGAACTGAAGGATATACCAATTCTAAGCCGATACCAGCTGAAGAGATGTTCCAGCTGAAGAGAATTGAAGGATATGCCAGTTCTAGGCCAACACCAGCTGAAGAAATGTTCCAGCTGAAGAGAACTAAAGGACATACTAGTTCTAGCCCAAGACCAGCTGAAGAAATGTTCCAGCTGAAGAGAAGAACTGAAGGACATGCCAGTTCAAGATCAATCCCGGCTGAAGAAACACCAGTTGAAGAACACAACAAGTGAACTGATGGACATGCTAGTTCAAAGTGATACCAACTGAAGAATACTTCCAGCCGAAGACAGAACGATTCCAGCTGAAGAAATGTACCAGTCCAACATCCAAGCTGAGGGAAATACCAACTCAAGATATTCCAGCTGAAGGAGCATACCAGCTGAAGAGAAGACCAAGGTACAAGCTGAAGGAAAATACCAGCTTAAAGGATACTAGCTAAAGAATGAAGTTCCAGCTCATGAAGTACCAGTTCGAAGGATAGCAGTTGAAGATGCATCAATTTTGAAGTTCAACTGACAAAGCGCCAGCAACCGAACTGAAGATCGGTCCATGAAAGTTCAAGCTGAAGGGACACAAGTCCACAATGCCGACTGAAGAACACTAGTTCAAACTGCCAGCTGAAGCAAATCACACTGGAGGCTCAGAGGAAGTATCAAACCCTAGCCCAGAACTGCCAGATGAAGAAAATCAAACTGGAGCTCAGAAAGTATCAAACCCAAGCCTAGAAATGGCAGCTGAAGCAAATAAAACTGGAGCTCAGAAGGTATCAAACCCTACCCTAGAACTGCCAGCTGAAGAAAACCAAACTGAAGCTCAGAAGGTATCAAACCGTAGCTCAGAACTGCCAGCTGAAGCAAAGCCAACTGGAGCTCAGAAGGCATCAAGCCCAAGCCTAGAACTGCCAGCTAAAGATGATCTCAACTGAAGCTTTCCAAACTGCCAAGAGATGCGTAGAACTGACAGATAGGGAACTGAAGATTCCAACTGCCAGACAAAGCTCAGAACTGAAGATCAAGATAGAAGTCGTAACTGAAATTCAATTTTTCAGATAAGATAAAGAAGATCTTGAAGTTAATACAACCGAAATCTTGGAACAAAAGCTCGTCAGAAGAGCAAAGGCAACTTAACGGCCCTCTTAAATGAAGGCCTCTCAATGACTTTATCATTAATGATCACACAGTGATCATCAGCGGTGATCACTCACCCATCTTTAAAAGGTGAGATACCCAAAAGGTGGCCAGGAACTTTTGACAATTTTGGAGAGAACTTTGTTAAGACTTTCCGTGAAGACGTTCACCAAAGCACTAAAGCCTCACACTCAAAAACTCAGAAGAATCAAAAGTTCCAACTGATGAGAAGGAGCCATAACGCTCATCAAGCTAGCTGTTGAAGATTTCTAGCCAGAGCTATTCTCTAAGTTCAAGTGCCTCAGTGTTCAACTAACCAGCTCAGACGCCGACGCGCAAAGGAGCATATCAAGTTTATACCAATTTTAAGACTGTATTCTTGAAGATCGAGCGAGATCTAAAATTGTGTAAAGACGGGTAATAGCACTTTATCTCTCTAGTGAGCAGTTGGAGATCGCAAGTGTGAGCTGTCGACCTACCGGCTAAGGAGGATGTGTTCATTGGATCGCCATTTCTGGGACAGCACTAGCTGAAAAGGAGGCTGTGACTCGTTAAGTTACCGTTCGCCAGGTTCAGCAGTTGTCTTCACTGTGTAACTGTAATAAAGGAACTTTACACTTGCATAGTGAATTGCCCTTTTACGGAAGGAAGAGAGGACATAGAAGTTGAGCTTCGAACCTCTATAAATTGCTTGTATGCTTTACTTTACTTTTCAGTTTAGTTGCATATTTTAAACTATATACCCAAGCACACTCAGCACTTCCAGCTAGCAGATCATCTCAACTGATCTCCTCAAAGAACGGATCACACCGCGAATCAAAATGGGCCCTTAATATTCCACATCTATAATTCAGTTTTGAGATCAGTTTATTCACCCCCTCTAAACTGATTCTGACTCGCCTCGGGACCAACAAATCATCTCGAGTGGTATTCATTAATAAGTTGATTATTCCAAATATTCTATTAAAACTCATCTCTTCATTTATGAATTAGCACATCAAATTGTATTCTTTAGTGATCAGTTAACACAACACAAATAAACACAAGAGCAATCGAAGATCAAGATTAAGTCATAAGCAATTAATTGATAAACTAAATGAAATTCATAAACAAATCATCTCAAACCCTAAAATGCTAGGGTTTAGCTATCCATAATTAAATACATAACTAAAATCCAACAAGAAGAAATCATGTCTGGCAAAACTAAATATAAATACAACTCGGAAGTAATTATTTTGTCTCTATTCTTGCTCGGTTTGAATCTCTTGACCTTGCTCTTCATGTTCTTCTCTGCAACTCTCTATCTTTGTATTTTGGAAAGGAATTTGATGTGTGTTTTGGTTTTTGATGTTATTGTTGGAATTAAGAATCATTTGGATGTGTGTTATTAAATAAAATATTTTGATCAAACCCCTATTTTTTTATCCATTTCTTTACTCTTTAGGGAGCCAAAGCTTTACTTTACTAAACTAATAAAAAATGCTCACGTCAGACGCTTATCTTTTTTGGCTGAGCCGTATCTTGCTCGATCCCATATTCCATTGCATGCTAAAACTGAATCTAAATCTCATGCACAATGAAAAATTGAGATTATCGATTACCTTGCAATTGGAGAGACACAGTTGAGAAGATGTAGACATAAAATCCACAACTTCTCCATTCTTCATGTTATCTACTCCATGATCTTCTGTTGTATGACCTAAACTCGATCCAGACATCGTATGAACGACAATCTTCTAGACCTTGTAGAAGCTTGGAGACGAAAAACTCTCACAATAGAATTTTCGACAATTTCTTTCTTTTGGGGAGATGAATTTCGAAATTTATATCTATGGTGGCTAAGATTTTTCTTCTCTCTTTATAAGGTATATATAGGGCTACAACAAGGATCTAGAAGATAATTAGGGTTGTGCCTCCAACAGGCCTCAAGTTTCTAAGTTTAGCCCAAATATAACTTAAGCCCATTAATATTAATTCAATCCACTAAAGAATTAATATTGCACTACCACCCTAATCCCATTTTTATGGATATGACCTCTTCAACTTAATTGATTCTCCATGTTTAAGATATCGAATGTCCATTAATTAAATTGAGTATATTGATAACTCAATTTAATTAATTGTTTATCCATGAGCCGTACCACTCAATCTTTATAATCATGTTGGATTAAAAATAATCCACTTGAAATATTTAACATGATAATCATTTTTGAGCTCCTCAGGGGATATCATCAACTCAGCGCACCGAGATACGGTTTCCTTCTATAGTTAATAACCCATCATATATAGAAATTGAATCGATCCTAGGTGGAGTGTCGGTGATCAAGTTTGAGCACTCAGGAAGACAGGCGCGACACGCAGCGCTAGTCTGAGTGCGAGTGGATGGGTCGCGCCAATGGGCACGAGTTACAGCACGACTGAGGGCGTGAGTGGATCACTCTGACCCGAGACATTTTCTGCCTTAGGCCGGGCGCGAGCTATAGTGCGACCCGGGGCACGAGTGGACTGCTCTGACCCGGGACATATTCTGCTTTGGACCGGGCACGAGTCACAACGTGAGTGGGCCTGTGTCGCGCCCAGTACAATGTTCACGGATTTAACTTGTTTTTTGATTTTAGTATTTATTTATTTCCTTTGTATTTCCAGTATTCCTATTTAGGGTTTGTTTTATTTGCCCACCTATAAAAGGGCGCACTGGATTTTATTAGACAGTTTTTATATATTAAATTTGAGAATTCTCTCTAGAGATTTTTATTGAACCGTTGTCGTGTTCAACCTCGACTTATCAAATAGATTCATCACCTTTGTTTGTGCTGTCTACACTAATATTTCAAGGTTCTTGTCTTCAATCACGATAGGGTCGTAGATTTAATATATCTACGGTTCGTCCGTGTTGTGAGATTCGGGTCGAGGGATTCCGCCTCGCAACCTGATACAATCCTGGGGTTCCAGATCGCATCAGAAATGTCACTACCTAATCTATCTGGCTTATTGATTCTTTAATTAAAATCTCACCCATTGATTGATCAAAGTAATGTAAATTAAAATATACATGTCTACTATTATATAAGGATTAAGAAATTTCAGTATCTGAGATTTATATTCTTATGTGCTATCAGTCCATAAGAATTATCTTATTGGGATCTAGTTTAATATGCTACGAAAGTGCACTAGCATGAATTCATAACCAAGATAGATAAATTCCAAATCATATTACAACTATATCAATGGTTCTAACTCCATCTAGGTTGTGAACACTTCTCATACTTTATAAGGAACAGATAATATGGTCTTCTGTGTGCATTCCACATATCATATTATCTACAATATTAAGTATATGATTATTTGCATTATTTATTATATAAAATAAATGCAAAATATGTTAACGTTATTCTCATTCATAATTTAAAGAATAATTATATACATAAAAGACATGCTTTTAGTATACAATTCCAACAGTTATGAGTTGGGATTTGATGCCTAATTTTCATATTTAAAAGGCCTATATATAGTGTATGAAGTATCCTAGTCGAATAAAGAAAGAACATACCGAAATAGGTTAAAATCGAATACCCAGGACATCATTCACGACCTCGTTTGAGACCAACTATGATTCGTGAGTGGGGTCACATCTAAAACAAAGGAAACCTCCCTCTCAGTCACGAGCTCGAGGATGGCTCGCGTGTTCCGGCAATCTTCCATTGTTTTGCTACGCTCTCTCTCGTTTCTTCTCCGATTGACCCGATTTTTTTTTACAACGCATTCCTTATTTGATTTTCTATCTTTCTAGGCTCTTTCCAAGCTCATTTGCAAGTATAACAAATTGACAGTAAATCCCTTCACATCAAACAAATACATGACTTTGCACAAAATATAGAATATTATGCAATCTTATAACTTCATACATGCAATGTCTAACATATACCACTTAAATAAATCTCAAAATAGCTACAAAATACGAGTTATGAATAATTATGAAATATTTAATAAATTTATAACAACCAAATTAAATTAATATATAACTTTCTGAATTATGAAAATTTTTGTATTATTCATTTTTTGTTAATTATAACATACCTATGTGTGCACTATTAATCTGATATGCCATAAATTAAACTAGAATATTTCACGTGCGATGCACAAATGTGATATGTATAATTTTATTTGTTATAAATTATAATTATAAAAAAATTAAGAAAATTATTTCAACAAAATAAAACTATGCCACATCAAATTAAGAGTACGCATATGTAGAAAATTTAAATAACCTCAAATTAATTTTAATCTCATGGCTTAGTTACAACAAAAATGTAAAGTTTTGGAATTATTGCAAAAATTGAAACGTTTTATGAAAAATTTAAAATGTGGAAAGGTTATGATATTAGAGCTTATTATATATTGAGCGATTTATGATAAAACTTCCAAACGTTCGAAATTCGTTGTAATCAACTCAAAATAAATTGGCATGGGTCCTTGTACTTATATTTTTTTCGAATTAAGTCACTGTATTTTATTTGGTTAAAATCAAGTTTTTCGTTTAACTCATACTCTAACAGAAAGTAACATAGGGACTTGATTTTTAACTAAATTGATAATACATGGACCTAATTTTAACTAAATGAAGTACACGACCTCAATTCATAAAAAAATCGAAAATAAATAAATACAGATTGAAAGAATCAATTAAATAAAAAAATATTTTAAAAAATATTTGACTTTTTCAGTTTATTTTAAAAAAATCATTGCAGCAGTTCAAAAAAATTATGTTTTCCAATATTTATTTATTTTTTAAAATTAATTTTTCAATTTAAAAAAAGGTCGAAAGTCATTTTTTTAAATGGGTTTTTATTTTTTATTTAATTGATTTTTGTTTATTTAAAAAAATTAATTAGAATCCCAAAACTATCAATTCGGTTTATATCATCCCGTTAACTCAATCTCTAATGGAAGGCAGCAGAATTACTAAATAACAACCGTATTAATAGTTTCATGATGTTATCCACGTGTACTTTTTGAAATAATTATCATTATTGCTAACGCGACTTTGATAATAAAATGTGATGTCTAAATTTAAATGAAAATCCTCACTGCATTTTAGTGCATTATTTTTATTATTATTATTGTGGTGATTTGTTCAACCAATAATTGATTTTTTTGTTCATTGTCAATTTGGTTATCATTAGATTGAAAGAGTTAAGTAGTGTATCAAATCCACATGTGACGACAAATTAATTATTATGTTTCTAGGTGTTGGATTGAGGGGGAGAAAGTATTAGAATCAAATAATGAAAATGTCTGCTTCAATTAGGTATTGAGAATTCAAGAAAGTTGTATTAATTTATCTGTTTTGAGAAATTTAATTACTTCTAAAATCTCAAAAATTGAACAAAATATATAAATTCTAAATGAGGAATCAGATTCATTGCCAATCAAACAAGAAATTTTTTTTTCTCAAAATTCCAGAAATTTAGGAATTATTTATATTTTATACTCCCTCTGTCTCAATTATATAATCTTTTTTGTACTCGCACATAGATTAAAAATATTTATGAAAACATGATATATAAACTAAGCTTTGAATATTATCCTTATTTAATAAAAATAAAACTCAAACTCAACTTTGAATTTTAGTAGAGTTGGCCATTTAGAAACCATAGATGGAAATTCCAGAAATTTAGGAATTATTTATATTTGAGGCAAAAATTATTTTAGCCGTTTTAACTTTAAAAAAAAATATTTTAGCCAGTAAGTTTTAAACATATTTTTTTTAGCCACTTTGGACCAAAATGCCCTTTAGACATAAAAAAAAAATATCAAATATGATTTTATCTTCATCTTCATCTTTAGATCTGTTTTTCATTTCAGAAAGAGAATTAAAATATCATCGATCTTCATCTTCATTTTCAGATTTGCTTTTCATCTTCATCGTCGATCTTCATCTTCATCGTCGATTTTTATCTTCAGATCTGCTTTTCATCTTCATCTTCATTGTCAATCTTCATCTTCATCGTTGATCTTCATTTCTTGGACCATAGTTCTCGTCATACTTCGTCCATGTCGAGCTAGTGCAGTGAGCACTTAAGTTCGACTTTTACAAAAAAATGATTTTGTTCTTAAGTGCGCGCTGGATTGTTCTTAAGTACGTGCAAAACCCGGCGCGCACAAGGCATGCGCGCGCGCAGACATCGGCAGAACACATCGGCAGACTATCGACATGACATCGGTTGATAATTTTTGTACATCAGCAGAACAACTGTTGATAATTTGGCCTTAAATGTGTATGATTTTCTTCTTAACTGCTCCCACAAGCATGCGCACAAGGCATGCGCGCACAAAGTAAGTGAGCGCGCAGACATCGACGGACTATCGGCATGACATCGGTTGATAATTTCTGTGCATCGGCAGAACAACTGTTGATAATTTGGCCTCAGGTGTGCGTTATTTCTTATTGTGGGCACCTATAAGCATGCGTGCATAAGGCATGTGCGCACAAAGTAAGCGCGCGCGCGCACACAACGTAAGCACGCGCGCGCAGATATCAGCAGACACATCGGCAGACTATCGACATGACATCGATTGATAATTTATGTGCATCGGTTGAACAACTGTTGATAATTTGGCCTCAAATGCGTGCGATTTTCTTCTTAACTGCGCTCAAAAGCATGTGCGCACAAGGCGTGCGCGCACGAGCATGCGTGCAGGGCTCGCACGCAGTTAAGAACATCATTTTTCCAGATTTTTCGAAAGTTGCAGAAATACTTCATTTTTTCCAGATTTTCAAATATCAACTATATTAGTGGTACTTTTATTGTCAAAGCATGTCTATTATGCGTAGAAAATAAACTTCAAACTTCAAAAACAAACAACATCTAACAATCTAACAATATTCTTCGAATCAAAAAATTTCCCAAATCAAACTTAAAAAAAAAACACCTAACAATCTAACAATATTATTAATAATTAGATCTGAAACATACACCTGGTGGGGAATGATTTTCTATTTATTCGCTTGAATTTGCAAAGTTGATGGCTCGTTGGTGGAGAAATCTGGAGAGAGAGAACTTCAGATGAATTTTCGGAGGTCGATGGCTTGAATCTGGAGAAATCTTCATTTGAATCTGGAGAAATCTTCACTTGAACAATCATCTCAGAATTGAAGGGAGTTTGAAGAAGATGAGATGTAGAAGAGAGAGAGAGAGAGAGAGAGAGAGAAATTTTTCCAAAATCACATTTCAAAATGTGAAAATGAGATATATAAACTAAGCTTTGAATATTATCCTTATTTAATAAAAATAAAACTCATAAACTCAACTTTGAATTTTAGTAGAGTTGGCGAAACCATAGATGGAAGATGAAGGCAAATAAATAATATTTCTTTTATAAATGCATATAGAATGAATATCAACATAATTGGTCAAATTTAATTTGCATGAAAATTGAGTTAGTATTTGAATTAATGATTTTTTTTAACATTTAAGATTTATAGCTTTTAAAAATTTAAGTGGTTAGTTTTTTTTAATTTTCAAGACCTAACAATGTTCTTAACTAATACTTAGTACATAATTGTTACGATTTCTAGGTAAACGATTTAAAATTTATAATATTTAGTAAGTTTATAATATTTTATACAATTTATATTACTTATAAAAACATGATTGGTATATAATACTTAGTAAATATGCTATACATATATAAATATCTAGTAAATTTATATTATTTAACACTTATAATTAATCTTATGTTATACTTAATTATAGTAATGATAAATGTGTTCTTATTTAATACTTAGTAAATAATTATTACGATTTCTAAGTAAACGATTTAAATTTTGTAACATTTAGTAAGTTTATGATATTTTATATAATTTATATTAATTATAAAATATGATTGATATATAATACTTAGTAAATATGGTATACATATATAAATATCTAGTAAATTTATAGTATTTAATATTTATAATTAATCTTATGTTATACTTAATACATAGTAATGATATATGTATTCTTATTTAATACTTAGTAAATAATTGTTACGATTTCTAAGTAAACGATTAAAATTTTGTAACATTTAGTAAGTTTATAATATTTTATGCAATTTATATTAATTATAAAAACATGATTGATGTATAGTACTTAGTAAATATGGTACACATTTATAAATATCTAGTAAATTTATAATATATAATACTTATAATTGATCTTATGTTATACTTAATGCATAGTAATGCTAAATGTGTTCTTATTTAATACTTAGTAAATAATTCTTATGATTTCTAGGTGAACGATTTAAAATTTGTAATATTTGGTAAGTTTATAATATTTTATACAATATATATTAATTATAAAAACATGATTGATATATAATACTTAGTAAATATGTTATACATATATAAATATCTAGTAAATTTACAATATTTAACACGTATAATTAATCTTATGTTATACTTAATGCATATTGTTAGGAAAATTGTTGTGAAAATCCCAAATGATGATTTTGATGAAATGTCAAAACATGTGTGATGATTTAATGAAAAACTGAAGATTATGAAAAGCTGAAAATCAGGGATAATGACCAAGTAAGACTTCAAGCTGAAATGAGAAATAGCTATTTTGAAGCATGGTCAACCAGCTTACAAGGTTGCCTTGATCAGACCAGTCAAAGTCAACTCTTCAAAAGGTTAAGAAAAGTTATAAGGGGGGAAGAGAACTTTGGAGATTGGTAGGTATCCATACATGAGTAATCATCAGTCTTAGCAGAAACCCAAGACAGACTGATGAGAACAGAGCAAGCTTGAAAGCTGAAACTGAACCGATCAAAGATCAGTCAGTCACAAAGGGCTAACCCTAAACTGATCAAAGATCAATTAGTTGGGAGAAAGCTCTAAAAAGCATTGAGCCAATATTAAACTGGCCATAGATCAGTTCAAGGAGAAAAGAAAAGCTCAATCAAGTAGCCAACTGATAGTTCAGAACTGAAAGCTTTTTAAGCTAAGCTGCCAAATCAGCTGAACTGGACTATATCAGGACTAAAGCTCAAGGCAGCTGAGGATCTGCCAACTGGACAATCTCAGAGCTGAAAGCCGAGATAGCTGAAAGCCCATCAGCTGAATGTCCAAAACTGATAGTCGAATCACCTGCTCTTTCTGACAAAGCAGTCAATGAAGATCTTAACAGGAAATCTTTAAAAGATCCTGATGATCTTAGAGCAGAAGACATTAAAGTCAAATGGCTAGTTCCTTTGGAGCTTCAAATGGCTACAGGCATTAAAATACCGCCGTGAATTCTGAGCATTCACTAATCATAACGGTCAAAAATCACTCATCAATTTAAAGAGTGTGAACTCAATTTTGGCCAAGACTTTTGTCAATCTAACTTTGCTATTTTACAGAACGAGCTATTCTTTCTCCCTCCCCACAGCTCAAAGCTTAAAACTCTCAAAAGTGTGAAAAGTCTCAACTGAGAAGGCGTGCTTCAAGTCCCAAGCAAGCTAGTAAGCTGACGCAGAATTTCAGCAAGGGCAAAGCATCTCAGTTAAGTCCCTCAAAGATCAACCACTCAGCTCAAGCTAAGGAGCATTTCAGGATGATAACAGATTCAAGACTGACTTCTTGAAGATTGAGCGAGATCTAAAATCGTGTAAAGACGGGCAATAGTACCTAAAGTCTCAGCGAGCAGTTGGGACCGGTAAGTGTGAGTTGTCGACCCAGAAACTGACTGAGGAGGAGTGTGTACCGACGGGTCCTTTTTTCCAGGACAGCAACAGTTGGAAAGGAGACTGCGCTCGGTTGAAGGGTGTCATTTTTAGGTCCAATAGGAATTCTTCACTGTGTAATTGTAATAAAGAAATTTTTTACACTTTCATAGTGGATTGCCCTTCTGCGGAAGGAAGAGAGGACGTAGAAGGAGGAAGCTTCGAACCTCTATAAAGTCTTGTGTGTGCTATTCTTATTGCTTTTAGCTTTGCATGTTCTTAAACTACACACCATCACACACACTGGCTACTCTAACAAGCTAAAGCTAAGTCTTCAAAGCTATCAGTTTTAAACTGATCAGCTCACCAGCTAAGCTTCAGTCAGGCTTCCTCAACTGATCAAGAAGCACTGATAAAATTTCTAAAGCGAGTCAGGGCCCTATCTATTCCGCATTTATTCAATGTTTTTGAAGTCAGTTTATTCACCCCCCCTAAGCTGACATAGATTCGCACTGGGACCAACAAGTGGTATCAGAGCGGTTGATTCTAAGGATCAGTCGTTTCTGCAGATTATTTGAATTAGATCTGTTTATCTGTGCTAACGTTTCAAGCTATGGGAAACCATAAGCTACCTCTCTTTTCAGTTGAGAACTATGACAATTGGAGCAGAAGGATGAAAGCTCATCTATGCTCCATCCATGAGAATATGTGGGAGGTG
Source organism: Perilla frutescens (assembly GCA_026008535.1). Classification (NCBI taxonomy): domain Eukaryota; kingdom Viridiplantae; phylum Streptophyta; class Magnoliopsida; order Lamiales; family Lamiaceae; genus Perilla; species Perilla frutescens. The sequence goes on along the minus strand of BRKX01000006.1, from coordinate 37,521,077 downwards.
ATTGAAGACGGTCCAATCATCATTATGATGGACAACGAAGCCCATATCATGGATGTCAACCAACCGGCCAGGATCCCAAAACCAACTCATCTTCTCACGGGTGAAGAGAAGAAGTTGAAGAATCTAGAGTTTGTTGCTCAAGCAGCACTTCTTCAAACTCTAGATGAGGATCGCATGAAAGACACTAAAAACTGCATAACAGCAAAGGAGATTTGGGACCTACTTGTAAATCTATGCAAAGAGTCTGAGGCCATCAAAGGAAACAAGCTCCAGCTGGTAGTTGACAAGTATGAGTCTTTCAAAATGCAGCCGAAAGAAAGCATCTCGAGCCTAGAAAAAAGATTTCTTGGCATCATAAGTGAGATGAACAATCTGGGAAGAAACTATCCCAACAGTGAGATGAACTCAAAAGTTCTTGATAATCTCACTGATGAATGAGATATGAAAGTAATTACTACTAAAGAGTCAAGAGACTTAAATAGCATTACTCCCAGTAAGTTATTTGGATCTCTCAAAGCTCATGAGTACAGCCTGAACTGAAAGAGAGAAGCATCCACTTACTCTTCTCATGATGCTTCTTTCTATGCTGAAAGAAATCGGTTCAGAAAAGCCTGTGGAAGAAACAACTTCCGACTAAGAGGCTCGCTTGTTAGAGAGAATCCAGGGGGATCAGTGACTGATCTAAGAAGAGAGTCAGCCGACAAAAAGGAGATCCTGATTGAGGATTTAAATGAGCAAATCCAGTCAATGATAAGATTACTGAAGAAGCTTAGAAAAGTCAGAGATCAATAATCAGCTCAACCCCAAGCTGATGAAGCTGCTAAGGGTGAGAGGAACCAGCAGCCAGCTGATCGACCAGCTGAACAATTCAGGATGGCAAACAAGAACATAAAAAAATGTTTCCACTACCATAAACAAGGACACTACAGATACGAGTGTCCAGAGCTTCCTGAAGATAAAAAGGCCAAAGTGGGAAGAAGCTTCTTCAAAAGGAAACCAATGATCACAAACTCTGAAAATACCGTGCTTGACGATTCAGACTACCCATCTGAAATCGACTCAAACGGCTATAGCTCTGATGATGAAGCTCTACTATGCCTTATGGCCGACAATGATGAAGAGATTAGTCAGTCTGACTCAATAACTGTTGGTCCCGAGGCGAGTCAGAATCAGTTTAGAGGGATGGGTGAATAAATTGATTACAAAACTGAACTAGATGCGGAATATTCTAGGCCCGTTTTGACTTGCAAATATCATCCGTGCTATGTAGAGATCAGTTAAGAAGATCTGCTAGCTCGGAGTGCTGTGTGTGCTTATAGTGTGTAGTTAAAAACATGCAATTGAACTGAAAATTAAAGCAGAGCACACAAACAGTTTATAGAGGTTCGAAGCTCAACTTCTAAGTCCTCTCTTCCTTCCACAAAAAGGTAATTCACTATGCAAGTGTAAAGTTCCTTTATTACAGTTACACAGTGAAGACAGTTGCTGTCCCGAAAGCTGCACTCTCAACTTCTTCAGCTAGTAGGTCGACAGCTCACACTTGCGATCCCCAACTGCTCACTGGAGAGATAAGGTGCTATTACCTGTCTTTTCACGATTTAAGATCTCGCTCGATCTTCAAGAGTACAGTCTTGAAACTAGTATCAACTAGGTTGCTCTTTTTCGCATCTGTGTCTGAGCTGGGGTAGTTGATCACTTAAGCACGGTGACTGAGAGAACAGCTCTGGCTGGAAATCTTCAACAGCTAGCTCGAAGAGTGTTAAAGCTCATTCTCATCAGTTGGAACTTTTGATTTTCTGAGTTCTTTGAGAGTGAGGCCTTACTACTTCGGCGAATGTCTTCACGAAAAGGCTTAACTAAAGTGCTCTCCAAATTCTCAAAAGTCCCGTGGTCTTCACTGGGGTAGCTCACCTTTTAAAGATAGGTTAGTTGGTGACCGGTGGTGATCACTGTTGGATCATAAATGATAAAGCCAGTTGCAAGGCTTTCATTTAATGGGGCCATTGAGTTACCATTACTCTTCTGACGAGCTTTTGCTTTAAGATCTCGGTTGCAATAACTTCAAGAACTTCTTTGGCTTATCTGAATTTCAGTTGCAGCTCCCTTCATGATCTTCAGTTCTGAGCTTTGTTTGGCAGCTGGAAACTTCAGTTTCTTTATCTGTCAGTTCTGTGTGTCCCTTGGTAGTTTGAAAAGCTTCAGTTGGGATCATCTTCAGCTGGCGATTCTGGGCTTGGGCTTGATGCCTTCTGAGCTCCAGTTTACTTCTACTTCCGCTGGTGATTTGAACCAATGTTCTTTAACTGGTATTTTAAACTTGTGTCCCTTCAGCTTGAACTTTCATGGACTGGTCTTCAGTTCGGTTGTTGGCGCTTTATCAGTTGGTCTTCAGAACTGATGCGTCTTCAGCTGGTGTTTTTCGAACTGGTTCTTCATCAGCTAGAACTTCATTCTTCAGCTGGTATTCTTTGAGCTGGCATTTTCCTTCACCTTGTACCTTAGTCTTCACTTCAGTTGGTATGTTCCTTCAACTGGAATATCCTAAACTGGTATTTCCTTCAGCATGGATCTTTAGACTTGGTACATTTCTTCAGCTGGTATTTTCTTCAGCTGGAATATCTTGAGCTAGTATTTTCTTCAGCTCATGATTGTCCTCTGTTCGGCTGGCAGTCTTCATCAGTTGATGTCATCGTGGACTGGCAAGTTCATCAGTTCAAACCAATGTGCTCTTCAACTGGTATTTCTTCAGTCGGGAATGATCTAGAACTGGCATGTCCCTCAGTTCTTCTCTTTCAGTTGGTATTCCCTTCAGTTGGGATCTTCCTTTAACTGGAACATTTCTTCAGCCGGTAATGGACTAGAACTGGTATGTGCTTCATTTCTCTTCAGCTGGAACATCTCTTCAGCTGGTGGCGGCCTAGAACTGGTATGTGCTTCAGTTCTCTTTAGCTGGAACATCTCTTCAGTTGGTGGTGGCCTAGAACTGGTATGTGCTTTAGTTCTCTTCAGCTGGAACGTCTCTTCAGCTGGTGGGGGCCTAGAACTGGTATGTGCTTCAGTTCTCTTCAGTTGGAACGTCTCTTCAACTGGTGGCGGCCTAGAACTGGTAAGTGCTTCAGTTCTCTTCAGTTGTAACGTCTCTTCAGCTTGTGGCGGCCTAGAACTGGTAAGTGCTTCAGTTCTCTTTAGCTGGAATGTCTCTTCAGCTGGGTCGGTCTTAAACTGGCATTGGTCATCAGTTCATCACTAGGCTAGTGACAGTTGGTACCTTCTCTCGCTGTCACCTGCAACTTCCAGTTTGCCTTGCTAATTATTCTAGCAAGCTACAGTCTTCTTTTTCTCTCAATTCTTCTCTCTTCCTTCACACGAATTGATCATATCTGTTGGCTTTGACAACTTTGACTATGTATGATCATCTTAGTTTTCTGCTTGATTTGTTTTCAGTTCTTTCAAGGCTCTTTACATATTTTGACATCTTTTGACATCTCATCAAAATCCCTTGTAAGAAAAACCTTGATAGTTTTTCCTAACAATTTCCCCCTTTTTGATGATGTCCAAAACACGGCAAAATTGAGCAATGATGGAAGAACTGATTGAGAAATTTTTGAGCTGTGTAGCAAGGACACAATCAAGCAAAAAAAGTTTTAGCTAAGAAACTTCTTATGTAAACTGATTAGATATCTTTCAATCTACAACAACTTATTTTTCTTTTCTCTTTCTTTTGAGTTTCTAGCTCCTTAGCTGCTGCGCTTCTTCAGCTGGTATCTCATCTCCTTCTTCACCTATTCCACCAATTGCTAGGCACTCCTCTTTCTCTGGCACTAGCATTTCTCCAGACTTATCCCCAGACTCCCCCCTGAGACAAATGTCCCTGGACAGCTCCCCAATTTTCCCCTGAGGCTGATGCCTCTCTTCTCGAGCAGTTCCTACAGTCCTCACTACTTCTCTCTGGGGCTGTACTTTCTCTTGAAACTGCGAGGGTTCCCTTTGAATCTTATCCCAGAGACTCAAAAACTGTCTTCCATCATTTTTCTCCTCAATTTCTTCAATCTCTTCCCCCCTTTTGGCATCATACAAAAGGATGTGCATGTGTAGATCGAAGGATGGAATGGGAACATGTGGTAACAAGCTAAAAATTATAGCTAAGTTATCTTCAAACAGGGAAGGGCATGGTTGTTGTCTTGGTGGTGAGGGTACCCAATTTGAGGCTTCTTCAGTTGGCATGAACTGCCGTAGATCTGGCAGTGGAGGCTGAACTTGATGTTCAGTTGTCGTCATGGCCAACCTTGGGAGGAGTTCTTTAGTTGCAGGTGGGTGGTTGAACATCATAAGTGCGGAGGATGAGTTGGATGGCTCTGTAAACGGAAGTGGAGCTACGGCAGGTGCTCCATTTCAGATTCTGTTGATCATTGAATCCATAATCTCTGAGAGAGTGAGAGTGGCCGTCGATGGATGATTCATCTAGTTTATGCTCCAGTGTCCTTCTTGACTCCAGAAAAATCGTCCCTTCCTGTCAACCAATAAAAACATAACTGCTTCATCAACATGATATCTCTCCAGAGTGACCATCTGAGATATCTTCTCAGTTGATTGAAGAGATCGGAGTCGTATCTCTCGATAAGCTGAAAGCTGCTGAGCAGATCAGTGAGAGTGTTGTTGAAGCTTTCTTCAACACCATCCATGTAGTTAGTTTCAGCTGGTATAGACTCAGCTGGCCCAGTTGATTATGTTGTCATGTCTTCATCTGACATGAGCTGCTTTCCTCGACTATTTAAAGTCGCTTCGGTTATCTCCTTGATCGCGTGCCAAAAGGTTTGAGATTCTTTCTCCTTTTGACAAAGATTGTGGGAAGATAATCTCTTCTGTCCAGCAACTCACCTCTCTGGTTGAGAAGATGGATCTGATCAGTGATGATCATGCCGATACTGTTGAGAAACCCCAGTTTCTCTGTGAATGTTCCAGTTTGATGGTCAAACTTGACCTGCGAACATTTTGGCATAGTTGTGATAGCATATACGATGCCCAGTCAACTCTGCATCGCTTGTAAATGAGTGCCATTAGATTAGCATTATCAGTGTTGAAGCGAGTATAGCCCAGATTGCCGTTCAGGCAATGGATGACTATATCTTGGGGTTGAATAAACTCCGTCCGAAGACTGTCCTTCAGTCTGTGAGAGTAATCATTATTCCCGACTCCTGGATTCGTCCATTGATGCCACAATTCTGCATGGTTTGGCATGACTATTCACCTGTTCCAGGAAGATGGAGTGACTCCATCACAACTTCCTTGGTGATCACGATCAGATTTTCTCTAACTGTTGAGATTATGTTTCCATCTTCTGGGATGTCGGAGAAGATATAGAACTCGATAACTGCCTTAGAAAAGCATCGTCCAAATCTTGGACCTTGTGTGAGAAACTGAATGAGTCCAGTTCCCTCTGTTGCTAAGATTAAGCGATGGAACATATTAGGCTTAAGTCTCTCCATCATTTAGTCCAGTTCCACGAAGTTGTCTCTTTTGAGGTTGAGAGCAAGTCTAGCTGGGTCGATGTATTGAGCGGGTAGTTCCATTCTTTGATACAATGTTTGAGAGAGAATGAAAGTAGTAGAGAGAAAGATGCAAAGCAAATGTAGGAAGGGTTTGAGTTTGATCTGAAGCTTAGATCAATATCCCCTTGGCATTTAAAGAAGCTTTGCATACATGTACTTCAAGTTGCACTCGAGTACGCATCAACTCATCAGTTTAAATGGATTTGACTGATTTGCAGCTGGCATAAATGAGATTATCATCTCAGCCATTAACAAGTTTAACTTAACTTGTAGATCAGCGGTTGAGATTTCACTCATGTGGAAATGGGGTAGTTGCCATAAATAGCAAATATTTTGTGCAGGATTTTGCTATTCATATCCCTCAGGCTATCAACTCACTTTCCACTTTAGTGATTGATTTTGCTCAGTAGCATTAAAGACTTGCTATCTTGAGAGATCTCCCATTTAAAAATAATGCCCGTTAGATCACAATAGCATTAATATGATGAGGAATAAGTTTAAAGATTTTAATCAATTTAAAGTTTCCTTGGCAGTTGGGCTACCCCGTCCAACTGATGACTTTTTTTGGTGAACTGATGATGTGGCAACTAATCGATCAGTTCTAGTCATATCTTCTTCTTGGCTGCTTGGCTCCTGTTTCTTCTTGAGCCTTGATGTCACTTCCCAATTCAGCAAGTAGGGCAGTTGAAGGAATTTTCTTGGTCAATCTATGACTCATAATCCTCTGTACTTGCATGATAGTTGGAGGGAATGGATTTGCAGACCCTATCCATTTCAAACTCCAAACTTCTTCTCTTTGCCAAAAACTCATGCCGTGATAAGCAGTGATCAAGAAATGACACTGGATGGACATTTAGTGTCTCCAGTTGTACCAGTAGAAGTACCGGTTTAGCAGCTTAAAAAGCTCTTGATCTTACTTGGCCACAAATGCAAATTGAGTAAGAAGTAAATTTGTTACCTCTTTTTGTGCATTCTTGGCTGCATATTCACTACTATAAAAAGTGAAAATATCTTCTTCCGTCAATTGGAGAGGGGGAAAAGTTCTCCTGAAGTAGTTAGCTCCATAGTTTGAATGAGGAATTCCGATGAATGGAATAAGCTCATCTAGATCGAAACAGTCTTGGAAGTCCGCTATTGATCCATTCTTTGAGACTGATGACAGGACGGAATTAGCAGTTGAGGTTTTTGAGGTTGTGGCATTTGTGTTGCCATTGTCTAGCCTTTTCTTCTTGAGTGAGTGCAGATGAATGCTTCCTTTCTTAGGAATCCAGTCTGAGATGAGGACTAGTAATGCATCATTATTTCGCAGCTTCAAGATGTCTTCAATCATCTTGCTCATTCTGAGAACAAGTCCTACCATGGACTCAAACTTTCGTGTTCTCTTTGAGTTGAAAGCTTTGAGAACTTGACGCTTGATTTGTGAGAATACAAACTCTGCCCAGTTTGTCTCGCGTCCTTCGGCTAGGTGTATCATCACCTTGTACCTCTCCTGGGTAAGCTGGCTTAGGCTTCCAATTGCTGCAAACATCATCTTGTTTGTGATGTTGAGCAGAACTCCATACTCTGGTTTTAGATCAATTTTAGCTATGGAAAAACTGAATGCATTTTTGCAGGTGGGGGTCTTCCACCTTCTCCAGTATGGTTCAACTACTTCACTCAACTCTTGAACAGTTGTGCCTTACCTTGGAAGTTGAAAAACTTCAGCAACTGTTCTTTCAGTTAACTTGATTGGTCGACCTTGGATAACTTATGTAATTTTCTTGCCATCAGCACTGATTTGTGCTTGGAGAAGAAATTCACACACCTGATTTTGTCTGAAGAATCTGGGTGGTGTTTCTAGGTAGTGAAGAATCCATGTCTTGTGAAGAGAAATAAGTAGGTTCTGGCCGTACAAATTTTGAAGAATATCCTGGAGTTTCTTCCTTTCAAGGAATTTATCTCTCATCATTTGTTTCTTGAAAGAGCTAGGGGAACTAAGTAATTCTACCATTTGAAGAAGGTTTGGCTAGAATTCTTGAGAGAGATAAGAGAGATGAGAGAGAGAGAGAGAGACTCTTTGAATGAGATTAGGAAATGAGTACGTCTCTTTTCTTTTTGCAAGGGAGGGGGACTAGATCTGAATTGATTTATGAGTAATGAATGAATACTCATATATCTTTGAAAAATTTGGGTCCCTTGCTTTTGTTTATTTATTTTAAATGCCTTTGTCAGATTTTCAACAGTAAGAATTCAAGTGATTTTGCTGACGTGCCATTTTTATCAATTTAATATTTATTTTATTGATCAAAAGGAGTTATAGAGGTTAATTCCAAGAAAAACACATAGACGTTCTAATCAGCGAAGCTTGATCAGTCTCTAATCCTTCTTGTGCTCTGTCTTCTGCCTTTTAGCAGGTGGCTTATCAGTTTTGTCGTGGCTTGATGGTGTGGCTGCAACTTGTTGAGCATTCAATCAATCTTGCAACTGCTGGATGAGCTCTGAGTGAAGCTTTAGCTATTCCTAAATGCTATGAAACTGCTCTTCGTGCTGATCTATGCACTGAGCAATAGAGCTTTCTTGTTGCTCCTGGAGCTGTATTTTTGCTGCTCTGTTTTCATGAAGGATGAGACCTTCAAGTGGTAGTTCATCATCTTTTGATATGGCTTTATCTCCATCTTTTGTTTCACTTAGCTCATCGCAGGGGATTGTCCTGGTCTGTTCGGGATTTCCCAAACTCTCTGTTTTACCATAGCTTTTCTCTGTTGGTGGCAGCACAATTTCTGATGTTCGCTGGTTTGGACCTCTGTACTCCACCATAGCCAGTGAGCATGTATTGTCTTAAGGTTGTTCTTCAATCACCTGATCAGTCAGATTTTCCAAATCTGGCACCTCATCAACATGATCAGTTATTGTTTCTTTAGAAATAGGTTTATGAGTTGCTTCATCAAGAGGTATTTGAACTGTAGAATTGTATTGAGAGATTGGCTCGGCTAGATCTGCAGACAGTAGTTGGCAATCTGTTTTATTCTTAGTTTCTTCAATGAATTGAGCTTCTTGAACTAGCTCTGCAGTAGAAGCGTCTTGAGATTCCTCTTGGTTCTTTTCAGACTCAGTTAGCCCTACAGTTTGACCCTCTTCTAGTCTAACTGGTGAATTTAGCAACTCTTCAAACTCCAAGTCAGTGATGTACTTGTGAGTTTCTTCAGTGGAAGGTACTCTGTGCTCTAGAGATGTACTCCAAGTCAGTGATGTACTTGTACTCTACAATGATGTTGATAGTGTCTCCTTCTTCCTAAGGAGTTTCTTCAGATAGTTTTAAGTCTTTTCGTATTGCATTAGATCTAGATGTTGACGCTTCAGCTGTTGTTGATTGATCATGAGCTTGTTGATTTTGCCTTTGAATACTTCCAGCACCTTGTTACTGTTGTTGAACTCTAATTTTGTAGACTTCATTTAGAACCCAGCACTGATGTACTTGGGGATTGTCCCAGAGCTCTCTTTCGTCTAGAGTTTGTAGTGCAGACAAATCAATCTTTGACCAAATTATAAGATCATTTATAACTTCAGCCAGTATTTGTTCTCCTGGCTTTGAATGACATCTTCAAAGATCCAGAATTCCTCTCAGCACACTAATTGGGTTTTGTTCAGGGCACCTTTGTCCTGCCCATTGTATGCTCCATTTTTCTTCTCTTCTCCAAAAACTCATTCCATGTAGAGCTGTCAGAAGAAAATGGGTCTCTGAATTGTGACAATGTCTCCATAAGTACCAGTAGCTAGCAGTACCTTGTAAAGGCTCTATGAAGCTCTTCTGAATCTGTCATAAATTCATGAAAGTTTTTCTTAATGAAATCTGCTACTTCTTTGTCGTTTCTTTGCTTTGCCATCATTACTTCTGAGTGAGCTCTTCTGTTCCTGGATGTCCTATCCAGTGGAGGACGTGTCATTCTGAAGTAGTTAGCTTCAGAGCTTTATGGTGGAACTCCTCTGTGTGGCACTACTGATTCCAGAGTCGGCGCCATTTCAAACACTCTGATGCCGAGAGGGGGTAACTCTGGTGGAAATGGGGGTTCAGTTTCTTCCTTTCTTTGCCTCTCCTTCTTTGATTGTCCAGCTCTGTTCATGTTTTGAGCTGATCCTTTTGTAGCTCTCCTGCTACGAGATATTTCGACAATCTCTGGGTTGTCTGTGATGAAGGCAACCTGCTGTAAAGGTTGAGCCTGAATTGGTGTACCAATCAACCGACAGATTGAAAGGTGATCATCATTTCTGAGTTGTTCTGATAAAGTTCTGCATCAACATTCTCCTCTTTTCCTTTTCTACTAACCGTTTCCTTGCTTTTCACCATATTTTTTAGACTTGACTTTTTTGATCCTTGCTACCTTCGAATGACTGTTGGGATAAAATCAGTCTCTTCTATTGAAAGTGTATCAGTTTCTGCAGTTGTGAGGCCAAGTTCTTCTTCTAGCAGTTTGCTTATTCTGCAAGGGAAACACATGTTCTGCTTGAACTCCTTGTCGCTCCAATTTTTCTCAACAACATCTACATACTTCTTGATTTGATCATAGAAGTATTAAGCCCAGTTTACTTTGATCCATTGAAATATGGCCCAACACACTTTGTATTTGATGGATGTCATTTCTGAGTGACTTACAGTAATTCCAACGATCATTTTGTTCGCCACTGATGCTAGAATTATGTATTCTTCTTAGAAGCACATAATGGAAGTGGTTTTCTTGAAGGCTTCTTGACATTCAGCATCTTTCTAGTTTTCGTAGATCTCCAGTGAATTAATTTCCAATTCTTCTCACCTTATTCCCTTAGTTGTGAGATGGAATATTCTTCCTAGTGATTCTGGGGTGATCTCCAATTGTACTCCTCTAACTTCTGTTGTGATTCTATCACTGTGGGCTTTTGAGTTTAGATAGAATTCACTGACAGGTTCTGGATAGATTTTGGTAGGTGTGCTGCAGGTGAACTCTTGTAACCTAACTTGGTTGATTATGGAAATGATGAAATTACAGATAGGAGAGTTTGAGCACTTTGTTCTAAATGCAGCTTCATGGAGAAACTTTTCTCTGTAGAGATTCACTTGGAACTTTTAAGATGATTCATTAGTTTCTCTAAAGTTGAACTTTCATCGAACAGTTTGGGCGCTTTTCTTGGCCATAGAGATTTTTATGGGGATTTTTGGGGCTTGGTTGTTGATTGGATTTTCTCACTAGAAGATTTTGGGTAGTTTCTAAGTTATGTCAGAAATATAGTAGATTTCAGCTCTTGGGTCAGCAGGGTAGCTTTTGGCGATTCAGCTATCTGTTATGAATCGATGATTTGTGAAATTTTGATGCTCTGGTTTCAATGATAGAATGAATCAGTCGCTTGATATGAGAATTTATCCGTTGAGAGTAAATGAAGAGAGATGAAGTGGGTCCAACGGTAACAATTGTGATACACATCATTTTACCATTCCACTTGATCACGGTAAATTCAAACTTATCTATTTGAAGTTCTGTCTTCTGGTGCTTCTGCGTGGCTTTGAGCTGCTGACGTCATCACGTGATTTGGCTACATTTGGAAATCTCCAGTTGGCACGACCGACTTCAACTGAGATATTTTCAGTTTAGCTCTTCATTTTGCTGAGTTGGCTTTCAGTTCTCCTTCCAGTGCAGTTGCTTGCTTGATCTGATCACGAGTTGTTTTCTCTATCGCGAACTGATTGAGCATCTGATCAGTTCTGGCATTTTGAGTTGTCAGCTTCCACGCTTTTCATCAGTTTGCAAACTTTTCAACTTGCCTTTTGTTTTAACTGATGATATGAGCAGTTTTGACATCTCTTGTTGACTGAACTGATGCACCTTCAATTTGATTTTTTGCTCTCCTTTTTTGTGTTTTTTTTATTAGCTGGGGTTGCCTTTTGCATTCTCCCATTATTTTCTTGATCATCTTCATCTTGTGGTGCTAGTTCCAAAAGCCCCAATTGGATACATAGATTGATATATTTTGCTTCAAGGGCTTTGTGAAGATGATGTCCACTATCTGCCTTTCGGCGGCCAATTTCTATTGTCACCAAGAGCTCTGTTGCTCTTATGGTATGGCCAGTTGGCAAACCAGTTATAGTGAGGTTTGATTCTCAGTTCATCCCTTGAGTCCAAATACTCACAATACTGTGTTACGAGATCCGTTAGAGTGAACTTCTCCAGAGGGATCTGAGAATGTTGACGTGCTTGATATGGCATTGTGGGCACGTTTCTTCTTGGGTCAACTTCTCTTCCAGGTTGACTTCCTGGATGTCTTTAAAGATGGCTGGCTGACTAGTTCTCTCCTGAACTGATGCCCTATCTCGATGAGACTGTGGTCCAAACTGAGTATTTCTCCTTACTTCAGTTGACTGATCAGTTCTGTTCACCATAGGCCGGTTTTGAGGTTTGGGCCTTTGAAAATTTGGTGATCTTTGTTAAATAGACTGTCTCTGATGAACTGGAGGTCTTGGCTGAACTGACGACCTCTGTTGATAGGCTAGATACCTATGCTGAGCTGGTGGCCTTTGCTAATACACGAACTACTTATTTTTAGCTTGTGGCCTTCTTTAAGATGGCTTCCTCTGCCGAACTGATGGCTGGAGTGCATCTTTCAGTTGGAAGGATTGGCTGGACTTTTTAGGCGGATCTGTAGGGATGTCTTCAGTTCTCTCGCCTTCGGTCTCTTCAACTGGTTGGGTTGGTGCAGGTCTGACAAAACCAGGAAGTGTTCCTTCTTGGCTGGTTTGAATGACTGCATTTCCCTTCTCCGAGGCAGTGTACCTGTTGTATCCTAACCCTGTACTACCAGTTTCAACTCTTTGATGACTTAGAATCTCATCAAGAGTTTGAGATCCCTTTTTGAATTTGAGAGAAATCCTCTCTCTCTTATGGACCTCTTGCAATAGCCTATCATTCTCAGCTCTTAGCTCATCAAAACTAAGCTGCAACTTGTCATATTCAGGTGACTGAGCCTCAAGTGATTCAGTTCTGTCACGATCACTTCTCAGTCTTTTGACCTCATCTCTTAGGTCATCATTTTCTTCCCTCAGTTGTAAATGCATGCTTGAAATAGCAGCTAACTGGTCTTCTAGCATTCTTAATTGTTCATTTATTTCATTGCTAGTAATTGAAGATTCATGAATGTTATAAAAAGAGGTTAAGGAGTCACTGGTGCTAACCTCTTCTTCATTGTCAGCCATGAGACAGAACAATGTCTCTTCTTCAGAGCTATACTTGTCGGAGTCAATTCCTGATAGATAATCTGAGTCATCCAGGATGGCGTTCTCTGAGTTGGCCATCATAGCTTTTCTTTTGAAAAAGCTTCTCTTCACCTTGGCCTTGTTGTCTTGAGGGAGCTCTGGACATTCATACCTGTAATGTCCTTGCTTGTGGCAATGGAAGCATTCTCCTATGCTTCTGTTGGCTGCCCTAGGTTGTTCAGCAGGCAGTTGATTTCTCTCGCCTCTGGGCTCATCATTAGTTTGAAGCATAACTGATGGTTGATCTTTGATCCGCTTGAGCTTTTCTAGCAGCTTGGCAACTAACTGGATTTGATCATTGATATCTTCAGTCAGGCTCTCCTTCTTCTCCACTACTTCTCTTCTGCGATTAGTTGAGCCACTTGGTTGTTCTCTGGCTTGAGAACTTCTAGGCCGGAAGACATTTCTTCGTCGAGTTTCTCTAAACCGATTTCTTTCATCGTAGAAGGCTGCATCCTGAACGGATGATGTGGATGCTTCTCTTTTCAGTTTAGGCTATACTCATGAGCCTTAAGAGAACTAAAGAGTTCTCTTAGGGTGATGTTGGTCAAATCTCCTGACTCTTTTGTAGCAATCACCTTCATATCTCATTCCTCGACGAGATTGTCCAAAATTTTGGAATTCATCTCACTATTGGGATATGTTCTTCCCAGATTATTCATCTCACTGATGATGCCATGAAATCTTATTTCAAGGCTGGAGATGGTCTCATCTAAGTGCATCTTGAAGGACTCATATTTGTCGACTGCTAGCTGGAGCTTGTTTCCTTTGATAGATTTGGACTCTTTGCACAGATCTGCAAGTAAGTCCCATATCTCCTTGGCAGTTCTGCAATTCTTTATGTCCTTCATGCAATCTTTATCTAGAGTTTGGAACAACGCGGCTTAGGCCATGAACTCTAGGTTCTTCAACTTCTTGTCTTCACTCGTGAGAAGATGAGTTGGCTTCGGGATCCTTGCTGGTTGGTTGACATTAGCAACATGGGTTTCATTTTCCATCATAATCGTGATTGGACCGTTTTCGATAACTTCCCACATATTCTCATGGATTGAGCAGAGATGCGCCCTCATTCTCCTGCTACAGTTATCGTAGTTCTCAACTGAAAAGATAGGTAGCTTATGGTTTCCCATAGCTTACAGATTAGCACAAATGACTAGATCTGATTCAGTTGATCTGCAGATTCGGCTGATCTTTAGAATCAACCACTCTGATACCACTTGTTGGTCTCGGGACGAGTCAGAATCAGTTTAGAGGGGATGAATAAACTGATTACAAAACTGAACTAGATGCGGAATATTCAGGGCCTATTTTGACTCGCAAATTTCATCCGTGCTATGTAGAGATTAGTTGAGAAGATCTGCTAGCTCGGAGTGTTGTGTGTGCTTATAGTGTGCAGTTAAAAACATGCAACTGAACTGAAAATTAAAGCAGAGCACACAAACAGTTTATAGAGGTTCGAAGCTCAGCTTCTACGTCCTCTCTTCCTTCTGCAAAGGGTAATTCCCTATGCAAGTGTAAAGTTCCTTTATTATAGTTACATAGTGAAGACAGTTGCTGTCTCAGAAGCTGCACTCTCAACTTCCTCAGTCAGTAGATCGATAGCTCACACTTGCAATCCCCAACTGCTTGCTGGAGTGATAAGGTGCTATTACCCGTCTTTTCACAATTTTAGATCTCGCTCGATCTTTAAGAGTACAGTCTTGAAACCGGTATCAACTGGGTTGCTCCTTTGTGCGTCTGCGTCTGAGCTAGGGTAGTTGATCACTTAAACGCTCTCTAAATTCCTAAAAGTCCCGCGGTGTTCACTAGGGTAGCTCACCTTTTAAACATAGGTGAATTGGTGACCAGTGGTGATCACTATTGGATCATAAATGATAAAGCCAGTTGTAAGGCTTTCATTTAATAGGGTCGTTCAGTTGCCATTGCTCTTCTAATCAGCTTTTGCTTCAAGATCTCGGTTGCATTAACTTCAAGATCTTCTTTAGCTTATCTGAATTTCAGCTACGACTCCCTTCATGATCTTCAGTTCTGAGCTTTGTTTGGCAACTGGAATCTTCAGTTCTGTGTGTCCCTTGGCAGTTTGAAAAGCATCAGTTGAGATCATCTTAAGCTGGATATTCTGGGCTTGGGCTTGATGCCTTCTGAGGTCCAGTTTGCTTTTGCTTCAGCTGGCAGTTTGAACCAGTGTTCTTTAGCTGCTATTTTGGACTTATGTCCCTTTAGCTTGAACTTTCATGGACTGGTCTTCAGTTCGGCTGCTGGCGCTTTATCAGTTGGACTTCAGAACTGATGCGTCTTCAGCTGGTGTTCTTCGAACTGGTGTTTCATCAGCTGGGACTTCATTCTTCAGCTGGTGTTCTTCGAACTGGTGCTTCATCAGCTGGAACTTCATTCTTCAGCTGGTATTCTTTGAGCTGGCATTTTCCTTCAGCTTGTACCATAGTCTTTACTTCAGTTGGTATGTTCCCTCAACTGGAATATCCTAAGCTGGTATTTCCTTCAGCATGGATCTTTAGACTCGGTACATTTCTTCAGCTGGAATATCCTGAGCTGGTATTTTCTTTAGCTCGTGATTGTCCTCTCTTCGGATGGCAGTCTTCATCAATTGATGTCATCGTGGACTGGCATGTTCATCAGTTAAAATTGATGTGCTCTTCAACTGGTATTTCTTCAGTCAAGAATGATCTAGAACTGGCATGTCCCTCAGTTCTTCTCTTTCAGCTGGTATTCCCTTCAGCTGGGATCTTCATTTGACTAGAACATTTCTTCAGCCGATAATGGACTAGAACTGGTATGTGCTTCAGTTCTCTTTTGCTGGAATCTCTCTTCAGCTGGTGGCGGCCTAGTACTGGTATGTACTTTAGTTCTCTTCAGCTGGAATCTCTCTTCAGCTGGTGGCGGCCTAAAACTGGTATGTGCTTCAGTTCTCTTCAGCTGGAACATCTCTTCAGCTGGTTACGGCCTAGAACTGGTATGTGCTTCAATTCTCTTCAGCTGGAACGTCTCTTCAGCTGGTGGCGGCCTAGAACTGGTAAGTGCTTCAGTTCTCTTCAGCTGGAACGTCTCTTCAGCTGGTGGCAGCCTAGAACTGGTAAGTGCTTCAGTTCTCTTTAGCTGGAGTGTCTCTTCTACTGTAGACTGGTGGTAGTTGGTACCTTCTCTCACTGGTACCTGTAACTTCCAATTTACCTTGCTAATTATTCTAGCAAGCTACAGTCTTCTTTTTCTCTCAATTCTTCTCTTCTCTTTCACACGAATTGATCATATCTGTTGGATTTTATAGCTTTGACTCTGTATGATCATCTTAGTTTTCTTCTTGATTTCTTTTCAGTTCTTTCAAGGCTCTTTTCATATTTTGATATCTCATCAAAATTCCTTGTAAGAAAAACCTTGATAGTTTTTCCTAATAATAACCTCTTTCTATCATATACATGAAGCTTCGATCTCTAAGAATGAACTCGATAAACAGTTAAGAATCCTAGAAGATCATTTAGCTTATGTATCAAGTATGCATATTGAACTGAAGGGTGAAAATGATGAGCTAAGAAGCAGAGTTGATGAGTTAAGTGCTGAAAATGAAAGACTGAAAAGTCTTGATGCTCAGTCAACAGAAATGGATCAGCTAAAGCTAAGAAATGCTGAACTGGAAGCTGAGAATGAGCAGCTCAAGCTAGAAATTCTTGAAAAAGAGGAATTATCCCTCAAGTTCAAGAAGGGATCCCATACTCTAGATGAAATTTTAAGTCATCAGAGAACTGAAGCTGGGAGTCCAGGGCTGGGATATAGTAAGTACACTACGGCAGAGAAGGGTAAGGCAGTTGTACACAGCTGTGAATCTGGAATCCTAAAAGGATTTACAAGACCAACTCAGTCCCCCCAGTTGAGGAGTCCAAAGACAAGGGCATCTTGGAAACTCCTCAAGCTCAGCCCAAAGATAAGACTGATCAATCGAGAAGGGCAACTTGAAGACAGTCGGTCTTTTAAAGGTTTAGTGCTTTGTCAAAGCTACAAGTTCAATATAGATCAGCTCAGCAGTCCAGATCTACTTCTCGATCAAAATCTAAAGCTCATCAAAGGCGAAATCTTCAGAGGCTTCTATTCTATTCTAGGTCATCAGTTCAACTGAGACCTGAAGATCACCCTAGGCCAGTCTTTTAAGCAAGGACATCAGCTCAAAACAGTCCATCACTTCAACGATCTGGAAACTCCTCCATTACATTTCAACCAGGGAGTTTTTCAAACCCCAAAGGAAATGTTCACACAAGATTGTATTATGCACGACAGCATAATCAAATCTCTCTGAAGGAGTTCACTCCAAGTGACCTTGCAACCCAGTACAATGAGTTCTTAAACTCAAGGGATGAATCAAGGATCAATCCCAATTACAACTAGTTTGCCAATTGGCCATACCAGAAGAGCCAAAGAGCTCAGAGTCAAAAGATCAGAAGGAATTGGCCAAGACAGAGAGCATCAAGGTCACAAGATGAGAGGATATTAGTTGAAGTCTTCTATCTTGAATCTCATCGGAGGTACAGATCACATGACTCAACTCTCAGTCGAAGAGTTACAAGGAGTCCAATGCAGATCCAAAGATCTAATTCTGAAGGATCTCTTGGAAAAGAAAAGCTAAAAGTATGGCGTATGTGGATTCCCAAACACATGATTAACCTCTCAGGACCCGATATCATGCGGGTACCTAAAACCTGACTCTTATTTTGCATGAAAAGAGCATTCTATCCAAGAAAAGGGTCAAAGATACGTGGTATCTGGATAGCGAGTGCTCAAAACACATGATCGAAGATAAGAATGATCTCGACAGTTATAAAGAGGTTAAGAGACCACTAGTCACTTTTGGAGATAACTCAAAGAGCCGAACCATTGGAGATGGGTTCGTGGTCAAAGAGAAAGTTATCATGAATGGCGTGTCACATGTTGAAGGACTGAAGCACAAACTGCTAAGCATCAGTCAGCTTTGTGTCAATGGATACTCAGTCGACTTCAGTAATAGCTCATGTGACATCAGAGACAAGTCAACAGGAGCCATACTCCTGACTGGAGTAAGAAAGGGCAACATGTATGTTGTTGACTGGTTAACCGGCTATTCAGAAGCAAGGGCAACATGTATATTGTTGACTGGTTAACCGGCTATTCAGAAGCTTGCTTTCTCTCCAAAGGATCAACTAAAGCAAGCTGGCTGTGGCATCGATGACTGAACCATCTCAACGTCAAAACTATCAACTTTCTGGCCAAGAAGGAGCTAGTTGTTGGGCTTTCCAAGAAATCTACAAGAAAACTGGCGTCTGTAGACCATGCCAGAAAGGGAAGCAGGTGAAGTCATCATTCAAAACCAAAAGTCATCCTCAAGGAACAACTGAAATCCTTCAGTTGCTACACATTGACCTGTTTGGACCTGTGAAGCCACCAACCCCCAAAGGCAAAAAGTTTACACTTGTAGTAGTAGATGACTACTCAAGGTATACTTGGGTGGAGTTCTTGAGAAGTAAGGATGAGACTTTTGAAAAGCTATCAACATTAATCAGAAGATTGCAGACTGTCAAAGGAAAATCAGTCCAAAGGATAAGATTTGACAATGGAACTGAATTTGTCAATCAGCAAATGATCAAGTTCTTGAGTGAACTGAAAATCACTAACGAACACTCTGCTGTAAGAACTCCTCAACAGAATGGCGTAGCAGAAAGGAGAAATTGCATGTTAAAGGAGGCAACTAGAGCAATGGTAGCAGATGCCAACATAGCCGAATGCTATTAAGAAGAGGCAGTTAACACAACCTGCTACACACAAAACATAATTACCATAGTCATCACCCATGACAAAACGCCCTACGAGCTGTTCAAGGGTCGTAAGCCTTCTATCTCTTACTTTAAGATATTTGGCTGCAAATGTTTTATCTAACATAATGGCAAATCCTAACTGAAAGCTTTCAGTGCTAAAATTGATGAGGGGATCTTTCTCGGCTATAATGCCCCTCATTCTCAAGCTTACAGAATGTTCAAAAAAAGAACATTGGTTGTGGAAGTAACATGTCATGTGGTATTTGATGAGCTTGCTGATGAGTACAGAAACAAAAAGAAAAACTGTACATCAGAGCAAGCATTGCCTAGTGAAAGCCTGCTGGACTATGTTGATCACATTGTCCTAGAGCAGTTTGAAGCTTCACTAGAAGATGGCATTGAAACTGATTCTAGACCAGTTGAAGATAACTTGGTCAATGAGGACACAAATTATGTAAAATCTCAAACCCTATAACTGAAATAGGGGAAAAATCAGTAAAAATAAAGAACAAACCGGAGCCGAGGCAGCAGCTGATGGACCAGTCGAAGAATCAGCTGATAGAGCAGCTGAAGGATCAGTTGATGGAGCAACTGATGAAGTAGTCAAAGGCGCAGCAGAAGCCACCATTCCCAAATGGCTCCGAAGCCATCCAGTCGATAAAATTATTGGCGATCCAAGAAGCGGAGTCCAGACCAGAGGGTCAACGAAGCATGCACTCTTCACATGCTTCATCTCGTAGATGGAACCAGCCAATGTCAAGGAAGCGCTTGAAGACTCAGACTGGATTATAGCAATTCAAGAAGAGTTGAACGAGTTCACAAGAAATGACGTGTGGTTTCTTGTTGAAAGGCCGAAAACCCAAAAAGTCATTGGAACTAAGTGGGTATTTCACAACAAACTGGATGAACAATGCGTAATCACAAGGAACGAAGCCAAACTGGTAGCCAAGGGTTACTCTCAAAGTGAAGGGATCGACTTTGATGAAACATTCACACCAGTTGCAAGATTAGAGGCAATCAGATTGTTCCTCGCCTATGCAGCGCACAACAATTTCACAGTCTATCAAATGGATGTGAAAAGTGCATTCTTGCAAGGGATGCTCAAGGAGGATGTGTATGTCGAGCAACCTCTAGGCTTCGAAATAAGAGATCAAGTCTACAAGCTGAAGAAAGCTCTATATGGCTTGAAGTAGGCGCCAAGAGCTTGGTATGATACCCTTACAACGTTCTTGCTAAAGAATGGGTTTCAGAAAATAGCCATTGATCGTATTCTATTCAGAATAGAACGATTAGCTAAGATCTTGATGGTTCAAATTTATGTTGATGACATAATTTTTGGATCCAAGAGTAAAGATCTCTGCACTCAATTCACTCAACTAATGCAAAGTGAATTCGAGATGAGCATGATGAGAGAAATGATATTCTTCCTAGGACTCCAAGTGAAGCAGTTGGAAGAGAGAATCTTCATCAATCAAGCCAAATACACCAAGGAGCTTGTCAAGAAGTTTGGAACCGATAAGGGAAAATATCTCAAAATTCTAATGAATACATCAGTGCAGCTGACCCTCGATGAAGAAGGAGAATCAGTCAGCCAGATGCACTACAGAGGAATCATTAGATTCCTTCTCTACCTGACCGCCAGCTGACTAGACATCTTCTACTCAGTCGGACTGTGTGTAAGGTTCCAAGCCAACCCAAAGAAAAGTCATTTCGAAGCAGTGAAGAGGATCATGAAGTACCTCAAGGGAATCATAAATCTTGGGTTATGGTATCCCAGAGATGATAGCTTAAGTCTAACCGGCTACTCAGACTCAGACTTTGGAGGATGCAAGATCGATAGAAAAAGCACTAGTGGAACATGTCAGTTTCTTGGGAACAAACTGATATCCTGGTTTAGCAAGAAGCAGCACTCAATTGCCACGTCAATAATTGAAGTCGAGTATGAAGCTGCTGGAAGCTGTTGTGCTCAAATCCTATAGATGAGGCAACAGCTCAAAGATTATAAGGTGGAGACTGAAGAAGTGCCAATCTACTGTGATAACAATAGTGCTATTGCAATATCTCAAAATACAGTATTATATTCAACGACGAAGCACATTAATATCAGGAACCACTTCATCACAGATCACATTGAGAAGAAGGACATATGCATCAAATATGTCAACACGGAGAAGCAGATAGCCGATATCTTCACCAAGCCATTTCCAGAAGCTAGATTTTTTGAGTTATGCATCCAACTAGGATTGCTCGAACTAGCTTCAAAAGAGGAAGATGATTAGCCAAAAGAATGAGTGAAGAGGAGCACTCCAGCTGATAATGGGAACTGACCCAAGATGGCATCAGTCAACTAAGCTTTGGAGCTTAAACTGATGAGCCCATATCAGTTCTAAAGAAATGGCAAAGGCTACAAGAAAGCTGACAAATGAAAATGAGTAAACTGATCGCAGAAGGCATCAGTTCTCAACCAGTCACATCAACTGATGAAGAGTAGTTGAATTCAAAACTGACTGAAGAAAGCATAGCTTCAGCTGTAGGAAGCAGCTGACAAGCTTAGGCGGAGCAAAGCTGAAGAGGACAGGTTAAGCTGACAAGGAGTGAAAGCTGAGGAGACTCCAGCTCTAACTGATCACTCCAAGCCAAGAAGATCATCAGTCGTGAGGCCAACTGATGATGTCAGCATCTCAATACCACGTGGAGACTATAGGAGAGCCAATATCAGATAAGTTCAAAGTTAAATTTATTACTGAACGGTAATATGACGTGTCTTCTCAATGTTACTGTTGGACCCACTCTCTCTCCTCATTAATCTCAATGGATAAATCTGAAATTAAAATTGACGGATTAATAAAAAACGTTCAATTTTGATTTTTGATCAAATTCTTTTTACCGTTGGATTCATCGATTACTTGAGTCTATAAATAGGTTATCTATTTTCCCAAATCCTCCGTATAGCTGATGAAAGAACTCAAGCACTCAGTCTTTCAAAATCCATCCAAAATTTCTTTTCTTCTAAAACCTTCCAAATCCTCCCAAGATATCATTCTCAAATGGCCCAATATTCTTCCAACCCTCACAGAAGACCTCACAACTTCAAAATTTCTGGTGATGACTCAAGAGTCTTTTGCGTGGACTTGAGCCATGACAAAATACTAAGCCCAGCCAACGGCAGATGATTAACTAACTTTTCCCAGTTAGGTGAAGTGATTCTCACTCTAATCGGAAATGCACAACTAAAGAAGTACACTGAAAGCGCTCCCACAAGAGTGTATCCAGAGGTTGTTGTAGAATTCTTTCTCAATTCATTCAGTGACAAAGATTCTTGGATAATCATCAGTGAAGTAAGGGGATGCAAGTCCTAATCACCTCTTCTGTCCTGAGAAACATTTTTGGGCTGCCGGAAGCAGGAGGAAGGCTGGAAGAAACAAATGTAAACAGATGGGCGACTCTCTCTGTCACAGAAAATTTTCAGAGTAACCATCAAACATCTAGATTTCAAAAGGAATTTCAGGTGTTAGCGGCAGTGGCCACACAAATGATGATAGGATCGTGTGAAGGACACGATGAAATGTCAGAAATAAAGTACAAAATCTGCAATGCCATCTGGGAAACAAGAGGAATAGACTAGGCATCATTCCTATTCAAGCAGCTGAAGAGATTTGTAGACATAGTGGAAAGGAAGACAAGAAGCAGCTTGTGCTTTCCATAAAAGATGTACTACATCAACCGAATCAGTCTCATCCTAGAAAAGTTGCTTCCTGACTTAATGGCGGAGGAAACAAATTATGAGCCAGCTGATCCTGATGATTTTGTTCCAAAAATAGCAGAAGGAGCACTACATCCACTAACAATCAGAGAACCACAACCACGATTGAGGCAGAAATGGATCCCCTCCACTCTAGCAGAAAAAGGAAAAGGAAAGGTTAAGGTCGTCAAATCTATACTTCAGTCAACTCATGATTCTGATGATGTCATCCTTGCTGTTGAAAGATACTAATCCTCAAGAGAAGAGGATAAGGGGGAAGAGGACTCCAGGAAGAGTCCAATTGAATGGAAAATTTCCTCTCCAGCAAAGTCTGAAACAGTTGACAAGCCAACTGTTGGACATCAGACTGCAAAGCATCAGCTGAAAACTGATCGCTCAATTGGAGAGCATCCGCCGACTGCAAAAGAGACTCAGCTTAGAGCCCAGCAAGCAAAAAGGTAGCGGTCTAGAAAAGCCTTAATCAAAGCATTGATCAAGTGCATGAAGGAACAGGTAAAACAGCTTTTTGATTCCATCATAAAACTGGAAGCTTGTTCTAAAAGTGAAGACTCAAAAGACTCTTCAAGCGAGAGTATTCCAGAAAGCTTCAAGACTGCAAAGAAAAAGAAAAACTGATCGCAAGAAGACCTGAAGGCCTCAGAAGTCAGCTGACTAGACGCTTTAGGAAAACTTTTTGTAAATCAGTTCATTTTTCAAATATTTTATACACAAAAAAACTTTTGGCTTAAATAAATGCTTGTGAAGGTATTTATTATTTTTTGACCATTGGTCTTGAGCTCAAAATCAAAAGCTAAAAGAAAACGACAAAGGGGCATTCAATTCTTTCAACCAACAAATCTATGAGTCTCTTTCCTCACTCATAAAAACCCCTTGCTCAAAATTTTGAGAGAATACCACCACAGCAAAAAAAAAAAAAACAACAACAACAGAAGAGAAAAATTTTCATACTCTTCAAAGAAAATCATCTTTTAAAAGAGTATTCTCTTTTTCTCTCTCAAAAAGGCTTCAATTCAAACTTAGCTAAAGTTTTCAAAAATGGTTGAATCATTCAAAGCTCTTATCTCTTTCAAAGAGAAAATGATGAGAGATAAATTTTTGGAAAGACAGAAATTTCAATTGATTCTTAAAGAATCAAATAATCCTTTTCTTCTGGACAATCTTCACAATACCAAAATACTGAACTACCTAGAAACTCCTCCAAGATTCTTCAGACAAAACTTGGTAAGTCAGTTCTTGCTTCAAGCAAAGGTTACTGCAAATGGGAAGGTTATACAATCAGTGATTCAAGAAAAGAAATTTCAAATCATTGAAAGAAAGATTGCAGAAATTTTTCAACTTCCTAGAAAAGGCTCCGGGGTTCAAGATCTGAAAGATTCAGCTGAACTATACTGGAAAGAATAGCATGCTTCAAATTGCTCCAAGCAATTCAGTTTTACCACAGCTAAAACTGATCTGAAGCCCGAGTATGGAGTCATGCTCGATATCACGAATAAAATGATGTTCGATGCCATTGGAAGCCTGAGTGAATTGAGTCAAGAAAGATACAAGGTAATGATACACCTTGTTGAAGAATTGAAAGATAATTGGGCAGAGTTTGTCTTATCCCAATTCAAACATCAAGCCATCAAAGCTGTCGACTTAAAGAAGACTGGGAAATTTGAGTCCAAGGTAGGACTTGTTCTAAGAATGAGCAAGCTCCTGGAAGATATGCTGAATCTTCCAAATGATGGCGCACTACCAGTCCTCATATCCGACTGGATTCCCAAACAAGGGAAAGCACATCTTCAGTCACTCAAGAAGAAGAGGAGATCTAAAGCCAAGACTGGCAATGCAACTTCAAGCAGTTCAGCTGCCAATGAAGTTCCCTCTCCACACTCTAAGAATGGATCATCAGCTGACTTCAAGCCCTGCACTGATCCAGATGAGCTCATTCCATTCATTGGAATCCCTCATCCAAATTATGGAGTTGATTACTTCAGGAGAGCCTGCCCTCCTCTCTAGCTGACTGAAGACAATATTCGCACTTTCTACAGTGGAGAATATGCAGTCAAGAGTGCTCAGAACGATGTAACAAATCTCATTCTCACTCACTTCGCTTATTTTGCAAAGCAAGACAATCAATTGTTCAAATAACTGCACCGGTACTTTTACTGGTATAACTGGAGACATTCTATGTCAATCTAGTCACATTTCTTGCTAAATGCCTTTCATGGCATGAGCTTTTGGCAACGTGAAGAAGCTTGGAGTATTAAATAGATTGGAGCTTCTAATCCATTTCCTCCAAATATTCTGCAAGTCCAGCGGATTATGAAGCATCGACTTGATAAAAACATTTCAGCTAAGGCCCTGCTAGCTGATGTTCAAGCCAGCTTGAGATCGTAAGGAGTTACAACTGAGAAGCAGTTTGCCAACAATCCAGTCGATCAATGTTGCCTACAACTAAATCTTGATCCAATTCAGTTAGAAAAGGCATATTTACAAGCTGTGGGTACCACTGAAGAGATAGACCAAGATCTTTCTCATACTCAAATCGTGGTAACCCCAAGGAGTTAACATCTTGGTCAAAGTGGAGCGAAAGATGATGAAGATACTTCCATGTCTCCAGATCTCCTGTCCAGAGGCTATGTTACTCCTCGTATCAAGTCTTGCTCAAGAGCTGCAGAACTAATGGTTAATCAGTCCAGCTCATCCTGCAGATGAATTAAAGAGCTGACCACCTCAGCAGTTGCTCTTAAGCAACTTCAGCATACTGAGATTGCAGCCAGAACTGATTCTTTTTAGGACATCATCAGTTCAACTTCCAAAATGAAATGGTTAAACAGCTCTAGAGAAAGCGGACAAGCTAGTCCCATCCGACCACTCAAGAAGAGGAAACTGATAAAAAGTCAATCAGCAGATACTCAACAACATTGATAAAATCAGTGCAAAGGCGACATCATCAGTTTAGCAGAAAACTAACACCTCGAGCTCCAAGTCCCTCCCCTCATTAGCTGCCTGATCAATCCTCCTCGATAAGCTTCTCTACTCTCTATTCCTCAAAGCTTATTTTTTAAAAAGTTATCGTTAACATTTCAAAATAAGCTTACTGTTCATCTGACTTGCCATTTAAGTCTCTATACTCAGCATTAAAGTATAAAGAGATGAATTTTCTGAGGAATATAAATAGCAAATCTTCTCACAAAATATTTTGCTATTTATGGCAACTACTCATATTTTCAAATCCTCATATCTCAACCGCTTAATCAAAAAGCATTAGTCCAAGTGGACGGTTGAGATGCATGCATCATTTAATCAGCTAACTTTCTTTCAAATCAGATAGATGATCAGCTAGTAAGCACTCGCTTGCTTTGGTTTAATGCATGCTAATTCACTGCTTTTAAAAGCAGCGGAGAAGTTGAATGAAAAATAAGAACTCCCAATATAGACAAAAATTCTCTCTCAATTCATTCCTTCTCTTTATCTTCTCACTTATCCAAAGCCCCTTCCTTCTCATATTATATCATCGAAAAATGGCTTTCTCATTTCACTGGAGGAACATAAAGCTTCTAATAAAGAAGCTCATAATGAATAAGTTCATTGACCGAGCATTCCTTCAAGCTCGAATCAGTCCTGAGAAGACTAGCATGATCTTTCACTCATTGAAGACATGCAGGCTCTTGTCTTTCATGACAACACAGCCCAAGAAGAAGCACCTCCCACTTGTAGCTGAGTTCTACTACAATGAGGAGATCACTGGACAAAACATATTGTCTGTTGTCCAAGATCAGGTTATCATAACCAACTTGTTTCAGCTCTCCGACAAAGGCCCGAAGATGGATGAACTAGCACTCCCTTCAAAGTTGGAGTTGTTGAATGACTAGAAGTTTCCACACGTTGATCATCGAGACTTTTCAAATAATTTGAAAGATAGTCTCTCTCTAACAATGGTCCAGATCTTAGACATTGTGATGCATATTTTCCTCAGCAGCATCACCAACGCGCAGTTCAACGACAACACCTCTCATCTCATGGCCGCCATATATTACGGATGCAAGGCTGATTGGGCATCCTTTATATTGGCTCAGCTTCGCAGTCATGTGAGGCGTGCTGAGATCAATCTAACCTCTGGCACATTCAAAGCCTGTAACAGCCCGGTCCCGAGGATGGGGACAGGGTTGTTGTGCGTAAAATAGCACGAAAAATTGGAAATCCAGGGGGGTGTTTCTAGAATTAAACTAAGTTAGCGCCTCAAAAACTTAGGCAACATAACTTTATGTTTAAGAAGAACTTATCGTTTTTAACGAATTAAAGGGGTCAAAGGGTTCAAACAAGTTAAAGGAATGCCTATTCATAGGCTAATTAAATTCAAACAGAATCCAACAATTAATAGATAGGATTCCGACTCTTCAAATAAGCAAGACCTCTCCATAGGTCACAACAACTAAGACCCATCAATAGTTCAGAGGCAAATAAACTATTTTATGTCACATTCATAGGACAGAAGCAATTAATCAAGATAAGACCCATTCATAGGTCAACTGGAAAATAAACAAAATCCAAGACTTAACTAAATATGACCAACTCATAGGTCGAAAACTGTAATGAAATATGCTTGGATTTATGAAAAGAAGTGGGACTTTATTTATCATGATTCAATAAAGAATACAATTCAGATAAGCCCAAAAATAAAACATAGCATGCAATCATACTATGAGGCAACTGTATCATAGTTTAAGCGGAAAAAAATGGAGTAATATGGTATCATATAACAACATACTCATGAGCAATAATTTAGTCTGAACGAGACAGCAAGGCATGATCAACCCACAACAGTACATCGAGCCATCACCTCCAGCATCTCAACCTGTGAAAAACATTTTGAAAATATTTTGGGCGTGAGTACTAAAGCCCTCAGTGGGTTAAACTTTTAACTCAATCTTTAATAAAAACTGTAACAGAATATCCAAAATATAAACACAGATAATGGAAAGCAAAATGCGAAAGCCCTCCCCATTTCTGCAAACCTTTTACTTCTCTTTGGTACCCTGTAGCTCCTTCTGTTGTCTACTGCACTCTATGACATGTCGCTGATAGGAAAAGGGAGAGGTTACCTCGCTAATCCGAGAAGAGTGTACCAGGGATCACCTAGCATTGACCCTGAGTATACCAGGGGTTACCTAGCATTGACCCCTATAGTGATGCTCAGATCACGTGTATGTGCAGGGGTTACCTCACAGTGACACCTTTAGTGATTAACATCACAACTGCAAGAATAACAGTTCCTTCCTATCCTTTGCTCTAAGTTCTCTATAAAGCGCGTAATATGAGAAAAGCATAAAAACTATGTCATCCTCTAAATATAGCAACTAGGCTAACCTTTAATTCCTCTAGCAGCTTAGTTCAATTATGCTTCTTATTCCTTAAACGGAAATCATTCTATAACTTGAGTTTAATACTAAAAGCACAAGCTAGAAAGCACAACTCATTATACACAAGTATAATCAATACACAATAAACATTTAATATACTGTAACTTTAAACTATGACTTTTAGACTTTAAATATAAATTATAACCTTAATCTATAAACTATGAACTTTGAACTCTACACCTTAACTTTTACCCCATAGACTTTAATTATGACAAGGCATAATCTGTTCTATTTAATTATGTCGAAGCATAATCTATATTCGCTAATTATGATAAAGCATAATCTATGTTCTCAGTAATTATGGCAAGCATAATCTATGTTCTCAATAATTATGGCAAGCATAATATATGTTCTCAATAATTATGGCACAGCATAATCAATGTTCTCAATAATTATACATCGGTATAATACTATGTTCTCATTAATTATACAACAGTATAATACTATTACTCTAGCAGAGACTTGAGCAGATAATTTCTCAAATATTTTATTTGGATATTCTAACTATGACTATCATATTTATGAGTTAATAACTCAAATATAGATAGGTTTTGCAAATAAACCCACCTCGATTAGATCAACTCGGGTGATCAAACTTCTCAATATTCATCCGTCAGCTTCTCTGACTAGCTCAACAAGTCCTACAAGGTCAAACCTTATTTTAGGACTGCTACTCTAATTTTTAGAACTCGACTTTAATTTAATTGGAGCTTTTATTCACTTTAATTATATTTCAACTAAGAATGCGCGACTCTAGAGATCTCGTACAACTTCCACATAGAAGGAAATAAATTTCAAAATATAATTTTCGATTTAATGGGACTAAAAGATTTGACAGAGGTCACTTTCCGTAACTTGCCATTTTAATTAAATTTTACACAGCAAACCTCGATTGCACTTTTTACTTGTCCAAAAATTATGAAAATAATCAGGCATGACTCCACATATATCTTTATTAAACTATACGATTTTCGGAATTTTCTGAAATCACATGCTCTAGTTATAAAAATAACTGCTTGATTAAAATAATCAACTTTAATCAAAACTTATTGGAAAATTATGAAACTTGGCAATCTTATAGAAAATCATTTTTCAAGCAACTTTATAGAAGAAAATTTTTCGATTTGACAACCTGAAATGGGCGAAAACAGGCAAAAACCGAAACTGATCGGTGCCCCTTTATTTTTCACGTTTTCCGGCGTTTTCGCCGGTTTCCGGTCACCGGACGATGACGCACTCAACATATGAAATGAAGCACTATTTAAAACACACAACATATTAAAAATTCAACTATAAAGGATAAGAAATGGACCGAAACGAGACGTCCGAAGCGGCGGCACGACGACGGCGTTTCCGGCCATCCACGGCAGCGGCGGCGGCTCTCCGGCAGCCTTCCGGCGCTCGATAGCTGCTCCCGCAGTAGCAGCACCTCTCCCCCCAAATAAAATTTAACCTGGGCCCGCATGCGCGATTTACTCGGCGCAGGCCCGGGTTTCTCTCGTTCGTCAACACGAACGAGAGAGAAAGAGAGAGAAGAGAGAGAAATGAGCATGGAATTATGAATCCCCCCCTCCCCTATTTATAGAAAAAGTGGCTCCGGGGCAGGTATAACTTTTTCGGATATAAAATACTGATAAAGTGATTTCCGGATTCAATTAAAGTTGTTTTATTCAATGGCAAGGTCTAAATGACCTCCGACACAAAATCTGAAAATACCGGGAGACTTGTTGGCTCGAGTACTATTGAACCAACCCATCTCGGGATGACAAGGAAGTCGTCTGAAGAAAAATGAGAAAAGATTCTCTTTCAAAAAGTACTTTTACTATTCATTTCGACTGAAAGATTTTGCTCCCGAGCGCTCGATTGACCTCAGATTGGCAATCCGTGAACGCAAACGGATTCCTTGGGTCATTTTCTATAAGATAGGCTTTATAGAACAAATCTCAGATCAATGAGGAGGATTTCGTGAATTTTTTGAATCACGAACGCAAGCAAAAATTACTATTCACAGGTTTTCCCTTTACGATTTTCAATTACAGGACTCATGTAGAGATCAGAATAAAATTCTGAAACCACCAACAGCTACCTTTAGGCCGTTACATTTTAGAAAAGACCAATATTGACTATCTTCCGGAGACAAATGCAAAATCTCATAATTGATTTTCACATAAAAGACACAAAAAGGTCGCGACTTACATCTATTTTACTTTATTTTACCTCTAATTATTTTCTTTAGTCTTCTAAATATATTTAGAAAACTCACTAAGATATTCTGAAATTCTGGGATGTTACAAAGCCAAGTTAGGATTTGCCAATCGACTCGGTCACATCATGGCGGAGCAGCTTGAAACAGTCCCTGGTGGATATTTTCTCACCAGAAGAGATTGCATTCCTACAGTTTACATTCACCGCAGACATCGTGAAGTAACAGGCCACCCTAGGAAGTCGAGACTTCAGCTAATGGAGGACCACAACCCAGCTAAAGGAAAGTAGCCACTCCTTTACGTTGAATCTCCAGTTGATACAGATTAGTCTTCGACTGACAGTGACTCCTTCACTTATATAAGTGATGAGTCTACTGCACCTGCAATCAGTGAACCTCCTTACATCGTTGTCCTAGAAACTCTGGAAGAAGGCTTCAATGCAAGCCTTGACCAGCAGATTGAAAGTTGTTTTGGTCAAATAAGGGATCACAGTCCCTTTCTCTTCGAACATTTTCGAAGATATCTCCAGTATCACCTGTGGAGATACCAGGTGGATGATGCCACAATGATGATGATGGCAGACAAGTGAGGCTACTCATACTGGATTGAAGAAGGTCAATGGAGCAGGAGTTGGATGAACTATCTGCTCAATACGCCTCCATCAGTCCCTGAAATCATGGATTCCATGATTAAGAGGTTTCAAACCTCAGTACCTCATGATGGACCCCTTCCCAAACATGAGCCCTCCAACTCATCCACAACTCCTCTTCAAGAATATATCCTCATCACCCTACCGGATGAGCCACTTCTCGGACTCGCATCAGCTTCTTCTATTAGGCAAGATCCACTCTCTCTCTCAGATCTTGACCAACTGATGACGATAGAGGAGTTCTATGAAGGTTGTCCGCTTCTATGCCTGGACCTCAAGCTCCCCACATCACCAACAACTTGCTGGCCACTTCTTTCTCTCTTCTGCCATAGTTGTCACTGCCACACTATGACTTCCACCAGTTCGTCCTTTTGGATAATGCCAAAAGGGGATAAGGATATATTTATGATAGAAAATCATATGTTCGAACATATGATGGTTCCTGGCAAGGTGATCTAACTCTTTGGGATGACATCGAAAGAGAAATACAATGAGAGGTACAGCTTTAAAGGCAAGCTACCTTTCAGGGGAAAGCTACTCACGAGGGGGAAGCTACCTATCAGAGGGAAGCTGTTCGTGAGGGGGAAGTCCAATTTGAGCAATGCCTAGATCAAAACTACTTTTGGACTTGGGAGAATGCCCAGCTGGAACAACAGCAAGAATGGGGCATCCACAGTATACCAAGCATCTCTCCCTGCAAGTATGAAAAAAGAGAATTGAGCAAAAGAAGAAGGAACTGAGTGGTGAACAGTTCCAACTGAAGAAAAAAAGTTAAAATATCAATTCTTGATATTGTCTCTCTCTTACTTCCTTATATTTCTTCATCTTCTCTGCTCAATCAGTTTCTAAACATGCTCTTTTGTTTATAATACAAATATTTTGATCATGCTGATATGTACCTCTGAATAGCTTAAGGTTTTCCATACGCTCTGATAAATGAAAAATCTACATGATAATTAGAATTGAGCTGTTTTAGAACTGAAACATTTGAAGCTTTTCAAGCTGTGCAAATGAGTATTAAAATATCTTAAGGACATATAAGTTGCATTCTCCATCAGTAAAAACCCTAATGCCTTATAGATAAAACTCGTGAGCTCACATATTATTGTATGCTTCATTGATCTGATACTCATCTTATTATCAAAGCTCTGATGATCACATCAAAGCTATGATACTCATGAATGTCTAACTGTTAGCTTTTAAAAGCTACAAGCATCTAAGACTGTTCTTAGGAACATGGTCTGATTTCAGCCTTGATACCAAAAACTGGTACAGGCTCAGATGCTCATTCATGAAAGATAACCTCATACAGTTTTTCCATCATCAAATCAACTGGTTTTGACATCATCAAAAAGGGGGAAAATTTTAGGAAAATTATTGGAAAAATCCCAAATAATGGTTTTAATGAAATGTCAAAATATGTGTGATGATTTAATGAAAAACTGCGGGTTATGAAAAGCTGGAAATCAGGGATAATGACCAAGTAAGACTTCAAGCTGAAATGAGAAATAACTATTTTAAAGCATGGTCAACCAGCTTATAAGGTTGCCTTGATCAGACTAGTCAGAGTCAACTCTTCAAAAGCTTAAGAAAAGCTATAAGGGGGGAAGAAAACTTTGGAGACTGGTAGGTATCCATAAATGAGTAATCTTCAGTCTTAGCAGAAAGCCAAGACAGACTAATGAGAACAGAGCCAACTTGAAAGCTGAAACTGAACTGATCAAAGATCAGTCAGTCACAAAGGGCTAACCCTAAACTGATCAAAGATCAGTTAGCTGGGAGAAAGCTCTAAAAAGCATTGAGCCAATACTGAACTGACCATAGATCAGTTCAAGGAGAAAAGAAAAGCTCAATCAAGTAGCCAACTGATAGTTCAGAACTGAAAGCTTTTTAAACTAAGTTATTGAGTCAGCTAAACTGGACTATATCAGGACTAAATCTCAAGGCAGCTGAGGATCTGCCAACTGGACAATCTCAGAGCTGAAAGCCCATCAGCTGAATGTCCAAAACTGATAGCCGAATCACCTGCTCTTTCTGACAAAGCAGTCAATGAAAATCTTAACAGGAAATCCTTAAAAGATCCTGATGATCTTAGAGCAGAAGACATTAAAGTCAAACGGTTAGTTCATTAAGAGCTTAAACGGCTACAGGCATTAAGATATCGCCGGTGAATTCTGAACATTCACTAATCATAACGGTCAAAAATCATTCATCTATTTAAAGAGGATGAACTCAATTTTTGCCAAGACTTTCACCAATCTAACTTTGCTATTTTGCAGAACGAGCTATTCTTTCTCCCTCCCCACAGCTCAAGGCTTAATACTCTCAAAGTGCGAAAAGTCTCAACTGAGAAAGTGTGATTCAAGTCCAAAGTAAGCTGCTAAGCTGACGCAGAATTCCAGTAAGAGCAAAGCTTCTCAGTTCAGTCTCTCAAAGATCAACCACTCAGCTCAAGCTAAGGAGCATTTTCAGGTTGATAACAGATTCAAGATTGACTTCTTGAAGATCGAGCGAGATCTAAAATCATGTAAAGAAGGATAATAGCACCTAAAGTCTCAGCAAGCAGTTGGGATCGGTAAGTGTGAGCTATCGACCTAGAAACTGACTGAGGAGGAGCATGTACCAACGGGTCCGTTCTTCGGGGATTACAACAGTTGGAAAGGAGACTGCGCTTGGGTGGAAGAGTGCCGTTTTCAGGTCCAACAGGAATTCTTCACTGTGTAATTATAATAAAGAAACCTTACACTTGCATAGTAGATTGTCCTTCTGCGGAAGGAAGAAAGGACGTAGAAGCAGAAAGCTTCGAACCTCTATAAAGTCTTTTGTGTGTTGTTCTTATTGCTTTCAGCTTTGCATGTTCTTAAAATGTACACCATCACACACACAGGCTGCTCTGACAAGCTAAAGCTAAGTCTTCAAAGCTATCAGTTTTAAACTGATCAGCTCACTAGCTAAGCTTCAGTCATGCTTCCTTAACTGATCAAGAAGCACAGATAAAATTTCTAAAGCGAGTCAGGGCCCTATCTATTCCGCATTTGTTCAAAATTTTTAAAGTTAGTTTATTCATCCCCCTCCCTCTAAACTGATATAGACTCGCACCGGGACCAACACATATTAATGACAGTAAAATGTGTTCTTAATTAATACTTAGTAAATAATTTTTACAATTTCTAAGTAAACTATTTAAATTTGTAATATTTAGTATTTGTTGAGACATCACGTGGTTTTTTTACTTGTTGCACTGAAGTGTTAGATTTGAATTATTATATCTATTTTGTTTTATTGAAGTTTAATTATTGTGGTATGAAAAGATTTATTTTATTTTGTTAAATTTTGATCGTTATTAGGAGTGTTTCATATATTTAATAAAGATATGAGATATATCGTAAGATGGTATGATAAAGTATACCAATGTTGGTAAGGTATACCGATATTGACAAGGTATACCGATGTTGGTAAGGTATACCGAAATAAATGTACGGTAAAGGTATGTCATTTGTTTCATACCAAAATTAAGGTATACCAAAGGAACGTATACCGAATGTTAAGGTAAGGTAACAGTATGAATTTTCTCTATACCGTACAAGTAAGGTAAGGTAAAGGTATGGTGAAAAAAGTAAGGTATACCTTATCGTCCCACCCTTATTTACAACTATGCCAACTCTTTTTTTATTCTCCATGT
This sequence comes from Perilla frutescens, assembly GCA_026008535.1. NCBI lineage: Eukaryota > Viridiplantae > Streptophyta > Magnoliopsida > Lamiales > Lamiaceae > Perilla > Perilla frutescens. The sequence continues at coordinate 37,486,775 of BRKX01000006.1, read as the reverse complement.
CATCAAAATGGATAAATTTGATTAGTTCCTGGATTTCCACTTGGGAATTGGTTCATATTTGAACCTACCCATATATATATATATATATAAAGAATTTCAAAAAAATATTAACCATCATCGAAGTTATATGAGTTTGATTAAAGTTAGTCAGTTACATATGACTATTGTAACGCCCCAAACTACTCCGTTTGGCCACGTCACTTAATATACAATTTATTTACATATTTTGTGTACTTATTTTAATATGAGCGGAAGCTTAGGTCAAAATATGATACTATACATAGCACGATGAGATAAGGCATCATAGTTTACAATATAAATTTTGTCCTATGAAGCATGCAATCATCTAACCTATCGGGCTCATAGGCTTACACAACCCGCCCGTCTAGCACCCTAAATTAACAAACATAATATAGGGTTCATCAATATAATTCGCACATAAAAGGCTCCAAGGTCAAACGACCCGCCTTTAAGTTGTTTGGCATAGTTATCAAATTATATACATCATAACCTACAAAAGATCGGGCTATTCCCATCCCCAATAATCATTGATCATAAAGCAAAAAGAGTGATCAATGTAATAATGATAGTAATGTAAGTATTTTTCAAAAAAAGAGCATGCAAAAGATAAACACAAGCTTGTGGGGTTCTCTTGTGTTCACAACGCTCCTACTCGGGCTCCGACTCCTCAACCTGAAATTCATTGAATGAATGGGGTGAGTATTTAACAACATACTCAGTGGGGAACACTGTAAACAGTTATAGCTAATTGCACAAGTGAAAATATAACATATGGACTTTTCATTACATTGTGGAGACTAGTCTCAACCCCGTAGGGTCTAAACATCATGATGCCCCCGTTAATGAACATCTTTATCCCTGTAGGGATGCCCGCAGACATCCTACCCCCCAGGGAGGACATTAACGAGTCTATTATCGATCCCGAAGGATCTCTGCCCCGAAGGGTCTCTTTGTCGACCCCGAAGGATCTCTTTCATTCACTGGTCCGAAGACCCTTCATACATATACAATCAAAGCACAACAGTAACTATAACCTTACACGTGTTCACAGTTTAGAGTTACCCCACCTTAAAAGACGCTTTTGAATCCTTTTAACCTTGAATACTCCTTTGCCGTGCACAAGTTGTCCTCCTCGAGCTCCAACACGTCACCTATCACCTTTTTATTCTCTTTTCAATTTAGATGTCGAGTTATACAAATAAATCATAACTTTGAGTAAACTCATGCTATACTTTACTTTAAGGTCTTCTAACATATCCATATACACAATCATGGATATACAAGCTCATGACTCATTTTAAATCCTTTAGACCCAACATTTCAAATACAAACACCTTTATCCTAGGGCTCTAACATACATGAAACTCAACCCCATACAACCCACACAACATCTCCAAACGATTATCAACAAAACAAAGGGAAATAAGGGCAAAAATCCAAACCCTAGCAACAATGAACCATAGGAATCCAATATAACTTCACATATAGCTTCAAGGAGATAAGTAAACCATTTGTTCAAGATATCAAGCAAGGAAATCAACAAAATCGAGAATCTTCCAATTTGGATACAAACCCTAGTTCCCAAAACAACAAGGAAATGGTGTTCAATCCCCAAGAAGGAGAGGTGTAGAGGTTACCTTTGTTGATGGATGATGATGGAAGAATCTACTCCACAAAGATGAAGGATTTGTAGAGAGAAAGGGAGAGGAGAATCGCCCAAGTGAAAGGAAAGTGAGAAGAAAATGAACAAGTGTTGTATTTATAGGTAGAGAATCCCCGGACCCGCGCGACCGCGCAGCCCCCGCGACCGCGGAACCCCTCTCTCGGCCCACGCTTCCCGCGAGCGCGCAGCCCCCGCGGGCGCGCGTCCCTCGCCAGCCCCGCGGGCGCGCAGTCTCCCGCGACCGCGCACGTCCCCGCGGGCGCGCACCTCCCGCGAGCGCGCGACATGCCAAAAATCACCCCCTTATTTTAAACGACTCCCGAACTTAAACCACTCCATTTTCCTTTAAATTTTCAAGGCACTTTTAATACATACCGAAAAAGCAGCGAGACCCCCGATCAACTCAGCGTTAGGGTGTTCAAGGTATGGAAAAATATTAATTTAAATATAAACACACTCGATTATCATCACATAACTCGACAAATTTTAACATTAAACATTAACGTGTATTATACACTTAGTATAATACCACCGTGCTATGACGTATTGGCTCGAGTAAGACAACCTGCAATAAAACAACGGCATAACATACAAACATACTCACATGATTAATATTCAACAATATTAATTCGAAATCATTTACTAAAATTATAATTTATAATTTAGCAAAAGGGGGTCGGGGTATCACAATCTCCCCAACTTTTAAAAAAATTTCGTCCTCGAAATTAGCCTAACATTTCTGTTACATTTGGATATCGAGCTAAGATATCAACTTCTTTCTCCCAAGTGGCCTCTTCAGGTCCGTGCCGACTCCACTGCACTTTTATTAAAGGAACCTCACGGGTTCGAAGAGTATGAACTCTTCTATCTAACACAGCAACTGGGACTTCTTCATATGTCAAGTCCTTAGAAACTTGCACCGTGCCATATGAAATGACATGACTAGGGTCAGACACATATCGTCTTAGCAACGACACATGGAAAACATCGTGCACACCCGCCAAATCCGGGGGTAGTGCTAGGCGATAGGCAACATCACCTACTTTCTCTAGAATCTCGAACGGTCCCACGTATCGTGGCTGCAACTTACCCTTCTTTCCAAATCTAACCACTCCTCTCATTGGTGCAATCTTCAAGAATACCTTGCCACCAATCTCAAAGCTCACGTCTTTTCTCTTTGCGTCAGCATAGGATTTCTGACGATCTTGAGCTACCTTGATTCTTCTTCTTATCTTCTCAATTACTTCCACCGTCTTCTCAATGATCTTGGGGCCTAAGAGTCGACGCTCTCCCACTTCATCCCAATGAATAGGGGATCTGCACTTTCTCCCATACAAAGCCTCGTACGGGGCCATTCCAATCGATGCTTGAAAACTATTATTGTAAGCAAACTCCACGAGTGGCAAGTGGCTCTCCCAGCTTCCACCAAAATCGAGAACACATGCACGAAGCATGTCTTCCAACGTCTGAATGGTCCGCTCAGACTGACCATCGGATTGAGGATGATACGCTGTGCTAAACTTCAACTGAGTTCCCATAGCTTCTTGCAGACTTCGCCAAAATTTGGACGTAAACCTTGTGTCACGATCTGACACTATCGACACAGGAATGCCGTGAAGACGTACTATCTCATCGATATATATCTGAGCTAATCGATCCATGCTAAACGTCATCTTCACCGGAAGAAAATGAGCAGACTTGGTCAACCTATCGACAACAACCCAGATTGCATGATGACCTTTGACTGACGGAGGTAATCCTACCACAAAGTCCATTGCAATGTGTTCCCACTTCCACTCGGGAATCTCGAGTGGGTTCAACAATACAGAAGGGCGTTGATGCTCGGCTTTCACTTGCTGACAAGTGATACACTTCGATACGAATTGGCCAATCGACCTCTTCATATTTCTCCACCAGAAAACCATCTTCAAGTCCTTGAACATCTTCGTGCCTCCTGGGTGCACAGAATACGGAGTATTATGTGCTTCTTCAAGAATCTCCTTTCTGAGCTCCTCGTTCTTCGGCACACACAACCTTCCCTCGAAGAGTAGCGTGCCATCACTTGCAATGGCAAATCCCTGAATAGAACCCTCCAATGCTCTTTTCTTCATTTTGCATAAGAAAGGATCGTCGACTTGAGCTTCACGAATTCGATCACGAATTAGTGGTCGAACCACTAAGGCTGCTAAAATCCCTTGAGTGGTGTTGGAAGGATCCACCACCTCTAGGTTCATCTTCTCAAACTCCTTGATCAACTGCTCTTGCCTGGTTGGAAGATAGATCTTTCGGCTTAAGGCATCAGCTACGACATTCGCCTTTCCAGGATGATATAAGATCGTACAGTCGTAATCCTTCACCAACTCTAACCATCTCCTTTGACGTAAATTCAACTCCTTTTGGGTGAAGAAGTACTTCAAACTTTTGTGGTCGGTGTAGATCTCGCACTTGCTTCCATAGAGGTAATGCCTCCAAATCTTCAATGCATAAACCACGGCTGCTAATTCAAGATCATGCGTCGGATAATTACGTTCATGCACCTTCAACTGTCTTGATGCATACGCTACTACCTTTCCATGCTGCATCAAAACACAACCAAGTCCTTGCTTCGAGGCGTCACTATAGATGACAAAGCCTTCTGTCCCATCAGGAATAATCAACACTGGGGCTGACACGAGACGTCGCTTCAATTCTTGAAAACTCTGCTCACACTTTTCACTCCATTGGAACTTCTCATCCTTCCTTGTTAATCTTGTCAAAGGACTTGCTATCTTGGAAAACCCCTCGATAAATCTTCTATAGTAACCCGCTAGTCCTAAGAAGCTTCGGACTTCATTAACATTTGATGGCGTCTTCCAATTGCTAACAGCTTCCACTTTCGACGGGTCTACTTCGATTCCATTTGATGTTACCACGTGGCCAAGGAATGCCACTAGTTCCAACCAAAACTCGCATTTTGAAAATTTTGCATACAACTCTTCTTTCTTTAGCGTCTCCAATACGATTCTGAGATGCTCTGCGTGTTGCTCCTTACTTCTTGAATAAATCAAGATATCATCGATGAAGACTATTACAAACTGGTCGAGGTACGGATGGAACACTCGATTCATCAAGTCTATGAAGACTCCAGGCGCGTTGGTCAATCCAAAAGGTACCACCGTGAACTCATAGTGACCATACCGCGTTCTAAATGCCGTCTTTGGAATGTCACTCTCCTTGATCTTCAATTGATGATAACCAGACTTCAAGTCAATCTTTGAAAACACACCAGCTCCCCTCAGTTGATCAAACAAATCTTCAATTCTTGGCAGCGGGTACTTGTTCTTGATCGTTAACCGGTTCAACTCTCTATAATCAATGCACATCCGCATCGATCCATCCTTTTTCTTCACGAATAGCACAGGTGCTCCCCATGGTGAAACACTTGGCCGGATTAGCTTGTTGTCAAGTAACTCCTGAAGTTGAACTTTGAGCTCTTGCAACTCCTTTGGCGCCATTTTATACGGAGCTTTAGATATTGGTGCCGCACCTGGCACTAGGTCGATGGTGAACTCGATCTGACGGTCAGGAGGAATCCCTGGCAACTCGTCTGGGAATACATCGGGAAATTCGTTCACCACTGGTACATCTGACACTTGGACTTTAGTGGACGTTGACTCCACAATGCTAACGAGAAATCCCTGACACCCTCTTTTCTTCAATAACTTCATTGCCTTTATTGCTGTAATGATCCTCTTTGTTGACCTCGTTCTTGCACCATAGAAGATGAGCTTAGGCTCACATGGAAAATTAAATTCGACCTCACGATCACGACATCGAATCGTGGCATGATTTCCACTCAACCAATCCATACCTAGGATTACGTCGAAATCACGCATCTCTAAGACATGGAGATCTGCTCTCAGCACCCTATCATTGATTTCTAGTTTCAGGCCATACGCCATCTTATTAGACGAAACTCTCTTTCCCGAAGGAATACTGATCTCTAACAATTCACCATTATTTTTGCATATAACACCAAGCTTGGAACAAAAACTTGCAGATATAAAGGAATGAGATGCACCGGAATCGAATAATACTAAAGCTGGAACATCTGATACTCGAAGAATACCTGACATAGTATCCTCAACTGACTTAGGGTCCTTTTCCTTGCCCTCCAAGGCAAACAGTCGAGGCTTCACCTTTCTTTCTTGCTCCTTCTTCTTCTTCGGGCAATCATAGGACAGGTGGCTCGGGTCCCCACACGTAAAGCAAACCCTCTGTCCCGCACGACACTCTCCTAGATGGAACTTTTGGCATTTAGGGCAAGGAGCCCTATCGTTGTTTCCTCTCTGTGGGACAGGCCTCTGCTGCCATGGCTTGTTTTGCATTGGAGCTTTTCCTTTTCCTTTGTCCTGCGGCTCCCATTTCCTCTTGCCAAAGGCCTCACGCTGCCTTTGGTCCTTCAAGTCCAGCTGGAGCCCGTGAGAAATGGCTTGGGCTCTCTCAATCACTTCACCATAGGTTCTCAACCTTTGGCCTAACAGGATCCCTGCAATTTCAGGACGCAAACCACGCTCAAAACGTCGAGCTTTCTTTTCATCCGTATCCACAACGTATGGAGCATAGCGGGAGAGACGATTGAATCGTCTTTCATATTCGATCACAGTCATTCCTCCTTGCCTTAGATTGAGGAATTCAGTCTCCATCTTAGTCTTGAAAGACTCAGGGAAGTATCGAGTGAGGATTAACTCTTTCAAGTCGGTCCACACCAAAGCTTGGCGTTGCTCGGGCGTCATAGTTCGGGAATGGGTTTCCCACCAAAAGCTCGCCTCTTCTGCAAATTGGAAGATAGCACATGAGGCTTTCTGCACTTCGGTGCACTGAATATGCTCGAAGATCCGCTCCATTTCCCGGATCCACTCCTCAGTCGCTTCAGGACCTTCACTTCCTTTGAGCCTAGACGGCCCCATTCTTCTAAACTACTCGACTACGTCGAACGCCTCTCTTTGGAGCTTTTCTCCTTCATTCACTCCTCCTCGCCCCATTTGTTGGGCCATGAGACCCCGGAGCGTCTCTAGGAAACCTCGGGCAAAATCGGGCCCGTTCTCTCGTGGTGGAGGATCATGAAGACCACCCCCTTCATTACTTGATTCTTCTGCCTCTTGAGGAGCAGGAGCACGACGCGGAGGCATCCTAAAGCCTTTAGGCACACTTGCTCGTTAGGTTAATGTCATTCTTAAAGCTAATTCGAGGACTACTTAAAGCACTTTTCATTATTTCATAGTCTAGAAAGCACACAACTTCCAAGAATTCATTTCTTTAAAGCATGCATCGGGAATTTAAAACATCATAGTTGATCGTGACAGCAGATACATTTCATTCATCTTCATTGTCCAACTTCGGACCATTCTTTTCTTCTTTATCATGCTATCACGATTATTCAACTCTTTAACTTCTTTAACTTCTTTCCCGACACACTCTATATACACACCCCCATTACATAAAACTCATACTTGAAAATCTTTGAGAGTACATACCTTAGGATTGGAGTCAAGCCGAGTAGCCGTTGTGAACAACCACCCACATTTCTCACACAAAAATCAACCACATACAGAACAACTCTACAGGAGCGTAGACCTGCTCTGATACCAATTTGTAACGCCCCAAACTACTCCGTTTGGCCACGTCACTTAATATACAATTTATTTACATATTTTGTGTACTTATTTTAATATGAGCGGAAGCTTAGGTCAAAATATGATACTATACATAGCACGATGAGGTAAGGCATCATAGTTTACAATATAAATTTTGTCCTATGAAGCATGCAATCATCTAACCTATCGGGCTCATAGGCTTACACAACCCGCCCGTCTAGCACCCTAAATTAACAAACATAATATAGGGATTCATCAATATAATTCGCACATAAAAGGCTCCAAGGTCAAACGACCCGCCTTTAAGTTGTTTGGCATAGTTATCAAATTATATACATCATAACCTACAAAAGATCGGGCTATTCCCATCCCCAATAATCATTGATCATTAAGCAAAAAGAGTGATCAATGTAATAATGATAGTAATGTAAGTATTTTTCAAAAAAAGAGCATGCAAAAGATAAACACAAGCTTGTGGGGTTCTCTTGTGTTCACAACGCTCCTACTCGGGCTCCGACTCCTCAACCTGAAATTCATTGAATGAATGGGGTGAGTATTTAACAACATACTCAGTGGGGAACACTGTAAACAGTTATAGCTAATTGCACAAGTGAAAATATAACATATGGACTTTTCATTACATTGTGGAGACTAGTCTCAACCCCGTAGGGTCTAAACATCATGATGCCCCCGTTAATGAACATCTTTATCCCTGTAGGGATGCCCGCAGACATCCTACCCCCCAGGGAGGACATTAACGAGTCTATTATCGATCCCGAAGGATCTCTGCCCCGAAGGGTCTCTTTGTCGACCCCGAAGGATCTCTTTCATTCACTGGTCCGAAGACCCTTCATACATATACAATCAAAGCACAACAGTAACTATAACCTTACACGTGTTCACAGTTTAGAGTTACCCCACCTTAAAAGACGCTTTTGAATCCTTTTAACCTTGAATACTCCTTTGCCGTGCACAAGTTGTCCTCCTCGAGCTCCAACACGTCACCTATCACCTTTTTATTCTCTTTTCAATTTAGATGTCGAGTTATACAAATAAATCATAACTTTGAGTAAACTCATGCTATACTTTACTTTAAGGTCTTCTAACATATCCATATACACAATCATGGATATACAAGCTCATGAATCATTTTAAATCCTTTAGACCCAACATTTCAAATACAAACACCTTTATCCTAGGGCTCTAACATACATGAAACTCAACCCCATACAACCCACATAACATCTCCAAACGATTATCAACAAAACAAAGGGAAATAAGGGCAAAAATCCAAACCCTAGCAACAATGAACCATAGGAATCCAATATAACTTCACATATAGCTTCAAGGAGATAAGTAAACCATTTGTTCAAGATATCAAGCAAGGAAATCAACAAAATCGAGAATCTTCCAATTTGGATACAAATCCTAGTTCCCAAAACAACAAGGAAATGGTGTTCAATCCCCAAGAAGGAGAGGTGTAGAGGTTACCTTTGTTGATGGATGATGATGGAAGAATCTACTCCACAAAGATGAAGGATTTGTAGAGAGAAAGGGAGAGGAGAATCGCCCAAGTGAAAGGAAAGTGAGAAGAAAATGAACAAGTGTTGTATTTATAGGTAGAGAATCCCCGGACCCGCGCGACCGCGCAGCCCCCGCGACCGCGGAACCCCTCTCTCGGCCCACGCTCCCCGCGAGCGCGCAGCCCCCGCGGGCGCGCGTCCCTTGCCAGCCCCGCGGGCGCGCAGTCTCCCGCGACCGCGCACGTCCCCGCGGGCGCGCACCTCCCGCGAGCGCGCGACATGCCAAAAATCACCCCCTTATTTTAAACGACTCCCGAACTTAAACCACTCCATTTTCCTTTAAATTTTCAAGGCACTTTTAATACATACCGAAAAAGCAGGGTGTTCAAGGTATGGAAAAATATTAATTTAAATATAAACACACTCGATTATCATCACATAACTCGACAAATTTTAACATTAAACATTAACGTGTATTATACACTTAGTATAATACCACCGTGCTATGACGTATTGGCTCGAGTAAGACAACCTGCAATAAAACAACGGCATAACATACAAACATACTCACATGATTAATATTCAACAATATTAATTCGAAATCATTTACTAAAATTATAATTTATAATTTAGCAAAAGGGGGTCGGGGTATCACAACTATATTTCAAATTTGGCATTACTGTAAATAAAATGAGCATAAGAAAAACATGGTGCTATCTTCATAATTTTGTCAATGTCAAGGTAAAAAAAAAAACTTCTTGGGTGCGTGCTAACAAAGAATCATATGCTAACAAAGACATCGGAGATGCTAATATAAGCATTGATAATGCTAATATTAACATTGATATATAATGTTAACGTTATGAGATTATTGTCATATGCATTACAAAAAAACCTAATCATGAACAATGATTTAGCAATTTATTTTGTTCTGTTAGTATAACAATGCTTGACGGAACATATAAAACGTAATCATGAACAAATGTTGCCAGCATTGTTTCATGATGAATTACTAGTTTTGTTTTGTTAGCATCAAGAAACTTTCAAGAACATGTAAAACTTAGCCCATGAACAATGAGGTTGGCACTGTCTGATTTAGCTGTATATTTGAATTATTAGCATTATTGTTCACTAGTTTTAGCATTATCATACCTAATTTTAGCATTATCATAATTAATATTAGCATTAGCAGAAAAACTTGTCAGGAACACTATAAATCAACCATGGTCAATGTTGTTAGAATTTTATTGTATTAGCATTAAAAAGATATGATGCACATAAGGGTGGAAGTAATAACATGGGTGAAATTATGGTTACCATTGACATATGCAAACGTTAGTATGATTTTTAAATGGTAGTGTTATCATATCGTATCATTTATATACTACTAAAGTAAAGCATTAAAAGCATTCTCTTTTTGTCGTGCTAACATAACCAGATGATATTGCTAACTTATCAATTAACAGTGCTAACATCACATAATTGCTTTATATGCATATGCATCTACTTAAAAAAATGCAATAACACTCTATTATAAATCATACTAAAGAATACAATGACACTGCTAATATATCAATTGATGATGCTAAAACCATAATAATATAATCCTAACATGACCCAACTACGATGCTAACGAAATCCTATAATAATATTAATAAATACATTTAATAAAATGGATTGCAATTAAAAAAATACAATAACACTCTATTATAAATCATGCTAAATAATACAATGACACTGTTAATATATCAATTAGAGGTGTTAAAATCATAATAACATAATGTTAATATGACCCAACTATGATGCTAATGAAATCTGATAATAATGTTAACAAATACATTCAATAAAAGAGATTGCAAAACAAAATAAATCATACAAGATGATAATAAATTAAATACGATCTAACAAATACAATGAGGATTGACGAGAGAATTTTAACAGATCTTGCAACGACATCAAAAATGTTGTATAGACTCATCGCAATGAGTCACTTATCGCAATCATCATCGAAAACTATGTGTGTGATATTTCAACAAGAAAGATGTACTCCTTCAATCAATTGAACAATAATCATGTCTATGAAGAAACATGTTGGGTTGTTTTTAATTGAACTACCACATGATCTATTTGGTTTCTCATTAATCATATATTCATGTATATCATAATTTTATGCATGCAATGTAAATAATTAACCGAGTTGAATTATCAAGCAAGTTGAATTTTCGATTCTAAAAATGTGAAACATAGATAACATCGAAAATATTAACTTACAAATTATGTCGGGTTGATCACAAGATTAAAGGTCTAATCCTGTTATTGAATGCAGTGTAAATCGACGCCCACAATGATGATATTCCACTTATCGATCTTCTGTTGTATTCCCAGACCGCATCTAGATATAGGGTGGGTTGTATACTACTAAACATATGTGAATATTATGGGGATCAAGAGAGCACAAAAGAGGGGCTGAATTAATTGCATAATTTTTGTTCCCTCAGGTGGATGAAAATAATACTCCCAACCCTAATGGGTTTGGGCCTCTCACTCTTGTTCCATCCCCAGTCCACTAAGTTCATATTAAGCTACAAGAGGGATCTAGAAGGATATTAAATTAGTCTGCTAATTTATTTGATTTCCAATATCCACAACTTAGGATATAATTAAATAAATTAAGTATTATTTTTATTTCATTAAAGAAATAATACTAACATACCAATTTAATATATATATATGCGAATATGCTTTCTCCCTTAGTCCAACTATTTCTTATGTTTAAGATATAATGTCCATTAATTAATTATGCAGGCTTCTGACATCTATAATTAATTAATCTCTTGTTACTTAAGTAGTATCACACAAGCTTTATCATGTAAGGAATGACACCTGCAGGGTTTCACATGAACTTTGTGCTTCCTCAAGGAGACATCTTCAACCTGGTCACCAGGAGACAGTGGTCATATATATTGTACGACCCATCATATATGTAAATGCTACTACCCAAAATATCAAGGTTGTTGATTCTATCAAAGAATCTCACTCATTGATAAATTAAAGCAATAACATAACATATATATGTTTGCCAACATATATGGGTTAAGAACCCGAATTCTGTGGATCTTTATTCTCTCACTTAAGGTTAGAATAGAGAATAGTATCATATCGTAATCCTCCTCAATACACAAACCAATGTACCAGAATAATCAGCTAGTCAAGATAAATTAACTATCAAATTATTCTTTGATGTATCGATGGTGGGTTCAGAACCATCTAAGTCATGAGCCTTTTAATACATTGCAAGGAATCTGATAATATAATCTTTATCATGTGTATACACATACTATATCATCTATAATGCAAGTATATAGAACTGGCATATAAATAAAACTAAATCCACGTGGTGACTGCAATAAATATTCAATCTATATCATCAAATAAAATAGTGTAGAATGTATACAAAGACAAGTCTTACAGTATACAAGACTAACTTAACATATCTCTACCTCAATCATCATCAACACATTCAAAATATTCATCCAATATATATATATATATAGAGAGAGAGAGGGAATGGATCATGTGATCAAGTTTTCCTTGTCTGATCTTGGTAGTTATAATAAAATCGTAGAGATAGAGAGGAGCATAGATATACATAGAGATAGAGAGACAAAAATTGCAAAGATAGAGAGAGAGCGAAGATAGAGATGAGAAAAGAAAGATCAAACCCTAATATTTTAATTAGAATTCTCAAATTACAAATATAACCCATATGCACTAAAATTGGTCTTATATGATACGATCTAGACTAATCCTAGCTAAATCTAGAGAATGTAGCGGAAGACTTAAAAGAATCGAAACACGTCAGCAAATGAAGGGTTTCAATCCAACTCAACAATACTAACAAATATGAACTAATCTAGACAACTAAAATACCTAGACAATGACACAAACTATGGAACACAAAACCAAATACAAAGGATGATGGAATGAAGGTATAAGGTAGGTTTGATGGTGTAGGAGTCGTGTAAGGCTTGGTGAAGAAGGGTTTGGAGTAGATAGGATATGTTAATGATAGAACTAACTTATGTGTGGAATGGACTTGGTGTAGAACTCGAACTTGTGGCTGGAACAAGTGGCGGACGTGAGATGTTGATGAATGTCATCGATTAGTGTAGGTTGGTTGATGATGTCGATGTGAATCACAACCCGATAGTCTCTTTGAATCTCAAACATACTCAAAGCTAAAATCTCTAAGTTGCTCTTCGGATAGCAAATACCTGTTAATCATTCTTGTGGATTAAGGGATACCCTTGAATAAGACTTAAAGTTTCTAGCTCTAAGAATATTGTTTTGTATCTAAAACAACAAACGAAATAAACTTGGTTGAGACACAATTGGATGCAAAAGCAAAAATCTTCAATAATGTCTAAAGTATAATGTTTACAATGTTTACCTATTTATAACAATAGGGAGCACGAAATTATAAGCCTAATGGGCTTAAAAATCTGATCCAAATAATTCTCCAACTAAGCTAGAAAATTACCTAAGCTAGAATTCTAGTTAATGTAGGAAATTACCTTAAACAAAACCTAGTCAACCTATGACTCAAATAATTTGAAAATTACATCAATTAAATACAAAAAATGACTCAAAATAAATAAATACTATAGTATAAAATAATACTATAGCATAGATATGAAAAACCCGATCAAAACAAAACGGGTGTTGAAAACAGCATGGCGCACGGCCGTGCATTGGTGGATCATGTCTGCACGGGCACGGGCCGTGCAGATGTCCCTGGTCGGATTTCCTTCATCTAGCCTTCAAGTTGCACGGCCGTGTCACTGCCTTCTGTCCTCTACACGGCCGCACCAAATCTTGGCAACTCATCTTCATCTTCGAACTTCAATACGGTCACCAATCTCGAGCTATCTTGACTTGGTTCTTCCTCAAGTTTCTTGCGAATGATTCTTTAAAAATACTCTTGCAATCTGTTAGTGTCTTCTGCACTTTGGTGTTCGGGATTGGCATTATCTGTTTAAAGATGTTATGGCAATTTCAAAAGAACACAAAAGGTTTTGGTTATTCATGTTCGAATACCATGTTCTTGACATTACTATGAACATTCTGCTGTCAATCTGATTAAAGATCAAGACATGTACTTAATCATGTTGAGAAACATGATCAAGACATGTACATGATTGTCTAGAGAGTTTACAACGAGACGTGACATGCTAGATTCAAAGAGTTGAAGCTGCAGATTCAAGATGGACATTTCAGAATAGAAGCTGCCTTGTTCGTGATAAAGATCAAGAAGAAAAGGAGTTCTATTCAAGGAAGACATCTAAACTAGGAAAGTCTAATTTATTTAAGGAAATTGTTTCCTTGTTAAATCCTAGTCTAATTAGGACTTCTGATTTCCTTGTTAAGGCTATATCTGTTGTTTATAAATAGCCTGGGAATCAGACTAGTTTAGGTAACACGAATTTTTACGAATACAAAAAAGGACTGAGAGTTAAAAGACTTCACATTCGAAGCATATAATATTCGGATAGACTCGGTTTGATCGTTTAGATGATTATGTTTCTAGTCTGTCTTTGAAACTCACTTTCATACATACTTAGAGGAGTCTCAGGAGACATTTCTTGTGGGAACTAGAGGGATTCTAGGTTGTGAGGGGAGCTCACAATTCAGTTTAGTGAAAGAGGTTGAATCAGGTAGGAAAGGGGTCGAATGATGGGAGTCTTCGTGTAATAACCATTGTAACCATTCCACGGAGTAGTAAACTATTTCTCACGGACTTGATAAGTCCGCCTGACATAGATCAGTTGATCGAACAGGGTTACCAATCTCGTGTTCTTTATTTGCTCAAGTTTTTACATTATGATCTTACATATTTACAATAATGTTCAAGTACATGATGATGAACATGATCGTACAGTTTATGTAACTTCAATTTGTACCAAAGTGTTTCGCCTTTGGTGTTAGTATGAAAAGAATCTTGAAAGCTACATATCTGCGTGAAAGTTTTGGTTGCATTCCAGCTATGAGTGCAATCAAAGAAGGAGGATCTATGGTCAAACCACCACTGCTAGAAGGCAACAACTATCCTTACTGGAAAGCAAGGATGAGGGCCTTTCTGAGATCACTTGATGAACTCGCATAGAAGAGTGTCACTGAAGGATGGGAAAAGCCAATTGTTGCCAAAGAAGGAAGACATGTGGAAATTGAAGAAGGAGAATGGACTGTGCCATAGAAGAACTGGTACAATGTCAACTCTAAAACTCTCAATGCAATATTCTCTGTTGTTGATCTTGAAACATTCAGCTTAATCTCAACCTGTGAGATTGCTAAAGTTGCATGGGATATTCTGGAAACTACCTTTGAAGGGACTAGTTTTATGAGGCTGTCAAGACTTCAAAATCTAACTTCAAAGTTTGAAAGTCTTAGAATGGAAGAATCTGAATCCATTTGTGAGTTTAATGCCAGATTAAGAAACTTTTAAGGTAATATTGGCGGTGAAATGGTACACTTAGAAATAAGGGATCGATTATGAGGAAACCTTTTCACCGGTAGCCATGCTTAAGGTAATCCGGATTCTCTTGTCAATTGTCACTCATTTGGATTATGAGATCTGGCAGATGGATGTCAAGACAGCTTTCCTGAATAGAAGTCTTAAGGAAAACATCCACATGAAGCAACCAGAGGGTTTCATTGCTAAAGGCCAAGAGCACTTAGTGTGCAAACTTAAGAGATCTATTTATGGACTTAAGCAGGTATCAAGGTCTTGAAACATTCATTTTGATAAGGTTATCCAGTCATATGGATTCGTGCAATGTCCGGATGAGAGTTATGTGTACAAGAAGAGTGATGGAAATGTGGTGGCTTTCCTCGTGCTATATGTTGATGATATCTTACTTATTGGAAACAGTAAGAAAGTATTATCTAACATAAGGATGTGGTTGTCCAAGTAGTTCGATATGAAAGATATGGGTGAAGCCGGACACATTCTTGGCATCAAGATAATTTGAGATCACCAGAAAATGATGTTGTGCTTATCCGAGGCGACATATATCGACACAGTGCTAGCTAGGTTTAATATGTAGGATTCCAAGAAAGGTTTTATACCTGTCAGGCATGGAATTTATCTATCCAAGGAAATGTGTCTCCACACACAGGCTGAGATAGATGAGATAAAGGGCGTTCCATATGCTTCGGCTGTGGGAAACCTAATGTATGCTATGCTATGCACCAGGCCTGATATATGCTATGCCGTCGACATGGTAAGCAGATATCAGTCTAACCTTGGACAAGGCCACTGGACTGCGGTTAAGAATATTCTCAAGTACCTGAAAAAGGACTCGAGATTATATGCTGGTATACCGCTCTGATACTCTAGTGCCTTTGGGTTACACGGACTCAGATTTTCAATCCGATAAAGATCAGAGTAAATCTACCTTAGGCTATGTGTTTGCCTTGGGAGGCGGAGCCATTGCATGGAGGAGCATAAAGCAGAACTGCATTGCAGATTCCACCATGGAGGCCAAATATGTAGTTACCTTTGAGGCTGCAAAAGAGACCGTCTAGCTCAAGAGCTTCTTGTTGGACTTGAGTGTGGTTCCTGATTTGCCTAAGAGTATCACGGTATATTGTGATAACTCGGGTGCAGTGGCAAATTAAATGGAATCCAGAGCCCATAAGGCAAGTAAACACATAGAGAGAAAGTACCATCTTATACGAGAAATCATTAAGAGATGAGATGTGGCAGTGGTCCAGGTTGCATCGGAGGACAATTTAGTTGATCCATTCACGAAAAGACTTCCAGCTAAGACCTTCTATGGTCACGTGGAGAAAATAGGAGTGAGATGCAGACCTGAGGTTGCCATTTGAGATTTTTGTTAGAGTTGGAGAGTTTTCCAGTTTGTTTTATATTTGAAAGACATGCTTCAAGTATAAGTGGGAGATTGTTGGTTTTGTATACTAGAAGACCTGTCTTTTGTATACAATATTGTTAATGTTTTATGATGATATAGAATGAATACTATTGCAGTCACTGTTTGCATTTAAATTGTTATATTTACATACATGTTCACTATACTTACATTGTAGATGATATGGTGTGGGTAAACACATGGTTAGATCATATCACCGGTTCCTTATAATGTATTAAAGAGCTCACGGCTTAGATAGCCCTGAACCCGCCATCGATACATTGTAGAATAATCTGATAGTTAGTTTATCTAGACTAGTTGATCATTCTTATACACTGGCAAGTGTATTGAGGAAGATCTACTTAGGATTCTATTCTCTATTCTGACCTTAAATGAGAGAACAAGAATCCACAGAGTTCGGGTTCTTAACCCCTATATGTTGGCGGACATATACGTGTAGTGTTTGCAGCTTTGATTTATGAAAGGGTGAAATTCTTTTATAGAATTAATAATCTCGATATCTTAAGTTATAACATTTACATTTATGATAGGTCGTGCAATATGTAGGGGCACCGTGTCCTGGTGCGCCAGGTTGATATTGTCCCCTTGAGAAAACACAAGTTCATGTTGAAATCCTGCATGTGGAATTTATTCCATACATGAGTAAAGCTTGTGTGGTACTACTCAAGGATAACATATTAATTAATTATAGCTGTCAGAAGCTTACATAATTTATTAATGGGCATTATATCTTAAACACAGGGAATGGCTGGACTAAAGGAGAAAGCATATTTAGAAATATGTATTAAATTGGTAGGTCAGTATTATTTCTTTAGTGGAATAAAAATAATACTTAATTTATTTAATTATATCCTATGGTTATTGGATATTGGAAATTAAATAAATTAGTAGACCAATTTAATATTCTTCTAGATCCCTGTTGTAGTCCAATATGACTTTAATGGACTGGAGATAGAAAAAGGGATAGAGGCCCAAGCCCAGTAGGGTTGGGACACTAAATTTTCGACCACCTCCTTATATATAAGAGGGTGGGGGATGAAAATTTGTTAAGAATAATCAGATCCTCTTGTGTTCTCTTTATCTCCATAGATTCCATACAGATCTAGTAGATTTCAGCCCACCCTAATGGACATCGACCATAGTAAGAGGAAGTGTGAGGTTTTGTTCTTCTACAACAACGAGATTAGACCTGTAATCTCGTGATCAACCCTACGTTTATTGTAAATAGTTATGTTGAATTGTTTTTCCATTGCGCTTAATTCGACTGTCTTACATGATCAATTCAACTAGCATGTTTCATGAACTCACACATAAAATCATGATATGTATGCCTATTAGAATTATAGATCATCCGATTAGATCCTGTGGAGCATAATTCAATAAAACTCCAACACCGTCCCCATTAGTTAATTCCCATCTCGGGACCGGGCTGTTACACTGGAAAAATGTTTTACCCTTAGTGTAGTTCACCTATAATAACAGTTATCAAGCAACCATTGGAATGGCACCATATGAGGCTTTGTATGGTCGAAGATATAGATCAACACTTTATTGGGATGAAGCGGGTGAAAGAAAGATATTGGACCCTGAGATTGTTCAAACAATGATCGAAATAATTGATAACATAAGAATGAGAATGAAGGAGGCCTAAGATACACAAAAAGCCTATGCAGATAAATGTTGAAAGGATTTGTATTTTAATGTTGGAGATAATTTTTTTCTAAAAATATCTCCTACTAAAGAAATTATACGTTTTCGCAAAATAAGAAAATTGAAACCACGATATATTGAACCATTTGAAATTCTTGAACGAGTTCGAGAGGTAGCTTATAGACTAGCCTTATCGCCAAGTCTAGCTGAGGTTCATAATGTTTTTCATATCTCAATTTTGAGAAAGTACGTGTTTGATCCTAAACACAATATAAAGAATGAAGAGATAGTCCTGAACTAGGATTTATCATATGAAGAAAGACCAGCGGGTATTCTTGACCAAAAGGTCCAAGAATTACGGAACAAACAAATATCACTGGTGAAATCTAATGGAATAAGCATGGAAGAGAGAAAGCTCCCTGGGAGCTTAAAAACATAATCAAGGAGTTGTACCCTGATTTACCCTATAGAGGTATGCAAATTTCAGGATGAAATTTTTATTAAGGAGGGTATAATGTAATATCCCGAAATATTTTAGAAGGTTTTATTCAACTTATGTTACCCTCTGGTAAGTTAGAAAATAAGTTGGGTCCTTAAAGAATTCAAATAAAAGAAAATCACATCCAGGGAAATCTGTTAAATTTGATTTGGTCAAAAATTACTTTAAAATTATATTATGATATTTTTCTTGGGTTGTTAGAAAAGGTTTCAAGCATCATGCCAAACATTGAATTTTCCTGTTTCGAGTTGATATGAACACTTGGCACAACTTTAAGTTGGAAAATAATAGATTTGAATAGAACAAGGCACATCCGTCATTAACCAATTTTTTTCAACTTGGGTTTTCAACTTGGGAAGGCAGCTTCCCATTTTTCTTCTATATCTTGTGCATGGATTGAGCCAGTTGAGCAATTTGTTTGCTCATGTACGAGAAACCAGCTCTGGTTTCTTGCTTGAATTTTTCATTCTCCCCAACCATGGTAAACACAAGATCTTCCAGCCTTTGCTTCTTCTTCTCTTCTGGCGGTGGCAATGGGCGTACCGGATGCCCATCCTCTGGCTTCCTCCATCTAAAATTTCCATGGTCTCTCCAGCCCAGGTTATAAGTCTAGGAATGGGGATCATATCTTCTAGAATGCCCATTATAGCCACCTATAGCATTCACTTCTTCCACTTCGTCTTGTAGAGTAGGACATTAATCAGTGAGATAAAGTACACTCTTGCATACTCGACAGGGTCTGGGCTTCATTGCCATGGTCACACCGGACAAGATCTTTTCGATTTTGTCACACAACCTATCAATTTTACTGTCCTGGTTTGGTGCCCTATCCGATTCAGCTACAACCCGAATGCTCTCTACATTCAAGTCTCGGTTGTCTTCAGCCATCTCCGTGAGAATTCTGAATGTGTTAATAGGTTGTTTGTTCAATATAGACCATCCACATGAGGCATTCATGATCATCCTCTCATGTGGTCTCAATCTTCCGACAAAATACTGAATCAAGTCATGTTCAGTAATTTGGTGCTTTTGGTATTTCGCCAACATCGCCTGAAATCTTCCCCAGTAGTCATAGAAACTCTTATTGGTTCCCATCTTCAGGCTCCCCATTCTTCTTCTCATTTGTTGCACTCTGGATGCTGGAAAATATTTCTCCAAAAACTTCTGCTGAAGTTGTCTCCAGGTGGTCACAGCGTCAGTTGGCAACGTGTACAGCCAGTCTCGTGCCCCATCCTGAAGAGTGAAAGGAAACGAAACCAACCACACATACTCTTGTCATCCATGGTCGAATGGTTAAGTCTGACAAACCATCTCAAAATCTAGCAAGTGTTGTGGATCCTATTGGGGTTTTATCGAATTATGCCCTACAGGATCTAATCGGATAACCTATAATTCTAAATGTATGCAAATCATGATTTTATGTGTGAAGATATAAAAAGAACACGTTTAACATATCATGCAAGACAGTCCAATTAATCACAGTGGAAAAATTAAAAACGACAGATCAACTTACACGACAGAGTAGGGTGGCTCACGAGATTACAGGTCTAATCTCATTTTTGTAGTAGAACAGTCGAACTTGGCCTTCTTCCCACTGTGTTTGACCATGACCAAGGCTGCAGAGATATTCCTTGATCTTCTACTGTATCCCCGATACCCGTTTAGATGTAGAGTGGGCTAGAAGCTACTAAACTATGTATGGATAACCTAAGGGAATCAAGAGAGCAGTATGAATAGGAGGGCCTAATCATGTGTCTGTATTACATGCCTCCTCTTTCTCTTAAAATAGAGAGGGTGGTGTGAATACCGTCTTCCAACCCTAATGGGTTGAGCCTCTCCTCTTGTTCCATTCCCTTCAGTCCATCAATGTATTATTTGGGCTACAGTAGGGATCTAGAAGAATATTAAATTGGCCCACGAATTTATTTAATATCTAATATCCAACACTAGGATATAATTAAATAAATTACTTGTTATTTTTATTTCACTAAAGAAATAACATTGACCTACCAAATTAATATATTTTACTCAATGCATTCTTCTTTAGTCCAGCCATTTCCCATGTTTAAGATATAATGTACATTAATTAATTATATAAGCTCTCTGACAGCTATAATTAATTAGTTCTTCCATTCCTAGAGTAGTACCACACAAGTTTTACCATGTACGGAATAAATTCCACCTGTAGAGTTTCACATGTACTTGTGTTTACTCAAGAGGACATCATCAACCTGGCGCACCAGGACAATGTGACCATATACAATGCATGACCCATCATGTATGTAAATGTTACTACCCAAGATATCGAGATTATTGACTCTATCAAAAATCTCACCCATTGTTAAATCAAAGTAGTAGACATAACACAAATATGTCCACCACTGTGCAAGGTTTAAGAACCCGAACTCTGTGGATCTTTATTATCTCCTTTTAGGGTCAGATTAAAGAATAGTATCCTATCCCGTTCCACTTCAATACATAGAATAATGTATCAGAATAATCAGTTAGTCAAGATAAACTAACTATCAGATTATTCTACAACCTATAATAGTTGGTTCAGGACCATCTAAACTATGAGTCTCTTACTATTTTGCAAGGAAACTGATGATACGATCTTTACCGTGTGTTTCCCCACATCATATCATCTACAATGCAAGTATATGGAAATATGCATATATAAACGTGTAACACAGTAAACAGATGCACAAACAGTTACTACAATAATAATCAATCAGTGTCGTCAAAACTATTGTTAACAGTATATAAAGGCAAGCTTTCAGTATACAATCCTAACAATCTGCCACTTATACTTAAAGCATGTCTTTTAAGTACAACACAAAAACTGGCAAAACTCTCAAACCATAAACAAATCTCAAAACGCAATCCTAAGTTTGCATCTCACTCTCATTTTCTCCACGTGATCATCAAATGTCTTAGCCGGCAGGCTCTTTATGAATGGATCAGCCAGGTTGTCCTCCGATGAAATCTTGACCACTGCAACATCTCCTCTCTTAATGATTTCTCATATAAGATGGTACTTTCTCTCTGTGTGTTTACTTGCCTTATGGGCTCTGGGTTCCTTCGAATTTGCCATTGCACCAGAGTTATCACAGTATATCGTGATACTTCTTGGCAAATCTGGAACCACGCTCAAATCAAATAAGAAGCTCCGGTGCCAAATGGCTTCCTTTGTAGCATCAGAGGAAGCTACATATTCAGCTTCTATGTTGGAGTCAGCAATGCATTTCTGCTTGATACTCCTCCAGGCAATGGCTCCGCTTCTGAAGGTAAACACATAGCACGAGGTAGATTTACTCTGATCTTTATCGGTATAGAAATCTGAGTCCGTATAACCCAAAGGAACAAGACTATCACCGTAGTATACCAGCATATAATCTCCAGTGCTTTTTAGGTACTTGAAAATATTCTTTACTGTAGTCCAGTGTCATTTTCTAGGGTTAGACTGATATTTGTTCACCATACCAACCGCATAGCATATATCAGGCCTAGTGCATAGCATAGCATACATGAGGCTCCCCACATCCGAAGCATATGGAACCCCTTTTATCTTATCTATCTTAGCATGTGTCTTAGGACACATATCCTTGGATAGATTAATTCATATCTTAAAGGTATAAAACCTTTCTTAGAATCTTGCATGCTAAACCTAGCTAGCACTGTATCGATTTAGGTCGTCTGGTGATGAAGCCATGAAAAACAATGTAGATCAAGATCCGAAGTTGCAATTTCGAGGACCAATCACAAGATCAAGAGCTAAGAAGTTGCAAGCTTACTTGCAAGTGATGATTCGAAGAAAGCTCGAGATTGGAGATGAAGAAGTCGGAAGAGGCGAATCCAAGATAGTTAATTTATTAACTATTGAAGATAAAAAACACACCATGCAAAATTACACTTGAAGAGTTGAAGATAGAGAGCTCAAGTGCACGTGTGCATGTGCAAGAAATTGTCGTGCATGTGTGTGCGGTTTTGATGAAGAATTCGGCCCTATAGTTATTTAATTATGGGGTTGATTTTATCTAGACTATAGTATTTATTTTATTTAATTTTGGACTATAGTAGATCAGATTTTATTTAATTATTTGGTCACAATTTTCAGTCATTATGTTGGAGAGTCATAGGTTTGACTAGAATTATATTTAAGGCATAATTCCACCTTGAATAGAATTCTAGTTTAGGAAATTTTATAGTCCAATTAGACTTGGTTTTGGACCAAATTTTCAGTCCTTTAGCATAGGATTTTCGGCCCTAATGTTATAAATAGGTGCTTCATATTTTGTTGATACTTCAGACATTGTTGAATTAAAATTGCTATTGCATTCAATTTGTGTCTCAAATCTATTCGTCTTTTGAATACTTTTCACACGAAAATATTCATTCTTGGAGTTAGCAACTACAAGTCTTATTCAAGGGTATTGCTCAATTCACTTGAGGGATTGATCGGTATTCGCTACCGAGGAACAACTTGGAGATTTCAACCTTGGATACGCTCGAGATTCAAGGAGGCTATCGGGTTCTGAATCACCACAACGTCACCTTCCATCCACACCGTCGACGCCATCCATACAGCCCCTACGCACGTTCCAAATCAAACCACAAGTTCGAGTTATCGTCATCCGTTCGTTTTATCCGTAAGTCCATTCGATCATTATCATATCCTATCTTCTCCAAGCCATTTTTCACGAACCTCACACACGAAATTCCAGTCATAATCCGAGCCTATATTCTCATCCAATACAGCCCTCCTAACCTTGGATTTCTGTTATTTAAGTTGTGTCATAGTTCTAGGTATTTTCGTTGTCTAGATTCCATATTTTTGTTATGTATCGAGTCGGATTGTTCCCTTCATTTAAGTTGACGTGTTTCGATTCTTAAGTCTTCCGCTATGTTTCTAGATTTGTCCTAGATTACTTGTCTGGGTCGTATCATATTTTGGCATCAAAGCCACGTCAGCTCCGCTGGTCGTGGTTCAATCCGACGTGTCATTTTATCCTACGTGTCGTCTACGTGTCTTTTATTTTCGTACGTGTCATCGAGTTGTAATAGCATAGCTATCATTTAAAAAAAATCCGATCAAAAAAAAGGGAGAAAAGGCTGATAAAAAAAAAGTCGGATAAAAGAAAAGAGGACCAATCACAAGATCAAGAGCTAAGAAGTTGCAAGCTTACTTGCAAGTGATGATTCGAAGAAAGCTCGAGATTGGAGATGAAGAAGTCGGAAGAGGCGAATCCAAGATAGTTAATTTATTAACTATTGAAGATAAAAAACACACCATGCAAAATTACACTTGAAGAGTTGAAGATAGAGAGCTCAAGTGCACGTGTGCATGTGCAAGAAATTGTCGTGCATGTGTGTGCGGTTTTGATGAAGAATTCGGCCCTATAGTTATTTAATTATGGGGTTGATTTTATCTAGACTATAGTATTTATTTTATTTAATTTTGGACTATAGTAGATCAGATTTTATTTAATTATTTGGTCACAATTTTCAGTCATTATGTTGGAGAGTCATAGGTTTGACTAGAATTATATTTAAGGCATAATTCCACCTTGAATAGAATTCTAGTTTAGGAAATTTTCTAGTCCAATTAGACTTACTTTTGGACCAAATTTTCGGTCCTTTAGCATAGGATTTTCGGCCCTATTGTTATAAATAGGTGCTTTATATTTTGTTGATACTTTAGACATTGTTGAATTAAAATTGCTATTACATTCAATTTGTGTCTCATATCTATTCATCTTTTGAAAACCTTTCACACGAAAATATTCATTCTTGGAGTTAGCAACTACAAGTCTTATTCAAGGGTATTGCTCAATTCACTTGAGGGATTGACCGGTATTCGCTACCGAGGAACAACTTGGAGATTTCAACCTTGGATACGCTCGAGATTCAAGGAGGCTATAGGGTTGTGAATCACCACAACGTCACCTTCCATCCACGCTATCGATGCCATCCATACAGCCCCTACGCACATCCCAAATCAAACCACAAGTTCGAGTTATCGTCATCCGTTCGTTTTATCCGTAAGTCCATTCGATCATTATCATATCCTACCTTCTCCAAGCCATTCTTCACGAACCTCACACACGAAATTCCAGCCATAATCCCAGCCTATATTCTCATCCAATACAACCCTCCTAACCTTGGATTTGTGTTATTTAAGTTGTGTCATAGTTCTAGGTATTTTCGTTGTATAGATTCCGTATTTTTGTTATTTATCGAGTCGGATTGTCCCCTTCATTTAAGTTAACGTGTTTCGATTCTTAAGTCTTCCGCTACGTCTCTAGATTCGTCCTAGATTACTTGTTCGGGTCATATCACCTGGGATAAGCACAGCATCCTCTTCTAGCGATCTCGAATGATCTTAATGCCAATAACGTGTCTAGCTTCTCCTAAATTCTTCATATCGAACTGCTTGGACAGCCACACCCTTATCCTCGATAATACCTTCTTATTGTTTCGAATAAGCAAGATATCTTCAACATACAGTACTAGGCATGTCACCACGTTTCTATCACTCTTTATTTACACACAACTCTCATCCGGACTTTGGACAAATCCATATGACTAGATGACCTCGTCGAACCGGATGTTCCAAGATCGTGATGCTTGCTTAAGTCCATAAATGGATCTCTTAAGCTTGCAGACTAGGTACTCTTGGCCCTAAGCAATGAATCCCTTTAGTTGCTTCATATGGATGTTTTCTTGAAGACTTCCATTCAGGAAAGCTATCTTAGCATCCATTTGTCATATCTCGTAATCTAGATGAGCGGTAATAGATAGGAGAATCCAGATCGATTTAAGCATGGCAACTGGTGAAAAGGTTTCCTCATAATCGATCCCTTCTTTCTGAGTATAACCTTTCACAACCAATCTAGCTTTAAAGGTTTCAACCTTCCCGTCAGATCCTCTCTTTCATTTGTAGACCCACTTGCATCTAATGGGTTTTACCCTATCAGGTGGTTCTACAAGTTCCCAGACTTGATTGTGAGCCATAGATCCAATCTTAGATTCCATTGCAATTTTCAAAGAATCTGCATCTTTGTCTTGTGCTGCCTCGTCATGAGTTTTGGGATCCAATTCATTCAGTCCTTCAGGGAAATCCGAAGATTCTCCCAAAGTAAGGAATCTATTAGGTTGTCGAACAACCCTCCCACTGCGACGAGGCATTTCTCATACTTCCGTGACACGTTGTGCAGTTATTGGTGATTCCTTTTCTTGTACAGATGGTGTAGGATCTACATTCCCATTTCAAAGCTCCTCAAGAACGATCTCGCTCCTGGGTTTGTGATTTATTATATGGTCTTTGAAGTTACATAAACTGTGCGATCATGTTCATTATCATGTACGTGTACATTATTGTGAACATTCAAGGTCAGAATATATAAATTGAAAGCAAGTAAAGAACACGAGGTTGGTAACCTTGTTCGATCAACTGATCTATGTCAGGGGGACTTCTCAAGTCCGTGAGAAACTGTCACACCCACCCCAATAAAATAAATTAAAATATAAAGTACTGTAAAAATGTGGGTGAGTTGTCTTCTTTTTAAAAAATGGAAATATGTATTATCTATTAAAAAGTGTTAAAAAATTAAAAAAATTAGGTTTACATGTGGTGCATGTAAATAGGTTGATAATTATAAAAATATATTTTACTAAAGAGTGTAAAGAAATCACTGCTCTCTTTGTAGAAATATTTCTAAGAATATACAGATAAATTTGAAATCAAACCCATGACATCTAAGCGGTAAAGTAATAAAATAAGCCCTTGCCCTCTTCACAGGTCGTCATCCATGTATACACTTCTCAGGACTTGTCAGAGCTCTAAGCATTCATACATCGATGCACCACACATTATCACTTTCACCTACAATGCATGAACTACTTGAGCTAATGCTCAGTAAGCAGAAATCATGTGCATGCATGTTCATTGGCAGTCACAACATGTGCAAGACACAACACACCACAAACGTGAAATGCTCGTGTATAAAATCCTTTCATGTCATCTCAAAAGCATTTTCAACGTTTAGGAACATGGCTCCCTTCACCAGAAACCAACATGAGTCATGAGCTGATAATATAATCAATATCAATTGGCCAAAATGTGATTAGTGCACTAATGTGGCTCATCCTTCCTGGACCCCAAGGGACACGCCCCCTGCCTGTTCCCTTTGATCACACATGAAAGTCATCCCACATCAGTCACTCATCACCTCAAACGTGCAGTCGTAGTGGACCATCCTCCCTGGACCCCAAGGGATACGCCCCTTGTCTGTTCCCTTTGATCCTGCATGGAAGTCATCCCACTCGAGGCACAAATATCATCATAGCACAATACGGGCTGCTGGTGACCAATCACAAACAAAATATTTTCTCTCTCTCAAAACCATTTCATACATGCAACCTCGACAATATCTACATGACGTGCATGCATATGCTCATGCTCATGTACAAGATATTTAATGCAAAGAAATACAGTACCACAATTAAGTATATTGCATCACACAATCATACAATATAACACAATAATAAATAATAAATAATAAACACATAGTCAAATAATACTATGTTTATGTATTATAGTTGAGGATGAATTTCTACTTACCTCAATTGAGTCGAAAGTTTATGCTAACTGGAATCCTAGATCACGCACTTTCTCAAGGAAATCTATTCAAAATATGTTATTGGGTTTAATATACAAATACGCTAATAAAAGAGTGATAATTATTTTGACACGACTAATCTCTTTAATGAAACAGATTTGTTCTCCACTTCATTCAACTCTTACAAATTAAAATCCCAACAACACTATTTTAGTCCTTCTATCTTAGTTACTGAAGCAACTTTAATAATTTAACGAAACTAACAATACATTAATACAAATATAAAATCTTAGTTTCCTTTAACAATAATAATGCTAAATATGAAATACCGTAAATTAATAAAATTGATTACTAATTTTACCATAATTGAGAATAATTATTCCAACATAAAAGGCAATTATGAAATGTCATTAAAAAATATAGTTAAATTAATTTAAACAAAACCCATCATTGTCGTAAATTTAACTAATAATACTAATATATGATTACCATTTTCAATTCAATTACAAAAATATCATTCAATTAAGCATGCTTTTGTTGTGAATTTCATTTTATCTAATTTCATCCACTTTAATAACATATTAATGATTACAAGGAAATCCATTTTATATTCATTTACACCAATTTATACTCTAATTACATATATCTTAATAACCGAACTCTAATCTATACTTATAATACTAATTATTTTTTTTTCTAAATTAACTTACCACAATAAAATTATATACCAGTTAATTAAATGTAACAACTAGGTAAATAATTACCATCAAGCATCAAAACCTTAGTTTCCTAATTGGATCATTTTCATGATCTTAATTATTCACATAATTAAACAATAAAATTATGTTCTTTAGCATTAAAATAATTATTTAAAAGTACAATTAAATTAGATAATACCTTTGTTTCCAACTCGATGTTCCTTCTCTCTCTCTCTCTCTCTCTCTCTCTCTCTCTCTCTCTCAATATTATTATAATTATTATTATTATTATTATTATTTTTGTCTTTATAACTCGTTCATAAGGTTAATTATATAGATACATGATAGGTATATATATATATGTATATTATAGTTCTTATCTTGCAATATTTATAGATAAGCTTAGCATACTTGTCCCAACTTAGAGGTATACACGTGCATCTATGATATGAAAACATTTAACCAAGGCCTTCCACCTCTCAAATATATTCCCTATGTGTAAGCTACTATAAGAGCTATTATTATTGTTATTATTATTATTATTATTATTATTATTATTATTATTATTATTATTATTACCATTTAATTATCCACTAGCTAACCTAATACTTGTAGATATAATTGTACAATATATTTATTTATAATAAAATATTAATTGTACTAGAATATACATGTAACAAACATTAATTTATTATATTCCTCATAAATATAGAATCATTAAATAAACAAATAAGCATGATTATATTTACACAAATACCTATATAAACACAATTAGCATGTTAAAAACACATAGTACTCATGTAAAACATGTATCAAAATAACCATTAAGTAGTGAGAGCCTCGGTTACTACATCTTTCCCCCCTTGTAAAAATTTCATCCTTGAAATTTTATTCTTTTTAGAGGATCTTAATACCTGTTAGGAAAATTGTTTGGAAAATCCCAAATGATAGTTTTGATAAAATGTCAAAACATGTGTGATGATTTAATGAAAAACTACCGGTTATGAAAAGTTGGAAATCAGGGATAATGACCAACTAAGACTTCAAGCTGAAACGAGAGACAGTTATTCAGAAACATGGTCAACCAGCTTACAGGTTGCCTTCATCAGACCAGTCAGAGTAACCTCTTCAAAGCTTAAGATAATCAGTAAATGGGGAAGAGAACTTTGGAGACTGGTAGGCACCCACAGATGAGTTGATCATCAGTCTTAGTGATCGGGCTATTTCTACTCGATATTATGGGCCATTTTTGGTATTGTTTTGATATGTTAATTGCCTCACGATCGTGTTTTGTGGAAGAAAATGTGTTTTGGGAATGATTGCAGGTGATTAACACTTATATGAAGGAATTGGCCAAAATTGTTGAGAGTTTGCAGTCGAGAAAAGTGAAGTAAATCTGGAGAATCTAGAAGCCAGGCCGTAAGGGCTTGCCGCTAGAAAGCCATGCCGTATGGGCATACAGCAGGATAACATGGGCCGAGAAGTCTAGAAGTTGGGTCTGAGCGCGAATTTTACTTAAGCCCACGACCTGGACGCGGAATTGAGAGTCCCACCGCCTCTAGAAGTCTTTGTTTTGGCAATTACCTAGTTTAGATAGATTAGGATGTTAATTTCCATGTTGGATACTATTTTAATTAAGGATATTAAGATAGATTAGGATTTAGCCAATTATATATCCCAGATTAACGCAGCAGCAGAGACGTGAGGGTGCAGATTTTATTCTCGTTCTTTTATTTCATTCTTTTGATCGTGTACTGCTCCAACAATATTTCAAGGTTCGAATTCAATTATGAATTCGAGCTAGACTCGTTCTTATTCCGGTGAAGATTAACGAAGCCCTGGCGTAATTATACTGTGAGATTTAATTGTTCTTTTTATTTTGATTAATTGCATGTATCTGTTATTCTCTGTAATTCGAGTCATTAATTATTTCGATATTGCTAGATAGGTGCACATATTTAGTAGATCGGAATTAATTAGTAGCCAATTAAACCGGCCATCCGTAATTGTGGTTTAAGTTTAATTAGTGGTAAAACGGTTCTTCAGAGCCAGAGGAATAGCAGTCTTAATTCAACGGTCCTGTGTCAGAGTCTGTTGGTTTTGAATCGGGTTTCTCTAGTTCTTAATGCTGTCGGCTCATTAAATCTATAGAGTGTCTCTTACGGTTGTCAGTCGATTAGGGAAATAATTGGTGAAGTGTCTTCCTGATTATCGAGAAACTAAGGAGAAATTAGGCTGCGTTAGTAAGTGTCTTCGGTGGCTATAACTGGTTTGCATGTGTTGATTGAAATTATCTTTGCATCAAGGATCGGTTTAGTTAAGCTAGGGTAGAGTTAATTGGAAACCGGAATGCTTTTTATAATCTGTTAAACCCGTTTTCTCTATTTATTTATTATTTTCATTCAGTTTATTTTACAAACACAAAAATCATTTGGAAAGTTAAGTTTTGCAGATTGAAGATTTAGAATAATTCTCGCCGGTCCTTTGGGAGACGATCCTGCTCGCCGCTGTACTCTGCAGTAAGGGTTTACCGACGGAAGTCGGGACATTTATTTTTGATGAAAAACTACGCACCAAATTTTGGCGCCGTTGCCGGGGATCGGTTTTTAAGAAGTAATTATTCTTTTATTTTTAGTTTGTATTTTTTTTCTTTATTTTATTTTGTTCGAGGGAAACATGGCTAACAACGGGAATTAAGTTCTCGTAAATGCTCCCGAACCTGAACCTCTCATAAACGAGCTTGGTCACCACAGAAACAATAGGCCCATTTGCATCGTACTACCCCCTATTGCAAACAACTCGGAGATCAAACCCGGATTTATACAAGTGTTGCCAAAGTTCAGTGATCTGCCAGGAGAGAGTGCGCATAAGCACTTGTCCGAATTTGACCTCGTCTGCTCCACCCTGCGTCCTCAAGGTTTTACAACCGATAATCTGAGGTTACTAACTTTCTCTCATACCTTGCAGGGCAGAGCTAGGGATTGGTTATTTGATCTTCCATCTAGGTCAATCACTACTTGGAATGAGCTAGAGGAACAATTCCTACGTAAATTCTTCCCGGAGTCCCGAGCTACAAACCTGAGGATGGCGATTAGTAGCATCAAACAGAAGCAGAACGAGAACTTAGCAGACTACTGGGAGAGATTCCAACAGTTGTGCCGTAAATGTCCAGACCACGGTTTCTCCGAATATCAGTTGTTCACTAACTATTTTTACTGTGGTATGTCTACTTTTGACATGAAAATTGTAGATGCTGCGAGTGGAGGATCTCTCACAAACAAGACTCTAGCCGAGGCTAAACAGCTCATCATTGACATGGTTTCTGGAGGGCAACAGTATGAGGATGACGACGATGACTGGTATAGACCTGTGAAGGGGATTGAGCGAGTTGAGAGCTCCGGTGTCAATGAAAAAATCGATGCTCTGACTTCTCTAATTTGAGGTTTAGCTGTGGCACAAACGCAAAATATCCGCTGTGGAGTTCGCTTAGAAAATGGTCACGTTACTGATGCTTGCCCAACTTTGCAAGATCCGTTAACTGAGCAAATCTACTATGGGTATGGTGATGCACAATTTGACGCCCAAAGACAGAGGAATTCTGATCCGTACTCATACACGTATAACCCCGACTGGAGGGATCATCCTAATTCCAATTGGATGCAGCCGCAAGGTGGTCCGTATGGGCATACTGACAAGCCTGCGCCCAGTATGAGTGAGATTCTGAAGTGTCTTGAGCAAAGTAGTGCTCTGGTGAATAGCTTGGCACAGAGTCAGAAGGCTTTTCAGCAGGAGATGCAAGCCGCTCTAGGCAGTATGGGCACACAGATCACTCAGCTTGCCACTCAAATGAACAAAATGCAGGCGAATCAAGGCAAAATCCCCTCCCAAACTGAAATGAATCCAAGAGCGCATGTTTGCACTATCACTTTGAGAAGTGCGGAGGAGTTGGATGACGTGGAAGCTAAGAAGGAAAAGAACCCGCAGTATGGGCATACTGCAGAGCCGGATAACCCTCCCAGAGCAGAGGACGAACCAACTGCCGAACTCACTCCACCTAAGGTCCTCGAGCTATTCAAGAAGGTACCTTTTGGTGGGCTGACTGAAACCGCTGCAATAACAGATGAAGACGAGGAGATTCAAGATGTCATCATGCAGTTGTACACCACCAGTGAATTTCCAATTCGGAATCTGACGGGCCTTATGCCCTTACCGACCGACTCAGAACCAATTTTACCAGCTCATGTGAAGACCCCAGTGTTGGAGCTGAAAGGGCAAGAATAAAGGTTGGTCGAGCTTTTAAAGAAACATAAGGGTGCGGGGATGGAGACGATTCCTTTCGATAGGGGTAGATTTGCTACTCCTGAAATTGTCTCATGATCGAGTTCTACTTGTGTCGAGCCTCCGACGTTAAATAAGGGCGCTTCTCGGGAGGCAACCCGAGCTTTTCTTGCTTTATTTCATTTTTCTTATTTCATTTAGCTTCTTATTTGTCTTTAAAAAAATAAATAAATAAATAAAAAATATTCTAGTCTAGCTTTTTCGTGCAGATACCTCTTCTAGCGCTGTCCCTAACATTGCCGAGCTCATGGAGTTGTTTGACCATTACACACCAAGCTGAGCTACTACACTTGAGCGTCGTCTGTATGTCCTTACTGACCGTCTTCCCCCTTGATTGCCAATTTGCTCTCTCTCTCTCTCTCCCTTTGTTTTTATTTTCTTTCATTCATGTTGTGTTCCTTTTGTTGACTCTCTTCCCTGCACAGTGAGGACACTGTGTTGTCTAAGTGTGGGGGGAGGAAGTTGCTATTTTGTGTCTGGTTCGTTTCGGTGAAAAAATTATGTTTTACTTGTTTTTTGTTGAGTATTGGCTGTTTGAGATTGAACAATACAAGGAATGAGGGATTATGACATGATTTGACTTGGTTTGTTTGATTGATTCTCTTGTGATTGAATTATGCTATTGCTCGTATGTATTCTTGGATGATGAAATGTGCAACTTGATCAACTTTTGATGAGCCTATAAACGTGAGATTTGAGCCTCTTGAGCATGTTATTTATATATAGAAAGCTTAATTTCATTCTTTTGATGAGTGTGTCGGACTTGATTGCTGAATTTTTGATTTGCCTTGTTGCCATGATCATACTGCTTGTGAGTTTCCTTTTGCATGAAAATGATAAAGGCATGTAGGATTAACCATTGTTTTGGCCTGAATAAATTATCCATACCCGACACTACCCCTTAGTGAGCTCGTTTGTGCCTGAATCCTCTTTTTTTTATAGCCACTAAATATTTCAGCCTTAGCTTGTTTTGGCCTGCTCTTGTCCCTTGAAAGCATGTGAGTTATATTGGATTGTGTTGAGATGAGTTCGAAATTTACTAGAAAGAATAGTTGGTGCTGGAAATTGAAGAAAACTTGTGAAAAAAAAACTCCTGTCCTACTCCTAGAAAAAAAAAGAGAGAGAAAGAAGCAAAGCTTCAGAAAAAAAGTAAAGAAAAAGAAAAAAAAATGGTCCGTATGCCCATACTGCACGTGGAGGAAATAGGACTGTACCCGATTGAAGTTAAATTTTGTTGCCCTGTATAGCTTTGAAGACCAGCACTTAACTTAGAATTCATGGGATATTTGAGAAGATTGCAGCCGAACTTGATTAATGTGTTCTGATATGCTTACATGTTTTCACTAAATTGAGCCACGTGTCCAAATTATCCTACCTAAGCACCCTAGCCCCATTACAACCCATTTTAAAGACCTTTTGATTTGTGCATAGTTCTTACTTGCTTGGTAGTGGTTTTGACATATGAGCAAATCTATGTTTGAAGGTATCAAGTCACGACTTGAGTGGATTTAAATTTGTCCTTATCTACTTTTGAGAGAAATTGAGTGAACCTTGGTGAGGCAGGATTAAGTTGCACGTTTTTAACTTGAATGAAGAGCATGTGTACAGTTTTATGAAACAAGAGAAGGGTTAGTGGATTGTGGATGGTTGTATTGTAATCCTAACTTTGAGTGTGTTCAGTTTAAGGTAGTCGGTGCTTGACGTGTCATTTTCATTGTCTAAGTGTGGGGGGGTTTGATCGGGCTATTTCTACTCGATATTTTGGGCCATTTTTGGTATTGTTTTGATATGTTAATTGCCTCACGATCGTGTTTTGTGGAAGAAAATGTGTTTTGGGAATGATTGCAGGTGATTAACACTTATATGAAGGAATTGGCCAAGATTGTTGAGAGTTTGCAGTCGAGAAAAGTGAAGTAAATCTAGAGAATCTAGAAGCCAGGCCGTAAAGGCTTGCCGCTGAAAAGCCATGCCGTATGGGCATACAGCAGGATAACATGGGCTGAAAATTCTAGAAGTTGGGCCTGAGCGCGCGGATTTGGGCCTGAGCGTGAATTTTACTTAAGCCTACGACCTGGACGCGGAATTGAGAGTCCCACCGCCTCTAGAAGTCTTTGTTTTGGCAATTACCTAGTTTAGATAGATTAGGATGTTAATTTCCATGTTGGATACTATTTTAATTAAGGATATTAAGATAGATTAGGATTTAGCCAATTATATATCCCAGATTAACGCAGCAGCAGAGACGAGAGGGTGCAGATTTTATTCTCGTTCTTTTATTTCATTCTTTTGATCGTGTACTGCTCCAACAATATTTCAAGGTTCGAGCTAGACTCGTTCTTATTCCGGTGAAGATTAACGAAGCCCTGGCGTAATTATACTGTGAGATTTAATTGTTCTTTTTATTTTGATTAATTGCATGTATCTGTTATTCTCTGTAATTCGAGTCGTTAATTGTTTCGATATTGCTAGATAGGTGCACATATTTAGTAGATCGGAATTAATTAGTAGCCAATTAAACCGGCCATCCGTAATTGTGGTTTAAGTTTAATTAGTGGTAAAACGGTTCTTCAGAGCTAGAGGAATAGCAGTCTTAATTCAACGGTCCTGTGTCAGAGTCTGTTGGTTTTGAATCGGGTTTCTCTAGTTCTTAATGCTGTCGGCTCATTAAATCTATAGAGTGTCTCTTACGGTTGTCAGTCGATTAGGGAAATAATTGGTGAAGTGTCTTCCTGATTATCGAGAAACTAAGGAGAAATTAGGCTGCGTTAGTAAATGTCTTCAGTGGCTATAACTGGTTTGCATGTGTTGATTGAAATTATCTTTGCATCAAGGATCGGTTTAGTTAAGCTAGGGTAGAGTTAATTGGAAACCGGAATGCTTTTTATAATCTGTTAAACCCGTTTTCTCTATTTATTTATTATTTTCGTTCAGTTTATTTTACAAACACAAAAATCGTTTGGAAAGTTAAGTTCTGCAGATTGAAGATTTAGAATAATTCTCGCCGGTCCTTTGGGAGACGATCCTGCTCGCCGCTGTACTCTGCAGTAAGGGCTTACCGATGGAAGTCGGGACATTTATTTTTGGTGAAAAACGACGCACCACTTAGCAAACAGCCAGGATAGACTGATGAATAGAGTTAGATTGACAGCTGAAACTGATCTGATCAAAGATCAGTCAGAGTTGATCCTAAACTGATCAAAAATCAGTTTACTGGTAAAATGGCTCTAAATGCTTTGAGCCTTCACTAACTAACCATAGATCAGTTCAGAGAAAAAAGGTAAAAGCTTAATCAGTAGCCAACTAATCAGTCTAGAAATGAAAACTTTTAAGCTTAGCTGATAAGTCAGCTGAACCAGAGTATATCATGATAGAAGCTCAAGGCAGCTGAAGATCTGCCAACTGGACAATATCAGAGCTGAAAGCTGAAATAGCTGAGAGCCCATCAGCTGAATGTCCAAAAAAAAAATGATAGCCGAATCACCTGCTCCTACTGACAAGCAGTAAATCAAAATCTTGCCAGGAAATCTTTTAAAAGATTCTGATGATCATAGAGCAGAGAATATTAAAGTCAAAATGGCTAGTTCATTAAAAGAGCTTCAAATGGCTACAAGCATTAAATTGTTGCCGGTGATTTCCAAACATCACCATTCATAACGGTCAAAATTCACTCATCTTTTTAAAGAGGGTGAAATCAATTTTGGCCAAGACTTTTGCCAATCAAACTTTGCTATTTTGCAGAACGAGCTATCTTCTTACAGCGCAAAGCTCAATGCTCTCAAAGTGCGAAAAGTCTCATACTAAGAAGGCATTCTTCAAGTCAAGCAAGCTGCTAAGCTGACGCAGAATTCCAGCAAGAGCAAAGCTTCTCAGTACAGTCCCTCAAAGATCAACCACCAAGCTCAAGAGAAAGGAGCACTCCAGGTTGATAACAGATTCATGACTGTCTTCTTGAAGATCGAGCGAGATCTAAAATCGTGTAAAGACGGGCAATAGCACCTAAAGTCTCAGCGAGCAGTTAGGACTGGTAAGTGTGAGCTGTCAACCCAGAAACTGACTGAGGAGGAACGTGTACCGACGGGTCCATTCTTCCGGGACAACAACAGTTGGAAAGGAGACCGCGTTCGGGTTGAAGGGTGCCATTTTTAGGTCCAACATGAATTCTTCACTGTTTAATTGTAATAAAGAGACTTTACTATTTCATAGTGGATTGTCCTTCTGCAGAAGGAAGAGAGGACGTAGAAGCAGGAAGCTTCGAACCTCTATAAAGCTCTGTGTGTGCTTTTCTTACTGTTTTTCAGTCCTGCACTTGCAAGTTCTTTAACTGCATACATTCACACACACAGACTGAACTGACAATCTCCAGCTACATCTTCTAGCTATCAGTTGAAAACTGATCAGCTCACCAGCTAAGCCTCTGTCAGCTTCTCTCAACTGATCAGTCAGCACAGATAAATCTCAAAAGCGAGTCAGGGCCCTATCTATTCCGTATCTGTTTTGAAGATTTTAAAGTCAGTTTATTCATCCCCCTCTCTAAACTCATAAAGGCTCATATCGGGACCAACAAGTGGTATCAGAGCAGTTGATTCTAAGGATCAGCCAATTTCTGCAGATCATTTGAATTAGATCTGTTTATCTGTGCTAACCTTTTAAGCTATGGGAAACCATACGCTATCTCTCTTTTTAGTTGAGAACTATGACAATTGGAGCAGGAGGATGCAAGCTCATCTATGCCCCATCCATGAGAATATATGGGAGGTGATCGAAGATGGTCCAATCATCATAATGATGGATAATGAATCCCACATCATGGATGTCAACCAACTGGCCAGGATCCTAAACCCAACTCATCTTCTCACGGGTGAAGAGAAAAAGTTAAAAAATCTAGAGTTTGTTGCTCAAGCAGCACTCGTCCAGACTCTAGATGAGGATCGCATGAAAGACACAAAAAACTGCAGAACAGCAAGAAGATTTGGGACCTTCTTGCAGGCTTGTGCAAAGAGTCTGAAGCCATCAAAGGAAACAAGCTCCAGCTGGCAGTTAATAAATATAAGTCCTTTAAAATGCAGCCGGAAGAAAGCATCTCAAGCCTAGAAACAAGATTACTTGGCATCATAAGCGAGATGAACAATCTGGAAAAAAACTATCCCAACAGTGAGATAAACTCAAAAATTCTTTACAATCTTACTGATGAATGGGATATAAAAGTAATTGATACTAAAGAGTCAAGAGACTTGAATAGCATTACTCCTAGTGAGTTATTTGGATCTCTCAAAGCTCATGAGTACAGCCTGAATAGAAAGATAGAAGCATCCACTTCCTCTTCTCATGATGCTTCTTTCTATGATGAAAGAAATCGATTCAGAGAAGCCTGCGGAAGAAACAACTTCCGACCAAGAGGCTCGCTTGTCAGAGAGAATTTTGAGGGATCGGTGACTGATCGAAGAAGAGAGTCAGCCGATAAAAAGAAGATCCTGACTGAGGATTTGAATGAGCAAATCCAATCAATGATAAGATTGCTGGAAAAATTAAGAAAAGTCGGAGATCAACAATCAGCTCAACCCCAAGCTGATGAAGCTGCTAAAGGTGAGAGGAACCAGCAGCCAGCTGATTGTCCAGCTGAACAATTCAGGATAGCAAACAAGAACATAGATGAATGTTTCCACTGTCACAAGCAAGGACACTACATATACGAGTGTCCAGAGCTTCCTGAAGATAAAAAGGCCAAAGTGAGGAGAATCTTATTTAAAAGGAAAGCAATGATCACAAACTCTGAGAATGCCGTACTTGACGATTCAGACTACCCATCTGGAATCGACTTAGACGGCTACTGCTCCGATGATGAAGCTCTATTATGCTTCATGGCCAATAATGATGAAGAGGTTAGTCAAGTTGACTCAATAACCTCATTCTATCATATACATGAAGCATCGATATCTAGGAACGAACTGGATGAACAGTTAAGAATCCTAGAAGATCAATTAGCTTATGTATCAAGTATGCATATTGAACTGAAGGGTGAGAATGATAAGCTAAGAAGCAGAGTTGATGAGCTAAGCGCTGAAAATGAAAGACTAAAAAGTATTAATACTCAGACAACAGAACTGGATCAGCTGAAGTTGAGAAATGCAGAACTGGAAGCTGAGAATGAGCAGCTCAAGTAAAAAATTCTTGAAAAAGAGGAATTGTCTCTCATATTCAAGAAGGGATCCCAGACTCTTGATGAAATCTTGAGTCATCAGAGAACTAAATCTAGGAGTCCAAGGCTGGGATATAGTAAGTACACTGCCGCAGAGAAAGGCAAGGTAGTTGTACAGAGCTGTGAATCTGGAATCCTGAGAGGATTCACAAGACCAGCTCAGTTCCCCCAAGTTGAGGAGTCAAAAGACAAGGGCATCTTGGAAACTCCTCAAACTCAGCCCAGAGATTAGACTGATCTATCGAGAAGGGCAACTCGAAGACAGTCGGTCTTTCCAATGCTTAGTCCTCGGTCAAAGCCACCAGTTCAACAGTCCAGATCTGCTGCTCGATTGAAAGCTCATCCAAGGCTAAATTCTCAACAAAAGCCTTCATCTCACTTAAGATATTCAAGTCAATCAAGATTTGAAGATCATTTAAGGTCATTCTATCAGAGAAGACCATCATTTCAAAATATGCCATCAGCAGCTCAACCAAGAGCTACAAACTCTTCCAGACAAGCCTATCCTCAAAGGCCACCTGTGTATCAACCTTGGAATGCCTCAAATCCCAAGAGAAATAAACACACAAGATTGTATTATGCAAAACAACATAAATCAATCTCTTTGGAAGAATTCACTCCAAGTGACTTTGCAACCCAGTATGATGAGTTCTTGAACTCAAGGGATCAACTAACAGTCAATCCCACTCATAACTGGCTTGGAAAAAGGCCATTCCACAGAGGCCAAACAGCTCAAAGTCAAAAGCTTATTAAAAACTGGCCAAGACAAAGAGTAATAAAGTCACAAGATGAGAGGATATTAGTTGAAGTCTTTTATCCTAACACTCATCGGAGATACAGATCAATGGACTCAACTCTCAATCGAAGAGTTACAAGAAGTCCAGAGTTGATTAAAAGATCAAATTCTAAAGGATCTCTCAATCAACAAAAGCCAAAAGTGTGGCGAATGTGGATTCCCAAATATCAGTTTAACCTCTCAGGACCTGATATTACGCGAGTACCTAAAACCTGATCTCTGTCTTGCAGGAGAAGAGCATCCTATCCAAGAAAAAGGTCAAAGATACGTGGTATCTGGAAAGAGGGTGCTCAAAACACATGATCGGAGACAAGAATGATCTTGACGGATATAAAGAGGTTAAGGGACCACTAGTCACTTTTGGAGACAACTCAAAGAGCCGAACCATTGGAGAAGGGTTCGTAGTTAAAGGAAAAGTTGTCATAAATGGCGTGTCACATGTTGAAGGACTGAGGCATAAACTGTTGAGCATCAGTTAGCTTTGTGACAATGGATACTCAGTCGACTTCAGCAATAGCTCATGTGACATCAGAGACAAGTCAACTGGAGCCATACTCCTGACTGAAGTAAGAAAAGGCAACATGTATGTAGTTGACTGGTCAACCGGCTATTCAAAAGCTTGTTTTCTCTCCAAATGATCAACTGAAGCAAGCTCGCTGTTGCATCGACGACTAAATCATCTGAACTTCAAAACCATCAATTACCTAGCCAAGAAAGATCTAGTTGATGGGATTTCCATGGAGATCTACAAGAAAATTGGTGTCTGTGGAGCATGCCAGAAAGGGAAGTAGGTGAAGTCGTCATTCAAGAACAAAAGCCATCCTCAAGGAACAACTGACATTCTTCAGTTACTTCACATGGACCTATTTGGGCTTGTGAAACCACCAACCCCCAGAGCTAAAAAGTTTACACTTGTAGTATTAGACGAATACTCAAAGTATACCTGGGTGGAGTTCCTGAGAAGTAAGGATGAAACTTTTGAGAAGCTATCAACATTGATCAGGAGATTACAGACTGACAAAGGAAAATAAGTTCAAGGATATGATCCGAAAATGGAACTGAATTTGTCAATCAGCAAATGATCAAGTTCCTGAGTGAACTGGAAATCACTCATGAACACTCTGCTGCAAGAACTCCTTAACAAAATGGCGTAGCAGAAAGGAAAAATTTCACGCTAAAGGAGGCAGCCAGAACAATGGTAGCAGATGCCAATATAGCCGAATGCTACTGGGCAGAAGCAGTTAACACAGCCAACCACACACAGAACAGAAGTGCCATCATCATCAACCATGACAAAACACCCTACGAGCTATTCAAGGGTCGTAAACCTTCTATCTCTTATTTTAAGATACTTGGCTGTAAATGTTATATCCACAACAATGGCAAATCCTAACTGAAAGCTTTCAGTGCCAAAGCTGATAAGGGAATCTTTCTCAGCTATAATGCCCCTCATTCTCAAGCTTACAGAATGTTCAATAAGAGAACACTAGTTGTGGAAGTAACATGTCATGTGGTATTTGATGAGCTTGCTAATGAGAACAGAAATAAGGAGAGCTATACATCAGAGCAAGCATTGCCTAGTGAAAGTCTGCTGGACTATGTTGATCACATTGTCCCAGAGCAGTTTGAAGTTTCACTAGAAGATGGCATAGAAACTAATTCTAGACCAGTTGAAGGTAACTTGGTAACTGAAGATACAAATCGTCATGAAACCTCAAACCCCATAACTGGAACAGGGAGAAGAATCAGTGAAAATGAAGAACAAGTCGGAGCGGAGACAGCAGCCGAAGGAGCAGCCGAAGAATCAGCTGACAAAGAAACTGAAGGAACAGTTGCTGGAACAACTGATGAAGCAAATGAAGGCGCAGAGGAAGCAATCATTCCAAAATGGCTCTGAAGTCATCCAGTCGAAAAAATTATTGGGGATCCAAGAAGCAGAGTCCAGACCAGAGGGTCAACAGAGCATGTACTCTTCACATGCTTCATCTCACAGATAGAACCAACCAACATCAAAGAAGCACTTGAAGATTCAGATTGGATTATAGTGATGCAAGAAGAGATGAACCAGTTCACAAGAAATGACGTATGGTTTCATGTTGATAAGTCGAAAACTCAAAAAGTCATTGGGACTAAATGGGTCTTTCGCAACAAACTAGATGAACAAGGCGTGATCACAAGGAACAATGCCAGACTGGTAGCCAAGGGTTACTCACAAAGTGAAGGGATCAACTTTGATGAGACATTTGCACCAGTTGCAAGATTGGAGGCCATCAGACTGTTCCTCGCCTATGCAGCTCACAACAATTTCACGGTCTATCAAATGGACGTGAAAAGTGCATTCTTGCAAGGAATTCTCAAGGAGGATGTGTTTGTAGAACAACCTCTAGGCTTCAAAATCAGAGACCAAGTCTACAAGCTGAAGAAAGCTCTATATGGTGTGAAGCAAACACCAAGAGCTTAGTATGAAACCCTCACAATGTTCTTGCTAAAGAACGGGTTTTAGAAAGGAGTCATCGATCGTACTCTATTCAGAATAGAATGATCAGCTGCAATCTTGATGGTTCAAATTTATGTAGATGACATAATATTTGGATCCAAGAGCACAGATCTCTGCAATCGATTTGCACAACTAATGCAAATCGAATTCGAGATGAGCATGATGAGAGAAATGACATTCTTCCTAGGACTCCAGGTAAAGCAGCTCAAGGATGGAATCTTCATCAGCCAAGCCCAATATACCAAGGAGCTTGTCAAGAAGTTTGGAACCGACAAGGGAAAAGCTCTCAAAATTCCAATGAATACGTCAGTGCAGCTGACTCTCGATGAAGAAGGAAAATCAGTCAGTCAAACACACTATAGAGGAATCATTAGATCCCTTCTCTACCTGACCGCTAGCCGACCAGATATCTCCTACTTAGTCGGACTGTGTGCAAGGTTCCAAGCCAATCCGAAGAAAAGTCATCTTGAAACAGTAAAGAGGATTATGAAGTATCTCAAGGGAACTATAAATCTTGGATTATGGTATCCCAGAGATGACAGCTTGAGTCTAACTAGGTATTCAGACTCAGACTTCGGAGGATGCAAAATCGATCGAAAGAGCACCAGTGGAACATGTAAGTTTCTTGAGAATAAACTGATATCCTGGTTTAGCAAGAAGCAGCATTCAGTTGCCACATCAACAACTGAAGCTAAATATGTAACTGCTGGAAGCTGTTGTGCTCAAATCTTATGGATGAAGCAACAGCTCAAGGATTACAAGGTGGAGACTGAAGAAGTGTCAATCTACTGTGATAATAATAGTGCTATTGCAATATCTCAAAATCCAGTATTGCATTCAAGGATGAAGCACATTGATATCAGGCACCACTTCATAAGAGGTCATATCGAGAAGAAAGACATATGCATTAGATATGTCATGGAGAAATAAATAGTCGATATCTTCACCAAGCCATTGCTAGAAGCTAGATTTGTTGAACTATGCATCCAATTGGGATTGCTTGAACTAGCTTCAAAGGAGGATGACGATCATCCAATAGGAGTGAAGAGAAGCACTCCCATTGATGATAAGAACTGACTCAAGAGGCATCAGTATTCTAAGCTTTGAAGCTTAAACTGGAATAGCCCCTATCAGTTCTAAAAAGAGTGGCAAAAGGCTGCAAGAAAGCTGTTGAAAATAAGTAAACTGATCGCAGAAGGCATCAGTTCTCAACCAATCATATTCAACTAATGAGAGCAGTTGAATTCAAAACTGACTGATGAAAATAAAGATGCAGCTGAAAGAAGCAGCTGACAAGCTTAGGCTGAGCAAAGCTGAAGAGGACAACTTAAGCTGATAAGGAGTCAAAGCTGAAGAGACTCCAGCTGGAACTGATCACTCCAGGCCAAGAGGATCATCAGTCGAAAAGGAAACTGATGACGTTAGCAGCTAAAATAACACGTGGAGACTGGAGGAGAGCAAAAATAAGTTAAGTTCAAAATTGAATTTATTACTGAATGGTAAAATGACGTGTTTCTTCAATATTATCGTTGACCCCACCTACTCTCTTTCTCTCTCTCTCTCTCCTCATCAATTCAGAACGGATAGATTTTAAACGCCACATTCAGCCGACTCTTCGGCATCGTGTGATCAAAACTATTTAGAACAACTAAAGTCAACATTTTCTGACCATTGGATTGAAATTATCCCTCTTCATAAATGACTTGGCTGAAGTTTCAAAGTTATCTCACCAACTTCAGACTCTCTACCTTCAAGCATTTCTCTCTCCAAAGAAGCAAACCCTAAGTCACCTCAAAAATCCTACCTTCACTCTAAAGAATCCTCAAACCGAAGTCATGGCCCAAAACCCTATTCACCGTA
Organism: Perilla frutescens; assembly: GCA_026008535.1. Lineage (NCBI taxonomy): Eukaryota > Viridiplantae > Streptophyta > Magnoliopsida > Lamiales > Lamiaceae > Perilla > Perilla frutescens. Next base: position 37,442,828 of record BRKX01000006.1, on the reverse strand, counting down.
CCCGAAGAGTGTTCAATTTCCGATTAAATGGAGAAAACTTATCAAGGTTCTGTGACGAATTGCTTAAGGATAAGTTCTTTGAGCCAACTATGTTCTCCAACAACTGTAAGAACTCAGAGCTGAGTGGAGAAATCATTGCCAGATTATATGATGCTCAATTGCAAATATTTCTCAATTCTGACGGGTACAAAAAGGAGGACTTCATCACTACAAAAGTAAGAGGACAGAGATTCAAAGTCACCGCTGAAACATGAGGAGCAATATTCAGCCTTTCAACCAGTGGAGCCAATCTTGAAGATATTCACTCAGACTCAGAGAGTGATTACAGATTGTGGAAGCGAGCAGACCCTACAACTAAATTCAAGAAGAACCACTTTATCTCTCTTTTCAAGGATTAATTTCAAGTGTTAGGCTCAATCCCCTCCAAGATCATCATCGGAACTGCTGGAAGCTGGTCAGAAATATCAGAAGCTAAATATTAGGTCTGTGCGGCAATCATGTATCAGATCAAGATCAACTGGGCAAAATTCTTCTTCGGGCAACTCAAAAGATTCATTGATTCCTGGGAGAAGAATGATGATGACAGGAACTTCCCTCATGGAATGTATTTTCTCAATCGAATCAGCTTGATCTTGGAAAAACAACTCCCTGACCTAATGAAGGAAGAGAGACTCTTCACAACTGTCACGTGGCAAGACTATATTCCAAAACCACGTACGAAGTCAATCTCCATCAATGAGCCTGCCACTCAGTAAAATATTCGACACAAGAGGAAAACAACTTACAAAGAAAAAGGAAAGAAGGAAGTCATTGAAGAATTAAGCAAGACATCTACAGATTCTGAGGATGATATTCCTCTATCTCAGAAATTCGGCACACCGCTGAATATTCAACCTCTCAGAACAGTTAACGCCAAATCTCTATCAACTGAGTCTAGATCATCAGCACAATGATTAGTCGGAAGAGCAAGGAAAACAATCATCACTGAAGAAAGCTCTTCAGCCGACTCATTAACAAACCATACATAAGACGATGAGGCTGCGAGAAAAGCATCAAAACTGGAGATAAGAAGACCAGTTTCTTACTCAGCTCGGATAATGACTGAACAACTCTGCAAAAGAAGTGTTGAAAGCTCAGGGACAAGAAGGAGTCAAAGTCCTCCACCAGATTTTCCTAGGGCCATAGCTGAAGGACACATACATCAGTCTGTTGCTGATTTTGAGTTATACGTAGATCCAAGAGACATCATTCCTGCTCAAGGAATTCCACACAAAGGAGGTGGAGCAGACTACTTCCAGTTCACGTGCCCACCCATGCCCAAGACCAAAGGGAATATCAAAGCTTTCTTAGAAGGAGAGAATATCAGAGAATGGGCCTTAGAACAAGTCAACCAGTATACGGCTCGACACTTCACTGGAGAACTATCTGGGTATGAAGAGCTCTACGATACCTTACTAAGGTATGTTTACTGGCTCCTCTAGAGGCACGTATATGAAGCTGATTCATTCCTAATGCTCATGGGATTCCATGGAATGAGCTTCTAGAAACGAGAAGAAGCATGGAGCTCAAAATGGACAAGCACTAAGAATGCTTGGGCAACAAGAAGGAACGAGCTCAAACAACAACTTCACCTCCGCAAACAATGTGAAAATCCAGTTGAAGGATCCATGTTCAAAATTGTCGAGGAAGTGAGCAAATTGAAAGGAATACAGCTTCCTGTTTATTTTAATGAGAATGAAGAAATAAAATGGAAGTACATCAAAATAAAGCAAAAATTGTTGTTTGACGAAATAATGAAACATGAGCTAAGGAGTCATACTAGAGCTTCTCCTCAAAGAGAAGAAGAGACTCCAATTGATGACATCATTGATGAAACTACAGAAGAACTGCAGTGAGGAGTTCCTCCACAGGTCATGTAGCATGAAATCCACGTTCTAGACTCTCCTGTCAAGCTAGAAAGTACCAAAGTTAATACAGAAAGAACTGCTAGTGATGAAGAGTTTGATGAATCACTTAAATCACCAGTTTAACCAGCAAGCGAAACTGCCCAACCGACTGAGGAACCTATTAAACCCTCACTTATCCCAAAAGAATTGCAAGAAGCTCCAACAGAAATTTCATCTCCACCTGCACAAGAATAAATAGCTGCTAATGATTCAGCTGATCAAACAGTACAGCTGACATCAGCTACTAAAGTGTAGGACATAGTGATCTTTGTTGATCCAGTCCAAATAGCACTTCAAGCTCAAGCTCAGGCTAATCCATAACTCCTCCTGAATCAAGTCACAACGACAATTGAATCAGGGGATGCAGATCAGCTAGCAGTAAAAACTGCTGAACAAACAGCTGATCAATCCAAAACAGTTCTTTGTGTAGAACTGGAAGCTGCAGAGGACGAAGACGAAATATCATCCAGATGAGATGATTTACAGCTAACCATTATAACTAATCAATCCAATCATTCAGAAACTATCCACGCAGAAGATCAGTTCAGGCGATCATCAGGTCAATTATCAGCCCAGCAAGAAGAGCTACTTCAGAGCCTTCAACATCAGTTGAAGCGACATGAGAAGCTGATCAGAAAGCTTCAAGCACAGATCAGACTCCAATCATCTGAAGGTGAGTCCTCTAGCTCTGATGATGGGGAAAGCAGCCCCATCTTGCCTACTGCCAAACGAAGAAGAACTAAACACAAGCGAGACTAGGACCCTGATCAAGCACAGCTGATTCAAGACTCTCTAGTTTTTATCTTGTGATTCAGTGTACTTCAAATTTTTTTTAAAAAAAGGAGAAAATGAAAATTATTTTAAAATTCTTATAAAGTACATTACATGTCAGCATTCATTTTGAAATTTTGGACTGTTGGTAAAACATTGACACGCTTTATAGTCATTTCAAACCAACGACTAAAAATGACAAAGGGAATTTAATTCTTTCAACTAACACATTTATGAGTCTCTTCCCTCACTCATAAAAAACCCCTTTGCCAAAACTTTGAGAGAACACAATACTCCAACACATTCAACATCCACTACATTTTTTAAAAAAAGAAGAAGCAGCCTATCAAGAGAATTCTCTTCTCTTTAAAAAGGAGTGTTCAGATTTCTCTAAAAAAAAGGAAATAAAAAGCTTCAATTCAAACTCAGCCAAATTTTCAAAAATGGCTGAAGCTTTAAAAGCTTTTACCTTCTTCATAGAGCAAATGATGAGCGATAAATTTCTAGAAAGCCAGAAATTTCAATTGATTCTTCAAGAATCAAATAATCCTTTTCTTCTGGTCAATCTTCACAAGATCGGAATTCTGTATTACCTAGAAACTCCTCCAAGATTTTTCCGACAAAACTTGGTAAATGAGTTCTTGCTTCACACAAAGGTGACTATAGATGGAAAGGTCATACAATCAGTGATTCAAGGAAAGAAACTCCAAATCATTGAGAGAAAGATTGCAAATATCTTTCAACTTCCCATAAAAGGCTCCAGGGTTCAAGATCTGAAAGATTCAGCTAAACCATACTGGAAAGAATGGTGTGCTTCAAATTGCTCCAAGCAATTCAGTTTTACCACAACCAAAACTGACTTGAAGCCCGAGTGTGGGGTGATGCTCAATATTACGAACAAAATGATGTTCGGCGCCATTGGAAGCTTGAGTCAGTTGACTCAAGAAAGATACAAGGTAATGATATACCTTGTTGAAGGATTGGAAGCTAATTGGGCAGAATTCATCTTCTCCCAATTTAAGCATCAAGTCATCAAAGCCGCCGACTCAAAAAGAACTAGGAAATTTCAGTCCAGAGTAGGACTTGTTCTAACAATGAGCAAGCTCCTGAAAGATATGTTGAATCTTCCAAATGATGATGCACTACCAATCCTCATATCCGACTAAATTCCCAAGAAAGGGAAAACACATCTTCAGTCACTCAAAAAGAAAAGGGAATCTAAAGCCAAATCTGGCAATACAACTTCAAGCAGTTCAGATGCCAATGAAGTTCCCTCTCCTCACTCCAAAAATGGATCATCGGTTGATTTTGAACTCTGCACTGATCCAGATGAGCTTATTCCCTTCATTGGAATTCCTCATCCAAATTATGGAGTTGAGTACTTCAGGAGAGTCTACCCTCCTCTCCAACTGACTGAAGATAATATTCGCATTTTCTACAATGGTGAATATGAAGTCAAGAGTGCTCAAAAGGATGTAACGAATCTACTTCTCACTCACTTAATGTATGTTTCCAAGCAAGACAATCAGCTGTTCAAACAGCTGCACCGGTATTTTTACTAGTACAACTAGAGACACTCAATGTCAATCAAGTCACATTTCTTGCTTACAGCCTTTCATGGCATGAGCTTTTGGCAACGTGAAGAGACTTGAAGCATCAAATGGATTGGAGCCTCAAATCCATTTCCTCCAAATATTGTACAAGTCCAGCGGATTATGAAGCATCGACTTGATAACAACATTCCAGCTAAGGCTCTACTAGCTGATGTTCAAGCCAGCTTGAGATCGCAAGGAGTTGCAACTGAAAAATAGTGTGCCAACGGTCCAGTCGATCTATGTTGTCTGCAACTAAATCTTGATCCCATTCAGTCAGAAAAGGCATATCTACAAGCTGCGGGTACCACTGAAGAGATAGAAAAAGATCTCTCTCACACTCAAGTAGTGGAAATCCCAAATAGTCAACATCTTGGACAAAGTGGAGTCAAAGATGGTGAAGATACTGCTACGTCTCCAGATCTCTTATCCAGAGGCTATGTTACTCCACTTATCAAGTCTTGCTCAAAAGCTGCAAAGCTGATAATAAATCAGCCCAGCTCATCTTGCAGAGGAATTAAAGAGCTGACCTCCTTGAAGCTGACTACCTCAGCAGTTTCCCTTAAGCAACTTCAGCATGCTGAGACTCACGTCGGAAATGATTCCCCCCAGAACATCTCCAATTCAGCCTCCACAAGGAAACGGTCTAATAGCTCTAAAGAAAGTAGTGAAGCTAGCCCCATTCGGCCACTCAAGAAGAGGAAGTTGACAAAGAATCAATCAGCAGCCGCTCAACAAAACTGATTCCATCAGTTACAGGCGATATCATCAGTTTAGCAGGAAACTGACGCCTCGAGCTCTCAATCCATCCTCTCATCAGCTGCTTCTCTACTCTCTATTCCTCACAGCTTACTTTTGAAAAAGCTATTGCTAACATTTCAAAATAAGCTTATTGTTCATTTGAGTTGCCATTTAAGTCTTTGTACTTAGCATTAAAGTATAATGAGACAAATTTTTCTGACGTAAATAAATAGCAAATCTTCTGACAAAATATTTTGCTATTTATGGAAACTACTCAGATTTTTAAATCCTCAGATCTCAGCCGCTCGATCATAAGGCATTAATCCAAGTGGACGGCTGAGATGCATGCATCATTTATTCAGCTAACTTTCTTTCAAATCAGATAGCTGATCAGCTAGTAAGCACTCGATTGCTCTGGTTTTAATGCATGCAAAATTACTGCTTGTCAAAGCAGCGGAGAAGGTGAAGAAGAAGAACATATACAACAGAGATAAAATTCTCTCTCTAACTTCTTCATTTTTTTCCCTTGTCTTCTCACTTATCCATAGCCCCTTTCCCTCTCCTCTTATATCATCGAAGAATGGCTTCATCATTCCAAGATGAATATGGAACTTCTGATAAAGAAGCTCATAATGGATAAGTTCATTGATCGAGCCTTTCTTCAAGCTCGAATCGGTCATGAGAAGACCAGCATGATCTTTCACTTGTTGGAGCCATGCGGGCTCTTGTCATTTATGACAACACAGCCTAAAAGGAAGCATCTTCCGCTCGTAGCTAAGTTCTACTATCACGCGGAAATCTCAGGACACAACATAATCTCTGTTGTCCGAGATCAGGTTATCATCATCAACAAAGATGTGCTAACTGACCTGTTCCAGCTCCTCGATAATGGCCCAAAGGTGCTTCAACTAGTGTTTCCTTCAAAGTTAGAGCTGTGGAACGACTGGAAACGTCCACACGTTGATCACAGAGACTTTTCAAACAACTTGAAAGATAGTTCTCTCCAACCATGGCCTAGATTCTGGACATTGTGGTGCACATTTTTCTAAGTAGTATCATCAATGCACAGTTAAATGACAATACCTCTCATCTTATGGTCACAATATATTATAGATGCAAGGCTGATTGGGCATCCTATATATTGGCACAGCTTCGCTGTCATGTGAGGCATGCTGAGCTCGATCTAACCTCTGGCACATTCAAAGCCAAGTTCAGATTTGTAAATCGACTCAATCATATCATCGCGGAGCAACTCAGAACAGTTCCTGGTGGATACTCTCTCCCAGAAGAGATCTCCTTCCTACAATCTACATTTGCTGAAGACATGGGAATGTAACTGGCCACCCTAGGAAGTTGAGACATCAGCTGATGAAGGACTACAACCCAGTTAAAGGAGAGCAGCCGCTCCTTTATGCTGATCCTCCAGCTAATGCAGGACAGTCCTTGACTGACAATGACTCTTACACTTGCACAAGTGGCGAGTCTACTGCACCTGCAACTAGCGAACCTCCTTATGTCGCTGACCCAGAATCTCTAGAAGAAGGCTTCAATGCAAGCCTTGACCAACAATTGAGGGAGCACAGTCCCTTTCTCTTCGAACACCTTTGAAGATATCTCTAGTATCACCTCTGGAGGTACTAAGTGGATGATGCCACCATGCTAATGATGGCCGACAAGCGAAGCTACTCATATTGGATTGAAGAAGGTGAATGGAGCCAAAGTTGGATGAACTATCCACTTAATACGCCTCCATCAATCCCAAAAATCATGGATTCCATGATTTAGAGGATCCAAACCTTGGTGCCTCATGATGCACCCCTTCCTAAACATGAGCCCTCCCACTCGTCCACAACTCCTCTTCAAGAGGATGCCATCATCACCATTCCGGACGAGCCACTTCTCAAAATCGCATCAGCCTCTTCTCCTTGGCAAGATCAACCATCCTTCTCAGATCTTGACCAGCTGATGGCGACAGAGGAGTTTTATCTATGGATGTCCGCTCCTGTGCCTGCACCCCATGCTCCCCACATCACCAACAACTTGAAGGCTACTTCTTTCTCCCTTCTGCCACAGTTGTCATTGCCTCATTATGACTTCCATCAACTCGCCCTTTTGGATGATGCCAAAAAGGAGGAAGGATATATTGATGATGGAAAATCATATGTTCCAACATATGATTTCTGGCAAGGTGATATAACTCTTTGGGGTGAGATCCAAAGAGAAGTCCAAAGAGAGGTGTAGCTTTAAAGAGAAGCTGCCTTTCAGGGGGAAGCTGCTCACGAGGGGGAAGCTACCCATCAGGGGGAAGCTATTCGTGAGAGGGAAGTCCAACTTGAGCATTGCCCAGCTCAAGATTACTGTTGGACTTGGGAAAATGCTCAACTGAAACAACAACAAGAATGGGGTATTCACGGCATACCCGGTATCTCTCCCTTCAAGTTTGAAAAAGGAGAATCGAGCAAGAGAAGATGGAACTGAGTGGTGAACAGTTCTAACTGAAGAAGGAAGTTAAAATATCAAATTTTGATATTCTCTCTCTCTCTCTCTTACTTCCTATAATTCTTCATCTTCTATGCTCAATTAGTATCTAAAACACGCTCTTTTGTTTATAATACAAAATATTCTGATCATGTTGATCTGTCCCTTTAAATAAGCTTAAGGCTTTCCATGCGCTCAAAATCAAAATTGAAAATCCGCATGATAATCAGAATTGAGCTGTGTTTAGAACTAAAATATTTGAAGCTTTTCAAACTGTGCAAACGAGTACTCAGATATCTGAAGGTGATTTTAGCTGTACTTCTCATTAGCAAAACTCTGATACCTTACAGATAAAACTCGTTGAGCTCACATATTAATGTATGCTTCATCACTCTGATACTCATCTTTTATCAAAAGCTCTGATGTTTATATCAAAGCATTGATATTCATGAATGTATAAAATGCCAGCTTTCAAAAGCTACAAGCATCTAAGACTGTTCTTATGAACTTGGTCTATTTTCAGCCTTGTCATCAGAACTAGTACAGGCTCAGATGCTCATTCATGAATAATAACCATGTGCAGTTTTTCCATCATCAAATCAGCTGGTTTTAACATCATCAAAAAGGGGAAAATTCTTTGGAAAATTGTTTGGAAAATTCCAAATGATGGTTTTGATGAAATGTCAAAACATGTATGATGATTTAATGAAAAACTACAGGTTATGAAAAGCTGGAAATCAGGGATAATGACCAAGTAAGACTTCAAGCTGAAATGAGAGACAGTTATTCAGAAGCATGGTCAACCAGCTTACAGGTTGCTTTGATCAGACCAGTCCGAGTAAACTCTTCAAAGCTTAAGATAAGCAGTAAAGGGAGAAGAGAACTTTGGAGACTGGTAGGCACCCACAGATGAGTTGATTATCAGTCTTAGCAACTAGCCAGGATAGACTGATGAATAGAGTTAGCTTGAAAGCTGAAACTGATATGATCAAAGATCCGTCAGAGTTGATCCTAAACTCATCAAAAATCAGTTTACTGGTAAAATAGCTCTAAATGCTTTGAGCCTTCACTTAAATGACCATAGATCAGTTCAGAGAGAAAAGGTAAAAGCTCAATCAGTAGCCAACTGATAAGTCTAGAAATGAAAGCTTTTAAGCTTAGCCGATAAGTCAGCTGAACTAGACTATATCATGATAGAAGCTCAAGGCAGCTGAAGATCTGTCAACTGGATAATCTCAGAGCTGAAAGCTGAGATAGCTGAGAGCCCGTCAGCTGAATGTCCGAAAAAAGAATGATAGCCGAATCACCTGCTCCTACTGACAAGCAGTAAATGAAGATCTTACCAGGAAATGTTTTAAAAGATTCTGATGATCTTAGAGTAGAGAATATAAAAGTCAAAACGGCTAGTTCATTAAAAGAGCTTCAAACGGCTACAAATATTAAATTGATGCCGGTGATTTCTAAACATCACGAGTCATAACGGTCAAAATTCACCCATCTTTTTAAAGAGGGTGAAATCAATTTTGGCCAAGACTTTCGCTAATCTAACTTTTCTATTTTGCAGAACGAGCTATCTTCTCTCTCTCCTTACAGCTCAAAGCTCAATACTCTCAAAGTGCGAAAAGTCTCATACTGAGAAGGCGTGCTTCAAGTCAAGCAAGCTGCTAAGCTGACGCCGAATTCCAGCGAGAGCAAAGCTTCTCAGTATAGTCCCTCAAAGATCAACCAGCCAGCTCAAGAGAAAGGAGCACTCTGGGTTGATAACAGATTCAAGACTGCATTCTTGAGGATCGAGCGAGATCTAAAATCGTGTAAAGACGGGTAATAGCACCTAAAGTCTCAGCGACCAGTTGGGACTGGTAAGTGTAAGCTGTCGACCCAGAAACTAGCTTAGGAAGAGCGTGTACCGACGGGTCCGTTCTTCTGGGATAGCAACAGTTGGAAAGGAGGCCGCGCTCAGGTTGAAGGGTGCCGTTTTTAGGTCCAATAGGAATTCTTCACTGTGTAATTGTAATAAAGAAACTTTACTATTGCATAGTGGATTGCCCTTCTGCAGAAGGAAGAGAGGACGTAGAAGCAGGAAGCTTTGAACCTCTATAAAGCTCTGTGTGTGCTTTTCTTACTATTTTTTCCTATAGCACCCTCAATAAGGATATAAAAAAAAACTAACAATGTGAGTGTGCCTTATATTTTTTTTTCGAAATAAAATAGAAAATTATTGGATCACTGAGAAAGGATAAGATTTACTTCCATACATAATTTACATAAATATATTAAGGGAAGAAAGAGTACTCCGAAGTCAAAAGAGTACAGCAGGGAAGATAAAAGTTTATATACAATCAAAACAGTGAACTTCGAAGAAGTTTCACGCTTGAACAAAAACAGAGTCAAAAGGTGGTGCAAAAAGCTTATAAACAAAAGCCCATCAGGTCGTCATTTATATACATAGACCCACATGAACTCTTGGAAAATCTGTGTCCCGCACCAAGCACTTTCATGCTTCATTAGAATCACCTACAATGCATGAACTACATGAGCTAAAGCTCAGTAAGCATAAATCATGCATGTGACCTCATATGCAATGCATAAAGATGACACCACACCATGGCTAATGCTCGTGATACAAAATACTTTCATCTGAAAAGCATTTTCATTGTGTAGGAACTTGGCTCCCTTCACCAGACACCAACATGAGTCATGAGCTCATAATATAATCAATATCACTTGGCCAGAATGTGATTAGTGCACTCATGTAGCTTATCCTTCCTGCACCCCAAGGGACACGCCCTCTGCCTATTCCCTTTGATCCCACATGAAAGTCATCCCATATCAGCCACTCATCACCTCAAAGATGCAGTCGAAGTGGACCATCCTTCCCGGACCCCAAGGGACACGCCCCCTGCCTATTCCCTTTGATCCCACATTAAAGTCATCCCACTCGACGCACAAATATCAACACAGTACATCACGGGCTGGCGGTGACCAATCCCAAACAAAACGTTTTTCTCTCCATAAAAACCATTTCATGCATACAACCTCGACAACATCTATATGCCGTGCATGCATATGCTTGTACTCATGTACAAGATATTTAATGCAAATAGATAGAATACCACAAGTATATTACACCACACATTTATGAAGTAGTAAATTATAACAACACAATAGCAATTAATAATCACATATAATCAAATAATAATATGTTCATGCATTGTAGTTGCAAATGAATTTCTACTTAGCTCGAATCCAAAGCTTATATTATTGAAATCCTAAACTGAGTTCTTGTTCAGGAGAATCTAATTTTACAATAGATCATAAATAAATACACAAGTTATTATAGCTAATATGTAATAGTTATATAAAATAAGACAATACTTTTTATTTATTTATTTATTCTTTGTTAATAATATTATAATATATGAATAATCCATAAATTGAATCTCAATTCATGCACCCCTAACTACTAATTAAGGTTGCACAATACAAATTAAGATAAAAATATTCCAATTTTAATTTTAATTCGATTACACATTTTCCAAAGAAATCATGAGAGATTAAGGTTCCCCATATAAATACTTTAGAAATTAAAACACTTATCCCTACATACGAATTGATTACAATTCCTTTTATTGACATAAGATTCATTTAATTTAAGAATCATGATATTATGATAAATTTCAATTTTTTATAAAAATAATTTGACATCTTATAATTTTTAATTTTTTTAACAATAATAATATTAAGTGTAAAATACAATATATAAACTAATGAAATTAATCACTTAATTACACCACTGTATCAATTTTCATATCAAATCATGATACCTATTTCCAAAATAAAATTTGATAATAGATTATTTCATTAAAATACAATTCAATTACCTGGATAATTATGATAGTATTGAAAATATAATTAGTCATGATCAACTATACACTTTATACAGTAAATTAATCAGAATACATATATAAAAGAAACTAAAAACACTAACCTTTAATTTTAAACTAACATCAGAATTGTTTAATTAATTGATGTGGGCATGACATATTTTTCTTGGTTGATTAAGAATGGTTCAGATTTTACTCAACCCGCTTATAGTACAAATGAATCTATCTAATAACACATAGAAATTGATTATTATTACTAAGTATACGTGTACACTAAAATTCCCCTCCACCTCTAATCCCTAAGTACACGTGTAACACATAGGTTAAAAGTTTTATCATTTTCAATTATGAATAGAATTAGATGTATCTTTATTTTATTTTATTTTTAATTATGAATACTACCCACTATTAATATTACAAAATCTAACATTTCCATTCTATTATATATACTTGTATACCTAAATATTAATATACAATTAGAACCTTGCATTACCCACACTTTCAAGGCCGCACTTAGACATATGGAATTAGTAGTTTTTCTATTTATCTAAGTGGAATTCTCAAGATAATCTATGACACACTTCTCAATTCTAGTGTAAGCATATACTTATATGTTGAAAGACACATTTTGCTTTATTTATTTTATATATATATATATATATATCATATTTTATGTTGATAGAACTTAAAATTTATAAACCATCAAATTATATCAAATAAACAAGATATGCATAATCACGTTAACACATATATCTATACAAATGTGATTAGCATGAAAATAAGAACCTAATACTTATATAAAATAAATGTCAAGATGGTTATCAAGTAATGAGAGGCACAGGTACTACATTTTTAGTCCTACAATTGCAAGTTCTTTAACTGCATACATTCACACACACAGACTGAACTGACAAGCTTCAGCCACGTCTTCTAGCTATCAGTTGAAAACTGATCAGCTCACCAGCTAAGCCTCTGTCAGCTTGTCTCAACTTATCAGTCAGCACAGATAAATCTCAAAAGCGAGTCAGAGCCCTATCTATTCCGTATCTGTTTTCAAGTTTTTGAAGTCAGTTTATTCACCCCCTAAACTGACAAAGGCACGCACCGGAACCAACAATACCAATCTTATTCAATAATTTATTCTATTTACTACACTATCTCTAATCAATATACCTGTTATTCCATAAAAGTTCGTAGCTAGTAGTTATGGAATTGTTATTTTTTTATGAACCGTATTAGAAATTAATGTATGAAACTTAATCACCTAAAAGCCTCATTAATGGTAACAAATTACACATTTTATCAAACTTAATCACCTAAAAGCCTAATTAAATTAGATAATACCTTTGTTTCCAACTCGATGTTCCTTCTCTCTCTCTCAATATTATTATTATAATTATTATTATTATTTTTGTCCTTAAAACTCGTTCCATAAGGTTAATATATAGACACATGATATGTATATATATATATATATTATAGTTCTTATCTTGCAATATTTATAGATAAGCTTAGCATACTTGTCCCAACTTAGGTATACACGTGCATCTATGATATGAAAACATTTAACCAAAGCCTTCCACCTCTCATATATATTCCCTATGTGTAAGCTACTATAAGAGCTATTATTATTATTATTATTATTATTATTATTATTATTATTATTATTATTATTATTATTATTATTATTATTACCATTTAATTATCCATTAGCTAAACTAATACTTATAGATATAAGTATACAATATATTCGTTTATAATAAAATATTAATTTTACTAGAATATGCATGCCACAAACATTAATTTATTATATTCCTCATAAATCTAGAATCAATAAATAAGCAAATAGGCATGATTATGTTTACACAAATACCTATATGAACACAATTTGCATGTTAAAAACACATAGTACTCAGGTAAAACATGTATCAAAATAATCATTAAGTAGTGAGAGGCTCGGTTACTACATCCTTCCCCTCTTATAAAAATTTCGTCCTCAAAATTTTATTCTTTTTAGAGGATCTTAATACCAATCTTATTCAATAATTTATTCTATGTACTACACTATCTCTAATCGATATACCTGTTATTCCATTAAAGTTCGTAGCTAGTAGTTATGGAATTGTTATTTTTTTATGAAACCGTATTAGAAATTAATGTATGAAACTTAATCACCTAAAAGCCTCATTAATGGTAACAAATTACACCTTTTATCAATAGAAGTTAAGAAATGTTTTAGAATTCTAGTTTTTTTTTTTTTCGCCGTAATCACACCACACTACCAAAAAGTAGAGGTACCACTAGGTTCCTGCACTCACTATTATTTATCCTTCTTGTACATCATCATTAATTTTCAAGTTCTGGATCCTCACCTGAATCATCTTTCACTCTACATCTAATTTGCTCTGATTCTTAGCTAATAGTAATTCAGGATTATTTCCAGTAGATTTAATTGTGTATAGAACAGTTAGTATTGTACTTATATGTCAAGCTAAATTAAAGTGTCGAAGCATGAGATGCAAAAAATTTTGGAAAGTGTTGAAAATACTATTTTTGCATCTTGTAACTTTTTATTTTATCCTCCTTTTACATTATTTTTATTAGTCCCTCTGTTATTTTTTTTTTTATGTTAAAGACTTGCAACTTATAATCCAGACTCTAATATACACTTGTGTATATCCAACACTTGTCTCTAGTTAATACATCTTTCGAGACATGCACATTGTTAAATATATTAGCATAAAAGCTTTAATGTTTATCAAAGGTGTAATAAATCATTTAACATCATCATGCCTAATATACTTCATTAAAAATAATATTTAGAATCACCACTCTCTCTCTCTCTCTCTCTCTGTTTTTTTTTCAAGTCCATCACATATACCTCAATTACCTAACTAGACCTTCCTTTAGAATCAAGACTCAAATTGATACATGTACTTATACAAAGCTAAAGAAATGGCCTACATCTTTTGCGATTAAATATTTTTCATATTTTCGATTATAACTAACAATTTTAAGTGGCTCACAATGAATTGTTTCAATATGATAAATTAAGATATATATTTACCACTTGCTTAACAACAATATTGCACTTTTATCTCCTAACGACTCAAACACATTCTTCTGGGAGTACTAATATATATATATATATATATATATTTAAATGTAGATTGGGCCATTTTTTTTTAAATACATAAATCACAATTAGACAGCATGACACACCTCTTAAGTATAAAGTCTCAGAATCTATCACAAATAATAAATTATAGTGTTACTCACAAAATAAGTCTACCAAAATACACCACACCAAAGAACATAAAAATTAAAATTTTCAACGAAAGACTCACAAAATCCACATTGCATAGCACATCAATAGCAATATTACTCTCCACAAGTTCTGAGCTCGTATACATGGACAGTCTACAGAATCATAAATACGCTCTGATACCACTCTGTCACACCCACCCGAACAAAATAAATTAAAATATAAAGTAATGTAAAAATGTGGGTGAGTTGTCTTCTTTTTAAAAAAAGAAAATATGCATTATCTATTAAAAAGTGTTAAAACATTAAAAAAATTAGGTTTACATGTGGTGCATGTAAATAGGTTGATAATTATAAAAATCATTTCATGTCATCTCAAAAGCATTTTCAACGTTTAGGAACATGGCTCCCTTCACCAAAAACCAACATGAGTCATGAGCTCAAAATATACTCAATATCAATTGGCCAAAATGTGATTAGTGCACTGATGTGGCTCATCCTTCTTGGACCCCAACAGACACACCCCCTGTCTGTTCCCTTTGATCCCACATGAAAGTCATCCCACATCAGCCACTCATCACCTCAAACGTGCAGTCGAAGTTGACCATCCTCCCTGGACCCCAAGGGACACGCCCCCTGCCTGTTCTCTTTGATCCCGCATGGAAGTCATCCCACTCGAGGCACAAATATCAACACACACAACACGGGCTGGTGGTGACCAATCCCAAATAAAACATTTTCTCTCTCTCAAAACCATTTCATGCATGCAACCTCGACAATATCTACATGACGTGCATGCATATGCTCGTGCTCATGTACAAGATATTTAATGCAAAGAAATACAATACCACAATTAAGTATATTGCATCACACAATCATACAATATAACACAATAATAAATAATAAACAATAAACACATAGTCAACTAATACCATTTTCATGCATTGTAGTTGATGATGAATTTCTACTTACCTCAATTGAGTCCAAAGTTTATGCTAACTGGAATCCTAGATCACGCACTTTCTCAAGGACATCTATTCAAAATACGTTATTGGGTTTAATATACAAATACGCTAATAAAAGAGTGATAATTATTTTGCATCAAAACCCCTGCCTGGACCATCCTCCCTGGACCCCAAGGGACACGCCCCCGGCCTGTTCCCTTTGATCCCGCATGGAAGTCATCCCACTCGAGGTACAAATATCAACACAACACAACACGGGTTGGTGGTGACCAATCCCAAACAAAACATTTTCTCTCTCTCAAAACCATTTCATGCATGCAACCTCAACAATATCTACATGACGTGCATGCATATGCTCGTGCTCATGTACAAGATACTTAATACAAAGAAATACAATACCACAATTAAGTATATTGCATCACACAATCATACAATATAACATAATAATAAATAATAAATAATAAACACATAGTCAACTAATACCATGTTCATACATTGTAGTTGTGGATGAATTTCTACTTACCTCAATTGAGTCCAAAGTTTATGCTAACTGGAATCCTAGATCACGCACTTTCTCAAGGAAATCTATTCAAAATATGTTATTGGGTTTAATATACAATACCACAATTAAGTATATTGCATCACACAATCATACAATATAACAATATAATAAATAATAAACAATAAACACATAGTCAAATAATACCATGTTCATGCATTGTAGTTGATGATGAATTTCTACTTACCTCAATTGAGTCCAAAGTTTATGCTAACTGGAATCCTAGATCACGCACTTTCTCAAGAAAATCTATTCAAAATATGTTATTGGGTTTAATATACAAATACGCTAATAAAAGAGTGATAATTATTTTTCATCAAAACCCCTGCCTGGACCATCCTCCCTTGACCCCAAGGGACACGCCCCCGGCCTGTTACCTTTGATCCCGCATGGAAGTCATCCCACTCGAGGTACAAATATCAACACAACACAACACGGGTTGGTGGTGACCAATCCCAAACAAAACATTTTCTCTCTCTCAAAACCATTTCATGCATGCAACCTCAACAATATCTACATGACGTGCATGCATATGCTCGTGCTCATGTACAAGATATTTAATGCAAAGAAATACAATACCACAATTAAGTAAATTGAATCACACAATCATATAATATAACATAATAATAAATAATAAATAATAAACACATAGTCAACTAATACCATGTTCATACATTGTAGTTGAGGATGAATTTCTACTTACCTCAATTGAGTCCAAAGTTTATGCTAACTGGAATCCTAGATCACGCACTTTCTCAAGGAAATCTATTCAAAATATGTTATTGGGTTTAATATACAATACCACAATTAAGTATATTGCATCACACAATCATACAATATAACACAATAATAAATAATAAATAATAAACACATAGTCAAATAATACCATGTTCATGCATTGTAGCTGAGGTTGAATTTCTACTTACCTCAATTGCGTCCAAAATTTATGCTAACTGGAATCCTAGATCACGCACTTTCTCAAGAAAATCTATTGAAAATATGTTATTGGGTTTAATATACAAATGCGCTAATAAAAGAGTGATAATTATTTTGACACAGCTAATCTCTTTAATGAAATAGATTTGTTCTCCACTCCATTAAAATCCCAACAACACTATTTTAGTTGTTCTACCTTAGTTACTGAAGCAACTTTAATATTTTAACGAAACTAACAATACATTAATACAAATATAAAATCTTAGTTTCCTTTAACAATAATAATGCTAAATATGAAATACCGTAAATTAATAAAATTGATTACTAATTTTTCCATAATTGATAATAATTATTCCAAAATAAATGGCAATTATAAAATGTCATTAAAAAATATAGATAAATTAATTTAAACAAAATCCATCATTGTCTTAAATTTAACTAATAATACTAATATATGATTACCACTTTCAATTCAATTAAAAAAAAAACATTCAATTAAGCATGCTTTTGTTGTGAATTTCATTTGATCTAATTTCATCCAATTTAATAACATATTAATGATCACATTGAAATCCATTTTATATTCATTTACACCATTTTATACTCTACTTACATATATCTTAATAACCGAACTCTAATCTATATTTATAATACTAATTTATTATTATTTTTTTTAAATTAACTTACCACAATAAAATTATATACTAGTTAATTAAATGTAACAACTAGGTAAATAATTACCATCAAGCATCAAAACCTCAGTTTCCTAATTGGAATATTTTCATGATCTTAATTATTCACATAATTAAACAATTAAAATATGTTCTTTAGCATTAAAATAATTATTTAAAAGTACAATTAAATTAGATAATACCTTTGCTTCCAACTTGATCTTCCTTGACTCTCTCTCTCTCTCAACATTATTATAATTATTATTATTATTTTTGTTACTCGTTCCATAAGGTTAATTATATAGACACATGATCGGGGTATATATATATATGTGTGTATGTGTGTGTATTATAGTTCTTATCTTGCAATATTTATAGATAAGCTTAGCATACTTGTCCCAACTTAGAGGTATAAACGTGCATCTATGATATAAAAACATTTAACCAAAGCCTTCCACCTCTCAAATATATTCCCTATGTGTAAGCTACTATAGAGCTATTATTATTATTATTATTATTATTATTATTATTATTATTATTATTATTATTATTATTATTATTATTATTATTATTATCCACTAGCTAACCTTATACTTGTAGATATAATTATACAATATATTTGTTTATAATAAAATATTAATTTTATTAGAATATGCATGCCACAAACATTAATTTATTATATTCCTCATAAATCTAGAATCATTAAATAAACAAGTAGGCATGATTATGTTTACACAAATACCTATATAAATACAATTAGCTCGTTAAAAACACATAGTACTCATATAAAACATGTATCAAAATAACCACTAAGTAGTGAGAGGCTCGGTTACTACAGAAATAGTTCACTACTCTGTTGAATGGTTACAAAGGTCATTACACGAAGAGTCCCGTCACTCGACCACTTTCCTACCCTAGACAACCTCTTTTGTTGAACTAAATTGCGAGCTCCCCTCATATCCTAGAATCCCTCTAGTTCCCACAGGAAATCTCTCCCAAGACTCCTCTAAATATGTATGAAAATGAGTTTCAAACACAGACTAGAAACACAATGATCAAACGGATCAAACCTAGTCTACCCAAATACTATATGCTTCAAATATGACGTCTTTTGGACTCTCTACTCTTTGTGTATTCGTAAAGCTCATGTCTCACCTAAACTAGTCTGAATCCCAAGCTATTTATAAACTACAGATATAGCCTAAACAAGGTAATCAGAAGTCCTATTTTGACTAGAATTCAACAAGAAAACTTTTGCTTAATTAAATTAGACTTTTCTAGTTTAGATGTCTTCCTTGAATAGAACTCCACCTTTCCTTCTTTGATCTTCATCACGAACAAGGCAGCTTCTATTGTGAAACGTCCGTCTTGAATCTGCAGCTCCAGCTCTTTGATTCTAGCATGATACATCTCTTGTAAACTCTCTAGACAACCATGTACATGATCATGTCCATGAACAAGATTAAGTAAATGTCTTGATCTTCAATCAGATTAGCAGCGGAATGTTCACAGTAATGTCCAGAACATGTTATTCGAACATGAATAACCAAAATCGTTTGTGTTCTTTTGATATTGCCATATCGCCATACAGATTATGACAATCTCGAACACTTAAGTGCAGATGGCACTAACAATCTCCCGCTTTGTCTTTATTTAGTGGCAAATCAGCGCCATGTTTTAAAAGAACACAACCCTTGAACAGTAGGATCATGTACCTAAAACCGTACTGGAATGTTTCTGTGGACATCATATGATTAAGCTGTTTTCACTTTCTTATCAGCTTGTATCTGCTCTGCTATATTATAGTTTTGCTTATTTTTTCATTTATCTTTTGCTAGCAGTTTCAATTTTTTAGCAGATATGAATCATATGGGGAAGAAAGTCAATATGTTCCATAAAATAGCTATTACAAGCTATTTAGAGCAAAATTAAAAGATCTTGCAAAACACGATGCAAGATAAGTAGAACAGAACAAAAAAAAATCTTATATTGCATTACCCCCCCTATTTGCCACCGAGAAAGGCAATGGTGTAATTTCAGAAACTACTCGAATTTGTCAGGGTCGTGCTCATCATCTTCTTCTTCAGATCCTCCTTCTTCAGAACCTTCTTCAACATCATCATATTATGTCTTTTCTCCTTCATCAGCCTCTTCTTCTGCCTCAGTTTTCTCTTCGTCATCAACCTCTTCTTCAGCAATCTCCTGCTCTTCTTGATGAGCCTCCTCTGCAGTCTCCTCTTAGAAAGCTTCAACTTCCTTTTCTGATGCTACAGTCTGTGCTTCACCTTGCTTTTAAGTCGGGAAGGAATCCTTCTGAGTAGCAGCTTCGGCAGTACTTCCAAGCTTGTGCAAGTTACGAACATGTTCAGGGACATCTGTTTCTAGGGAGTCAAATCCTTCTCCTGATGAAAGATCAGCTATCATTGCTTATATCTTCATCTTCTCAGAATTATGCTCAGAAATTAATCTAGCATGAAACTTCAGGCTTCTCTCTAGAAATTTCACCACAACACTCTTGGGTGAGGACTCCTCAATAGTATCATCCACTCCTTTCTTAGATGATATGAACTGCTTGAACTAGAGGTGAAGATGAGGATCTCCTATTTCAGGAGCAACCTTGATCACTAGAAGCTTTTTAGGAGGAATGACCTTGTCATTCTTGGAAGAGACATTCTTCTTCTGATGCTTAATGATGTTGTAGATTAATGAAGGATAACATAGTAGTCCCTTAACCACTGTAGATTCTGCACTGTTGATGATTTTGCCAAACACGAACTCACCATAATTGCACTACTTTCCAATTTTGAGGCGATATAAGAACCTACTCTGAGCTTGAGTCACTACAGCTCTATGCTTAGTTGGTAGCCAATTGTGCATCAGGATTCTGAATAGAGCTCTATATTTGTGAGTCAGCTTTGAGGTTGGAATAGTCTGCGGATGAGATGGCCATTCGTTGTAGATGCCCTGGATCAGTTCCTCAGCAACCATCCACAGTCATCTAATTCCTTGTATTCCCCCTCAAATGAACATCCCAGAAACTCATTAATGAGTTTAGGGGAAAACTTCAGCATCTCAACTCTAACAAAGACTTTCTAGAAGTCTTCAGACTCTGGATCATCAATTTCTTTGGTCAACTTACTGTAGAACTCAGAAACAACCTTAGGAACAAGCTCTTGCACCTTCTGCACTGTTCCTAGTAACCTAGCTTCCTCCAACAAAGTATACACTCCAGTAGCCAATAGTGTATCCTCATCGACCTTTTTCTCAGAGATCATGGACCTCTACTTCACTTTATCCCATAATTCAGCATGCTTGGAAGAACGAAAGATTGCTTATTTAGAAGTACCTGGCACATGAACTATCTGTTTGTGAATGTCAAACTCATGTTCACTTGATTATGAGTGAACATCTTCAGGTACATCTGTAGACTTTGCAGCTTTCTTGGCGGCCTACTTGGAAGGACCAGACGGTTTAACAACTTTTCTTTTCTTTGTTGATGCAACAGTGGATGGTGGAGTGGCAGATGCTCGACTTCGGGTTACAGGAGTTCTTGAGACCAACTGTACCACAGCTGTAGAGGCCTTCTTCCTGGGTGTTTTTTTCTTGACCGGTGATTTGGCAAATGGATCATATTAAGTAGACACAAACAACTTCTCCTATTGTGGAACATGTGTCTTCTCAGCAGATTTAGAGGATGAACTCTGAATAACTTCTTTCTCTGTTGGATCAGCAACTAAAGGTCTTTTAATGACCTTCTTCTTTCCTTTTGCTATAGCAGCAGCAATGGCTTTCATCTTCAAACTTAAGGGAATATCATTTTCCCTATCTTCAGCATCACCTTCTGTAGTAGAAGGTTGAGTAGATGACTTCTGCACGACACTGGGTGAAGTAGATATCTCTGCTGTACTCTTCTCTGCAACATGTTCCTTGACATGTTCAGGAACATCCTTAGGCAGAACTGGATCATCAACAGCAGATCCTTTCTCTTTCTGAAGGGCTTGGTCAACAGTTGTTGTGATGATTTTCTTCACAGAAGATACTGCAATCTTCTTTGATTTCTTGACTGCAGTTCTCTTTGTTCTTGCCTTCTTTTGTTGACAACGTATGATCATGCAGCTTTCTTCAACAAATCTTAGATTGAAAGACTTCAGGTCTTTGTTTTCTTCGCAGAAAAAGCAATTTCTTGTTCTTCTCTTTCCAAGTCTTCTTCCTCTTCATCTCTGTGAAATGTTTCAATTAGTTCGTCAGTATCTTTGCTCGAAGATTCATCACAGAGCGTCCTTTGTACAAGATTTTGTAAGTTTTTTCACCTCGAACCTGCCTATCGAACTCATCCTCCTCACAGAACTGATCTTAAGGTTTGGAATATGTTACCTTCCCATACCTCATTCTGGGTTTGACGACCATCTTAGGATGGATGAGTTTGCATTTGGGTTCCATAATATAGAAGAGCTTTTCAAGAAAGATCAGCAAAAATCAATGGCAAAGAATAGAACAATTTCAGTGAACTCAGATGCTTTAGAAAGAGAGGGGTTTATGATTTCAAAAATTTGAAACTTATAAGTGATCTCTCTTAACGGCTAAACATATATAAGAGGATACTTCATTCAAAAAATAGGCTCAGGTTTCCATTAGACTAAGAAATCGGAGAAAAATCCTGAAAAAATAGAGATGACGATTGCACATCAAAACTAGCCGTTGACAAAGATGTACTCAGGGTTTGAAATGTTCATGTACATCAGGAGGAACATTTATGGGAATGCTCAGACCCTGTGTACAGGAATGGTTCTTTCCTGCTGTGTGTGAATGAGACACACTCATACACCTCTTCTTGGTTTTACTAAACCAAGCACACCTCAAGGGATGCTCTAAGTTTCTCGAATCGAGCAGCATCAGACCCTTGGTGAATAAATCAACTAGTTGATCTTCTGTCTTCATGTGTTCAATCTTCAGTAGTTCTTCTTCAACTAGCTCTCTGATGAAGTGATGTCTGATGTCTATGTGCTTTGTCCTTGAATGTTGGACTGGATTCTTGGAGATATTGATAGCACTTATATTCTCACAATACATAATAGGTGCATCATGACTGACTTCATAGTCCTTTATCATCTATATCATCCAGATGATCTGAATAGAGCTATTCTCTGCTGCAATGTATTCAGCTTCTGTTGTGGATAAGGATATGCAGTTCTACTTCTTACTGAACAAGGAAACAACATTATTTCCTAAAAAGAAACAAGCACCTGAAGTGCTTTTTCTGTCATCTGGAGATCCTGCCCAATCAACATCACAATATCAGTAATCCTTGCATTTGTATCAGAAGTATAACACAATCCATAGTCTGCAATTCCATTGATGTACTTGATGATGTTCTTAATAGCCTTCATGTGACTCTCCTTAGGACAAGACTAATATATGGCACACACTCCCACACTGTATGCTATATCTGGTCTACTTGCAGTGAGATAGAGGAGACTCCCAATTATGCTTCTATATAGAATTTGATCAACTTCAGCTCCTGCATCATCTTTTTCAATCTTAACTGTAGTGCTGATAGGAGTTCTTTTATGCTTAGATTTTTCAAGCTCAAACTTCTTAACCAAGTTTCTAGCATACTTGGATTAAGAGATAAATATTTCTTCTTCTGACTTCTTTATCTGAAGTCCTAGGAAGTATTTCAGATCTCCAACTAATCTCATCTCAAACTCAGTTTCCATGTCTCTGATGAAATCCATGACCATCTTATCAGACACTGAGCCAAACACTATATCATATTTAAGGGCTTCTTGGATGTTCTTGGGTTCAACCTTGGAGGTGAAACAGACATAGGATATCTCATCATGCATCCTCTTTCTTAGTCTACTCCTAGTCATCCTTTCTTCATGAATATCTCCAATTACCTCTGGGTAGGATGATTCTTGATGATCTATTTCGAAGGCTTTCTGTGCTTTACTGTCTGCTCTTCAGCTTCTCTGTCTGTATCATCATGAACCTTAGGATGTTCAAAGACATCTGTGTAAACATCATCTTTAGAGGTATTGATAGCATTATCATGATCATCAAATCTGACATTTACTGTCTCAATGACAACATTTGTCTCCTTGTTGTAAATCATGTATGATTTACTATTTATGGAGTATCCAACAAACATTCTTTCTATACCTCTATTGTTCATCTTGCTGGGATACTCTATATCATTAAGTATATAACATGTGGTGCCAAACACATGAAAGTACTTCACTGTTGGTTTCTTCTCATTCCAAATCTCATATGGTGTAGTGAAAGTACCTGCTCTGAGATGAACTATGTTGCTGATGTGGTACGTAGTGTTAATAGCTTCTGCCCAAAACATAGCAACAACTCCTTTAGTAGCAATCATGGTTCTGGCCATCTCCTGAAGAGTTCTGTTCTTCCTTTCAACAACTCTATTCTGCTGCGGAGTCTTGGGGGCTGAGTACTCATGACTAATTCCATTTTCACTGCAGAATGTGTCAAAGTACTGATTCTCAAACTCCTTGCCATGATCACTTCTGATTCTGATAATCTGTTCATCATTTTCAACTATGGTCTTGCAGGCTAATCTCTTGAATGCTATGAAGGCTTCACTCTTGTTTCTGAGAAAGTCAACCCAAGTAAACCTTGAGTAATCATTAATGTAGACAAGAACATACTCCATTCCTCTGTAGCTCTTCACAGCCATAAGCCCCATTAGATCCATATGAATAAGATCTAAAATTCTTTTAGAAGTTCTGTCTCGTACTTCTTTATGTTGAGATCTGAACTGTTTTATAATCTAACATGGACCACAAACTTTAATATGGATCTCTGATAATTTCTTTGCTGATGATCTTCTGGAGATTCCTGAAGTTGATGTGTCCAAGTTTCTGATGCCAGATCTCTGACTCTTCTATAGATATTCTTTGACATATTAAAGAACATTGCGCAGGAACATGTAGCTGATAATAGTTGTCGGCTGATCTCTTTCCTTTTATGAATAAGTCATTGTTCTTATTCATAACCCTGCAGCTTTCTTTGGTGAAGACAACAGTCATTTCATCATCACACAATTGATTGTTGTTTATCAGATTTTCTTTGAGTCCATCAACTAGCATAGCCTACTTTAGTCTGGGCATTCCTTGAACAATCAGCTCTCTTTTTCCCATTACTTTGCCCTATTTTTTTATCTCCAAAGGTAACAAAGTCTGACGAGCAAGCTTTCAGATTCTGCACCACAGAGCAATCTCCAGTCATGTATCTTGAGTTGCCACTGTCAAAATACCGGCTACCTTTGTCTTCAACTCTTAGAGAAATATGGGCAATCAGACTGGTCTGTTTAATAACTCATTGCCTCTTCTATGCAGGCTTCTCCCTTTTCTGAGTAACTGATTTCTTCTTGGTGTTGCTGGAATGCTGAGCTACAAATCTTCTTCTTATTTTTTACAGATCAAATACATACTTTTCACAGTGTGGACGAATATGGCATTTTTCTTCACAATAATGGCAGATAATTCCTTTCCTGTTGCCATTTTTAGCAGTCATCTTTTTGTTAATGTTCTTCTGGATGTTCTGAACATTATTTTGTGCATGCACGAGCTACCTTGTACTTGCTTTGACAAACACTATCTCGGATTATCCACCATTGTATCCAAGACCTGAATGACTCTTCCCAGAATATCATGGGGTAGTGAGAATCTTATCAAGATTCTTAGATCCATTGTTCAGCATGTTGACATTCCTTTTGATGGACTTCAGTTCTGCAGACAGCTCTTCAATCTCCTTCTTCTTCTATTGGATTATGACCTTCTGTTCTCCATCAAATCTGATCAATTCCTCTTTTTCTTTGAGAAGATCCTTGTTGTGAGATTGTAGAGTTTTTTTCATCTCAGCAACTTCAAACTATTTTTCATACATCTCCTTATAGGTTTGAACAAACTCTTCCTGGCTGAAGTCTTCATTGTCTAATCTTCATCTTCTACAATTGAAATGATCCTGGAATTCTGAGACTTTTGCTGTAAAAACATAGGTCTCTTCTTCTGATTCACTACTACTTTCTTCAGAATCATTATCACTAAGAGAGGCATTGTAATTCTTTTTATTCTTCTTCAGAGTATTTGCACACTCAGCTTGAATATGTCTAAAACCATCACACTCTCTGCACTAAATTCCTCTTTTTGTATTTGAAGATTGAAATTCTTTCTACTCACTAGTATGGTTTTTATCCTGCTGAGGATTCCCAAATGGTTGTCTTCTATTGTTGGACCTTCTGAAAGACTGGTTGTTGACTCTTTTTAACATTCGGCTGAAGTTCTTAGTAATGAGAACCATATTGTTCATTGTATCTGAATCAAGTACAGGTTTTTGTTTCTGTACATGTTCAGGTACATCCTCAGAGACTTCAGTTTTGAGAGCAATACATCTCTTCCTTGAGGTGCTGTCTTTATCCTCCAGATTCATCTCAAACGTCCTCAATGACCCCATCAGTTCATCAAGCCTCATACTCTTGATGTCCTTAGCTTCTTCAATTGCAGTAACTTTGTAGGCAAACTTCTTTGGAAGAGATCTGAGAAACTTCCTCACAAGCTTCTCATTGTTGATAGGTTCTCCGAGAGCAAAACTCTCATTTGATATGCTTCTCAGTCTGGCATTAAACTCACCAATGGATTCAGATTCTTTCATTCCGAGACTTTCAAATTTTGAAGTCAGATTTTGAAGTCTTGATAGCCTCACAAAACTAGTTCATTCAAAGGTGGTTTTCAGTATATCCTATGCAGCTTTTGTAGTCTTACAGGTTGAGATTAGACTGAATGTCTCAAGATCCACTACAAAGAATATTGCACTGAGAGTTTTAAAGTTGACATTGTACCAGTTCTTCTACGGCACAGTCCACTCTCCTTCTTCAATCTCCACATGTCTTCTTTCTTTGGCAATAATTGGCTTTTCCCATCCTTCAGTGACACTCTTCTATGCAAGTTCATCAAGTGATCTCAGGAACACCCCCATCCTTTCTTTCCAGTAGGGATAGTTGTTACCTTCTAGCAATGGTGGTCTGACCGTAGATCCCCCTTCTTTGATTGCACTCATGGCTGAACTACAACCTAAACCTTCACACAGATATGTACTTTACATGACTCTTTTCGCACTAACACCAAAGGCAACCCGCTCTAGTACTAATTGAAGTTACATAAACTGTGCGGTCATGTTCATTATCATGTACGTGTACATTATTGTGAACATTCAAGGTTAGAATATATATATGGAAAGCAAGTAAACAACACGAGATTGGTAACCCTGTTCGATCAATTGATCTACATCAGGGGGACTTCTCAAGTCCGTGAGAAACAGTTCACTACTCCATTGAATGGTTACAAAGGCTATTACACGAAGACTCCCGTCACTCTACCCCTTTCCTACCCTAGACAACCTCTTTCGTTGAACTGAATTATGAGCTCCCCTCACAACCTAGAAACCGTCTAGTTCCCACAGGAAATCTCTCCCAAGACTCCTCTAAATGTGTATGAAAGTGAGTTTCAAACACAGACTAGAAACACAATGATCACACGGATCAAACCTAGTCTACCCGAATACTATATGCTTGAAACATGAAGTCTTTTAGACTCTCTACCCTTTGTGTATTCGTAAAGCTCGTGTTTCACCTAAACTAGTCTGAATCTCAGGCTATTTATAAACAACAAATATAACATAAACAAGGTAATGAGAATAACTATTTTGACTAAAATTCAATAAGGAAACTTTTCCTTAATTAAATCGAACTTTCCTCATTTAGATGTCTTTCTTGAATAGAGCTCCACCTTTCCTTCTTTGATCTTCATCAGAACAAGGCAGATTCTATTCTAAAACGTCCATCTTAAATCTGCAGCTCCAACTCTTTGATTCTAGCATGATACGTCTTTTGTAAACTCTCTGGACAACTATGTACATGATCATATCCATGAACGTGATTAAGTACATGTAGCAGAATGTTCACAGTAATGTCCAGAACATGTTATTCGAACATGAATAACTAAACCCTTTTATGTTCTTTAGATATTTCCATATTATCATACAGATTATGACAATCTCGAACACTTAAGTTCAGATGCCACTAACAGTCTTCCTCTAAGAATCGGGCATTGGTGTTGACAATGACCTTCTAATCCTTAGGACTATAAAATAAACCACCTCTCATTCCTTTCGGATACCCAACGAACAGCTTTACCTCCAAACTTGGCGCAAGTTTATCAGTCTCCTTATCTAGTACGTATGTCGGAATGCCCCGAATCCGAACGTAACCTAGACTGGGTTTTCAACCAGTCCATAGTTCTAAGGGCGTACGAGGAACTGATTTAGAAGGAACCATGTTAAGAATATAGGCTGCTGTTTCCAGAGCATATCCCTATAACGAAACAGGAAATTCTGAATAGCTCATCATCGATCTAACAATCTCTAATAATGTTCTATTCCTTCTTTCAGCTATGTCGTTCTGCTGTGGAGTGCCAGGCGCAGTCACCTAAGATGTAATCTCATGCTTTGCTAAGTAATCCCTAAATTTAGTTGAGAGATACTCACCACCACGATCAGAACATAGTGTCTTGATACTTTTACCTATTTGTTTGTCCGCTTCCGCCCTAAATTTTTTAATGTCTCAAAACACTTGGACTTGTGATGCAATAGGTAAATGTATCCATACCTTGAGTAATCATCAATGAACGTGATGAAATACTCGTACCCTCCTCAAGCCTGAACTGATATAGGGCCACATAAGTCAGAGTGAATCAAATCTAGGCACTCTTTGGATCTATTTCCTTTAGATGAAAAGGGTTGCTTAGTCATTTTACCTTCCAAGCAAGATTCACACAAAAGAAATATTTCTGAGTCCAATGAAGACAGTGGTCCATCGTTTATCAACCTTTGTATACTCTTAAGGTTAATATGACTAAGTCTCAGATGCCAAAGATAAGTTTGATTTAGTTCCTGAGGTTCTTTCCTTTTATTAGGGTTAATGATCGATGTATTCAACAATTGCATTTGTGTAGTGTTTTACATAGGATTAATTATATAAAGATGTCCATCCAATGTGCTAGAACAGATAAAACGTTTTCCACTTTTGATAACGACCTTGCTATCAAAAGCAAGAGAATATCCATTCATAAACAACTTAGAAACAGAAATTAAGCTCCACCTAAAACCATGCATGTCCTTTAACTTTCGTAGCATTACCTGTGTAGATGGTAATTTCGCCATTACTCAGCTGCCTTTTCAGCAGGAACCCCTGTAAGGACATGTAAACATGATCAGTAGCTCTAGTATCCACTACCCATGATTGGGTAGTACAAGTAGCTAAACATGTTTCAATAACTAAAGAGTGAGGCGTACTCTTTTTCTTCCTCTTATTAGGACATGCAGATTTCCAATGCCCCTATTGACCGCACTTGAAACACTTGAACTTCGATTTGATGTCCTTTGAGTGTACCTTAGTTTTTTCCTTCTTATCCTTAGGGTCTTTAGGTGCCTCATTTGCAGATTTCTTAGGTGCGTATCTCTTCTTCTTAACACTAGAAGAAGACGCCCTATCTAGGTGCGCCTTCGACCTTTCCTTTTAGAGATGCTCGGCTACCTAAAGATCCATGAGCATTTATGAAAAAGTAACATCCTTCTTTATCATATTATCATATTAAAGTTTAGCCTGAACTGCTCAAACCTCGGAGACAGACAGTGAAGCACAATATCGATTTGGGACTCGGCGTCTAATTCACCACCTAGGGTCTCGATCTCCGATAGAAAGCCTGTCATCTGGAGAACGTGATCCCGAACTGGTGTAGAATCTGACATCTTAGTGCTCATCAGATTTCTCATAGCCAAATGTAGAGCCAAGCGATAATGGTATCCGAAGAGCTCTTTAAGGTTGAGCATTATATCATAAGCGGTTTCCATAGACTGATGTTAATGTTGCAACATATTTGACATAGAGGCAAGCATGTAGCAACGTGCCATCTTATCAGCTCTAACCCACTTACTATAAGTAGCCTTTTGCTCCTCACTAGAATTCTCATCCAACTTTTGTGGACATTCCTCATGAAGTACGAATTTGAAATTTTCCACAGTAAGGACAATGTTCAGATTTCTTATCCAATATTTATAGTTTTCACCAACTAGTTTGTTTTCTTTGAGAATCGAGGACAGGTTTGAGAGTGCCATGATGATATAGAAGTAACTGAAAATAAACATGCAGTACAGTCACAACCTTTAGGATAATAAACACATATAATTCGAAAACCTCAAGAAAGAAATTATATGCATATCCACCGACATTTTAAAAATGTTTCTTATAAGCCACGTTGGGTGGACGTTTATAAAATTCATTTTTAAACAGGTTAACCTAACCTTTAATCTACCTCCAGTCATGTTTCCTCATGACACGTAAATTAATAGTGAGATAAAAACCCGGTCATGTAATCTTCTAATTAATAAGCCACGTAGGGTGGACGTTTATTAATAAATTACATCTAAGTATGCTTACCATCATCTTCACCCCAAGACCATTATTTCGAACCCACCTCCCTAGTAGTAGGGTCAATTTGTTCTTAATAATGTTCTACAGTTATCCGTTAAGAAGTTTAATTTCTAGAGAATCTAGTAATATGACCCCTTCGTAGGGAGATTGCCCATCACTTCTCAATTAAACTAGATTATTGGAGACTGTTTTGAGATTTTCCACATACTTTGATATGTATCTCTTCCACTTAGTTATTTAAGTTTGAGGTTTCATCTTATCCCATTTAAACATGCAATTAATCACATAAAATGATAAACAACCATTGCATGCAAACAACATAACAACCATAATAAGTGGGACCAACTATCATGGCTTATATCCCATGTTGTTAATGAGATAATATTGGAAAATCAGCTCTTGGAAACTCGAAATCCCCACAGCCGCCGCCTCTCATGTGCCTCGTCGAAACCCTAGATCGTTTAGGGTTTCGGGACATGTTCAGGATGTCTTTCCCTTTCGAAGCTGCTCCATTTTCCATCTTTGAGTTGATCTCATTCTCTTATTCTATATTAAAAGTATATTCCAAAAGGAAATTCTAATATATCTAGAATAATAAAGGAAAATAAAATACAACTCAAATACAAGGTGATTTTTGAAAATCACCTCTAACTCTAACAATTTATTTTCCTATTACATTAAACAACATAATAAATAAATTGCCTAGATCTAATCCATGGATTTTCTTATGGATTAAAAAATTTCGTAGCCAAACCGGCATACGACCAACCATACATTCAACATAAATTAAGCATACCATTAACATAAAATTAAAAAGGCCATGATAGTTGGTGTCACCTGCAAAATAAACCATCTACAGATACAACTATCACAATTAAATGTTATCCATAAAATAGCACATGATATCTATGCATGTCATAATTTTGGAAATTCTCACTTTAAATAAATTAAAGAATTTGAAAATTATACCTTGATTAATTTGGAAATTAAAATAATTATCCACCAAAATAAATGAATAATTTGAATATATCCATAGGATTAGGATTTCTATTTGGAAATTAGCTAAAATTATCTACCAAATAATATCTTATTATTCGAAATTTACACCTTAAGATTAACTTTGGAAATTAATTAAAATTATCTACCAAAGTATAGCTTAATTAATTCAAAAATTGCCATAAGATAAAATTTGGAAATTGTTCACAATTATCCACCAAATTATATCTTTAAAATTTTGAATTACCTTAGGGAATAAAATCTGAAATTTTTCGACCTAAGTCAAAAATTAATCCTCCAAATTTTACACCCTAAGTTTTCAACCCATCCCCCCCAATTAAACAATTAATTTAGAATTTTGATACTCTTCAAATTATATCATTAGGTACCAAAATTACTAGAATTAAAATTAAGGTAGTTTTGATCATCTTCAAACACTTACCAAAATTAAAATTCTATTTTGGAACCAACTTTGATTAACATTAGGTAACTTTTGGTAGACACCAAAAATTACCATATACCAATTTTAATCATCCAAAATTTCGACCCCCTCTAGTGTAGGATATGAAAATTTTGATAACATCAAAAATCTATTCCAAATCATACACTAAATAGTTGAAAATTATGGATCAAATTAAGGGACAATTGAAGCACCAAATTTTTGAAAATAACAAAGCCAAATTTTCGAAAATTAACATGAAATAAATCTAGAAATTATGAAGAACATCAAGAACCATTCTATATCATATTTCATGTGGGACGAAAAATACTCATGTAATTAGAACATGATTTTTGAACATGCTCCATCAAAATTAATCCAATCCTAATTACAATATGCTCGAAAATATCATGCAATAAATCTGAAAATTTAGATATAAAATTATCATTCAAATTTAATGCAATTTTTGAACATGATTATAGAATTAATCCAAGATTAATGCCGATACCTGCTATGATACCAGTTGTTGGGGTTTTATCGAATTACGCCCCACAGGATCTAATCGGATAATCTATAATTCTACATGCATGCAAATTATGGTTTTATGTGTGATGATATAAAAAGAACACGTTGAACATATCATGCAAGATAGTCAAATTAATCGTAGCGGAAAAATAAAAAATGACAGATCAACTTACACGGCAGAGTAGGGTGGCTCACGAAAATAAAGGTCTAATCTCGTTGTTGTAGTAGAACAGTCAAACTTGGCCTTCTTCCCACTATGTTCGACCACCACCTAGGCTACAGAGATACTCCTTGATCTTCTACTGTATTCCTGATACCCGTTTAGATGTAGAGTAGGCTACAAACTACTAAACAGTGTATGGATAACATAAGGGAATTAAGAGAGTAGTATGAATGAGAGCGGCTGATCGTGTGTCTGTATTACACGCTTCGTCCCTCTTTTAAAATAGACAGGGTGGCGTGAATACTGTCTCCCAACCCTGATGGGTTGGGCCTCTCCTCTTGTTCCATTCCCTTCAGTCCATCAATGTATTATTTGGGCTACAATAGGGATCTACAAGAATATTAAATTGGCGCACTAATTTATTTAATATCTAATATCCAACACTAGAATATAATTAAATAAATTAAGTGTTATTTTTATTCCACTAAAGAAATAACATTGACCTACCAATTTAATATATTTTACTCAATGCATTCTTCTTTAGTCTAGTCATTCCCCTCGTTTAAGATATAATATCCATTAATTAATTATATAAGCTCTGACAACTATAATTAATTAATTCTTCCATTCCTAGAGCAGTACCACACAAGCTTTAGCATGTACGGAATAAATTCCACCAGCAGGGTTTCACATGTACTTGTGTTTACTCAATGAGACATCATCAACCTGGTACACCAGGACATGGTGACCATACACAGTGTACGACCCATCATGTATGTAAATGTTACTGCCCAAGATATCGAGATTATTGACTCTATGAAGAATCTCACCCATTGATAAATCAAAGTAGTAGACATAACACACATATGTCCGCTACTGTGCAAAGCTTAAGAACCCGAACCCTGTGGAACTTTATTCTCTCCTTTTAGGGTCATATTAGAGAATAGTATCCTATCGTGATCCCCCTCAATACACAGAACAGTGTATCAGAATTATCAGTTAGTCAAGATAAACTAACTATCAGATTATTCTACAACCCACAACGGTTGGTTCAGGATCATCTAAACTGCGAGCCTTTTAATACTTTGCAAGGAAATCGACGATACAATCTTTACAGTGTGTCTACCCACACCATATCATCTATAATGCAAGTATAAGGAAACATACATATATAAACGTGTAACACAGTAAATAGATGCACAAACAGTGACTGCAATAATAATCAATCAATATCGTCAAAACCATTGTTAAAAGTATACAAAGGCAAACTTTCAATATATAATCCTAACAAATCCTCTCCGGGCATTAAATCTGAAAAAGAACACTAAAGAAAATATCAAATAATAAAGTTTCCGATATTTGAACTAGAATTTGGTTTTAATATAAAACTACTCGGTCATGGGCACACTGATTTTCATGCATGTTAACTCACCTAGTTATGGAGACCAAATTCCTCTCTACGTCTCCTTATTCATCCTTTCATTTTAGGTTTAAAAGTTATTCCTTGTCAAGTAAATCCCTAACCTATCACTCACCCCAGGTTCCCCAAAGAGATGTAAATGAATAGACAATAGTGTGCCCTAGACGAACCCAAGTTTATCATGTTTACCGATTCCTGGTGTGCTCACAATAACCCACTGATTCCCTTATTACTATATGAATCAACACACAATCACGATTCGCCAATTCAATTAATAGTGATTTATGCCCTCTATGTCTAACGAGTGATCAGCCACATTGGGCATTTCAGACACACACTCACGTGGAACAAGGTCAAGAATCGACAGAAATCTATCATGCATTACTATGCCCATTTCAGCCTCACGAGTCCAGAATTATACTTAAACCATTTCTATTGTTCAAACATCGAAATTAAAGATCAAGCCAAGCATGCTAGATAAAAACTAAAATTGCAGAAATGAAAGACATAATTTAAATGGAAACTTACGGAATTAAATAAGCAAAAATACTTAACTCCAATGTTGAGAACATAAACAATTCCTAAATCCCAATGGTATAAGGCCTATTGGATTATTTTGCTACTTTGCAGCGTGTAAATATAACAAGAAACTGAAGTAAATTGTAGCAGTGTTTCCGGCTTCCTAAAAGCTTACATTTCCAAAAAATAAAGTAGCTTAAATAGATACATTTCTGAATTTGAATTTCCGTCACAGGCGGGTCTTCAATATGCATTCGGGTCTGGTGTGCCCTTCGCAACTGGATGGATATGCATTATCCAGTTCGTTGATCAAATCCCTATTTTTTAGGGATTGAGTTTATCTCTTCATCTCCATGCCTCCCAAGAGTCCAGCTAAGCACAAACTCTCATCGGACTTGCATCTATCCACTACGCCTCTGGATTCCAACTGAATTCTGGAATTCCCGCATGTGTCCGTTTCAGACCTGTGGTTGAGTCCTATGTTCAAAAACATTCACAAAGCTTGAGTGTTCAAAAAAATTCACAAACCAAGAAGTTAAGAGTGCCCAACTGGGAAACGGAAAGTTTGAGTGAAGCTTATTCTTTGAGTAACAAAGCTCGAAATTAAGACCAACAATGGGAGCACGGAGTCGAGTCGATCGTGCTCAATGATCCTCCATGATAATCTACTAATGCTCTGTCCAGCTCGCAACATTAAAATGAGCGCTGCATGGGAGACAACCCGTGATTTTATTGCTTTCATTTGTAGTTTAATTTTTACCTTTTAGTATGTTTAAGTTTGTATTTTTGTTGTTGTCTCGTAGGACCAAGGAGTTGAGAGTGCCCCGCTGGGATTGAACTAATAGAAAATGGCTAAGTTCAGGCCCCCACGCGCGCTCTCCACTGCCAGCGCGGCACAGGTCGTGAGCGCGCGCCTGTTCTTGCCTACCAACACACGGAATTTCAATGTCCGCGGAGCCTCACCTCCTATGAATAAAGCTCCAATTTCAACCCTAACTCCTCACAACTCCGCAGCCACCTCCACCACCTTTTTAACCACCAAAGCAGTGAAGTGTTTTTATTTTTTTCCTATTTTGTGTTTCATGTGTGTTGGTAATATTTTTCTATTTTCTCTATTATTTTCTTTGTTCGTCGTTTGTTGTTCGTGTTGTTTTGTAGGAACCTGCGCCTGTTGCCGGTCTTCTACTCTCTGTAATGTTATCTCTTTTCTTTAATTCTTGCATTGAGGGCAATGCATGATTTAAGTGTGGGGCGGTGAACTTGTGTTTTTATTTCTTTATGATTGTATTTTTGATTTTATGTTGAATTTTAAAAAAAATTATTTTTAAATTTGTTGTATGTCATTTTGTTTTGTTTTGATTTAGAGTCTTGATTTTGTTGTGATTTGTTCGTTTAAACTCGCACTTAGCATGATTTGTTTGGTCTAATTGACAAATTTGATTATTTGGAGTATGAATCTTCAAGGGATTATTGTTAAGATGATCATGTTGCATGAAATCATTCCCATTATTTCATTGTAGAATGTAAATTGTCTTAAGAATGATTATATTTACATGATTTGTGTTGTGGGATCTCGTCCTCTAAAATTTGAAGGTTTGATTCATTCTCTTGTCGAATGTGTCAATTATGCTTGAAAAATCATTTTATCCTCTAACTTCATATCATTTATTATATAAAAAAAAAAGAAGAGAAAAAAAAATGAATAAAAATAAAATGTCTAAATAAATAAAATGAGGATAATAAGGATTTATGCTCCTCTAGTCATCTAAATCGACTATGAGCATAGGAAACCACACGAGGACACTGGGGATTTCATCCTTAAGGACTAAACCTTGTGAAGCTTGATCCACATCCTCTTGTTAATTAATTGTCATAATAAACGCGATTGCACTTTGGATTCTACTCCTATCATGTGTGTCATTCCTTTGAATCTATCCATGATGAGTATGGGAAACCACGTTAGGAAGCTCAGTTTACCCCGATGATTTCACCTAATGAATTATATCCTTTGGGTGCATTCCCGGGTTATTTTTGAATAAAGTATGGGGATTTTAGTGAGAGGAATGCTCTATAGGATAATTGTTGCATTTTGCCTTGAGAACGACTTGCCAGCTTATTCTCATTGGACGAGCCACATATCTTGTTTAATAAATGTGTCATTCTCCTCGATGATAAGCGTTCTAGTTTGAAATAGTGTGGAATACTCCTTGTGTGTATGATCTTCTTGGGGGCAATTCCTTCTTGCTTCATATCTTGAATGATTTTGTTTACTTAAGGACAAGCAAAGGGTTGAGTGTGGGGGAGTTGTTTAGTGATTATTTGTACTATTTTATTATAGAAATTTAGTATCTTTATTATGTGTTTTTCTTGTGTTTTTGTGTTGTTTTCTTCACTTTTGATCTTTTGGTGAGTTGTATCAGATTTGCACAATATCTTGAGAAAATAGAGGATAAATCACTGCAAAATTTGAGGAATTCAAGATAATAGAAAGATAGAGAATCGAATAAAGAGCACGAAGCAAGTTGAATTGGGTCAATCGGCCAAGAAATGAGCGAGAACGGAGCAAAACTGTGGAAGCTGCTGAAGACAGAGCGACAACGCGCGATGCGCGCGACCGCGCTCGGCAGTCCTCAGCCAAAAAGCCTCCGCAAGTACGTGGTGCTGCACCGGCCCGTGGTGCGCGCATCCCAGCCCCTGCAGGCACGCGATACCCCATCGGCACGTGGTCTGCAATCACTTCAGTTCCCCGATCAGTTCTCGGTCGCGATCAGTTTGCTCTCCTCCCCATCAGTTCCAGCCTTTATCCATGCCTTTTAATCCTTCATTTTACACCACATGGACATCTGGGAAAAGTGGCATAGGAGTGGACTTTTGGAGCCTAAAATAATATGGGAAGTTTGGGATTTAATTCCCCTCATTACTGCTCTCTCTCCAAATCTCTCTCCTCAACAAATAAATCCCCACTCCACAGACGGCAGGAGATATCATTTATCAACACATCATCAACCATTCTCTCCTCTCTCACCCCATCCTCCACATACACCCTTCCACCTACCACTTCACCTTTACCACTGTTCCAAAGAGAGAGAAAGGAGGAGGAGAAGAGGCAAAGGGACTAGAGCTAAAGGAGGAAGGCCCGAGAAGAGGAGTCCAACTCCAAGCCATCTGCGGAAGCTAGGCTTGCGGAAGGAGCTCCACTTTGATGACGGCCCGAGAGGAGGAATCCAACTTCAAGTGGACCGCGGTAGCTAAGCTTGAACGAGGAGCTCCACTTTAGTAATTCTTTCTTTTAGCTTTAGCCCATTTGCGGGGACTCTCGAGACAACAAACATTGTAGAAGTTGGTATTTTATTTATATTTTGATTTATGAAATGAATGGCTTTTATGATTATTGTGTGGTCTTGAGCATGGTGTTGGGCTAATTCCTATATTAGGGGGTACATAATCGATTTGGGTTCGATTTTATGCTTGTGATAGTTGATTACTTGTTCTAGAAAATGTACTTGATTATGTTGGGTAATTGGCCACTACTTAGCATTGCTAGGCTCTAGATGAGACCGATAGGAGATTCTATAGCCCGAACTAGGTTTCTTCAATGTTAGGTGGACTGGGTTTTATAAGCCTAATCGTTAATCTTTAGGTGGACTGGGTACATAAGCCTATTAGTTCGTATGATATAGTCGATAGAGGTTTAACGGATATACGATGACAGTAATTGAAGTTAAAGTAATTGAAGGGACTATTGTACGACCGTGATTAACATAAACAACTTGACTCAAGTTAGGAGAGAAATCAATGAGAGAATCTACACCTTAATTCTCTTCTTATAATCATATCCTCTATATTTATGATTGGTGGTGTTGTTAGTTAATTTTACTTATTTTATTTGATAGTTTAGATAAAGCCATCCACCCCTTATTTAGAATGTGTAGGATTGTATTTAAATTCATGTGTTTGAAAACAATTATAGCGTAAAAAGATAATCATCCATACGAAGCTTTCCTCGAGAGACACGACCTGAGTTAGCTCACCGCCCTTCAATCAACCCCGTCCTCTTGCGGGTCCGGATCAAAGTAGTATGCGTAGTACGATTCGGCATTCAATCAGATAACGATGCCAAAAACTTGATGCGATATTTTACACCTCAACTATTAATTGTCAGGTACAAGTGTACATGGATGTAGCGAGCAATAATATGAGTCGATTCACAAGGAATAAGAGGTATATTTCAACAATGCAAGTATTACTAACCTAAGTTAAACTCACTATTTAAACAATCAACAATTCATGGAACATTTGTGCTCTACTTGAGCAATAAAATCAAGTTCTACACTAATGTAGAATATCAAGAATTTCCACTTTGGATTAAAATGATAGCTTAAAGGGGTTCTAGGGTGCTAAATCCTAAATGATGGTGCTATCACTAATCACTTGAATCACATATCCTCCCTCCCTCAACAAGATTTAGACAATAATTAATCTAATCATTTTCTCAAACACTTAAACATTTAAGCTAATGTGAACATCCCTATCTCTAGTGAATATTTCACAACAAGCTTACTTAGGCTCCAAATTGCATCCACCTTCCCATATACTCATCATTTTCTCAAAATCACAAGTAAATGGACTCATAAATCAAACACTCATACAAAATGATTTTACCCAAAACACATCAAGCACAAAGATGACTACAAATGGAGGCCACCTAAAAGCATTCAATAATCAACACATTTATAAGGACAGAGAGGGGAAGATACATTCATCAAACAATCCTCTGAACCACCAAATATCTAAGGATCAAACACCTCAAAACCAAGGAGATTAGCTACTCAGGATCATCAAAATGAAAACAAACAAATAAAATGGAAACATAAAATGAGATTAGATTAAACCTAAAAGGATGTACAATAATCCCCAAGATCTTCCTTTACTCCAAGCCTGAGCTTTCATCTCTACACTTTGCTCCCAAGTCCTCCTGTGCTATCTTTTCTACTTTTTACACAAAATGGAGGCTTGCCCTAAAAATAGAAGTGGGAGGGATTATACACTAGGCTAGAAGTAGAAAGTCTCCAATTTACAAAAAGGGGATCAAAAAGACAAAATTCGTGAAACTAGGCTTCAGGGCGCAGCATGGGGTCAGTTGCACTGTCATTCGCGCCGACCCCGAAGGAAAACCCCCATGTGTCGTTGCACTCCTGTAACGCCTCAGATCATGTTGTAAATCGAGCCCTTAGATGCTGAATAAAATAATCTGTGAAAGGTGTTTTATGATAACTGCTTGACAAGTGTTCTATGATATGTGTGGGACATACGTAAGAACAGTAAATAGAAAGCAGTAAATAACGCACAAGTTTGGTAACCCAGTTCAGTTAATCAACCTACTCTGGAGGAACTTCGCCCAAACTTGAAGATTCGTTTGCTACTACTTCATGAAGTGTATTGAGAAACTTACACATACAGGACTCCCTCCTTATGTCACCCGTTCTTCTTCAAGAGCTCCTTCACTAAACGAAAGCTGTGAGCTCCACTCACAATCGTGACACTAGACTCCCTCTAGCTACCCATGACTTCAACTTACAATCTCTCCCGAGATTGCGTACAATCTGGATTAAAACAACCCCTCATGTGTTTCACTCAAACAATCAAAAACTAGTCTATCACGTTGAACTGTTTATGGAACAACTACTAGTTAATACATAGGACACAAATGAAATTGACTCCCAAATAATATGCTAAGAGAGTCTAAAAATTCATTCACTGATTGCTCTAAAAATCGGTCTTCATATAGCTTCATACCAACATTACCGTTGGCCTTCAATCTTTGGTAATTTGGTAAGCGTGTATTGGTTTTTGATCTTCTCAAATGTATGTAGATACTTTTCTTGGACATTAGGGTTATTTGCAGCTCGGTATCTACTCCACAAGGCAGTTAATCGAACATATATTGCCTTCCACGAACGGATCCGCGCAAGATCTTGTAAATAAGGAAACTGTCATAAAAAGTGTCCCGGGTTCTGTCTGGGACATCAGAGGGAACAATTCACCAACTGTTCTTCTTTTCTTGCACAGCGGAATACGAAGTCCTCTTGGGACATACCCAAACACACATTGTCGAACATATCTCGCCAACAATACAAAATAAACAATTAGTGCATACCAATGGCACTAACAATCTTGCCCTTTGGCGTTTATGGTAGACAATTACTATCACGATCCTGGAACACATAATCTTCTATATCTCGCCAATACAAACACGAACCAAGCATTAGTGCATATTGATGGCACTAACAATCTTCGCCTTTGGCGTTTATGGAAGACAATCGCTCTTAATCTGCACACCTCATGAAAAATCTCCGCATATCAGAAAATATCAAAAAGTTATATTTATAAGAAAATGTCAGGCATAGTTTTCTTGTCACGAACTCCGCCTTAATCTGGGCTAGAGAGTTGTCACTAATCATCCACGAACTCTTCCTTAATCTGGCCTGAGGAGTTTTCACCAATCACAATAATTGTCCAAAATAATTCATAAGCTGCGAACTGTCGCGACACGCCGCAGCTTCTCTTCATCTTCATCTCCCATCATCTTCTCCATGAATAAACTCCCTCATGCTATCATCACTTCTCCTCCCTTAGTGGCTGCCATAAAAGCCAAAGCTTCAGGCGGGAGGCACTTCAGTAGCAACTGCAGCTGGAACAGTCTTTGGTGTATCTAATGGAGAGGCAAACCAAAAGGCACGAGCCTTTAGGTCCATCATCAAAACACTCAAGCTCCTATTTTCAAGACTGGTCAGTCCTAAACTTCACGGTCCAAGGACTTAATATACCATGCAAAGAACACGGCATTGGCAGAGGATCTGGGTGCAGGTCTGTGAGGCACAGATGGTGACAAATCTTTAGCAGAGCTGGCATCAAGATCTGCAGTAGAAATATCATGAGTATGCTGGGCAGAAAATAGCTTTTGGTTGATCACGAGTAGGAGCTCCTTGGTCTCGTAGACATCTTCCGAGGTCATAACATCATGCTGGGAAGATAGGATGCTGAAAATCATTCTCGGGTAACCAATGGGCTGCTGATTTCTCTTGGACTCAGCAAGGTCACACACCTGATCAAAGATCAGTTGGGCAAGGTTGAACACCGTATGTGTTCCAACTGAAAACAATAAGACGCTCAACGTCTTACCAACAGAAGAACGATGCTGGCCGGGATGCCAGTTTTTAGGTACAATTTTGTGAAGTATTGAAAACTTCACGCTCAAGTCAGATGCCAACAAGGACCTTCCTTTTTGCCACACCAAAGGACTTCCTTCAAACAATTCATCTGCCACATCATTTATGTAAGGGACATACTCAGGAACAGTAGAGTGCTCTCGGCCCAGATACTCATTAATCACCACAGGGAAAAAGAATGCCAATTTCCACGCACATAAACAGAAAAAAAACATGTGCAGAATTCACATCATGGATGGGCTTGCATAGATTGGCATAAAATTCATGCAACACAGCCTTTAAAAATAAAGGCCCACATAGACAGATTTTTCAAGCTTCAAATCAAAAAACAGCTCAACCATACTGATTCAGAGTCTGCACTATTTGACACATCCTCTAGCACATCATCAGCCTGTTCCACAGAAGGGGTCGGAGCTCTAGCATTCTTCATCCGTGGCTAGCGAGAAGACGAGAGCAAGCCTAGCAGACATTGAGATACGCTCCTTGTCACATAGCGAACGGAAGCAAAGGCAGAAGCCTTCTTGGCATTAGCTTTTCATCGAGCACACTTGGACTTTGCTCGGGTTCCCAACTGAGATATAAAAATCTTATCTTCATCAGAGTTCTGCTTAGCATCTGCAGAATTAACATGATTCTTAGAGGCAGCAGAAGATTCCTCTAGTTCATCAAGCAATTGAAGCTTAAGCTTCACACCACGGGACATGAAAAAGGTCCCTCCTTGTTCCAAAACAGGTGGAACAAATCCAGCATCAGGTGAGGAAACATCTTCCTCAATAGCAACAACATCTTCAATTATCGTCTCTCAAACTGAGCGGAGGTGGGAGCAACAACATCAGCAGCCTTCGGCGAGGCCTCTCCTAAATAAACTTGGATCATAACCACCAGAGTATACATAGAGGTGGTTACGTCAGCCATAGACGCTAGCACAAAAATAAAAATCAATGCATCAATTGATGCAGCAAACTCTTCTAATGAAGAAGGATCAAGATAAGTAGCAGTGGCAATCGTTGATTCCAATGATGCAGGCTCTACAACCGGGGATTAGGAAATATCAAAAACCCTAAATTGAGATGAGTGTTCCGGAACTATCATAGAAACTGACTCAGACAGAGTCGCAGACACCTCAGGAGCATCGCAGGGCACAGATGCAGGGACTTCGAAAAACCCTCAATCGGCTTCTCTATAAGAGGAACACTGGGTACCACCTCAATTGTCTGCTCTGAAGCAGCGGCAATGGGAACAACCTCACTCGACTGTTCTGAAGCAATGTCAGTGAGAATAGGCTCAATTAACTGTTCTGAAGCAGGGGCGGAGAACCAAATAGAGCAAGCACCAATGGCTTGGAGAGCTTTCCTAACTTACGCCATAAATTTTGCGTAGAAATCTTCAGCTTCTTGAAAAGAGATAGCTTGGAAGACTAAGATTTGTCCGACATTGATTTATGAGGAGAATGACTCTTGAGAGTAGAAAGTTCAAGACATAAAGGCTTGAGGAGAAAGAGAATTTTTTTTTAAAAAAAAAATTCCGTTGCTTTCAGAAAAATTTGAATAGTAGATTTTGCCCTTAATTAGAGAATTCAAGAAAGAAATTCCCATAACTGTCACCTCCCATAAACAGTACACTTCTGCTCGTTCTTGGAAAGTGGAACCAAACTCAGCGAAGGAAACAAGGATCTACTAGCCGTTGAAGAATAACCGCTCAAATTGTCCTAACATCTGTCTGAGACATCCTCTGGCACACACTGCATTAACCACACCAACTTGGTCACTTTACACTCTCTGTACATACATCATTGACCAAGACCGTACGGAGAGGCTTCTCTTAGAAGAGAAATTCAG
Source organism: Perilla frutescens (assembly GCA_026008535.1). Lineage (NCBI taxonomy): Eukaryota > Viridiplantae > Streptophyta > Magnoliopsida > Lamiales > Lamiaceae > Perilla > Perilla frutescens. The sequence goes on along the minus strand of BRKX01000006.1, from coordinate 37,399,381 downwards.
AGAACACAAAGACCCAGAGAGGATCTAAGTGTTTCAAACCTTACACTATCAAGTGCCTTCGTAAAGATATCCGCAAGTTGGACTTTAGTTCCAACATATTCAATTACAAACAATCCATCTTCAACAAGTTCACGGATGAAATGGAGACGAATATCTATATGTTTTGTTCGTGAGTGCTGGACATGATTCTTTGAAATATTTATTGCACTCATATTGTCACAGAAGATGGTAAGGACAGATTGTGGCACACCATAGTCAAGCAACATTTTCTTCATCTAAAGAAGTTGAGTACAACAACTTCCAGCCGCAATATATTCCGCTTCAGCAGTGGATAGAGAGATCAAATTTTGCTTCTTACTAAACCATGAAACCATGTTGTTTCCAAGGAAGAAGCATCCTCCTGAAGTACTCTTCCGATCTTCAGTACAACCAGCCCAATCTGCATCATAAAACCCCACCAAACTAGGGTTTGTATCATAGGAAAACTAAAGTCCTAACTCAACAGTACCTTTTATTTACTTGATTATATTCTTGACAAATTTCAGATGACTTTCTTTGGGATTAGATTGGTACCGAGTACAAACTCCCACAATGTAGCAAATGTCTGGCCTACTTGCAGTAAGGTAGAGCAGACTGCCAATTATACTCTGGTACAAAGTTTGCTTAATAGATATACCCACTTTATCTTTTGACAACTTTAGATGTGTTCCCATGAGTGTTCTCATCGTACTGCACATCTCCATTCCAAACTTGTTGATCAAGTTTCTTCCAAACTTTGTTTGACAAACAAAGATTTCATCATCTTTTTGCTTCACTTGAAGCCTCAGAAAGTAGGTTAGTTCACCTACAAAACTCATTTCAAATTCAGATATTATGAACTTGACAAACTTAACCACCATTCTGTCTGACACAGATCCGAAGATAATATCATCGACAAAAATCTGAACGATGATCACATCAGTTTTTTCTCTTTTGACAAAGAGTGTTCTATCAGCTTTACCACGATAGTTCTTGTTAAATTCCTCTTGTTCGGACCCCTTGACTCATTTCACCAACGATGTTCAAAGCGGAATAATTTTTCTGGACTCCTTTGGATGGTTTGTAGACATCCTATTTTACAGACCTTGCTTCAGTCAAGTCATTGTATTGAGAACTGTCAGGCACAGTTGTAGAAACATTGATAGTAACATCAAGGTTCTCATCATTAATCTGGGCAGCAGGTTCTTCCAGATTATCAACAATGATGTTGATTGATTCCATGATAGTATTGGTCCTTTTGTTGAAGACACGGTAGGCATGGCTATTTCTTGAATATCTAAGAAAAATGCATTCATATCCTTTGGCATCAAATTTGCCAAGATACTATTTATCCCTCAACATGTAACAAATACTTCTAAAGATGTGAAAGTATTTTACGTTTGGCTTCTTCCATTTCTACAGCTCATAGGGAGTAATTCTTATCTTAGGTCTAAAGTACACCCGATTAATAACATGGCAAGTCGTGTTCACTGCCTCGGCCCAAAGGTTGTTAGGAACAGATTTGGCCTTCATCATGACTCGACTCATTTCTTGAATAGTTCGAATTTTTCTCTCAACAACACCATTTTGTTGAGGTGTTTTACGGTCAGTAAATTCTTGATCGATGTCTTTTTCTTCACAGAATAGTTTGAAGAACACATTTTCAAACTCTCGATCATGGTCACTTCTTATCCTCACAACATTTGTTCATTTCTTGTTGAGAAGATAGTAGTTGTCCCATGATCTATCACCGTCCATCAGCAGAACACTTATTTTATCTTTGACCAGACATTTGTGTCTTGTAAAGTGAATAAAGAGACCCCGGTCACACAACTGACTAATGCCAATTAAATTAGCTTTTAGTCCATCCACGAGCAAAACATCTTCCAAGCGAGGCATGCCAGGAACATTCAACTGACCACATCTAAGAACTCATCATTTGACACGATCTCCAAAGGTTACAGATTGATATGAATAATGTTTTTGAATATTGTTCAGCATGCTTGCATCTCCGATCATGTGACGTGAACATCCGCTGTCAAAAAACCAACTACTCTTTGCATTAATGTTGAGAGCAGTGTTAACCACGTAGTTTCTGTGGTTGAGGGCTCTTGTATCCAAGCCCAGTATGATCCTGAAGGCTCCAGAGTTCATCATTTTAACAAGCTTCTTCAAGTGCTGAAGTTCACCATTCTGTGCTTACAAATTGTTCCTAGAGTGCGACAGTTCATCTTCCAGCTCCTTAAGTCTGATGGAGAGATCATCTCTCTCTTTAGTGAGGTCTGAGTTTTCTTTCAACAGGTCTTTGTTGACTTCAACCACCATGATCCAATTGGAATACAGCTTTTTATACGCCTTCATAGCTGATTCTTCAGTGAATTCTTCATCTTCACTACATTTTGATGTTTTCTCGTCCTGGTTGTCAGGAACAGATGCAGGCACAAAATCCTTGACAGAATATGTCATAAAAGCAATGTGATTGCTTACGCATTCTTCATCACTTCCACTTTCATCAGGATCATTGCTCTCATTTAAGGAAGAATAGTAACACTTGTTCTTTAATTTAAGAGTGTTAGCATACTCATCTTGGTAATGACCAAAGCCACCGCATTCTCTACATTTTACTTCTTTAAGTTTCTCTTCATTGGAATCATCATCCTTCATTTTTCGAGGTTTAGAAAACCTGTTCTTGGCAGAATTATTTTGAGGTGATTTCTCAATTTGTCTTGTAAACCTGGAAAAATTCTTTGAAACAATAGCAATTGATTCTGCAAGGTCGGCTCTGTCAGAAACATTACTGCACATCAGTACTGAAACCTGCCTTAAAAGCTATGCTTTTCTTCTGCACTATTTCTTCATCTGTCAGCCCCATTTCAAAGGTTTGTAAGGACCCCATCAGTTCTTGTAACTTCATCTTGCTCACGTCTTTGGCTTCTTCAATATCCGTGACTTTGTAGGTGAATCTTTTGGGCAGAGATCGCAGAAATTTTCGCACAAGTTTCTCTTCAGAAATCGCATCTCCAAGAGCAAAGCTTTCCTTTGCAATGTCACAGATTTTGGTATTGAAATCAACAAGTTTTTCAGCCTCACCCATCTGAAGGTTCTCAAATCTGGTGGTGAGCAGTTGCATACAAGATGCACGAACACTGCTTGTTCCTTCAAACGTGGTTTGTAGTATGCCCCACATATCCTTAGCTTTGTCATAGGTGGAGATGAGTTTGAAGACATTCATGTCTACAATCAAGAAGATGGCGTTCATGGCTTTAGCGTTTAGCCCCATGATCTGGTACTCAGCATCCCCCCACTCTTCTTCCGGCTTCAGCATGATTTTACCTTTATCATCTATCTTTGTGGGAGGCTTCCACCCTTCCATCACCATCTTCCAAGCACGTTCATCAATTGAGCAAATGAAAACTGTCATTCTAGCTTTCCAGTAGGCATAATTGTTGCCATCAAGGAGCGGGGGTCACACCGTCGAGGCTCCTTCTTTCATTGTGTCCATCTCGGCAAAGTAACACAAAATACACTGATTAATAACCCAAGATCACACTTGAATACAGGTGATCCGCTCTGGTACCAATTGAAAAATAATAATCTGTGCAAAGGTGTTTTATGATAACTCCTTGACAAGTGTTCTACGATATGTGTGGGACAGACGTAAGAATAGTAAATAGAAAGCAATAAATAACGCATGAGATTGATAACCAAGTTTGGTTAATCAACCTACTCTGGGAACTTCGCCCAAACTTGAAGATTCATTTGCTACTACTTCATAAAGTGTATTGAGGAACTTACACATACAGGACTCCCTCCTTATGTCGCTCGTTCTTCTTCAAGAGCTCCTTCACTAAATGAAAGCTGTGAGATCCCCTCACAACTGTGACACTAGACTTCCTCTAGCTACCAACGACTTCAACTTACAATCTCTCCCAAGATTGCGTACAATACTGATTAAAATAACCCCTTACGTGTTTCACTCAAACACTCAAAAACTAGTCTATCACGTTGAACTGTTTATGGAACAACTACTAGTTAATACATGGGACACAAATGAAATTGACTCACAAATAATATGCTAAGAGAGTCTAAAAAGTTATCCATTGATTGCTGTAAAAATCGGTCTTCATATAGCTTCATACCAACATTACTGTTGGCTTTCAATTTTTGGTAATTTGGTAAGCGTATATTGGTTTGTGATCTTTCCAAACATGTGTAGATACTTTCCTTGGACATGAGGGTTATTTGCAGCTCGGTATCTACTCCACAAGACAGTTAATCGAACATATCTTGCCTTCCACGAACGGATCCGCGCAAGATCTTGTAAATAAGGAAACTGCCATATAAAAGTGTCCCTAGTTCTATCCAGGACATCAAAGGGAACAATTCACCAACTGTTCTTCTTTTCTTGCATAGCGGAATACGAAGTCTTCTTGGGACATACCCAAACACACATTGTCGAACATATCTCACCGACAATACAAAATGAACAATTAGTGCATATCAATGGCACTAACAATCTCCTCCTTTGGCGTTTATGGTAGACAATTACTATCATGATCCTGGAACACATTGTCTTCTATATCTCACCAATACAAACACGAACCAAGCATTAGTGCATAATGATGGCACTAACAGATACGACTGATCACTCGTGTGGTCAGTCATACTGTGACTCGCGTCCGTTGAACTGCAGAAATAGCCCTTGTGTCCGAGCACTCCGATCGGGCCTTACGTTAGACTGCAACGCGCGCCACTGGGCACAAGTGAGCATTCGCGTTGTATCTCGCAGTTGATCCTCGAAGTGTTCATTTTCTTCCATTTCGCTCTTAGGATTTACAATTAGATTAAATAAGGATTTGAACATCAAAAATCTACAATTGATTCATAAAATTGTATTAAAATAGCCTCAAGTTGCAATCAAAACAGCACAAAAATCCCAATTATCATGGATGACGTAGTAATGCTTCACCTTGCTCAGTCTAGAGGATTAGTTAATTGGCTTAGAGAAGCCAGCTGGAGTTGAGCTTGGATAGATCATCCGTCCAAAATTCCCCTTACCGTGGGAGAAATCATGGATCACATGATCATGCGGATTCAACAGGACATCCCAACAGTAGCTCCCATCCCCATTGTCGGCTCATCAGGCACCTCAGTCATACAATCCCTAGGAAAAGTCCTTATTCCATCTGATGATAAATTCTTTGCAAATCTACCTTTCATGGACTTCTTCGATCTTTTATTCTCTCCCCTCCCAGATCTTGACACCCAGTTCCCCACATTAGAAGAACTGGACTGGCTTGCTTCTCCTCAGTCTGTAGCTTCTCCACTACCCACATATACTGATACCCTAGCTACAACGTTCACTCTAACACTGAGCATTCCTCATCTACTCTCGGTGCTATCAGTTCAGCTATCAGCTTTTTTGGATGATGCCAAAAAGGAAGAAGGAAGGAATGCTGGAAATAGTGAATACAAAGGTAAAGGCCTCTATCAACTTCAGGGGGAAGGAGAAGGGGAATCAAGAGAAGAAGGACTTGACTGAAGCAGAAAAATTCTTAAGTAGTCTTTGGTATAAACTTTTGTAGCTGTAAATATTTATCTCAAATACATTTATAAATATCTCAATTCTTCAGTTTTTCCATAATCTTAATGGTTTTGACATTATCAAAAAGGAGAAAATTTTTAGGGAAAATCATGTAAATAAGGATTTTGATGAGATGTCGAAAAACTAACAAAATATAAAGAAAAACTGAGCCAAGTTCACCCTAGAACTTAGCCGAAGAAATCCAATAGAGAAAAAGAGTCTTGATCAGTTGCCAAAACAAAGTTCAGTTTATGGACTAAATGATATGATCCCGGTATGATGATCAAGACCGAGAGAAAACGCGCGGAAGACTCTAGAATCGAACACATCAGCTAATGAAGGATTGAATCCAACTAATGACTCAAATAAACAAAAATATGCCGAAACAAATGATAAAAGACTCAATTTTATCTATATGTGCTTAACTCGCTGAATTGAGCACGTATAGGCAAACTCAATAAACTGACCTTGGACACTTGTTGAACTCGACTAGATCTTGATGGATAACAATGATATAGACGTTGGATGGCTGCTGGATGACGTCAGTAATGATTGGCGATGTTGATGAAGATAGAATGAGTTGATACACGAAAGCAAACCTAGTGGACACTTGATCCGCGAAACGTACTTCACTTGGAATCTCCTCGATAAATGAATTGAACTCGGGGCAAAACACCAAGTGTAAAACAATACACAAAATGATTCACTACTTGAATTCTCTTCGTTAGCAATCCAACCCTAATTCCACAAAAGAACTAGAACGAGACTTATAATAAAACCTAAAAAGTTGCAAGCTTCTTAAGAGTTTGTATTTTCGGCTGAAAATAAACAAAAGATGTTCTTGGGTTGAGACAATATTGAAAGGTAAATTCTTCTTAATCAAATATGGTCTAAATATCAAAGTAACAATGATCCCCTTTATATAGAAGAGGGATGGACGAAAATTAAAGATAAAATCCTAAAGGAATTAGAAAAATAAAGCTATCCTAATCTAACTAGGATTCCTACCTTAATTAGAACTCTATTTAAGGTAGTTCCAAAAACACCAAAAATAAAATAATAAAAATCTATCTATTGGATAAATAAAACCCAACACTTTTGGGCCTTCATAATTGGACTCTAAATAATTAAACCATGACCGAAAATAAAGAGAATAAAATCGGCCCAATCTAGATTTAATTATTCTTCATGCACTTGTGTTCTTCAAATATTGATCTCCAATCTTTAATCTTAAACAACATGATTATCTTTGAAGCTCTCAATGGCATTCTTGGATTTGATTCTTTTATGCTTTTTGGGTTCGTATCATTCCCCTCCTCTTGAAAAAAATTCATCCTCGAATTCAAATATCCAGGATCAAAGACGAACGTGAATGGATCATCAATCTTTCATTGCACAAACTCAACTTTCAATGGAATAACTTCAACAACCTGTAAAATAGAGATATCACAAGAAAATGTTTTACAAAAAATGTTAGAACTCGGTAGCTCCTTCATGCTTGCTTGATCGAGTTCTTTGTGATCTACAATTATAGCCTCATGGATGTCATTCTCCTTTTCAAAACAAGGTTGTATCTCCATCAACTTTTCCACTACCTCGGGCTCCTCAACTGCAACATTGATTTCCATTTCTTCTTCCTTGATTTCGGCTACTATCTTCGCGGATTTGACGTTGGTCAGGGGCTGCTCTAACTCTTCTTCATATGCTGAATTGATGATGCCTTGTTTAGATTTGGACAAAACTTGCTGATTCGGACATTTGAGACCACATGCATGACATATGTGGCATTGAATGTCGCTGTCTTGACTTGGCATATCCATGACCGGCTGAACTGGAGGTGTGGGCCGTGTAGGTGGTACATAAGTACGTAGAAACTCCTCGAATGACTCACGTTGGTAACTTGTGGTCAAGCGGGTAGTTTGGCGTTGAGCTCTAGGTGGTGGAGGTGATGTTTTTTGCGTGTTGAAATGCTTAGGCTGCTCTGTTAACTTGGCTAGTTGATTACTCTGCTCGTCTCTCATTGATTGTGCACTTTCTTCCATGCTCTCGATCATTGCATCAAAATGGTACTTCATGTCCCATGCAATGAACTGCTGGATGACTCGGGTGCATCGTATGGATTCTTAGTAAATGATTGAGTAGGTGACTGGTTTCGTGTAGATAAACTGGCTGCCTTGGCTGTATGGTGTTGGTGTACGGGTGTAGGGACTATGTGGGTGTATGGTGTTGGTATACGGGTGGTGTATGGTGCACACAGTGGTGTATGGGGTAATTTTCGATCCACAAGGAAGGATATGGATGAAAATTAAAGAAAGAAAAAGAAAAAGAATAGATAGGGAAAGATAAGGATGAAATGAGAATGTATAAGGAAAGAAAAGATATAGATAAGATAGTATCTATTTGGATGTGTTTCACCTAGATGGACACAATCTAAATAACCTAATCTATCTAATAAGAAAGGAAATAATCTATACTAAGTAGGAAACAAAGAGAAAATAAAAAATCAAATTCGTTTTTTTTCGGATTTTTTTTTTCAGAACATTTTTTTTTTGTTGTAGGGCCCGACCCTTTGCTCCTTTTTTTTCTTTATTTTTCAATGAATAATCAGATTACAACTCGATGACACGATGCGAAAATAAATGACACGTATGAAAATAAATGACACGTAGATGACACGTCGGATTGAACCACGACCAGCAGAGCTGACCTGGCTCTGATGCCAAATGATATGATCCCAGTATGATGATCAAGACCGAGACAAAACGCGCGGAACACTCTAGAATCGAACACGTCAGCTAATGAAGGATTCAATCCAACTAATGACTCGAATAAACAAAAATATGCCGAAACAAATGATAAAAGACTCGATTTTATCTATATGTGCTTAACTCGCTGAATTGAGCACGTATAGGCAAACTCAATGAACTGACCTTGGACACTTGTTGAACTCAACTGGATCTTGATGGATAACAATGATATGGACGTTCGATGGCTGTTGGATGATGTCGGTAATGATTGGCGATGTTGATGAAGATAGAATGAGTTGATACGCGAAAGCAAACCCCATGGACACTTGATCCGCGAAACGTACTTCACTTGGAATCTCCTTGATAGATGAATTGAACTTGGGGCGAAACACCAAGTGTAAAACAATACACAAAATGATTCACTACTTGAATTCTCTTCGTTAGCAATCCAACCCTAATTCCACAAAAGAACTAGAACGAGACTTATAATAAAACCTAAAAAGTTGCAAGCTTCTTAAGAGTGTGTATTTTCGGCTGAAAATAAACAAAAGAGGTTCTTGGGTTGAGACAATATTGAAAGTTAAATTCTTCTTAATCAAATATGGTCTAAATATCAAAGTCACAATGATCCCCTTTATATAGAAGAGGGATGGACGAAAATTAAAGATAAAATCCTAAAGGAATTAGAAAAATAAAGCTATCCTAATCTAACTAGGATTCCTACCTTAATTAGAACTCTATTTAAGGTAGTTCTAAAAAGACCAAAAATAAAATAATAAAAATCTATCTATTGGATAAATAAAACCCAACATTTTTTGGGCCTTCATAATTGGACTCTAAATAATTAAACCATGACTGAAAATAAAGAGAATAAAATCGGCCCAATCTAGATTTAATTATTCTTCATGCACTTGTGTTCTTCAAATCTTGATCTCCAATCTTTAATCTTGAACAGCATGATTATCTTTGAAGCTCTCAATGGCATTCTTGGATTTGATTCTTTTATGCTTTTCGGGTTCATATCACTAAAACTGAAGCAGAAGTATCAAAGAACAGTTTGTAAACTGAAGAGAATGTCATCAAACATGCTCGCCATAAAGCAGAACTGAATTGAAGAGAAGGCCATCAAACAAACCCGCCAAAAAGCAAAACTGAACTAAAGGTTCTCAAACTGAAGGAGGTCACGAACTGAAGAGCAAGGCTTCTGAGCTGAAGTTTCCCAAACTGAATGAAATCAAGCATAATGCAATGGAAAAGGGATTGCATAAGTCAACTCAGACTTTAATGTTAAAAGGAGCTCAATCTCTCAAAATGGCTCTTTGCACCAACAAGATAGCAACCGTTCTCTCAAGCAACGGTCATTATTTAGTTCATCTATATAAGGTGAATGAATCAAAATTCAAAGGAGACTTTTCAAGCGTGAGAAAAACAAGAGACTTCTCCACGAGACTTTTAATGATTCTCTATAAACATTGTCAAAAAGCTTCACTTAACTATCTGCTCTTACATGGTTTGATCATTCGATTTTAACCCTCAAACTGATCGAAGTAGTTCAGTATATACATTCTTAGTGAAGAGAAGTCTACAAATTGTAATAGCTAAACACTGATAGAAAATTACTAGCTATCTGAAAAGTCCACACGAGAAGAAAAGAGCCTCACACCTCAAAGTCAAATCCTGCTCACGATCAAAACTCCCGTCAAGGATACTTCTTAAAGATTTCACATCAGCATCAACGTCAGTTCAGTTCAAGGAGTACATTCCATTGATAAGTCAAGTTCAAGACGAACCATCTTGAAGATCGAAAGTGATCTAAAACCTTGTAAAGACACCTATAGCACTTAACTCTCCGACTAAGTGTAAGCCACCGCTAAAGAAACTACCGCCGCAATAGCTACCTCTCGGAGACTGTAAGTGTGAGCCGACGACCCAGCTGAGGTAACTCTGTAAAGTAACTCATTGTTACCAGGTTCAGCTAACCTCTATAAACTGATTGTGTGTTCTACTTTATGCTTACATACCCTGCTTATCTTTAAAATTTTACACACAAGCTCACGCTCAATCAATGTTATTCTGAGAAAACTGAAAATAGACAAGCTATCTAAGTAAAACAAGTCAAGGGCCCCAAAGAATTCTGCATTTATTTTATCAGTTTAGAAATCAGTTTATTCACCTCCCTCTAATCTGAATACGACTCGTCTGGGACCAAAAAATATCACAAATAATCAGATCAATTCCTAAAAATTAGGAAAGGATAACATAGTAGTTTGACCAAATACTATAATTTTTAAATAATATAAAATATATTTATATGTAAAAAAATACGTAATATAGGAAATTATCAAAATGGCTAAAAATTAGTAGTATAACCAAATACTAAAATTTTTAAATGATATAAAATATATTTATCTATAATGAAAATTGTAAAAATAAGAATCATATACTATTTTTTAGTAAATGTAATTCACTTTTTCAAAAATGGGCTTTTTTGATGAATTATTTATAACAAAAGAGGTTTTTAGACTATTTATTTAACACAGAGAGTTTTTTTTATTTTTTGGAAAAACACAGGGGGTAATATGAAATTTGCCCTAAATAATCATAGGCAACATTTATCAACAAAAAAAATGAATTAAAAGATTAAAAAATGTAATTTTGAAAAAATCAACCATAATAATGAATTATTAATTAAAAATTAAATATTAAATATTAAAAAATAATTATAAACCCTAATTGAATGGGGTGAACCCTAAAAATAATCATAAAATTAAAAAAGTCACATAAAAATAAAATTGAAGAAAAAAATACAAGAAAAACTCATAATTTGAAAATGCAACACGAAGTGTAACACAAAAAGTGTAATTAACACCGATTAATTCACACGAAGTGTAATTAATTCTGTCGCTAAACATCGATTCTTTTATAGTGGTAACAAGAAATTTCATGTGCAAATTAACGCCACCATTTTTCTTCTACCTGTCGTACTTTTCCCCTTCTACGTGTGTGTATCTTTCTCTCTCTAAACTCCTCTTCCATAATTCGTCTCAAATTTCTTTCTTTTTTTTATTCTTTTTTGAAGGAGCTAGTTTTGTGTTCCGAGAGCCAATGGTGTCGGAGTTTGAATCTCCAAAGCTTTTTTCTGAAAATTATTTATTCAAGAGAGAAATTTAAACTTTGGGATTCAAACTCAGACACAAGTGGCTCAACTGTCGGAATATGAGGGAGAATATTCAGTGATGAACAAAAATGAAGTAATTTTTTTTTATCCTTATCATCAACTCAAAACGATGAGATTACAAAAATAAATTTAAATTTCCTTGTCGACTCTTCTTTCCAGTCTCCATCCCAGAAACATTTGCAAACAAGGAATCTTGTCCTCGTATAGTTTTGCTTTGTTTTCTTTACTATGAATTTTCATAACATTTTTTTGCTACAAACTATAGTACTCTCTCTTCTTTCTCTCAACTTACAAAAGTAGACGAGGAATTGGATGCTCTTTTTTTTTTATCACTCATCGAAGCCAACATCAACAAACAAATAATTTGCTCGTCTCAAAAAAAAAAAACAAACAATTTGTACCAAATTAGAATGTTTTCCTCTAAAAAAAGAGCACCGTCGAATAAAATAATGGTCCGTTTATTTTCATTTGCTGACTAGTTTTTAATGGGTGTAATTAATTATAATTAATTAATTAATTAATCATATGAATTTTGTTAGATTATAAGATTTTTTTGTTCCATAATAAAAAAAAAGGTTTAATAGGACAAAAAAATATTGTAATGGCCTAATAAAAAGGTTTAATTGGACCAAGAAAATCGGTTTCCACGCCTAATTAAAGAAGGAATTTAACGGCAAAAGAATTACAATTCAAAATTAAATACATTAGATCATTTCTAACAAAGATCATAACATATCACCAATACACATCAATTATTTCTACTTACTTTCCTAAATTCAGGGTATTTATAAATATATATATATATATATATTAATACACTTTCTTAATTGTAGAATGTCAAGCAAATCTGGAAGAATATGGGAAGCATGCAGTGTGGGCATACCAAGTGGAAGGGGTGCAGAGATAACAGCTGCTGGGCCTTTGCGCGCGAAATTAGGCTGGAGCGCGCGGATTGCTTGAGTTTTTGGGCTTGAATGAGATTGAATGCTCTTTTTTTACTTTTGGACTCTATTTTTATCTCTTTCATAGTTAGATTAGGTTTAGGATTCTATTTCCTTAATTAAAGATTTGTATTTAAGGAAGTTTAGAGGGAGTAGGAAACGTACCAGATTCACGCTACGAGGGAAGAACAGTCTTAATTCGATAGTCTTATGTTAGAGTCTGTTGGTTTTGAATCGGGTTTCTCTAGTGTTTAATGTTGTAGGCTCATTATGTTGGGGTTTTTTCGAATTAAACCACCGCATGATCTATTGGATGTTCATTAATCACATGTTCATGCAAATCATATTGTTATGTCACATGCATGTTTATCACACGTCTAGCACAATTAACAAGTATAGCAAAACGAATCTAATAAAGCGGAAAGATAGATTCGAATTACTTACAAATCGGTAGACGGTCTGAGGACAAGATTACAGGACTAATCTTGCTATTGAATGAATTGAAACAGGCGTTCCTTTTCTTCTCAAAAATCAGCCACCACAGATATTCTACTCCGAGATCTTCTGTTGTATTCCCGGACTGTATCTAGATTCAGGGTAGGCTGAAATCTACTAAGTAGGTAAGGAATCTGTGGAGATAAAGAGAACACAAGAGGGGCTGATTTCACAGTACTAGATTTCAAACTCCCCACCCTCTTATTTATAGGAGGGTGGTCGAAATCCAGTGTCCCAACCCTACTGGGTTTGGGCCTCTATCTCTTTTTCTATCTCCAGTCCATTAAAGTCATATTGGACTACAACAGGGATCCAGAAGAATATTAAATTGGCCTGCTAATTTATTTAATTTCTAATATACAATAAACTTAGGATATTATTAAATAAATTAAGTATTATTTTTATTCCACTAAAGAAATAATACTGACCTATCAATTTAATACATATTTCTGAATATGCTTTCTCCTTTAGTCCAGCCATTCCCTGTGTTTAAGATATAATGCGCATTAATTAATTATGTAAGCTTCTAACAACGATAATTAATTAATATCTTATCCTTGAGTAGTACCACACAAGCTTTACTTATGTACGGAATAAATTGCACCTGCAGGGTTTCAACATAAACTTGTGTTTCCTCAAAAGGACACCATCAACTTGGCGCACCAGGACACGGTGCCCCTACACATTGCACGACCCATCATATGTGTAAATGTTACAACCCAAGATATCGAGATTATTGATCCTATGAAAGAATCTCACCCTTTGATAAATTAAAGTAATAAACAACGTACACATATGCTCGCCAATATCACATGAGTTCAGAACCCGAACTCTGTGGATCTTTATTCTCTCACTAACTGGGTCAGAGACAGAGAATAATATTGGTGTGTCGTTTCCACCAAAATTAAAAGTTCCGACAACAGTCGGCTTGCCCAAACTGCACAGTACAGTGGTAAGCAAGATCGTTTCCCTAGAGACTGGCGAGAACTACCCTCACTTTTCAACCTGTAAAACCAAAGCCTTCAACAGAGAATTTATAGAAATAAAATAAAAGATGCGAAACTAACGTAGTGATTAAATAAATATCCAAACATTCACATAAAAGAGTTATTTATATAAGTGATTAAAAATTATCCGGAATTCAATCACACCACCTTGGCTATTCAACTGATCCTAGATTCAAGAATTAAATTAATTATTCCATGCAAATCGGTTATGGTTATCGAAGACACTTTCCAGCATAACCTTATTCCTATATCGATCGACAATCAAGAAGACACTTCATTAATTGCTACCCTAATCAACCGACAATCTTGAGAGACACTCTACCGATTTAATGGGTTGATTGCATTAAATTCCTAAGGAACCCAACACAAAATCAATCGACTCTGACACAGGACAATTCAATTAAGTTTACTATTCCCTTGATTATGAAAAATCGTTTTGCTCCAAATTAACTCTTATCACAATTTCGGATGATGGATTTAATTAGCTATAATAAATTCAAACCACTAAGTATTTGCAACTACTTCGTAAATTTGAATCAATCACAACTTGCGAAGCGGAGAATAGTAAATACACGAAAATAATTAATTAGAAGAAAGCGTTTAGATCTCACAGTTGAATCAAGCCAAAAATTCGTGGACTGATTTCCGGATGAACGACGTCTAGCTTGCTTGCATATTAATCATCAAAATATCGAAAATATTGTTGAAGATAAAAATATGAACTGGAAGAAATTGTAATGATCGGAACGGCGTTCTTTTTCTTGTCTAGCATCCGTCTGTATGTTTTCTGATATCAAAAACTAATAATATAGATACATCCATATCTCCCAAGATAATTTCCTAATTAAAGAGAGTTTAATATGGAAGTAAAATCCTATCCTATCTCTACTAGGTAATAGTCAAAATAGAGGTGATCAAAAGCTGTAGTAAAGCTGGAATCCACGTCCAGGTCTTGGGCTGGATCAATACTTGTGCAAACCGGGCTGAATTTACTCGCGCAGGCCCAGATCTTAACTTCTCGGTCCATCCTTCAGGCGGCTTGCCCAAACGGCCTGCTTCAGAACTTCCTTTCAAACGAACCCTGCTGCAATTCCCAAAACTAGTAGCTTATCTGCCCAATTATAACTATCCACCTGCACAACTTCAAAGCACAACAAAACTCTTCCAAAATAGATGCAAGGCAGATAATTATGCAAAAATAGATATCGAAATTATCCTCAAAAGATAGGTAAAAAGCACCTAATCAAACCCCCCCACATTTGAGCAATGCTCGCCCTCGAGCATACAAAACAAACTGAAAACGAAGATAGAGAGGGAACAACAAAGCACACAATCTGCCTCAAGCTGGAAAGTATTCAGAGGAATGGCTACAACTCAACCATCCACAAACCACCAACCCATCTCATTTATGAAATCTATCACTGCTCTCAACCAAGTCAGAATTATGCTCTTAGATCCAAGCTCACCAAGATTCTCTCATATTCGCTCAACAAAAATGAGGGACTATCTTGAAATATCATGCACACAAGCCGTGATTTGTTATTCTCAGCATAAGTTTGCTCTTTTGTCATTCCAATTATCCTCAAACCAAGTTAATCCAAGGATCAAAAGGTCTTGTCAAAAGGGTGTAATGGGGCTTGGGTGACGGTTGGACGGATTTGGTTTTCTGGCTCAAAAGTAGGGAACATGTAAGCTCATTCACCCTTGTCTTTATTTGCACCAACACCCAACATCATGGTTGTCATTCTTCCTGGAATTCAATCCCAGCAGCCATACTCTTTTCAACTCCTTATTATTTGTTTTTTTTTTCTTTTTCTTTCTTTTGTTTTTTTTTTCTTTTTTTTTCTTTATATAATTGGTAGCAATCTTCCCAAATTCTAAAGTTCAGAGAATCAGAATGGCTTTCATGTTCCCAGGGACAAGATACAAGCTAAAATCAAGGCTATGGCTATTTTCTTGTGAAGTTCAGTTGAACAAGGAATTGGGGAAATTAAAGGCTCAAAATTGGTTCACTAGTTGGAAACTGTAACGGTATGGCATTATTTTCGGTTGGAGGCCAAAAATGGGGTGTTCCTAATTGCCTTAATCATTTCCAAAGTTTCAACTGTGGTGACAAAAATAATTAGGCAAAAGAGAAAACCAAGCATTAAATATCCAAATCTGGCACACTCTCAATAAACAATGAGCTTCCAATGAATTGACATGCTCAGGGGCTCAAAACTCACTTTATGAGGTTACAAAAGCATGATCTAGAGCACAATTTGTCATCCAAGTTATCATATGAGCAGTTAAAGACATCAAAAATGAGACAACAAACCAAAACTACCAGTCAAATCAAGTCGTAACCATTCCTCCTCATACTTATCCAACCTTCACAGCCTATGCTCTGTTAAAACTCCCATTTTTTTGTTTTGTTTTCTTTTTTTTTTTTGTATATAAGCAGATACTTACGGACCCCCCCACATTTAAGAACACACAGTGTCCTCACTGGGAAGGGGTCAAAACACAACAAGAAATCAAAAGAAAACACAGAAGCAGCTAAAAGAATAAGAAAAAACAGAAAGAAAGAAGGGGATAGGGAGGGCAAACTTTAGTCAGCCATGTTGCGGAGAACATGCTCCATGGCTGTGAGTCGGGTGTCAATATCATCGAGGCGGCGGTTGAGGTGATCTTCAAGTCCTTGAGTCACGGTGGTGAGCAACACCTCAAAAGCGGGCAGAATAGAGGCCGGAACGGCAGAGGGATCTGCACTTGAAAGAGAACTCCGGTCTTCGACACCCGATTGAGAAAGTTGATATTGCCCATCGGCGTTAACACACAAGAGTTTCATAGCAGCAAAGTCAGTGAGAGAAAATAAGGTAGCAGACAGAAATTCAGGTTCATCATTTGGAACATGGAGACGCTGAGCCAAAAGAGTAATCATATGCCCAAGAGTAATCTTATACAATGGATGCCGAGCAGTAAACTGCCACTGTCGAGCTATCCATGCACCAAAATTCACTTTGTCACCTAAGACCATGCAATTTAACAGAAAGAGCTCTTGTTGGGAGACCATATTCATCAAGTCGACTCTACCAAAGAAAGTACAAGACAAAAAACGATGGCAAAGACGGAGGGCACCATCACGAAGATGATTACTCCGAGCAGATTTTGCCACATATTCAGTATCGATAGACAATGCACACCAACGCACAGAAGCAAGCATACCAAATGAAGCAGGCAAATCACGAGAAGCATCGGTATAAACATCAGAGAGAAGAGACTCATCAGATTCAAAACCAAGGAGCACATTCAAATCATTGACAGACAAATGAAAACGACGACCCCCTAACGTGAAAACCACAGAATGAGAATCATTAAGAGGACAAGAGGCATCATACACAAAAGTAGACATGAATTCCAAACTCAATAACTTATGCACAGGGAAAGACATATCCAAGAAGGCACCCCAACCAATTCTATCAAAATGAGCACGAATTTTGTCATTCTGTCCTAAAATAGCTATGTTATCCCAATTAAAAAGTCGAGCGCCCACAAAGGAACGATTGGAGTTCCTTCGTGTGCGCAGAGTTACCACATCATCAGAAAGGTATGGAGGTGGCAGTGCAGGCCGGCGGTGACGGACGTGGCCTCTGGAGAAGGCGCAGAGGGTGGCGGCGAAGGGGTGGCAGACTGGTCACCGGAATTCGGTGGTGAGGACGGCGGAGTGGAGAGCTTGCGTTTACTAGGACCGGCTCTAGCGGGAGAAGATGGGAGACGGCGTTTGAGTCACCGGAGCGGTTGCTCAGCCGGAGGAGTTGTGCTCGACACTGATGAGGGCTGGGGTGGCGTAGCCGCGGGCGGCGGAGATGGTGTGTGGTCCGGTGAAGGAGGGGAACGGGCCGGCGGAGCAGGGTTCTCAACGGCCGCGGGAGCCTTGTTCGCACGCTTCTTTGATGCCCGGCGTCTGCCCATCGGAGGAGAGGGTGATCGGAAACTTCGAGAGGTGGGGAAGGCGGGGAGTCGCGGCGGTGAAAAACTGAAGAGAGACAGTGAAAAAAAAAACGTGAAAAAAAATTACTAAAGCAAAAGAGGGGAGGTGAAATTAAAAGGGGAATTAGGGCTTGATAAAAGGAAAATCCCCAAATTGGAATTTGGGATATTGCAAATAGGTCCCTGCAATTTAATAAAAACACAAAAATCAAACCCCCCCACATTTTTGACGAGAGAAACCCATCTCATAATGATGACCCAATGGGTCGGACCCTACTGCCGCAGCCTGAATATTTTTCTTTTTTTTTTCTTTTTTTTTATTATTTTTTTTTATTTATTATTTTTTTTTAAAATTACGAAAATAAAATAAAAAAAACGAAAATAAAAAATACAGTAAAAGGGTAAATAAAAACCAAAAGAAATTAGCAAGAAAGGAAAGAAAGTCGGGTTGCCTCCCGATTAGAGCCGCTTGTTTAACGTCGGTGGCTCGACGGAAAGTTCCGGATCAAGTAGAAGTGGGACGGGCTAAAGTAACCCCATCAAAATGTGACAACTCCATCTCGGCACAGTATGGTTTAAGCAGCTGCCCATTGACCTTCAATAATTTCTGAGTGTCAAAACTACGGATTTCCACGGCTCCATGTGGACTGACACTAATAACTTCATAGGGTCCCGTCCAACGGGACTTCAATTTTCCGGGCATAAGCCGGAGGCGGGCATTGAAAAGTAGAACTTTTTGACCGACCTCGAAAGTCTTCCTCCGGATATATTTATCATGGAGAAACTTAGTTCGCTCTTTGTAGCGACTAGCAGTGTCATAAGCTTCCAAACGAATTTCCTCAAGCTCTTGCAACTGAAATCTCCTCTCTTGTGCTGCTAAATGTGGGTCCAAATTGCACTGTTTGTCAGCCCAGAAAGCACGATGTTCCAATTCAACGGGTAAGTGGCACTGCTTCCCAAAAATCAACCGGTAAGGGGACATACCGATTGGCGTTTTAAATGCCGTGCGGTATGCCCAAACGGAATCATCCAGGCGCAGACTCCACTCCTTACGGCTTGGGCAAACAGTTTTCTCCAGAATATTTTTTATTTCACGATTCGAAACTTCAGCCTGGCCATTGGATTGTGGGTGGTAGGCTGTAGCAACCCTATGTGTGACTCCATACTTCTTGAACAATGCTTCCAAGGTCCAGTTGCAGAAATGTGTGCCTTGGTCACTTATGATAGCTCGAGGAACTCCAAAGCGTTGGAAAATTTAGGCCTTGAGGAATTTTGCAACTACCTTGGAGTCATTGGATTTGGTAGCTTTCACTTCGACCCACTTGGAAACATAATCAACTGCCAACAAAATGTAAGAATTCCCATAGGAGCTAGGGAGAGGCCCCATGAAATCCATGCCCCAAACGTCGAAGATCTCACAGACCAAGATAGGAACCTGTGGCATCTCGTTCCTTGATGAAATGTTGCCAAGTCGTTGGCAACGATCACAATGCTTGCAGAAGTGGTAGGCATCTTTGAATAAAGTCTCCCAATAAAAACCACAGTCTAAGACTTTGCGAGCTGTCCGCTTTGGCCCAAAATGGCCCCCCACAGGCGTGAGCATGACAAAAGGTGAGAATAGAGGGAATCTCATCATCCGGAATGAACCTTCGGATAACTTGATCAGCACAAGTTTTCCTTAGATAAGGGTCGTCCCATATAAAGTACTTGGCTTGACTTCTCTTCTTGTTCTTCTTGGCAGATTCAGTACCTTTTGGAAACATCCCAGTGGTAAGAAAGTTTACTAGATCTGCATACCAAGGTGCTGTTGCTGCAGCGGCAAGTAACAGCTCATCTGGAAAATCGTCCCGTATGGGCAAACCGTCTGACTGGGTCAGCAACCTGCTCAAATGATCAGCAATATTATTTTCAGCTTCCTTCTTGTCTTTGATCTCTAAATCAAATTCTTGTAGAAGAAGGACCCAACGAATTAGGCGAGGCTTTGATTCCTTTTTGGAGAACAAGTACTTTAGAGCTCCATGATCAGTGTACACAACAACTTTGGATCCAACTATGTAAGATCAAAATTTTTCACATGCAAAGACAACGGCAAGGAGCTCCTTCTCAGTAGTGGTGTAGTTGCATTGGGCGGGATTGAGAGTCTTCGAAGCATAATAGATGACATGGCTGACCTTCCTGGTCCTTTGCCCAAGCACAGCGCCAACTGCATAGTCGCTTGCATCGCACATAAGTTCAAACGGAAGTCCCCACTGTGGTGGCTGAATTATTGGTGCAGAAGTCAGTTTCTCTTTCAACAAATCAAATGCCTCCTTACACTTATCATTGAAGACAAAAGGGACTTCTTTCTGTAGCAGCTTAGTCATTGGTTGGGCTATCTTCGAGAAATCCTGAATGAAGCGACGGTAGAAGCCGGCATGGCCTAAAAAGGCTCGAATTGCTTTCTCATTAGATGGGTACGGCAGCTTGGTGATCAAGTCAATTTTTGCTCTATCCACTTCAATGCCTTTCGCAGATATGACATGTCCGAGCACAATTCCTTGTTGCACCATAAAATGGCACTTCTCGAAGTTCAAAACCAAATCGGTCTCTACACACCGTTGAAGAACCTTGTCTAAATGCTCCATACATTGCTCAAAGGAGTCGCCATGCACTGTGAAGTCGTCCATAAAAATCTCGATGCAGCTCTCTATCAAATCGGAAAAAATGCTCATCATGCATCGCTGGAAAGTGCCCGGGGCGTTGCACAAGCCGAATGGCATCTTTCTGCAAGCAAATGTCCCAAAAGGACAAGTGAAGGTCGTCTTTTCTTGATCTTCTTGAGCCACAAAAATCTGAAAATAACCGGAGTAGCCATCAAGGAAGCAAAAATAAGATTTCCCTGCCAATCTTTTGAGCATCTCATCAATAAAAGGCAACGGAAAGTGGTCTTTGCGTGTCGCGTCATTCAACTTCCTGAAATCGATACACATCCGCCAACCTGTTTGCAATCTCATTGGAATTAATTCATTGCTCTCATTCTTCACGAGCTGGAATCCAGATTTCTTTGGAACAACATGCACCGGGCTGACCCAAACACTGTCTGAGATGGGGTAAATGATTCCCAATTGGAGCAACTTCAGAATCTCTTTCAATACCACTTCCTTCATCACCTGGTTTAACTTCCTTTGGGGGTCTCGGGATGGTTTGTGATCAGCTTCCAGAAAAATCCGATGCATACAGATGTCAGGACTGATTCCTTTAATGTCATCAAGAGTCCAGCCAATAGCTCCCTTGTGTTTGCGCAGAACAGCAACCAGGCGCTCCTCTTGGGCAAACGACAGGTCCTTGATGATGATGACTGGCAGTGTCTCTCCCTCCCCCAAGTATGCATACTTCAGATGCTCGGGAAGGACCTTCAATTCCAGAACAGGAGCCTTCACATGAGATGGTAAGAGTGGCTCTGTGTTGGTCGGTATGGGCAAACGGCCTGTCAGATTCCTTGCAGGAAATTTTTCAGTGGCATAAAGCTGCTGGATTATCTCTTGGATTTCTTTTTCTTCCTCAGAATCTCTAGTAGGTGCATGCATTCCTCCAAAGAGTACCTGTTCAAGCTTATCATCCCTGAAATTATTCTCAACAAACTCATCAATAATGGAATCAACAGTGTCAATCATAAAAATAGCCTCAGGATCTTCCACATGTTTCATAGCTTCAAATATATTAAATGTGACAACATCCCCATTAAATTCGAAGCTCATCATACCCTTATCTACATCAATTTTTGTTCTTGCCGTTTTCATGAATGGACGACCTAACAAAATCAATGATCTATGTGCAGAAAAATAATCATCCATGTCCACAATATAAAAATCAACGGGAAAAATTAAGTCATTAACTTTAACTAGTACATCCTCTACAACACCTTGTGGGTATGCATTAGATCAATCCGCCAACTGGATAATGACTCTAGTATCTTTCATAGGACCCAACTTCAAATCTTTGTACATGGATAAAGGCATGACATTAATAGAAGCACCCAAGTCAAGCATAACCTTTTCTACCTTCTTACTCCCAATGATGCAAGGAATAGTAAACATACCTGGATCTCGGCACTTTTGTGGTAATTTGCGTTGAATAACAGCAGAAACGTTTTCACCAACCTTGATCTTTGCATCCTTCCCGTATCTCATCTTTTTGGAACACAGCTCCTTCAGAAATTTGGCATAACGAGGAACTTGTTTGATGGCATCGATCAAGGGCAAGTTGATTTCTACTTTTTTAAACACTTCGAGGATCTCTTTTTCATCATCCTCTTTCTTGTGTCTTGCTAACCTGGACGGAAAAGGGGCTGAGTCAATTTTATTAGGAACATTAGACTGAATAGATACCTCAACAGGGGTAGAGGGTGAAAGAATTGCTTCGGTGTCAGCTTCATATTTGTCATCAGTTCCTGCAGTTTGCCCAAACTTCTGGGTTTTCCTTGTCTTTGCTTCAACGTCAGCTAATTCCTTCCCACTTCGAAGTGTGACAGCACTGACATTCCTCCTCGGATTTTGCTCGGTCTGGGACGGAAGCTTCCCTTGATTTCCTTGCAGTTTGTTCATTTATGTTGCAAGCTGCGTGATCTGCGTGCCCATACTGCCGAGTGCAGCCTGAGTCTCCTGCTGGAACGCCTTCTGAGTCTGTGCCAAATTGTTCACCAGAGTATTGTTCTGTTCCAGGCACTTCATAATCTCACTCATACTGGGAACAGACTTGTCCTTTTGGGCAAACTGCCCGTCTCTTGCATGTTTCAGGGGGAAATCTCCTTGGGCAGGTAGGTCTCCAGGTTGCTTTCATCGGAAATTGGGATGGTTTCTCCAGCCTGGGTTAAAAGTATTTGAGTATGGATCATTGCTTCGTTTTCTCCTAAAATCATCTCCTCGTGCAGAGTCATAGTAAACCCCCCTGATTGCATCTTGTTGAGCATCACCTGAACCATAGCAAGCGTGTTCGGAGGAAGATTCTTGCAAGGTTGGGCATGCATCAGTAAAGTGCCCAATCTCAGTACAAACACCACATCGAGGCCCTTTTGTTTGTGCTACGGCCAATCCACGGACTAGAGATGTTAAAGCCTCAATTTTCTCATTCACATCAGATGTCTCAGCTCTTTCTATGCTCTTCACAGGTCGGTGGCGACCCTCGTCTTCATCATCATATTGTTGCCCACTAGACACCATGTCCATAATCAACTGCTTTGCCTCTGCCAAAGTCTTATTGGTAAGTGATCCTCCACTGGCAGCATCAATAATCTTTCTATCGAAGTTTGACATGCCTCGATAGAAATAATTGGTGAACAATTGGTAGTCGGTGAATCCGTGGTCTGGGCACTTTCGGCATAGTTGTTGAAATCTCACCCAATAATCTGCCAGGCTTTCATTCGGCTTCTGCTTGATGCTAGAGATGGCCATTCGAAGATTTGCTGCTCTAGTCTCTGGAAAAAATTTGCGCAGAAACTGTTCTTCCAGCTCATCCCAGGTGGTGATTGAAGCTGGTGGAAGATCAAAAAGCCATTCTCGTGCTCGTCCTTGCAATGTATGAGAAAAAGTTAACAGGCGCAAGTTGTCATTTGTAAAGCCTTGAGGACGCAGGGTAGAGCAAACCTAATCGAACTCTGCTAAGTGTGTGTGCGCACTTTCTCCAGATGCATCACTAAATTTGGGTAGCACTTGTATGAATCCCGGCCGAATCTCCGCATTGTGGGCAATGGGAGGCAGTACAATGGAGATAGGTCTGTTATTTCGATGACGACCCAGCTCTCGAATCAAGGGAGCAGGTTCCTCCGCCTCAGCATTGATTAAAGCTCGATTATTCTGGTTGTTCTGATTATCACGTGGATTTGGCTTATCCGCCATGTTGACTAGCTGTTGCAAACAAGGTGTTCCTTCCTTAGGTTGGGACGTCTCCTTAGACTCCCGAGCAGCCCTCCTCAATTGGTGTAATGTTCTCTCCGGTTCTGGGTTGAACAATAATTCTCCTTTGTGTGAGGAACGGGTCATGCACTGTAAAACAAACGAGAAAGCCACAGTAAGAAAAATAACAAAATGAAAAGTTTCGAGTAATTACTGCTTTAAAACCAGTCCCCGGCAACGGTGCCAAAATTTGGTGTGTCATTTCCACCAAAATTAAAAGTTCCGACAATAGTCAGCTTGCCCAAACTGCACAGTACAGTGGTAAGCAAGATCATTTCCTTAGAGACTGGTGAGAATTACCCTCACTTTTCAACCTGTAAAACCAAACCCTTCAACAGAGAATTTATAGAAATAAAATAAAAGATGCGAAACTAACGTAGTGATTAAATAAATATCCAAACATTCACACAAAAGAGTTATTTATATAAGTGATTAAAAATTATCCGGAATTCAATCACACCACCTTGGCTATTCAACTGATCCTAGATTCAAGAATTAAATTAATTATTCCATGCAAATCGGTTATGGTTATCGAAGACACTTTCCGGCATAACCTTATTCCTATATCGATCGACAATCAAGAAGACACTTCATTAATTGCTACCCTAATCAACCGACAATCTTGAGAGACACTCTACTGATTTAATGGGTTTATTGCATTAAATTCCTAAAGAACCCGACACAAAATCAATCGACTCTGACACAGGACAATTCAATTAAGTTTACTATTCCCTTGATTATGAAAAATCATTTTGCTCCAAATTAACTCTTATCACAATTTCGGATGATGGATTTAATTAGCTAGTAATAAATTCAGACCACTAAGTATTTGCAACTACTTCGTAAATTCGAATCAATCACAACTTGCGAAGTGGAGAATAGTAGATACACGAAAATAATTAATTAGAAGAAAGCGTTTAGATCTCACAGTTGAATCGAGCCAAAGATTCGTGGACTGATTTCCGGATAAACGACGTCTAGCTTGCTTGCATATTAATCATCAAAATATCGAAAATATTGTTGAAGAGAAAAATATGAACTGGAAGAAATTGTAATGATCGGAACGGCGTTCTTTTTCTTGTCTAGCATCCGTCTGTATGTTTTCTGATATAAAAAACTAATAATATAGATACATCCATATCTCCCAAGATAATTTCCTAATTAAAGAGAGTTTAATATGGAAGTAAAATCCTATCCTATCTCTACTAGGTAATAGTCAAAATAGAGGTGATCAAAAGCTGTAGTAAAGCTGGAATCCGCGTCCAGGTCTTGGGCTGGATCAATACTTGTGCAAAACGGGCTGAATTTACTCGCGCAGGCCCAGATCTTAACTTCTCGGTCCATCCTTTAGGCGGCTTGCCCAAATGGCCTGCTTCAGAACTTCCTTTCAAACGAACCATGCTGCAATTCCCAAAACTAGTAGCTTATCTGCCCAATTATAACTATCCACCTGCACAACTTCAAAGCACAACAAAACTCTTCCAAAATAGATGCAAGGCAGATAATTATGCAAAAATAGATATCGAAATTATCCTCAAAAGATAGGTAAAAAGCACCTAATCAAATATCCTATTGTGATCCTCCTCAATATACTAACAAGTGTACTAGAATAATCAGTTAGTCAAGATAAACTAACTTATCAGATTATTCTACAGTGTACCGATGGTGTGTTTAGGACCATCTAAGCCGTGAGCTCTTTAATATAATACAAAGTTTTAATGATATGATCTTACCGTGTGACTCCCCACACCATATCATCTACAATGTAAGTATATGAAACATTACATAGAACAATTATATAACATAATCTAAATGCAAACAGTGACTGTAATAACTTTCAATTCATATCATCATATCATTAAAAAAGTATACAAAGACAAGTCTTCCAGTATACAAAACTAATACATTAAATCTAAAGAGTGTCTCTTAGGGTTGTTAGTCGTTAGGAAAATAATTAGTGAAGTGTCTTCCTAATTATCTAACAGTTAAGGAGGAATTAGGCCGTGTCAGAAGTGTCTTCAGTGGCTATAACTGGTTTGCGTGCATTAATTGGAAATATCTTTGCATCGAGGATCGGAATAATTTAGCTAGGGTAGAGTTAATTGGAAGCCGGAATACCTTTAAACCTATTAAGAAAACTACTATGTGGTTTAATTGCTTAATTTTAGTTTTTGCGTTATAACAACAAAATTCGTGTAGAAAGTTCGGTTACTACAGGCTGAAGGTTCGAATAATTCTCACCGGTTCTTTGAGAGACGATCTTGCTCGTCACTGTTCTGGGTAGTGTCGGCATACCAACTATTGGTGGAATTATTTTTGGTAAAAAATGACGCACCACCATCACAGATTTCAAGCAACACCGGATCGAGTACTTAGTATGTCAAGTACCAGCTTTTGATACCACTTGATAGAATTTGTTACCTGAAATAATGTGAAATTCAAATGTAAACAGCAAAGTTAAATGAAATGTTGAAGCTAGTGTTACCACATTACCTTCAACATGCAGCAGAAACGTAAACAGAACTTTGCACAAAATAAATTTTAAATCACACTCCTTACGGTGTGTGATTGCCTCAAGGTGAAATTCACTATCATAAGTGATAAACAAAAACAATGCTGATGTTGCCTCGATTCACTCTCTTGACAACACTGCATAAAACATACAGAGGACTATCCTAACTTCACTCACTCGAATAATCTCTCAAACAAACCTATCTAAATACATAGATAGATTAGAACCAGTCACTCTAAATCCTAGACTCTCAAAGTTGATTATCTAACCTACACACGCAACTGGAATGAAAGTCTCCAGCTGATTGGGATACTACGCAGATGTCGAAGAAGATGTCTTGGATTTCAGAGACGACACTAGATGCAAGATTCAGAGCTTCTCACAAACCACGGTGATAACCTGCTTGCATAAATGATTTTAAGGTCTAAGACCTTAAATACTTCCTCCATCTTATCTTGGCAGTTGCCTCACGATCCTAAATGACTTGGACTTGAATCAACCGCCTTCCACTACCCATTGCTGAAGTGGACTTGAGTTAACTGTCTTCTGCATTTCGTGGCACACGTTCTTCAATATTGTGCAATAGTAGTGGTTACTCCAGTGACCCACGTTTACCTGTAACAGTTAATGTTCAAGAAAGAGTGGGAACATCACGTCCCTATAAAACCAGAACAGATTTTGACAAAGTCAAAATCAAATATAATTCATGATTTAATTATTAATAAAATATCCAATTAATACCAAAATACGTGGAGAAACATATGTGACAAAAATCACAATTTATTCAGATTAATTTAAAATAAATTAATCCAAAATACTAGGAAAGGATACAATTAATATTCCGAGGGTTATACTCGATGTGACGAGAATGAGGAAACATCATTAGATACGACATTGATTGCGATGTTATCAAACGAAATGATAACATCATCTGGAACACGTCATACTCAACAATATAGAACTAGGGTTTGTGGTGGTGAGTTCAATTTGAAGGATGGGGAATCTAATATGGTGGTGGCGACGGTGGAGGTTTCAATTGGTATTGGTGACAACAGATGCTGATGTCAATGGTGGAGTATTGCAGCGGCGGTGGAGGGTTCCAGCGGTGGGCTTCGAATTTAGGGATGACTATTGCTATATCAATGTGATTTTTCTGATTTTTTTTCTATGTATATTAGTCAAGTCGGGTCGGGTTAGGATCCGTCTAACGCAATGCGACCCGTTAGACGGTCTAACACAAGTTTTTGTCTTATATTTTAGACAATAGATTTTTCACAATAAATAACAGTTTTGAGTTAATAGACAATAGTAATGATAGTTACTGTTGTAAAATTTCTACTTCTTTTTTTTCCACGACAGTTTAGTTTACAACCGTTGTTTTTTTAATAAATTTTTGCAATCTTAGTTATTATTTATTTACTTGAAAAATTAATATTTGTAACATTTTTTACTTTATTTTTTATGCACATATTTGTAGTACTTTACGTTTGTCACCTAAAAATAGTTTTCATTTGTATAATAATAATGATGATGATGATGATGATGATGACGATCACATAAGTATAACATACTTTGTAATAATATATTATTTTTCTATCTCAATTCCATCATTTAAAATAATTAAATAATTATATTTTTATGCATGTCATATATTCATGGAAATTAAATGTTCTTTAATCGTGGACAAATATTGCTATTTAAAAAATCATGTCATTTGATTTTCATTTAATTCTAAAATTTAATTTCTTTTTATTTGACACAACTACACAAAATTGATCTTCTTATCTAATTAATTAATGTATGACATATCATTTTATTAATTTTTAAAAATTGAACACAACATATAAAATTTAAAAATAATCATACATAACATATAGAATTAAAAATAATCATAATATTATAAATATAAAATATTATAATTATTTATGCATCGCGTTGGAGGAATAAGCATAAAATTTGAATCTCTTTCAAATTTAGTTTAATATAGGCTTTTTGTTTTTTCAGGATTAATGCAATTCTAAAAATGTATTGTTTGCCCAAATTAATTTTTGTCGTGTTATTAGTTATTATTTGCTAAATATCTAATTATTTGAGATTGTTTATTAAGTATTAAATTGGGAGTTTTATTGATTCTAATGAAAGGAAAAATTGCTAATTTTTTATTTACGTTATGATTTATAAATGTTGCCTATTATTAGAGGGTGTTTACATTACCAATTTTTCAGTGTATACACAACTGTTATTAAGCCGTGATTGACCATGCTATTTGATGCCCATTCGGTCAAAACAATCAAGTACCCTTGTTCTTTTAATTAAAATTTAAAATACACATTTTAAAAATGTTTCATGAAAAGGGGAGGGACATATATGACAAGATTAAAGAGATTTTAATTGTGTTGGTACCGAATTTTTTTCTACTCCTGCTATATTAACGATATTGTTGTGTTTTCACACAATATCGTTGAAAATATATACCAATATCGTTAATATAGCATGATATGAAAAAAAAAAAAATCAGAACCAACATAATTAACATCAACTTAATCTCATCATATATGTCCTTAAAAAAAATTTCTCACAAAATATTTTCAAAATATGTATTTTTTATGAATTAAAAAAATTCCAGGTCCTACCCGGTAGGAAGCATCGAATTTTCCTCCAATTCAAGGCCAATTGAGAGTCTAATTCAGCTAATATGTTCCGTCGATATTTGATTTAATTAGATTAACAATCAAGAGTCCCTATTCAATTGGACATCAATTCAATTAAAATTAGGGAGACACGATAAAGAATGGGGCAAGTCTCTTGTACATAAGATGTACATGAGACAGTCAACTCGTTGACCGGGTCAACGCGTGTTGACCCAATCAATGCTTTGACTAAAAAATCCGTCAAAATTAGTACCATTCATAATACTGAAAAGTATCATTTCAAAGGCTAAAAAGTATCATTTGTATCAATAAAAAGTATTGGGCAGAATAAAAAAATAAAGAAAAAAACTGTTAAGATCAGTATCAATTGATACACTAAAAAGTATCATTCGAAATTAAAAAAAGTATCAATTGTATCCTTAAAAAGTATCACAAATTTTCACAATTTTTTTGGTCAACGCTTTGACCGAGTCAACGCGAGTTGACCGGTCAACGCGTTAACCGTTTCATATACATCTTATGTACATGAGTATTTGCGTAAAGAATATGGTTGATTAATATTTTCTTGTATTATTCACGTCAATTATCTAAAACCACTGGGATTTGTAAACATGAGGGGACGGCTTCATTTATTTGTCAGTGTGTATGGGCGGTGATCGAGCATATTCCATTAGCGGAATATCATAATCCGGTGGTGTCGTGTTTCAGAATTGTAAAAAATTAATTTTTTTTTTTTAATTACTCAGTTACCTTCTATTTAAAATGTGCCTCAAAAATTATATTTTCACAAGTAAAATAATTTTATTCGTAAGTGTTAATTTTAAATGTTTTGTTCCTATAAGTTGTGCCATTAGCTAATATTATACTCTTAACGTGTATTGAAACTATTCGATAATATTATTGCTATTGCATTAAATAATTATTTAAAGGTATAAACTGATTATTTATTTATTTTATTTTATTTTACTAAGCTAAATAGGTTTTAAAGGGTTCAAAATTATTTAGCTTTCTTTTACTGAGCCCAAGGAGTCCAACTAATTAATCTTATAAGCCCAAACCTATTCTGTAAAGCACAATAACTATTTGTTTGTTTTGAGTCCATGACTTGAATATTATGATATAAAGGAGAATTGAAGATACATATTTTTTTTAGTAAATTATAATATTGATGGAGTTTGTAACACAAATTTTGTATTTAATTCAATAAAAAAAATTATCAAAAATGTATTTTTTCGGATCTCATTTCTATTTTTCTCTGATTATTCTCTCCAAAAATGATTTTCAAATAGTTTTTGAAGTTTTCAGGGAATATTTATTTCTTATATCTTCTTTAACTTGGTCTTCAGATTTTATAATGACAATTCAGAGGCTTGTCGTTCTATTTTTGGATCAAACTCGACTCGAACTTCAGGATATATTTGGTGAAGAATGTCTTTGAATGTCTCAAAAATATCTGGATATTTCTTCTTAAATTCTTAAACTATTCAAATGATTTCTGGTGTGATTTTAACTGATATGGAGACCCATTATATAGTTGTAGTTGTTGGGAGGAGTATCTAGGACTGACACGATCTTATTGGTTCTTGAAAAATTGATACATATCTTTTGAAAGATATTTATTTGTGGCAAAAGAAATTTGATCATTATCATATAATAATATCTTTATTATTTAAATATGTTATCTAATTTTGGATTTCATATTATTCCAAAACTAAATAAATATATAAAAATCAATCTAAAAACATTATATATAATATAATCTTGCAAATTTGTGCCATCTGCCGAGTTCATTCATCTTCCCAAAAAAACTGAAAATTTTCATTTAATTTGTTACCTTTCATAGCTCAAAATCTCAATATAAAAGGATGCTTTGTTTTCATTGTCAAAAAAGGCTAAATATATTTTTAAAGCATCTTAAGTTAGGTAGTTTTCAGTTTTCCATGTAAGGTGTATATAAGTGGGCCTCATTTGGTTCGGTTGATAAGATTGATAGGATAAAGTATGATTTGAATGTTCATACAAAAATAATCATATATTTGGATTGATTGATTGAGATTTTGATAGTTTAGTATAGATTACTAATATTTTATTTGGAACAAATTATTATGATTAAAATGTAATTGAATACCAAAATTATCCTCCACATAAATATTCATTATTAATTTTAAGGTTGCAATTATTTTTTCTCAAAAAACTTCAAACTAGGATTATGGATGACTAATTAAATTACAATTATGGATTTATAGTAGAATTTATGGTGGATTATTATTCTTATTTTCAGTGTCTTTAGTATCTTATTTAAAAGTGATTTCAATGAATAATAATTTATACATAATATGTACTTGTGTAAATATTCCCAAAACTGAGGATAGAAAGATTCAAATATTATTTAATTGAGGATAATTTTTGGTGAGTTATTATTATTATTATTAGGCCTCGTTTACTTTGATGGATAAGAGTAGATTAATAAGTTATCATATGTTTACTTTGCATGATATTAAAATGATGGATAACTCAAAGCCCGTGATAAAATAAGCTTTGGGTGCTTATTTATGGGATATGTATCCCACCTAAAGAGGTGGGATATGATTTATCCATCCTCTCATCCTCTAACCTATCTATCCTTCAAATTGTATATTCTCAAAGTAAACATGCCCTTAATGTTTAATATTTTATTTAAAAGTGATTTTAAGGAAAATTAGTTTATATATAATATGCATTTGTGAAAATATTTCCAAAATTGAGGGTATAAAGATTCACATATTATTTAAAGAGGATATTTTAGTAATTTTGAATTTAATCAAATGTCGGATGAATTTGGGGGTGATGAGTTATCCCTCAATGGGTGATAAAATTTCGGGCCCATCATCAATATCGGGCTCCTATCATGTGAACCAAATACTTGATAAGGTGGGATATTTTTGTCAATAAAACCTAAACTACCATAATCCTTCAAACCAAACATGCCCATAGGTTCATCTTAAATATATTAGGGGCCCTATACTAATTATAAAAATTGGATTTCTAATACTAAAAAATTATATTTTGATTATTAATAAAAATCGACCCTGATATTAAAAAAAATTAGACCCCTAATATTAAAACATTGAACCCTAATATTAAAAAATCAGGGCCCTAATATTAAAAAAAATACATATGGGTTTTGAGGTGGCATGTGCTAAATAGCACTTTGCGCCTCTCAATAGTCTTGCCTATATGTTTGTGTGTGTGATTTGGATCATATGAACACTCATCTTTACGTGAGTATTCCCGCCTGTCACGTGGGTGACCCAAATTCGATCCCCGACAATGGCGCCAAAAACTTGTTCGGTATTTTAATTCACCTAAACTGCAAGTGTACAGCGAGGCTTATAGAACAGCGGTGAACAAGGTCGAATCCACAGAGACTTAAATTCCAACTACTAGTTATTCTATTTATCCTAACTCTGCTATCTAGACTAACCAAAGTTTAGAATTTTTAAACAAATGAAATAAAATATATAAAAACTTGCAAACCTAAATTCACAACAGATAAAGTTGCAGCAAAAAAATATCAAGAAGAAATGTGCATTCTAGGATTGAACAATCATCATTTAATCCATCTTATCAATTAATCCAATATTCATGTCTATGTTTGAGTTTTAATCACACTAGAGCAACCACTGTAGTATTCAGAACCTCTTCTCAGAAAATTAAGAATGTAGATCACATGATAAATAACAATGCCTCCATTTATTATCTAACAAAAAAAAAAGAAAAAAGAGAAGGTTGTGTAGAGGGATTTGAGCTAGAAGAATTCTAGCTAGGTGCTTGAATGAAGAAAAAAAGGGGTGATTTAGTTGAATGGTCTAAATGAATTAAGAGAGTTGTACAATTGTGTGATTTTGGCAAATCTTTTAGTCACTTTTAGCCATATATTTTCAACCCCAACCCAAAGCCTACATTACAAACTGTTTAAAAGTCTTTTTTGATTCTTTATTCCGGTATGATCTCGTTTGGTGAGCTGACAAAGATTGCAAGCTTATGGTTGATGTTTTTGCATGATTGACATTCGATGAGTGTGGCCTCTGAGTTATGTGACTTGTGAGAGTTGAGTGTTACACACACAACCGAGAAAAACATTGGCTTAATTGTGGTTGTTGAGTTTCATCGGGCATGTGTGTGGGATATGATGGGCTATTGAATGTTGAACACGCGCGATTCTTTAATTCTTGAGATTCGATTTCCTAGATTGTGGACTGTGTGCATAATTTGTCTTGTTCCTGATCTAGGTGTTAGTTCTTTGTTTGAGGACAAACAAACTTCTAAGTTTGGGGGAGTTGATAAACTGAGATTTTACACTACTTTTGGTACACTTTAGTGTCGTGTTTTGTATAATTTAAGTGTGTTTTATCGCCGTTTATTTCGAGTTTCCCGAGTTTTGGGAGTTGGTCGTGCTTGATGTATTTTTGCAGGTTTGTTCATCAATTTTGGTTGCTTTTAGAGTCTGAAGCAAGTATGGAGTCCCAAGAGAGTACATAAGGAGATTGATCGAGAAAATGGGACGAAATTAGCCGAGAAGAAAGTCGCGAGCTTGCACCCGCGACCCTATCGCGACTGTATGGTCGCGAATCACCTTGAGTAGGACACTGCAGTGTCGCGACAGAGGAGGGGTGCAAAAGAAGAAAATTCGCGACCCCGATCGCGAATAAAAATCATGCAAGTTCTAGAGATACAAAAGCATGCTTGACCAACACACCAAAACAAAGAGAGGGTGAAATACCCAATAGGCACAAAAGCTCATGGCTTAACATTGATCTTAATCATGCTCATCGGGCTCAACAACAGATGCATGTTCAAATCAAGACCACTGTCAATTAAACAACACATCACATTCCCATTCTCCCCATCATAAATACCAAACCATGAATTATACGCCTCATTCATCCAAGTTCTCACAAAATAATCAAGAATAAAGCAAAACAACACAAAATTTCCTCCAGGGATGACTCGATTACTATAACCAAAAAAACTGACTCAAAACACGACTAACTAAGAAAGCAGGTAAATAAAGAAAAATGGTCTAGACACCTTAAGCGCACGTCCCCCCAAACTTATTCAATACTCAGAGGCAGAATAAGTTTGAAAAGAAGACGTAAAGGTGTCTGACCACTTACAGCGGATTCAGGAGGATGGGGGAGGCCGGTACGGTGGGTACCCAAATGGCATGTATACAAGTGCGGAGGCATCTGAAGCTGGGGCTGGCCGCGGGGAGAGTGGGTAGACGAGGCGGGCTCTTGAGGGTGCCCGGAGGTAGACAGGGCACTGGGGCCAGCACCATAGTGAGGGTAAGGGAAATACGTACTTAGGTGCGGTTGGAGTCCCCGAACCATGTCTCGAATATCATGGATTTCCCCGCACATATCATGCACATCCGTCTGTAGAGTCGAAAAACCCGCATTCATGGCACCATAATTGGTGTTCAAGGTGCCAACCACTGTGTGCATCGAGCCAATGGCCATGTTCATGTTGGCCATCATGTCAGTGAGAGAATCCCACTACTCGTCTGTGCGCTCCTCCCGTGGCCGAGTGCGTGTTCTCCACTCAGCTTGCGCGGACGACTCAGCCTGGCCCGTTGAACACTTTCTGGGATTTGAAACTGGTCTTTCCCAGCAGCAGCATCAATGGCGGCACGGTGAGCTGGAGTATCAAGTAGCTAGTTTTCGGTGTGGGTGAGATTTGACACTGTGGTGAGTGGCCAGTTGTGCAACGGGAGAACACGGTTCCCTCTTAGAAGTAGGAGGTGCACATCCGGGTGGTTGACCAGCATCCGGGACTGGCGCAAATTTGGTAAATCGATGGCTGGAGGACCCGGAACACTGCCGAATCGATGCAATGGGATGCCAAGATGAGTGGCAATAGGCGTGAGCATGCCACCAATCTCAATGACATCTGTAGCCTGTGAACTTTGCCTTTTAAACTGCTGCATCAAGAAAGCGACAAAGTTGAGATTAGTACCGCTCAACATGGCCCACAAGAAAAGAATCTCGGGCATTCGAATTCCCAATGTCTCGTGTCGTGCCAACACAGTAGAAGCACAAATCTTCTGCACGTAACGAAACACAAGATTCGGCATTGCAGAAGCCTTGGCCCGTTTGTGATTGTACTGCGTCAATTCAGACTGAAGGCGTAGCCAAAAGTGTTCAGCTCGAACTCCAAAGCAGTTGAAAATACCGCCATCAGGAACATGGAAGATAGCATTAACTTCAGCAGCAGTAACAACATGAGCAACATTCCCCAAACGGAATGACATGGTGTAGGGGCTTCGAAGCTGTGTCGATTGCACTTCAAGAGTGCTGAGGAATTCATATACCAAAATCGGGTAGGTAGGCCATCCCCCAGCCACAGCGTGGTTCCATCCAATACTGAAAAACAGTAATCCGTGCTTATACGTTTTTAGTTAACTGCTTAAAAACTGTTCTGTGATATGTGTGGGACAGATGCAAGAACATAAAATAACAAAGCAGTAAAAACACACGAGATGATAACCCAGTTCGGTTCAACCAACCTACTCTGGGGGAATTGCTCCCAAACTTGAAGATTCGACTGGTACTCCTTCGAAGAGTATATTAAGGATCTTACACATACAAGTCTCCCGCCTTATGTCGTCCATTCTTCTTCTCGAACTCTTTCACTAGCCGAAAGTTGTAAGATCCCCTCACAACCGTGACACTAGACTCCCTCTAGCTACCCACGACTTCAACTTACAATCTCTCCCGAGATTGCATATAAAACTGGAATAAAAATCCCCTCACGTGTTTCACTCGTAAACACTCAAGACTAGTCTATCATGTTGAACGTTTTAATGAACAACTACTAGTTACAAAAACGATCACAAACTGATTCTAACACTAAAATCTAAACAAAATATCAGTGGTACCGATTGCTCCTCAATTCGGTCTTCATATAGGCGTCCATCTTTCATCCGCCGCCAATATGGTATGTGGATTGTGGTTTGTGGCCTTCCATACGTGTGTAGATACTCTCCATGTGTAGAGGGGTTAATTCAGCACTGGATCTACACCACAAGGCAGTAAAACGAATTAATCTTGACCTTCCAAACTCGTTCGGCGCAAGATCTTTCCAACATGGAAACTGTCATAAATAGAGTGTCCCTGGTTCTGTCTGGGACATACTCTGGAACAGTTCGCCAACTGTTCTTTCTTTTCTTGCACAGCGGAAAATAAATCTTCATGGGACATACCCAGGCACACATTGTCGAACATATCTCGCCAATTCAACAACACAAAACTTAGTGCATGATGATGGCACTAACAATCTCCCCCTTTGGCGTTTATGGTCGGCAATTATCATCACGATTTGCACAACACTTGAATAAACTTCGCAGATCAACAATATATCAAAATGAGTGATATATGTAAAAACTGTCAGAGACAGTTACAAGCACACTCCCCCTAAATCTGAACTGGGAGTTCCTTCATCACGATCAGAGCATTGTTTTCGCAGTGTAGAACTGCATTGTCAGTTGATCAAAAATATAGTACAGACCAACAAAAATTAAAGTAGGGTAAAACAGCATCCCCAATAAATTGTTTGTTTAGAAATCATCAAACATAAAAATGAGCACACGCTCAACAAAGCAGCAGCAGCAAAAAGCCATCCTTCATCCAACCGTGGCCTTTGTTCACCAACACAACACTCTTCTCCCCCTTAATTGTTGCCAGAAACGGCAAACACCAAACTTCAGGCCGGGGAGGCAGCAGCAGCATCATCATCATCGGCATCAGCAGCAGCCGGCTTATCAGCAGCAGGAACAGAGGAAGCACTCGGCACGTCAAGCGGCGAGGTAAGGCCAAGGGCTCGGGCTCAGAGATCAATCAGCAAGGCCTCCAACTCTTGTTTCCTGGTCTTGAAAGTCCGAATGGACTTGCTCAGAAACACAACTTCACGCTCCAGAGACTTGATATGTCTGTCAAAGAAAACAGAAGTGATAGCAAAAGAAGCAGCTGATCTGTCTGGGACAGATGAGGGCACATGTCTCGAGCTTTCATCAGCATCGCGGGCAGGAACATCCGGAGCATGCTGAGATGAAAATAACTTATGGCTGATTGACAGTGGCTGCACAACAGGCGCATACACATCATTTGCAGAAACAACATCATGCTGGGCCATAATGATGCTGAAGATTAAGCCAGGATATCCAACAGGTTGCTGGCTACGAGTCGATTCAGCATGAGCAAAGACATTCTCAAAGATCAGCGCAGGCCAAGATTAAACTCACTCCGAGTGCCTACTTTGAACAGCAACAAGGCCATGGACTTGCCAACAGTAGCATCATGAGTACTGGGCAACCAATTCCTAACAGCAACCTTGTGAAGAATTGAGTACTTCATACTCAAATCAGATGCCAACAATGCACGCCCCGAGGGCCAAACCACCCGACTTCCTCCAGTCAATTCCGACACAACCTCATTCAGATCAAACACGGGCGCAGGAGCAACAAGATTCTCACGACCCAAAAACTCATTAATTACAGCAGGGGAAAAAGTAATCCAATGACCCCGCACAAATACAGAAAAAGCATGCTCATAGGACGCATCACGCATACGCTTGGACAAGTTTGCATAAAATTCATGCACAACAGCAATGATAAAAGGAGGAGCACAAAAAGCAGATTTCTCTAACCGGAGATCATGCAACAACGAGTCAACACCCGTTCTCTTTAAGTCAGACTTAACCAAACAACGCTCGAAAATCAACGAGCGACCAGCAACAATCTTGAATTGATTTTGGTGGAGGGCAGAGATAAACTTACTTGAATCAAAGTCCTCAGAATCAGAATCTGATCTGTCTGGCACAAACTCGGGGTCATCCTCTGGTTCTTCATCAGAGGGGGAATGTGCTCTGGCTTGCTTCATCAGCGGGCGATGACGACCCGACATCAACCCCATCCTCTGCTCAGACAAACTCCGTGTAATACGGCGAGCAGGAACAACCTCAGACTTCTTAGGCATAGCCTTTTTCCCAGCAGGCATCACTGATTTGGGGGGTTTTGATGAAGACCCCTTCTTTGCATCAATTTTCTTGAGGGATTTTGAAGAAGAACCCTTCTTCGCAGCAACCTTGGCCAACACTTTGGATTTCAACTTGGCAATGGGTGTGTCATCCTCATCATCAGACACCGGAAGAGTGACTGGATCATCACGCAACTCCAACTTGCGTTTGGACCCGCGAGTTTTAGAAGAAATAGCCTTTGGAGGAGGGACAGACTCATCCTCATGAACAGGAGACTCCTCATCGAGAAAGGAGATATCAACATCATCATCACCTTGATCATAAACAAGGTTTCCAGCAGCAGCAACAGGTGAAACTTTACCAAGAGGGACTTGAACCGTGACAACGGGCGTGTCACTATACACCGGGACAGCAGCAGAAAGAGACAGAGCTTGAACAAATTTCAGGGCATCAAGAGATGCAGCAAATTCCTCAATTGAGGTAGGTTCTTCGCCAACAGCAGCGGCGGCAACATCATAAACAACAGAAGCCATGGAGACTTCATTTTCTCCAACATTCTCTATAACAGCCGCAATTGAAGCATTCAAAATTTCCGCAGACACCATGGACGGAGAGAATGGCACTTCAGAAACCCTAGGAGAGGGTTGAACATCTAGATCTGTCTCAGACACAGATCGAGACGGTGAATCAGCAGTAGGTGCCACAGAAGCTGGCACAGAAGCAAGAGCTTCGGAAGAAGCAACAGATGGCTTCACAGAGACAGAGGCAATTGAAGACGAAAACACAATTGGTTGAGAAAGCTCCGCAAGCTGTCGTCGCAAGTCTTCAGAAGAAATTCTGGGTTTCTTCGCTTGAGAAGGCTTAGAAGAAACAACTTTGTCCGCCATTAGAGTTTGAACAACAAAAATTCAAATACGCACCACAGAGAGAGAATAGCTTGGAAATTTTGCAACGATTCTGTCTCTTTTGAAAAATAAGGCTAGGACCTTAATTAGGAAACTCTAAACAGGAAATTTTCTTAACTCACTTATTCCTCACACCTCACCTCGCAGCTTGGTGTGGAGAAGTGTAATCGATCGTGGTGCGAAAAACAAGGCACTACTAGCTGTTGAAAAGTAACCGTTCCTCCAAAGCAGAAACTGTCCGAGACAGATATCGGCACAACACTAACAAACCATATTAACCATGGTCATTTTATACTCTCTATACATACATCACTGACCAAGACTGTATAGAGAGTCTTCTAACAATGGAGAAGTTTAGAGAACACAAAGACCCAATGAGGATCTTAGTGTTTCAAACCTTCTGCTATCAAGTGCCTTTGTAAAGATGTCCGCAAGCTGGGCATCTGTTCCAACATATTCAATCACAAGAGATCCGTCTTCAACAAGCTCTCGGATGAAGTGCTGACAAAAGTCTATGTGCTTAGTTCGAGAGTGCTGAACTGGA
Organism: Perilla frutescens; assembly: GCA_026008535.1. Taxonomy (NCBI): domain Eukaryota; kingdom Viridiplantae; phylum Streptophyta; class Magnoliopsida; order Lamiales; family Lamiaceae; genus Perilla; species Perilla frutescens. The sequence continues at coordinate 37,359,882 of BRKX01000006.1, read as the reverse complement.
TTCTTCGAAATATTTATTGCACTCATATTGTCACAGTATATTGTAAGGACAGATTTCAAGTGACTTTCTTTGGGATCAGATTGGTAGCGTGTACAAACTCCAACGCTGTAATTGATATCAGGCCGACTTGCAGTGAGGTACAGTAAGCTACCGATCATGCTTCGGTACAAGGTTTGCTTAATTGACACACCAGCTTCATCTTTTGACATCTTCAAATATGTTCTCATCGGTGTTCTTTTCAGGCTGCAACTATTCATGCCAAAATTGATGATCAAGTTCCTTACATAATTTGTTTGAGACACAAAGATTCCATCATCGTTTTGCTTCACTTGAAGCCCCAGAAGGTAGGTTAGTTCACCTACAAGGCTCATCTCGAAATCTGAAGTCATGTTCTCCACAAATTCTTCCACCATTCTGTTTAGGACAGATCCAACGACAATATCATTGACATAAATCTGGACGATGATTACATCAGATTTTTCTCTCTTGCTGAAGAGAGTTTGATCAGCTCCACCATGAGCATATCCTTTCTCCAGAAGGAACTTGGTTAGCTGTTCGTACCAAGCTCGAGGAGCTCGTTTGAGGCCGTAGATGGCCTTCTTCAGTTTGTACACATACTCCGGATGGTGGGGGTCTTCAAAACCTTTGATTTGGCTAACAAAAACATCTCTAGATAAGTACCCATTCATGAAGGCACTCTTCACGTCCATTTGGAATAATTTTAACTTTATCCAAACAGCCATGGCAAAATGCACCGATTCACGATGAGTATCTGCAGCAAAAGTCTCATCGAAATCCACACCTTCAATTCTCTCAAATTGCAAGAGTTCTTCTTACATAGCCTGAATCCATCGGTCATCTTGCAATGCCTCCTTAACATTCTTGGGCTCCATAATTGAGGTGTAAAACACATTGGCTATCAATTCACGATAGTCCTTTCGAACATCTCTTGTTCGAACTCCTTCACTCATATCACCGATGATGTCTAATGTAGAGTGGTTCTTCTGAACACCTTTTGAAGTATTGTAGACTTCCAGTTTTTCACTTCTTACTTCTGCAGGAACACTGTGTTCCGAACTGTCTGGCACAGATGCTGGAACATGGATAGTAGCATCATCGATTTCTTCATCAATCTGGGCAGCAGATTCTTCCAGATCATTAACAACAATATTAATAGACTCCAACACAATCTTAGTCCTTTTGTTGAAAACATGATAGGCCCAACGATTCCTTGAGTACCCAAGAAACACACATTCATCTCCTTTGGCATCAAACTTGTCAAGTTGTTCTTGGTCTCGCAACATGTAACAAGTACTTCCGAATATGTGAAAGTACTTTAAGTTTGGTTTCTTCCCTTTCCACAGCTCATAGGGAGTAACTCTTGTCTTAGGTCTGAAGTACACCCGATTAATAACATGACATGCTGTATTCACAGCTTCAGCCCATAGATTGTCAGGGACAGATTTTGCCTTCAACATGACTCAGCTCATTTCTTGAAGAGTCCGATTTTTCCTCTCAACAACACCATTTTGTTGAGGCGTTTTTGGTGCAGAAAACTCCTGAGCAATACCTTTTTCTTCACAAAAATATTTAAAGTAAGCATTATCAAATTCACGACCATGATCACTTCGAATTCTCATCACAGCTGTTGCCTTCTCCACTTCAAGCTTGAGACAAAGATTTTTGAACGTCTCAAAACTTTTTCCCTTATCTCTAAGGAACTCCACCCAAGTAAATCGTGTGAAGTCATCCACACACACAAAAATAAACTTCTTCCGTCCAATACTTTCAGTTTGAACAGGCCCCATCAAATCCATATGCAACAGCTCCAAGGCTTTTGAGGTGGTAATCTTCTTAACAGATTTATGTGATGTATGAATCTGTTTTCCTACTTGACATGGCCCACAAATTTTGCTACGATCAATATCAAACTTCGGGACTCCATTCACAGCTTCTGTCTTCAAGAGTCGCTGTATGTTTCTGTAACTCACATGGCCGAGCTTTTCATGCCATATGTTTCCTTCATCAAGTTGAGTTCTGAAGCAATTACCTTTCATATTGAGAAGGTAACAATTGTCCCTTGATCTGTCTCCATCCATCAGCAGCACACATTCTTTGTTCTTCACAAGACATTTGTCTCTAGTAAAATGAACCAAGAGACCTTGATCGCAGAGTTGACTTATGCTAATTAAGTTAGCTTTCAGTCCTTCAACAAGCAGAACATCCTCCAAGTTGGGCATCCCTTCAACATTTAGATGACCACGGCTGAGAACTCTTCCCTTAACACCGTCTCCAAACGTAACGGATTGATAAGAACAATCCTCTTGAATATTCTTCAACATACTGGCATCTCCAGTCATGTGTCGCGAGCATCCGCTGTCAAAGTACCAGCTGCTCTTTGCGTGAATATTGAGGGCGGTGTGAACAACATAGTTCCTGTGACTGTTCCAGGATCTGTTCCGCACAGATTGTCTTCTGAAATTTAGGTCATTCTGAGATCGACCTTTCCTTCTCATTCTTCTGAGATCATTGATATAGTACCTACAATATGGCCGAATGTGACCAGGTTTTCCACAATAGTGGCAGACAACTCCATTCTTTCGAGGTTGTGACTTTTGAGGTTGTGGCTGCTTGATCTCAGATTTAAATTCAGGTTCTGGAACAGATTCATCGTGCTTTTCCAGATATTTGTCCTTGACAGAAACGATCAGAAAACTTCCCACCAGTGTATCCAAGACCTGTATGGTCCTGCAGACTTTTTCCTTTAGAAAGGATGTCATCGAGCTGAGATGATCCATAATTCATCATCTTGACAAGCTTCTTAAGATGAAGCAGTTCACCATTCTGAGAGTGAGAATTGTTTCTGGACTGTTGAAGGTCATTCTGCTATTCACTGAGGCGTGTGGACAAACTATCTCTTTCTTTAATGAGATCACCATTCTCTTTCATCAGCCCTTCATTGACTTTAACCACCATGATCCAGCTCTCATGAAGCTTTTTGTAAGCTTCTATAGCAGACTCTTCAGTGAATTCTTCATCATCACTGCATTCCGAAACATTGTCATTATATCTGTCAGGGACAGAGTTAGACACAGGTTCTTGGTTAGAATGTGTCATGAAAGCAATATGGTTGCTCACGCATTCTTCATCACTCCCACTATCATCTGGATCATCACTTTCACTAAGAGTGGAACTGTAGGATTTATTCTTCTTCTTTAAGGTGTTAGCACATTCAGCTTGATAGTGCCCAAGACCACCACATTCTCTACACTTGACCTCCTTCTGTTTATCTTCAATGAAATCTTCATCTTTAGATCTCGGAGGTTTGGAGAATCTGTTCTTGACATAATTATTTTGTGAAGGCTTCTCATAACGTTTGACAAATTTTGAGAAGTTCTTTGTCAGAAGGGCAATTGACTCAGCTAGATCATTTTTGTCAGGGACATTACTTGGACCATCAGAACTGGAGCCGGCTTGAAAAGCTATGCTTTTCTTCTGAATTGTCTCGTCATCTGTGAGACCCATTTCAAAAGTCCTCAGGGACCCCATCAGCTCCTGTAACTTCATCTTGCTCACGTCCTTGGCCTCTTCTATAGCCGTGACTTTATATGCGAATCTCTTGGGAAGAGATCGCAGAACTTTCCTCACAAGTTTCTCCTCAGGGATGGCATCACCAAGTGCAAAGCTTTCATTAGCTATGTCACAAATCTTGGCGTTGAAATCAGCAAGCTTTTCACCTTCATCCATTCAAAGGTTTTCAAATCTGGTAGTGAGGAGTTGCATACGAGATGCACGAACACTGCTTGTTCCTTCAAAAGCAATTTGAAGGATATTCCATGCATCCTTTGCCTTGTCATATGTGGAGATGAGTTTGAACACGTTCATGTCCACTGTAGAAAAAATGGCGTTCATGGCTTTAGCATTTAGCCCCATGATCAGATAATCAGCATCGTCAAACTCTTCTTCTGGCTTCAGCACCGCTTTACCTTTCTCATCCTTCTTGATAGGAGGCTTCCACCCTTCAGTCACCATCTTCCAGGCACGCTCATCAATTGAGCGAATGAAAGCTATCATACGAGCTTTCCAATAGGCATAATTATTGCCATCAAAGAGCGGAGGTCGCACCGTCGAGGCTCCTTCTTTCATCGAGTCCATCTCGGCAAAAACAACACAGTAACACGGATTAATACCCCAAGATCAACCCTGAATACAGGCAACCCGCTCTGATACTAATTGAAAAACAGTAATCCGTGCTTATACGTTTTTAGTTAACTGCTTAAAAACTGTTCTATGATATGTGTGGGACAGATGCAAGAACATAAAATAACAAAGCAGTAAAAACGCACGAGATGATAACCCAGTTCGGTTCAACCAACCTACTCTGGGGGGATTGCTCCCAAACTTGAAGATTCGACTGGTACTTATTCGAATAGTATATTAAGGATCTTACACATACAAGCCTCCCGCCTTATGTCGCCCGTTCTTCTCCTCGAACTCTTTTGCTAGCCGGAAGTTGTAAGATCCCCTCACAACCGTGACACTAGACTCCCTCTAGCTACCCACGACTTCAACTTACAATCTCTCCCGAGATTGCGTATAAAACTGGAATAAAAATCCCCTCACGTGTTTCACTCGTAAACACTCAAGACTAGTCTATCACGTTGAACATTTTAATGAACAACTACTAGTTACAAAAATGACCACAAACTGATTCTAACACTAGAATCTAAACAAAATATCAGTGGTACCGATTGCTCCTCAATTCGGTCTTCATATAAGCGTCGATCTTTCATCCGCCGCCAATATAGTATGTGGATTGTGGTTTGTGACCTTCTATACGTGTGTAGATACTCTCCATGTGTAGAGGGATTAATTCAGCACTGGATCTACACCACAAGGCAGTAAAACGAATTAATCTTGACCTTCCAAACTCGTTCAGCGCAAGATCTTTCCAACATGGAAACTGCCATAAATAGAGTGTCCCTGGTTCTGTCTGGGACATACTCTGGAACAGTTCACCAACTGTTTTTTCTTTTCTTGCACAGCGGAAAACAAATCTTCGTGGGACATACCCAGGCACACATTGTCGAATATATCTCGCCAATTCAACAACACAAAACTTAGTGCATGACGATGGCACTAACAGATTAATGAGACCCCACACATCCTCGTGGATGCCGAGAGCGGTAGTGGTGGCAGAGTAAGGATATCGTGTGGGGAAAATTTTCATCACTGCTAAACATCCCCAATTATCACGTTCTTCCCGTGTCTGCAACTCGATACCGTATCTCTAAGGGTGGTAAAGAGGAGCTACAGCTTCATCATCATCAGCAATCTCGGACTCGAGCTCTTCTTCCACATTCATCCAACTCCTCAGATTGGGCCTCGGCCTCATCACCATATTCATGAAACTCCTCTGATGAACTGGAAGAGGTGGGTGAAAGAGTGGAAAGAGTCGGGGGTCTGCTTCGTTCATCTGAGAGCAGAGGGCGCCTGCTTCTGCCCCCTTCTACCAATCGACTGCAAAAACTGCCCCTCGCTGTTGTGCACAAAAACACGAGCAACGTCCTACAAAAGTAAAAACACGGGATCATACCCACACTTCATCCCCCAAACATGCATAATGGCAACAACAAGACTGGCACCATCCCCCATTCTGGTCCATCATTCTCAATCAATTGAGTGGGGCAACAAATAAAAGAAACGGGAAAAAAAAAACAAACTGCAACAACCCCCCCCCCAAAGCATAGCTGCACACAAATTGTACGTCTCAATGCAAAAGACAAAGAGGATTAGCAACACAACCAAATAAGCATCATTTCTTCAACACACACCCCCAATTCTCTCAAAACCAAAGAATACCAAAATTCAACCAATCAAGGCGAAAATTAACTCCACAAAACATGTAAACATGTAATGCCAGGAGAATAGAGACCATGGATATCAACAATTTCACCCAAAAAGAAAAGAACATACAATTATTCCATTTCCCCCTTTTGAAAACCTAGAATTTGGGAATTTCAATTTCTACCATAAACTAGGTAAAAAAAACTATGTAAATCAAGTCCTCATGTCATGGGTAAATCAAATACATAAGATTAGATGGGAGAAAACATACCTGGAGTGGTGAATTTGAAAAGGAAATGCTTGTGCATGCGTGTGTGTGTGGAGAAGAATGAGTGAGAATGGAAAAAAGAAGGAGAAAAAGTGTTTAAAATAAGATTCCGCGTCACCACGTCAGCAAAGGATTCGTGATCGTGACTCGGGTCGCGACTCAAGTCGCGAATTTCATTATGTCACCCTGTGAAAATTCGCGATCCAGTCAGCAATCTTACCACGTGGACATGTAGATTATTCACGACCGGGTGAAAATTCGCAACCGGGGTCATGAATTTTAGTCTGCGGTACCCCCTTCCTATCGCGACACCGCAGTGGAATCTCGGGGCTATTCGTGACCTCGCAGTCACGACCGGTGGCTCGGGACTCACCTCACGAATTGTTTCTGGGTATCCGGCGATAATTTTTGTCCTCCTATCCATGTTGTACGCGAAACCTAAGCTTGCATGTGATCGACTGCGCGAAAGAAGGTCCTAAGTAAAGGTTCAACCGACCCCAATCGCAACTTTCTTTGTGTATGCCCAATGCGTGAAAATACGTCATTGAAGGTTACTTAGAACACGGCTATCGGCATTCGAGCTATTCCACAGCTATTACCTGCATAACTCAGCAAAAAGACATCAAAAGAAGAAAACAAAACCAAACAAACAGACTCTAAAGAACAGAAAAATGAAAAACCGTTGGGTTGCCTCCCAACAGGCGCTGCATTTAACGTCGACAGCCAGACGACCTCTTTAGGTTCAAGGCTCCAACAATTGAATGGTGGACACCTCATGGCGCTGCTCCGGGCTATAGTACTTCTTCACTCTATGTCCATTAACAATGAAACACTCTCCTATGGCAGACATCAGCTCCATTGCACCATAAGGAAGCATTTTCTTGATCATAAAAGACCCCGACCACTTAGACCTCAACTTTCCTGGAAATAATTTCAAACGAGAGTTAAATAATAAAACATTATCACCAGGCAATAACTCTCTTTGAACAATCATCTTATCGTGGAATGCCTTGGTCCGCAATTTGTAGAGCAAAGAATTTTTAAAGGCCTCCATGCGGAACTCGTCGAGCTCATTCAGCTGAAGCACCCTCTTATTCCCCACTGTCTTGAAGTCGAAATTCAACTGCTTCACAGCCCAATATGATTTGTGCTCCAACTCTACCGGCAAATGACAAGATTTTCCAAACAGCACTCGGTATGGAGAGAGCCCCAATGGCGTCTTGTATGCAGTTCGGTACGCCCAAAATGCATTATCCAACAATAAGGCCTAATCCTTCCTATTGGTATTTACCGTCTTGTCTAAGATTTGCCGAATTTCTCGATTAGCAAGCTCAGCTTGCCCATTCACCTATGGATAGTATGGCGTCGTCACTTTGTGCTTGATTCCATACTTAGCCAACAGTGTCTCCAACGGCTTGTTGCAAAAATGTGATCCCCCATCACTCAATAAGGCTCTCGGTGTTCTAAAACGAGAGAACAATTTCTTTAAAAAGCTAATGACAACTTGAGAGTCATTGGTGACTGTTGGGATGGCCTCGACCCATCTCGAAACATAATCAACGGATAGTAAAATATACTAGAAGCCACTATAAGAGACTGGAAATGGTCCCATGAAGTCGATGCCCCACACATCAAAAAGCTCGACCTCTACGATGTTGGTGAATGGCATCTCATTCCTCTTGGAAAGCCCCCCACCCCCATTCTTTGGCATTTATCACACTCCCGGATGAATGCATAGCAATCTTTGAATAGAGATGGCCAGTAGAAACCACTTTGCAAGACCTTAAAAGCGGTGTGGTTGGCAGAGAAATGGCCACCAGTTGGTGAAGCATGGAACTGCAGGAATATGGACCGCCATTCCTCTTGAGGCACACAACGACGGATGACGGTGTCAGAGCAACGCCGGAACAAGAACGGGTCATCCCACATGTAGAACTTCACATCATGAAAGAATTTCTTCTTCTGATGTGACGTTAAGTCCGGTGGCGGCACACCTGTAGCAAGAAAGTTAACATAATCTGCAAACCACGGGGGCAGGGATTTTACCTGAAAAAGCTCCTCATCTGGAAATTTTTCGTTGATGGGCACATGAGCTTCTTCCCCCTCCACAGGTAGCTCCAAGCGAGACAAGTGGTCCGCAACCACATTCTCACACCAATTTCAATCTCGGATCTCAAGATCAAATTCCTGCAGCAACAAAATCCACCAGATCAAACGAGGTTTAGCATCCTTTTTGTCAAACAGATACCGCAAGGCTGCATGCTCAGTATAAACTATAGTTTTTGCACCAATGAGATAAGCACGAAATTTATCAAATGAATACACCACTGCCAACAACTCCTTCTCAGTTGTCGTGTAATTTACTTGTGCCGAATCTAAAGTTCGACTGGCATAGTAAATTACACGGAACAGCTTGTCCCGCTTTTGCCCCAAAGCAGCTCCTATAGCGACATCACTTGCATCACACGTTATCTCGAACGGCTGTGACCAATCAAGTGTGATCAAGATGGGAGCGCTCACCAAAGCTGTCTTCAGAGTCTCAAAAGCCTGCAAACACTCATCAGAGAAGTCAAATGCAACTGATTTTTCCAACAAATGACTAAGAGGTTTAGTAATTTTAGAAAAATCTCGGATAAAACGCCGATAAAAACCAGCATGACCAAGAAAGCTTCTCACAGACTCCAACAGTGAGCAAAAAGAGTTGCAACCATCAAACATAAAGAAAAGAATTCAGTGTAGAGAGTGTGATGGTTTTGAACACATTCAAGTTGAATGTGCCAACACTCTGAATAAGAATAAAAAGAACTACAATGCATCTCTGATTGATAATGATTCTGAAAGTAGCAGTGAATCAGAAGAATAGAACTATGCCTTTACAGCAAAAGTCTCACAGTTCCCGGATCCTTTCAAACTTATAGATGAAGATGAAGACTTAGACAATGATGATGTCAGTAATGAGGAGTTTATTCAGATATACAAGAAGATGTATGAAAAATGGCTTGAAGTTGCTGAGATCAACAAAACCCTTCAATCTCACAACAAAGATCTTCTCAAAGAAAAAGAGAATTTGATCAAGTCTGATGGAGAACAGAAGGCCATTATCCAATAGCAGAAGAATGAGATTGAAGAACTGACTACAGAGCTAAAATCCATCAAAAGGAATGTCAACATGCTGAACAATGGAACTAAGAATCTTGATAAGATTCTTACCAATCCGAGACATTCTGGGAAAAGTCATCCAGGTCTTGGATACAATGGTGGAGAATCTAAGACAGTATTTGTCAAAGCCAGTACAAGCCAGATAGCGTATGTACAAAATAATGTTCAGGCCATCTAGAAGAACATTAACAAAAAGATGACTAATAATAATGGTTGCAGGAAAAGAATTATCTGCCACTATTGTGAAGAAAAAGACCACATTCGACCACACTGTGAGAAGTATATCTTTGATCTGAAAAGAATAAGGAGAAGATTTTGTGGCTCAGCATTCCAGCAACACTCAAAAGAAAACAGCTACTCAACAGAAGAAAAAGCCTGCACAGAAAAAGCAATGGGTGGTCAAGCAGACTAGTCTAATTGCTCATACTTCATTGAGAGTTGAAGATAAAGGAAGCTGGTACTTTGATAGTGGTTGTTCAAGACACATGACATGGAATTGCTCTGTGATGCAGAATCTGAAAGCTTGCTCGTCAGATTTTGTTACCTTTGGAGATGGAAAAAACGGTAAAGTTATGGGAAAATGAGAACTGATTGTTGAAGAAATGGCCAAACTTAAGAAAGATATGCTAGTTGATGGACTCAAAGCTAATCTGATTAGTATCAGTCAACTATGTGATGATGACATGACTGTAGTCTTCACCAAGGAAAGCTACAAAGTTATGAATAAGAACAATTACTTATTTATGGAAGGGAAGAGATCAACTGATAATTGTTATCAGCTACATGTTCCTGCACAATGTTCTTTAACATGTCAAAGAACATCTATTAAAGAGTCAGAGATCTGGCATTAGAAACTTGGACACATCAACTTCAGAAATCTCCAGAAGATTATCAGTAATGAGATTGTCAGAGGACTACCTTAGATCAAAATTGACAGAGACAAAGTCTGTGGTCCATGCCAGATTGGGAAACAGTCCAGATCTCAACATAAAGAAGTTCAAGACAGAACTTCCAAGAGAATTCTAGATCTCATTCATATGGATCTAATGGAGTCTATGGCTGTGGAAAGCTATGGAGAAAAGAAGTATGTCCCCATTTGCATTGATGATTACTCAAGGTTTACTTGGGTTGATTTTCTCAGAGACAAGAGTGAAGCTTTCACAGCATTTAAGAGATTAGCCTGCAAAATCATAGTTGAGAAGGATGATCAGATTATCAGAATCAGAAGTGATCATGGCAAGGAATTTGAGAACCAATACTTTGATACATTCTGCTGTAAGAATGGTATCAGTCACGAGTACTCAGCCCCCAAAACTCCTCAGCGGAATGGAGTTGTGGAAAGGAAAAAACAGAACTCTCCAGGAGATGGCCAGGACCATGATTGCTGCTAAAGGAGTTACTGCAATGTTCTGGGCAGAAGCTATCAATACAGCATGCCACATCAGCAATAGAGTTCATCTCAGACCAAGTACTTTCACTACTTCATATGAGATTCGGAATGAAAAGAAGCCAACAGTGAAGTACTTTCATGTGTTTAGTTATATTCTCAATGATAGAGAGTATCTCAGCAAGGGATACAACAAAGGTGGAGAAGACAGAACACTGTTCATCAGGAAAGAAAAATCACAAGTAATTGTGGTTCAAGTCTATGTGGATGATATAGTGTTTGGTTCAGTGTCTGATAAGATGGTCAAGGACTTCATCAGGGACATGGAAACTATGTTTGAGATGAGCCTTGTTGGAGATCTAAAATACTTTTTAGGACTACAGATAAAGCAGTCAGAAGAAAGGATATTTATCTCTCAATCTAAGTATGCCAGAAATCTGGGAAAAAAGTTCGACTTGTGAATTCAAAACACAAACGAACTCCTATCAACACTACAGTCAAGATTGGAAAAGATGATGCAAGGACTGAAGTTGATCAAACTCTCTACAGAAGCATGATTGGTAATCTTCTATATCTCACTGCAAGCAGACCAGATATAGCTTACAGTGTGGGAGTATGTGCCAGGTATCAGGCCTATCCAAAGGGGAGTCACATGAAGGCTGTTAAGAACATCATCAAGTACATCAATGGAACTGCTGATTATGGTTTGTGGTATACTTCTGATACTAACGCAAGTATTACTGCATACTGTGATGCTGATTGGGCTGGATTTCCAGATGACAGAAAAGGCACTTTAGGTGCTTGTTTCTTTTTAGGAATCAATGTTGTTTCTTGGTTCAGTAAGAAGCAGAACTGCATATCCTTATCTACAGCAGAAGTAGAGTACATTGCAGCAGAGAGCAGCTCTACTCAGATTATCTGGATGATGCAGATGATGAAAGACTATGAATTCAGTCATGATACCCCAATTATGTACTATTGATAATATAAGTGCTATCAACATCTCAAAGAATCCAGTGCAGCATTGAAGGACCAAACATATAGACATTAGACATCACTTCATCAGAGAGCTGGTTGAAGAAGAAGTTCTGAAGATTGAACACATGAAGATAGAAGATCAACTAGCAGATTTGTTCACCAAGGGATTGGCTTCAACTTAATTTGAGAAACTTAGAGCAGCCCTTGGGGTATGCTTGGTTTAATAAAACCAAGAAGAAGGGTATGAGTGTGATTATTTCACACTCAGCAGGAAAGAACCATTCTTGCACAAAGGGACTGAACATTCCCATAAATGTTCATATAAATATACATGTTCATGATTCAAACCCTGAGTACATCTTTGTCAACGGCTAGTTCTGACGTCCTATCATTATCTCTGATTTTTCGGGATTTTCCTCTGATTTCTTAGTCTAATGGAAACCTGAAGAACAGAATACTCTCTTATATATATGTTTAGTTGTTTCGAGAAAACGTTCACTTTTCAAATTTTCTGAAATCAAAACACCCTTCTCTCTCAATAAATCCTCTGCGTACTCTGAGTCTCTTCCATCGTTAGTCGTTAATTCTCTTATTATTTCAAATCTTCATATACCCATACATTTTCAATGGCTTCGAAAAGAAAGCTCATTCATCCCAAGAAAGTCATAAAACCCACGATGAGGTATGGAAAGGTTACATATTCCAAACCTCAAGATTAGTTCTATGAAGAAGACGAGTTTGACAGGCAGGTTCGTGGAGAATCAACCTACAAGAAGCCCGTTCAGATGGCACTTCACGATGAATCTTCAAGCAAAGATACAGAGAAATTAATTAAAACATTCCATGGAGACGAAGAAGAAGAAGAAGAAGAAGAAGAAGAAGAAGAAGAAGAAGAAGAAGAAGAAGAAGAAGAAGATACAGAAGAACAAGAAATTACTTTTTCTGCAAAGAAAACAAAGACCCAGAGTCTTTTGATTGATGATCTGTTGAAGGAAGCTGCGAAGTCCTATGATGTCAACAGAAAGAAGGCAAGAACAAAGGGAACTGTGGTCAAGAAATCCAAGAAGACTACAGCTCCTTCATCAAAGAATATCATCACAGCACCTGCTGACCAAGCCCTTCAGAAAGAGAAGGGATCTGCTGGTGATGATCATGTTAAGCCTTCAGATGTGCCTGAACATGTTGAGGCACATGTTGCAGAAAAAAGCCCTGCTGAGACATCTACTCCAACTGATGTTGTTCTTCAATCGTCTGTGCAAGCTTCTTCTACAGAAGGTGATGATAAAGATAGGGAAGATGACATTCCCTTAAGCTGGGAAGATAAAAGCTATAGTTGCTGCTATTGCCAAAGGAAAGAAGAAAGTTATTCGCGGACCGTTAGTCGCTGATCCAGCAGGGAAGGAAGTCATTCAGAGTTCATCCTCTGAGTCTGGTAAGAAGACTTCTATTCCACAACAGGAAAAATTGTTGACCTCTGCTCAATATGATCCTTTTACGAGATCTCCTGTCAAGAAAGAGGCCAAAAGATTACCCGCAGATACTAAAAGAAGACATGGAGTCTTTCCATCAGCAGAGACCGAAAAGAAAAGGGAGGAGATTAGGAAGAAAACACCAAGAAAGAAGGTATCTACTGCTATGGTGCAGCTGGTTCCAAGAACTCCTGTGACCAGAAGTCGAGCGTCTGCCACCCTTCCATCTGCTGTTGCATCCACAAAGAAGAGAAAGGCTGTTGCATCAACTGGTCCTTCCAAGAAGGTCAAGAAAGGTGCCCAGCCAACCCATGTTCCTGAAGATGTTCACTCGCATTCAAGTGAACATGAGTCTGAAGTTTACAAACAGATTGTCCATATTCCAGGTACATCTAGTCAATCCATCTTTCGTTCTCCTAAGCATGCTGAGTTATGGGAAAAAGTGAAGCAGAGATCCATGATCTCTGAAAAGAAGGTGGATAAGGATACATTGTTGGCTACTGGGGTGTATACTTTGCTGGAAAAAGTTAGTTTGTTAGGAACAGTTCAGAAGGTTCAGAAGTTTGTGCCTAAAATAGTTACATAATTCTACTATAATTTGACAAAAGAGATTGATGATCCAGAGTCTGAAGACTTCCAGAAAGTCTTTGTGAGAGGAGAAATGGTACAGTTTTCCCTTGATCTCATTAATGAGTTCTTGGGATGTTTATCTGAGGGGGAGTATAAAGAAATCGATGACTAGGGGATGGTTGCAGAGGAGCTGACCCAGGGCATCTACAGCAAATGGCCATATCATCCACAGACTATTCCAAACTCCAAGCTGACTCACAAGTATGGCGCCCTGTTTAGAATTCTGATCCACAATTGGCTACCAACTAAGCACAGGGCAGCAGTGACTCAAGCTTGGGAGAGGTTTCTGTTTCACCTTGGCACTGAAAGCAGTTCAACTATGGTGAGTTTGTTTTTAGCAAGATCATTAGTAGTGCAGAGTCTACAGTGGTCAAAGGTCCACTATGTTATCCATCATTGATCTACAACATCATCAAGCAACAGAAAAAGAATGTGTCTTCAAAGAAAGACAAAATTAATCCTCTTCACAGGCCTCTAGTGATCAAGGTTGCTCCTGAAATAGGAGATCCCTATCTTCACCTTCAGTTCAAGCAATTCATGTCATCCAAGAAAGGAGTGGATGAAACTGTTGAAGAATCCTCTCCAAAGGGTTATGTGCTGAGATTTTTAGAGAAAAGTCTGGAGTTCCATGCTCATTTGATTTCTGAGCATACTTCTGAGAAGATGAAGATCCAAGCAATGATTGCTAATATTTCATCAGGAGAAGAGTTTGCCTCCCTAACAGCAGATGTTCTTGAGAATGTTCATAACTTGCACAAGCTTGCAAGTACTACCTAAGCTGCTGCTCAGAAGAAATCTACTCCAGCACAAAAGCTAGATGAAGCATAGACTGCAGAACAAACTAAGAAAGCAGAAGCTATCTAAGAGAAGTCTGTAGAGGAGGATTATAAAGTTGAGACTGCTGAAGCTGAGGATGATAAAGAGGAGGCTGATGAGGATGTTGATGATGGAGAAAAGACGGAGTATGATGATGCTGAAGCAGGATCTGAAGAAGGAGGATCCGAAGGAGATGATGATGCCCAAGACTCTGACAAATCCGAGTAGTTTCTGCGACTTACTCCTTTGCCTTTCTCGGTGGAAAATAGGAGGAGTAATGCAATATAAGTTTTTTTTATTTCTGTTTTTGTTTTACTTATCTTGCATCATGTTTTGCAAGATATTTTTTTTTTGCTATGATAGCTTGTTTTTAGCTATTTTGTTATTAAACAGATTTTTCTTCCCTTTATGATTCATATCTGCTAAAAAAGTGAAATTGCTATCAAAAGATAAAATATAAAAAAAATGAATATAGCAGAGCAGGTACAAGCTGATAAGAAAGTGAAAAACAGTTGAATCATATAATGTTCTTCCAAACATTCAAGTATGTTTTTAAGTACATGATCTTACAGTTCAAGGGATTGTGTTCTTTTAAACATGGTGCTTATTTGCAACCAGATATAGACAAAGGGGGAGATTGTTAGTGCCTTCTACACTTAGGTGTTCAGGATTGTCATTATCTGTTTAAAGATGTTATGGCAATTTCAAAAGAACACAAAAGGTTTTGGTTATTCATGTTCAAATACCATGTTCTGGACATTACTGTGAACATTCGCTGCCAATCTGATTGAAGATCAAGACATGTACTTAATCATATTCAGAGACATGATCATGTACATGATTTTCCAGAAAGTTTACAACAAGATGTGTCATGCTAGCTTCAAAGAGTTGAAACTGCAGATTCAAGATGGACGTTTCAGAATAGAAGTTGCCTTGTTCGTGATGAAGATCAAGAAGGAAAGAAGGAGTTCTATTCAAGGAAGACATCTAAACTAGGAAAGTCTGATTTATTTAAGGAAATTGTTTCCTTGTTAAATCCTAGTCTAATTAGGACTTCTAATTACCTTGTTAAAGCTATATCTGTTGTTTATAAATAGCCTGAGAATCAGACTAGTTTAGGTGACATGAATTTTTACGAATACACAAAAGGGCTGAGAGTTAAAAGACTTCACATTCGAAGTATATAGTATTCGGGTAGACTAGGTTTGATCGGTTAGATCATTGTGTTTCTAGTCTGTGTTTGAAACTCACTTTCATACATACTTAAAGGAGTCTCGGGATAGATTTCCTGTGGGTACTAGAGGGATTCTAGGTTGTGAGGGGAGCTCACAATTCAGTTTAATGAAAGAGGTTTAATCGGGTAAGAAAGAGGTCGAGTGACGGGAATCTTTATGTAATAACATTTGTAACCATTCAATGGAGTAGTAAACTATTTCTCATGGACTTGATAAGTCCCCCTAACGTAGATCAGTTGATTGAACAGGGTTACTAACCTCGTGTTCTTTATTTGCTCAAGTTTTTACATTCTGACCTTACATGTTCACAACAATGTTCAAGTCCATGATGATGAACATGATCGTACAGTTTATGTAACTTCACAATCTCTTAGCTCGAAGCCTCATAACTGGCCCTCTCATTTGTAACTCCGGATTTAGCTCATCGTTGGTGGTCACGTTCTCATCATTATATTACAAAATTACCATCGAAAATTGAAAGAATTTGGGATCCCCATGTGATAACTAAGAACCAATCAGATTTGTCGATCTTTAATTTTTGGTCGATCAAGATCTGTACCCAAGTTTAAGTTATGTGGTGTCATTTTTGTCATATTAGGGTTATTATAATGAACCGGGGGTATTTTTGTAATATTTTGGTTGAATGCTTTTAACATTACTATGATAGGTTTTAGCATTGTTGTAATTAGTTTTAGCATTACTGTGACTAGTTTTAGCATGATCAAAGAAGATATCCGTTTTAACATTAACATGATTAGTTGTGTCTTATTTAATCTGCAGATTGTGTTGGCACCACTTTGGAAATTTCTCATGGGTTGTCTGAATTTTATATACCAAATTGATGGGCATGTGGTTTTCTGCAATGATGGATATTTATAAAATATCTCGTTGCCTTCATCATCTTGATGAGTGGGAGTAGTTTTAGCTTTTGTTCTCCTTGTAAATTAGTCTGTTATAGCTCTTTTAGCACCTATACATTTTTATATAATATTGTTAAGTAAACAAAATAACAAGGCTAAAAACATAATTGAATGATAAAGATAAAAGTAGTGAACAATAGTGTCAATGATAAAGTTAAAGTGATAGATGATGCTAATTTCATTGAGCAATAATGCGAGTACCACAAAATGTGTCATGACTTGGGTTTATAATGTTCATGTTAATTTTTCAGACATATATATTTTCTAATGTTAAGAATGGCAATGATAATACCAACATCTGATATGATAATGTTAATTCAACAAATTGTAACAACGTTTGTTCATGGTTGGTTTATAATGTTCCTGGTAATTTTTTTTATGCTAATGCTAAGAAAGGATTATGATAATGCTAAAATGAGAAATGACAATGTTAAAACTATAAACGATAATGCAAAACACCATAAATTGTACAGATAAATCATACATTGCCAACAGCGGTAGGTTTTATATGTTTTTACAAGTTTCTCGATGTTAACAAAACTAAAATGAAACTGCTAAATCATCATGAGACAATGCTAACAGGGGGTGGACATATTGATATTTCAATAAAACTATAATAGCATTGTTCATGATTGGTTTATAATGTTCCTATCAATTTTTCATGCTATGCTAACAAGAGTTATGTTAATGCTAAAATTAAAAATGACAATGCTACAACTGTAAACGATAATGCTAAATTCACAAAATGTACACATAAATCATACATTGCCAACAGTGTTAGGTTTTACATGTTCTTACCAGTTTTCCGACGTCAACATAACAAAATAAAATTGTTAAATCATCATGAAACAATGCTAACAGGGGGTGCACAATATTGATAATTCAAGAAAATTGTAATAATGTTGTTCATGCTTGTTTTATAGTGTTCCTGGAAAGCTTTCATGATGATAGCAACAAGAGTTATGATAATACTAAAATGAGAAATGACAATACTAAAACTGTAAACAGTAATGCTAAAATTCATAAAATGTTTATAAATCATGCATTGCCAACAGTGTTAGGTTTTACATGTTCATACAAGTTTCCCGACGCTAACAGAACAAAATGAAACTACTACATCATCATGAAATAATGCGAACATAGTTTGTTCAAGATTATGTTTTATATGTTTCAAAAAGTATTGTTATGATAACAACACAAGAAAGAAACTACTAAATCATCATAAAAGAATGTTAAATCAGTTTTTCTACAAGGAAAAAAATTTGAACGGAATATGAAAAAAAAATTGAACAATATATCATCGTGATTTTTCATCTTTTCTGGTTCGAAGTTTTAATCCTTCGCTGTTGTTCTTCTTCCTTTAGAGTATTTTAAAAAATCTATGGTGCGTAAGTAACCTTTCTCTTCGATTTTTTCACGTTGGTTTGCGTAAGTAAGCTTTCTCTGAGCAGTTATGGTGATTGAGCTTTCTCTGCAAATTTTGATTCTTTGTATATTTTCAAAATGTTCCAATGTTGCCCTTACTAAACTTCACGGCACGGTAGATTTTCGTGTTATTATAAAAGTGCCACTGTATAGTGATTTTAATGTGCCGTAAATTGTAATCGGATTAGATGATGATCATTGGTTCTTAATTCTCACATGAAACATATTCTCATTAAATCCACTACATACATATATATATATATACATATATATATAAAGGATATGGTTCATATGAGAATACATTGTTGGTGTGAGAAATGAGAATACATCTCACACCACACATTATGATGAAATATAGGGTCCAGATTTAATCCAAAACTCGGTGGCAATTTTATTATTTTGCTTAACTTTCCAGCCGCCAGGGGCTTTTATATAATTTAGTAATTCTGTTATTTTATATCAATTCAGATTTTGTTACCAAAGTTATTGTTGATTTACCATATCTCTTCTGGATTTCGCGAGCTCATCTTCCTGGATATATTCATTTGATTTCGATCGGTAGTTTCTATGTTATTTGGTTGTCGTGATGGATTTGATCGATTTGCCAGGTATGTTTTTTTTTAATTTTATTGTCCGATTGGTAGTTTTGTATGCTCATCAATCTATTGAGATTAGCGAATGATCTTTGTGTTTTGATTTTGTGGTTATCGATGCAGTTTGCTCTTCGATTTTGGTGGTTATTAATTTGTTTACTTTGTGTTTATTAGTTTTTGTGGTTTTTGGAATTTTGTAAATTAGTTAGATGATGTTAGCATGATAAAATCTGTTATTATGCTGATTGGGAATGATATATGTGCTAACGATGCAATTTTATGTTTTGCATTGTTAAATGGCAGAGTTTGATGCAAATCGAAGATAATGAATAATTTAGTATTTGTTGATCAAAAATACATTATATGCTAACTATATATATTTTTCTATATTCTGTTGTTAAGTGGCAGAGTTTGATACAAATTGAATATAATGAATAATTGAGTATTTACTGATCAATAATACATTTTATGCTAACTATATATATTTTTCTATATTCTATTGTTAAGTGGCAGAGTTTGATGCAAATCGAATATAATGAATAATTATTTATTTGCTGATCAAGAATACATTATATGCTAACTATATATATTTTTCTATATTGTATTGTTAAGTGGCAGACTCAGATTCAGTTGACAATTGTTCAGATACTAGTATAGTTATATCTCCTGGTTTAACACAATACTACGTACCTAGGTGTGATTCTTCTGTTAAACCAGTTGTTGGAATGATGTTAAATAATATTTTGAATGGTATAGAGTTCTATAGGGGTTATGCGGCTCGTTGTGGATTTGATGTTCGAAATTCTACTATTATAAGGTCTAAAGATGGTACAATTACTTGGAAGTATATTATTTGCAATCGTGCGGGTGAAAAGAATACAATTGTGGATCGTTATGCTACTATTGATGGTGTTATGGATAAGAGACGTAGAGTTTCAAGGAGGGTGCGATGCAGGGCACGTGTAGTCCTTAAGTTTAGTGGTCTAGATGGATATTCAATTCACTCTTTTGAAGAACGTCACTCACATCCTTTAGTCTGTGATAAACATAAGGGGTTTTTGAAGGTAAATAGAAATATAGGACATGTACATCAGAAATTTATTTTGGATTGTGTTCGAAAAAATATTGGGGCAATGGATTCTTATAAACTATATAATGAAGAAGCTAGTGGGCATTGTAATATAGGATATACAAAGAATGATGTTAAGAACTTTACACATGATCTGAGGGCTTACATTGTTGGTGCAGATGCTCAAATGGTGATTGATAATCTTTTTAAGAGGAGGTAGGTGTGCTCTGCATTTTATTTTGAGTATTTAGTTGATGGGGAAGATAAGTTGAAGCATATTTTTTGGGCAGATCCGATTTGCAGGAGGAATTTTGCTGCATTTGGTGATTCCGTATCATTTGATGCTACATACAACACAAACAGGTTTGTAATTTATTTATTTTTTGATTGTTAAGTATAAATGACTTATATAATTATGTATAGATTTAGTTTTGTTTCTGAATGCTAATTAAGTGGTTATATAATGCTGATGAAGTGGTACAGAAATGCTAAATATTAGTTTTGTTTCCGAAGGCTAATTTAGTGGTTCAGTAATGCTAATGTAATTGTTCCATAATGCTAATGGAATGGTTTAAGTTGCCACAGCTCTATTTTCATGCTATTTAGTTGAATTTTTTCTTTAATTTTTAATGTTGTGCATGTATTCATTGAATAGGTATAAGATGGTGTTTACCCCTTTTACTGGAAAGGATAATCATGGAAAGTGTGTTACTTTTGGTGCTGCTTTGCTGTCAAGTGAGAATACAGAGTCATATTGTTGGGTTTTAGAAAAGTTTAAGGATTGTATGGGTGGGCCCCCTAGTATATTAATAACTGATCAGGACCCTGCATTGAAGAATGCTATGAAACATGTATTTTCTGACATTAGACATCGGTTATGCATGTGACATATCATGTTGAAATTTTCAGATAAGCTCCCTCCTCATTTAAAGAAAGATAAATCATTGAGGCAACAAGTAAATAGGATTGTTTGGTCTAATATTATAGAGCCTGGTGTATTTGAGAAAAAATGACAAGAAATCATGTCTGAGTTTGGTTTAACTGATATGGATTGGTTCAAGTCGATGTATGATCTTCGATATAATTGGATTCCTGCTTATTTTAGGAATCATGCATTGAGTGGGTTGTGTAGGACTACATCAATTTCTGAAAGTGCCAATAGCTTTTACGGCTCCTTTGTGAATTCCAACTGCAATCTTGTTGAATTTTTATGAAGTATGATAGTGCAATCAATTCTCAAAGGCATGCATATGCTGAGATGAATAGCTATGATGAATCAACAGTTCCCTCATTGCAGACTCCAATTTTATTTGAGAAACACGCTGCGGCTGTATACACTACAAATATTTTTGTTAAGGTTCAGAAGGAAATTTAGTCTGCTTGTTTTAAATGCCGCATTATGAGCATAACTAAGAATGAACCTCAACTGTTTTATGATGTTAATGATGGAGATGGGATTTTTCAGGTTGTATATGATAGTGTTGAGGAAACAGTTGTGTGCAGTTGTTCAAAATTTGTACGTGAAGGGTTGCGGTGCTATCATATATACATATTATTGAAGGATTTGAATGTAGATAGAATTCCTGATAAATATGTGGTTCATCGGTGGACAAGGTCATGTTTTGATTCTGTGAACGGATGTTTGACAGATTTGGTAAGTAGTTGTGCTGCAGTTGATGAGAATAAAATGAAGATTAACACATGCATTTCTGAGTTTTATGCATGTATTGGCGTTGCTGATGGTGATGATGAAAAGCTCTCTGCTTTATTACGGTGTGTGCTGGATTTTAAAGAATATTTAAAGCATGATAATTCTGAAGAATGAATTGAGTCTAACAAGAATATAATGTTTTATAATTTTTACGGTTCTTTTCGCCCTACACAAGTAGATGTGTTGCCGCCGGATATTATCAAAACTAAAGGGAGTGGCAACCGATTGATACCAAGAGCTGAGAAGGTCGTTCATGACAAGCAAAAACCTTTAAGAACATGTAAGAAGTGCAATAAAAAATGCAGGCATGATTCTAGGAATTGTGGTAAAGTGAATGACTAATGCTGAGCTATAAAGCATATGATGCTAATGGAGGTATCTGTTTATGTTGATTAAGTTTTATTTATATTCAATTTTATTTATTTATTCTATATCAGGTACCTAATCTTATTTATATTTTATTTATTCTTTTGCAGGTACCAATCTGTTGATAATCAAGTTGTTAGAATCACTAGTTTTACTAATAACATAAATCTTAGGTGAATGATTGATTTATGGTTATATGAAAATATTGAATTGTGCAAGTTCTATATTTTCAATTGGATTTTTTTTTTAATTTGTGATAATAATGAACAAATCGTTTCATTTTTAATAATAGAATAAAAATTTAATTGTGTTTTATGGTTATTTTTTAATGAGAATTACCTCAATGCATATAAGATATAAATAGATGATTCTGATTCTGTAATCATGTATAAGCTTTTTATTTTACTTTTGTTAGTGTGTGCTAACGAAGCTTTATTGTATTGCTCATGTACGTATGTATTTGTGCAAACGAAGTATGATTTGAAGTACTTCTGTTTATTTGCTACAAAAAATTATTTAGCTAATATAACTAAATCTTGATTGGTAAAAAAATATGTGTATATATGTATGTCAATTCAAGCTTTCTTAGCATAAAAACATATACAGTCTTCATCAGCACAAGGATATATATATATATATATATATAAATTGCTTTTAAATAAAATATGCAATGCTAATAAGCAATATGTTTAATGCTATCGTACATGTCTTTTAATGATAAATAAAGAAATTTTTTTAATTAATAAATGTAATATGAATAAGCAACATGTTTAATGCGAAAAAGTAAAAGATTATTAGCATATATTCACTTATTCGTTAGCATTGTGTTATTTTATCATTAGCAATATGGTGTTTATTCATGTATTTACTGTCATACAAAATTTTAAAAATGCAATGCTCATTTAAATGCTAAAATATTAACTCGTCATTGCTAACAAGAGCACAAAAACCAGTGCTTAAATGTTTTGAACTTGCAATGTGTTCAAAATATTGTTTCAGCAAAAACAAAAAATAAAGACAAATCAATGTTTCAATTGTCAGCATAGCGTTTATCATAGAAAACAATACAGAAACTAATGCCATATTTTAATTCAGATTTAGATTCTTTTTCTCCAATATCAGAGGCTCCACAGGTATAGGTCCATTCTCACAAGATAGCAGATAATGCAGATTTGCAGACTTAACATGGGTAGCCTTCAGTGTATTGCTGTCCGAATTGATAATAGCAACACAATATTTGGCTCGTAAAAACTTCATCTGTCATTCATTACCTTTTTTCAGATTGCTTTTCTAATTTTTTAAACCATTCCTCCTATATGTCTCCATATGCCTCATCACATACACAGCACAATCAGTCTTATTGTTGTTGTCTCTCCAAGGCATCTTCAATCTTTGTATGTTTATTATTTGGCACTCAATTAACTCTGCCTTTTGCGTGAGACCATTCTTTTTAAGGAATTGAGAAAGAAAACTTGTCTGCATGAAATTTTTTTTTTTTTCAATTAGGTGTATTCAATGTAACTCTAATTTGAGCAAGATATGTACATGCTATGCTAATCATGTTTGGAGTCCATGCTAATATTGTGGAACATATATGCTCTATGTCCTATTGATACATATCGTGAATCATGATTTATTTCTATTCAGAGTAAAATGTTAATAAAACTAAAGCAGATATGTGTATGTAATGCTAACAAAAGTCAAAGTGAATGGTAATTGTCTACAACATAATACTATCTGTCTTATTTTATTTAAGATAATGAAATTATACTCAAAATGAAATAGAAACAAACAAGAGCCGTTATGTATATGTAATGCTAAGAAAAGTCACGGTGAGTGCTAATTGTGTACAACATCTATGCTCTTTGTCTTATTTTTTTTAATATGATTAAATTATACTGAAAATGAAACAAAAACAAACAAGAGCAGTTATGTATATGTAATGCTAATAAAAGTCAGAGTGAATGCTAATTGTGTACAACATAGATGCTCTCTATCTTATTTTATTTAAGATGGTTAAATTATAATCAAAATGAAACAGAAACAAACAAGAGCATTGAAAGTATATTTTTATCATTCAGATAGCTTACCACTTCTGCTGGGACGCTGTCATACTTCACTTTTTGACCATCTTTCTTATTCTCCATAGCACTAGAGTTGTCAATTATTTCAACAATGAAATTCTTGACATTAACTACGACCAAGTAGAAGTGATTTGACTGGCATATGGGGAAAAAGAACTTATTACTTTTGAAAGAAATGCCGCAATATTGTCTGCAAAGGAATCGTTCACACCAGTTGCTTCATCAACATGCTTGTCTTGATGAAATATGTTACCAGAATTAATTTCTTGTGTATCATGCATCATCAACTTTCAGCACATCACGCCATGCATCATCACTAATGCCAAGGCTGAAGCTTGGTATGTCTTCAACTTTCTTCTCAAATTCTGCTCTCTTTGTCAATGCTCTCTCAATCTCTTCTATTGCAACTATGCGTTCTGGATCACTCCAAAATTCATCATCATCTTGTGTTGTAGGTAGTTCATTTCGAGCATCTTCTACCTCAGGTGTAACAATTGTTGGTTTTCGAAGAAGAAGTTGTTGTACTGTTTCAAATGACTTTTTAAAAAATAAGTTCTGCAACATATGTTCAGGTACACCTTGCACGGTTTTCATCAGCTTCAGTATAATATCTGCCATCATCTTTGACTGCTCAATTATCAGATCTGCACTCTTTAACTTCATCTTTGTTCATTTCTTGCTTTTGCTGATCAACAATGCGAGAAGTCTCTAGATCATTGTCGACAGCAATGTTTGAAGGTGCTTTTTCTTCACTCTGATCTTTGATTTCATTTGTCTCATGTGGATTGTTTTTTAAAAAATCTTCATATGTGTATGGTTCATACACATGTCCTCCTCCAAACCGTTCTGATTTCAGCTCTGCAGCCTGCCTTTTTCTTAACAAACCATATGTCCAGCCTTTGAATGCTGGAATTGAATGATCAACCTGTCTCATGTATGGTACAACTCTGTCAACATAGAACACCTGAGGCAAAGAAATTTCTATTTGGTAAGGATTGTAAAAATAAATAAACCATATTGCTAATTATGAGAATCTGTAATGATATGTTTTACCATCAAGAATAGGGTAGGTCTATTGAAGTATCTATCTTTGTTTATCTTCCAGAAAACTGCTTGATGCACTGAACATCTCTTTGTGTAATCACACCAGTTGGGATGTACATAGCCATTTCCAGTCGACTCTATGAGGCAATTGATAAGAAGAATCATGAAATGTATCTTGAACCAATAACCTCCATCCGTATGAGATAGCATGATTTTGCAGATATCAACAGCTAAAATTTTGTTTGGCTCATTTGTGAAACAATTTCTCCATTGCTCTAGCAAAACACATAGTTCAGATCTATGCATTTTTTTCTATCATTCCAGTACCTCTAGGAAACCCCATTATCAGAGACACATCAGTTGAATCTATATGCAGTCTTCGACCTCTCTTTAAGGCCAACTAAGAACTCTCGAGATCAAAATTGTCTAATAACGGGTAGCTTAAAATTTGTGGCATTTTCTTCACACGCAAGTGAAGTATGCTACCAAAACCAATTGATTCAACAGCTCTCTTCTGTTCATTTGTAAAAACCTTAATTGCATCACACAGAATTGATGGACTGGTTCTGCTTCTCAGAACAGGGTAATTTTTGGAGGGAGGTATTTCTTGCGAGCTGTAGTATTGAATCTTGGAATTTGATTTTTCAGCAGGTTCTGTTAAGTTCATACACTGACCTTCTTTTAGTTGGTTAAAGAATGTCAAAGCCAATGTTGTAGATTCAAATTGTGAATCATCATCATCATCTTTGTGAATCCCTTTCTCTTCATTAGGTACTGGTATGATTGCTTTATTGTCGTATTCTTTTGCAGACCTTTTTCTTTTGTTTCTTCCTGTTATTTTTTAAAATTTATTATTTATAGTGAATATCAGTATAACAAAAAATGTATGATATTCTAAAACATAAATCTATACGAATTTGATGATATGCAAATGATTGATCATATATGTATATATTTTCATATATTTGTTTTTGTATACAGAAAAATGCATGCTAACTTTAAGTAATATAAGGCTAACAAAACAGAATACACATGCTAACATATACATATTTTTAGAATGCTATCTGTAAGTAACATAAATGATTACAGGGAGATGTATGTACGCTAAGGAATATGCATGTTTATGACAATTTATAGATTTAAGCGAGAAAGAGAAATATCTTCTAACATCCAAATTTGTCACAATTTATATTTATATTTTTTTTATATCATGTAGCATAGAGAATGCAATCCATAATTCAGAACTTCATATCGATTAAATTACAGTATAATATGCTAAAATAGAATGTAATTCCGTAAAAAAATCCAGCGAAATGTTAGAATATCTAGAAAATTACTATTTCTATTCTTTTTCTTAAAATATTTAGTCGTGACCTTTTAGTTAATGGAAACTACAGAAAAAATTTCTGAGCACTTAGTTCGTAAATCTGACAAAGCAATAAAATCTTCAATATATAATGAAAAATGTTGAGATTCATAAGTATATTACCTTGTTGTTGTGTTATCTTTTTCATCGATTAGCGTTTTTTAGCAGCGTTGTATAGATCACTTGTCGTCTTCCTCATTTTTGTATATCTTTCTGTGAAGAACCCTAGCAATGGTCGTCGTTTCTCTCAATTTGTTGTTCTGAATTTGCTTTGGTGTGTGAAGTGCTCTGTGAAATGCTGTGACTGTGAGAAGTACCTTTTTTCGTTGTACAATTTTTTAGATTTATATTATTATTATTTTTACAATTTATTTCCGGATTTAATTTTTTAGTTCGCGCGTTTTTACAATTTTATTATTCTAAATAAATATTAAATAATTATTTTAAAATTATAAAATATTTAATACATTTTTCTCAATTAATGAAATTTTTATATTCACTGTAAATATTTTAATTAATGTTTTTTATTACAAAATTAAATACATATTTTAATATTTTCCCCTATTATTCTTTATATATTCATTTTTGTTAATTTATATATATTTTTATGGAATATGGTTTCTTTGTGGGGTAAAATGATAATATTTTTTACTTTAATATGATTTAATTTGAATTACATTAATCATTATTATTGATTATTTTATTCGAATTAGTTATTGTTAGTATTTTTAATAAACGTAGTTCTGCATTTTATTTTTCTAATCACTTAAAATGATAATGATAACGAAGAAAACAACAATATACTGATAGGAATACTAAATAAATATTAATGCTAACGGAGGCATATGATAATGCTAATGAAGGTATTATAAATGCTCTTCTTTTTGGAATAGAAAAATAAATACATATTGTTCAAATTTGCCCTATTATAATTTTTTTATATCTTTTAAAATTTTATTATTTTGTCTTGTTGAGTTGTCGACTTTTTTCATAATTTATATATATTTTTCATGAATATTGGTTTCTTAATTTGGTTAAATGACTATATTTTTTACTTGCATTTTTTTTTTTAGGCTGGTTTGTATATTATTTGCTAATGACTCAGAATCATGATGCTAACGAACAATACAACAATATAGTTATAGGAATACTAATAAATATTAATGCTAACGGACATAATATGAGAATGCTAATTAAGGTACTATAATAATGCAAAAAAAATTGATTGCAAAAGTAAATACATATTGTTGAAATTTCTCATATTATTCCCTTTCATACTTTTTTTAAAATGTGTATTATTATTATGTCTTGTTGAGTTTCTGACTTTTTTTTGTAATTTATATATATTTTTAGGAAATATGGTTTCTTAATTGGGTAAAATGACAATATTTTTTGACTTTTAATATGATTTAATTCCAATTGCATGAATTTGAGTTAATTATTGTGAGTAATTTAAATGGAGTTACATTTGTATGTGATTTACTAATCACTGAATATCATTATGCTAAAGAACAAAGCAACAATATAGCGATAGGAACACTAATGAATATGAATGCTAATGGAGCAAATATCATAATGCTAATGAAGGTACTGTAATGATGCAAATGGATTACAATACGATAATAATACTAATAAATATAAGTCATAATAATTAGTCTTAAATTACAGGGGAAATAGAAATATTGATTGGTAATAAAATTAACTACATGCCATGAACATTGTTAATTGTTTCCAAAATGTCAAGACAGAGTTCCGTTATTAATTAGCATTCTTGTTCAGATAATACTTTGCCATGTTGATTGGGTTTTGTTTTGAATATAGCTTGTAAAAGGCATTGGCTTGGGAAATGTTGGTCTCTCTATGAATGTTGCTTCTTTCAGACAGTATGGAAGCACAATACTTTATCCTGAAGTATTTTAGCAACGTTGTGGAGTTTTTCCTCAGTCCACAATTCCATTTTGTGAGATCACTATGCCTGTAAGTCTCCATATGCCGCATGACATAAATGCCACAATCTGTTGTGTTTGAATTGTTTCTCCACGGCATTTTCATGCGGTCAAGGTGGGTGATCTTTTTTCTTAACATTCTTTGCAACAGCATCAAGGCCCATTTTCCTCAAGAAGGGAATGAAATTAACAAGCTGCAAGGTAGAAATTATAGTAAAAGAATTTGTTAGCTATGATATTTTAAGTTTTTTGAAAAAAGATGTACTATTGTTCATTTTTTTCCTTTTAACATTACCAATTTTCCAGGAACATGCCCATACTTCAATCGGAGACTATTTCTTTCCTTTTCAAGTACAGTTGAGTTGTCAATGATGTGAGTAACCATTTCCTTTAAATCAATTTTGATGAGGTAGAAGTGTTCTGCTTCATATATTGGGAACAAAAACTGCAAAAATTTATCACAATTGTTATTTTATTGTCAAGATATTGAAAAAATATATATAGACTATACCATTTTGATTTCGGATATGTTGAACTGAGGAAAGGCTTTGAGTTCAATCTCCAATTTCTCATGGAATTTATTCATTGCATGTTTTTAACTCATTCTATCAGGGGCGGTGATGTGACCCGGGATAAGGATCGAATGCACGTCGACACGTAAGGGTTCTGTGACTTCTAATGACTCAATAATAACTGAAAATATGCGGAATAATAATGACTAAACAATTGAATGGGCTAGACGACTAGAACTAAACAAAATACCTAGATTACGACACACAATCAAAACACAAAACCAAATCGAAAAGGGGCTGTTATGGCTTCGAATTGGACAGGTTGAGGGATGGGAATTTCATGTGTGAGGTTTAGGTGAAGAATGTTTAAGGTAGATAGGATATGATAGAGATTGGATAAACTTACGATATATGTGCTCCAAACGTCGTGAAGAACACGTATATGCAAATCTGATCCGGAACGGCTTGGAATGACTTGATACTCAAACAATGGACTTGTGGAAGGTTGTTGATAAGGGCGTCGGTGATGGAGGTTGATGTCGGCGGCGGCTGGAACAGTGGTGGTTGGATAGATGCGAATCACAACCCGAAAGTTGCCTTGAATCTCGAACGTACACAAGGCCAAATTCTTTAAGTTGATCTTCAAGTAGCGAATTCTCGATAATTCCTCAATGTGAATTATAGAGTTCCCTTTGAATAAAACCTAGAGTTGCTAATTCTAAGAGTATGAATTTTCAATCAAAAACTCACAAAGATTTAAATAGGGTTGAGACAATATTGAAGCAAAGCTTAATTAATCAAATAAAGTCTAAAGTATCAATGTAACAAAGAGGCTCTATTTATAATAGAGCAAGGGCCGAAAACTACGATGTTATGGCCGAAAATCTATGGACTCCAAATAGATAAACTAGAACTAGGAAACTTCCTAAACTAGAATTCTATTCAAGGTAGAATATGCCTTAAATAAAACCTAGTCAACTATGACTCAAAGGGAACGAAATTTACACTAAATTAAATAATAAAATCTGACTTGGACTATAGTCTAAATTAAATAAAATAAATACTATAGTCAAATAAAGCAATCCCCTTATTTGAATTAACAAGGGCTGATTATTCTTGGGCTCTTCACACTCGGCCGTGGGCTTCAACACGCACACATGCACACGTTCACATGCACACATGCACTTCCTCGTCATCATGTATTGCACCCCATGTCTTAATCTCTATCTTCTAATATTAACAAGGTCATCAACCTCGAGCTCCCTTGCATGTCGTCTTCTTCTTCGAGCTTCTTTCTAATTGTTGCTTGTAAATAATCTTGTAACTTCTTAGCTCTTAGTCGAGTAACGGGACCTTTGAATTGTAGCTCCGGGTTTAGATCCTCATTGCTATGGATGGCCTCATCAGGCAGAGACAATTGAGTATTGCTACAAGAAAACGAGGAAGAAGTATGTGTATTTTTTCATTTATATATAATGCTAACGAAAGACATTTATAATGCAAAGTAGCAAATAATATTTTACTAACAGAGGTATAAAAGTTTTTCTTACACTGGCTGTGGTAGTGAAGCAGAATCCTGTAGGCGTTGTCTCTATACAGACCTCAGCATGATTTAATATAGTACTCCAAACATCAATGATTGCGTAGCTGATATAGTTGTCCTTATTCAATGTCATGAGCTCAGACCTTCTAATCTCAATTCGATTATCATAGTATAAAACTTTCTCACTGAATTTGATTAGTTATGCATTGTTAGTGAAAATCACAAAATACATATATGTATCCTTTTATTAATTTGTTTTTACCTTTCATCAGGATCATTATTTTCAATTGTCCAGTAATAGAGTTTAAACTCTATCTCTGTCGGTCTTTCTTTTGCATCAACAAGTGTTTGGAAGTTATGTTCCTGATTGGCCGATTTAGTATTTCTTGCTTGCACATCTACTCTCTCACCAAGAACCTCCTTGGCAGCTTCGTTGTTTTCATTCTTATCTCCATCTTCATTATTCTCTTCATCAGCTAAATCTGTATGCACAGCTTGATTCTTTTCAGCTTCATTCTGTTCATTCTTATGTCCCTGACAGTCTTTATCTTCATTCTTCTCTTAATCAGCCACCTCTATATGCACACCTTGATTCTTTTCAGGATTCTGCAAAAAGTGTATCATCTATGAGATTACTACTCATTACTTGAATGTGAATGTACATCTAACAATATTTTATATATTTTACCTCAATATCTTCCATTATATATCTTTCTCTTTCTGTCAGTGCATGCAAGATGTCATCTATTGTTGATCTATAAGACTTGTCCAAAAAGCCTCCATCATCATCAACATCATCATGTTCGCAGTTTTTATTTTTAAACAATACAAGTTGATGTACTGACCAATGTCATTTAACATTTGTAGAGTTACTTCTTTCAACATTGGTATAAGCTTGAGCATTGATCCATTCATGCTCTTGGCATGTTTGATCATTTTTTCTGCATAGTCGATTGGATTTGATGGCAATGGAGAGCTATAATTTTTTTCAGGGATGGTATGTGCTGTGGTGACTGCTACTGGTAAGCAAGTTATGTTCAATGCTTTCTCAGATCCAGATGTTGGATTCACTTGGAGCATTTCTTGTCTTCTGTATGGTGGGCAAGGGTATCCTCCACCGAAGTCACTTGACACAAGCTCAGTTACCTGTCTGGCATTTAATAACTTACTATCCCAACCACGGAAAGCTGGGATACACCTTGACACATCTCTGTTGTATATTTCCACTCTATCAATATAGAACATCTGTTTCAAATGAAAAACAAATATGATTTTTTAATTTGATATTTGGTAGATATTGTAAATGCTAACAATAATAGTTTATTATAGTAATGAATAATACCAGAATTTCTTACCATCAAGAAGAAAATTGGTCATGTGTAGGGTTTGGATTTATCGATCTTCCATTGAATTGTGTGTTCCACCAAACACCTCAACAAATAGTCACACCAGTCATAGTTTCTCAGATTCTCAAAATTGTTAAGATACTGCATTAGTTGTGGGAAAACATATCCATTGCCAGAACTTTCTATCATGCAATTTGTTAGCAGTACCATGAAATGTCGTTTAAACCATTCCCCTCCAAACTTGTCGTAAATCATTTTCTTACACACATCACTTGCTAAAATTCGGATACTGTCTTTACCAAACTGCATATGCCATTTAGGCACCATGTCATCTGGTTCGCTACGTTGCATTTTTGACATCTTGCATTCTCCTCTAGGGAAATTGAAAATAAGCGACACATCGTCAGCTTCTATGTGTAATCTTCATCCATGCATCAGCTTTAGCTCACGTGAGAGTGGGTCAAAACTATCTAAAACCTAATACGCAATATTAACTGGCAAATATTTGATATTTAAATGCAGCACGCTCTCAAAACCCATTGAAATAACTGCATTTTTTTGGGCTGCATTCATCTGTTTAATACCACTGGATAATGATGATGGGCACGTTCTGATCTTTAATTTAGGGCATGTGTTTCCTATTTCATCTGCTATGCTTGCATTTTCAGCAGAATGCTCTGATGTTTTCCATGACGAATCTTGTTGAAGTCTTTGAAAGAAGTCGAGGGGTTTGATCTGTTTTTTTTGTGTGGTGTGGATGTCATGTTTTCCCTTTATTCTTTTTTCATTTCTTACAATATCATCACTTGAGTCTTTTGTTGGCCTTCCCCTTTTATGAGTCCCTGCATTTTTGTATATGTAATCTTAAAAATGAGAAATAACAACATAAACTGAATTCAGTTATGTGTGTGCTTGTCATGCTAACAGATCTCAATCATAATGCTAACGTTTATTAACATATATACTAAGGAAAAATATATGTATTACTAACAATTATCAAAATACAATACTTTTATGTGCAAGCATGTTTATGATGCTAAACAAGCTATATCATGTTAGGAAGTATTCAAATACACACTAAAGTTTTGTACAATAATCCAATTTATATTTCCCCTACTAAAAGATAATATTTCGAATGCTAACAAAGTAATAGAAAATATGCAACATACATGTATAAATGATAATGCTAAGCAGTACTATATTTCAGGCTAACGGAGGTATATGATAATGCTAACCATTATTACCTTTATTTGTTCATGCTAATAGACCTCAATGCTATACAGTATTGTGGTTCAAGATAACATTGATATATGATATTGATAACAACTATTGTTTTATGCTAACATATAACAATTTAAATATTAACAGAATAATATATAATATGATAAAGAATATATTACCGTAAGCAACACATATATCATTGTTGTTACAAGTTAAGAAAGTAACAGATATCTATTACAATACTAAAGAGTGCCATGTATAAATGATAGTGTTAATTAGTAATATAGTACAATCTAATGGAGATATATGATAAATTTAACCTAGATATATGATTTTGATAACTAATACTATGTTCATGTTAACACAGATCAATTATAATGCAATCAAGTATTGTTGTTCATGCTAACCTAGATGTATCAAATTGATAACAACTACTGTGTTTATGCTAACATATAACAATTATAAAACTAATGAGTAATGAAATATGATACTAACAACATTATATAACAAATGCTAAAGAAAGCTTAAAATAAATCACATGGATGCTAACAAAAAGTCGTATTCCATTCTTTTTCAGACTATTACATGTTGAATTTCATTACCCAGACTGAGTAGTATCTATTTAATCTAATTATAGCGAAGTGTCTTACAGTAAAAATCAAGTAAAATATACTTGTTGTAGTATGAACTTACCTTTCTTAGCCATTTTATCTGCGGGGGAGGCGGTCGTTGTTAAATGTCTTCTTCGATTTTGCTGTAGGATTTTTTGAAAACCCTAGATTGATTTCTTGTGTTTGTGTAATGAATTACCCAGATGTTTTGTATATCTGCAGAAGTTATGTTGAGAAGACGGTTTGCAATGATGGCAGTGAAAAATCGGAGAACGTGTATAATTTTTTTTTCCAACAATACCCTTAATGAATTCAAACTCCTGTTTGAAATGTGTCCTGTTTGATTTATTTACAAAAATACCACCGTGCGATTTTACTTTATTTTACTTCATTGGTCTGTGCCGACGAAGCTTTATTTTATTGCTGATATATAAATGTATTAGTGTATTTGAAGTATGTTTGAAATACCTTTGTTTATTTATTGAAGTACCTTTTTTTATTTGTTCACAACCAATCTTAATCAACATAAAGACATATTTAAAGATTCATAAGCTCAAGGAGTTGTATATATCAGTAACAAATAAAAGCTTTTTTGTTAGCACAAACACGTAACTATGTCAGTGACAAAATCAAATATTGATTAGCAAACAATTAAAGCTTCATCAGCATAAAGACATATATATATATATATATATCAGATAAAAATCTGCATATTTGTTAGCATAATGACATACATAGAGAATGATTGATCATTGATATACACAAAATACAATTATTTAAGAAGTAATATCCTACAGAATACTGTCTTAATGCATAACAGTAGCAAATATTCATACACTACAAAAAATTATTTTAATATATCATAGTAGTTAAGCAAGATATTGTTTGAATATAACATTGTTTTAATGCATCACAGTATCATTCAGCACTTCTGTTTGTTGAGATACAATCCTACTACATCAATGGGACCACCATCTGAAGATTCTCTGTAATAGAGATTTGCCTTTTGAGCATTCTCATCCCTATGAATGTTGGTGTTAGAATTCAGAATAGTAGCGCAGTACTTCATCCTTAGGTACCTCATCTGCTTAGGAGACTTCTTTTTCAACCCTGTCTTCCAGTTCTTCACCCCATTTCCCATTTAGGTCTCCATATGTCACATGACATACACCCCGCAATCACTCTTATTCTTGTCATCTCTTCAGTGCATCTGCAGACGTTCTGAGGATGTAATATACTTCTTCATCTCCTTTGATCTCTGAACCAACCCAGCTTTCTTAGTGCATTCAACAAAATACTTGATCTGTAATTACAGTCAAATAAAAATGTAAGTATACAAATAATATTATAATGGTTTCTAATATGTAAGTATCCATTACCAGGAGACTTGGAATATCGCCATATTTCAGTTTCAGTCCATCTTTCTCTTTCTCCATGGCAGTTGAGTTATCTCTGATAACTGATTCCATGTCTTTTAAATCAATACAGATCAAGAAGAAGTGATTTATCTGGTATATTAGGAAGAAGAACTGCATATATGTTTTGCCAGAATTAATTTCTGATATGAATAATGTGTGAGATTAATGAAATTTTTTTATAAGATCATACCATTTCAACTTCAAACAGTTTAACCCATGGGAATGCATTCACCTCAGTCTTAACTCTATCAATAAATTCAATCATCATTTTGCTTTCAATCCAAGACTTGGCAGGGTCGACAATTGTGTTATTCTATATGCCAATAACAACATATTAAAACTTAATAATTTTAATGGAATTAAGATAATGATCTTTGAAGATAAAATATTTTGCTTACACATGGGTATGTTGTGAAGAAAAATCTGTATCGAGAGTCCTTTGATCTCATACATTCATTGTGGTTCAAGACCGTGCTCCAAACATCAAGAACTGCATAACTAATGTAAGCGTTCGGTGTTAGAGTCTGCAGCTCACCTCTATTGATCATCACTCTTCCATCAGAGTATAAAATCTCCTCCCTGCATGTATATTAGTATATTATTTTCTGTATAATAAATGTTAAATAATATCATATTTACATTTTACCTTGATGTTTCATCACTCTTGTGAATCACCCAATAGTAGAGTTCACCCTCAAGTTCAGTCATTGTCTCCTTCACATCAACAATACTTGAGATATATGGTGACATCATTGCTTCAGTTGATACAGTGAATGTTTGATCTTTCACAACACTCTGCTTGAAATTAAACATAATATAATGTGTTTTATGTGTATGATGATACAGTAAATGTTTATATGCTAATTTAAGTGATGCATAATGCTAAAAATGATTAAAAGTTTTGTACATTTTCCTTGCCCTTGTCAGTTGACATAGTTTCTTTCACGCTACTCTTCTCAGTTTTCTCTGTCTCCTCTACAGTCATCTCTTTATGAGGTACCTGATATTATACAACTATATTAGGAATACAACATGAAATCATTGCCTCTTGTTATGATGTGAGTGTGATTTTCCAAAACACTCCACTTGAAATTAAACACAATATAATGTGTTTTTATGTGTATGCTGATGGAGTGAATGTTTAATGCTAATTTAAGTGATGCATAATGCTAATAATCGTTCAAAGTTTTGTACCTTTCGCTTGCCCTCATCAGTTGACCTAGTTTCTTTCATGCTGCCCCTGTCAGCTTTCTCTGTCTCCTTGACAGTCGTCACTTTCTAAGGTACCTGATATTATTTTGTCATATAAGCACTATATTAGGAATACAACATCAAATCATTTCCTCTTGTTCTAATATTAGTGTGATCTTCTACAACACTCTACTTGAATTTAAACACAATATAATGTCTTTTATGTGTATGCTAATGGAGTGAATGTTTTATGCTAATTTAAATGATGGAAGGTGCTAACAATGGTTAAAAGTTTTGTACCTTTCCCTTGCCCTTGTCAGTTCCCGTAGTTTATTTCATGCTGCCCTTGGCAGCTTTCAATGTCTCCTCCATAGTCATGTCTTTCTGAGGTATCTGATATTATTTTGTCATATAATGACAATATTAAGAACTCAAGTTACTTTGTGTATGTGTATTTACCTCTGTTTTGACATGAACATGAGTTTCCTTCCGGCTATAATCTTCTTGAGTTTCATTATTCAATTCTTCTCTCTAAATGATGTTGAAAAGTTGTCATATAAAAAGTTTGATATTTAATTAAATTTAAAATATTTTAAAGTACATAGTATTACCTTGCTATCACTTGGCTTCTCTGATTGTTGAACATCTCTAGCATCATTATCTTCTGTTAAGCCAAGGCCAAGGATGAAGCTGGGCGTGTCATCTACATTCCTTTTATATTCAGCTATCTTAGTCAGTGCCTTCTCAATCTCTTCAATTGCTGAAATGTGTTCTGGGTTGGACCAGAATTCATCATCATCCTTTTTTGTTTGTGATTGTTCTTTGACACCTACTTGAGAAGGGGTTGATGAGATAGGCTTCCGCAGAAGAAGATTGTGTAGTGTTTCTGATGTTTTCTTGAAAAACAGATTTTCAAACATTTCATTCGGTGCTCCTTAAATCAATCCCAGTAGTCTTACCATGGCATCTGTAATAATCCTTGTTATATTAATCATCTCGTCTGCATAATCAGTGGCAATAATAGGTTGCTGCCTACTCTGAAGACGTGCTACATTGCTGGGACCTGGCACGTCACTGGCATTTCTATGCGGCATATTCTCTTCCTCAACATAGAGTTGTCTGTTATCTCTCACATAATCAATCATTGTGTATTGTTGGCATGGGTATCCTCCTCCAAAACCTCCAGATGCTATCTCTTGTGACCGTCTCATTATTAAATTTGTAAATGTCCACCCGTTGAATGCTGGCAGAGACCTTGGGATTTCTCTATTGAATGACTCTACTAAGTCTACATAGAACATCTATTGAATAGAATAATAAGAACTAAATGAAGTTGTGTTGGATTCTTCATGTAAAAATAGATTATGACTTGTTATCTGATGATGCAATATGTTAATACAAATGAACAATAACTTTCAAGATAATGAGTAAATATGTAGTATTAAATTTTGATAAAATGTTTTTAAAACTAACAAACAAGTACATGTATGCTAACATAGATGTATAAGTATGCTAACATAGATTTATAGTTATGCTAAATATTAGTTTTTTATATTTACCACTAGAAAGAAGATTGACCCTATGAAGTATCTGTGCTTGTGTTGTTGCCACTTTCTTGTAGTGTCCATTAAGCATCTCACAACATATTCACATCAGTCATAATTGGTTACATTGTCAACATCGTCAAAGTAATGCAGAAGCTGGGGGAAAAGATATCTTGCCTGAACTCTCAATGAGGCAGCTTGTAAGCAGTACCATGAACAGTCTCCGGAACCACTTCCCACCATCAAGTTCAGTAAGCATCTCATCATGAATGTCTGATACCCCAATCATGTTGTATCCTTTTTCATCCAATCCCTAAACACATTCACAAAATCGCATGGATCACTTCTCTTCATCTTTACTCTCTTTCTCGGTCCTCTTAGGAATCCAAGTATGAGAGATACATCCTCAACATCAAAATGCAGCCTTCTACCATTATTTAGTTTTAACTCCCTGCTTTGGGTATCAAGATTATCCAACAACCAATAAGCGAGCTTCTGTGGTACTGCATTCACTCTTAGGTTTAGTATGCTTCCAAAGCCTAATTCTTCAACAGCTTTCTTTTGTGTTGGGTTCATTTGCTCCACACCACTAGGAAGAGCTTTTGGAGGCGTCTTCAACTTCAGAGAAGGTAAATGCTGAGAGAATCTGGAATTTTCTGATGCATCGTCATTAACTCTATCGCTGCTCGTGGCTTCATCACTGCCATTATCTTTAGTTTCTATATGATCTTTTGTATCCTCTTGTGGAACAACTAGAACGAATTTCTCATGTCTCCTTTTTGTTCTTAGTTCCCTTGCAGTTACCTTTTCTATTTTTTCTTCATCTTCCTTTCTTGATTTTTGTTTCCTTTTATCTTATGGAAATAAAAGTAGAAATTATAAAGTTTAGTAACAAATAAAAGCTTCGTTAGCACAAAGACATAACTATATCAGCATCAGTATATGTAATGCTAAAAAAAGTCAGAGTGAATGCTAATTGTGTACAACATACAAGCTCTCTGTCTTATTTTATCTAAGATGATTAAATTATAGTCAAAATGAAACAGAAACAAACAAGACCAATTATTTATATGTAATGCTAATAAATGTCAGGGTGAATGGTAATTGTGTACAACATACATGCTCTCTGTCTTATTTTTTTTAAGATGATCAAAATTGTACTCAAAATGAATCAGAAACAAACAAGAACAGTTATGTATATGTAATGCTAACAAAAGTCAGGGTGAATGCTAATTGTGTACAATATCTATGCTCTCTGTCTTATTTTTTTAAGATGATTAAATTGTACTCAGAATTAAACAAACATACATGCTCTCTGTCTTATTTTATTTAATATGATCAAATTATACTCATAATTAAACAGAAACAAATAAGAGCCTTTATCTATATAAAATGCTAAGAAAAGTCACGGTGAATGCTAATGAAACATAAACAAGCAAGTCCAGTTATGCATATTTAATGCTAACAGAAGTCAAACTCTATGCTAATTGTGTACAAAATCTGTACTCTTTGTCTTATTTTTTCTTATTATCCAGGAAGATGAACTTTTACTCAAAATTAATCAGAAACAAATTACATCAGATTTATCTGAAATTGTTTAGCATAATGTGTATAATTTTGATATATTTCTACTCAAAATCGACACTCTCTGCGTTATTTAGACATATTTTCAATGAGCATCAATTTGTACTCTAAATTAAACAGAAATAAAGTAAATTCATCTGCACGAAGTTTTCAATTTAAATGATAAAAATTTCTCGTTTAATTTCTGTAACTTTACCTTTTTTCGAAGCTTGAACCATTTTTTTGTTTTGAGCAATAATTTATTCAGCAGCGTACTCTTCTTCTTCGATTTTCCCGTTCACGAATGTCGTCTTCTTCGTCGATTCTCGTCCTCAACTATGAAAACCCTAGAATTCAATGTTGGTTTCTCGGTGTTTGTTCTTCGATTTCGTGTGGGAAAGAAGTTATCAGTGTTGAAGCGACGTGAGTTTGCAGTTTTTCATGATTATAACTATTCTGTATTAATGTTTCAAAATTCTACCGAATATACCCTTAATGAATTTGCGGTTTTTTCTGATTTCCAATTAATTACAATCTTGCCACCGAAATCTGAATTGATTTGGGCATTGATTTTTGATGGATGTGTGGTGTGAGATGTGTTCTCATTTCTCACACAAAAAGTTGTTTTTATATAACCCCACCCCTATATATATATATATATATATATATATGCACACGTCTCATCAATGTGTGAGGCTGCCTCTTAAAATCTACACTTATCATAGTATTATTTTATAATTTCCATAAAAAGCCTAACAAATATCTTGTAGTTGATTCACACTATAGTATGAAGTCGGAACTACAATACCCCAAAAAAAAAATTAAAAATAAAATAAATCGAATCAATAATCATGAAGGTTAAAAAATAAATAAAAATATAAAGATGAGGATGAAATCATATGCATGAAGGCCTACATGTGGTGGGTGCGGGCTCCGCCGTTGGATTCTCATCTCTCTGTTTTTCAATTTTAATTAATATTTTAGTCCAAAAAGTGGGGTATATATACAGCTGTGCGTGTACGTATTTATCACAAAAATTAAGCTTCAACAGTCAACAATTAATTAAAATACCCTAAATGCTAATAATGTTTTTTTATTGGCCAGATAGGAATGTAATAAATATTGCTAATAAATATGCGTGATAGACCATCATTTAAAATTCAAATATTTGCCCAAACAAAAAAAAAACATAAATTCACTCCACCAGGTTGCCCTTTTTTCTTATGTATTTATTTATTGTTACCGGGACCAATTAACAGAATAACCCCTGTCTTTTTTATTATTTTATTCTCTCCATTTTCAATTAAGTACTCCCTCCTATTCACAATTGATGTCGTTTTGAGCTACAGCACACAAATTAATAAAAAAAAAACTTCCCATATTAACCTCATTCATGATAATAAATTTCATGTCTCGAATTTGTAGAATGACATTTATTTTGAAACAAAATTAAAATGCTAGAATGACACATATTCAAAAACGAAGGGAATAGTAAATATTTTTATTTATGTATATATTATTTTTACTATTATT
Organism: Perilla frutescens; assembly: GCA_026008535.1. Taxonomy (NCBI): domain Eukaryota; kingdom Viridiplantae; phylum Streptophyta; class Magnoliopsida; order Lamiales; family Lamiaceae; genus Perilla; species Perilla frutescens. The sequence continues at coordinate 37,319,087 of BRKX01000006.1, read as the reverse complement.
TCTAACCAATGCAAAATTTGCACATTATATAAAATCACCAAGTAAAATTTTCTAGTTACAAGAAGAAATCCATAGTCATTTTATAGATATGCTTAGATAAACTTTAAAACGGAATGTGCAGTTTAATTTTGGCAAAAACTTGAGTAGACCCGTTGTGCCAAATTGATTCGATCAAACAGAAATTTATGATATTTTTCATTATTAGAAGTAATACTTTTTAGAATTAAAAATATGGGATAAAGTTATCTATTGCATGTTTGGTATTGCATTCTCTAATGCACATTCGATTTTTTTTTTATTTTTTCATTTTTTTTCTTCGATTTCAATTTCTTGTACTTCAATTTAATTTTGCACTTGTTATTTAGGATTCATCATACTCAATTAAGGCGTATTATATTTTTTAGTATTTAATTTATAGTTTTTAGTTATTAATTAATTATTTAAAAAATTAAGTACTAAAAAATTATAATAAACCCAAATTGGGTAATGTGAACTCTAAATAACAAGTGCAAAATTAAATTAAAAGCATAAGAGATTGAAATCAAAGAAAAAATTGAAAAAAGAACTAAAAAATCCAGTGTGCAATATGGAATGCAACATAGAAGGTTCAATGGATGATTTTATGGGAGAAATGATACATCTAAAAATGTATTAATAATTACAAAATATCACCCCTCCCTCGTTCTAGCGGTAATTTTCAATAAAACAAACATGACCTTTAAATATTATAAGTGATATTTTCCAGTATTACAAGTAATATTTTTTTTAGTTTAATATAAGACATTAAGGGCTCGTTTGCTAGGATGTATGATATAAGGTTGGATGTGTTTGACATGAGATGTGTTTCACCGTATAAGGTATCAATATCATGTTTATTTTGGTGTATTAAAATATATGTATTAATAATATATTGTTTGCTTAGATGTATTAGATTCTCTATAAAATTTTAATTCCTAAAATATCTTTTAATTAGTTACCATATATTGTGTGAATATTCTATAATAACATTTTTAATTACTCTCTGCAATGTTATTTTAGTCTATAATTTTTAATAATTCTGTATGGTATTAATATCCCACCAGCAGGGTGTGATATGTTATACCATATAAATGGTTAACACATACCGGGCTCTTGCGTAATCATGAGCTTCAATATTGCTAGCAAACAAAATATTATGGTGTCATAAGTATTTATCCCACCCTTATACCATCTAGCAAATAAGTCCTGAGTATATCCAATGTACAAGATACTGTCTCATTTATTTTTTATTAATCATTTCCACATAATAAAAAAACACACATTCACCCTTTTAGAGAAATATATTTATTGATTAATCTATTTAATACTATTCAGTTTATTTGATGTAATTATGCGCGTCATAATTTGACTTGCTCGATTAAGTTTAAGGCGATGAGAATTTCATGACAAGGATTAATTGATTACAATCCAAAAATATCTATATATAGACATACTTGTATTTCAAACAAGATGTCTATTATTTAGCAATGATAGCAAATCTAAGGATTTATAACTATCCCCAAAAATAAAGTAAGTCTATCATAAACCAATTTCACATGACAAAGTTCATGAAAATTGAGTTTCGATTCGAGTAAATATCATACTACCTTATTTCATAAAGAGTGTTATTTTAGAAAAATGAACATATAATAGTAAAGTATTCAAATAATTTAATACAATCCTTATATGAATAGATTAAATGAGTAAAAAAATGAATGTTTTAATACATTAAATTATGGTACATAAATGTAGGAAAAATGTAGTTTTTATGTAGAATGACATTCTTGTGAAATAAAACTAAAATATAAGAAATGGAGGGAGTATTTAATTTGATTGAATAATAAAGTCTTGAGTTTTGTAAAATAGGTATAATGGCTAAACGATCTATAATTCAATATAAAATTACGAGGGCCGAGTAAAAATTTAACTAAAAAATATCATGCGTGTGATATGTAGTTTTTATGCAAGACATATTTTTATATCCGCGTACTTTAATGTTTTATTTCATTAGGTCACTGTATAATTTTTTTATTTTAGTAGGTCATTCTACTTTGGAAATACAATTTATTAGGTCAGTATGTTTTTATTTAAACTTTTAATAGGTCTTTCTAACTAGTTCTATATTTAATATCATCAAATCATTATTGTATAAAAAAAGTTGTTATTTTAGGACATCCACTATGGTATTAGCCCTAGTGGTGCTACATGTGTGTCACATCATCAACCACTTCCTTTTTTAATTACTCAATATTTTTTCTACTACAGCACTACCTCACTTTTAACTATTCATGGATCCCACTATCATTACTACTTTTACCATCAATGATATTTGGGCCCACTATTTAATTCAAAAATGCACCAAAAAATGCAAAAGGGGAGGAGAGACAAAATATTTGGGCCCACTATTTAATTCAAGAACCAGCTCCTTGCACAAGGAATTCATTTCTTATTTTGCAATCTTGACTTGTGTCCACTATGATGGAATCTGGTTCTTATTTTGTCACATAGATATAAGCACCTCCCATGGTGGATGCTCTTAATGAAACTATCAGATTTGTTATTTTTTGTAATTAACCTAATCAGGTTATTAAAAATTACTAATGGAACTTTGAACAGATAATTAAAAATTAAAATCTAAAAGGTAACACATGTAAAATAAAAAATCGTGGTCCTATTCCTGAAATTCAAGGATTTTATTAATTTTCTATTAAATGTTAATATTGATTAACGATTTAATTAGTTAAAGATATTACTTTTTTTATTAATTAATATATACTTCCTCGTTTGAAAATATAAATATAATAATAAAATTTACGTGCCTATAATATGTAGATTAAATGGGTTGATACCAATGGGCAAAAAGAAATATTCATACGTCAATCCCTATTATGACCGAAATCATCATTCCTTGACATTTCTTCCATATTTTAAATATATTACTATATATAAAAATGCATAAATAAACAGCATAAAAAAATTTAAATAACTAAAGTGTTATTTAAATAATTAAGAGGTTAACAATTCAACAAGTTCCATTGAATAATGATTTGATGATATCAAATTTAAATATACAAGTAGAATGATTTATATATTGGAATAAAAAAAACATATAGGATTCCATCGAAATAAAATATAAAATTACATGAACTTAAGAAAGTGTATTGTCAAAGTAGAAAGATTTAGTAAAACAAAAAAAAAATCATAAATCTCTTGAAAGAAAATATAAAAGTACCTAATGACGTGTTTTCCCCTATTTTTATTTTAGTACCATTATACAAATACATCAATATATTGGGTTTGACTTTTAAGTAGGCAAAACAGATAACAAAATTCTTTTCAGCAAATAAGATAACATCATTATTTTTCGTTAATGGAGAATATCTCGTGTTATTTAGAAAATAATTATGATATCGAATTTTTACTACACACCCATTTTCACCATGGCGAATTACAATTGAATTCTCAACATTTGATGGTTTTAACAAAAATAATCCAACATTTTAATAATTATAATTTAATTCTTAACGTTTGGATATTCTAACAGAAATAACCCAACGTTTAATATTAATAATTTAATTCCCAACGTTTGAACATTTTAACAGAAATGACCCGATAATTTAGGCCAAAAAAACCATTTTGGTCATTTTTCCGGCAAAAATGATAGTCCGTTATATGGGTCTATGGTTCATTTGAGAGTAAATGTGATTGAAATCAACCGAAATAGTTTTTTTAATCTAAAATATTGGGTCATTTCTGTTAAAATTTTCAAACGTTGGGAATTAAATTGTTAATATTAAACGTTGGATTATTTCTGTTAGAATATTCAACTGTTGGGAATTAAATTGTTATTATTAAAACGTTAGGTTATTTTTGTTAAAACCTTCAAACGTTGGGAATTAAATTGTAATTTGCCCTTTTCACTATTCATATTACATATTACCTAAATGGAACCCCATTTTGAAGAAGGGCATATATATATATATATATCCTGAACTTTTGTTTGACTTGTACAAATGCCCCGAACTTACAAAAATACTTAAACTTGCAACTTTTTCTTTCTTTTTTTGCAAAAATGCCCCCCGAATTCAATTTTCGGTATCGGATTGCTGACAAAGCACGCTTGAGTCATGCATTTAAAATGACATGAAAAATTTTAAAATCATATTTCATGTTAAAATTAAATATGATTTTTTTCGTCGTTTTACACGATATATTTTGACGTCGTCTTATCAATAATTTTACATAAAAAAAATTAGACCATATGATATTTTTGCAAAAAATTAGATATTTTCCTTCATTTTTGAAAATCATGACATTTTGGTAAAATAGACGAAAGTTCATGACATTTTGAAAACACGTCATAATAAATTACCATTATGGACATTTATGGATTCAGTTAAGGCTAAAGAAAAAAGGGATTAACTTTATGTAAAACAATAATGCTATATAACCTGGATTTTAACCTTTAGCCGAGATTGAGGTAATGGCCCAATAAATAAATAAAAAAGGTTTTAAGACATAACTTTTAGAATTAGTAAAATAAAATAAATAAACTGGAAACTTTACAGAGAAATGATTTGCAATTAGTTTTGTTGGTTTGTAAACGAGAGTCAGACTGAAGACAGAAGAATAATTAAAGATTCAACTGGAAGAAGGTAAAGGCCCCACTAAAGGACATGCAATAAAATCAAATAAATAAAAAAAGATTGAATTAACGATAAATTATTAAGGTGTGTTTTATAAATTTTGGATGGGATCTTTCAAATATTTAACACCCACACCCAAGGCAAGTTCGTGACTACGACGGTTGTATATGAATTTTATATTAGACAGATATGATAATTTTCAGTGTCAGAAATGTTACTTTTTTAAATAAAAAATTATATAATAATAATTGCAGAAATATTTTAGTTATTTTTAGTAGCATTTTTCAGTAAAATAAACGTGACACTTTCTCAATATTATAAGTGATTTTTTTTAACCAGTCTGATACAAATTTATGTACAATTGGCATACGCAAGATGCAGAATATTATCTATGTATGAGAATTCATTAGACAATAATTGAGGACAATCTATAATTAATAATTTATTATGTGAACAATTGTTCTTGGTGCGTGGAAATTATCAATATTTATTTATTGTAATAACAATCAATTATATGATGCCTTTTGAAAATATAATTTAATATAATTATTAAATTAATAACTCTATGCGTTGTTTAATGTTAATTAGTATTTGTGGGGTGTAGTGTTTGCTTATATATGTGTCAGAAAAACAAAATCGAATTTAAACACCTCAAATAGAGTGTGAAATGTTCTTTATGTATGATATACGTCAAAACAAATATTTTTCTGATTTTCTTTTATAAAATTAATAGCTTTTGTTTGATACATGAAATGACATTACCCATTTTAAGATTTTATATATATGCAATAGTCAAATATTTTTGTTTGACCAAAACATAATATACGGCAATTCATATGGTGTGAACTATAATATCTTCCATATTCCAACACATATGCGTACCCAACGTTTGCATAATTAATATTTTTAACACTAATGAAATTTTTTAACGGATCAAATAATGACTTGGATTGCTGGAAAATCAATTTTACATCATTTTAATAAATCATATGAAAATCCACATAAGATTCTGGTAGTCCATGTCAACATTTGGTCCACCGGGAAATTATTTCGGTCTAAAAGTGTTAATGATGAAAACGTTGAATGTTGATGTGTAACTTTTAAACATTTTGAGATAAAAGTGTAAAAATGGTCAAACATTGGGTATGATTTATAGTTACGAAAATACAACTCAACTCACATTATTCTAAAAACCTAACATGTAACTCATGTGCACATGAAATTGTCTATTGCACAACTGGTATAACATTTTGTGTTACACTAGTAAATTTATAATTTTATAATAGTTTTTGTAAAAATAAAAATGATTTAATTTTACAATATTTATTTAGGACCCATCCTTCCAAACTAAGGTACATGATTATTTTTTTAGTGTTTAATTATTATTATTTTTGAATTAATAATGCATTAATATGTGTTAGTGTCATCGTTTAAGCACTAAGTGTTTTTAGATTGTCATGATTCTTATGGCAAATCAAAGAACACAAATGTTTTGATTTTTCAAATTTTGAATACCATGTTCTAGACATGATGATATTAATATTCCGCTGTCAATCTAATTGAAAATTGAAGAATGTACTTGATCATGTACATGGTTGTCCAGAAAGTTTTTAAGAGACATGCTAAGCTAAATTTAAGGAGTTGAAGTTTCCTACTGAAGATGGACGTTTTAGAATAGAAGATGTCTTGTTCAAGATGGAGATCAAGATGGAAGAAAGTGAGTTTTATTCGAGGAAGACTTCTAAACTATGGTAGTCCACTAGTCCGAATCAAACTAGGAATGTTTCGTTATAAAATTTGATTCAGTTTAGGACTTTCTAATTACCTTGTTTAGACTATATTTTGTTCTAAATAGCTTGAGAATCAGACTAGTTAGATGTCGATGACTTTTTGTATACACAAGATTTTGAGAGTCTAAGAGGACTTCAAGTTTGAAGCATTTAGTATACGGTTTAGACTAGGTTTGATCCTTGTGATTATTGTGTGCCTAGTCCGTGTTGAAATTCTTTTATACACACTTAAAGGAGTTTTGGGAAAGATTTTCTGTGGGAAAATGAAGTGTAGGTTGTGAGGGGATCTCACAATTCAGTCTATCGAAAGAGGTTGTAGTGGATAGGAAAGAGGTTGAGTGACGGGAGGTTATTGTGTAATAGTCTTTGTAACCTTGCAACGGAACAATTGATTGTTTCTCACGAACTTGTGAAGTCCCTCTAACGTAGATCAATTGATCGAACATGGTTATCATCCTTGTTTTATTTATTGCTTAAAGTTTTATCATTCTGACATTGCATGTTAACAACAATGTTCATATACATGTCACTGAACATGCTTATCTCCACACAGTTCATGTAACTTCAATATGGTTGATTTATTAATAATTAGAAGTATAATTTTTTAATTCAATTTTTTTTATTTATAAATATTGATTATGATTTATTATGTTATAATTAAATTTTTACTTTTACAAAAAACTATTATGAAATTATAAATTTAACAATATAAGATGAAACTATCAAATCATTAATGCAATAGACGATTTCATCCCACTCATATCACTGGAGTTTCTTTTCTTTCATGCGTGATTAGTAAGGTATTATATGTAAACGTAGTTTACTCAATCTATCAATATAAGTATGAAGTAATTTGCGAGTCAATTGTATAAGAATAAGGTTTACTCATGACGTATTTACAACCATTTATATATAGTGATTTTGGAGATTAAAATAAAATAATATATATATATAATATTAATTATATACAAAAAACAAAGGGTGGGGCCATGATTGGGGTCTGATCTGGCAAACTCAGTGATGCCAGCCTAGCATTTGCCATACATCATTGAGCAATGGGTCCCATCATCCACAAAGCACATGCTAACCCTTCCATGCACACACACACACACACAAAATGAAAATAATTCGGTTTGTCCCCTTGTTAATTTTGACTACTTATTTTATGTTTAAGGTTCCCTAATCATGCTTATTACACTACATTATTACGCCTCTCTCTCTCTCTCTCTCTCTCTCTCTCTCTCTCTCTCTCACACACACACACACACACACACACACACACACACTACATAACATCTTTTAGTCCAAAACCGTGTGTATCAATCGTGTACCAAACATAAAAAATATCAATGTTTCTTTCATTTTTTTCCTTCAATTTTAATTTCTTTTAATTTACTATATTTTTATATTATTATTTATAGTTTATTCCACCTAATTAGGATCTATACTTAATTTTTATTTAATTTTTATTTTTTAGTTAATATAATTGATTTCTAAGGTTGATTATTCCAAACCTAAGATATATAATTTTTTGAAATTTTAATTTTTAATAATAAATATTAATTAAGATTAGTTATAATATAATAAATTTTATTTTAAAAATATTATTAAAATTATGAAATTTTAATTTTAATATTAGCACATAATTAACACAAAAAAATTAATAAAAGGACACAAAGCGCTCTCTCTCACACACACAACTTCACTCTCTCTCATACACATAATGCACAGCAAAAAGAGGAAATATCTCTATGCAAGAAAGGAAACAAGAAAACAAAAATATTTGCCGTTATTTTAGTGTCGGCAAATACCCGTTGGACAGGAAATTACGGGAGTGATTAATGCTTCCTAATTCTTGAAATTAAAGCCGATTTACTCACATCCTACTTGCTTCTTTCCTATTATAATTGTCATAAAATAAATTTCGTTTTTCTGTTTTTAAGTTTTGAATAAACATTTCATTTTGCAACTCCATATATATGGTTTAATATGAGCTAGACGAAGAGGTCTCTTTCTTATTCTGTGCTGTCCCTTTCATTTACCATCCATTTTTTTATTTGTAATAATTTTTAAGAACATTTTCTCCTTAATTGCCACTTATCATCATTCAATCAGCCCCCCTTTTCTCTCTTCTTCTTTGTCTTGTTTTTTTTTTTCTTTTCCTCTTCTTAGTTTTGTGTGAAGTCAAAGATTTTCAGAAGAGGTGGATTTGAAGAAGAAGAAGAAGAAGACATGAAGAGGCTAGTAAGTACGTTAATTTATTATTTATTACAGTGATTAGCTATCTAAGTTACTTAGCCTTTTTGATTAAAGATCGTTTTTTTTATATATTCTTGGATCAAAATTGGGTGTTTTTCTTTTGTGGGCTTTCAGAAAAAATTGAATCTTGCGATTGAACCATGTTGTTTGAGCTTCATTTCTGTCTCTACTCCGACTGTTACGGATTTTCAACTTTTTTTTCCCCTGTTAATTCAATCTCGCCCTTTTGTTTTTGTTTAAGACTGTGTTTAATTTAGTTGATTTTCTAAGATTTGATGTTGTACAGAGGTTAAGTTTGATTTGATCTTTTTCTGTTTCCCAGTTGTGGTGTTAGTGAGGCTGTCCACATTGTCTGAATATTACAACTAATTCTTGGTTTTGTAGATCTGAATATTACAACAAATGCATAATTTTGTTGTCTGGTTCAATAAGGCATTTAATTGAGATCTATTTGTGCTATATTTTGTAGCTATGGACTGATTTTGCTATTTATGACTTATTTGATTAGCCTTGTAATGATAAATGCTGTAACTTTTGGTGCTGTTAATGGCAGAAGAGTTCATTTTTCAGCAATTGCTGAAATAAATACAAACTATAATCCCTTATGAGTATGTTGGATCAAATTGTTGAAGATGTTAATAGCAAGTTGGATGTTTTCATTTTCTTGTTATTCGAATGAAATATGCTTAACATTTGCAATTCTGTTTGTGTAATGTGCTTTACTTGTTTCCTTATGTCTCCTTGCGTTTTAGGTAGTTTTTCTTTTGCTCCTGGTGTTGAGCAATGCTGCAGAGTATAATGGAGTATGCAAATCGGATTGGCCATTGACTCCCCGGCCTCACAGTGTGTCCGTCACAGAATTTGGGGCAGTTGGAGACGGGAAAGCATTAAATACTGTAGCATTTCAGAATGCGATTTTCTATCTTAAGTCCTTCGCCGATAAGGGTGGTGCTCAGCTATATGTTCCGGCAGGCAAGTGGCTAACTGGATGCATCACTCTCACCAGCCACCTCACACTTTTCCTCGAAAAAGATGCTGTCATTCTCGGTTCTCAGGTTTGAGATGAATGTCTAGTCTATTGATTTGGAAACTTGAAGATATGCTATTTTGATTTTAGATTTTATTTTTCCCTAGATTAATTTCAGGATTAGTGAAAATGATCATATTGTTCTCATATTGAACTTTCCATCTTCTTGAATTTTTTGTTGATCGATAAAATTTCCCCAATGTGGCATATCATATAGCAGATCAGAAATAGAAAGTTTTGGACAATTAAACACCAAATTCATTAAGAAAAAGTTCTATGAAATCTTAATACTTTTACCTTCATTTACAGGATTATGCACACTGGGATGTAATCGACCCATTACCTTCTTACGGCCGAGGCCTTGAGGTGCCTGGTCGAAGATATCGGAGCTTAATCAGTGGACAAAATTTAACTGATGTTGTTGTCACTGGTAGGGAGGTTTATTCCTGATGATTTTTTCTCTTTTTCCGTTTTGTTTGCCCTTTGCATTATCGTGTAATTTTTGTTGCTATGCAGGAAATAATGGAACTATTGATGGACAAGGTTCTATTTGGTGGGAACAATTGAACAATCATTCTTTAAATTACAGTAGACCACATCTAGTCGAATTTCTTTGGTCAGACAACATTGTTGTATCGAACTTAACCTTCTTAAATGCACCTGCGTGGAACATACACCCCGCTTATTGCAGGTAGCTTCTCCTCAAGTTCTCTTCGTAGTTTCTTTTTATTATCTTTAGAGCACTATATTTATGCAGCTCGTTTTGGTTTGACGTTGTGATGCAGTAAATTGCTAGTCCAGAACATAACAGCTTATGCTCCACCCGACTCTCCAAACACTAGTGGAATCGTCCCAGGTATGTTGACATCGGGATCTATTCATAACATTAATGTTGAAGTTCATGAGGTTTAGTTTTTCTATAGGTACTTATTGATTTCTCACCATCCTTGACATTATCAATCCATGCCATTGTTAATAATACAAGTGTGTTGGTTTATTTCTTCAATCTAAAGTTCAAACTCGTCTAATTTCAGATTCTTCAGAGAATGTTTGCATCGAAAACAGCAACATTAGCATGGGATATGATGCCGTGGTGCTGAAAAGTGGTTGGGATGAATACGGGATCAACTACAACAAACCAACCACCCGGGTCCATGTTAGAAGGACTCGGTTACAATCTTCCTCAGGTTCTGGTCTCGCATTTGGTAGTGAAATGTCCGGTGGAATTTCCAATGTATTGGCCGAGCATCTTCACGTGTATGACTCAGTGAGCGGCATTGAGCTAAAGACGGGTAAAGGGAGGGGCGGTTACATCAAAGACATCTTTTTATCGGACATCTACGTGGAAAACGTGCGGCAAGCAATCAAGGCAACAGGTCAGTTCACAACTCACCCTGATGATGGATATGATCCAAATGCCCTACCAAATGTTACTGACATTACCTTTCGAGACATTGTCGGTCTAAATATTACTACTGCCGGAATATTTTCTGGCATAGACGAGTCCCCTTTCACGTCCATATGTCTTTCAAACGTGTCTTTCTCTGTCTCGTACGACCCGTCCACGTCCTGGATATGCGCCAATGTTGAAGGATCGTCTGTTGATGTGTCGCCGGAACCTTGTCCAGAACTAAAAACCTCATCGTCTAGTCCATCCTCCGATTGTTTCATCTTCTCACATCCTAATAGCCAAGTTGCAGTCTTGTGAAACTACTCCATGATCATTTCTTAGTCATTCATTCATTGATCCATACGGCGAGGTGCACATATCCTCGTGCCGTTGCTGGTGTGTAATCTTCCGATCATACGCAGCAACGGCAGGCGGGGATGAGAGCGCGTCCGAGTGGTGTCGGTCGTCGCATTCGATTCTGTGTACAGTGTCAGTTTTCTTTCATTCATGTGTAAGAAAAGTTTTGGTAGTGCAGGACTCCTCTCAAATGTTTGTTGCCTTGATTCGTTTCATGTTATTCAGTCATTTTTCATTCACATTGTACATTCTTGAACTCGAGATTTGTGAGATTGCATTGATTATAGGAGATAGACTATATAATTGGACTTGGAATTTGCAATAAAAATTCACGTTTCATATCTTTATCATTTTCAGAATTTCCCCCCTTTGTTTTTTTCTTGTTTAAAGAGTTTTTTTTTTCATCCAAATGCTTGAGGTAGAATTGATCTTCTAGCTATAAATACCTCTACATGTTACTTGATGATCTTCCGATTGTTTGATGTTTTTTTGCATAAGAGTGTAACTTAATCGAATCGATTTGAGTCGAACAACTTGATGTAGGAACTTATTTGAATTTTATGAAGCTTCTTTAGTTGTGATTAAAGAGCAGTTAGTCTTGACTGGCTCTGTTCTTTTACATAATTGCTAGCATCCCTAATTTTTTCTTGGGTAAATTACACTCAGATATCTACATTTTGACATAGAAATTGTCTATTGCACATTTTGTGTTGCATTCCCTAATACACTCGATTTTTTTTTAATTTTTTTTTCAATTTTTTTCTTTGATTTCAATCTATTATGCTTTGGTTTAATTTTACACTTGTTATTTAGGTTCATCTACCCAATTGGGGTTTAATATTTTTTTAGCATTTAATTTTTTAAATAATCAATTAATAACTAAAAATTGAAAACTAAATACATACAAAAAAATTATAATGCATTCTAATTGAGTATGATGAATCCTAAATAATAAGTATAAAATGAAACTAAAGCATAATAACTTGAAATCGAAAAAAAAAATTAAAAAAATTAAAATAATCGAATGTGTAATAGGGAATGTAGCATCAAGTATGCAATAGAGGATTTCAACTACTTTTTGAGTTCTTTTAAGAATAATTCACATTTTTAAAATTAACAAAACAATATTTTTAAAAAAGTTTTGTAAATCTAATATTTGATCAGTTTTTCTAGCCTAAAAATGATACGTATGATTCATTAATTGGAGGATTTGTTTGACACAATTGGGGGAAAAATGATTATTGTTTTGTTAATTTTGAAAAAGAGTGATGAACAATGAGGTATCAAGTATAATTTATTCTTTTTTCCTCTTTCTTACAAATACAATCTCAATTGCTCTTGTTCAATGTTTAATTGTAAAATTCTGAACTTTTCCTCAAGAAAGTAACTGATTTTTATATTAATTTTTCAGACCCCGTAGGAATTTTTGTAATTGTCCTATAATTTAATCATCCACGTGACTCCCCTCGAAACTTGGAGCATCAATTCTTAAATATTATGCTTGAATTTACTAAAAGTTATTTTTACTAAATCTAATTTAAATGAATTTTAGTTGCATAAATAATCGGAAAAGGCCAATTTGCTGGCAAAAAATAAAATTGACTAGCCAATTTTGTAGCAAAACGACACAATAAAAGGGCCCATAAGAGTCTCAAATTTTGCTGGCAAATTGACTAGCCTAGATAAAATCCTCTCTCGTCCATAATTAATAACCCCATTCTTTTCCCATCCCATATTTGAAAACTTTGCAATAACAATTACGTATATATAAAATTTCTCTATTCCATACGAGTAAAGTAACTCAAACAAGTAATGAATGAGACCACTTGTGACCCAGAAGATTTTATCATAATGTCTCTTCCGAAATGCCCACCAACCCCACTAAGTGTGGCAGTGCGTGAGCCTATCACACATAATTTTCCAAATATGATTTCTCTCTTCCCTTCCCTGTGGTTCGTAGAATATTGCACAAGAACAAAGTTTACCCAGTGCACGTTCACACAAATTTTCCTTGACATTTAAACAAAAAAAGGGCCAATGAGAGAGAGAGAGAGAGAGCAGCTTTAAGTGTATTCCCAACCACCAAAATAAAAAAATTCAACTTTGTAATTCTGTGACATTTCCAAGGGGGGGGGACCAACTAGAGTATGCCAATCAACAACAATATTTATACATTGATGTATGTAGGAAATGATGCAAGTCATTGTCTTCATGTAAAGCAAGAAAACATGGGAGGAGTGGAGACAAAAGAATAATGAGCATATTTGCGGTTTCCCAACTTTGTCTGCACAACGATACCGATACGTTACCCGAATTTATTGGTGTGATTGTGATATAGACTGACTAGCGAGTTGAACCCAAGCAAATTCCTCTTTGTAACTCGCACCTCCTTCACATGAGCCCTCACATGTGTAGACAGCGATGGTGGCCCAATCGAGAGAATCTTCCCCGTCGTCTTTCACATGGAAGAAATACAGCAACTGGGGCAAAACCTGAAGTCATATCGACAAGAACAGCATCAATAAAGCTTCTCAAGGGGGAGAATCATATCTATTTGCTGATGAATGTAGCATTTTCCAAGACCCCGGTGACATGATTCTGTGAAGAACACAATGAGAACTCGTTTGTGCCATATTTAATTAACATGTTACCTGAAATTCAAAAGCACGCATGCTGCCACAATGGTTACACACGGGAATATCAGGTCTTGATGGCCGGCCACTAGAAACGGGCCATATTGGCTTTGCTTGAGAGGAGCTAGAGTACCTGGCTCATCAAAGAAGTTGAAAATATATGCTGTCCAATCATTTCGAAATTTAACCAGGCACACAAAAAATTGCTATGCCAATTAAAAGTAGAGACATAATTCCTTATATTCAACTCCAACTGATCACCTTAAAACTTGGTCGGGAGCTGAAGATATTCTCTCTTGGAAAGATGCCCAACTTCTATTTTCACGAGATCCCTAAGCAATAATCAAAACCTTTAGATTATCATTTATTGAACTAAAAACTCGGTTTATCAGCTATTGAACTAAAAACTCGGTTTATCAGCTCATCGGAATAAATCTCACCTGGAAATAATTTATCAGTTTTCCATAAGACCCCTCTGTTCGGCTTCTAGAAACCAACGAATTAGCAGGTCCATTATCATCGGACATCGGCTCATCAAATTCAGGCTCATCCTCATTTGTGATCTCATACTCTGGCCAAAGGGAGTTGCTTGCAGCTGTTTGCCATTAAATATCGTGAATCCAAGTAACATCAGAATAAATGCTTTTAACCTTAATGGACAACAAAGTAGTACTTAGATAAACTCCACTCCACAACCCAGAACGCATAAATCCTTCCCCCCCAACATAAAACATGGAAGATAAGAAACAACCGTAGCCTTGGCTTAAATAACATATCACTAACATGGCAGAATATACAGTTAAATATTTGAGAGTAACATATGAATTTAGAGGAATGTCTATTCCTGCAAGTAAGCATATGAGCACTTGTCCAATTCAACAATCAACACAACCCATAAGTTATAATCATTTTTCTTCCAAAAAACTATTATTACCTGATTCAGACTCCTTCCCAGATGCCTCCAACTGTCGGCATAAGACTTTATGACTTGAGCTACTGGAACGCCAATGAGCAGCCTACAAATATGTCATTTGTTACCTAGAGCTCAAACTATATTTCATGCATGGATGACAGTAAAGCTGAGTACCTGATGTTTCCCAGAACAATAGCGCGCTCTTTTACAACTACTACAAATTTTGTCTCCTTTCCACGTACCACACCAATCACATAGCATCGCTGCAACAACTTATGGAGCATCAGTGTGCACGCCAATTTATATGCGTAAAAAAAAAACAGAAACATGCAACCCTCTACAACTGTACACACTACAATAGTTCCTATCTTTCAATTGCAATAACACTTCTTCTCAATTTCTCTTACGCCTAGGTGCAAATGCCATCTTGTTCTCAGAAAAATTCTCACTCCAAATTAATATAAATTTCTGGATACTCAAGGTACAGTGTTGAAACCCCAAATTATATATATATATATATTTCTGGTGGAGGGAGGGGGTTGCTCAGACCTGTACCTAAATCATCGTTCAATTAACAGGCCATGTACCTAGAAAAACAAAAAAAAAGTACCTCCAGCTGTCAATGTTTGCTGATTCTCATCTCCGGCAGGAGCCTCACTGGAGTAGAAGGGGTTCGCACGAGGCAATTGACACCGAAAAACCTTCACACTGTTAAGCTATTTTGTTAATTGTTATCAGAAACCGAACACCGGAAGTAATATGTCAACCTAACCATTTAACATCATTTGTATTATAGCACTCTGAGGGCTGATAAATCGGGAACACGTACCTTCTGGATTGAATTTGTGGAGGCTGCTTCCACTGCTCATGCTGATCACGAAGAAGACAGGACATCGACGTGCAAATGAAAACGAACAATGTCCGATGAAAAGTTGATTCCTCGGGTAAAGGTGCATAAACCTACTCAAACAATTAGAAACCAAAACGAAAAGACAGAGGCATTGTATTTAGTTTCTTGATCCAAGTATACATACACTTCAAAAATATATTATCAAATGTAGTTCCCCAAAACTTATATTTTTACATAATCACTGCACCTGAAGCAGAAACTGCAAAGGCTCGCAGCAAAAATCACAGAGACTGGACCTTCCTGAAGGCAAATTAATGGGGTCCAACCATGCCTAAATCGCACAAAAAAAAAACAATGTCATAATTCATTAATAATTTAATTGCAAATCCTCATCGGGTACATAAATAAAAAAAATTAAATTCCAGATTTTGCAATGGAAGAAAACCCCGTTAAATTACCGGAGAACCACCAGCTTTGCACGGAAAATATTGGCGGCGCAATGACCATGAATTTTTCGGCTTCTCCGCAAACCCTAATGTCATCGGAATCCGTTCTTCTTCATCGGAAACTTCATCACTGACTATATCGTCTACGTCGTCGTTTCGGGCTCGGCCTTCATCATCATCATCCTCCTCCTCCTCCTCACTGAGAGATGATATTTGCAAAGATTTGAGCTTCTCTTCAGCGAAATCAGTGTCCATTTCTCTTTAGCGACTTCGCGAAATTTCAGTTCACGAGCTATTTCAATCGGATTGGATAACTCGACCGTTTGTCGCCGGCGAAATAATTAGGGATTTAGGGTTTTGCGCCAATTTTCTCCGTTGATATTTCATATATCGTAGATTTTGTAGAATTGGCGCCGCTGCGTAATTCGCCATAATTTTAATGGGCTTTTGATAAATGAGGCCGGTAATATTTGTTGAGTAAATTAAATTTTTGCTCCGTAAGAATAAGGTATAAATATTTTTAGTCTCAAAATATTTAATTTTAGTCTCAAGTTTAATTTTTCGATATTTTTGATTTCATAATTTATATTTTAATATTTTTTTTATTTCAAATAGAGCTGTCAAAACAGGTTAGTGAGACGGGCAACCCGCAGGTCTCAAAAACCCTCCATTTGGCGGATCTAGGTGGGCGCGGGCCTAAAAACCTTCAACCGAACCTGCCCCTACCACGGGCTGTGGGTTGACGGGCCGGCCGCAGGCCTATTCAAATAAATAATAAAAAAAAATATATTTATTTTCGATTCACCATTTTTTATTTTTATATCATGATATATAAATATGAATGTGAACATTCGAAAGTCTAACTATTATTAACATTGCACCAATTTCAACATTTTCAAATTTTATATCATTCGTATATTTTTTCTTCATCATCAAATTATATTAAAATATATATTATTTCACAAACACAAATGATCACCATTATTTGATATTTTTAATTTCAATCAAAATTAGTTATCATTAAATTAATTTATGATTTCATTATTTTTTTTATTTATTTTTCAAAATAAATATAGATTTAAAATTATGATTTAAAAAAAAAAACATAGGCCCGCAGGCTAAGCCCGCCCTGCCAAAGCTTGCCATTTGGCGGGCCTCCAAAATAGCAACTGAACCCGCCTATTTTTTTTGGCGGGTATGGGCCGGCCTGATAGTCCTAACCCATTTTGACAGCTCTAGTCCCAAAAACTAACGGACTATATTTAACATTCGTTAATTACTTATTTTGGAGTCAAAACGACACCTATTTTGGATTGAAATTTTTATTGTATTCCCTCTATTTTTCACCCTTAATTAGACAGTGCAACCAAGATCAACAAAATAGATTGAAATATTCGCTACATTCACCCTTAATTAGGCAGTGCAACTATAGAACTCAAGTTCCGCAATTAACGAATCCAGGATCCAGGCTCCGGCGAACTACAAAATAAAAAATGACGTGAAGCCAAAGGACCATCAGAGGGTTGACGATCGATCGGTCTCTGACGCTCAAGTCAGATTTCAATCCTTAAAATATTGAATATTAGATAAATTGAAGAATAAAAGATGTGTCATCCGGATTTGTGATCTTTCCTTTCGGATATGAAATTTTTTAGACTGGCGTCGAGTGCTTAATTTGAGAGGTCTCTTCGTTAATTCAACCTCCTCCTCCAAAAGTTCGCCTTTCCAGTTATATAGAACCTCATAACTCCCATCCAGTTTCCTAGGGGCGATTATATCTTTTTTAGAGTTTTGACCTAGCCCTAACCCTATCAATGATAAGGTTTTGACCCGGTCTCCTCATAGGAATCAGGCCCTAATCCGTTACTGATGAATTTGGAGCCTCCGACCTTTCGACTTTGAATATCACCTTAGGCTTCCGACTTCACGACCTCGAATACCTTTATCATTCAAACTTTCAGCCTTTATTGGGCCATCATTCATCATCTTGGGTCTTTTTACAGAAAAGAGCCTCTACAACAACCAAGATCGACAAAATAGGTACCGTTTTCACTCTAAAATAGGTAATTAACGGATGTTAACTATAATTCGTTAGTTTTTGGGACCAAAAGTGGTAAAATATAAACTGTGGGACCAAAAGTACTGAAAAATTAAACTTGAGACCAAAATTGTATATTTTATGACTAAAAGTGCTTGGACTCTATTTTTACTGGACCAAAAGTGTAATTTACTCATATTTGTTTATCAAGAATCAGATCATTTTTTTATTCCTAATGTGAATGAATCCACTGTTTATATATAACTATATATAAATTCACTAACAAGTTTTTTAGTTTTTTTTAAATCGAGCTTTGATCAATATTGTATATAAAGAAAATTTAAATATTATTTTTATTGGTTTTTATATATTTATTTATTTTTGAATCTTATGAAATTCAAAAACAAATAAAATATTTAAACAATAAACATTAAGTTTCTTCAGTAACAAGTAAATATCTTTCAAAATATATGTATTAATTTCCAAGATCTAATGAGATCGTGTCATGCCAGCCCTAGATCCCCTCCCTACAACTATAAATAGGGCCTACATATCAGTTAAAAAACATACTCGAAATTGTTTTGAAGAGTTTAATAATTTGAGAAGAAATTCAATAAGTGAAATTCTCTCAAATAGTCAAGGCGTTCTTGCAGCATTCAAAGACCTTTTTTACCAAATTTATTCTAAAGTCGGCATTTGATCCATGAGCAAGATAGTCAAAGATATTCTTCAGAAAATTTATCTCGAAATAAATGTTTGATCCGGAAGCAAGGCGACGATCCTTTGGATTAACGTTTAAAAGTCCAAATACCAAGTCAAAGAAGATCGATGATTGATTGATGTTCCAGTTTCACTACACATGCTAAACTACTACTAACCAGACCCGCAAGATGACGGGGTCGATTGTAGGGCAGTGAGCTAACTTGGGTCGTGTCTCTCGAGGAAAGCTTAACATGACAATTATCTTTTCACGCTACAATTGTTAACAAGCACATGAATTTAAACACAATACTAAACATTCTATTAAGGGATTGAAGAATTTTGACTAAGCTACCAAATTAAAGCAAGATTAGCTAACAACACCAACAATAGCAAAGATGAATGAAAAGATTATGAGAAGAGCATTAGGGCGTAAATTCTCTCATTGGTTTCTCTCCTAGCTTGCTTCAAGTTGATAAAGTTAATCTTAGTCATAGTGGCTTAACTTCATTTACTGTCACCGTTAATCCGTTAAACCCCTATCGGCTATATCATACAAACAAGATTAACAATTAGGCTTATGAAACTCAGTCCACTTAACGTTGAAGGAACCTAAGTCGGGCTATAGAATCTCCTCTCGATCTCATCTAAAGCCTAGCAATGCTAAGTAGTGATCAAGTACTCAACATAAATAAACACAATTCTAACAACAAGAAACCAACTATCACAAGTATGGATTGAAACCAAATCGATTATCTATCCCTTAATGTAAGGAATTAGCCCATCATCATGCTCAAAACAACACACATATCATAAGAGTTTTCCATTTCATAAATCGAAAGATAATAAAATATAACTCCTACAATGTTTGTTGTCTCGAGAGTTTTGGGCAAACCCCCACAAATGTGCTAAGCTAAGGAAAGAAATACCAAAAATGGAGGTCTTCGAGCAAGCCTAGCTTCTGTGGATGGCTTGGAGTCAGACCTTTCTTCTCGTGCCTTCTTCCTTAAGCTTAAGCTTCATTGCCTCTTCTTCTCCTCTTTTCTCTCTCTCTGAAACCGTGGTGGTGGTGTGAAGTGTAGAATGAAGATGGAATGAGAGAGATATGATGATGTGTGTGGAGAGAAGTTATCAAGATGAAGTGTGAATCCAGATGAGTGATGAGAATGGTAGATGATTGGGGATTAATTGGTTGATGAAAAGAGAGAGAGAAATGGTGTAGTTATTAGGGGCTTTTAATCCCAAACTCCTCCTACTCCTCTAGGCTTCCAAAAGTCTTTGCCTCTTTTATTATCTGGCTGGCCAAATGGATGGAAAATACTGAGGATTAAGGCTCACAGACATAGCTTGAAACTGATCAAAGGAGGCCAAAACTGATCGCGGCTGAAACTGATCTCAGGAGGCTCGAGTTGACCACCCCGAGCTGGCGGTGTGCCTCGCGCTGGTGGGGCTGTAATGCCGCGCGCTCGTGGGGTGATGTGATCTCGACAGAAGATCGACACCAAACAGAAACGCGCGAAAGACTCTAGAATCGAACACGTCAGCGATAGAATGATTCAATCTAATAAAAAGACTCAAATAAACAAAATATACTAAAATAAAACAAAGAAAAACTTGATTTTTGGCTATAGATGCTATTTAGCTCAAACCGAACATGTATAGAATCTGAATTTGAAACTGACTCGAAAACGACTCTAACACTTGGAAAACTAGAGATGGACGAATTGTGGCTGGAAATAAGTGATATGGACGTGTATGTTGAATAAGGGCTTGAGTAGATAGGGTATGATAGAATGAGATGAACTTACGAATGATGATGAAGCGACGTGTAGAACTTGTGTAGATCTCGAACACTTGTAGGATATGATTTGAAAGGTGAAGGAACATGTTCTTCCTTTTCTGTTTTTTCTTGCCCTCAAAAGTTGTCTCTCCACTTGTTTGGCAAATTGCACCATGTCCTCCAACTCGTCGTAGTGATATAATGCTACATTTTCTTGAATTACCCTTCGTGGACTAGCTAGGAATCTATCCATTGTGTCTTCTGGATATTCTTCAACATCAGCTCGTCTCATGGCTTCAATCATTTTAATGTAGTACTCCTCTATGCTGTTTTTTCCTTGCCTTAGATTTAGTAGCTTTTTCTCCAGCTCCCATTGGTAGTGGTCTGGAATGAAGCCTTTCCGCATCTCATCTTTTAGCTCTCGCCATGAATCGATGGGTGGGAGATGGTCTCTGTTGGGGTTTTTTCAAATTGAACCACTGTATGATCTAATTGGATGTTCATTAATCCTAATGTCATGTAGATCATAATTTTATGTACCACATATGTTTTAATTAACCGAGTTTAATTAACATGCAAATCCGGTTTTCGATTCTACTAAAGCGGAAATATAGAATACCGAAAAACGACTTACAAATTAAACGACGGGTTGAGGACAAGATTAAAGGTCTGATCTTGCTATTGTATGAATGATAATAGTCGCCCCTTGATGCTATTCCACTCCTTGATCTTATGTTGTATTCCCAGACTGAATCTAGTTTCACGGTGGGCTGAAATCTACTAGATCGGTATGGAATCTGTGGAGGTCAAGAGTACACGAGAGGGCTGATATATTATATCATCAATTTCGTGCCCTCCACCCTCTTATTTATAAGAGGGTGGATGAAATTAGTGTTCCAGTTGAACTGGAATTCTATCTCTATCTCTTGTTCTATCTCTAATCCAATTCAGTCTCTTTTTGGGCTACAACATGGATCTAGAAGAATATTAAATTGGCCCATTAATTTATTTAATATCCAATATTCAATAAACTTAGGATATAATTAAATAAATTAAGTATTATTTTTATTCCACTAAAGAAATAATACTGACCTACCAATTTAATACATATTTCTGAATATGCTTTCTCCTTTAGTCCAGCCATTCCCCATGTTTAAGATATAATGCCCATTAATTAATTATGTAAGCTTCTGATAACTATAATTAATTAATATCTTTTCCTTGAGTAGTACCACATAAGCTTTACTCATGCACGGAATAAATTCCATCTGCAGGGTTTCAGCATGAACTTGCATTTTCTCAAGGGGACACTATCAACCTGGCGCACTAGGACACGGTGCCCCTACATATTGCACGACCCACCATAAGTGTAAATGTCACAACCCAAGATATTGAGATTATTGATCCTATGAAAGAATCTCACCCTTTGATAAATCAAAGCTACAAACACTACACGTATATGTCCGCCAGCATATAGGGGTTAAGAACCCGAACTCTGTGGATTCTTATTCTATCATTTAAGGTCAGAATAGAGAATAGAATCCTAAGTAGATCATCCTCAATACACTCGTCCGTGTATTAGAATAATCAGTTAGTCAAGACAAACTAACTATCAGATTATTCTACGGCGTACCGATAGCAAGTTCAGTGCCATCTAGACCGTGAGCATTTTAATACATTACAAGGAACCGATGATATGATCTAACCATATGTTTACCCACACCATATCATCTACAATGTAAGTATAGTGAACATGCATGTAAATATAACAATTTAAATGCAAACAGTGACTGCAATTGTATTCATTCTATATCATCATAAAACTATCATCAATAAAGTATACAAAAGACAGATCTTCTAGTATACAAAACCAACAATCTCCCACTTATACTTGAAGCATGTCTTTCAAATATAAAACTAACTGGCTAACTCTCCAACTCTAACTAAAATCTCAAATGGCAACCCCGGGTCTGCATCTCACTCCCATTTTCTCCACGTGACCGTAGAAGGTCTTAGCTGGAAGGCTCTTCGTGAATGGATCAACTAAATTGTCCTCCGATGCAATCTTGACCACTACCACATCTCCTCTCTTAACGATTTCTCGTATAAGATGGTACTTTCTCTCTATGTGTTTACTTGCCTTATGGGCTCTGGGTTCCTTCGAATTTGCCACCGCACCCGAGTTATCATAATATACCGTGATACTCTTAGGCAAATCAGGTACCATGCTCAAGTCCAACAAGAAGCTCTTGAGCCAGACGGCCTCTTTTGCAGCCTCAGAGGCAGCTACATATTCGGTCTCCATGGTGGAATCTGCAATGCATTTCTGCTTTATGCTCCTCCATGCAATGGCTCCGCCTCCCAAGGTAAACACATAGCCTGAGGTAGATTTACTCAGATCTTTATCGGATTGAAAATCTGAGTCCGTGTAACCCAAAGGCACTAGATTATCAGAGCGGTATACCAACATATAATCTCGAGTCCTTTTCAGGTACTTGAGTATTTTCTTAACCAGAGTCCAATGACCTTGTCTAGGGTTAGACTGATATCTCCTTACCATGCCGACTACATAGCATATATCAGGTCTAGTGCATAGTATAGCATACACGAGGCTTCCCACAGCCAAAGCATATGGAACGCCCTTCATCTCATCTATCTCAGGCTATGTGTGGGGACACATCTCCTTGGATAGATGAATTCCATGTCTGAAAGGTATAAAACCTTTCTTAGAATCCTGCATGTTAAACCTAGCTAGCTAGCATTGTGTCGATATATGTCACCTGGGATAAGCACAATATCCTTTTCTGGCGATCTCGAATTATCTTGATGCCAAGGACGTGTCCGGCTTCTCCTAGATCTTTCATATCGAACTGCTTGGACAACCACACCCTTATGTTAGATAATACTTTCTTACTGTTTCCAATAAGTAAGATATCATCAACATATAGCACGAGGAAAGCCACCACGTTTCCGTCACTCTTTTTATACACACAGCTCTCATCCGGACATTGTACGAATCCATAGGACTGGATAACCTCATCAAACCGGATGTTCCAAGACCTTGACGCCTGCTTAAGTCCATAAATGGATCTCTTAAGCTTGCACACTAAGTGCTCTTGGCCTTTAGCAATGAAACCCTCTGGTTGCTTCATTTGGATGTTTTCCTCAAGACTTCCATTCAGGAAAGCCGTCTTGACATCCATCTGCAAAATCTCATAATCTAAATGAGCGACAATAGACAAGAGAATCCAGATTGACTTAAGCATGGCTACCGGCAAAAAGTTTCTTCATAATCGATCCCTTCTTTCTGAGTGTACCCTTTCGCCACCAATCTTGCCTTGAAGGTTTCAACCTTTCCGTCAGCTCCTCTCTTGCGTTTGTAAACCCACTTACACCCAATGGGTTTTACTCCATCTCGTGGTTCTACAAGCTCCCAGACTTGATTGTGATCCATAGATCCAATCTCAGACTCCATTGCAATTTTCCAAGAATCTGCATCTTTGTCTTGGATCGCTTCGTCGTAGGTCCTGGGATCCAATTCATTTAGTCCTTCAGGGAAATCCGAAGATTCACCCAAACCAATGAATCTGTCAGATTGGCGTATAACCCTCCCACTGCGACGAGGCAGTTCTTGTACTTCTGTGACACTTTGTGCAGTAATTTGTGGTTCATTTTCTTGTACTATTGGTGTCAGATTCGAATTTTCCCCTCGAAGTTCCTCGAGTACTATCTCACTTCTTGGCTTGTGATTTATTACATAGTCTTTCTCTAATAATCGAGCATTGGTACTCACAATGATCTTCTGATCCTTAGGACTATAAAATAAACCACCTTTCGTTCCTTTGGGATATTCTATAAACAGTCTAACATCCGTACGTGGTGCCGGCTTATCAGCTTCCTTATCCAGCACATGTGCTGGACTACCCCAAATCCGAAAATGTCTAAGACTGGGCTTTCGTCCAGTCCAAAGTTCTGTGGGAGTAGATGAGACCGATTTTGATGGAACCACGTTAAGAATATAGGCTGTCGTTTCCAAGGCAGATCCCCAGAATGAAATGGGCAGATCTGAATAGCTCATCATCGATCTAACCATCTCTAAGAATAATCTGTTCCTTCTCTCTGCCACGCCGTTCTGCTGTGGCGTTCCCGGCGCAGTCAACTGGAATGTAATCCCATTCTCTGCTAAGTAGTCCCTAAATTCATTTGAGAGGTACTCACCACCATGATCAGACCGTAGTGATTTGATACTTTTACCTGTACGTTTTTCCACTTCCGCTCTGAATTCTTTGAAAGTCTCAAAGGATTCTGACTTGCGGCGTAACAAGTATATGTATCCATACCTTGAGTAATCATCAATGAACGTGATGAAATACTCGTACCCTCCTCGAGCCTAAACTGACATAGGGTACATAAGTCAGAGTGAATCAAATCTAGTACCTCTTCAGATCTTTTCCCTTTATCCTTAAAGAGTCGCTTGGTCATTTTACCTTCCAAACAGGATTCACACAAAGGGAACGATTCTAGGACCAATGAAGACAAGGGCCCATCGTTTACTAGTCTTTGTATCCGTTTAAGGTTAATATGGCCGAGCCTAAGATGCCAAAGATAGGTTTGATTCATTTCCGAAGGTTCTTTTCGTTTTTAGGGTTTATGACCGATGTATTCAGTAAATGCATTTGTGTAGTGTTTTGCATAGGATTAAGTAAATGAAGATGCCCATCTAATGTGCCAGAATAGATAAAACGTTTATCACTAAAGATAACAACCTTGTTATCAAAAGAAACAGAATATCGATCCATAAAAAGTTTAGAAACTGAAATCAAGTTTCGCCTAAAACCAGGCACATAAAGACAATCCTTTAAAACTAAAATCCTATCACTACTAAAAGATAAGGTTACGTCTCCTACTGCAACTACCGCCACTTTCGTAGCATTGCCCATGTAGACTGAAATCTCTCCATCACTCAGTTGTCTTTTTACCAGGAACCCCTATAAAGACATGCAAACATGATCAGTAGCTCCAGTATCTACTACCCATGACTGAGTAGAACAAGTAGCTAAACATGTTTCAATGACAAGAGATTGAGACGTACCCTTTTTCTTCTTCTTGTTAGGACAATCCACCTTCCAGTGACCTGGCTGGCCGCACTTGAAACACTTTGTCTTTGACTTAAATTCCTCGGGAGGAATCTTAGTCTTGGACTTTTTCACCTTAGGCGCCCCCTCTGCAGCTTTCTTGGGTGCGTTCCTCTTCTTCCTTTTAGTACCGGAAGAAGACGCCATATTTTTAGCTAGGTGTGCCTCGAATTTCCCTTTTGAAGTAACTCAGCTGCCTGAAGATCCATGAGCAGTTCATTCAGGCTGACATCCCTTTTAATCATGTTAAAGTTTAGCTTGAACTGCTCAAACCTCGAGGACAAGCTATGAACAACAATGTCGATTTGAGAATTGCCATCCAGCTCTCCACCCAAGGTCTTGATCTCAGAAAGATACCCCATCATCATGAGAACGTGATCCCTAACAGGTGTGGAGTCAGACATCCCTGCATCCATTAGCTTCTTCATTGCCAAATGGCGTGCTGAGCGGTTCTGATGACCGAAGAGCTGCCTAAGGTTGTACATGATATCATAAGCAGTTTTCATAGGTTCATGTTGATGTTGCAACACATTCGACATGGATGCCAGAATGTAACAGCGCGCTATCTCATTAGACCTAACCCACTTATCATATGCAACCTTTTGGGCTTCGTCAGAACTCTCATCTGGCTGCTGAGGACATACCTCTTCAAGTACGAATTTGTGTCCTTCCGCAGTGAGAACAAGATTAAGGTTTCAAATCCAGTCATTGTAATTTTCACCGATTAACTTGTTTTCTTTGAGAATAGAGGACAGGTTGGAGAGTGCCAAGATGATATAGAATAACTGAAAAATAAACATGCAGTACAGTCACAAACTTTAGGATACTCACATATAATCGTATACCTCAAAAAATTATATGTAATCCACCGACATTTTAAAAATGTTTCTTATAAGCTACGTTAGTGTGGACGTTTATAAAATTCATCCTTAAACAGGTAAAACCACCTTTAATTTACCTCCAGTCAAATTTCCTTATGACAAGTAAATTAATAGTCGGAAATAACCACGGTCATGTAACCTTCCAATTAATAAGCCACGTTAGTGTGGACGTTTATTAATAAATTACACCTAAGTGTGAACACCATCATCTTAGCACCAAGTCCACTATTTCGAACTCCCTGCTCCAGTTGGAGGAGTCAGTTTGTTCTAGTAGTGTTCTACAGCTATCTTGATAAAGAAGTTTAATTTCTAGAGATAACAGTGATATGACACATCCGTTATGGAGGAAGACTTATTGTCAACTCGCATGTCTATCACATCTCAATTAAACCAGATTAATGGAGACCGTTTGAGATTTCTACATACTTTGGTATGAATCTCTCCCACTAAGTTATTTAAGATTGAGGTTTCATTTTATCCCATTGCAAAACATGCAAACATCACATAAAAGGATAAATACCACTGCATGCTTCAAACAACATAATAAGCAATAATAATAAAAACCAACTATCATGGCTTATATCTCATGTTGCCGAATGAGATAAAACTGAAAAGTCAGCTCCGGAAACTCGGGCATGGCTGCCGCCCCCATCACTGCGCCTCGCCAAAAATCCTAGCTCCAATTAGGATTTCGGGACGTGAATCAGTGACACTTCCTTTCTTGAGCTGTATTACTCTCCTTCTTTTGAGTTGATCTTCAAACTTTATTCAATATAGAATTTCTATTCCTTAGAGGAAAAAACTAATATATCTAGAATAAAATTACAACTCAATAACTTGGTCTAACAATTTTATTTCTATTACATTAAAACAACATAAAATAAAACCTAGACCTAATCCATGGATTTTCTCATGGATTAAAATCACGTAGCCAAATCGGCATACGGCCCATCATACATCCAACATAAATTAAAACATACATCACATAATTAAGGAGCCATGATAGTCGGTAACCCTGCAAACAAGTCAGTCTACAAATCCAACAATCACAATTACATGATAAGCATAAAATAACATATGATATCCACACATGACATGATTTTCAAAAAATCCAATTAATAAATTAATTAATTTCGAAAATAGCTTCAAGATTTAATTTGGAAATTAAAATAATTATCCACCAAATTTAATCTTGATAAAAATCGAAAATCCCTTATAAATAAATCTGGAAATTTGTTATAATTATCCACCAAATTTATTTCTTAATATTCGGATAACACCCTAATTAATTAATATTTGGAAATTTTGATATAGATCAAAAATCTATCCCAAATATTTAGATAGGCTAGGATCGAAAATATCTAAGATAAAATCTGGAAATTTGATCCACTTCAAATTCCATCCAAATTTAAATCTTATCTTCAATCCTATCTAGATTAGAATTAAGTAATTTATGATATACACCAAAAAATTACTTTTCCAATTCTTATCTACAAGATTTTCGAAAATTTCAAGATATTAAATCTGAAAATTTTATCCACTTCAAATTCTTTCAAATTTAAAATTTATTTTCAAATCTTTTAGAATTATAATTAGATAAAATTACCTTATCCAATTCAAATATTTGTAGATTTCGAAAATCACAAGAAGATTAAATTTGGAGATTTGATCCACTTCAAATTCTATCCAAATCTAATATTCTATTTTCAAATCTATCTAGATTAGAATTAGGTAACTTTAAGATAAACATCAAAAATACCAAATCTAATTTTAATACACATAATTTTCGAAAACCCCCACCAAATAAATTTGAAAATTTGATTTTCATCAAAAACTTATCCAAATTAATTTGTTGAGATCGAAAATTATAACTACAAAATTAGGGAAATTAAACATCAAATTTTCGAAAATTTGATGCTCCAATTTTCGAAACATACATCCAATTAAATCTGAAAATTTTGATAAATCAAAAAACTATTCCAAATCTAATTAAGATATAACCAAAAATTACAATCCATCCAAAACTAGAATTTTCGAAACACGATCAAAAATTCATCCAAGTTTTGAACACAACCAATTCGAATATATGAGCATATAAATCTGAAAATTTAAGCAACTTAAACATTTCATCAAATTTAAACATATTTTTTGAATTAATCCTAGGATTAAATCTAGAACAGTGCCAAAACCCGTTCTGATACCAGTTGTTGGGGTTTTTTCGAATTGAACCACCGCATGATCTAATTGGATGTTCATTAATCCTAATGTCATGTAGATCATAATTTTATGTAGCACATATGTTTTAATTAACCGAGTTTAATTAACATGCAAATCCGGTTTTCGATTATACTAAAGCGGAAACATAGAATACCGAAAAACGACTTACAAATTAAACGACGGGTTGAGGACAAGATTAAAGGTCTAATTTTGCTGTTGTATGTATGATAATAGTCGCCCCTTGATGCTATTCCACTCTATGATCTTCTGTTGTATTCCCGGACTGAATCTAGTTTCAGGGTGGGCTGAAATCTACTAGATCGATATGGAAGCTGTGGAGGTCAAGAGAACACGAGAGGGCTGATATATTATATCATCAATTTCGTGCCCTCTACCCTCTTATTTATAAGGGGGTGGACGAAATTAGTGTTCCAGTTGAACTGGAATTCTATCTCTATCTCTTGTTCTATGTTCAATCCAATTCAGTCTCTTTTTGGACTACAACAGGGATCTAGAAGAATATTAAATTGGCCCATTAATTTATTTAATATCCAATATCCAATAAACTTAGGATATAATTAAATAAATTAAGTATTATTTTTATTCTACTAAAGAAATAATACTGACCTACCAATTTAATACATATTTCTGAATATGATTTCTCCTTTAGTCCAACCATTCCCCATGTTTAAGATATAATGACCATTAATTAATTATGTAAGCTTCTGACAACTATAATTAATTAATATATTTTCCTTGAGTAGTACCACACAAGCTTTACTCATGCACAAAATAAATTCCACCTGCAGGGTTTCAGCATGAACTTGCATTTCCTCAAGGGGACACCATCAACCTGACACACCAGGACACGGTGCCCCTACATATTGCACGACCTATCATAAGTGTAAATGTCACAACCCAAGATATCGATATTATTGATCCTATGAAAGAATCTCACCCTTTGATAAATCAAAGCTGCAAACACTACACGTATATGTCCGCCAACATATAGGGGTTAAGAACCCGAACTCTGTGGATTCTTATTCTCTCATTTAAGGTAAGAATAGAGAATAGAATCCTAAGTAGATCCTCCTCAATACACTCGTCCGTGTATTAGAATAATCAGTTAGTCAAAACAAACTAACTATCAGATTATTCTACGGCGTACTGATAGCAGGTTCAGTGCCATCTAGACCGTGAGTCTTTTAATACATTACAATGAACCGATGATATGATCTAACCATGTGTTTACCCACAACATATCATCCACATTGTAAGTATAGTGAACATGCATGTAAATATAACAATTTAAATGCAAACAGTGACTGCAATTGTATTCATTCTATATCATCATAAAACTATCATCAATAAAGTATACAAAAGACAGTTCTTCTAGTATACAAAACCAACAGTCTCGGCGGCACCGGTTTTGCTAAAATCCCCAACATGTTTCTGCATAGCCTTTAAACTTCAGCGAAACTAATTGCACCTTATTTGGCTCGGGGAAGTAGTAGCACTCAAAAATCTTATCAACTCTGCATTCCCAATCTAGGTACGTATCTGGATCATGTAGACCCTTAAACTCGGAGATGGTTATCTTGTTGCAGTGTAGACCATTAAAGCTCAAATCGGCCCATTAAAAAGCTTTAATTCTAGACTGGACTGTCGGCATGCCCATTCTTTCCTTTTCTGGCAGTTGCACTTTCCTTGTATGGACAAATCAACTTTCCTTCTATGGACAGGTCAACTTTCCTCATAGAGTAGATTCTGATTCTATCTCTTCAGCTCGTGCCCACATGAAGACGCTTTTCTTGTGGAGAAGATTGGTCTTCTAGAAGCTTCAAGATATATTCTCCAGATTTGGTAATATCCTTTTTGATATGATCTTCTTTCCTTATCGAATGAAATCTGGAATATCTTGGATGACTTCTGCCGAATTTCTCATGTTGTGCCCATAACAAGTCTGTCGGGTTTAGAATCTCTTCGAGCCTTGTGGGCATAACGACCATTTCTCAACAACATTGGAATGTGATGGACTCTACAAGCTGGCACTTTTCATGGAGATTGGTGCTATGAAAATCTCATCGAACTTGTATCATCATATTTCAGCTCCAAAATGCCCATAGTGCGTGATTTTACTCTCTTCATGTCTCTGCTCATATTTCTGGCTCTTTCCGACTCTAAACAACAAAAATAAGGACAAAAGTACGAGAAAAAGACTCCAAAAATACGAGAGAAATTGGACTTGTCACACCCACCCACTTGAGATATGCTTGTCCTCAAGCACGGGGTACAACATGCCCAAAAGAAAAGAAAGAAAATAAAAGAAAGGTGGAAAAGACAGACACACAAAGACAAAAAACTTGACACAAAACATGCATAGAAATAATCCCTTTCGTGCACAGAGGCTAAGTTACTGATCTCATAAAACGACATGCAAACTGCTTAACATATTATTGTGCCCACTACGAATCAAAATGAACTAAGTGATGGATTCACTCATATTTTCCTCACTCAAAGTGTTTTGGGCTTAGTGTATACTCTCAAGGAAAACATATTTGAATTGAGTGTCACCATAGGTTTGCAATTGCTCTTTTTCCTCCACCACTTTTTAGAATTGAGGACATACATATGCTAAGGACTTAGAGGTTGTAATGGGATAATGGGTTATATGTAGGAAGTATTTAGATCTGGGTTCAATTTAGTCAAGTTTTGCTTTTGGGAGGATTTCTTTTGACTCTTACTGGCCTTGGCCACAGTGCCCATTTTATGAAGCACATGTCCCATATTTTTTTCATTGTGGGCATTCTGAGCTTTCGATATTGAGGGGTTTCAGTACTTGGCTTTTTTTCTTTTCATTTCTACCGCTTCTTCTTTTTTTCTTTTTCTTTTTTCTCTTCTTGTGCACTTCATGCCTTGTAACATACCATATTATCCTTCCCTTGTGTCCATGATCCTTTTTGTAGGTTTCGTGAAAGGAACATGACCAGGACATTGTGAATTTTGGCTCAAAAGGGGCTGCAAAGATAATTTAAAGGGTGGTTTTATTTGGTCATGTGGTATCAGAAAGAAAATTGCCTAAGCATTTTTGTGTACCCCCGAATTCATTGTGACCTTGGAATAGAGTAGAAGCAAATTATGGTTCTCCGAAATTCAAAGATGCAAAAATCACACAAGAAAGAATTATTGCAGACATCATGAATATAGATTCAATTCCTCATAGGGTACTTAGTTCATTTATCATTTAAACAGTGTTACGGGCATGCTGACATGAATATGCAAATAAACATGCTGCCTAATGGTCACAGGACCCTAGACCCCATGTTTTCAAGTTCAAATATCTACACATGCTTGACTCAACTCAAACCAATAAAAGAAAGTGAAATAACCCTCACCCACACAATTTTCCTTAGGCAAAGTAGATGTGAAAATGTTGTTTCATGAAAAAATACCAACAAAAACTAAGTGGCTATCCCACCCACACACTTTGCCTTAGGCAAAATGGGTGAATAAGGTGGTCACCAAAACAAACAAAAGAAAACAGACTTCAAATGCCCTCGTGTAACGCCCCAAATTATTTCTCTAAATAAAATGAAACGCTAAACATGCCTTTATTAAAATATAAAAAAAATCCCAAATTCGAATCAGTATCGAGGTTCATAAGTTACAGCGGAAATAGGAAAAAACATCTTAAATCAACTGAATATTTATTAAAGTCTTTATTCATCATGGAATTAAGACCACCATCATCGCATCTTGCCCGCTGCATCACCCGAGTCAACGCCTGAAAAGATAGTAGATTTTGGGGTAAGTACTACTGACTCAATGGGGAGTGTCCAATTATCCAAGCTATATAAAATTAAACAAGTAAGTGAGAGTAGTAGAAATTGTTCAGTCCGTAGACCAAACCATATAGCCCGTCGGCCCAGTCTCATTTAGCCCGGAGGCCCTGTCTCATTTAGCCCGGAGGACCATTTTCATTTATAGCCCGAAGGCCCTGTACTGTGCTGTGTCATCACATACTCGATAATAAAATATAGAGAGAATAATTGGGACAGAAATCACATAAAACCCCACCTTCACCTTTGACTTGGATATTAATTAATTAAGTCCGGCACACCTCCTATAAATTATTTATTGTAAATCAATACAGTGCATAATTATAAAGTAACGAAATCATGAATGAAATTTATCTATGATGCATGCTTAAAACAATTAATTATATGTATATATATATATATAACAAATTTCCTTTGCATAACCCGTAACTACACACATATATACCTTATATATATACTGAAAAATCATGCATTAGCTTAATAATTAAAACCCATACATATTATATCTATAAATAACCCACAACACACACAAATGTACATTATGTATATATATATATATCACACATACATATATAATGGATCTATCAAATCACGTGTACCCCACTTGAAGTCAAAAAATATATGTATATATATATATACATGTCTTGGACAAACCTCCTGCACACACAAACACATGCGTATAGGTGTGTGTATATATATATATATGCCGTGCTTTCGAAAAATAAATTGTGATCTATACTACCCTTCTTTCCTCTCCTGGGCCCACCAGAATTAAAGAAAAGCATAATAAAGTCAACATCACTGTCTCTCTCTCTCTACCAGCACAACCCAGCCATTTTTTTTAGAACTCCATGTCTTTCTCTCTCTACCAACACAACCCAGCCATTTTTTTTTAGAACTCCATTACTCTTCTCTTACTTCTTTCTTTCCGACAGAGAACCAGTCCTTATGAAAACATCCAAGCCAAAAATACCAGAATACTATGTGATGCAAAGAAAAAAGTAACGTGGAAGAAAAATGAAAGAAGATCCATACCCCTTCAGAATCTCCTGAAAATTCTCTAGAACTCTTGCGATTTATTTTTCTTTCTTTTTGAATGTGGAGGAGGGGATGACAGGAACCCATATATATATACTAGTAGCTTAGGGTGAGAGTTTGAATATGAGAGGAGATTACATGATTATCTATTTCAATAATTTGATAGAGCTCGATAAACTTCAAAAATTTTTTGGAACGAAAATATTCGTAGGCAGATTTATCCGAACAAGGAGAGGAAAAGAATTGAAACATCTAGAATTTGGGCCTCAATACCTAGGCTTGGAAAGAAAAAGAAAGATCTGGGCTCCAAAATAAATAAATGGGCTGGAGAAAACTTAGGATAAAATAAAATGCAACCAATTAAGCACAAAAATTAAATGCATGCTCATGTTATGAAATTACTATATTCTAAAATGAATTCATGCTTATAAATTACTTAGGCGCGACTTATTAGACTTAATTAACTAATATCACATAGAAATATTTTTAGAGAAAGAACGTAGCCATAAAAATAAATCGGGTCGCTACATCCTTCCTTACAAAAAAAAAATTCATCCTCGAAATTACTTGAGTCTAGAAACTGTGGGCATCTATACATAATTTCTTCTTCCTTTTCCCAGGTAGCTTCCTCTACATTGTGTCTACTCCACTGAACCTTAACTAACGGCGTTTCTCTATTTCTTAGTACGTGAATCTTCCTGTCCAGCACATCTATTGGATATTCCTCATAAGTCAAATCCTTACTTAACCATAACTCGGCGTAATTCACGATATTGCCCGGATCGTGAATATATCTTCTTAAGGATGAAACATGGAAAACATCATGTATCGAGGTCAAACTTGGTGGTAAAGCAAGTCGATATGCTAATCCCCCAACTCTCTCCAAGATTTCGAACGGCCTTATAAACCTTGGTCTTAACTTCCCTCTTTTTCCAATACGCACGACTCCTCTCATAGGCGACAACTTTAAGAAAACTTTGTCCCTGATCTCGAAATGAAAATCCCTTCTTTTAAGGTCAGCGTATGACTTCTGTCGATCTTGCGCAATTTTGATACGGTCCCGAATCTTGTCGATTACACCTACCGTCTTTCGACTAACTCCGGCCCTAGAATTCTCTTTTCACTAACTTCATCCAAGTGCAGAGGCGATCTACACTTCCTTCCGTATAATGCTTCATAAGGAACCATCCCGATAGTCGCTTGGTAGCTGTTGTTGTAGGCAAATTCTACCAGTGGTAAATGCCTTTCCCAATTTTCACCAAAAGCCATCATGCAGGCTCGCAACATGTCTTCTAGCGTCTGGATGGTTCTTTTTGACTGCCCATCGATTTGAGGATGGTAAGCGGTGCTGAACCTTGACTTTGTTCCCATTGCTTTTTGTAGACTCCTCCAAAAGTTTGAGGTGAATCTCGTATCTCGATCAGATACAATAGTTACTGGTACTCCATGCAGTCTTACAATTTCATCTACGTAAAGCTGGGCCAGACGGTCCATGTTGAACGTCATTTTCATTGGTAGAAAATGTGCAGATTTCTTGAGTCTGTCCACTATCACCCAAATTGCGTGGTTTCCTTTGATCATTTTTGGCAATCCCACCACAAAATCCATGGGGATATTTTCCCATTTCCACTTCGGAATCTCGAGTGGTTGCAAAAGATCTGTTGGTTGCTAATGTTCTGCTTTCACCTGTTGACAAGTCATGCATCTTTCTACATATTCGCCAATAGATCTCTTCATGTTCCTCCACCAAAAATATTTCTTCAAGTCTTGATACATTTTGGTTCCTCCGGGATGAATGGAATATGGTGTATTATGAGCTTCTTCTAATATCTCCTTTCTTATCTCGCTATTCTTGGGAATGCAAATTCTTCCTTCAAAGACTAATGCTCCGTCGTCTGCTAATGCAAAATTTTGAATATTGCCCTTCAACACTCGCTCCTTTATTTTGCACAGAAATTTATCATTTTCTTGTGTTGCTTTGATATGATCTCTCAGCAATAGGCGCATTGTCAAAGCTGCCAAAACTGAGGTAGTATTTTCGGCTGGTGGAACCACGTCTATTTTCATCTTAGCGAATTCTTGTACAAGCTGAGATGTATTGGTCCATTTTCTGCATAACGCGTCAGCTACTACATTCGCCTTTCCTGGGTGATAATGTATTGTGCAGTCGTAGTCTTTAACTAACTCGAGCCACCTCCTTTGCCTCATGTTTAGTTCCTTCTGGGTGAAGAAATACTTCAGGCTTTTGTGATCCGAGAAAATTTCACATTTTCCCCCATAGAGAAAGTGTCGCCATATCTTCAATGCGTGAACGACTGCTGCTAGCTCCAAGTCGTGAGTAGGGTAATTGAGTTCATGCGTCTTTAACTATCTTGACGCATAGGCCACCACTTTTCCGTGCTGCATTAGCACACATCTGAGTCCCTATTTGGAAGCATCACAGTATATCACAAATCCTTCACTGCCTTCTGGGATAATTAAAACAGGTGCAGTGGTGAGTTTCTATTTTAGCAACTGGAAACTTTCTTCACACTTCTCACTCCATTCGAATTTGACGCCCTTCCTTGTTAGCTGAGTTAACGGACCGGCTATCTTCGAGAAACCTTCAATGAAGCGTCTGTAGTATCCGGCAAGTCCCAAGAAACTCCTTATCTCACCAACATTCTTCGGCGGCTCCCAATTGTTCACTGCTTCCACCTTTGATGGATCTACTTCTACTCTTTGACCTGTTACCACGTGCCTAAGAACACAACTCGATCCAGCCAAAATTTGCATTTGCTGAATTTGGCATAAAGCTTCTCCTTTCGCAACGTGTCTAGAACCAACCGCAGATGCTCTTCATGCTGCTTTTCATCCTTGGAATACACCAGAATGTCATCAATAAATACTATGACAAACCGGTCTAAGTATTGGTGGAACACTCTGTTCATCAAATCCATGAATACTGCAGGTGGGTTGGTTAGTCCAAACGGCATTACTGTGAACTCGTAATGGCCATATCTGGTTCGGAATGCTGTTTTGGGAATGTCTCATTCTTTCACCTTCAGCTGATGATACCCTGACCTCAAATCGATTTTCGAGAACACTCTTGCTCCTTTCAATTGATCAAATAGGTCTTCGATTCTGGGCAATGGGTACTTTTTTTTTATAGTGAGCTTGTTTAGGTCGCGGTAGTCAATGCACATCCTCATGCTCCCATCTTTCTTCTTTACGAAGAGGACTGGTGTGCCCTAAGGTGACATACTGGGCCGTATGTATCCTTTGTCTAAAAGCTCCTGTATTTGAACTTTCAATTCCTCCAATTCTTTCGGCGCCATCTGGTACGGTGCTTTAGAAATCGGTGCCGCTTCTAGCACTATATCGATGGAGAACTCCACTTTTCTGTCTGGTGGCACGCCATTGATGTCCTCGGGAAAGACATCGGAGTACTCTCGTACTATCGGAATATCTTCCATGGCTTTCTCCTGCTCTTCCGTGCTCATCACATTTACCAAAAATGCTTGGCAATCATTTATTCTTATCATCTTCATTGCTTTCATTGCTGAGATGATGTGAGGTGTTCTGCTCGTCTTGGTTCCCTTGAATGAGAATTTTTTTCCCCTCGGTTGCTGGAAAATGACTTCTCGATCACGACATTTGATAACTGCATCATTTTGACTTAGCCAATCCATCCCTAGAATCACATCAAAATCTTTCATCTCCAAGATGAATAGGTCAGCCTCCAAAGTTCTTCCTTCTAGTGCTAGTTTGACTCCTTTAGCCAAACGATCTGCCTTCATTGATTTGCCTGACGGGATACTTATTCTTAAAGGTTCAGTCTCCTCGTCACATTTTACCTTAGCTTTTTCATAAAATCTCTTTGCAATAAAAGAATGAGAAGCACTCGAATCGAAAAGTACTAAGGCAGACTTGTTAAGTACTGATAAGATACCTGTCATTGTCTTGGCCTCTTCTTCCTGGTTCATGGCAAATGCTCGCGCATTTCCTTTCCTGGTGGCATTGGAGTTGTTGAAATTTCGGTTCAAGGGACAATTCATTGCTTGGTGTCCTAGTTGGTAACAATGATAACAACCATTCTCTCCGAGCATACATTTCCCATAGTATCGTTTCTGGCATTTCTGGCACAAGGGTTTTTCTGTCGCTACCTCTGGTCTGCCTCCTCCTTCAGTTCTCGGTTTCTTGCCAGGTTGGAAATTCCTTCCTCTATTCTGATTGTTGCGCTCATCCCATCGCCGTTTCCCACCATTATTGGGAAATTTTAGAGCAGGCTTGTCCAGATTCAGACGGGTAGAAACTGCCCGAGCTCGCTGCACAATTTCTGAGTAAGTACTGAGATTGAGTGCGGATAAGTGTGCCCCAATCTCAGGTCGCAACCCATCTTCAAATCTCCAGGCCTTTTTCTCATCCGTGTCTACCAAGTGGGGAGCATAACGAGCTAGCTGGTTGAATTTTTGCTCGAAGTCCAAAATGGTCATGTTGCCCTGCTCTATATTCATCAGCTCTTTCTCTTTTTGCTTCTGGAACGCCTTCGGGAAGTAGTTATCCATGACCATTTTCTTGAAAACGGTCCAGGTCAAATTGGCTTGCTGCTCTGGGCTCATGCTGATCTTCACTGCCTCCCACCAGTGACTTGCATCCTCGGTCAGTTGGAACACCGCACATGTAACTCTTTGGGCATCTGAGCATCCCAAGTAATCAAAGATTCGGTCCAGTTCCCGAATCCACTCTTCTGCGGCTAGAGGCCCTCCAGTTCCTTTCAACTTGGGCGGTTCTAATTGGTGAAAATGTGTCAAGATACCGTCTCCTTTCTGTTGTTGATGTTGATTCCGATTTTGATTCTGATTCTGATTCTGATTCGGTTGGGGTAGAACTCTTCTTAATGCATCTGCGAGTGTAACGGCCCCAAACTACTCCGTTTAGCCATGTCACTTAACAAATAACTCATTCACATGCATTAGCGTTCTCATAATAATTTGAGCGGAAGCTAAGGTCAAAAGCATGATAAGGTAAGACATCATAAAATTTCAATATAATTTTCTTTCGAAATTATAACATGTAACCTATCGAATCTACCCTGTGACACAACATAGTATTTAATGAAAGCATAGAATAAACCCATCCACATCATTCATACAATCATCTATCATATCGGGCTCATAGGTCTTATACAACCCGCCCGTCTAGCACCGTAGTATAATCATCACAAAATTTAGGGTTCATCGACATATAGTTACACAACGTAGGCTCCTAGGTCAATCGACCCGCCTTTAAATCATTGACATGATATATCAAGTTAGATAAAATCACAACTATAAAAATCGGGCTAATCCCATCCCTAATAATCGTTAATCATGGCATACATAGAACGATCAGTGGAATTATAATAATATGCATATTCAAAGGCACGTAAAAGTTAACACAATCTTGTGGGGGTTCTCTTATGTTCACAACGCTCCTACTCAGGCCTCGACTCCTCAACCTGAAATTCATTGAATGAATGGGGTGAGTATTGATGAGTCCATTTATTTTGCATTTTTCTAGGCATTTCAGTCACTCTAAATGTCCTTTTTAGTGTCTTTATGTCGGAAAAGAACCAGGAAAGTGGTTTGGGCATTCTGAGAGTCAAATCTGGCGAAAGAGGCGTTTTGGCCTTCAAATAAACTGAAATGGATGAAATGGGCATATCAGATAAAAATCAGCCTAAGCAGAAGATGTCGTGCCCACAGTACTCGCGCAGATTCAGAGAAGGCAGTGAAGAGGGCACTCCCGGAAAAAGCGGGATTCTGTTGAAAGAAGATAAAATTTGGCGCTGGAGCTTTATCGGAATTGAAATCTGAATAGAAGAAAGAAAGTTTGTTCGTAGATGGACTCTTAGGCATCAATTTGTAAGATAAGGATGAGATTCCTTAAATATCGGGATTCATCCAACAGATAAGGAAGTTTCCTTATCCAGTTAGAGTCCAGTGGGCATAGGAGATCCAGCAGATAAGGAAGTTTTCTTATGCAGTCAGAGTCCAGCGGGGCACAGCAATCCGGCAGATATGGAAGTTTCCCCTTTTTGGGGGATTTTTATTTGATCTTTTGTACTCTTTTAAATACGAGTTTGATAGTTAGAAAATGAGAACTTCGTACCCTATTATTTTCTGCACTTTTATTTTCGCCATTAGTTTAGGTTAGACGCTGCTTCGGCAGCAAGACAACCTGGGGCCTTATGCCCACAGGGATTAGGATTTATATTTAATGTTGTTTACGTTCGGCGTTGGAGTTGGACGAGTTTTCATTCAATTCCAGTAAGTTTTTATTATTTATCATGTCTTTATTTTATGTCTTTATAATTCCATCTAGCATGAGTAGCTAGATTTATATTCCGGGTTGAACAAAGATGAAGATTTAACACACACTTAAAACTGGTGAGGCCGTGTGGGCATTTTACTGTACGAATGAGTTTCTGCCAAGTTTTGTTCCAATGCTAGAAAAAAGCGTGTTTAATATGACTAATGTGGCTGATCACTCTTTAGTCGTAATGGGCATTCTAGGGCTAAAAGAATTAATAAATCGTGACTGTGTGTTAATTCGATAGTAGCTGGGAACTTGGTAGGTTGTTGTGGGCACACGAGGAATCAGTAAACACAACAAACTTGGGTTCGTCTAGAGGCATAATGCTTCATATCATTTACATCTCTTAGGGGAACCGGGAGGTGGGTGGTATGTTAGGGATTTAATTGACGAGGAATCACTTTTAAATCTAAACCGAAAGGATGAATGAGGAGATGCAGTGAGGAATCCGATCTCCATAACTGGGTGATTCAGTCATACAGGAAAATCAGTGTGCCCATGATCGAGTGAGTGTGAGTTAAATTGGAATCTAGTTCAATCCCGGAACCTTTTGTTATTTGATATTCTTTTTAGTTTATTTTTGCAGATTTACTTTCAGTACAGTGGCAACACAAAACCCCCCCTTTTTTGATTGGTGACTCGAAGGTGAAATCACATCAGCTCTCTGTGGGATCGACCCTTACTCATAGCTAGCTACACTCGCTGTGGGCACAGGAGCATACAAATTCATTTTGAGCGCGAAACGACCGCGCGTCAGTATTTAACAACATACTCAGTGGGGAACACTGTAAACAGTTATAGCCAATTGCACAAGTGAAAATATAACATATGGACTTTTCTTTACTTTGTGGAGACTAGTCTCAATCCCGTAGGGTCCAAACATCATGATGCCCCCGTTAATAAACATCTTTGGCCCTGTAGGGATGCCCGCAGACATACTACCCCCAAGGAGGACATTAACAGGTCTATATTCGATCCCAAAGGATCTCTACCCCGAAGGGTCTCTTTGTCGACCCCGAAGGATCTCTGTTTTGCCCCGAAGAGTCTCTTTAATTCACCGGTCCGAAGACCTTTCATACTTATACAATCAAAGCACAACAATAACTATAACCTTACACGTGTTCACAGTTTAGAGTTACCCCACCTTATGAGATGCTTTCAAATCTTTCTCAACCTTTGAAATACTTCTTGGCCGTGCACAAGTCATCCACCTCGAGCCACAACACGTCACCTAGCACCTTTTAATCCTCTTTTCATTTTAGATGTCAAGTTATACAATTAAATCATAGTTTAGACCAAACTCATGCTATACTTTTCTTTAAAGATTTCATACGTATCCATATACATAACCATGGATATACAAGCTCATAATATGATTTTATACTCAAAATACACATTAAAACTCTTTGAAGCATTTAATCGAGCACGTTACGTGCACACATTTAAACCACAAGATCATGATTCGATTTAAATCCTTTAAACCCAATATTTCAAATACAAATACCTTCATCCTAGGGCTCTAACATACATGAAAATCAATTTCATAAAACCATCACAATACCCCCAACCAAACACCAACAACTTAAGGGGAAAATAGGGTAAAAATCATATCTTTAGCAACAATGAACCATAGGAATTTAATATAACTTCACATATAGCTTCAATGGAGTAAATAAACCATATGTTTAAGATATCAAACCATGAGGATCAATAGAATCGAAAACCCTAATTTTTTGGGTATGAACCCTAGATTCAAATCAACATCGAAATGGTGTTCAATCACTAAGATGGAGAGGATATGAAGTTACCTTAGATGATGGATAATGATAAGAGAGTCCCTTCCCAAAGCTTGAAGAACTCCTTGAGAAAATTGAGAGGAAAATCGCCCAAGAGAAGAGAGAAATGAAGAGGAATGAGTGAAGTGTAGTATTTATAGGGTGGAATTTCTGAAACAGGGCGCGACCTAGGCTGGTCGCGTTTACAGGTTGCGTTTGAGCCGAAGAAAAATGGCTCTCTGAAGCTGGTGACACGCGACCGAGGGGGTCGCGTTTCATGGTCGCGCTGTAGACCCCTCAGAATGCGACTCAAATGGGGTCGCACTTTCCGATCGTACTCAGACTGTAGATTTTTGAAAGAGCTTCGATTTGAGTACTTATGGGCCTCGTGGTTCGAACCGAGTCAAAAGTTATGACCTCCGGACGAAACCCTACCGAAACTCAGTGAGACCCTCGATTTATGCTATTTTCGAAAACACATATACACAACTTGAATTTTCAAAACATATTTACTACTCATTCAATGCATACACCAAAATTACATAAAATTGAGGTATGGCAAATCAAAATTAAATATAAACACACTCATTCATTATCATATAACTCGACAATT
The DNA here is from genome assembly GCA_026008535.1 of Perilla frutescens. Taxonomy (NCBI): domain Eukaryota; kingdom Viridiplantae; phylum Streptophyta; class Magnoliopsida; order Lamiales; family Lamiaceae; genus Perilla; species Perilla frutescens. The sequence continues at coordinate 37,276,407 of BRKX01000006.1, read as the reverse complement.
GAAATGTTAAATTTCAAATTCCATTATGCACTCAGCATAGTGTAACCGTGCTATGACGTATCAGCTCGAGTGGAACAACCTGCATTAAAATAATGGCATAATATACAAACATATTCACATGATCAATATTCAAACAATATTTATTCAAATTCATTTTCCAAAATTATAATTCATAATTTAGAAAAAGAGACGGGGTATCACAATCTCCCCAACTTTTAAAAATTTCATCCTCAAAATTAGCCTAACATCTCTGATAAATTTTTGATATCGAGCTATAATATCAGCTTTTTTCTTTTAAGTGGCCTCATCGGCTCCATGCCGACTCCATTGCACTTTTATTAAAGGAACCTCACGGGTTCGTAGTGTGTGAACTCTTCTATCAATCATAGCAAATGAGGACTTCTTCATACATTAAGTCTTTTGATACTTGCACTGTGTCATATGAAATGACATGACTAGGGTCAGATACGTATCGTCTAAGCAACGACACATGGAAAATATCATGCACACCCGCTAAATCCGGAGGTAGTGCTAGGCGTTAGGCAACATTACCTATTTTCTCTAGAATCTCGAACGGTCCCACATAACGTGGCTGCAACTTACCCTTCTTCCCAAATCTAACCACTCCTCTCATTGGTGCAATCTTCAAGAATACCTTGTCACCAATCTCAAAGCTCACATCTTTTCTCTTTACGTCGGCATAAGATTTCTGGCAATCTTGGGCTATCTTGATTCTTCTTCTTATCTTCTTCAAGGCTTGAGCATCTTCTATCCTTTCTTTCTTATGAAATCTCTCTCGAAACATCGCTTAACACGAGCTCCTTATAATCTTGCATTCGAGTGGACCTCTAGAAACTATTCGAGCAACGAAATAAAAGAAAAATTTGCTAAACTTGCTCCTCGAGCACCGGACGTGCGGTCTCAACGAGTCCATCCTTCTTTTATCTTGTTTTAGTTAATTTTGCTTCTGACTTTACTTCTCGCGGCTTTGAGAAACTTCAACGAACTCTAACTAGACGACAAACTCGAATAATCAGGCACTTACATTGATGGTTCCTTGCACGTTCTATCACGTTGAAAACTCACTTTATCTTCATCTTTACTTCCTGAGGTTCGACTTCTTCGTCTTCTTGGGACGTACTTCATGATGCGCTTCTTAAATTCTCAACGCAACTTAAATCTAAACTTCTTCATCACAGTTGTCTCTTTTCCTTAAAGCAGTCGTCTGACTTCGTGGCTCCTGCTGGTGGTCACCATCGCTTGCAGGCGTAACGATCGCACGTCTGGACTTTTAACTGCACGCTCGGAACTTACATGCAGACATTCCTTAGATCGCCTCTAAACACAACGAGCTGAGAAATCTTCTTGGAAACGCACATCCTAAACTTTAGAGAATACTATCTGGCACTTACTTCGATTCTACTTCCTACTAGGAAATAATATCTCTTATTCCTCCAATCTTGACTAAAAGGAATACTGCTATATACTCTCTGCTCTATTCCAAGATCCACACTTGAGTTCTATGAGTGGGAACAGAATAAATGAATACCTCAGAGTGAGGGCTTTATCTTGATCAACAATTCTTTAACAAGCTCAAAAACTGGAAGAGATATAACACTAGGTTATATATGTCAAAAACATTGCCTTTTTAGAGGACTTATAAACTTGAAGGGTTCTTGCATATGACAAGGATATGGAAGAAATCAACGGTTAGCAACTGAAAACCGTGCTAAAATATTTTCACAAGGGCGTCAGCATAGCCTATCAAGGAAATGCTATTACTAATTCTTGATGATCAAAGAAGTATCATTCAAAAGTTTGCAAATTATCCCAGCGGATATAATCAAAGAATTTCAAATGGTACAAATGGAGAATTTCAATTGATACGAAGCTGTTGAAGGGCAATTGATTCAATTAACAAGAGAATAAATCGATTCCAAAAGAGAATGAACAAATCGATTCTATTGACACGAGAATGAATGAATAGACTCAACAAAAAACTTCTATCATACTGAAACCCTCAATCTACTGAATACTAGGTCTATCTTCTTAATGATCTTCTTCTTCAGGTCTTCTCTTTCTTGAGCACCACGTACCTTCTTCTTGGCGAGGTTGCTATGGAATAGCACAAGTCGGTTGAACTTCAAATGGCTTCGCTTGGTTGGAAGATATCTCTTTTGTCTCAAAGCATCGGCTACAACATTCGCCTTTCAAGGATGATATAAGATCGTACAATCGAAATCCTTCACCAATTCTAGCCATCTTCTTTGACGCAAATTCAACTCCTTCTAGGTGAAGAAGTACTTCAAGCTTTTGTGGTTGGTGTAAATCTCGCACTTGCTTCCATAAAGATAATGCCTCCAAATCTTCAATGCATAAACTACGACAGCTAGTTCGAGATCATGCGTCGGATAATTATGCTCATGTCTCTTCAACTGTCCTGATGCGTACGCCACTACCTTTTCATGTTGCATCAAAGCACACCCAAGTCCTTGCTTCGAGGCGTCACTGTAGATGACAAAGCCTTTAGTCCCATCAGGAATAGTCAACACTGGGGCTGTCACGAGACGTCGCTTCAATTTTTGAAAACTCTGCTCACACTTCTCTCTCCATTGGAACTTCTCATCCTTCCTTGTTAATCTCGTCAAAGGACTCGATATCTTGGAAAACCCCTCAATAAATCTTCTATAGTAGCCTGCCAGTCCTAAGAAATTTCGGACTTCATTAACATTCGATGGTGTCTTCCAATTGCTAACAACTTCCACCTTCAAGGAGTCTACTTCGATTCCATTTGATGTCACCACATGGCCAAGGAATGCCACTCGTTCTAACCAAAACTCACACTTTAAAAATTGCGCATACAACTCTTCTTTCCTTAGAGTCTCCAATACGATTCTAAGATGCTCAGCATGTTGCTCCTTGCTTCTTGAATAAATCAAGATATCATCGATGAAGACTATCACGAATTGGTCGAGGTACGGATGGAACACTCGATTCATCAAGTCCATAAAGACTTCAGGCGCATTGGTCAATCCAAAAGGCACCACCGTGAACTCATAATGCCCATAACGCATCCTAAATGCCGTCTTAGGGATGTCACTCTCCTTGATCTTCAATTGATGATAGCCGGACTTCAAGTCGATCTTTGAAACACACCGGCTCCCTTTAGTTGATCAAACAAATCTTCGATTCTTGGCAGCGGATACTTGTTCTTGATCGTTAACCGGTTCAACTCTCTATAGTCAATGCACATCCGCATTGATCCATTCTTTTTCTTCACGAGTAACATAGGTGCTCCCCATAGTGAAACACTTAGTCGGATTAGTTTGTTGTCAAGCAACCCCTAAAGTTGAATCTTGAGCTCTTGCAACTCCTTTGGTGCCATTCTGTACAGAGCTTCAGATATTGGTGCCGCACCTGGCACTAGGTCGATGGTGAACTCGATCTGACGGTCAAGAGGAATCCCTAGCAACTCATCCGGAAATACGTCGGAAAATTCATTCACCACTAGCACATCGGACACCTGCACTTTAGTGGACCTTGACTCCACCATGCTAACGAGAAATCCCTAACACCCTTTCTTCTTCAATAACTTTATTGCTTTCATTGCTGTAATGATTCTCTTAGTTGATCCCATTCTTGCACCATAGAAGATTAACTTAGGCTCATACGAAAAAATTAAATTCGACCTCACGATTATGACATCGAATTGCAGCATAATTCTCTCTCAACCAATCCATACCTAGGATTACGTCGAAATCATGCATCTCCAATACATGAAGATTTGCTCTCCGCATTCTATTATTGATTTCTAGCTTCAGGCCATACTCCATCTTGCTAGAAGAAACTTTCTTTCCCGAAGGAATATTAATCTCTTAACAATTCACCACTATCTTTGCATGAAATGCTGAGCTTGGAATAGCTTCATGGAACACTAGCTCGTTAAGTTAATGTCATTCTTAAGGCTAATTCGAGGACTACTAAAGCACTTTTCATCATTTCATAATCAAGAAAGCACACAACTTTCAAGATTTCATTTCTTTAAAGCGTGTATCGGGAATTTTAAAACATCATAGTTGATCGTGATAGTAGATACAATTCATTCATCTTTATTGTCCAACTTCGGGCCATTCTTTTCTTTTCTTTTGTCCAACTTCGGACCATTTTTTTTCTTCTTTATCATGCTATCACGATTTATTCAACTCTTTAACTTCTTTAACTTCTTTCCCGACACACTCTATAATACACACCCCCATTCCATATTACTCATACTTGAAAATCTTTAAAAGTACATACCTTAGGATCGGAGTCAAGCTGAGTAGCCGTTGTGAACAACCACCCACATTTCTCACACATAAATCAAACACATGCAGAACAAGTCTACAGGAGCGTAGACCTGCTCTGATACCAATTTATAACGCCCCAAACTACTCTGTTTGGCCACGCCACTTAACAAATAACTCATTCACATGCATTAGCGTTCTCATAAGAATTTGAGCGGAAGCTAAGGTCAAAAGCATGATAAGGTAAGACATCATAAAATTTTAATATAATTTTCTTTCAAAATTATAACATGTAACCTATCGAATCTACCCTGTGACACAACATAGTATTTAATGAAAGCATAGAATAAACCCATCCACATCATTCATACAATCATCTATCATATCGGGCTCATAGGTCTTATACAACCCGCCCGTCTAGCACCCTAGTATAATCATCACAAAATTTAGGGTTCATGACATATAGTTACACAACGTAGGCTCCTAGGTCAATCGACCCACCTTTAAATCATTGACATGATATATCAAGTTAGATAAAATGACAACTATAAAAATCGAGCTAATCCCATCCCCAATAATCGTTAATCATGGGATACATAGAACGATCAGTGGAATTATAATAATATCCATATTCAAAGGCACGTAAAAGTTAACACAATCTTGGGTGGGGGTTCTCTTGTGTTCACAACGCTCCTACTCAGGCGTCGACTCCTCAACCTGAAATTCATTGAATGAATGGGGTGAGTATTTAACAACATACTCAGTGGGAAACACTGTAAACAGTTATAGCCAATTGCACAAGTGAAAATATAACATATGGACTTTTCTTTACTTTATGGAGACTAGTCTCAACCCCGTAGGGTCCAAACATCATGATGCCCCCATTAATGAACATCTTTGGCCCTGTAGGGATGCCCGCAGACATACTACCCCCCATGGAGGACATTAACAGGTCTATATTCGATACCAAAGAATCTCTGCCCCGAAGGGTCTCTTTGTCGACCCCGAAGGATCGAGCACGTTACGTGCACACATTTAAACCACAAGATCATGATTCGATTTAAATTCTTTAAACTCAATATTTCAAATACAAATACCTTCATCCTAGGGCTCTAACATACATAAAAATCAATTTCATAAAACCATCACAATACCCCCAACCAAACACCAACAACTTAAGGAGAAAATAGGGTAAAAATCATATCTTTAGCAACAATGAACCATAGGAATTTAATATAACTTCACATATAGCTTCAATGGAGTAAATAAACCATATGTTTAAGATATCAAAGCATGAGGATCAATAGAATCGAAATCCCTAATTTTTTGGGTATGAACCCTAGATTCAAATCAACATCGAAGTGGTGTTCAATCACTAAGATAGAGAGGATATGAAGTTACCTTAGATGATGGATAATGATAAGAGAGTCCTTTCCCAAAGCTTGAAGAACTCCTTGAGAAAATTGAGAGGAAAATCGCCCAAGAGAAGAGAGAAATGAAGAGGAATGAGTGAAGTGTAGTATTTATAGGGTGGAATTTCTGAAACAGTGTGCGACCTAGGTTGGTCGCGTTTACAGGTGGCGTTTGAGCCGAAGAAAAATGGCTCTCTGAAGCTGGTGACACGCGACCGAGGGGGTCGCGTTTCATGGTCGCGCTGTAGACCCCTCAGAACGCGACTCAAATGGGTTCGTGCTTTCCAGTCGCACTTAGACTGTAGATTTTTGAAAGAGCTTCGATTTGAGTACTTATGGGCCTCGTGGTTCGAACCGAGTCAAAAGTTATGACCGCCAGACGAAACCCTACCGAAACTCAGTGAGACCCTCGATTTATGCTATTTTCGAAAACACATATACACAACTTGAATTTTCAAAACATATTTACTACTTATTCAATGCACACACCAAAATTACATAAAATTGAGGTATGGCAAATTGAAATTAAATATAAACACACTCATTCATTATCATATAACTCGACAATTGAAATGTTAAATTTCAAATTCCATTATGCACTCAGCATAGTGTAACCGTGCTATGATGTATCAGCTCGAGTGGAACAACCTGCATTAAAACAATGGCATAATATACAAACATACTCACATGATCAATATTCAAACAATATTAATTCAAATTCATTTTCCAAAGTTATAATTCATAATTTAGAAAAAGAGACGGGGTATCACAGTGAGATTTTAGGCAAATGCATCCATGTCGTTGTTGGTATTCCCCCCATTCTCATTATTGTCAAAATTATTCATTGACTCCATTTCCTCGCTTTCTTCTTGGATTGGTTGCGTATTCCTCTTTGGTGGCATGATTCCTATTGTCGACAAAAACGGTTAAAATATCCTTAAAAAAATATAACTACTTTTATTCATTTCATAGCTTAAAAGAAACAACTTTCAACTATTTGCAACGAAACAAAACTACTGATCTGGAAGAATTTAAATACTAGAGACTAATAATACTTAAAACTAAAGATAAATAATACTATGCCGATAACTCAAACTACTAGATTCTTCTAAATGCTACTAGCTCACCTCATCATCTTTCCCAAATTCAAGCTTTCATAGGGCTTCTGACGCGATATCCTAACCCCTCTGGGAACTCGGCCATAGAACTCCTCCCTCCAATTTCGCAGGATGTGGTTGATAAAATCATCAAAATCTATTATCTCAACACTCGACCGCCCTTTTGGTATCTCCAGAGTCAAATCCTTTAGTGCGTCATCAGCAAAATCTCTCATAAGGGGAGATCCAATGATATTTTGGACCCTCTCAGCAGCTTCAATTGGGTCAAGCCCACACTTTGCCTATTTCATCTTCTTCCAAAGATGCTGGATCTTCAGCAATTACATCTCTGGTGTTGTATCATCCCACGATAGCTCATAAAACTTTCCTATTAAGTGGTCCTTTAAATCTTCCTCTCTACTAGCTAATGGCCGCCCAGGAATTTGACCTCCCGTACTTATTCTCGCCGTCTTCTTTAACCGAACCATCTAAACTAAACTTCGAGGACTATAAAACATTTTCATGAACAATATATATAATCATACTTGCATAAGCTGAAATAAAACCTTTCTTTTACCTTTACTCGGGGTGATGCTGCGGATGCGATGATGATCTTAACTTGCTTGCTTACTTATCTTTTTTTTTTAGTATTCAGGAACGTAAGCGCTCTCTGATACCAACTGTAACACCCCAAATTATTTCTCTAAATAAAATGAAACGCTAAACATGCCTTTATGAAAATATAAACAAAATCCCAAATTCGAATCAGTATCAAGGTTCATAAGTTACAGCGGAAATAGGAAAAAACATCTTAAATCAACTGAATATTTATTAAATTCTTTATTCGTCATGGAATTAAGACCACCATGATCGCATCTTGCCCGCTGCATCACCCGAGTCAACACCTGAAATGATAGTAGATTTTAGGGTGAGTACTACTGACTCAGTGGGGAGTGTCCAATTATCCAAGCTATATAAAATTAAACAAGTAAGTGAGAGTAGTATAAATTGTTCAGTCTGTAGACCAAAGCATATAGCCCGTCAGCCCAGTCTCATTTAGCCCCGTCGGCCCTGTCTCATTTAGCCAGGAGGCCCATTTTCATTTATAGCCCGAAGGCCCTGTACTGTACTGTGTCATCACATACTCGATAATAAAATATAGAGAGAATAATCGGGACAGAAATCACATAAAACCCCACCTTCACCTTTGACTTGGATATTAATTAATTAAGTCCGGCGCGCCTCCTATAAATTATTTATTGTAAATCAATACATTGCATAATTATAAAGTAACGAAATCATGAATGAAATTTATCTATGATGCATGCTTAAAACAATTAATTATATGTATATATATATAACAAATTTCCTTTGCATAACTCGTAACTACACACATATATACTTTATATATATACTGAAAATTCATGAATTAGCTTAATAATTAAAACCCATACATATTATATCTATATATTACCCACAACACGCACAAACGTACATTATGTATATATATATATATATCACACACATACATATATAATGGATCTATCAAATCACGTGTACCCCACTTGAAGTCAAAAACATATATGTATATATATATAAATGTCATGGACAAACCTCTTGCACACACAAACACATGCGTATAGGTGTGTGTGTGTGTGTGTGTGTGTGTGTGTGTGTCTATATATGCTATGCTTTGGAAAAATAATTTGTGATCTATACTACCCTTCTTTCCTCTCCTGGGCCCACCAGAATTAAAGAAAAGCATAATAAAGTCAACATCACTGTCTCTCTCTCTACCAACACAACCTAACCATTTTTTTAGAACTCCATTACTCTTCTCTTATTTCTTTCTTTTCGACAGAGAACCAATCCTTATGAAAACATCCAAGCCAAAAATACCAGAATACTATGTGATGCAAAGAAAAAAGTAACGTGGAGGAAAAATGAAAGAAGATCCATACCCCTTCAGAATCTCCTGAAAATTCTCTAGAGCTCTTGCGATTTATTTTTCTTTCTTTTTGAGTGTGGAGGAGGGGATGAAAGGAACCCGTATATATATACTAGTATCTTAGGGTGAGAGTTTGAATATGAGAGGAGATTACGTGATTATCTACTTCAATAATTTGATAGAGCTTGATAAATTTTAAAATTTTTTTGGAACGAAAATATTCGTAGGCAGATTTATCCGAATAAGGAGAGGAAAAGAATTGAAACATCTAGAATTTGGACCTCAATACCTGGGCTTGGAAAGAAAAAGAAAGATCTGGGCTCCAAAATAAATAAATGGGCTGGAGAAAACTTAGGATAAAATAAAATGCAACCAATTAAGCACAACAATTAAATGCATGCTCATGTTATGAAATTACTATATACTAAAATGAATTCATGCTTATAAATTACTTAGGCGCGACTTATTAGACTTAATTAACTAATATCACATAGAAATATTTTTAGAGAAAAAATGGAGCCATAAAAATAAATCGGGTCGCTACACCTCGCCACCCACACACTTTGCTGTAGGCAAAGTGGGTGAACAAGGGCGACTCTAGAAAGATAAAAAAAACTAAACTAATGGAAAGAGGGAACTAAATCAGAGAGGGCATGATGTTCGATAAATCAAGCTTGCTTGAGGTGGCGTGGAGGGTATTTTCCAATGCATTCCAGAATGGTAGCCATTTTTTCCATGCCCTGTACTGTAAAAATACAACTAGAGGAAACCGTAAAATTCATCATTTCCATTAGAAAAAAAAACTCGAAAGGAAATAACATAATTAAAATGAATTGCAAGAAAATAAAAAACCTGGGTTGCCTCCCAGTCAGCGCCCTAGTTATTGTCACGGACACGATGCTTACTTCTTTCTTCATACGTAGATGGGCTCGACGAGCCTGACAGATCCTAAAATATGATCCTTGTGCCCATAGTAATGCTTCAGTCACTGTCCATTGACCTTGAACCTTCCTCCAGTGTTCATGTCTATTAACTCCACTGCTCCATTTGGGCATGAGGTGTGGACCAGAAAAGGACCGGTCCATTTGGACTTGAGGTTGTCTCCTAGCAGCTTGAGTCTGGAATTAAACAGCAGAACCTTTTGCCCACGTTCGAAAATTTTATGTCGAATGATTTGATCACGAGCCTTCTTCATTCTCTCTTTGTGGAGCACTGCATTGTCATAGGCTTCAAGCCTAATCTCTTCTAACTCTTGCAACTGAAGCTTTCTTTCATTCCCGACCTCATCCAATTTCATGTTGAAGTTCTGTATTGCCTAAAACGCCTTATACTCTATCTCAACAGGTAGATGACAATTCTTTCCAAAAATAAGGCAGAATGGGGACATCTTAATGGATGTTTTGTAGGCAGTGCGATATGCCCACAATGCATCTTCCATCTTGAAACTCCAATCCTTGCTCTTCGGATTTACCACTTTTTGTAAAATAGATTAGACTTCTCGGTTGGACACTTCGGCCTGGCCATTAGCTTGAGGATGATATGCCGTGGTCACACTGTGCCTCACTCCATATTTCTTGAGCAGATCCCTTATGACCATGTTGCAGAAATGGGTTCCCTGATCACTGATGAGTGCTTTGCGCACACCGAATCAGCTGAACACATTGGTCTTCAAAAATGCCTTGACCACACGAGCATCATTAGTGGTAGTAGCTTTTACCTTGACCCACTTTGACACATACTCCACTGCCAGAATGATGCATAAATGCCCATTTGACTTGGTCATTGGACCAATGAAGTCTATTCCCCAAACGTTAAAAACTTCAACTGGCATAATTAGCGTCATGGGCATTTCATTTCTCTTTGAGATGCTTCTAGTCATTTGGCAGTGTGGGCATCTTTTGCAAACTTCATAGGCATCTTTGTGTAAGGTTGGCCAAAAGAAACCGCAATCTAGGACTTTCTTTGCGGTTCTCTTTGCTCCAAAATGCTCTCCACATGCTTCTGAATGGCAATGATCAAGGATGCTCTCTGTTTCTTCGATGGGCACACAATGTCTGATCACTTGGTCTGCATACCTCCTCCACAGTATGGGCTCATCCCATACATAGTATCGACTCTCACTTCAAATTTTGTTCTTCTGATAAGTTGTGAGCCTGTTGGGCAGTTCTCCTGCAATCATGTAATTTACCAAGTCTGCGTTCCAAGGCGTTGTGCCCATGAAAAAAAATAGTTGTTCATCTGGAAAGGTTTCCACAATGGGCACAACGTCTTCTTCATTGATAACTCGGCTCAAATGGTCTGCAACTTGATTTTGTGCACCACTTTTGTCTTTTATTTCCCAATCAAACTCTTGCAAGAGTAAGATCCACCATATTATCCTTGGCTTTGATTCCTTTTTTGCGAGCAAATGCTTCAAAGCGGAATGATCAGTATAGACAACACTCTTAGCTCTAAGCAAGTATGAGCGAAATTTTTCAAAGGTAAATACTACTGCCAAAAGCTCCTTTTCAGTAGTGGCATAGTTTGCTTGGGCATGATTCAAAGTCTTGGAAGCATAGTAGATGACATGATTTTCTTTTCGTTACTTTTGTCCAAGCACTGCGCCCACTGTATAACCACTGTCATCACACATAATTTCAAATGGGATGCCCCATTCTGATGGTTGGATAATGGGGGCTGTGACCAACTTATTCTTCAAGGTTTAGAATGCTTCTTTGCATACCTCATCAAATAAGAAGGGCACATTATTTTGAAGAAGATGTGTGATTGGTTGGGCAATTTTTGCAAAACTTGAATAAATCGCTGGTAAAATCCAGCGTGCCCAAGGAATCCTCATACTTGCTTTACTGAGGTGAGGTATGGAAGCTTCTCAATGATGTCCACCTTCGCTTTGTCCACTTCTATGCCTCTTTCTAAAATGATGTGCCCAAGAACAGTTCCCTCGCGAACCATGAAATGACACTTTTCATAGTTCAAAACCAAGTGCTTATCCACGAATCTTTTTAACACTTTTTCAAGGTGACCAAATCAAGTATCAAATGAACTCCCATACATTGTAAAGTCATCCATGAACACTTCAATGCAATTTTACTTCGACAGAACTTTCTCGGCTCTCACGAGCTTTCCCACTCTCTTGGAAGTGAAATAGAATGGTTAGAATGAGCAAATGAGGAAAGGGGGTGGCTTAGTATTTATAGAGGGGAGCTTGGCTTCCTTAAGAAGCTACTCTAGTGCGGAAACACTGTAAAAGTTACCCCGGGTTCAGTTAAAAACTGCTTTATTCGATGTCGAGGTCCAAATGACCTCAGACACGAAATCTGAAAATACCGGGAGACTCTTTAGCTCGAATACTAGTGAACCAACTTGACTGGGGATGAAGACGAGGTCGTTTGAAGAAAAATGAGCGAAAATTTCTTTGGAATTACTTTTTACTATTCACTCACACTGACAGATTTTACTCCCGAGTGTTTGATTGACCTCAGAATGGAAATATGTGAACGCGAACGGAATCCTTGAGTCATTTCCCATAAGAGGGGTCTGACAGAACAAGACTCGGATCAACTAGGAGGATTTCATAAATTTCTCAAAACACAAACGCACGCAAAAGTTATTATTCATTCACGCTTTAAATACGTTTTTCATCACTGCGAACTCAAATGACTTCAGAATAAAATTTCGGGAACACTGGCACACTCCTTGAGTTAAAACCTTTCTAAGGAGACCAAATTTGAACAAAACAGAGTTAAGATCAAAATTTCCAAAAATATGATTTCTCGAAAACTGACCCCTAAAGTCGTGGCTGACATCTGACTTCAGTCAAACCTTATTTAAGTTTCTTCCTTAACTAATTAATTACTATTAAGAATCCTCTAATCATAATTCAAAAATTTGGGATTTTACACATTGACAATGGTTCTATCGTGTGCCCTCAAGCCTGACACGAAGTATTGAATCAGATCGTGATCTGGGATCTGATGTTGTGGGCACTTTGTCAGCATGATCTGAAAGCGACTCCAATAGTCGTAGAAGCTCTCATTTGTGCCCATCTTCAGACTTCCAATTCTTCTTCTCATCTCTTGCACTCTGGATGCGGAAAAGTATTTCTCCAAAAACTTTTGTTGCAACTGTGCCCATGTGGTCACGCTGCCAGTTGGCAGATTGTACAACCAGTCTCATGCCCCGTCCTGTAGAGTAAACGGAAAGGACACCAGTCATACATATTGATCTTTTCCTCCATCCGTGGGTTGGGTTTGACATACCATCTCAAAATCTTGTATGTGTCTCTGAGGATCTTCTCCAGTCATCCCATGAAACTTAGGTAAAATTTGGATGAAACTTGCCTTCAACTCCCAACTTTCAGTGATGGCTGGAAGCGTAATGCCCATGGGACGGAGGTTCATGTTAGTCGGAAAGACTAACTGCTTAAGTGTTCGGCTCTCTTCAGCCATAGTTGCTCTTCCTTGCTGCTCTTCTCTTACTTCGTGCTCTGGTTGAGAATATTCTTCTTCCTCCAGGATGGTTTCACGAGCAAGTCTTTCGGCTTGTTGTGCCCTTCGTGCTTCTTTCTTTCTCATTCGCAAAGTTGTTTCTAGTTCTGGATCGTACTCGTAAAACTCTGTAGAGGAGTTGTTGTTGGTTTTGTATACTAGAAGACTTGTCTTTGTATACTTTTCTAATAATATGATGATATGAAATAAAAGTTATTGCAGTCACTGTTTGCATTTAGATAATGTTCTATAATTGTTCTATGCAATGTACCATATACTTACATTGTAGATGATATGGTGTGGGGAGTCACACGGTAAGATCATATCATTAGAACCTTGTATTGTATTAAAGAGCTCACGACTTAGATGGTCCTGAACACACCATCGGTACACCGTAGAATAATCTGACAAGTTAGTCTATCTTGACTAACCGATTATTCTAGTACACTTATTAGTGTATTGAGGAGGATCACGATAGGATACCATTCTCTGTCTCTGACCCAGTTACTGAGAGAATAAAGATCCACATAGTTCGGGTTCTGAACTCATGTTATATTGGCGAGCATATGTGTGCGTTGTTTATTACTTTGATTTATCAATATGTAAGATCTTTTCATAGATCGAATTCGATATCTTGGGTAATAACAATGTATACATGATGTCTCGAGCAGTATGCTTGAGCACCGTGCCCTGGTGTGCCAGGTTGATAATGTTCTCTTGAGGAAACACAAGTTCATGTTGAAACCCTGCAGGTGGAATTTATTCTTTACATAATAAAGCTTGTGTTGTACTACTCGAGGTTTTAGATGTTAATTAATTATTGTTGTCAGAGGCTGACATAATTAATTAATGAACATTATATCTTAAACACAGGAAATGGCTGGACTAAAGGAGAAAGCATATTCGCAAATATGTATTAAATTGGTAGGTCAGTTTTACTTCTTTAGTGGAATAAAAGTAAAACTTAATTTATTTAATTATATCCTAAGTTTATTGGATACTAGAGATTAAATAAATTAGTGCGCCAATTTAATATTCTTTTAGATCCCTGTTGTAGCCCAATATGACTGGAAGTGGATTGGATATAGAACTTGAGATAGAGGCCCAGCCAAGTAGGGCTGGATCATGAAATTTCGCCCCTCCCTATATATAAGGGGAGGGGGGGCACGAAATTTACATGATATTTATCATAAGAAATTAGCCCCTCTTTGTCTCTCAAAGTTATCCACATATTTCACAATTCTATCTAGTATATTTCAGCCCACTCTGAATCTAGATACAGTCCGGGAATACAACAGAAGATCTTGGAGTAGAATATTGTGGTGGCCGATTTTATTGAAATAAGTGGCGCTTATCATTGTTCATTCAACAACAAGATTAGATCTGTAATCTTGTCCTCAGACCGTCTGTCGATTTGTAAGCAGATTCATTTTCTATGTCTTCTGCTTTAGTAGAATCGAATTTGTTTTACATGCTATTTGATTAGACTGTAATAAACATCCATGTTACATAAAATTATGATTTGCATGAACATGGATTAATGAACAACCAAATAGATCTTGCGGTGGTTTAATTCGAAAAAACCCCAATAGTGGTATCGGAGCCAGGTTTTGGCACTGTTCTAGGATTAATCCGAGCATGAATTCGATATATATATTTATATTTTATATTAAATTTATAGTTCTTAAATTTTCAGATTTAAATATGCATATATGTTGATTTTTATGGTATTCAAGACTTGGAAGAATTTTGGATTGAATTCGAAAATTCTAGTTTTGAATTGTTGGAATTTTCGAACATGATGAGATATAGATTTGGGATGATATTTGATGTCTTCAAATTTCCAGATTTGTGTCTCATTATTTTCAAAAATTTGGTGATCAAATTTTCGAATTTGATGTGTTAAAAATTCCCTAATTTTGTGTTAAAATTTTCGAACACTATAATTAAATTTGGATGGATTTTTGATCAACATCAAAATTTTCAGATTTAATTTGGATAGGGTTCGAAATTTTTGCTGATTAGAATTGGATTTGGTGATTTTTGATGTATATCAAAAGTTACAAAATTCTAATCTAGATAGGTTTGAAATTAGAATTTTAAATTTGATAATTTTTGAAGTGGATCAAAATTTTCAGATTTTAATTCTTGAAAATTTCGAAACCTATAGCTATATTATTTGGAATAGTTTTTTGATTAATGTCAAAATTCCAAATGAGAAATATAGTGTATTTTTAAATTTTTAATAAATTAATTTGGAGAAGATTTTGATGAAAATCAAATTTTCAGATTTATTTATTAGGATGAATCGAAATTTATGTATATTAGATTTAGATTTGATGTTATTTGATGTATATCTTGATTTACCTAATATTAATTTAGATAGATTTGAAAATAAAATTTTAAATTTGGAAGAATTTGAAATGGATCAAATCTCCAATTTATTATTTGGATAATTTCGAAATCTATGGGATTAAATATTAGATAAGGTGGTTTTTGGATATATACAAATAATTATCAAAATCCAATTATGATAAGAATTTGATTTTGGATAGGATTTGAAAGATTTTGAAGAGGATCAAATCTTCAAACCTTATCCTTAAAGATTTAGATTCTTATGGATAATATTTGGATTAGATTTTTTATATATATCAATATATCCAATTATTATTTAATTAGGGTGGCTTGAAAATATTAAATAAATTTGGTGGATAATTATAAATAATTTCCATATTTATTTTAAGATATATTTTCGAAAATATCATGATTTAAATTGGTGGATAATTATTTTAATTTCCAATTTTTATCTTGTGGATAATATCGAATTAATTAATTAATTTAATTAATTGTTAAATTCAATTATTATTTAATATTCATGCATAGATATTATATGTTATTTTATGTGGATCATTTAATAAATGATTGTTGGATTTGTAGACTGTGTTTATTTGCAGGTTTACCAACTATCATGGCTCCTTTATTTTATGTGATGTATGTTTATGTTGAATGAATGTTGGCCGTATGCCGGTTTGGCTACGTGATTTTTATCCATGAGAAAATTCATGGATTAGGTCTAAGTTTTATTTTACGCTGTTTTAATGTAATAGATATAAAACTGTTAGGTCGAGTTTTGAGTTGTAATTTTTATTCTAGCAATATTAGATTTTTCCTTTTGGAATAGATAGTCTGTATTGAATAAAGATCGGATATCAACTCAAAGAAGGAAAGTAGTTCAGAACCAAAGTTCACCGGTTCACGTCCTGAAGCCCTAAATGGAGCTAGGGTTTTCGGCGAGGCGCGGTGAAGGGGCGGCGGCCAAGCTTGTTTCCGGAGCTGACTTTCCAGTTTTATCTCATCAATCAATATGAGATATAAGCCATGATAGTTGGATTATTATTATTGCTTATTATGTTGAAGCATGCAATGGATGTTTATCATTTTATGTGATGTTTGCATGTTCGTAAATGGGATAAAATGAAACCTCAAACATAAATAACTAAGTGGGAGAGATTCATACCAAAGTATGTAGAAATCTAATACGGTCTCCATTAATATCTGGTTTAATTGAGAAGTGATGGGCATGCGCGTTGACATCGGTCTTCCTCCATATCGGATGTGTCGTATCACAAATTTCTCTAGAAATTAAATCTCCTAAATGGATAGCTGTAGAACACTATTAGAACTAACTGACTCCTCCATCTGGATCGGTTTAATTCGAATAACGATCTTGGTGCGAAGATAATGGTATGCACACTTAGATGTAATTTATTGATAAACATCCACACGATCGTAGCTTATTAGTTAGATAATTACATGACCGTGTTTTTATCCAGCTATTAATTTGCTTGTTGTAAGGAAATTCAACTGGAGGCAAATTAAAGGTTTAACTTATTTAAAAATGAGATTTATAAACGTCCACACGATCGTGGCTTATAGAAATCATTAATAAAGTGTCGGTGGAAAAGTATATAATTTTTATGAGGTTTTCGATTATATACTGTTTATCCTAAACGTGTTTTGTGACTGTACTGCATGTTTTAATTTCAGTTATTTCATATCATCAATGGCACTCTCCAATCTGTCCTCAATCCTCAAAGAAAACAAACTTGTCGGTGAAAACTATAATGACTAGATTCGTAACCTTAACTTGGTACTTGTTGCTGAGGGACACAAGTTTTTACTTGAAGAGGTTTGTCCTCAGATGCCAGATGAGGGTTCTGACGAAGCCCAAAAGGTTGCATATGATAAGTGGGTTAGGTCTAATGAGATAACGCGCTGTTACAACTTGGCATCTATGTCAAGTGTGCTGCAACATCAACATGAGCCTATAAAAACCGCTTATGATATCATGTACAACCTTAGGCAGCTATTCGGTCATCAGAACCGCTCGGCACGCCATTTGGCAATGAAGAAACTAATGGATGTGAGAATGTCTGACTCCACACCTGTTAAGGATCACGTTCTCATGATGATGGGGTATTTATCTGAGATCGAGACCTTGAGTGGAGAGCTAGATGGCGATTCTCAAATCGACATTGTTCTTCATAGCTTGTCCTCGAAGTTTGAGCAGTTTAGGCTGAATTTTAACATGATTAAAAGAGATGTCAGCCTGACTGAACTACTCATAGACCTTCAGGCGGCTGAATTGCTCTAAAAGAGCAGTCCTGAGAACCACATAGTTGAAAAAGGAGCGTCTTCTTCTGGTGGAAAAAGGAAGAAGAGAAACGCACCTAAGAAGGCTGTAGATGAGGCGCTTAAAGCAAAGAAGCTAAAGGCGAAGATTCCTCCCGAGGAATTCAAGTTGAAGACTAAGTGCTTCAAGTGCGGCCAATCAGGTCACTGGAAGGCGGCGTGTCTTAACAAGAAGAAGAAGAGAGGTACATCTCACACTCTAGTTGTAGAAACATGTTTAGCAACTTGTTCTACGCAGTCATGGGTAGTAGATACTGGAGCTACTGATCATGTTTGCATGTCTTTACAGGGGTTCCTGGTAAAAAGACAGCTGAGTGAGAATGAGATCACCGTCTACATGAGAAATGCTACAAGAGTGGCGGCTATTGCAGTGGGAGACGTTGTTTTACCTTTCAGTAGTGATAGAACTTTGGTTTTGAAAGATTGTCTTTATGTGCCTAGTTTTAGGCGAAACTTAATTTCAGTTTCTAAATTGATTATGGATGGATATTCTGTTTCTTTTGATAACAAAGTAGTTATCTTTAATGGTAAACATTTTATCTGTTCTGGCACATTGGATGGACACTTATACTTTCTTAAACCAACTGAAAACACTACGCAAAGACAACTGTTGAATACATCGATCATAAACCCTAACAAGAGAAAAGAACCTTCAGAATTAAATCAAACCTATCTTTGGCATCTAAGGCTAGGTCATATTAACCTTAAGAGGATACAAAGGCTTGTAAATGATGGACCATTGTCTTCTTTAGTATTGGAATAATTTCCTTTGTGTGAATCCTGTTTGGAAGGTAAAATGACCAAGCGTCCTTTCCAGTTAAAAGGAAATAGATCCGAAGGGATATTAGATTTGATTCACTCTGACCTGTGCGGCCCTATGTCAGTTCAAGCTCGAGGAGGGTTCGATTATTTCATCACTCTCATTGATGATTACTCTAGATACGGTTATATCTACCTATTACGTCGCAAGTTTGAATGCTTTAAGAAATTCAAACTGTTTAAGGCAGAAGCGGAGAAACGAACAGGCAGAAGTATCAAGTCACTACATTTTGATCATGGTGGCGAGTACCTCTTGAGTGAATTTAGGGATTACATGGAAGAGAATGGGATTACCTCCCAGTTGACTGCACCAGAATACCACAACAGAATGGTGTGGCGGAAAGAAGGAATCGTACACTGTTAGAGATTGTTAGATCGATGATGAGTTATTCTGAGTTGCCCATTTCGTTCTGGGGATATGCCCTGGAAACAGCAGCCTATATTCTTAACTTGGTTCCATCAAAATCAGTTCCTTCTACGCCCACAGAATTATGGACTGGACGAAAGCCCAGTTTGAACCATATTCGGATTTGGGGTAGCCCTGCACATGTGTTGGATAAGGAAGCTGATAAGCTGGCTCCTCGTACTGATGTAAGGCTTTTTGTTGGATATCCTAGAGGAACGAAAGGTGGTTTATTTTATAGTCATAAGGATCAGAAGATCATTGTTAGCACCAATGCTCAATTCTTAGAGGAAGACTATGTGATAAACCACAAACCAATGAGTCAAATCATCCTTGAGGAGTTAAGTGGAGGATCGAATCCTACACCAGTTGTACAAGAAGAGGAACTACCAAACACTGCACAACGTGTCACGAAAGTACAGGAACTGCCTCGTCGCAGTGGGAGGGTTGTACACCAACCTGATAGATTCATTGGTCTGGGAGAGGCTTCAGATTTCCCAGAGGGACTAAATAAATTGGATCCCAGGACCTATGATGAGGCAATTCGAGATAAAGATGCAGATTCTTGGAAAACTGCAATGGAATCTGAGATTGGATCTATGGATCACAATCAAGTCTAGGAGCTCGTAGTACCACAAGATGGGATTAAACCCATTGGGTGTAAGTGGATCTACAAGCGCAAGAGAGGACCTGACGGGAAGGTTGAAACCTTCAAAGCTAGATTGGTGGTGAAAGGGTACACTCAGAAAGAAGGGATCAATTATGCGGAAACCTTTTCACCGGTAGCCATGCTTAAGTCAATTCGGATTCTCTTGTTAATTGCCGTTCATTTAGATTATGAGATCTAGCAGATGGATGTCAAGACAGCTTTCCTAAATGGAAGTCTTGAAGAAAACATTCACATGAGACAACTAGAGGGATTTATTGCTAAAGGCCAAGAGCACTTGGTGTGCAAGCTTAAGAGATCCATTTATGGACTTAAGCAGGCATCGAGATCTTGGAATATCCGATTTGACGAGGTTATCCAGTCATATAGATTCGTGCAAAATCTGGATGAGAGCTGTGTGTACAAGAAATGTGATAGAAACGTGGTGTCATTCCTCGTACTTTATGTTGATGACATCTTGCTTATTGGAAACAGTAAGAAGGAGTTATCTAACATTAAGGTGTGGTTGTCCAAGCAGTTCGATATGAAGGATCTGGGTGAAGCCGGACATGTCCTTGGCATCAAGATCATTCGAGATCACCAGAAAATGATGTTATGTCTGTCCCAGGTGACTTATATCGATACAGTGCTAGCTAGGTTTAGCATGCAAGATTCCAAGAAAGGTTTTATACCTTACAGGCATGGAATTCATCTATCCAAGGAAATATGTCCCCAAACACAGTCTGAGATAGAGGAAATGAAGAAAGTACCATATGCTTCAGCTGTGGGAAGTTTGATGTATGTTATGCTATGCACTATGTCTGATATATGCTATGCCGTTGGCATGGAAAGCAGATATCAGTCTAACCCTAGACAAGGTCACTAGACTGCGGTCAAAAACATTCTCAAGTACCTTAAAAGGACTCGAGACTATATGTTAGTTTTCCGCTCTGATAGTCTAGTACCTTTGGGTTATACGGACTCAGATTTTCAAACTGACAAAGATCAGAGTAAGTCTACCTTGGGCTATGTGTTTACATTAGGAGGTGGAGCCATTGCATGGAAGAGCATTAAGCAGAAATGCATTGCGGATTCCACCATGGAAGCTGAATATATAGCTGCCTTTGAGGCTGCAAAAGAGGCTGTCTGGCTCCGCGGGTTCCTATTGGTCTTGGGTGTGGTTCCTGGTTTGCCTAAGACTATCACGATATACTGTGATAATTCTGGTGCAGTGGCAAACTCGAAGGAACCCAGAGCTCACAATGTAAGTAAGCACATAGAGAGAAAGTACCATCTTATACGAGAAATCGTTAAGAGAGGAGATGTGGCGGTGGTCAAGATTGCATCGGAGGACAACCTGGCTGATCCATTCATGAAGAGCCTTCCGGCTAAGACCTTTGATGGTCACGTGGAGAAAATGGGAGTGAGATGCAGACCTAGGGGCGCAGTTTGAGTCGATAGTTTTGATTGGAGAGTTAGCCTGTTAGTTTTTATGCATGAAAGACATGCTTCAAGTATAAGAGGGAGATTGTTGGTTTTGTATACTAGAAGACTTGTCTTTGTATACTTTTCTGATGATATGATGATATGAAATGAAAGTTATTGCAGTCACTGTTTGCATTTATATTATGTTCTATAATTGTTCTATGCAATGTTCCATATACTTACATTGTAGATGATATGGTGTGGGGAGTCACACGGTAAGATCATATCATTAGAACCTTGTATTGTATTAAAGAGCTCACGGCTTAGATGGTCCTGAACACACCATCGGTACACCGTAGAATAATCTGACAAGTTAGTCTATCTTGACTAACTGATTATTCTAGTACACTTATTAGTGTATTTAGGAGGATCACGATAGGATACTATTCTCAGTCTCTGACCCAGTTACTGAGAGAATAAAGATCGACAGAGTTCGGGTTCTGAACTCATGTGATATTGGCGAGCATATGTGTGCGTTGTTTATTACTTTGATTTATCAATGTGTAAGATCTTTTCGTAGATCGAATTCAATATCTTGGGTAATAACAATGTATACATGATGTCTCAAGCAGTATGCATGAGCACCGTGCCCTGGTGCGCCAGGTTGATGATGTTCTCTTGAGGAAACACAAGATCATGTTGAAACTCTGCAAGTGGAATTTATTCCTTACATGATAAAGCTTGTGTGTTACTACTCGAGGTTTTAGATGTTAATTAATTATAGTTGTCAGAGGCTGACATAATTAATTAATGAACATTATATCTTAAACACGGGGAATGGCTGGACTAAAGGAGAAAGCATATTCACAAATATATATTAAATTGGTAGGTTAGTTTTACTTCTTTAGTGGAATAAAAGTAAAACTTAATTTATTTAATTATATCCTAAGTTTATTGGATATTAGATATTAAATAAATTAGTGGATCAATTTAATATTCTTCTAGATCCCTGTTGTAGCCCAATATGACTGAAAGTGGACTGGATATAGAACTTGAGATAGAGGCCCAACCCAGTAGGGCTGGAGCATGAAATTTCACCCCTCCCTATATATAAGAGGAGGGGGCATGAAATTTACATGATATTTATCATAAGAAATCAGCCCCTCTTTGTCTCTCAAAGTTATCCACAGATTTCACAATTCTATCTAGTATATTTCAGCCTACTCTGAATCTAGATACAATCCGAGAATACAACAGAAGATCTTGGAGTAGAATATTGTGGTGGCCAATTTTATTGACATAAGTGGCGCCTATCATTGTTCATTCAACAACTAGATTAGATCTATAATCTTGTCCTCAGACCATCTATCGATTTGTAAGTAGATTCGTTTTTTATGTCTTCCGCTTTATTAGAATCGAATCTGTTTTACATGCTATTTGATTAGACTGTGATAAACATGCATGTTACATAAAATTATGATTTGCATGAACATGGATTAATGAACAACCAAATAGATCCTGCGGTGGTTAAATTCGAAAAAACCCCAACAGTTGTGCGTCCACCGGCCAGGCTAACATGTTTGGAAAATAGAATTACTTGAATCAGCTCCCCGACAATGGCGCCCATTCTCAGGCGCGGTCATTTCACGGTCAGAATAAATCTCAAGCGTGACTTATCCTTGTGCCCACAGCGGTCGTAGCCAGCAATGTGAGTAAAGAGTCGATCCCACGAGGAGCTGTGAACTCTATCTTCCAATGTCACCAATTCCAAAGTTTTGAGGGTTGTTCTGGTCTCCGTACTTCGTATGTAAATACTTTAAAGTAAATCTTGCAAAAAATAGAAATAACAAAAACAAAGAAAACAAAGAAACGATCAGTAGTAAAATATTCCGGATTAGAACTTTGAATCAAACTTAAGAAACATTTTTTCGATCATGGTCACACCAATTTCTTATGTGAATTAAATCATCCAGTTAAAGATACCTGAATTTCTTCATTTGTGCCCAATCTATCCTTTCAGATTAGATTAGAGATGATTTCTCGTCCCCTAAATCCTAAATTGTTACCCAACCCTGATTTCTCATTTGATTGTAAGCAACAAGCAGCTTTATGACCTAGACAGACCCAGATCTGTTACAGACAATGATTTCTCGTGTGCCCATAATACCCCGTGATGTACCCAGTCCCTTTATGATGAACACACAGTTATGATTAATTGACAATGTATAGATTTAGCGTGCCCAATTCCAATTAACGAGTGATCAACCACATTAATTAGCTTAACATGCTTTAGTGCAACAAAGAAAACAATACACAACGGAAACCAAATACACATAGTGTTATGCCCAAACTGCCTCACGGTTTTTACAGTTTGTTAAGTTAACATCTCCATTCAATTCGGAATAAAAGATCTAGCCACGAATGCTAGACATAAATATAAAAACAATATTTAAAGACATGAAATTAAATAAAAACTTACTAAAATAAATAAGAAACGAGTCTTGACTCCAACACCGAACTTAACAAAATAAACTGGAAATCCTACGTTCCGAGGGCATAAGACCCAGGGAAACTGCTAGAAAATAAAGAGCTAAAACTAAAAACATGGATCTGGACGATTTGTTGTGTTTTTGGATTTTTCTGTCGTGTGTGAATGATCTTCTCTAATGGTATTTATACAGGTAGGTCGAAACCCTATCATCCTTAGGCCAAAAGTAAGTGTGAAGCTCAAATCGGCCCATGAAAAGGGTGTAATTCTGGACTGGACTTGTTGGTCCCGAGACGAGTCAGAATCAGTTTTGAGGGGGGGTGAATAAACTGATTACAAAAACTGAACTTAGATACGGAATATTCAGGGCCTGTTTTGACTCACAAATATTATCTTTGCTATGTAGAGATCAGTTGAGAAGATCTGCTAGCTCGGAGTGTTGTGTGTGCTTATAGTGTGCAGTTAAAAACATGCAACTGAACTGAAAATTAAAGCAGAGCACACAAGCAGTTTATAGAGGTTCAAAACTCAACTTCTACATCCTATTTTCCTTCTGCAGAAGGGTCATTCAGTATGCAAGTGTAAAGTTCCTTTATTACAGTTACACAGTGAAGACAATTGCTGTCCCGGAAGCTACACTCTCAACTTCCTCAGCCGGTATGTCGATAGCTCACACTTGCGATCTCCAACTGCTTGCTGGAGAGATAAGATGCTATTGCCCGTCTTTTCATGATTTTAGATCTCGCTCGATCTTCAAGAGTACAGTCTTGAAACTGGTATCAACTGGGTTGCTCCTTCGCACGTTTGCGTCTAAGCTGGGGTAGTTGATCACTTAAGCAGGGTGACTGAGAGAATAACTCTGGCTGGAAATCTTCAACAGCTAGCTTGAAGAGCGTTAAGGCTCATTCTCATCAATTGGAAGTTTTGATTTTCTGAGCTCTTTGAGCGTGAGGCTTTAGTACTTTGGCGAACATCTTCCCTGAAAGACTTAACTAAAGTGCTCTCCAAATTCTCAAAAATCCAAAGGTCTTCTCTGGGGTAGCTCACCTTTTAAAGATAGGTGAGTTGGTGACCGCTGGCGATCATCGTTGGATCATAAATGATAAAGCCAGTTGCAAGTCTTTCATTTAATGGGGTCGTTGAGTTGCCATTGCTCTTCTGATGAGCTTTTTCTCCAAGATCTCAGTTGCATTAACTTCCAGATCTTTTTTGACTTATCTAAGTTTCAGTTAAGACTCCTTTCATGATCTTCAGTTCTGAGCTTTGTCTGGCAGTTGGAATCTTCAGTTCCTCTGTCTGTCAGTTCTGCGTGTCCCTTGGCAGTTTGAAAAGCTTCAGTTAAGATCATCTTCAGCTGGCATTTTTGGGCTTGGGCTTGATGCCTTCTGAGCTCCAGTTTGCTTTGCTTCAGCTGGCAGTTTGAACCAATGTTCTTTAGCTAGTATTTTGGGCTTGTGCCCCTTCAGCTTGAACTTTCATGGACTGGTCTTCAGTTCGGTTGCTGGCGCTTTATCAGTTGGACTTCAAAACTGATGCGTCTTCAGCTGGTGTTCTTCGAACTGGTGCTTCATCAGCTGGAACTTCATTCTTCAGCTGGTGTGCTTTGAGCTGGTATTTTCCTTCAACTTGTACCTTAGTCTTCTTTTCATTTAGTATGTTCCTTCAACTGGAATATCCTGAGCTGATAATTCCTTCAGCGTGGATCTTTAGACTTGACACATTTCTTCAGCTGGAATATCTTGAGCTGGTATTTTCTTCAGCTTATACCTTAGTCTTCTCTTCATTTAGTATGTTCCTTTAACTGGAATATCCTGAGCTGATAATTCCTTCAGCATGGATCTTTAGACTTGACACATTTCTTCAGCTGGAATATCTTGTGCATTGAGCTGGTATTTTCCTTCAACTTGTACCTTAGTCTTCTCTTCATTTAGTATGTTCCTTCAACTGGAATATCCTGAGCTGATAATTCCTTCAGCATGGATCTTTAGACTTGACACATTTCTTCAGCTGGAATATCTTGAGCTGGTATTTTCTTCAGCTCAAGATTGTCCTCTCTTTGGCTGGCAGTCTTCATCAGTTGATGTCATCGTGGACTGGCATGTTCATCAGTTCAAACTGATGTGCTCTTTAACTGCTATTTCTTTAGTCGGGAATCATCTAGAACTAGTATGTCCCTCAGTTCTTCTCATTCGGCTGGTACTCCCTTCAGCTGGGATCTTTCTTTGACTAGAACATTTCTTCAGCTGGTATTTGACTAGAACTAGTATGTCCTTCAGTTCTCTTCAGCTGGAATCATCTCTTCAGCTGGTGGGTCTGGAACTGGTATGTCCTTAAGTTCTCTTCAGCTGAAACATCTCTTCAGCTGGTGGCGGCCTAGAACCGGTATGTCCTCTAGTTCTCTTCAGCTGGAATCATCTCTTCAGCTGGTGGCGGTCTGGAGCCGGTATGTCCTTCAGTTCATCACTTCAGCTGGAACATTTCTTCAGCTGGTATCGGCCTTGAACTGGTATGTCCATCAGTTCATCACTTGAACTGGAACTTCTTCTTTAGCTGGTATCGGTCTTGAACTGGTATTGTTCATCAGTTCATCACTGTAGACTGGTAGCGGTTGGTACTTTCTCTCGCTAGTACTTGCAACTTTCAGTTTGCCTTGCTAATTATTCTAGCAAGCTACAGTCTTCTTTTTCTCTCTGTTCTTCTCTCCTTTTTTACACGGATTGATCATTTCTGTTAGCTTTGACAACTTTGACTTGTATGCTTATCCTTAGTTTTCTGCTTGGTTTCTTTTCAGTTCTTTTAAGGCTCTTTTCATATTTTAACATATTTTGACATCTCATCAAAACTCCTTGTAAGAAAAACTTTGATAGTTTTTCCTAACAGGACTGTCGGCATGCCCATTCTTTCCTTTCCTGGCAGTTGCACTTTTCTTATATGGACAAATCAAGTTTCCTTGTATGGACAGGTCAACTTTCCTTGTAAAGTAGATTCTGATTCTATCTCTTCAGCTTGCGCCCACAAGAGGACGTTTTCCTTGTGGAGAAGATTGGTCTTTTAGAAGCTTTAAGATATCTTCTCCAGATTTGGTAATATCCTTTTTGATATGATCTTCTTTCCTTATCGAATGAAATTTGGAATATCTTGGATGACTTCTGTCGAACTTCTCGCATTGTGCCTATAACAAGTCTGCCAGGTTTAGAATCTCTTTGAGCCTTGTGGGCATAACAACCATTTCTCAGCAACATTGGAATGTGATGGACTTTACAAGCTGGCACCTTTCATGGAGATTGGTGCTATGAAAATCTCATCGAACTTGTATCATCATATTTCAGCTCCAAAATGCCCATAGTGCATGATTTTACTCTCTTCATGCCCCTATTCATATTTGTGGCTCTTTCCGACTCTAAACAATAAAAACAAGGACAAAAGAATGAGAAAAAGACTCCAAAAATACGGGAGAAATTGGACTTATTAGCGAGCTCGGACTAGATCCATCTAACTTGATGATGTGGGGCTGTTATATAGATGGTGAATAAAATCGGTGGTGTAGGGCGTACGGATGTATGGTGTATGGTGTATGGACCGTGTGGGTGTACATGTGCATGGTCCGGATGGTGTATATGGGTGTACGAGTGTAGACAAGTGGTGTATGTGAACTAGGGCAGCAAATTCGAACTGAAAATTATGGGTGTGGGAAAGTATATGGAATGTTGGAAAGGATTAGAATGGAAGGGAACTAGATAAGGAAAGAAGAAGGCTAGATAAGGAAGGTTGACTTGGATGTATTTCACCTAGTGTGGACACAATCTAAGTAACCTAAAATATCTAATATGGATAAGGGGAGTCTAAACCAAGTAGAAAACACAAGGAAAAATTGAAATGAAAACTGATTTCTTTTTTGAATTTTTTTTTTCAGGATAATTTTTTTTTTCAGAATAATTTTTTTTTTCAATGGACAACTAATCTATTACAACTCGACTGACACAACACGAAATTAAATAATATGTTGGATTGAACCACGACCAGCATAACTAACATGGCTCTGAT